>CM074597.1:2337500-5238598 GCA_037305975.1 Chrysolophus pictus | reverse complement strand
CCTAACCCTAACCCTAACCCCTAACCCCCTAACCCTAACCCTAACCCTAACCCTACCCCTAACCCTAACCCTAACCCGCTAACCCTAACCCTAACCCTAACCCCTAACCCTAACCCCTAACCCTAACCCTAACCCTAACCCGCTAACCCTAACCCTTAACGCCTAACCCTAACGCCTAACCTAACCCCTAACCCTAACCCTAACCCTAACCCTAACCCTAACCCTAACCCTAACCCTAACCCTAACCCTAACCCTAACCCTAACCCTAACCCTAACCCTAACCCTAACCCTAACCCTAACCCTAACCCTAACCCCTAACCCTAACCCTAACCCTAACCCTAACCCTAACCTAACCCTAACCCTAACCCTAACCCTAACCCTAACCTAACCCTAACCCTAACCCTAACCCGTAACCCTAACCCTAACCCTAACCCTAACCCTAACCCTAACCCTAACCCTAACCCTAACCCTAACCCTAACCCTAACCCTAACCCTAACCCTAACCCTAACCCTAACCCTAACCCTAACCCTAACCCTAACCCTAACCCTAACCCTAACCCTAACCCTAACCCTAACCCTAACCCTAACCCTAACCCTAACCCTAACCCTAACCCTAACCCTAACCCTAACCCTAACCCTAACCCTAACCCTAACCCTAACCCTAACCCTAACCCTAACCCTAACCCTAACCCTAACCCTAACCCTAACCCTAACCCTAACCCTAACCCTAACCCTAACCCTAACCCTAACCCTAACCCTAACCCTAACCCTAACCCTAACCCTAACCCTAACCCTAACCCTAACCCTAACCCTAACCCTAACCCTAACCCTAACCCTAACCCTAACCCTAACCCTAACCCTAACCCTAACCCTAACCCTAACCCTAACCTAACCCTAACCCTAACCCTAACCCTAACCCTAACCCTAACCCTAACCCTAACCCTAACCCTAACCCTAACCCTAACCCTAACCCTAACCCTAACCCTAACCCTAACCCTAACCCTAACCCTAACCCTAACCCTAACCCTAACCCTAACCCTAACCCTAACCCTAACCCTAACCCTAACCCTAACCCTAACCCTAACCCTAACCCTAACCCTAACCCTAACCCTAACCCTAACCACCCTAACCCTAACCCTAACCCTAACCCTAACCCTAACCCTAACCCTAACCCTAACCCTAACCCTAACCCTAACCCTAACCCTAACCCTAACCCTAACCCTAACCCTAACCCTAACCCTAACCCTAACCCTAACCCTAACCCTAACCCTAACCCTAACCCTAACCCTAACCCTAACCCTAACCCTAACCCTAACCCTAACCCTAACCCTAACCCTAACCCTAACCCTAACCCTAACCCTAACCCTAACCCTAACCCTAACCCTAACCCTAACCCTAACCCTAACCCTAACCCTAACCCTAACCCTAACCCTAACCCTAACCCTAACCCTAACCCTAACCCTAACCCTAACCAACCCTAACCCTAACCCTAACCCTAACCCTAACCCTAACCCTAACCCTAACCCTAACCCTAACCCTAACCCTAACCCTAACCCTAACCCTAACCCTAACCCTAACCCTAACCCTAACCCTAACCCTAACCCTAACCCTAACCCTAACCCTAACCCTAACCCTAACCCTAACCCTAACCCTAACCCTAACCCTAACCCTAACCCTAACCCTAACCCTAACCCTAACCCTAACCCTAACCCTAACCCTAACCCTAACCCTAACCCTAACCCTAACCCTAACCCTAACCCTAACCCTAACCCTAACCCTAACCCTAACCCTAACCCTAACCCTAACCCTAACCCTAACCCTAACCCTAACCCTAACCCTAACCCTAACCCTAACCCTAACCCTAACCCTAACCCTAACCCTAACCCTAACCCTAACCCTAACCCTAACCCTAACCCTAACCCTAACCCTAACCCTAACCCTAACCCTAACCCTAACCCTAACCCTAACCCTAACCCTAACCCTAACCCTAACCCTAACCCTAACCCTAACCCTAACCCTAACCCTAACCCTAACCCTAACCCTAACCCTAACCCTAACCCTAACCCTAACCCTAACCCTAACCCTAACCCTAACCCTAACCCTAACCCTAACCCTAACCCTAACCCTAACCCTAACCCTAACCCTAACCCTAACCCTAACCCTAACCCTAACCCTAACCCTAACCCTAACCCTAACCCTAACCCTAACCCTAAGCCTAAGCCTAAGCCTAAGCCTAAGCCTAAGCCTAAGCCTAACCCTAAGCCTAACCCTAACCCTACCCTAACCCTACCCTAACCCTACCCTAACCCTACCCTAACCCTAATCCTAACCCTAACCCTAAGCCTAACCCTAAGCCTAACCCTAACCCTAACCCTAAGCCTAAGCCTAACCCTAACCCTAACCCTAAGCCTAAGCCTAACCCTAACCCTAACCCTAACCCTAAGCCTAACCCTAACCCTAAGCCTAACCCTAACCCTAACCCTAAGCCTAAGCCTAACCCTAACCCTAAGCCTAACCCTAAGCCTAACCCTAAGCCTAAGCCTAACCCTAAGCCTAACCCTAAGCCTAAGCCTAACCCTAAGCCTAAGCCTAAGCCTAGCCCTAAGCCTAGCCCTAAGCCTAGCCCTAAGCCTGAGGCTAACCCTAAGCCTAGCCCTAAGCCTGAGCCTGAGCCTAAGCCTGAGCCTGAGGCTAACCCTAAGCCTGAGCCTAAGCCTATCCCCTCACCCTACCTCTAACCCTACCCCTAACCCTCACACCCTACCCTCAGCCAGTGCCTCACCCTCACCCCCTGCCTCACCCTAACTCTAACCTTTAACCCTGTACCCGGTTCCTAACCCTAACCCGGTGCCTCAGGGGTGGTGCCTAACCCTCCCCTCCCCCCTACCCAGCTACTACACATTGTGAAGCAGAACATGGGTACCTGTATTCATTTCAATTCTTGACTTAGCTTATAGGCACAGCATCCATACATTCTGTACATGGCCTGTCTCAATTTACAGGTGAAGCACACACATAGTTGCAAGACATGGCTTACATATGTCAGACTAACCAGACAAAGGTCACACAGCCTCCATACCCCATTAGTGACATTACATTTTCACAAACATTCTATACTGCAATCTACCTCAAAAGCAGTGCAGATCTCAGCCCATCCTAAAGAAAATGCAATTCTCAGACAGGCCACAATGGGGCACAAGTCTCAGACTGGCCCGGAGGGAACACAAATTGCCTCCAACGGCCCTTGGGTGTTGCTTACGGGGTTGGGTTAGCCCTGCGGTAGAAACAAACTAAGCAAAGCTAACCCAACCCCGTAAGCAAGGCAAAGTTAAAGCCAATTTGATTGGGATAAATTGAATGTAAAGCTAAAGCCAATTTGGTCTACATAAATTGATTGTAGAGCTAACGCCAATTTGGTCTACATAAATTGAATGCACACACTCAAGTCAGCACAACTCTCCAAATGACCATAAAGGGGCAAGAGTCTAAAAGTGGCCAGGAAGGAAGCATTGATTGGCCTAGGAGTAGAAGGGACCTAAGGAAGGGTGCGGGTGGGTTAGATCACTGGGCTGAGGCCAATGGGATGAACTATAATGAGACTGAGTGCCGCATCCCACACGTTGTCTGTGATGACCTCGGGCAGTGGTAGGGGCTTGTGGCAGAGTGAAAGAAAGACTATGGAAAGGGAATGGACCAGGGGATATGAGTAACGGCTCAACCAAACCAAGCTGGAGGTCAGTGTGGGAGGCCTGGAAAGGGGGGCAAGTCATCAACTGGGAGTGCCGAAGGCATCTTGGCCTGTAATACAGAGAGACACGCTTTAGAAAGAGGAAGGCCGAGACACAAACGACACTCACCGTTAGCCCACCCCCCCAGAACATGGAAGCCAAACACTACTCCAAGAAATGGAGTAAGATTAAGGTTAGGAGTATTTAACAGGGAAGGTGTAGGATTTTTGTTAGCATTACACAGAAGGTTACAGATGGGTGTAGTGCCCAATTGAAGGGTAGGTTCAGGGTTAATTTGGACAGTTAGTACAGTTATCTATACAGTCATGGTTACAATTAGCACTGTGTTTGGGGTTTCAGAGCTCATTAGGGTCAGGGTGAAGGTATTAGGGTTAGGTATGAGTGACCGTTAGCGAAGGCCAAGGCAAAGGCAAGACCAAAAGGCAAGGAAAACAGCCGAGAGAACACCAAAACAGAGGGCAAAGGCATAGATGAAACACAATGGAAGGCAAGGAAGGCAACTGCAGAGGCAAAGGGATGGCAAAGGCATGGAGAACACCAAAGAGAAGGCCTCGTCAGAGATCAGGCCCAAAGAGAAGGCCGCAGAGAAGGCCAAAACAGAGACCAAAGAGAACAATGCAGAGAAGGCCAAAATAGAGGGCAAGGTCCATGAGAACGCTGCACAGAAGGCCAAGGGCAATGGCCAAAGACAGCACGGCACAGAAGGCCAAAACCAAAGGCCAAAGAGAACGCCGTAAGGAATGCCAAAACAAGAGGCCAAAGGGAACGTGGCAAAGAAGGCCAAGAGCAATGGCCAACGAGAACATGGAAAGGAACGCCAAAACTGAAGCCAAAGAGAACATTGCAGGGAATGTCGGAACAAGGGGCCAAAGAGAATGCTGTAGGGAATGCAAAAACAAGAGGCCAAAGAGAACGTGGCAAAGAAGGCCAAGGGCAATGGCCAAAGAGAACGCAGCCAGGAATGCCAAAACTGAAGGCCAAAGAGAACGTCGCAGGGAACGCCAGAACGGGAGGCCAAAGGGAACGTGGCAAAGAAGGCCGAGGACAAAGGCCAAGAGAATGTGGCACAGATGGCCAAAGCCAAAGGCCAAAGAGAACACAGCAAAGAAGGCCAAAGGCAATGGCCAAGAGAATGCCATGGGGAACACCAAAATGGAAGGGCAAGAGAACACAACAGGGAAAGCCAGGGCAAAGGGAAGGAGAACACTGCAGTGAAAGGCCACAGGCAAGGAGAATGCAGGAAGAATAAGACAAGCAGCATTCGGGGCACCATGAAATGTAGAAATGAGCTCTGGAAACCCTACCTTGTGTCTCACTATGTAATGGGTAAACACTGGTGGGCGTGCATTGCCCTTACCTGCTGGGCAGACAATTACCAGCCAGCAAAGTGAAGTTCTGGGGCATTCCAGGAAATGCAGATTCCGGTTCCTTGCCGTTCCCATGAAGACCATGAAGATCTCTCTGTGCCGTTGTTACGGCATTCGGGAGGACCGCAGCTCTCTGCTGCCACCTGCTGAACACAATACAGTAATGAAGGCACTGCCCCACATATATAGGGCTGCACCCTCCGCATGTTGCTCTAATGATGACGCATGGGAGCGTCATTAGGGATATAATTAATGCTATTTATAGGTTTGAAGTTACAGATAGTTTAACAATAGTATTTTGCACTACAATTACAATTAAGATTACTTTGACAGAAAACATGGGGCATTATTTTTATGTCAGCATTGAGGGTAAGAGACATTTTTAATATTGGGTTAAGGGTTTGGTTTACAGATACACTGCAGGTTAACATAATTATCGTTAGAATTCCCATTCAGCTATGGGTTCAGGTCAAGGTTAGCATGAACGCTGCCTCCCAGCTATTCCCAGAGTGCCAAAGGCAAAGGGAAGCAGAACTCCCATGAAAAGCCAAGGTAAATGCAAAGCAAACAGCCAAGGTTAAGGGAAGGGCAAAAGCAAAGAGAGCACCCCATGGAAAGCCAAGGTGAGGGCAAGGAGAACGCAACAGGAATGGCCAAAATATACAGCCAAAGAGACCGCAGCAGGAAAGGCCAAGGGCAAAGGTCAAGAGAACAAAGCAAGAAATGCCAAAATGGAAGGGAGCACGGTATGGAATGCCCAGGCAAGGGCTAAGAGAAAACATGGCAGGAAGTGCCAAAATAGGAGGCCAAAGAGAACGCGGCAAAGAAAGCCAATGCAGAATGCGGCTGGAACATCAAAACAGGAGGTCAAAGAGAACGCTGCAGGGAATGCCCAGGCAAGGGCCAAGAGAACACAGAAGGAAATGCCAAAATAGGAGGGCAAGAGAATGCTGCCGGGAACGCCAAAACCAAATGCTGAAGAGAATGTGGCAACAGAAAGCCAAGGGCAATGGCCAAGAGAATGTGGCATGGAACACAAAAACAGGAGGGCAAGGGGAATGCCCAGGCAAAGGCCAAAAGAACGTGGACAGAAATGCAAAGGGCAGTGGCCAAGAGAACACAGAAGGAAATGCCAAAACAGGAGGGCAAGAGAACGTGGCAGGGAATGTCAAAACCGAATGTTGAAGAGAATGCGGCAAAGAAAGCCAAGGGCAATGGCCAAGAGAACGTGGCATGGAACACAAAAACAGGAGGGCAAGAGAATGTAATAGGAACGGCAAGGGCAAAGGGAAGGAGAACACTGCAGTGAAAGGCCAGAGACAAGGAGAACACAGAAAGAAAAGGACAGGCAGCCTTCCAGGCACCATAAAGTGCAATGAAGAGCTCTGGGAACACCATGTTGTGCCATGCTATGGAACGGGTAAACACTGGTGTGTGTGCATTGCCCTTACCTGTTGGGTAGACAATTACCAATCAGCAAAGTGAGGTTCCAGGGCATTCCAGGAAATGCAGACTTCAGTTCCTGGCTGCTCTCACAAAGAGCCACACATCTCTCTGTGCAGTCGTTACAGCACTCTGGAGCACCACAGCTCTCTGCTGCCACCTGTTGGACACAATACAGTAATGAAGGCACTGCCACACACACGTAGGGTAGCGCCTTTTCACAAACATGCGCTGTAATGCTCCTTTCTCAGAGCAACGTGGCTGCACTCTGTGCCTGATGCTGCTTACCGGCAGCACTGCAGCTGGGAACAACGTACAGGAAAAAGCTCGGATACCCAACACCATTTTTGCTTCCCTCTTCTCTGATAACTGCTCATTAGACACAGCCCTCACCTTTGGTTTGATAGGTGGGGATTGAGGAAGCAATGCCAGTCCCACAGACCCCTTCCCATCCCACACTGTGATGGGACATCAGGTTCTGGACCACCTGAGGATCCAAACATCCAGGAGCCTTTGGGTCCTGATGAGATGAGTCCCAGAGTTCTGAGGAAATTCAGCGCTGCAGTCACTGAGCCACTCTCAATGGTATTTGAGAAGTCAAAGCAGTCAGGTGAAGTCCCAGGTGAGTAGAAAAAAGCAACAGCACACCTGTTATTAAGGATAGGGAACTACCGCCATGTCAGTCTTACCTCTGTGCTGGGAAAGATCGCAGAGCAGATCCTCCTGGAAGTGACCCTAAAGCACTTGTTCCAGGGCATCACCACCCTCTGCGTGAAAAACTTCCTCCTAACAACCAACCTAAGCCACCCCTGGCTCAGTTTAAAACCATTTCCCCTTGTCCTATCACTAGCCACCCTCGTAAACAGCCATTCCCCCTCCTGCTTATGCACTCCCTTTGAGTATTAGAAGGCTGTGATGAGGTCTCTCCGGAGCCTTCTCTTCTCCAAGAGAAACAATCCCAGTTCCCTCAACCTTTCTTCATAGGAGAAAGGTGCTCCAGCCCTCTGATCATCTTAGCGCCCTCCTCTGGACCCGCTCCGAAACCAAAAGCTCCACGTCCTTCCTGTGCTGGGGCTCCAGGCCTGGACGCAGTACTGCAGATGGGGCCTTACAAGAGCTGAGTAGAGGGGGACGATCACCTCCCTCTCCCTGCTGGCCACTCCTCTTTTAATGCAGCCCAGGATATAGTTGGCCTTCCAGGCTGCAAGCACACTCTGCTGGCTCATGTCCAGCTTCTCGTCCACCAGGATCCCCAAGTCCTTCTCTGCAGGGCTGCTCTCAAGGGATTCTACGCTCAGCTTCTACAAACATCTGGGACTGCCCCTTCATCAGTGACATCAACAGTAGGATCAAGTGCACCCTAATGACACCAAGCTGTGGAGTGCAGCAACACACCAGAGGCACGAGATGACATCCAGAGGGACCTCAACAGGCTGAGCAGGGGCACAAATCCAAGTGCAGGGTCAGCAGCTGGGATGAGGGAACACCCACCACCAAAACATGCTGGGGGATGAAAGGACTGAGCGTAGTCCTGCCCCATAAGGCCTGGGGGTACTGGTGGGTGGGAGCTGGACACAAATCAGCAGTGTGCCCTTCCAGCCCAGAAAGCCAACCGTATCCTTAGCTGCATCCAAAGATGCGCAGTCAGCAGGCGAAGGGAGGCGATCCCCGCCCCTCTGCTCTGCACTGGTGAGGCCTCACCTGGAGTGCTGCATCTGGATGTGGAGTCCTCAGAGCAGGAGAAACATGGAGCTGTGGGAGCACATCCAGAGCACAGCCACAAATATGAACCGAGGGATGGAACACCTCTCCTATAAGAAGAGAGAGCTGGGCTGTTCAGCCTGGAGAAGTGAAGGCTCCAAGGTGACCTGGTAACAGCCTTTCAATGCCTAAAGGAAAGAAGAAGGGAAAATTGAGGTTAGATATACAAAAAATGTCTTCCACAGTGAGGGTGGTGAGGCAGTGAAACTGGTTGCCAGAGACGTGTTGAATGTGCTATCCTTTTCAAGGTGAAACTGAGTCAGGCTCTGAGCAACTTGATCTAGCTGTGGATGTTCATTGTGGGGGAGTTAGACCACATGGCAAACCTACCTGCATACAAACAATAGACCAACATGGGGCTCATGATGTTCTATTACCTGCTGCACAGATCTCACACCACCGATTGGAGGAGCCCAGGCAATCCTTAGACCCCACTGAGCTGCAAAATGAAATCAGAAGAGATGCAGAACATAATTTAATACACAGTAACGATTTACAGAATGCTCTTGAACAACTCTGCATGGGTAAAATTAACACATGGCACTATTAATTACAGCCATGAAATAGGATGATGTGGGAGAAGACAAACCGTGTTTGGAGCCCTAGATTGGAGATGATGAGGTGAGAACTATTGAAGAAGGAACAACATACATAGAAAATAGAGCTGCTCTAATCCAGCTTGAGATACCCCAGGAGAAAGGTAAAGCTCACAGCTCTGAAATAAAGCAGGAATTGCTCACCCCACAGGAAGCAGTCTCCAGGTTCAGATACTACCCTTACAGCTACCAGCCCTTAAATGCAGTTAGAATCCCCCAAAAAAGAGAGATCACAGCCCTGAAATAAAAAAGAAACCACTTACCCCATTTCAAGGAGCAATACTTAACTACACTCTGAAGTGAAGGAAGCAGCTTCCAGGTATAAACAGCTACCAGCCCTTAAATACAGTTGGGATTGCCCACAAAAAAGAGAGATTACAGTCCTGCAATAGAAAAGGAATCACCTGCTCCATCCCAAACAGCAAGCAAATAGCAAGGCACACACCCACACTCTAAAAGAAGCACTCCCCAGGCCCAGATGCTGCCCCTACCCTTCCCAGCCCTTAAATGGGATCAGGGAGGGGTGGAGACTGGTTCTGCCCCACCCCACAGCCAAACTGCCCCCAGCTGTGCTTGCAGGGCTGCATCCCTCCCCAGGTGCTGCATCACAGCTTCAGGCTGTACTCTTAAAGTGCTGATACAGCCACAGAGCAAAGGCAATGAATAACGTGAAAGTCTACCGAGGGAGGCTGATGGATGACCTGTGATAGTCCACACACTTCGATCCCAGTCTGTCCTCGGTGCTGGTTGGTGACTCTTCTAACAGACTGGGGAGCACAGATCTCAGTGCAAAGGGCTGAAATCACTGCTGGTAATGCAGACTGCTGTTTGCACACCCACAGCTCCCAGTGACACACATCTGTCATTTAACGGCTCTGTGAATGGAAGCTGTTGAGTCACGGCTTGAACCACTGATTGATCACCTGAGGCAAGCACTGAATCAGCTGTAGGAGCACAGGTGAAGGCGATTCAGCTGTGTGAATGGAAGGGTGGAGCCTGGCTGCACCTCTCCTAGACCCTATTTAAGGGCTGACTGCCATTGGGGAAGGGTCTCTGCTGTGGTGTTGTGATTTTTGTTGTCAGTGGTCCACATCAGAACATCATGTAAAGCAATAGATCTGGTTCTGTAGACAGCCCTTTTTGGGTATTTTGGGCTTATAGAGAAGAGGAGCATTCCCAGAGAACACGGTGCATAAAGGAAGAAGGATGGAGCTCTAGGTAGGACACTAGCCACTCTTCCTCTTGCTGACTCTCTCTCACTTGGTTTGCTGCAGAGAAAAGCATGTGCTTCCCTTTCACGCGCAGGAAATGTCGTATTATTGGGGAGGAAAGGTGGTATTTCTGGGCTGCAAAAAAGAGAAAAGCATATTTTTGGGTAGGAAAGGCAGTATTTTTGAGGGTGGAAAATGGTCTGTTTTGAGGGAGGGAGGAAGGGTGGTATTTTTGGGGTGGAAAATGGTGTATTTCAAGAAAGGGAATTGGGTACTTTTGGGGTGCAAAATAGCATACATAAGGGAAGGAAAGGTGATATTTTTAGGTGTAGAAATGGTATATTTTAGGGGTGGAAAAGGGTGTGTTTTAGGTGAGGAAAGGTCATATGTTTGGAGAAAAAAGGCCGTATGTTTGGGGAGGAAAAAACATATTTTAGGGTTTTGGGGAGGAAAGGTGGTGTGTTTAAGATGTAAAATCAAGAATTTCAGGGGAGGAAAGGCATTATTTTTTGAGTAGAAAGGTGATGTTTCTGGGGTAGAAAATGGTGGTATTTTACAGGAGGAAAGGCAGTAGTTTTAGATGTGGAAATAGTTTATTTTAGGGGAGGAAAGGTGATATTTTAGGAGTAGAAGATGGCGTACTATTAGAGAGGAAAGGCAGTATTTTTGGGGTGGGAAATGGTGTATTTTAGGGGATGAAAGATGGCATTTTTTGACTGGAAAGGTGATATTTTAGGGGTGGAAAGTGGCATATTTTACAGGAGGAAAGGCAGTATATTTGGGTGTGGAAATAATGTATGTTAGGGGTGGAAAGGGGGTATTTTTGGGGGGTAAGCTGGCATGTTTTGCGGAGGAAAGGCAGCATGTTTTGGGTGAAAAAAGGTGAAATTATAGAGCGGAAAGGCGGTATTTTTGGAGTGGAAAACGGTGTATTTTTAGATAAGAAAGGTCCTATTTTTGAAGTGCAAAATGGCATATATTTGGGGTGGAAAGGTGGTACTTCTGGGGTGTAAAATGGCATACTTGAGGGAGGAAAGGTGGTATTTTTTGGGTGGGAAATAGTGATTTTTGGGGTGGAAGAAGGTGTATTTTTTGGAAGGACTGGTGGTATTATTTGAGTGGAAAGGTCATATTTTTGGGGTGGAAGATGGTGGTACTTTTTGTGTGGGAAGGCAACATTTTTGGGGAAGAAAATGGTGTACTTTTGGGGAGGAATGGTGGTATTTAATGGATAGCAAAGTGATCTTCTTGGGGTGGAATATGCCGTATTTGACAGGGGGAAAAGCAGTATTTTGGGGTTGGAAAAGAGCGTATTTTCTAGGAGGAAAGGTGATATTATTTGAGTGGAACGGTGATATTTCTGGGGTGAAGAATGCCATATTTTAGGGGTGTCAAGGTGGTGTTTCTGGGGTGGAAAATTGGATTTCTGGGAAGGAAAGGCAGTATCTTTGGGCTGGAAAGGTGGTATTTCTGGAACGTAAAATGGCATATTTTAGGGGAGGAAAGGTGGTATTTTTGCAATGTGAAATGGCCAATTTTAAGGGAGGAAAGGCAGTATTTTTTGAGTGGGAAATGGTGTGTTTTGGGGCAGGAGAAGCAGTATTTTTGTGGTGGAAAAAGGTGTATTTTCGGGGAGGACAGGTGGTATTATTTGAGTGGAAGGGTGATATTTTTGGGGTGGAAAATAATGGTATTTTTGGAGTGGAAAAGTGGTATTTTCTTTTTTTTGAGTGGAAGGGTGATATTTTTGGGGCAGAAAATGGTGTACTTTTGGGGAGGAATGGTGGTATTTTCCGGATGAAAAGGTGATCTTATTGGTGTGGACAAACAAAGAAAAAAGCAAACCAAAGGCAAGGGGGAAAAAAAAAGAACAAGGAAAATAAGTTTTAAAAAAAAAGACACAGAAAACAACAACAACAACAAAATGCAAATGGGAAAGAAAACCGCAGCATATGTAATAACAGAAAGAGCAGCGCAGCCAGACAGGGGGCTAAGCTAGGCCAAAGCTGGTGGGCTCGGCTGGGCCAAGAGCCGGCTGGACAGGACCTCCATCCAGCCAAGAGCCAACTGGCCAGGTGGCTCGGTGCGGGCCAAGAGCTGGATGCCTGGGGATCTCTACCGGACCTAAAGCTGGCTGGCTGTGAGCCTCTGCCAAGCCAAAAGCCAGACAGCTAGAAAGAGCTGCTGTGCTCAAAGGCTGCTGCTTGGGGTCCAGGCAGGGCTCAAATGCGGATGGCTGAGAGGCCCTCAAGAACTAAAAGCCAGCCAGCTGGAGGACTCCACTAGACCAGCAGCCAGCCTGCTGAGGGGCACTGCCAGGCAAAAAGCGACCAGATGAGATGACACTCTCAGGAGCAGCGATGCGACGAGCTGAGGCTCTATGGGGCAGCAACACCATGAGACCAGATGAGGTTCCAAGGGGTGGGGACGCAATGCAAAGAGATGTGACACGAGTCTACAAGGTGGCGACACGACGAGATGTGACGGGTGTCTACAGGGTGGCTAAGCAATGAGATATGATTCTATGGGTTGGCGAAGCAATGAGATGCGATGTGACTCTATGGGATGGCAAGGTGGGGTGGGGTGACGAGGTGCTATGGGGCGGTGTAGGGCTGTTGGGCCTGGCTCTGCGAGTAGCTGCACGGAGGGACCTGTTGATCCACCCCCTGGAGAAGGGGATAGTGGAAAAAGGGTTAAGAGATGGACCCCAAAACACAACAGCAGCAACCACCTGAGCAGAAACTACTGAATAGACTAAAGAAGATATTTGAATGCAAGAGGACGTGCTAGAAGACAAGATGATTCTAATTGAAGCTAATCATTCAAATATCACCAGAGAGAAAGTGTCCGAGAAGCCAAGGCCTCACCATCAAGCTGAGGTGAGATGCGCAGTCGGGTCAAGCAGCAGGGAGGAGAGCTGAAGGAAAAAAAGGGTCATCAGGTGACCTCACTGGGGCTTGTACCTCCTCTCTGAATGCAAAGCCCCCTGGGGAATGTAGTTCTTCTCTTTTGATGTCACAGAGTTAATTAGATCAATCTACGCCCATGACTGGACTTGAGCAAGGCCTTTGACATGGTCCCCCACCACATCCTTATCTCTGAATTGGAGGGATGTGGATTTAATGAGTGGACCACTCGATGGATAAGAAACTGGTGGAAAGGCCGCAGAGAGAGGGTGTTTATCAATGGCTCTACGTCCAGGTGGAGGCTGGTAACAAGTAGCGTCCCCCAGGGGTCTGTCTTGGGACCGGTGCTCTTCTACACCTTTATCAATGGCATCGATGACGGAATTAATTGCACCTTCAGCAAGTTTGCTGACGACACCAAGCTGAGTGCTGCGGTTGACACGGTAGAAGGAAGGGATGCCATTTGGAGGGACTTTGATAGGCTAGAAAGGTGGGCCCGGGTGAACCTAATGAGGTTCAACATGGTGAAGTGTGGAGTTTTGCACTTGGGCCAGAGGAATCTCAGGCATCCATACAGAGTGGAAAGAGCAGTCCTTGAGAGCAGCCCTGTGGAGAAGGACCTGGGGGTCTTGATAGATGAAAAACTGAACATGAGCCAGCAGTGTGCCCTTGCGGCTCAGAAGGCAAATGGTATTCTGGGCTCCACCAAAAGAGGGGTGGCCAGCAGGGACAAGGAGGTGATTGTCCCCTTCTACTCTGCTCTTGTAAGGCCCCATCTGTAATACTGCATCCAAGTGTGGAGCCCCCAGTACAAGAAAGACAGGGAGCTTTTGGAGAGGGTCCAGAGGAGGGCCATGAAGAAGATGATCAGGGGACTGGAGCACCTCCCCTATGAAGACAGGCTGAGGGAGCTGGGCTTGTTCAGTGTGGAGAAAGGAAGGCTGCGGGGTGACCTCATTGCAGCATTTCGATACCTAAAGGGAGCCTACAAACAGGAGGGGAATCAACTCTTGGAAAGGGTTGATAACTGCAGGACAAGAATCAACTTAAAACCACATGTTTTAAGTTGAGGGAGGGGAGATCTAGGTTGGATGTTGGGGGAAATTCTTTACAGAGAGAGTGGTGAAGTACTAGAACAGGCTGCCCAGAGAGGTTGTGGATGCCCTGTCCCTGAAGGTGTTCAAGGCCAGGTTGGATGGGGAGCTGGGCAACCTGGTCTAGTATTAAATGTGGAGGTTGGTGGCTCTGCATGTGGCAGGGGAGTTGGAGATTCATGATCCTTGAGGTCCCTTCCAACCCTGGCCATTCTGTGATTCTGTGTGATTCTGTGACGGGGGCAGTAGGCCCCTGCCTGCCCTCCCCCCACCCCAGCCTGCCCCCCAGCCCCACAAAATGGGAAGGGAAAAGGGAGAGGGAGAGGGTGATGGGAGCTGGACTCAAGCAAGGAAAAAAAAAAGAAAACATTGGCAACAATCTATAGAGGAAAGCTTACTTTATTAACTATGATATTGGAATGCAGGATAACACAATATAATACAATCTAATTAAAATTGAGACTAATAAATCAAACAAGATAGGAGAGAGAGAGTTCCTGAGACCGAGTCAAACCTGAAAAAGCTTGGAATGGCTAGGAAAGCACCCTCCAGCACCCACTGCCAGCCAGTAAGAGACTGCCCCACCCGAAAGGGTCAGATCCCATGCTTTCTGTAATGTACAGGGGACAGGTACCTGGAATTGGAGCATTAACACTTGAGCTCCCAATGCACTACATGATGTTATGATGCGGAATACTGAATACCAAAACATATAAGACCATGACATTCCACCCCTTATTCTACCGCACTACATCATGCTTAATATATATACATATATACAAACAAACAATGATTAAAATGCATTACACACACACATATATATACATATATATATACGTAGAATTACTGACTGCACTCCCCCAGCATCAAGTTTCCTTGTTGTACACACTGAACATCCCCATTTTTCTGCATTACCCACCAAGTGAACCCTGGTCCCTGGGTAAAAACAGTACCACGGAGAGGTTTGTCCTTTCCAGAAGCTGGAAGAACCCACACTGCTTTTCCCAACATGCTCTCTACATGTACAACAGGGACTTCATCTCCCTCTACAGTATGTAGGGTGCTGGATTGGGTAGGACAACCACGATTGATAGATCCTCTGGTATTGACCAAGCAGGTGGCTTCTGCCAAATGCATCTCCCAGTGCTTAAATGTTCCACCACCCATTGCTTTCAGCATAGTTTTAACAACCCACTGTATAGTTCAATTTTAGCAGAGGCTGGTAAATGATAGGGGATATGATAAATACGCTTGCTGCCATGACCTTTTGCCCAGTTATTTACAAGAGAATTTTTGAAATGTGTCCCATTATCTGACTCAATTCTTTCTGGGGTGTCATGTTGCCAAAGCACTTGTTTCTCAAGACCTTCATATTACAGTTTCCTCCAAAAATAGATTTCCTTCCAGGCACAGCAGCATTCCCTCAAAGAGAGGACATTTTCCCCCGGAAATACCATCTGTTCTCCCAGAAATACCAGCTCTCCTAGAAATATTTCACATTTCCTCCCCATTCTACTACTTCACACTCCTAACTATCAGACGGCCCTTTCATCTCCTAAAGGGCTGACATTTTCTGCCACAAAGCCCACTTGTCTCGTAAATAGAGGATGTTTTCTTCCACAAATACCAGCTTTGTCACAAACATACCACCTCACCCCCACTCCCTCAGAACGATGATCCTGTCTCCTGGGAATACCACTTTTCTTAGAAATACCACACGCTTTCTCCAAACAATATGACATTATAATCCTCAAGATGACATTTGCTGCAAAAAGAGGACATTTTCTCCACAAATACCAGCTTTTTCTCAAGCACAGGAGATTTTCTCCCAGAAACACCACCTTTCTCCAAAACAGAGGACAATTTCTACCAGAAATAGGACGTTCTCCCCCAGAAATGCCCGCTTTCTCCCAAGCATATGATATTTTTGCCCACAAATACCAGCTTTCTCCCCATTCGATGACATTTTCTCTCAGAAATGCCTGTTTTTCACCCAAAGGATGGCATTTGCTTCCAAAAAGAACACATTACCTCCCAGAAAGACCAGCTTTCTCCAATCCAATGACATTATCTCTCAGAAATACTACATTTCGCCCAAACACATGATATATTCCACCACAACTATCATATTTTAATCCGAAAGAATACATTTTCTTCCAGACCTATGGCATTTTCTCCCACAGATACCACCCTTCTCCCAAATACGTGGCGTTTTCACCCACAAGTGCTACTTGGCCATCCAAAAGAGGACATTTCCTCCCCAAAGGAGGAGATTTTCTCCCTGAAAAACCAGCTTTCTTCCCAAACAGATGAAGTTTTCTACCTGAAATACAGCTTTTCTTAGATATACTTCACGCTTCATCCAGAAAATTCTACATGACAATACCAAGGAAACAGAAGTATTTTCAAACAAAAGTAGGATATTTTCTTTCAGAAATACCACTATTCTCCCAAATAGATGATATTTTCCCCCACAGATTCCACCATTCTCCCAAAGAGATGGCATTTCATCCCACACTCCACAGGATGATACTTTCCATCAAGAATATGGGACTGGACCACAGAAAGACCAGCTTTCTGCCTAAGAGATGACATTTTCTCCCAGAAAGACCACTTTGCTCCCCGAAATACAGGAACTTTGCTGTCAGAAACACCATGCTCATCCCCTCCAGATGTTGTTGTCACCCCAAACCCTAGCACCTTTCCTCTCACTACTCCCTGCTTTTTCAAACATAGATGCTCTTCTCTCCCAGAAATGCTAGCATTCTCTCCAACATGGGACCTTTTCCAACCAAAGATGGCAGAGTCTCCCAGAAATAGCACTTTTCTTCATCAGAACTGACATGTTCTCCAAAACATACTACTTTCAACTGTTCCAGGTGACATTTGCAGCCAAACGTAGGATAGATTCTCCCCAAAGTACCACTTTTCTCTCATGTCGGTTGCATTTTCTCCCAGAAAAACCACATTGCAACTCGAAAGACCACATTTCCCTCCAGAAATACCCTCTTTTTGCCCAGAAAGACCAGCCTTCTCCCAAAAGAGGGAATGCTTCCAGGCACAGCAGCATTCTCTCAAGTAGAGGACATTTTCCCCCGGTAATACCATGCCAGCTTTCCTTGAAATACTGCCCATTTCCTCCCAATTAGGCTAGATGGCACTTAGTTATGCCCTATCATACGGCTTTTTATCGCACAAGTTGCATTTTTGTCCCAAATAGATGACATCTAATGACAGAGATACCGTTTTTCTCCCATGTTTGGGACATTTTCTGCTGGAAATACCAGTTCTCTCTTCAATGTGGGACGTCTCCTTCCTGAAATATTAGCTTTGTCACAAACACATCCCCTCTCCCTCCCTCAATCAGAAGATGAGACTGTTTCCAGGGAATACCAGCTTTCTTAAAAATACCTCATACTTTCTCCAAGAAGTTTGTTAGTATAATCCTCAAGATGACACTTTCACCCAAAACTAGGAGATTTTCTCTCAGAAATGCATGCTCCTCCCTCACAGAACGGCATCTTCTCCCCAAATTAGGACACTGTCTCCCAGAAATACCACATTTCTCCTATCCAATGACGTGATCGCCCGGAAATACAGCCTTTCGCCAAATCGATGACATTTTCCACTAGAAGTGTCCCATTTCCCCCAAATACTCCCCACAGAAGGAGATTTCATTTATCCATGAAAAACCATGATTCTCCCAAAGAGATGACATTTTCTACCAGAAATGCAGGTTCTTTTAAAAAATACGTCCTGCTCTTGGGTGGTTCTCCGTTTCTACAATTCTGAAGCCTGAGACGAAAATGTATAGATGGGGAAAGCTTCTCTACCAAGACATTTCTTGCATTCTGTGATGAAAAAGAGAAAAATGGAGAGCACTTTCTAATAAGGCAAATGAATATTCGGGAACGTACAGATGTGGTGTTCTCACGGAGAACGTTACAGAAAGTCGAGAGCTGAGGATTCTTTCCTGCGGACAAAAAAAACCCCTGTTTTCAGGCAATGCAGTACGCTGAATTCGCCCGTTCTCGGCATCGCAATTCCGCTACTTCGCTCTCGCGGGTCGAAAGCAGCACTCGCGCTGAACCGCACCGGAGAGTTTGCAGTTTCTGGCCGCGAAATCGCGGTTCTCCCTGAATGCCGCTTTCAGGCTTCAGCAGCGGTCTCGTTTCTCTCGGATGCCGAGAAAGAGCGACTTCAGCCGGATGCTTTTCTGCATCGAGCGGCTTCTCCTGCGCACATCGCTAAGGAGCGGTTCTAACTTCTCCCTGTTTCCATGCAGAATGCATTACGCTTCTCTCTCATTCTTATGTCTTTCCCTTTATTCCTATCGACGTTTCGTTTTTCTGTGGTTCTCCGATGCTACACTTCAGCATTCTGTGACGAATAGAGTAGAAGGGAAAATCCCCTCAAATAAGGCAGCTAGAAGTTCGAGGAGCGTCACACGTTGTGCTTTCAGGGAGGACGTTACAGAAAGTCGAGAGCTGAGGATTCTTTCCTGTGCAGAAAAACCCCCCTGTTTTCAGGCAATGCAGTATGCTGAGTTCGCACGTTGTAGGCTTCGCAATTCCGCTATTTCGCTCTCGCAGGTCGAAAGCGGCGCTCGCGCTGAACCGCTCCGGAGAGTTTGCAGTTGCTGGCCGAGAAAGCGCCGTTCTCCCCGAATGCCGCTTTCAGGCTTCAGCAGCGGTCTCGTTTCTCTCGGATGCCGAGAAAGAGCGACTTCAGCCGGATGCTTTTCTGCGACGAGCGGCTTCTTCTGCGTTCATCGCAAAGGAGAGGTAGTGACCTCTCCTTGTGTCCATGCTTTCTACACCACGCTTCTCTCTCATTCTTATGTCTTTCCCTTTATTCCTAGCGGCATTCGGTTTTTCTGTGGTTCTCCGATGCTACATTTCAGCATTCTGTGACGAATAGAGTAGAAGCGAAAGCCCCCTCAAATAAGGCAGCTAGATGTTCCAGGAGCGTCACACGTTGTGCTTTCAGGGAGGACGTTACAGAAAGTCGAGTGCTGTGGGTTCGTTCCTGCGGAGAAAATAAACCCTGTTTTCAGGCAATGCAGTATGCTGAATTCGCACGTTGTTGGCATCGCAATTCAGCTACTTCGCTCTCGCGGGTCGAAAGCGGCACTCGCGCTGAACCGCACCGGACAGTTTGCGGTTGCTGGCCGGGAAATCGCGGTTCTCCCCGAATGCCGCTTTCAGGCTTCAGCAGCGGTCTCGTTTCTCTCGGATGCTGAGAACGGGCGTCTTCAGCCGGATGCTTTTCTCCGACGAGCGGCTTCTTCTGCGCAAATCGCAAAGGGCAGGTAGCGTCTTCTTCTTGTGTCCTTGCTTTCTACACCACGCTTCTCTCTCATTGTTCTGTCTTTCCCTTTATTCCTATCTTTTGAGTGGTTTTTCGTTGCTACTACACTTCAGCATTCTGTGACGAATAGAGTAGAAGGGAAAAACCCCTCAAATAAGGCAGCTAGAAGTTCGAGGAGCGACACACGTTGTGCTCTCAGGGAGAGCGTTACAGAAAGTCGAGTGCCATTGTTTCTGTACTGCGGAGAAAAAAGCTCCTGCTTGCAGGCCATGCGGTAGCCTGGTCGCACATTCTCGGCACCCGAGAAAATCGAGATTGCTGCGGAAGGCAGAAAGCGGCACTCGCGCTGAACCGCTGCAGAGAGTTTGAGTTGCTTCAAACTGGTGCGCGGTCGCCTTGTGTACAGGCAGAATCCTCCACGCTGTGCTCCGTAGGAAGTGCATATATCTTTCTTTCGACTGACAGTTGGTATTCGTAAGGAATACGACCTTCCAATCCAAAATACCAAATAACTCAGAAATATCACATTGTCATCGAGAAATGCCAGTCTCATTCAACGAATTAGAGCTTTTCAACAAGAAAAGGGACATTTCACATCAGAAATACCAGCATTCTCCAAAAAAAAGAGATATATTCCAAAGGACTATCACTTTTTTCCCTAATATATAATATATATAATATATATATAAACATGTGAAAAACGTGGAATTTCTGAATGAAACTCCACCCCTGGGGGAAAAATACATTATCCGAGAGAAAAAAGATATTTCACCTCAAAACGGAAAACCTGAGGGAAAAGGTCAGTTTTTTTATTTTTCCGGAGAAATAAAACAGCGTACCTAGAGAAAACTTGAGCATTTGAATGAAACATTTCAATTAGGGGAGAAAATATCATATTCCAGAAAAAGAAATCGTAATTACAACTGCAATGCAGTATTTCTGACAGAAAATGCCACATATATAGGGGAAAATTAGAAAAAAAAAAAAATTCTCAGAAAACTGCTGTTTCGGGGAGATAGTAGCATACTTCGTAGGAAAATGACAGGTGTTTGTGAGAAAGCTGGTATTTTGTGAAAAAAGGCCGTATTTGGAAGAAAAGCCGGAATTTCAGAGGAAATGTATTTAACATTCGGAGAAACCTATTCTCTGTGGGAGAAAAGGCCATTCGGATGTGAGTGAGTGTGATCTTGCGGAGCGTCAAGTAGTATTCTTATGGTGAAATGGGAGGTATTTCTAAGAGTCTTGGTATTTCTGGGAGAAAATGTCTTGCTTCTGGGGAGAAGATGTGCTATTTTGGGGGGCAGAAGCTGGTATTTCTGGGAGAAAATGCCATCTTGATGGGAGTAAGTGTGATGTTGGGGAGGTTAAAAAAAACAGCATTTCTGGTAGAAAATGGGAGCTATTTCTTGGAGTAGTGTTATTTCTGGGAGAAAATGAGATCTATTGGGGATAAAAATGGCGTATGTGTGATAAAATGCCACATTTCTGGAAGAAACTGTCCTCTTCAGGAGTGCAACGTTGTATATTCGGGAGGAAATGGGAAATATTCCGAAGAGTCGTGGTATTTCTGGGAGAAAATGCCCCAAATCTGGGAGTCAAAATGTCATCCAATTGGGAGAAAATCTCCTCTCTTGAGGAGAGAAGTGGTCTTTCTGGGAGCAAGTGTCCTCTTCTTGGTTGCAAGTGTCCCTTTTGGTCTTGTCATGGAGGCTTTTTGGGAGCAAGCGTGTGGCAGTTGTAAGAGAAGGGGTATTTCTGGGAGGAAATAGCCTCTTTTTGGAAGAGCAGGTGAAATTTCCAAGGGAAAAAGTGGTATTTCGGGGAGCAAATGAGATAGTTGAGGGAGGGAAGTGGGAAAGGGTGGGAAAGAATGTCTTGCATTGGAGAGCAACGGTGGTCTTTTTGGTGTGCCGAGTGGTGTCTCGGGGAGAAAAGATGGTAAATAGGGGAGAAAATGTCCACTGGAGGAGTGCCGAGTAGAATTTTGGAGAGCAGATGTCAGGTATTTCTCATCAAAAAGCTGTTTCGGGGAGATAGTAGCGTGCTTGGTTGGAAAATGACAGGTGTTTGTGAGAAAGCTGGTATTTTTTGGAAAAAGGCCATATTTTGAAGAATACGTTTGTGTTTCTGTGGGAGTGTATGCCATCTTTGGGAGAAATTGGTCTTTGTGGGAGTAAATGTCTTGTATTTGGGAGAAACCTGGTGTATCTGGGAGAAAAGGCCATTTAGATGGGGGTAAGTGTGATCTTGAGGAGCGTCAAGAAGGATTCTTGGGATGAAACGTGAGGTATTTCTAAGAGAAGTGGAATTTCTGGGAGAAAATGTCTCGTTTTGAGCGTAAACGTTCATCGATCTGTGAGAAAACTGTGTTTCTTGGGGAATATGCCTTCTTGTGGGTGGAAAAGACCCTATCTATGCGAGAAAGCTGATATTTCTGGGAGAAAGCTTGCTCTTCTGGGTTGCAAGTGTCCCATTTGGTCTTGTCATGGAGGCTTTTTGAGTGAAAGCATGTGGCAGTTGTAAGAGAAGGGGTATTTCTGGGAGAAAAAATCCTCTTTTTGCAAGAGCAGGTGAAATTTGCACGGGAAAAGAGGTATTTCTGGGAGCAAATGAGATAGTTGAGGGAGACAAGTGGTAAAGGGTGGGAAAGAATGTCTTGCATTGGAGAGCAACGGTGGTCTTTTTGGTGTGCCAAGTGGTGTCTTGGGGAGTAAACATGGTAAATAGGGGAGAAAATGTCCATTGTAGGAGTGCCGAGTAGAATTTTGGAGAGAAGATGTCAGGTATTTCTCAGCAAAGTGCAGTTTCGGGTGGATAGTAGCGTGCTTGGTTGGAAAATGACAGGTGTTTGTGAGAAAGCTGGTATTTTGGGGAAAAAGGCCGTATTTGGAAGAATAAGCCGGAATTTCTGGGGGAATGTATGCCATCGTTGGGAGAAACCAGTTCACCGTGGGAGAAACTGTCGTGTATTTGGGAGAAACCTGGTGTACCTGGGAGAAAAGGCCATTTAGATGGGAGTAAGTGTGACCCTGAGGAGAGTCAAGTAGTATTCTTGGGATGAAACGTGAGGTATTTCTAAGAGAAGTGGAATTTCTGGGAGAAAATGTCTCGTTTTGAGCGTAAACGTTCATCGATCTGTGAGAAAACTGTGTTTCTTGGAGAATATGCCTTCTTGTGGGTGGAAAAGATCCTATCTATGCGAGAAAGCTGGTATTTCTGGGAGAAAGCTTGCTCTTCTGGGTTGCAAGAGTCCCATTTGGTATTGTCATGGAGGCTTTTTGAGTGAAAGCATGTGGCAGTTGTAAGAGAAGGGGTATTTCTGGGAGAAAAAATCCTCTTTTTGGAAGAGCAGGTGAAATTTGCACGGGAAAAGAGGTATTTCTGGGAGCAAATGAGATAGTTGAGGGAGACAAGTGGTAAAGGGTGGGAAAGAATGTCTTGTCTTGGAGAGCAACGGTGGTCTTTTTGGTGTGCCGAGTGGTGTCTCGGGGAGAAAAGATGGTAAATAGGGGAGACAATGTCCTCTGGAGGAGTGTCAGGTAGTATTCTGGAGAGAAACTGTCCGGTATTTCCCAGCAAAGTGCTGTTTTGGGGAGATAGTAGCATCCCTGGTTGGAAAATGACAGGTGTTTGTGAGAAAGCTGGTATTTTGGGAAAAACAGCCGCATTTGGAAGAATAAGCCGGAATTTCTGGGGGAATGTATGCCATCGTTGGGAGAAAGCTGGTCTTTGTGGGAGAAACTGTCGCGTATTTGGGAGAAACCTGGTGTATCTGGGAGAAAAGGCCATGTAGATGGGAGTAAGTGTGATCTTGTTGAGCGTCAAGAAGGATTCTTGGGATGAAACGTGAGGTATTTCTAAGAGAAGTGGTATTTCTGGGAGAAAATGGCTTGCTTGTGGGGGGAAACGTTCTGAGATTGGTGAGAAAACTGTGTTTCTTGAGGAAAATGTCTTCTTTTGGGTGGAAAAGTCCATATCTATGCGAGAAAGCTGGTCTATCTGGGAGAAAATGCCATCTTGATGGGAGTGAGTGTGATCTGGAGGAGCGTCAAGTAGTATTCTTATGGTGAAATGGGAGGTATTTCTAAGAGTCTTGGCATTTCTGGGAGAAAATGTCTTGCTTCTGGGGAGAAAATGTGCTATTTTGGGGGTCAGAAGCTGGTATTTCTGGGAGAAAATGGCATCTTGATGGGAGTAAGTGTGATCTGGAGGAGCGTAAGGCAGGATTTTTGGTAGAAAATGGGAGCTATTTCTTCGAGTAGTGCTATTTGTGGGAGAAAAGGAGCTCTCCTGGGGATAAAAATGGTGTATGTGCGATCAAATGCCACATTTCTGGAAGAAAGTGTCCTCTTGAGGAGTGCAATGTTGTATATTCGGGAGGAAAGGGGAAGTATTCAGAAGAGTCGTGGTATTTCTGGGAGAAAATGTCTGCTGTGGGGGGGAGAAGGTGATGTATCTGTGAGCAAGCTGGTGTTTCTGGGAGAAAATGCCAGGTATTTGTGAGGAAGAAGATGCTTGAGAGGGAAAAAGGCCATCTCTTTGGGATGGAAGTGGTATTTGTGGGAGAAAATGCCCCCAATCTGGGAGTCAGTGTCATCATGAGGCATGTCATGGAGTAGATTTGGGAGGAAATGGAGGGATTTCTGAGAGTAGCGGTATTTCTGGGAGCAAATGTCGTCTTTGGGAAAGAAAATGTCCTCTGGAGGGAAGAAAAGAGGCCTTTCTTCCCGAAAATGTCATCCAATTGGGAGAAAATCTCCTCTCTTGAGGAGAGAAGTGGTCTTTCTGGGAGCAAGTGTCCTCTTCTTGGTTGCAAGTGTCCCTTTTGGTCTTGTCATGGAGGCTTTTTGGGAGCAAGCGTGTGGCAGTTGTAAGAGAAGGGGTATTTCTGGGAGGAAATAGCCTCTTTTTGGAAGAGCAGGTGAAATTTCCAAGGGAAAAAGTGGTATTTCGGGGAGCAAATGAGATAGTTGAGGGAGGGAAGTGGGAAAGGGTGGGAAAGAATGTCTTGCATTGGAGAGCAACTGCGGTCTTTTTGGTGTGCCAAGTGGTGTCTCGGGGAGAAAAGATGGTAAATAGGGGAGACAATGTCCTCTGGAGGAGTGTCAGGTAGTATTCTGGAGAGAAACTGTCCGGTATTTCCCAGCAAAGTGCTGTTTTGGGGAGATAGTAGCATCCCTGGTTGGAAAATGACAGGTGTTTGTGAGAAAGCTGGTATTTTGGGAAAAACAGCCGCATTTGGAAGAATAAGCCGGATTTTCTGGGGGAATGTATGCCATCGTTGGGAGAAAGCTGGTCTTTGTGGGAGAAACTGTCGCGTATTTGGGAGAAACCTGGTGTATGTGGGAGAAAAGGCCATGTAGATGGGAGTAAGTGTGATCTTGAGGAGCGTCAAGAAGGATTCTTGGGATGAAACGTGAGGTATTTCTAAGAGAAGTGGTATTTCTGGGAGAAAATGGCTTGCTTGTGGGGGGAAACGTTCTGAGATTGGTGAGAAAACTGTGTTTCTTGAGGAAAATGTCTTCTTTTGGGTGGAAAAGTCCATATCTATGCGAGAAAGCTGGTCTATGTGGGAGAAAATGGCATCTTGATGGGAGTGAGTGTGATCTTGCGGAGCGTCAAGTAGTATTCTTATGGTGAAATGGGAGGTATTTCTAAGAGTCTTGGTATTTCTGGGAGAAAATGTCTTGCTTCTGGGGAGAAAATGTGCTATTTTGGGGGTCAGAAGCTGGTATTTCTGGGAGAAAATGGCATCTTGATGGGAGTAAGTGTGATCTGGAGGAGCGCCAAGAAGGATTCTTGGGATGAAACGTGAGGTATTTCTAAGAGTCTTGGTATTTCTGGGAGAAAATGTCTTGCTTCTGGGGAGAAAATGTGCTCTTTTGGGGGTCAGAAGCTGGTATTTCTGGGAGAAAATGGCATCTTGATGGGAGTAAGTGTGATCTGGAGGAGCGTAAGGCAGGATTTTTGGTAGAAAATGGGAGCTATTTCTTCGAGTAGTGCTATTTGTGGGAGAAAAGGAGCTCTCCTGGGGATAAAAATGGTGTATGTGCGATCAAATGCCACATTTCTGGAAGAAAGTGTCCTCTTGAGGAGTGCAATGTTGTATATTCGGGAGGAAAGGGGAAGTATTCAGAAGAGTCGTGGTATTTCTGGGAGAAAATGTCTGCTGTGGGGGGGAGAAGGTGATGTATCTGTGAGCAAGCTGGTGTTTCTGGGAGAAAATGCCAGGTATTTGTGAGAAAACAGATGCTTGAGAGGGAAAAGGCCATCTCTTTGGGATGGAAGTGGTATTTGTGGGAGAAAATGCCCCCAATCTGGGAGTCAGTGTCATCATGAGGCGTGTCATGGAGTAGATTTGGGAGGAAATGGAGGGATTTCTGAGAGTAGCGGTATTTCTGGGAGCAAAAGTCGTCTTTGGGAAAGAAAATGTCCTCTGGAGGGAAGAAAACAGGCCTTTCTTCCCGAAAATGTCATCCAATTGGGAGAAAATCTCCTCTCTTGAGGAGAGAAGTGGTCTTTCTGGGAGCAAGTGTCCTCTTCTTGGTTGCAAGTGTCCCTTTTGGTCTTGTCATGGAGGCTTTTTGGGAGGAAGCGTGTGGCAGTTGTAAGAGAAGGGGTATTTCTGGGAGGAAATAGCCTCTTTTTGGAAGAGCAGGTGAAATTTCCAAGGGAAAAAGTGGTATTTCGGGGAGCAAATGAGATAGTTGAGGGAGGGAAGTGGGAAAGGGTGGGAAAGAATGTCTTGCATTGGAGAGCAACTGCGGTCTTTTTGGTGTGCCGAGTGGTGTCTCGGGGAGAAAAGATGGTAAATAGGGGAGACAATGTCCTCTGGAGGAGTGTCAGGTAGTATTCTGGAGAGAAACTGTCCGGTATTTCCCAGCAAAGTGCTGTTTTGGGGAGATAGTAGCATCCCTGGTTGGAAAATGACAGGTGTTTGTGAGAAAGCTGGTATTTTGGGAAAAAAGGCCGTATTTGGAAGAATAAGCCGGATTTTCTGGGGGAATGTATGCCATCGTTGGGAGAAAGCTGGTCTTTGTGGGAGAAACTGTCGTGTATTTGGGAGAAACCTGGTGTATGTGGGAGAAAAGGCCATGTAGATGGGAGTAAGTGTGATCTTGAGGAGCGTCAAGAAGGATTCTTGGGATGAAACGTGAGGTATTTCTAAGAGAAGTGGTATTTCTGGGAGAAAATGGCTTGCTTGTGGGGGGAAACGTTCTGAGATTGGTGAGAAAATTGTGTTTCTTGAGGAAAATGTCTTCTTTTGGGTGGAAAAGTCCATATCTATGCGAGAAAGCTGGTCTATCTGGGAGAAAATGCCATCTTGATGGGAGTAATTGTGATCTGGAGGAGCGCCAAGAAGGATTCTTGGGATGAAACGTGAGGTATTTCTAAGAGTCTTGGTATTTCTGGGAGAAAATGCCTTGCTTCTGGGGAGAAAATGTGCTATTTTGGGGGTCAGAAGCTGGTATTTCTGGGAGAAAATGGCATCTTGATGGGAGTAAGTGTGATCTGGAGGAGCGTAAGGCAGGATTTTTGGTAGAAAATGGGAGCTATTTCTTCGAGTAGTGCTATTTGTGGGAGAAAAGGAGCTCTCCTGGGGATAAAAATGGTGTATGTGCGATCAAATGCCACATTTCTGGAAGAAAGTGTCCTCTTGAGGAGTGCAATGTTGTATATTCGGGAGGAAAGGGGAAGTATTCAGAAGAGTCGTGGTATTTCTGGGAGAAAATGTCTGCTGTGGGGGGGAGAAGGTGATGTATCTGTGAGCAAGCTGGTGTTTCTGGGAGAAAATGCCAGGTATTTGTGAGGAAGAAGATGCTTGAGAGGGAAAAGGCCATCTCTTTGGGATGGAAGTGGTATTTGTGGGAGAAAATGCCCCCAATCTGGGAGTCAGTGTCATCATGAGGCGTGTCATGGAGTAGATTTGGGAGGAAATGGAGGGATTTCTGAGAGTAGCGGTATTTCTGGGAGCAAATGTCGTCTTTGGGAAAGAAAATGTCCTCTGGAGGGAAGAAAACAGGCCTTTCTTCCCGAAAATGTCATCCAATTGGGAGAAAATCTCCTCTCTTGAGGAGAGAAGTGGTCTTTCTGGGAGCAAGTGTCCTCTTCTTGGTTGCAAGTGTCCCTTTTGGTCTTGTCATGGAGGCTTTTTGGGAGCAAGCGTGTGGCAGTTGTAAGAGAAGGGGTATTTCTGGGAGGAAATAGCCTCTTTTTGGAAGAGCAGGTGAAATTTCCAAGGGAAAAAGTGGTATTTCGGGGAGCAAATGAGATAGTTGAGGGAGGGAAGTGGGAAAGGGTGGGAAAGAATGTCTTGCATTGGAGAGCAACTGCGGTCTTTTTGGTGTGCCGAGTGGTGTCTCGGGGAGAAAAGATGGTAAATAGGGGAGACAATGTCCTCTGGAGGAGTGTCAGGTAGTATTCTGGAGAGAAACTGTCCGGTATTTCCCAGCAAAGTGCTGTTTTGGGGAGATAGTAGCATCCCTGGTTGGAAAATGACAGGTGTTTGTGAGAAAGCTGGTATTTTGGGAAAAAAGGCCGTATTTGGAAGAATAAGCCGGAATTTCTGGGGGAATGTATGCCATCGTTGGGAGAAAGCTGGTCTTTGTGGGAGAAACTGTCGCGTATTTGGGAGAAACCTGGTGTATGTGGGAGAAAAGGCCATGTAGATGGGAGTAAGTGTGATCTTGAGGAGCGTCAAGAAGGATTCTTGGGATGAAACGTGAGGTATTTCTAAGAGAAGTGGTATTTCTGGGAGAAAATGGCTTGCTTGTGGGGGGAAACGTTCTGAGATTGGTGAGAAAATTGTGTTTCTTGAGGAAAATGTCTTCTTTTGGGTGGAAAAGTCCATATCTATGCGAGAAAGCTGGTCTATCTGGGAGAAAATGCCATCTTGATGGGAGTAATTGTGATCTGGAGGAGCGCCAAGAAGGATTCTTGGGATGAAACGTGAGGTATTTCTAAGAGTCTTGGTATTTCTGGGAGAAAATGCCTTGCTTCTGGGGAGAAAATGTGCTATTTTGGGGGTCAGAAGCTGGTATTTCTGGGAGAAAATGGCATCTTGATGGGAGTAAGTGTGATCTGGAGGAGCGTAAGGCAGGATTTTTGGTAGAAAATGGGAGCTATTTCTTCGAGTAGTGCTATTTGTGGGAGAAAAGGAGCTCTCCTGGGGATAAAAATGGTGTATGTGCGATCAAATGCCACATTTCTGGAAGAAAGTGTCCTCTTGAGGAGTGCAATGTTGTATATTCGGGAGGAAAGGGGAAGTATTCAGAAGAGTCGTGGTATTTCTGGGAGAAAATGTCTGCTGTGGGGGGGAGAAGGTGATGTATCTGTGAGCAAGCTGGTGTTTCTGGGAGAAAATGCCAGGTATTTGTGAGGAAGAAGATGCTTGAGAGGGAAAAGGCCATCTCTTTGGGATGGAAGTGGTATTTGTGGGAGAAAATGCCCCCAATCTGGGAGTCAGTGTCATCATGAGGCGTGTCATGGAGTAGATTTGGGAGGAAATGGAGGGATTTCTGAGAGTAGCGGTATTTCTGGGAGCAAAAGTCGTCTTTGGGAAAGAAAATGTCCTCTGGAGGGAAGAAAACAGGCCTTTCTTCCCGAAAATGTCATCCAATTGGGAGAAAATCTCCTCTCTTGAGGAGAGAAGTGGTCTTTCTGGGAGCAAGTGTCCTCTTCTTGGTTGCAAGTGTCCCTTTTGGTCTTGTCATGGAGGCTTTTTGGGAGCAAGCGTGTGGCAGTTGTAAGAGAAGGGGTATTTCTGGGAGGAAATAGCCTCTTTTTGGAAGAGCAGGTGAAATTTCCAAGGGAAAAAGTGGTATTTCGGGGAGCAAATGAGATAGTTGAGGGAGGGAAGTGGGAAAGGGTGGGAAAGAATGTCTTGCATTGGAGAGCAACTGCGGTCTTTTTGGTGTGCCGAGTGGTGTCTCGGGGAGAAAAGATGGTAAATAGGGGAGACAATGTCCTCTGGAGGAGTGTCAGGTAGTATTCTGGAGAGAAACTGTCCGGTATTTCCCAGCAAAGTGCTGTTTTGGGGAGATAGTAGCATCCCTGGTTGGAAAATGACAGGTGTTTGTGAGAAAGCTGGTATTTTGGGAAAAACGGCCGCATTTGGAAGAATAAGCCGGATTTTCTGGGGGAATGTATGCCATCGTTGGGAGAAAGCTGGTCTTTGTGGGAGAAACTGTCGTGTATTTGGGAGAAACCTGGTGTATGTGGGAGAAAAGGCCATGTAGATGGGAGTAAGTGTGATCTTGAGGAGCGTCAAGAAGGATTCTTGGGATGAAACGTGAGGTATTTCTAAGAGAAGTGGTATTTCTGGGAGAAAATGGCTTGCTTGTGGGGGGAAACGTTCTGAGATTGGTGAGAAAATTGTGTTTCTTGAGGAAAATGTCTTCTTTTGGGTGGAAAAGTCCATATCTATGCGAGAAAGCTGGTCTATGTGGGAGAAAATGCCATCTTGATGGGAGTGAGTGTGATCTTGCGGAGCGTCAAGTAGTATTCTTATGGTGAAATGGGAGGTATTTCTAAGAGTCTTGGCATTTCTGGGAGAAAATGTCTTGCTTCTGGGGAGAAAATGTGCTATTTTGGGGGTCAGAAGCTGGTATTTCTGGGAGAAAATGGCATCTTGATGGGAGTAAGTGTGATCTGGAGGAGCGCCAAGAAGGATTCTTGGGATGAAACGTGAGGTATTTCTAAGAGTCTTGGTATTTCTGGGAGAAATTGTCTTGCTTCTGGGGAGAAAATGTGCTATTTTGGGGGTCAGAAGCTGGTATTTCTGGGAGAAAATGGCATCTTGATGGGAGTAAGTGTGATCTGGAGGAGCGTAAGGCAGGATTTTTGGTAGAAAATGGGAGCTATTTCTTCGAGTAGTGCTATTTGTGGGAGAAAAGGAGCTCTCCTGGGGATAAAAATGGTGTATGTGCGATCAAATGCCACATTTCTGGAAGAAAGTGTCCTCTTGAGGAGTGCAATGTTGTATATTCGGGAGGAAAGGGGAAGTATTCAGGAGAGTCGTGGTATTTCTGGGAGAAAATGTCTGCTGTGGGGGGGAGAAGGTGATGTATCTGTGAGCAAGCTGGTGTTTCTGGGAGAAAATGCCAGGTATTTGTGAGAAAACAGATGCTTGAGAGGGAAAAGGCCATCTCTTTGGGATGGAAGTGGTATTTGTGGGAGAAAATGCCCCCAATCTGGGAGTCAGTGTCATCATGAGGCGTGTCATGGAGTAGATTTGGGAGGAAATGGAGGGATTTCTGAGAGTAGCGGTATTTCTGGGAGCAAATGTCGTCTTTGGGAAAGAAAATGTCCTCTGGAGGGAAGAAAACAGGCCTTTCTTCCCGAAAATGTCATCCAATTGGGAGAAAATCTCCTCTCTTGAGGAGAGAAGTGGTCTTTCTGGGAGCAAGTGTCCTCTTCTTGGTTGCAAGTGTCCCTTTTGGTCTTGTCATGGAGGCTTTTTGGGAGGAAGCGTGTGGCAGTTGTAAGAGAAGGGGTATTTCTGGGAGGAAATAGCCTCTTTTTGGAAGAGCAGGTGAAATTTCCAAGGGAAAAAGTGGTATTTCGGGGAGCAAATGAGATAGTTGAGGGAGGGAAGTGGGAAAGGGTGGGAAAGAATGTCTTGCATTGGAGAGCAACTGCGGTCTTTTTGGTGTGCCGAGTGGTGTCTCGGGGAGAAAAGATGGTAAATAGGGGAGACAATGTCCTCTGGAGGAGTGTCAGGTAGTATTCTGGAGAGAAACTGTCCGGTATTTCCCAGCAAAGTGCTGTTTTGGGGAGATAGTAGCATCCCTGGTTGGAAAATGACAGGTGTTTGTGAGAAAGCTGGTATTTTGGGAAAAAAGGCCGTATTTGGAAGAATAAGCCGGAATTTCTGGGGGAATGTATGCCATCGTTGGGAGAAAGCTGGTCTTTGTGGGAGAAACTGTCGCGTATTTGGGAGAAACCTGGTGTATGTGGGAGAAAAGGCCATGTAGATGGGAGTAAGTGTGATCTTGAGGAGCGTCAAGAAGGATTCTTGGGATGAAACGTGAGGTATTTCTAAGAGAAGTGGTATTTCTGGGAGAAAATGGCTTGCTTGTGGGGGGAAACGTTCTGAGATTGGTGAGAAAACTGTGTTTCTTGAGGAAAATGTCTTCTTTTGGGTGGAAAAGTCCATATCTATGCGAGAAAGCTGGTCTATCTGGGAGAAAATGCCATCTTGATGGGAGTGAGTGTGATCTTGCGGAGCGTCAAGTAGTATTCTTATGGTGAAATGGGAGGTATTTGTAAGAGTCTTGGTATTTCTGGGAGAAAATGTCTTGCTTCTGGGGAGAAAATGTGCTATTTTGGGGGTCAGAAGCTGGTATTTCTGGGAGAAAATGGCATCTTGATGGGAGTAAGTGTGATCTGGAGGAGCGCCAAGAAGGATTCTTGGGATGAAACGTGAGGTATTTCTAAGAGTCTTGGTATTTCTGGGAGAAAATGTCTTGCTTCTGGGGAGAAAATGTGCTATTTTGGGGGTCAGAAGCTGGTATTTCTGGGAGAAAATGGCATCTTGATGGGAGTAAGTGTGATCTGGAGGAGCGTAAGGCAGGATTTTTGGTAGAAAATGGGAGCTATTTCTTCGAGTAGTGCTATTTGTGGGAGAAAAGGAGCTCTCCTGGGGATAAAAATGGTGTATGTGCGATCAAATGCCACATTTCTGGAAGAAAGTGTCCTCTTGAGGAGTGCAATGTTGTATATTCGGGAGGAAAGGGGAAGTATTCAGAAGAGTCGTGGTATTTCTGGGAGAAAATGTCTGCTGTGGGGGGGAGAAGGTGATGTATCTGTGAGCAAGCTGGTGTTTCTGGGAGAAAATGCCAGGTATTTGTGAGAAAACAGATGCTTGAGAGGGAAAAGGCCATCTCTTTGGGATGGAAGTGGTATTTGTGGGAGAAAATGCCCCCAATCTGGGAGTCAGTGTCATCATGAGGCGTGTCATGGAGTAGATTTGGGAGGAAATGGAGGGATTTCTGAGAGTAGCGGTATTTCTGGGAGCAAATGTCGTCTTTGGGAAAGAAAATGTCCTCTGGAGGGAAGAAAACAGGCCTTTCTTCCCGAAAATGTCATCCAATTGGGAGAAAATCTCCTCTCTTGAGGAGAGAAGTGGTCTTTCTGGGAGCAAGTGTCCTCTTCTTGGTTGCAAGTGTCCCTTTTGGTCTTGTCATGGAGGCTTTTTGGGAGCAAGCGTGTGGCAGTTGTAAGAGAAGGGGTATTTCTGGGAGGAAATAGCCTCTTTTTGGAAGAGCAGGTGAAATTTCCAAGGGAAAAAGTGGTATTTCGGGGAGCAAATGAGATAGTTGAGGGAGGGAAGTGGGAAAGGGTGGGAAAGAATGTCTTGCATTGGAGAGCAACTGCGGTCTTTTTGGTGTGCCGAGTGGTGTCTCGGGGAGAAAAGATGGTAAATAGGGGAGACAATGTCCTCTGGAGGAGTGTCAGGTAGTATTCTGGAGAGAAACTGTCCGGTATTTCCCAGCAAAGTGCTGTTTTGGGGAGATAGTAGCATCCCTGGTTGGAAAATGACAGGTGTTTGTGAGAAAGCTGGTATTTTGGGAAAAACGGCCGTATTTGGAAGAATAAGCCGGAATTTCTGGGGGAATGTATGCCATCGTTGGGAGAAAGCTGGTCTTTGTGGGAGAAACTGTCGTGTATTTGGGAGAAACCTGGTGTATGTGGGAGAAAAGGCCATGTAGATGGGAGTAAGTGTGATCTTGAGGAGCGTCAAGAAGGATTCTTGGGATGAAACGTGAGGTATTTCTAAGAGAAGTGGTATTTCTGGGAGAAAATGGCTTGCTTGTGGGGGGAAACGTTCTGAGATTGGTGAGAAAATTGTGTTTCTTGAGGAAAATGTCTTCTTTTGGGTGGAAAAGTCCATATCTATGCGAGAAAGCTGGTCTATCTGGGAGAAAATGCCATCTTGATGGGAGTGAGTGTGATCTTGCGGAGCGTCAAGTAGTATTCTTATGGTGAAATGGGAGGTATTTGTAAGAGTCTTGGTATTTCTGGGAGAAAATGTCTTGCTTCTGGGGAGAAAATGTGCTATTTTGGGGGTCAGAAGCTGGTATTTCTGGGAGAAAATGGCATCTTGATGGGAGTAAGTGTGATCTGGAGGAGCGCCAAGAAGGATTCTTGGGATGAAACGTGAGGTATTTCTAAGAGTCTTGGTATTTCTGGGAGAAAATGCCTTGCTTCTGGGGAGAAAATGTGCTATTTTGGGGGTCAGAAGCTGGTATTTCTGGGAGAAAATGGCATCTTGATGGGAGTAAGTGTGATCTGGAGGAGCGTAAGGCAGGATTTTTGGTAGAAAATGGGAGCTATTTCTTCGAGTAGTGCTATTTGTGGGAGAAAAGGAGCTCTCCTGGGGATAAAAATGGTGTATGTGCGATCAAATGCCACATTTCTGGAAGAAAGTGTCCTCTTGAGGAGTGCAATGTTGTATATTCGGGAGGAAAGGGGAAGTATTCAGAAGAGTCGTGGTATTTCTGGGAGAAAATGTCTGCTGTGGGGGGGAGAAGGTGATGTATCTGTGAGCAAGCTGGTGTTTCTGGGAGAAAATGCCAGGTATTTGTGAGAAAACAGATGCTTGAGAGGGAAAAGGCCATCTCTTTGGGATGGAAGTGGTATTTGTGGGAGAAAATGCCCCCAATCTGGGAGTCAGTGTCATCATGAGGCGTGTCATGGAGTAGATTTGGGAGGAAATGGAGGGATTTCTGAGAGTAGCGGTATTTCTGGGAGCAAATGTCGTCTTTGGGAAAGAAAATGTCCTCTGGAGGGAAGAAAACAGGCCTTTCTTCCCGAAAATGTCATCCAATTGGGAGAAAATCTCCTCTCTTGAGGAGAGAAGTGGTCTTTCTGGGAGCAAGTGTCCTCTTCTTGGTTGCAAGTGTCCCTTTTGGTCTTGTCATGGAGGCTTTTTGGGAGCAAGCGTGTGGCAGTTGTAAGAGAAGGGGTATTTCTGGGAGGAAATAGCCTCTTTTTGGAAGAGCAGGTGAAATTTCCAAGGGAAAAAGTGGTATTTCGGGGAGCAAATGAGATAGTTGAGGGAGGGAAGTGGGAAAGGGTGGGAAAGAATGTCTTGCATTGGAGAGCAACTGCGGTCTTTTTGGTGTGCCGAGTGGTGTCTCGGGGAGAAAAGATGGTAAATAGGGGAGACAATGTCCTCTGGAGGAGTGTCAGGTAGTATTCTGGAGAGAAACTGTCCGGTATTTCCCAGCAAAGTGCTGTTTTGGGGAGATAGTAGCATCCCTGGTTGGAAAATGACAGGTGTTTGTGAGAAAGCTGGTATTTTGGGAAAAACGGCCGTATTTGGAAGAATAAGCCGGAATTTCTGGGGGAATGTATGCCATCGTTGGGAGAAAGCTGGTCTTTGTGGGAGAAACTGTCGTGTATTTGGGAGAAACCTGGTGTATGTGGGAGAAAAGGCCATGTAGATGGGAGTAAGTGTGATCTTGAGGAGCGTCAAGAAGGATTCTTGGGATGAAACGTGAGGTATTTCTAAGAGAAGTGGTATTTCTGGGAGAAAATGGCTTGCTTGTGGGGGGAAACGTTCTGAGATTGGTGAGAAAATTGTGTTTCTTGAGGAAAATGTCTTCTTTTGGGTGGAAAAGTCCATATCTATGCGAGAAAGCTGGTCTATCTGGGAGAAAATGCCATCTTGATGGGAGTAATTGTGATCTGGAGGAGCGCCAAGAAGGATTCTTGGGATGAAACGTGAGGTATTTCTAAGAGTCTTGGTATTTCTGGGAGAAAATGCCTTGCTTCTGGGGAGAAAATGTGCTATTTTGGGGGTCAGAAGCTGGTATTTCTGGGAGAAAATGGCATCTTGATGGGAGTAAGTGTGATCTGGTGGAGCGTAAGTCAGGATTTTTGGTAGAAAATGGGAGCTATTTCTTCGAGTAGTGCTATTTGTGGGAGAAAAGAAGCTCTCCTGGGGATAAAAATGGTGTATGTGCGATCAAATGCCACATTTCTGGAAGAAAGTGTCCTCTTGAGGAGTGCAATGTTGTATATTCGGGAGGAAAGGGGAAGTATTCAGAAGAGTCGTGGTATTTCTGGGAGAAAATGTCTGCTGTGGGGGGGAGAAGGTGATGTATCTGTGAGCAAGCTGGTGTTTCTGGGAGAAAATGCCAGGTATTTGTGAGAAAACAGATGCTTGAGAGGGAAAAGGCCATCTCTTTGGGATGGAAGTGGTATTTGTGGGAGAAAATGCCCCCAATCTGGGAGTCAGTGTCATCATGAGGCGTGTCATGGAGTAGATTTGGGAGGAAATGGAGGGATTTCTGAGAGTAGCGGTATTTCTGGGAGCAAATGTCGTCTTTGGGAAAGAAAATGTCCTCTGGAGGGAAGAAAACAGGCCTTTCTTCCCGAAAATGTCATCCAATTGGGAGAAAATCTCCTCTCTTGAGGAGAGAAGTGGTCTTTCTGGGAGCAAGTGTCCTCTTCTTGGTTGCAAGTGTCCCTTTTGGTCTTGTCATGGAGGCTTTTTGGGAGCAAGCGTGTGGCAGTTGTAAGAGAAGGGGTATTTCTGGGAGGAAATAGCCTCTTTTTGGAAGAGCAGGTGAAATTTCCAAGGGAAAAAGTGGTATTTCGGGGAGCAAATGAGATAGTTGAGGGAGGGAAGTGGGAAAGGGTGGGAAAGAATGTCTTGCATTGGAGAGCAACTGCGGTCTTTTTGGTGTGCCGAGTGGTGTCTCGGGGAGAAAAGATGGTAAATAGGGGAGACAATGTCCTCTGGAGGAGTGTCAGGTAGTATTCTGGAGAGAAACTGTCCGGTATTTCCCAGCAAAGTGCTGTTTTGGGGAGATAGTAGCATCCCTGGTTGGAAAATGACAGGTGTTTGTGAGAAAGCTGGTATTTTGGGAAAAAAGGCCGTATTTGGAAGAATAAGCCGGATTTTCTGGGGGAATGTATGCCATCGTTGGGAGAAAGCTGGTCTTTGTGGGAGAAACTGTCGTGTATTTGGGAGAAACCTGGTGTATGTGGGAGAAAAGGCCATGTAGATGGGAGTAAGTGTGATCTTGAGGAGCGTCAAGAAGGATTCTTGGGATGAAACGTGAGGTATTTCTAAGAGAAGTGGTATTTCTGGGAGAAAATGGCTTGCTTGTGGGGGGAAACGTTCTGAGATTGGTGAGAAAATTGTGTTTCTTGAGGAAAATGTCTTCTTTTGGGTGGAAAAGTCCATATCTATGCGAGAAAGCTGGTCTATCTGGGAGAAAATGCCATCTTGATGGGAGTAATTGTGATCTGGAGGAGCGCCAAGAAGGATTCTTGGGATGAAACGTGAGGTATTTCTAAGAGTCTTGGTATTTCTGGGAGAAAATGCCTTGCTTCTGGGGAGAAAATGTGCTATTTTGGGGGTCAGAAGCTGGTATTTCTGGGAGAAAATGGCATCTTGATGGGAGTAAGTGTGATCTGGAGGAGCGTAAGGCAGGATTTTTGGTAGAAAATGGGAGCTATTTCTTCGAGTAGTGCTATTTGTGGGAGAAAAGGAGCTCTCCTGGGGATAAAAATGGTGTATGTGCGATCAAATGCCACATTTCTGGAAGAAAGTGTCCTCTTGAGGAGTGCAATGTTGTATATTCGGGAGGAAAGGGGAAGTATTCAGAAGAGTCGTGGTATTTCTGGGAGAAAATGTCTGCTGTGGGGGGGAGAAGGTGATGTATCTGTGAGCAAGCTGGTGTTTCTGGGAGAAAATGCCAGGTATTTGTGAGGAAGAAGATGCTTGAGAGGGAAAAGGCCATCTCTTTGGGATGGAAGTGGTATTTGTGGGAGAAAATGCCCCCAATCTGGGAGTCAGTGTCATCATGAGGCGTGTCATGGAGTAGATTTGGGAGGAAATGGAGGGATTTCTGAGAGTAGCGGTATTTCTGGGAGCAAATGTCGTCTTTGGGAAAGAAAATGTCCTCTGGAGGGAAGAAAACAGGCCTTTCTTCCCGAAAATGTCATCCAATTGGGAGAAAATCTCCTCTCTTGAGGAGAGAAGTGGTCTTTCTGGGAGCAAGTGTCCTCTTCTTGGTTGCAAGTGTCCCTTTTGGTCTTGTCATGGAGGCTTTTTGGGAGCAAGCGTGTGGCAGTTGTAAGAGAAGGGGTATTTCTGGGAGGAAATAGCCTCTTTTTGGAAGAGCAGGTGAAATTTCCAAGGGAAAAAGTGGTATTTCGGGGAGCAAATGAGATAGTTGAGGGAGGGAAGTGGGAAAGGGTGGGAAAGAATGTCTTGCATTGGAGAGCAACTGCGGTCTTTTTGGTGTGCCGAGTGGTGTCTCGGGGAGAAAAGATGGTAAATAGGGGAGACAATGTCCTCTGGAGGAGTGTCAGGTAGTATTCTGGAGAGAAACTGTCCGGTATTTCCCAGCAAAGTGCTGTTTTGGGGAGATAGTAGCATCCCTGGTTGGAAAATGACAGGTGTTTGTGAGAAAGCTGGTATTTTGGGAAAAAAGGCCGTATTTGGAAGAATAAGCCGGAATTTCTGGGGGAATGTATGCCATCGTTGGGAGAAAGCTGGTCTTTGTGGGAGAAACTGTCGTGTATTTGGGAGAAACCTGGTGTATGTGGGAGAAAAGGCCATGTAGATGGGAGTAAGTGTGATCTTGAGGAGCGTCAAGAAGGATTCTTGGGATGAAACGTGAGGTATTTCTAAGAGAAGTGGTATTTCTGGGAGAAAATGGCTTGCTTGTGGGGGGAAACGTTCTGAGATTGGTGAGAAAACTGTGTTTCTTGAGGAAAATGTCTTCTTTTGGGTGGAAAAGTCCATATCTATGCGAGAAAGCTGGTCTATGTGGGAGAAAATGCCATCTTGATGGGAGTGAGTGTGATCTTGCGGAGCGTCAAGTAGTATTCTTATGGTGAAATGGGAGGTATTTCTAAGAGTCTTGGTATTTCTGGGAGAAAATGTCTTGCTTCTGGGGAGAAAATGTGCTATTTTGGGGGTCAGAAGCTGGTATTTCTGGGAGAAAATGGCATCTTGATGGGAGTAAGTGTGATCTGGAGGAGCGCCAAGAAGGATTCTTGGGATGAAACGTGAGGTATTTCTAAGAGTCTTGGTATTTCTGGGAGAAATTGTCTTGCTTCTGGGGAGAAAATGTGCTATTTTGGGGGTCAGAAGCTGGTATTTCTGGGAGAAAATGGCATCTTGATGGGAGTAAGTGTGATCTGGAGGAGCGTAAGGCAGGATTTTTGGTAGAAAATGGGAGCTATTTCTTCGAGTAGTGCTATTTGTGGGAGAAAAGGAGCTCTCCTGGGGATAAAAATGGTGTATGTGCGATCAAATGCCACATTTCTGGAAGAAAGTGTCCTCTTGAGGAGTGCAATGTTGTATATTCGGGAGGAAAGGGGAAGTATTCAGGAGAGTCGTGGTATTTCTGGGAGAAAATGTCTGCTGTGGGGGGGAGAAGGTGATGTATCTGTGAGCAAGCTGGTGTTTCTGGGAGAAAATGCCAGGTATTTGTGAGGAAGAAGATGCTTGAGAGGGAAAAGGCCATCTCTTTGGGATGGAAGTGGTATTTGTGGGAGAAAATGCCCCCAATCTGGGAGTCAGTGTCATCATGAGGCGTGTCATGGAGTAGATTTGGGAGGAAATGGAGGGATTTCTGAGAGTAGCGGTATTTCTGGGAGCAAAAGTCGTCTTTGGGAAAGAAAATGTCCTCTGGAGGGAAGAAAACAGGCCTTTCTTCCCGAAAATGTCATCCAATTGGGAGAAAATCTCCTCTCTTGAGGAGAGAAGTGGTCTTTCTGGGAGCAAGTGTCCTCTTCTTGGTTGCAAGTGTCCCTTTTGGTCTTGTCATGGAGGCTTTTTGGGAGCAAGCGTGTGGCAGTTGTAAGAGAAGGGGTATTTCTGGGAGGAAATAGCCTCTTTTTGGAAGAGCAGGTGAAATTTCCAAGGGAAAAAGTGGTATTTCGGGGAGCAAATGAGATAGTTGAGGGAGGGAAGTGGGAAAGGGTGGGAAAGAATGTCTTGCATTGGAGAGCAACTGCGGTCTTTTTGGTGTGCCGAGTGGTGTCTCGGGGAGAAAAGATGGTAAATAGGGGAGACAATGTCCTCTGGAGGAGTGTCAGGTAGTATTCTGGAGAGAAACTGTCCGGTATTTCCCAGCAAAGTGCTGTTTTGGGGAGATAGTAGCATCCCTGGTTGGAAAATGACAGGTGTTTGTGAGAAAGCTGGTATTTTGGGAAAAAAGGCCGTATTTGGAAGAATAAGCCGGAATTTCTGGGGGAATGTATGCCATCGTTGGGAGAAAGCTGGTCTTTGTGGGAGAAACTGTCGCGTATTTGGGAGAAACCTGGTGTATGTGGGAGAAAAGGCCATGTAGATGGGAGTAAGTGTGATCTTGAGGAGCGTCAAGAAGGATTCTTGGGATGAAACGTGAGGTATTTCTAAGAGAAGTGGTATTTCTGGGAGAAAATGGCTTGCTTGTGGGGGGAAACGTTCTGAGATTGGTGAGAAAACTGTGTTTCTTGAGGAAAATGTCTTCTTTTGGGTGGAAAAGTCCATATCTATGCGAGAAAGCTGGTCTATCTGGGAGAAAATGCCATCTTGATGGGAGCGAGTGTGATCTTGCGGAGCGTCAAGTAGTATTCTTATGGTGAAATGGGAGGTATTTCTAAGAGTCTTGGTATTTCTGGGAGAAAATGTCTTGCTTCTGGGGAGAAAATGTGCTATTTTGGGGGTCAGAAGCTGGTATTTCTGGGAGAAAATGGCATCTTGATGGGAGTAAGTGTGATCTGGAGGAGCGCCAAGAAGGATTCTTGGGATGAAACGTGAGGTATTTCTAAGAGTCTTGGTATTTCTGGGAGAAAATGTCTTGCTTCTGGGGAGAAAATGTGCTATTTTGGGGGTCAGAAGCTGGTATTTCTGGGAGAAAATGGCATCTTGATGGGAGTAAGTGTGATCTGGAGGAGCGTAAGGCAGGATTTTTGGTAGAAAATGGGAGCTATTTCTTCGAGTAGTGCTATTTGTGGGAGAAAAGGAGCTCTCCTGGGGATAAAAATGGTGTATGTGCGATCAAATGCCACATTTCTGGAAGAAAGTGTCCTCTTGAGGAGTGCAATGTTGTATATTCGGGAGGAAAGGGGAAGTATTCAGAAGAGTTGTGGTATTTCTGGGAGAAAATGTCTGATGTGGGGGGGAGAAGGTGATGTATCTGTGAGCAAGCTGGTGTTTCTGGGAGAAAATGCCAGGTATTTGTGAGGAAGAAGATGCTTGAGAGGGAAAAGGCCATCTCTTTGGGATGGAAGTGGTATTTGTGGGAGAAAATGCCCCCAATCTGGGAGTCAGTGTCATCATGAGGCGTGTCATGGAGTAGATTTGGGAGGAAATGGAGGGATTTCTGAGAGTAGCGGTATTTCTGGGAGCAAATGTCGTCTTTGGGAAAGAAAATGTCCTCTGGAGGGAAGAAAACAGGCCTTTCTTCCCGAAAATGTCATCCAATTGGGAGAAAATCTCCTCTCTTGAGGAGAGAAGTGGTCTTTCTGGGAGCAAGTGTCCTCTTCTTGGTTGCAAGTGTCCCTTTTGGTCTTGTCATGGAGGCTTTTTGGGAGCAAGCGTGTGGCAGTTGTAAGAGAAGGGGTATTTCTGGGAGGAAATAGCCTCTTTTTGGAAGAGCAGGTGAAATTTCCAAGGGAAAAAGTGGTATTTCGGGGAGCAAATGAGATAGTTGAGGGAGGGAAGTGGGAAAGGGTGGGAAAGAATGTCTTGCATTGGAGAGCAACTGCGGTCTTTTTGGTGTGCCGAGTGGTGTCTCGGGGAGAAAAGATGGTAAATAGGGGAGACAATGTCCTCTGGAGGAGTGTCAGGTAGTATTCTGGAGAGAAACTGTCCGGTATTTCCCAGCAAAGTGCTGTTTTGGGGAGATAGTAGCATCCCTGGTTGGAAAATGACAGGTGTTTGTGAGAAAGCTGGTATTTTGGGAAAAACGGCCGTATTTGGAAGAATAAGCCGGAATTTCTGGGGGAATGTATGCCATCGTTGGGAGAAAGCTGGTCTTTGTGGGAGAAACTGTCGTGTATTTGGGAGAAACCTGGTGTATGTGGGAGAAAAGGCCATGTAGATGGGAGTAAGTGTGATCTTGAGGAGCGTCAAGAAGGATTCTTGGGATGAAACGTGAGGTATTTCTAAGAGAAGTGGTATTTCTGGGAGAAAATGGCTTGCTTGTGGGGGGAAACGTTCTGAGATTGGTGAGAAAATTGTGTTTCTTGAGGAAAATGTCTTCTTTTGGGTGGAAAAGTCCATATCTATGCGAGAAAGCTGGTCTATCTGGGAGAAAATGCCATCTTGATGGGAGTAATTGTGATCTGGAGGAGCGCCAAGAAGGATTCTTGGGATGAAACGTGAGGTATTTCTAAGAGTCTTGGTATTTCTGGGAGAAAATGCCTTGCTTCTGGGGAGAAAATGTGCTATTTTGGGGGTCAGAAGCTGGTATTTCTGGGAGAAAATGGCATCTTGATGGGAGTAAGTGTGATCTGGAGGAGCGTAAGGCAGGATTTTTGGTAGAAAATGGGAGCTATTTCTTCGAGTAGTGCTATTTGTGGGAGAAAAGGAGCTCTCCTGGGGATAAAAATGGTGTATGTGCGATCAAATGCCACATTTCTGGAAGAAAGTGTCCTCTTGAGGAGTGCAATGTTGTATATTCGGGAGGAAAGGGGAAGTATTCAGAAGAGTCGTGGTATTTCTGGGAGAAAATGTCTGCTGTGGGGGGGAGAAGGTGATGTATCTGTGAGCAAGCTGGTGTTTCTGGGAGAAAATGCCAGGTATTTGTGAGAAAACAGATGCTTGAGAGGGAAAAGGCCATCTCTTTGGGATGGAAGTGGTATTTGTGGGAGAAAATGCCCCCAATCTGGGAGTCAGTGTCATCATGAGGCGTGTCATGGAGTAGATTTGGGAGGAAATGGAGGGATTTCTGAGAGTAGCGGTATTTCTGGGAGCAAATGTCGTCTTTGGGAAAGAAAATGTCCTCTGGAGGGAAGAAAACAGGCCTTTCTTCCCGAAAATGTCATCCAATTGGGAGAAAATCTCCTCTCTTGAGGAGAGAAGTGGTCTTTCTGGGAGCAAGTGTCCTCTTCTTGGTTGCAAGTGTCCCTTTTGGTCTTGTCATGGAGGCTTTTTGGGAGCAAGCGTGTGGCAGTTGTAAGAGAAGGGGTATTTCTGGGAGGAAATAGCCTCTTTTTGGAAGAGCAGGTGAAATTTCCAAGGGAAAAAGTGGTATTTCGGGGAGCAAATGAGATAGTTGAGGGAGGGAAGTGGGAAAGGGTGGGAAAGAATGTCTTGCATTGGAGAGCAACTGCGGTCTTTTTGGTGTGCCGAGTGGTGTCTCGGGGAGAAAAGATGGTAAATAGGGGAGACAATGTCCTCTGGAGGAGTGTCAGGTAGTATTCTGGAGAGAAACTGTCCGGTATTTCCCAGCAAAGTGCTGTTTTGGGGAGATAGTAGCATCCCTGGTTGGAAAATGACAGGTGTTTGTGAGAAAGCTGGTATTTTGGGAAAAACGGCCGCATTTGGAAGAATAAGCCGGATTTTCTGGGGGAATGTATGCCATCGTTGGGAGAAAGCTGGTCTTTGTGGGAGAAACTGTCGTGTATTTGGGAGAAACCTGGTGTATGTGGGAGAAAAGGCCATGTAGATGGGAGTAAGTGTGATCTTGAGGAGCGTCAAGAAGGATTCTTGGGATGAAACGTGAGGTATTTCTAAGAGAAGTGGTATTTCTGGGAGAAAATGGCTTGCTTGTGGGGGGAAACGTTCTGAGATTGGTGAGAAAACTGTGTTTCTTGAGGAAAATGTCTTCTTTTGGGTGGAAAAGTCCATATCTATGCGAGAAAGCTGGTCTATGTGGGAGAAAATGCCATCTTGATGGGAGTGAGTGTGATCTTGCGGAGCGTCAAGTAGTATTCTTATGGTGAAATGGGAGGTATTTCTAAGAGTCTTGGTATTTCTGGGAGAAAATGTCTTGCTTCTGGGGAGAAAATGTGCTATTTTGGGGGTCAGAAGCTGGTATTTCTGGGAGAAAATGGCATCTTGATGGGAGTAAGTGTGATCTGGAGGAGCGCCAAGAAGGATTCTTGGGATGAAACGTGAGGTATTTCTAAGAGTCTTGGTATTTCTGGGAGAAATTGTCTTGCTTCTGGGGAGAAAATGTGCTATTTTGGGGGTCAGAAGCTGGTATTTCTGGGAGAAAATGGCATCTTGATGGGAGTAAGTGTGATCTGGAGGAGCGTAAGGCAGGATTTTTGGTAGAAAATGGGAGCTATTTCTTCGAGTAGTGCTATTTGTGGGAGAAAAGGAGCTCTCCTGGGGATAAAAATGGTGTATGTGCGATCAAATGCCACATTTCTGGAAGAAAGTGTCCTCTTGAGGAGTGCAATGTTGTATATTCGGGAGGAAAGGGGAAGTATTCAGGAGAGTCGTGGTATTTCTGGGAGAAAATGTCTGCTGTGGGGGGGAGAAGGTGATGTATCTGTGAGCAAGCTGGTGTTTCTGGGAGAAAATGCCAGGTATTTGTGAGGAAGAAGATGCTTGAGAGGGAAAAGGCCATCTCTTTGGGATGGAAGTGGTATTTGTGGGAGAAAATGCCCCCAATCTGGGAGTCAGTGTCATCATGAGGCGTGTCATGGAGTAGATTTGGGAGGAAATGGAGGGATTTCTGAGAGTAGCGGTATTTCTGGGAGCAAATGTCGTCTTTGGGAAAGAAAATGTCCTCTGGAGGGAAGAAAACAGGCCTTTCTTCCCGAAAATGTCATCCAATTGGGAGAAAATCTCCTCTCTTGAGGAGAGAAGTGGTCTTTCTGGGAGCAAGTGTCCTCTTCTTGGTTGCAAGTGTCCCTTTTGGTCTTGTCATGGAGGCTTTTTGGGAGCAAGCGTGTGGCAGTTGTAAGAGAAGGGGTATTTCTGGGAGGAAATAGCCTCTTTTTGGAAGAGCAGGTGAAATTTCCAAGGGAAAAAGTGGTATTTCGGGGAGCAAATGAGATAGTTGAGGGAGGGAAGTGGGAAAGGGTGGGAAAGAATGTCTTGCATTGGAGAGCAACTGCGGTCTTTTTGGTGTGCCGAGTGGTGTCTCGGGGAGAAAAGATGGTAAATAGGGGAGACAATGTCCTCTGGAGGAGTGTCAGGTAGTATTCTGGAGAGAAACTGTCCGGTATTTCCCAGCAAAGTGCTGTTTTGGGGAGATAGTAGCATCCCTGGTTGGAAAATGACAGGTGTTTGTGAGAAAGCTGGTATTTTGGGAAAAACGGCCGTATTTGGAAGAATAAGCCGGAATTTCTGGGGGAATGTATGCCATCGTTGGGAGAAAGCTGGTCTTTGTGGGAGAAACTGTCGCGTATTTGGGAGAAACCTGGTGTATCTGGGAGAAAAGGCCATGTAGATGGGAGTAAGTGTGATCTTGAGGAGCGTCAAGAAGGATTCTTGGGATGAAACGTGAGGTATTTCTAAGAGAAGAGGTATTTCTGGGAGAAAATGGCTTGCTTGTGGGGGGAAACGTTCTGAGATTGGTGAGAAAACTGTGTTTCTTGAGGAAAATGTCTTCTTTTGGGTGGAAAAGTCCATATGTATGGGAGAAAGCTGGTCTATGTGGGAGAAAATGGCATCTTGATGGGAGTGAGTGTGATCTTGCGGAGCGTCAAGTAGTATTCTTATGGTGAAATGGGAGGTATTTCTAAGAGTCTTGGTATTTCTGGGAGAAAATGTCTTGCTTCTGGGGAGAAAATGTGCTATTTTGGGGGTCAGAAGCTGGTATTTCTGGGAGAAAATGGCATCTTGATGGGAGTAAGTGTGATCTGGAGGAGCGCCAAGAAGGATTCTTGGGATGAAACGTGAGGTATTTCTAAGAGTCTTGGTATTTCTGGGAGAAAATGCCTTGCTTCTGGGGAGAAAATGTGCTATTTTGGGGGTCAGAAGCTGGTATTTCTGGGAGAAAATGGCATCTTGATGGGAGTAAGTGTGATCTGGAGGAGCGTAAGGCAGGATTTTTGGTAGAAAATGGGAGCTATTTCTTCGAGTAGTGCTATTTGTGGGAGAAAAGGAGCTCTCCTGGGGATAAAAATGGTGTATGTGCGATCAAATGCCACATTTCTGGAAGAAAGTGTCCTCTTGAGGAGTGCAATGTTGTATATTCGGGAGGAAAGGGGAAGTATTCAGAAGAGTCGTGGTATTTCTGGGAGAAAATGTCTGCTGTGGGGGGGAGAAGGTGATGTATCTGTGAGCAAGCTGGTGTTTCTGGGAGAAAATGCCAGGTATTTGTGAGAAAACAGATGCTTGAGAGGGAAAAGGCCATCTCTTTGGGATGGAAGTGGTATTTGTGGGAGAAAATGCCCCCAATCTGGGAGTCAGTGTCATCATGAGGCGTGTCATGGAGTAGATTTGGGAGGAAATGGAGGGATTTCTGAGAGTAGCGGTATTTCTGGGAGCAAATGTCGTCTTTGGGAAAGAAAATGTCCTCTGGAGGGAAGAAAACAGGCCTTTCTTCCCGAAAATGTCATCCAATTGGGAGAAAATCTCCTCTCTTGAGGAGAGAAGTGGTCTTTCTGGGAGCAAGTGTCCTCTTCTTGGTTGCAAGTGTCCCTTTTGGTCTTGTCATGGAGGCTTTTTGGGAGCAAGCGTGTGGCAGTTGTAAGAGAAGGGGTATTTCTGGGAGGAAATAGCCTCTTTTTGGAAGAGCAGGTGAAATTTCCAAGGGAAAAAGTGGTATTTCGGGGAGCAAATGAGATAGTTGAGGGAGGGAAGTGGGAAAGGGTGGGAAAGAATGTCTTGCATTGGAGAGCAACTGCGGTCTTTTTGGTGTGCCGAGTGGTGTCTCGGGGAGAAAAGATGGTAAATAGGGGAGACAATGTCCTCTGGAGGAGTGTCAGGTAGTATTCTGGAGAGAAACTGTCCGGTATTTCCCAGCAAAGTGCTGTTTTGGGGAGATAGTAGCATCCCTGGTTGGAAAATGACAGGTGTTTGTGAGAAAGCTGGTATTTTGGGAAAAACAGCCGCATTTGGAAGAATAAGCCGGAATTTCTGGGGGAATGTATGCCATCGTTGGGAGAAAGCTGGTCTTTGTGGGAGAAACTGTCGCGTATTTGGGAGAAACCTGGTGTATCTGGGAGAAAAGGCCATGTAGATGGGAGTAAGTGTGATCTTGAGGAGCGTCAAGAAGGATTCTTGGGATGAAACGTGAGGTATTTCTAAGAGAAGTGGTATTTCTGGGAGAAAATGGCTTGCTTGTGGGGGGAAACGTTCTGAGATCGGTGAGAAAACTGTGTTTCTTGAGGAAAATGTCTTCTTTTGGGTGGAAAAGTCTATATCTATGCGAGAAAGCTGGTCTATGTGGGAGAAAATGGCATCTTGATGGGAGTGAGTGTGATCTTGCGGAGCGTCAAGTAGTATTCTTATGGTGAAATGGGAGGTATTTCTAAGAGTCTTGGTATTTCTGGGAGAAAATGTCTTGCTTCTGGGGAGAAAATGTGCTATTTTGGGGGTCAGAAGCTGGTATTTCTGGGAGAAAATGGCATCTTGATGGGAGTAAGTGTGATCTGGAGGAGCGTAAGGCAGGATTTTTGGTAGAAAATGGGAGCTATTTCTTCGAGTAGTGCTATTTGTGGGAGAAAAGGAGCTCTCCTGGGGATAAAAATGGTGTATGTGCGATCAAATGCCACATTTCTGGAAGAAAGTGTCCTCTTGAGGAGTGCAACGTTGTATATTCGGGAGGAAAGGGGAAGTATTCAGAAGAGTCGTGGTATTTCTGGGAGAAAATGTCTGCTGTGGGGGGGAGAAGGTGATGTATCTGTGAGCAAGCTGGTGTTTCTGGGAGAAAATGCCAGGTATTTGTGAGGAAGAAGATGCTTGAGAGGGAAAAGGCCATCTCTTTGGGATGGAAGTGGTATTTGTGGGAGAAAATGCCCCCAATCTGGGAGTCAGTGTCATCATGAGGCGTGTCATGGAGTAGATTTGGGAGGAAATGGAGGGATTTCTGAGAGTAGCGGTATTTCTGGGAGCAAATGTCGTCTTTGGGAAAGAAAATGTCCTCTGGAGGGAAGAAAACAGGCCTTTCTTCCCGAAAATGTCATCCAATTGGGAGAAAATCTCCTCTCTTGAGGAGAGAAGTGGTCTTTCTGGGAGCAAGTGTCCTCTTCTTGGTTGCAAGTGTCCCTTTTGGTCTTGTCATGGAGGCTTTTTGGGAGCAAGCGTGTGGCAGTTGTAAGAGAAGGGGTATTTCTGGGAGGAAATAGCCTCTTTTTGGAAGAGCAGGTGAAATTTCCAAGGGAAAAAGTGGTATTTCGGGGAGCAAATGAGATAGTTGAGGGAGGGAAGTGGGAAAGGGTGGGAAAGAATGTCTTGCATTGGAGAGCAACTGCGGTCTTTTTGGTGTGCCGAGTGGTGTCTCGGGGAGAAAAGATGGTCAATAGGGGAGACAATGTCCTCTGGAGGAGTGTCAGGTAGTATTCTGGAGAGAAACTGTCCGGTATTTCCCAGCAAAGTGCTGTTTTGGGGAGATAGTAGCATCCCTGGTTGGAAAATGACAGGTGTTTGTGAGAAAGCTGGTATTTTGGGAAAAAAGGCCGCATTTGGAAGAATAAGCCGGAATTTCTGGGGGAATGTATGCCATCGTTGGGAGAAGCCTGGTCTTTGTGGGAGAAACTGTCGCGTATTTGGGAGAAACCTGGTGTATCTGGGAGAAAAGGCCATGTAGATGGGAGTAAGTGTGATCTTGAGGAGCGTCAAGAAGGATTCTTGGGATGACACGTGAGGTATTTCTAAGAGAAGTGGTATTTCTGGGAGAAAATGGCTTGCTTGTGGGGGGAAACGTTCTGAGATCGGTGAGAAAACTGTGTTTCTTGAGGAAAATGTCTTCTTTTGGGTGGAAAAGTCCATATCTATGCGAGAAAGCTGGTCTATCTGGGAGAAAATGCCATCTTGATGGGAGTGAGTGTGATCTTGCGGAGCGTCAAGTAGTATTCTTATGGTGAAATGGGAGGTATTTCTAAGAGTCTTGGTATTTCTGGGAGAAAATGTCTTGCTTCTGGGGAGAAAATGTGCTATTTTGGGGGTCAGAAGCTGGTATTTCTGGGAGAAAATGGCATCTTGATGGGAGTAAGTGTGATCTGGAGGAGCGTAAGGCAGGATTTTTGGTAGAAAATGGGAGCTATTTCTTCGAGTAGTGCTATTTGTGGGAGAAAAGGAGCTCTCCTGGGGATAAAAATGGTGTATGTGCGATCAAATGCCACATTTCTGGAAGAAAGTGTCCTCTTGAGGAGTGCAACGTTGTATATTCGGGAGGAAAGGGGAAGTATTCAGAAGAGTCGTGGTATTTCTGGGAGAAAATGTCTGCTGTGGGGGGGAGATGGTGATGTATCTGTGAGCAAGCTGGTGTTTCTGGGAGAAAATGCCAGGTATTTGTGAGAAAACAGATGCTTGAGAGGGAAAAGGCCATCTCTTTGGGATGGAAGTGGTATTTGTGGGAGAAAATGCCCCCAATCTGGGAGTCAGTGTCATCATGAGGCGTGTCATGGAGTAGATTTGGGAGGAAATGGAGGGATTTCTGAGAGTAGCGGTATTTCTGGGAGCAAAAGTTGTCTTTGGGAAAGAAAATGTCCTCTGGAGGGAAGAAAACAGGCCTTTCTTCCCGAAAATGTCATCCAATTGGGAGAAAATCTCCTCTCTTGAGGAGAGAAGTGGTCTTTCTGGGAGCAAGTGTCCTCTTCTTGGTTGCAAGTGTCCCTTTTGGTCTTGTCATGGAGGCTTTTTGGGAGGAAGCGTGTGGCAGTTGTAAGAGAAGGGGTATTTCTGGGAGGAAATAGCCTCTTTTTGGAAGAGCAGGTGAAATTTCCAAGGGAAAAAGTGGTATTTCGGGGAGCAAATGAGATAGTTGAGGGAGGGAAGTGGGAAAGGGTGGGAAAGAATGTCTTGCATTGGAGAGCAACTGCGGTCTTTTTGGTGTGCCGAGTGGTGTCTCGGGGAGAAAAGATGGTAAATAGGGGAGACAATGTCCTCTGGAGGAGTGTCAGGTAGTATTCTGGAGAGAAACTGTCCGGTATTTCCCAGCAAAGTGCTGTTTTGGGGAGATAGTAGCATCCCTGGTTGGAAAATGACAGGTGTTTGTGAGAAAGCTGGTATTTTGGGAAAAAAGGCCGCATTTGGAAGAATAAGCCGGATTTTCTGGGGGAATGTATGCCATCGTTGGGAGAAGCCTGGTCTTTGTGGGAGAAACTGTCGCGTATTTGGGAGAAACCTGGTGTATGTGGGAGAAAAGGCCATGTAGATGGGAGTAAGTGTGATCTTGAGGAGCGTCAAGAAGGATTCTTGGGATGACACGTGAGGTATTTCTAAGAGAAGAGGTATTTCTGGGAGAAAATGCCTTGCTTGTGGGGGGAAACGTTCTGAGATCGGTGAGAAAACTGTGTTTCTTGAGGAAAATGTCTTCTTTTGGGTGGAAACGTCCATATCTATGCGAGAAAGCTGGTCTATGTGGGAGAAAATGGCATCTTGATGGGAGTGAGTGTGATCTTGCGGAGCGTCAAGTAGTATTCTTATGGTGAAATGGGAGGTATTTCTAAGAGTCTTGGTATTTCTGGGAGAAAATGCCTTGCTTCTGGGGAGAAAATGTGCTATTTTGGGGGTCAGAAGCTGGTATTTCTGGGAGAAAATGGCATCTTGATGGGAGTAAGTGTGATCTGGAGGAGCGTAAGGCAGGATTTTTGGTAGAAAATGGGAGCTATTTCTTCGAGTAGTGCTATTTGTGGGAGAAAAGGAGCTCTCCTGGGGATAAAAATGGTGTATGTGCGATCAAATGCCACATTTCTGGAAGAAAGTGTCCTCTTGAGGAGTGCAATGTTGTATATTCGGGAGGAAAGGGGAAGTATTCAGAAGAGTCGTGGTATTTCTGGGAGAAAATGTCTGCTGTGGGGGGGAGAAGGTGATGTATCTGTGAGCAAGCTGGTGTTTCTGGGAGAAAATGCCAGGTATTTGTGAGAAAACAGATGCTTGAGAGGGAAAAGGCCATCTCTTTGGGATGGAAGTGGTATTTGTGGGAGAAAATGCCCCCAATCTGGGAGTCAGTGTCATCATGAGGCGTGTCATGGAGTAGATTTGGGAGGAAATGGAGGGATTTCTGAGAGTAGCGGTATTTCTGGGAGCAAATGTCGTCTTTGGGAAAGAAAATGTCCTCTGGAGGGAAGAAAACAGGCCTTTCTTCCCGAAAATGTCATCCAATTGGGAGAAAATCTCCTCTCTTGAGGAGAGAAGTGGTCTTTCTGGGAGCAAGTGTCCTCTTCTTGGTTGCAAGTGTCCCTTTTGGGCTTGTCATGGAGGCTTTTTGGGAGCAAGCGTGTGGCAGTTGTAAGAGAAGGGGTATTTCTGGGAGGAAATAGCCTCTTTTTGGAAGAGCAGGTGAAATTTCCAAGGGAAAAAGTGGTATTTCGGGGAGCAAATGAGATAGTTGAGGGAGGGAAGTGGGAAAGGGTGGGAAAGAATGTCTTGCATTGGAGAGCAACTGCGGTCTTTTTGGTGTGCCGAGTGGTGTCTCGGGGAGAAAAGATGGTAAATAGGGGAGACAATGTCCTCTGGAGGAGTGTCAGGTAGTATTCTGGAGAGAAACTGTCCGGTATTTCCCAGCAAAGTGCTGTTTTGGGGAGATAGTAGCATCCCTGGTTGGAAAATGACAGGTGTTTGTGAGAAAGCTGGTATTTTGGGAAAAAAGGCCGCATTTGGAAGAATAAGCCGGAATTTCTGGGGGAATGTATGCCATCGTTGGGAGAAGCCTGGTCTTTGTGGGAGAAACTGTCGCGTATTTGGGAGAAACCTGGTGTATCTGGGAGAAAAGGCCATGTAGATGGGAGTAAGTGTGATCTTGAGGAGCGTCAAGAAGGATTCTTGGGATGACACGTGAGGTATTTCTAAGAGAAGTGGTATTTCTGGGAGAAAATGGCTTGCTTGTGGGGGGAAACGTTCTGAGATTGGTGAGAAAACTGTGTTTCTTGAGGAAAATGTCTTCTTTTGGGTGGAAAAGTCCATATCTATGCGAGAAAGCTGGTCTATCTGGGAGAAAATGCCATCTTGATGGGAGTGAGTGTGATCTTGCGGAGCGTCAAGTAGTATTCTTATGGTGAAATGGGAGGTATTTCTAAGAGTCTTGGTATTTCTGGGAGAAAATGTCTTGCTTCTGGGGAGAAAATGTGCTCTTTTGGGGGTCAGAAGCTGGTATTTCTGGGAGAAAATGGCATCTTGATGGGAGTAAGTGTGATCTGGAGGAGCGTAAGGCAGGATTTTTGGTAGAAAATGGGAGCTATTTCTTCGAGTAGTGCTATTTGTGGGAGAAAAGGAGCTCTCCTGGGGATAAAAATGGTGTATGTGCGATCAAATGCCACATTTCTGGAAGAAAGTGTCCTCTTGAGGAGTGCAATGTTGTATATTCGGGAGGAAAGGGGAAGTATTCAGGAGAGTCGTGGTATTTCTGGGAGAAAATGTCTGCTGTGGGGGGGAGAAGGTGATGTATCTGTGAGCAAGCTGGTGTTTCTGGGAGAAAATGCCAGGTATTTGTGAGAAAACAGATGCTTGAGAGGGAAAAGGCCATCTCTTTGGGATGGAAGTGGTATTTGTGGGAGAAAATGCCCCCAATCTGGGAGTCAGTGTCATCATGAGGCGTGTCATGGAGTAGATTTGGGAGGAAATGGAGGGATTTCTGAGAGTAGCGGTATTTCTGGGAGCAAATGTCGTCTTTGGGAAAGAAAATGTCCTCTGGAGGGAAGAAAACAGGCCTTTCTTCCCGAAAATGTCATCCAATTGGGAGAAAATCTCCTCTCTTGAGGAGAGAAGTGGTCTTTCTGGGAGCAAGTGTCCTCTTCTTGGTTGCAAGTGTCCCTTTTGGTCTTGTCATGGAGGCTTTTTGGGAGCAAGCGTGTGGCAGTTGTAAGAGAAGGGGTATTTCTGGGAGGAAATAGCCTCTTTTTGGAAGAGCAGGTGAAATTTCCAAGGGAAAAAGTGGTATTTCGGGGAGCAAATGAGATAGTTGAGGGAGGGAAGTGGGAAAGGGTGGGAAAGAATGTCTTGCATTGGAGAGCAACTGCGGTCTTTTTGGTGTGCCGAGTGGTGTCTCGGGGAGAAAAGATGGTAAATAGGGGAGACAATGTCCTCTGGAGGAGTGTCAGGTAGTATTCTGGAGAGAAACTGTCCGGTATTTCCCAGCAAAGTGCTGTTTTGGGGAGATAGTAGCATCCCTGGTTGGAAAATGACAGGTGTTTGTGAGAAAGCTGGTATTTTGGGAAAAACGGCCGTATTTGGAAGAATAAGCCGGAATTTCTGGGGGAATGTATGCCATCGTTGGGAGAAAGCTGGTCTTTGTGGGAGAAACTGTCGCGTATTTGGGAGAAACCTGGTGTATCTGGGAGAAAAGGCCATGTAGATGGGAGTAAGTGTGATCTTGAGGAGCGTCAAGAAGGATTCTTGGGATGAAACGTGAGGTATTTCTAAGAGAAGAGGTATTTCTGGGAGAAAATGGCTTGCTTGTGGGGGGAAACGTTCTGAGATTGGTGAGAAAACTGTGTTTCTTGAGGAAAATGTCTTCTTTTGGGTGGAAAAGTCCATATCTATGCGAGAAAGCTGGTCTATGTGGGAGAAAATGGCATCTTGATGGGAGTGAGTGTGATCTTGCGGAGCGTCAAGTAGTATTCTTATGGTGAAATGGGAGGTATTTCTAAGAGTCTTGGTATTTCTGGGAGAAAATGTCTTGCTTCTGGGGAGAAAATGTGCTATTTTGGGGGTCAGAAGCTGGTATTTCTGGGAGAAAATGGCATCTTGATGGGAGTAAGTGTGATCTGGAGGAGCGCCAAGAAGGATTCTTGGGATGAAACGTGAGGTATTTCTAAGAGTCTTGGTATTTCTGGGAGAAAATGTCTTGCTTCTGGGGAGAAAATGTGCTATTTTGGGGGTCAGAAGCTGGTATTTCTGGGAGAAAATGCCATCTTGATGGGAGTGAGTGTGATCTTGCGGAGCGTCAAGTAGTATTCTTATGGTGAAATGGGAGGTATTTCTAAGAGTCTTGGTATTTCTGGGAGAAAATGTCTTGCTTCTGGGGAGAAAATGTGCTCTTTTGGGGGTCAGAAGCTGGTATTTCTGGGAGAAAATGGCATCTTGATGGGAGTAAGTGTGATCTGGAGGAGCGTAAGGCAGGATTTTTGGTAGAAAATGGGAGCTATTTCTTCGAGTAGTGCTATTTGTGGGAGAAAAGGAGCTCTCCTGGGGATAAAAATGGTGTATGTGCGATCAAATGCCACATTTCTGGAAGAAAGTGTCCTCTTGAGGAGTGCAATGTTGTATATTCGGGAGGAAAGGGGAAGTATTCAGGAGAGTCGTGGTATTTCTGGGAGAAAATGTCTGCTGTGGGGGGGAGAAGGTGATGTATCTGTGAGCAAGCTGGTGTTTCTGGGAGAAAATGCCAGGTATTTGTGAGAAAACAGATGCTTGAGAGGGAAAAGGCCATCTCTTTGGGATGGAAGTGGTATTTGTGGGAGAAAATGCCCCCAATCTGGGAGTCAGTGTCATCATGAGGCGTGTCATGGAGTAGATTTGGGAGGAAATGGAGGGATTTCTGAGAGTAGCGGTATTTCTGGGAGCAAATGTCGTCTTTGGGAAAGAAAATGTCCTCTGGAGGGAAGAAAACAGGCCTTTCTTCCCGAAAATGTCATCCAATTGGGAGAAAATCTCCTCTCTTGAGGAGAGAAGTGGTCTTTCTGGGAGCAAGTGTCCTCTTCTTGGTTGCAAGTGTCCCTTTTGGTCTTGTCATGGAGGCTTTTTGGGAGCAAGCGTGTGGCAGTTGTAAGAGAAGGGGTATTTCTGGGAGGAAATAGCCTCTTTTTGGAAGAGCAGGTGAAATTTCCAAGGGAAAAAGTGGTATTTCGGGGAGCAAATGAGATAGTTGAGGGAGGGAAGTGGGAAAGGGTGGGAAAGAATGTCTTGCATTGGAGAGCAACTGCGGTCTTTTTGGTGTGCCGAGTGGTGTCTCGGGGAGAAAAGATGGTAAATAGGGGAGACAATGTCCTCTGGAGGAGTGTCAGGTAGTATTCTGGAGAGAAACTGTCCGGTATTTCCCAGCAAAGTGCTGTTTTGGGGAGATAGTAGCATCCCTGGTTGGAAAATGACAGGTGTTTGTGAGAAAGCTGGTATTTTGGGAAAAACGGCCGTATTTGGAAGAATAAGCCGGAATTTCTGGGGGAATGTATGCCATCGTTGGGAGAAAGCTGGTCTTTGTGGGAGAAACTGTCGCGTATTTGGGAGAAACCTGGTGTATCTGGGAGAAAAGGCCATGTAGATGGGAGTAAGTGTGATCTTGAGGAGCGTCAAGAAGGATTCTTGGGATGAAACGTGAGGTATTTCTAAGAGAAGAGGTATTTCTGGGAGAAAATGGCTTGCTTGTGGGGGGAAACGTTCTGAGATTGGTGAGAAAACTGTGTTTCTTGAGGAAAATGTCTTCTTTTGGGTGGAAAAGTCCATATCTATGCGAGAAAGCTGGTCTATGTGGGAGAAAATGGCATCTTGATGGGAGTGAGTGTGATCTTGCGGAGCGTCAAGTAGTATTCTTATGGTGAAATGGGAGGTATTTCTAAGAGTCTTGGTATTTCTGGGAGAAAATGTCTTGCTTCTGGGGAGAAAATGTGCTATTTTGGGGGTCAGAAGCTGGTATTTCTGGGAGAAAATGGCATCTTGATGGGAGTAAGTGTGATCTGGAGGAGCGTAAGGCAGGATTTTTGGTAGAAAATGGGAGCTATTTCTTCGAGTAGTGCTATTTGTGGGAGAAAAGGAGCTCTCCTGGGGATAAAAATGGTGTATGTGCGATCAAATGCCACATTTCTGGAAGAAAGTGTCCTCTTGAGGAGTGCAACGTTGTATATTCGGGAGGAAAGGGGAAGTATTCAGAAGAGTCGTGGTATTTCTGGGAGAAAATGTCTGCTGTGGGGGGGAGAAGGTGATGTATCTGTGAGCAAGCTGGTGTTTCTGGGAGAAAATGCCAGGTATTTGTGAGAAAACAGATGCTTGAGAGGGAAAAGGCCATCTCTTTGGGATGGAAGTGGTATTTGTGGGAGAAAATGCCCCCAATCTGGGAGTCAGTGTCATCATGAGGCGTGTCATGGAGTAGATTTGGGAGGAAATGGAGGGATTTCTGAGAGTAGCGGTATTTCTGGGAGCAAATGTCGTCTTTGGGAAAGAAAATGTCCTCTGGAGGGAAGAAAACAGGCCTTTCTTCCCGAAAATGTCATCCAATTGGGAGAAAATCTCCTCTCTTGAGGAGAGAAGTGGTCTTTCTGGGAGCAAGTGTCCTCTTCTTGGTTGCAAGTGTCCCTTTTGGTCTTGTCATGGAGGCTTTTTGGGAGCAAGCGTGTGGCAGTTGTAAGAGAAGGGGTATTTCTGGGAGGAAATAGCCTCTTTTTGGAAGAGCAGGTGAAATTTCCAAGGGAAAAAGTGGTATTTCGGGGAGCAAATGAGATAGTTGAGGGAGGGAAGTGGGAAAGGGTGGGAAAGAATGTCTTGCATTGGAGAGCAACTGCGGTCTTTTTGGTGTGCCGAGTGGTGTCTCGGGGAGAAAAGATGGTAAATAGGGGAGACAATGTCCTCTGGAGGAGTGTCAGGTAGTATTCTGGAGAGAAACTGTCCGGTATTTCCCAGCAAAGTGCTGTTTTGGGGAGATAGTAGCATCCCTGGTTGGAAAATGACAGGTGTTTGTGAGAAAGCTGGTATTTTGGGAAAAAAGGCCGCATTTGGAAGAATAAGCCGGAATTTCTGGGGGAATGTATGCCATCGTTGGGAGAAGCCTGGTCTTTGTGGGAGAAACTGTCGCGTATTTGGGAGAAACCTGGTGTATGTGGGAGAAAAGGCCATGTAGATGGGAGTAAGTGTGATCTTGAGGAGCGTCAAGAAGGATTCTTGGGATGACACGTGAGGTATTTCTAAGAGAAGTGGTATTTCTGGGAGAAAATGGCTTGCTTGTGGGGGGAAACGTTCTGAGATCGGTGAGAAAACTGTGTTTCTTGAGGAAAATGTCTTCTTTTGGGTGGAAAAGTCCATATCTATGCGAGAAAGCTGGTCTATCTGGGAGAAAATGCCATCTTGATGGGAGTGAGTGTGATCTTGCGGAGCGTCAAGTAGTATTCTTATGGTGAAATGGGAGGTATTTCTAAGAGTCTTGGTATTTCTGGGAGAAAATGTCTTGCTTCTGGGGAGAAAATGTGCTATTTTGGGGGTCAGAAGCTGGTATTTCTGGGAGAAAATGGCATCTTGATGGGAGTAAGTGTGATCTGGAGGAGCGTAAGGCAGGATTTTTGGTAGAAAATGGGAGCTATTTCTTCGAGTAGTGCTATTTGTGGGAGAAAAGGAGCTCTCCTGGGGATAAAAATGGTGTATGTGCGATCAAATGCCACATTTCTGGAAGAAAGTGTCCTCTTGAGGAGTGCAACGTTGTATATTCGGGAGGAAAGGGGAAGTATTCAGAAGAGTCGTGGTATTTCTGGGAGAAAATGTCTGCTGTGGGGGGGAGATGGTGATGTATCTGTGAGCAAGCTGGTGTTTCTGGGAGAAAATGCCAGGTATTTGTGAGAAAACAGATGCTTGAGAGGGAAAAGGCCATCTCTTTGGGATGGAAGTGGTATTTGTGGGAGAAAATGCCCCCAATCTGGGAGTCAGTGTCATCATGAGGCGTGTCATGGAGTAGATTTGGGAGGAAATGGAGGGATTTCTGAGAGTAGCGGTATTTCTGGGAGCAAAAGTCGTCTTTGGGAAAGAAAATGTCCTCTGGAGGGAAGAAAACAGGCCTTTCTTCCCGAAAATGTCATCCAATTGGGAGAAAATCTCCTCTCTTGAGGAGAGAAGTGGTCTTTCTGGGAGCAAGTGTCCTCTTCTTGGTTGCAAGTGTCCCTTTTGGTCTTGTCATGGAGGCTTTTTGGGAGGAAGCGTGTGGCAGTTGTAAGAGAAGGGGTATTTCTGGGAGGAAATAGCCTCTTTTTGGAAGAGCAGGTGAAATTTCCAAGGGAAAAAGTGGTATTTCGGGGAGCAAATGAGATAGTTGAGGGAGGGAAGTGGGAAAGGGTGGGAAAGAATGTCTTGCATTGGAGAGCAACTGCGGTCTTTTTGGTGTGCCGAGTGGTGTCTCGGGGAGAAAAGATGGTCAATAGGGGAGACAATGTCCTCTGGAGGAGTGTCAGGTAGTATTCTGGAGAGAAACTGTCCGGTATTTCCCAGCAAAGTGCTGTTTTGGGGAGATAGTAGCATCCCTGGTTGGAAAATGACAGGTGTTTGTGAGAAAGCTGGTATTTTGGGAAAAAAGGCCGCATTTGGAAGAATAAGCCGGATTTTCTGGGGGAATGTATGCCATCGTTGGGAGAAGCCTGGTCTTTGTGGGAGAAACTGTCGCGTATTTGGGAGAAACCTGGTGTATGTGGGAGAAAAGGCCATGTAGATGGGAGTAAGTGTGATCTTGAGGAGCGTCAAGAAGGATTCTTGGGATGACACGTGAGGTATTTCTAAGAGAAGAGGTATTTCTGGGAGAAAATGCCTTGCTTGTGGGGGGAAACGTTCTGAGATCGGTGAGAAAACTGTGTTTCTTGAGGAAAATGTCTTCTTTTGGGTGGAAACGTCCATATCTATGCGAGAAAGCTGGTCTATGTGGGAGAAAATGGCATCTTGATGGGAGTGAGTGTGATCTTGCGGAGCGTCAAGTAGTATTCTTATGGTGAAATGGGAGGTATTTCTAAGAGTCTTGGTATTTCTGGGAGAAAATGCCTTGCTTCTGGGGAGAAAATGTGCTATTTTGGGGGTCAGAAGCTGGTATTTCTGGGAGAAAATGGCATCTTGATGGGAGTAAGTGTGATCTGGAGGAGCGTAAGGCAGGATTTTTGGTAGAAAATGGGAGCTATTTCTTCGAGTAGTGCTATTTGTGGGAGAAAAGGAGCTCTCCTGGGGATAAAAATGGTGTATGTGCGATCAAATGCCACATTTCTGGAAGAAAGTGTCCTCTTGAGGAGTGCAACGTTGTATATTCGGGAGGAAAGGGGAAGTATTCAGAAGAGTCGTGGTATTTCTGGGAGAAAATGTCTGCTGTGGGGGGGAGAAGGTGATGTATCTGTGAGCAAGCTGGTGTTTCTGGGAGAAAATGCCAGGTATTTGTGAGGAAGAAGATGCTTGAGAGGGAAAAGGCCATCTCTTTGGGATGGAAGTGGTATTTGTGGGAGAAAATGCCCCCAATCTGGGAGTCAGTGTCATCATGAGGCGTGTCATGGAGTAGATTTGGGAGGAAATGGAGGGATTTCTGAGAGTAGCGGTATTTCTGGGAGCAAATGTCGTCTTTGGGAAAGAAAATGTCCTCTGGAGGGAAGAAAACAGGCCTTTCTTCCCGAAAATGTCATCCAATTGGGAGAAAATCTCCTCTCTTGAGGAGAGAAGTGGTCTTTCTGGGAGCAAGTGTCCTCTTCTTGGTTGCAAGTGTCCCTTTTGGGCTTGTCATGGAGGCTTTTTGGGAGCAAGCGTGTGGCAGTTGTAAGAGAAGGGGTATTTCTGGGAGGAAATAGCCTCTTTTTGGAAGAGCAGGTGAAATTTCCAAGGGAAAAAGTGGTATTTCGGGGAGCAAATGAGATAGTTGAGGGAGGGAAGTGGGAAAGGGTGGGAAAGAATGTCTTGCATTGGAGAGCAACTGCGGTCTTTTTGGTGTGCCGAGTGGTGTCTCGGGGAGAAAAGATGGTAAATAGGGGAGACAATGTCCTCTGGAGGAGTGTCAGGTAGTATTCTGGAGAGAAACTGTCCGGTATTTCCCAGCAAAGTGCTGTTTTGGGGAGATAGTAGCATCCCTGGTTGGAAAATGACAGGTGTTTGTGAGAAAGCTGGTATTTTGGGAAAAAAGGCCGCATTTGGAAGAATAAGCCGGAATTTCTGGGGGAATGTATGCCATCGTTGGGAGAAGCCTGGTCTTTGTGGGAGAAACTGTCGCGTATTTGGGAGAAACCTGGTGTATGTGGGAGAAAAGGCCATGTAGATGGGAGTAAGTGTGATCTTGAGGAGCGTCAAGAAGGATTCTTGGGATGACACGTGAGGTATTTCTAAGAGAAGTGGTATTTCTGGGAGAAAATGGCTTGCTTGTGGGGGGAAACGTTCTGAGATTGGTGAGAAAACTGTGTTTCTTGAGGAAAATGTCTTCTTTTGGGTGGAAAAGTCCATATCTATGCGAGAAAGCTGGTCTATCTGGGAGAAAATGCCATCTTGATGGGAGTGAGTGTGATCTTGCGGAGCGTCAAGTAGTATTCTTATGGTGAAATGGGAGGTATTTCTAAGAGTCTTGGTATTTCTGGGAGAAAATGTCTTGCTTCTGGGGAGAAAATGTGCTATTTTGGGGGTCAGAAGCTGGTATTTCTGGGAGAAAATGGCATCTTGATGGGAGTAAGTGTGATCTGGAGGAGCGTAAGGCAGGATTTTTGGTAGAAAATGGGAGCTATTTCTTCGAGTAGTGCTATTTGTGGGAGAAAAGGAGCTCTCCTGGGGATAAAAATGGTGTATGTGCGATCAAATGCCACATTTCTGGAAGAAAGTGTCCTCTTGAGGAGTGCAACGTTGTATATTCGGGAGGAAAGGGGAAGTATTCAGAAGAGTCGTGGTATTTCTGGGAGAAAATGTCTGCTGTGGGGGGGAGAAGGTGATGTATCTGTGAGCAAGCTGGTGTTTCTGGGAGAAAATGCCAGGTATTTGTGAGGAAGAAGATGCTTGAGAGGGAAAAGGCCATCTCTTTGGGATGGAAGTGGTATTTGTGGGAGAAAATGCCCCCAATCTGGGAGTCAGTGTCATCATGAGGCGTGTCATGGAGTAGATTTGGGAGGAAATGGAGGGATTTCTGAGAGTAGCGGTATTTCTGGGAGCAAATGTCGTCTTTGGGAAAGAAAATGTCCTCTGGAGGGAAGAAAACAGGCCTTTCTTCCCGAAAATGTCATCCAATTGGGAGAAAATCTCCTCTCTTGAGGAGAGAAGTGGTCTTTCTGGGAGCAAGTGTCCTCTTCTTGGTTGCAAGTGTCCCTTTTGGTCTTGTCATGGAGGCTTTTTGGGAGCAAGCGTGTGGCAGTTGTAAGAGAAGGGGTATTTCTGGGAGGAAATAGCCTCTTTTTGGAAGAGCAGGTGAAATTTCCAAGGGAAAAAGTGGTATTTCGGGGAGCAAATGAGATAGTTGAGGGAGGGAAGTGGGAAAGGGTGGGAAAGAATGTCTTGCATTGGAGAGCAACTGCGGTCTTTTTGGTGTGCCGAGTGGTGTCTCGGGGAGAAAAGATGGTAAATAGGGGAGACAATGTCCTCTGGAGGAGTGTCAGGTAGTATTCTGGAGAGAAACTGTCCGGTATTTCCCAGCAAAGTGCTGTTTTGGGGAGATAGTAGCATCCCTGGTTGGAAAATGACAGGTGTTTGTGAGAAAGCTGGTATTTTGGGAAAAAAGGCCGCATTTGGAAGAATAAGCCGGAATTTCTGGGGGAATGTATGCCATCGTTGGGAGAAGCCTGGTCTTTGTGGGAGAAACTGTCGCGTATTTGGGAGAAACCTGGTGTATGTGGGAGAAAAGGCCATGTAGATGGGAGTAAGTGTGATCTTGAGGAGCGTCAAGAAGGATTCTTGGGATGACACGTGAGGTATTTCTAAGAGAAGTGGTATTTCTGGGAGAAAATGGCTTGCTTGTGGGGGGAAACGTTCTGAGATTGGTGAGAAAACTGTGTTTCTTGAGGAAAATGTCTTCTTTTGGGTGGAAAAGTCCATATCTATGCGAGAAAGCTGGTCTATCTGGGAGAAAATGCCATCTTGATGGGAGTGAGTGTGATCTTGCGGAGCGTCAAGTAGTATTCTTATGGTGAAATGGGAGGTATTTCTAAGAGTCTTGGTATTTCTGGGAGAAAATGTCTTGCTTCTGGGGAGAAAATGTGCTATTTTGGGGGTCAGAAGCTGGTATTTCTGGGAGAAAATGGCATCTTGATGGGAGTAAGTGTGATCTGGAGGAGCGTAAGGCAGGATTTTTGGTAGAAAATGGGAGCTATTTCTTCGAGTAGTGCTATTTGTGGGAGAAAAGGAGCTCTCCTGGGGATAAAAATGGTGTATGTGCGATCAAATGCCACATTTCTGGAAGAAAGTGTCCTCTTGAGGAGTGCAACGTTGTATATTCGGGAGGAAAGGGGAAGTATTCAGAAGAGTCGTGGTATTTCTGGGAGAAAATGTCTGCTGTGGGGGGGAGAAGGTGATGTATCTGTGAGCAAGCTGGTGTTTCTGGGAGAAAATGCCAGGTATTTGTGAGGAAGAAGATGCTTGAGAGGGAAAAGGCCATCTCTTTGGGATGGAAGTGGTATTTGTGGGAGAAAATGCCCCCAATCTGGGAGTCAGTGTCATCATGAGGCGTGTCATGGAGTAGATTTGGGAGGAAATGGAGGGATTTCTGAGAGTAGCGGTATTTCTGGGAGCAAATGTCGTCTTTGGGAAAGAAAATGTCCTCTGGAGGGAAGAAAACAGGCCTTTCTTCCCGAAAATGTCATCCAATTGGGAGAAAATCTCCTCTCTTGAGGAGAGAAGTGGTCTTTCTGGGAGCAAGTGTCCTCTTCTTGGTTGCAAGTGTCCCTTTTGGTCTTGTCATGGAGGCTTTTTGGGAGCAAGCGTGTGGCAGTTGTAAGAGAAGGGGTATTTCTGGGAGGAAATAGCCTCTTTTTGGAAGAGCAGGTGAAATTTCCAAGGGAAAAAGTGGTATTTCGGGGAGCAAATGAGATAGTTGAGGGAGGGAAGTGGGAAAGGGTGGGAAAGAATGTCTTGCATTGGAGAGCAACTGCGGTCTTTTTGGTGTGCCGAGTGGTGTCTCGGGGAGAAAAGATGGTAAATAGGGGAGACAATGTCCTCTGGAGGAGTGTCAGGTAGTATTCTGGAGAGAAACTGTCCGGTATTTCCCAGCAAAGTGCTGTTTTGGGGAGATAGTAGCATCCCTGGTTGGAAAATGACAGGTGTTTGTGAGAAAGCTGGTATTTTGGGAAAACAGACGTATTTGGAAGAATAAGCCGGAATTTCTGGGGGAATGTATGCCATCGTTGGGAGAAGCCTGGTCTTTGTGGGAGAAACTGTCGCGTATTTGGGAGAAACCTGGTGTATGTGGGAGAAAAGGCCATGTAGATGGGAGTAAGTGTGATCTTGAGGAGCGTCAAGAAGGATTCTTGGGATGACACGTGAGGTATTTCTAAGAGAAGTGGTATTTCTGGGAGAAAATGGCTTGCTTGTGGGGGGAAACGTTCTGAGATTGGTGAGAAAACTGTGTTTCTTGAGGAAAATGTCTTCTTTTGGGTGGAAAAGTCCATATGTATGGGAGAAAGCTGGTCTATGTGGGAGAAAATGGCATCTTGATGGGAGTGAGTGTGATCTTGCGGAGCGTCAAGTAGTATTCTTATGGTGAAATGGGAGGTATTTCTAAGAGTCTTGGTATTTCTGGGAGAAAATGTCTTGCTTCTGGGGAGAAAATGTGCTATTTTGGGGGTCAGAAGCTGGTATTTCTGGGAGAAAATGGCATCTTGATGGGAGTAAGTGTGATCTGGAGGAGCGTAAGGCAGGATTTTTGGTAGAAAATGGGAGCTATTTCTTCGAGTAGTGCTATTTGTGGGAGAAAAGGAGCTCTCCTGGGGATAAAAATGGTGTATGTGCGATCAAATGCCACATTTCTGGAAGAAAGTGTCCTCTTGAGGAGTGCAACGTTGTATATTCGGGAGGAAAGGGGAAGTATTCAGAAGAGTCGTGGTATTTCTGGGAGAAAATGTCTGCTGTGGGGGGGAGAAGGTGATGTATCTGTGAGCAAGCTGGTGTTTCTGGGAGAAAATGCCAGGTATTTGTGAGAAAACAGATGCTTGAGAGGGAAAAGGCCATCTCTTTGGGATGGAAGTGGTATTTGTGGGAGAAAATGCCCCCAATCTGGGAGTCAGTGTCATCATGAGGCGTGTCATGGAGTAGATTTGGGAGGAAATGGAGGGATTTCTGAGAGTAGCGGTATTTCTGGGAGCAAATGTCGTCTTTGGGAAAGAAAATGTCCTCTGGAGGGAAGAAAACAGGCCTTTCTTCCCGAAAATGTCATCCAATTGGGAGAAAATCTCCTCTCTTGAGGAGAGAAGTGGTCTTTCTGGGAGCAAGTGTCCTCTTCTTGGTTGCAAGTGTCCCTTTTGGTCTTGTCATGGAGGCTTTTTGGGAGCAAGCGTGTGGCAGTTGTAAGAGAAGGGGTATTTCTGGGAGGAAATAGCCTCTTTTTGGAAGAGCAGGTGAAATTTCCAAGGGAAAAAGTGGTATTTCGGGGAGCAAATGAGATAGTTGAGGGAGGGAAGTGGGAAAGGGTGGGAAAGAATGTCTTGCATTGGAGAGCAACTGCGGTCTTTTTGGTGTGCCGAGTGGTGTCTCGGGGAGAAAAGATGGTAAATAGGGGAGACAATGTCCTCTGGAGGAGTGTCAGGTAGTATTCTGGAGAGAAACTGTCCGGTATTTCCCAGCAAAGTGCTGTTTTGGGGAGATAGTAGCATCCCTGGTTGGAAAATGACAGGTGTTTGTGAGAAAGCTGGTATTTTGGGAAAAACAGCCGTATTTGGAAGAATAAGCCGGATTTTCTGGGGGAATGTATGCCATCGTTGGGAGAAGCCTGGTCTTTGTGGGAGAAACTGTCGCGTATTTGGGAGAAACCTGGTGTATCTGGGAGAAAAGGCCATGTAGATGGGAGTAAGTGTGATCTTGAGGAGCGTCAAGAAGGATTCTTGGGATGAAACGTGAGGTATTTCTAAGAGAAGTGGTATTTCTGGGAGAAAATGGCTTGCTTGTGGGGGGAAACGTTCTGAGATTGGTGAGAAAACTGTGTTTCTTGAGGAAAATGTCTTCTTTTGGGTGGAAAAGTCCATATCTATGCGAGAAAGCTGGTCTATGTGGGAGAAAATGGCATCTTGATGGGAGTGAGTGTGATCTTGCGGAGCGTCAAGTAGTATTCTTATGGTGAAATGGGAGGTATTTCTAAGAGTCTTGGTATTTCTGGGAGAAAATGTCTTGCTTCTGGGGAGAAAATGTGCTATTTTGGGGGTCAGAAGCTGGTATTTCTGGGAGAAAATGGCATCTTGATGGGAGTAAGTGTGATCTGGAGGAGCGTAAGGCAGGATTTTTGGTAGAAAATGGGAGCTATTTCTTCGAGTAGTGTTATTTGTGGGAGAAAAGGAGCTCTCCTGGGGATAAAAATGGTGTATGTGCGATCAAATGCCACATTTCTGGAAGAAAGTGTCCTCTTGAGGAGTGCAACGTTGTATATTCGGGAGGAAAGGGGAAGTATTCAGAAGAGTTGTGGTATTTCTGGGAGAAAATGTCTGCTGTGGGGGGGAGAAGGTGATGTATCTGTGAGCAAGCTGGTGTTTCTGGGAGAAAATGCCAGGTATTTGTGAGAAAACAGATGCTTGAGAGGGAAAAGGCCATCTCTTTGGGATGGAAGTGGTATTTGTGGGAGAAAATGCCCCCAATCTGGGAGTCAGTGTCATCATGAGGCGTGTCATGGAGTAGATTTGGGAGGAAATGGAGGGATTTCTGAGAGTAGCGGTATTTCTGGGAGCAAAAGTCGTCTTTGGGAAAGAAAATGTCCTCTGGAGGGAAGAAAACAGGCCTTTCTTCCCGAAAATGTCATCCAATTGGGAGAAAATCTCCTCTCTTGAGGAGAGAAGTGGTCTTTCTGGGAGCAAGTGTCCTCTTCTTGGTTGCAAGTGTCCCTTTTGGTCTTGTCATGGAGGCTTTTTGGGAGCAAGCGTGTGGCAGTTGTAAGAGAAGGGGTATTTCTGGGAGGAAATAGCCTCTTTTTGGAAGAGCAGGTGAAATTTCCAAGGGAAAAAGTGGTATTTCGGGGAGCAAATGAGATAGTTGAGGGAGGGAAGTGGGAAAGGGTGGGAAAGAATGTCTTGCATTGGAGAGCAACTGCGGTCTTTTTGGTGTGCCGAGTGGTGTCTCGGGGAGAAAAGATGGTAAATAGGGGAGACAATGTCCTCTGGAGGAGTGTCAGGTAGTATTCTGGAGAGAAACTGTCCGGTATTTCCCAGCAAAGTGCTGTTTTGGGGAGATAGTAGCATCCCTGGTTGGAAAATGACAGGTGTTTGTGAGAAAGCTGGTATTTTGGGAAAAACAGCCGTATTTGGAAGAATAAGCCGGAATTTCTGGGGGAATGTATGCCATCGTTGGGAGAAAGCTGGTCTTTGTGGGAGAAACTGTCGCGTATTTGGGAGAAACCTGGTGTATCTGGGAGAAAAGGCCATGTAGATGGGAGTAAGTGTGATCTTGAGGAGCGTCAAGAAGGATTCTTGGGATGAAACGTGAGGTATTTCTAAGAGAAGTGGTATTTCTGGGAGAAAATGGCTTGCTTGTGGGGGGAAACGTTCTGAGATTGGTGAGAAAACTGTGTTTCTTGAGGAAAATGTCTTCTTTTGGGTGGAAAAGTCCATATCTATGCGAGAAAGCTGGTCTATGTGGGAGAAAATGGCATCTTGATGGGAGTAAGTGTGATCTGGAGGAGCGCCAAGAAGGATTCTTGGGATGAAACGTGAGGTATTTCTAAGAGTCTTGGTATTTCTGGGAGAAAATGTCTTGCTTCTGGGGAGAAAATGTGCTATTTTGGGGGTCAGAAGCTGGTATTTCTGGGAGAAAATGGCATCTTGATGGGAGTAAGTGTGATCTGGAGGAGCGTAAGGCAGGATTTTTGGTAGAAAATGGGAGCTATTTCTTCGAATAGTGCTATTTGTGGGAGAAAAGGAGCTCTCCTGGGGATAAAAATGGTGTATGTGCGATCAAATGCCACATTTCTGGAAGAAAGTGTCCTCTTGAGGAGTGCAACGTTGTATATTCAGGAGGAAAGGGGAAGTATTCCGAAGAGTCGTGGTATTTCTGGGAGAAAATGTCTGCTGTGGGGGGGAGAAGGTGATGTATCTGTGAGCAAGCTGGTGTTTCTGGGAGAAAATGCCAGGTATTTGTGAGAAAACAGATGCTTGAGAGGGAAAAGGCCATCTCTTTGGGATGGAAGTGGTATTTGTGGGAGAAAATGCCCCCAATCTGGGAGTCAGTGTCATCATGAGGCGTGTCATGGAGTAGATTTGGGAGGAAATGGAGGGATTTCTGAGAATAGCGGTATTTCCGGGAGCAAAAGTCGTCTTTGGGAAAGAAAATGTCCTCTGGAGGGAAGAAAACAGGCCTTTCTTCCCGAAAATGTCATCCAATTGGGAGAAAATCTCCTCTCTTGAGGAGAGAAGTGGTCTTTCTGGGAGCAAGTGTCCTCTTCTTGGTTGCAAGTGTCCCTTTTGGTCTTGTCATGGAGGCTTTTTGGGAGGAAGCGTGTGGCAGTTGTAAGAGAAGGGGTATTTCTGGGAGGAAATAGCCTCTTTTTGGAAGAGCAGGTGAAATTTCCAAGGGAAAAAGAGGTATTTCGGGGAGCAAATGAGATAGTTGAGGGAGGGAAGTGGGAAAGGGTGGGAAAGAATGTCTTGCATTGGAGAGCAACTGCGGTCTTTTTGGTGTGCCGAGTGGTGTCTCGGGGAGAAAAGATGGTAAATAGGGGAGACAATGTCCTCTGGAGGAGTGTCAGGTAGTATTCTGGAGAGAAACTGTCCGGTATTTCCCAGCAAAGTGCTGTTTTGGGGAGATAGTAGCATCCCTGGTTGAAAAATGACAGGTGTTTGTGAGAAAGCTGGTATTTTGGGAAAAAAGGCCGTATTTGGAAGAATAAGCCGGATTTTCTGGGGGAATGTATGCCATCGTTGGGAGAAGCCTGGTCTTTGTGGGAGAAACTGTCACGTATTTGGGAGAAACCTGGTGTATGTGGGAGAAAAGGCCATGTAGATGGGAGTAAGTGTGATCTTGAGGAGCGTCAAGAAGGATTCTTGGGATGAAACGTGAGGTATTTCTAAGAGAAGAGGTATTTCTGGGAGAAAATGGCTTGCTTGTGGGGGGAAACGTTCTGAGATTGGTGAGAAAACTGTGTTTCTTGAGGAAAATGTCTTCTTTTGGGTGGAAAAGTCCATATCTATGCGAGAAAGCTGGTCTATGTGGGAGAAAATGGCATCTTGATGGGAGTGAGTGTGATCTTGCGGAGCGTCAAGTAGTATTCTTATGGTGAAATGGGAGGTATTTCTAAGAGTCTTGGTATTTCTGGGAGAAAATGTCTTGCTTCTGGGGAGAAAATGTGCTCTTTTGGGGGTCAGAAGCTGGTATTTCTGGGAGAAAATGGCATCTTGATGGGAGTAAGTGTGATCTGGAGGAGCGTAAGGCAGGATTTTTGGTAGAAAATGGGAGCTATTTCTTCGAGTAGTGTTATTTGTGGGAGAAAAGGAGCTCTCCTGGGGATAAAAATGGTGTATGTGCGATCAAATGCCACATTTCTGGAAGAAAGTGTCCTCTTGAGGAGTGCAACGTTGTATATTCGGGAGGAAAGGGGAAGTATTCAGAAGAGTTGTGGTATTTCTGGGAGAAAATGTCTGCTGTGGGGGGGAGAAGGTGATGTATCTGTGAGCAAGCTGGTGTTTCTGGGAGAAAATGCCAGGTATTTGTGAGAAAACAGATGCTTGAGAGGGAAAAGGCCATCTCTTTGGGATGGAAGTGGTATTTGTGGGAGAAAATGCCCCCAATCTGGGAGTCAGTGTCATCATGAGGCGTGTCATGGAGTAGATTTGGGAGGAAATGGAGGGATTTCTGAGAGTAGCGGTATTTCTGGGAGCAAAAGTCGTCTTTGGGAAAGAAAATGTCCTCTGGAGGGAAGAAAACAGGCCTTTCTTCCCGAAAATGTCATCCAATTGGGAGAAAATCTCCTCTCTTGAGGAGAGAAGTGGTCTTTCTGGGAGCAAGTGTCCTCTTCTTGGTTGCAAGTGTCCCTTTTGGTCTTGTCATGGAGGCTTTTTGGGAGCAAGCGTGTGGCAGTTGTAAGAGAAGGGGTATTTCTGGGAGGAAATAGCCTCTTTTTGGAAGAGCAGGTGAAATTTCCAAGGGAAAAAGTGGTATTTCGGGGAGCAAATGAGATAGTTGAGGGAGGGAAGTGGGAAAGGGTGGGAAAGAATGTCTTGCATTGGAGAGCAACTGCGGTCTTTTTGGTGTGCCGAGTGGTGTCTCGGGGAGAAAAGATGGTAAATAGGGGAGACAATGTCCTCTGGAGGAGTGTCAGGTAGTATTCTGGAGAGAAACTGTCCGGTATTTCCCAGCAAAGTGCTGTTTTGGGGAGATAGTAGCATCCCTGGTTGGAAAATGACAGGTGTTTGTGAGAAAGCTGGTATTTTGGGAAAAAAGGCCGTATTTGGAAGAATAAGCCGGAATTTCTGGGGGAATGTATGCCATCGTTGGGAGAAGCCTGGTCTTTGTGGGAGAAACTGTCGCGTATTTGGGAGAAACCTGGTGTATGTGGGAGAAAAGGCCATGTAGATGGGAGTAAGTGTGATCTTGAGGAGCGTCAAGAAGGATTCTTGGGATGAAACGTGAGGTATTTCTAAGAGAAGAGGTATTTCTGGGAGAAAATGGCTTGCTTGTGGGGGGAAACGTTCTGAGATTGGTGAGAAAACTGTGTTTCTTGAGGAAAATGTCTTCTTTTGGGTGGAAAAGTCCATATCTATGCGAGAAAGCTGGTCTATGTGGGAGAAAATGGCATCTTGATGGGAGTGAGTGTGATCTTGCGGAGCGTCAAGTAGTATTCTTATGGTGAAATGGGAGGTATTTCTAAGAGTCTTGGTATTTCTGGGAGAAAATGTCTTGCTTCTGGGGAGAAAATGTGCTCTTTTGGGGGTCAGAAGCTGGTATTTCTGGGAGAAAATGGCATCTTGATGGGAGTAAGTGTGATCTGGAGGAGCGTAAGGCAGGATTTTTGGTAGAAAATGGGAGCTATTTCTTCGAGTAGTGTTATTTGTGGGAGAAAAGGAGCTCTCCTGGGGATAAAAATGGTGTATGTGCGATCAAATGCCACATTTCTGGAAGAAAGTGTCCTCTTGAGGAGTGCAACGTTGTATATTCGGGAGGAAAGGGGAAGTATTCAGAAGAGTTGTGGTATTTCTGGGAGAAAATGTCTGCTGTGGGGGGGAGAAGGTGATGTATCTGTGAGCAAGCTGGTGTTTCTGGGAGAAAATGCCAGGTATTTGTGAGAAAACAGATGCTTGAGAGGGAAAAGGCCATCTCTTTGGGATGGAAGTGGTATTTGTGGGAGAAAATGCCCCCAATCTGGGAGTCAGTGTCATCATGAGGCGTGTCATGGAGTAGATTTGGGAGGAAATGGAGGGATTTCTGAGAGTAGCGGTATTTCTGGGAGCAAAAGTCGTCTTTGGGAAAGAAAATGTCCTCTGGAGGGAAGAAAACAGGCCTTTCTTCCCGAAAATGTCATCCAATTGGGAGAAAATCTCCTCTCTTGAGGAGAGAAGTGGTCTTTCTGGGAGCAAGTGTCCTCTTCTTGGTTGCAAGTGTCCCTTTTGGTCTTGTCATGGAGGCTTTTTGGGAGCAAGCGTGTGGCAGTTGTAAGAGAAGGGGTATTTCTGGGAGGAAATAGCCTCTTTTTGGAAGAGCAGGTGAAATTTCCAAGGGAAAAAGAGGTATTTCGGGGAGCAAATGAGATAGTTGAGGGAGGGAAGTGGGAAAGGGTGGGAAAGAATGTCTTGCATTGGAGAGCAACTGCGGTCTTTTTGGTGTGCCGAGTGGTGTCTCGGGGAGAAAAGATGGTAAATAGGGGAGACAATGTCCTCTGGAGGAGTGTCAGGTAGTATTCTGGAGAGAAACTGTCCGGTATTTCCCAGCAAAGTGCTGTTTTGGGGAGATAGTAGCATCCCTGGTTGGAAAATGACAGGTGTTTGTGAGAAAGCTGGTATTTTGGGAAAAAAGGCCGTATTTGGAAGAATAAGCCGGAATTTCTGGGGGAATGTATGCCATCGTTGGGAGAAAGCTGGTCTTTGTGGGAGAAACTGTCGCGTATTTGGGAGAAACCTGGTGTATGTGGGAGAAAAGGCCATGTAGATGGGAGTAAGTGTGATCTTGAGGAGCGTCAAGAAGGATTCTTGGGATGAAACGTGAGGTATTTCTAAGAGAAGTGGTATTTCTGGGAGAAAATGCCTTGCTTGTGGGGGGAAACGTTCTGAGATTGGTGAGAAAACTGTGTTTCTTGAGGAAAATGTCTTCTTTTGGGTGGAAAAGTCCATATCTATGCGAGAAAGCTGGTCTATGTGGGAGAAAATGCCATCTTGATGGGAGTGAGTGTGATCTTGCGGAGCGTCAAGTAGTATTCTTATGGTGAAATGGGAGGTATTTCTAAGAGTCTTGGTATTTCTGGGAGAAAATGTCTTGCTTCTGGGGAGAAAATGTGCTCTTTTGGGGGTCAGAAGCTGGTATTTCTGGGAGAAAATGGCATCTTGATGGGAGTAAGTGTGATCTGGAGGAGCGTAAGGCAGGATTTTTGGTAGAAAATGGGAGCTATTTCTTCGAGTAGTGTTATTTGTGGGAGAAAAGGAGCTCTCCTGGGGATAAAAATGGTGTATGTGCGATCAAATGCCACATTTCTGGAAGAAAGTGTCCTCTTGAGGAGTGCAACGTTGTATATTCGGGAGGAAAGGGGAAGTATTCAGAAGAGTTGTGGTATTTCTGGGAGAAAATGTCTGCTGTGGGGGGGAGAAGGTGATGTATCTGTGAGCAAGCTGGTGTTTCTGGGAGAAAATGCCAGGTATTTGTGAGAAAACAGATGCTTGAGAGGGAAAAGGCCATCTCTTTGGGATGGAAGTGGTATTTGTGGGAGAAAATGCCCCCAATCTGGGAGTCAGTGTCATCATGAGGCGTGTCATGGAGTAGATTTGGGAGGAAATGGAGGGATTTCTGAGAGTAGCGGTATTTCTGGGAGCAAAAGTCGTCTTTGGGAAAGAAAATGTCCTCTGGAGGGAAGAAAACAGGCCTTTCTTCCCGAAAATGTCATCCAATTGGGAGAAAATCTCCTCTCTTGAGGAGAGAAGTGGTCTTTCTGGGAGCAAGTGTCCTCTTCTTGGTTGCAAGTGTCCCTTTTGGTCTTGTCATGGAGGCTTTTTGGGAGCAAGCGTGTGGCAGTTGTAAGAGAAGGGGTATTTCTGGGAGGAAATAGCCTCTTTTTGGAAGAGCAGGTGAAATTTCCAAGGGAAAAAGTGGTATTTCGGGGAGCAAATGAGATAGTTGAGGGAGGGAAGTGGGAAAGGGTGGGAAAGAATGTCTTGCATTGGAGAGCAACTGCGGTCTTTTTGGTGTGCCGAGTGGTGTCTCGGGGAGAAAAGATGGTAAATAGGGGAGACAATGTCCTCTGGAGGAGTGTCAGGTAGTATTCTGGAGAGAAACTGTCCGGTATTTCCCAGCAAAGTGCTGTTTTGGGGAGATAGTAGCATCCCTGGTTGGAAAATGACAGGTGTTTGTGAGAAAGCTGGTATTTTGGGAAAAAAGGCCGTATTTGGAAGAATAAGCCGGAATTTCTGGGGGAATGTATGCCATCGTTGGGAGAAAGCTGGTCTTTGTGGGAGAAACTGTCGCGTATTTGGGAGAAACCTGGTGTATGTGGGAGAAAAGGCCATGTAGATGGGAGTAAGTGTGATCTTGAGGAGCGTCAAGAAGGATTCTTGGGATGACACGTGAGGTATTTCTAAGAGAAGTGGTATTTCTGGGAGAAAATGGCTTGCTTGTGGGGGGAAACGTTCTGAGATTGGTGAGAAAACTGTGTTTCTTGAGGAAAATGTCTTCTTTTGGGTGGAAAAGTCCATATCTATGCGAGAAAGCTGGTCTATGTGGGAGAAAATGGCATCTTGATGGGAGTAAGTGTGATCTGGAGGAGCGCCAAGAAGGATTCTTGGGATGAAACGTGAGGTATTTCTAAGAGTCTTGGTATTTCTGGGAGAAAATGTCTTGCTTCTGGGGAGAAAATGTGCTATTTTGGGGGTCAGAAGCTGGTATTTCTGGGAGAAAATGGCATCTTGATGGGAGTAAGTGTGATCTGGAGGAGCGTAAGGCAGGATTTTTGGTAGAAAATGGGAGCTATTTCTTCGAGTAGTGTTATTTGTGGGAGAAAAGGAGCTCTCCTGGGGATAAAAATGGTGTATGTGCGATCAAATGCCACATTTCTGGAAGAAAGTGTCCTCTTGAGGAGTGCAACGTTGTATATTCGGGAGGAAAGGGGAAGTATTCAGAAGAGTCGTGGTATTTCTGGGAGAAAATGTCTGCTGTGGGGGGGAGAAGGTGATGTATCTGTGAGCAAGCTGGTGTTTCTGGGAGAAAATGCCAGGTATTTGTGAGAAAACAGATGCTTGAGAGGGAAAAGGCCATCTCTTTGGGATGGAAGTGGTATTTGTGGGAGAAAATGCCCCCAATCTGGGAGTCAGTGTCATCATGAGGCGTGTCATGGAGTAGATTTGGGAGGAAATGGAGGGATTTCTGAGAATAGCGGTATTTCCGGGAGCAAAAGTCGTCTTTGGGAAAGAAAATGTCCTCTGGAGGGAAGAAAACAGGCCTTTCTTCCCGAAAATGTCATCCAATTGGGAGAAAATCTCCTCTCTTGAGGAGAGAAGTGGTCTTTCTGGGAGCAAGTGTCCTCTTCTTGGTTGCAAGTGTCCCTTTTGGTCTTGTCATGGAGGCTTTTTGGGAGGAAGCGTGTGGCAGTTGTAAGAGAAGGGGTATTTCTGGGAGGAAATAGCCTCTTTTTGGAAGAGCAGGTGAAATTTCCAAGGGAAAAAGAGGTATTTCGGGGAGCAAATGAGATAGTTGAGGGAGGGAAGTGGGAAAGGGTGGGAAAGAATGTCTTGTATTGGAGAGCAACTGCGGTCTTTTTGGTGTGCCAAGTGGTGTCTCGGGGAGAAAAGATGGTAAATAGGGGAGACAATGTCCTCTGGAGGAGTGTCAGGTAGTATTCTGGAGAGAAACTGTCCGGTATTTCCCAGCAAAGTGCTGTTTTGGGGAGATAGTAGCATCCCTGGTTGAAAAATGACAGGTGTTTGTGAGAAAGCTGGTATTTTGGGAAAAACAGCCGTATTTGGAAGAATAAGCCGGATTTTCTGGGGGAATGTATGCCATCGTTGGGAGAAGCCTGGTCTTTGTGGGAGAAACTGTCGCGTATTTGGGAGAAACCTGGTGTATGTGGGAGAAAAGGCCATGTAGATGGGAGTAAGTGTGATCTTGAGGAGCGTCAAGAAGGATTCTTGGGATGAAACGTGAGGTATTTCTAAGAGAAGAGGTATTTCTGGGAGAAAATGGCTTGCTTGTGGGGGGAAACGTTCTGAGATTGGTGAGAAAACTGTGTTTCTTGAGGAAAATGTCTTCTTTTGGGTGGAAAAGTCCATACCTATGCGAGAAAGCTGGTCTATCTGGGAGAAAATGGCATCTTGATGGGAGTGAGTGTGATCTTGCGGAGCGTCAAGTAGTATTCTTATGGTGAAATGGGAGGTATTTCTAAGAGTCTTGGTATTTCTGGGAGAAAATGTCTTGCTTCTGGGGAGAAAATGTGCTATTTTGGGGGTCAGAAGCTGGTATTTCTGGGAGAAAATGGCATCTTGATGGGAGTGAGTGTGATCTGGAGGAGCGTAAGGCAGGATATTTGGTAGAAAATGGGAGCTATTTCTTCGAGTAGTGCTATTTGTGGGAGAAAAGGAGCTCTCCTGGGGATAAAAATGGTGTATGTGCGATCAAATGCCACATTTCTGGAAGAAAGTGTCCTCTTGAGGAGTGCAATGTTGTATATTCGGGAGGAAAGGGGAAGTATTCAGGAGAGTCGTGGTATTTCTGGGAGAAAATGTCTGCTGTGGGGGGGAGAAGGTGATGTATCTGTGAGCAAGCTGGTGTTTCTGGGAGAAAATGCCAGGTATTTGTGAGAAAACAGATGCTTGAGAGGGAAAAGGCCATCTCTTTGGGATGGAAGTGGTATTTGTGGGAGAAAATGCCCCCAATCTGGGAGTCAGTGTCATCATGAGGCGTGTCATGGAGTAGATTTGGGAGGAAATGGAGGGATTTCTGAGAGTAGCGGTATTTCTGGGAGCAAAAGTCGTCTTTGGGAAAGAAAATGTCCTCTGGAGGGAAGAAAACAGGCCTTTCTTCCCGAAAATGTCATCCAACTGGGAGAAAATCTCCTCTCTTGAGGAGAGAAGTGGTCTTTCTGGGAGCAAGTGTCCTCTTCTTGGTTGCAAGTGTCCCTTTTGGTCTTGTCATGGAGGCTTTTTGGGAGCAAGCGTGTGGCAGTTGTAAGAGAAGGGGTATTTCTGGGAGGAAATAGCCTCTTTTTGGAAGAGCAGGTGAAATTTCCAAGGGAAAAAGAGGTATTTCGGGGAGCAAATGAGATAGTTGAGGGAGGGAAGTGGGAAAGGGTGGGAAAGAATGTCTTGCATTGGAGAGCAACTGCGGTCTTTTTGGTGTGCCGAGTGGTGTCTCGGGGAGAAAAGATGGTAAATAGGGGAGACAATGTCCTCTGGAGGAGTGTCAGGTAGTATTCTGGAGAGAAACTGTCCGGTATTTCCCAGCAAAGTGCTGTTTTGGGGAGATAGTAGCATCCCTGGTTGGAAAATGACAGGTGTTTGTGAGAAAGCTGGTATTTTGGGAAAAACAGCCGTATTTGGAAGAATAAGCCGGAATTTCTGGGGGAATGTATGCCATCGTTGGGAGAAAGCTGGTCTTTGTGGGAGAAACTGTCGCGTATTTGGGAGAAACCTGGTGTATCTGGGAGAAAAGGCCATGTAGATGGGAGTAAGTGTGATCTTGAGGAGCGTCAAGAAGGATTCTTGGGATGAAACGTGAGGTATTTCTAAGAGAAGAGGTATTTCTGGGAGAAAATGGCTTGCTTGTGGGGGGAAACGTTCTGAGATTGGTGAGAAAACTGTGTTTCTTGAGGAAAATGTCTTCTTTTGGGTGGAAAAGTCCATATCTATGCGAGAAAGCTGGTCTATGTGGGAGAAAATGCCATCTTGATGGGAGTGAGTGTGATCTTGCAGAGCGTCAAGTAGTATTCTTATGGTGAAATGGGAGGTATTTCTAAGAGTCTTGGTATTTCTGGGAGAAAATGTCTTGCTTCTGGGGAGAAAATGTGCTATTTTGGGGGTCAGAAGCTGGTATTTCTGGGAGAAAATGGCATCTTGATGGGAGTAAGTGTGATCTGGAGGAGCGTAAGGCAGGATTTTTGGTAGAAAACGGGAGCTATTTCTTCGAGTAGTGTTATTTGTGGGAGAAAAGGAGCTCTCCTGGGGATAAAAATGGTGTATGTGCGATCAAATGCCACATTTCTGGAAGAAAGTGTCCTCTTGAGGAGTGCAACGTTGTATATTCAGGAGGAAAGGGGAAGTATTCAGAAGAGTCGTGGTATTTCTGGGAGAAAATGTCTGCTGTGGGGGGGGAGAAGGTGATGTATCTGTGAGCAAGCTGGTGTTTCTGGGAGAAAATGCCAGGTATTTGTGAGAAAACAGATGCTTGAGAGGGAAAAGGCCATCTCTTTGGGATGGAAGTGGTATTTGTGGGAGAAAATGCCCCCAATCTGGGAGTCAGTGTCATCATGAGGCGTGTCATGGAGTAGATTTGGGAGGAAATGGAGGGATTTCTGAGAGTAGCGGTATTTCTGGGAGCAAAAGTCGTCTTTGGGAAAGAAAATGTCCTCTGGAGGGAAGAAAACAGGCCTTTCTTCCCGAAAATGTCATCCAATTGGGAGAAAATCTCCTCTCTTGAGGAGAGAAGTGGTCTTTCTGGGAGCAAGTGTCCTCTTCTTGGTTGCAAGTGTCCCTTTTGGTCTTGTCATGGAGGCTTTTTGGGAGCAAGCGTGTGGCAGTTGTAAGAGAAGGGGTATTTCTGGGAGGAAATAGCCTCTTTTTGGAAGAGCAGGTGAAATTTCCAAGGGAAAAAGTGGTATTTCGGGGAGCAAATGAGATAGTTGAGGGAGGGAAGTGGGAAAGGGTGGGAAAGAATGTCTTGCATTGGAGAGCAACTGCGGTCTTTTTGGTGTGCCGAGTGGTGTCTCGGGGAGAAAAGATGGTAAATAGGGGAGACAATGTCCTCTGGAGGAGTGTCAGGTAGTATTCTGGAGAGAAACTGTCCGGTATTTCCCAGCAAAGTGCTGTTTTGGGGAGATAGTAGCATCCCTGGTTGGAAAATGACAGGTGTTTGTGAGAAAGCTGGTATTTTGGGAAAAACAGCCGTATTTGGAAGAATAAGCCGGAATTTCTGGGGGAATGTATGCCATCGTTGGGAGAAAGCTGGTCTTTGTGGGAGAAACTGTCGCGTATTTGGGAGAAACCTGGTGTATGTGGGAGAAAAGGCCATGTAGATGGGAGTAAGTGTGATCTTGAGGAGCGTCAAGAAGGATTCTTGGGATGAAACGTGAGGTATTTCTAAGAGAAGAGGTATTTCTGGGAGAAAATGGCTTGCTTGTGGGGGGAAACGTTCTGAGATTGGTGAGAAAACTGTGTTTCTTGAGGAAAATGTCTTCTTTTGGGTGGAAAAGTCCATATCTATGCGAGAAAGCTGGTCTATGTGGGAGAAAATGCCATCTTGATGGGAGTGAGTGTGATCTTGCAGAGCGTCAAGTAGTATTCTTATGGTGAAATGGGAGGTATTTCTAAGAGTCTTGGTATTTCTGGGAGAAAATGTCTTGCTTCTGGGGAGAAAATGTGCTCTTTTGGGGGTCAGAAGCTGGTATTTCTGGGAGAAAATGGCATCTTGATGGGAGTAAGTGTGATCTGGAGGAGCGTAAGGCAGGATTTTTGGTAGAAAATGGGAGCTATTTCTTCGAGTAGTGTTATTTGTGGGAGAAAAGGAGCTCTCCTGGGGATAAAAATGGTGTATGTGCGATCAAATGCCACATTTCTGGAAGAAAGTGTCCTCTTGAGGAGTGCAACGTTGTATATTCGGGAGGAAAGGGGAAGTATTCAGAAGAGTTGTGGTATTTCTGGGAGAAAATGTCTGCTGTGGGGGGGAGAAGGTGATGTATCTGTGAGCAAGCTGGTGTTTCTGGGAGAAAATGCCAGGTATTTGTGAGGAAGAAGATGCTTGAGAGGGAAAAGGCCATCTCTTTGGGATGGAAGTGGTATTTGTGGGAGAAAATGCCCCCAATCTGGGAGTCAGTGTCATCATGAGGCGTGTCATGGAGTAGATTTGGGAGGAAATGGAAGGATTTCTGAGAATAGCGGTATTTCTGGGAGCAAATGTCGTCTTTGGGAAAGAAAATGTCCTCTGGAGGGAAGAAAACAGGCCTTTCTTCCCGAAAATGTCATCCAATTGGGAGAAAATCTCCTCTCTTGAGGAGAGAAGTGGTCTTTCTGGGAGCAAGTGTCCTCTTCTTGGTTGCAAGTGTCCCTTTTGGTCTTGTCATGGAGGCTTTTTGGGAGCAAGCGTGTGGCAGTTGTAAGAGAAGGGGTATTTCTGGGAGGAAATAGCCTCTTTTTGGAAGAGCAGGTGAAATTTCCAAGGGAAAAAGTGGTATTTCGGGGAGCAAATGAGATAGTTGAGGGAGGGAAGTGGGAAAGGGTGGGAAAGAATGTCTTGCATTGGAGAGCAACTGCGGTCTTTTTGGTGTGCCGAGTGGTGTCTCGGGGAGAAAAGATGGTAAATAGGGGAGACAATGTCCTCTGGAGGAGTGTCAGGTAGTATTCTGGAGAGAAACTGTCCGGTATTTCCCAGCAAAGTGCTGTTTTGGGGAGATAGTAGCATCCCTGGTTGGAAAATGACAGGTGTTTGTGAGAAAGCTGGTATTTTGGGAAAAACAGCCGCATTTGGAAGAATAAGCCGGAATTTCTGGGGGAATGTATGCCATCGTTGGGAGAAAGCTGGTCTTTGTGGGAGAAACTGTCGCGTATTTGGGAGAAACCTGGTGTATCTGGGAGAAAAGGCCATGTAGATGGGAGTAAGTGTGATCTTGAGGAGCGTCAAGAAGGATTCTTGGGATGAAACGTGAGGTATTTCTAAGAGAAGTGGTATTTCTGGGAGAAAATGGCTTGCTTGTGGGGGGAAACGTTCTGAGATTGGTGAGAAAACTGTGTTTCTTGAGGAAAATGTCTTCTTTTGGGTGGAAAAGTCTATATCTATGCGAGAAAGCTGGTCTATGTGGGAGAAAATGCCATCTTGATGGGAGTGAGTGTGATCTGGAGGAGCGTCAAGTAGTATTCTTATGGTGAAATGGGAGGTATTTCTAAGAGTCTTGGTATTTCTGGGAGAAAATGTCTTGCTTCTGGGGAGAAAATGTGCTATTTTGGGGGTCAGAAGCTGGTATTTCTGGGAGAAAATGGCATCTTGATGGGAGTAAGTGTGATCTGGAGGAGCGTAAGGCAGGATTTTTGGTAGAAAATGGGAGCTATTTCTTCGAGTAGTGCTATTTGTGGGAGAAAAGGAGCTCTCCTGGGGATAAAAATGGTGTATGTGCGATCAAATGCCACATTTCTGGAAGAAAGTGTCCTCTTGAGGAGTGCAACGTTGTATATTCGGGAGGAAAGGGGAAGTATTCAGAAGAGTCGTGGTATTTCTGGGAGAAAATGTCTGCTGTGGGGGGGAGAAGGTGATGTATCTGTGAGCAAGCTGGTGTTTCTGGGAGAAAATGCCAGGTATTTGTGAGAAAACAGATGCTTGAGAGGGAAAAGGCCATCTCTTTGGGATGGAAGTGGTATTTGTGGGAGAAAATGCCCCCAATCTGGGAGTCAGTGTCATCATGAGGCGTGTCATGGAGTAGATTTGGGAGGAAATGGAGGGATTTCTGAGAGTAGCGGTATTTCTGGGAGCAAAAGTCGTCTTTGGGAAAGAAAATGTCCTCTGGAGGGAAGAAAACAGGCCTTTCTTCCCGAAAATGTCATCCAATTGGGAGAAAATCTCCTCTCTTGAGGAGAGAAGTGGTCTTTCTGGGAGCAAGTGTCCTCTTCTTGGTTGCAAGTGTCCCTTTTGGTCTTGTCATGGAGGCTTTTTGGGAGCAAGCGTGTGGCAGTTGTAAGAGAAGGGGTATTTCTGGGAGGAAATAGCCTCTTTTTGGAAGAGCAGGTGAAATTTCCAAGGGAAAAAGTGGTATTTCGGGGAGCAAATGAGATAGTTGAGGGAGGGAAGTGGGAAAGGGTGGGAAAGAATGTCTTGCATTGGAGAGCAACTGCGGTCTTTTTGGTGTGCCGAGTGGTGTCTCGGGGAGAAAAGATGGTAAATAGGGGAGACAATGTCCTCTGGAGGAGTGTCAGGTAGTATTCTGGAGAGAAACTGTCCGGTATTTCCCAGCAAAGTGCTGTTTTGGGGAGATAGTAGCATCCCTGGTTGGAAAATGACAGGTGTTTGTGAGAAAGCTGGTATTTTGGGAAAAAAGGCCGTATTTGGAAGAATAAGCCGGAATTTCTGGGGGAATGTATGCCATCGTTGGGAGAAGCCTGGTCTTTGTGGGAGAAACTGTCGCGTATTTGGGAGAAACCTGGTGTATGTGGGAGAAAAGGCCATGTAGATGGGAGTAAGTGTGATCTTGAGGAGCGTCAAGAAGGATTCTTGGGATGAAACGTGAGGTATTTCTAAGAGAAGAGGTATTTCTGGGAGAAAATGGCTTGCTTGTGGGGGGAAACGTTCTGAGATTGGTGAGAAAACTGTGTTTCTTGAGGAAAATGTCTTCTTTTGGGTGGAAAAGTCCATACCTATGCGAGAAAGCTGGTCTATCTGGGAGAAAATGGCATCTTGATGGGAGTGAGTGTGATCTTGCGGAGCGTCAAGTAGTATTCTTATGGTGAAATGGGAGGTATTTCTAAGAGTCTTGGTATTTCTGGGAGAAAATGTCTTGCTTCTGGGGAGAAAATGTGCTATTTTGGGGGTCAGAAGCTGGTATTTCTGGGAGAAAATGGCATCTTGATGGGAGTGAGTGTGATCTGGAGGAGCGTAAGGCAGGATATTTGGTAGAAAATGGGAGCTATTTCTTCGAGTAGTGCTATTTGTGGGAGAAAAGGAGCTCTCCTGGGGATAAAAATGGTGTATGTGCGATCAAATGCCACATTTCTGGAAGAAAGTGTCCTCTTGAGGAGTGCAATGTTGTATATTCGGGAGGAAAGGGGAAGTATTCAGGAGAGTCGTGGTATTTCTGGGAGAAAATGTCTGCTGTGGGGGGGAGAAGGTGATGTATCTGTGAGCAAGCTGGTGTTTCTGGGAGAAAATGCCAGGTATTTGTGAGAAAACAGATGCTTGAGAGGGAAAAGGCCATCTCTTTGGGATGGAAGTGGTATTTGTGGGAGAAAATGCCCCCAATCTGGGAGTCAGTGTCATCATGAGGCGTGTCATGGAGTAGATTTGGGAGGAAATGGAGGGATTTCTGAGAGTAGCGGTATTTCTGGGAGCAAAAGTCGTCTTTGGGAAAGAAAATGTCCTCTGGAGGGAAGAAAACAGGCCTTTCTTCCCGAAAATGTCATCCAACTGGGAGAAAATCTCCTCTCTTGAGGAGAGAAGTGGTCTTTCTGGGAGCAAGTGTCCTCTTCTTGGTTGCAAGTGTCCCTTTTGGTCTTGTCATGGAGGCTTTTTGGGAGCAAGCGTGTGGCAGTTGTAAGAGAAGGGGTATTTCTGGGAGGAAATAGCCTCTTTTTGGAAGAGCAGGTGAAATTTCCAAGGGAAAAAGAGGTATTTCGGGGAGCAAATGAGATAGTTGAGGGAGGGAAGTGGGAAAGGGTGGGAAAGAATGTCTTGCATTGGAGAGCAACTGCGGTCTTTTTGGTGTGCCGAGTGGTGTCTCGGGGAGAAAAGATGGTAAATAGGGGAGACAATGTCCTCTGGAGGAGTGTCAGGTAGTATTCTGGAGAGAAACTGTCCGGTATTTCCCAGCAAAGTGCTGTTTTGGGGAGATAGTAGCATCCCTGGTTGGAAAATGACAGGTGTTTGTGAGAAAGCTGGTATTTTGGGAAAAACAGCCGTATTTGGAAGAATAAGCCGGAATTTCTGGGGGAATGTATGCCATCGTTGGGAGAAAGCTGGTCTTTGTGGGAGAAACTGTCGCGTATTTGGGAGAAACCTGGTGTATCTGGGAGAAAAGGCCATGTAGATGGGAGTAAGTGTGATCTTGAGGAGCGTCAAGAAGGATTCTTGGGATGAAACGTGAGGTATTTCTAAGAGAAGAGGTATTTCTGGGAGAAAATGGCTTGCTTGTGGGGGGAAACGTTCTGAGATTGGTGAGAAAACTGTGTTTCTTGAGGAAAATGTCTTCTTTTGGGTGGAAAAGTCCATATCTATGCGAGAAAGCTGGTCTATGTGGGAGAAAATGCCATCTTGATGGGAGTGAGTGTGATCTTGCAGAGCGTCAAGTAGTATTCTTATGGTGAAATGGGAGGTATTTCTAAGAGTCTTGGTATTTCTGGGAGAAAATGTCTTGCTTCTGGGGAGAAAATGTGCTATTTTGGGGGTCAGAAGCTGGTATTTCTGGGAGAAAATGGCATCTTGATGGGAGTAAGTGTGATCTGGAGGAGCGTAAGGCAGGATTTTTGGTAGAAAACGGGAGCTATTTCTTCGAGTAGTGTTATTTGTGGGAGAAAAGGAGCTCTCCTGGGGATAAAAATGGTGTATGTGCGATCAAATGCCACATTTCTGGAAGAAAGTGTCCTCTTGAGGAGTGCAACGTTGTATATTCAGGAGGAAAGGGGAAGTATTCAGAAGAGTCGTGGTATTTCTGGGAGAAAATGTCTGCTGTGGGGGGGAGAAGGTGATGTATCTGTGAGCAAGCTGGTGTTTCTGGGAGAAAATGCCAGGTATTTGTGAGAAAACAGATGCTTGAGAGGGAAAAGGCCATCTCTTTGGGATGGAAGTGGTATTTGTGGGAGAAAATGCCCCCAATCTGGGAGTCAGTGTCATCATGAGGCGTGTCATGGAGTAGATTTGGGAGGAAATGGAGGGATTTCTGAGAGTAGCGGTATTTCTGGGAGCAAAAGTCGTCTTTGGGAAAGAAAATGTCCTCTGGAGGGAAGAAAACAGGCCTTTCTTCCCGAAAATGTCATCCAATTGGGAGAAAATCTCCTCTCTTGAGGAGAGAAGTGGTCTTTCTGGGAGCAAGTGTCCTCTTCTTGGTTGCAAGTGTCCCTTTTGGTCTTGTCATGGAGGCTTTTTGGGAGCAAGCGTGTGGCAGTTGTAAGAGAAGGGGTATTTCTGGGAGGAAATAGCCTCTTTTTGGAAGAGCAGGTGAAATTTCCAAGGGAAAAAGTGGTATTTCGGGGAGCAAATGAGATAGTTGAGGGAGGGAAGTGGGAAAGGGTGGGAAAGAATGTCTTGCATTGGAGAGCAACTGCGGTCTTTTTGGTGTGCCGAGTGGTGTCTCGGGGAGAAAAGATGGTAAATAGGGGAGACAATGTCCTCTGGAGGAGTGTCAGGTAGTATTCTGGAGAGAAACTGTCCGGTATTTCCCAGCAAAGTGCTGTTTTGGGGAGATAGTAGCATCCCTGGTTGGAAAATGACAGGTGTTTGTGAGAAAGCTGGTATTTTGGGAAAAACAGCCGTATTTGGAAGAATAAGCCGGAATTTCTGGGGGAATGTATGCCATCGTTGGGAGAAAGCTGGTCTTTGTGGGAGAAACTGTCGCGTATTTGGGAGAAACCTGGTGTATCTGGGAGAAAAGGCCATGTAGATGGGAGTAAGTGTGATCTTGAGGAGCGTCAAGAAGGATTCTTGGGATGAAACGTGAGGTATTTCTAAGAGAAGAGGTATTTCTGGGAGAAAATGGCTTGCTTGTGGGGGGAAACGTTCTGAGATTGGTGAGAAAACTGTGTTTCTTGAGGAAAATGTCTTCTTTTGGGTGGAAAAGTCCATATCTATGCGAGAAAGCTGGTCTATGTGGGAGAAAATGCCATCTTGATGGGAGTGAGTGTGATCTTGCAGAGCGTCAAGTAGTATTCTTATGGTGAAATGGGAGGTATTTCTAAGAGTCTTGGTATTTCTGGGAGAAAATGTCTTGCTTCTGGGGAGAAAATGTGCTATTTTGGGGGTCAGAAGCTGGTATTTCTGGGAGAAAATGGCATCTTGATGGGAGTAAGTGTGATCTGGAGGAGCGTAAGGCAGGATTTTTGGTAGAAAATGGGAGCTATTTCTTCGAGTAGTGTTATTTGTGGGAGAAAAGGAGCTCTCCTGGGGATAAAAATGGTGTATGTGCGATCAAATGCCACATTTCTGGAAGAAAGTGTCCTCTTGAGGAGTGCAACGTTGTATATTCGGGAGGAAAGGGGAAGTATTCAGAAGAGTTGTGGTATTTCTGGGAGAAAATGTCTGCTGTGGGGGGGAGAAGGTGATGTATCTGTGAGCAAGCTGGTGTTTCTGGGAGAAAATGCCAGGTATTTGTGAGGAAGAAGATGCTTGAGAGGGAAAAGGCCATCTCTTTGGGATGGAAGTGGTATTTGTGGGAGAAAATGCCCCCAATCTGGGAGTCAGTGTCATCATGAGGCGTGTCATGGAGTAGATTTGGGAGGAAATGGAAGGATTTCTGAGAGTAGCGGTATTTCTGGGAGCAAATGTCGTCTTTGGGAAAGAAAATGTCCTCTGGAGGGAAGAAAACAGGCCTTTCTTCCCGAAAATGTCATCCAATTGGGAGAAAATCTCCTCTCTTGAGGAGAGAAGTGGTCTTTCTGGGAGCAAGTGTCCTCTTCTTGGTTGCAAGTGTCCCTTTTGGTCTTGTCATGGAGGCTTTTTGGGAGCAAGCGTGTGGCAGTTGTAAGAGAAGGGGTATTTCTGGGAGGAAATAGCCTCTTTTTGGAAGAGCAGGTGAAATTTCCAAGGGAAAAAGTGGTATTTCGGGGAGCAAATGAGATAGTTGAGGGAGGGAAGTGGGAAAGGGTGGGAAAGAATGTCTTGCATTGGAGAGCAACTGCGGTCTTTTTGGTGTGCCGAGTGGTGTCTCGGGGAGAAAAGATGGTAAATAGGGGAGACAATGTCCTCTGGAGGAGTGTCAGGTAGTATTCTGGAGAGAAACTGTCCGGTATTTCCCAGCAAAGTGCTGTTTTGGGGAGATAGTAGCATCCCTGGTTGGAAAATGACAGGTGTTTGTGAGAAAGCTGGTATTTTGGGAAAAACAGCCGCATTTGGAAGAATAAGCCGGAATTTCTGGGGGAATGTATGCCATCGTTGGGAGAAAGCTGGTCTTTGTGGGAGAAACTGTCGCGTATTTGGGAGAAACCTGGTGTATCTGGGAGAAAAGGCCATGTAGATGGGAGTAAGTGTGATCTTGAGGAGCGTCAAGAAGGATTCTTGGGATGAAACGTGAGGTATTTCTAAGAGAAGTGGTATTTCTGGGAGAAAATGGCTTGCTTGTGGGGGGAAACGTTCTGAGATTGGTGAGAAAACTGTGTTTCTTGAGGAAAATGTCTTCTTTTGGGTGGAAAAGTCTATATCTATGCGAGAAAGCTGGTCTATGTGGGAGAAAATGCCATCTTGATGGGAGTGAGTGTGATCTGGAGGAGCGTCAAGTAGTATTCTTATGGTGAAATGGGAGGTATTTCTAAGAGTCTTGGTATTTCTGGGAGAAAATGTCTTGCTTCTGGGGAGAAAATGTGCTATTTTGGGGGTCAGAAGCTGGTATTTCTGGGAGAAAATGGCATCTTGATGGGAGTAAGTGTGATCTGGAGGAGCGTAAGGCAGGATTTTTGGTAGAAAATGGGAGCTATTTCTTCGAGTAGTGCTATTTGTGGGAGAAAAGGAGCTCTCCTGGGGATAAAAATGGTGTATGTGCGATCAAATGCCACATTTCTGGAAGAAAGTGTCCTCTTGAGGAGTGCAACGTTGTATATTCGGGAGGAAAGGGGAAGTATTCAGAAGAGTCGTGGTATTTCTGGGAGAAAATGTCTGCTGTGGGGGGGAGAAGGTGATGTATCTGTGAGCAAGCTGGTGTTTCTGGGAGAAAATGCCAGGTATTTGTGAGAAAACAGATGCTTGAGAGGGAAAAGGCCATCTCTTTGGGATGGAAGTGGTATTTGTGGGAGAAAATGCCCCCAATCTGGGAGTCAGTGTCATCATGAGGCGTGTCATGGAGTAGATTTGGGAGGAAATGGAGGGATTTCTGAGAGTAGCGGTATTTCTGGGAGCAAAAGTCGTCTTTGGGAAAGAAAATGTCCTCTGGAGGGAAGAAAACAGGCCTTTCTTCCCGAAAATGTCATCCAATTGGGAGAAAATCTCCTCTCTTGAGGAGAGAAGTGGTCTTTCTGGGAGCAAGTGTCCTCTTCTTGGTTGCAAGTGTCCCTTTTGGTCTTGTCATGGAGGCTTTTTGGGAGCAAGCGTGTGGCAGTTGTAAGAGAAGGGGTATTTCTGGGAGGAAATAGCCTCTTTTTGGAAGAGCAGGTGAAATTTCCAAGGGAAAAAGTGGTATTTCGGGGAGCAAATGAGATAGTTGAGGGAGGGAAGTGGGAAAGGGTGGGAAAGAATGTCTTGCATTGGAGAGCAACTGCGGTCTTTTTGGTGTGCCGAGTGGTGTCTCGGGGAGAAAAGATGGTAAATAGGGGAGACAATGTCCTCTGGAGGAGTGTCAGGTAGTATTCTGGAGAGAAACTGTCCGGTATTTCCCAGCAAAGTGCTGTTTTGGGGAGATAGTAGCATCCCTGGTTGGAAAATGACAGGTGTTTGTGAGAAAGCTGGTATTTTGGGAAAAAAGGCCGTATTTGGAAGAATAAGCCGGAATTTCTGGGGGAATGTATGCCATCGTTGGGAGAAGCCTGGTCTTTGTGGGAGAAACTGTCGCGTATTTGGGAGAAACCTGGTGTATCTGGGAGAAAAGGCCATGTAGATGGGAGTAAGTGTGATCTTGAGGAGCGTCAAGAAGGATTCTTGGGATGAAACGTGAGGTATTTCTAAGAGAAGAGGTATTTCTGGGAGAAAATGGCTTGCTTGTGGGGGGAAACGTTCTGAGATTGGTGAGAAAACTGTGTTTCTTGAGGAAAATGTCTTCTTTTGGGTGGAAAAGTCCATATCTATGCGAGAAAGCTGGTCTATGTGGGAGAAAATGCCATCTTGATGGGAGTGAGTGTGATCTTGCAGAGCGTCAAGTAGTATTCTTATGGTGAAATGGGAGGTATTTCTAAGAGTCTTGGTATTTCTGGGAGAAAATGTCTTGCTTCTGGGGAGAAAATGTGCTCTTTTGGGGGTCAGAAGCTGGTATTTCTGGGAGAAAATGGCATCTTGATGGGAGTAAGTGTGATCTGGAGGAGCGTAAGGCAGGATTTTTGGTAGAAAATGGGAGCTATTTCTTCGAGTAGTGTTATTTGTGGGAGAAAAGGAGCTCTCCTGGGGATAAAAATGGTGTATGTGCGATCAAATGCCACATTTCTGGAAGAAAGTGTCCTCTTGAGGAGTGCAACGTTGTATATTCGGGAGGAAAGGGGAAGTATTCAGAAGAGTTGTGGTATTTCTGGGAGAAAATGTCTGATGTGGGGGGGAGAAGGTGATGTATCTGTGAGCAAGCTGGTGTTTCTGGGAGAAAATGCCAGGTATTTGTGAGAAAACAGATGCTTGAGAGGGAAAAGGCCATCTCTTTGGGATGGAAGTGGTATTTGTGGGAGAAAATGCCCCCAATCTGGGAGTCAGTGTCATCATGAGGCGTGTCATGGAGTAGATTTGGGAGGAAATGGAGGGATTTCTGAGAGTAGCGGTATTTCTGGGAGCAAAAGTCGTCTTTGGGAAAGAAAATGTCCTCTGGAGGGAAGAAAACAGGCCTTTCTTCCCGAAAATGTCATCCAATTGGGAGAAAATCTCCTCTCTTGAGGAGAGAAGTGGTCTTTCTGGGAGCAAGTGTCCTCTTCTTGGTTGCAAGTGTCCCTTTTGGTCTTGTCATGGAGGCTTTTTGGGAGCAAGCGTGTGGCAGTTGTAAGAGAAGGGGTATTTCTGGGAGGAAATAGCCTCTTTTTGGAAGAGCAGGTGAAATTTCCAAGGGAAAAAGAGGTATTTCGGGGAGCAAATGAGATAGTTGAGGGAGGGAAGTGGGAAAGGGTGGGAAAGAATGTCTTGCATTGGAGAGCAACTGCGGTCTTTTTGGTGTGCCGAGTGGTGTCTCGGGGAGAAAAGATGGTAAATAGGGGAGACAATGTCCTCTGGAGGAGTGTCAGGTAGTATTCTGGAGAGAAACTGTCCGGTATTTCCCAGCAAAGTGCTGTTTTGGGGAGATAGTAGCATCCCTGGTTGAAAAATGACAGGTGTTTGTGAGAAAGCTGGTATTTTGGGAAAAACAGCCGTATTTGGAAGAATAAGCCGGAATTTCTGGGGGAATGTATGCCATCGTTGGGAGAAAGCTGGTCTTTGTGGGAGAAACTGTCGCGTATTTGGGAGAAACCTGGTGTATCTGGGAGAAAAGGCCATGTAGATGGGAGTAAGTGTGATCTTGAGGAGCGTCAAGAAGGATTCTTGGGATGAAACGTGAGGTATTTCTAAGAGAAGTGGTATTTCTGGGAGAAAATGGCTTGCTTGTGGGGGGAAACGTTCTGAGATTGGTGAGAAAACTGTGTTTCTTGAGGAAAATGTCTTCTTTTGGGTGGAAAAGTCTATATCTATGCGAGAAAGCTGGTCTATGTGGGAGAAAATGCCATCTTGATGGGAGTGAGTGTGATCTTGCGGAGCGTCAAGTAGTATTCTTATGGTGAAATGGGAGGTATTTGTAAGAGTCTTGGTATTTCTGGGAGAAAATGTCTTGCTTCTGGGGAGAAAATGTGCTATTTTGGGGGTCAGAAGCTGGTATTTCTGGGAGAAAATGGCATCTTGATGGGAGTAAGTGTGATCTGGAGGAGCGTAAGGCAGGATTTTTGGTAGAAAATGGGAGCTATTTCTTCGAGTAGTGCTATTTGTGGGAGAAAAGGAGCTCTCCTGGGGATAAAAATGGTGTATGTGCGATCAAATGCCACATTTCTGGAAGAAAGTGTCCTCTTGAGGAGTGCAACGTTGTATATTCGGGAGGAAAGGGGAAGTATTCAGAAGAGTCGTGGTATTTCTGGGAGAAAATGTCTGCTGTGGGGGGGGAGAAGGTGATGTATCTGTGAGCAAGCTGGTGTTTCTGGGAGAAAATGCCAGGTATTTGTGAGAAAACAGATGCTTGAGAGGGAAAAGGCCATCTCTTTGGGATGGAAGTGGTATTTGTGGGAGAAAATGCCCCCAATCTGGGAGTCAGTGTCATCATGAGGCGTGTCATGGAGTAGATTTGGGAGGAAATGGAGGGATTTCTGAGAGTAGCGGTATTTCTGGGAGCAAATGTCGTCTTTGGGAAAGAAAATGTCCTCTGGAGGGAAGAAAACAGGCCTTTCTTCCCGAAAATGTCATCCAATTGGGAGAAAATCTCCTCTCTTGAGGAGAGAAGTGGTCTTTCTGGGAGCAAGTGTCCTCTTCTTGGTTGCAAGTGTCCCTTTTGGTCTTGTCATGGAGGCTTTTTGGGAGCAAGCGTGTGGCAGTTGTAAGAGAAGGGGTATTTCTGGGAGGAAATAGCCTCTTTTTGGAAGAGCAGGTGAAATTTCCAAGGGAAAAAGAGGTATTTCGGGGAGCAAATGAGATAGTTGAGGGAGGGAAGTGGGAAAGGGTGGGAAAGAATGTCTTGCATTGGAGAGCAACTGCGGTCTTTTTGGTGTGCCGAGTGGTGTCTCGGGGAGAAAAGATGGTAAATAGGGGAGACAATGTCCTCTGGAGGAGTGTCAGGTAGTATTCTGGAGAGAAACTGTCCGGTATTTCCCAGCAAAGTGCTGTTTTGGGGAGATAGTAGCATCCCTGGTTGGAAAATGACAGGTGTTTGTGAGAAAGCTGGTATTTTGGGAAAAACAGCCGTATTTGGAAGAATAAGCAGGAGTTTCTGGGGGAATGTATGCCATCTTTGGGAGGAAACGGGTGTTGGTGGGTGAAACTGTCGTGTATTTGGGAGAAACCTGGTGTATCTGGGAGAAAAGGCCATTTAGATGGGAGTAAGTGTGATCCTGAGGAGCGTCAAGAAGGATTCTTGGGATGAAACGGGAGGTATTTCTAAGAGAAGTGGTATTTCTGGGAGAAAATGTCTTGTTTTGGGGGGAGAAAATGTCCTCTTTTGCGGGGCAGAAGCAGGTATTTCTGAGATAAAATGCCGTCTTGATGATAGTAAGTGCAATCTTGAGGAGTGTAGTGTAGTATTTTTGGTCGAATTTGTGAGGTATTTCTAAGGAAACTGGTATTTCTGGGTGATAATGGCATCTGTTTTGAAAAATATTGTCTATTTGCGAGGTGTCTGGTATTTGGGGAAAAAATGCTGTATTTGTCTAAAGAAGACCGCACTGGGTAAGGGACCTAAAGCAAACAGGCCGACCACATGGCTCTTGTTAGGGCTTTTTTGAAGCCAGGAAAAGCCCTGTGCCAGTGCTGGGGCTGGCAGCAGCTGGCAGCTTGTGGGAGGACTGCTGAGGCAGCAGGTTGGAGTCAGCACTGCTCCCTCTTACCTGTGAGATGAACCTTGAGCCTTTTCTGCCAGGCTAAAAGCAGCCCAGCTAAGGGGCCTGGTGAGAAGAGGTGAGAAGAGGCAAGAAAAGGGTGCTACTGCCCACCGATAGCAGGGAGGGCAGTCAGAGTGTGAGCGCAGCCCACACTGCCCATGGCTGCAGCAGTAGGTGTGGGAGGTGGGTCTTGTGGCAGGACTTGGAATGATTCGGAAGGCTAGTCGGGGAATCCCCTGGGTTTCCCTCTGAGAGAGTAAAGGGTCCAAGACGGCTGGTGACTCTTCAGGAAGGAAGTCTGAAAGGCGCAGGAGCGGGCTGTCCCCCCGAGCAGCACAATGAGCCGGCGGGGAGGGAAGAAGACCGGCGGGGAGGGATGAACAGGGAGCGATTCTTGAGGCTGCGGGAGAAGAAGAGAATCTACGTCTAGTGGAAGAAGGGACGCGTGACTCCGAAAGAGAAGTTGCTGGGATGTGTGGAGGGAAAATCCGAAAGGCCCAGCTTGAACTCAGCCTGGCTGCTGGGCTTCAAAGGAACAAGGAGCCCTTTTACAAAGACATCAGCGGCATGAGGAGGACTCAGGAGAATCTCCGTTCTTTCCTAGATGAGGCTGGTCATGTGAGCACTGAGGATATGGCAAAGGCAGAGGTTCAGAATGCCTTCTTTATGCCTGTCTTGAAAGGTCATGCGAGTTATCCTCAGGCTACTCCGCTCTCTGACCTGGTAGTCTGGACTGGAGTGCAGGCAGAATTCCCCGCCATTCGGGAGGACGCAGTCAGAGACCTACTAGTCCAGCTGGACTGTCACAAGTGCATGGGGCCAGATGGGATTCACCCGAGAGTGCTGAGGGAACTGGCGCAGGTGATAGCCGAACCGCTCGCCGTTATCTATCAGCGCTTTGTTGACTGGTGACTTTGTTGACTGGTCCCAGAAGACTGGAGGCTTGTCAATGTGACTGCCATCTCTAAGAAGGATTGTAAGGAGGAACGACGGGCTTGTTAGCCTGACCTCGGTGCCAGGAAAGGTTATGGAGTGGATTGTCTTGAGGGAGATGACACGGCATGTGCGGGACATGCAGGGGATCAGGCCTAGCCAGCATGGGTTCATGAAGGGCTGATCCTGTTGGACCAACCTGATCTCCTTCTAGAAACTAGTGAGCCATCTGGTAGACGAGAGAAAGGCTGCTGATGTAATCTACCTAGACTTCAGCAAGGCCTTGGACACTGTCTCCCACAGCATTCTCCTGCAGAAGCTGACAGCCCGTGGCTTGGATGGGTACGCTTTGGCTGGATAAGGAAGTGGCTGGAAGGCCGGGCCCAAAGAGTGGTAGTGAATGGAGCTAAATGCAGCTGGCGACCTGTCACAAGCGGTGTTCCCCAGGGGTCGGTGCTGGGGCCTGTCCTCCTCGAGATCTTTCTCGATGACCTGGATGAGGGCACTGAGTGCACCCTCCACAAGTTTGCGGATGACACCAAGCTGGCTGGAAGTGTGGATCTGCCTGGGGGTAGCGAGGCCCTCCAGAGGGATCTGGACAGGCTGGAGAGCTGGGCTGAAGCCAATGGGATGAGTTCCAACAAGGCCAAAGGCCGGGTCCTGCACTTTGGCTACAACAACCCCAGGCAACGCTCCAGGCTTGGGGCAGAAGACTGCGTAGAGGAAGTGGACCTGGGGATGTTGATTGATGCTCAACTGAACATGAGCCAGCAGCGTGCCCAGGTGGCCAAGAAGGCCAGTGGCATCCTGGCCTGCATCAGGAACGGTGTTGCCAGCAGGAACAGGCAAGTGATTGTCCCCCTGTCCTCAGCTCTGGTGAGGCCGCACCTCAAGTACTGTGTCTGCTTTTGGGCCCCTCACTGCAAGAAAGACATTGAGGCCCTGGAGCGGGTTCAAAGAAGGGTGCCAAAACTGGTGAGGGGTCTGGAGCACAGGCCTTACGAGGAGCGGCTGAAGGAGCTGGGCTTGTTCAGTCTGGAGAAGAGGAGGCTCAGAAACACCTTCTTGTTCTCTCTAACTCCCTGAAGGGAGGTTGTAGTGAGCTGGGCTTCGGCCTCTTCCCTCGTGTCACTACTGCCGAAAAAATGACCTCGTATCCCCGAAATAGCAGTGCTCTCCCAAATGCAGGATATTTTCTTCCAGAAATAACACTTTTCAATCCAAAATGTGACAATTTGTTCCAAAAATACCATCTTTTTTCCCAAGAATACAAGCATTCCCCGAAATAGATGACATTTTCTCCCAGAAATGCCAGCTTTATCAAAGATACAAGAACATTTCTTCCAAATACATGATATAGTCCCCCAGAAAGATCAGTTTCCTTTTTCTCCAAAAAATACAACACTACAATAATAAATAGCATATTTTCAGCCAAAACTAACAAATTTTCTGACAGGAAAACCAGCTTTCTTCCAAAAATATGACATTATCGCAACAAAATACCACCATTCTCCCACAGAGATGGCATTTCATCCCACAAGGACTACTTTCTCCAGCTTTCTTCCCAAACGGATGACATTTACTACCTGAAATACAGCTTTTCTTAGATATACTCCACGGTTCATCCTCAAAATACGACATGACAATGCCAAAGAAATAGAAGTCTTTTCAAACAAAAATAGGATATTTTCTCTCTGAAATACAACTATTCTCCCAAATAGATGATATTTTCCCAACAACATACCACCTTTCTCCCAAAGAGATGGCATTTCATCCCACAAGGACTACTCCACACTCCACACAATGATACTTACCATCAAGAATATGGGATTGGACCACAGAAAGACCAGCTTTCTGCCTAAGAGATGACATTTTCTCCCAGAAAGACCACTTTGCTCCCAGAAATACAGGAACTTTGTCTTCCAGAAACACCATGCTCATCCCCTCCAGGTGTTGTTTTCACCCCAAACCCTAGCACCTTTCCTCTCACTACTCCCTGCTTTTTCAAACATAGATGCTCTTCTCTCCCAGAAATGCTAGCATTCTCTCCAACGTGGGACCTTTTCCAACCAAAGATGGCAGAGTCTCCCAGAAATTGCACTTGTCTTCAGAAGAACTGACATGTTCTCCAAAACATACGACTTTCAGCTGTTCCAGGTGACGTTTTTCAGCCAAACATCGGAGAGATTCTCCCCAAGTACCACTTTTCTCTCCTGTCGATTGCATTTTCTCACAGAAATACCACACTGCAACTCCAAAGAACACATTTCCCTCCAGAAATACCCTCTTTTTGCCCAGAAAGACCAGCCTTCTCCCAAAAGAGAGGACATTTTCCACCAGAAAGACCACTTTTCTCTCCTTCCTATTGCAGTTTCCTCCAAAAAGAGATTTCCTTCCAGACATGCCAGCATTCTCTCAAGTAGAGGCCGTTTTCCCCCGAAATACCATCTTTTCTCCCAGAAATTCCAGCTCTCTTAGAAAGACTTCACATTTCCTCCCAAGTCCTCTACTTCACACTCCTAACTATCAGACGGCCCTTTCATCTCCCAAAGGAGTGACATTTTCTGCCACAAAGCCCAGTTGTCTCGTAAATAGAGGATGTTTTCTTCCACAAATACCAGCTTTGTCACAAACATACCACCTCACCCCCACTCCCCCAGAACGATGATCCTATCTCCTGGGAATACCACTTTGCTTAGAAATGCCTCATGCTTTCTCCAAACAATACCACATTACAACCCTCAAGATGACATTTGCTGCAAAAAGAGGACATTTTCTCCCCCAAATACCAGCTTCTTCCCAAGCACAGGAGATTTTCTCCCAGAAACACCACCTTTCTCCCAAATAGATGACAAGTTCTACCAAAAAGAGGACATTTTCTCCCAGAAATATCAGCTCTTTCCCAAATCGATGACATCTTCTTCCAGAAATTCCTGCTTTTTCCCAAACAGACGATATTTTGGCCTAAAAATACCAGCTTTCTCTCCAGAAAGATGTCATTGTTTGCCAGATAGACCAGTTTTCTCCCCAATATAGGACATTTTCTCCCACAAAGACCAGTTTTCTCTTAGGATTTGACTTATTTTGTAGAATGACAGTTTTCTACCCCACAAGGGGACATTTTCTCCCACAAAGACCAGTGTGCTCCATGAAAACAGGACACTTTCTCCCACAAATACCAGGATTCTCCCCCAAACAGGACATTTTCTCCCACAAAGACCAGATTTCTGCCTCAGAAGAGGCAAGTTTCACCCACAAATACCTCTTTTCTCCACTACATTGCACATTTTCTTCTAGAAATACCAGTTCTCGCCCCAAGATTAGGACAGGTTCTCCCACAGATACCAACTTTCTCCCCAGAAATATGGCCTTGGCGGCCAGATAGACCAGTTTTCTCCCAAATATGGGACCTTTTCTCCCAGAAATACCAGCTTTCTCCCCAGAAATAGGACATTCTCTCCCAGAAATACCAGCTTTCACCAAAATAGAGGAGATTTCCTCTGAGAAATACCTGTGTTCTCCTCAAGTAGATGGCATTTTCCCAGAAATCATGCTTTTCCACAGCAACTATGACATTTACTCCAAAAGAGATGACATTTTCACGCAGGAATACCAGTTTTCTCCCAATCACATTGCAGTTTCCGCCAGGAATGCCAGCTTTCTCGCAGATAGATGATGTTTACTCCCAGAAAGACCAGCTTTCTCCAACATATGTCATAGTTTCTCCCAGAAATACCACTTTTCTCCCCCAAAATAGGACATTCTCTCACGGAAACACCAGGTTCCCTCCATGAAATAGGACAGTTTCTCCCAGAAATACCTCTTCCCTCCCAGATGCTGGACATTTTCTCCCGGAAATACCACTTTTCTCCCCCAGATAGGACAGTTTCTCCCAGAAATATCAGTTCTCTCTTAACATTGACATTCTTAGTTGTAGCATCACAATTTTCTACCCCAAAATGGGACAGTTTCTCCCACAAATACCACTTTGCTCCGTGACAATAGTCTCTCCCAGAAATACCAGTATTCTCCCCAGAACAGGACCATTGCTCCCAGAAAGACCAGCTTTCTCCCCCCAGAGTGGACATTTTCTTCCAGAAATGGCAGTTTTCTCCCAAACACAGAACGTGTTCTCCCAGAAATACCTCTTTTCTCCACCAAAAGAGGGAAGTTGCTCCCACAAATACCAGATTTCAGCCTCAAAATAGAGCAGATTCGCCCACAAATACCAGTTTCCTGCTTCAAAAGAGGCAAGTTTCACCTACAAATACCACCTTTCTCCACTAAACTGGACATTTTCTTCTAGAAATACCACTTTTCGCCCCAATAGTAGGACAGTTTCTCCCAGAAATACCAGTTTTCCCCACCGAAATAGGACATTTTCTTCGACAAATTCCAGTTTGCCCCCCAGTGTTAGGACAGTCTCTCCCAGAAATGCCAGTTTTATCCCCCCAAATGGGACATTTTCCCCACAAAGACCAGATTTCTGCCTCAAAAGAGGCAAGTTTCACCCACAAATACCTCTTTTCTCCACTACATTGCACATTTTCTTCCAGAAATACCATTTCTCGCCCCAAGAGTAGGACACGTTCACCCAGAGAGACCAGCTTTCTCCTCAGAAATATGGCCTTGGCGGCCAGATAGACCAGTTCTCTCCAAATATGGGACCTTTTCTCCCAGAAAGACCAGGTTTCTCCCCAAAACAGGATATTTTCTCCCACAAATTCCACTTTTCTCCCCTCAAATAGGACATTTTCTCCCAGAAATACCTCTTTCATCCCCCAAAACAGGACATTTTCTCCCAGAAAGACCACTTTGCTCCCCGAAATACTGGACTTTGTCTTCCAGAAACACCATGCTCATCCCCTCCAGAGGTTGTTGTTACCCCAAACCCTAGCTCCTTTCCTCTCACTACTCCCTGCTTTTTCAAACATAGATGCTCTTCTCTCCCAGAAATGCTAGCATTCTCTCCAACGTGGGACCTTTTCCAACCAAAGATGGCAGACTCTCCCAGAAATAGCACTTGTCTTCAGAAGAACTGACATTCTCCCAGTAATGCCTGTTTTTCACCCAAAGGACAGCATTTGCTTCCAAAAACAAGACAGTAGCTCCCAGAAATAACAGCTTTTCCAATCCAGTGACATTATCTCCCAGAAAGACTGCTTTTCGTCCAAACACATGATATTCTCCACCACAACTATCACGTTTCAATCCTAAAGAGGACACTTGCTTCCAGACCTATGCCATTTCCTCCCACTAATACCAGCTTTCTCTCAAATCCGTGGCTTTTTCTCCCACAAGTCTAACTTGGCCACCCGAAAGAGGACATTTCCTCCCCAAAGAAGGAGACTTGCTCCCTGAAAAACCAGCTTTCTCCCCAAACCGATGACGTTTTCTACCAGAAATACAGCTTTTCTGACATATGCTTCACGCTTCATCCACAAAACACTACAGGACAATGCCAAAGGTGACGTTTTCCAACAGAAATAGCATCTTTTCTCCCACAAATACCACCATTCTCCCAAACAGATGACATTTTCTACCACAAGTACTTCTTCACACTCCATAGGATGATACTTACCATCAGGCTTTTCAACACTTCATATCACAGTTTCCTCCAAAAAGAGATTTCCTTCCAGACATGCCAGCATTCCCCCAAATAGAAGACATTTTCCCCCGCAAATACCATCTTTTCTCCCAGAAATACCAGCTTTCTTAGAAATACTCCATTTTTCTTCCCAAGTCCTCTACTTCCCACTCCTAACAATCAGACGGCCGTTTCATCTCCCAAATGTGTTTCTGCCAGAAATACCAGTTGTCTCTTCAATATCTGAAGCTTTCTTCACATACAATCCTCAACATGACATTTTCTCCAAAAAGAGGACATTTTCTCCCAGAAATACATGGACTCTTCGGAATATTTCCCATTTCCTCCCGAATATACAAGATTGCATTCCTCAAGAGTACCGTTTCTCCTGGAATTGTGGAATTTGATCACAGACAGACCATTTTAATCCCCAAGAGAGCTCATTTTCTCCCAGAAATAGCAGGACTCTCTGAAATAACTCCCATTTTCTAAGAAAAATGCTGCCTTACACTCCTCAAGATCTCACTTACTCCCATCAAGATGGCATTTGGTCACAGAAATACCAGCTTCTGCCCCCCAAAAGAGGAAATTCTCTCCCAAAACAAGACATTTTCTCCCAGAGATACCACTGCTCTTAGAAATACCTCACGTTTCATCCCAAGAATACTACTTGACGCTCCTCAGGATCGCACTTACTCCCATCACAATGGCCTTTTCTCCCACAGAGACCAGGTTTCTCCCAAAGATGGCATACATTCCCCCAGAAATACAGGCTTATTCTTAGAAAACGGCCTTTTCCCCAAAATACCAGCTTTCTCACAAACACCTGTCATTTTCCAACCAAGGATGCTACCATCTCCCCGAAACAGCAGTTTTCCCAGAAACACCTTTCTTTTTCTTTTGGTAATATTCCCCTAGAAATGTGGCATTTTCTTTCAGAAATACTGCATTGCTTTTGGAAATATGATTTCTTTTTCTGGAATATGGTATTTTCTCCCCTCATTGGAATGTGTCATTTAAATGCTCCAGTTTTCTCTAGGTGCGCTGTTTGATTTCTCCGAAAAAATTTAAAAAATGACATTTTCCCTGAGATATAGCATTTGTAGGAGATATATTTGTCATTTTTCTCACAGATAATTTATTTTTCCCTAGGTGTGGCGTTTTCTTCCAGAAATTCCACGTTTTTCACAAGTTTATGATCCTTCCCTTTCAAACGAGTTCAGAAAATTGTTATTTCCGGGGAACAATTTCGATATTAAGGACAAAAGTGATATTCCTTTGGAAAATATCTTTTTTTTTGGAGAATGCTGGTATTTCTGATGTGAAAAGCTCCAATTCGGGGAATGAGACTGGTATTTCTCGAGGACAATGTGATATTTCTGAGTAATTTGGTATTTTGGATTGTAAGGTCGTACTCCTTACGAATGCCAACTGTCAGTCGAAAGAAAGATCTAGGCACTTCCTACGGAGCACAGCGTGGAGGATTCTGCCTGTACACAAGGCGACCATGGAGCAGATTCCAGCAACTCAAACTCTCCGCAGCGGTTCACCGCGAGTGCCGCTTTCTGCCTTCCGCAGCAATCTCGTTTTTCTCGGGTGCCGAGAATGTGCGACATCTGGCCACCACATGGCCTGCAAGTAGGGGCTTTTTTCTCCACAGTACAGAAACAATGGCACTCGACTTTCTGCAACGTCCTCCCTGAAAGCACATCGTGTGCCGCTCCTCGGACTTCTAGCTGCCTTCTTCGAGGGGATTTTGCCTTCTACTCTGTTCGTCACAGAATGCTGACGTGTAGCATCGCAGAGCCACACCAAAACGCAATGTTGCTAGGAATAAAGGGAAAGGCAGAAGAATGAGAGAGAAGCGTCATGCAGAATGCACGGGCACAACGAGAAGTGAGAAGCGCTCCTTTGCGATGTGCGCAGAAGAAGCCGCTCGTCGCAGAAAAGCATCCGGCTGAAGTCGCTCTTTCTCGGCATCCGAGAGAAACGAGACCGCTGCTGAAGGCTGAAAGCGGCGTTCGGGGAGAACCGCGATGTACCGGCCAGCAACTGCAAACTCTCCGGAGCGGTTCAGCGCGAGTGCCGCTTTCGACGCACGAGAGCGAAAGAGCGGAATTGCGATGCCGAGAACGAGCGAATTCAGCGTACTGCGTTGCCTGAAAACAGGGGGTTTTCTCTCCGAGGGAAAGAATCCACAGCTCTCGACTTTCTGTAACGTCCTCCCTGAAAGCACATCGTGTGCCGCTCCTCGGACTTCTAGCTGCCTTCTTAGAGGGGATTTTCCCTTCTACTCTCTTCGTCACAGAATGCTGACGTGTAGCATCGCAGAGCCACACCAAAACGCAATGTTGCTAGGAATAAAGGGAGAGACCGAAGAGTGAGAGAGAAGCGGAGTGCATTCTGCATGGGGACAAGGAGAAGTGAGAAGCGCTCGTTTGCGATGTGCGCAGAAGAAGCCGCTCGTCGCAGAAAAGCATCCGGCTGAAGTCGCTCTTTCTGGGCATCCGAGAGAAACGAGACCGCTGCTGAAGGCTGAAAGCGGCGTTCGGGGAGAACCGCGATTTCGCGGCCAGCAACTGCAAACTCTCCGGAGCGGTTCAGCGCGAGTGCCGCTTTCGACGCACGAGAGCGAAATCGCGGAATTGCGATGCCGAGAACGAGCGAATTCAGCGTACTGCGTTGCCTGAAAACAGGGGGTTTTTTCTCCGAGGGAAAGAATCCACAGCTCTCGACTTTCTGGAACGTCCTCCCTGAAAGCACATCGTGTGCCGCTCCTCGGACTTCTAGCTGCCTTCTTAGAGGGGATTTTCCCTTCTACTCTCTTCGTCACAGAATGCAGACGTGTAGCATCGGAGAGCCACACCAAAACGCAATGTTGCTAGGAATAAAGGGAAAGGCAGAAGAATGAGAGAAGCGTCATGCAGAATGCACGGGCACAAGGAGAAGTCAGAAGCGCTCGTTTGCGATGTGCGCTGAAGAAGCCGCTCGTCGCAGAAAAGCATCCGGCTGAAGTCGCTCTTTCTCGGCATCCGAGAGAAACGAGACCGCTGCTGAAGGCTGAAAGCGGCGTTCGGGGAGAACCGCGATTTCGCGGCCAGCAACTGCAAACTCTCCGGAGCGGTTCAGCGCGAGTGCCGCTTTCGACGCACGAGAGCGAAATCGCGGAATTGCGATGCCGAGAACGAGCGAATTCAGCGTACTGCATTGCCTGAAAACAGGGGTTTTTTTCTGCGCAGGAAAGAATCCACAGCTCTCGACTTTCTGTAACGTCCTCCCTGAAAGCACAACGTGTGCCGCTCCTCGGACTTCTAGCTGCCTTCTTAGAGGGGATTTTCCCTTCTACTCTCTTCGTCACAGAATGCTGACGTGTAGCATCGGAGAGCCACACCAAAACGCAATGTTGCTAGGAATAAAGGGAAAGACAGAAGAATGAGAGAGAAGCGTCATGCAGAATGCACGGGCACAAGGAGAAGTCAGAAGCGCTCGTTTGCGATGTGCGCAGAAGAAGCCGCTCGTCGCAGAAAAGCATCCGGCTGAAGTCGCTCTTTCTCGGCATCCGAGAGAAACGAGAGCGCTGCTGAAGGCTGAAAGCGGCGTTCGGGGAGAACCGCGATGTACCGGCCAGCAACTGCAAACTCTCCGGAGCGGTTCAGCGCGAGTGCCGCTTTCGACGCACGAGAGCCAAAGAGCGGAATTGCGATGCCGAGAACGAGCGAATTCAGCGTACTGCGTTGCCTGAAAACAGGGGTTTTTTTCTCCGAGGGAAAGAATCCACAGCTCTCGACTTTCTGTAACGTCCTCCCTGAAAGCACAACGTGTGCCGCTCCTCGGACTTCTAGCTGCCTTCTTAGAGGGGATTTTCCCTTCTACTCTCTTCGTCACAGAATGCTGACGTGTAGCATCGCAGAGCCACACCAAAACGCAATGTTGCTAGGAATAAAGGGAAAGGCAGAAGAATGAGAGAGAAGCGTCATGCAGAATGCACGGGCACAAGGAGAAGTCAGAAGCGCTCGTTTGCGATGTGCGCAGAAGAAGCCGCTCGTCGCAGAAAAGCATCCGGCTGAAGTCGCTCTTTCTCGGCATCCGAGAGAAACGAGACCGCTGCTGAAGGCTGAAAGCGGCGTTCGGGGAGAACCGCGATGTACCGGCCAGCAACTGCAAACTCTCCGGAGCGGTTCAGCGCGAGTGCCGCTTTCGACGCACGAGAGCGAAATCGCGGAATTGCGATGCCGAGAACGAGCGAATTCAGCGTACTGCGTTGCCTGAAAACAGGGGGTTTTTTCTCCCAGGGAAAGAATCCACAGCTCTCGACTTTCTGTAACGTCCTCCCTGAAAGCACATCGTGTGCCGCTCCTCGGACTTCTAGCTGCCTTCTTAGAGGGGATTTTCCCTTCTACTCTCTTCGTCACAGAATGCAGACGTGTAGCATCGGAGAGCCACACCAAAACGCAATGTTGCTAGGAATAAAGGGAAAGGCAGAAGAATGAGAGAAGCGTCATGCAGAATGCACGGGCACAAGGAGAAGTCAGAAGCGCTCGTTTGCGATGTGCGCTGAAGAAGCCGCTCGTCGCAGAAAAGCATCCGGCTGAAGTCGCTCTTTCTCGGCATCCGAGAGAAACGAGACCGCTGCTGAAGGCTGAAAGCGGCGTTCGGGGAGAACCGCGATGTACCGGCCAGCAACTGCAAACTCTCCGGAGCGGTTCAGCGCGAGTGCCGCTTTCGACGCACGAGAGCCAAAGAGCGGAATTGCGATGCCGAGAACGAGCGAATTCAGCGTACTGCGTTGCCTGAAAACAGGGGTTTTTTTCTCCCAGGGAAAGAATCCACAGCTCTCGACTTTCTGTAACGTCCTCCCTGAAAGCACAACGTGTGCCGCTCCTCGGACTTCTAGCTGCCTTCTTAGAGGGGATTTTCCCTTCTACTCTCTTCGTCACAGAATGCTGACGTGTAGCATCGCAGAGCCACACCAAAACGCAATGTTGCTAGGAATAAAGGGAAAGGCAGAAGAATGAGAGAGAAGCGTCATGCAGAATGCACGGGCACAAGGAGAAGTCAGAAGCGCTCGTTTGCGATGTGCGCAGAAGAAGCCGCTCGTCGCAGAAAAGCATCCGGCTGAAGTCGCTCTTTCTCGGCATCCGAGAGAAACGAGACCGCTGCTGAAGGCTGAAAGCGGCGTTCGGGGAGAACCGCGATGTACCGGCCAGCAACTGCAAACTCTCCGGAGCGGTTCAGCGCGAGTGCCGCTTTCGACGCACGAGAGCCAAAGAGCGGAATTGCGATGCCGAGAACGAGCGAATTCAGCGTACTGCATTGCCTGAAAACAGGGGTTTTTTTCTGCGCAGGAAAGAATCCACAGCTCTCGACTTTCTGTAACGTCCTCCCTGAAAGCACAACGTGTGCCGCTCCTCGGACTTCTAGCTGCCTTCTTAGAGGGGATTTTCCCTTCTACTCTCCTCGTCACAGAATGCTGACGTGTAGCATCGGAGAGCCACACCAAAACGCAATGTTGCTAGGAATAAAGGGAAAGGCAGAAGAATGAGAGAGAAGCGTCATGCAGAATGCACGGGCACAAGGAGAAGTCAGAAGCGCTCGTTTGCGATGTGCGCTGAAGAAGCCGCTCGTCGCAGAAAAGCATCCGGCTGAAGTCGCTCTTTCTCGGATCCGAGAGAAACGAGACCGCTGCTGAAGGCTGAAAGCGGCGTTCGGGGAGAACCGCGATTTCGCGGCCAGCAACTGCAAACTCTCCGGAGCGGTTCAGCGCGAGTGCCGCTTTCGACGCACGAGAGCGAAAGAGCGGAATTGCGATGCCGAGAACGAGCGAATTCAGCGTACTGCGTTGCCTGAAAACAGGGGTTTTTTTCTCCCAGGGAAAGAATCCACAGCTCTCGACTTTCTGTAACGTCCTCCCTGAAAGCACATCGTGTGCCGCTCCTCGGACTTCTAGCTGCCTTCTTAGAGGGGATTTTCCCTTCTACTCTCTTCGTCACAGAATGCTGACGTGTAGCATCGGAGAGCCACACCAAAACGCAATGTTGCTAGGAATAAAGGGAAAGGCAGAAGAATGAGAGAGAAGCGTCATGCAGAATGCACGGGCACAAGGAGAAGTCAGAAGCGCTCGTTTGCGATGTGCGCTGAAGAAGCCGCTCGTCGCAGAAAAGCATCCGGCTGAAGTCGCTCTTTCTCGGCATCCGAGAGAAACGAGACCGCTGCTGAAGGCTGAAAGCGGCGTTCGGGGAGAACCGCGATTTCGCGGCCAGCAACTGCAAACTCTCCGGAGCGGTTCAGCGCGAGTGCCGCTTTCGACGCACGAGAGCGAAATCGCGGAATTGCGATGCCGAGAACGAGCGAATTCAGCGTACTGCGTTGCCTGAAAACAGGGGGTTTTTTCTGCGCAGGAAAGAATCCACAGCTCTCGACTTTCTGTAACGTCCTCCCTGAAAGCACAACGTGTGCCGCTCCTCGGACTTTTAGCTGCGGAACTGCGATGCCGAGAACGTTCGAATTCAGCCTACTGCTGTTCCTTCGAGCAGGGTCATTTTTGTCCGCAGGCAAGAATCGATCGCCTTCGACTTTCTGAAATGTTCTCCGTGAGAGCACCACATCTCTAGGTTCCCGAATATTAGGAAGTGCTCTCCATTTTTCTCATTTTCATCTCAGAATGCAAGAAATGTCTTAGTAGCGAAGCTCTTCCCATCTATACATATTCGTCACAAGCTTCAACCAGGACGTATTTTTAAGAAAACCTGCATTTCTGGTAGAAAATGTCATCTCTTTGGGAGAATCATGGTTTTTCATGAATAAATGAAATCTCCTTCTGTGGGGAGGAAATGCCATGTATTTGGGGAAATGGGACGCCTCTAGTGGAAAATGCTATCGATTTGGCGAAAGGCTGTATTTCCAGGCGATCATGTCATTGGATTGGAGAAATGTGGTATTTCTGGGAGATAATGTCCTAATATGGGGAGAAGATGCCGTTCAGTGGGGGAGAATCATGCATTTCGGAGAGAAAATCTCCCAGTTTTGGGTGAAAGTGTCATCTTGAGGATTATAATGACGAACTTCTTGGAGAAAGTATGAGGTATTTTTAAGAAAGCTGGTATTCCCTGGAAACAGTCTCATCTTTTGATTGAGGGAGGGAGAGATGATGTATTGGTGACAAAGCTAATATTTCAGGAAGGAAACGTCCCACACTGAAGAGAGAACTGGTATTTCTGGCAGAAAATGTCACAGCCATGGGAGAAAAATGGTATCCCTGTCATTAGATGTCGTCTATTTGGGACAAAAATGCAACTTGCGCGATAAAAAGCCGTATGATTGGGCAGAACTAAGTGCCATCTAGCCTAATTGGGAGGAAATGGGCAGTATTTCCAAGAAAGCTGGCATTTGTGGGAGAAAAGATGGTATTTGCGGGAGAGAATGTCCTCTCATTCGCGGAATGCTGGTATGTCTGGAAGGAAATCTAATTTGGGAGGAAACTGTGATATGAAGGATAGAAAAGTCTGATGGTAAGTACCATCCTGTGGGGTGTGGAGTCGTACTTGTGGTGGAAAATGTCACCTGTTTGGGAGAATGCTGATATTTGTGGGAGAGAAGTTCATAGATTTGTTGGAAAAAGTCACCTTTGGCATAGTCATCTAGTATTTTGCGGATGAATCGTGAAGCATATGTCAGAAAAGCTGTATTTCTGGAAGAAAACGCCATGTGTTAGGGGAGAAAGCTGGTTTTTCAGGGAGCAAGTCTCCTTCTTGGGGGAGGAAATGTCCTCCTTTGGACGGCCAAGTAGGACTTGTGGGCCACAAGTAGGACTTGTGGGAGGAAAAGCCAGGTATTTGGGAGAAGGGTGGTATTTCTGGGAGAAAATGCCATAGGTCTGGAAGAAAACGTATTCCTTAGGATTAAGATAAGATAGTTATGGTGGAATACACGATGTGTTTGGGCAAAAAGCAGTATTTCTGGGAGCTAATCTCCATGGACTGGAGAAAGCTGGTATTTCTGGGAGCTACTGTGTTCTTTTTGGAAGAAAAATCCATCCTTTGGGTGAACAACGGGCATTTCTGATACCAAATGTCATCGAATGTGGAGAAAGCTGGTACTTCTGGGCAAAAAAGGACAAAGGTGAGGGAGAAAAGTGGGAAATGGTGGGAAAGAATGTCTTATAGTGGAGAGCAAGGGTGGTCTTTTTGGTGTGCCAAGTGGTCTCTCGGGGAGAAAACACGGTAAACAGGGGAGAAAATGACCTCTGGAGGAGTGTCACGAAGTCTTTTGGAGAGCAAATGTCAGGTATTTCTCATCAAAGTGCTGTTTCGGGGAGATAGTAGCGTGCTTGGTTGGAAAACGACATGCGTTTGTGAGACAGCTGGTATTTTGGGGCCGTATTTTGAAGAAGAAGCAGGAGTTTCTGGGGGAATATATGCCATCGTTGGGAGGAAACGGGTGTTGCTTGGAGAAAATGTCGTGTATTTGGGAGAAAGCTGGTGTATCTGGGAGAAAAGGCCATGTAGATGGGAGTAAGTGTGATCCTGAGGAGCGTCAAGTAGTATTCTTGGGATGAAACGGGAGGTATTTCTAAGAGAAGTGGTATTTCTGGGAGAAAATGTCTTGTTTTGGGGGGAGAAAACGTCCTATATTGGGGGGCAGAAGCAGGTATTTCTGTGATAAAATGCCGTCTTGATGGGAGTAAGTGCAATCTTGAGGAGTGTAGTGTCGTATTTTTGGTCGAATTTGTGAGGTATTTCTAAGGAAACTGGTATTTCTGGGAGATAATCGCATCTGTTTTGAAAAATATTGTCTATTTGCGAGGTGTCTGGTATTTGGGGAAAAAATGCTGTCTTTGTATAAATAAGACCGCACTGGGTAAGGGACCTAAAGCTAAAAGGCCGACCACATGGCTCTTGTTAGGGCTTTTTTGAAGCCAGGAAAAGCCCTGTGCCAGTGCTGGGGCTGGCAGCAGCTGGCAGCTTGTGGGAGGACTGCTGAGGCAGCAGGTTGGAGTCAGCACTGCTCCCTCTTACCTGTGAGGTGAACCTTGAGCCTTTTCTGCCAGGCTAAAAGCAGCCCAGCTAAGGTGCCTTGTGAGAAGAGGTGAGAAGAGGCAAGAAAAGGGTGCTACTGCCCACCGAGAACAGGGAGGGCAGTCAGAGTGTGAGCGCAGCCCACACTGCCCATGGCTGCAGCAGTAGGTGTGGGAGGTGGGTCTTGTGGCAGGACTTGGAATGATTCGGAAGGCTAGTCGGGGAATCCCCTGGGTTTCCCTCTGAGAGAGTAAAGGGTCCAAGACGGCTGGTGGCTCTTCAGGAAGGAAGTCTGAAAGGCGCAGGAGCGGGCTGTCCCCCCGAGCAGCACAATGAGCCGGCGGGGAGGGAAGAAGACCGGCGGGGATGGATGAACAGGGAGCGATTCTTGAGGCTGCGGGAGAAGAAGAGAATCTACGTCTAGTGGAAGAAGGGACGCGTGACTCCGAAAGAGAAGTTGCTGGGATGTGTGGAGGGAAAATCCGAAAGGCCCAGCTTGAACTCAGCCTGGCTGCTGGGCTTCAAAGGAACAAGGAGCCCTTTTACAAAGACATCAGCGGCATGAGGAGGACTCAGGAGAATCTCCGTTCTTTCCTAGATGAGGCTGGTCATGTGAGCACTGAGGATATGGCAAAGGCAGAGGTTCAGAATGCCTTCTTTATGCCTGTCTTGAAAGGTCATGCGAGTTATCCTCAGGCTACTCCGCTCTCTGACCTGGTAGTCTGGACTGGAGTGCAGGCAGAATTCCCCGCCATTCGGGAGGACGCAGTCAGAGACCTACTAGTCCAGCTGGACTGTCACAAGTGCATGGGGCCAGATGGGATTCACCCGAGAGTGCTGAGGGAACTGGCGCAGGTGATAGCCGAACCGCTCGCCATTATCTATCAGCGCTTTGTTGACTGGTGACTTTGTTGACTGGTCCCAGAAGACTGGAGGCTTGTCAGTGTGACTGCCATCTCTAAGAAGGATTGTAAGGAGGAACGACGGGCTTGTTAGCCTGACCTCGGTGCCAGGAAAGGTTATGGAGTGGATTGTCTTGAGGGAGATGACACGGCATGTGCGGGACATGCAGGGGATCAGGCCTAGCCAGCATGGGTTCATGAAGGGCTGATCCTGTTGGACCAACCTGATCTCCTTCTAGAAACTAGTGAGCCATCTGGTAGACGAGAGAAAGGCTGCTGATGTAATCTACCTAGACTTCAGCAAGGCCTTGGACACTGTCTCCCACAGCATTCTCCTGCGGAAGCTGGCAGCCCGTGGCTTGGACGGGTACGCTTTGGCTGGATAAGGAAGTGGCTGGAAGGCCGGGCCCAAAGAGTGGTAGTGAATGGAGCTAAATGCAGCTGGCGAGCGGTCACAAGCGGTGTTCCCCAGGGGTCGGTGCTGGGGCCTGTCCTCCTCGAGATCTTTCTCGATGACCTGGATGAGGGCACTGAGTGCACCCTCCGCAAGTTTGCGGATGACACCAAGCTGGCTGGAAGTGTGGATCTGCCTGGGGGTAGCGAGGCCCTCCAGAGGGATCTGGACAGGCTGGAGAGCTGGGCTGAAGCCAATGGGATGAGTTCCAACAAGGCCAAAGGCCGGGTCCTGCACTTTGGCTACAACAAGCCCAGGCAACGCTCCAGGCTTGGGGCAGAAGACTGCGTAGAGGAAGTGGACCTGGGGATGTTGATTGATGCTCAACTGAACATGAGCCAGCAGCGTGCCCAGGTGGCCAAGAAGGCCAATGGCATCCTGGCCTGCATCAGGAACGGTGTTGCCAGCAGGAACAGGCAAGTGATTGTCCCCCTGTCCTCAGCTCTGGTGAGGCCGCACCTCAAGTACTGTGTCTGCTTTTGGGCCCCTCACTGCAAGAAAGACATTGAGGCCCTGGAGCGGGTTCAAAGAAGGGTGCCAAAACTGGTGAGGGGTCTGGAGCACAGGCCTTACGAGGAGCGGCTGAAGGAGCTGGGCTTGTTCAGTCTGGAGAAGAGGAGGCTCAGAAACACCTTCTTGTTCTCTCTAACTCCCTGAAGGGAGGTTGTAGCGAGCTGGGCTTCGGCCTCTTCCCTCGTGTCACTAGTGCCGAAAAAATGACCTCGTATCCCCGAAATAGCAGTGCTCTCCCAAATGCAGGATATTTTCTTCCAGAAATAACACTTTTCAATCCAAAATGTGACAATTTGTTCCAAAAATACCATCTTTTTTCCCAAGAATACAAGCATTCCCCGAAATAGATGACATTTTCTCCCAGAAATGCCAGCTTTATCAAAGATACAAGAACATTTCTTCCAAATACATGATATAGTCCCCCAGAAAGATCCGTTTCCTTTTTCTCCAAAAAATGCAACACTACAATAATAAATAGCATATTTTCAGCCAAAACTAACAAATTTTCTGACAGGAAAGCCAGCTTTCTTCCAAAAAGATGACATTATCGCAACAAAATACCACCATTCTCCCACAGAGATGGCATTTCATCCCACAAGGACTACTTTCTCCAGCTTTCTCCCCAGACGGATGGCATTTACTACCTGAAATACAGCTTTTCTTAGATATACTCCACGGTTCATCCTCAAAATGCTACATGACAATGCCAAAGAAATAGAAGTCTTTTCAAACAAAAATAGGATATTTTCTCTCAGAAATACCACTATTCTCCCAAATAGATGATATTTTCCCAACAACATACCACCTTTCTCCCAAAGAGATGGCATTTCATCCCACAAGGACTACTCCACACTCCACACAATGATACTTACCATCAAGAATATGGCATTGGACCACAGAAAGACCAGCTTTCTGCCTAAGAGATGACATTTTCTCCCAGAAAGACCACTTTGCTCCCCGAAATACAGGACTTTGTCTTCCAGAAACACCATGCTCATCCCCTCCAGGTGTTGTTTTCACCCCAAACCCTAGCACCTTTCCTCTCACTACTCCCTGCTTTTTCAAACATAGATGCTCTTCTCTCCCAGAAATGCTAGCATTCTCTCCAACATGGGACCTTTTCCAACCAAAGATGGCAGACTCTCCCAGAAATAGCACTTGTCTTCAGAAGAACTGACATGTTCTCCAAAACATACGACTTTCAGCTGTTCCAGGTGACGTTTTTCAGCCAAACATCGGAGAGATTCTCCCCAAGTACCACTTTTCTCTCCTGTCGATTGCATTTTCTCACAGAAATACCACACTGCAACTCCAAAGAACACATTTCCCTCCAGAAATACCCTCTTTTTGCCCAGAAATACCAGCTTCTCCCAAAAGAGAGGACATTTTCTCCCAGAAATATCAGCTCTTTCCCAAATCGATGACATCTTCTTCCAGAAATTCCTGCTTTTTCCCAAACAGATGACATTTTGGCCTAAAAATACCAGCTTTCTCCCCAGAAATATGCCATTGTTTGCCAGATAGACCAGTTTTCTCCCCAATATAGGCCATTTTCTCCCACAAAGACCAGTTTTCTCTTAGGATTTGACTTATTTTGTAGAATGACAGTTTTCTACCCCACAAGGGGACATTTTCTCCCACAAATACCAGTGTGCTCCATGAAAACAAGACAGTTTCTCCCACAAATACCAGGATTCTCCCCAAAACAGGACATTTTCTCCCACAAAGACCAGATTTCTGCCTCAGAAGAGGCAAGTTTCACCCACAAATACCTCTTTTCTCCACTACATTGCACATTTTCTTCTAGAAATACCAGTTCTCGCCCCAAGATTAGGACAGGTTCTCCCAGAGATACCAGCTTTCTCCTCAGAAATATGGCCTTGGCGGCCAGATAGACCAGTTTTCTCCCAAATATGGGACCTTTTCTCCCAGAAATACCAGCTTTCTCCCCAGAAATAGGACATTCTCTCCCAGAAATACCAGCTTTCACCAAAATAGAGGAGATTTCCTCTGAGAAATACCTGTGTTCTCCTCAAGTAGATGGCATTTTCCCAGAAATCATGCTTTTCCACAGCAACTATGACATTTACTCCAAAAGAGATGACATTTTCACGCAGGAATACCAGTTTTCTCCCAATCACATTGCAGTTTCCGCCAGGAATGCCAGCTTTCTCGCAGATAGATGATGTTTACTCCCAGAAAGACCAGCTTTCTCCAACATATGTCATAGTTTCTCCCAGAAATACCACTTTTCTCCCCCAAAATAGGACATTCTCTCACGGAAACACCAGGTTCCCTCCGTGAAATAGGACAGTTTCTCCCAGAAATACCTCTTCTCTCCCAGATGCTGGACATTTTCTCCCGGAAATACCAGTTTTCTCCCCCAGATAGGACAGTTTCTCCCAGAAATATCAGTTTTCTCTTAGCATTGACATTCTTAGTTGTAGCATCACAATTTTCTACCCCAAAATGGGACAGTTTCTCCCACAAATACCACTTTGCTCCGTGACAATAGGACAGTCTCTCCCAGAAATGCCAGTATTCTCCCCAGAACAGGACCATTGCTCCCTGAAAGACCAGCTTTCTCCCCCCAGAGTGGACATTTTCTTCCAGAAATGGCAGTTTTCTCCCAAACACAGAACGTGTTCTCCCAGAAATACCTCTTTTCTCCACCAAAAGAGGGAAGTTGCTCCCACCAATACCAGATTTCAGCCTCAAAATAGGGCAGATTCTCCCACAAATACCAGTTTCCTGCTTCAAAATAGGCAAGTTTCACCTACAAATACCACCTTTCTCCACTAAACTGGACATTTTCTTCTAGAAATACCACTTTTCGCCCCACTAGTAGGACAGTTTCTCCCAGAAATACCAGTTTTCCCCACCGAAATAGGACATTTTCTTCGACAAATACCAGTTTGCCCCCCAACGTAAGGACAGTCTCTCCCAGAAATACCAGTTTTATCCCCCCAAATGGGACATTTTCCCCACAAAGACCAGATTTCTGCCTCAAAAGAGGCAAGTTTCACCCACAAATACCTCTTTTCTCCACTACATTGCACATTTTCTTCCAGAAATACCATTTCTCGCCCCAAGAGTAGGACACGTTCACCCAGAGAGACCAGCTTTCTCCTCAGAAATATGGCCTTGTCGGCCAGATATACAAGTTCTCTCCAAATATGGGACCTTTTCTCCCAGAAAGACCAGGTTTCTCCCCAAAACGGGATATTTTCTAACACAAATTCCACTTTTCTCCCCTGAAATAGGACATTTTCTCCCAGAAATACCTCTTTCATCCCCCAAAACAGGACATTTTCTCCCAGAAAGACCACTTTGCTCCCCGAAATACTGGACTTTGTCTTCCAGAAACACCATGCTCATCCCCTCCAGAGGTTGTTTTCACCCCAAACCCTAGCACCTTTCCTCTCACTACTCCCTGCTTTTTCAAACATACATGCTCTTCTCTCCCAGAAATGCTAGCATTCTCTCCAACGTGGGACCTTTTCCAACCAAAGATGGCAGACTCTCCCAGAAATAGCACTTGTCTTCAGAAGAACTGACATTCTCCCAGTAATGCCTGTTTTTCACCCAAAGGATGGCATTTGCTTCCAAAAACAAGACAGTAGCTCCCAGAAATAACAGCTTTTCCAATCCAGTGACATTATCTCCCAGAAAGACTGCTTTTCGTCCAAACACATGATATTCTCCACCACAACTATCACGTTTCAATCCTAAAGAGGACACTTGCTTCCAGACCTATGCCATTTCCTCCCACAAATACCAGCTTTCTCTCAAATCCGTGGCTTTTCCTCCCACAAGTCTAACTTGGCCACCCGAAAGAGGACATTTCCTCCCCAAAGAAGGAGACTTGCTCCCTGAAAAACCAGCTTTCTCCCCAAACAGATGAAGTTTTCTACCAGAAATACAGCTTTTCTTACATATGCTTCACGCTTCATCCACAAAACACTACAGGACAATGCCAAAGGTGACGTTTTCCAACAGAAATAGCGTCTTTTCTCCCACAAATACCACCATTCTCCCAAACAGATGACATTTTCTACCACAAGTACTTCTTCACACTCCATCGGATGATACTTACCATCAGGCTTTTCAAGACTTCATATCACAGTTTCCTCCAAAAAGAGATTTCCTTCCAGACATGCCAGCATTCCCCCAAATAGAAGACATTTTCCCCCGGAAATACCTTCTTTTCTCCCAGAAATACCAGCTTTCTTAGAAATACTCCATTTTTCTTCCCAAGTCCTCTACTTCCCACTCCTAACAATCAGACGGCCGTTTCATCTCCCAAATGTGTTTCTGCCAGAAATACCAGTTGTCTCTTCAATATCTGAAGCTTTCTTCACATACAATCCTCAACATGACATTTTCTCCAAAAAGAGGACATTTTCTCCCAGAAATGCCAGGACTCTTCGGAATATTTCCCATTTCCTCCCGAATATACAAGATTGCATTCCTCAAGAGTACCGTTTCTCCCGGAATTGTGGCATTTTATCACAGACAGACCATTTTTATCCCCAAGAGAGCTCATTTTCTCCCAGAAATAGCAGGACTCTCTGAAATAACTCCCATTTTCTAAGAAAAATGCTGCCTTACACTCCTCAAGATCTCACTTACTCCCATCAAGATGGCATTTGGTCACAGAAATACCAGCTTCTGCCCCCCAAAAGAGGAAATTCTCTCCCAAAACAAGACATTTTCTCCCAGAGATACCACTGCTCTTAGAAATACCTCCCGTTTCATCCCAAGAATGCTACTTGACGCTCCTCAGGATCGCACTTACTCCCATCACAATGGCCTTTTCTCCCACAGAGACCAGGTTTCTCCCAAAGATGGCATACATTCCCCCAGAAATACAGGCTTATTCTTAGAAAACGGCCTTTTCCCCAAAATACCAGCTTTCTCACAAACACCTGTCATTTTCCAACCAAGGATGCTACCATCTCCCCGAAACAGCAGTTTTCCCAGAAACACCTTTCTTTTTCTTTTGGTAATATTCCCCTAGAAATGTGGCATTTTCTTTCAGAAATACTGCATTGCTTTTGGAAATATGATTTCTTTTTCTGGAATATGGTATTTTCTCCCCTCATTGGAATGTGTCATTTAAATGCTCCAGTTTTCTCTAGGTGCGCTGTTCGATTTCTCCGAAAAAATTTAAAAAATGACATTTTCCCTCAGATATAGCATTTGTAGGAGATATAGTTGTCATTTTTCTCACAGATAATTTATTTTTCCCCTAGGTGTGGCGTTTTCTTCCAGAAATTCCACGTTTTTCACAAGTTTATGATCCTTCCCTTTCAAACGAGTTCAGAAAATTGTTATTTCCGGGGAACAATTTCGATATTAAGGACAAAAGTGATATTCCTTTGGAAAATATCTTTTTTTTTGGAGAATGCTGGTATTTCTGATGTGAAAAGCTCCAATTCGTGGAATGAGACTGGTATTTCTCGAGGACAATGTGATATTTCTGAGTAATTTGGTATTTTGGATTGTAAGGTCGTACTCCTTACGAATGCCAACTGTCAGTCGAAAGAAAGATCTAGGCACTTCCTACGGAGCACAGCGTGGAGGATTCTGCCTGTACACAAGGCGACCATGGAGCAGATTCCAGCAACTCAAACTCTCCGCAGCGGTTCACCGCGAGTGCCGCTTTCTGCCTTCCGCAGCAATCTCGTTTTTCTCGGGTGCCGAGAATGTGCGACATCAGGCTACCACATGGCCTGCAAGCAGGGGCTTTTTTCTCCACAGTACAGAAACAATGGCACTCGACTTTCTGTAACGCTCTCCCTGAGAGCACAACGTGTGCCGCTCCTCGGACTTCTAGCTGCCTTCTTAGAGGGGATTTTCCCTTCTACTCTCTTCGTCACAGAATGCTGACGTGTAGCATCGGAGAGCCACACCAAAACGCAATGTTGCTAGGAATAAAGGGAAAGGCAGAAGAATGAGAGAAGCGTCATGCAGAATGCACGGGCACAAGGAGAAGTCAGAAGCGCTCGTTTGCGATGTGCGCAGAAGAAGCCGCTCGTCGCAGAAAAGCATCCGGCTGAAGTCGCTCTTTCTCGGCATCCGAGAGAAACGAGACGGCTGCTGAAGGCTGAAAGCGGCGTTCGGGGAGAACCGCGATTTCGCGGCCAGCAACTGCAAACTCTCCGGAGCGGTTCAGCGCGAGTGCCGCTTTCGACGCACGAGAGCGAAAGAGCAGAATTGCGATGCCGAGAACGAGCGAATTCAGCGTACTGCGTTGCCTGAAAACAGGGGGTTTTTTCTCCGAGGGAAAGAATCCACAGCTCTCAACTTTCTGTAACGTCCTCCCTGAAAGCACATCGTGTGCCGCTCCTCGGACTTCTAGCTGCCTCCTTCGAGGGGATTTTGCCTTCTACTCTGTTCGTCACAGAATGCTGACGTGTAGCATCGGAGAGCCACACCAAAACGCAATGTTGCTAGGAATAAAGGGAAAGACAGAACATTGTGGAAGAAGAGTCGTGCATTCTGCATGGGCACAAGGAGAAGTCAGAAGCGCTCCTTTGCGATGTGCGCAGAAGAAGACGCTCGTCGCAGAAAAGCATCCGGCTGAAGTCGCTCTTTCTGGGCATCCGAGAGAAACGAGACCGCTGCTGAAGGCTGAAAGCGGCGTTCGGGGAGAACCGCGATTTCGCGGCCAGCAACTGCAAACTCTCCGGAGCGGTTCAGCGCGAGTGCCGCTTTCGACACACGAGAGCGAAAGAGCGGAACTGCGATGCCGAGAACGAGCGAATTCAGCGTACTGCGTTGCCTGAAAACAGGGGTTTTTTCCTCCGCAGGAAAGAATCCACAGCTCTCGACTTTCTGTAACGTCCTCCCTGAAAGCACAACGTGTGCCGCTCCTCGGACTTCTAGCTGCCTTCTTCGAGGGGATTTTCCCTTCTACTCTGTTCGTCACAGAATGCAGACGTGTAGCATCGGAGAGCCACACCAAAACGCAATGTTGCTAGGAATAAAGGGAAAGGCAGAAGAATGAGAGAGAAGCGTCATGCAGAATGCACGGGCACAACGAGAAGTCAGAAGCGCTCCTTTGCGATGTGCGCAGAAGAAGCCGCTCGTCGCAGAAAAGCATCCGGCTGAAGTCGCTCTTTCTGGGCATCCGAGAGAAACGAGACCGCTGCTGAAGGCTGAAAGCGGCGTTCGGGGAGAACCGCGATTTCGCGGCCAGCAACTGCAAACTCTCCGCAGCGGTTCAGCGCGAGTGCCGCTTTCGACGCACGAGAGCGAAAGAGCGGAATTGCGATGCCGAGAACGAGCGAATTCAGCGTACTGCGTTGCCTGAAAACAGGGGGTTTTTTCTGCGCAGGAAAGAATCCACAGCTCTCGACTTTCTGTAACGTCCTCCCTGAAAGCACAACGTGTGCCGCTCCTCGGACTTTTAGCTGCGGAATTGCCATGCCGAGAACGTTCGAATTCAGCCTACTGCTGTTCCTTCGAGCAGGGTCATTTTTGTCCGCAGGCAAGAATCGATCGCCTTCGACTTTCTGAAATGTTCTCCGTGAGAGCACCACATCTCTAGGTTCCCGAATATTAGGAAGTGCTCTCCATTTTTCTCATTTTCATCTCAGAATGCAAGAAATGTCTTAGTAGCGAAGCTCTTCCCATCTATACATATTCGTCACAAGCTTCAACCAGGACGTATTTTTAAGAAAACCTGCATTTCTGGTAGAAAATGTCATCTCTTTGGGAGAATCATGGTTTTTCATGAATAAATGAAATCTCCTTCTGTGGGGAGGAAATGCCATGTATTTGGGGAAATGGGACGCCTCTAGTGGAAAATGCTATCGATTTGGCGAAAGGCTGTATTTCCAGGCGATCATGTCATTGGATTGGAGAAATGTGGTATTTCTGGGAGATAATGTCCTAATATGGGGAGAAGATGCCGTTCAGTGAGGGAGAAGCATGCATTTCGGAGAGAAAATCTCCCAGTTTTGGGTGAAAGTGTCATCTTGAGGATTATAATGACGAACTTCTTGGAGAAAGTATGAGGTATTTTTAAGAAAGCTGGTATTCCCTGGAAACAGTCTCATCTTTTGATTGAGGGAGGGAGAGATGATGTATTGGTGACAAAGCTAATATTTCAGGAAGGAAACGCTGAACTGGACATTTTCTTCTAGAAATACCTGTTTTCGCCCCAATAGTAGGACAGTTTCTCCCAGAAATACCAGTTTTCTCCACCGAAATAGGACATTTTCTTCAACAAATACCAGTTTGCCCCCCAACGTAAGGACAGTCTCTCCCACAAATACCAGTTTTATCCCCCCAAATGGGACATTTTCCCCACAAAGACCAGATTTCTGCCTCAAAAGAGGCAAGTTTCACCCACAAATACCTCTTTTCTCCACTACATTGCACATTTTCTTCCAGAAATACCAGTTCTCGCCCCAAGAGTAGGACACGTTCACCCAGAGAGACCAGCTTTCTCCTCAGAAATATGGCCTTGGCGGCCAGATAGACCAGTTCTCTCCAAATATGGGACCTTTTCTCCCAGAAAGACCAGCTATCTCCCCAAAACAGGATATTTTCTCCCACAAATTCCACTTTTCTCCCCTGAAATAGGACATTTTCTCCCAGAAATACCACTTTCATCCCCCAAAACAGGACATTTTCTCCCAGAAAGACCACTTTGCTCCCCGAAATACTGGACTTTGTCTTCCAGAAACACCATGCTCATCCCCTCCAGGTGTTGTTTTCACCCCAAACCCTGGCACCTTTCCTCTCACTACTCCCTGCTTTTTCAAACATAGATGCTCTTCTCTCCCAGAAATGCTAGCATTCTCTCCAACGTGGGACCTTTTCCAACCAAAGATGGCAGACTCTCCCAGAAATAGCACTTGTCTTCAGAAGAACTGACATGTTCTCCAAAACATACGACTTTCAGCTGTTCCAGGTGACGTTTTTCAGCCAAACATCGGAGAGATTCTGCCCAAGTACCACTTTTCTCTCCTGTCGATTGCATTTTCTCACAGAAATACCACACTGCAACTCCAAAGAACACATTTCCCTCCAGAAATACCCTCTTTTTGCCCAGAAAGACCAGCCTTCTCCCAAAAGAGAGGACATTTTCCACCAGAAATATCAGCTGTTTCCCAAATGGATGACATCTTCTTCCAGAAATTCCTGCTTTTTCCCAAACAGATGATAGTTTGGCCTAAAAATACCAGCTTTCTCCCCAGAAATAGGCCATTGTTTGCCAGATAGACCAGTTTTCTCCCCAATATAGGACATTTTCTCCCACAAAGACCAGTTTTCTCTTAGGATTTGACTTATTTTGTAGAATGACAGTTTTCTACCCCACAAGGGGACATTTTCTCCCACAAAGACCAGTGTGCTCCATGAAAACAGGACACTTTCTCCCACAAATACCAGGATTCTCCCCAAAACAGGACATTTTCTCCCACAAAGACCAGATTTCTGCCTCAGAAGAGGCAAGTTTCACCCACAAACACCTCTTTTCTCCACTACATTGCACATTTTCTTCTAGAAATACCAGTTCTCGCCCCAAGATTAGGACAGGTTCTCCCAGAGATACCAGCTTTCTCCCCAGAAATATGGCCTTGGCGGCCAGATAGACCAGTTTTCTCCCAAATATGGGACCTTTTCTCCCAGAAATACCAGCTTTCTGCCCAGAAATAGGACATTCTCTCCCAGAAATACCAGCTTTCACCAAAATAGAGGAGATTTCCTCTGAGAAATACCTGTGTTCTCCTCAAGTAGATGGCATTTTCCCAGAAATCATGCTTTTCCACAGCAACTATGACATTTACTCCAAAAGAGATGACATTTTCACGCAGGAATACCAGTTTTCTCCCAATCACATTGCAGTTTCCGCCAGGAATGCCAGCTTTCTCGCAGATAGATGATGTTTACTCCCAGAAAGACCAGCTTTCTCCAACATATGTCATAGTTTCTCCCAGAAATACCACTTTTCTCCCCCAAAATAGGACATTCTCTCACGGAAACACCAGGTTCCCTCCGTGAAATAGGACAGTTTCTCCCAGAAATACCTCTTCTCTCCCAGATGCTGGACATTTTCTCCCGGAAATACCACTTTTCTCCCCCAGATAGGACAGTTTCTCCCAGAAATATCAGTTTTCTCTTAACATTGACATTCTTAGTTGTAGCATCACAATTTTCTACCCCAAAATGGGACAGTTTCTCCCACAAATACCACTTTGCTCCGTGACAATAGGACAGTCTCTCCCAGAAATGCCAGTATTCTCCCCAGAACAGGACCATTGCTCCCTGAAAGACCAGCTTTCTCCCCCCAGAGTGGACATTTTCTTCCAGAAATGGCAGTTTTCTCCCAAACACAGAACGTGTTCTCCCAGAAATACCTCTTTTCTCCACCAAAAGAGGGAAGTTGCTCCCACCAATACCAGATTTCAGCCTCAAAATAGGGCAGATTCGCCCACAAATACCAGTTTCCTACTTCAAAAGAGGCAAGTTTCACCTACAAATACCACCTTTCTCCGCTGAACTGGACATTTTCTTCTAGAAATACCAGTTTTCGCCCCAATAGTAGGACAGTTTCTCCCAGAAATACCAGTTTTCTCCACCGAAATAGGACATTTTCTTCAACAAATACCAGTTTGCCCCCCAACGTAAGGACAGTCTCTCCCACAAATACCAGTTTTATCCCCCCAAATGGGACATTTTCCCCACAAAGACCAGATTTCTGCCTCAAAAGAGGCAAGTTTCACCCACAAATACCTCTTTTCTCCACTACATTGCACATTTTCTTCCAGAAATACCATTTCTCGCCCCAAGAGTAGGACACGTTCACCCAGAGAGACCAGCTTTCTCCTCAGAAATATGGCCTTGGCGGCCAGATAGACCAGTTCTCTCCAAATATGGGACCTTTTCTCCCAGAAAGACCAGCTATCTCCCCAAAACAGGATATTTTCTCCCACAAATTCCACTTTTCTCCCCTGAAATAGGACATTTTCTCCCAGAAATATCACTTTCATCCCCCAAAACAGGACATTTTCTCCCAGAAAGACCACTTTGCTCCCCGAAATACAGGACTTTGTCTTCCAGAAACACCATGCTCATCCCCTCCAGGTGTTGTTTTCACCCCAAACCCTGGCACCTTTCCTCTCACTACTCCCTGCTTTTTCAAACATAGATGCTCTTCTCTCCCAGAAATGCTAGCATTCTCTCCAACGTGGGACCTTTTCCAACCAAAGATGGCAGACTCTCCCAGAAATAGCACTTGTCTTCAGAAGAACTGACATGTTCTCCAAAACATACGACTTTCAGCTGTTCCAGGTGACGTTTTTCAGCCAAACATCGGAGAGATTCTGCCCAAGTACCACTTTTCTCTCCTGTCGATTGCATTTTCTCACAGAAATACCACACTGCAACTCCAAAGAACACATTTCCCTCCAGAAATACCCTCTTTTTGCCCAGAAAGACCAGCCTTCTCCCAAAAGAGAGGACATTTTCCACCAGAAATATCAGCTGTTTCCCAAATCGATGACATCTTCTTCCAGAAATTCCTGCTTTTTCCCAAACAGATGATATTTTGGCCTAAAAATACCAGCTTTCTCCCCAGAAATAGGCCATTGTTTGCCAGATAGACCAGTTTTCTCCCCAATATAGGACATTTTCTCCCACAAAGACCAGTTTTCTCTTAGGATTTGACTTATTTTGTAGAATGACAGTTTTCTACCCCACAAGGGGACATTTTCTCCCACAAAGACCAGTGTGCTCCATGAAAACAGGACACTTTCTCCCACAAATACCAGGATTCTCCCCAAAACAGGACATTTTCTCCCACAAAGACCAGATTTCTGCCTCAGAAGAGGCAAGTTTCACCCACAAATACCTCTTTTCTCCACTACATTGCACATTTTCTTCTAGAAATACCAGTTCTCGCCCCAAGATTAGGACAGGTTCTCCCAGAGATACCAGCTTTCTCCCCAGAAATATGGCCTTGGCGGCCAGATAGACCAGTTTGCTCCCAAATATGGGACCTTTTCTCCCAGAAATACCAGCTTTCTCCCCTGAAATAGGACATTCTCTCCCAGAAATACCAGCTTTCACCAAAATAGAGGAGATTTCCTCTGAGAAATACCTGTGTTCTCCTCAAGTAGATGGCATTTTCCCAGAAATCATGCTTTTCCACAGCAACTATGACATTTACTCCAAAAGAGATGACATTTTCACGCAGGAATACCAGTTTTCTCCCAATCACATTGCAGTTTCCGCCAGGAATGCCAGCTTTCTCGCAGATAGATGATGTTTACTCCCAGAAAGACCAGCTTTCTCCAACATATGTCATAGTTTCTCCCAGAAATACCACTTTTCTCCCCCAAAATAGGACATTCTCTCACGGAAACACCAGGTTCCCTCCGTGAAATAGGACAGTTTCTCCCAGAAATACCTCTTCTCTCCCAGATGCTGGACATTTTCTCCCGGAAATACCACTTTTCTCCCCCAGATAGGACAGTTTCTCCCAGAAATATCAGTTTTCTCTTAACATTGACATTCTTAGTTGTAGCATCACAATTTTCTACCCCAAAATGGGACAGTTTCTCCCACAAATACCACTTTGCTCCGTGACAATAGGACAGTCTCTCCCAGAAATGCCAGTATTCTCCCCAGAACAGGACCATTGCTCCCTGAAAGACCAGCTTTCTCCCCCCAGAGTGGACATTTTCTTCCAGAAATGGCAGTTTTCTCCCAAACACAGAACGTGTTCTCCCAGAAATACCTCTTTTCTCCACCAAAAGAGGGAAGTTGCTCCCACAAATACCAGATTTCAGCCTCAAAATAGGGCAGATTTGCCCACAAATACCAGTTTCCTACTTCAAAAGAGGCAAGTTTCACCTACAAATACCACCTTTCTCCGCTGAACTGGACATTTTCTTCTAGAAATACCAGTTTTCGCCCCAATAGTAGGACAGTTTCTCCCAGAAATACCAGTTTTCTCCACCGAAATAGGACATTTTCTTCGACAAATACCAGTTTGCCCCCCAACGTAAGGACAGTCTCTCCCAGAAATACCAGTTTTATCCCCCCAAATGGGACATTTTCCCCACAAAGACCAGATTTCTGCCTCAAAAGAGGCAAGTTTCACCCACAAATACCTCTTTTCTCCACTACATTGCACATTTTCTTCCAGAAATACCATTTCTCGCCCCAAGAGTAGGACACGTTCACCCAGAGAGACCAGCTTTCTCCTCAGAAATATGGCCTTGGCGGCCAGATAGACCAGTTCTCTCCAAATATGGGACCTTTTCTCCCAGAAAGACCAGCTATCTCCCCAAAACAGGATATTTTCTCCCACAAATTCCACTTTTCTCCCCTGAAATAGGACATTTTCTCCCAGAAATATCACTTTCATCCCCCAAAACAGGACATTTTCTCCCAGAAAGACCACTTTGCTCCCCGAAATACAGGACTTTGTCTTCCAGAAACACCATGCTCATCCCCTCCAGGTGTTGTTTTCACCCCAAACCCTGGCACCTTTCCTCTCACTACTCCCTGCTTTTTCAAACATAGATGCTCTTCTCTCCCAGAAATGCTAGCATTCTCTCCAACGTGGGACCTTTTCCAACCAAAGATGGCAGACTCTCCCAGAAATAGCACTTGTCTTCAGAAGAACTGACATGTTCTCCAAAACATACGACTTCCAGCTGTTCCAGGTGACGTTTTTCAGCCAAACATCGGAGAGATTCTGCCCAAGTACCACTTTTCTCTCCTGTCGATTGCATTTTCTCACAGAAATACCACACTGCAACTCCAAAGAACACATTTCCCTCCAGAAATACCCTCTTTTTGCCCAGAAAGACCAGCCTTCTCCCAAAAGAGAGGACATTTTCCACCAGAAATATCAGCTGTTTCCCAAATGGATGACATCTTCTTCCAGAAATTCCTGCTTTTTCCCAAACAGATGATATTTTGGCCTAAAAATACCAGCTTTCTCCCCAGAAATAGGCCATTGTTTGCCAGATAGACCAGTTTTCTCCCCAATATAGGACATTTTCTCCCACAAAGACCAGTTTTCTCTTAGGATTTGACTTATTTTGTAGAATGACAGTTTTCTACCCCACAAGGGGACATTTTCTCCCACAAAGACCAGTGTGCTCCATGAAAACAGGACACTTTCTCCCACAAATACCAGGATTCTCCCCAAAACAGGACATTTTCTCCCACAAAGACCAGATTTCTGCCTCAGAAGAGGCAAGTTTCACCCACAAACACCTCTTTTCTCCACTACATTGCACATTTTCTTCTAGAAATACCAGTTCTCGCCCCAAGATTAGGACAGGTTCTCCCAGAGATACCAGCTTTCTCCCCAGAAATATGGCCTTGGCGGCCAGATAGACCAGTTTGCTCCCAAATATGGGACCTTTTCTCCCAGAAAGACCAGCTTTCTCCCCAAAACAGGATATTTTCTCCCACAAATTCCACTTTTCTCCCCTGAAATAGGACATTTTCTCCCAGAAATACCACTTTCATCCCCCAAAACAGGACATTTTCTCCCAGTAAGACCGCTTTGCTCCCCGAAATACAGGACTTTGTCTTCCAGAAACACCATGCTCATCCCCTCCAGGTGTTGTTTTCACCCTAAACCCTAGCGCCTTTCCTCTCACTACTCCCTGCTTTTTCAAACATAGATGCTCTTCTCTCCCAGAAATGCTAGCATTCTCTCCAACGTGGGACCTTTTCCAACCAAAGATGGCAGACTCTCCCAGAAATAGCACTTGTCTTCAGAAGAACTGACATTCTCCCAGTAATGCCTGTTTTTCACCCAAAGGACGGCATTTGCTTCCAAAAACAAGACAGTAGCTCCCAGAAATAACAGCTTTTCCAATCCAATGACATGATCTCCCAGAAAGACTGCTTTTCGTTCAAACACATGATATTCTCCACCACAACTATCACGTTTCAATCCTAAAGAGGACACTTGCTTCCAGACCTATGCCATTTCCTCCCACTAATACCAGCTTTCTCCCAAATCCGTGGCTTTTCCTCCCACAAGTCTAACTTGGCCACCCGAAAGAGGACATTTCCTCCCCAAAGAAGGAGACTTGCTCCCTGAAAAACCAGCTTTCTCCCCAAACCGATGACGTTTTCGACCAGAAATACAGCTTTTCTTACATATGCTTCACACTTCATCCACAGAACACTACAGGACAATGCCAAAGGTGACGTTTTCCAACAGAAATAGCATCTTTTCTCCCACTAATACCACCATTCTCCCAAACAGATGACATTTTCTACCACAAGTACTTCTTCACACTCCATCGGATGATACTTACCATCAGGCTTTTCAAGACTTCATATCACAGTTTCCTCCAAAAAGAGATTTCCTTCCAGACATGCCAGCATTCCCCGAAATAGAAGACATTTTCCCCCGCAAATACCTTCTTTTCTCCCAGAAATACCAGCTTTCTTAGAAATACTCCATTTTTCTTCCCAAGTCCTCTACTTCCCACTCCTAACAATCAGACAGCCGTTTCATCTCCCAAATGTGTTTCTGCCAGAAATACCAGTTGTCTCTTCAATATCTGAAGCTTTCTTCACATACAATCCTCAACATGACATTTTCTCCAAAAAGAGGACATTTTCTCCCAGAGTATTTCTGGGAGACTCTTCGGAATATTTCCCATTTCCTCCCCAATATACAAGATTGCATTCCTCAAGAGTACCGTTTCTCCCGGAATTGTGGCATTTTATCACAGACAGACCATTTTAATCCCCAGGAGAGCTCATTTTCTCCCAGAAATAGCAGGACTCTCTGAAATAACTCCCATTTTCTAAGAAAAATGCTGCTTTACACTCCTCAAGATCTCACTTACTCCCATCAAGATGGCATTTTTTCACAGAAATACCAGCTTCTGCTCCCCAAAATAGGAAATTCTCTCCCAAAACAAGACATTTTCTCCCAGAGATACCACTGCTCTTAGAAATACCTCCCGTTTCATCCCAAGAATACTACTTGACGCTCCTCAGGATCACACTTACTCCCATCTAAATGGCCTTTTCTCCTAGAAAGACCAGCTTTCTCCCAAAGATGGCAGACATTCCCCCAGAAATACAGGCTTATTCTTAGAAAACGGCCTTTTCCCCAAAATACCAGCTTTCTCACAAACACCTGTCATTTTCCAACCAAGGATGCTACCATCTCCCCGAAACAACAGTTTTCCCAGAAATACCTTTCTTTTTCTTTTGGTAATATTCCCCTAGAAATGTGGCATTTTCTTTCAGAAATACTGCATTACTTTTGGAAATATGATTTCTTTTTCTGGAATATGGTATTTTCTCCCCTCATTGGAATGTGTCATTTAAATGCTCCAGTTTTCTCTAGGTGCGCGGTGTTTAATTTCTCCGAAAAAATTTTTAAAATGACATTTTCCCTGAGATATAGCATTTGTAGGAGATATATTTGTCATTTTTCTCACAGATAATTTATTTTCCCCCTAGGTGTGGCGTTTTCTTCCAGAAATTCCACGTTTTTCACAAGTTTATGATCCTGCCCTTTCAAACGAGTTCAGAAAATTGTGATTTCCGGGGAACAATTTCGATATTAAGGACAAAAGTGATATTCCTTTGGAAAATATCTTTTTTTTTTTGGAGAATGCTGATATTTCTGATGTGAAAAGCTCCAATTCGTGGAATGAGACTGGTAATTCTCGATGACAATGTGATATTTCTGAGTAATTTGGTATTTTGGATTGTAAGGTCGTACTCCTTACGAATGCCAACTGTCAGTCGAAAGAAAGATCTATGCACTTCCTACGGAGCACAGCGTGGAGGATTCTGCCTGCACACAAGGCGACCATGGAGCAGATTCCAGCAACTCAAACTCTCCGCAGCGGTTCACCGCGAGTGCCGCTTTCTGCCTTCCGCAGCAATCTCGTTTTTCTCGGGTGCCGAGAATGTGCTGGCTACCACATGGCCTGCAAGCAGGGGCTTTTTTCACCGCAAAACAGAAACAATGGCACTCGACTTTCTGTAACGATCGCCTTGAGAGCACAACGTGTGTCGCTCCTTGAACTTCTAGCTTCCTTATTGGAGGGGATGTTCCCTTCTACTCTGTTCGTCACAGAATGCTGACGTGTAAGCAACGAAAAACCTCTGAGAGATAGCAATAAAGGGAAAGAGTGAGAGAGAAGCGTCGTGCATTCTGCATGGGCACAAGGAGAAGTGAGAAGCGCTCGTTTGCGATGTGCGCAGAAGAAGCCTCTCGTCGCAGAAAAGCATCCGGCTGAAGTCGCTCTTTCTCGGCATCCGAGAGAAACGAGACCGCTGCTGAAGGCTGAAAGCGGCGTTCGGGGAGAACCGCGATTTCGCGGCCAGCAACTGCAAACTCTCCGGAGCGGTTCAGCGCGAGTGCCGCTTTCGACGCACGAGAGCGAAATCGCGGAATTGCGATGCCGAGAACGAGCGAATTCAGCGTACTGCATTGCCTGAAAACAGGGGTTTTTTTCTGCGCAGGAAAGAATCCACAGCTCTCGACTTTCTGTAACGTCCTCCCTGAAAGCACAACGTGTGCCGCTCCTCGGACTTCTACCTGCCTTCTTCGAGGGGATTTTCCCTTCTACTCTGTTCGTCACAGAATGCTGACGTGTAGCATCGCAGAGCCACACCAAAACGCAATGTTGCTAGGAATAAAGGGAAAGGCAGAAGAATGAGAGAGAAGCGTCATGCAGAATGCACGGGCACAAGGAGAAGTCAGTAACGATCCTTTGCGATGTGCGCAGAAGAAGCCGCTCGTCGCAGAAAAGCATCCGGCTGAAGTCGCTCCTTCTCGGCATCCGAGAGAAACGAGACCGCTGCTGAAGGCTGAAAGCGGCGTTCGGGGAGAACCGCGATTTCGCGGCCAGCAACTGCAAACTCTCCGGAGCGGTTCAGCGCGAGTGCCGCTTTCGACGCACGAGAGCGAAATCGCGGAACTGCGATGCCGAGAACGAGCGAATTCAGCGTACTGCGTTGCCTGAAAACAGGGGTTTTTTTCTGCGCAGGAAAGAATCCACAGCTCTCGATTTTCTGTAACGTCCTCCCTGAAAGCACAACGTGTGCCGCTCCTCGGACTTCTAGCTGCCTTCTTAGAGGGGATTTTCCCTTCTACTCTCTTCGTCACAGAATGCTGACGTGTAGCATCGCAGAGCCACACCAAAACGCAATGTTGCTAGGAATAAAGGGAGAGACAGAAGAATGAGAGAGAAGCGTCATGCAGAATGCACGGGCACAAGGAGAAGTGAGAAGCGCTCCTTTGCGATGTGCGCAGAAGAAGCCGCTCGTCGCAGAAAAGCATCCGGCTGAAGTCGCTCTTTCTCGGCATCCGAGAGAAACGAGACCGCTGCTGAAGGCTGAAAGCGGCGTTCGGGGAGAACCGCGATTTCGCGGCCAGCAACTGCAAACTCTCCGGAGCGGTTCAGCGCGAGTGCCGCTTTCGACGCACGAGAGCGAAATCGCGGAATTGCGATGCCGAGAACGAGCGAATTCAGCGTACTGCATTGCCTGAAAACAGGGGTTTTTTTCTGCGCAGGAAAGAATCCACAGCTCTCGACTTTCTGTAACGTCCTCCCTGAAAGCACAACGTGTGCCGCTCCTCGGACTTCTAGCTGCCTTCTTAGAGGGGATTTTCCCTTCTACTCTGTTCGTCACAGAATGCTGACGTGTAGCATCGCAGAGCCACACCAAAACGCAATGTTGCTAGGAATAAAGGGAAAGGCAGAAGAATGAGAGAGAAGCGTCATGCAGAATGCACGGGCACAAGGAGAAGTGAGAAGCGCTCCTTTGCGATGTGCGCAGAAGAAGCCGCTCGTCGCAGAAAAGCATCCGGCTGAAGTCGCTCTTTCTCGGCATCCGAGAGAAACGAGAGCGCTGCTGAAGGCTGAAAGCGGCGTTCGGGGAGAACCGCGATGTACCGGCCAGCAACTGCAAACTCTCCGGAGCGGTTCAGCGCGAGTGCCGCTTTCGACGCACGAGAGCGAAATCTCGGAATTGCGATGCCGAGAACGTGCGAATTCAGCGTACTGCATTGCCTGAAAACAGGGGTTTTTATCTCCGCAGGAAAGAATCCACAGCTCTCGACTTTCTGTAACGTCCTCCCTGAAAGCACAACGTGTGCCGCTCCTCGAACTTCTAGCTGCCTTCTTAGAGGGGATTTTCCCTTCTACTCTCTTCGTCACAGAATGCTGACGTGTGGCATCGCAGAGCCACACCAAAACGCAATGTTGCTAGGAATAAAGGGAAAGGCAGAAGAATGAGAGAGAAGCGTCATGCAGAATGCACGGGCACAAGGAGAAGTGAGAAGCGCTCCTTTGCGATGTGCGCAGAAGAAGCCGCTCGTCGCAGAAAAGCATCCGGCTGAAGTCGCTCTTTCTCGGCATCCGAGAGAAACGAGACCGCTGCTGAAGGCTGAAAGCGGCGTTCGGGGAGAACCGCGATTTCGCGGCCAGCAACTGCAAACTCTCCGGAGCGGTTCAGCGCGAGTGCCGCTTTCGACGCACGAGAGCGAAATCGCGGAACTGCGATGCCGAGAACGAGCGAATTCAGCGTACTGCGTTGCCTGAAAACAGGGGTTTTTTTCTGCGCAGGAAAGAATCCACAGCTCTCGACTTTCTGTAACGTCCTCCCTGAAAGCACAACGTGTGCCGCTCCTCGGACTTCTAGCTGCCTTCTTAGAGGGGATTTTCCCTTCTACTCTCTTCGTCACAGAATGCTGACGTGTAGCATCGCAGAGCCACACCAAAACGCAATGTTGCTAGGAATAAAGGGAGAGACCGAAGAGTGAGAGAGAAGCGGAGTGCATTCTGCATGGGGACAAGGAGAAGTGAGAAGCGCTCGTTTGCGATGTGCGCAGAAGAAGCCGCTCGTCGCAGAAAAGCATCCGGCTGAAGTCGCTCTTTCTCGGCATCCGAGAGAAACGAGACCGCTGCTGAAGCCTGAAAGCGGCGTTCGGGGAGAACCGCGATTTCGCGGCCAGCAACTGCAAACTCTCCGGAGCGGTTCAGCGCGAGTGCCGCTTTCGACGCACGAGAGCGAAATCGCGGAACTGCGATGCCGAGAACGAGCGAATTCAGCGTACTGCATTGCCTGAAAACAGGGGTTTTTTTCTGCGCAGGAAAGAATCCACAGCTCTCGACTTTCTGTAACGTCCTCCCTGAAAGCACAACGTGTGCCGCTCCTCGGACTTCTAGCTGCCTTCTTAGAGGGGATTTTGCCTTCTACTCTGTTCGTCACAGAATGCTGACGTGTAGCATCGCAGAGCCACACCAAAACGCAATGTTGCTAGGAATAAAGGGAAAGGCAGAAGAATGAGAGAGAAGCGTCATGCAGAATGCACGGGCACAAGGAGAAGTGAGAAGCGCTCCTTTGCGATGTGCGCAGAAGAAGCCGCTCGTCGCAGAAAAGCATCCGGCTGAAGTCGCTCTTTCTCGGCATCCGAGAGAAACGAGACCGCTGCTGAAGGCTGAAAGCGGCGTTCGGGGAGAACCGCGATTTCGCGGCCAGCAACTGCAAACTCTCCGGAGCGGTTCAGCGCGAGTGCCGCTTTCGACGCACGAGAGCGAAATCGCGGAATTGCGATGCCGAGAACGAGCGAATTCAGCGTACTGCATTGCCTGAAAACAGGGGTTTTTTCCTCCGCAGGAAAGAATCCACAGCTCTCGACTTTCTGGAACGTCCTCCCTGAAAGCACAACGTGTGCCGCTCCTCGAACTTCTAGCTGCCTTCTTAGAGGGGATTTTCCCTTCTACTCTCTTCGTCACAGAATGCTGACGTGTAGCATCGCAGAGCCACACCAAAACGCAATGTTGCTAGGAATAAAGGGAAAGGCAGAAGAATGAGAGAGAAGCGTCATGCAGAATGCACGGGCACAAGGAGAAGTCAGAAGCGCTCGTTTGCGATGTGCGCTGAAGAAGCCGCTCGTCGCAGAAAAGCATCCGGCTGAAGTCGCTCTTTCTCGGCATCCGAGAGAAACGAGACCGCTGCTGAAGGCTGAAAGCGGCGTTCGGGGAGAACCGCGATTTCGCGGCCAGCAACTGCAAACTCTCCGGAGCGGTTCAGCGCGAGTGCCGCTTTCGACGCACGAGAGCCAAATCGCGGAACTGCGATGCCGAGAACGAGCGAATTCAGCGTACTGCGTTGCCTGAAAACAGGGGTTTTTTTCTGCGCAGGAAAGAATCCACAGCTCTCGATTTTCTGTAACGTCCTCCCTGAAAGCACAACGTGTGCCGCTCCTCGGACTTCTAGCTGCCTTCTTAGAGGGGATTTTCCCTTCTACTCTCTTCGTCACAGAATGCTGACGTGTAGCATCGCAGAGCCACACCAAAACGCAATGTTGCTAGGAATAAAGGGAGAGACAGAAGACTGAGAGAGAAGCGTCATGCAGAATGCACGGGCACAAGGAGAAGTGAGAAGCGCTCCTTTGCGATGTGCGCAGAAGAAGCCGCTCGTCGCAGAAAAGCATCCGGCTGAAGTCGCTCTTTCTCGGCATCCGAGAGAAACGAGACCGCTGCTGAAGGCTGAAAGCGGCGTTCGGGGAGAACCGCGATTTCGCGGCCAGCAACTGCAAACTCTCCGGAGCGGTTCAGCGCGAGTGCCGCTTTCGACGCACGAGAGCGAAATCGCGGAATTGCGATGCCGAGAACGAGCGAATTCAGCGTACTGCATTGCCTGAAAACAGGGGTTTTTTTCTGCGCAGGAAAGAATCCACAGCTCTCGACTTTCTGTAACGTCCTCCCTGAAAGCACAACGTGTGCCGCTCCTCGGACTTCTAGCTGCCTTCTTAGAGGGGATTTTCCCTTCTACTCTGTTCGTCACAGAATGCTGACGTGTAGCATCGCAGAGCCACACCAAAACGCAATGTTGCTAGGAATAAAGGGAAAGGCAGAAGAATGAGAGAGAAGCGTCATGCAGAATGCACGGGCACAAGGAGAAGTGAGAAGCGCTCGTTTGCGATGTGCGCAGAAGAAGCCGCTCGTCGCAGAAAAGCATCCGGCTGAAGTCGCTCTTTCTCGGCATCCGAGAGAAACGAGAGCGCTGCTGAAGGCTGAAAGCGGCGTTCGGGGAGAACCGCGATGTACCGGCCAGCAACTGCAAACTCTGCGGAGCGGTTCAGCGCGAGTGCCGCTTTCGACGCACGAGAGCGAAATCTCGGAATTGCGATGCCGAGAACGTGCGAATTCAGCGTACTGCATTGCCTGAAAACAGGGGTTTTTATCTCCGCAGGAAAGAATCCACAGCTCTCGACTTTCTGTAACGTCCTCCCTGAAAGCACAACGTGTGCCGCTCCTCGAACTTCTAGCTGCCTTCTTAGAGGGGATTTTCCCTTCTACTCTCTTCGTCACAGAATGCTGACGTGTGGCATCGCAGAGCCACACCAAAACGCAATGTTGCTAGGAATAAAGGGAAAGGCAGAAGAATGAGAGAGAAGCGTCATGCAGAATGCACGGGCACAAGGAGAAGTGAGAAGCGCTCCTTTGCGATGTGCGCAGAAGAAGCCGCTCGTCGCAGAAAAGCATCCGGCTGAAGTCGCTCTTTCTCGGCATCCGAGAGAAACGAGACCGCTGCTGAAGGCTGAAAGCGGCGTTCGGGGAGAACCGCGATTTCGCGGCCAGCAACTGCAAACTCTCCGGAGCGGTTCAGCGCGAGTGCCGCTTTCGACGCACGAGAGCGAAATCGCGGAACTGCGATGCCGAGAACGAGCGAATTCAGCGTACTGCGTTGCCTGAAAACAGGGGTTTTTTTCTGCGCAGGAAAGAATCCACAGCTCTCGACTTTCTGTAACGTCCTCCCTGAAAGCACAACGTGTGCCGCTCCTCGGACTTCTAGCTGCCTTCTTAGAGGGGATTTTCCCTTCTACTCTCTTCGTCACAGAATGCTGACGTGTAGCATCGCAGAGCCACACCAAAACGCAATGTTGCTAGGAATAAAGGGAGAGACAGAAGACTGAGAGAGAAGCGTCATGCAGAATGCACGGGCACAAGGAGAAGTGAGAAGCGCTCGTTTGCGATGTGCGCAGAAGAAGCCGCTCGTCGCAGAAAAGCATCCGGCTGAAGTCGCTCTTTCTCGGCATCCGAGAGAAACGAGACCGCTGCTGAAGGCTGAAAGCGGCGTTCGGGGAGAACCGCGATTTCGCGGCCAGCAACTGCAAACTCTCCGGAGCGGTTCAGCGCGAGTGCCGCTTTCGACGCACGAGAGCGAAATCGCGGAATTGCGATGCCGAGAACGAGCGAATTCAGCGTACTGCATTGCCTGAAAACAGGGGTTTTTTTCTGCGCAGGAAAGAATCCACAGCTCTCGACTTTCTGGAACGTCCTCCCTGAAAGCACAACGTGTGCCGCTCCTCGGACTTCTAGCTGCCTTCTTAGAGGGGATTTTCCCTTCTACTCTGTTCGTCACAGAATGCTGACGTGTAGCATCGCAGAGCCACACCAAAACGCAATGTTGCTAGGAATAAAGGGAAAGGCAGAAGAATGAGAGAGAAGCGTCATGCAGAATGCACGGGCACAAGGAGAAGTGAGAAGCGCTCCTTTGCGATGTGCGCAGAAGAAGCCGCTCGTCGCAGAAAAGCATCCGGCTGAAGTCGCTCTTTCTCGGCATCCGAGAGAAACGAGACCGCTGCTGAAGGCTGAAAGCGGCGTTCGGGGAGAACCGCGATGTACCGGCCAGCAACTGCAAACTCTGCGGAGCGGTTCAGCGCGAGTGCCGCTTTCGACGCACGAGAGCGAAATCTCGGAATTGCGATGCCGAGAACGTGCGAATTCAGCGTACTGCATTGCCTGAAAACAGGGGTTTTTATCTCCGCAGGAAAGAATCCACAGCTCTCGACTTTCTGTAACGTCCTCCCTGAAAGCACAACGTGTGCCGCTCCTCGAACTTCTAGCTGCCTTCTTAGAGGGGATTTTCCCTTCTACTCTCTTCGTCACAGAATGCTGACGTGTGGCATCGCAGAGCCACACCAAAACGCAATGTTGCTAGGAATAAAGGGAAAGGCAGAAGAATGAGAGAGAAGCGTCATGCAGAATGCACGGGCACAAGGAGAAGTGAGAAGCGCTCCTTTGCGATGTGCGCAGAAGAAGCCGCTCGTCGCAGAAAAGCATCCGGCTGAAGTCGCTCTTTCTCGGCATCCGAGAGAAACGAGACCGCTGCTGAAGGCTGAAAGCGGCGTTCGGGGAGAACCGCGATTTCGCGGCCAGCAACTGCAAACTCTCCGGAGCGGTTCAGCGCGAGTGCCGCTTTCGACGCACGAGAGCGAAATCGCGGAACTGCGATGCCGAGAACGAGCGAATTCAGCGTACTGCGTTGCCTGAAAACAGGGGTTTTTTTCTGCGCAGGAAAGAATCCACAGCTCTCGACTTTCTGTAACGTCCTCCCTGAAAGCACAACGTGTGCCGCTCCTCGGACTTCTAGCTGCCTTCTTAGAGGGGATTTTCCCTTCTACTCTCTTCGTCACAGAATGCTGACGTGTAGCATCGCAGAGCCACACCAAAACGCAATGTTGCTAGGAATAAAGGGAGAGACAGAAGACTGAGAGAGAAGCGTCATGCAGAATGCACGGGCACAAGGAGAAGTGAGAAGCGCTCGTTTGCGATGTGCGCAGAAGAAGCCGCTCGTCGCAGAAAAGCATCCGGCTGAAGTCGCTCTTTCTCGGCATCCGAGAGAAACGAGACCGCTGCTGAAGGCTGAAAGCGGCGTTCGGGGAGAACCGCGATGTACCGGCCAGCAACTGCAAACTCTCCGGAGCGGTTCAGCGCGAGTGCCGCTTTCGACGCACGAGAGCGAAAGAGCGGAACTGCGATGCCGAGAACGAGCGAATTCAGCGTACTGCATTGCCTGAAAACAGGGGTTTTTTTCTGCGCAGGAAAGAATCCACAGCTCTCGACTTTCTGTAACGTCCTCCCTGAAAGCACAACGTGTGCCGCTCCTCGGACTTCTAGCTGCCTTCTTAGAGGGGATTTTCCCTTCTACTCTGTTCGTCACAGAATGCTGACGTGTAGCATCGCAGAGCCACACCAAAACGCAATGTTGCTAGGAATAAAGGGAGAGACCGAAGAGTGAGAGAGAAGCGGAGTGCATTCTGCATGGGCACAAGGAGAAGTGAGAAGCGCTCGTTTGCGATGTGCGCAGAAGAAGCCGCTCGTCGCAGAAAAGCATCCGGCTGAAGTCGCTCTTTCTCGGCATCCGAGAGAAACGAGACCGCTGCTGAAGCCTGAAAGCGGCCTTCGGGGAGAACCGCGATGTACCGGCCAGCAACTGCAAACTCTCCGGAGCGGTTCAGCGCGAGTGCCGCTTTCGACGCACGAGAGCGAAAGAGCGGAATTGCGATGCCGAGAACGAGCGAATTCAGCGTACTGCATTGCCTGAAAACAGGGGTTTTTTCCTCCGCAGGAAAGAATCCACAGCTCTCGACTTTCTGTAACGTCCTCCCTGAAAGCACAACGTGTGCCGCTCCTCGGACTTCTAGCTGCCTTCTTCGAGGGGATTTTGCCTTCTACTCTGTTCGTCACAGAATGCTGACGTGTAGCATCGGAGAGCCACACCAAAACGCAATGTTGCTAGGAATAAAGGGAAAGGCAGAAGAATGAGAGAGAAGCGTCATGCAGAATGCACGGGCACAAGGAGAAGTGAGAAGCGCTCGTTTGCGATGTGCGCAGAAGAAGCCGCTCGTCGCAGAAAAGCATCCGGCTGAAGTCGCTCTTTCTCGGCATCCGAGAGAAACGAGACCGCTGCTGAAGGCTGAAAGCGGCGTTCGGGGAGAACCGCGATTTCGCGGCCAGCAACTGCAAACTCTCCGGAGCGGTTCAGCGCGAGTGCCGCTTTCGACGCACGAGAGCGAAATCGCGGAATTGCGATGCCGAGAACGAGCGAATTCAGCGTACTGCATTGCCTGAAAACAGGGGTTTTTTCCTCCGCAGGAAAGAATCCACAGCTCTCGACTTTCTGGAACGTCCTCCCTGAAAGCACAACGTGTGCCGCTCCTCGAACTTCTAGCTGCCTTCTTAGAGGGGATTTTCCCTTCTACTCTCTTCGTCACAGAATGCTGACGTGTAGCATCGCAGAGCCACACCAAAACGCAATGTTGCTAGGAATAAAGGGAAAGGCAGAAGAATGAGAGAGAAGCGTCATGCAGAATGCACGGGCACAAGGAGAAGTGAGAAGCGCTCGTTTGCGATGTGCGCAGAAGAAGCCGCTCGTCGCAGAAAAGCATCCGGCTGAAGTCGCTCTTTCTCGGCATCCGAGAGAAACGAGACCGCTGCTGAAGGCTGAAAGCGGCGTTCGGGGAGAACCGCGATTTCGCGGCCAGCAACTGCAAACTCTCCGGAGCGGTTCAGCGCGAGTGCCGCTTTCGACGCACGAGAGCGAAAGAGCGGAATTGCGATGCCGAGAACGAGCGAATTCAGCGTACTGCATTGCCTGAAAACAGGGGTTTTTTTCTGCGCAGGAAAGAATCCACAGCTCTCGACTTTCTGTAACGTCCTCCCTGAAAGCACAACGTGTGCCGCTCCTCGGACTTCTAGCTGCCTTCTTAGAGGGGATTTTCCCTTCTACTCTCCTCGTCACAGAATGCTGACGTGTAGCATCGCAGAGCCACACCAAAACGCAATGTTGCTAGGAATAAAGGGAAAGGCAGAAGAATGAGAGAGAAGCGTCATGCAGAATGCACGGGCACAAGGAGAAGTGAGAAGCGCTCCTTTGCGATGTGCGCAGAAGAAGCCGCTCGTCGCAGAAAAGCATCCGGCTGAAGTCGCTCTTTCTCGGCATCCGAGAGAAACGAGAGCGCTGCTGAAGGCTGAAAGCGGCGTTCGGGGAGAACCGCGATGTACCGGCCAGCAACTGCAAACTCTCTGGAGCGGTTCAGCGCGAGTGCCGCTTTCGACGCACGAGAGCGAAATCGCGGAATTGCGATGCCGAGAACGTGCGAATTCAGCGTACTGCATTGCCTGAAAACAGGGGTTTTTATCTCCGCAGGAAAGAATCCACAGCTCTCGACTTTCTGTAACGTCCTCCCTGAAAGCACAACGTGTGCCGCTCCTCGAACTTCTAGCTGCCTTCTTAGAGGGGATTTTCCCTTCTACTCTCTTCGTCACAGAATGCTGACGTGTGGCATCGCAGAGCCACACCAAAACGCAATGTTGCTAGGAATAAAGGCAAAGGCAGAAGAATGAGAGAGAAGCGTCATGCAGAATGCACGGGCACAAGGAGAAGTGAGAAGCGCTCCTTTGCGATGTGCGCAGAAGAAGCCGCTCGTCGCAGAAAAGCATCCGGCTGAAGTCGCTCTTTCTCGGCATCCGAGAGAAACGAGACCGCTGCTGAAGGCTGAAAGCGGCGTTCGGGGAGAACCGCGATTTCGCGGCCAGCAACTGCAAACTCTCCGGAGCGGTTCAGCGCGAGTGCCGCTTTCGACGCACGAGAGCGAAATCGCGGAATTGCGATGCCGAGAACGAGCGAATTCAGCGTACTGCGTTGCCTGAAAACAGGGGTTTTTTCCTCCGCAGGAAAGAATCCACAGCTCTCGACTTTCTGGAACGTCCTCCCTGAAAGCACAACGTGTGCCGCTCCTCGAACTTCTAGCTGCCTTCTTAGAGGGGATTTTCCCTTCTACTCTGTTCGTCACAGAATGCTGACGTGTAGCATCGCAGAGCCATACCAAAACGCAATGTTGCTAGGAATAAAGGGAAAGGCAGAAGAATGAGAGAGAAGCGTCATGCAGAATGCACGGGCACAAGGAGAAGTGAGAAGCGCTCCTTTGCGATGTGCGCAGAAGAAGCCGCTCGTCGCAGAAAAGCATCCGGCTGAAGTCGCTCTTTCTCGGCATCCGAGAGAAACGAGAGCGCTGCTGAAGGCTGAAAGCGGCGTTCGGGGAGAACCGCGATTTCGCGGCCAGCAACTGCAAACTCTCCGGAGCGGTTCAGCGCGAGTGCCGCTTTCGACGCACGAGAGCGAAATCTCGGAATTGCGATGCCGAGAACGTGCGAATTCAGCGTACTGCATTGCCTGAAAACAGGGGTTTTTATCTCCGCAGGAAAGAATCCACAGCTCTCGACTTTCTGTAACGTCCTCCCTGAAAGCACAACGTGTGCCGCTCCTCGAACTTCTAGCTGCCTTCTTAGAGGGGATTTTCCCTTCTACTCTCTTCGTCACAGAATGCTGACGTGTGGCATCGCAGAGCCACACCAAAACGCAATGTTGCTAGGAATAAAGGCAAAGGCAGAAGAATGAGAGAGAAGCGTCATGCAGAATGCACGGGCACAAGGAGAAGTGAGAAGCGCTCCTTTGCGATGTGCGCAGAAGAAGCCGCTCGTCGCAGAAAAGCATCCGGCTGAAGTCGCTCTTTCTCGGCATCCGAGAGAAACGAGACCGCTGCTGAAGGCTGAAAGCGGCGTTCGGGGAGAACCGCGATTTCGCGGCCAGCAACTGCAAACTCTCCGGAGCGGTTCAGCGCGAGTGCCGCTTTCGACGCACGAGAGCGAAATCGCGGAATTGCGATGCCGAGAACGAGCGAATTCAGCGTACTGCATTGCCTGAAAACAGGGGTTTTTTCCTCCGCAGGAAAGAATCCACAGCTCTCGACTTTCTGGAACGTCCTCCCTGAAAGCACAACGTGTGCCGCTCCTCGAACTTCTAGCTGCCTTCTTAGAGGGGATTTTCCCTTCTACTCTCTTCGTCACAGAATGCTGACGTGTAGCATCGCAGAGCCACACCAAAACGCAATGTTGCTAGGAATAAAGGGAGAGACAGAAGACTGAGAGAGAAGCGTCATGCAGAATGCACGGGCACAAGGAGAAGTGAGAAGCGCTCGTTTGCGATGTGCGCAGAAGAAGCCGCTCGTCGCAGAAAAGCATCCGGCTGAAGTCGCTCTTTCTCGGCATCCGAGAGAAACGAGACCGCTGCTGAAGGCTGAAAGCGGCGTTCGGGGAGAACCGCGATTTCGCGGCCAGCAACTGCAAACTCTCCGGAGCGGTTCAGCGCGAGTGCCGCTTTCGACGCACGAGAGCGAAAGAGCGGAATTGCGATGCCGAGAACGAGCGAATTCAGCGTACTGCGTTGCCTGAAAACAGGGGTTTTTTTCTGCGCAGGAAAGAATCCACAGCTCTCGACTTTCTGTAACGTCCTCCCTGAAAGCACAACGTGTGCCGCTCCTCGGACTTCTAGCTGCCTTCTTAGAGGGGATTTTCCCTTCTACTCTCCTCGTCACAGAATGCTGACGTGTAGCATCGCAGAGCCACACCAAAACGCAATGTTGCTAGGAATAAAGGGAAAGGCAGAAGAATGAGAGAGAAGCGTCATGCAGAATGCACGGGCACAAGGAGAAGTGAGAAGCGCTCGTTTGCGATGTGCGCAGAAGAAGCCGCTCGTCGCAGAAAAGCATCCGGCTGAAGTCGCTCTTTCTCGGCATCCGAGAGAAACGAGACCGCTGCTGAAGGCTGAAAGCGGCCTTCGGGGAGAACCGCGATTTCGCGGCCAGCAACTGCAAACTCTCCGGAGCGGTTCAGCGCGAGTGCCGCTTTCGACGCACGAGAGCGAAAGAGCGGAATTGCGATGCCGAGAACGAGCGAATTCAGCGTACTGCATTGCCTGAAAACAGGGGTTTTTTTCTGCGCAGGAAAGAATCCACAGCTCTCGACTTTCTGTAACGTCCTCCCTGAAAGCACAACGTGTGCCGCTCCTCGGACTTCTAGCTGCCTTCTTAGAGGGGATTTTCCCTTCTACTCTCCTCGTCACAGAATGCTGACGTGTAGCATCGCAGAGCCACACCAAAACGCAATGTTGCTAGGAATAAAGGGAAAGGCAGAAGAATGAGAGAGAAGCGTCATGCAGAATGCACGGGCACAAGGAGAAGTGAGAAGCGCTCCTTTGCGATGTGCGCAGAAGAAGCCGCTCGTCGCAGAAAAGCATCCGGCTGAAGTCGCTCTTTCTCGGCATCCGAGAGAAACGAGACCGCTGCTGAAGGCTGAAAGCGGCGTTCGGGGAGAACCGCGATTTCGCGGCCAGCAACTGCAAACTCTCCGGAGCGGTTCAGCGCGAGTGCCGCTTTCGACGCACGAGAGCGAAAGAGCGGAATTGCGATGCCGAGAACGAGCGAATTCAGCGTACTGCATTGCCTGAAAACAGGGGTTTTTTCCTCCGCAGGAAAGAATCCACAGCTCTCGACTTTCTGGAACGTCCTCCCTGAAAGCACAACGTGTGCCGCTCCTCGAACTTCTAGCTGCCTTCTTAGAGGGGATTTTCCCTTCTACTCTGTTCGTCACAGAATGCTGACGTGTAGCATCGCAGAGCCACACCAAAACGCAATGTTGCTAGGAATAAAGGGAGAGACCGAAGAGTGAGAGAGAAGCGGAGTGCATTCTGCATGGGCACAAGGAGAAGTGAGAAGCGCTCGTTTGCGATGTGCGCAGAAGAAGCCGCTCGTCGCAGAAAAGCATCCGGCTGAAGTCGCTCTTTCTCGGCATCCGAGAGAAACGAGACCGCTGCTGAAGGCTGAAAGCGGCGTTCGCGGAGAACCGCGATGTACCGGCCAGCAACTGCAAACTCTCCGGAGCGGTTCAGCGCGAGTGCCGCTTTCGACGCACGAGAGCGAAAGAGCGGAATTGCGATGCCGAGAACGAGCGAATTCAGCGTACTGCATTGCCTGAAAACAGGGGTTTTTTCCTCCGCAGGAAAGAATCCACAGCTGTCGACTTTCTGTAACGTCCTCCCTGAAAGCACAACGTGTGCCGCTCCTCGGACTTCTAGCTGCCTTCTTCGAGGGGATTTTGCCTTCTACTCTGTTCGTCACAGAATGCTGACGTGTAGCATCGGAGAGCCACACCAAAACGCAATGTTGCTAGGAATAAAGGGAAAGGCAGAAGAATGAGAGAGAAGCGTCATGCAGAATGCACGGGCACAAGGAGAAGTGAGAAGCGCTCGTTTGCGATGTGCGCAGAAGAAGCCGCTCGTCGCAGAAAAGCATCCGGCTGAAGTCGCTCTTTCTCGGCATCCGAGAGAAACGAGACCGCTGCTGAAGGCTGAAAGCGGCGTTCGGGGAGAACCGCGATTTCGCGGCCAGCAACTGCAAACTCTCCGGAGCGGTTCAGCGCGAGTGCCGCTTTCGACGCACGAGAGCGAAATCGCGGAATTGCGATGCCGAGAACGAGCGAATTCAGCGTACTGCATTGCCTGAAAACAGGGGTTTTTTCCTCCGCAGGAAAGAATCCACAGCTCTCGACTTTCTGGAACGTCCTCCCTGAAAGCACAACGTGTGCCGCTCCTCGAACTTCTAGCTGCCTTCTTAGAGGGGATTTTCCCTTCTACTCTATTCGTCACAGAATGCTGACGTGTAGCATCGCAGAGCCACACCAAAACGCAATGTTGCTAGGAATAAAGGGAAAGGCAGAAGAATGAGAGAGAAGCGTCATGCAGAATGCACGGGCACAAGGAGAAGTGAGAAGCGCTCGTTTGCGATGTGCGCAGAAGAAGCCGCTCGTCGCAGAAAAGCATCCGGCTGAAGTCGCTCTTTCTCGGCATCCGAGAGAAACGAGACCGCTGCTGAAGGCTGAAAGCGGCGTTCGGGGAGAACCGCGATTTCGCGGCCAGCAACTGCAAACTCTCCGGAGCGGTTCAGCGCGAGTGCCGCTTTCGACGCACGAGAGCGAAAGAGCGGAATTGCGATGCCGAGAACGAGCGAATTCAGCGTACTGCATTGCCTGAAAACAGGGGTTTTTTTCTGCGCAGGAAAGAATCCACAGCTCTCGACTTTCTGTAACGTCCTCCCTGAAAGCACAACGTGTGCCGCTCCTCGGACTTCTAGCTGCCTTCTTAGAGGGGATTTTCCCTTCTACTCTCCTCGTCACAGAATGCTGACGTGTAGCATCGCAGAGCCACACCAAAACGCAATGTTGCTAGGAATAAAGGGAAAGGCAGAAGAATGAGAGAGAAGCGTCATGCAGAATGCACGGGCACAAGGAGAAGTGAGAAGCGCTCGTTTGCGATGTGCGCAGAAGAAGCCGCTCGTCGCAGAAAAGCATCCGGCTGAAGTCGCTCTTTCTCGGCATCCGAGAGAAACGAGACCGCTGCTGAAGGCTGAAAGCGGCCTTCGGGGAGAACCGCGATTTCGCGGCCAGCAACTGCAAACTCTCCGGAGCGGTTCAGCGCGAGTGCCGCTTTCGACGCACGAGAGCGAAAGAGCGGAATTGCGATGCCGAGAACGAGCGAATTCAGCGTACTGCATTGCCTGAAAACAGGGGTTTTTTTCTGCGCAGGAAAGAATCCACAGCTCTCGACTTTCTGTAACGTCCTCCCTGAAAGCACAACGTGTGCCGCTCCTCGGACTTCTAGCTGCCTTCTTAGAGGGGATTTTCCCTTCTACTCTCCTCGTCACAGAATGCTGACGTGTAGCATCGCAGAGCCACACCAAAACGCAATGTTGCTAGGAATAAAGGGAAAGGCAGAAGAATGAGAGAGAAGCGTCATGCAGAATGCACGGGCACAAGGAGAAGTGAGAAGCGCTCCTTTGCGATGTGCGCAGAAGAAGCCGCTCGTCGCAGAAAAGCATCCGGCTGAAGTCGCTCTTTCTCGGCATCCGAGAGAAACGAGACCGCTGCTGAAGGCTGAAAGCGGCGTTCGGGGAGAACCGCGATTTCGCGGCCAGCAACTGCAAACTCTCCGGAGCGGTTCAGCGCGAGTGCCGCTTTCGACGCACGAGAGCGAAAGAGCGGAATTGCGATGCCGAGAACGAGCGAATTCAGCGTACTGCATTGCCTGAAAACAGGGGTTTTTTCCTCCGCAGGAAAGAATCCACAGCTCTCGACTTTCTGGAACGTCCTCCCTGAAAGCACAACGTGTGCCGCTCCTCGAACTTCTAGCTGCCTTCTTAGAGGGGATTTTCCCTTCTACTCTGTTCGTCACAGAATGCTGACGTGTAGCATCGCAGAGCCACACCAAAACGCAATGTTGCTAGGAATAAAGGGAGAGACCGAAGAGTGAGAGAGAAGCGGAGTGCATTCTGCATGGGCACAAGGAGAAGTGAGAAGCGCTCGTTTGCGATGTGCGCAGAAGAAGCCGCTCGTCGCAGAAAAGCATCCGGCTGAAGTCGCTCTTTCTCGGCATCCGAGAGAAACGAGACCGCTGCTGAAGCCTGAAAGCGGCCTTCGGGGAGAACCGCGATGTACCGGCCAGCAACTGCAAACTCTCCGGAGCGGTTCAGCGCGAGTGCCGCTTTCGACGCACGAGAGCGAAAGAGCGGAATTGCGATGCCGAGAACGAGCGAATTCAGCGTACTGCATTGCCTGAAAACAGGGGTTTTTTCCTCCGCAGGAAAGAATCCACAGCTCTCGACTTTCTGTAACGTCCTCCCTGAAAGCACAACGTGTGCCGCTCCTCGGACTTCTAGCTGCCTTCTTCGAGGGGATTTTGCCTTCTACTCTGTTCGTCACAGAATGCTGACGTGTAGCATCGGAGAGCCACACCAAAACGCAATGTTGCTAGGAATAAAGGGAAAGGCAGAAGAATGAGAGAGAAGCGTCATGCAGAATGCACGGGCACAAGGAGAAGTGAGAAGCGCTCGTTTGCGATGTGCGCAGAAGAAGCCGCTCGTCGCAGAAAAGCATCCGGCTGAAGTCGCTCTTTCTCGGCATCCGAGAGAAACGAGACCGCTGCTGAAGGCTGAAAGCGGCGTTCGGGGAGAACCGCGATTTCGCGGCCAGCAACTGCAAACTCTCCGGAGCGGTTCAGCGCGAGTGCCGCTTTCGACGCACGAGAGCGAAATCGCGGAATTGCGATGCCGAGAACGAGCGAATTCAGCGTACTGCATTGCCTGAAAACAGGGGTTTTTTCCTCCGCAGGAAAGAATCCACAGCTCTCGACTTTCTGGAACGTCCTCCCTGAAAGCACAACGTGTGCCGCTCCTCGAACTTCTAGCTGCCTTCTTAGAGGGGATTTTCCCTTCTACTCTCTTCGTCACAGAATGCTGACGTGTAGCATCGGAGAGCCACACCAAAACGCAATGTTGCTAGGAATAAAGGGAAAGGCAGAAGAATGAGAGAGAAGCGTCATGCAGAATGCACGGGCACAAGGAGAAGTGAGAAGCGCTCGTTTGCGATGTGCGCAGAAGAAGCCGCTCGTCGCAGAAAAGCATCCGGCTGAAGTCGCTCTTTCTCGGCATCCGAGAGAAACGAGACCGCTGCTGAAGGCTGAAAGCGGCGTTCGGGGAGAACCGCGATTTCGCGGCCAGCAACTGCAAACTCTCCGGAGCGGTTCAGCGCGAGTGCCGCTTTCGACGCACGAGAGCGAAAGAGCGGAATTGCGATGCCGAGAACGAGCGAATTCAGCGTACTGCATTGCCTGAAAACAGGGGTTTTTTTCTGCGCAGGAAAGAATCCACAGCTCTCGACTTTCTGTAACGTCCTCCCTGAAAGCACAACGTGTGCCGCTCCTCGGACTTCTAGCTGCCTTCTTAGAGGGGATTTTCCCTTCTACTCTCCTCGTCACAGAATGCTGACGTGTAGCATCGCAGAGCCACACCAAAACGCAATGTTGCTAGGAATAAAGGGAGAGACCGAAGAGTGAGAGAGAAGCGGAGTGCATTCTGCATGGGGACAAGGAGAAGTGAGAAGCGCTCCTTTGCGATGTGCGCAGAAGAAGCCGCTCGTCGCAGAAAAGCATCCGGCTGAAGTCGCTCTTTCTCGGCATCCGAGAGAAACGAGAGCGCTGCTGAAGGCTGAAAGCGGCGTTCGGGGAGAACCGCGATGTACCGGCCAGCAACTGCAAACTCTCCGGAGCGGTTCAGCGCGAGTGCCGCTTTCGACGCACGAGAGCGAAATCTCGGAATTGCGATGCCGAGAACGTGCGAATTCAGCGTACTGCATTGCCTGAAAACAGGGGTTTTTATCTCCGCAGGAAAGAATCCACAGCTCTCGACTTTCTGTAACGTCCTCCCTGAAAGCACAACGTGTGCCGCTCCTCGAACTTCTAGCTGCCTTCTTAGAGGGGATTTTCCCTTCTACTCTCTTCGTCACAGAATGCTGACGTGTGGCATCGCAGAGCCACACCAAAACGCAATGTTGCTAGGAATAAAGGCAAAGGCAGAAGAATGAGAGAGAAGCGTCATGCAGAATGCACGGGCACAAGGAGAAGTGAGAAGCGCTCCTTTGCGATGTGCGCAGAAGAAGCCGCTCGTCGCAGAAAAGCATCCGGCTGAAGTCGCTCTTTCTCGGCATCCGAGAGAAACGAGACCGCTGCTGAAGGCTGAAAGCGGCGTTCGGGGAGAACCGCGATTTCGCGGCCAGCAACTGCAAACTCTCCGGAGCGGTTCAGCGCGAGTGCCGCTTTCGACGCACGAGAGCGAAATCGCGGAATTGCGATGCCGAGAACGAGCGAATTCAGCGTACTGCGTTGCCTGAAAACAGGGGTTTTTTCCTCCGCAGGAAAGAATCCACAGCTCTCGACTTTCTGGAACGTCCTCCCTGAAAGCACAACGTGTGCCGCTCCTCGAACTTCTAGCTGCCTTCTTAGAGGGGATTTTCCCTTCTACTCTGTTCGTCACAGAATGCTGACGTGTAGCATCGCAGAGCCATACCAAAACGCAATGTTGCTAGGAATAAAGGGAAAGGCAGAAGAATGAGAGAGAAGCGTCATGCAGAATGCACGGGCACAAGGAGAAGTGAGAAGCGCTCCTTTGCGATGTGCGCAGAAGAAGCCGCTCGTCGCAGAAAAGCATCCGGCTGAAGTCGCTCTTTCTCGGCATCCGAGAGAAACGAGAGCGCTGCTGAAGGCTGAAAGCGGCGTTCGGGGAGAACCGCGATGTACCGGCCAGCAACTGCAAACTCTCCGGAGCGGTTCAGCGCGAGTGCCGCTTTCGACGCACGAGAGCGAAATCTCGGAATTGCGATGCCGAGAACGTGCGAATTCAGCGTACTGCATTGCCTGAAAACAGGGGTTTTTATCTCCGCAGGAAAGAATCCACAGCTCTCGACTTTCTGTAACGTCCTCCCTGAAAGCACAACGTGTGCCGCTCCTCGAACTTCTAGCTGCCTTCTTAGAGGGGATTTTCCCTTCTACTCTCTTCGTCACAGAATGCTGACGTGTGGCATCGCAGAGCCACACCAAAACGCAATGTTGCTAGGAATAAAGGCAAAGGCAGAAGAATGAGAGAGAAGCGTCATGCAGAATGCACGGGCACAAGGAGAAGTGAGAAGCGCTCCTTTGCGATGTGCGCAGAAGAAGCCGCTCGTCGCAGAAAAGCATCCGGCTGAAGTCGCTCTTTCTCGGCATCCGAGAGAAACGAGACCGCTGCTGAAGGCTGAAAGCGGCGTTCGGGGAGAACCGCGATTTCGCGGCCAGCAACTGCAAACTCTCCGGAGCGGTTCAGCGCGAGTGCCGCTTTCGACGCACGAGAGCGAAATCGCGGAATTGCGATGCCGAGAACGAGCGAATTCAGCGTACTGCATTGCCTGAAAACAGGGGTTTTTTCCTCCGCAGGAAAGAATCCACAGCTCTCGACTTTCTGGAACGTCCTCCCTGAAAGCACAACGTGTGCCGCTCCTCGAACTTCTAGCTGCCTTCTTAGAGGGGATTTTCCCTTCTACTCTCTTCGTCACAGAATGCTGACGTGTAGCATCGCAGAGCCACACCAAAACGCAATGTTGCTAGGAATAAAGGGAGAGACAGAAGACTGAGAGAGAAGCGTCATGCAGAATGCACGGGCACAAGGAGAAGTGAGAAGCGCTCGTTTGCGATGTGCGCAGAAGAAGCCGCTCGTCGCAGAAAAGCATCCGGCTGAAGTCGCTCTTTCTCGGCATCCGAGAGAAACGAGACCGCTGCTGAAGGCTGAAAGCGGCGTTCGGGGAGAACCGCGATTTCGCGGCCAGCAACTGCAAACTCTCCGGAGCGGTTCAGCGCGAGTGCCGCTTTCGACGCACGAGAGCGAAAGAGCGGAATTGCGATGCCGAGAACGAGCGAATTCAGCGTACTGCGTTGCCTGAAAACAGGGGTTTTTTTCTGCGCAGGAAAGAATCCACAGCTCTCGACTTTCTGTAACGTCCTCCCTGAAAGCACAACGTGTGCCGCTCCTCGGACTTCTAGCTGCCTTCTTAGAGGGGATTTTCCCTTCTACTCTCTTCGTCACAGAATGCTGACGTGTAGCATCGCAGAGCCACACCAAAACGCAATGTTGCTAGGAATAAAGGGAAAGGCAGAAGAATGAGAGAGAAGCGTCATGCAGAATGCACGGGCACAAGGAGAAGTGAGAAGCGCTCGTTTGCGATGTGCGCAGAAGAAGCCGCTCGTCGCAGAAAAGCATCCGGCTGAAGTCGCTCTTTCTCGGCATCCGAGAGAAACGAGACCGCTGCTGAAGGCTGAAAGCGGCGTTCGGGGAGAACCGCGATTTCGCGGCCAGCAACTGCAAACTCTCCGGAGCGGTTCAGCGCGAGTGCCGCTTTCGACGCACGAGAGCGAAATCGCGGAATTGCGATGCCGAGAACGAGCGAATTCAGCGTACTGCATTGCCTGAAAACAGGGGTTTTTTTCTGCGCAGGAAAGAATCCACAGCTCTCGACTTTCTGTAACGTCCTCCCTGAAAGCACAACGTGTGCCGCTCCTCGGACTTCTAGCTGCCTTCTTAGAGGGGATTTTCCCTTCTACTCTCCTCGTCACAGAATGCTGACGTGTAGCATCGCAGAGCCACACCAAAACGCAATGTTGCTAGGAATAAAGGGAAAGGCAGAAGAATGAGAGAGAAGCGTCATGCAGAATGCACGGGCACAAGGAGAAGTGAGAAGCGCTCCTTTGCGATGTGCGCAGAAGAAGCCGCTCGTCGCAGAAAAGCATCCGGCTGAAGTCGCTCTTTCTCGGCATCCGAGAGAAACGAGACCGCTGCTGAAGGCTGAAAGCGGCGTTCGGGGAGAACCGCGATTTCGCGGCCAGCAACTGCAAACTCTCCGGAGCGGTTCAGCGCGAGTGCCGCTTTCGACGCACGAGAGCGAAATCGCGGAATTGCGATGCCGAGAACGAGCGAATTCAGCGTACTGCATTGCCTGAAAACAGGGGTTTTTTCCTCCGCAGGAAAGAATCCACAGCTCTCGACTTTCTGGAACGTCCTCCCTGAAAGCACAACGTGTGCCGCTCCTCGAACTTCTAGCTGCCTTCTTAGAGGGGATTTTCCCTTCTACTCTCTTCGTCACAGAATGCTGACGTGTAGCATCGCAGAGCCACACCAAAACGCAATGTTGCTAGGAATAAAGGGAAAGGCAGAAGAATGAGAGAGAAGCGTCATGCAGAATGCACGGGCACAAGGAGAAGTGAGAAGCGCTCCTTTGCGATGTGCGCAGAAGAAGCCGCTCGTCGCAGAAAAGCATCCGGCTGAAGTCGCTCTTTCTCGGCATCCGAGAGAAACGAGACCGCTGCTGAAGGCTGAAAGCGGCGTTCGGGGAGAACCGCGATTTCGCGGCCAGCAACTGCAAACTCTCCGGAGCGGTTCAGCGCGAGTGCCGCTTTCGACGCACGAGAGCGAAATCGCGGAACTGCGATGCCGAGAACGAGCGAATTCAGCGTACTGCGTTGCCTGAAAACAGGGGTTTTTTTCTGCGCAGGAAAGAATCCACAGCTCTCGATTTTCTGTAACGTCCTCCCTGAAAGCACAACGTGTGCCGCTCCTCGGACTTCTAGCTGCCTTCTTAGAGGGGATTTTCCCTTCTACTCTCTTCGTCACAGAATGCTGACGTGTAGCATCGCAGAGCCACACCAAAACGCAATGTTGCTAGGAATAAAGGGAGAGACAGAAGACTGAGAGAGAAGCGTCATGCAGAATGCACGGGCACAAGGAGAAGTGAGAAGCGCTCCTTTGCGATGTGCGCAGAAGAAGCCGCTCGTCGCAGAAAAGCATCCGGCTGAAGTCGCTCTTTCTCGGCATCCGAGAGAAACGAGAGCGCTGCTGAAGGCTGAAAGCGGCGTTCGGGGAGAACCGCGATTTCGCGGCCAGCAACTGCAAACTCTCCGGAGCGGTTCAGCGCGAGTGCCGCTTTCGACGCACGAGAGCGAAAGAGCGGAATTGCGATGCCGAGAACGAGCGAATTCAGCGTACTGCATTGCCTGAAAACAGGGGTTTTTTTCTGCGCAGGAAAGAATCCACAGCTCTCGACTTTCTGTAACGTCCTCCCTGAAAGCACAACGTGTGCCGCTCCTCGGACTTCTAGCTGCCTTCTTAGAGGGGATTTTCCCTTCTACTCTCCTCGTCACAGAATGCTGACGTGTAGCATCGCAGAGCCACACCAAAACGCAATGTTGCTAGGAATAAAGAGAAAGGCAGAAGAATGAGAGAGAACCGTCATGCAGAATGCACGGGCACAAGGAGAAGTGAGAAGCGCTCCTTTGCGATGTGCGCAGAAGAAGCCGCTCGTCGCAGAAAAGCATCCGGCTGAAGTCGCTCTTTCTCGGCATCCGAGAGAAACGAGAGCGCTGCTGAAGGCTGAAAGCGGCGTTCGGGGAGAACCGCGATGTACCGGCCAGCAACTGCAAACTCTCCGGAGCGGTTCAGCGCGAGTGCCGCTTTCGACGCACGAGAGCGAAATCTCGGAATTGCGATGCCGAGAACGTGCGAATTCAGCGTACTGCATTGCCTGAAAACAGGGGTTTTTATCTCCGCAGGAAAGAATCCACAGCTCTCGACTTTCTGTAACGTCCTCCCTGAAAGCACAACGTGTGCCGCTCCTCGAACTTCTAGCTGCCTTCTTAGAGGGGATTTTCCCTTCTACTCTCTTCGTCACAGAATGCTGACGTGTGGCATCGCAGAGCCACACCAAAACGCAATGTTGCTAGGAATAAAGGCAAAGGCAGAAGAATGAGAGAGAAGCGTCATGCAGAATGCACGGGCACAAGGAGAAGTGAGAAGCGCTCGTTTGCGATGTGCGCAGAAGAAGCCGCTCGTCGCAGAAAAGCATCCGGCTGAAGTCGCTCTTTCTCGGCATCCGAGAGAAACGAGAGCGCTGCTGAAGGCTGAAAGCGGCGTTCGGGGAGAACCGCGATTTCGCGGCCAGCAACTGCAAACTCTCCGGAGCGGTTCAGCGCGAGTGCCGCTTTCGACGCACGAGAGTGAAATCGCGGAATTGCGATGCCGAGAACGAGCGAATTCAGCGTACTGCGTTGCCTGAAAACAGGGGTTTTTTCCTCCGCAGGAAAGAATCCACAGCTCTCGACTTTCTGGAACGTCCTCCCTGAAAGCACAACGTGTGCCGCTCCTCGGACTTCTAGCTGCCTTCTTAGAGGGGATTTTCCCTTCTACTCTATTCGTCACAGAATGCTGACGTGTAGCATCGCAGAGCCACACCAAAACGCAATGTTGCTAGGAATAAAGGGAGAGACCGAAGAGTGAGAGAGAAGCGGAGTGCATTCTGCATGGGGACAAGGAGAAGTCAGAAGCGCTCCTTTGCGATGTGCGCAGAAGAAGCCGCTCGTCGCAGAAAAGCATCCGGCTGAAGTCGCTCTTTCTCGGCATCCGAGAGAAACGAGAGCGCTGCTGAAGGCTGAAAGCGGCGTTCGGGGAGAACCGCGATGTACCGGCCAGCAACTGCAAACTCTCCGGAGCGGTTCAGCGCGAGTGCCGCTTTCGACGCACGAGAGCGAAATCTCGGAATTGCGATGCCGAGAACGTGCGAATTCAGCGTACTGCATTGCCTGAAAACAGGGGTTTTTATCTCCGCAGGAAAGAATCCACAGCTCTCGACTTTCTGTAACGTCCTCCCTGAAAGCACAACGTGTGCCGCTCCTCGAACTTCTAGCTGCCTTCTTAGAGGGGATTTTCCCTTCTACTCTCTTCGTCACAGAATGCTGACGTGTGGCATCGCAGAGCCACACCAAAACGCAATGTTGCTAGGAATAAAGGCAAAGGCAGAAGAATGAGAGAGAAGCGTCATGCAGAATGCACGGGCACAAGGAGAAGTGAGAAGCGCTCCTTTGCGATGTGCGCAGAAGAAGCCGCTCGTCGCAGAAAAGCATCCGGCTGAAGTCGCTCTTTCTCGGCATCCGAGAGAAACGAGACCGCTGCTGAAGGCTGAAAGCGGCGTTCGGGGAGAACCGCGATTTCGCGGCCAGCAACTGCAAACTCTCCGGAGCGGTTCAGCGCGAGTGCCGCTTTCGACGCACGAGAGCGAAATCGCGGAATTGCGATGCCGAGAACGAGCGAATTCAGCGTACTGCATTGCCTGAAAACAGGGGTTTTTTCCTCCGCAGGAAAGAATCCACAGCTCTCGACTTTCTGGAACGTCCTCCCTGAAAGCACAACGTGTGCCGCTCCTCGGACTTCTAGCTGCCTTCTTAGAGGGGATTTTCCCTTCTACTCTCTTCGTCACAGAATGCTGACGTGTAGCATCGCAGAGCCACACCAAAACGCAATGTTGCTAGGAATAAAGGGAGAGACAGAAGACTGAGAGAGAAGCGTCATGCAGAATGCACGGGCACAAGGAGAAGTGAGAAGCGCTCGTTTGCGATGTGCGCAGAAGAAGCCGCTCGTCGCAGAAAAGCATCCGGCTGAAGTCGCTCTTTCTCGGCATCCGAGAGAAACGAGACCGCTGCTGAAGGCTGAAAGCGGCGTTCGGGGAGAACCGCGATTTCGCGGCCAGCAACTGCAAACTCTCCGGAGCGGTTCAGCGCGAGTGCCGCTTTCGACGCACGAGAGCGAAAGAGCGGAATTGCGATGCCGAGAACGAGCGAATTCAGCGTACTGCATTGCCTGAAAACAGGGGTTTTTTTCTGCGCAGGAAAGAATCCACAGCTCTCGACTTTCTGTAACGTCCTCCCTGAAAGCACAACGTGTGCCGCTCCTCGGACTTCTAGCTGCCTTCTTAGAGGGGATTTTCCCTTCTACTCTCCTCGTCACAGAATGCTGACGTGTAGCATCGCAGAGCCACACCAAAACGCAATGTTGCTAGGAATAAAGGGAAAGGCAGAAGAATGAGAGAGAAGCGTCATGCAGAATGCACGGGCACAAGGAGAAGTGAGAAGCGCTCCTTTGCGATGTGCGCAGAAGAAGCCGCTCGTCGCAGAAAAGCATCCGGCTGAAGTCGCTCTTTCTCGGCATCCGAGAGAAACGAGACCGCTGCTGAAGGCTGAAAGCGGCGTTCGGGGAGAACCGCGATTTCGCGGCCAGCAACTGCAAACTCTCCGGAGCGGTTCAGCGCGAGTGCCGCTTTCGACGCACGAGAGCGAAATCGCGGAATTGCGATGCCGAGAACGAGCGAATTCAGCGTACTGCGTTGCCTGAAAACAGGGGTTTTTTCCTCCGCAGGAAAGAATCCACAGCTCTCGACTTTCTGGAACGTCCTCCCTGAAAGCACAACGTGTGCCGCTCCTCGAACTTCTAGCTGCCTTCTTAGAGGGGATTTTCCCTTCTACTCTCTTCGTCACAGAATGCTGACGTGTAGCATCGCAGAGCCACACCAAAACGCAATGTTGCTAGGAATAAAGGGAAAGGCAGAAGAATGAGAGAGAAGCGTCATGCAGAATGCACGGGCACAAGGAGAAGTGAGAAGCGCTCCTTTGCGATGTGAGCAGAAGAAGCCGCTCGTCGCAGAAAAGCATCCGGCTGAAGTCGCTCTTTCTCGGCATCCGAGAGAAACGAGACCGCTGCTGAAGGCTGAAAGCGGCCTTCGGGGAGAACCGCGATTTCGCGGCCAGCAACTGCAAACTCTCCGCAGCGGTTCAGCGCGAGTGCCGCTTTCGACGCACGAGAGCGAAATCGCGGAATTGCGATGCCGAGATCGTGCGAATTCAGCGTACTGCGTTGCCTGAAAACAGGGGTTTTTTCCTCCGCAGGAAAGAATCCACAGCTCTCGACTTTCTGTAACGTCCTCCCTGAAAGCACACCGTGTGCCGCTCCTCGGACTTCTAGCTGCCTTCTTCGAGGGGATTTTCCCTTCTACTCTGTTCGTCTCAGAATGCTGACGTGTAGCATCGGAGAGCCACACCAAAACGCAATGTTGCTAGGAATAAAGGCAAAGGCAGAATATATTTCTCCCTATATTGGGTAGAAAACTGGTCTATCTGGCAAACAATGGCCTATTTCTGGGGAGAAAGCTGGTATTTTTAGGCCAAACTATCATCTGTTTGGGAAAAAGCAGGAATTTCTGGAAGAAGATGTCATCCATTTGGGAAACAGCTGATATTTATTTTCTGGTGGAAAATGTCCTCTCTTTTGGGAGAAGGCTGGTCTTTCTGGGCAAAAAGAGGGTATTTCTGGAGGGAAATGTGTTCTTTGGAGTTGCAGTGTGGTATTTCTGTGAGAAAATGCAATCGACAGGAGAGAAAAGTGGTACTTGGGCAGAATCTCTCCGATGTTTGGCTGAAAAACGTCACCTGGAACAGCTGGAAGTCGTATGTTTTGGAGAACATGTCAGTTCTTCTGAAGACAAGTGCTATTTCTGGGAGAGTCTGCCATCTTTGGTTGGAAAAGGTCCCACGTTGGAGAGAATGCTAGCATTTCTGGGAGAGAAGAGCATCTATGTTTGAAAAAGCAGGGAGTAGTGAGAGGAAAGGTGCTAGGGTTTGGGGTGAAAACAACACCTGGAGGGGATGAGCATGGTGTTTCTGGAAGACAAAGTCCAGTATTTTGGGGAGCAAAGCGGTCTTTCTGGGAGAAAAAGTCATCTCTTAGGCAGAAAGCTGGTCTTTCTGTGGTCCAATCCCATATTCCTTATGGTAAGTATCATTGTGTGGAGTGTGGAGTAGTCCTTGTGGGATGAAATGCCATCTCTTTGGGAGAAAGGTGGTATGTTGTTGGGAAAATATCATCTATTTGGGAGAAGAGTGGTATTTCTGAGAGAAAATATCCTATTTTTGTTTGAAAAGACTTCTATTTCTTTGGCATTGTCATGTCGTATTTTGAGGATGAACCGTGGAGTATATCTAAGAAAAGCTGTATTTCAGGTAGTAAATGTCATCCGTTTGGGGAGAAAGCTGGAGAAAGTAGTCCTTGTGGGATGAAATGCCGTCTCTGTGGGAGAATGGTGGTATTTTGCTGCGATAATGTCATCTTTTTGGAAGAAAGCTGGCTTTCCTGTCAGAAAATTTGTTAGTTTTGGCTGAAAATATGCTATTTATTATCGTAGTGTTGTATTTTGTGGAGAAAAAGGAAACTGATCTTTCTGGGCAAATATATCATGTATTTGGAAGAAATGTTCTTGTATCTTTGATAAAGCTGGCATTTCTGGGAGAAAATGTCATCTATTTCAGGGAATGCTTGTATTCTTGGGAAAAAATATGGTATTTTTGGAACAAATTGTCACATTTTGGATTGAAAAGTGTTATTTCTGGAAGAAAATATCCTGCATTTGGGAGAGCACTGCTATTTTGGGGATACGAGGTCATTTTTTCGGCAGTAGTGACACGAGGGAAGAGGCCGAAGCCCAGCTCACTACAACCTCCCTTCAGGGAGTTAGAGAGAACAAGAAGGTGTTTCTGAGGCTCCTCTTCTCCAGACTGAACAAGCCCAGCTCCTTCAGCCGCTCCTCGTAAGGCCTGTGCTCCAGACCCCTCACCAGTTTTGGCACCCTTCTTTGAACCCGCTCCAGGGCCTCAATGTCTTTCTTGCAGTGAGGGGCCCAAAAGTGGACACAGTACTTGAGGTGCGGCCTCACCAGAGCTGAGGACAGGGGGACAATCACTTGCCTGTTCCTGCTGGCAACGCCCTTCCTGATGCAGGCCAGGATGCCATTGGCCTTCTTGGCCACCTGGGCACACTGCTGGCTCATGTTCAGTTGAGCATCAATCAACATCCCCAGGTCCACTTCCTCTACGCAGTCTTCTGCCCCAAGCCTGGAGCGTTGCCTGGGGTTGTAGCCAAAGTGCAGGACCCGGCCTTTGGCCTTGTTGGAACTCATCCCAGTGGCTTCAGCCCAGCTCTCCAGCCTGTCCAGATCCCTCTGGAGGGCCTCGCTACCCCCAGGCAGATCCACACTTCCAGCCAGCTTGGTGTCATCCGCAAACTTGCGGAGGGTGCACTCAGTGCCCTCATCCAGGTCATCGAGAAAGATCTCGAGGAGGACAGGCCCCAGCACCGACCCCTGGGGAACACCGCTTGTGACCGCTCGCCAGCTGCATTTAGCTCCATTCACTACCACTCTTTGGGCCCGGCCTTCCAGCCACTTCCTTATCCAGCCAAAGCGTACCCGTCCAAGCCACGGGCTGCCAGCTTCCGCAGGAGAATGCTGTGGGAGACAGTGTCCAAGGCCTTGCTGAAGTCTAGGTAGATTACATCAACAGCCTTTCTCTCGTCTACCAGATGGCTCACTAGTTTCTAGAAGGAGATCAGGTTGGTCCAACAGGATCAGCCCTTCATGAACCCATGCTGGCTAGGCCTGATCCCCTGCATGTCCCGCACATGCCGTGTCATCTCCCTCAAGACAATCCACTCCATAACCTTTCCTGGCACCGAGGTCAGGCTAACAAGCCCGTCGTTCCTCCTTACAATCCTTCTTAGAGATGGCAGTCACATTGACAAGCCTCCAGTCTTCTGGGACCAGTCAACAAAGTCACCACTCAACAAAGCGCTGATAGATAATGGCGAGCGGTTCGGCTATCACCTGCGCCAGTTCCCTCAGCACTCTCGGGTGAATCCCATCTGGCCCCATGCACTTGTGACAGTCCAGCTGGACTAGTAGGTCTCTGACTGCGTCCTCCCGAATCGCGGGGAATTCTGCCTGCACTCCAGTCCAGACTACCAGGTCAGAGAGCGGAGTAGCCTGAGGATAACTGGTGTGACCTTTCAAGACAGGCATAAAGAAGGCATTCTGAACCTCTGCCTTTGCCATATCCTCAGTGCTCACATGACCAGCCTCATCTAGGAAAGAACGGAGATTCTCCTGAGTCCTCCTCATGCCGCTGATGTCTTTGTAAAAGGGCTCCTTGTTCCTTTGAAGCCCAGCGGCCAGGCTGAGTTCAAGCTGGGCCTTTCGGATTTTCCCTCCGCACATCCCAGCAACTTCTCTTTCGGAGTCACGCGTCCCTTCTTCCACTGGACGTAGATTCTCTTCTTCTCCCGCAGCCTCAAGAATCGCTCCCTGTTCATACATCCCCGCCGGTCTTCTTCCCTCCCCGCCGGCTCATTGTGCTGCTCGGGGGGACAGCCCGCTCCTGCGCCTTTCAGACTTCCTTCCTGAAGAGCCACCAGCCGTCTTGGACCCTTTACTCTCTCAGAGGGAAACCCAGGGGATTCCCTGACTAGCCTACCGAATAATTCCAAGTCCTGCCACAAGACCCACCTCCCACACCTACTGCTGCAGCCATGGGCAGTGTGGGCTGCGCTCACACTCTGACTGCCCTCCCTGTTCTCGGTGGGCAGTAGCACCCTTTTCTTGCCTCTTCTCACCTCTTCTCACCAGGCCCCTTAGCTGGGCTGCTTTTAGCCTGGCAGAAAAGGCTCAAGGTTCACCTCACAGGTAAGAGGGAGCAGTGCTGACTCCAACCTGCTGCCTCAGCAGTCCTCCCACAAACTGCCAGCTGCTGCCAGCCCCAGCACTGGCACAGGGCTTTTCCTGGCTTCAAAAAAGCCCTAACAAGAGCCATGTGGTCGGCCTTTTTGCTTTAGCTCCCTTACCCAGTGCGGTCTTCTTTATACAAAGACAGCATTTTTTCCCCAAATACCAGACACCTCGCAAATAGACAATATTTTTCAAAACAGATGCGATTATCTCCCAGAAATACCAGTTTCCTTAGAAATACCTCACAAATTCGACCAAAAATACGACACTACACTCCTCAAGATTGCACTTACTCCCATCAAGACGGCATTTTATCACAGAAATACCTGCTTCTGCCCCCCAAAATAGGACGTTTTCTCCCCCCAAAACAAGACATTTTCTCCCAGAAATGCCACTTCTCTTAGAAATACCTCCCGTTTCATCCCAAGAATACTACTTGACGCTCCTCAGGATCACACTTACTCCCATCTACATGGCCTTTTCTCCCAGATACACCAGCTTTCTCCCAAATACACGACATTTTCTCCAAGCAACACCCGTTTCCTCCCAAAGATGGCATATATTCCCCCAGAAACTCCTGCTTCTTCTTCAAAATACGGCCCCAAAATACCAGCTGTCTCACAAACGCATGTCGTTTTCCAACCAAGCACGCTACTATCTCCCCGAAACAGCACTTTGATGAGAAATACCTGACATTTGCTCTCCAAAAGACTTCGTGACACTCCTCCAGAGGTCATTTTCTCCCCTGTTTACCGTGTTTTCTCCCCGAGAGACCACTTGGCACACCAAAAAGACCACCCTTGCTCTCCACTATAAGACATTCTTTCCCACCATTTCCCACTTTTCTCCCTCACCTTTGTCCTTTTTTGCCCAGAAGTACCAGCTTTCTCCACATTCGATGACATTTGGTATCAGAAATGCCCGTTGTTCACCCAAAGGATGGATTTTTCTTCCAAAAAGAACACAGTAGCTCCCAGAAATACCAGCTTTCTCCAGTCCATTGAGATTAGCTCCCAGAAATACTGCTTTTTGCCCAAACACATCGTGTATTCCACCATAACTATCTTATCTTAATCCTAAGGAATACGTTTTCTTCCAGACCTATGGCTTTTTCTCCCAGAAATACCACCCTTCTCCCAAATACGTGGCTTTTCCTCCCACAAGTCCTACTTGTGGCCCACAAGTCCTACTTGGCCATCCAAAGGAGGACATTTCCTCCCCCAAGAAGGAGACTTGCTCCCTGAAAAACCAGCTTTCTCCCCTAATACATGGCGTTTTCTTCCAGAAATACAGCTTTTCTGACATATGCTTCACGATTCATCCGCAAAATACTATGTGACTACGCCAAAGGTGACTTTTTCCAACAAATCTATGAACTTCTCTCCCACAAATATCAGCATTCTCCATAACAGATGACATTTTCCACCACAAGTACGACTCCACACCCCACTGGATGGTACTTACCATCAGACTTTTCTATCCTTCATATCACAGTTTCCTCCCAAATTAGATTTCCTTCCAGACATACCAGCATTCCCCGAAAGAGAGGACATTCTCCCCCGCAAATACCATCTTTTCTCCCACAAATGCCAGCTTTCTTGGAAATACTGCCCATTTCCTCCCAATTAGGCTAGATGGCACTTAGTTCTGCCCAATCATACGGCTTTTTATCGCGCAAGTTGCATTTTTGTCCCAAATAGACGACATCTAATGACAGGGATACCATTTTTCTCCCATGGCTGTGACATTTTCTGCCAGAAATACCAGTTCTCTCTTCAATGTGGGACGTTTCCTTCCTGAAATATTAGCTTTGTCACCAATACATCATCTCTCCCTCCCTCAATCAAAAGATGAGACTGTTTCCAGGGAATACCAGCTTTCTTAAAAATACCTCATACTTTCTCCAAGAAGTTCGTTAGTATAATCCTCAAGATGACACTTGCACCCAAAACTGGGAGATTTTCTCTCCGAAATGCATGCTTCTCCCTCACTGAACGGCATCTTCTCCCCATATTAGGACATTATCTCCCAGAAATACCTCATTTCTCCAATCCAATGACATGATCGCCTGGAAATACAGCCTTTCGCCAAATCGATAGCATTTTCCACTAGAGGCGTCCCATTTCCCCCAAATACATAGCATTTCCTTCACACAGAAGGAGATTTCATTTATTCATGAAAAACCATGATTCTCCCAAAGAGATGACATTTTCTACCAGAAATGCAGGTTTTCTTAAAAATACGTCCTGGTTTTTGGGTGGTTCTCTATTTCTACAATTCTGAAGCCTGTGACGAATAAGTATAGATGGGAAGAGCTTCTCTACTAAGACATTTCTTGCATTATGAGATGAAAATGAGAAAAATGGAGAGCACTTCCAAAGAAAGCAACTGAATATTCGGGAACCTAGAGATGTGATGCTCTCACGGAGAACATTTCAGAAAGTCGAGAGCGATCGATTCTTGACCGCGGAAAAAAATGACCCTGCTCGAAGGAACAGAAGTAAGCTGAATTCGCTCGTTCTCGGCATCGCAGTTCCGCTCTTTCGCTCTCGTGCGTCGAAAGCGGCACTCGCGCTGAACCGCTCCGGAGAGTTTGCAGTTGCTGGCCGGTACATCGCGGTTCTCCCCGAACGCCGCTTTCAGCCTTCAGCAGCGGTCTCGTTTCTCTCGGATGCCGAGAAAGAGCGACTTCAGCCGGATGCTTTTCTGCGACGAGCGGCTTCTTCTGCGCACATCGCAAAGGAGCGCTTCTCACTTCTCCTTGTCCCCATGCAGAATGCACTCCGCTTCTCTCTCACTCTTCGGTCTCTCCCTTTATTCCTAGCAACATTGCGTTTTGGTGTGGCTCTGCGATGCTACACGTCAGCATTCTGTGACGAACAGAGTAGAAGGGAAAATCCCCTCTAAGAAGGCAGCTAGAAGTCCGAGGAGCGGCACACGTTGTGCTTTCAGGGAGGACGTTACAGAAAGTCGAGAGCTGTGGATTCTTTCCTGCGCAGAAAAAAACCCCTGTTTTCAGGCAACGCAGTACGCTGAATTCGCTCGTTCTCGGCATCGCAGTTCCGCGATTTCGCTCTCGTGCGTCGAAAGCGGCACTCGCGCTGAACCGCTCCGGAGAGTTTGCAGTTGCTGGCCGCGAAATCGCGGTTCTCCGCGAACGCCGCTTTCAGCCTTCAGCAGCGGTCTCGTTTCTCTCGGATGCCGAGAAAGAGCGACTTCAGCCGGATGCTTTTCTGCGACGAGCGGCTTCTTCTGCGCACATCGCAAACGAGCGCTTCTCACTTCTCCTTGTCCCCATGCAGAATGCACTCCGCTTCTCTCTCACTCTTCGGTCTCTCCCTTTATTCCTAGCAACATTGCGTTTTGGTGTGGCTCTGCGATGCTACACGTCAGCATTCTGTGACGAACAGAGTAGAAGGGAAAATCCCCTCTAAGAAGGCAGCTAGAAGTCCGAGGAGCGGCACACGTTGTGCTTTCAGGGAGGACGTTACAGAAAATCGAGAGCTGTGGATTCTTTCCTGCGGAGGAAAAAACCCCTGTTTTCAGGCAACGCAGTACGCTGAATTCGCTCGTTCTCGGCATCGCAGTTCCGCGATTTCGCTCTCGTGCGTCGAAAGCGGCACTCGCGCTGAACCGCTCCGGAGAGTTTGCAGTTGCTGGCCGCGAAATCGCGGTTCTCCCCGAACGCCGCTTTCAGGCTTCAGCAGCGGTCTCGTTTCTCTCGGATGCCGAGAAAGAGCGACTTCAGCCGGATGCTTTTCTGCGACGAGCGGCTTCTTCTGCGCACATCGCAAACGAGCGCTTCTCACTTCTCCTTGTGCCCGTGCATTCTGCATGACGCTTCTCTCTCAGTCTTCTGTCTCTCCCTTTATTCCTAGCAACATTGCGTTTTGGTGTGGCTCTGCGATGCTACACGTCAGCATTCTGTGACGAACAGAGTAGAAGGGAAAATCCCCTCTAAGAAGGCAGCTAGAAGTCCGAGGAGCGGCACACGTTGTGCTTTCAGGGAGGACGTTACAGAAAGTCGAGAGCTGTGGATTCTTTCCTGCGCAGAAAAAAACCCCTGTTTTCAGGCAATGCAGTACGCTGAATTCGCTCGTTCTCGGCATCGCAGTTCCGCGATTTCGCTCTCGTGCGTCGAAAGCGGCACTCGCGCTGAACCGCTCCGGAGAGTTTGCAGTTGCTGGCCGCGAAATCGCGGTTCTCCCCGAACGCCGCTTTCAGGCTTCAGCAGCGGTCTCGTTTCTCTCGGATGCCGAGAAAGAGCGACTTCAGCCGGATGCTTTTCTGCGACGAGCGGCTTCTTCTGCGCACATCGCAAACGAGCGCTTCTCACTTCTCCTTGTGCCCGTGCATTCTCCATGACGCTTCTCTCTCATTCTTCTGCCTTTCTCTTTATTCCTAGCAACATTGCGTTTTGGTGTGGCTCTCCGATGCTACACGTCAGCATTCTGTGACGAACAGAGTAGTAGGGAAAATCCCCTCGAATTAGGAAGCTAGAAGTTCAAGGAGCGGCACACGTTGTGCTCTCAAGGGAGAGCGTTACAGAAAGTCGGTGCCATTGTTTCTGTTTTGCGGAGAAAAAAGCCCCTGCTTGCAGGCCATGTGGTAGCCAGATGTCGCACATTCTCGGCACCCGAGCAAAACGAGATTGCTGCGGAAGGCAGAAAGCGGCACTCGCGGTGAACCGCTGCGGAGAGTTTGAGTTGCTGGAATCTGCTCCATGGTCGCCTTGTGTACAGGCAGAATCCTCCACGCTGTGCTCCGTAGGAAGTGCCTAGATCTTTCTTTCGACTGACAGTTGGCATTCGTAAGGAGTACGACCTTACAATCCAAAATACCAAATTACTCAGAAATATCACATTGTCATCGAGAATTACCAGTCTCATTCCACGAATTGGAGCTTTTCACATCAGAAATATCAGCATTCTCCAAAAAATAAAGATATTTTCCAAAGGAATATCACTTCTGTCCTTAATATCGAAATTGTTCCCCGGAAATAACAATTTTCTGAACTCGTTTGAAAGGGAAGGATCATAAACTTGTGAAAAACGTGGAATTTCTGGAAGAAAACGCCACACCTAGGGAAAAATAAATTATCTGTGAGAAAAATGACAAATATATCTCCTACAAATGCTATATCTCAGGGAAAATGTCATTTTTAAAATTTTTTCGGAGAAATTAAACAGCGCACCTAGAGAAAACTTGAGCATTTAAATGACACATTCCAATGAGGGAAGAAAATACCATATTCCAAAAAAAAGAAATCATATTTCCAAAAGCAATGCAGTATTTCTGAAAGAAAATGCCACATTTCTAGGGGAATATTACCAAAAGAAAAAGAAAGGTATTTCTGGGAAAACTGTTGTTTCGGGGAGATGGTAGCATCCTTGGTTGGAAAATGACAGGTGTTTGTGAGAAAGCTGGTATTTTGGGGAAAAGGCCGTTTTCTAAGAATAAGCCTGTATTTCTGGGGGAATGTCTGCCATCTTTGGGAGAAAGCTGGTCTTTCTAGGAGAAAAGGCCATTTTCATGGGAGTAAGTGTGATCCTGAGGAGCGTCAAGTAGTATTCTTGGGATGAAACGGGAGGTATTTCTAAGAGCAGTGGTATCTCTGGGAGAAAATGTCTTGTTTTGGGAGATAATTTCCTATTTTGGGGAGCAGAAGCTGGTATTTCTGTGACCAAATGCCATCTTGATGGGAGTAAGTGAGATCTTGAGGAGTGTAAAGCAGCATTTTTCTTAGAAAATGGGAGTTATTTCAGAGAGTCCTGCTATTTCTGGGAGAAAATGAGCTCTCCTGGGGATTAAAATGGTCTGTCTGTGATAAAATGCCACAATTCCGGGAGAAACGGTACTCTTGAGGAATGCAATCTTGTATATTCGGGAGGAAATGGGCAATATTCCGAAGAGTCTCCCAGAAATACTCTGGGAGAAAATGTCCTCTTTTTGGAGAAAATGTCATCTTGAGGATTGTATGTGAAGAAAGCTTCAGATATTGAAGAGACAACTGGTATTTCTGGCAGAAACACATTTGGGAGATGAAACGGCCGTCTGATTGTTAGGAGTGGGAAGTAGAGGACTTGGGAAGAAAAATGGAGTATTTCTAAGAAAGCTGGTATTTCTGGGAGAAAAGAAGGTATTTCCGGGGGAAAATGTCTTCTATTTGGGGGAATGCTGGCATGTCTGGAAGGAAATCTCTTTTTGGAGGAAACTGTGATATGAAGTCTTGAAAAGCCTGATGGTAAGTATCATCCGATGGAGTGTGAAGAAGTACTTGTGGTAGAAAATGTCATCTGTTCGGGAGAATGGTGGTATTTGTGGGAGAAAAGATCCTATTTCTGTTGGAAAACGTCACCTTTGGCATTGTCCTGTAGTGTTCTGTGGATGAAGCGTGAAGCATATGTAAGAAAAGCTGTATTTCTGGTAGAAAACGTCATCTGTTTGGGGAGAAAGCTGGTTTTTCAGGGAGCAAGTCTCCTTCTTTGGGGAGGAAATGTCCTCTTTCGGGTGGCCAAGTTAGACTTGTGGGAGGAAAAGCCACGGATTTGGGAGAAAGCTGGTATTAGTGGGAGGAAATGGCATAGGTCTGGAAGCAAGTGTCCTCTTTAGGATTGAAACGTGATAGTTGTGGTGGAGAATATCATGTGTTTGAACGAAAAGCAGTCTTTCTGGGAGATCATGTCATTGGATTGGAAAAGCTGTTATTTCTGGGAGCTACTGTCTTGTTTTTGGAAGCAAATGCCGTCCTTTGGGTGAAAAACAGGCATTACAGGGAGAATGTCAGTTCTTCTGAAGACAAGTGCTATTTCTGGGAGAGTCTGCCATCTTTGGTTGGAAAAGGTCCCACGTTGGAGAGAATGCTAGCATTTCTGGGAGAGAAGAGCATCTATGTTTGAAAAAGCAGGGAGTAGTGAGAGGAAAGGTGCTAGGGTTTGGGGTGAAAACAACACCTGGAGGGGATGAGCATGGTGTTTCTGGAAGACAAAGTCCAGTATTTCGGGGAGCAAAGTGGTCTTTCTGGGAGAAAATGTCCTGTTTTGGGGGATGAAAGTGGTATTTCTGGGAGAAAATGTCCTATTTCAGGGGAGAAAAGTGGAATTTGTGGTAGAAAATATCCTGTTTTGGGGAGAAAGCTGGTCTTTCTGGGAGAAAAGGTCCCATATTTGGAGAGAACTGGTCTATCTGGCCGCCAAGGCCATATTTCTGAGGAGAAAGCTGGTCTCTCTGGGTGAACGTGTCCTACTCTTGGGGCGAGAAATGGTATTTCTGGAAGAAAATGTGCAATGTAGTGGAGAAAAGAGGTATTTGTGGGTGAAACTTGCCTCTTTTGAGGCAGAAAGCTGGTCTTTGTAGGAGCAAATGTCCCATTTGGGGGGATAAAACTGGTATTTCTGGGAGAGACTGTCCTTACGTTGGGGGGCAAACTGGTATTTGTTGAAGAAAATGTCCTATTTCGGTGGAGAAAACTGGTATTTCTGGGAGAAACTGTCCTACTATTGGGGCGAAAACTGGTATTTCTAGAAGAAAATGTCCAGTTCAGCGGAGAAAGGTGGTATTTGTAGGTGAAACTTGCCTCTTTTGAAGTAGGAAACTGGTATTTGTGGGCGAATCTGCCCTATTTTGAGGCTGAAATCTGGTATTTGTGGGAGCAACTTCCCTCTTTTGGTGGAGAAAAGAGGTATTTCTGGGAGAACACGTTCTGTGTTTGGGAGAAAACTGCCATTTCTGGAAGAAAATGTCCACTCTGGGGGGAGAAAGCTGGTCTTTCTGGGAGCAATGGTCCTGTTCTGGGGAGAATACTGGCATTTCTGGGAGAGACTGTCCTATTGTCACGGAGCAAAGTGGTATTTGTGGGAGAAACTGTCCCATTTTGGGGTAGAAAATTGTGATGCTACAAAGAAGAATGTCAATGTTAAGAGAAAACTGATATTTCTGGGAGAAACTGTCCTATCTGGGGGAGAAAACTGGTATTTCCGGGAGAAAATGTCCAGCATCTGGGAGAGAAGAGGTATTTCTGGGAGAAACTGTCCTATTTCATGGAGGGAACCTGGTGTTTCCGTGAGAGAATGTCCTATTTTGGGGGAGAAAAGTGGTATTTCTGGGAGAAACTATGACATATTTTGGAGAAAGCTGGTATTTCTGGGAGTAAACATCATCTATCTGCGAGAAAGCTGGCATTCCTGGCGGAAACTGCAATGTGATTGGGAGAAAACTGGTATTCCTGCGTGAAAATGTCATCTCTTTTGGAGTAAATGTCATAGTTGCTGTGGAAAAGCATGATTTCTGGGAAAATGCCATCTACTTGAGGAGAACACAGGTATTTCTCAGAGGAAATCTCCTCTATTTTGGTGAAAGCTGGTATTTCTGGGAGAGAATGTCCTATTTCTGGGCAGAAAGCTGGTATTTCTGGGAGAAAAGGTCCCATATTTGGGAGCAAACTGGTCTATCTGGCCGCCAAGGCCATATTTCTGGGGAGAAAGCTGGTATCTCTGGGAGAACGTGTCCTAATCTTGGGGCGAGAACTGGTATTTCTAGAAGAAAATGTGCAATGTAGTGGAGAAAAGAGGTATTTGTGGGTGAAACTTGCCTCTTCTGAGGCAGAAATCTGGTCTTTGTGGGAGAAAATGTCCTGTTTTGGGGAGAATCCTGGTATTTGTGGGAGAAAATGTCCCATTGTGGGGTAGAAAACTGTCATTCTACAAAATAAGTCAAATCCTAAGAGAAAACTGGTCTGTGTGGGAGAAAATGTCCTATATTGGGGAGAAAAATGGTCTATCTGGCAAACAATGGCCTATTTCTGGGGAGAAAGCTGGTATTTTTAGGCCAAAATATCATCTGTTTGGGAAAAAGCAGGAATTTCTGGAAGAAGATGTCATCGATTTGGGAAAGAGCTGATATTTCTGGTGGAAAATGTCCTCTCTTTTGGGAGAAGGCTGGTCTTTCTGGGCAAAAAGAGTGTATTTCTGGAGGGAAATGTGTTCTTTGGAGTTGCAGTGTGGTATTTCTGTGAGAAAATGCAATCGACAGGAGAGAAAAGTGGTACTTGGGCAGAATCTCTCCGATGTTTGGCTGAAAAACGTCACCTGGAACAGCTGGAAGTCGTATGTTTTGGAGAACATGTCAGTTCTTCTGAAGACAAGTGCTATTTCTGGGAGAGTCTGCCATCTTTGGTTGGAAAAGGTCCCACGTTGGAGAGAATGCTAGCATTTCTGGGAGAGAAGAGCATCTATGTTTGAAAAAGCAGGGAGTAGTGAGAGGAAAGGTGCTAGGGTTTGGGGTGAAAACAACACCTGGAGGGGATGAGCATGGTGTTTCTGGAAGACAAAGTCCAGTATTTCGGGGAGCAAAGCGGTCTTTCTGGGAGAAAAAGTCATCTCTTAGGCAGAAAGCTGGTCTTTCTGTGGTCCAATCCCATATTCCTTATGGTAAGTATCATTGTGTGGAGTGTGGAGTAGTCCTTGTGGGATGAAATGCCATCTCTTTGGGAGAAAGGTGGTATGTTGTTGGGAAAATATCATCTATTTGGGAGAAGAGTGGTATTTCTGAGAGAAAATATCCTATTTTTGTTTGAAAAGACTTCTATTTCTTTGGCATTGTCATGTCGTATTTTGAGGATGAACCGTGGAGTATATCTAAGAAAAGCTGTATTTCAGGTAGTAAATGTCATCCGTTTGGGGAGAAAGCTGGAGAAAGTAGTCCTTGTGGGATGAAATGCCGTCTCTGTGGGAGAATGGTGGTATTTTGCTGCGATAATGTCATCTTTTTGGAAGAAAGCTGGCTTTCCTGTCAGAAAATTTGTTAGTTTTGGCTGAAAATATGCTATTTATTATCGTAGTGTTGTATTTTGTGGAGAAAAAGGAAACTGATCTTTCTGGGCAAATATATCATGTATTTGGAAGAAATGTTCTTGTATCTTTGATAAAGCTGGCATTTCTGGGAGAAAATGTCATCTATTTCGGGGAATGCTTGTATTCTTGGGAAAAAATATGGTATTTTTGGAACAAATTGTCACATTTTGGATTGAAAAGTGTTATTTCTGGAAGAAAATATCCTGCATTTGGGAGAGCACTGCTATTTCGGGGATACGAGGTCATTTTTTCGGCAGTAGTGACACGAGGGAAGAGGCCGAAGCCCAGCTCACTACAACCTCCCTTCAGGGAGTTAGAGAGAACAAGAAGGTGTTTCTGAGGCTCCTCTTCTCCAGACTGAACAAGCCCAGCTCCTTCAGCCGCTCCTCGTAAGGCCTGTGCTCCAGACCCCTCACCAGTTTTGGCACCCTTCTTTGAACCCGCTCCAGGGCCTCAATGTCTTTCTTGCAGTGAGGGGCCCAAAAGTGGACACAGTACTTGAGGTGCGGCCTCACCAGAGCTGAGGACAGGGGGACAATCACTTGCCTGTTCCTGCTGGCAACGCCCTTCCTGATGCAGGCCAGGATGCCATTGGCCTTCTTGGCCACCTGGGCACACTGCTGGCTCATGTTCAGTTGAGCATCAATCAACATCCCCAGGTCCACTTCCTCTACGCAGTCTTCTGCCCCAAGCCTGGAGCGTCGCCTGGGGTTGTTGCAGCCAAAGTGCAGGACCCGGCCTTTGGCCTTGTTGGAACTCATCCCATTGGCTTCAGCCCAGCTCTCCAGCCTGTCCAGATCCCTCTGGAGGGCCTCGCTACCCCCAGGCAGATCCACACTTCCAGCCAGCTTGGTGTCATCCGCAAACTTGCGGAGGGTGCACTCAGTGCCCTCATCCAGGTCATCGAGAAAGATCTCGAGGAGGACAGGCCCCAGCACCGACCCCTGGGGAACACCGCTTGTGACCGCTCGCCAGCTGCATTTAGCTCCATTCACTACCACTCTTTGGGCCCGGCCTTCCAGCCACTTCCTTATCCAGCCAAAGCGTACCCGTCCAAGCCACGGGCTGCCAGCTTCCGCAGGAGAATGCTGTGGGAGACAGTGTCCAAGGCCTTGCTGAAGTCTAGGTAGATTACATCAACAGCCTTTCTCTCGTCTACCAGATGGCTCACTAGTTTCTAGAAGGAGATCAGGTTGGTCCAACAGGATCAGCCCTTCATGAACCCATGCTGGCTAGGCCTGATCCCCTGCATGTCCCGCACATGCCGTGTCATCTCCCTCAAGACAATCCACTCCATAACCTTTCCTGGCACCGAGGTCAGGCTAACAAGCCCGTCGTTCCTCCTTACAATCCTTCTTAGAGATGGCAGTCACATTGACAAGCCTCCAGTCTTCTGGGACCAGTCAACAAAGTCACCACTCAACAAAGCGCTGATAGATAATGGCGAGCGGTTCGGCTATCACCTGCGCCAGTTCCCTCAGCACTCTCGGGTGAATCCCATCTGGCCCCATGCACTTGTGACAGTCCAGCTGGACTAGTAGGTCTCTGACTGCGTCCTCCCGAATCGCGGGGAATTCTGCCTGCACTCCAGTCCAGACTACCAGGTCAGAGAGCGGAGTAGCCTGAGGATAACTGGTGTGACCTTTCAAGACAGGCATAAAGAAGGCATTCTGAACCTCTGCCTTTGCCATATCCTCAGTGCTCACATGACCAGCCTCATCTAGGAAAGAACGGAGATTCTCCTGAGTCCTCCTCATGCCGCTGATGTCTTTGTAAAAGGGCTCCTTGTTCCTTTGAAGCCCAGCGGCCAGGCTGAGTTCAAGCTGGGCCTTTCGGATTTTCCCTCCGCACATCCCAGCAACTTCTCTTTCGGAGTCACGCGTCCCTTCTTCCACTGGACGTAGATTCTCTTCTTCTCCCGCAGCCTCAAGAATCGCTCCCTGTTCATCCATCCCCGCCGGTCTTCTTCCCTCCCCGCCGGCTCATTGTGCTGCTCGGGGGGACAGCCCGCTCCTGCGCCTTTCAGACTTCCTTCCTGAAGAGCCACCAGCCGTCTTGGACCCTTTACTCTCTCAGAGGGAAACCCAGGGGATTCCCTGACTAGCCTACCGAATAATTCCAAGTCCTGCCACAAGACCCACCTCCCACACCTACTGCTGCAGCCATGGGCAGTGTGGGCTGCGCTCACACTCTGACTGCCCTCCCTGTTCTCGGTGGGCAGTAGCACCCTTTTCTTGCCTCTTCTCACCTCTTCTCACCAGGCCCCTTAGCTGGGCTGCTTTTAGCCTGGCAGAAAAGGCTCAAGGTTCACCTCACAGGTAAGAGGGAGCAGTGCTGACTCCAACCTGCTGCCTCAGCAGTCCTCCCACAAACTGCCAGCTGCTGCCAGCCCCAGCACTGGCACAGGGCTTTTCCTGGCTTCAAAAAAGCCCTAACAAGAGCCATGTGGTCGGCCTTTTTGCTTTAGCTCCCTTACCCAGTGCGGTCTTCTTTATACAAAGACAGCATTTTTTCCCCAAATACCAGACACCTCGCAAATAGACAATATTTTTCAAAACAGATGCGATTATCTCCCAGAAATACCAGTTTCCTTAGAAATACCTCACAAATTCGACCAAAAATACGACACTACACTCCTCAAGATTGCACTTACTCCCATCAAGACGGCATTTTATCACAGATATACCTGCTTCTGCCCCCCAAAATAGGACGTTTTCTCCCCCCAAAACAAGACATTTTCTCCCAGAAATGCCACTTCTCTTAGAAATACCTCCCGTTTCATCCCAAGAATACTACTTGACGCTCCTCAGGATCACACTTACTCCCATCTACATGGCCTTTTCTCCCAGATACACCAGCTTTCTCCCAAATACACGACATTTTCTCCAAGCAACACCCGTTTCCTCCCAAAGATGGCATATATTCCCCCAGAAACTCCTGCTTCTTCTTCAAAATACGGCCCCAAAATACCAGCTGTCTCACAAACGCATGTCGTTTTCCAACCAAGCACGCTACTATCTCCCCGAAACAGCACTTTGATGAGAAATACCTGACATTTGCTCTCCAAAAGACTTCGTGACACTCCTCCAGAGGTCATTTTCTCCCCTGTTTACCGTGTTTTCTCCCCGAGAGACCACTTGGCACACCAAAAAGACCACCCTTGCTCTCCACTATAAGACATTCTTTCCCACCATTTCCCACTTTTCTCCCTCACCTTTGTCCTTTTTTGCCCAGAAGTACCAGCTTTCTCCACATTCGATGACATTTGGTATCAGAAATGCCCGTTGTTCACCCAAAGGATGGATTTTTCTTCCAAAAAGAACACAGTAGCTCCCAGAAATACCAGCTTTCTCCAGTCCATTGAGATTAGCTCCCAGAAATACTGCTTTTTGCCCAAACACATCGTGTATTCCACCATAACTATCTTATCTTAATCCTAAGGAATACGTTTTCTTCCAGACCTATGGCTTTTTCTCCCAGAAATACCACCCTTCTCCCAAATACGTGGCTTTTCCTCCCACAAGTCCTACTTGTGGCCCACAAGTCCTACTTGGCCATCCAAAGGAGGACATTTCCTCCCCCAAGAAGGAGACTTGCTCCCTGAAAAACCAGCTTTCTCCCCTAATACATGGCGTTTTCTTCCAGAAATACAGCTTTTCTGACATATGCTTCACGATTCATCCGCAAAATACTATGTGACTACGCCAAAGGTGACTTTTTCCAACAAATCTATGAACTTCTCTCCCACAAATATCAGCATTCTCCATAACAGATGACATTTTCCACCACAAGTACGACTCCACACCCCACTGGATGGTACTTACCATCAGACTTTTCTATCCTTCATATCACAGTTTCCTCCCAAATTAGATTTCCTTCCAGACATACCAGCATTCCCCGAAAGAGAGGACATTCTCCCCCGCAAATACCATCTTTTCTCCCACAAATGCCAGCTTTCTTGGAAATACTGCCCATTTCCTCCCAATTAGGCTAGATGGCACTTAGTTCTGCCCAATCATACGGCTTTTTATCGCGCAAGTTGCATTTTTGTCCCAAATAGACGACATCTAATGACAGGGATACCATTTTTCTCCCATGGCTGTGACATTTTCTGCCAGAAATACCAGTTCTCTCTTCAATGTGGGACGTTTCCTTCCTGAAATATTAGCTTTGTCACCAATACATCATCTCTCCCTCCCTCAATCAAAAGATGAGACTGTTTCCAGGGAATACCAGCTTTCTTAAAAATACCTCATACTTTCTCCAAGAAGTTCGTTAGTATAATCCTCAAGATGACACTTGCACCCAAAACTGGGAGATTTTCTCTCCGAAATGCATGCTTCTCCCTCACTGAACGGCATCTTCTCCCCATATTAGGACATTATCTCCCAGAAATACCTCATTTCTCCAATCCAATGACATGATCGCCTGGAAATACAGCCTTTCGCCAAATCGATAGCATTTTCCACTAGAGGCGTCCCATTTCCCCCAAATACATAGCATTTCCTTCACACAGAAGGAGATTTCATTTATTCATGAAAAACCATGATTCTCCCAAAGAGATGACATTTTCTACCAGAAATGCAGGTTTTCTTAAAAATACGTCCTGGTTTTTGGGTGGTTCTCTATTTCTACAATTCTGAAGCCTGTGACGAATAAGTATAGATGGGAAGAGCTTCTCTACTAAGACATTTCTTGCATTATGAGATGAAAATGAGAAAAATGGAGAGCACTTCCAAAGAAAGCAACTGAATATTCGGGAACCTAGAGATGTGATGCTCTCACGGAGAACATTTCAGAAAGTCGAGAGCGATCGATTCTTGACCGCGGAAAAAAATGACCCTGCTCGAAGGAACAGAAGTAAGCTGAATTCGCTCGTTCTCGGCATCGCAGTTCCGCTCTTTCGCTCTCGTGCGTCGAAAGCGGCACTCGCGCTGAACCGCTCCGGAGAGTTTGCAGTTGCTGGCCGGTACATCGCGGTTCTCCCCGAACGCCGCTTTCAGCCTTCAGCAGCGGTCTCGTTTCTCTCGGATGCCGAGAAAGAGCGACTTCAGCCGGATGCTTTTCTGCGACGAGCGGCTTCTTCTGCGCACATCGCAAACGAGCGCTTCTCACTTCTCCTTGTCCCCATGCAGAATGCACTCCGCTTCTCTCTCACTCTTCGGTCTCTCCCTTTATTCCTAGCAACATTGCGTTTTGGTGTGGCTCTGCGATGCTACACGTCAGCATTCTGTGACGAACAGAGTAGAAGGGAAAATCCCCTCTAAGAAGGCAGCTAGAAGTCCGAGGAGCGGCACACGTTGTGCTTTCAGGGAGGACGTTACAGAAAGTCGAGAGCTGTGGATTCTTTCCTGCGCAGAAAAAAACCCCTGTTTTCAGGCAACGCAGTACGCTGAATTCGCTCGTTCTCGGCATCGCAGTTCCGCGATTTCGCTCTCGTGCGTCGAAAGCGGCACTCGCGCTGAACCGCTCCGGAGAGTTTGCAGTTGCTGGCCGCGAAATCGCGGTTCTCCGCGAACGCCGCTTTCAGCCTTCAGCAGCGGTCTCGTTTCTCTCGGATGCCGAGAAAGAGCGACTTCAGCCGGATGCTTTTCTGCGACGAGCGGCTTCTTCTGCGCACATCGCAAACGAGCGCTTCTCACTTCTCCTTGTCCCCATGCAGAATGCACTCCGCTTCTCTCTCACTCTTCGGTCTCTCCCTTTATTCCTAGCAACATTGCGTTTTGGTGTGGCTCTGCGATGCTACACGTCAGCATTCTGTGACGAACAGAGTAGAAGGGAAAATCCCCTCTAAGAAGGCAGCTAGAAGTCCGAGGAGCGGCACACGTTGTGCTTTCAGGGAGGACGTTACAGAAAATCGAGAGCTGTGGATTCTTTCCTGCGGAGGAAAAAACCCCTGTTTTCAGGCAACGCAGTACGCTGAATTCGCTCGTTCTCGGCATCGCAGTTCCGCGATTTCGCTCTCGTGCGTCGAAAGCGGCACTCGCGCTGAACCGCTCCGGAGAGTTTGCAGTTGCTGGCCGCGAAATCGCGGTTCTCCCCGAACGCCGCTTTCAGGCTTCAGCAGCGGTCTCGTTTCTCTCGGATGCCGAGAAAGAGCGACTTCAGCCGGATGCTTTTCTGCGACGAGCGGCTTCTTCTGCGCACATCGCAAACGAGCGCTTCTCACTTCTCCTTGTGCCCGTGCATTCTGCATGACGCTTCTCTCTCAGTCTTCTGTCTCTCCCTTTATTCCTAGCAACATTGCGTTTTGGTGTGGCTCTGCGATGCTACACGTCAGCATTCTGTGACGAACAGAGTAGAAGGGAAAATCCCCTCTAAGAAGGCAGCTAGAAGTCCGAGGAGCGGCACACGTTGTGCTTTCAGGGAGGACGTTACAGAAAGTCGAGAGCTGTGGATTCTTTCCTGCGCAGAAAAAAACCCCTGTTTTCAGGCAATGCAGTACGCTGAATTCGCTCGTTCTCGGCATCGCAGTTCCGCGATTTCGCTCTCGTGCGTCGAAAGCGGCACTCGCGCTGAACCGCTCCGGAGAGTTTGCAGTTGCTGGCCGCGAAATCGCGGTTCTCCCCGAACGCCGCTTTCAGGCTTCAGCAGCGGTCTCGTTTCTCTCGGATGCCGAGAAAGAGCGACTTCAGCCGGATGCTTTTCTGCGACGAGCGGCTTCTTCTGCGCACATCGCAAACGAGCGCTTCTCACTTCTCCTTGTGCCCGTGCATTCTCCATGACGCTTCTCTCTCATTCTTCTGCCTTTCTCTTTATTCCTAGCAACATTGCGTTTTGGTGTGGCTCTCCGATGCTACACGTCAGCATTCTGTGACGAAGAGAGTAGAAGGGAAAATCCCCTCTAAGAAGGCAGCTAGAAGTCCGAGGAGCGGCACACGTTGTGCTCTCAAGGGAGAGCGTTACAGAAAGTCGGTGCCATTGTTTCTGTTTTGCGGAGAAAAAAGCCCCTGCTTGCAGGCCATGTGGTAGCCAGATGTCGCACATTCTCGGCACCCGAGCAAAACGAGATTGCTGCGGAAGGCAGAAAGCGGCACTCGCGGTGAACCGCTGCGGAGAGTTTGAGTTGCTGGAATCTGCTCCATGGTCGCCTTGTGTACAGGCAGAATCCTCCACGCTGTGCTCCGTAGGAAGTGCCTAGATCTTTCTTTCGACTGACAGTTGGCATTCGTAAGGAGTACGACCTTACAATCCAAAATACCAAATTACTCAGAAATACCACATTGTCATCGAGAATTACCAGTCTCATTCCACGAATTGGAGCTTTTCACATCAGAAATATCAGCATTCTCCAAAAAATAAAGATATTTTCCAAAGGAATATCACTTCTGTCCTTAATATCGAAATTGTTCCCCGGAAATAACAATTTTCTGAACTCGTTTGAAAGGGAAGGATCATAAACTTGTGAAAAACGTGGAATTTCTGGAAGAAAACGCCACACCTAGGGAAAAATAAATTATCTGTGAGAAAAATGACAAATATATCTCCTACAAATGCTATATCTCAGGGAAAATGTCATTTTTAAAATTTTTTCGGAGAAATTAAACAGCGCACCTAGAGAAAACTTGAGCATTTAAATGACACATTCCAATGAGGGAAGAAAATACCATATTCCAAAAAAAAGAAATCATATTTCCAAAAGCAATGCAGTATTTCTGAAAGAAAATGCCACATTTCTAGGGGAATATTACCAAAAGAAAAAGAAAGGTATTTCTGGGAAAACTGTTGTTTCGGGGAGATGGTAGCATCCTTGGTTGGAAAATGACAGGTGTTTGTGAGAAAGCTGGTATTTTGGGGAAAAGGCCGTTTTCTAAGAATAAGCCTGTATTTCTGGGGGAATGTCTGCCATCTTTGGGAGAAAGCTGGTCTTTCTAGGAGAAAAGGCCATTTTCATGGGAGTAAGTGTGATCCTGAGGAGCGTCAAGTAGTATTCTTGGGATGAAACGGGAGGTATTTCTAAGAGCAGTGGTATCTCTGGGAGAAAATGTCTTGTTTTGGGAGATAATTTCCTATTTTGGGGAGCAGAAGCTGGTATTTCTGTGACCAAATGCCATCTTGATGGGAGTAAGTGAGATCTTGAGGAGTGTAAAGCAGCATTTTTCTTAGAAAATGGGAGTTATTTCAGAGAGTCCTGCTATTTCTGGGAGAAAATGAGCTCTCCTGGGGATTAAAATGGTCTGTCTGTGATAAAATGCCACAATTCCGGGAGAAACGGTACTCTTGAGGAATGCAATCTTGTATATTCGGGAGGAAATGGGCAATATTCCGAAGAGTCTCCCAGAAATACTCTGGGAGAAAATGTCCTCTTTTTGGAGAAAATGTCATCTTGAGGATTGTATGTGAAGAAAGCTTCAGATATTGAAGAGACAACTGGTATTTCTGGCAGAAACACATTTGGGAGATGAAACGGCCGTCTGATTGTTAGGAGTGGGAAGTAGAGGACTTGGGAAGAAAAATGGAGTATTTCTAAGAAAGCTGGTATTTCTGGGAGAAAAGAAGGTATTTCCGGGGGAAAATGTCTTCTATTTGGGGGAATGCTGGCATGTCTGGAAGGAAATCTCTTTTTGGAGGAAACTGTGATATGAAGTCTTGAAAAGCCTGATGGTAAGTATCATCCGATGGAGTGTGAAGAAGTACTTGTGGTAGAAAATGTCATCTGTTCGGGAGAATGGTGGTATTTGTGGGAGAAAAGATCCTATTTCTGTTGGAAAACGTCACCTTTGGCATTGTCCTGTAGTGTTCTGTGGATGAAGCGTGAAGCATATGTAAGAAAAGCTGTATTTCTGGTAGAAAACGTCATCTGTTTGGGGAGAAAGCTGGTTTTTCAGGGAGCAAGTCTCCTTCTTTGGGGAGGAAATGTCCTCTTTCGGGTGGCCAAGTTAGACTTGTGGGAGGAAAAGCCACGGATTTGGGAGAAAGCTGGTATTAGTGGGAGGAAATGGCATAGGTCTGGAAGCAAGTGTCCTCTTTAGGATTAAAACGTGATAGTTGTGGTGGAGAATATCATGTGTTTGAACGAAAAGCAGTCTTTCTGGGAGATCATGTCATTGGATTGGAAAAGCTGTTATTTCTGGGAGCTACTGTCTTGTTTTTGGAAGCAAATGCCGTCCTTTGGGTGAAAAACAGGCATTACAGGGAGAATGTCAGTTCTCCTGAAGACAAGTGCTATTTCTGGGAGAGTCTGCCATCTTTGGTTGGAAAAGGTCCCACGTTGGAGAGAATGCTAGCATTTCTGGGAGAGAAGAGCATCTATGTTTGAAAAAGCAGGGAGTAGTGAGAGGAAAGGTGCTAGGGTTTGGGGTGAAAACAACACCTGGAGGGGATGAGCATGGTGTTTCTGGAAGACAAAGTCCAGTATTTCGGGGAGCAAAGTGGTCTTTCTGGGAGAAAATGTCCTGTTTTGGGGGATGAAAGTGGTATTTCTGGGAGAAAATGTCCTATTTCAGGGGAGAAAAGTGGAATTTGTGGTAGAAAATATCCTGTTTTGGGGAGAAAGCTGGTCTTTCTGGGAGAAAAGGTCCCATATTTGGAGAGAACTGGTCTATCTGGCCGCCAAGGCCATATTTCTGAGGAGAAAGCTGGTCTCTCTGGGTGAACGTGTCCTACTCTTGGGGCGAGAAATGGTATTTCTGGAAGAAAATGTGCAATGTAGTGGAGAAAAGAGGTATTTGTGGGTGAAACTTGCCTCTTTTGAGGCAGAAAGCTGGTCTTTGTAGGAGCAAATGTCCCATTTGGGGGGATAAAACTGGTATTTCTGGGAGAGACTGTCCTTACGTTGGGGGGCAAACTGGTATTTGTTGAAGAAAATGTCCTATTTCGGTGGAGAAAACTGGTATTTCTGGGAGAAACTGTCCTACTATTGGGGCGAAAACTGGTATTTCTAGAAGAAAATGTCCAGTTCAGCGGAGAAAGGTGGTATTTGTAGGTGAAACTTGCCTCTTTTGAAGTAGGAAACTGGTATTTGTGGGCGAATCTGCCCTATTTTGAGGCTGAAATCTGGTATTTGTGGGAGCAACTTCCCTCTTTTGGTGGAGAAAAGAGGTATTTCTGGGAGAACACGTTCTGTGTTTGGGAGAAAACTGCCATTTCTGGAAGAAAATGTCCACTCTGGGGGGAGAAAGCTGGTCTTTCTGGGAGCAATGGTCCTGTTCTGGGGAGAATACTGGCATTTCTGGGAGAGACTGTCCTATTGTCACGGAGCAAAGTGGTATTTGTGGGAGAAACTGTCCCATTTTGGGGTAGAAAATTGTGATGCTACAAAGAAGAATGTCAATGTTAAGAGAAAACTGATATTTCTGGGAGAAACTGTCCTATCTGGGGGAGAAAAGTGGTATTTCCGGGAGAAAATGTCCAGCATCTGGGAGAGAAGAGGTATTTCTGGGAGAAACTGTCCTATTTCATGGAGGGAACCTGGTGTTTCCGTGAGAGAATGTCCTATTTTGGGGGAGAAAAGTGGTATTTCTGGGAGAAACTATGACATATTTTGGAGAAAGCTGGTCTTTCTGGGAGTAAACATCATCTATCTGCGAGAAAGCTGGCATTCCTGGCGGAAACTGCAATGTGATTGGGAGAAAACTGGTATTCCTGCGTGAAAATGTCATCTCTTTTGGAGTAAATGTCATAGTTGCTGTGGAAAAGCATGATTTCTGGGAAAATGCCATCTACTTGAGGAGAACACAGGTATTTCTCAGAGGAAATCTCCTCTATTTTGGTGAAAGCTGGTATTTCTGGGAGAGAATGTCCTATTTCTGGGCAGAAAGCTGGTATTTCTGGGAGAAAAGGTCCCATATTTGGGAGCAAACTGGTCTATCTGGCCGCCAAGGCCATATTTCTGGGGAGAAAGCTGGTATCTCTGGGAGAACCTGTCCTAATCTTGGGGCGAGAACTGGTATTTCTAGAAGAAAATGTGCAATGTAGTGGAGAAAAGAGGTATTTGTGGGTGAAACTTGCCTCTTCTGAGGCAGAAATCTGGTCTTTGTGGGAGAAAATGTCCTGTTTTGGGGAGAATCCTGGTATTTGTGGGAGAAAATGTCCCATTGTGGGGTAGAAAACTGTCATTCTACAAAATAAGTCAAATCCTAAGAGAAAACTGGTCTGTGTGGGAGAAAATGTCCTATATTGGGGAGAAAAATGGTCTATCTGGCAAACAATGGCCTATTTCTGGGGAGAAAGCTGGTATTTTTAGGCCAAAATATCATCTGTTTGGGAAAAAGCAGGAATTTCTGGAAGAAGATGTCATCGATTTGGGAAAGAGCTGATATTTCTGGTGGAAAATGTCCTCTCTTTTGGGAGAAGGCTGGTCTTTCTGGGCAAAAAGAGTGTATTTCTGGAGGGAAATGTGTTCTTTGGAGTTGCAGTGTGGTATTTCTGTGAGAAAATGCAATCGACAGGAGAGAAAAGTGGTACTTGGGCAGAATCTCTCCGATGTTTGGCTGAAAAACGTCACCTGGAACAGCTGGAAGTCGTATGTTTTGGAGAACATGTCAGTTCTTCTGAAGACAAGTGCTATTTCTGGGAGAGTCTGCCATCTTTGGTTGGAAAAGGTCCCACGTTGGAGAGAATGCTAGCATTTCTGGGAGAGAAGAGCATCTATGTTTGAAAAAGCAGGGAGTAGTGAGAGGAAAGGTGCTAGGGTTTGGGGTGAAAACAACACCTGGAGGGGATGAGCATGGTGTTTCTGGAAGACAAAGTCCAGTATTTTGGGGAGCAAAGCGGTCTTTCTGGGAGAAAAAGTCATCTCTTAGGCAGAAAGCTGGTCTTTCTGTGGTCCAATCCCATATTCCTTATGGTAAGTATCATTGTGTGGAGTGTGGAGTAGTCCTTGTGGGATGAAATGCCATCTCTTTGGGAGAAAGGTGGTATGTTGTTGGGAAAATATCATCTATTTGGGAGAAGAGTGGTATTTCTGAGAGAAAATATCCTATTTTTGTTTGAAAAGACTTCTATTTCTTTGGCATTGTCATGTCGTATTTTGAGGATGAACCGTGGAGTATATCTAAGAAAAGCTGTATTTCAGGTAGTAAATGTCATCCGTTTGGGGAGAAAGCTGGAGAAAGTAGTCCTTGTGGGATGAAATGCCGTCTCTGTGGGAGAATGGTGGTATTTTGCTGCGATAATGTCATCTTTTTGGAAGAAAGCTGGCTTTCCTGTCAGAAAATTTGTTAGTTTTGGCTGAAAATATGCTATTTATTATCGTAGTGTTGTATTTTGTGGAGAAAAAGGAAACTGATCTTTCTGGGCAAATATATCATGTATTTGGAAGAAATGTTCTTGTATCTTTGATAAAGCTGGCATTTCTGGGAGAAAATGTCATCTATTTCGGGGAATGCTTGTATTCTTGGGAAAAAATATGGTATTTTTGGAACAAATTGTCACATTTTGGATTGAAAAGTGTTATTTCTGGAAGAAAATATCCTGCATTTGGGAGAGCACTGCTATTTCGGGGATACGAGGTCATTTTTTCGGCAGTAGTGACACGAGGGAAGAGGCCGAAGCCCAGCTCACTACAACCTCCCTTCAGGGAGTTAGAGAGAACAAGAAGGTGTTTCTGAGGCTCCTCTTCTCCAGACTGAACAAGCCCAGCTCCTTCAGCCGCTCCTCGTAAGGCCTGTGCTCCAGACCCCTCACCAGTTTTGGCACCCTTCTTTGAACCCGCTCCAGGGCCTCAATGTCTTTCTTGCAGTGAGGGGCCCAAAAGTGGACACAGTACTTGAGGTGCGGCCTCACCAGAGCTGAGGACAGGGGGACAATCACTTGCCTGTTCCTGCTGGCAACGCCCTTCCTGATGCAGGCCAGGATGCCATTGGCCTTCTTGGCCACCTGGGCACACTGCTGGCTCATGTTCAGTTGAGCATCAATCAACATTTCCAGGTCCACTTCCTCTACGCAGTCTTCTGCCCCAAGCCTGGAGCGTCGCCTGGGGTTGTTGCAGCCAAAGTGCAGGACCCGGCCTTTGGCCTTGTTGGAACTCATCCCATTGGCTTCAGCCCAGCTCTCCAGCCTGTCCAGATCCCTCTGGAGGGCCTCGCTACCCCCAGGCAGATCCACACTTCCAGCCAGCTTGGTGTCATCCGCAAACTTGCGGAGGGTGCACTCAGTGCCCTCATCCAGGTCATCGAGAAAGATCTCGAGGAGGACAGGCCCCAGCACCGACCCCTGGGGAACACCGCTTGTGACCGCTCGCCAGCTGCATTTAGCTCCATTCACTACCAGTCTTTGGGCCCGGCCTTCCAGCCACTTCCTTATCCAGCCAAAGCGTACCCGTCCAAGCCACGGGCTGCCAGCTTCCGCAGGAGAATGCTGTGGGAGACAGTGTCCAAGGCCTTGCTGAAGTCTAGGTAGATTACATCAACAGCCTTTCTCTCGTCTACCAGATGGCTCACTAGTTTCTAGAAGGAGATCAGGTTGGTCCAACAGGATCAGCCCTTCATGAACCCATGCTGGCTAGGCCTGATCCCCTGCATGTCCCGCACATGCCGTGTCATCTCCCTCAAGACAATCCACTCCATAACCTTTCCTGGCACCGAGGTCAGGCTAACAAGCCCGTCGTTCCTCCTTACAATCCTTCTTAGAGATGGCAGTCACATTGACAAGCCTCCAGTCTTCTGGGACCAGTCAACAAAGTCACCACTCAACAAAGCGCTGATAGATAATGGCGAGCGGTTCGGCTATCACCTGCGCCAGTTCCCTCAGCACTCTCGGGTGAATCCCATCTGGCCCCATGCACTTGTGACAGTCCAGCTGGACTAGTAGGTCTCTGACTGCGTCCTCCCGAATGGCGGGGAATTCTGCCTGCACTCCAGTCCAGACTACCAGGTCAGAGAGCGGAGTAGCCTGAGGATAACTGGTGTGACCTTTCAAGACAGGCATAAAGAAGGCATTCTGAACCTCTGCCTTTGCCATATCCTCAGTGCTCACATGACCAGCCTCATCTAGGAAAGAACGGAGATTCTCCTGAGTCCTCCTCATGCCGCTGATGTCTTTGTAAAAGGGCTCCTTGTTCCTTTGAAGCCCAGCGGCCAGGCTGAGTTCAAGCTGGGCCTTTCGGATTTTCCCTCCGCACATCCCAGCAACTTCTCTTTCGGAGTCACGCGTCCCTTCTTCCACTGGACGTAGATTCTCTTCTTCTCCCGCAGCCTCAAGAATCGCTCCCTGTTCATCCATCCCCGCCGGTCTTCTTCCCTCCCCGCCGGCTCATTGTGCTGCTCGGGGGGACAGCCCGCTCCTGCGCCTTTCAGACTTCCTTCCTGAAGAGCCACCAGCCGTCTTGGACCCTTTACTCTCTCAGAGGGAAACCCAGGGGATTCCCTGACTAGCCTACCGAATAATTCCAAGTCCTGCCACAAGACCCACCTCCCACACCTACTGCTGCAGCCATGGGCAGTGTGGGCTGCGCTCACACTCTGACTGCCCTCCCTGTTCTCGGTGGGCAGTAGCACCCTTTTCTTGCCTCTTCTCACCTCTTCTCACCAGGCCCCTTAGCTGGGCTGCTTTTAGCCTGGCAGAAAAGGCTCAAGGTTCACCTCACAGGTAAGAGGGAGCAGTGCTGACTCCAACCTGCTGCCTCAGCAGTCCTCCCACAAACTGCCAGCTGCTGCCAGCCCCAGCACTGGCACAGGGCTTTTCCTGGCTTCAAAAAAGCCCTAACAAGAGCCATGTGGTCGGCCTTTTTGCTTTAGCTCCCTTACCCAGTGCGGTCTTCTTTATACAAAGACAGCATTTTTTCCCCAAATACCAGACACCTCGCAAATAGACAATATTTTTCAAAACAGATGCGATTATCTCCCAGAAATACCAGTTTCCTTAGAAATACCTCACAAATTCGACCAAAAATACGACACTACACTCCTCAAGATTGCACTTACTCCCATCAAGACGGCATTTTATCACAGAAATACCTGCTTCTGCCCCCCAAAATAGGACGTTTTCTCCCCCCAAAACAAGACATTTTCTCCCAGAAATGCCACTTCTCTTAGAAATACCTCCCGTTTCATCCCAAGAATACTACTTGACGCTCCTCAGGATCACACTTACTCCCATCTACATGGCCTTTTCTCCCAGATACACCAGCTTTCTCCCAAATACACGACATTTTCTCCAAGCAACACCCGTTTCCTCCCAAAGATGGCATATATTCCCCCAGAAACTCCTGCTTCTTCTTCAAAATACGGCCCCAAAATACCAGCTGTCTCACAAACGCATGTCGTTTTCCAACCAAGCACGCTACTATCTCCCCGAAACAGCACTTTGATGAGAAATACCTGACATTTGCTCTCCAAAAGACTTCGTGACACTCCTCCAGAGGTCATTTTCTCCCCTGTTTACCGTGTTTTCTCCCCGAGAGACCACTTGGCACACCAAAAAGACCACCCTTGCTCTCCACTATAAGACATTCTTTCCCACCATTTCCCACTTTTCTCCCTCACCTTTGTCCTTTTTTGCCCAGAAGTACCAGCTTTCTCCACATTCGATGACATTTGGTATCAGAAATGCCCGTTGTTCACCCAAAGGATGGATTTTTCTTCCAAAAAGAACACAGTAGCTCCCAGAAATACCAGCTTTCTCCAGTCCATTGAGATTAGCTCCCAGAAATACTGCTTTTTGCCCAAACACATCGTGTATTCCACCATAACTATCTTATCTTAATCCTAAGGAATACGTTTTCTTCCAGACCTATGGCTTTTTCTCCCAGAAATACCACCCTTCTCCCAAATACGTGGCTTTTCCTCCCACAAGTCCTACTTGTGGCCCACAAGTCCTACTTGGCCATCCAAAGGAGGACATTTCCTCCCCCAAGAAGGAGACTTGCTCCCTGAAAAACCAGCTTTCTCCCCTAATACATGGCGTTTTCTTCCAGAAATACAGCTTTTCTGACATATGCTTCACGATTCATCCGCAAAATACTATGTGACTACGCCAAAGGTGACTTTTTCCAACAAATCTATGAACTTCTCTCCCACAAATATCAGCATTCTCCATAACAGATGACATTTTCCACCACAAGTACGACTCCACACCCCACAGGATGGTACTTACCATCAGACTTTTCTATCCTTCATATCACAGTTTCCTCCCAAATTAGATTTCCTTCCAGACATACCAGCATTCCCCGAAAGAGAGGACATTCTCCCCCGCACATACCATCTTTTCTCCCACAAATGCCAGCTTTCTTGGAAATACTGCCCATTTCCTCCCAATTAGGCTAGATGGCACTTAGTTATGCCCAATCATACGGCTTTTTATCGCGCAAGTTGCATTTTTGTCCCAAATAGACGACATCTAATGACAGGGATACCATTTTTCTCCCATGGCTGTGACATTTTCTGCCAGAAATACCAGTTCTCTCTTCAATGTGGGACGTTTCCTTCCTGAAATATTAGCTTTGTCACCAATACATCATCTCTCCCTCCCTCAATCAAAAGATGAGACTGTTTCCAGGGAATACCAGCTTTCTTAAAAATACCTCATACTTTCTCCAAGAAGTTCGTTAGTATAATCCTCAAGATGACACTTGCACCCAAAACTGGGAGATTTTCTCTCCGAAATGCATGCTTCTCCCTCACTGAACGGCATCTTCTCCCCATATTAGGACATTATCTCCCAGAAATACCTCATTTCTCCAATCCAATGACATGATCGCCTGGAAATACAGCCTTTCGCCAAATCGATAGCATTTTCCACTAGAGGCGTCCCATTTCCCCCAAATACATAGCATTTCCTTCACACAGAAGGAGATTTCATTTATTCATGAAAAACCATGATTCTCCCAAAGAGATGACATTTTCTACCAGAAATGCAGGTTTTCTTAAAAATACGTCCTGGTTTTTGGGTGGTTCTCTATTTCTACAATTCTGAAGCCTGTGACGAATAAGTATAGATGGGAAGAGCTTCTCTACTAAGACATTTCTTGCATTATGAGATGAAAATGAGAAAAATGGAGAGCACTTCCAAAGAAAGCAACTGAATATTCGGGAACCTAGAGATGTGATGCTCTCACGGAGAACATTTCAGAAAGTCGAGAGCGATCGATTCTTGACCGCGGAAAAAAATGACCCTGCTCGAAGGAACAGAAGTAAGCTGAATTCGCTCGTTCTCGGCATCGCAGTTCCGCTCTTTCGCTCTCGTGCGTCGAAAGCGGCACTCGCGCTGAACCGCTCCGGAGAGTTTGCAGTTGCTGGCCGCGAAATCGCGGTTCTCCCCGAACGCCGCTTTCAGCCTTCAGCAGCGGTCTCGTTTCTCTCGGATGCCGAGAAAGAGCGACTTCAGCCGGATGCTTTTCTGCGACGAGCGGCTTCTTCTGCGCACATCGCAAACGAGCGCTTCTCACTTCTCCTTGTCCCCATGCAGAATGCACTCCGCTTCTCTCTCACTCTTCGGTCTCTCCCTTTATTCCTAGCAACATTGCGTTTTGGTGTGGCTCTGCGATGCTACACGTCAGCATTCTGTGACGAAGAGAGTAGAAGGGAAAATCCCCTCTAAGAAGGCAGCTAGAAGTCCGAGGAGCGGCACACGTTGTGCTTTCAGGGAGGACGTTCCAGAAAGTCGAGAGCTGTGGATTCTTTCCTGCGCAGAAAAAAACCCCTGTTTTCAGGCAACGCAGTACGCTGAATTCGCTCGTTCTCGGCATCGCAGTTCCGCGATTTCGCTCTCGTGCGTCGAAAGCGGCACTCGCGCTGAACCGCTCCGGAGAGTTTGCAGTTGCTGGCCGGTACATCTCGGTTCTCCCCGAACGCCGCTTTCAGCCTTCAGCAGCGGTCTCGTTTCTCTCGGATGCCGAGAAAGAGCGACTTCAGCCGGATGCTTTTCTGCGACGAGCGGCTTCTTCTGCGCACATCGCAAACGAGCGCTTCTCACTTCTCCTTGTCCCCATGCAGAATGCACTCCGCTTCTCTCTCACTCTTCGGTCTCTCCCTTTATTCCTAGCAACATTGCGTTTTGGTGTGGCTCTGCGATGCTACACGTCAGCATTCTGTGACGAAGAGAGTAGAAGGGAAAATCCCCTCTAAGAAGGCAGCTAGAAGTCCGAGGAGCGGCACACGTTGTGCTTTCAGGGAGGACGTTACAGAAAATCGAGAGCTGTGGATTCTTTCCTGCGGAGGAAAAAACCCCTGTTTTCAGGCAACGCAGTACGCTGAATTCGCTCGTTCTCGGCATCGCAGTTCCGCGATTTCGCTCTCGTGCGTCGAAAGCGGCACTCGCGCTGAACCGCTCCGGAGAGTTTGCAGTTGCTGGCCGGTACATCGCGGTTCTCCCCGAACGCCGCTTTCAGCCTTCAGCAGCGGTCTCGTTTCTCTCGGATGCCGAGAAAGAGCGACTTCAGCCGGATGCTTTTCTGCGACGAGCGGCTTCTTCTGCGCACATCGCAAACGAGCGCTTCTCACTTCTCCTTGTGCCCGTGCATTCTGCATGACGCTTCTCTCTCAGTCTTCTGTCTCTCCCTTTATTCCTAGCAACATTGCGTTTTGGTGTGGCTCTGCGATGCTACACGTCAGCATTCTGTGACGAACAGAGTAGAAGGGAAAATCCCCTCTAAGAAGGCAGCTAGAAGTCCGAGGAGCGGCACACGTTGTGCTTTCAGGGAGGACGTTACAGAAAATCGAGAGCTGTGGATTCTTTCCTGCGCAGAAAAAAACCCCTGTTTTCAGGCAATGCAGTACGCTGAATTCGCTCGTTCTCGGCATCGCAGTTCCGCGATTTCGCTCTCGTGCGTCGAAAGCGGCACTCGCGCTGAACCGCTCCGGAGAGTTTGCAGTTGCTGGCCGCGAAATCGCGGTTCTCCCCGAACGCCGCTTTCAGGCTTCAGCAGCGGTCTCGTTTCTCTCGGATGCCGAGAAAGAGCGACTTCAGCCGGATGCTTTTCTGCGACGAGCGGCTTCTTCTGCGCACATCGCAAACGAGCGCTTCTCACTTCTCCTTGTGCCCGTGCATTCTCCATGACGCTTCTCTCTCATTCTTCTGCCTTTCTCTTTATTCCTAGCAACATTGCGTTTTGGTGTGGCTCTCCGATGCTACACGTCAGCATTCTGTGACGAACAGAGTAGTAGGGAAAATCCCCTCGAATTAGGAAGCTAGAAGTTCAAGGAGCGGCACACGTTGTGCTCTCAAGGGAGAGCGTTACAGAAAGTCGGTGCCATTGTTTCTGTTTTGCGGAGAAAAAAGCCCCTGCTTGCAGGCCATGTGGTAGCCAGATGTCGCACATTCTCGGCACCCGAGCAAAACGAGATTGCTGCGGAAGGCAGAAAGCGGCACTCGCGGTGAACCGCTGCGGAGAGTTTGAGTTGCTGGAATCTGCTCCATGGTCGCCTTGTGTACAGGCAGAATCCTCCACGCTGTGCTCCGTAGGAAGTGCCTAGATCTTTCTTTCGACTGACAGTTGGCATTCGTAAGGAGTACGACCTTACAATCCAAAATACCAAATTACTCAGAAATATCACATTGTCATCGAGAATTACCAGTCTCATTCCACGAATTGGAGCTTTTCACATCAGAAATATCAGCATTCTCCAAAAAATAAAGATATTTTCCAAAGGAATATCACTTCTGTCCTTAATATCGAAATTGTTCCCCGGAAATAACAATTTTCTGAACTCGTTTGAAAGGGAAGGATCATAAACTTGTGAAAAACGTGGAATTTCTGGAAGAAAACGCCACACCTAGGGAAAAATAAATTATCTGTGAGAAAAATGACAAATATATCTCCTACAAATGCTATATCTCAGGGAAAATGTCATTTTTAAAATTTTTTCGGAGAAATTAAACAGCGCACCTAGAGAAAACTTGAGCATTTAAATGACACATTCCAATGAGGGAAGAAAATACCATATTCCAAAAAAAAGAAATCATATTTCCAAAAGCAATGCAGTATTTCTGAAAGAAAATGCCACATTTCTAGGGGAATATTACCAAAAGAAAAAGAAAGGTATTTCTGGGAAAACTGTTGTTTCGGGGAGATGGTAGCATCCTTGGTTGGAAAATGACAGGTGTTTGTGAGAAAGCTGGTATTTTGGGGAAAAGGCCGTTTTCTAAGAATAAGCCTGTATTTCTGGGGGAATGTCTGCCATCTTTGGGAGAAAGCTGGTCTTTCTAGGAGAAAAGGCCATTTTCATGGGAGTAAGTGTGATCCTGAGGAGCGTCAAGTAGTATTCTTGGGATGAAACGGGAGGTATTTCTAAGAGCAGTGGTATCTCTGGGAGAAAATGTCTTGTTTTGGGAGAGAATTTCCTATTTTGGGGAGCAGAAGCTGGTATTTCTGTGACCAAATGCCATCTTGATGGGAGTAAGTGAGATCTTGAGGAGTGTAAAGCAGCATTTTTCTTAGAAAATGGGAGTTATTTCAGAGAGTCCTGCTATTTCTGGGAGAAAATGAGCTCTCCTGGGGATTAAAATGGTCTGTCTGTGATAAAATGCCACAATTCCGGGAGAAACGGTACTCTTGAGGAATGCAATCTTGTATATTCGGGAGGAAATGGGCAATATTCCGAAGAGTCTCCCAGAAATACTCTGGGAGAAAATGTCCTCTTTTTGGAGAAAATGTCATCTTGAGGATTGTATGTGAAGAAAGCTTCAGATATTGAAGAGACAACTGGTATTTCTGGCAGAAACACATTTGGGAGATGAAACGGCCGTCTGATTGTTAGGAGTGGGAAGTAGAGGACTTGGGAAGAAAAATGGAGTATTTCTAAGAAAGCTGGTATTTCTGGGAGAAAAGAAGGTATTTCCGGGGGAAAATGTCTTCTATTTGGGGGAATGCTGGCATGTCTGGAAGGAAATCTCTTTTTGGAGGAAACTGTGATATGAAGTCTTGAAAAGCCTGATGGTAAGTATCATCCGATGGAGTGTGAAGAAGTACTTGTGGTAGAAAATGTCATCTGTTTGGGAGAATGGTGGTATTTGTGGGAGAAAAGATCCTATTTCTGTTGGAAAACGTCACCTTTGGCATTGTCCTGTAGTGTTCTGTGGATGAAGCGTGAAGCATATGTAAGAAAAGCTGTATTTCTGGTAGAAAACGTCATCTGTTTGGGGAGAAAGCTGGTTTTTCAGGGAGCAAGTCTCCTTCTTTGGGGAGGAAATGTCCTCTTTCGGGTGGCCAAGTTAGACTTGTGGGAGGAAAAGCCACGGATTTGGGAGAAAGCTGGTATTAGTGGGAGGAAATGGCATAGGTCTGGAAGCAAGTGTCCTCTTTAGGATTGAAACGTGATAGTTGTGGTGGAGAATATCATGTGTTTGAACGAAAAGCAGTCTTTCTGGGAGATCATGTCATTGGATTGGAAAAGCTGTTATTTCTGGGAGCTACTGTCTTGTTTTTGGAAGCAAATGCCGTCCTTTGGGTGAAAAACAGGCATTACAGGGAGAATGTCAGTTCTTCTGAAGACAAGTGCTATTTCTGGGAGAGTCTGCCATCTTTGGTTGGAAAAGGTCCCACGTTGGAGAGAATGCTAGCATTTCTGGGAGAGAAGAGCATCTATGTTTGAAAAAGCAGGGAGTAGTGAGAGGAAAGGTGCTAGGGTTTGGGGTGAAAACAACACCTGGAGGGGATGAGCATGGTGTTTCTGGAAGACAAAGTCCAGTATTTCGGGGAGCAAAGTGGTCTTTCTGGGAGAAAATGTCCTGTTTTGGGGGATGAAAGTGGTATTTCTGGGAGAAAATGTCCTATTTCAGGGGAGAAAAGTGGAATTTGTGGTAGAAAATATCCTGTTTTGGGGAGAAAGCTGGTCTTTCTGGGAGAAAAGGTCCCATATTTGGAGAGAACTGGTCTATCTGGCCGCCAAGGCCATATTTCTGAGGAGAAAGCTGGTCTCTCTGGGTGAACGTGTCCTACTCTTGGGGCGAGAAATGGTATTTCTGGAAGAAAATGTGCAATGTAGTGGAGAAAAGAGGTATTTGTGGGTGAAACTTGCCTCTTTTGAGGCAGAAAGCTGGTCTTTGTAGGAGCAAATGTCCCATTTGGGGGGATAAAACTGGTATTTCTGGGAGAGACTGTCCTTACGTTGGGGGGCAAACTGGTATTTGTTGAAGAAAATGTCCTATTTCGGTGGAGAAAACTGGTATTTCTGGGAGAAACTGTCCTACTATTGGGGCGAAAACTGGTATTTCTAGAAGAAAATGTCCAGTTCAGCGGAGAAAGGTGGTATTTGTAGGTGAAACTTGCCTCTTTTGAAGTAGGAAACTGGTATTTGTGGGCGAATCTGCCCTATTTTGAGGCTGAAATCTGGTATTTGTGGGAGCAACTTCCCTCTTTTGGTGGAGAAAAGAGGTATTTCTGGGAGAACACGTTCTGTGTTTGGGAGAAAACTGCCATTTCTGGAAGAAAATGTCCACTCTGGGGGGAGAAAGCTGGTCTTTCTGGGAGCAATGGTCCTGTTCTGGGGAGAATACTGGCATTTCTGGGAGAGACTGTCCTATTGTCACGGAGCAAAGTGGTATTTGTGGGAGAAACTGTCCCATTTTGGGGTAGAAAATTGTGATGCTACCAATAAGAATGTCAATGTTAAGAGAAAACTGATATTTCTGGGAGAAACTGTCCTATCTGGGGGAGAAAAGTGGTATTTCCGGGAGAAAATGTCCAGCATCTGGGAGAGAAGAGGTATTTCTGGGAGAAACTGTCCTATTTCATGGAGGGAACCTGGTGTTTCCGTGAGAGAATGTCCTATTTTGGGGGAGAAAAGTGGTATTTCTGGGAGAAACTATGACATATTTTGGAGAAAGCTGGTCTTTCTGGGAGTAAACATCATCTATCTGCGAGAAAGCTGGCATTCCTGGCGGAAACTGCAATGTGATTGGGAGAAAACTGGTATTCCTGCGTGAAAATGTCATCTCTTTTGGAGTAAATGTCATAGTTGCTGTGGAAAAGCATGATTTCTGGGAAAATGCCATCTACTTGAGGAGAACACAGGTATTTCTCAGAGGAAATCTCCTCTATTTTGGTGAAAGCTGGTATTTCTGGGAGAGAATGTCCTATTTCTGGGCAGAAAGCTGGTATTTCTGGGAGAAAAGGTCCCATATTTGGGAGCAAACTGGTCTATCTGGCCGCCAAGGCCATATTTCTGGGGAGAAAGCTGGTATCTCTGGGAGAACGTGTCCTAATCTTGGGGCGAGAACTGGTATTTCTAGAAGAAAATGTGCAATGTAGTGGAGAAAAGAGGTATTTGTGGGTGAAACTTGCCTCTTCTGAGGCAGAAATCTGGTCTTTGTGGGAGAAAATGTCCTGTTTTGGGGAGAATCCTGGTATTTGTGGGAGAAAATGTCCCATTGTGGGGTAGAAAACTGTCATTCTACAAAATAAGTCAAATCCTAAGAGAAAACTGGTCTGTGTGGGAGAAAATGTCCTATATTGGGGAGAAAAATGGTCTATCTGGCAAACAATGGCCTATTTCTGGGGAGAAAGCTGGTATTTTTAGGCCAAACTATCATCTGTTTGGGAAAAAGCAGGAATTTCTGGAAGAAGATGTCATCGATTTGGGAAAGAGCTGATATTTCTGGTGGAAAATGTCCTCTCTTTTGGGAGAAGGCTGGTCTTTCTGGGCAAAAAGAGTGTATTTCTGGAGGGAAATGTGTTCTTTGGAGTTGCAGTGTGGTATTTCTGTGAGAAAATGCAATCGACAGGAGAGAAAAGTGGTACTTGGGCAGAATCTCTCCGATGTTTGGCTGAAAAACGTCACCTGGAACAGCTGGAAGTCGTATGTTTTGGAGAACATGTCAGTTCTTCTGAAGACAAGTGCTATTTCTGGGAGACTCTGCCATCTTTGGTTGGAAAAGGTCCCACGTTGGAGAGAATGCTAGCATTTCTGGGAGAGAAGAGCATCTATGTTTGAAAAAGCAGGGAGTAGTGAGAGGAAAGGTGCTAGGGTTTGGGGTGAAAACAACACCTGGAGGGGATGAGCATGGTGTTTCTGGAAGACAAAGTCCAGTATTTTGGGGAGCAAAGCGGTCTTTCTGGGAGAAAAAGTCATCTCTTAGGCAGAAAGCTGGTCTTTCTGTGGTCCAATCCCATATTCCTTATGGTAAGTATCATTGTGTGGAGTGTGGAGTAGTCCTTGTGGGATGAAATGCCATCTCTTTGGGAGAAAGGTGGTATGTTGTTGGGAAAATATCATCTATTTGGGAGAAGAGTGGTATTTCTGAGAGAAAATATCCTATTTTTGTTTGAAAAGACTTCTATTTCTTTGGCATTGTCATGTCGTATTTTGAGGATGAACCGTGGAGTATATCTAAGAAAAGCTGTATTTCAGGTAGTAAATGTCATCCGTTTGGGGAGAAAGCTGGAGAAAGTAGTCCTTGTGGGATGAAATGCCGTCTCTGTGGGAGAATGGTGGTATTTTGCTGCGATAATGTCATCTTTTTGGAAGAAAGCTGGCTTTCCTGTCAGAAAATTTGTTAGTTTTGGCTGAAAATATGCTATTTATTATCGTAGTGTTGTATTTTGTGGAGAAAAAGGAAACTGATCTTTCTGGGCAAATATATCATGTATTTGGAAGAAATGTTCTTGTATCTTTGATAAAGCTGGCATTTCTGGGAGAAAATGTCATCTATTTCGGGGAATGCTTGTATTCTTGGGAAAAAATATGGTATTTTTGGAACAAATTGTCACATTTTGGATTGAAAAGTGTTATTTCTGGAAGAAAATATCCTGCATTTGGGAGAGCACTGCTATTTCGGGGATACGAGGTCATTTTTTCGGCAGTAGTGACACGAGGGAAGAGGCCGAAGCCCAGCTCACTACAACCTCCCTTCAGGGAGTTAGAGAGAACAAGAAGGTGTTTCTGAGGCTCCTCTTCTCCAGACTGAACAAGCCCAGCTCCTTCAGCCGCTCCTCGTAAGGCCTGTGCTCCAGACCCCTCACCAGTTTTGGCACCCTTCTTTGAACCCGCTCCAGGGCCTCAATGTCTTTCTTGCAGTGAGGGGCCCAAAAGTGGACACAGTACTTGAGGTGCGGCCTCACCAGAGCTGAGGACAGGGGGACAATCACTTGCCTGTTCCTGCTGGCAACGCCCTTCCTGATGCAGGCCAGGATGCCATTGGCCTTCTTGGCCACCTGGGCACACTGCTGGCTCATGTTCAGTTGAGCATCAATCAACATTTCCAGGTCCACTTCCTCTACGCAGTCTTCTGCCCCAAGCCTGGAGCGTCGCCTGGGGTTGTTGCAGCCAAAGTGCAGGACCCGGCCTTTGGCCTTGTTGGAACTCATCCCATTGGCTTCAGCCCAGCTCTCCAGCCTGTCCAGATCCCTCTGGAGGGCCTCGCTACCCCCAGGCAGATCCACACTTCCAGCCAGCTTGGTGTCATCCGCAAACTTGCGGAGGGTGCACTCAGTGCCCTCATCCAGGTCATCGAGAAAGATCTCGAGGAGGACAGGCCCCAGCACCGACCCCTGGGGAACACCGCTTGTGACCGCTCGCCAGCTGCATTTAGCTCCATTCACTACCACTCTTTGGGCCCGGCCTTCCAGCCACTTCCTTATCCAGCCAAAGCGTACCCGTCCAAGCCACGGGCTGCCAGCTTCCGCAGGAGAATGCTGTGGGAGACAGTGTCCAAGGCCTTGCTGAAGTCTAGGTAGATTACATCAACAGCCTTTCTCTCGTCTACCAGATGGCTCACTAGTTTCTAGAAGGAGATCAGGTTGGTCCAACAGGATCAGCCCTTCATGAACCCATGCTGGCTAGGCCTGATCCCCTGCATGTCCCGCACATGCCGTGTCATCTCCCTCAAGACAATCCACTCCATAACCTTTCCTGGCACCGAGGTCAGGCTAACAAGCCCGTCGTTCCTCCTTACAATCCTTCTTAGAGATGGCAGTCACATTGACAAGCCTCCAGTCTTCTGGGACCAGTCAACAAAGTCACCACTCAACAAAGCGCTGATAGATAATGGCGAGCGGTTCGGCTATCACCTGCGCCAGTTCCCTCAGCACTCTCGGGTGAATCCCATCTGGCCCCATGCACTTGTGACAGTCCAGCTGGACTAGTAGGTCTCTGACTGCGTCCTCCCGAATCGCGGGGAATTCTGCCTGCACTCCAGTCCAGACTACCAGGTCAGAGAGCGGAGTAGCCTGAGGATAACTGGTGTGACCTTTCAAGACAGGCATAAAGAAGGCATTCTGAACCTCTGCCTTTGCCATATCCTCAGTGCTCACATGACCAGCCTCATCTAGGAAAGAACGGAGATTCTCCTGAGTCCTCCTCATGCCGCTGATGTCTTTGTCAAAGGGCTCCTTGTTCCTTTGAAGCCCAGCGGCCAGGCTGAGTTCAAGCTGGGCCTTTCGGATTTTCCCTCCGCACATCCCAGCAACTTCTCTTTCGGAGTCACGCGTCCCTTCTTCCACTGGACGTAGATTCTCTTCTTCTCCCGCAGCCTCAAGAATCGCTCCCTGTTCATCCATCCCCGCCGGTCTTCTTCCCTCCCCGCCGGCTCATTGTGCTGCTCGGGGGGACAGCCCGCTCCTGCGCCTTTCAGACTTCCTTCCTGAAGAGCCACCAGCCGTCTTGGACCCTTTACTCTCTCAGAGGGAAACCCAGGGGATTCCCTGACTAGCCTACCGAATAATTCCAAGTCCTGCCACAAGACCCACCTCCCACACCTACTGCTGCAGCCATGGGCAGTGTGGGCTGCGCTCACACTCTGACTGCCCTCCCTGTTCTCGGTGGGCAGTAGCACCCTTTTCTTGCCTCTTCTCACCTCTTCTCACCAGGCCCCTTAGCTGGGCTGCTTTTAGCCTGGCAGAAAAGGCTCAAGGTTCACCTCACAGGTAAGAGGGAGCAGTGCTGACTCCAACCTGCTGCCTCAGCAGTCCTCCCACAAACTGCCAGCTGCTGCCAGCCCCAGCACTGGCACAGGGCTTTTCCTGGCTTCAAAAAAGCCCTAACAAGAGCCATGTGGTCGGCCTTTTTGCTTTAGCTCCCTTACCCAGTGCGGTCTTCTTTATACAAAGACAGCATTTTTTCCCCAAATACCAGACACCTCGCAAATAGACAATATTTTTCAAAACAGATGCGATTATCTCCCAGAAATACCAGTTTCCTTAGAAATACCTCACAAATTCGACCAAAAATACGACACTACACTCCTCAAGATTGCACTTACTCCCATCAAGACGGCATTTTATCACAGAAATACCTGCTTCTGCCCCCCAAAATAGGACGTTTTCTCCCCCCAAAACAAGACATTTTCTCCCAGAAATGCCACTTCTCTTAGAAATACCTCCCGTTTCATCCCAAGAATACTACTTGACGCTCCTCAGGATCACACTTACTCCCATCTACATGGCCTTTTCTCCCAGATACACCAGCTTTCTCCCAAATACACGACATTTTCTCCAAGCAACACCCGTTTCCTCCCAAAGATGGCATATATTCCCCCAGAAACTCCTGCTTCTTCTTCAAAATACGGCCCCAAAATACCAGCTGTCTCACAAACGCATGTCGTTTTCCAACCAAGCACGCTACTATCTCCCCGAAACAGCACTTTGATGAGAAATACCTGACATTTGCTCTCCAAAAGACTTCGTGACACTCCTCCAGAGGTCATTTTCTCCCCTGTTTACCGTGTTTTCTCCCCGAGAGACCACTTGGCACACCAAAAAGACCACCCTTGCTCTCCACTATAAGACATTCTTTCCCACCATTTCCCACTTTTCTCCCTCACCTTTGTCCTTTTTTGCCCAGAAGTACCAGCTTTCTCCACATTCGATGACATTTGGTATCAGAAATGCCCGTTGTTCACCCAAAGGATGGATTTTTCTTCCAAAAAGAACACAGTAGCTCCCAGAAATACCAGCTTTCTCCAGTCCATTGAGATTAGCTCCCAGAAATACTGCTTTTTGCCCAAACACATCGTGTATTCCACCATAACTATCTTATCTTAATCCTAAGGAATACGTTTTCTTCCAGACCTATGGCTTTTTCTCCCAGAAATACCACCCTTCTCCCAAATACGTGGCTTTTCCTCCCACAAGTCCTACTTGTGGCCCACAAGTCCTACTTGGCCATCCAAAGGAGGACATTTCCTCCCCCAAGAAGGAGACTTGCTCCCTGAAAAACCAGCTTTCTCCCCTAATACATGGCGTTTTCTTCCAGAAATACAGCTTTTCTGACATATGCTTCACGATTCATCCGCAAAATACTATGTGACTACGCCAAAGGTGACTTTTTCCAACAAATCTATGAACTTCTCTCCCACAAATATCAGCATTCTCCATAACAGATGACATTTTCCACCACAAGTACGACTCCACACCCCACAGGATGGTACTTACCATCAGACTTTTCTATCCTTCATATCACAGTTTCCTCCCAAATTAGATTTCCTTCCAGACATACCAGCATTCCCCGAAAGAGAGGACATTCTCCCCCGCAAATACCATCTTTTCTCCCACAAATGCCAGCTTTCTTGGAAATACTGCCCATTTCCTCCCAATTAGGCTAGATGGCACTTAGTTCTGCCCAATCATACGGCTTTTTATCGCGCAAGTTGCATTTTTGTCCCAAATAGACGACATCTAATGACAGGGATACCATTTTTCTCCCATGGCTGTGACATTTTCTGCCAGAAATACCAGTTCTCTCTTCAATGTGGGACGTTTCCTTCCTGAAATATTAGCTTTGTCACCAATACATCATCTCTCCCTCCCTCAATCAAAAGATGAGACTGTTTCCAGGGAATACCAGCTTTCTTAAAAATACCTCATACTTTCTCCAAGAAGTTCGTTAGTATAATCCTCAAGATGACACTTGCACCCAAAACTGGGAGATTTTCTCTCCGAAATGCATGCTTCTCCCTCACTGAACGGCATCTTCTCCCCATATTAGGACATTATCTCCCAGAAATACCTCATTTCTCCAATCCAATGACATGATCGCCTGGAAATACAGCCTTTCGCCAAATCGATAGCATTTTCCACTAGAGGCGTCCCATTTCCCCCAAATACATAGCATTTCCTTCACACAGAAGGAGATTTCATTTATTCATGAAAAACCATGATTCTCCCAAAGAGATGACATTTTCTACCAGAAATGCAGGTTTTCTTAAAAATACGTCCTGGTTTTTGGGTGGTTCTCTATTTCTACAATTCTGAAGCCTGTGACGAATAAGTATAGATGGGAAGAGCTTCTCTACTAAGACATTTCTTGCATTATGAGATGAAAATGAGAAAAATGGAGAGCACTTCCAAAGAAAGCAACTGAATATTCGGGAACCTAGAGATGTGATGCTCTCACGGAGAACATTTCAGAAAGTCGAGAGCGATCGATTCTTGACCGCGGAAAAAAATGACCCTGCTCGAAGGAACAGAAGTAAGCTGAATTCGCTCGTTCTCGGCATCGCAGTTCCGCTCTTTCGCTCTCGTGCGTCGAAAGCGGCACTCGCGCTGAACCGCTCCGGAGAGTTTGCAGTTGCTGGCCGGTACATCGCGGTTCTCCCCGAACGCCGCTTTCAGCCTTCAGCAGCGGTCTCGTTTCTCTCGGATGCCGAGAAAGAGCGACTTCAGCCGGATGCTTTTCTGCGACGAGCGGCTTCTTCTGCGCACATCGCAAACGAGCGCTTCTCACTTCTCCTTGTCCCCATGCAGAATGCACTCCGCTTCTCTCTCACTCTTCGGTCTCTCCCTTTATTCCTAGCAACATTGCGTTTTGGTGTGGCTCTGCGATGCTACACGTCAGCATTCTGTGACGAAGAGAGTAGAAGGGAAAATCCCCTCTAAGAAGGCAGCTAGAAGTCCGAGGAGCGGCACACGTTGTGCTTTCAGGGAGGACGTTCCAGAAAGTCGAGAGCTGTGGATTCTTTCCTGCGCAGAAAAAAACCCCTGTTTTCAGGCAACGCAGTACGCTGAATTCGCTCGTTCTCGGCATCGCAGTTCCGCGATTTCGCTCTCGTGCGTCGAAAGCGGCACTCGCGCTGAACCGCTCCGGAGAGTTTGCAGTTGCTGGCCGGTACATCGCGGTTCTCCCCGAACGCCGCTTTCAGCCTTCAGCAGCGGTCTCGTTTCTCTCGGATGCCGAGAAAGAGCGACTTCAGCCGGATGCTTTTCTGCGACGAGCGGCTTCTTCTGCGCACATCGCAAACGAGCGCTTCTCACTTCTCCTTGTCCCCATGCAGAATGCACTCCGCTTCTCTCTCACTCTTCGGTCTCTCCCTTTATTCCTAGCAACATTGCGTTTTGGTGTGGCTCTGCGATGCTACACGTCAGCATTCTGTGACGAACAGAGTAGAAGGGAAAATCCCCTCTAAGAAGGCAGCTAGAAGTCCGAGGAGCGGCACACGTTGTGCTTTCAGGGAGGACGTTACAGAAAATCGAGAGCTGTGGATTCTTTCCTGCGGAGGAAAAAACCCCTGTTTTCAGGCAACGCAGTACGCTGAATTCGCTCGTTCTCGGCATCGCAGTTCCGCGATTTCGCTCTCGTGCGTCGAAAGCGGCACTCGCGCTGAACCGCTCCGGAGAGTTTGCAGTTGCTGGCCGCGAAATCGCGGTTCTCCCCGAACGCCGCTTTCAGGCTTCAGCAGCGGTCTCGTTTCTCTCGGATGCCGAGAAAGAGCGACTTCAGCCGGATGCTTTTCTGCGACGAGCGGCTTCTTCTGCGCACATCGCAAACGAGCGCTTCTCACTTCTCCTTGTGCCCGTGCATTCTGCATGACGCTTCTCTCTCAGTCTTCTGTCTCTCCCTTTATTCCTAGCAACATTGCGTTTTGGTGTGGCTCTGCGATGCTACACGTCAGCATTCTGTGACGAACAGAGTAGAAGGGAAAATCCCCTCTAAGAAGGCAGCTAGAAGTCCGAGGAGCGGCACACGTTGTGCTTTCAGGGAGGACGTTACAGAAAGTCGAGAGCTGTGGATTCTTTCCTGCGCAGAAAAAAACCCCTGTTTTCAGGCAATGCAGTACGCTGAATTCGCTCGTTCTCGGCATCGCAGTTCCGCGATTTCGCTCTCGTGCGTCGAAAGCGGCACTCGCGCTGAACCGCTCCGGAGAGTTTGCAGTTGCTGGCCGCGAAATCGCGGTTCTCCCCGAACGCCGCTTTCAGCCTTCAGCAGCGGTCTCGTTTCTCTCGGATGCCGAGAAAGAGCGACTTCAGCCGGATGCTTTTCTGCGACGAGCGGCTTCTTCTGCGCACATCGCAAACGAGCGCTTCTCACTTCTCCTTGTGCCCGTGCATTCTCCATGACGCTTCTCTCTCATTCTTCTGCCTTTCTCTTTATTCCTAGCAACATTGCGTTTTGGTGTGGCTCTCCGATGCTACACGTCAGCATTCTGTGACGAACAGAGTAGTAGGGAAAATCCCCTCGAATTAGGAAGCTAGAAGTTCAAGGAGCGGCACACGTTGTGCTCTCAAGGGAGAGCGTTACAGAAAGTCGGTGCCATTGTTTCTGTTTTGCGGAGAAAAAAGCCCCTGCTTGCAGGCCATGTGGTAGCCAGATGTCGCACATTCTCGGCACCCGAGCAAAACGAGATTGCTGCGGAAGGCAGAAAGCGGCACTCGCGGTGAACCGCTGCGGAGAGTTTGAGTTGCTGGAATCTGCTCCATGGTCGCCTTGTGTACAGGCAGAATCCTCCACGCTGTGCTCCGTAGGAAGTGCCTAGATCTTTCTTTCGACTGACAGTTGGCATTCGTAAGGAGTACGACCTTACAATCCAAAATACCAAATTACTCAGAAATATCACATTGTCATCGAGAATTACCAGTCTCATTCCACGAATTGGAGCTTTTCACATCAGAAATATCAGCATTCTCCAAAAAATAAAGATATTTTCCAAAGGAATATCACTTCTGTCCTTAATATCGAAATTGTTCCCCGGAAATAACAATTTTCTGAACTCGTTTGAAAGGGAAGGATCATAAACTTGTGAAAAACGTGGAATTTCTGGAAGAAAACGCCACACCTAGGGAAAAATAAATTATCTGTGAGAAAAATGACAAATATATCTCCTACAAATGCTATATCTCAGGGAAAATGTCATTTTTTAAATTTTTTCGGAGAAATTAAACAGCGCACCTAGAGAAAACTTGAGCATTTAAATGACACATTCCAATGAGGGAAGAAAATACCATATTCCAAAAAAAAGAAATCATATTTCCAAAAGCAATGCAGTATTTCTGAAAGAAAATGCCACATTTCTAGGGGAATATTACCAAAAGAAAAAGAAAGGTATTTCTGGGAAAACTGTTGTTTCGGGGAGATGGTAGCATCCTTGGTTGGAAAATGACAGGTGTTTGTGAGAAAGCTGGTATTTTGGGGAAAAGGCCGTTTTCTAAGAATAAGCCTGTATTTCTGGGGGAATGTCTGCCATCTTTGGGAGAAAGCTGGTCTTTCTAGGAGAAAAGGCCATTTTCATGGGAGTAAGTGTGATCCTGAGGAGCGTCAAGTAGTATTCTTGGGATGAAACGGGAGGTATTTCTAAGAGCAGTGGTATCTCTGGGAGAAAATGTCTTGTTTTGGGAGAGAATTTCCTATTTTGGGGAGCAGAAGCTGGTATTTCTGTGACCAAATGCCATCTTGATGGGAGTAAGTGAGATCTTGAGGAGTGTAAAGCAGCATTTTTCTTAGAAAATGGGAGTTATTTCAGAGAGTCCTGCTATTTCTGGGAGAAAATGAGCTCTCCTGGGGATTAAAATGGTCTGTCTGTGATAAAATGCCACAATTCCGGGAGAAACGGTACTCTTGAGGAATGCAATCTTGTATATTGGGGAGGAAATGGGCAATATTCCGAAGAGTCTCCCAGAAATACTCTGGGAGAAAATGTCCTCTTTTTGGAGAAAATGTCATCTTGAGGATTGTATGTGAAGAAAGCTTCAGATATTGAAGAGACAACTGGTATTTCTGGCAGAAACACATTTGGGAGATGAAACGGCCGTCTGATTGTTAGGAGTGGGAAGTAGAGGACTTGGGAAGAAAAATGGAGTATTTCTAAGAAAGCTGGTATTTCTGGGAGAAAAGAAGGTATTTCCGGGGGAAAATGTCTTCTATTTGGGGGAATGCTGGCATGTCTGGAAGGAAATCTCTTTTTGGAGGAAACTGTGATATGAAGTCTTGAAAAGCCTGATGGTAAGTATCATCCGATGGAGTGTGAAGAAGTACTTGTGGTAGAAAATGTCATCTGTTTGGGAGAATGGTGGTATTTGTGGGAGAAAAGATCCTATTTCTGTTGGAAAACGTCACCTTTGGCATTGTCCTGTAGTGTTCTGTGGATGAAGCGTGAAGCATATGTAAGAAAAGCTGTATTTCTGGTAGAAAACGTCATCTGTTTGGGGAGAAAGCTGGTTTTTCAGGGAGCAAGTCTCCTTCTTTGGGGAGGAAATGTCCTCTTTCGGGTGGCCAAGTTAGACTTGTGGGAGGAAAAGCCACGGATTTGGGAGAAAGCTGGTATTAGTGGGAGGAAATGGCATAGGTCTGGAAGCAAGTGTCCTCTTTAGGATTGAAACGTGATAGTTGTGGTGGAGAATATCATGTGTTTGAACGAAAAGCAGTCTTTCTGGGAGATCATGTCATTGGATTGGAAAAGCTGTTATTTCTGGGAGCTACTGTCTTGTTTTTGGAAGCAAATGCCGTCCTTTGGGTGAAAAACAGGCATTACAGGGAGAATGTCAGTTCTTCTGAAGACAAGTGCTATTTCTGGGAGAGTCTGCCATCTTTGGTTGGAAAAGGTCCCACGTTGGAGAGAATGCTAGCATTTCTGGGAGAGAAGAGCATCTATGTTTGAAAAAGCAGGGAGTAGTGAGAGGAAAGGTGCTAGGGTTTGGGGTGAAAACAACCTCTGGAGGGGATGAGCATGGTGTTTCTGGAAGACAAAGTCCAGTATTTCGGGGAGCAAAGTGGTCTTTCTGGGAGAAAATGTCCTGTTTTGGGGGATGAAAGTGGTATTTCTGGGAGAAAATGTCCTATTTCAGGGGAGAAAAGTGGAATTTGTGGTAGAAAATATCCTGTTTTGGGGAGAAAGCTGGTCTTTCTGGGAGAAAAGGTCCCATATTTGGAGAGAACTGGTCTATCTGGCCGCCAAGGCCATATTTCTGAGGAGAAAGCTGGTCTCTCTGGGTGAACGTGTCCTACTCTTGGGGCGAGAAATGGTATTTCTGGAAGAAAATGTGCAATGTAGTGGAGAAAAGAGGTATTTGTGGGTGAAACTTGCCTCTTTTGAGGCAGAAAGCTGGTCTTTGTAGGAGCAAATGTCCCATTTGGGGGGATAAAACTGGTATTTCTGGGAGAGACTGTCCTTACGTTGGGGGGCAAACTGGTATTTGTTGAAGAAAATGTCCTATTTCGGTGGAGAAAACTGGTATTTCTGGGAGAAACTGTCCTACTATTGGGGCGAAAACTGGTATTTCTAGAAGAAAATGTCCAGTTCAGCGGAGAAAGGTGGTATTTGTAGGTGAAACTTGCCTCTTTTGAAGTAGGAAACTGGTATTTGTGGGCGAATCTGCCCTATTTTGAGGCTGAAATCTGGTATTTGTGGGAGCAACTTCCCTCTTTTGGTGGAGAAAAGAGGTATTTCTGGGAGAACACGTTCTGTGTTTGGGAGAAAACTGCCATTTCTGGAAGAAAATGTCCACTCTGGGGGGAGAAAGCTGGTCTTTCTGGGAGCAATGGTCCTGTTCTGGGGAGAATACTGGCATTTCTGGGAGAGACTGTCCTATTGTCACGGAGCAAAGTGGTATTTGTGGGAGAAACTGTCCCATTTTGGGGTAGAAAATTGTGATGCTACAAAGAAGAATGTCAATGTTAAGAGAAAACTGATATTTCTGGGAGAAACTGTCCTATCTGGGGGAGAAAACTGGTATTTCCGGGAGAAAATGTCCAGCATCTGGGAGAGAAGAGGTATTTCTGGGAGAAACTGTCCTATTTCATGGAGGGAACCTGGTGTTTCCGTGAGAGAATGTCCTATTTTGGGGGAGAAAAGTGGTATTTCTGGGAGAAACTATGACATATTTTGGAGAAAGCTGGTCTTTCTGGGAGTAAACATCATCTATCTGCGAGAAAGCTGGCATTCCTGGCGGAAACTGCAATGTGATTGGGAGAAAACTGGTATTCCTGCGTGAAAATGTCATCTCTTTTGGAGTAAATGTCATAGTTGCTGTGGAAAAGCATGATTTCTGGGAAAATGCCATCTACTTGAGGAGAACACAGGTATTTCTCAGAGGAAATCTCCTCTATTTTGGTGAAAGCTGGTATTTCTGGGAGAGAATGTCCTATTTCTGGGCAGAAAGCTGGTATTTCTGGGAGAAAAGGTCCCATATTTGGGAGCAAACTGGTCTATCTGGCCGCCAAGGCCATATTTCTGGGGAGAAAGCTGGTATCTCTGGGAGAACGTGTCCTAATCTTGGGGCGAGAACTGGTATTTCTAGAAGAAAATGTGCAATGTAGTGGAGAAAAGAGGTATTTGTGGGTGAAACTTGCCTCTTCTGAGGCAGAAATCTGGTCTTTGTGGGAGAAAATGTCCTGTTTTGGGGAGAATCCTGGTATTTGTGGGAGAAAATGTCCCATTGTGGGGTAGAAAACTGTCATTCTACAAAATAAGTCAAATCCTAAGAGAAAACTGGTCTGTGTGGGAGAAAATGTCCTATATTGGGGAGAAAAATGGTCTATCTGGCAAACAATGGCCTATTTCTGGGGAGAAAGCTGGTATTTTTAGGCCAAACTATCATCTGTTTGGGAAAAAGCAGGAATTTCTGGAAGAAGATGTCATCGATTTGGGAAAGAGCTGATATTTCTGGTGGAAAATGTCCTCTCTTTTGGGAGAAGGCTGGTCTTTCTGGGCAAAAAGAGTGTATTTCTGGAGGGAAATGTGTTCTTTGGAGTTGCAGTGTGGTATTTCTGTGAGAAAATGCAATCGACAGGAGAGAAAAGTGGTACTTGGGCAGAATCTCTCCGATGTTTGGCTGAAAAACGTCACCTGGAACAGCTGGAAGTCGTATGTTTTGGAGAACATGTCAGTTCTTCTGAAGAAAAGTACTATTTCTGCGAGACTCTGCCATCTTTGGTTGGAAAAGGTCCCACGTTGGAGAGAATGCTAGCATTTCTGGGAGAGAAGAGCATCTATGTTTGAAAAAGCAGGGAGTAGTGAGAGGAAAGGTGCTAGGGTTTGGGGTGAAAACAACACCTGGAGGGGATGAGCATGGTGTTTCTGGAAGACAAAGTCCAGTATTTCGGGGAGCAAAGTGGTCTTTCTGGGAGAAAATGTCATCTCTTAGGCAGAAAGCTGGTCTTTCTGTGGTCCAATGCCATATTCTTGATGGTAAGTATCATTGTGTGGAGTGTGAAGTAGTCCTTGTGGGATGAAATGCCATCTCTTTGGGAGAAAGGTGGTATGTTGTTGGGAAAATATCATCTATTTGGGAGAAGAGTGGTATTTCTGAGAGAAAATATCCTATTTTTGTTTGAAAAGACTTCTATTTCTTTGGCATTGTCATGTCGTATTTTGAGGATGAACCGTGGAGTATATCTAAGAAAAGCTGTATTTCAGGTAGTAAATGTCATCCGTTTGGGGAGAAAGCTGGAGAAAGTAGTCCTTGTGGGATGAAATGCCGTCTCTGTGGGAGAATGGTGGTATTTTGTTGCGATAATGTCATCTTTTTGGAAGAAAGCTGGTTTTCCTGTCAGAAAATTTGTTAGTTTTGGCTGAAAATATGCTATTTATTATCGTAGTGTTGTATTTTTTGGAGAAAAAGGAAACTGATCTTTCTGGGCAAATATATCATGTATTTGGAAGAAATGTTCTTGTATCTTTGATAAAGCTGGCATTTCTGGGAGAAAATGTCATCTATTTCGGGGAATGCTTGTATTCTTGGGAAAAAATATGGTATTTTTGGAACAAATTGTCACATTTTGGATTGAAAAGTGTTATTTCTGGAAGAAAATATCCTGCATTTGGGAGAGCACTGCTATTTCGGGGATACGAGGTCATTTTTTCGGCGCTAGTGACACGAGGGAAGAGGCCGAAGCCCAGCTCACTACAACCTCCCTTCAGGGAGTTAGAGAGAACAAGAAGGTGTTTCTGAGGCTCCTCTTCTCCAGACTGAACAAGCCCAGCTCCTTCAGCCGCTCCTCGTAAGGCCTGTGCTCCAGACCCCTCACCAGTTTTGGCACCCTTCTTTGAACCCGCTCCAGGGCCTCAATGTCTTTCTTGCAGTGAGGGGCCCAAAAGCGGACACAGTACTTGAGGTGCGACCTCACCAGAGCTGAGGACAGGGGGACAATCACTTGCCTGTTCCTGCTGGCAACACCGTTCCTGATGCAGGCCAGGATGCCATTGGCCTTCTTGGCCACCTGGGCACGCTGCTGGCTCATGTTCAGTTGAGCATCAATCAACATCCCCAGGTCCACTTCCTCTACGCAGTCTTCTGCCCCAAGCCTGGAGCGTCGCCTGGGGTTGTTGTAGCCAAAGTGCAGGACCAGGCCTTTGGCCTTGTTGGAACTCATCCCAGTGGCTTCAGCCCAGCTCTCCAGCCTGTCCAGATCCCTCTGGAGGGCCTCGCTACCCCCAGGCAGATCCACACTTCCAGCCAGCCTGGTGCCATCCGCAAACTTGCGGAGGGTGCACTCAGTGCCCTCATCCAGGTCATCGAGAAAGATCTCGAGGAGGACAGGCCCCAGCACCGACCCCTGGGGAACACCGCTTGTGACAGGTCGCCAGCTGCATTTAGCTCCATTCACTACCACTCTTTGGGCCCGGCCTTCCAGCCACTTCCTTATCCAGCCAAAGCGTACCCGTCCAAGCCACGGGCTGCCAGCTTCCGCAGGAGAATGCTGTGGGAGACAGTGTCCAAGGCCTTGCTGAAGTCTAGGTAGATTACATCAACAGCCTTTCTCTCGTCTACCAGATGGCTCACTAGTTTCTAGAAGGAGATCAGGTTGGTCCAACAGGATCAGCCCTTCATGAACCCATGCTGGCTAGGCCTGATCCCCTGCATGTCCCGCACATGCCGTGTCATCTCCCTCAAGACAATCCACTCCATAACCTTTCCTGGCACCGAGGTCAGGCTAACAAGCCCGTCGTTCCTCCTTACAATCCTTCTTAGAGATGGCAGTCACATTGACAAGCCTCCAGTCTTCTGGGACCAGTCAACAAAGTCACCAGTCAACAAAGCGCTGATAGATAATGGCGAGCGGTTCGGCTATCACCTGCGCCAGTTCCCTCAGCACTCTCGGGTGAATCCCATCTGGCCCCATGCACTTGTGACAGTCCAGCTGGACTAGTAGGTCTCTGACTGCATCCTCCCGAATCGCGGGGAATTCTGCCTGCACTCCAGTCCAGACTACCAGGTCAGAGAGCGGAGTAGCCTGAGGATAACTGGTGTGACCTTTCAAGACAGGCATAAAGAAGGCATTCTGAACCTCTGCCTTTGCCATATCCTCAGTGCTCACATGACCAGCCTCATCTAGGAAAGAACGGAGATTCTCCTGAGTCCTCCTCATGCCGCTGATGTCTTTGTAAAAGGGCTCCTTGTTCCTTTGAAGCCCAGCGGCCAGGCTGAGTTCAAGCTGGGCCTTTCGGATTTTCCCTCCGCACATCCCAGCAACTTCTCTTTCGGAGTCACCCGTCCCTTCTTCCACTGGACGTAGATTCTCTTCTTCTCCCGCAGCCTCAAGAATCGCTCCCTGTTCATCCATCCCCGCCGGTCTTCTTCCCTCCCCGCCGGCTCATTGTGCTGCTCGGGGGGACAGCCCGCTCCTGCGCCTTTCAGACTTCCTTCCTGAAGAGCCACCAGCCGTCTTGGACCCTTTACTCTCTCAGAGGGAAACCCAGGGGATTCCCTGACTAGCCTACCGAATAATTCCAAGTCCTGCCACAAGACCCACCTCCCACACCTACTGCTGCAGCCATGGGCAGCGTGGGCTGCGCTCACACTCTGACTGCCCTCCCTGTTCTCGGTGGGCAGTAGCACCCTTTTCTTGCCTCTTCTCACCTCTTCTCACCAGGCCCCTTAGCTGGGCTGCTTTTAGCCTGGCAGAAAAGGCTCAAGGTTCACCTCACAGGTAAGAGGGAGCAGTGCTGACTCCAACCTGCTGCCTCAGCAGTCCTCCCACAAACTGCCAGCTGCTGCCAGCCCCAGCACTGGCACAGGGCTTTTCCTGGCTTCAAAAAAGCCCTAACAAGAGCCATGTGGTCGGCCTTTTTGCTTTAGCTCCCTTACCCAGTGCGGTCTTCTTTATACAAAGACAGCATTTTTTCCCCAAATACCAGACACCTCGCAAATAGACAATATTTTTCAAAACAGATGCGATTATCTCCCAGAAATACCAGTTTCCTTAGAAATACCTCACAAATTCGACCAAAAATACGACACTACACTCCTCAAGATTGCACTTACTCCCATCAAGACGGCATTTTATCACAGAAATACCTGCTTCTGCCCCCCAAAATAGGACGTTTTCTCCCCCCAAAACAAGACATTTTCTCCCAGAAATACCACTTCTCTTAGAAATACCTCCCGTTTCATCCCAAGAATACTACTTGACGCTCCTCAGGATCACACTTACTCCCATCTACATGGCCTTTTCTCCCAGATACACCAGCTTTCTCCCAAATACACGACATTTTCTCCAAGCAACACCCGTTTCCTCCCAAAGATGGCATATATTCCCCCAGAAACTCCTGCTTCTTCTTCAAAATACGGCCCCAAAATACCAGCTGTCTCACAAACGCATGTCGTTTTCCAACCAAGCACGCTACTATCTCCCCGAAACAGCACTTTGATGAGAAATACCTGACATTTGCTCTCCAAAAGACTTCGTGACACTCCTCCAGAGGTCATTTTCTCCCCTGTTTACCGTGTTTTCTCCCCGAGAGACCACTTGGCACACCAAAAAGACCACCCTTGCTCTCCACTATAAGACATTCTTTCCCACCATTTCCCACTTTTCTCCCTCACCTTTGTCCTTTTTTGCCCAGAAGTACCAGCTTTCTCCACATTCGATGACATTTGGTATCAGAAATGCCCGTTGTTCACCCAAAGGATGGATTTTTCTTCCAAAAAGAACACAGTAGCTCCCAGAAATACCAGCTTTCTCCAGTCCATTGAGATTAGCTCCCAGAAATACTGCTTTTTGCCCAAACACATCGTGTATTCCACCATAACTATCTTATCTTAATCCTAAGGAATACGTTTTCTTCCAGACCTATGGCTTTTTCTCCCAGAAATACCACCCTTCTCCCAAATACGTGGCTTTTCCTCCCACAAGTCCTACTTGTGGCCCACAAGTCCTACTTGGCCATCCAAAGGAGGACATTTCCTCCCCCAAGAAGGAGACTTGCTCCCTGAAAAACCAGCTTTCTCCCCTAATACATGGCGTTTTCTTCCAGAAATACAGCTTTTCTGACATATGCTTCACGATTCATCCGCAAAATACTATGTGACTACGCCAAAGGTGACTTTTTCCAACAAATCTATGAACTTCTCTCCCACAAATATCAGCATTCTCCATAACAGATGACATTTTCCACCACAAGTACGACTCCACACCCCACTGGATGGTACTTACCATCAGACTTTTCTATCCTTCATATCACAGTTTCCTCCCAAATTAGATTTCCTTCCAGACATACCAGCATTCCCCGAAAGAGAGGACATTCTCCCCCGCACATACCATCTTTTCTCCCACAAATGCCAGCTTTCTTGGAAATACTGCCCATTTCCTCCCAATTAGGCTAGATGGCACTTAGTTATGCCCAATCATACGGCTTTTTATCGCGCAAGTTGCATTTTTGTCCCAAATAGACGACATCTAATGACAGGGATACCATTTTTCTCCCATGGCTGTGACATTTTCTGCCAGAAATACCAGTTCTCTCTTCAATGTGGGACGTTTCCTTCCTGAAATATTAGCTTTGTCACCAATACATCATCTCTCCCTCCCTCAATCAAAAGATGAGACTGTTTCCAGGGAATACCAGCTTTCTTAAAAATACCTCATACTTTCTCCAAGAAGTTCGTTAGTATAATCCTCAAGATGACACTTGCACCCAAAACTGGGAGATTTTCTCTCCGAAATGCATGCTTCTCCCTCACTGAACGGCATCTTCTCCCCATATTAGGACATTATCTCCCAGAAATACCTCATTTCTCCAATCCAATGACATGATCGCCTGGAAATACAGCCTTTCGCCAAATCGATAGCATTTTCCACTAGAGGCGTCCCATTTCCCCCAAATACATAGCATTTCCTTCACACAGAAGGAGATTTCATTTATTCATGAAAAACCATGATTCTCCCAAAGAGATGACATTTTCTACCAGAAATGCAGGTTTTCTTAAAAATACGTCCTGGTTTTTGGGTGGTTCTCTATTTCTACAATTCTGAAGCCTGTGACGAATAAGTATAGATGGGAAGAGCTTCTCTACTAAGACATTTCTTGCATTATGAGATGAAAATGAGAAAAATGGAGAGCACTTCCAAAGAAAGCAACTGAATATTCGGGAACCTAGAGATGTGGTGCTCTCACGGAGAACATTTCAGAAAGTCGAGAGCGATCGATTCTTGACCGCGGAAAAAAATGACCCTGCTCGAAGGAACAGAAGTAAGCTGAATTCGCTCGTTCTCGGCATCGCAGTTCCGCGATTTCGCTCTCGTGCGTCGAAAGCGGCACTCGCGCTGAACCGCTCCGGAGAGTTTGCAGTTGCTGGCCGCGAAATCGCGGTTCTCCCCGAACGCCGCTTTCAGCCTTCAGCAGCGGTCTCGTTTCTCTCGGATGCCGAGAAAGAGCGACTTCAGCCGGATGCTTTTCTGCGACGAGCGGCTTCTTCTGCGCACATCGCAAACGAGCGCTTCTGACTTCTCCTTGTGCCCATGCAGAATGCACTCCGCTTCTCTCTCACTCTTCGGTCTCTCCCTTTATTCCTAGCAACATTGCGTTTTGGTGTGGCTCTGCGATGCTACACGTCAGCATTCTGTGACGAAGAGAGTAGAAGGGAAAATCCCCTCTAAGAAGGCAGCTAGAAGTCCGAGGAGCGGCACACGTTGTGCTTTCAGGGAGGACGTTACAGAAAGTCGAGAGCTGTGGATTCTTTCCTGCGGAGGAAAAAACCCATGTTTTCAGGCACTGCAGTACGCGGAATTCGCTCGTTCTCGGCATCGCATTTCCGCGATTTCGCTCTCGTGCGTCGAAAGAGGCACTCGCGCTGAACCGCTCCGGAGAGTTTGCATTTGCTGGCCGGTACATCGCGGTTCTCCGCGAACGCCGCTTTCAGCCTTCAGCAGCGGTCTCGTTTCTCTCGGATGCCGAGAAAGAGCGACTTCAGCCGGATGCTTTTCTGCGACGAGCGGCTTCTTCTGCGCACATCGCAAAGGAGCGCTTCTGACTTCTCCTTGTCCCCATGCAGAATGCACTCCGCTTCTCTCTCACTCTTCGGTCTCTCCCTTTATTCCTAGCAACATTGCGTTTTGGTGTGGCTCTGCGATGCTACACGTCAGCATTCTGTGGCGAAGAGAGTAGAAGGGAAAATCCCCTCTAAGAAGGCAGCTAGAAGTCCGAGGAGCGGCACACGTTGTGCTTTCAGGGAGGACGTTACAGAAAGTCGAGAGCTGTGGCTTCTTTCCTGCGCAGAAAAAAACCCCTGTTTTCAGGCACTGCAGTACGCGGAATTCGCTCGTTCTCGGCATCGCAATTCCGCGATTTCGCTCTCGTGCGTCGAAAGCGGCACTCGCGCTGAACCGCTCCGGAGAGTTTGCAGTTGCTGGCCGCGAAATCGCGGTTCTCCGCGAACGCCGCTTTCAGCCTTCAGCAGCGGTCTCGTTTCTCTCGGATGCCGAGAAAGAGCGACTTCAGCCGGATGCTTTTCTGCGACGAGCGGCTTCTTCTGCGCACATCGCAAAGGAGCGCTTCTGACTTCTCCTCGTCCCCATGCAGAATGCACTCCGCTTCTCTCTCACTCTTCGGTCTCTCCCTTTATTCCTAGCAACATTGCGTTTTGGTGTGGCTCTGCGATGCTACACGTCAGCATTCTGTGGCGAAGAGAGTAGAAGGGAAAATCCCCTCTAAGAAGGCAGCTAGAAGTCCGAGGAGCGGCACACGTTGTGCTTTCAGGGAGGACGTTACAGAAAGTCGAGAGCTGTGGCTTCTTTCCTGCGCAGAAAAAAACCCCTGTTTTCAGGCAACGCAGTACGCTGAATTCGCTCGTTCTCGGCATCGCAATTCCGCGATTTCGCTCTCGTGCGTCGAAAGCGGCACTCGCGCTGAACCGCTCCGGAGAGTTTGCAGTTGCTGGCCGGTACATCGCGGATCTCCGCGAACGCCGCTTTCAGCCTTCAGCAGCGGTCTCGTTTCTCTCGGATGCCGAGAAGGAGCGACTTCAGCCGGATGCTTTTCTGCGACGAGCGGCTTCTTCTGCGCACATCGCAAACGAGCGCTTCTCACTTCTCCTTGTCCCCATGCAGAATGCACTCCGCTTCTCTCTCACTCTTCGGTCTCTCCCTTTATTCCTAGCAACATTGCGTTTTGGTGTGGCTCTGCGATGCTACACGTCAGCATTCTGTGACGAAGAGAGTAGAAGGGAAAATCCCCTCTAAGAAGGCAGCTAGAAGTCCGAGGAGCGGCACACGTTGTGCTTTCAGGGAGGACGTTACAGAAAATCGAGAGCTGTGGATTCTTTCCTGCGGAGGAAAAAACCCCTGTTTTCAGGCAACGCAGTACGCTGAATTCGCTCGTTCTCGGCATCGCAGTTCCGCGATTTCGCTCTCGTGCGTCGAAAGCGGCACTCGCGCTGAACCGCTCCGGAGAGTTTGCAGTTGCTGGCCGCGAAATCGCGGTTCTCCCCGAACGCCGCTTTCAGCCTTCAGCAGCGGTCTCGTTTCTCTCGGATGCCGAGAAAGAGCGACTTCAGCCGGATGCTTTTCTGCGACGAGCGGCTTCTTCTGCGCACATCGCAAACGAGCGCTTCTCACTTCTCCTTGTCCCCATGCAGAATGCACTCCGCTTCTCTCTCACTCATCGTAGTGCCGCTCCTCGGACTTCAAGCTGCCTTCTTAGAGGGGATTTTCCCTTCTACTCTGTTCGTCACAGAATGCTGACGTGTAGCATCGCAGAGCCACACCAAAACGCAATGTTGCTAGGAATAAAGGGAGAGACCGAAGAGTGAGAGAGAAGCGGAGTGCATTCTGCATGGGGACAAGGAGAAGTGAGAAGCGCTCCTTTGCGATGTGCGCAGAAGAAGCCGCTCGTCGCAGAAAAGCATCCGGCTGAAGTCGCTCCTTCTCGGCATCCGAGAGAAACGAGACCGCTGCTGAAGGCTGAAAGCGGCGTTCGCGGAGAACCGCGATGTACCGGCCAGCAACTGCAAACTCTCCGGAGCGGTTCAGCGCGAGTGCCGCTTTCGACGCACGAGAGCGAAATCGCGGAATTGCGATGCCGAGAACGAGCGAATTCAGCGTACTGCGTTGCCTGAAAACAGGGGTTTTTTTCTGCGCAGGAAAGAATCCACAGCTCTCGACTTTCTGTAACGTCCTCCCTGAAAGCACAACGTGTGCCGCTCCTCGGACTTCTAGCTGCCTTCTTAGAGGGGATTTTCCCTTCTACTCTGTTCGTCACAGAATGCTGACGTGTAGCATCGCAGAGCCACACCAAAACGCAATGTTGCTAGGAATAAAGGGAGAGACCGAAGAGTGAGAGAGAAGCGGAGTGCATTCTGCATGGGGACGAGGAGAAGTGAGAAGCGCTCCTTTGCGATGTGCGCAGAAGAAGCCGCTCGTCGCAGAAAAGCATCCGGCTGAAGTCGCTCTTTCTCGGCATCCGAGAGAAACGAGACCGCTGCTGAAGGCTGAAAGCGGCGTTCGCGGAGAACCGCGATGTACCGGCCAGCAACTGCAAACTCTCCGGAGCGATTCAGCGCGAGTGCCGCTTTCGACGCACGAGAGCGAAATCGCGGAATTGCGATGCCGAGAACGAGCGAATTCAGCGTACTGCATTGCCTGAAAACAGGGGTTTTTTCCTCCGCAGGAAAGAATCCACAGCTCTCGATTTTCTGGAACGTCCTCCCTGAAAGCACAACGTGTGCCGCTCCTCGGACTTCTAGCTGCCTTCTTAGAGGGGATTTTCCCTTCTACTCTCTTCGTCACAGAATGCTGACGTGTAGCATCGCAGAGCCACACCAAAACGCAATGTTGCTAGGAATAAAGGGAGAGACAGAAGACTGAGAGAGAAGCGTCATGCAGAATGCACGGGCACAAGGAGAAGTGAGAAGCGCTCGTTTGCGATGTGCGCAGAAGAAGCCGCTCGTCGCAGAAAAGCATCCGGCTGAAGTCGCTCTTTCTCGGCATCCGAGAGAAACGAGACCGCTGCTGAAGGCTGAAAGCGGCGTTCGGGGAGAACCGCGATGTACCGGCCAGCAACTGCAAACTCTCCGGAGCGGTTCAGCGCGAGTGCCGCTTTCGACGCACGAGAGCGAAATCGCGGAATTGCGATGCCGAGAACGAGCGAATTCAGCGTACTGCATTGCCTGAAAACAGGGGTTTTTTTCTGCGCAGGAAAGAAGCCACAGCTCTCGACTTTCTGTAACGTCCTCCCTGAAAGCACAACGTGTGCCGCTCCTCGGACTTCTAGCTGCCTTCTTAGAGGGGATTTTCCCTTCTACTCTCTTCGCCACAGAATGCTGACGTGTCGCATCGCAGAGCCACACCAAAACGCAATGTTGCTAGGAATAAAGGGAGAGACCGAAGAGTGAGAGAGAAGCGGAGTGCATTCTGCATGGGGACAAGGAGAAGTCAGAAGCGCTCCTTTGCGATGTGCGCAGAAGAAGCCGCTCGTCGAAGAAAAGCATCCGGCTGAAGTCGCTCTTTCTCGGCATCCGAGAGAAACGAGACCGCTGCTGAAGCCTGAAAGCGGCGTTCGGGGAGAACCGCGATGTACCGGCCAGCAACTGCAAACTCTCCGGAGCGGTTCAGCGCGAGTGCCTCTTTCGACGCACGAGAGCGAAATCGCGGAAATGCGATGCCGAGAACGAGCGAATTCAGCGTACTGCAGTGCCTGAAAACATGGGTTTTTTCCTCCGCAGGAAAGAATCCACAGCTCTCGACTTTCTGTAACGTCCTCCCTGAAAGCACAACGTGTGCCGCTCCTCGGACTTCTAGCTGCCTTCTTAGAGGGGATTTTCCCTTCTACTCTGTTCGTCACAGAATGCTGACGTGTAGCATCGCAGAGCCACACCAAAACGCAATGTTGCTAGGAATAAAGGGAGAGACCGAAGAGTGAGAGAGAAGCGGAATGCATTCTGCATGGGCACAAGGAGAAGTGAGAAGCGCTCGTTTGCGATGTGCGCAGAAGAAGCCGCTCGTCGCAGAAAAGCATCCGGCTGAAGTCGCTCTTTCTCGGCATCCGAGAGAAACGAGACCGCTGCTGAAGCCTGAAAGCGGCGTTCGGGGAGAACCGCGATGTACCGGCCAGCAACTGCAAACTCTCCGGAGCGGTTCAGCGCGAGTGCCGCTTTCGACGCACGAGAGCGAAAGAGCGGAACTGCGATGCCGAGAACGAGCGAATTCAGCTTACTTCTGTTCCTTCGAGCAGGGTCATTTTTTTCCGCGGTCAAGAATCGATCGCTCTCGACTTTCTGAAATGTTCTCCGTGAGAGCACCACATCTCTAGGTTCCCGAATATTCAGTTGCTTTCTTTGGAAGTGCTCTCCATTTTTCTCATTTTCATCTCATAATGCAAGAAATGTCTTAGTAGAGAAGCTCTTCCCATCTATACTTATTCGTCACAGGCTTCAGAATTGTAGAAATAGAGAACCACCCAAAAACCAGGACGTATTTTTAAGAAAACCTGCATTTCTGGTAGAAAATGTCATCTCTTTGGGAGAATCATGGTTTTTCATGAATAAATGAAATCTCCTTCTGTGTGAAGGAAATGCTATGTATTTGGGGGAAATGGGACGCCTCTAGTGGAAAATGCTATCGATTTGGCGAAAGGCTGTATTTCCAGGCGATCATGTCATTGGATTGGAGAAATGAGGTATTTCTGGGAGATAATGTCCTAATATGGGGAGAAGATGCCGTTCAGTGAGGGAGAAGCATGCATTTCGGAGAGAAAATCTCCCAGTTTTGGGTGCAAGTGTCATCTTGAGGATTATACTAACGAACTTCTTGGAGAAAGTATGAGGTATTTTTAAGAAAGCTGGTATTCCCTGGAAACAGTCTCATCTTTTGATTGAGGGAGGGAGAGATGATGTATTGGTGACAAAGCTAATATTTCAGGAAGGAAACGTCCCACATTGAAGAGAGAACTGGTATTTCTGGCAGAAAATGTCACAGCCATGGGAGAAAAATGGTATCCCTGTCATTAGATGTCGTCTATTTGGGACAAAAATGCAACTTGCGCGATAAAAAGCCGTATGATTGGGCAGAACTAAGTGCCATCTAGCCTAATTGGGAGGAAATGGGCAGTATTTCCAAGAAAGCTGGCATTTGTGGGAGAAAAGATGGTATGTGCGGGGGAGAATGTCCTCTCTTTCGGGGAATGCTGGTATGTCTGGAAGGAAATCTAATTTGGGAGGAAACTGTGATATGAAGGATAGAAAAGTCTGATGGTAAGTACCATCCAGTGGGGTGTGGAGTCGTACTTGTGGTGGAAAATGTCATCTGTTATGGAGAATGCTGATATTTGTGGGAGAGAAGTTCATAGATTTGTTGGAAAAAGTCACCTTTGGCGTAGTCACATAGTATTTTGCGGATGAATCGTGAAGCATATGTCAGAAAAGCTGTATTTCTGGAAGAAAACGCCATGTATTAGGGGAGAAAGCTGGTTTTTCAGGGAGCAAGTCTCCTTCTTGGGGGAGGAAATGTCCTCCTTTGGATGGCCAAGTAGGACTTGTGGGCCACAAGTAGGACTTGTGGGAGGAAAAGCCACGTATTTGGGAGAAGGGTGGTATTTCTGGGAGAAAAAGCCATAGGTCTGGAAGAAAACGTATTCCTTAGGATTAAGATAAGATAGTTATGGTGGAATACACGATGTGTTTGGGCAAAAAGCAGTATTTCTGGGAGCTAATCTCAATGGACTGGAGAAAGCTGGTATTTCTGGGAGCTACTGTGTTCTTTTTGGAAGAAAAATCCATCCTTTGGGTGAACAACGGGCATTTCTGATACCAAATGTCATCGAATGTGGAGAAAGCTGGTACTTCTGGGCAAAAAAGGACAAAGGTGAGGGAGAAAAGTGGGAAATGGTGGGAAAGAATGTCTTATAGTGGAGAGCAAGGGTGGTCTTTTTGGTGTGCCAAGTGGTCTCTCGGGGAGAAAACACGGTAAACAGGGGAGAAAATGACCTCTGGAGGAGTGTCACGAAGTCTTTTGGAGAGCAAATGTCAGGTATTTCTCATCAAAGTGCTGTTTCGGGGAGATAGTAGCGTGCTTGGTTGGAAAACGACATGCGTTTGTGAGACAGCTGGTATTTTGGGGCCGTATTTTGAAGAAGAAGCAGGAGTTTCTGGGGGAATATATGCCATCTTTGGGAGGAAACGGGTGTTGGTGGGAGAAAATGTCGTGTATTTGGGAGAAAGCTGGTGTATCTGGGAGAAAAGGCCATGTAGATGGGAGTAAGTGTGATCCTGAGGAGCGTCAAGTAGTATTCTTGGGATGAAACGGGAGGTATTTCTAAGAGAAGTGGTATTTCTGGGAGAAAATGTCTTGTTTTGGGGGGAGAAAACGTCCTATTTTGGGGGGGCAGAAGCAGGTATTTCTGTGATAAAATGCCGTCTTGATGGGAGTAAGTGCAATCTTGAGGAGTGTAGTGTCGTATTTTTGGTCGAATTTGTGAGGTATTTCTAAGGAAACTGGTATTTCTGGGAGATAATCGCATCTGTTTTGAAAAATATTGTCTATTTGCGAGGTGTCTGGTATTTGGGGAAAAAATGCTGTCTTTGTATAAAGAAGACCGCACTGGGTAAGGGAGCTAAAGCAAAAAGGCCGACCACATGGCTCTTGTTAGGGCTTTTTTGAAGCCAGGAAAAGCCCTGTGCCAGTGCTGGGGCTGGCAGCAGCTGGCAGTTTGTGGGAGGACTGCTGAGGCAGCAGGTTGGAGTCAGCACTGCTCCCTCTTACCTGTGAGGTGAACCTTGAGCCTTTTCTGCCAGGCTAAAAGCAGCCCAGCTAAGGGGCCTGGTGAGAAGAGGTGAGAAGAGGCAAGAAAAGGGTGCTACTGCCCACCGAGAACAGGGAGGGCAGTCAGAGTGTGAGCGCAGCCCACGCTGCCCATGGCTGCAGCAGTAGGTGTGGGAGGTGGGTCTTGTGGCAGGACTTGGAATTATTCGGTAGGCTAGTCAGGGAATCCCCTGGGTTTCCCTCTGAGAGAGTAAAGGGTCCAAGACGGCTGGTGGCTCTTCAGGAAGGAAGTCTGAAAGGCGCAGGAGCGGGCTGTCCCCCCGAGCAGCACAATGAGCCGGCGGGGAGGGAAGAAGACCGGCGGGGATGGATGAACAGGGAGCGATTCTTGAGGCTGCGGGAGAAGAAGAGAATCTACGTCCAGTGGAAGAAGGGACGGGTGACTCCGAAAGAGAAGTTGCTGGGATGTGCGGAGGGAAAATCCGAAAGGCCCAGCTTGAACTCAGCCTGGCCGCTGGGCTTCAAAGGAACAAGGAGCCCTTTTACAAAGACATCAGCGGCATGAGGAGGACTCAGGAGAATCTCCGTTCTTTCCTAGATGAGGCTGGTCATGTGAGCACTGAGGATATGGCAAAGGCAGAGGTTCAGAATGCCTTCTTTATGCCTGTCTTGAAAGGTCACACCAGTTATCCTCAGGCTACTCCGCTCTCTGACCTGGTAGTCTGGACTGGAGTGCAGGCAGAATTCCCCGCGATTCGGGAGGATGCAGTCAGAGACCTACTAGTCCAGCTGGACTGTCACAAGTGCATGGGGCCAGATGGGATTCACCCGAGAGTGCTGAGGGAACTGGCGCAGGTGATAGCCGAACCGCTCGCCATTATCTATCAGCGCTTTGTTGACTGGTGACTTTGTTGACTGGTCCCAGAAGACTGGAGGCTTGTCAATGTGACTGCCATCTCTAAGAAGGATTGTAAGGAGGAACGACGGGCTTGTTAGCCTGACCTCGGTGCCAGGAAAGGTTATGGAGTGGATTGTCTTGAGGGAGATGACACGGCATGTGCGGGACATGCAGGGGATCAGGCCTAGCCAGCATGGGTTCATGAAGGGCTGATCCTGTTGGACCAACCTGATCTCCTTCTAGAAACTAGTGAGCCATCTGGTAGACGAGAGAAAGGCTGTTGATGTAATCTACCTAGACTTCAGCAAGGCCTTGGACACTGTCTCCCACAGCATTCTCCTGCGGAAGCTGGCAGCCCGTGGCTTGGACGGGTACGCTTTGGCTGGATAAGGAAGTGGCTGGAAGGCCGGGCCCAAAGAGTGGTAGTGAATGGAGCTAAATGCAGCTGGCGACCTGTCACAAGCGGTGTTCCCCAGGGGTCGGTGCTGGGGCCTGTCCTCCTCGAGATCTTTCTCGATGACCTGGATGAGGGCACTGAGTGCACCCTCCGCAAGTTTGCGGATGGCACCAGGCTGGCTGGAAGTGTGGATCTGCCTGGGGGTAGCGAGGCCCTCCAGAGGGATCTGGACAGGCTGGAGAGCTGGGCTGAAGCCACTGGGATGAGTTCCAACAAGGCCAAAGGCCTGGTCCTGCACTTTGGCTACAACAACCCCAGGCGACGCTCCAGGCTTGGGGCAGAAGACTGCGTAGAGGAAGTGGACCTGGGGATGTTGATTGATGCTCAACTGAACATGAGCCAGCAGCGTGCCCAGGTGGCCAAGAAGGCCAATGGCATCCTGGCCTGCATCAGAAACGGTGTTGCCAGCAGGAACAGGCAAGTGATTGTCCCCCTGTCCTCAGCTCTGGTGAGGTCGCACCTCAAGTACTGTGTCCGCTTTTGGGCCCCTCACTGCAAGAAAGACATTGAGGCCCTGGAGCGGGTTCAAAGAAGGGTGCCAAAACTGGTGAGGGGTCTGGAGCACAGGCCTTACGAGGAGCGGCTGAAGGAGCTGGGCTTGTTCAGTCTGGAGAAGAGGAGCCTCAGAAACACCTTCTTGTTCTCTCTAACTCCCTGAAGGGAGGTTGTAGTGAGCTGGGCTTCGGCCTCTTCCCTCGTGTCACTAGCGCCGAAAAAATGACCTCGTATCCCCAAAATAGCAGTGCTCTCCCAAATGCAGGATATTTTCTTCCAGAAATAACACTTTTCAATCCAAAATGTGACAATTTGTTCCAAAAATACCATATTTTTTCCCAAGAATACAAGCATTCCCTGAAATAGATGACATTTTCTCCCAGAAATGCCAGCTTTATCAAAGATACAAGAACATTTCTTCCAAATACATGATATATTCGCCCAGAAAGATCAGTTTCCTTTTTCTCCAAAAAATACAACACTACGATAATAAATAGCATATTTTCAGCCAAAACTAACAAATTTTCTGACAGGAAAACCAGCTTTCTTCCAAAAAGATGACATTATCGCAACAAAATACCACCATTCTCCCACAGAGACGGCATTTCATCCCACAAGGACTACTTTCTCCAGCTTTCTCCCCAAACGGATGACATTTACTACCTGAAATACAGCTTTTCTTAGATATACTCCACGGTTCATCCTCAAAATACGACATGACAATGCCAAAGAAATAGAAGTCTTTTCAAACAAAAATAGGATATTTTCTCTCAGAAATACCACTCTTCTCCCAAATAGATGATATTTTCCCAACAACATACCACCTTTCTCCCAAAGAGATGGCATTTCATCCCACAAGGACTACTCCACACTCCACACAATGATACTTACCATAAGGAATATGGGATTGGACCACAGAAAGACCAGCTTTCTGCCTAAGAGATGACTTTTTCTCCCAGAAAGACCGCTTTGCTCCCCAAAATACTGGACTTTGTCTTCCAGAAACACCATGCTCATCCCCTCCAGGTGTTGTTTTCACCCCAAACCCTAGCACCTTTCCTCTCACTACTCCCTGCTTTTTCAAACATAGATGCTCTTCTCTCCCAGAAATGCTAGCATTCTCTCCAACGTGGGACCTTTTCCAACCAAAGATGGCAGAGTCTCCCAGAAATAGCACTTGTCTTCAGAAGAACTGACATGTTCTCCAAAACATACGACTTCCAGCTGTTCCAGGTGACGTTTTTCAGCCAAACATCGGAGAGATTCTGCCCAAGTACCACTTTTCTCTCCTGTCGATTGCATTTTCTCACAGAAATACCACACTGCAACTCCAAAGAACACATTTCCCTCCAGAAATACACTCTTTTTGCCCAGAAAGACCAGCCTTCTCCCAAAAGAGAGGACATTTTCCACCAGAAATATCAGCTCTTTCCCAAATCGATGACATCTTCTTCCAGAAATTCCTGCTTTTTCCCAAACAGATGATATTTTGGCCTAAAAATACCAGCTTTCTCCCCAGAAATAGGCCATTGTTTGCCAGATAGACCATTTTTCTCCCCAATATAGGACATTTTCTCCCACACAGACCAGTTTTCTCTTAGGATTTGACTTATTTTGTAGAATGACAGTTTTCTACCCCACAATGGGACATTTTCTCCCACAAATACCAGGATTCTCCCCAAAACAGGACATTTTCTCCCACAAAGACCAGATTTCTGCCTCAGAAGAGGCAAGTTTCACCCACAAATACCTCTTTTCTCCACTACATTGCACATTTTCTTCTAGAAATACCAGTTCTCGCCCCAAGATTAGGACACGTTCTCCCAGAGATACCAGCTTTCTCCCCAGAAATATGGCCTTGGCGGCCAGATAGACCAGTTTGCTCCCAAATATGGGACCTTTTCTCCCAGAAATACCAGCTTTCTGCCCAGAAATAGGACATTCTCTCCCAGAAATACCAGCTTTCACCAAAATAGAGGAGATTTCCTCTGAGAAATACCTGTGTTCTCCTCAAGTAGATGGCATTTTCCCAGAAATCATGCTTTTCCACAGCAACTATGACATTTACTCCAAAAGAGATGACATTTTCACGCAGGAATACCAGTTTTCTCCCAATCACATTGCAGTTTCCGCCAGGAATGCCAGCTTTCTCGCAGATAGATGATGTTTACTCCCAGAAAGACCAGCTTTCTCCAACATATGTCATAGTTTCTCCCAGAAATACCACTTTTCTCCCCCAAAATAGGACATTCTCTCACGGAAACACCAGGTTCCCTCCATGAAATAGGACAGTTTCTCCCAGAAATACCTCTTCTCTCCCAGATGCTCGACATTTTCTCCCGGAAATACCAGTTTTCTCCCCCAGATAGGACAGTTTCTCCCAGAAATATCAGTTTTCTCTTAACATTGACATTCTTCTTTGTAGCATCACAATTTTCTACCCCAAAATGGGACAGTTTCTCCCACAAATACCACTTTGCTCCGTGACAATAGGACAGTCTCTCCCAGAAATGCCAGTATTCTCCCCAGAACAGGACCATTGCTCCCAGAAAGACCAGCTTTCTCCCCCCAGAGTGGACATTTTCTTCCAGAAATGGCAGTTTTCTCCCAAACACAGAACGTGTTCTCCCAGAAATACCTCTTTTCTCCACCAAAAGAGGGAAGTTGCTCCCACAAATACCAGATTTCAGCCTCAAAATAGGGCAGATTCGCCCACAAATACCAGTTTCCTACTTCAAAAGAGGCAAGTTTCACCTACAAATACCACCTTTCTCCGCTGAACTGGACATTTTCTTCTAGAAATACCAGTTTTCGCCCCAATAGTAGGACAGTTTCTCCCAGAAATACCAGTTTTCTCCACCGAAATAGGACATTTTCTTCGACAAATACCAGTTTGCCCCCCAACGTAAGGACAGTCTCTCCCAGAAATACCAGTTTTATCCCCCCAAATGGGACATTTGCTCCTACAAAGACCAGATTTCTGCCTCAAAAGAGGCAAGTTTCACCCACAAATACCTCTTTTCTCCACTACATTGCACATTTTCTTCCAGAAATACCATTTCTCGCCCCAAGAGTAGGACACGTTCACCCAGAGAGACCAGCTTTCTCCTCAGAAATATGGCCTTGGCGGCCAGATAGACCAGTTCTCTCCAAATATGGGACCTTTTCTCCCAGAAAGACCAGCTTTCTCCCCAAAACAGGATATTTTCTACCACAAATTCCACTTTTCTCCCCTGAAATAGGACATTTTCTCCCAGAAATACCACTTTCATCCCCCAAAACAGGACATTTTCTCCCAGAAAGACCACTTTGCTCCCCGAAATACTGGACTTTGTCTTCCAGAAACACCATGCTCATCCCCTCCAGAGGTTGTTTTCACCCCAAACCCTAGCACCTTTCCTCTCACTACTCCCTGCTTTTTCAAACATAGATGCTCTTCTCTCCCAGAAATGCTAGCATTCTCTCCAACGTGGGACCTTTTCCAACCAAAGATGGCAGACTCTCCCAGAAATAGCACTTGTCTTCAGAAGAACTGACATTCTCCCTGTAATGCCTGTTTTTCACCCAAAGGACGGCATTTGCTTCCAAAAACAAGACAGTAGCTCCCAGAAATAACAGCTTTTCCAATCCAATGACATGATCTCCCAGAAAGACTGCTTTTCGTTCAAACACATGATATTCTCCACCACAACTATCACGTTTCAATCCTAAAGAGGACACTTGCTTCCAGACCTATGCCATTTCCTCCCACTAATACCAGCTTTCTCCCAAATCCGTGGCTTTTCCTCCCACAAGTCTAACTTGGCCACCCGAAAGAGGACATTTCCTCCCCAAAGAAGGAGACTTGCTCCCTGAAAAACCAGCTTTCTCCCCAAACAGATGACGTTTTCTACCAGAAATACAGCTTTTCTTACATATGCTTCACGCTTCATCCACAGAACACTACAGGACAATGCCAAAGGTGACGTTTTCCAACAGAAATAGGATCTTTTCTCCCACAAATACCACCATTCTCCCAAACAGATGACATTTTCTACCACAAGTACTTCTTCACACTCCATCGGATGATACTTACCATCAGGCTTTTCAAGACTTCATATCACAGTTTCCTCCAAAAAGAGATTTCCTTCCAGACATGCCAGCATTCCCCCAAATAGAAGACATTTTCCCCCGCAAATACCTTCTTTTCTCCCAGAAATACCAGCTTTCTTAGAAATACTCCATTTTTCTTCCCAAGTCCTCTACTTCCCACTCCTAACAATCAGACGGCCGTTTCATCTCCCAAATGTGTTTCTGCCAGAAATACCAGTTGTCTCTTCAATATCTGAAGCTTTCTTCACATACAATCCTCAACATGACATTTTCTCCAAAAAGAGGACATTTTCTCCCAGAGTATTTCTGGGAGACTCTTCGGAATATTGCCCATTTCCTCCCCAATATACAAGATTGCATTCCTCAAGAGTACCGTTTCTCCCGGAATTGTGGCATTTTATCACAGACAGACCATTTTAATCCCCAGGAGAGCTCATTTTCTCCCAGAAATAGCAGGACTCTCTGAAATAACTCCCATTTTCTAAGAAAAATGCTGCTTTACACTCCTCAAGATCTCACTTACTCCCATCAAGATGGCATTTTTTCACAGAAATACCAGCTTCTGCCCCCCAAAAGAGGAAATTCTCTCCCAAAACAAGACATTTTCTCCCAGAGATACCACTGCTCTTAGAAATACCTCCCGTTTCATCCCAAGAATACTACTTGACGCTCCTCAGGATCACACTTACTCCCATGAAAATGGCCTTTTCTCCTAGAAAGACCAGCTTTCTCCCAAAGATGGCAGACATTCCCCCAGAAATACAGGCTTATTCTTAGAAAACGGCCTTTTCCCCAAAATACCAGCTTTCTCACAAACACCTGTCATTTTCCAACCAAGGATGCTACCATCTCCCCGAAACAACAGTTTTCCCAGAAATACCTTTCTTTTTCTTTTGGTAATATTCCCCTAGAAATGTGGCATTTTCTTTCAGAAATACTGCATTGCTTTTGGAAATATGATTTCTTTTTTTTGGAATATGGTATTTTCTTCCCTCATTGGAATGTGTCATTTAAATGCTCAAGTTTTCTCTAGGTGCGCTGTTTAATTTCTCCGAAAAAATTTTAAAAATGACATTTTCCCTGAGATATAGCATTTGTAGGAGATATATTTGTCATTTTTCTCACAGATAATTTATTTTTCCCTAGGTGTGGCGTTTTCTTCCAGAAATTCCACGTTTTTCACAAGTTTATGATCCTTCCCTTTCAAACGAGTTCAGAAAATTGTTATTTCCGGGGAACAATTTCGATATTAAGGACAGAAGTGATATTCCTTTGGAAAATATCTTTATTTTTTGGAGAATGCTGATATTTCTGATGTGAAAAGCTCCAATTCGTGGAATGAGACTGGTAATTCTCGATGACAATGTGATATTTCTGAGTAATTTGGTATTTTGGATTGTAAGGTCGTACTCCTTACGAATGCCAACTGTCAGTCGAAAGAAAGATCTAGGCACTTCCTACGGAGCACAGCGTGGAGGATTCTGCCTGTACACAAGGCGACCATGGAGCAGATTCCAGCAACTCAAACTCTCCGCAGCGGTTCACCGCGAGTGCCGCTTTCTGCCTTCCGCAGCAATCTCGTTTTGCTCGGGTGCCGAGAATGTGCGACATCTGGCTACCACATGGCCTGCAAGCAGGGGCTTTTTTCTCCGCAAAACAGAAACAATGGCACCGACTTTCTGTAACGCTCTCCCTTGAGAGCACAACGTGTGCCGCTCCTTGAACTTCTAGCTTCCTAATTCGAGGGGATTTTCCCTACTACTCTGTTCGTCACAGAATGCTGACGTGTAGCATCGGAGAGCCACACCAAAACGCAATGTTGCTAGGAATAAAGAGAAAGGCAGAAGAATGAGAGAGAAGCGTCATGGAGAATGCACGGGCACAAGGAGAAGTGAGAAGCGCTCGTTTGCGATGTGCGCAGAAGAAGCCGCTCGTCGCAGAAAAGCATCCGGCTGAAGTCGCTCTTTCTCGGCATCCGAGAGAAACGAGACCGCTGCTGAAGCCTGAAAGCGGCGTTCGGGGAGAACCGCGATTTCGCGGCCAGCAACTGCAAACTCTCCGGAGCGGTTCAGCGCGAGTGCCGCTTTCGACGCACGAGAGCGAAATCGCGGAACTGCGATGCCGAGAACGAGCGAATTCAGCGTACTGCATTGCCTGAAAACAGGGGTTTTTTTCTGCGCAGGAAAGAATCCACAGCTCTCGACTTTCTGTAACGTCCTCCCTGAAAGCACAACGTGTGCCGCTCCTCGGACTTCTAGCTGCCTTCTTAGAGGGGATTTTCCCTTCTACTCTGTTCGTCACAGAATGCTGACGTGTAGCATCGCAGAGCCACACCAAAACGCAATGTTGCTAGGAATAAAGGGAGAGACAGAAGACTGAGAGAGAAGCGTCATGCAGAATGCACGGGCACAAGGAGAAGTGAGAAGCGCTCGTTTGCGATGTGCGCAGAAGAAGCCGCTCGTCGCAGAAAAGCATCCGGCTGAAGTCGCTCTTTCTCGGCATCCGAGAGAAACGAGACCGCTGCTGAAGCCTGAAAGCGGCGTTCGGGGAGAACCGCGATTTCGCGGCCAGCAACTGCAAACTCTCCGGAGCGGTTCAGCGCGAGTGCCGCTTTCGACGCACGAGAGCGAAATCGCGGAACTGCGATGCCGAGAACGAGCGAATTCAGCGTACTGCGTTGCCTGAAAACAGGGGTTTTTTCCTCCGCAGGAAAGAATCCACAGCTCTCGATTTTCTGTAACGTCCTCCCTGAAAGCACAACGTGTGCCGCTCCTCGGACTTCTAGCTGCCTTCTTAGAGGGGATTTTCCCTTCTACTCTCTTCGTCACAGAATGCTGACGTGTAGCATCGCAGAGCCACACCAAAACGCAATGTTGCTAGGAATAAAGGGAGAGACCGAAGAGTGAGAGAGAAGCGGAGTGCATTCTGCATGGGGACAAGGAGAAGTGAGAAGCGCTCGTTTGCGATGTGCGCAGAAGAAGCCGCTCGTCGCAGAAAAGCATCCGGCTGAAGTCGCTCTTTCTCGGCATCCGAGAGAAACGAGACCGCTGCTGAAGGCTGAAAGCGGCGTTCGGGGAGAACCGCGATTTCGCGGCCAGCAACTGCAAACTCTCCGGAGCGGTTCAGCGCGAGTGCCGCTTTCGACGCACGAGAGCGAAAGAGCGGAACTGCGATGCCGAGAACGAGCGAATTCAGCTTACTTCTGTTCCTTCGAGCAGGGTCATTTTTTTCCGCGGTCAAGAATCGATCGCTCTCGACTTTCTGAAATGTTCTCCGTGAGAGCATCACATCTCTAGGTTCCCGAATATTCAGTTGCTTTCTTTGGAAGTGCTCTCCATTTTTCTCATTTTCATCTCATAATGCAAGAAATGTCTTAGTAGAGAAGCTCTTCCCATCTATACTTATTCGTCACAGGCTTCAGAATTGTAGAAATAGAGAACCACCCAAAAACCAGGACGTATTTTTAAGAAAACCTGCATTTCTGGTAGAAAATGTCATCTCTTTGGGAGAATCATGGTTTTTCATGAATAAATGAAATCTCCTTCTGTGTGAAGGAAATGCTATGTATTTGGGGGAAATGGGACGCCTCTAGTGGAAAATGCTATCGATTTGGCGAAAGGCTGTATTTCCAGGCGATCATGTCATTGGATTGGAGAAATGAGGTATTTCTGGGAGATAATGTCCTAATATGGGGAGAAGATGCCGTTCAGTGAGGGAGAAGCATGCATTTCGGAGAGAAAATCTCCCAGTTTTGGGTGCAAGTGTCATCTTGTGGATTATACTAACGAACTTCTTGGAGAAAGTATGAGGTATTTTTAAGAAAGCTGGTATTCCCTGGAAACAGTCTCATCTTTTGATTGAGGGAGGGAGAGATGATGTATTGGTGACAAAGCTAATATTTCAGGAAGGAAACGTCCCACATTGAAGAGAGAACTGGTATTTCTGGCAGAAAATGTCACAGCCATGGGAGAAAAATGGTATCCCTGTCATTAGATGTCGTCTATTTGGGACAAAAATGCAACTTGCGCGATAAAAAGCCGTATGATTGGGCAGAACTAAGTGCCATCTAGCCTAATTGGGAGGAAATGGGCAGTATTTCCAAGAAAGCTGGCATTTGTGGGAGAAAAGATGGTATTTGCGGGGGAGAATGTCCTCTCTTTCGGGGAATGCTGGTATGTCTGGAAGGAAATCTAATTTCGGAGGAAACTGTGATATGAAGGATAGAAAAGTCTGATGGTAAGTACCATCCAGTGGGGTGTGGAGTCGTACTTGTGGTGGAAAATGTCATCTGTTATGGAGAATGCTGATATTTGTGGGAGAGAAGTTCATAGATTTGTTGGAAAAAGTCACCTTTGGCGTAGTCACATAGTATTTTGCGGATGAATCGTGAAGCATATGTCAGAAAAGCTGTATTTCTGGAAGAAAACGCCATGTATTAGGGGAGAAAGCTGGTTTTTCAGGGAGCAAGTCTCCTTCTTGGGGGAGGAAATGTCCTCCTTTGGATGGCCAAGTAGGACTTGTGGGCCACAAGTAGGACTTGTGGGAGGAAAAGCCACGTATTTGGGAGAAGGGTGGTATTTCTGGGAGAAAATGCCATAGGTCTGGAAGAAAACGTATTCCTTAGGATTAAGATAAGATAGTTATGGTGGAATACACGATGTGTTTGGGCAAAAAGCAGTATTTCTGGGAGCTAATCTCAATGGACTGGAGAAAGCTGGTATTTCTGGGAGCTACTGTGTTCTTTTTGGAAGAAAAATCCATCCTTTGGGTGAACAACGGGCATTTCTGATACCAAATGTCATCGAATGTGGAGAAAGCTGGTACTTCTGGGCAAAAAAGGACAAAGGTGAGGGAGAAAAGTGGGAAATGGTGGGAAAGAATGTCTTATAGTGGAGAGCAAGGGTGGTCTTTTTGGTGTGCCAAGTGGTCTCTCGGGGAGAAAACACGGTAAACAGGGGAGAAAATGACCTCTGGAGGAGTGTCACGAAGTCTTTTGGAGAGCAAATGTCAGGTATTTCTCATCAAAGTGCTGTTTCGGGGAGATAGTAGCGTGCTTGGTTGGAAAACGACATGCGTTTGTGAGACAGCTGGTATTTTGGGGCCGTATTTTGAAGAAGAAGCAGGAGTTTCTGGGGGAATATATGCCATCTTTGGGAGGAAACGGGTGTTGGTGGGAGAAAATGTCGTGTATTTGGGAGAAAGCTGGTGTATCTGGGAGAAAAGGCCATGTAGATGGGAGTAAGTGTGATCCTGAGGAGCGTCAAGTAGTATTCTTGGGATGAAACGGGAGGTATTTCTAAGAGAAGTGGTATTTCTGGGAGAAAATGTCTTGTTTTGGGGGGAGAAAACGTCCTATTTTGGGGGGCAGAAGCAGGTATTTCTGTGATAAAATGCCGTCTTGATGGGAGTAAGTGCAATCTTGAGGAGTGTAGTGTCGTATTTTTGGTCGAATTTGTGAGGTATTTCTAAGGAAACTGGTATTTCTGGGAGATAATCGCATCTGTTTTGAAAAATATTGTCTATTTGCGAGGTGTCTGGTATTTGGGGAAAAAATGCTGTCTTTGTATAAAGAAGACCGCACTGGGTAAGGGAGCTAAAGCAAAAAGGCCGACCACATGGCTCTTGTTAGGGCTTTTTTGAAGCCAGGAAAAGCCCTGTGCCAGTGCTGGGGCTGGCAGCAGCTGGCAGTTTGTGGGAGGACTGCTGAGGCAGCAGGTTGGAGTCAGCACTGCTCCCTCTTACCTGTGAGGTGAACCTTGAGCCTTTTCTGCCAGGCTAAAAGCAGCCCAGCTAAGGGGCCTGGTGAGAAGAGGTGAGAAGAGGCAAGAAAAGGGTGCTACTGCCCACCGAGAACAGGGAGGGCAGTCAGAGTGTGAGCGCAGCCCACACTGCCCATGGCTGCAGCAGTAGGTGTGGGAGGTGGGTCTTGTGGCAGGACTTGGAATTATTCGGTAGGCTAGTCAGGGAATCCCCTGGGTTTCCCTCTGAGAGAGTAAAGGGTCCAAGACGGCTGGTGGCTCTTCAGGAAGGAAGTCTGAAAGGCGCAGGAGCGGGCTGTCCCCCCGAGCAGCACAATGAGCCGGCGGGGAGGGAAGAAGACCGGCGGGGATGGATGAACAGGGAGCGATTCTTGAGGCTGCGGGAGAAGAAGAGAATCTACGTCCAGTGGAAGAAGGGACGCGTGACTCCGAAAGAGAAGTTGCTGGGATGTGCGGAGGGAAAATCCGAAAGGCCCAGCTTGAACTCAGCCTGGCCGCTGGGCTTCAAAGGAACAAGGAGCCCTTTTACAAAGACATCAGCGGCATGAGGAGGACTCAGGAGAATCTCCGTTCTTTCCTAGATGAGGCTGGTCATGTGAGCACTGAGGATATGGCAAAGGCAGAGGTTCAGAATGCCTTCTTTATGCCTGTCTTGAAAGGTCACACCAGTTATCCTCAGGCTACTCCGCTCTCTGACCTGGTAGTCTGGACTGGAGTGCAGGCAGAATTCCCCGCGATTCGGAAGGACGCAGTCAGAGACCTACTAGTCCAGCTGGACTGTCACAAGTGCATGGGGCCAGATGGGATTCACCCGAGAGTGCTGAGGGAACTGGCGCAGGTGATAGCCGAACCGCTCGCCATTATCTATCAGCGCTTTGTTGAGTGGTGACTTTGTTGACTGGTCCCAGAAGACTGGAGGCTTGTCAATGTGACTGCCATCTCTAAGAAGGATTGTAAGGAGGAACGACGGGCTTGTTAGCCTGACCTCGGTGCCAGGAAAGGTTATGGAGTGGATTGTCTTGAGGGAGATGACACGGCATGTGCGGGACATGCAGGGGATCAGGCCTAGCCAGCATGGGTTCATGAAGGGCTGATCCTGTTGGACCAACCTGATCTCCTTCTAGAAACTAGTGAGCCATCTGGTAGACGAGAGAAAGGCTGTTGATGTAATCTACCTAGACTTCAGCAAGGCCTTGGACACTGTCTCCCACAGCATTCTCCTGCGGAAGCTGGCAGCCCGTGGCTTGGACGGGTACGCTTTGGCTGGATAAGGAAGTGGCTGGAAGGCCGGGCCCAAAGAGTGGTAGTGAATGGAGCTAAATGCAGCTGGCGAGCGGTCACAAGCGGTGTTCCCCAGGGGTCGGTGCTGGGGCCTGTCCTCCTCGAGATCTTTCTCGATGACCTGGATGAGGGCACTGAGTGCACCCTCCGCAAGTTTGCGGATGGCACCAGGCTGGCTGGAAGTGTGGATCTGCCTGGGGGTAGCGAGGCCCTCCAGAGGGATCTGGACAGGCTGGAGAGCTGGGCTGAAGCCACTGGGATGAGTTCCAACAAGGCCAAAGGCCGGGTCCTGCACTTTGGCTACAACCCCAGGCAACGCTCCAGGCTTGGGGCAGAAGACTGCGTAGAGGAAGTGGACCTGGGGATGTTGATTGATGCTCAACTGAACATGAGCCAGCAGCGTGCCCAGGTGGCCAAGAAGGCCAATGGCATCCTGGCCTGCATCAGGAACGGTGTTGCCAGCAGGAACAGGGCAGTGATTGTCCCCCTGTCCTCAGCTCTGGTGAGGTCGCACCTCAAGTACTGTGTCCACTTTTGGGCCCCTCACTGCAAGAAAGACATTGAGGCCCTGGAGCGGGTTCAAAGAAGGGTGCCAAAACTGGTGAGGGGTCTGGAGCACAGGCCTTACGAGGAGCGGCTGAAGGAGCTGGGCTTGTTCAGTCTGGAGAAGAGGAGCCTCAGAAACACCTTCTTGTTCTCTCTAACTCCCTGAAGGGAGGTTGTAGTGAGCTGGGCTTCGGCCTCTTCCCTCGTGTCACTACTGCCGAAAAAATGACCTCGTATCCCCGAAATAGCAGTGCTCTCCCAAATGCAGGATATTTCCTTCCAGAAATAACACTTTTCAATCCAAAATGTGACAATTTGTTCCAAAAATACCATATTTTTTCCCAAGAATACAAGCATTCCCCGAAATAGATGACATTTTCTCCCAGAAATGCCAGCTTTATCAAAGATACAAGAACATTTCTTCCAAATACATGATATATTTGCCCAGAAAGATCAGTTTCCTTTTTCTCCAAAAAATACAACACTACGATAATAAATAGCATATTTTCAGCCAAAACTAACAAATTTTCTGACAGGAAAACCAGCTTTCTTCCAAAAAGATGACATTATCGCAACAAAATACCACCATTCTCCCACAGAGACGGCATTTCATCCCACAAGGACTACTTTCTCCAGCTTTCTCCCCAAACGGATGACATTTACTACCTGAAATACAGCTTTTCTTAGATATACTCCACGGTTCATCCTCAAAATACGACATGACAATGCCAAAGAAATAGAAGTCTTTTCAAACAAAAATAGGATATTTTCTCTCAGAAATACCACTCTTCTCCCAAATAGATGATATTTTCCCAACAACATACCACCTTTCTCCCAAAGAGATGGCATTTCATCCCACAAGGACTACTTCACACTCCACACAATGATACTTACCATCAAGAATATGGCATTGGACCACAGAAAGACCAGCTTTCTGCCTAAGAGATGACATTTTCTCCCAGAAAGACCACTTTGCTCCCCGAAATACTGGACTTTGTCTTCCAGAAACACCATGCTCATCCCCTCCAGGTGTTGTTTTCACCCCAAACCCTAGCACCTTTCCTCTCACTACTCCCTGCTTTTTCAAACATAGATGCTCTTCTCTCCCAGAAATGCTAGCATTCTCTCCAACGTGGGACCTTTTCCAACCAAAGATGGCAGACTCTCCCAGAAATAGCACTTGTCTTCAGAAGAACTGACATTCTCCCTGTAATGCCTGTTTTTCACCCAAAGGACGGCATTTGCTTCCAAAAACAAGACAGTAGCTCCCAGAAATAACAGCTTTTCCAATCCAATGACATTATCTCCCAGAAAGACTGCTTTTCGTTCAAACACATGATATTCTCCACCACAACTATCACGTTTCAATCCTAAAGAGGACACTTGCTTCCAGACCTATGCCATTTCCTCCCACTAATACCAGCTTTCTCCCAAATCCGTGGCTTTTCCTCCCACAAGTCTAACTTGGCCACCCGAAAGAGGACATTTCCTCCCCAAAGAAGGAGACTTGCTCCCTGAAAAACCAGCTTTCTCCCCAAACAGATGACGTTTTCTACCAGAAATACAGCTTTTCTTACATATGCTTCACGCTTCATCCACAGAACACTACAGGACAATGCCAAAGGTGACGTTTTCCAACAGAAATAGGATCTTTTCTCCCACAAATACCACCATTCTCCCAAACAGATGACATTTTCTACCACAAGTACTTCTTCACACTCCATCGGATGATACTTACCATCAGGCTTTTCAAGACTTCATATCACAGTTTCCTCCAAAAAGAGATTTCCTTCCAGACATGCCAGCATTCCCCCAAATAGAAGACATTTTCCCCCGGAAATACCTTCTTTTCTCCCAGAAATACCAGCTTTCTTAGAAATACTCCATTTTTCTTCCCAAGTCCTCTACTTCCCACTCCTAACAATCAGACGGCCGTTTCATCTCCCAAATGTGTTTCTGCCAGAAATACCAGTTGTCTCTTCAATATCTGAAGCTTTCTTCACATACAATCCTCAAGATGACATTTTCTCCAAAAAGAGGACATTTTCTCCCAGAGTATTTCTGGGAGACTCTTCGGAATATTGCCCATTTCCTCCCCAATATACAAGATTGCATTCCTCAAGAGTACCGTTTCTCCCGGAATTGTGGCATTTTATCACAGACAGACCATTTTAATCCCCAGGAGAGCTCATTTTCTCCCAGAAATAGCAGGACTCTCTGAAATAACTCCCATTTTCTAAGAAAAATGCTGCTTTACACTCCTCAAGATCTCACTTACTCCCATCAAGATGGCATTTGGTCACAGAAATACCAGCTTCTGCCCCCCAAAAGAGGAAATTCTCTCCCAAAACAAGACATTTTCTCCCAGAGATACCACTGCTCTTAGAAATACCTCCCGTTTCATCCCAAGAATACTACTTGACGCTCCTCAGGATCACACTTACTCCCATGAAAATGGCCTTTTCTCCTAGAAAGACCAGCTTTCTCCCAAAGATGGCAGACATTCCCCCAGAAATACAGGCTTATTCTTAGAAAACGGCCTTTTCCCCAAAATACCAGCTTTCTCACAAACACCTGTCATTTTCCAACCAAGGATGCTACCATCTCCCCGAAACAACAGTTTTCCCAGAAATACCTTTCTTTTTCTTTTGGTAATATTCCCCTAGAAATGCGGCATTTTCTTTCAGAAATACTGCATTGCTTTTGGAAATATGATTTCTTTTTCTGGAATATGGTATTTTCTCCCCTAGTTGGAATGTTTCTTCCTAATGCTCAAGTTTTCTCTAGATGCGCAGTTTAATTTCTCCGAAAAAATTTTAAAAATGACATTTTCCCTGAGATATAGCATTTGTAGGAGATATATTTGTCATTTTTCTCACAGATAATTTATTTTTCCCTAGGTGTGGCGTTTTCTTCCAGAAATTCCACGTTTTTCACAAGTTTATGATCCTTCCCTTTCAAACGAGTTCAGAAAATTGTTATTTCCGGGGAACAATTTCGATATTAAGGACAGAAGTGATATTCCTTTGGAAAATATCTTTATTTTTTGGAGAATGCTGATATTTCTGATGTGAAAAGCTCCAATTCGTGGAATGAGACTGGTAATTCTCGATGACAATGTGATATTTCTGAGTAATTTGGTATTTTGGATTGTAAGGTCGTACTCCTTACGAATGCCAACTGTCAGTCGAAAGAAAGATCTAGGCACTTCCTACGGAGCACAGCGTGGAGGATTCTGCCTGTACACAAGGCGACCATGGAGCAGATTCCAGCAACTCAAACTCTCCGCAGCGGTTCACCGCGAGTGCCGCTTTCTGCCTTCCGCAGCAATCTCGTTTTTCTCGGGTGCCGAGAATGTGCGACATCTGGCTACCACATGGCCTGCAAGCAGGGGCTTTTTTCTCCGCAAAACAGAAACAATGGCACCGACTTTCTGTAACGCTCTCCCTTGAGAGCACAACGTGTGCCGCTCCTTGAACTTCTAGCTTAATAATTCGAGGGGATTTTCCCTACTACTCTGTTCGTCACAGAATGCTGACGTGTAGCATCGGAGAGCCACACCAAAACGCAATGTTGCTAGGAATAAAGAGAAAGGCAGAAGAATGAGAGAGAAGCGTCATGGAGAATGCACGGGCACAAGGAGAAGTGAGAAGCGCTCGTTTGCGATGTGCGCAGAAGAAGCCGCTCGTCGCAGAAAAGCATCCGGCTGAAGTCGCTCTTTCTCGGCATCCGAGAGAAACGAAACCGCTGCTGAAGGCTGAAAGCGGCGTTCGGAGAGAACCGCGATTTCGCGGCCAGCAACTGCAAACTCTCCGGAGCGGTTCAGCGCGAGTGCCGCTTTCGACGCACGAGAGCGAAAGAGCGGAACTGCGATGCCGAGAACGAGCGAATTCAGCGTACTGCATTGCCTGAAAACAGGGTTTTTTTTCTGCGCAGGAAAGAATCCACAGCTCTCGACTTTCTGTAACGTCCTCCCTGAAAGCACAACGTGTGCCGCTCCTCGGACTTCTAGCTGCCTTCTTAGAGGGGATTTTCCCTTCTACTCTGTTCGTCACAGAATGCTGACGTGTAGCATCGCAGAGCCACACCAAAACGCAATGTTGCTAGGAATAAAGGGAGAGACAGAAGACTGAGAGAGAAGCGGAGTGCATTCTGCATGGGGACAAGGAGAAGTGAGAAGCGCTCCTATGCGATGTGCGTAGAAGAACCCGCTCGTCGCAGAAAAGCATCCGGCTGAAGTCGCTCTTTCTCGGCATCCGAGAGAAACGAGACCGCTGCTGAAGGCTGAAAGCGGCGTTCGGGGAGAACCGCGATGTACCGGCCAGCAACTGCAAACTCTCCGGAGCGGTTCAGCGCGAGTGCCGCTTTCGACGCACGAGAGCGAAATCGCGGAACTGCGATGCCGAGAACGAGCGAATTCAGCGTACTGCGTTGCCTGAAAACAGGGGTTTTTTTCTGCGCAGGAAAGAATCCACAGCTCTCGACTTTCTGTAACGTCCTCCCTGAAAGCACAACGTGTGCCGCTCCTCGGACTTCTAGCTGCCTTCTTAGAGGGGATTTTCCCTTCTACTCTGTTCGTCACAGAATGCTGACGTGTAGCATCGCAGAGCCACACCAAAACGCAATGTTGCTAGGAATAAAGGGAAAGGCAGAAGAATGAGAGAGAAGCGTCATGCCGAATGCACGGGCACAAGGAGAAGTGAGAAGCGCTCCTTTGCGATGTGCACAGAAGAAGCCGCTCGTCGCAGAAAAGCATCCGGCTGAAGTCGCTCCTTCTCGGCATCCGAGAGAAACGAGACCGCTGCTGAAGGCTGAAAGCGGCGTTCGGGGAGAACCGCGATTTCGCGGCCAGCAACTGCAAACTCTCCGGAGCGGTTCAGCGCGAGTGCCGCTTTCGACGCACGAGAGCGAAAGAGTGGAACTGCGATGCCGAGAACGAGCGAATTCAGCGTACTGCGTTGCCTGAAAACAGGGGTTTTTTTCTGCGCAGGAAAGAATCCACAGCTCTCGACTTTCTGTAACGTCCTCCCTGAAAGCACAACGTGTGCCGCTCCTCGGACTTCTAGCTGCCTTCTTAGAGGGGATTTTCCCTTCTACTCTGTTCGTCACAGAATGCTGACGTGTAGCATCGCAGAGCCACACCAAAACGCAATGTTGCTAGGAATAAAGAGAAAGGCGGAAGAATGAGAGAGAAGCGTCATGCAGAATGCACGGGCACAAGGAGAAGTGAGAAGCGCTCCTTTGCGATGTGCGCAGAAGAAGCCGCTCGTCGCAGAAAAGCATCCGGCTGAAGTCGCTCTTTCTCGGCATCCGAGAGAAACGAGACCGCTGCTGAAGGCTGAAAGCGGCCTTCGGGGAGAACCGCGATTTCGCGGCCAGCAACTGCAAACTCTCCGGAGCGGTTCAGCGCGAGTGCCGCTTTCGACGCACGAGAGCGAAATCGCGGAACTGCGATGCCGAGAACGAGCGAATTCAGCTTACTTCTGTTCCTTCGAGCAGGGTCATTTTTTTCCGCGGTCAAGAATCGATCGCTCTCGACTTTCTGAAATGTTCTCCGTGAGAGCACCACATCTCTAGGTTCCCGAATATTCAGTTGCTTTCTTTGGAAGTGCTCTCCATTTTTCTCATTTTCATCTCATAATGCAAGAAATGTCTTAGTAGAGAAACTCTTCCCATCTATACTTATTCGTCACAGGCTTCAGAATTGTAGAAATAGAGAACCACCCAAAAACCAGGACGTATTTTTAAGAAAACCTGCATTTCTGGTAGAAAATGTCATCTCTTTGGGAGAATCATGGTTTTTCATGAATAAATGAAATCTCCTTCTGTGTGAAGGAAATGCTATGTATTTGGGGGAAATGGGACGCCTCTAGTGGAAAATGCTATCGATTTGGCGAAAGGCTGTATTTCCAGGCGATCATGTCATTGGATTGGAGAAATGAGGTATTTCTGGGAGATAATGTCCTAATATGGGGAGAAGATGCCGTTCAGTGAGGGAGAAGCATGCATTTCGGAGAGAAAATCTCCCAGTTTTGGGTGAAAGTGTCATCTTGAGGATTATACTAACGAACTTCTTGGAGAAAGTATGAGGTATTTTTAAGAAAGCTGGTATTCCCTGGAAACAGTCTCATCTTTTGATTGAGGGAGGGAGAGATGATGTATTGGTGACAAAGCTAATATTTCAGGCAGGAAACGTCCCACATTGAAGAGAGAACTGGTATTTCTGGCAGAAAATGTCACAGCCATGGGAGAAAAATGGTATCCCTGTCATTAGATGTCGTCTATTTGGGACAAAAATGCAACTTGCGCGATAAAAAGCCGTATGATTGGGCATAACTAAGTGCCATCTAGCCTAATTGGGAGGAAATGGGCAGTATTTCCAAGAAAGCTGGCATTTGTGGGAGAAAAGATGGTATTTGCGGGGGAGAATGTCCTCTCTTTCGGGGAATGCTGGTATGTCTGGAAGGAAATCTAATTTGGGAGGAAACTGTGATATGAAGGATAGAAAAGTCTGATGGTAAGTACCATCCAGTGGGGTGTGGAGTCGTACTTGTGGTGGAAAATGTCATCTGTTATGGAGAATGCTGATATTTGTGGGAGAGAAGTTCATAGATTTGTTGGAAAAAGTCACCTTTGGCGTAGTCACATAGTATTTTGCGGATGAATCGTGAAGCATATGTCAGAAAAGCTGTATTTCTGGAAGAAAACGCCATGTATTAGGGGAGAAAGCTGGTTTTTCAGGGAGCAAGTCTCCTTCTTGGGGGAGGAAATGTCCTCCTTTGGATGGCCAAGTAGGACTTGTGGGCCACAAGTAGGACTTGTGGGAGGAAAAGCCACGTATTTGGGAGAAGGGTGGTATTTCTGGGAGAAAATGCCATAGGTCTGGAAGAAAACGTATTCCTTAGGATTAAGATAAGATAGTTATGGTGGAATACACGATGTGTTTGGGCAAAAAGCAGTATTTCTGGGAGCTAATCTCAATGGACTGGAGAAAGCTGGTATTTCTGGGAGCTACTGTGTTCTTTTTGGAAGAAAATGCCATCCTTTGGGTGAACAACGGGCATTTCTGATACCAAATGTCATCGAATGTGGAGAAAGCTGGTACTTCTGGGCAAAAAAGGACAAAGGTGAGGGAGAAAAGTGGGAAATGGTGGGAAAGAATGTCTTATAGTGGAGAGCAAGGGTGGTCTTTTTGGTGTGCCAAGTGGTCTCTCGGGGAGAAAACACGGTAAATAGGGGAGAAAATGACCTCTGGAGGAGTGTCACGAAGTCTTTTGGAGAGCAAATGTCAGGTATTTCTCATCAAAGTGCTGTTTCGGGGAGATAGTAGCGTGCTTGGTTGGAAAACGACATGCGTTTGTGAGACAGCTGGTATTTTGGGGCCGTATTTTGAAGAATAAGCAGGAGTTTCTGGGGGAATATATGCCATCTTTGGGAGGAAACGGGTGTTGGTGGGAGAAAATGTCGTGTATTTGGGAGAAAGCTGGTGTATCTGGGAGAAAAGGCCATGTAGATGGGAGTAAGTGTGATCCTGAGGAGCGTCAAGTAGTATTCTTGGGATGAAACGGGAGGTATTTCTAAGAGAAGTGGTATTTCTGGGAGAAAATGTCTTGTTTTGGGGGGAGAAAACGTCCTATTTTGGGGGGCAGAAGCAGGTATTTCTGTGATAAAATGCCGTCTTGATGGGAGTAAGTGCAATCTTGAGGAGTGTAGTGTCGTATTTTTGGTCGAATTTGTGAGGTATTTCTAAGGAAACTGGTATTTCTGGGAGATAATCGCATCTGTTTTGAAAAATATTGTCTATTTGCGAGGTGTCTGGTATTTGGGGAAAAAATGCTGTCTTTGTATAAAGAAGACCGCACTGGGTAAGGGAGCTAAAGCAAAAAGGCCGACCACATGGCTCTTGTTAGGGCTTTTTTGAAGCCAGGAAAAGCCCTGTGCCAGTGCTGGGGCTGGCAGCAGCTGACAGTTTGTGGGAGGACTGCTGAGGCAGCAGGTTGGAGTCAGCACTGCTCCCTCTTACCTGTGAGGTGAACCTTGAGCCTTTTCTGCCAGGCTAAAAGCAGCCCAGCTAAGGGGCCTGGTGAGAAGAGGTGAGAAGAGGCAAGAAAAGGGTGCTACTGCCCACCGAGAACAGGGAGGGCAGTCAGAGTGTGAGCGCAGCCCACGCTGCCCATGGCTGCAGCAGTAGGTGTGGGAGGTGGGTCTTGTGGCAGGACTTGGAATTATTCGGTAGGCTAGTCAGGGAATCCCCTGGGTTTCCCTCTGAGAGAGTAAAGGGTCCAAGACGGCTGGTGGCTCTTCAGGAAGGAAGTCTGAAAGGCGCAGGAGCGGGCTGTCCCCCCGAGCAGCACAATGAGCCGGCGGGGAGGGAAGAAGACCGGCGGGGATGGATGAACAGGGAGCGATTCTTGAGGCTGCGGGAGAAGAAGAGAATCTACGTCCAGTGGAAGAAGGGACGCGTGACTCCGAAAGAGAAGTTGCTGGGATGTGCGGAGGGAAAATCCGAAAGGCCCAGCTTGAACTCAGCCTGGCCGCTGGGCTTCAAAGGAACAAGGAGCCCTTTTACAAAGACATCAGCGGCATGAGGAGGACTCAGGAGAATCTCCGTTCTTTCCTAGATGAGGCTGGTCATGTGAGCACTGAGGATATGGCAAAGGCAGAGGTTCAGAATGCCTTCTTTATGCCTGTCTTGAAAGGTCACACCAGTTATCCTCAGGCTACTCCGCTCTCTGACCTGGTAGTCTGGACTGGAGTGCAGGCAGAATTCCCCGCGATTCGGGAGGATGCAGTCAGAGACCTACGAGTCCAGCTGGACTGTCACAAGTGCATGGGGCCAGATGGGATTCACCCGAGAGTGCTGAGGGAACTGGCGCAGGTGATAGCCGAACCGCTCGCCATTATCTATCAGCGCTTTGTTGAGTGGTGACTTTGTTGACTGGTCCCAGAAGACTGGAGGCTTGTCAATGTGACTGCCATCTCTAAGAAGGATTGTAAGGAGGAACGACGGGCTTGTTAGCCTGACCTCGGTGCCAGGAAAGGTTATGGAGTGGATTGTCTTGAGGGAGATGACACGGCATGTGCGGGACATGCAGGGGATCAGGCCTAGCCAGCATGGGTTCATGAAGGGCTGATCCTGTTGGACCAACCTGATCTCCTTCTAGAAACTAGTGAGCCATCTGGTAGACGAGAGAAAGGCTGTTGATGTAATCTACCTAGACTTCAGCAAGGCCTTGGACACTGTCTCCCACAGCATTCTCCTGCGGAAGCTGGCAGCCCGTGGCTTGGACGGGTACGCTTTGGCTGGATAAGGAAGTGGCTGGAAGGCCGGGCCCAAAGAGTGGTAGTGAATGGAGCTAAATGCAGCTGGCGAGCGGTCACAAGCGGTGTTCCCCAGGGGTCGGTGCTGGGGCCTGTCCTCCTCGAGATCTTTCTCGATGACCTGGATGAGGGCACTGAGTGCACCCTCCGCAAGTTTGCGGATGGCACCAGGCTGGCTGGAAGTGTGGATCTGCCTGGGGGTAGCGAGGCCCTCCAGAGGGATCTGGACAGGCTGGAGAGCTGGGCTGAAGCCACTGGGATGAGTTCCAACAAGGCCAAAGGCCTGGTCCTGCACTTTGGCTACAACAACCCCAGGCGACGCTCCAGGCTTGGGGCAGAAGACTGCGTAGAGGAAGTGGACCTGGGGATGTTGATTGATGCTCAACTGAACATGAGCCAGCAGCGTGCCCAGGTGGCCAAGAAGGCCAATGGCATCCTGGCCTGCATCAGAAACGGTGTTGCCAGCAGGAACAGGCAAGTGATTGTCCCCCTGTCCTCAGCTCTGGTGAGGTCGCACCTCAAGTACTGTGTCCGCTTTTGGGCCCCTCACTGCAAGAAAGACATTGAGGCCCTGGAGCGGGTTCAAAGAAGGGTGCCAAAACTGGTGAGGGGTCTGGAGCACAGGCCTTACGAGGAGCGGCTGAAGGAGCTGGGCTTGTTCAGTCTGGAGAAGAGGAGCCTCAGAAACACCTTCTTGTTCTCTCTAACTCCCTGAAGGGAGGTTGTAGTGAGCTGGGCTTCGGCCTCTTCCCTCGTGTCACTAGCGCCGAAAAAATGACCTCGTATCCCCAAAATAGCAGTGCTCTCCCAAATGCAGGATATTTTCTTCCAGAAATAACACTTTTCAATCCAAAATGTGACAATTTGTTCCAAAAATACCATATTTTTTCCCAAGAATACAAGCATTCCCTGAAATAGATGACATTTTCTCCCAGAAATGCCAGCTTTATCAAAGATACAAGAACATTTCTTCCAAATACATGATATAGTCGCCCAGAAAGATCAGTTTCCTTTTTCTCCAAAAAATACAACACTACGATAATAAATAGCATATTTTCAGCCAAAACTAACAAATTTTCTGACAGGAAAACCAGCTTTCTTCCAAAAAGATGACATTATCGCAACAAAATACCACCATTCTCCCACAGAGACGGCATTTCATCCCACAAGGACTACTTTCTCCAGCTTTCTCCCCAAACGGATGACATTTACTACCTGAAATACAGCTTTTCTTAGATATACTCCACGGTTCATCCTCAAAATACGACATGACAATGCCAAAGAAATAGAAGTCTTTTCAAACAAAAATAGGATATTTTCTCTCAGAAATACCACTCTTCTCCCAAATAGATGATATTTTCCCAACAACATACCACCTTTCTCCCAAAGAGATGGCATTTCATCCCACAAGGACTACTTCACACTCCACACAATGATACTTACCATCAAGAATATGGCATTGGACCACAGAAAGACCAGCTTTCTGCCTAAGAGATGACTTTTTCTCCCAGAAAGACCACTTTGCTCCCCGAAATACTGGACTTTGTCTTCCAGAAACACCATGCTCATCCCCTCCAGAGGTTGTTTTCACCCCAAACCCTAGCACCTTTCCTCTCACTACTCCCTGCTTTTTCAAACATAGATGCTCTTCTCTCCCAGAAATGCTAGCATTCTCTCCAACGTGGGACCTTTTCCAACCAAAGATGGCAGACTCTCCCAGAAATAGCACTTGTCTTCAGAAGAACTGACATGTTCTCCAAAACATACGACTTTCAGCTGTTCCAGGTGACGTTTTTCAGCCAAACATCGGAGAGATTCTGCCCAAGTACCACTTTTCTCTCCTGTCGATTGCATTTTCTCACAGAAATACCACACTGCAACTCCAAAGAACACATTTCCCTCCAGAAATACCCTCTTTTTGCCCAGAAAGACCAGCCTTCTCCCAAAAGAGAGGACATTTTCCACCAGAAATATCAGCTGTTTCCCAAATCGATGACATCTTCTTCCAGAAATTCCTGCTTTTTCCCAAACAGATGATATTTTGGCCTAAAAATACCAGCTTTCTCCCCAGAAATAGGCCATTGTTTGCCAGATAGACCATTTTTCTCCCCAATATAGGACATTTTCTCCCACAAAGACCAGTTTTCTCTTAGGATTTGACTTATTTTGTAGAATGACAGTTTTCTACCCCACAATGGGACATTTTCTCCCACAAAGACCAGTGTGCTCCATGAAAACAGGACATTTTCTCCCACAAATACCAGTATTCTCCCCAAAACAGGACATTTTCTCCCACAAAGACCAGATTTCTGCCTCAGAAGAGGCAAGTTTCACCCACAAATACCTCTTTTCTCCACTACATTGCACATTTTCTTCTAGAAATACCAGTTCTCGCCCCAAGATTAGGACACGTTCTCCCAGAGATACCAGCTTTCTCCCCAGAAATATGGCCTTGGCGGCCAGATAGACCAGTTTGCTCCCAAATATGGGACCTTTTCTCCCAGAAATACCAGCTTTCTGCCCAGAAATAGGACATTCTCTCCCAGAAATACCAGCTTTCACCAAAATAGAGGAGATTTCCTCTGAGAAATACCTGTGTTCTCCTCAAGTAGATGGCATTTTCCCAGAAATCATGCTTTTCCACAGCAACTATGACATTTACTCCAAAAGAGATGACATTTTCACGCAGGAATACCAGTTTTCTCCCAATCACATTGCAGTTTCCGCCAGGAATGCCAGCTTTCTCGCAGATAGATGATGTTTACTCCCAGAAAGACCAGCTTTCTCCAACATATGTCATAGTTTCTCCCAGAAATACCACTTTTCTCCCCCAAAATAGGACATTCTCTCACGGAAACACCAGGTTCCCTCCATGAAATAGGACAGTTTCTCCCAGAAATACCTCTTCTCTCCCAGATGCTCGACATTTTCTCCCGGAAATACCAGTTTTCTCCCCCAGATAGGACAGTTTCTCCCAGAAATATCAGTTTTCTCTTAACATTGACATTCTTCTTTGTAGCATCACAATTTTCTACCCCAAAATGGGACAGTTTCTCCCACAAATACCACTTTGCTCCGTGACAATAGGACAGTCTCTCCCAGAAATGCCAGTATTCTCCCCAGAACAGGACCATTGCTCCCAGAAAGACCAGCTTTCTCCCCCCAGAGTGGACATTTTCTTCCAGAAATGGCAGTTTTCTCCCAAACACAGAACGTGTTCTCCCAGAAATACCTCTTTTCTCCACCAAAAGAGGGAAGTTGCTCCCACAAATACCAGATTTCAGCCTCAAAATAGGGCAGATTCGCCCACAAATACCAGTTTCCTACTTCAAAAGAGGCAAGTTTCACCTACAAATACCACCTTTCTCCGCTGAACTGGACATTTTCTTCTAGAAATACCAGTTTTCGCCCCAATAGTAGGACACTTTCTCCCAGAAATACCAGTTTTCTCCACCGAAATAGGACATTTTCTTCGACAAATACCAGTTTGCCCCCCAACGTAAGGACAGTCTCTCCCAGAAATACCAGTTTTATCCCCCCAAATGGGACATTTGCTCCCACAAAGACCAGCTTTCTGCCTCAAAAGAGGCAAGTTTCACCCACAAATACCTCTTTTCTCCACTACATTGCACATTTTCTTCCAGAAATACCATTTCTCGCCCCAAGAGTAGGACACGTTCACCCAGAGAGACCAGCTTTCTCCTCAGAAATATGGCCTTGGCGGCCAGATAGACCAGTTCTCTCCAAATATGGGACCTTTTCTCCCAGAAAGACCAGCTTTCTCCCCAAAACAGGATATTTTCTACCACAAATTCCACTTTTCTCCCCTGAAATAGGACATTTTCTCCCAGAAATACCACTTTCATCCCCCAAAACAGGACATTTTCTCCCAGAAAGACCACTTTGCTCCCCGAAATACTGGACTTTGTCTTCCAGAAACACCATGCTCATCCCCTCCAGGTGTTGTTTTCACCCCAAACCCTAGCACCTTTCCTCTCACTACTCCCTGCTTTTTCAAACATAGATGCTCTTCTCTCCCAGAAATGCTAGCATTCTCTCCAACGTGGGACCTTTTCCAACCAAAGATGGCAGACTCTCCCAGAAATAGCACTTGTCTTCAGAAGAACTGACATTCTCCCTGTAATGCCTGTTTTTCACCCAAAGGACGGCATTTGCTTCCAAAAACAAGACAGTAGCTCCCAGAAATAACAGCTTTTCCAATCCAATGACATGATCTCCCAGAAAGACTGCTTTTCGTTCAAACACATGATATTCTCCACCACAACTATCACGTTTCAATCCTAAAGAGGACACTTGCTTCCAGACCTATGCCATTTCCTCCCACTAATACCAGCTTTCTCCCAAATCCGTGGCTTTTCCTCCCACAAGTCTAACTTGGCCACCCGAAAGAGGACATTTCCTCCCCAAAGAAGGAGACTTGCTCCCTGAAAAACCAGCTTTCTCCCCAAACAGATGACGTTTTCTACCAGAAATACAGCTTTTCTTACATATGCTTCACGCTTCATCCACAGAACACTACAGGACAATGCCAAAGGTGACGTTTTCCAACAGAAATAGGATCTTTTCTCCCACAAATACCACCATTCTCCCAAACAGATGACATTTTCTACCACAAGTACTTCTTCACACTCCATCGGATGATACTTACCATCAGGCTTTTCAAGACTTCATATCACAGTTTCCTCCAAAAAGAGATTTCCTTCCAGACATGCCAGCATTCCCCCAAATAGAAGACATTTTCCCCCGCAAATACCTTCTTTTCTCCCAGAAATACCAGCTTTCTTAGAAATACTCCATTTTTCTTCCCAAGTCCTCTACTTCCCACTCCTAACAATCAGACGGCCGTTTCATCTCCCAAATGTGTTTCTGCCAGAAATACCAGTTGTCTCTTCAATATCTGAAGCTTTCTTCACATACAATCCTCAACATGACATTTTCTCCAAAAAGAGGACATTTTCTCCCAGAGTATTTCTGGGAGACTCTTCGGAATATTGCCCATTTCCTCCCCAATATACAAGATTGCATTCCTCAAGAGTACCGTTTCTCCCGGAATTGTGGCATTTTATCACAGACAGACCATTTTAATCCCCAGGAGAGCTCATTTTCTCCCAGAAATAGCAGGACTCTCTGAAATAACTCCCATTTTCTAAGAAAAATGCTGCTTTACACTCCTCAAGATCTCACTTACTCCCATCAAGATGGCATTTGGTCACAGAAATACCAGCTTCTGCTCCCCAAAAGAGGAAATTATCTCCCAAAACAAGACATTTTCTCCCAGAGATACCACTGCTCTTAGAAATACCTCCCGTTTCATCCCAAGAATACTACTTGACGCTCCTCAGGATCACACTTACTCCCATCTAAATGGCCTTTTCTCCTAGAAAGACCAGCTTTCTCCCAAAGATGGCAGACATTCCCCCAGAAATACAGGCTTATTCTTAGAAAACGGCCTTTTCCCCAAAATACCAGCTTTCTCACAAACACCTGTCATTTTCCAACCAAGGATGCTACCATCTCCCCGAAACAACAGTTTTCCCAGAAATACCTTTCTTTTTCTTTTGGTAATATTCCCCTAGAAATGTGGCATTTTCTTTCAGAAATACTGCATTGCTTTTGGAAATATGATTTCTTTTTTTTGGAATATGGTATTTTCTTCCCTCATTGGAATGTGTCATTTAAATGCTCAAGTTTTCTCTAGGTGCGCTGTTTAATTTCTCCGAAAAAATTTTAAAAATGACATTTTCCCTGAGATATAGCATTTGTAGGAGATATATTTGTCATTTTTCTCACAGATAATTTATTTTTCCCTAGGTGTGGCGTTTTCTTCCAGAAATTCCACGTTTTTCACAAGTTTATGATCCTTCCCTTTCAAACGAGTTCAGAAAATTGTTATTTCCGGGGAACAATTTCGATATTAAGGACAGAAGTGATATTCCTTTGGAAAATATCTTTATTTTTTGGAGAATGCTGATATTTCTGATGTGAAAAGCTCCAATTCGTGGAATGAGACTGGTAATTCTCGATGACAATGTGATATTTCTGAGTAATTTGGTATTTTGGATTGTAAGGTCGTACTCCTTACGAATGCCAACTGTCAGTCGAAAGAAAGATCTAGGCACTTCCTACGGAGCACAGCGTGGAGGATTCTGCCTGTACACAAGGCGACCATGGAGCAGATTCCAGCAACTCAAACTCTCCGCAGCGGTTCACCGCGAGTGCCGCTTTCTGCCTTCCGCAGCAATCTCGTTTTTCTCGGGTGCCGAGAATGTGCGACATCTGGCTACCACATGGCCTGCAAGCAGGGGCTTTTTTCTCCGCAAAACAGAAACAATGGCACCGACTTTCTGTAACGCTCTCCCTTGAGAGCACAACGTGTGTCGCTCCTTGAACTTCTAGCTTCCTTATTCGAGGGGATTTTCCCTACTACTCTGTTCGTCACAGAATGCTGACGTGTAGCATCGGAGAGCCACACCAAAACGCAATGTTGCTAGGAATAAAGGGAGAGACAGAAGACTGAGAGAGAAGCGTCATGCAGAATGCACGGGCACAAGGAGAAGTGAGAAGCGCTCCTTTGCGATGTGCGCAGAAGAAGCCGCTCGTCGCAGAAAAGCATCCGGCTGAAGTCGCTCTTTCTGGGCATCCGAGAGAAACGAGACCGCTGCTGAAGGCTGAAAGCGGCGTTCGGGGAGAACCGCGATTTCGCGGCCAGCAACTGCAAACTCTCCGGAGCGGTTCAGCGCGAGTGCCGCTTTCGACGCACGAGAGCGAAAGAGCGGAATTGCGATGCCGAGAACGAGCGAATTCAGCGTACTGCATTGCCTGAAAACAGGGGTTTTTTTCTGCGCAGGAAAGAAGCCACAGCTCTCGACTTTCTGTAACGTCCTCCCTGAAAGCACAACGTGTGCCGCTCCTCGGACTTCTAGCTGCCTTCTTAGAGGGGATTTTCCCTTCTACTCTGTTCGTCACAGAATGCTGACGTGTAGCATCGCAGAGCCACACCAAAACGCAATGTTGCTAGGAATAAAGGGAGAGACCGAAGAGTGAGAGAGAAGCGGAGTGCATTCTGCATGGGGACAAGGAGAAGTCAGAAGCGCTCCTTTGCGATGTGCGCAGAAGAAGCCGCTCGTCGCAGAAAAGCATCCGGCTGAAGTCGCTCTTTCTCGGCATCCGAGAGAAACGAGACCGCTGCTGAAGCCTGAAAGCGGCGTTCGCGGAGAACGGCGATGTACCGGCCAGCATCTGCAAACTCTCCGGAGCGGTTCAGCGCGAGTGCCGCTTTCGAAGCACGAGAGCGAAAGAGCGGAACTGCGATGCCGAGAACGAGCGAATTCAGCGTACTGCATTGCCTGAAAACAGGGGTTTTTTCCTCCGCAGGAAAGAATCCACAGCTGTCGACTTTCTGGAACGTCCTCCCTGAAAGCACAACGTGTGCCGCTCCTCGGACTTCTAGCTGCCTTCTTAGAGGGGATTTTCCCTTCTACTCTGTTCGTCACAGAATGCTGACGTGTAGCATCGCAGAGCTACACCAAAACGCAATGTTGCTAGGAATAAAGGGAGAGACCGAAGAGTGAGAGAGAAGCGGAGTGCATTCTGCATGGGCACAAGGAGAAGTGAGAAGCGCTCGTTTGCGATGTGCGCAGAAGAAGCCGCTCGTCGCAGAAAAGCATCCGGCTGAAGTCGCTCTTTCTCGGCATCCGAGAGAAACGAGACCGCTGCTGAAGGCTGAAAGCGGCGTTCGCGGAGAACGGCGATGTACCGGCCAGCAACTGCAAACTCTCCGGAGCGGTTCAGCGCGAGTGCCGCTTTCGACGCACGAGAGCGAAATCGCGGAATTGCGATGCCGAGAACGAGCGAATTCAGCGTACTGCATTGCCTGAAAACAGGGGTTTTTTTCTGCGCAGGAAAGAATCCACAGCTGTCGACTTTCTGTAACGTCCTCCCTGAAAGCACAACGTGTGCCGCTCCTCGGACTTCTAGCTGCCTTCTTAGAGGGGATTTTCCCTTCTACTCTGTTCGTCACAGAATGCTGACGTGTAGCATCGGAGAGCCACACCAAAACGCAATGTTGCTAGGAATAAAGAGAAAGGCAGAAGAATGAGAGAGAAGCGTCATGCAGAATGCACGGGCACAAGGAGAAGTGAGAAGCGCTCCTTTGCGATGTGCGCAGAAGAAGCCGCTCGTCGCAGAAAAGCATCCGGCTGAAGTCGCTCTTTCTCGGCATCCGAGAGAAACGAGACCGCTGCTGAAGCCTGAAAGCGGCGTTCGCGGAGAACGGCGATGTACCGGCCAGCAACTGCAAACTCTCCGGAGCGGTTCAGCGCGAGTGCCGCTTTCGACGCACGAGAGCGAAATCGCGGAATTGCGATGCCGAGAACGAGCGAATTCAGCGTACTGCATTGCCTGAAAACAGGGGTTTTTTTCTGCGCAGGAAAGAATCCACAGCTGTCGACTTTCTGTAACGTCCTCCCTGAAAGCACAACGTGTGCCGCTCCTCGGACTTCTAGCTGCCTTCTTAGAGGGGATTTTCCCTTCTACTCTGTTCGTCACAGAATGCTGACGTGTAGCATCGCAGAGCTACACCAAAACGCAATGTTGCTTGGAATAAAGGGAGAGGCAGAAGAATGAGAGAGAAGCGTCATGCAGAATGCACGGGCACAAGGAGAAGTGAGAAGCGCTCCTTTGCGATGTGCACAGAAGAAGCCGCTCGTCGCAGAAAAGCATCCGGCTGAAGTCGCTCTTTCTCGGCATCCGAGAGAAACGAGACCGCTGCTGAAGGCTGAAAGCGGCGTTCGGGGAGAACCGCGATTTCGCGGCCAGCAACTGCAAACTCTCCGGAGCGGTTCAGCGCGAGTGCCGCTTTCGACGCACGAGAGCGAAATCGCGGAACTGCGATGCCGAGAACGAGCGAATTCAGCTTACTTCTGTTCCTTCGAACAGGGTCATTTTTTTCCGCGGCCAAGAATCGATCGCTCTCGACTTTCTGAAATGTTTCCGTGACAGCACCACATCTCTAGGTTCCCGAATATTCAGTTGCTTTCTTTGGAAGTGCTCTCCATTTTTCTCATTTTCATCTCATAATGCAAGAAATGTCTTAGTAGAGAAACTCTTCCCATCTATACTTATTCGTCACAGGCTTCAGAATTGTAGAAATAGAGAACCACCCAAAAACCAGGACGTATTTTTAAGAAAACCTGCATTTCTGGTAGAAAATGTCATCTCTTTGGGAGAATCATGGTTTTTCATGAATAAATGAAATCTCCTTCTGTGGGGAGGAAATGCCATGAATTTGGGGGAAATGGGACGCCTCTAGTGGAAAATGCTATCGATTTGGCGAAAGGCTGTATTTCCAGGCGATCATGTCATTGGATTGGAGAAATGAGGTATTTCTGGGAGATAATGTCCTAATATGGGGAGAAGATGCCGTTCAGTGAGGGAGAAGCATGCATTTCGGAGAGAAAATCTCCCAGTTTTGGGTGCAAGTGTCATCTTGAGGATTATACTAACGAACTTCTTGGAGAAAGTATGAGGTATTTTTAAGAAAGCTGGTATTCCCTGGAAACAGTCTCATCTTTTGATTGAGGGAGGGAGAGATGATGTATTGGTGACAAAGCTAATATTTCAGGAAGGAAACGTCCCACATTGAAGAGAGAACTGGTATTTCTGGCAGAAAATGTCACAGCCATGGGAGAAAAATGGTATCCCTGTCATTAGATGTCGTCTATTTGGGACAAAAATGCAACTTGCGCGATAAAAAGCCGTATGATTGGGCAGAACTAAGTGCCATCTAGCCTAATTGGGAGGAAATGGGCAGTATTTCCAAGAAAGCTGGCATTTGTGGGAGAAAAGATGGTATTTGCGGGGGAGAATGTCCTCTCTTTCGGGGAATGCTGGTATGTCTGGAAGGAAATCTAATTTGGGAGGAAACTGTGATATGAAGGATAGAAAAGTCTGATGGTAAGTACCATCCAGTGGGGTGTGGAGTCGTACTTGTGGTGGAAAATGTCATCTGTTATGGAGAATGCTGATATTTGTGGGAGAGAAGTTCATAGATTTGTTGGAAAAAGTCACCTTTGGCGTAGTCACATAGTATTTTGCGGATGAATCGTGAAGCATATGTCAGAAAAGCTGTATTTCTGGAAGAAAACGCCATGTATTAGGGGAGAAAGCTGGTTTTTCAGGGAGCAAGTCTCCTTCTTGGGGGAGGAAATGTCCTCCTTTGGATGGCCAAGTAGGACTTGTGGGCCACAAGTAGGACTTGTGGGAGGAAAAGCCACGTATTTGGGAGAAGGGTGGTATTTCTGGGAGAAAAAGCCATAGGTCTGGAAGAAAACGTATTCCTTAGGATTAAGATAAGATAGTTATGGTGGAATACACGATGTGTTTGGGCAAAAAGCAGTATTTCTGGGAGCTAATCTCAATGGACTGGAGAAAGCTGGTATTTCTGGGAGCTACTGTGTTCTTTTTGGAAGAAAAATCCATCCTTTGGGTGAACAACGGGCATTTCTGATACCAAATGTCATCGAATGTGGAGAAAGCTGGTACTTCTGGGCAAAAAAGGACAAAGGTGAGGGAGAAAAGTGGGAAATGGTGGGAAAGAATGTCTTATAGTGGAGAGCAAGGGTGGTCTTTTTGGTGTGCCAAGTGGTCTCTCGGGGAGAAAACACGGTAAACAGGGGAGAAAATGACCTCTGGAGGAGTGTCACGAAGTCTTTTGGAGAGCAAATGTCAGGTATTTCTCATCAAAGTGCTGTTTCGGGGAGATAGTAGCGTGCTTGGTTGGAAAACGACATGCGTTTGTGAGACAGCTGGTATTTTGGGGCCGTATTTTGAAGAAGAAGCAGGAGTTTCTGGGGGAATATATGCCATCTTTGGGAGGAAACGGGTGTTGGTGGGAGAAAATGTCGTGTATTTGGGAGAAAGCTGGTGTATCTGGGAGAAAAGGCCATGTAGATGGGAGTAAGTGTGATCCTGAGGAGCGTCAAGTAGTATTCTTGGGATGAAACGGGAGGTATTTCTAAGAGAAGTGGCATTTCTGGGAGAAAATGTCTTGTTTTGGGGGGAGAAAACGTCCTATTTTGGGGGGCAGAAGCAGGTATTTCTGTGATAAAATGCCGTCTTGATGGGAGTAAGTGCAATCTTGAGGAGTGTAGTGTCGTATTTTTGGTCGAATTTGTGAGGTATTTCTAAGGAAACTGGTATTTCTGGGAGATAATCGCATCTGTTTTGAAAAATATTGTCTATTTGCGAGGTGTCTGGTATTTGGGGAAAAAATGCTGTCTTTGTATAAAGAAGACCGCACTGGGTAAGGGAGCTAAAGCAAAAAGGCCGACCACATGGCTCTTGTTAGGGCTTTTTTGAAGCCAGGAAAAGCCCTGTGCCAGTGCTGGGGCTGGCAGCAGCTGGCAGCTTGTGGGAGGACTGCTGAGGCAGCAGGTTGGAGTCAGTACTGCTCCCTCTTACCTGTGAGGTGAACCTTGAGCCTTTTCTGCCAGGCTAAAAGCAGCCCAGCTAAGGGGCCTGGTGAGAAGAGGTGAGAAGAGGCAAGAAAAGGGTGCTACTGCCCACCGAGAACAGGGAGGGCAGTCAGAGTGTGAGCGCAGCCCACACTGCCCATGGCTGCAGCAGTAGGTGTGGGAGGTGGGTCTTGTGGCAGGACTTGGAATGATTCGGAAGGCTAGTCGGGGAATCCCCTGGGTTTCCCTCTGAGAGAGTAAAGGGTCCAAGACGGCTGGTGGCTCTTCAGGAAGGAAGTCTGAAAGGCGCAGGAGCGGGCTGTCCCCCCGAGCAGCACAATGAGCCGGCGGGGAGGGAAGAAGACCGGCGGGGATGGATGAACAGGGAGCGATTCTTGAGGCTGCGGGAGAAGAAGAGAATCTACGTCCAGTGGAAGAAGGGACGCGTGACTCCGAAAGAGAAGTTGCTGGGATGTGCGGAGGGAAAATCCGAAAGGCCCAGCTTGAACTCAGCCTGGCCGCTGGGCTTCAAAGGAACAAGGAGCCCTTTTACAAAGACATCAGCGGCATGAGGAGGACTCAGGAGAATCTCCGTTCTTTCCTAGATGAGGCTGGTCATGTGAGCACTGAGGATATGGCAAAGGCAGAGGTTCAGAATGCCTTCTTTATGCCTGTCTTGAAAGGTCACACCAGTTATCCTCAGGCTACTCCGCTCTCTGACCTGGTAGTCTGGACTGGAGTGCAGGCAGAATTCCCCGCGATTCGGGAGGACGCAGTCAGAGACCTACGAGTCCAGCTGGACTGTCACAAGTGCATGGGGCCAGATGGGATTCACCCGAGAGTGCTGAGGGAACTGGCGCAGGTGATAGCCGAACCGCTCGCCATTATCTATCAGCGCTTTGTTGAGTGGTGACTTTGTTGACTGGTCCCAGAAGACTGGAGGCTTGTCAATGTGACTGCCATCTCTAAGAAGGATTGTAAGGAGGAACGACGGGCTTGTTAGCCTGACCTCGGTGCCAGGAAAGGTTATGGAGTGGATTGTCTTGAGGGAGATGACACGGCATGTGCGGGACATGCAGGGGATCAGGCCTAGCCAGCATGGGTTCATGAAGGGCTGATCCTGTTGGACCAACCTGATCTCCTTCTAGAAACTAGTGAGCCATCTGGTAGACGAGAGAAAGGCTGTTGATGTAATCTACCTAGACTTCAGCAAGGCCTTGGACACTGTCTCCCACAGCATTCTCCTGCGGAAGCTGGCAGCCCGTGGCTTGGACGGGTACGCTTTGGCTGGATAAGGAAGTGGCTGGAAGGCCGGGCCCAAAGAGTGGTAGTGAATGGAGCTAAATGCAGCTGGCGAGCGGTCACAAGCGGTGTTCCCCAGGGGTCGGTGCTGGGGCCTGTCCTCCTCGAGATCTTTCTCGATGACCTGGATGAGGGCACTGAGTGCACCCTCCGCAAGTTTGCGGATGGCACCAGGCTGGCTGGAAGTGTGGATCTGCCTGGGGGTAGCGAGGCCCTCCAGAGGGATCTGGACAGGCTGGAGAGCTGGGCTGAAGCCACTGGGATGAGTTCCAACAAGGCCAAAGGCCGGGTCCTGCACTTTGGCTACAACCCCAGGCAACGCTCCAGGCTTGGGGCAGAAGACTGCGTAGAGGAAGTGGACCTGGGGATGTTGATTGATGCTCAACTGAACATGAGCCAGCAGTGTGCCCAGGTGGCCAAGAAGGCCAATGGCATCCTGGCCTGCATCAGGAACGGTGTTGCCAGCAGGAACAGGGCAGTGATTGTCCCCCTGTCCTCAGCTCTGGTGAGGTCGCACCTCAAGTACTGTGTCCACTTTTGGGCCCCTCACTGCAAGAAAGACATTGAGGCCCTGGAGCGGGTTCAAAGAAGGGTGCCAAAACTGGTGAGGGGTCTGGAGCACAGGCCTTACGAGGAGCGGCTGAAGGAGCTGGGCTTGTTCAGTCTGGAGAAGAGGAGCCTCAGAAACACCTTCTTGTTCTCTCTAACTCCCTGAAGGGAGGTTGTAGTGAGCTGGGCTTCGGCCTCTTCCCTCGTGTCACTACTGCCGAAAAAATGACCTCGTATCCCCGAAATAGCAGTGCTCTCCCAAATGCAGGATATTTCCTTCCAGAAATAACACTTTTCAATCCAAAATGTGACAATTTGTTCCAAAAATACCATATTTTTTCCCAAGAATACAAGCATTCCCCGAAATAGATGACATTTTCTCCCAGAAATGCCAGCTTTATCAAAGATACAAGAACATTTCTTCCAAATACATGATATATTTGCCCAGAAAGATCAGTTTCCTTTTTCTCCAAAAAATACAACACTACGATAATAAATAGCATATTTTCAGCCAAAACTAACAAATTTTCTGACAGGAAAACCAGCTTTCTTCCAAAAAGATGACATTATCGCAACAAAATACCACCATTCTCCCACAGAGACGGCATTTCATCCCACAAGGACTACTTTCTCCAGCTTTCTCCCCAAACGGATGACATTTACTACCTGAAATACAGCTTTTCTTAGATATACTCCACGGTTCATCCTCAAAATACGACATGACAATGCCAAAGAAATAGAAGTCTTTTCAAACAAAAATAGGATATTTTCTCTCAGAAATACCACTCTTCTCCCAAATAGATGATATTTTCCCAACAACATACCACCTTTCTCCCAAAGAGATGGCATTTCATCCCACAAGGACTACTTCACACTCCACACAATGATACTTACCATCAAGAATATGGCATTGGACCACAGAAAGACCAGCTTTCTGCCTAAGAGATGACTTTTTCTCCCAGAAAGACCACTTTGCTCCCCGAAATACTGGACTTTGTCTTCCAGAAACACCATGCTCATCCCCTCCAGGTGTTGTTTTCACCCCAAACCCTAGCACCTTTCCTCTCACTACTCCCTGCTTTTTCAAACATAGATGCTCTTCTCTCCCAGAAATGCTAGCATTCTCTCCAACGTGGGACCTTTTCCAACCAAAGATGGCAGACTCTCCCAGAAATAGCACTTGTCTTCAGAAGAACTGACATTCTCCCTGTAATGCCTGTTTTTCACCCAAAGGACGGCATTTGCTTCCAAAAACAAGACAGTAGCTCCCAGAAATAACAGCTTTTCCAATCCAATGACATGATCTCCCAGAAAGACTGCTTTTCGTTCAAACACATGATATTCTCCACCACAACTATCACGTTTCAATCCTAAAGAGGACACTTGCTTCCAGACCTATGCCATTTCCTCCCACTAATACCAGCTTTCTCCCAAATCCGTGGCTTTTCCTCCCACAAGTCTAACTTGGCCACCCGAAAGAGGACATTTCCTCCCCAAAGAAGGAGACTTGCTCCCTGAAAAACCAGCTTTCTCCCCAAACAGATGACGTTTTCTACCAGAAATACAGCTTTTCTTACATATGCTTCACGCTTCATCCACAGAACACTACAGGACAATGCCAAAGGTGACGTTTTCCAACAGAAATAGGATCTTTTCTCCCACAAATACCACCATTCTCCCAAACAGATGACATTTTCTACCACAAGTACTTCTTCACACTCCATCGGATGATACTTACCATCAGGCTTTTCAAGACTTCATATCACAGTTTCCTCCAAAAAGAGATTTCCTTCCAGACATGCCAGCATTCCCCCAAATAGAAGACATTTTCCCCCGCAAATACCTTCTTTTCTCCCAGAAATACCAGCTTTCTTAGAAATACTCCATTTTTCTTCCCAAGTCCTCTACTTCCCACTCCTAACAATCAGACGGCCGTTTCATCTCCCAAATGTGTTTCTGCCAGAAATACCAGTTGTCTCTTCAATATCTGAAGCTTTCTTCACATACAATCCTCAAGATGACATTTTCTCCAAAAAGAGGACATTTTCTCCCAGAGTATTTCTGGGAGACTCTTCGGAATATTGCCCATTTCCTCCCCAATATACAAGATTGCATTCCTCAAGAGTACCGTTTCTCCCGGAATTGTGGCATTTTATCACAGACAGACCATTTTAATCCCCAGGAGAGCTCATTTTCTCCCAGAAATAGCAGGACTCTCTGAAATAACTCCCATTTTCTAAGAAAAATGCTGCTTTACACTCCTCAAGATCTCACTTACTCCCATCAAGATGGCATTTGGTCACAGAAATACCAGCTTCTGCTCCCCAAAATAGGAAATTATCTCCCAAAACAAGACATTTTCTCCCAGAGATACCACTGCTCTTAGAAATACCTCCCGTTTCATCCCAAGAATACTACTTGACGCTCCTCAGGATCACACTTACTCCCATCTAAATGGCCTTTTCTCCTAGAAAGACCAGCTTTCTCCCAAAGATGGCAGACATTCCCCCAGAAATACAGGCTTATTCTTAGAAAACGGCCTTTTCCCCAAAATACCAGCTTTCTCACAAACACCTGTCATTTTCCAACCAAGGATGCTACCATCTCCCCGAAACAACAGTTTTCCCAGAAATACCTTTCTTTTTCTTTTGGTAATATTCCCCTAGAAATGTGGCATTTTCTTTCAGAAATACTGCATTGCTTTTGGAAATATGATTTCTTTTTTTTGGAATATGGTATTTTCTTCCCTCATTGGAATGTGTCATTTAAATGCTCAAGTTTTCTCTAGGTGCGCTGTTTAATTTCTCCGAAAAAATTTTAAAAATGACATTTTCCCTGAGATATAGCATTTGTAGGAGATATATTTGTCATTTTTCTCACAGATAATTTATTTTTCCCTAGGTGTGGCGTTTTCTTCCAGAAATTCCACGTTTTTCACAAGTTTATGATCCTTCCCTTTCAAACGAGTTCAGAAAATTGTTATTTCCGGGGAACAATTTCGATATTAAGGACAGAAGTGATATTCCTTTGGAAAATATCTTTATTTTTTGGAGAATGCTGATATTTCTGATGTGAAAAGCTCCAATTCGTGGAATGAGACTGGTAATTCTCGATGACAATGTGATATTTCTGAGTAATTTGGTATTTTGGATTGTAAGGTCGTACTCCTTACGAATGCCAACTGTCAGTCGAAAGAAAGATCTAGGCACTTCCTACGGAGCACAGCGTGGAGGATTCTGCCTGTACACAAGGCGACCATGGAGCAGATTCCAGCAACTCAAACTCTCCGCAGCGGTTCACCGCGAGTGCCGCTTTCTGCCTTCCGCAGCAATCTCGTTTTGCTCGGGTGCCGAGAATGTGCGACATCTGGCTACCACATGGCCTGCAAGCAGGGGCTTTTTTCTCCGCAAAACAGAAACAATGGCACCGACTTTCTGTAACGCTCTCCCTTGAGAGCACAACGTGTGCCGCTCCTTGAACTTCTAGCTTCCTAATTCGAGGGGATTTTCCCTACTACTCTGTTCGTCACAGAATGCTGACGTGTAGCATCGGAGAGCCACACCAAAACGCAATGTTGCTAGGAATAAAGAGAAAGGCAGAAGAATGAGAGAGAAGCGTCATGGAGAATGCACGGGCACAAGGAGAAGTGAGAAGCGCTCGTTTGCGATGTGCGCAGAAGAAGCCGCTCGTCGCAGAAAAGCATCCGGCTGAAGTCGCTCTTTCTCGGCATCCGAGAGAAACGAGACCGCTGCTGAAGGCTGAAAGCGGCCTTCGGGGAGAACCGCGATTTCGCGGCCAGCAACTGCAAACTCTCCGGAGCGGTTCAGCGCGAGTGCCGCTTTCGACGCACGAGAGCGAAAGAGCGGAATTGCGATGCCGAGAACGAGCGAATTCAGCGTACTGCATTGCCTGAAAACAGGGGTTTTTTTCTGCGCGGGAAAGAATCCACAGCTCTCGACTTTCTGGAACGTCCTCCCTGAAAGCACAACGTGTGCCGCTCCTCGGACTTCTAGCTGCCTTCTTAGAGGGGATTTTCCCTTCTACTCTGTTCGTCACAGAATGCTGACGTGTAGCATCGCAGAGCCACACCAAAACGCAATGTTGCTAGGAATAAAGGGAGAGACCGAAGAGTGAGAGAGAAGCGGAGTGCATTCTGCATGGGCACAAGGAGAAGTCAGAAGCGCTCGTTTGCGATGTGCGCAGAAGAAGCCGCTCGTCGCAGAAAAGCATCCGGCTGAAGTCGCTCTTTCTGGGCATCCGAGAGAAACGAGACCGCTGCTGAAGGCTGAAAGCGGCGTTCGCGGAGAACGGCGATGTACCGGCCAGCAACTGCAAACTCTCCGGAGCGGTTCAGCGCGAGTGCCGCTTTCGACGCACGAGAGCGAAATCGCGGAATTGCGATGCCGAGAACGAGCGAATTCAGCGTACTGCATTGCCTGAAAACAGGGGTTTTTTTCTGCGCAGGAAAGAATCCACAGCTGTCGACTTTCTGTAACGTCCTCCCTGAAAGCACAACGTGTGCCGCTCCTCGGACTTCTAGCTGCCTTCTTAGAGGGGATTTTCCCTTCTACTCTGTTCGTCACAGAATGCTGACGTGTAGCATCGGAGAGCCACACCAAAACGCAATGTTGCTAGGAATAAAGAGAAAGGCAGAAGAATGAGAGAGAAGCGTCATGCAGAATGCACGGGCACAAGGAGAAGTGAGAAGCGCTCCTTTGCGATGTGCGCAGAAGAAGCCGCTCGTCGCAGAAAAGCATCCGGCTGAAGTCGCTCTTTCTCGGCATCCGAGAGAAACGAGACCGCTGCTGAAGCCTGAAAGCGGCGTTCGCGGAGAACGGCGATGTACCGGCCAGCATCTGCAAACTCTCCGGAGCGGTTCAGCGCGAGTGCCGCTTTCGACGCACGAGAGCGAAAGAGCGGAATTGCGATGCCGAGAACGAGCGAATTCAGCGTACTGCATTGCCTGAAAACAGGGGTTTTTTTCTGCGCAGGAAAGAATCCACAGCTGTCGACTTTCTGTAACGTCCTCCCTGAAAGCACAACGTGTGCCGCTCCTCGGACTTCTAGCTGCCTTCTTAGAGGGGATTTTCCCTTCTACTCTGTTCGTCACAGAATGCTGACGTGTAGCATCGCAGAGCTACACCAAAACGCAATGTTGCTTGGAATAAAGGGAGAGGCAGAAGAATGAGAGAGAAGCGTCATGCAGAATGCACGGGCACAAGGAGAAGTGAGAAGCGCTCCTTTGCGATGTGCGCAGAAGAAGCCGCTCGTCGCAGAAAAGCATCCGGCTGAAGTCGCTCTTTCTCGGCATCCGAGAGAAACGAGACCGCTGCTGAAGGCTGAAAGCGGCGTTCGGGGAGAACCGCGATTTCGCGGCCAGCAACTGCAAACTCTCCGGAGCGGTTCAGCGCGAGTGCCGCTTTCGACGCACGAGAGCGAAATCGCGGAACTGCGATGCCGAGAACGAGCGAATTCAGCTTACTTCTGTTCCTTCGAACAGGGTCATTTTTTACCGCGGCCAAGAATCGATCGCTCTCGAGTTTCTGAAATGTTTCCGTGACAGCACCACATCTCTAGGTTCCCGAATATTCAGTTGCTTTCTTTGGAAGTGCTCTCCATTTTTCTCATTTTCATCTCATAATGCAAGAAATGTCTTAGTAGAGAAACTCTTCCCATCTATACATATTCGTCACAGGCTTCAGAATTGTAGAAATAGAGAACCACCCAAAAACCAGGACGTATTTTTAAGAAAACCTGCATTTCTGGTAGAAAATGTCATCTCTTTGGGAGAATCATGGTTTTTCATGAATAAATGAAATCTCCTTCTGTGGGGAGGAAATGCCATGAATTTGGGGGAAATGGGACGCCTCTAGTGGAAAATGCTATCGATTTGGCGAAAGGCTGTATTTCCAGGCGATCATGTCATTGGATTGGAGAAATGTGGTATTTCTGGGAGATAATGTCCTAATATGGGGAGAAGATGCCGTTCAGTGAGGGAGAAGCATGCATTTCGGAGAGAAAATCTCCCAGTTTTGGGTGCAAGTGTCATCTTGAGGATTATACTAACGAACTTCTTGGAGAAAGTATGAGGTATTTTTAAGAAAGCTGGTATTCCCTGGAAACAGTCTCATCTTTTGATTGAGGGAGGGAGAGATGATGTATTGGTGACAAAGCTAATATTTCAGGAAGGAAACGTCCCACATTGAAGAGAGAACTGGTATTTCTGGCAGAAAATGTCACAGCCATGGGAGAAAAATGGTATCCCTGTCATTAGATGTCGTCTATTTGGGACAAAAATGCGACTTGCGCGATAAAAAGCCGTATGATTGGGCATAACTAAGTGCCATCTAGCCTAATTGGGAGGAAATGGGCAGTATTTCCAAGAAAGCTGGCATTTGTGGGAGAAAAGATGGTATTTGCGGGGGAGAATGTCCTCTCTTTCGTGGAATGCTGGTATGTCTGGAAGGAAATCTAATTTGGGAGGAAACTGTGATATGAAGGATAGAAAAGTCTGATGGTAAGTACCATCCAGTGGGGTGTGGAGTCGTACTTGTGGTGGAAAATGTCATCTGTTTGGGAGAATGCTGATATTTGTGGGAGAGAAGTTCATAGATTTGTTGGAAAAAGTCACCTTTGGCGTAGTCATATAGTATTTTGCGGATGAATCGTGAAGCATATGTCAGAAAAGCTGTATTTCTGGAAGAAAACGCCATGTGTTAGGGGAGAAAGCTGGTTTTTCAGGGAGCAAGTCTCCTTCTTGTGGGAGGAAATGTCCTCCTTTGGACGGCCAAGTAGGACTTGTGGGCCACAAGTAGGACTTGTGGGAGGAAAAGCCACGTATTTGGGAGAAGGGTGGTATTTCTGGGAGAAAATGCCATAGGTCTGGAAGAAAACGTATTCCTTAGGATTAAGATAAGATAGTTATGGTGGAATACACGATGTGTTTGGGCAAAAAGCAGTATTTCTGGGAGCTAATCTCAATGGACTGGAGAAAGCTGGTATTTCTGGGAGCTACTGTGTTCTTTTTGGAAGAAAAATCCATCCTTTGGGTGAACAACGGGCATTTCTGATACCAAATGTCATCGAATGTGGAGAAAGCTGGTACTTCTGGGCAAAAAAGGACAAAGGTGAGGGAGAAAAGTGGGAAATGGTGGGAAAGAATGTCTTATAGTGGAGAGCAAGGGTGGTCTTTTTGGTGTGCCAAGTGGTCTCTCGGGGAGAAAACACGGTAAACAGGGGAGAAAATGACCTCTGGAGGAGTGTCACGAAGTCTTTTGGAGAGCAAATGTCAGGTATTTCTCATCAAAGTGCTGTTTCGGGGAGATAGTAGCGTGCTTGGTTGGAAAACGACATGCGTTTGTGAGACAGCTGGTATTTTGGGGCCGTATTTTGAAGAAGAAGCAGGAGTTTCTGGGGGAATATATGCCATCTTTGGGAGGAAACGGGTGTTGCTTGGAGAAAATGTCGTGTATTTGGGAGAAAGCTGGTGTATCTGGGAGAAAAGGCCATGTAGATGGGAGTAAGTGTGATCCTGAGGAGCGTCAAGTAGTATTCTTGGGATGAAACGGGAGGTATTTCTAAGAGAAGTGGTATTTCTGGGAGAAAATGTCTTGTTTTGGGGGGAGAAAACGTCCTATTTTGGGGGGCAGAAGCAGGTATTTCTGTGATAAAATGCCGTCTTGATGGGAGTAAGTGCAATCTTGAGGAGTGTAGTGTCGTATTTTTGGTCGAATTTGTGAGGTATTTCTAAGGAAACTGGTATTTCTGGGAGATAATCGCATCTGTTTTGAAAAATATTGTCTATTTGCGAGGTGTCTGGTATTTGGGGAAAAAATGCTGTCTTTGTATAAAGAAGACCGCACTGGGTAAGGGAGCTAAAGCAAAAAGGCCGACCACATGGCTCTTGTTAGGGCTTTTTTGAAGCCAGGAAAAGCCCTGTGCCAGTGCTGGGGCTGGCAGCAGCTGGCAGCTTGTGGGAGGACTGCTGAGGCAGCAGGTTGGAGTCAGCACTGCTCCCTCTTACCTGTGAGGTGAACCTTGAGCCTTTTCTGCCAGGCTAAAAGCAGCCCAGCTAAGGGGCCTGGTGAGAAGAGGTGAGAAGAGGCAAGAAAAGGGTGCTACTGCCCACCGAGAACAGGGAGGGCAGTCAGAGTGTGAGCGCAGCCCACGCTGCCCATGGCTGCAGCAGTAGGTGTGGGAGGTGGGTCTTGTGGCAGGACTTGGAATTATTCGGTAGGCTAGTCAGGGAATCCCCTGGGTTTCCCTCTGAGAGAGTAAAGGGTCCAAGACGGCTGGTGGCTCTTCAGGAAGGAAGTCTGAAAGGCGCAGGAGCGGGCTGTCCCCCCGAGCAGCACAATGAGCCGGCGGGGAGGGAAGAAGACCGGCGGGGATGGATGAACAGGGAGCGATTCTTGAGGCTCCGGGAGAAGAAGAGAATCTACGTCCAGTGGAAGAAGGGACGGGTGACTCCGAAAGAGAAGTTGCTGGGATGTGCGGAGGGAAAATCCGAAAGGCCCAGCTTGAACTCAGCCTGGCCGCTGGGCTTCAAAGGAACAAGGAGCCCTTTTACAAAGACATCAGCGGCATGAGGAGGACTCAGGAGAATCTCCGTTCTTTCCTAGATGAGGCTGGTCATGTGAGCACTGAGGATATGGCAAAGGCAGAGGTTCAGAATGCCTTCTTTATGCCTGTCTTGAAAGGTCACACCAGTTATCCTCAGGCTACTCCGCTCTCTGACCTGGTAGTCTGGACTGGAGTGCAGGCAGAATTCCCCGCGATTCGGGAGGATGCAGTCAGAGACCTACGAGTCCAGCTGGACTGTCACAAGTGCATGGGGCCAGATGGGATTCACCCGAGAGTGCTGAGGGAACTGGCGCAGGTGATAGCCGAACCGCTCGCCATTATCTATCAGCGCTTTGTTGAGTGGTGACTTTGTTGACTGGTCCCAGAAGACTGGAGGCTTGTCAATGTGACTGCCATCTCTAAGAAGGATTGTAAGGAGGAACGACGGGCTTGTTAGCCTGACCTCGGTGCCAGGAAAGGTTATGGAGTGGATTGTCTTGAGGGAGATGACACGGCATGTGCGGGACATGCAGGGGATCAGGCCTAGCCAGCATGGGTTCATGAAGGGCTGATCCTGTTGGACCAACCTGATCTCCTTCTAGAAACTAGTGAGCCATCTGGTAGACGAGAGAAAGGCTGTTGATGTAATCTACCTAGACTTCAGCAAGGCCTTGGACACTGTCTCCCACAGCATTCTCCTGCGGAAGCTGGCAGCCCGTGGCTTGGACGGGTACGCTTTGGCTGGATAAGGAAGTGGCTGGAAGGCCGGGCCCAAAGAGTGGTAGTGAATGGAGCTAAATGCAGCTGGCGACCTGTCACAAGCGGTGTTCCCCAGGGGTCGGTGCTGGGGCCTGTCCTCCTCGAGATCTTTCTCGATGACCTGGATGAGGGCACTGAGTGCACCCTTCGCAAGTTTGCGGATGGCACCAGGCTGGCTGGAAGTGTGGATCTGCCTGGGGGTAGCGAGGCCCTCCAGAGGGATCTGGACAGGCTGGAGAGCTGGGCTGAAGCCACTGGGATGAGTTCCAACAAGGCCAAAGGCCGGGTCCTGCACTTTGGCTACAACAACCCCAGGCGACGCTCCAGGCTTGGGGCAGAAGACTGCGTAGAGGAAGTGGACCTGGGGATGTTGATTGATGCTCAACTGAACATGAGCCAGCAGCGTGCCCAGGTGGCCAAGAAGGCCAATGGCATCCTGGCCTGCATCAGAAACGGTGTTGCCAGCAGGAACAGGCAAGTGATTGTCCCCCTGTCCTCAGCTCTGGTGAGGTCGCACCTCAAGTACTGTGTCCGCTTTTGGGCCCCTCACTGCAAGAAAGACATTGAGGCCCTGGAGCGGGTTCAAAGAAGGGTGCCAAAACTGGTGAGGGGTCTGGAGCACAGGCCTTACGAGGAGCGGCTGAAGGAGCTGGGCTTGTTCAGTCTGGAGAAGAGGAGCCTCAGAAACACCTTCTTGTTCTCTCTAACTCCCTGAAGGGAGGTTGTAGTGAGCTGGGCTTCGGCCTCTTCCCTCGTGTCACTACTGCCGAAAAAATGACCTCGTATCCCCGAAATAGCAGTGCTCTCCCAAATGCAGGATATTTCCTTCCAGAAATAACACTTTTCAATCCAAAATGTGACAATTTGTTCCAAAAATACCATATTTTTTCCCAAGAATACAAGCATTCCCCGAAATAGATGACATTTTCTCCCAGAAATGCCAGCTTTATCAAAGATACAAGAACATTTCTTCCAAATACATGATATATTTGCCCAGAAAGATCAGTTTCCTTTTTCTCCAAAAAATACAACACTACGATAATAAATAGCATATTTTCAGCCAAAACTAACAAATTTTCTGACAGGAAAACCAGCTTTCTTCCAAAAAGATGACATTATCGCAACAAAATACCACCATTCTCCCACAGAGACGGCATTTCATCCCACAAGGACTACTTTCTCCAGCTTTCTCCCCAAACGGATGACATTTACTACCTGAAATACAGCTTTTCTTAGATATACTCCACGGTTCATCCTCAAAATACGACATGACAATGCCAAAGAAATAGAAGTCTTTTCAAACAAAAATAGGATATTTTCTCTCAGAAATACCACTCTTCTCCCAAATAGATGATATTTTCCCAACAACATACCACCTTTCTCCCAAAGAGATGGCATTTCATCCCACAAGGACTACTTCACACTCCACACAATGATACTTACCATCAAGAATATGGCATTGGACCACAGAAAGACCAGCTTTCTGCCTAAGAGATGACTTTTTCTCCCAGAAAGACCACTTTGCTCCCCGAAATACTGGACTTTGTCTTCCAGAAACACCATGCTCATCCCCTCCAGGTGTTGTTTTCACCCCAAACCCTAGCACCTTTCCTCTCACTACTCCCTGCTTTTTCAAACATAGATGCTCTTCTCTCCCAGAAATGCTAGCATTCTCTCCAACGTGGGACCTTTTCCAACCAAAGATGGCAGACTCTCCCAGAAATAGCACTTGTCTTCAGAAGAACTGACATTCTCCCTGTAATGCCTGTTTTTCACCCAAAGGACGGCATTTGCTTCCAAAAACAAGACAGTAGCTCCCAGAAATAACAGCTTTTCCAATCCAATGACATGATCTCCCAGAAAGACTGCTTTTCGTTCAAACACATGATATTCTCCACCACAACTATCACGTTTCAATCCTAAAGAGGACACTTGCTTCCAGACCTATGCCATTTCCTCCCACTAATACCAGCTTTCTCCCAAATCCGTGGCTTTTCCTCCCACAAGTCTAACTTGGCCACCCGAAAGAGGACATTTCCTCCCCAAAGAAGGAGACTTGCTCCCTGAAAAACCAGCTTTCTCCCCAAACAGATGACGTTTTCTACCAGAAATACAGCTTTTCTTACATATGCTTCACGCTTCATCCACAGAACACTACAGGACAATGCCAAAGGTGACGTTTTCCAACAGAAATAGGATCTTTTCTCCCACAAATACCACCATTCTCCCAAACAGATGACATTTTCTACCACAAGTACTTCTTCACACTCCATCGGATGATACTTACCATCAGGCTTTTCAAGACTTCATATCACAGTTTCCTCCAAAAAGAGATTTCCTTCCAGACATGCCAGCATTCCCCCAAATAGAAGACATTTTCCCCCGCAAATACCTTCTTTTCTCCCAGAAATACCAGCTTTCTTAGAAATACTCCATTTTTCTTCCCAAGTCCTCTACTTCCCACTCCTAACAATCAGACGGCCGTTTCATCTCCCAAATGTGTTTCTGCCAGAAATACCAGTTGTCTCTTCAATATCTGAAGCTTTCTTCACATACAATCCTCAAGATGACATTTTCTCCAAAAAGAGGACATTTTCTCCCAGAGTATTTCTGGGAGACTCTTCGGAATATTGCCCATTTCCTCCCCAATATACAAGATTGCATTCCTCAAGAGTACCGTTTCTCCCGGAATTGTGGCATTTTATCACAGACAGACCATTTTAATCCCCAGGAGAGCTCATTTTCTCCCAGAAATAGCAGGACTCTCTGAAATAACTCCCATTTTCTAAGAAAAATGCTGCTTTACACTCCTCAAGATCTCACTTACTCCCATCAAGATGGCATTTGGTCACAGAAATACCAGCTTCTGCTCCCCAAAATAGGAAATTATCTCCCAAAACAAGACATTTTCTCCCAGAGATACCACTGCTCTTAGAAATACCTCCCGTTTCATCCCAAGAATACTACTTGACGCTCCTCAGGATCACACTTACTCCCATGAAAATGGCCTTTTCTCCTAGAAAGACCAGCTTTCTCCCAAAGATGGCAGACATTCCCCCAGAAATACAGGCTTATTCTTAGAAAACGGCCTTTTCCCCAAAATACCAGCTTTCTCACAAACACCTGTCATTTTCCAACCAAGGATGCTACCATCTCCCCGAAACAACAGTTTTCCCAGAAATACCTTTCTTTTTCTTTTGGTAATATTCCCCTAGAAATGTGGCATTTTCTTTCAGAAATACTGCATTGCTTTTGGAAATATGATTTCTTTTTTTTGGAATATGGTATTTTCTTCCCTCATTGGAATGTGTCATTTAAATGCTCAAGTTTTCTCTAGGTGCGCTGTTTAATTTCTCCGAAAAAATTTTAAAAATGACATTTTCCCTGAGATATAGCATTTGTAGGAGATATATTTGTCATTTTTCTCACAGATAATTTATTTTTCCCTAGGTGTGGCGTTTTCTTCCAGAAATTCCACGTTTTTCACAAGTTTATGATCCTTCCCTTTCAAACGAGTTCAGAAAATTGTTATTTCCGGGGAACAATTTCGATATTAAGGACAGAAGTGATATTCCTTTGGAAAATATCTTTATTTTTTGGAGAATGCTGATATTTCTGATGTGAAAAGCTCCAATTCGTGGAATGAGACTGGTAATTCTCGATGACAATGTGATATTTCTGAGTAATTTGGTATTTTGGATTGTAAGGTCGTACTCCTTACGAATGCCAACTGTCAGTCGAAAGAAAGATCTAGGCACTTCCTACGGAGCACAGCGTGGAGGATTCTGCCTGTACACAAGGCGACCATGGAGCAGATTCCAGCAACTCAAACTCTCCGCAGCGGTTCACCGCGAGTGCCGCTTTCTGCCTTCCGCAGCAATCTCGTTTTTCTCGGGTGCCGAGAATGTGCGACATCTGGCTACCACATGGCCTGCAAGCAGGGGCTTTTTTCTCCGCAAAACAGAAACAATGGCACCGACTTTCTGTAACGCTCTCCCTTGAGAGCACAACGTGTGCCGCTCCTTGAACTTCTAGCTTCCTAATTCGAGGGGATTTTCCCTACTACTCTGTTCGTCACAGAATGCTGACGTGTAGCATCGGAGAGCCACACCAAAACGCAATGTTGCTAGGAATAAAGAGAAAGGCAGAAGAATGAGAGAGAAGCGTCATGGAGAATGCACGGGCACAAGGAGAAGTGAGAAGCGCTCGTTTGCGATGTGCGCAGAAGAAGCCGCTCGTCGCAGAAAAGCATCCGGCTGAAGTCGCTCTTTCTCGGCATCCGAGAGAAACGAGACCGCTGCTGAAGGCTGAAAGCGGCCTTCGGGGAGAACCGCGATTTCGCGGCCAGCAACTGCAAACTCTCCGGAGCGGTTCAGCGCGAGTGCCGCTTTCGACGCACGAGAGCGAAAGAGCGGAATTGCGATGCCGAGAACGAGCGAATTCAGCATACTGCATTGCCTGAAAACAGGGGTTTTTTTCTGCGCGGGAAAGAATCCACAGCTCTCGACTTTCTGGAACGTCCTCCCTGAAAGCACAACGTGTGCCGCTCCTCGGACTTCTAGCTGCCTTCTTAGAGGGGATTTTCCCTTCTACTCTGTTCGTCACAGAATGCTGACGTGTAGCATCGCAGAGCCACACCAAAACGCAATGTTGCTAGGAATAAAGGGAGAGACCGAAGAGTGAGAGAGAAGCGGAGTGCATTCTGCATGGGCACAAGGAGAAGTCAGAAGCGCTCGTTTGCGATGTGCGCAGAAGAAGCCGCTCGTCGCAGAAAAGCATCCGGCTGAAGTCGCTCTTTCTGGGCATCCGAGAGAAACGAGACCGCTGCTGAAGGCTGAAAGCGGCGTTCGCGGAGAACGGCGATGTACCGGCCAGCAACTGCAAACTCTCCGGAGCGGTTCAGCGCGAGTGCCGCTTTCGACGCACGAGAGCGAAATCGCGGAATTGCGATGCCGAGAACGAGCGAATTCAGCGTACTGCATTGCCTGAAAACAGGGGTTTTTTTCTGCGCAGGAAAGAATCCACAGCTGTCGACTTTCTGTAACGTCCTCCCTGAAAGCACAACGTGTGCCGCTCCTCGGACTTCTAGCTGCCTTCTTAGAGGGGATTTTCCCTTCTACTCTGTTCGTCACAGAATGCTGACGTGTAGCATCGGAGAGCCACACCAAAACGCAATGTTGCTAGGAATAAAGAGAAAGGCAGAAGAATGAGAGAGAAGCGTCATGCAGAATGCACGGGCACAAGGAGAAGTGAGAAGCGCTCCTTTGCGATGTGCGCAGAAGAAGCCGCTCGTCGCAGAAAAGCATCCGGCTGAAGTCGCTCTTTCTCGGCATCCGAGAGAAACGAGACCGCTGCTGAAGCCTGAAAGCGGCGTTCGCGGAGAACGGCGATGTACCGGCCAGCATCTGCAAACTCTCCGGAGCGGTTCAGCGCGAGTGCCGCTTTCGACGCACGAGAGCGAAAGAGCGGAATTGCGATGCCGAGAACGAGCGAATTCAGCGTACTGCATTGCCTGAAAACAGGGGTTTTTTTCTGCGCAGGAAAGAATCCACAGCTGTCGACTTTCTGTAACGTCCTCCCTGAAAGCACAACGTGTGCCGCTCCTCGGACTTCTAGCTGCCTTCTTAGAGGGGATTTTCCCTTCTACTCTGTTCGTCACAGAATGCTGACGTGTAGCATCGCAGAGCTACACCAAAACGCAATGTTGCTTGGAATAAAGGGAGAGGCAGAAGAATGAGAGAGAAGCGTCATGCAGAATGCACGGGCACAAGGAGAAGTGAGAAGCGCTCCTTTGCGATGTGCGCAGAAGAAGCCGCTCGTCGCAGAAAAGCATCCGGCTGAAGTCGCTCTTTCTCGGCATCCGAGAGAAACGAGACCGCTGCTGAAGGCTGAAAGCGGCGTTCGGGGAGAACCGCGATTTCGCGGCCAGCAACTGCAAACTCTCCGGAGCGGTTCAGCGCGAGTGCCGCTTTCGACGCACGAGAGCGAAATCGCGGAACTGCGATGCCGAGAACGAGCGAATTCAGCTTACTTCTGTTCCTTCGAACAGGGTCATTTTTTACCGCGGCCAAGAATCGATCGCTCTCGAGTTTCTGAAATGTTTCCGTGACAGCACCACATCTCTAGGTTCCCGAATATTCAGTTGCTTTCTTTGGAAGTGCTCTCCATTTTTCTCATTTTCATCTCATAATGCAAGAAATGTCTTAGTAGAGAAACTCTTCCCATCTATACATATTCGTCACAGGCTTCAGAATTGTAGAAATAGAGAACCACCCAAAAACCAGGACGTATTTTTAAGAAAACCTGCATTTCTGGTAGAAAATGTCATCTCTTTGGGAGAATCATGGTTTTTCATGAATAAATGAAATCTCCTTCTGTGGGGAGGAAATGCCATGAATTTGGGGGAAATGGGACGCCTCTAGTGGAAAATGCTATCGATTTGGCGAAAGGCTGTATTTCCAGGCGATCATGTCATTGGATTGGAGAAATGTGGTATTTCTGGGAGATAATGTCCTAATATGGGGAGAAGATGCCGTTCAGTGAGGGAGAAGCATGCATTTCGGAGAGAAAATCTCCCAGTTTTGGGTGAAAGTGTCATCTTGAGGATTATACTAACGAACTTCTTGGAGAAAGTATGAGGTATTTTTAAGAAAGCTGGTATTCCCTGGAAACAGTCTCATCTTTTGATTGAGGGAGGGAGAGATGATGTATTGGTGACAAAGCTAATATTTCAGGAAGGAAACGTCCCACATTGAAGAGAGAACTGGTATTTCTGGCAGAAAATGTCACAGCCATGGGAGAAAAATGGTATCCCTGTCATTAGATGTCGTCTATTTGGGACAAAAATGCGACTTGCGCGATAAAAAGCCGTATGATTGGGCATAACTAAGTGCCATCTAGCCTAATTGGGAGGAAATGGGCAGTATTTCCAAGAAAGCTGGCATTTGTGGGAGAAAAGATGGTATTTGCGGGGGAGAATGTCCTCTCTTTCGTGGAATGCTGGTATGTCTGGAAGGAAATCTAATTTGGGAGGAAACTGTGATATGAAGGATAGAAAAGTCTGATGGTAAGTACCATCCAGTGGGGTGTGGAGTCGTACTTGTGGTGGAAAATGTCATCTGTTTGGGAGAATGCTGATATTTGTGGGAGAGAAGTTCATAGATTTGTTGGAAAAAGTCACCTTTGGCGTAGTCATATAGTATTTTGCGGATGAATCGTGAAGCATATGTCAGAAAAGCTGTATTTCTGGAAGAAAACGCCATGTGTTAGGGGAGAAAGCTGGTTTTTCAGGGAGCAAGTCTCCTTCTTGTGGGAGGAAATGTCCTCCTTTGGACGGCCAAGTAGGACTTGTGGGCCACAAGTAGGACTTGTGGGAGGAAAAGCCACGTATTTGGGAGAAGGGTGGTATTTCTGGGAGAAAATGCCATAGGTCTGGAAGAAAACGTATTCCTTAGGATTAAGATAAGATAGTTATGGTGGAATACACGATGTGTTTGGGCAAAAAGCAGTATTTCTGGGAGCTAATCTCAATGGACTGGAGAAAGCTGGTATTTCTGGGAGCTACTGTGTTCTTTTTGGAAGAAAAATCCATCCTTTGGGTGAACAACGGGCATTTCTGATACCAAATGTCATCGAATGTGGAGAAAGCTGGTACTTCTGGGCAAAAAAGGACAAAGGTGAGGGAGAAAAGTGGGAAATGGTGGGAAAGAATGTCTTATAGTGGAGAGCAAGGGTGGTCTTTTTGGTGTGCCAAGTGGTCTCTCGGGGAGAAAACACGGTAAACAGGGGAGAAAATGACCTCTGGAGGAGTGTCACGAAGTCTTTTGGAGAGCAAATGTCAGGTATTTCTCATCAAAGTGCTGTTTCGGGGAGATAGTAGCGTGCTTGGTTGGAAAACGACATGCGTTTGTGAGACAGCTGGTATTTTGGGGCCGTATTTTGAAGAAGAAGCAGGAGTTTCTGGGGGAATATATGCCATCTTTGGGAGGAAACGGGTGTTGCTTGGAGAAAATGTCGTGTATTTGGGAGAAAGCTGGTGTATCTGGGAGAAAAGGCCATGTAGATGGGAGTAAGTGTGATCCTGAGGAGCGTCAAGTAGTATTCTTGGGATGAAACGGGAGGTATTTCTAAGAGAAGTGGTATTTCTGGGAGAAAATGTCTTGTTTTGGGGGGAGAAAACGTCCTATTTTGGGGGGCAGAAGCAGGTATTTCTGTGATAAAATGCCGTCTTGATGGGAGTAAGTGCAATCTTGAGGAGTGTAGTGTCGTATTTTTGGTCGAATTTGTGAGGTATTTCTAAGGAAACTGGTATTTCTGGGAGATAATCGCATCTGTTTTGAAAAATATTGTCTATTTGCGAGGTGTCTGGTATTTGGGGAAAAAATGCTGTCTTTGTATAAAGAAGACCGCACTGGGTAAGGGAGCTAAAGCAAAAAGGCCGACCACATGGCTCTTGTTAGGGCTTTTTTGAAGCCAGGAAAAGCCCTGTGCCAGTGCTGGGGCTGGCAGCAGCTGGCAGCTTGTGGGAGGACTGCTGAGGCAGCAGGTTGGAGTCAGCACTGCTCCCTCTTACCTGTGAGGTGAACCTTGAGCCTTTTCTGCCAGGCTAAAAGCAGCCCAGCTAAGGGGCCTGGTGAGAAGAGGTGAGAAGAGGCAAGAAAAGGGTGCTACTGCCCACCGAGAACAGGGAGGGCAGTCAGAGTGTGAGCGCAGCCCACGCTGCCCATGGCTGCAGCAGTAGGTGTGGGAGGTGGGTCTTGTGGCAGGACTTGGAATTATTCGGTAGGCTAGTCAGGGAATCCCCTGGGTTTCCCTCTGAGAGAGTAAAGGGTCCAAGACGGCTGGTGGCTCTTCAGGAAGGAAGTCTGAAAGGCGCAGGAGCGGGCTGTCCCCCCGAGCAGCACAATGAGCCGGCGGGGAGGGAAGAAGACCGGCGGGGATGGATGAACAGGGAGCGATTCTTGAGGCTCCGGGAGAAGAAGAGAATCTACGTCCAGTGGAAGAAGGGACGGGTGACTCCGAAAGAGAAGTTGCTGGGATGTGCGGAGGGAAAATCCGAAAGGCCCAGCTTGAACTCAGCCTGGCCGCTGGGCTTCAAAGGAACAAGGAGCCCTTTTACAAAGACATCAGCGGCATGAGGAGGACTCAGGAGAATCTCCGTTCTTTCCTAGATGAGGCTGGTCATGTGAGCACTGAGGATATGGCAAAGGCAGAGGTTCAGAATGCCTTCTTTATGCCTGTCTTGAAAGGTCACACCAGTTATCCTCAGGCTACTCCGCTCTCTGACCTGGTAGTCTGGACTGGAGTGCAGGCAGAATTCCCCGCGATTCGGGAGGATGCAGTCAGAGACCTACGAGTCCAGCTGGACTGTCACAAGTGCATGGGGCCAGATGGGATTCACCCGAGAGTGCTGAGGGAACTGGCGCAGGTGATAGCCGAACCGCTCGCCATTATCTATCAGCGCTTTGTTGAGTGGTGACTTTGTTGACTGGTCCCAGAAGACTGGAGGCTTGTCAATGTGACTGCCATCTCTAAGAAGGATTGTAAGGAGGAACGACGGGCTTGTTAGCCTGACCTCGGTGCCAGGAAAGGTTATGGAGTGGATTGTCTTGAGGGAGATGACACGGCATGTGCGGGACATGCAGGGGATCAGGCCTAGCCAGCATGGGTTCATGAAGGGCTGATCCTGTTGGACCAACCTGATCTCCTTCTAGAAACTAGTGAGCCATCTGGTAGACGAGAGAAAGGCTGTTGATGTAATCTACCTAGACTTCAGCAAGGCCTTGGACACTGTCTCCCACAGCATTCTCCTGCGGAAGCTGGCAGCCCGTGGCTTGGACGGGTACGCTTTGGCTGGATAAGGAAGTGGCTGGAAGGCCGGGCCCAAAGAGTGGTAGTGAATGGAGCTAAATGCAGCTGGCGACCTGTCACAAGCGGTGTTCCCCAGGGGTCGGTGCTGGGGCCTGTCCTCCTCGAGATCTTTCTCGATGACCTGGATGAGGGCACTGAGTGCACCCTTCGCAAGTTTGCGGATGGCACCAGGCTGGCTGGAAGTGTGGATCTGCCTGGGGGTAGCGAGGCCCTCCAGAGGGATCTGGACAGGCTGGAGAGCTGGGCTGAAGCCACTGGGATGAGTTCCAACAAGGCCAAAGGCCGGGTCCTGCACTTTGGCTACAACAACCCCAGGCGACGCTCCAGGCTTGGGGCAGAAGACTGCGTAGAGGAAGTGGACCTGGGGATGTTGATTGATGCTCAACTGAACATGAGCCAGCAGCGTGCCCAGGTGGCCAAGAAGGCCAATGGCATCCTGGCCTGCATCAGAAACGGTGTTGCCAGCAGGAACAGGCAAGTGATTGTCCCCCTGTCCTCAGCTCTGGTGAGGTCGCACCTCAAGTACTGTGTCCGCTTTTGGGCCCCTCACTGCAAGAAAGACATTGAGGCCCTGGAGCGGGTTCAAAGAAGGGTGCCAAAACTGGTGAGGGGTCTGGAGCACAGGCCTTACGAGGAGCGGCTGAAGGAGCTGGGCTTGTTCAGTCTGGAGAAGAGGAGCCTCAGAAACACCTTCTTGTTCTCTCTAACTCCCTGAAGGGAGGTTGTAGTGAGCTGGGCTTCGGCCTCTTCCCTCGTGTCACTAGCGCCGAAAAAATGACCTCGTATCCCCGAAATAGCAGTGCTCTCCCAAATGCAGGATATTTTCTTCCAGAAATAACACTTTTCAATCCAAAATGTGACAATTTGTTCCAAAAATACCATATTTTTTCCCAAGAATACAAGCATTCCCTGAAATAGATGACATTTTCTCCCAGAAATGCCAGCTTTATCAAAGATACAAGAACATTTCTTCCAAATACATGATATATTTGCCCAGAAAGATCAGTTTCCTTTTTCTCCAAAAAATACAACACTACGATAATAAATAGCATATTTTCAGCCAAAACTAACAAATTTTCTGACAGGAAAACCAGCTTTCTTCCAAAAAGATGACATTATCGCAACAAAATACCACCATTCTCCCACAGAGACGGCATTTCATCCCACAAGGACTACTTTCTCCAGCTTTCTCCCCAAACGGATGACATTTACTACCTGAAATACAGCTTTTCTTAGATATACTCCACGGTTCATCCTCAAAATACGACATGACAATGCCAAAGAAATAGAAGTCTTTTCAAACAAAAATAGGATATTTTCTCTCAGAAATACCACTCTTCTCCCAAATAGATGATATTTTCCCAACAACATACCACCTTTCTCCCAAAGAGATGGCATTTCATCCCACAAGGACTACTTCACACTCCACACAATGATACTTACCATCAAGAATATGGCATTGGACCACAGAAAGACCAGCTTTCTGCCTAAGAGATGACTTTTTCTCCCAGAAAGACCACTTTGCTCCCCGAAATACTGGACTTTGTCTTCCAGAAACACCATGCTCATCCCCTCCAGGTGTTGTTTTCACCCCAAACCCTAGCACCTTTCCTCTCACTACTCCCTGCTTTTTCAAACATAGATGCTCTTCTCTCCCAGAAATGCTAGCATTCTCTCCAACGTGGGACCTTTTCCAACCAAAGATGGCAGACTCTCCCAGAAATAGCACTTGTCTTCAGAAGAACTGACATTCTCCCTGTAATGCCTGTTTTTCACCCAAAGGACGGCATTTGCTTCCAAAAACAAGACAGTAGCTCCCAGAAATAACAGCTTTTCCAATCCAATGACATGATCTCCCAGAAAGACTGCTTTTCGTTCAAACACATGATATTCTCCACCACAACTATCACGTTTCAATCCTAAAGAGGACACTTGCTTCCAGACCTATGCCATTTCCTCCCACTAATACCAGCTTTCTCCCAAATCCGTGGCTTTTCCTCCCACAAGTCTAACTTGGCCACCCGAAAGAGGACATTTCCTCCCCCAAGAAGGAGACTTGCTCCCTGAAAAACCAGCTTTCTCCCCAAACAGATGACATTTTCTACCAGAAATACAGCTTTTCTTACATATGCTTCACGCTTCATCCACAGAACACTACAGGACAATGCCAAAGGTGACGTTTTCCAACAGAAATAGGATCTTTTCTCCCACAAATACCACCATTCTCCCAAACAGATGACATTTTCTACCACAAGTACTTCTTCACACTCCATCGGATGATACTTACCATCAGGCTTTTCAAGACTTCATATCACAGTTTCCTCCAAAAAGAGATTTCCTTCCAGACATGCCAGCATTCCCCCAAATAGAAGACATTTTCCCCCGGAAATACCTTCTTTTCTCCCAGAAATACCAGCTTTCTTAGAAATACTCCATTTTTCTTCCCAAGTCCTCTACTTCCCACTCCTAACAATCAGACGGCCGTTTCATCTCCCAAATGTGTTTCTGCCAGAAATACCAGTTGTCTCTTCAATATCTGAAGCTTTCTTCACATACAATCCTCAAGATGACATTTTCTCCAAAAAGAGGACATTTTCTCCCAGAGTATTTCTGGGAGACTCTTCGGAATATTGCCCATTTCCTCCCCAATATACAAGATTGCATTCCTCAAGAGTACCGTTTCTCCCGGAATTGTGGCATTTTATCACAGACAGACCATTTTAATCCCCAGGAGAGCTCATTTTCTCCCAGAAATAGCAGGACTCTCTGAAATAACTCCCATTTTCTAAGAAAAATGCTGCTTTACACTCCTCAAGATCTCACTTACTCCCATCAAGATGGCATTTGGTCACAGAAATACCAGCTTCTGCTCCCCAAAATAGGAAATTATCTCCCAAAACAAGACATTTTCTCCCAGAGATACCACTGCTCTTAGAAATACCTCCCGTTTCATCCCAAGAATACTACTTGACGCTCCTCAGGATCACACTTACTCCCATCTAAATGGCCTTTTCTCCTAGAAAGACCAGCTTTCTCCCAAAGATGGCAGACATTCCCCCAGAAATACAGGCTTATTCTTAGAAAACGGCCTTTTCCCCAAAATACCAGCTTTCTCACAAACACCTGTCATTTTCCAACCAAGGATGCTACCATCTCCCCGAAACAACAGTTTTCCCAGAAATACCTTTCTTTTTCTTTTGGTAATATTCCCCTAGAAATGTGGCATTTTCTTTCAGAAATACTGCATTGCTTTTGGAAATATGATTTCTTTTTTTTGGAATATGGTATTTTCTTCCCTCATTGGAATGTGTCATTTAAATGCTCAAGTTTTCTCTAGGTGCGCTGTTTAATTTCTCCGAAAAAATTTTAAAAATGACATTTTCCCTGAGATATAGCATTTGTAGGAGATATATTTGTCATTTTTCTCACAGATAATTTATTTTTCCCTAGGTGTGGCGTTTTCTTCCAGAAATTCCACGTTTTTCACAAGTTTATGATCCTTCCCTTTCAAACGAGTTCAGAAAATTGTTATTTCCGGGGAACAATTTCGATATTAAGGACAGAAGTGATATTCCTTTGGAAAATATCTTTATTTTTTGGAGAATGCTGATATTTCTGATGTGAAAAGCTCCAATTCGTGGAATGAGACTGGTAATTCTCGATGACAATGTGATATTTCTGAGTAATTTGGTATTTTGGATTGTAAGGTCGTACTCCTTACGAATGCCAACTGTCAGTCGAAAGAAAGATCTAGGCACTTCCTACGGAGCACAGCGTGGAGGATTCTGCCTGTACACAAGGCGACCATGGAGCAGATTCCAGCAACTCAAACTCTCCGCAGCGGTTCACCGCGAGTGCCGCTTTCTGCCTTCCGCAGCAATCTCGTTTTGCTCGGGTGCCGAGAATGTGCGACATCTGGCTACCACATGGCCTGCAAGCAGGGGCTTTTTTCTCCGCAAAACAGAAACAATGGCACCGACTTTCTGTAACGCTCTCCCTTGAGAGCACAACGTGTGCCGCTCCTTGAACTTCTAGCTTCCTAATTCGAGGGGATTTTCCCTACTACTCTGTTCGTCACAGAATGCTGACGTGTAGCATCGGAGAGCCACACCAAAACGCAATGTTGCTAGGAATAAAGAGAAAGGCAGAAGAATGAGAGAGAAGCGTCATGGAGAATGCACGGGCACAAGGAGAAGTGAGAAGCGCTCGTTTGCGATGTGCGCAGAAGAAGCCGCTCGTCGCAGAAAAGCATCCGGCTGAAGTCGCTCTTTCTCGGCATCCGAGAGAAACGAGACCGCTGCTGAAGGCTGAAAGCGGCGTTCGGGGAGAACCGCGATGTACCGGCCAGCAACTGCAAACTCTCCGGAGCGGTTCAGCGCGAGTGCCGCTTTCGACGCACGAGAGCGAAAGAGCGGAATTGCGATGCCGAGAACGAGCGAATTCAGCGTACTGCATTGCCTGAAAACAGGGGTTTTTTTCTGCGCAGGAAAGAATCCACAGCTGTCGACTTTCTGTAACGTCCTCCCTGAAAGCACAACGTGTGCCGCTCCTCGGACTTCTAGCTGCCTTCTTAGAGGGGATTTTCCCTTCTACTCTGTTCGTCACAGAATGCTGACGTGTAGCATCGGAGAGCCACACCAAAACGCAATGTTGCTAGGAATAAAGGGAGAGACCGAAGAGTGAGAGAGAAGCGGAGTGCATTCTGCATGGGCACAAGGAGAAGTGAGAAGCGCTCGTTTGCGATGTGCGCAGAAGAAGCCGCTCGTCGCAGAAAAGCATCCGGCTGAAGTCGCTCTTTCTCGGCATCCGAGAGAAACGAGACCGCTGCTGAAGCCTGAAAGCGGCCTTCGGGGAGAACCGCGATGTACCGGCCAGCAACTGCAAACTCTCCGGAGCGGTTCAGCGCGAGTGCCGCTTTCGACGCACGAGAGCGAAAGAGCGGAATTGCGATGCCGAGAACGAGCGAATTCAGCGTACTGCATTGCCTGAAAACAGGGGTTTTTTTCTGCGCAGGAAAGAATCCACAGCTCTCGACTTTCTGTAACGTCCTCCCTGAAAGCACAACGTGTGCCGCTCCTCGGACTTCTAGCTGCCTTCTTAGAGGGGATTTTCCCTTCTACTCTATTCGTCACAGAATGCTGACGTGTAGCATCGCAGAGCCACACCAAAACGCAATGTTGCTAGGAATAAAGGGAGAGACCGAAGAGTGAGAGAGAAGCGGAGTGCATTCTGCATGGGGACAAGGAGAAGTCAGAAGCGCTCCTTTGCGATGTGCGCAGAAGAAGCCGCTCGTCGCAGAAAAGCATCCGGCTGAAGTCGCTCTTTCTCGGCATCCGAGAGAAACGAGACCGCTGCTGAAGCCTGAAAGCGGCGTTCGCGGAGAACCGCGATGTACCGGCCAGCAACTGCAAACTCTCCGGAGCGGTTCAGCGCGAGTGCCGCTTTCGACGCACGAGAGCGAAATCGCGGAATTGCGATGCCGAGAACGAGCGAATTCAGCGTACTGCGTTGCCTGAAAACAGGGGTTTTTTTCTGCGCAGGAAAGAAGCCACAGCTCTCGACTTTCTGTAACGTCCTCCCTGAAAGCACAACGTGTGCCGCTCCTCGGACTTCTAGCTGCCTTCTTAGAGGGGATTTTCCCTTCTACTCTGTTCGTCACAGAATGCTGACGTGTAGCATCGGAGAGCCACACCAAAACGCAATGTTGCTAGGAATAAAGAGAAAGGCAGAAGAATGAGAGAGAAGCGTCATGCAGAATGCACGGGCACAAGGAGAAGTGAGAAGCGCTCCTTTGCGATGTGCGCAGAAGAAGCCGCTCGTCGCAGAAAAGCATCCGGCTGAAGTCGCTCTTTCTCGGCATCCGAGAGAAACGAGACCGCTGCTGAAGGCTGAAAGCGGCGTTCGGGGAGAACCGCGATTTCGGGGCCAGCAACTGCAAACTCTCCGGAGCGGTTCAGCGCGAGTGCCGCTTTCGACGCACGAGAGCGAAATCGCGGAACTGCGATGCCGAGAACGAGCGAATTCAGCGTACTGCGTTGCCTGAAAACAGGGGTTATTTCCTCCGCAGGAAAGAATCCACAGCTCTCGATTTTCTGTAACGTCCTCCCTGAAAGCACAACGTGTGCCGCTCCTCGGACTTCTAGCTGCCTTCTTAGAGGGGATTTTCCCTTCTACTCTATTCGTCACAGAATGCTGACGTGTAGCATCGCAGAGCCACACCAAAACGCAATGTTGCTAGGAATAAAGGGAGAGACCGAAGAGTGAGAGAGAAGCGGAGTGCATTCTGCATGGGGACAAGGAGAAGTCAGAAGCGCTCCTTTGCGATGTGCGCAGAAGAAGCCGCTCGTCGCAGAAAAGCATCCGGCTGAAGTCGCTCTTTCTCGGCATCCGAGAGAAACGAGACCGCTGCTGAAGGCTGAAAGCGGCGTTCGCGGAGAACCGCGATGTACCGGCCAGCAACTGCAAACTCTCCGGAGCGGTTCAGCGCGAGTGCCGCTTTCGACGCACGAGAGCGAAAGAGCGGAAATGCGATGCCGAGAACGAGCGAATTCCGCGTACTGCAGTGCCTGAAAACAGGGGTTTTTTTCTGCGCAGGAAAGAATCCACAGCTGTCGACTTTCTGTAACGTCCTCCCTGAAAGCACAACGTGTGCCGCTCCTCGGACTTCTAGCTGCCTTCTTAGAGGGGATTTTCCCTTCTACTCTGTTCGTCACAGAATGCTGACGTGTAGCATCGCAGAGCCACACCAAAACGCAATGTTGCTAGGAATAAAGGGAGAGACCGAAGAGTGAGAGAGAAGCGGAGTGCATTCTGCATGGGCACAAGGAGAAGTGAGAAGCGCTCGTTTGCGATGTGCGCAGAAGAAGCCGCTCGTCGCAGAAAAGCATCCGGCTGAAGTCGCTCTTTCTCGGCATCCGAGAGAAACGAGACCGCTGCTGAAGGCTGAAAGCGGCGTTCGCGGAGTACCGCGATGTACCGGCCAGCAACTGCAAACTCTCCGCAGCGGTTCAGCGCGAGTGCCGCTTTCGACGCACGAGAGCGAAATCGCGGAACTGCGATGCCGAGAACGAGCGAATTCAGCGTACTGCGTTGCCTGAAAACAGGGGTTTTTTTCTGCGCAGGAAAGAATCCACAGCTCTCGACTTTCTGGAACGTCCTCCCTGAAAGCACAACGTGTGCCGCTCCTCGGACTTCTAGCTGCCTTCTTAGAGGGGATTTTCCCTTCTACTCTCTTCGTCACAGAATGCTGACGTGTAGCATCGCAGAGCCACACCAAAACGCAATGTTGCTAGGAATAAAGGGAGAGACCGAAGAGTGAGAGAGAAGCGGAGTGCATTCTGCATGGGGACGAGGAGAAGTCAGAAGCGCTCGTTTGCGATGTGCGCAGAAGAAGCCGCTCGTCGCAGAAAAGCATCCGGCTGAAGTCGCTCTTTCTCGGCATCCGAGAGAAACGAGACCGCTGCTGAAGGCTGAAAGCGGCGTTCGGGGAGAACCGCGATTTCGCGGCCAGCAACTGCAAACTCTCCGCAGCGGTTCAGCGCGAGTGCCGCTTTCGACGCACGAGAGCGAAATCGCGGAACTGCGATGCCGAGAACGAGCGAATTCAGCGTACTGCCTTGCCTGAAAACAGGGCTTTTTTTCTGCGCAGGAAAGAATCCACAGCTGTCGACTTTCTGTAACGTCCTCCCTGAAAGCACAACGTGTGCCGCTCCTCGGACTTCTAGCTGCCTTCTTAGAGGGGATTTTCCCTTCTACTCTGTTCGTCACAGAATGCTGACGTGTAGCATCGCAGAGCCACACCAAAACGCAATGTTGCTAGGAATAAAGGGAGAGACCGAAGAGTGAGAGAGAAGCGGAGTGCATTCTGCATGGGGACAAGGAGAAGTGAGAAGCGCTCCTTTGCGATGTGCGCAGAAGAAGCCGCTCGTCGCAGAAAAGCATCCGGCTGAAGTCGCTCTTTCTCGGCATCCGAGAGAAACGAGACCGCTGCTGAAGGCTGAAAGCGGCGTTCGCGGAGTACCGCGATGTACCGGCCAGCAACTGCAAACTCTCCGGAGCGGTTCAGCGCGAGTGCCGCTTTCGACGCACGAGAGCGAAATCGCGGAACTGCGATGCCGAGAACGAGCGAATTCAGCGTACTGCATTGCCTGAAAACAGGGGTTTTTTTCTGCGCAGGAAAGAATCCACAGCTCTCGACTTTCTGGAACGTCCTCCCTGAAAGCACAACGTGTGCCGCTCCTCGGACTTCTAGCTGCCTTCTTAGAGGGGATTTTCCCTTCTACTCTATTCGTCACAGAATGCTGACGTGTAGCATCGCAGAGCCACACCAAAACGCAATGTTGCTAGGAATAAAGGGAGAGACCGAAGAGTGAGAGAGAAGCGGAGTGCATTCTGCATGGGGACAAGGAGAAGTCAGAAGCGCTCCTTTGCGATGTGCGCAGAAGAAGCCGCTCGTCGCAGAAAAGCATCCGGCTGAAGTCGCTCTTTCTCGGCATCCGAGAGAAACGAGACCGCTGCTGAAGCCTGAAAGCGGCGTTCGCGGAGAACCGCGATGTACCGGCCAGCAACTGCAAACTCTCCGGAGCGGTTCAGCGCGAGTGCCGCTTTCGACGCACGAGAGCGAAATCGCGGAATTGCGATGCCGAGAACGAGCGAATTCAGCGTACTGCGTTGCCTGAAAACAGGGGTTTTTTTCTGCGCAGGAAAGAAGCCACAGCTCTCGACTTTCTGTAACGTCCTCCCTGAAAGCACAACGTGTGCCGCTCCTCGGACTTCTAGCTGCCTTCTTAGAGGGGATTTTCCCTTCTACTCTGTTCGTCACAGAATGCTGACGTGTAGCATCGGAGAGCCACACCAAAACGCAATGTTGCTAGGAATAAAGAGAAAGGCAGAAGAATGAGAGAGAAGCGTCATGCAGAATGCACGGGCACAAGGAGAAGTGAGAAGCGCTCCTTTGCGATGTGCGCAGAAGAAGCCGCTCGTCGCAGAAAAGCATCCGGCTGAAGTCGCTCTTTCTCGGCATCCGAGAGAAACGAGACCGCTGCTGAAGGCTGAAAGCGGCGTTCGCGGAGTACCGCGATGTACCGGCCAGCAACTGCAAACTCTCCGGAGCGGTTCAGCGCGAGTGCCGCTTTCGACGCACGAGAGCGAAATCGCGGAACTGCGATGCCGAGAACGAGCGAATTCAGCGTACTGCATTGCCTGAAAACAGGGGTTTTTTTCTGCGCAGGAAAGAATCCACAGCTCTCGACTTTCTGGAACGTCCTCCCTGAAAGCACAACGTGTGCCGCTCCTCGGACTTCTAGCTGCCTTCTTAGAGGGGATTTTCCCTTCTACTCTCTTCGTCACAGAATGCTGACGTGTAGCATCGCAGAGCCACACCAAAACGCAATGTTGCTAGGAATAAAGGGAGAGACCGAAGAGTGAGAGAGAAGCGGAGTGCATTCTGCATGGGGACGAGGAGAAGTCAGAAGCGCTCGTTTGCGATGTGCGCAGAAGAAGCCGCTCGTCGCAGAAAAGCATCCGGCTGAAGTCGCTCTTTCTCGGCATCCGAGAGAAACGTGACCGCTGCTGAAGGCTGAAAGCGGCCTTCGGGGAGAACCGCGATTTCGCGGCCAGCAACTGCAAACTCTCCGCAGCGGTTCAGCGCGAGTGCCGCTTTCGACGCACGAGAGCGAAAGAGCGGAACTGCGATGCCGAGAACGAGCGAATTCAGCGTACTGCGTTGCCTGAAAACAGGGGTTTTTTTCTGCGCAGGAAAGAATCCACAGCTGTCGACTTTCTGTAACGTCCTCCCTGAAAGCACAACGTGTGCCGCTCCTCGGACTTCTAGCTGCCTTCTTAGAGGGGATTTTCCCTTCTACTCTGTTCGTCACAGAATGCTGACGTGTAGCATCGCAGAGCCACACCAAAACGCAATGTTGCTAGGAATAAAGGGAGAGACCGAAGAGTGAGAGAGAAGCGGAGTGCATTCTGCATGGGGACAAGGAGAAGTGAGAAGCGCTCGTTTGCGATGTGCGCAGAAGAAGCCGCTCGTCGCAGAAAAGCATCCGGCTGAAGTCGCTCTTTCTCGGCATCCGAGAGAAACGAGACCGCTGCTGAAGGCTGAAAGCGGCGTTCGGGGAGAACCGCGATGTACCGGCCAGCAACTGCAAACTCTCCGGAGAGGTTCAGCGCGAGTGCCGCTTTCGACGCACGAGAGCGAAAGAGCGGAACTGCGATGCCGAGAACGATCGCATTCAGCGTACTGCATTGCCTGAAAACAGGGGTTTTTTCCTCCGCAGGAAAGAATCCACAGCTCTCGATTTTCTGTAACGTCCTCCCTGAAAGCACAACGTGTGCCGCTCCTCGGACTTCTAGCTGCCTTCTTAGAGGGGATTTTCCCTTCTACTCTATTCGTCACAGAATGCTGACGTGTAGCATCGCAGAGCCACACCAAAACGCAATGTTGCTAGGAATAAAGGGAGAGACCGAAGAGTGAGAGAGAAGCGGAGTGCATTCTGCATGGGGACAAGGAGAAGTCAGAAGCGCTCGTTTGCGATGTGCGCAGAAGAAGCCGCTCGTCGCAGAAAAGCATCCGACTGAAGTCGCTCCTTCTCGGCATCCGAGAGAAACGAGACCGCTGCTGAAGGCTGAAAGCGGCGTTCGCGGAGAACCGCGATGTACCGGCCAGCAACTGCAAACTCTCCGGAGCGGTTCAGCGCGAGTGCCGCTTTCGACGCACGAGAGCGAAATCGCGGAATTGCGATGCCGAGAACGAGCGAATTCAGCGTACTGCGTTGCCTGAAAACAGGGGTTTTTTTCTGCGCAGGAAAGAAGCCACAGCTCTCGACTTTCTGTAACGTCCTCCCTGAAAGCACAACGTGTGCCGCTCCTCGGACTTCTAGCTGCCTTCTTAGAGGGGATTTTCCCTTCTACTCTCTTCGCCACAGAATGCTGACGTGTAGCATCGCAGAGCCACACCAAAACGCAATGTTGCTAGGAATAAAGGGAGAGACCGAAGAGTGAGAGAGAAGCGGAGTGCATTCTGCATGGGGACGAGGAGAAGTCAGAAGCGCTCCTTTGCGATGTGCGCAGAAGAAGCCGCTCGTCGCAGAAAAGCATCCGGCTGAATTCGCTCTTTCTCGGCATCCGAGAGAAACGAGACCGCTGCTGAAGCCTGAAAGCGGCCTTCGGGGAGAACCGCGATTTCGCGGCCAGCAACTGCAAACTCTCCGCAGCGGTTCTGCGCGAGTGCCGCTTTCGACGCACGAGAGCGAAAGAGCGGAATTGCGATGCCGAGAACGAGCGAATTCAGAGTACTGCATTGCCTGAAAACAGGGGTTTTTTCCTCCGCAGGAAAGAATCCACAGCTCTCGACTTTCTGGAACGTCCTCCCTGAAAGCACAACGTGTGCCGCTCCTCGGACTTCTAGCTGCCTTCTTAGAGGGGATTTTCCCTTCTACTCTCTTCGTCACAGAATGCTGACGTGTAGCATCGCAGAGCCACACCAAAACGCAATGTTGCTAGGAATAAAGGGAGAGACCGAAGAGTGAGAGAGAAGCGGAGTGCATTCTGCATGGGCACAAGGAGAAGTCAGAGGCGCTCCTTTGCGATGTGCGCAGAAGAAGCCGCTCGTCGCAGAAAAGCATCCGGCTGAAGTCGCTCTTTCTCGGCATCCGAGAGAAACGAGACCGCTGCTGAAGGCTGAAAGCGGCGTTCGCGGAGAACCGCGATTTCGCGGCCAGCAACTGCAAACTCTCCGGAGCGGTTCAGCGCGAGTGCCGCTTTCGACGCACGAGAGCGAAAGAGCGGAACTGCGATGCCGAGAACGAGCGAATTCAGCTTACTTCTGTTCCTTCGAGCAGGGTCATTTTTTTCCGCGGTCAAGAATCGATCGCTCTCGACTTTCTGAAATGTTCTCCGTGAGAGCATCACATCTCTAGGTTCCCGAATATTCAGTTGCTTTCTTTGGAAGTGCTCTCATTTTTCTCATTTTCATCTCATAATGCAAGAAATGTCTTAGTAGAGAAGCTCTTCCCATCTATACATATTCGTCACAGGCTTCAGAATTGTAGAAATAGAGAACCACCCAAAAACCAGGACGTATTTTTAAGAAAACCTGCATTTCTGGTAGAAAATGTCATCTCTTTGGGAGAATCATGGTTTTTCATGAATAAATGAAATCTCCTTCTGTGTGAAGGAAATGCTATGTATTTGGGGGAAATGGGACGCCTCTAGTGGAAAATGCTATCGATTTGGCGAAAGGCTGTATTTCCAGGCGATCATGTCATTGGATTGGAGAAATGAGGTATTTCTGGGAGATAATGTCCTAATATGGGGAGAAGATGCCGTTCAGTGAGGGAGAAGCATGCATTTCGGAGAGAAAATCTCCCAGTTTTGGGTGCAAGTGTCATCTTGAGGATTATACTAACGAACTTCTTGGAGAAAGTATGAGGTATTTTTAAGAAAGCTGGTATTCCCTGGAAACAGTCTCATCTTTTGATTGAGGGAGGGAGAGATGATGTATTGGTGACAAAGCTAATATTTCAGGAAGGAAACGTCCCACATTGAAGAGAGAACTGGTATTTCTGGCAGAAAATGTCACAGCCATGGGAGAAAAATGGTATCCCTGTCATTAGATGTCGTCTATTTGGGACAAAAATGCGACTTGCGCGATAAAAAGCCGTATGATTGGGCATAACTAAGTGCCATCTAGCCTAATTGGGAGGAAATGGGCAGTATTTCCAAGAAAGCTGGCATTTGTGGGAGAAAAGATGGTATGTGCGGGGGAGAATGTCCTCTCTTTCGGGGAATGCTGGTATGTCTGGAAGGAAATCGAATTTGGGAGGAAACTGTGATATGAAGGATAGAAAAGTCTGATGGTAAGTACCATCCAGTGGGGTGTGGAGTCGTACTTGTGGTGGAAAATGTCATCTGTTTGGGAGAATGCTGATATTTGTGGGAGAGAAGTTCATAGATTTGTTGGAAAAAGTCACCTTTGGCGTAGTCACATAGTATTTTGCGGATGAATCGTGAAGCATATGTCAGAAAAGCTGTATTTCTGGAAGAAAACGCCATGTATTAGGGGAGAAAGCTGGTTTTTCAGGGAGCAAGTCTCCTTCTTGGGGGAGGAAATGTCCTCCTTTGGATGGCCAAGTAGGACTTGTGGGCCACAAGTAGGACTTGTGGGAGGAAAAGCCACGTATTTGGGAGAAGGGTGGTATTTCTGGGAGAAAAAGCCATAGGTCTGGAAGAAAACGTATTCCTTAGGATTAAGATAAGATAGTTATGGTGGAATACACGATGTGTTTGGGCAAAAAGCAGTATTTCTGGGAGCTAATCTCAATGGACTGGAGAAAGCTGGTATTTCTGGGAGCTACTGTGTTCTTTTTGGAAGAAAAATCCATCCTTTGGGTGAACAACGGGCATTTCTGATACCAAATGTCATCGAATGTGGAGAAAGCTGGTACTTCTGGGCAAAAAAGGACAAAGGTGAGGGAGAAAAGTGGGAAATGGTGGGAAAGAATGTCTTATAGTGGAGAGCAAGGGTGGTCTTTTTGGTGTGCCAAGTGGTCTCTCGGGGAGAAAACACGGTAAACAGGGGAGAAAATGACCTCTGGAGGAGTGTCACGTAGTCTTTTGGAGAGCAAATGTCAGGTATTTCTCATCAAAGTGCTGTTTCGGGGAGATAGTAGCGTGCTTGGTTGGAAAACGACATGCGTTTGTGAGACAGCTGGTATTTTGGGGCCGTATTTTGAAGAATAAGCAGGAGTTTCTGGGGGAATATATGCCATCGTTGGGAGGAAACGGGTGTTGCTTGGAGAAAATGTCGTGTATTTGGGAGAAAGCTGGTGTATCTGGGAGAAAAGGCCATGTAGATGGGAGTAAGTGTGATCCTGAGGAGCGTCAAGTAGTATTCTTGGGATGAAACGGGAGGTATTTCTAAGAGAAGTGGTATTTCTGGGAGAAAATGTCTTGTTTTGGGGGGAGAAAACGTCCTATTTTGGGGGGCAGAAGCAGGTATTTCTGTGATAAAATGCCGTCTTGATGGGAGTAAGTGCAATCTTGAGGAGTGTAGTGTCGTATTTTTGGTCGAATTTGTGAGGTATTTCTAAGGAAACTGGTATTTCTGGGAGATAATCGCATCTGTTTTGAAAAATATTGTCTATTTGCGAGGTGTCTGGTATTTGGGGAAAAAATGCTGTCTTTGTATAAAGAAGACCGCACTGGGTAAGGGAGCTAAAGCAAAAAGGCCGACCACATGGCTCTTGTTCGGGCTTTTTTGAAGCCAGGAAAAGCCCTGTGCCAGTGCTGGGGCTGGCAGCAGCTGGCAGTTTGTGGGAGGACTGCTGAGGCAGCAGGTTGGAGTCAGCACTGCTCCCTCTTACCTGTGAGGTGAACCTTGAGCCTTTTCTGCCAGGCTAAAAGCAGCCCAGCTAAGGGGCCTGGTGAGAAGAGGTGAGAAGAGGCAAGAAAAGGGTGCTACTGCCCACCGAGAACAGGGAGGGCAGTCAGAGTGTGAGCGCAGCCCACACTGCCCATGGCTGCAGCAGTAGGTGTGGGAGGTGGGTCTTGTGGCAGGACTTGGAATTATTCGGTAGGCTAGTCAGGGAATCCCCTGGGTTTCCCTCTGAGAGAGTAAAGGGTCCAAGACGGCTGGTGGCTCTTCAGGAAGGAAGTCTGAAAGGCGCAGGAGCGGGCTGTCCCCCCGAGCAGCACAATGAGCCGGCGGGGAGGGAAGAAGACCGGCGGGGATGGATGAACAGGGAGCGATTCTTGAGGCTGCGGGAGAAGAAGAGAATCTACGTCCAGTGGAAGAAGGGACGGGTGACTCCGAAAGAGAAGTTGCTGGGATGTGCGGAGGGAAAATCCGAAAGGCCCAGCTTGAACTCAGCCTGGCCGCTGGGCTTCAAAGGAACAAGGAGCCCTTTTACAAAGACATCAGCGGCATGAGGAGGACTCAGGAGAATCTCCGTTCTTTCCTAGATGAGGCTGGTCATGTGAGCACTGAGGATATGGCAAAGGCAGAGGTTCAGAATGCCTTCTTTATGCCTGTCTTGAAAGGTCACACCAGTTATCCTCAGGCTACTCCGCTCTCTGACCTGGTAGTCTGGACTGGAGTGCAGGCAGAATTCCCCGCGATTCGGGAGGATGCAGTCAGAGACCTACGAGTCCAGCTGGACTGTCACAAGTGCATGGGGCCAGATGGGATTCACCCGAGAGTGCTGAGGGAACTGGCGCAGGTGATAGCCGAACCGCTCGCCATTATCTATCAGCGCTTTGTTGAGTGGTGACTTTGTTGACTGGTCCCAGAAGACTGGAGGCTTGTCAATGTGACTGCCATCTCTAAGAAGGATTGTAAGGAGGAACGACGGGCTTGTTAGCCTGACCTCGGTGCCAGGAAAGGTTATGGAGTGGATTGTCTTGAGGGAGATGACACGGCATGTGCGGGACATGCAGGGGATCAGGCCTAGCCAGCATGGGTTCATGAAGGGCTGATCCTGTTGGACCAACCTGATCTCCTTCTAGAAACTAGTGAGCCATCTGGTAGACGAGAGAAAGGCTGTTGATGTAATCTACCTAGACTTCAGCAAGGCCTTGGACACTGTCTCCCACAGCATTCTCCTGCGGAAGCTGGCAGCCCGTGGCTTGGACGGGTACGCTTTGGCTGGATAAGGAAGTGGCTGGAAGGCCGGGCCCAAAGAGTGGTAGTGAATGGAGCTAAATGCAGCTGGCGACCTGTCACAAGCGGTGTTCCCCAGGGGTCGGTGCTGGGGCCTGTCCTCCTCGAGATCTTTCTCGATGACCTGGATGAGGGCACTGAGTGCACCCTCCGCAAGTTTGCGGATGGCACCAGGCTGGCTGGAAGTGTGGATCTGCCTGGGGGTAGCGAGGCCCTCCAGAGGGATCTGGACAGGCTGGAGAGCTGGGCTGAAGCCACTGGGATGAGTTCCAACAAGGCCAAAGGCCGGGTCCTGCACTTTGGCTACAACAACCCCAGGCGACGCTCCAGGCTTGGGGCAGAAGACTGCGTAGAGGAAGTGGACCTGGGGATGTTGATTGATGCTCAACTGAACATGAGCCAGCAGCGTGCCCAGGTGGCCAAGAAGGCCAATGGCATCCTGGCCTGCATCAGAAACGGTGTTGCCAGCAGGAACAGGCAAGTGATTGTCCCCCTGTCCTCAGCTCTGGTGAGGTCGCACCTCAAGTACTGTGTCCGCTTTTGGGCCCCTCACTGCAAGAAAGACATTGAGGCCCTGGAGCGGGTTCAAAGAAGGGTGCCAAAACTGGTGAGGGGTCTGGAGCACAGGCCTTACGAGGAGCGGCTGAAGGAGCTGGGCTTGTTCAGTCTGGAGAAGAGGAGCCTCAGAAACACCTTCTTGTTCTCTCTAACTCCCTGAAGGGAGGTTGTAGTGAGCTGGGCTTCGGCCTCTTCCCTCGTGTCACTAGCGCCGAAAAAATGACCTCGTATCCCCGAAATAGCAGTGCTCTCCCAAATGCAGGATATTTTCTTCCAGAAATAACACTTTTCAATCCAAAATGTGACAATTTGTTCCAAAAATACCATATTTTTTCCCAAGAATACAAGCATTCCCTGAAATAGATGACATTTTCTCCCAGAAATGCCAGCTTTATCAAAGATACAAGAACATTTCTTCCAAATACATGATATATTTGCCCAGAAAGATCAGTTTCCTTTTTCTCCAAAAAATACAACACTACGATAATAAATAGCATATTTTCAGCCAAAACTAACAAATTTTCTGACAGGAAAACCAGCTTTCTTCCAAAAAGATGACATTATCGCAACAAAATACCACCATTCTCCCACAGAGACGGCATTTCATCCCACAAGGACTACTTTCTCCAGCTTTCTCCCCAAACGGATGACATTTACTACCTGAAATACAGCTTTTCTTAGATATACTCCACGGTTCATCCTCAAAATACGACATGACAATGCCAAAGAAATAGAAGTCTTTTCAAACAAAAATAGGATATTTTCTCTCAGAAATACCACTCTTCTCCCAAATAGATGATATTTTCCCAACAACATACCACCTTTCTCCCAAAGAGATGGCATTTCATCCCACAAGGACTACTTCACACTCCACACAATGATACTTACCATCAAGAATATGGCATTGGACCACAGAAAGACCAGCTTTCTTCCTAAGAGATGACATTTTCTCCCAGAAAGACCACTTTGCTCCCCGAAATACTGGACTTTGTCTTCCAGAAACACCATGCTCATCCCCTCCAGGTGTTGTTTTCACCCCAAACCCTAGCACCTTTCCTCTCACTACTCCCTGCTTTTTCAAACATAGATGCTCTTCTCTCCCAGAAATGCTAGCATTCTCTCCAACGTGGGACCTTTTCCAACCAAAGATGGCAGAGTCTCGCAGAAATAGTACTTTTCTTCAGAAGAACTGACATGTTCTCCAAAACATACGACTTTCAGCTGTTCCAGGTGACGTTTTTCAGCCAAACATCGGAGAGATTCTGCCCAAGTACCACTTTTCTCTCCTGTCGATTGCATTTTCTCACAGAAATACCACACTGCAACTCCAAAGAACACATTTCCCTCCAGAAATACCCTCTTTTTGCCCAGAAAGACCAGCCTTCTCCCAAAAGAGAGGACATTTTCCACCAGAAATATCAGCTGTTTCCCAAATCGATGACATCTTCTTCCAGAAATTCCTGCTTTTTCCCAAACAGATGATATTTTGGCCTAAAAATACCAGCTTTCTCCCCAGAAATAGGCCATTGTTTGCCAGATAGACCAGTTTTCTCCCCAATATAGGACATTTTCTCCCACACAGACCAGTTTTCTCTTAGGATTTGACTTATTTTGTAGAATGACAGTTTTCTACCCCACAATGGGACATTTTCTCCCACAAATACCAGGATTCTCCCCAAAACAGGACATTTTCTCCCACAAAGACCAGATTTCTGCCTCACAAGAGGCAAGTTTCACCCACAAATACCTCTTTTCTCCACTACATTGCACATTTTCTTCTAGAAATACCAGTTCTCGCCCCAAGATTAGGACACGTTCTCCCAGAGATACCAGCTTTCTCCCCACAAATATGGCCTTGGCGGCCAGATAGACCAGTTTGCTCCCAAATATGGGACCTTTTCTCCCAGAAATACCAGCTTTCTCCCCAGAAATAGGACATTCTCTCCCAGAAATACCAGCTTTCACCAAAATAGAGGAGATTTCCTCTGAGAAATACCTGTGTTCTCCTCAAGTAGATGGCATTTTCCCAGAAATCATGCTTTTCCACAGCAACTATGACATTTACTCCAAAAGAGATGACATTTTCACGCAGGAATACCAGTTTTCTCCCAATCACATTGCAGTTTCCGCCAGGAATGCCAGCTTTCTCGCAGATAGATGATGTTTACTCCCAGAAAGACCAGCTTTCTCCAACATATGTCATAGTTTCTCCCAGAAATACCACTTTTCTCCCCCAAAATAGGACATTCTCTCACGGAAACACCAGGTTCCCTCCATGAAATAGGACAGTTTCTCCCAGAAATACCTCTTCTCTCCCAGATGCTCGACATTTTCTCCCGGAAATACCAGTTTTCTCCCCCAGATAGGACAGTTTCTCCCAGAAATATCAGTTTTCTCTTAACATTGACATTCTTCTTTGTAGCATCACAATTTTCTACCCCAAAATGGGACAGTTTCTCCCACAAATACCACTTTGCTCCGTGACAATAGGACAGTCTCTCCCAGAAATGCCAGTATTCTCCCCAGAACAGGACCATTGCTCCCAGAAAGACCAGCTTTCTCCCCCCAGAGTGGACATTTTCTTCCAGAAATGGCAGTTTTCTCCCAAACACAGAACGTGTTCTCCCAGAAATATCTGTTTTCTCCACCAAAAGAGGGAAGTTGCTCCCACCAATACCAGATTTCAGCCTCAAAATAGGGCAGATTCGCCCACAAATACCAGTTTCCTACTTCAAAAGAGGCAAGTTTCACCTACAAATACCACCTTTCTCCGCTGAACTGGACATTTTCTTCTAGAAATACCAGTTTTCGCCCCAATAGTAGGACAGTTTCTCCCAGAAATACCAGTTTTCTCCACCGAAATAGGACATTTTCTTCAACAAATACCAGTTTGCCCCCCAACGTAAGGACAGTCTCTCCCAGAAATACCAGTTTTATCCCCCCAAATCGGACATTTGCTCCTACAAAGACCAGATTTCTGCCTCAAAAGAGGCAAGTTTCACCCACAAATACCTCTTTTCTCCACTACATTGCACATTTTCTTCCAGAAATACCATTTCTCGCCCCAAGAGTAGGACACGTTCACCCAGAGAGACCAGCTTTCTCCTCAGAAATATGGCCTTGGCGGCCAGATAGACCAGTTCTCTCCAAATATGGGACCTTTTCTCCCAGAAAGACCAGCTTTCTCCCCAAAACAGGATATTTTCTCCCACAAATTCCACTTTTCTCCCCTGAAATAGGACATTTTCTCCCAGAAATACCACTTTCATCCCCCAAAACAGGACATTTTCTCCCAGAAAGACCACTTTGCTCCCCGAAATACTGGACTTTGTCTTCCAGAAACACCATGCTCATCCCCTCCAGGTGTTGTTTTCACCCCAAACCCTAGCACCTTTCCTCTCACTACTCCCTGCTTTTTCAAACATAGATGCTCTTCTCTCCCAGAAATGCTAGCATTCTCTCCAACGTGGGACCTTTTCCAACCAAAGATGGCAGAGTCTCCCAGAAATAGCACTTGTCTTCAGAAGAACTGACATTCTCCCTGTAATGCCTGTTTTTCACCCAAAGGACGGCATTTGCTTCCAAAAACAAGACAGTAGCTCCCAGAAATAACAGCTTTTCCAATCCAATGACATGATCTCCCAGAAAGACTGCTTTTCGTTCAAACACATGATATTCTCCACCACAACTATCACGTTTCAATCCTAAAGAGGACACTTGCTTCCAGACCTATGCCATTTCCTCCCACTAATACCAGCTTTCTCCCAAATCCGTGGCTTTTCCTCCCACAAGTCTAACTTGGCCACCCGAAAGAGGACATTTCCTCCCCAAAGAAGGAGACTTGCTCCCTGAAAAACCAGCTTTCTCCCCAAACAGATGACGTTTTCTACCAGAAATACAGCTTTTCTTACATATGCTTCACGCTTCATCCACAGAACACTACAGGACAATGCCAAAGGTGACGTTTTCCAACAGAAATAGGATCTTTTCTCCCACAAATACCACCATTCTCCCAAACAGATGACATTTTCTACCACAAGTACTTCTTCACACTCCATCGGATGATACTTACCATCAGGCTTTTCAAGACTTCATATCACAGTTTCCTCCAAAAAGAGATTTCCTTCCAGACATGCCAGCATTCCCCCAAATAGAAGACATTTTCCCCCGCAAATACCTTCTTTTCTCCCAGAAATACCAGCTTTCTTAGAAATACTCCATTTTTCTTCCCAAGTCCTCTACTTCCCACTCCTAACAATCAGACGGCCGTTTCATCTCCCAAATGTGTTTCTGCCAGAAATACCAGTTGTCTCTTCAATATCTGAAGCTTTCTTCACATACAATCCTCAACATGACATTTTCTCCAAAAAGAGGACATTTTCTCCCAGAGTATTTCTGGGAGACTCTTCGGAATATTGCCCATTTCCTCCCCAATATACAAGATTGCATTCCTCAAGAGTACCGTTTCTCCCGGAATTGTGGCATTTTATCACAGACAGACCATTTTAATCCCCAGGAGAGCTCATTTTCTCCCAGAAATAGCAGGACTCTCTGAAATAACTCCCATTTTCTAAGAAAAATGCTGCTTTACACTCCTCAAGATCTCACTTACTCCCATCAAGATGGCATTTGGTCACAGAAATACCAGCTTCTGCTCCCCAAAAGAGGAAATTATCTCCCAAAACAAGACATTTTCTCCAGAGATACCACTGCTCTTAGAAATACCTCCCGTTTCATCCCAAGAATACTACTTGACGCTCCTCAGGATCACACTTACTCCCATGAAAATGGCCTTTTCTCCTAGAAAGACCAGCTTTCTCCCAAAGATGGCAGACATTCCCCCAGAAATACAGGCTTATTCTTAGAAAACGGCCTTTTCCCCAAAATACCAGCTTTCTCACAAACACCTGTCATTTTCCAACCAAGGATGCTACCATCTCCCCGAAACAACAGTTTTCCCAGAAATACCTTTCTTTTTCTTTTGGTAATATTCCCCTAGAAATGTGGCATTTTCTTTCAGAAATACTGCATTGCTTTTGGAAATATGATTTCTTTTTTTTGGAATATGGTATTTTCTTCCCTCATTGGAATGTGTCATTTAAATGCTCAAGTTTTCTCTAGGTGCGCTGTTTAATTTCTCCGAAAAAATTTTAAAAATGACATTTTCCCTGAGATATAGCATTTGTAGGAGATATATTTGTCATTTTTCTCACAGATAATTTATTTTTCCCTAGGTGTGGCGTTTTCTTCCAGAAATTCCACGTTTTTCACAAGTTTATGATCCTTCCCTTTCAAACGAGTTCAGAAAATTGTTATTTCCGGGGAACAATTTCGATATTAAGGACAGAAGTGATATTCCTTTGGAAAATATCTTTATTTTTTGGAGAATGCTGATATTTCTGATGTGAAAAGCTCCAATTCGTGGAATGAGACTGGTAATTCTCGATGACAATGTGATATTTCTGAGTAATTTGGTATTTTGGATTGTAAGGTCGTACTCCTTACGAATGCCAACTGTCAGTCGAAAGAAAGATCTAGGCACTTCCTACGGAGCACAGCGTGGAGGATTCTGCCTGTACACAAGGCGACCATGGAGCAGATTCCAGCAACTCAAACTCTCCGCAGCGGTTCACCGCGAGTGCCGCTTTCTGCCTTCCGCAGCAATCTCGTTTTTCTCGGGTGCCGAGAATGTGCGACATCTGGCTACCACATGGCCTGCAAGCAGGGGCTTTTTTCTCCGCAAAACAGAAACAATGGCACCGACTTTCTGTAACGCTCTCCCTTGAGAGCACAACGTGTGCCGCTCCTTGAACTTCTAGCTTCCTAATTCGAGGGGATTTTCCCTACTACTCTGTTCGTCACAGAATGCTGACGTGTAGCATCGGAGAGCCACACCAAAACGCAATGTTGCTAGGAATAAAGAGAAAGGCAGAAGAATGAGAGAGAAGCGTCATGGAGAATGCACGGGCACAAGGAGAAGTGAGAAGCGCTCCTTTGCGATGTGCGCAGAAGAAGCCGCTCGTCGCAGAAAAGCATCCGGCTGAAGTCGCTCTTTCTCGGCATCCGAGAGAAACGAGACCGCTGCTGAAGGCTGAAAGCGGCGTTCGGGGAGAACCGCGATTTCGCGGCCAGCAACTGCAAACTCTCCGGAGCGGTTCAGCGCGAGTGCCGCTTTCGACGCACGAGAGCGAAAGAGCGGAATTGCGATGCCGAGAACGAGCGAATTCAGCGTACTGCATTGCCTGAAAACAGGGGTTTTTTTCTGCGCAGGAAAGAAGCCACAGCTCTCGACTTTCTGTAACGTCCTCCCTGAAAGCACAACGTGTGCCGCTCCTCGGACTTCTAGCTGCCTTCTTAGAGGGGATTTTCCCTTCTACTCTGTTCGTCACAGAATGCTGACGTGTAGCATCGCAGAGCCACACCAAAACGCAATGTTGCTAGGAATAAAGGGAGAGACAGAAGAGTGAGAGAGAAGCGGAGTGCATTCTGCATGGGGACAAGGAGAAGTGAGAAGCGCTCGTTTGCGATGTGCGCAGAAGAAGCCGCTCGTCGCAGAAAAGCATCCGGCTGAAGTCGCTCTTTCTCGGCATCCGAGAGAAACGAGACCGCTGCTGAAGCCTGAAAGCGGCGTTCGGGGAGAACCGCGATTTCGCGGCCAGCAACTGCAAACTCTCCGGAGCGGTTCAGCGCGAGTGCCGCTTTCGACGCACGAGAGCGAAATCGCGGAACTGCGATGCCGAGAACGAGCGAATTCAGCGTACTGCGTTGCCTGAAAACAGGGGTTTTTTCCTCCGCAGGAAAGAATCCACAGCTCTCGATTTTCTGTAACGTCCTCCCTGAAAGCACAACGTGTGCCGCTCCTCGGACTTCTAGCTGCCTTCTTAGAGGGGATTTTCCCTTCTACTCTGTTCGTCACAGAATGCTGACGTGTAGCATCGCAGAGCCACACCAAAACGCAATGTTGCTAGGAATAAAGGGAGAGACAGAAGACTGAGAGAGAAGCGTCATGCAGAATGCACGGGCACAAGGAGAAGTGAGAAGCGCTCGTTTGCGATGTGCGCAGAAGAAGCCGCTCGTCGCAGAAAAGCATCCGGCTGAAGTCGCTCTTTCTCGGCATCCGAGAGAAACGAGACCGCTGCTGAAGGCTGAAAGCGGCGTTCGGGGAGAACCGCGATGTACCGGCCAGCAACTGCAAACTCTCCGGAGCGGTTCAGCGCGAGTGCCGCTTTCGACGCACGAGAGCGAAATCGCGGAACTGCGATGCCGAGAACGAGCGAATTCAGCGTACTGCGTTGCCTGAAAACAGGGGTTTTTTCCTCCGCTGGAAAGAACCCACAGCTCTCGATTTTCTGTAACGTCCTCCCTGAAAGCACAACGTGTGCCGCTCCTCGGACTTCTAGCTGCCTTCTTAGAGGGGATTTTCCCTTCTACTCTGTTCGTCACAGAATGCTGACGTGTAGCATCGCAGAGCCACACCAAAACGCAATGTTGCTAGGAATAAAGGGAGAGACAGAAGAGTGAGAGAGAAGCGGAGTGCATTCTGCATGGGGACAAGGAGAAGTGAGAAGCGCTCGTTTGCGATGTGCGCAGAAGAAGCCGCTCGTCGCAGAAAAGCATCCGGCTGAAGTCGCTCTTTCTCGGCATCCGAGAGAAACGAGACCGCTGCTGAAGCCTGAAAGCGGCGTTCGGGGAGAACCGCGATTTCGCGGCCAGCAACTGCAAACTCTCCGGAGCGGTTCAGCGCGAGTGCCGCTTTCGACGCACGAGAGCGAAATCGCGGAACTGCGATGCCGAGAACGAGCGAATTCAGCGTACTGCGTTGCCTGAAAACAGGGGTTTTTTCCTCCGCAGGAAAGAATCCACAGCTCTCGATTTTCTGTAACGTCCTCCCTGAAAGCACAACGTGTGCCGCTCCTCGGACTTCTAGCTGCCTTCTTAGAGGGGATTTTCCCTTCTACTCTGTTCGTCACAGAATGCTGACGTGTAGCATCGCAGAGCCACACCAAAACGCAATGTTGCTAGGAATAAAGGGAGAGACAGAAGACTGAGAGAGAAGCGTCATGCAGAATGCACGGGCACAAGGAGAAGTGAGAAGCGCTCGTTTGCGATGTGCGCAGAAGAAGCCGCTCGTCGCAGAAAAGCATCCGGCTGAAGTCGCTCTTTCTCGGCATCCGAGAGAAACGAGACCGCTGCTGAAGCCTGAAAGCGGCGTTCGGGGAGAACCGCGATTTCGCGGCCAGCAACTGCAAACTCTCCGGAGCGGTTCAGCGCGAGTGCCGCTTTCGACGCACGAGAGCGAAATCGCGGAACTGCGATGCCGAGAACGAGCGAATTCAGCGTACTGCGTTGCCTGAAAACAGGGGTTTTTTCCTCCGCTGGAAAGAACCCACAGCTCTCGATTTTCTGTAACGTCCTCCCTGAAAGCACAACGTGTGCCGCTCCTCGGACTTCTAGCTGCCTTCTTAGAGGGGATTTTCCCTTCTACTCTGTTCGTCACAGAATGCTGACGTGTAGCATCGCAGAGCCACACCAAAACGCAATGTTGCTAGGAATAAAGGGAGAGACCGAAGAGTGAGAGAGAAGCGGAGTGCATTCTGCATGGGCACAAGGAGAAGTGAGAAGCGCTCGTTTGCGATGTGCGCAGAAGAAGCCGCTCGTCGCAGAAAAGCATCCGGCTGAAGTCGCTCTTTCTCGGCATCCGAGAGAAACGAGACCGCTGCTGAAGGCTGAAAGCGGCGTTCGGGGAGAACCGCGATTTCGCGGCCAGCAACTGCAAACTCTCCGGAGCGGTTCAGCGCGAGTGCCGCTTTCGACGCACGAGAGCGAAATCGCGGATCTGCGATGCCGAGAACGAGCGAATTCAGCGTACTGCCTTGCCTGAAAACAGGGGTTTTTTCCTCCGCAGGAAAGAAGCCACAGCTCTCGACTTTCTGTAACGTCCTCCCTGAAAGCACAACGTGTGCCGCTCCTCGGACTTCTAGCTGCCTTCTTAGAGGGGATTTTCCCTTCTACTCTATTCGTCACAGAATGCTGACGTGTAGCATCGGAGAGCCACACCAAAACGCAATGTTGCTAGGAATAAAGGGAGAGACAGAAGAATGAGAGAGAAGCGGAGTGCATTCTGCATGGGCACAAGGAGAAGTGAGAAGCGCTCCTTTGCGATGTGCGCAGAAGAAGCCGCTCGTCGCAGAAAAGCATCCGGCTGAAGTCGCTCTTTCTCGGCATCCGAGAGAAACGAGACCGCTGCTGAAGGCTGAAAGCACCGTTCGCGGAGAACCGCGATGTACCGGCCAGCAACTGCAAACTCTCCGGAGCGGTTCAGCGCGAGTGCCGCTTTCGACGCACGAGAGCGAAATCGCGGAACTGCGATGCCGAGAACGAGCGAATTCAGCGTACTGCATTGCCTGAAAACAGGGGTTTTTTTCTGCGCTGGAAAGAATCCACAGCTCTCGACTTTCTGTAACGTCCTCCCTGAAAGCACAACGTGTGCCGCTCCTCGGACTTCTAGCTGCCTTCTTAGAGGGGATTTTCCCTTCTACTCTCTTCGTCACAGAATGCTGACGTGTAGCATCGCAGAGCCACACCAAAACGCAATGTTGCTAGGAATAAAGAGAAAGGCAGAAGAATGAGAGAGAAGCGTCATGCAGAATGCACGGGCACAAGGAGAAGTGAGAAGCGCTCCTTTGCGATGTGCGCAGAAGAAGCCGCTCGTCGCAGAAAAGCATCCGGCTGAAGTCGCTCTTTCTCGGCATCCGAGAGAAACGAGACCGCTGCTGAAGCCTGAAAGCGGCGTTCGCGGAGAACCGCGATTTCGCGGCCAGCAACTGCAAACTCTCCGGAGCGGTTCAGCGCGAGTGCCGCTTTCGACGCACGAGAGCGAAATCGCGGAACTGCGATGCCGAGAACGAGCGAATTCAGCGTACTGCATTGCCTGAAAACAGGGGTTTTTTTCTGCGCAGGAAAGAATCCACAGCTCTCGACTTTCTGTAACGTCCTCCCTGAAAGCACAACGTGTGCCGCTCCTCGGACTTCTAGCTGCCTTCTTAGAGGGGATTTTCCCTTCTACTCTCTTCGTCACAGAATGCTGACGTGTAGCATCGCAGAGCCACACCAAAACGCAATGTTGCTAGGAATAAAGGGAGAGGTAGACGAATGAGAGAGAAGCGTAATGCAGAATGCACGGGCACAAGGAGAAGTGAGAAGCGCTCCTTTGCGATGTGCGCAGAAGAAGCCGCTCGTCGCAGAAAAGCATCCGGCTGAAGTCGCTCTTTCTCGGCATCCGAGAGAAACGAGACCGCTGCTGAAGGCTGAAAGCACCGTTCGCGGAGAACCGCGATGTACCGGCCAGCAACTGCAAACTCTCCGGAGCGGTTCAGCGCGAGTGCCGCTTTCGACGCACGAGAGCGAAAGAGCGGAACTGCGATGCCGAGAACGAGCGAATTCAGCGTATTGCATTGCCTGAAAACAGGGGTTTTTTTCTGCGCGGGAAAGAACCCACAGCTCTCGATTTTCTGTAACGTCCTCCCTGAAAGCACAACGTGTGCCGCTCCTCGGACTTCTAGCTGCCTTCTTAGAGGGGATTTTCCCTTCTACTCTCTTCGCCACAGAATGCTGACGTGTAGCATCGCAGAGCCACACCAAAACGCAATGTTGCTAGGAATAAAGGGAGAGACAGAAGACTGAGAGAGAAGCGGAGTGCATTCTGCATGGGCACAAGGAGAAGTGAGAAGCGCTCCTTTGCGATGTGCACAGAAGAAGCCGCTCGTCGCAGAAAAGCATCCGGCTGAAGTCGCTCTTTCTCGGCATCCGAGAGAAACGAGACCGCTGCTGAAGGCTGAAAGCACCGTTCGCGGAGAACCGCGATGTACCGGCCAGCAACTGCAAACTCTCCGGAGCGGTTCAGCGCGAGTGCCGCTTTCGACGCACGAGAGCGAAAGAGCGGAACTGCGATGCCGAGAACGAGCGAATACAGCTTATTGCATTGCCTGAAAACAGGGGTTTTTTTCTGCGCGGGAAAGAACCCACAGCTCTCGATTTTCTGTAACGTCCTCCCTGAAAGCACAACGTGTGCCGCTCCTCGGACTTCTAGCTGCCTTCTTAGAGGGGATTTTCCCTTCTACTCTCTTCGCCACAGAATGCTGACGTGTAGCATCGCAGAGCCACACCAAAACGCAATGTTGCTAGGAATAAAGGGAGAGACCGAAGAGTGAGAGAGAAGCGGAGTGCATTCTGCATGGGCACAAGGAGAAGTGAGAAGCGCTCCTTTGCGATGTGCGCAGAAGAAGCCGCTCGTCGCAGAAAAGCATCCGGCTGAAGTCGCTCTTTCTCGGCATCCGAGAGAAACGAGACCGCTGCTGAAGGCTGAAAGCGGCGTCGCGGAGAACCGCGATGTACCGGCCAGCAACTGCAAACTCTCCGGAGCGGTTCAGCGCGAGTGCCGCTTTCGACGCACGAGAGCGAAATCGCGGAACTGCGATGCCGAGAACGAGCGAATTCAGCGTACTGCGTTGCCTGAAAACAGGGGTTTTTTTCTGCGCAGGAAAGAATCCACAGCTCTCGACTTTCTGTAACGTCCTCCCTGAAAGCACAACGTGTGCCGCTCCTCGGACTTCTAGCTGCCTTCTTAGAGGGGATTTTCCCTTCTACTCTGTTCGTCACAGAATGCTGACGTGTAGCATCGCAGAGCCACACCAAAACGCAATGTTGCTAGGAATAAAGGGAGAGACCGAAGAGTGAGAGAGAAGCGGAGTGCATTCTGCATGGGGACAAGGAGAAGTCAGAAGCGCTCGTTTGCGATGTGCGCAGAAGAAGCCGCTCGTCGCAGAAAAGCATCCGGCTGAAGTCGCTCTTTCTCGGCATCCGAGAGAAACGAGACCGCTGCTGAAGCCTGAAAGCGGCGTTCGGGGAGAACCGCGATGTACCGGCCAGCAACTGCAAACTCTCCGGAGCGGTTCAGCGCGAGTGCCGCTTTCGACGCACGAGAGCGAAATCGCGGAACTGCGATGCCGAGAACGAGCGAATTCAGCGTACTGCATTGCCTGAAAACAGGGGTTTTTTTCTGCGCAGGAAAGAATCCACAGCTCTCGACTTTCTGTAACGTCCTCCCTGAAAGCACAACGTGTGCCGCTCCTCGGACTTCTAGCTGCCTTCTTAGAGGGGATTTTCCCTTCTACTCTGTTCGTCACAGAATGCTGACGTGTAGCATCGCAGAGCCACACCAAAACGCAATGTTGCTAGGAATAAAGGGAGAGGTAGACGAATGAGAGAGAAGCGTAATGCAGAATGCACGGGCACAAGGAGAAGTGAGAAGCGCTCCTTTGCGATGTGCACAGAAGAAGCCGCTCGTCGCAGAAAAGCATCCGGCTGAAGTCGCTCTTTCTCGGCATCCGAGAGAAACGAGACCGCTGCTGAAGCCTGAAAGCGGCGTTCGGGGAGAACCGCGATGTACCGGCCAGCAACTGCAAACTCTCCGGAGCGGTTCAGCGCGAGTGCCGCTTTCGACGCACGAGAGCGAAATCGCGGAACTGCGATGCCGAGAACGAGCGAATTCAGCGTACTGCATTGCCTGAAAACAGGGGTTTTTTTCTGCGCGGGAAAGAACCCACAGCTCTCGATTTTCTGTAACGTCCTCCCTGAAAGCACAACGTGTGCCGCTCCTCGGACTTCTAGCTGCCTTCTTAGAGGGGATTTTCCCTTCTACTCTCTTCGTCACACAATGCTGACGTGTAGCATCGGAGAGCCACACCAAAACGCAATGTTGCTAGGAATAAAGGGAGAGACCGAAGAGTGAGAGAGAAGCGGAGTGCATTCTGCATGGGGACAAGGAGAAGTGAGAAGCGCTCCTTTGCGATGTGCGCAGAAGAAGCCGCTCGTCGCAGAAAAGCATCCGGCTGAAGTCGCTCTTTCTCGGCATCCGAGAGAAACGAGACCGCTGCTGAAGCCTGAAAGCGGCGTTCGGGGAGAACCGCGATTTCGCGGCCAGCAACTGCAAACTCTCCGGAGCGGTTCAGCGCGAGTGCCGCTTTCGACGCACGAGAGCGAAATCGCGGAACTGCGATGCCGAGAACGAGCGAATTCAGCGTACTGCGTTGCCTGAAAACAGGGGTTTTTTCCTCCGCTGGAAAGAACCCACAGCTCTCGATTTTCTGTAACGTCCTCCCTGAAAGCACAACGTGTGCCGCTCCTCGGACTTCTAGCTGCCTTCTTAGAGGGGATTTTCCCTTCTACTCTGTTCGTCACAGAATGCTGACGTGTAGCATCGCAGAGCCACACCAAAACGCAATGTTGCTAGGAATAAAGGGAGAGACCGAAGAGTGAGAGAGAAGCGGAGTGCATTCTGCATGGGCACAAGGAGAAGTGAGAAGCGCTCGTTTGCGATGTGCGCAGAAGAAGCCGCTCGTCGCAGAAAAGCATCCGGCTGAAGTCGCTCTTTCTCGGCATCCGAGAGAAACGAGACCGCTGCTGAAGCCTGAAAGCGGCGTTCGCGGAGAACCGCGATGTACCGGCCAGCAACTGCAAACTCTCCGGAGCGGTTCAGCGCGAGTGCCGCTTTCGACGCACGAGAGCGAAATCGCGGATCTGCGATGCCGAGAACGAGCGAATTCAGCGTACTGCCTTGCCTGAAAACAGGGGTTTTTTCCTCCGCAGGAAAGAAGCCACAGCTCTCGACTTTCTGTAACGTCCTCCCTGAAAGCACAACGTGTGCCGCTCCTCGGACTTCTAGCTGCCTTCTTAGAGGGGATTTTCCCTTCTACTCTATTCGTCACAGAATGCTGACGTGTAGCATCGGAGAGCCACACCAAAACGCAATGTTGCTAGGAATAAAGGGAGAGACAGAAGAATGAGAGAGAAGCGGAGTGCATTCTGCATGGGCACAAGGAGAAGTGAGAAGCGCTCCTTTGCGATGTGCGCAGAAGAAGCCGCTCGTCGCAGAAAAGCATCCGGCTGAAGTCGCTCTTTCTCGGCATCCGAGAGAAACGAGACCGCTGCTGAAGGCTGAAAGCACCGTTCGCGGAGAACCGCGATGTACCGGCCAGCAACTGCAAACTCTCCGGAGCGGTTCAGCGCGAGTGCCGCTTTCGACGCACGAGAGCGAAATCGCGGAACTGCGATGCCGAGAACGAGCGAATTCAGCGTACTGCATTGCCTGAAAACAGGGGTTTTTTTCTGCGCTGGAAAGAATCCACAGCTCTCGACTTTCTGTAACGTCCTCCCTGAAAGCACAACGTGTGCCGCTCCTCGGACTTCTAGCTGCCTTCTTAGAGGGGATTTTCCCTTCTACTCTCTTCGTCACAGAATGCTGACGTGTAGCATCGCAGAGCCACACCAAAACGCAATGTTGCTAGGAATAAAGAGAAAGGCAGAAGAATGAGAGAGAAGCGTCATGCAGAATGCACGGGCACAAGGAGAAGTGAGAAGCGCTCCTTTGCGATGTGCGCAGAAGAAGCCGCTCGTCGCAGAAAAGCATCCGGCTGAAGTCGCTCTTTCTCGGCATCCGAGAGAAACGAGACCGCTGCTGAAGCCTGAAAGCGGCGTTCGCGGAGAACCGCGATTTCGCGGCCAGCAACTGCAAACTCTCCGGAGCGGTTCAGCGCGAGTGCCGCTTTCGACGCACGAGAGCGAAATCGCGGAACTGCGATGCCGAGAACGAGCGAATTCAGCGTACTGCATTGCCTGAAAACAGGGGTTTTTTTCTGCGCAGGAAAGAATCCACAGCTCTCGACTTTCTGTAACGTCCTCCCTGAAAGCACAACGTGTGCCGCTCCTCGGACTTCTAGCTGCCTTCTTAGAGGGGATTTTCCCTTCTACTCTCTTCGTCACAGAATGCTGACGTGTAGCATCGCAGAGCCACACCAAAACGCAATGTTGCTAGGAATAAAGGGAGAGGTAGACGAATGAGAGAGAAGCGTAATGCAGAATGCACGGGCACAAGGAGAAGTGAGAAGCGCTCCTTTGCGATGTGCGCAGAAGAAGCCGCTCGTCGCAGAAAAGCATCCGGCTGAAGTCGCTCTTTCTCGGCATCCGAGAGAAACGAGACCGCTGCTGAAGGCTGAAAGCACCGTTCGCGGAGAACCGCGATGTACCGGCCAGCAACTGCAAACTCTCCGGAGCGGTTCAGCGCGAGTGCCGCTTTCGACGCACGAGAGCGAAAGAGCGGAACTGCGATGCCGAGAACGAGCGAATTCAGCGTATTGCATTGCCTGAAAACAGGGGTTTTTTTCTGCGCGGGAAAGAACCCACAGCTCTCGATTTTCTGTAACGTCCTCCCTGAAAGCACAACGTGTGCCGCTCCTCGGACTTCTAGCTGCCTTCTTAGAGGGGATTTTCCCTTCTACTCTCTTCGCCACAGAATGCTGACGTGTAGCATCGCAGAGCCACACCAAAACGCAATGTTGCTAGGAATAAAGGGAGAGACAGAAGACTGAGAGAGAAGCGGAGTGCATTCTGCATGGGCACAAGGAGAAGTGAGAAGCGCTCCTTTGCGATGTGCACAGAAGAAGCCGCTCGTCGCAGAAAAGCATCCGGCTGAAGTCGCTCTTTCTCGGCATCCGAGAGAAACGAGACCGCTGCTGAAGGCTGAAAGCACCGTTCGCGGAGAACCGCGATGTACCGGCCAGCAACTGCAAACTCTCCGGAGCGGTTCAGCGCGAGTGCCGCTTTCGACGCACGAGAGCGAAAGAGCGGAACTGCGATGCCGAGAACGAGCGAATACAGCTTATTGCATTGCCTGAAAACAGGGGTTTTTTTCTGCGCGGGAAAGAACCCACAGCTCTCGATTTTCTGTAACGTCCTCCCTGAAAGCACAACGTGTGCCGCTCCTCGGACTTCTAGCTGCCTTCTTAGAGGGGATTTTCCCTTCTACTCTCTTCGCCACAGAATGCTGACGTGTAGCATCGGAGAGCCACACCAAAACGCAATGTTGCTAGGAATAAAGGGAGAGACCGAAGAGTGAGAGAGAAGCGGAGTGCATTCTGCATGGGCACAAGGAGAAGTGAGAAGCGCTCCTTTGCGATGTGCGCAGAAGAAGCCGCTCGTCGCAGAAAAGCATCCGGCTGAAGTCGCTCTTTCTCGGCATCCGAGAGAAACGAGACCGCTGCTGAAGGCTGAAAGCGGCGTCGCGGAGAACCGCGATGTACCGGCCAGCAACTGCAAACTCTCCGGAGCGGTTCAGCGCGAGTGCCGCTTTCGACGCACGAGAGCGAAATCGCGGAACTGCGATGCCGAGAACGAGCGAATTCAGCGTACTGCGTTGCCTGAAAACAGGGGTTTTTTTCTGCGCAGGAAAGAATCCACAGCTCTCGACTTTCTGTAACGTCCTCCCTGAAAGCACAACGTGTGCCGCTCCTCGGACTTCTAGCTGCCTTCTTAGAGGGGATTTTCCCTTCTACTCTGTTCGTCACAGAATGCTGACGTGTAGCATCGCAGAGCCACACCAAAACGCAATGTTGCTAGGAATAAAGGGAGAGACCGAAGAGTGAGAGAGAAGCGGAGTGCATTCTGCATGGGGACAAGGAGAAGTCAGAAGCGCTCGTTTGCGATGTGCGCAGAAGAAGCCGCTCGTCGCAGAAAAGCATCCGGCTGAAGTCGCTCTTTCTCGGCATCCGAGAGAAACGAGACCGCTGCTGAAGCCTGAAAGCGGCGTTCGGGGAGAACCGCGATGTACCGGCCAGCAACTGCAAACTCTCCGGAGCGGTTCAGCGCGAGTGCCGCTTTCGACGCACGAGAGCGAAATCGCGGAATTGCGATGCCGAGAACGAGCGAATTCAGCGTACTGCATTGCCTGAAAACAGGGGTTTCTTTCTGCGCAGGAAAGAATCCACAGCTCTCGACTTTCTGTAACGTCCTCCCTGAAAGCACAACGTGTGCCGCTCCTCGGACTTCTAGCTGCCTTCTTAGAGGGGATTTTCCCTTCTACTCTGTTCGTCACAGAATGCTGACGTGTAGCATCGCAGAGCCACACCAAAACGCAATGTTGCTAGGAATAAAGGGAGAGGTAGACGAATGAGAGAGAAGCGTAATGCAGAATGCACGGGCACAAGGAGAAGTGAGAAGCGCTCCTTTGCGATGTGCACAGAAGAAGCCGCTCGTCGCAGAAAAGCATCCGGCTGAAGTCGCTCTTTCTCGGCATCCGAGAGAAACGAGACCGCTGCTGAAGCCTGAAAGCGGCGTTCGGGGAGAACCGCGATGTACCGGCCAGCAACTGCAAACTCTCCGGAGCGGTTCAGCGCGAGTGCCGCTTTCGACGCACGAGAGCGAAATCGCGGAACTGCGATGCCGAGAACGAGCGAATTCAGCGTATTGCATTGCCTGAAAACAGGGGTTTTTTTCTGCGCGGGAAAGAACCCACAGCTCTCGATATTCTGTAACGTCCTCCCTGAAAGCACAACGTGTGCCGCTCCTCGGACTTCTAGCTGCCTTCTTAGAGGGGATTTTCCCTTCTACTCTCTTCGCCACAGAATGCTGACGTGTAGCATCGCAGAGCCACACCAAAACGCAATGTTGCTAGGAATAAAGGGAGAGACCGAAGAGTGAGAGAGAAGCGTCATGCAGAATGCACGGGCACAAGGAGAAGTGAGAAGCGCTCCTTTGCGATGTGCGCAGAAGAAGCCGCTCGTCGCAGAAAAGCATCCGGCTGAAGTCGCTCTTTCTCGGCATCCGAGAGAAACGAGACCGCTGCTGAAGGCTGAAAGCACCGTTCGCGGAGAACCGCGATGTACCGGCCAGCAACTGCAAACTCTCCGGAGCGGTTCAGCGCGAGTGCCGCTTTCGACGCACAAGAGCGAAATCGCGGAACTGCGATGCCGAGAACGAGCGAATTCAGCGTACTGCATTGCCTGAAAACAGGGGTTTTTTTCTGCGCTGGAAAGAATCCACAGCTCTCGACTTTCTGTAACGTCCTCCCTGAAAGCACAACGTGTGCCGCTCCTCGGACTTCTAGCTGCCTTCTTAGAGGGGATTTTCCCTTCTACTCTCTTCGTCACAGAATGCTGACGTGTAGCATCGCAGAGCCACACCAAAACGCAATGTTGCTAGGAATAAAGGGAGAGACCGAAGAGTGAGAGAGAAGCGTCATGCAGAATGCACGGGCACAAGGAGAAGTGAGAAGCGCTCGTTTGCGATGTGCGCAGAAGAAGCCGCTCGTCGCAGAAAAGCATCCGGCTGAAGTCGCTCTTTCTCGGCATCCGAGAGAAACGAGACCGCTGCTGAAGCCTGAAAGCGGCGTTCGCGGAGAACCGCGATGTACCGGCCAGCAACTGCAAACTCTCCGGAGCGGTTCAGCGCGAGTGCCGCTTTCGACGCACGAGAGCGAAATCGCGGAACTGCGATGCCGAGAACGAGCGAATTCCGCGTACTGCAGTGCCTGAAAACAGGGGTTTTTTTCTGCGCAGGAAAGAATCCACAGCTCTCGACTTTCTGTAACGTCCTCCCTGAAAGCACAACGTGTGCCGCTCCTCGGACTTCTAGCTGCCTTCTTAGAGGGGATTTTCCCTTCTACTCTGTTCGTCACAGAATGCTGACGTGTAGCATCGCAGAGCCACACCAAAACGCAATGTTGCTAGGAATAAAGAGAAAGGTAGATGAATGAGAGAGAAGCGTAATGCAGAATGCACGGGCACAAGGAGAAGTGAGAAGCGCTCCTTTGCGATGTGCACAGAAGAAGCCGCTCGTCGCAGAAAAGCATCCGGCTGAAGTCGCTCTTTCTCGGCATCCGAGAGAAACGAGACCGCTGCTGAAGCCTGAAAGCGGCGTTCGGGGAGAACCGCGATGTACCGGCCAGCAACTGCAAACTCTCCGGAGCGGTTCAGCGCGAGTGCCGCTTTCGACGCACGAGAGCGAAATCGCGGAACTGCGATGCCGAGAACGAGCGAATTCAGCGTATTGCATTGCCTGAAAACAGGGGTTTTTTTCTGCGCGGGAAAGAACCCACAGCTCTCGATTTTCTGTAACGTCCTCCCTGAAAGCACAACGTGTGCCGCTCCTCGGACTTCTAGCTGCCTTCTTAGAGGGGATTTTCCCTTCTACTCTCTTCGTCACACAATGCTGACGTGTAGCATCGGAGAGCCACACCAAAACGCAATGTTGCTAGGAATAAAGGGAGAGACCGAAGAGTGAGAGAGAAGCGGAGTGCATTCTGCATGGGGACAAGGAGAAGTGAGAAGCGCTCCTTTGCGATGTGCGCAGAAGAAGCCGCTCGTCGCAGAAAAGCATCCGGCTGAAGTCGCTCTTTCTCGGCATCCGAGAGAAACGAGACCGCTGCTGAAGGCTGAAAGCGGCGTTCGGGGAGAACCGCGATGTACCGGCCAGCAACTGCAAACTCTCCGGAGCGGTTCAGCGCGAGTGCCGCTTTCGACGCACGAGAGCGAAATCGCGGAACTGCGATGCCGAGAACGAGCGAATTCCGCGTACTGTAGTGCCTGAAAACAGGGGTTTTTTTCTGCGCAGGAAAGAATCCACAGCTCTCGACTTTCTGGAACGTCCTCCCTGAAAGCACAACGTGTGCCGCTCCTCGGACTTCTAGCTGCCTTCTTAGAGGGGATTTTCCCTTCTACTCTGTTCGTCACAGAATGCTGACGTGTAGCATCGCAGAGCCACACCAAAACGCAATGTTGCTAGGAATAAAGAGAAAGGTAGATGAATGAGAGAGAAGCGTAATGCAGAATGCACGGGCACAAGGAGAAGTGAGAAGCGCTCCTTTGCGATGTGCACAGAAGAAGCCGCTCGTCGCAGAAAAGCATCCGGCTGAAGTCGCTCTTTCTCGGCATCCGAGAGAAACGAGACCGCTGCTGAAGCCTGAAAGCGGCGTTCGGGGAGAACCGCGATGTACCGGCCAGCAACTGCAAACTCTCCGGAGCGGTTCAGCGCGAGTGCCGCTTTCGACGCACGAGAGCGAAAGAGCGGAACTGCGATGCCGAGAACGAGCGAATTCAGCGTATTGCATTGCCTGAAAACAGGGGTTTTTTTCTGCGCGGGAAAGAACCCACAGCTCTCGATTTTCTGTAACGTCCTCCCTGAAAGCACAACGTGTGCCGCTCCTCGGACTTCTAGCTGCCTTCTTAGAGGGGATTTTCCCTTCTACTCTCTTCGTCACACAATGCTGACGTGTAGCATCGGAGAGCCACACCAAAACGCAATGTTGCTAGGAATAAAGGGAGAGACCGAAGAGTGAGAGAGAAGCGGAGTGCATTCTGCATGGGCACAAGGAGAAGTGAGAAGCGCTCCTTTGCGATGTGCGCAGAAGAAGCCGCTCGTCGCAGAAAAGCATCCGGCTGAAGTCGCTCTTTCTCGGCATCCGAGAGAAACGAGACCGCTGCTGAAGGCTGAAAGCGGCGTCGCGGAGAACCGCGATGTACCGGCCAGCAACTGCAAACTCTCCGGAGCGGTTCAGCGCGAGTGCCGCTTTCGACGCACGAGAGCGAAATCGCGGAACTGCGATGCCGAGAACGAGCGAATTCAGCTTACTTCTGTTCCTTCGAGCAGGGTCATTTTTTTCCGCGGTCAAGAATCGATCGCTCTCGACTTTCTGAAATGTTCTCCGTGAGAGCACCACATCTCTAGGTTCCCGAATATTCAGTTGCTTTCTTTGGAAGTGCTCTCCATTTTTCTCATTTTCATCTCATAATGCAAGAAATGTCTTAGTAGAGAAGCTCTTCCCATCTATACTTATTCGTCACAGGCTTCAGAATTGTAGAAATAGAGAACCACCCAAAAACCAGGACGTATTTTTAAGAAAACCTGCATTTCTGGTAGAAAATGTCATCTCTTTGGGAGAATCATGGTTTTTCATGAATAAATGAAATCTCCTTCTGTGTGAAGGAAATGCTATGTATTTGGGGGAAATGGGACGCCTCTAGTGGAAAATGCTATCGATTTGGCGAAAGGCTGTATTTCCAGGCGATCATGTCATTGGATTGGAGAAATGAGGTATTTCTGGGAGATAATGTCCTAATATGGGGAGAAGATGCCGTTCAGTGAGGGAGAAGCATGCATTTCGGAGAGAAAATCTCCCAGTTTTGGGTGCAAGTGTCATCTTGAGGATTATACTAACGAACTTCTTGGAGAAAGTATGAGGTATTTTTAAGAAAGCTGGTATTCCCTGGAAACAGTCTCATCTTTTGATTGAGGGAGGGAGAGATGATGTATTGGTGACAAAGCTAATATTTCAGGAAGGAAACGTCCCACATTGAAGAGAGAACTGGTATTTCTGGCAGAAAATGTCACAGCCATGGGAGAAAAATGGTATCCCTGTCATTAGATGTCGTCTATTTGGGACAAAAATGCAACTTGCGCGATAAAAAGCCGTATGATTGGGCATAACTAAGTGCCATCTAGCCTAATTGGGAGGAAATGGGCAGTATTTCCAAGAAAGCTGGCATTTGTGGGAGAAAAGATGGTATTTGCGGGGGAGAATGTCCTCTCTTTCGGGGAATGCTGGTATGTCTGGAAGGAAATCTAATTTGGGAGGAAACTGTGATATGAAGGATAGAAAAGTCTGATGGTAAGTACCATCCAGTGGGGTGTGGAGTCGTACTTGTGGTGGAAAATGTCATCTGTTATGGAGAATGCTGATATTTGTGGGAGAGAAGTTCATAGATTTGTTGGAAAAAGTCACCTTTGGCGTAGTCACATAGTATTTTGCGGATGAATCGTGAAGCATATGTCAGAAAAGCTGTATTTTTGGAAGAAAACGCCATGTATTAGGGGAGAAAGCTGGTTTTTCAGGGAGCAAGTCTCCTTCTTGGGGGAGGAAATGTCCTCCTTTGGATGGCCAAGTAGGACTTGTGGGCCACAAGTAGGACTTGTGGGAGGAAAAGCCACGTATTTGGGAGAAGGGTGGTATTTCTGGGAGAAAAAGCCATAGGTCTGGAAGAAAACGTATTCCTTAGGATTAAGATAAGATAGTTATGGTGGAATACACGATGTGTTTGGGCAAAAAGCAGTATTTCTGGGAGCTAATCTCAATGGACTGGAGAAAGCTGGTATTTCTGGGAGCTACTGTGTTCTTTTTGGAAGAAAAATCCATCCTTTGGGTGAACAACGGGCATTTCTGATACCAAATGTCATCGAATGTGGAGAAAGCTGGTACTTCTGGGCAAAAAAGGACAAAGGTGAGGGAGAAAAGTGGGAAATGGTGGGAAAGAATGTCTTATAGTGGAGAGCAAGGGTGGTCTTTTTGGTGTGCCAAGTGGTCTCTCGGGGAGAAAACACGGTAAACAGGGGAGAAAATGACCTCTGGAGGAGTGTCACGAAGTCTTTTGGAGAGCAAATGTCAGGTATTTCTCATCAAAGTGCTGTTTCGGGGAGATAGTAGCGTGCTTGGTTGGAAAACGACATGCGTTTGTGAGACAGCTGGTATTTTGGGGCCGTATTTTGAAGAAGAAGCAGGAGTTTCTGGGGGAATATATGCCATCTTTGGGAGGAAACGGGTGTTGCTTGGAGAAAATGTCGTGTATTTGGGAGAAAGCTGGTGTATCTGGGAGAAAAGGCCATGTAGATGGGAGTAAGTGTGATCCTGAGGAGCGTCAAGTAGTATTCTTGGGATGAAACGGGAGGTATTTCTAAGAGAAGTGGTATTTCTGGGAGAAAATGTCTTGTTTTGGGGGGAGAAAACGTCCTATTTTGGGGGGCAGAAGCAGGTATTTCTGTGATAAAATGCCGTCTTGATGGGAGTAAGTGCAATCTTGAGGAGTGTAGTGTCGTATTTTTGGTCGAATTTGTGAGGTATTTCTAAGGAAACTGGTATTTCTGGGAGATAATCGCATCTGTTTTGAAAAATATTGTCTATTTGCGAGGTGTCTGGTATTTGGGGAAAAAATGCTGTCTTTGTATAAAGAAGACCGCACTGGGTAAGGGAGCTAAAGCAAAAAGGCCGACCACATGGCTCTTGTTAGGGCTTTTTTGAAGCCAGGAAAAGCCCTGTGCCAGTGCTGGGGCTGGCAGCAGCTGGCAGTTTGTGGGAGGACTGCTGAGGCAGCAGGTTGGAGTCAGCACTGCTCCCTCTTACCTGTGAGGTGAACCTTGAGCCTTTTCTGCCAGGCTAAAAGCAGCCCAGCTAAGGGGCCTGGTGAGAAGAGGTGAGAAGAGGCAAGAAAAGGGTGCTACTGCCCACCGAGAACAGGGAGGGCAGTCAGAGTGTGAGCGCAGCCCACGCTGCCCATGGCTGCAGCAGTAGGTGTGGGAGGTGGGTCTTGTGGCAGGACTTGGAATTATTCGGTAGGCTAGTCAGGGAATCCCCTGGGTTTCCCTCTGAGAGAGTAAAGGGTCCAAGACGGCTGGTGGCTCTTCAGGAAGGAAGTCTGAAAGGCGCAGGAGCGGGCTGTCCCCCCGAGCAGCACAATGAGCCGGCGGGGAGGGAAGAAGACCGGCGGGGATGGATGAACAGGGAGCGATTCTTGAGGCTGCGGGAGAAGAAGAGAATCTACGTCCAGTGGAAGAAGGGACGGGTGACTCCGAAAGAGAAGTTGCTGGGATGTGCGGAGGGAAAATCCGAAAGGCCCAGCTTGAACTCAGCCTGGCCGCTGGGCTTCAAAGGAACAAGGAGCCCTTTTACAAAGACATCAGCGGCATGAGGAGGACTCAGGAGAATCTCCGTTCTTTCCTAGATGAGGCTGGTCATGTGAGCACTGAGGATATGGCAAAGGCAGAGGTTCAGAATGCCTTCTTTATGCCTGTCTTGAAAGGTCACACCAGTTATCCTCAGGCTACTCCGCTCTCTGACCTGGTAGTCTGGACTGGAGTGCAGGCAGAATTCCCCGCGATTCGGGAGGATGCAGTCAGAGACCTACGAGTCCAGCTGGACTGTCACAAGTGCATGGGGCCAGATGGGATTCACCCGAGAGTGCTGAGGGAACTGGCGCAGGTGATAGCCGAACCGCTCGCCATTATCTATCAGCGCTTTGTTGAGTGGTGACTTTGTTGACTGGTCCCAGAAGACTGGAGGCTTGTCAATGTGACTGCCATCTCTAAGAAGGATTGTAAGGAGGAACGACGGGCTTGTTAGCCTGACCTCGGTGCCAGGAAAGGTTATGGAGTGGATTGTCTTGAGGGAGATGACACGGCATGTGCGGGACATGCAGGGGATCAGGCCTAGCCAGCATGGGTTCATGAAGGGCTGATCCTGTTGGACCAACCTGATCTCCTTCTAGAAACTAGTGAGCCATCTGGTAGACGAGAGAAAGGCTGTTGATGTAATCTACCTAGACTTCAGCAAGGCCTTGGACACTGTCTCCCACAGCATTCTCCTGCGGAAGCTGGCAGCCCGTGGCTTGGACGGGTACGCTTTGGCTGGATAAGGAAGTGGCTGGAAGGCCGGGCCCAAAGAGTGGTAGTGAATGGAGCTAAATGCAGCTGGCGACCTGTCACAAGCGGTGTTCCCCAGGGGTCGGTGCTGGGGCCTGTCCTCCTCGAGATCTTTCTCGATGACCTGGATGAGGGCACTGAGTGCACCCTCCGCAAGTTTGCGGATGGCACCAGGCTGGCTGGAAGTGTGGATCTGCCTGGGGGTAGCGAGGCCCTCCAGAGGGATCTGGACAGGCTGGAGAGCTGGGCTGAAGCCACTGGGATGAGTTCCAACAAGGCCAAAGGCCTGGTCCTGCACTTTGGCTACAACAACCCCAGGCGACGCTCCAGGCTTGGGGCAGAAGACTGCGTAGAGGAAGTGGACCTGGGGATGTTGATTGATGCTCAACTGAACATGAGCCAGCAGCGTGCCCAGGTGGCCAAGAAGGCCAATGGCATCCTGGCCTGCATCAGAAACGGTGTTGCCAGCAGGAACAGGCAAGTGATTGTCCCCCTGTCCTCAGCTCTGGTGAGGTCGCACCTCAAGTACTGTGTCCGCTTTTGGGCCCCTCACTGCAAGAAAGACATTGAGGCCCTGGAGCGGGTTCAAAGAAGGGTGCCAAAACTGGTGAGGGGTCTGGAGCACAGGCCTTACGAGGAGCGGCTGAAGGAGCTGGGCTTGTTCAGTCTGGAGAAGAGGAGCCTCAGAAACACCTTCTTGTTCTCTCTAACTCCCTGAAGGGAGGTTGTAGTGAGCTGGGCTTCGGCCTCTTCCCTCGTGTCACTAGCGCCGAAAAAATGACCTCGTATCCCCGAAATAGCAGTGCTCTCCCAAATGCAGGATATTTTCTTCCAGAAATAACACTTTTCAATCCAAAATGTGACAATTTGTTCCAAAAATACCATATTTTTTCCCAAGAATACAAGCATTCCCTGAAATAGATGACATTTTCTCCCAGAAATGCCAGCTTTATCAAAGATACAAGAACATTTCTTCCAAATACATGATATATTTGCCCAGAAAGATCAGTTTCCTTTTTCTCCACAAAATACAACACTACGATAATAAATAGCATATTTTCAGCCAAAACTAACAAATTTTCTGACAGGAAAACCAGCTTTCTTCCAAAAAGATGACATTATCGCAACAAAATACCACCATTCTCCCACAGAGACGGCATTTCATCCCACAAGGACTACTTTCTCCAGCTTTCTCCCCAAACGGATGACATTTACTACCTGAAATACAGCTTTTCTTAGATATACTCCACGGTTCATCCTCAAAATACGACATGACAATGCCAAAGAAATAGAAGTCTTTTCAAACAAAAATAGGATATTTTCTCTCAGAAATACCACTCTTCTCCCAAATAGATGATATTTTCCCAACAACATACCACCTTTCTCCCAAAGAGATGGCATTTCATCCCACAAGGACTACTTCACACTCCACACAATGATACTTACCATCAAGAATATGGCATTGGACCACAGAAAGACCAGCTTTCTGCCTAAGAGATGACATTTTCTCCCAGAAAGACCACTTTGCTCCCCGAAATACTGGACTTTGTCTTCCAGAAACACCATGCTCATCCCCTCCAGATGTTGTTGTCACCCCAAACCCTAGCACCTTTCCTCTCACTACTCCCTGCTTTTTCAAACATAGATGCTCTTCTCTCCCAGAAATGCTAGCATTCTCTCCAACGTGGGACCTTTTCCAACCAAAGATGGCAGAGTCTCGCAGAAATAGTACTTTTCTTCAGAAGAACTGACATGTTCTCCAAAACATACGACTTTCAGCTGTTCCAGGTGACGTTTTTCAGCCAAACATCGGAGAGATTCTGCCCAAGTACCACTTTTCTCTCCTGTCGATTGCATTTTCTCACAGAAATACCACACTGCAACTCCAAAGAACACATTTCCCTCCAGAAATACCCTCTTTTTGCCCAGAAAGACCAGCCTTCTCCCAAAAGAGAGGACATTTTCCACCAGAAATATCAGCTGTTTCCCAAATCGATGACATCTTCTTCCAGAAATTCCTGCTTTTTCCCAAACAGATGATATTTTGGCCTAAAAATACCAGCTTTCTCCCCAGAAATAGGCCATTGTTTGCCAGATAGACCATTTTTCTCCCCAATATAGGACATTTTCTCCCACAAAGACCAGTTTTCTCTTAGGATTTGACTTATTTTGTAGAATGACAGTTTTCTACCCCACAATGGGACATTTTCTCCCACAAATACCAGGATTCTCCCCAAAACAGGACATTTTCTCCCACAAAGACCAGATTTCTGCCTCAGAAGAGGCAAGTTTCACCCACAAATACCTCTTTTCTCCACTACATTGCACATTTTCTTCTAGAAATACCAGTTCTCGCCCCAAGATTAGGACACGTTCTCCCAGAGATACCAGCTTTCTCCCCACAAATATGGCCTTGGCGGCCAGATAGACCAGTTTTCTCCCAAATATGGGACCTTTTCTCCCAGAAATACCAGCTTTCTCCCCTGAAATAGGACATTCTCTCCCAGAAATACCAGCTTTCACCAAAATAGAGGAGATTTCCTCTGAGAAATACCTGTGTTCTCCTCAAGTAGATGGCATTTTCCCAGAAATCATGCTTTTCCACAGCAACTATGACATTTACTCCAAAAGAGATGACATTTTCACGCAGGAATACCAGTTTTCTCCCAATCACATTGCAGTTTCCGCCAGGAATGCCAGCTTTCTCGCAGATAGATGATGTTTACTCCCAGAAAGACCAGCTTTCTCCAACATATGTCATAGTTTCTCCCAGAAATACCACTTTTCTCCCCCAAAATAGGACATTCTCTCACGGAAACACCAGGTTCCCTCCATGAAATAGGACAGTTTCTCCCAGAAATACCTCTTCTCTCCCAGATGCTGGACATTTTCTCCCGGAAATACCAGTTTTCTCCCCCAGATAGGACAGTTTCTCCCAGAAATATCAGTTTTCTCTTAACATTGACATTCTTCTTTGTAGCATCACAATTTTCTACCCCAAAATGGGACAGTTTCTCCCACAAATACCACTTTGCTCCGTGACAATAGGACAGTCTCTCCCAGAAATGCCAGTATTCTCCCCAGAACAGGACCATTGCTCCCAGAAAGACCAGCTTTCTCCCCCCAGAGTGGACATTTTCTTCCAGAAATGGCAGTTTTCTCCCAAACACAGAACGTGTTCTCCCAGAAATATCTGTTTTCTCCACCAAAAGAGGGAAGTTGCTCCCACAAATACCAGATTTCAGCCTCAAAATAGGGCAGATTCGCCCACAAATACCAGTTTCCTACTTCAAAAGAGGCAAGTTTCACCTACAAATACCACCTTTCTCCGCTGAACTGGACATTTTCTTCTAGAAATACCAGTTTTCGCCCCAATAGTAGGACACTTTCTCCCAGAAATACCAGTTTTCTCCACCGAAATAGGACATTTTCTTCGACAAATACCAGTTTGCCCCCCAACGTAAGGACAGTCTCTCCCAGAAATACCAGTTTTATCCCCCCAAATGGGACATTTTCCCCACAAAGACCAGATTTCTGCCTCAAAAGAGGCAAGTTTCACCCACAAATACCTCTTTTCTCCACTACATTGCACATTTTCTTCCAGAAATACCATTTCTCGCCCCAAGAGTAGGACACGTTCACCCAGAGAGACCAGCTTTCTCCTCAGAAATATGGCCTTGGCGGCCAGATAGACCAGTTCTCTCCAAATATGGGACCTTTTCTCCCAGAAAGACCAGCTTTCTCCCCAAAACAGGATATTTTCTACCACAAATTCCACTTTTCTCCCCTGAAATAGGACATTTTCTCCCAGAAATACCACTTTCATCCCCCAAAACAGGACATTTTCTCCCAGAAAGACCGCTTTGCTCCCCGAAATACAGGACTTTGTCTTCCAGAAACACCATGCCCATCCCCTCCTGGTGTTGTTTTCACCCCAAACCCTAGCACCTTTCCTCTCACTACTCCCTGCTTTTTCAAACATAGATGCTCTTCTCTCCCAGAAATGCTAGCATTCTCTCCAACGTGGGACCTTTTCCAACCAAAGATGGCAGACTCTCCCAGAAATAGCACTTGTCTTCAGAAGAACTGACATTCTCCCTGTAATGCCTGTTTTTCACCCAAAGGACGGCATTTGCTTCCAAAAACAAGACAGTAGCTCCCAGAAATAACAGCTTTTCCAATCCAATGACATGATCTCCCAGAAAGACTGCTTTTCGTTCAAACACATGATATTCTCCACCACAACTATCACGTTTCAATCCTAAAGAGGACACTTGCTTCCAGACCTATGCCATTTCCTCCCACTAATACCAGCTTTCTCCCAAATCCGTGGCTTTTCCTCCCACAAGTCTAACTTGGCCACCCGAAAGAGGACATTTCCTCCCCAAAGAAGGAGACTTGCTCCCTGAAAAACCAGCTTTCTCCCCAAACAGATGACGTTTTCTACCAGAAATACAGCTTTTCTTACATATGCTTCACGCTTCATCCACAGAACACTACAGGACAATGCCAAAGGTGACGTTTTCCAACAGAAATAGGATCTTTTCTCCCACAAATACCACCATTCTCCCAAACAGATGACATTTTCTACCACAAGTACTTCTTCACACTCCATCGGATGATACTTACCATCAGGCTTTTCAAGACTTCATATCACAGTTTCCTCCAAAAAGAGATTTCCTTCCAGACATGCCAGCATTCCCCCAAATAGAAGACATTTTCCCCCGCAAATACCTTCTTTTCTCCCAGAAATACCAGCTTTCTTAGAAATACTCCATTTTTCTTCCCAAGTCCTCTACTTCCCACTCCTAACAATCAGACGGCCGTTTCATCTCCCAAATGTGTTTCTGCCAGAAATACCAGTTGTCTCTTCAATATCTGAAGCTTTCTTCACATACAATCCTCAACATGACATTTTCTCCAAAAAGAGGACATTTTCACCCAGAGTATTTCTGGGAGACTCTTCGGAATATTGCCCATTTCCTCCCCAATATACAAGATTGCATTCCTCAAGAGTACCGTTTCTCCCGGAATTGTGGCATTTTATCACAGACAGACCATTTTAATCCCCAGGAGAGCTCATTTTCTCCCAGAAATAGCAGGACTCTCTGAAATAACTCCCATTTTCTAAGAAAAATGCTGCTTTACACTCCTCAAGATCTCACTTACTCCCATCAAGATGGCATTTGGTCACAGAAATACCAGCTTCTGCCCCCCAAAAGAGGAAATTATCTCCCAAAACAAGACATTTTCTCCCAGAGATACCACTGCTCTTAGAAATACCTCCCGTTTCATCCCAAGAATACTACTTGACGCTCCTCAGGATCACACTTACTCCCATCTAAATGGCCTTTTCTCCTAGAAAGACCAGCTTTCTCCCAAAGATGGCAGACATTCCCCCAGAAATACAGGCTTATTCTTAGAAAACGGCCTTTTCCCCAAAATACCAGCTTTCTCACAAACACCTGTCATTTTCCAACCAAGGATGCTACCATCTCCCCGAAACAACAGTTTTCCCAGAAATACCTTTCTTTTTCTTTTGGTAATATTCCCCTAGAAATGTGGCATTTTCTTTCAGAAATACTGCATTGCTTTTGGAAATATGATTTCTTTTTTTTGGAATATGGTATTTTCTTCCCTCATTGGAATGTGTCATTTAAATGCTCAAGTTTTCTCTAGGTGCGCTGTTTAATTTCTCCGAAAAAATTTAAAAAATGACATTTTCCCTGAGATATAGCATTTGTAGGAGATATATTTGTCATTTTTCTCACAGATAATTTATTTTTCCCTAGGTGTGGCGTTTTCTTCCAGAAATTCCACGTTTTTCACAAGTTTATGATCCTTCCCTTTCAAACGAGTTCAGAAAATTGTTATTTCCGGGGAACAATTTCGATATTAAGGACAGAAGTGATATTCCTTTGGAAAATATCTTTATTTTTTGGAGAATGCTGATATTTCTGATGTGAAAAGCTCCAATTCGTGGAATGAGACTGGTAATTCTCGATGACAATGTGATATTTCTGAGTAATTTGGTATTTTGGATTGTAAGGTCGTACTCCTTACGAATGCCAACTGTCAGTCGAAAGAAAGATCTAGGCACTTCCTACGGAGCACAGCGTGGAGGATTCTGCCTGTACACAAGGCGACCATGGAGCAGATTCCAGCAACTCAAACTCTCCGCAGCGGTTCACCGCGAGTGCCGCTTTCTGCCTTCCGCAGCAATCTCGTTTTTCTCGGGTGCCGAGAATGTGCGACATCTGGCTACCACATGGCCTGCAAGCAGGGGCTTTTTTCTCCGCAAAACAGAAACAATGGCACCGACTTTCTGTAACGCTCTCCCTTGAGAGCACAACGTGTGCCGCTCCTTGAACTTCTAGCTTCCTAATTCGAGGGGATTTTCCCTACTACTCTGTTCGTCACAGAATGCTGACGTGTAGCATCGCAGAGCCACACCAAAACGCAATGTTGCTAGGAATAAACGGAGAGACAGAAGACTGAGAGAGAAGCGTCATGCCGAATGCACGGGCACAAGGAGAAGTGAGAAGCGCTCCTTTGCGATGTGCACAGAAGAAGCCGCTCGTCGCAGAAAAGCATCCGGCTGAAGTCGCTCCTTCTCGGCATCCGAGAGAAACGAGACCGCTGCTGAAGGCTGAAAGCGGCGTTCGGGGAGAACCGCGATTTCGCGGCCAGCAACTGCAAACTCTCCGGAGCGGTTCAGCGCGAGTGCCGCTTTCGACGCACGAGAGCGAAAGAGCGGAACTGCGATGCCGAGAACGAGCGAATTCAGCGTACTGCGTTGCCTGAAAACAGGGGTTTTTTTCTGCGCAGGAAAGAATCCACAGCTCTCGACTTTCTGGAACGTCCTCCCTGAAAGCACAACGTGTGCCGCTCCTCGGACTTCTAGCTGCCTTCTTAGAGGGGATTTTGCCTTCTACTCTGTTCGTCACAGAATGCTGACGTGTAGCATCGCAGAGCCACACCAAAACGCAATGTTGCTAGGAATAAAGGGAGAGACCGAAGAGTGAGAGAGAAGCGGAGTGCATTCTGCATGGGCACAAGGAGAAGTGAGAAGCGCTCCTTTGCGATGTGCGCAGAAGAAGCCGCTCGTCGCAGAAAAGCATCCGGCTGAAGTCGCTCTTTCTCGGCATCCGAGAGAAACGAGACCGCTGCTGAAGGCTGAAAGCGGCGTTCGGGGAGAACCGCGATGTACCGGCCAGCAACTGCAAACTCTCCGGAGCGGTTCAGCGCGAGTGCCGCTTTCGACGCACGAGAGCGAAAGAGCGGAACTGCGATGCCGAGAACGAGCGAATTCAGCTTACTTCTGTTCCTTCGAGCAGGGTCATTTTTTTCCGCGGTCAAGAATCGATCGCTCTCGACTTTCTGAAATGTTCTCCGTGAGAGCACCACATCTCTAGGTTCCCGAATATTCAGTTGCTTTCTTTGGAAGTGCTCTCCATTTTTCTCATTTTCATCTCATAATGCAAGAAATGTCTTAGTAGAGAAGCTCTTCCCATCTATACTTATTCGTCACAGGCTTCAGAATTGTAGAAATAGAGAACCACCCAAAAACCAGGACGTATTTTTAAGAAAACCTGCATTTCTGGTAGAAAATGTCATCTCTTTGGGAGAATCATGGTTTTTCATGAATAAATGAAATCTCCTTCTGTGTGAAGGAAATGCTATGTATTTGGGGGAAATGGGACGCCTCTAGTGGAAAATGCTATCGATTTGGCGAAAGGCTGTATTTCCAGGCGATCATGTCATTGGATTGGAGAAATGAGGTATTTCTGGGAGATAATGTCCTAATATGGGGAGAAGATGCCGTTCAGTGAGGGAGAAGCATGCATTTCGGAGAGAAAATCTCTCAGTTTTGGGTGCAAGTGTCATCTTGAGGATTATACTAACGAACTTCTTGGAGAAAGTATGAGGTATTTTTAAGAAAGCTGGTATTCCCTGGAAACAGTCTCATCTTTTGATTGAGGGAGGGAGAGATGATGTATTGGTGACAAAGCTAATATTTCAGGCAGGAAACGTCCCACATTGAAGAGAGAACTGGTATTTCTGGCAGAAAATGTCCCAAACATGGGAGAAAAATGGTATCCCTGTCATTAGATGTCGTCTATTTGGGACAAAAATGCAACTTGCGCGATAAAAAGCCGTATGATTGGGCATAACTAAGTGCCATCTAGCCTAATTGGGAGGAAATGGGCAGTATTTCCAAGAAAGCTGGCATTTGTGGGAGAAAAGATGGTATTTGCGGGGGAGTATGTCCTCTCTTTCGGGGAATGCTGGTATGTCTGGAAGGAAATCTAATTTGGGAGGAAACTGTGATATGAAGGATAGAAAAGTCTGATGGTAAGTACCATCCAGTGGGGTGTGGAGTCGTACTTGTGGTGGAAAATGTCATCTGTTATGGAGAATGCTGATATTTGTGGGAGAGAAGTTCATAGATTTGTTGGAAAAAGTCACCTTTGGCGTAGTCACATAGTATTTTGCGGATGAATCGTGAAGCATATGTCAGAAAAGCTGTATTTCTGGAAGAAAACGCCATGTATTAGGGGAGAAAGCTGGTTTTTCAGGGAGCAAGTCTCCTTCTTGGGGGAGGAAATGTCCTCCTTTGGATGGCCAAGTAGGACTTGTGGGCCACAAGTAGGACTTGTGGGAGGAAAAGCCACGTATTTGGGAGAAGGGTGGTATTTCTGGGAGAAAAAGCCATAGGTCTGGAAGAAAACGTATTCCTTAGGATTAAGATAAGATAGTTATGGTGGAATACACGATGTGTTTGGGCAAAAAGCAGTATTTCTGGGAGCTAATCTCAATGGACTGGAGAAAGCTGGTATTTCTGGGAGCTACTGTGTTCTTTTTGGAAGAAAATGCCATCCTTTGGGTGAACAACGGGCATTTCTGATACCAAATGTCATCGAATGTGGAGAAAGCTGGTACTTCTGGGCAAAAAAGGACAAAGGTGAGGGAGAAAAGTGGGAAATGGTGGGAAAGAATGTCTTATAGTGGAGAGCAAGGGTGGTCTTTTTGGTGTGCCAAGTGGTCTCTCGGGGAGAAAACACGGTAAATAGGGGAGAAAATGACCTCTGGAGGAGTGTCACGAAGTCTTTTGGAGAGCAAATGTCAGGTATTTCTCATCAAAGTGCTGTTTCGGGGAGATAGTAGCGTGCTTGGTTGGAAAACGACATGCGTTTGTGAGACAGCTGGTATTTTGGGGCCGTATTTTGAAGAATAAGCAGGAGTTTCTGGGGGAATATATGCCATCTTTGGGAGGAAACGGGTGTTGGTGGGAGAAAATGTCGTGTATTTGGGAGAAAGCTGGTGTATCTGGGAGAAAAGGCCATGTAGATGGGAGTAAGTGTGATCCTGAGGAGCGTCAAGTAGTATTCTTGGGATGAAACGGGAGGTATTTCTAAGAGAAGTGGTATTTCTGGGAGAAAATGTCTTGTTTTGGGGGGAGAAAACGTCCTATTTTGGGGGGCAGAAGCAGGTATTTCTGTGATAAAATGCCGTCTTGATGGGAGTAAGTGCAATCTTGAGGAGTGTAGTGTCGTATTTTTGGTCGAATTTGTGAGGTATTTCTAAGGAAACTGGTATTTCTGGGAGATAATCGCATCTGTTTTGAAAAATATTGTCTATTTGCGAGGTGTCTGGTATTTGGGGAAAAAATGCTGTCTTTGTATAAAGAAGACCGCACTGGGTAAGGGAGCTAAAGCAAAAAGGCCGACCACATGGCTCTTGTTAGGGCTTTTTTGAAGCCAGGAAAAGCCCTGTGCCAGTGCTGGGGCTGGCAGCAGCTGGCAGCTTGTGGGAGGACTGCTGAGGCAGCAGGTTGGAGTCAGCACTGCTCCCTCTTACCTGTGAGGTGAACCTTGAGCCTTTTCTGCCAGGCTAAAAGCAGCCCAGCTAAGGTGCCTGGTGAGAAGAGGTGAGAAGAGGCAAGAAAAGGGTGCTACTGCCCACCGATAGCAGGGAGGGCAGTCAGAGTGTGAGCGCAGCCCACACTGCCCATGGCTGCAGCAGTAGGTGTGGGAGGTGGGTCTTGTGGCAGGACTTGGAATTCTTCCGAAGGCTAGTCGGGGAATCCCCTGGGTTTCCCTCTGAGAGAGTAAAGGGTCCAAGACGGCTGGTGGCTCTTCAGGAAGGAAGTCTGAAAGGCGCAGGAGCGGGCTGTCCCCCCGAGCAGCACAATGAGCCGGCGGGGAGGGAAGAAGACCGGCGGGGATGGATGAACAGGGAGCGATTCTTGAGGCTCCGGGAGAAGAAGAGAATCTACGTCCAGTGGAAGAAGGGACGCGTGACTCCGAAAGAGAAGTTGCTGGGATGTGTGGAGGGAAAATCCGAAAGGCCCAGCTTGAACTCAGCCTGGCCGCTGGGCTTCAAAGGAACAAGGAGCCCTTTTACAAAGACATCAGCGGCATGAGGAGGACTCAGGAGAATCTCCGTTCTTTCCTAGATGAGGCTGGTCATGTGAGCACTGAGGATATGGCAAAGGCAGAGGTTCAGAATGCCTTCTTTATGCCTGTCTTGAAAGGTCACACCAGTTATCCTCAGGCTACTCCGCTCTCTGACCTGGTAGTCTGGACTGGAGTGCAGGCAGAATTCCCCGCGATTCGGGAGGACGCAGTCAGAGACCTACGAGTCCAGCTGGACTGTCACAAGTGCATGGGGCCAGATGGGATTCACCCGAGAGTGCTGAGGGAACTGGCGCAGGTGATAGCCGAACCGCTCGCCATTATCTATCAGCGCTTTGTTGAGTGGTGACTTTGTTGACTGGTCCCAGAAGACTGGAGGCTTGTCAGTGTGACTGCCATCTCTAAGAAGATTGTAAGGAGGAACGACGGGCTTGTTAGCCTGACCTCGGTGCCAGGAAAGGTTATGGAGTGGATTGTCTTGAGGGAGATGACACGGCATGTGCGGGACATGCAGGGGATCAGGCCTAGCCAGCATGGGTTCATGAAGGGCTGATCCTGTTGGACCAACCTGATCTCCTTCTAGAAACTAGTGAGCCATCTGGTAGACGAGAGAAAGGCTGTTGATGTAATCTACCTAGACTTCAGCAAGGCCTTGGACACTGTCTCCCACAGCATTCTCCTGGAGAAGCTGACAGCCCGTGGCTTGGACGGGTACGCTTTGGCTGGATAAGGAAGTGGCTGGAAGGCCGGGCCCAAAGAGTGGTAGTGAATGGAGCTAAATGCAGCTGGCGAGCGGTCACAAGCGGTGTTCCCCAGGGGTCGGTGCTGGGGCCTGTCCTCCTCGAGATCTTTCTCGATGACCTGGATGAGGGCACTGAGTGCACCCTCCGCAAGTTTGCGGATGGCACCAGGCTGGCTGGAAGTGTGGATCTGCCTGGGGGTAGCGAGGCCCTCCAGAGGGATCTGGACAGGCTGGAGAGCTGGGCTGAAGCCACTGGGATGAGTTCCAACAAGGCCAAAGGCCGGGTCCTGCACTTTGGCTACAACCCCAGGCAACGCTCCAGGCTTGGGGCAGAAGACTGCGTAGAGGAAGTGGACCTGGGGATGTTGATTGATGCTCAACTGAACATGAGCCAGCAGTGTGCCCAGGTGGCCAAGAAGGCCAATGGCATCCTGGCCTGCATCAGGAACGGTGTTGCCAGCAGGAACAGGGCAGTGATTGTCCCCCTGTCCTCAGCTCTGGTGAGGCCGCACCTCAAGTACTGTGTCTGCTTTTGGGCCCCTCACTGCAAGAAAGACATTGAGGCCCTGGAGCGGGTTCAAAGAAGGGTGCCAAAACTGGTGAGGGGTCTGGAGCACAGGCCTTACGAGGAGCGGCTGAAGGAGCTGGGCTTGTTCAGTCTGGAGAAGAGGAGCCTCAGAAACACCTTCTTGTTCTCTCTAACTCCCTGAAGGGAGGTTGTAGTGAGCTGGGCTTCGGCCTCTTCCCTCGTGTCACTAGTGCCGAAAAAATGACCTCGTATCCCCAAAATAGCAGTGCTCTCCCAAATGCAGGATATTTCCTTCCAGAAATAACACTTTTCAATCCAAAATGTGACAATTTGTTCCAAAAATACCATATTTTTTCCCAAGAATACAAGCATTCCCCGAAATAGATGACATTTTCTCCCAGAAATGCCAGCTTTATCAAAGATACAAGAACATTTCTTCCAAATACATGATATATTTGCCCAGAAAGATCAGTTTCCTTTTTCTCCACAAAATACAACACTACGATAATAAATAGCATATTTTCAGCCAAAACTAACAAATTTTCTGACAGGAAAACCAGCTTTCTTCCAAAAAGATGACATTATCGCAACAAAATACCACCATTCTCCCACAGAGACGGCATTTCATCCCACAAGGACTACTTTCTCCAGCTTTCTCCCCAAACGGATGACATTTACTACCTGAAATACAGCTTTTCTTAGATATACTCCACGGTTCATCCTCAAAATACGACATGACAATGCCAAAGAAATAGAAGTCTTTTCAAACAAAAATAGGATATTTTCTCTCAGAAATACCACTCTTCTCCCAAATAGATGATATTTTCCCAACAACATACCACCTTTCTCCCAAAGAGATGGCATTTCATCCCACAAGGACTACTCCACACTCCACACAATGATACTTACCATAAGGAATATGGGATTGGACCACAGAAAGACCAGCTTTCTGCCTAAGAGATGACATTTTCTCCCAGAAAGACCACTTTGCTCCCCGAAATACTGGACTTTGTCTTCCAGAAACACCATGCTCATCCCCTCCAGAGGTTGTTTTCACCCCAAACCCTAGCACCTTTCCTCTCACTACTCCCTGCTTTTTCAAACATAGATGCTCTTCTCTCCCAGAAATGCTAGCATTCTCTCCAACGTGGGACCTTTTCCAACCAAAGATGGCAGACTCTCCCAGAAATAGCACTTGTCTTCAGAAGAACTGACATGTTCTCCAAAACATACGACTTTCAGCTGTTCCAGGTGACGTTTTTCAGCCAAACATCGGAGAGATTCTGCCCAAGTACCACTTTTCTCTCCTGTCGATTGCATTTTCTCACAGAAATACCACACTGCAACTCCAAAGAACACATTTCCCTCCAGAAATACCCTCTTTTTGCCCAGAAAGACCAGCCTTCTCCCAAAAGAGAGGACATTTTCCACCAGAAATATCAGCTGTTTCCCAAATCGATGACATCTTCTTCCAGAAATTCCTGCTTTTTCCCAAACAGATGATATTTTGGCCTAAAAATACCAGCTTTCTCCCCAGAAATAGGCCATTGTTTGCCAGATAGACCAGTTTTCTCCCCAGCATAGGACATTTTCTCCCACAAAGACCAGTTTTCTCTTAGGATTTGACTTATTTTGTAGAATGACAGTTTTCTACCCCACAATGGGACATTTTCTCCCACAAAGACCAGTGTGCTCCATGAAAACAGGACAGTTTCTCCCACAAATACCAGGATTCTCCCCAAAACAGGACATTTGCTCCCACAAAGACCAGATTTCTGCCTCAGAAGAGGCAAGTTTCACCCACAAATACCTCTTTTCTCCACTACATTGCACATTTTCTTCTAGAAATACCAGTTCTCGCCCCAAGATTAGGACAGGTTCTCCCAGAGATACCAGCTTTCTCCCCACAAATATGGCCTTGGCGGCCAGATAGACCAGTTTTCTCCCAAATATGGGACCTTTTCTCCCAGAAATACCAGCTTTCTCCCCAGAAATAGGACATTCTCTCCCAGAAATACCAGCTTTCACCAAAATAGAGGAGATTTCCTCTGAGAAATACCTGTGTTCTCCTCAAGTAGATGGCATTTTCCCAGAAATCATGCTTTTCCACAGCAACTATGACATTTACTCCAGAAGAGATGACATTTTCACGCAGGAATACCAGTTTTCTCCCAATCACATTGCAGTTTCCGCCAGGAATGCCAGCTTTCTCGCAGATAGATGATGTTTACTCCCAGAAAGACCAGCTTTCTCCAACATATGTCATAGTTTCTCCCAGAAATACCACTTTTCTCCCCCAAAATAGGACATTCTCTCACGGAAACACCAGGTTCCCTCCATGAAATAGGACAGTTTCTCCCAGAAATACCTCTTCTCTCCCAGATGCTGGACATCTTCTCCCGGAAATACCCGTTTTCTCCCCCAGATAGGACAGTTTCTCCCAGAAATATCAGTTTTCTCTTAACATTGACATTCTTCTTTGTAGCATCACAATTTTCTACCCCAAAATGGGACAGTTTCTCCCACAAATACCACTTTGCTCCGTGACAATAGGACAGTCTCTCCCAGAAATGCCAGTATTCTCCCCAGAACAGGACCATTGCTCCCAGAAAGACCAGCTTTCTCCCCCCAGAGTGGACATTTTCTTCCAGAAATGGCAGTTTTCTCCCAAACACAGAACGTGTTCTCCCAGAAATACCTCTTTTCTCCACCAAAAGAGGGAAGTTGCTCCCACAAATACCAGATTTCAGCCTCAAAATAGGGCAGATTCGCCCACAAATACCAGTTTCCTACTTCAAAAGAGGCAAGTTTCACCTACAAATACCACCTTTCTCCGCTGAACTGGACATTTTCTTCTAGAAATACCAGTTTTCGCCCCAATAGTAGGACACTTTCTCCCAGAAATACCAGTTTTCTCCACCGAAATAGGACATTTTCTTCGACAAATACCAGTTTGCCCCCCAACGTAAGGACAGTCTCTCCCAGAAATACCAGTTTTATCCCCCCAAATGGGACATTTTCCCCACAAAGACCAGATTTCTGCCTCAAAAGAGGCAAGTTTCACCCACAAATACCTCTTTTCTCCACTACATTGCACATTTTCTTCCAGAAATACCACTTCTCGCCCCAAGAGTAGGACACGTTCACCCAGAGAGACCAGCTTTCTCCTCAGAAATATGGCCTTGGCGGCCAGATAGACCAGTTCTCTCCGAATATGGGACCTTTTCTCCCAGAAAGACCAGCTTTCTCCCCAAAACAGGATATTTTCTCCCACAAATTCCACTTTTCTCCCCTGAAATAGGACATTTTCTCCCAGAAATACCACTTTCATCCCCCAAAACAGGACATTTTCTCCCAGAAAGACCACTTTGCTCCCCGAAATACTGGACTTTGTCTTCCAGAAACACCATGCTCATCCCCTCCAGGTGTTGTTTTCACCCCAAACCCTAGCACCTTTCCTCTCACTACTCCCTGCTTTTTCAAACATAGATGCTCTTCTCTCCCAGAAATGCTAGCATTCTCTCCAACGTGGGACCTTTTCCAACCAAAGATGGCAGACTCTCCCAGAAATAGCACTTGTCTTCAGAAGAACTGACATGTTCTCCAAAACATACGACTTTCAGCTGTTCCAGGTGACGTTTTTCAGCCAAACATCGGAGAGATTCTGCCCAAGTACCACTTTTCTCTCCTGTCGATTGCATTTTCTCACAGAAATACCACACTGCAACTCCAAAGAACACATTTCCCTCCAGAAATACCCTCTTTTTGCCCAGAAAGACCAGCCTTCTCCCAAAAGAGAGGACATTTTCCACCAGAAATATCAGCTGTTTCCCAAATCGATGACATCTTCTTCCAGAAATTCCTGCTTTTTCCCAAACAGATGATATTTTGGCCTAAAAATACCAGCTTTCTCCCCAGAAATAGGCCATTGTTTGCCAGATAGACCAGTTTTCTCCCCAGCATAGGACATTTTCTCCCACAAAGACCAGTTTTCTCTTAGGATTTGACTTATTTTGTAGAATGACAGTTTTCTACCCCACAATGGGACATTTTCTCCCACAAATGCCAGTATTCTCCCCAAAACAGGACATTTTCTCCCACAAAGACCAGATTTCTGCCTCAGAAGAGGCAAGTTTCACCCACAAATACCTCTTTTCTCCACTACATTGCACATTTTCTTCTAGAAATACCAGTTCTCGCCCCAAGATTAGGACACGTTCTCCCAGAGATACCAGCTTTCTCCCCACAAATATGGCCTTGGCGGCCAGATAGACCAGTTTTCTCCCAAATATGGGACCTTTTCTCCCAGAAATACCAGCTTTCTCCCCAGAAATAGGACATTCTCTCCCAGAAATACCAGCTTTCACCAAAATAGAGGAGATTTCCTCTGAGAAATACCTGTGTTCTCCTCAAGTAGATGGCATTTTCCCAGAAATCATGCTTTTCCACAGCAACTATGACATTTACTCCAAAATAGATGACATTTTCACGCAGGAATACCAGTTTTCTCCCAATCACATTGCAGTTTCCGCCAGGAATGCCAGCTTTCTCGCAGATAGATGATGTTTACTCCCAGAAAGACCAGCTTTCTCCAACATATGTCATAGTTTCTCCCAGAAATACCACTTTTCTCCCCCAAAATAGGACATTCTCTCACGGAAACACCAGGTTCCCTCCATGAAATAGGACAGTTTCTCCCAGAAATACCTCTTCTCTCCCAGATGCTCGACATTTTCTCCCGGAAATACCAGTTTTCTCCCCCAGATAGGACAGTTTCTCCCAGAAATATCAGTTTTCTCTTAACATTGACATTCTTCTTTGTAGCATCACAATTTTCTACCCCAAAATGGGACAGTTTCTCCCACAAATACCACTTTGCTCCGTGACAATAGGACAGTCTCTCCCAGAAATGCCAGTATTCTCCCCAGAACAGGACCATTGCTCCCAGAAAGACCAGCTTTCTCCCCCCAGAGTGGACATTTTCTTCCAGAAATGGCAGTTTTCTCCCAAACACAGAACGTGTTCTCCCAGAAATACCTCTTTTCTCCACCAAAAGAGGGAAGTTGCTCCCACAAATACCAGATTTCAGCCTCAAAATAGGGCAGATTCGCCCACAAATACCAGTTTCCTACTTCAAAAGAGGCAAGTTTCACCTACAAATACCACCTTTCTCCGCTGAACTGGACATTTTCTTCTAGAAATACCAGTTTTCGCCCCAATAGTAGGACACTTTCTCCCAGAAATACCAGTTTTCTCCACCGAAATAGGACATTTTCTTCGACAAATACCAGTTTGCCCCCCAACGTAAGGACAGTCTCTCCCAGAAATACCAGTTTTATCCCCCCAAATGGGACATTTTCCCCACAAAGACCAGATTTCTGCCTCAGAAGAGGCAAGTTTCACCCACAAATACCTCTTTTCTCCACTACATTGCACATTTTCTTCCAGAAATACCATTTCTCGCCCCAAGAGTAGGACACGTTCACCCAGAGAGACCAGCTTTCTCCTCAGAAATATGGCCTTGGCGGCCAGATAGACCAGTTCTCTCCAAATATGGGACCTTTTCTCCCAGAAAGACCAGCTTTCTCCCCAAAACAGGATATTTTCTCCCACAAATTCCACTTTTCTCCCCTGAAATAGGACATTTTCTCCCAGAAATACCACTTTCATCCCCCAAAACAGGACATTTTCTCCCAGAAAGACCGCTTTGCTCCCCGAAATACAGGACTTTGTCTTCCAGAAACACCATGCCCATCCCCTCCAGGTGTTGTTTTCACCCCAAACCCTAGCACCTTTCCTCTCACTACTCCCTGCTTTTTCAAACATAGATGCTCTTCTCTCCCAGAAATGCTAGCATTCTCTCCAACGTGGGACCTTTTCCAACCAAAGATGGCAGAGTCTCCCAGAAATAGCACTTGTCTTCAGAAGAACTGACATGTTCTCCAAAACATACGACTTTCAGCTGTTCCAGGTGACGTTTTTCAGCCAAACATCCGAGAGATTCTGCCCAAGTACCACTTTTCTCTCCTGTCGATTGCATTTTCTCACAGAAATACCACACTGCAACTCCAAAGAACACATTTCCCTCCAGAAATACCCTCTTTTTGCCCAGAAAGACCAGCCTTCTCCCAAAAGAGAGGACATTTTCCACCAGAAATATCAGCTGTTTCCCAAATCGATGACATCTTCTTCCAGAAATTCCTGCTTTTTCCCAAACAGATGATATTTTGGCCTAAAAATACCAGCTTTCTCCCCAGAAATAGGCCATTGTTTGCCAGATAGACCAGTTTTCTCCCCAGCATAGGACATTTTCTCCCACAAAGACCAGTTTTCTCTTAGGATTTGACTTATTTTGTAGAATGACAGTTTTCTACCCCACAATGGGACATTTTCTCCCACAAATGCCAGTATTCTCCCCAAAACAGGACATTTTCTCCCACAAAGACCAGATTTCTGCCTCAGAAGAGGCAAGTTTCACCCACAAATACCTCTTTTCTCCACTACATTGCACATTTTCTTCTAGAAATACCAGTTCTCGCCCCAAGATTAGGACACGTTCTCCCAGAGATACCAGCTTTCTCCCCACAAATATGGCCTTGGCGGCCAGATAGACCAGTTTTCTCCCAAATATGGGACCTTTTCTCCCAGAAATACCAGCTTTCTCCCCAGAAATAGGACATTCTCTCCCAGAAATACCAGCTTTCACCAAAATAGAGGAGATTTCCTCTGAGAAATACCTGTGTTCTCCTCAAGTAGACGGCATTTTCCCAGAAATCATGCTTTTCCACAGCAACTATGACATTTACTCCAAAAGAGATGACATTTTCACGCAGGAATACCAGTTTTCTCCCAATCACATTGCAGTTTCCGCCAGGAATGCCAGCTTTCTCGCAGATAGATGATGTTTACTCCCAGAAAGACCAGCTTTCTCCAACATATGTCATAGTTTCTCCCAGAAATACCACTTTTCTCCCCCAAAATAGGACATTCTCTCACGGAAACACCAGGTTCCCTCCGTGAAATAGGACAGTTTCTCCCAGAAATACCTCTTCTCTCCCAGATGCTGGACATCTTCTCCCGGAAATACCAGTTTTCTCCCCCAGATAGGACAGTTTCTCCCAGAAATATCAGTTTTCTCTTAACATTGACATTCTTCTTTGTAGCATCACAATTTTCTACCCCAAAATGGGACAGTTTCTCCCACAAATACCACTTTGCTCCGTGACAATAGGACAGTCTCTCCCAGAAATGCCAGTATTCTCCCCAGAACAGGACCATTGCTCCCAGAAAGACCAGCTTTCTCCCCCCAGAGTGGACATTTTCTTCCAGAAATGGCAGTTTTCTCCCAAACACAGAACGTGTTCTCCCAGAAATACCTCTTTTCTCCACCAAAAGAGGGAAGTTGCTCCCACAAATACCAGATTTCAGCCTCAAAATAGGGCAGATTCGCCCACAAATACCAGTTTCCTACTTCAAAAGAGGCAAGTTTCACCTACAAATACCACCTTTCTCCGCTGAACTGGACATTTTCTTCTAGAAATACCAGTTTTCGCCCCAATAGTAGGACACTTTCTCCCAGAAATACCAGTTTTCTCCACCGAAATAGGACATTTTCTTCGACAAATACCAGTTTGCCCCCCAACGTAAGGACAGTCTCTCCCAGAAATACCAGTTTTATCCCCCCAAATGGGACATTTTCCCCACAAAGACCAGATTTCTGCCTCAAAAGAGGCAAGTTTCACCCACAAATACCTCTTTTCTCCACTACATTGCACATTTTCTTCCAGAAATACCATTTCTCGCCCCAAGAGTAGGACACGTTCACCCAGAGAGACCAGCTTTCTCCTCAGAAATATGGCCTTGGCGGCCAGATAGACCAGTTCTCTCCAAATATGGGACCTTTTCTCCCAGAAAGACCAGCTTTCTCCCCAAAACAGGATATTTTCTACCACAAATTCCACTTTTCTCCCCTGAAATAGGACATTTTCTCCCAGAAATACCACTTTCATCCCCCAAAACAGGACATTTTCTCCCAGAAAGACCACTTTGCTCCCCGAAATACTGGACTTTGTCTTCCAGAAACACCATGCTCATCCCCTCCAGAGGTTGTTTTCACCCCAAACCCTAGCACCTTTCCTCTCACTACTCCCTGCTTTTTCAAACATAGATGCTCTTCTCTCCCAGAAATGCTAGCATTCTCTCCAACGTGGGACCTTTTCCAACCAAAGATGGCAGAGTCTCCCAGAAATAGCACTTGTCTTCAGAAGAACTGACATGTTCTCCAAAACATACGACTTTCAGCTGTTCCAGGTGACGTTTTTCAGCCAAACATCGGAGAGATTCTGCCCAAGTACCACTTTTCTCTCCTGTCGATTGCATTTTCTCACAGAAATACCACACTGCAACTCCAAAGAACACATTTCCCTCCAGAAATACCCTCTTTTTGCCCAGAAAGACCAGCCTTCTCCCAAAAGAGAGGACATTTTCCACCAGAAATATCAGCTGTTTCCCAAATCGATGACATCTTCTTCCAGAAATTCCTGCTTTTTCCCAAACAGATGATATTTTGGCCTAAAAATACCAGCTTTCTCCCCAGAAATAGGCCATTGTTTGCCAGATAGACCAGTTTTCTCCCCAGCATAGGACATTTTCTCCCACAAAGACCAGTTTTCTCTTAGGATTTGACTTATTTTGTAGAATGACAGTTTTCTACCCCACAATGGGACATTTTCTCCCACAAATGCCAGTATTCTCCCCAAAACAGGACATTTTCTCCCACAAAGACCAGATTTCTGCCTCAGAAGAGGCAAGTTTCACCCACAAATACCTCTTTTCTCCACTACATTGCACATTTTCTTCTAGAAATACCAGTTCTCGCCCCAAGATTAGGACACATTCTCCCAGAGATACCAGCTTTCTCCCCACAAATATGGCCTTGGCGGCCAGATAGACCAGTTTGCTCCCAAATATGGGACCTTTTCTCCCAGAAATACCAGCTTTCTCCCCAGAAATAGGACATTCTCTCCCAGAAATACCAGCTTTCACCAAAATAGAGGAGATTTCCTCTGAGAAATACCTGTGTTCTCCTCAAGTAGATGGCATTTTCCCAGAAATCATGCTTTTCCACAGCAACTATGACATTTACTCCAAAAGAGATGACATTTTCACGCAGGAATACCAGTTTTCTCCCAATCACATTGCAGTTTCCGCCAGGAATGCCAGCTTTCTCGCAGATAGATGATGTTTACTCCCAGAAAGACCAGCTTTCTCCAACATATGTCATAGTTTCTCCCAGAAATACCACTTTTCTCCCCCAAAATAGGACATTCTCTCACGGAAACACCAGGTTCCCTCCATGAAATAGGACAGTTTCTCCCAGAAATACCTCTTCTCTCCCAGATGCTCGACATTTTCTCCCGGAAATACCAGTTTTCTCCCCCAGATAGGACAGTTTCTCCCAGAAATATCAGTTTTCTCTTAACATTGACATTCTTCTTTGTAGCATCACAATTTTCTACCCCAAAATGGGACAGTTTCTCCCACAAATACCACTTTGCTCCGTGACAATAGGACAGTCTCTCCCAGAAATGCCAGTATTCTCCCCAGAACAGGACCATTGCTCCCAGAAAGACCAGCTTTCTCCCCCCAGAGTGGACATTTTCTTCCAGAAATGGCAGTTTTCTCCCAAACACAGAACGTGTTCTCCCAGAAATACCTCTTTTCTCCACCAAAAGAGGGAAGTTGCTCCCACAAATACCAGATTTCAGCCTCAAAATAGGGCAGATTCGCCCACAAATACCAGTTTCCTACTTCAAAAGAGGCAAGTTTCACCTACAAATACCACCTTTCTCCGCTGAACTGGACATTTTCTTCTAGAAATACCAGTTTTCGCCCCAATAGTAGGACAGTTTCCCCCAGAAATACCAGTTTTCTCCACCGAAATAGGACATTTTCTTCGACAAATACCAGTTTGCCCCCCAACGTAAGGACAGTCTCTCCCAGAAATACCAGTTTTATCCCCCCAAATGGGACATTTTCCCCACAAAGACCAGATTTCTGCCTCAAAAGAGGCAAGTTTCACCCACAAATACCTCTTTTCTCCACTACATTGCACATTTTCTTCCAGAAATACCATTTCTCGCCCCAAGAGTAGGACACGTTCACCCAGAGAGACCAGCTTTCTCCTCAGAAATATGGCCTTGGCGGCCAGATAGACCAGTTCTCTCCAAATATGGGACCTTTTCTCCCAGAAAGACCAGCTTTCTCCCCAAAACAGGATATTTTCTCCCACAAATTCCACTTTTCTCCCCTGAAATAGGACATTTTCTCCCAGAAATACCACTTTCATCCCCCAAAACAGGACATTTTCTCCCAGAAAGACCGCTTTGCTCCCCGAAATACAGGACTTTGTCTTCCAGAAACACCATGCCCATCCCCTCCAGGTGTTGTTTTCACCCCAAACCCTAGCACCTTTCCTCTCACTACTCCCTGCTTTTTCAAACATAGATGCTCTTCTCTCCCAGAAATGCTAGCATTCTCTCCAACGTGGGACCTTTTCCAACCAAAGATGGCAGAGTCTCCCAGAAATAGCACTTGTCTTCAGAAGAACTGACATGTTCTCCAAAACATACGACTTTCAGCTGTTCCAGGTGACGTTTTTCAGCCAAACATCGGAGAGATTCTGCCCAAGTACCACTTTTCTCTCCTGTCGATTGCATTTTCTCACAGAAATACCACACTGCAACTCCAAAGACCACATTTCCCTCCAGAAATACCCTCTTTTTGCCCAGAAAGACCAGCCTTCTCCCAAAAGAGAGGACATTTTCCACCAGAAATATCAGCTGTTTCCCAAATCGATGACATCTTCTTCCAGAAATTCCTGCTTTTTCCCAAACAGATGATATTTTGGCCTAAAAATACCAGCTTTCTCCCCAGAAATAGGCCATTGTTTGCCAGATAGACCAGTTTTCTCCCCAGCATAGGACATTTTCTCCCACAAAGACCAGTTTTCTCTTAGGATTTGACTTATTTTGTAGAATGACAGTTTTCTACCCCACAATGGGACATTTTCTCCCACAAATACCAGTATTCTCCCCAAAACAGGACATTTTCTCCCACAAAGACCAGATTTCTGCCTCAGAAGAGGCAAGTTTCACCCACAAATACCTCTTTTCTCCACTACATTGCACATTTTCTTCTAGAAATACCAGTTCTCGCCCCAAGATTAGGACACGTTCTCCCAGAGATACCAGCTTTCTCCCCACAAATATGGCCTTGGCGGCCAGATAGACCAGTTTGCTCCCAAATATGGGACCTTTTCTCCCAGAAATACCAGCTTTCTCCCCAGAAATAGGACATTCTCTCCCAGAAATACCAGCTTTCACCAAAATAGAGGAGATTTCCTCTGAGAAATACCTGTGTTCTCCTCAAGTAGACGGCATTTTCCCAGAAATCATGCTTTTCCACAGCAACTATGACATTTACTCCAAAATAGATGACATTTTCACGCAGGAATACCAGTTTTCTCCCAATCACATTGCAGTTTCCGCCCGGAATGCCAGCTTTCTCGCAGATAGATGATGTTTACTCCCAGAAAGACCAGCTTTCTCCAACATATGTCATAGTTTCTCCCAGAAATACCACTTTTCTCCCCCAAAATAGGACATTCTCTCACGGAAACACCAGGTTCCCTCCATGAAATAGGACAGTTTCTCCCAGAAATACCTCTTCTCTCCCAGATGCTGGACATTTTCTCCCGGAAATACCAGTTTTCTCCCCCAGATAGGACAGTTTCTCCCAGAAATATCAGTTTTCTCTTAACATTGACATTCTTCTTTGTAGCATCACAATTTTCTACCCCAAAATGGGACAGTTTCTCCCACAAATACCACTTTGCTCCGTGACAATAGGACAGTCTCTCCCAGAAATGCCAGTATTCTCCCCAGAACAGGACCATTGCTCCCAGAAAGACCAGCTTTCTCCCCCCAGAGTGGACATTTTCTTCCAGAAATGGCAGTTTTCTCCCAAACACAGAACGTGTTCTCCCAGAAATACCTCTTTTCTCCACCAAAAGAGGGAAGTTGCTCCCACAAATACCAGATTTCAGCCTCAAAATAGGGCAGATTCGCCCACAAATACCAGTTTCCTACTTCAAAAGAGGCAAGTTTCACCTACAAATACCACCTTTCTCCGCTGAACTGGACATTTTCTTCTAGAAATACCAGTTTTCGCCCCAATAGTAGGACACTTTCTCCCAGAAATACCAGTTTTCTCCACCGAAATAGGACATTTTCTTCGACAAATACCAGTTTGCCCCCCAACGTAAGGACAGTCTCTCCCAGAAATACCAGTTTTATCCCCCCAAATGGGACATTTTCCCCACAAAGACCAGATTTCTGCCTCAAAAGAGGCAAGTTTCACCCACAAATACCTCTTTTCTCCACTACATTGCACATTTTCTTCCAGAAATACCAGTTCTCGCCCCAAGAGTAGGACACGTTCACCCAGAGAGACCAGCTTTCTCCTCAGAAATATGGCCTTGGCGGCCAGATAGACCAGTTCTCTCCAAATATGGGACCTTTTCTCCCAGAAAGACCAGCTTTCTCCCCAAAACAGGATATTTTCTACCACAAATTCCACTTTTCTCCCCTGAAATAGGACATTTTCTCCCAGAAATACCACTTTCATCCCCCAAAACAGGACATTTTCTCCCAGAAAGACCACTTTGCTCCCCGAAATACTGGACTTTGTCTTCCAGAAACACCATGCTCATCCCCTCCAGAGGTTGTTGTCACCCCAAACCCTAGCACCTTTCCTCTCACTACTCCCTGCTTTTTCAAACATAGATGCTCTTCTCTCCCAGAAATGCTAGCATTCTCTCCAACGTGGGACCTTTTCCAACCAAAGATGGCAGACTCTCCCAGAAATAGCACTTGTCTTCAGAAGAACTGACATGTTCTCCAAAACATACGACTTTCAGCTGTTCCAGGTGACGTTTTTCAGCCAAACATCCGAGAGATTCTGCCCAAGTACCACTTTTCTCTCCTGTCGATTGCATTTTCTCACAGAAATACCACACTGCAACTCCAAAGAACACATTTCCCTCCAGAAATACCCTCTTTTTGCCCAGAAAGACCAGCCTTCTCCCAAAAGAGAGGACATTTTCCACCAGAAATATCAGCTGTTTCCCAAATCGATGACATCTTCTTCCAGAAATTCCTGCTTTTTCCCAAACAGATGATATTTTGGCCTAAAAATACCAGCTTTCTCCCCAGAAATAGGCCATTGTTTGCCAGATAGACCAGTTTTCTCCCCAATATAGGACATTTTCTCCCACAAAGACCAGTTTTCTCTTAGGATTTGACTTATTTTGTAGAATGACAGTTTTCTACCCCACAATGGGACATTTTCTCCCACAAAGACCAGTGTGCTCCATGAAAACAGGACAGTTTCTCCCACAAATACCAGGATTCTCCCCAAAACAGGACATTTGCTCCCACAAAGACCAGATTTCTGCCTCAGAAGAGGCAAGTTTCACCCACAAATACCTCTTTTCTCCACTACATTGCACATTTTCTTCTAGAAATACCAGTTCTCGCCCCAAGATTAGGACAGGTTCTCCCAGAGATACCAGCTTTCTCCCCACAAATATGGCCTTGGCGGCCAGATAGACCAGTTTGCTCCCAAATATGGGACCTTTTCTCCCAGAAATACCAGCTTTCTCCCCAGAAATAGGACATTCTCTCCCAGAAATACCAGCTTTCACCAAAATAGAGGAGATTTCCTCTGAGAAATACCTGTGTTCTCCTCAAGTAGATGGCATTTTCCCAGAAATCATGCTTTTCCACAGCAACTATGACATTTACTCCAAAAGAGATGACATTTTCACGCAGGAATACCAGTTTTCTCCCAATCACATTGCAGTTTCCGCCAGGAATGCCAGCTTTCTCGCAGATAGATGATGTTTACTCCCAGAAAGACCAGCTTTCTCCAACATATGTCATAGTTTCTCCCAGAAATACCACTTTTCTCCCCCAAAATAGGACATTCTCTCACGGAAACACCAGGTTCCCTCCATGAAATAGGACAGTTTCTCCCAGAAATACCTCTTCTCTCCCAGATGCTGGACATCTTCTCCCGGAAATACCCGTTTTCTCCCCCAGATAGGACAGTTTCTCCCAGAAATATCAGTTTTCTCTTAACATTGACATTCTTCTTTGTAGCATCACAATTTTCTACCCCAAAATGGGACAGTTTCTCCCACAAATACCACTTTGCTCCGTGACAATAGGACAGTCTCTCCCAGAAATGCCAGTATTCTCCCCAGAACAGGACCATTGCTCCCAGAAAGACCAGCTTTCTCCCCCCAGAGTGGACATTTTCTTCCAGAAATGGCAGTTTTCTCCCAAACACAGAACGTGTTCTCCCAGAAATACCTCTTTTCTCCACCAAAAGAGGGAAGTTGCTCCCACAAATACCAGATTTCAGCCTCAAAATAGGGCAGATTCGCCCACAAATACCAGTTTCCTACTTCAAAAGAGGCAAGTTTCACCTACAAATACCACCTTTCTCCGCTGAACTGGACATTTTCTTCTAGAAATACCAGTTTTCGCCCCAATAGTAGGACACTTTCTCCCAGAAATACCAGTTTTCTCCACCGAAATAGGACATTTTCTTCGACAAATACCAGTTTGCCCCCCAACGTAAGGACAGTCTCTCCCAGAAATACCAGTTTTATCCCCCCAAATGGGACATTTTCCCCACAAAGACCAGATTTCTGCCTCAGGAGAGGCAAGTTTCACCCACAAATACCTCTTTTCTCCACTACATTGCACATTTTCTTCCAGAAATACCATTTCTCGCCCCAAGAGTAGGACACGTTCACCCAGAGAGACCAGCTTTCTCCTCAGAAATATGGCCTTGGCGGCCAGATAGACCAGTTCTCTCCAAATATGGGACCTTTTCTCCCAGAAAGACCAGCTTTCTCCCCAAAACAGGATATTTTCTACCACAAATTCCACTTTTCTCCCCTGAAATAGGACATTTTCTCCCAGAAATACCACTTTCATCCCCCAAAACAGGACATTTTCTCCCAGAAAGACCACTTTGCTCCCCGAAATACTGGACTTTGTCTTCCAGAAACACCATGCTCATCCCCTCCAGAGGTTGTTTTCACCCCAAACCCTAGCACCTTTCCTCTCACTACTCCCTGCTTTTTCAAACATAGATGCTCTTCTCTCCCAGAAATGCTAGCATTCTCTCCAACGTGGGACCTTTTCCAACCAAAGATGGCAGACTCTCCCAGAAATAGCACTTGTCTTCAGAAGAACTGACATGTTCTCCAAAACATACGACTTTCAGCTGTTCCAGGTGACGTTTTTCAGCCAAACATCGGAGAGATTCTGCCCAAGTACCACTTTTCTCTCCTGTCGATTGCATTTTCTCACAGAAATACCACACTGCAACTCCAAAGAACACATTTCCCTCCAGAAATACCCTCTTTTTGCCCAGAAAGACCAGCCTTCTCCCAAAAGAGAGGACATTTTCCACCAGAAATATCAGCTGTTTCCCAAATCGATGACATCTTCTTCCAGAAATTCCTGCTTTTTCCCAAACAGATGATATTTTGGCCTAAAAATACCAGCTTTCTCCCCAGAAATAGGCCATTGTTTGCCAGATAGACCAGTTTTCTCCCCAGCATAGGACATTTTCTCCCACAAAGACCAGTTTTCTCTTAGGATTTGACTTATTTTGTAGAATGACAGTTTTCTACCCCACAATGGGACATTTTCTCCCACAAATACCCGGATTCTCCCCAAAACAGGACATTTTCTCCCACAAAGACCAGATTTCTGCCTCAGAAGAGGCAAGTTTCACCCACAAATACCTCTTTTCTCCACTACATTGCACATTTTCTTCTAGAAATACCAGTTCTCGCCCCAAGATTAGGACACGTTCTCCCAGAGATACCAGCTTTCTCCCCACAAATATGGCCTTGGCGGCCAGATAGACCAGTTTTCTCCCAAATATGGGACCTTTTCTCCCAGAAATACCAGCTTTCTCCCCAGAAATAGGACATTCTCTCCCAGAAATACCAGCTTTCACCAAAATAGAGGAGATTTCCTCTGAGAAATACCTGTGTTCTCCTCAAGTAGATGGCATTTTCCCAGAAATCATGCTTTTCCACAGCAACTATGACATTTACTCCAAAATAGATGACATTTTCACGCAGGAATACCAGTTTTCTCCCAATCACATTGCAGTTTCCGCCAGGAATGCCAGCTTTCTCGCAGATAGATGATGTTTACTCCCAGAAAGACCAGCTTTCTCCAACATATGTCATAGTTTCTCCCAGAAATACCACTTTTCTCCCCCAAAATAGGACATTCTCTCACGGAAACACCAGGTTCCCTCCGTGAAATAGGACAGTTTCTCCCAGAAATACCTCTTCTCTCCCAGATGCTGGACATTTTCTCCCGGAAATACCAGTTTTCTCCCCCAGATAGGACAGTTTCTCCCAGAAATATCAGTTTTCTCTTAACATTGACATTCTTCTTTGTAGCATCACAATTTTCTACCCCAAAATGGGACAGTTTCTCCCACAAATACCACTTTGCTCCGTGACAATAGGACAGTCTCTCCCAGAAATGCCAGTATTCTCCCCAGAACAGGACCATTGCTCCCAGAAAGACCAGCTTTCTCCCCCCAGAGTGGACATTTTCTTCCAGAAATGGCAGTTTTCTCCCAAACACAGAACGTGTTCTCCCAGAAATACCTCTTTTCTCCACCAAAAGAGGGAAGTTGCTCCCACAAATACCAGATTTCAGCCTCAAAATAGGGCAGATTCGCCCACAAATACCAGTTTCCTACTTCAAAAGAGGCAAGTTTCACCTACAAATACCACCTTTCTCCGCTGAACTGGACATTTTCTTCTAGAAATACCAGTTTTCGCCCCAATAGTAGGACACTTTCTCCCAGAAATACCAGTTTTCTCCACCGAAATAGGACATTTTCTTCGACAAATACCAGTTTGCCCCCCAACGTAAGGACAGTCTCTCCCAGAAATACCAGTTTTATCCCCCCAAATGGGACATTTTCCCCACAAAGACCAGATTTCTGCCTCAAAAGAGGCAAGTTTCACCCACAAATACCTCTTTTCTCCACTACATTGCACATTTTCTTCCAGAAATACCATTTCTCGCCCCAAGAGTAGGACACGTTCACCCAGAGAGACCAGCTTTCTCCTCAGAAATATGGCCTTGGCGGCCAGATAGACCAGTTCTCTCCAAATATGGGACCTTTTCTCCCAGAAAGACCAGCTTTCTCCCCAAAACAGGATATTTTCTACCACAAATTCCACTTTTCTCCCCTGAAATAGGACATTTTCTCCCAGAAATACCACTTTCATCCCCCAAAACAGGACATTTTCTCCCAGAAAGACCACTTTGCTCCCCGAAATACTGGACTTTGTCTTCCAGAAACACCATGCTCATCCCCTCCAGGTGTTGTTTTCACCCCAAACCCTAGCACCTTTCCTCTCACTACTCCCTGCTTTTTCAAACATAGATGCTCTTCTCTCCCAGAAATGCTAGCATTCTCTCCAACGTGGGACCTTTTCCAACCAAAGATGGCAGACTCTCCCAGAAATAGCACTTGTCTTCAGAAGAACTGACATGTTCTCCCAGTAATGCCTGTTTTTCACCCAAAGGACGGCATTTGCTTCCAAAAACAAGACAGTAGCTCCCAGAAATAACAGCTTTTCCAATCCAATGACATTATCTCCCAGAAAGGCTGCTTTTTGTCCAAACACATGATATTCTCCACCACAACTATCACGTTTCAATCCTAAAGAGGACACTTGCTTCCAGACCTATGCCATTTCCTCCCACTAATACCAGCTTTCTCCCAAATCCGTGGCTTTTCCTCCCACAAGTCTAACTTGGCCACCTGAAAGAGGACATTTCCTCCCCAAAGAAGGAGACTTGCTCCCTGAAAAACCAGCTTTCTCCCCAAACAGATGACGTTTTCTACCAGAAATACAGCTTTTCTTACATATGCTTCACGCTTCATCCACAGAACACTACAGGACAATGCCAAATGTGATGTTTTCCAACAGAAATAGGATCTTTTCTCCCACAAATACCACCATTCTCCCAAACAGATGACATTTTCTACCACAAGTACTTCTTCACACTCCATCGGATGATACTTACCATCAGGCTTTTCAAGACTTCATATCACAGTTTCCTCCAAAAAGAGATTTCCTTCCGGACATGCCAGCATTCCCCGAAATAGAAGACATTTTCCCCCGCAAATACCATCTTTTCTCCCAGAAATACCAGCTTTCTTAGAAATACTCCATTTTTCTTCCCAAGTCCTCTACTTCCCACTCCTAACAATCAGACGGCCGTTTCATCTCCCAAATGTGTTTCTGCCAGAAATACCAGTTGTCTCTTCAATATCTGAAGCGTTCTTCACATACAATCCTCAACATGACATTTTCTCCAAAAAGAGGACATTTTCACCCAGAGTATTTCTGGGAGACTCTTCGGAATATTGCCCATTTCCTCCCCAATATACAAGATTGCATTCCTCAAGAGTACCGTTTCTCCCGGAATTGTGGCATTTTATCACAGACAGACCATTTTAATCCCCAGGAGAGCTCATTTTCTCCCAGAAATAGCAGGACTCTCTGAAATAACTCCCATTTTCTAAGAAAAATGCTGCTTTACACTCCTCAAGATCTCACTTACTCCCATCAAGATGGCATTTGGTCACAGAAATACCAGCTTCTGCCCCCCAAAAGAGGAAATTATCTCCCAAAACAAGACATTTTCTCCCAGAGATACCACTGCTCTTAGAAATACCTCCCGTTTCATCCCAAGAATACTACTTGACGCTCCTCAGGATCACACTTACTCCCATCTAAATGGCCTTTTCTCCTAGAAAGACCAGCTTTCTCCCAAAGATGGCAGACATTCCCCCAGAAATACAGGCTTATTCTTAGAAAACGGCCTTTTCCCCAAAATACCAGCTTTCTCACAAACACCTGTCATTTTCCAACCAAGGATGCTACCATCTCCCCGAAACAACAGTTTTCCCAGAAATACCTTTCTTTTTCTTTTGGTAATATTCCCCTAGAAATGTGGCATTTTCTTTCAGAAATACTGCATTGCTTTTGGAAATATGATTTCTTTCTCCGGAATATGGTATTTTCACCCCTCATTGGAATGTGTCATTTAAATGCTCAAGTTTTCTCTAGGTGCGCTGTTTAATTTCTCCGAAAAAATTTAAAAAATGACATTTTCCCTCAGATATAGCATTTGTAGGAGATATATTTGTCATTTTTCTCACAGATAATTTATTTTTCCCTAGGTGTGGCGTTTTCTTCCAGAAATTCCACGTTTTTCACTAATTTATGATCCTTCCCTTTCAAACGAGTTCAGAAAATTGTTATTTCCGGGGAACAATTTTGATATTAAGGACAAAAGTGACATTCCTTTGGAAAATATCTTTTTTTTTGGAGAATGCTGATATTTCTGATGTGAAGAGCTCCAATTCGTGGAATGAGACTAGTATTTCTCATGACAATGTGATATTTCTGAGTAATTTGGTATTATGGATTGTAAGGTCGTACTCCTTACGAATGCCAACTGTCAGTCGAAAGAAAGATCTATGCACTTCCTACGGAGCACAGCGTGGAGGACTCTGCCTGTACACAAGGCGACCATGGAGCAGATACCAGCAACTCAAACTCTCCGCAGCGGTTCAGCGCGAGTGCCGCTTTCTGCCTTCCGCAGCAATCTCGTTTTTCTCGGGTGCCGAGAATGTGCGACATCTGGCTACCACATGGCCTGCAAGCAGGGGCTTTTTTCTCCGCAATACAGAAACAATGGCACCGACTTTCTGTAACGATCGCCTTGAGAGCACAACGTGTGTCGCTCCTTGAACTTCTAGCTTCCTTATCCGAGGGGCTTTTCCCTTCTACTCTCTTCGTCACAGAATGCTGACGTGTAAGCAACGAAAAACCTCTGAGAGATAGCAATAAAGGGAAAGAGTGAGAGAGAAGCGTCGTGCATTCTGCATGGCACAAGGAGAAGTCAGAAGCGCACCTTTGCGATGTGCGCAGAAGAAGCCGCTCGTCGCAGAAAAGCATCCGGCTGAAGTCGCTCTTTCTCGGCATCCGAGAGAAACGAGACCGCTGCTGAAGGCTGAAAGCGGCGTTCGGGGAGAACCGCGATGTACCGGCCAGCAACTGCAAACTCTCCGGAGCGGTTCAGCGCGAGTGCCGCTTTCGACGCACGAGAGCGAAATAGCGGAATTGCGATGCCGAGAACGAGCGAGTTCAGCGTACTGCATTGCCTGAAAACAGGGGTTTTTTCCTCCGCAGGAAAGAAGCCACAGCTCTCGACTTTCTGGAACGTCCTCCCTGAAAGCACAACGTGTGCCGCTCCTCGGACTTCTAGCTGCCTTCTTAGAGGGGATTTTCCCTTCTACTCTGTTCGTCACAGAATGCTGACGTGTAGCATCGCAGAGCCACACCAAAACGCAATGTTGCTAGGAATCAAGGGAGAGACAGAAGAATGAGAGAGAAGCGTCATGCAGAATGCACGGGCACAAGGAGAAGTCAGAAGCGCTCCTTTGCGATGTGCGCAGAAGAAGCCGCTCGTCGCAGAAAAGCATCCGGCTGAAGTCGCTCTTTCTCGGCATCCGAGAGAAACGAGACCGCTGCTGAAGCCTGAAAGCGGCGTTCGGGGAGAACCGCGATGTACCGGCCAGCAACTGCAAACTCTCCGGAGCGGTTCAGCGCGAGTGCCGCTTTCGACGCACGAGAGCGAAATCGCGGAATTGCGATGCCGAGAACGAGCGAATTCAGCTTACTTCTGTTTCTTCGAACAGGGTCGTTTTTTTCCGCGGTCAAGAATCGATCGCTCTCGACTTTCTGAAATGTTCTCCGTGACAGCACCACATCTCTAGGTTCCCGAATATTCAGTTGCTTTCTTTGGAAGTGCTCTCCATTTTTCTCATTTTCATCTCAGAATGCAAGAAATGTCTTAGTAGAGAAGCTCTTCCCATCTATACATAGTCGTCACAGGCTTCAGAATTGTAGAAATAGAGAACCACCCAAAAACCAGGAGGTATTTTTAAGAAAACCTGCATTTCTGGTAGAAAATGTCATCTCTTTGGGAGAATCATGGTTTTACATGAATAAATGAAATCTCCTTCTGTGGGGAGGAAATGCTATGTATTTGGGGGAAATGGGACGCCTCTAGTGGAAAATGCTATCGATTTGGCGAAAGGCTGTATTTCCAGGCGATCATGTCATTGGATTGGAGAAATGAGGTATTTCTGGGAGATAATGTCCTAATATGGGGAGAAGATGCCGTTCAGTGAGGGAGAAGCATGCATTTCGGAGAGAAAATCTCCCAGTTTTGGGTGCAAGTGTCATCTTGAGGATTATACTAACGAACTTCTTGGAGAAAGTATGAGGTATTTTTAAGAAAGCTGGTATTCCCTGGAAACAGTCTCATCTTTTGATTGAGGGAGGGAGAGATGATGTATTGGTGACAAAGCTAATATTTCAGGAAGGAAACGTCCCACATTGAAGAGAGAACTGGTATTTCTGGCAGAAAATGTCACAGCCATGGGAGAAAAATGGTATCCCTGTCATTAGATGTCGTCTATTTGGGACAAAAATGCAACTTGCGCGAGAAAAAGCCGTATGATTGGGCATAACTAAGTGCCATCTAGTCTAATTGGGAGGAATTGGGCAGTATTTCCAAGAAAGCTGGCATTTGTGGGAGAAAAGATGGTATTTGCGGGGGAGAATGTCCTCTCTTTCGGGGAATGCTGGTATGTCTGGAAGGAAATCGAATTTGGGAGAAAACTGTGATATGAAGGATAGAAAAGTCTGATGGTAAGTACCATCCAGTGGGGTGTGGAGTCGTACTTGTGGTGGAAAATGTCATCTGTTTGGGAGAATGCTGATATTTGTGGGAGAAAAGTTCATAGATTTGTTGGAAAAAGTCACCTTTGGCGTAGTCATATAGTATTTTGTGGATGAATCGTGAAGCATATGTCAGAAAAGCTGTATTTCTGGAAGAAAACGCCATGTGTTAGGGGAGAAAGCTGGTTTTTCAGGGAGCAAGTCTCCTTCTTGGGGGAGGAAATGTCCTCCTTTGGACGGCCAAGTAGGACTTGTGGGCCACAAGTAGGACTTGTGGGAGGAAAAGCCACGGATTTGGGAGAAGGGTGGTATTTCTGGGAGAAAATGCCATAGGTCTGGAAGAAAATGTATTCTTTAGGATTAGAATATGATAGCTGTGGCGGAATATATCATGTGTTTGCGCAAAAAGCAGTATTTCTGGGAGCTAATCTCATTGGATTGGAGAAACCTGGTATTTCTGGGAGCTAATGTGTTCTTTTTGGAAGAAAATGCCATCCTTTGGGTGAACAACGGGCATTTCTGATACCAAATGTCATCGAATGTGGAGAAAGCTGGTACTTCTGGGCAAAAAAGGACAAAGGTGAGGGAGAAAAGTGGGAAATGGTGGGAAAGAATGTCTTGTAGTGGAGAGCAAGGGTGGTCTTTTTGGTGTGCCAAGTGGTCTCTCGGGGAGAAAACACGGTAAATAGGGGAGAAAATGACCTCTGGAGGAGTGTCACGTAGTATTTTGGAGAGCAAATGTCAGGTATTTCTCATCAAAGTGCTGTTTCGGGGAGATAGTAGCGTGCTTGGTTGGAAAACGACATGCGTTTGTGAGACAGCTGGTATTTTGGGGCCGTATTTTGAAGAAGAAGCAGAATTTCTGGGGGAATATATGCCATCTTTGGGAGGAAACGGGTGTTGGTGGGAGAAAATGTCGTGTATTTGGGAGAAACCTGGTGTATCTGGGGAAAAGGCCATTTAGATGGGAGTAAGTGTGATCCTGAGGAGCGTCAAGTAGTATTCTTGGGATGAAACGGGAGGTATTTCTAAGAGAAGTGGTATTTCTGGGAGAAAATGTCTTGTTTTGGGGGGAGAAAACGTCCTATTTTGGGGGGCAGAAGCAGGTATTTCTGTGATAAAATGCCGTCTTGATGGGAGTAAGTGCAATCTTGAGGAGTGTAGTGTCGTATTTTTGGTCGAATTTGTGAGGTATTTCTAAGGAAACTGGTATTTCTGGGAGATAATCGCATCTGTTTTGAAAAATATTGTCTATTTGCGAGGTGTCTGGTATTTGGGGAAAAAATGCTGTCTTTGTATAAAGAAGACCGCACTGGGTAAGGGAGCTAAAGCAAAAAGGCCGACCACATGGCTCTTGTTAGGGCTTCTTTGAAGCCAGGAAAAGCCCTGTGCCAGTGCTGGGGCTGGCAGCAGCTGGCAGCTTGTGGGAGGACTGCTGAGGCAGCAGGTTGGAGTCAGCACTGCTCCCTCTTACCTGTGAGATGAACCTTGAGCCTTTTCTGCCAGGCTAAAAGCAGCCCAGCTAAGGTGCCTGGTGAGAAGAGGTGAGAAGAGGCAAGAAAAGGGTGCTACTGCCCACCGAGAACAGGGAGGGCAGTCAGAGTGTGAGCGCAGCCCACACTGCCCATGGCTGCAGCAGTAGGTGTGGGAGGTGGGTCTTGTGGCAGGACTTGGAATTCTTCCGAAGGCTAGTCGGGGAATCCCCTGGGTTTCCCTCTGAGAGAGTAAAGGGTCCAAGACGTCTGGTGGCTCTTCAGGAAGGAAGTCTGAAAGGCGCAGGAGCGGGCTGTCCCCCCGAGCAGCACAATGAGCCGGCGGGGAGGGAAGAAGACCGGCGGGGATGGATGAACAGGGAGCGCTTCTTGAGGCTGCGGGAGAAGAAGAGAATCTACGTCCAGTGGAAGAAGGGACGCGTGACTCCGAAAGAGAAGTTGCTGGGATGTGTGGAGGGAAAATCCGAAAGGCCCAGCTTGAACTCAGCCTGGCCGCTGGGCTTCAAAGGAACAAGGAGCCCTTTTACAAAGACATCAGCGGCATGAGGAGGACTCAGGAGAATCTCCGTTCTTTCCTAGATGAGGCTGGTCATGTGAGCACTGAGGATATGGCAAAGGCAGAGGTTCAGAATGCCTTCTTTATGCCTGTCTTGAAAGGTCACACCAGTTATCCTCAGGATACTCCACTCTCTGACCTGGTAGTCTGGACTGGAGTGCAGGCAGAATTCCCCGCCATTCGGGAGGACGCAGTCAGAGACCTACTAGTCCAGCTGGACTGTCACAAGCCCATGGGGCCAGATGGGATTCACCCGAGAGTGCTGAGGGAACTGGCGCAGGTGATAGCCGAACCGCTCGCCATTATCTATCAGCGCTTTGTTGACTGGTGACTTTGTTGACTGGTCCCAGAAGACTGGAGGCTTGTCAATCGCGACTGCCATCTCTAAGAAGGATTGTAAGGAGGAACGATGGGCTTGTTAGCCTGACCTCGGTGCCAGGAAAGGTTATGGAGTGGATTGTCTTGAGGGAGATGACACGGCATGTGCGGGACATGCAGGGGATCAGGCCTAGCCAGCATGGGTTCATGAAGGGCTGATCCTGTTGGACCAACCTGATCTCCTTCTAGAAACTAGTGAGCCATCTGGTAGACGAGAGAAAGGCTGTTGATGTAATCTACCTAGACTTCAGCAAGGCCTTTGACACTGTCTCCCACAGCATTCTCCTGGAGAAGCTGACAGCCCGTGGCTTGGACGGGTACGCTTTGGCTGGATAAGGAAGTGGCTGGAAGGCCGGGCCCAAAGAGTGGTAGTGAATGGAGCTAAATGCAGCTGGCGAGCGGTCACAAGCGGTGTTCCCCAGGGGTCGGTGCTGGGGCCTGTCCTCCTCGAGATCTTTCTCGATGACCTGGATGAGGGCGCTGAGTGCACCCTCCGGAAGTTTGCGGATGACACCAAGCTGGCTGGAAGTGTGGATCTGCCTGGGGGTAGCGAGGCCCTCCAGAGGGATCTGGACAGGCTGGAGAGCTGGGCTGAAGCCAATGGGATGAGTTCCAACAAGGCCAAAGGCCGGGTCCTGCACTTTGGCTGCAACAACCCCAGGCGACGCTCCAGGCTTGGGGCAGAAGACTGCGTAGAGGAAGTGGACCTGGGGATGTTGACTGATGCTCAACTGAACATGAGCCAGCAGTGTGCCCAGGTGGCCAAGAAGGCCAATGGCATCCTGGCCTGCATCAGGAACGGTGTTGCCAGCAGGAACAGGCAAGTGATTGTCCCCCTGGACTCAGCTCTGGTGAGGTCGCACCTCAAGTACTGTGTCCGCTTTTGGGCCCCTCACTGCAAGAAAGACATTGAGGCCCTGGAGCGGGTTCAAAGAAGGGTGCCAAAAGTGGTGAGGGGTCTGGAGCACAGGCCTTACGAGGAGCGGCTGAAGGAGCTGGGCTTGTTCAGTCTGGAGAAGAGGAGCCTCAGAAACACCTTCTTGTTCTCTCTAACTCCCTGAAGGGAGGTTGTAGTGAGCTGGGCTTCGGCCTCTTCCCTCGTGTCACTAGTGCCGAAAAAATGACCTCGTATCCCCGAAATAGCAGTGCTCTCCCAAATGCAGGATATTTTCTTCCAGAAATAACACTTTTCAATCCAAAATGTGACAATTTGTTCCAAAAATACCATATTTTTTCCCAAGAATACAAGCATTCCCCGAAATAGATGACATTTTCTCCCAGAAATGCCAGCTTTATCAAAGATACAAGAACATTTCTTCCAAATACATGATATATTTGCCCAGAAAGATCAGTTTCCTTTTTCTCCACAAAATACAACACTACGATAATAAATAGCATATTTTCAGCCAAAACTAACAAATTTTCTGACAGGAAAGCCAGCTTTCTTCCAAAAAGATGACATTATCGCAACAAAATACCACCATTCTCCCACAGAGACGGCATTTCATCCCACAAGGACTACTTTCTCCAGCTTTCTCCCCAAACGGATGACATTTACTACCTGAAATACAGCTTTTCTTAGATATACTCCATGGTTCATCCGCAAAATACAACATGACAATGCCAAAGAAATAGAAGTCTTTTCAAACAAAAATAGGATATTTTCTCTCAGAAATACCACTATTCTCCCAAATAGATGATATTTTCCCAACAACATACCACCTTTCTCCCACAGAGATGGCATTTCATCCCACAAGGACTACTCCACACTCCACACAATGATACTTACCATCAAGAATATGGCATTGGACCACAGAAAGACCAGCTTTCTTCCTAAGAGATGACATTTTCTCCCAGAAAGACCACTTTGCTCCCCGAAATACTGGACTTTGTCTTCCAGAAACACCATGCTCATCCCCTCCAGAGGTTGTTGTCACCCCAAACCCTAGCACCTTTCCTCTCACTACTCCCTGCTTTTTCAAACATAGATGCTCTTCTCTCCCAGAAATGCTAGCATTCTCTCCAACGTGGGACCTTTTCCAACCAAAGATGGCAGACTCTCCCAGAAATAGCACTTGTCTTCAGAAGAACTGACATGTTCTCCAAAACATACGACTTTCAGCTGTTCCAGGTGACGTTTTTCAGCCAAACATCCGAGAGATTCTGCCCAAGTACCACTTTTCTCTCCTGTCGATTGCATTTTCTCACAGAAATACCACACTGCAACTCCAAAGAACACATTTCCCTCCAGAAATACCCTCTTTTTGCCCAGAAAGACCAGCCTTCTCCCAAAAGAGAGGACATTTTCCACCAGAAATATCAGCTGTTTCCCAAATCGATGACATCTTCTTCCAGAAATTCCTGCTTTTTCCCAAACAGATGATATTTTGGCCTAAAAATACCAGCTTTCTCCCCAGAAATAGGCCATTGTTTGCCAGATAGACCAGTTTTCTCCCCAATATAGGACATTTTCTCCCACAAACACCAGTTTTCTCTTAGGATTTGACTTATTTTGTAGAATGACAGTTTTCTACCCCACAATGGGACATTTTCTCCCACAAATACCAGTGTGCTCCATGAAAACAGGACAGTTTCTCCCACAAATACCAGGATTCTCCCCAAAACAGGACATTTTCTCCCACAAAGACCAGATTTCTGCCTCAGAAGAGGCAAGTTTCACCCACAAATACCTCTTTTCTCCACTACATTGCACATTTTCTTCTAGAAATACCAGTTCTCGCCCCAAGATTAGGACAGGTTCTCCCAGAGATACCAGCTTTCTCCCCACAAATATGGCCTTGGCGGCCAGATAGACCAGTTTGCTCCCAAATATGGGACCTTTTCTCCCAGAAATACCAGCTTTCTCCCCAGAAATAGGACATTCTCTCCCAGAAATACCAGCTTTCACCAAAATAGAGGAGATTTCCTCTGAGAAATACCTGTGTTCTCCTCAAGTAGATGGCATTTTCCCAGAAATCATGCTTTTCCACAGCAACTATGACATTTACTCCAAAAGAGATGACATTTTCACGCAGGAATACCAGTTTTCTCCCAATCACATTGCAGTTTCCGCCAGGAATGCCAGCTTTCTCGCAGATAGATGATGTTTACTCCCAGAAAGACCAGCTTTCTCCAACATATGTCATAGTTTCTCCCAGAAATACCACTTTTCTCCCCCAAAATAGGACATTCTCTCACGGAAACACCAGGTTCCCTCCATGAAATAGGACAGTTTCTCCCAGAAATACCTCTTCTCTCCCAGATGCTGGACATCTTCTCCCGGAAATACCCGTTTTCTCCCCCAGATAGGACAGTTTCTCCCAGAAATATCAGTTTTCTCTTAACATTGACATTCTTCTTTGTAGCATCACAATTTTCTACCCCAAAATGGGACAGTTTCTCCCACAAATACCACTTTGCTCCGTGACAATAGGACAGTCTCTCCCAGAAATGCCAGTATTCTCCCCAGAACAGGACCATTGCTCCCAGAAAGACCAGCTTTCTCCCCCCAGAGTGGACATTTTCTTCCAGAAATGGCAGTTTTCTCCCAAACACAGAACGTGTTCTCCCAGAAATACCTCTTTTCTCCACCAAAAGAGGGAAGTTGCTCCCACAAATACCAGATTTCAGCCTCAAAATAGGGCAGATTCGCCCACAAATACCAGTTTCCTACTTCAAAAGAGGCAAGTTTCACCTACAAATACCACCTTTCTCCGCTGAACTGGACATTTTCTTCTAGAAATACCAGTTTTCGCCCCAATAGTAGGACACTTTCTCCCAGAAATACCAGTTTTCTCCACCGAAATAGGACATTTTCTTCGACAAATACCAGTTTGCCCCCCAACGTAAGGACAGTCTCTCCCAGAAATACCAGTTTTATCCCCCCAAATGGGACATTTTCCCCACAAAGACCAGATTTCTGCCTCAGAAGAGGCAAGTTTCACCCACAAATACCTCTTTTCTCCACTACATTGCACATTTTCTTCCAGAAATACCATTTCTCGCCCCAAGAGTAGGACACGTTCACCCAGAGAGACCAGCTTTCTCCTCAGAAATATGGCCTTGGCGGCCAGATAGACCAGTTCTCTCCAAATATGGGACCTTTTCTCCCAGAAAGACCAGCTTTCTCCCCAAAACAGGATATTTTCTACCACAAATTCCACTTTTCTCCCCTGAAATAGGACATTTTCTCCCAGAAATACCACTTTCATCCCCCAAAACAGGACATTTTCTCCCAGAAAGACCACTTTGCTCCCCGAAATACTGGACTTTGTCTTCCAGAAACACCATGCTCAACTCCCCTCCAGGTGTTGTTTTCACCCCAAACCCTAGCACCTTTCCTCTCACTACTCCCTGCTTTTTCAAACATAGATGCTCTTCTCTCCCAGAAATGCTAGCATTCTCTCCAACGTGGGACCTTTTCCAACCAAAGATGGCAGACTCTCCCAGAAATAGCACTTTTCTTCAGAAGAACTGACATTCTCCCAGTAATGCCTGTTTTTCACCCAAAGGACGGCATTTGCTTCCAAAAACAAGACAGTAGCTCCCAGAAATAACAGCTTTTCCAATCCAGTGACATTATCTCCCAGAAAGGCTGCTTTTTGTCCAAACACATGATATTCTCCACCACAACTATCACGTTTCAATCCTAAAGAGGACACTTGCTTCCAGACCTATGCCATTTCCTCCCACTAATACCAGCTTTCTCCCAAATCCGTGGCTTTTCCTCCCACAAGTCTAACTTGGCCACCCGAAAGAGGACATTTCCTCTTCAGAAATTCAGAAATTGTCCCCTTTTTTGGTGGAAGAGCTGTTTAGGGGCCTTGAATAGAGATTCAGGATGACAATGTGGCGTCTTTGTGAGCAAAGCGGTATTTCTGAGGGAAAATGTCCCGTATTTGGGATAGAAAGAGTCTATCTGAGATCAAATGCCATATTTCTGGGAGAAAAGGTCTGATGTGGGGGGGAGAAAGTCATGTATCTGTGAGCAAGCTGGTGTTTCTGGGAAAAAATGCCAGGCATTTGTGAGAAAACGGATGCTTGAGAGGGAAAAGGCCATCTCTTTGGGATCCAAGTGGTACTTCTGGGAGAAAATGCCCCAAATCTGGGAGTCAGTGTCATCATGAGGGCGTGCCATGTCGTAGATTTGGGAGGAAATGGAGGGATTTCTGAGAGTAGCGGTATTTCTGGGAGCAAATGTCGTCTTTGGGGAAGAAAATGTCCTCCTGAGGGAAGAAAACAGGTCTTTCTTAGAGAAACTGCCATCCAATTGGGAGAAAATCTCCTCTCTTGGGGAGAAAAGTGGTCTTTCTGGGAGCAAGTGTCCTCTTCCTGGTTGCAAGTGTCCCATTTGGTATTGCCATGGAGGATTGTTGGGAGAAAGCGTGTGGCAGTTGTCAGAGAAGGGGTATTTCTGGGAGCAAATATCCTCTTCTTGGAAGAGCAGGTGAAGTTTCCATGGGAAAAGTGGTATTTCTGGGAGCAAATGAAATAGTTGAAGGAGACAAGTGGGAAAGGGTGGGAAAGAATGTCCTGTGTTGGAGAGCAGCGGTGGTCTTTTTGGTGCGCCAAGTGGTGTGTTGGGGAGAAAAGATGGTAAATAGGGGAGACAATGTCCTCTGGAGGAGTGTCAAGTAGTCTTTTGGAGAGCAAAAGTCAGGTATTTCTCATCAAAGTGCTGTTTCGCGGAGATAGTAGCGTACTTGGTTGGAAAATGACATGCGTTTGTGAGACAGCTGGTATTTTGGGGAAAAAGGCCGTATTTGGAAGAATAAGCAGGAGTTTCTGGGGGAATATATGCCATCTTTGGGAGGAAACGGGTGTTGGTGGGAGAAAATGTCGTGTATTTGGGAGAAACCTGGTGTATCTGGGAGAAAGGGCCATTTTGATGGGAGTAAGTGTGATCCTGAGGAGCGTCAAGTAGTATTCTTGGGATGAAACGGGAGGTATTTCTAAGAGAAGTGGTATTTCTGGGAGAAAATGTCTTGTTTTGGGGAGAAAAATTGCTACTTTGGGGGTAGAAGCAGGTATTTCAGTGATAAAATGCCGTCTTGATGGGAGTAAGTGCAATCTTGAGGAGTGTAGTGTCGTATTTTTGGTCGAATTTGTGAGGTATTTCTAAGGAAACTGGTATTTCTGGGAGATAATCGCATCTGTTTTGAAAAATATTGTCTATTTGCGAGGTGTCTGGTATTTGGGGAAAAAATGCTGTCTTTGTATAAATAAGACCGCACTGGGTAAGGGAGCTAAAGCAAAAAGGCCGACCACATGGCTCTTGTTAGGGCTTTTTTGAAGCCAGGAAAAGCCCTGTGCCAGAGCTGGGGCTGGCAGCAGCTGGCAGCTTGTGGGAGGACTGCTGAGGCAGCAGGTTGGAGTCAGCACTGCTCCCTCTTACCTGTGAGATGAACCTTGAGCCTTTTCTGCCAGGCTAAAAGCAGCCCAGCTAAGGTGCCTGGTGAGAAGAGGTGAGAAGAGGCAAGAAAAGGGTGCTACTGCCCACCGATAGCAGGGAGGGCAGTCAGAGTGTGAGCGCAGCCCACACTGCCCATGGCTGCAGCAGTAGGTGTGGGAGGTGGGTCTTGTGGCAGGACTTGGAATTATTCGGAAGGCTAGTAGGGGAATCCCCTGGGTTTCCCTCTGAGAGAGTAAAGGGTCCAAGACGTCTGGTGGCTCTTCAGGAAGGAAGTCTTACAGGCGCCGGAGCGGGCTGTCCCCCCGAGCAGCACAATGAGCCGGCGGGGAGGGAAGAAGACCGGCGGGGATGGATGAACAGGGAGCGCTTCTTGAGGCTGCGGGAGAAGAAGAGAATCTACGTCCAGTGGAAGAAGGGACGCGTGACTCCGAAAGAGAAGTTGCTGGGATGTGTGGAGGGAAAATCCGAAAGGCCCAGCTTGAACTCAGCCTGGCCGCTGGGCTTCAAAGGAACAAGGAGCCCTTTTACAAAGACATCAGCGGCATGAGGAGGACTCAGGAGAATCTCCGTTCTTTCCTAGATGAGGCTGGTCATGTGAGCACTGAGGATATGGCAAAGGCAGAGGTTCAGAATGCCTTCTTTATGCCTGTCTTGAAAGGTCACACCAGTTATCCTCAGGCTACTCCGCTCTCTGACCTGGTAGTCTGGACTGGAGTGCAGGCAGAATTCCCCGCGATACGGGAGGACGCAGTCAGAGACCTACTAGTCCAGCTGGACTGTCACAAGCCCATGGGGCCAGATGGGATTCACCCGAGAGTGCTGAGGGAACTGGTGCAGATGATAGCCGAACCGCTCGCCATTATCTATCAGCGCTTTGTTGACTGGTGACTTTGTTGACTGGTCCCAGAAGACTGGAGGCTTGTCAATGTGACTGCCATTTCTAAGAAGGATTGTAAGGAGGAACGATGGGCTTGTTAGCCTGACCTCGGTGCCAGGAAAGGTTATGGAGTGGATTGTCTTGAGGGAGATGACACGGCATGTGCGGGACATGCAGGGGATCAGGCCTAGCCAGCATGGGTTCATGAAGGGCTGATCCTGTTGGACCAACCTGATCTCCTTCTAGAAACTAGTGAGCCATCTGGTAGACGAGAGAAAGGCTGTTGATGTAATCTACCTAGACTTCAGCAAGGCCTTTGACACTGTCTCCCACAGCATTCTCCTGGAGAAGCTGACAGCCCGTGGCTTGGACGGGTACGCTTTGGCTGGATAAGGAAGTGGCTGGAAGGCCGGGCCCAAAGAGTGGTAGTGAATGGAGCTAAATGCAGCTGGCGAGCGGTCACAAGCGGTGTTCCCCAGGGGTCGGTGCTGGGGCCTGTCCTCCTCGAGATCTTTCTCGATGACCTGGATGAGGGCGCTGAGTGCACCCTCCGGAAGTTTGCGGATGACACCAAGCTGGCTGGAAGTGTGGATCTGCCTGGGGGTAGCGAGGCCCTCCAGAGGGATCTGGACAGGCTGGAGAGCTGGGCTGAAGCCAATGGGATGAGTTCCAACAAGGCCAAAGGCCGGGTCCTGCACTTTGGCTACAACAACCCCAGGCAACGCTCCAGGCTTGGGGCAGAAGACTGCGTAGAGGAAGTGGACCTGGGGATGTTGACTGATGCTCAAGTGAACATGAGCCAGCAGTGTGCCCAGGTGGCCAAGAAGGCCAGTGGCATCCTGGCCTGCATCAGGAACGGTGTTGCCAGCAGGAACAGGCAAGTGATTGTCCCCCTGGACTCAGCTCTGGTGAGGCCGCACCTCAAGTACTGTGTCCGCTTTTGGGCCCCTCACTGCAAGAAAGACATTGAGGCCCTGGAGCGGGTTCAAAGAAGGGTGCCAAAAGTGGTGAGGGGTCTGGAGCACAGGCCTTACGAGGAGCGGCTGAAGGAGCTGGGCTTGTTCAGTCTGGAGAAGAGGAGCCTCAGAAACACCTTCTTGTTCTCTCTAACTCCCTGAAGGGAGGTTGTAGTGAGCTGGGCTTCGGCCTCTTCCCTCGTGTCACTACTGCCGAAAAAATGACGTCGTATCCCCGAAATAGCAGTGCTCTCCCAAATGCAGGATATTTCCTTCCAGAAATAACACTTTTCAATCCAAAATGTGACAATTTGTTCCAAAAATACCATATTTTTTCCCAAGAATACAAGCATTCCCCGAAATAGATGACATTTTCTCCCAGAAATGCCAGCTTTATCAAAGATACAAGAACATTTCTTCCAAATACATGATATATTCGCCCAGAAATATCAGTTTTCTTTTTCTCCAAAAAATACAACACTACAATAATAAATAGCATATTTTCAGCCAAAACTAACAAATTTTCTGACAGGAAAACCAGCTTTCTTCCAAAAAGATGACATTATCGCAACAAAATACCACCATTCTCCCACAGAGACGGCATTTCATCCCACAAGGACTACTTTCTCCAGCTTTCTCCCCAAACGGATGACATTTACTACCTGAAATACAGCTTTTCTTAGATATACTCCACAGTTCATCCTCAAAATACGACATGACAATGCCAAAGAAATAGAAGTATTTTCAAACAAAAATAGGATATTTTCTCTCAGAAATACCACTACTCTCCCAAATAGATGATATTTTCCCAACAACATACCACCTTTCTCCCACAGAGATGGCATTTCATCCCACAAGTACTACTCCACACTCCACACAATGATACTTACCATCAAGAATATGGCATTGGACCACAGAAAGACCAGCTTTCTTCCTAAGAGATGACATTTTCTCCCAGAAAGACCACTTTGCTCCCCGAAATACAGGACTTTGTCTTCCAGAAACACCATGCTCATCCCCTCCAGGTGTTGTTTTCACCCCAAACCCTAGCACCTTTCCTCTCACTACTCCCTGCTTTTTCAAACATACATGCTCTTCTCTCCCAGAAATGCTAGCATTCTCTCCAACGTGGGACCTTTTCCAACCAAAGTTGGCAGACTCTCCCAGAAATAGCACTTTTCTTCAGAAGAACTGACATGTTCTCCAAAACATACGACTTTCAGCTGTTCCAGGTGACATTTTTCAGCCAAACATCGGAGAGATTCTCCCCAAAGTACCATTTTTCTCTCATGTCGGTTGCATTTTCTCACAGAAATACCACACTGCAACTCCAAAGAACACATTTCCCTCCAGAAATACCCTCTTTTTGCCCAGAAAGACCAGCCTTCTCCCAAAAGAGAGGACATTTTCCACCAGAAAGACCACTTTTCTCTCCTTCCGATTGCAGTTTCCTCCAAAAAGAGATTTCCTTCCAGACATGCCAGCATTCTCTCAAGCAGAGGCCGTTTTCCCCCGGAAATACCATCTTTTCTCCCAGAAATTCCAGCTCTCTTAGAAAGACTTCACATTTCCTCCCAAGTCCTCTACTTCACACTCCTAACTATCAGACGGCCCTTTCATCTCCCAAAGGGCTGACATTTTCTGCCACAAAGCCCAGTTGTCTCGTAAATAGAGGATGTTTTCTTCCAGAAATACCAGCTTTGTCACAAATATACCACCTCACCCCCACTCCCTCAGAACGATCATCCTGTCTCCTGGGAATACCACTTTTCTTAGAAATGCCTCATGCTTTCTCCAAACAATACCACATTACAATCCTCAAGAAGACATTTGCTGCAAAAAGAGGACATTTTCTCCCCCACATACCAGCTTCTTCCCAAGCACAGGAGATTTTCTCCCAGAAACACCACCTTTCTCCCAAATAGATGACAAGTTCTACCAAAAGAGAGGACATTTTCTCCCAGAAATATCAGCTCTTTCCCAAATCGATGACATCTTCTTCCAGAAATTCCTGCTTTTTCCCAAACAGATGATATTTTGGCCTAAAAATACCAGCTTTCTCCCCAGAAATAGGCCATTGTTTGCCAGATAGTTTTCTCCCCAATATAGGACATTTTCTCCCACAAAGACCAGTTTTCTCTTAGTATTTGACTTATGTTGTAGAAGAACAGTTTTCTACCCCACAATGGGACATTTTCTCCCACAAATACCAGTGTGCTCCATGAAAACAGGACAGTAGGTCCCAGAAATAACAGCTTTTCCAATCCAGTGACATTATCTCCCAGAAAGACTGCTTTTTGTCCAAACACATGATATTCTCCACCACAACTATCACGTTTCAATCCTAAAGAGGACACTTGCTTCCAGACCTATGCCATTTCCTCCCACTAATACCAGCTTTCTCCCAGATCCGTGACTTTTCCTCCCACAAGTCTAACTTGGCCATCCGAAAGAGGACATTTCCTCCCCAAAGAAGGAGACTTGCTCCCTGAAAAACCAGCTTTCTCCCCAAACAGATGAAGTTTTCTACCAGAAATACAGCTTTTCTTACATATGCTTCACGCTTCATCCACAAAATACTACAGGACAATGCCAAAGGTGACGTTTTCCAACTGAAATAGCATCTTTTCTCCCACAAATACCACCATTCTCCCAAACAGATGACATTTTCTACCACAAGTACTTCTTCACACTCCATAGGATGATACTTACCATCAGGCTTTTCAAGACTTCATATCACAGTTTCCTCCAAAAAGAGATTTCCTTCCAGACATGCCAGCATTCCCCGAAAGAGAGGACATTTTCCCCCGCAAATACCATCTTTTCTCCCAGAAATACCAGCTTTCTTAGAAATACTCCATTTTTCTTCCCAAGTCCTCTACTTCCCACTCCTAACAATCAGACGGCCGTTTCATCTCCCAAATGTGTTTCTGCCAGAAATACCAGTTGTCTCTTCAATATCTGAAGCGTTCTTCACATACAATCCTCAACATGACATTTTCTCCAAAAAGAGGACATTTTCTCCCAGAAATGCCAGGACTCTTCGGAATATTTCCCATTTCCTCCCGAATATACAAGATTGCATTCCTCAAGAGTACCGTTTCTCCCGGAATTGTGGCATTTTATCACAGATAGACCAGTTTTATCCCCAAGAGAGCTCATTTTCTCCCAGAAATAGCAGGACTCTCTGAAATAACTCCCATTTTCTAAGAAAAATGCTGCTTTACACTCCTCAAGATCTCACTTACTCCCATCAAGATGGCATTTGGTCACAGAAATACCAGCTTCTGCCCCCCAAAAGAGGAAATTATCTCCCAAAACAAGACATTTTCTCCCAGAGATACCACTGCTCTTAGAAATGCCTCCCATTTCATCCCAAGAATACTACTTGACGCTCCTCAGGATCACACTTACTCCCATCTAAATGGCCTTTTCTCCTAGAAAGACCAGCTTTCTCCCAAAGATGGCAGACATTCCCCCAGAAATACAGGCTTATTCTTAGAAAACGGCCTTTTCCCCAAAATACCAGCTTTCTCACAAACACCTGTCATTTTCCAACCAAGGATGCTACCATCTCCCCGAAACAACAGTTTTCCCAGAAATACCTTTCTTTTTCTTTTGGTAATATTCCCCTAGAAATGTGGCATTTTCTTTCAGAAATACTGCATTGCTTTTGGAAATATGATTTCTTTTTCCGGAATATGGTATTTTCTCCCCTCATTGGAATGTGTCATTTAAATGCTCAAGTTTTCTCTAGATGCGCTGTTTAATTTCTCCGAAAAAATTTAAAAAATGACATTTTCCCTGAGATATAGCATTTTTAGGAGATATATTTGTCATTTTTCTCACAGATAATTTATTTTTCCCTAGGTGTGGCGTTTTCTTCCAGAAATTCCACGTTTTTCACAAATTTATGATCCTTCCCTTTCAAACGAGTTCAGAAAATTGTTATTTCCGGGGAACAATTTTGATATTAAGGACAAAAGTGACATTCCTTTGGAAAATATCTTTTTTTTTGGAGAATGCTGATATTTCTGATGTGAAGAGCTCCAATTCGTGGAATGAGACTAGTATTTCTCATGACAATGTGATATTTCTGAGGAAGTGGAGGATTCTGCCTGTACACAAGGCGACCATGGAGCAGATTCCAGCAACTCAAACTCTCCGCAGCGGTTCAGCGCGAGTGCCGCTTTCTGCCTTCCGCAGCAATCTCGTTTTTCTCGGGTGCCGAGAATGTGCGACATCAGGCTACCGCATTGCCTGCAAGCAGGGGCTTTTTTCTCCGCAGGAAAGAATCCACAGCTCTCGACTTTCTGTAACGTCCTCCCTGAAAGCACAACGTGTGCCGCTCCTCGGACTTCTAGCTGCCTTCTTAGAGGGGATTTTCCCTTCTACTCTCTTCGTCACAGAATGCTGACGTGTAGCATCGCAGAGCCACACCAAAACGCCATGTTGCTAGGAATAAAGGGAAAGACAGAAGAATGAGAGAGAAGCGGAGTGCAGAATGCACGGGCACAAGGAGAAGTGAGAAGCGCTCCTTTGCGATGTGCGCAGAAGAAGCCGCTCGTCGCAGAAAAGCATCCGGCTGAAGTCGCTCTTTCTCGGCATCCAAGAGAAGCGAGACCACTGCTGAAGCGTGAATACGGCATTCTGGGAGAACCGCGATGTACCGGCCAGCAACTGCAAACTCTCCGGAGCGGTTCAGCGCGAGTGCCGCTTTCGACGCACGAGAGCGAAATAGCAGAATTGCGATGCCGAGGACGAGCGAATTCAGCGTACTGCGTTGCCTGAAAACAGGGTTTTTTTCTCCGAGGGAAAGAATCCACAGCTCTCGACTTTCTGTAACGTCCTCCCTGAAAGCACAACGTGTGCCGCTCCTCGGACTTCTAGCTGCCTTCTTAGAGGGGATTTTCCCTTCTACTCTCTTCGCCACAGAATGCAGACGTGTAGCATCGCAGAGCCACACCAAAACGCCATGTTGCTAGGAATAAAGGGAAAGACAGAAGAATGAGAGAGAAGCGGAGTGCAGAATGCACGGGCACAAGGAGAAGTCAGAAGCGCTCCTTTGCGATGTGCGCAGAAGAAGCCGCTCGTCGCAGAAAAGCATCCGGCTGAAGTCGCTCTTTCTCGGCATCCGAGAGAAACGAGACCGCTGCTGAAGGCTGAAAGCGGCGTTCGGGGAGAACCGCGATTTCGCAGCCAGCAACTGCAAACTCTCCGGAGCGCTTCTGCGCGAGTGCCGCTTTCGACGCTCGGGAGCGAAAGGACGGAATTCCTTTGCCGAGAACGTGCGAATTCAGCCTACTGCTTTTCCTCCGAAGAGGCGTTCCTTTGTCCTCAGGCAAGAATCGATCGCTCTCCACTTTCTATAATATTCTCCGTGAGAGCAGCACATCTGCAGGTACCCGATTATTCAGGTGCCTTATTAGTAAGTGCTCTCCATTTTTCTCTTCTTCATCCCAGAATGCAAGAAATGTCTTAGTAGACCAAACGTCACCTTTGGCATTGTCCTGTAGTATTTTGTGGATGAAGCGTGAAGCATATGTAAGAAAAGCTGTATTTCTGGTAGAAAACTTCATCGGTTTGAGGAGAAAGCTGGTTTTTCAGGGAGCAAGTCTCCTTCTCTGGGGAGGAAACGTCCTCTTTCGGATGGCCAAGTTAGACTTGTGGGAGGAACAGCCACGGATTTGGGAGAAGGGTGGTATTTGTGGGGGAAAATGGCATAGGTCTGGAAGAAAATGTATTCTTTCGGATTAAAATATGATAGTTGTGGTGGAATACACGATGTGTTTGGGCAAAAAGCAGCATTTCTGGGAGCTAATCTCATTGGATTGGAGAAAGCTGGTATTTCTGGGAGCTAATGTGTTCTTTTTGAAAGCAAATGCCGTCCTTTGGGTGAAAAACGGGCATTTCTGGGAGAAAATGTCATGGAATGGGGAGAAATCTGGTATTTCTGAGCAAAATATGACATAGATGAGGGAGAAAGGTGGGAAATGGTGGGAAAGAATGTCTTGTATTGGAGAGCAACGGTGGACTTTTTGGTGTGCCAAGTGGTCTCCTGGGGGGAAAACATGGTAAATACGGGAGACAATGTCCTCTGGAGGAGTGTCAAGTAATATTTTGGGGAGCAAATGTCAGGTATTTCTCAGCAAAGTGGTGTTTTGGGGAGATAGTAGCATCCTTGGTTGGAAAATGACGTGTTTGCGAGAAAGCTGGTATTTTGAGAAAAAAAGTCGTATTTTGAAGAAATAGCGTCAAGTAGTACTCTTGGGATGAAATGGGAGGTATTTCTAAGAGAAGTGGAATTTCTGGGAGAAATTGTCTTGTTCTGGGAGAAAATGTCCTGTTTTGGGGGGCAGAAGCTGGTATTTCTGTGACAAAATGCCATCTTGATGGGAGTAAGTGTGATCTTGAGGAGTGTAGCGCAGCATTTTTGGTAGAAAATGGGAGCTATTTCTTAGAGTGGCGGTATTTCTGGGAGAAAACGAGCTCTATTGGGGATAAAAATGGTGTATGTGGGAAAATATGCCACATTTCTGGAAGAAACTGTCCTCTTGAGGAGTGTAATGTTGTATATTCAGGAGGAAATGGGAAGTATTCCAAGAGTCCAGGTATTTCTGGCAGAAAATGTCTCATGTGGGGGGATGAAGGTGATGTATCTGTGAGAAAGCCGGTGTTTCTAGGAGATAATGCCAGGAATTTGTGAGAAAAGAGATGCTTGAGAGGGAAAAGGCCATCTCTTTGGGATCGAAGTGGTATTTCTGGGAGAAAATGCCCCAAATCCGGGAGTAGGTGTCATCATGAGGCATGTCGTGGAGTAGATTTGGGAGGAAATGGAGGTATTCCTAAGAGTAGTGGTATTTCTGGGAGCAAATGTCGTCTTTGGGGAAGACAATGTCCTCTGGAGGGAAGAAAGCAGGTCTTTCTTCCCAAAAAGGTCATCCGATTGGGAGAAAATCTCCTCTCTTGGGGAGAAAAGTGGTCTTTCTGGGAGCAAGTGTCCTCTTCTTGGTTGCAAGTGTCCCATTGGGTCTTGTCATGGAGGCTTTTTGGGAGAAAGCGTGTGGCAATTGTCAGAGGATGGGTATTTCTGGGAGAAAAAATCCTCGTTTTGGAAGAGAAGGTGAAATTTCCAAGGGAGAAGTGGTATTTCTGGGAGCGAATGAGAGTTGAGGGAGTGTCACGGAATTAACTAGATCAGTTTATGCCCGTCACAGGGGGCAGTAGGCCCCTGCCCTCCCCACCCCCCGCCTGGCCCCACAGAATGGGAAGGAAGGGGGAAAAGAAAAAAACAGCGGCAACAATCTATGGAGGTAAACTTATTTTACTAAGTATGGGATCGGAATGCAAAATAATACAATATAATACAATCTAATTGAAATTGAGACTAATAAATCAAATAAGATATGAGAGAGAGTTCCCGAGACCGAGTCAAACCTGAAAAAGCTTGGAACGGCTAGGAAAGCACCCTCCAGCACCCACTGCCAGGCAGTAAGAGACCGCCCCACCCGGAAGGGTCAGATCCCATGGCTTCCGTCATGTACAGGGATAGGTACGTAGAATTAGAGCATTAACACTTTAATTCCAGTACACGATGTTTTGATGTGGAATATTGAAAATCCAATAAAAAAAAACCAAAACCATGACAGGGAGACAAGTGGGAAAGGGTGGGAAAGAATGTCTAGTCTTGGAGAGCCACGGTGGTCTTTTTGGTGCGCCAAGTGGTCGCCTGGGGAGAAAACATGGTAAATAGGGGAGACAGTGTCCTCGGGAGGAGTGTCAAGTAGTCTTTTGGAGAGCAAATGTCAGGTATTTCTCAGCAAAGTGCTGTTTTGGGGAGATAGTAGCATCCTTGGTTGGAAAATGACAGGTGTTTGTGAGAAAGCTGGTATTTTGGGGAAAAAGACCGTATTTGGAAGAATAAGCAGGAATTTCTGGGGGAATATATCCCACCTTTGGGAGTAAACGGGACTTTGTGGGAGAAAATGTCCTGTATTTGGGAGAAACCTGGTCTGTGTGGGAGAAAAGGCCATTTAGATGGGAGTAAGTGTGATCCTGAGGAGCGTCAAGTAGTATTCTTGGGATGAAATGGGAGGTATTTCTAAGAGAAGTGGTATTTCTGGGAGAAAATGTCTTGTTTTGGGCAGAAACTTTCATCGATCTGTGCGAATACTGTTTTTCTTGAAGAAAATGTCTTCTTGTGGGTGGAAAAGTTCACATCTATGCGAGAAAGCTGGTATTTTTGAGAGAAAATGTCCTTGTTTTTTGGTGGAAAGGATGTTTGGGGGACTAGAATAGTGATGGATGGGATAGGATGACAATGCGACGTCTTTGTGAGCCAAGTGGTATTTCTGAGGGAAAACGTCCAGTATTTGGGATAGAAAGAGTATATCTGAGATCAAATGCCATATTTCTGGGAGAAAATGTCTTCTTGTGGGTGGAAAAGTTCATATGTATGCGAGAAAGCTGGTATTTTTGGGAGAAAATGTCTGATGTAGGGGGAAGAAGGTCATGTGTCTGTGAGAATGCAGGTGTTTCTGGGAGAAAATGCCAGGTATTTGTGAGAAAACAGATGCTTGAGAGGGAAAAGGCCATCTCTTTGGGATCAAAGTGGTATTTCTGGGAGAAAATGCCCCAAATGTGGGAGTAAGTGTCATCATGAGGCGTGTCATGGAGTAGATTTGGGAGGAAATGGAGATATTTCTAAGAGAAGCGGTATTTCTGGGAGAAAATGTCGTCTTTGGGGAAGAAAATGTCCTCTGGAGGGAAGAAAACATGTCTTTCTTACAGAAAATGTCATCCAATTGGGAGAAAATCTCCTCTCTTGGGGAGAAAAGTGGTCTTTCTGGGAGGAAATGACATAGGTGAGGGAGAAAAGTGGGAAAGAATGTCCTGTATTGGAGAGCAACGGTGGTCTTTTTTTGGTGTGCCATGTGGTCTCTCGGGGAGAAAACGTGGTAAATAGGGGAGACAATGTCCTCTGGAGGAGTGTCAAGTAGTATTTTGGAGAGCAAATGTCAGGTACTTCTCAGAAAAGTGCTGTTTCTGCAGTTTTCTACACTAAATTAAACATTTTCTTCCACAAATACCAGTTCTCGCCCCAATATTAAGACAGCTTCTCCCAGAAATACCAGCTTTCTCCCCAGAAATATGCCATTGTCGGCCAGATATACCAGTTTTCTCCCAAATATAGAATATTTTTCACCCACAGATACCAGCTTTCTCCCCAAATCAGGACTTTTTCTCCCAGAAATGCAAGATTGTTTCCCAAACATAGGACATTTTCTACCAAAATACCACTTTTCTCCCCCTAAATATTATATTTTCTTCAAGGAATACCCGATTTCAACTCAAATATGGGACCTTTTCTCCCACAAATACCAGGTATCCCCCCAGAAATAGGACATTTTATCCCAGAAATACCCGTTTTATTCCCAAAACAGGATATTTTCTCCCACAAATACCTGTTTTATCCTCCAAAACAGGACATTTTCTCCCACAAATACCACCTTTCTCCCCCAAAACACGTCTTTTCTCCCACAAATACCAGCTTTCTCCCCAAATCAGGACTTTTTCTCCCAGAAATGCAAGATTGTTTCCCAAACATAGGACATTTTCTACCAGAAATACCACTTTTCTCCCCCTAAATATTATATTTTCTTCAAGGAATACCCGATTTCAACTCAAAAATAGGACATTTTCTCCCACAGATACCAGATTTCTCCTTCCAGATTGGACATTTTCTTCCAGAAATGCCAGTTTTCTCCCAAATATAGAACATATTCTCCCACAAATACCAGTTTTCTGCCTCAAAATCGGCAAGTTTCAACCACAAATACCTGTTTTCTCCACCACATTGGACATTTTCTTCCAAAAATACCAGTTCTCGCCCCAATATTACGACAGGTTCTCCCAGAAATACCAGATTTCTCCCCAGAAATATGTAATTGTAGGCCAGATATAACCATTTTCTCCCAAATATAGGACATATTCTCCCAGAAATAACCGTTTTATCCCCAAAATAAGACATTTTCTCCCAGAAATACCTGTTTTATCCCCGAAAACAGGACATTTTCTCCCACATATACCAGCTTTCTCCCCCCAAATTGGACATTTTCCTCCAGAAATGCCAGTTTTCTCCCAAATATAGAACATATTCTCCCACAAATACCAGCTTTCTGCCTCAAAATAGGGCAGTTTCTCCCAGAAATACCTGTTTTCCTCCACCAAAATAGGACATTTTCTTCTACAAATACCACTTCCCCCCAAATGTTAGGAGAGTCTCTACCAGAATTGGCACTATTCTCCCCAAAATAGGACATTTTCTCCCACAAATACCAGTTTTCTATCCCAAAATAGGACATTCTCTCACGGAAAAACCATTTTCCCTCCATGAAATAGGACAGTTTCTCCCAGAATTACCAGATCTCTGGTAGTTTTGGGAGAAAATGTCCTCTTTTGGGAGAAATGTCATGTTGAGGATTGTATATGAGGAAAGCTTCATATATTTAAGAGACAACTGATATTTCTGGCAGTAACACATTTGGGAGATGAAATGGCCGTCTGATTGTTAGGAGTGGGAAGTAGTGTAATTGGGAGGAAATATGGAGTATTTCTAAGAAAGCTGGTATTTCTGGGAGAAAAGATGGTATTTGCGGGGGAAAATGTCCTCTCTTGGAGGGAATGCTGGCATGTCTGGAAGGAAATCTATTTTGGGAGGAAACTGTGATATGAAGTCTAGAAAAGTCTGATGGTAGGTATCACCCTATGGAGTGTGAAGTAGTACTTGTGGTAGAAAATGTCATCTGTTTGGGAGAATGGTGGTATTTGTGGGAGAGACGATCACAGTTTTGTTGGAAAACGTCACCTTTGGCATTGTCCTGTAGTATTTTGTGGATGAAGCGTGAAGCATATGTAAGAAAAGCTGTATTTCTGGTAGAAAACTTCATCGGTTTGAGGAGAAAGCTGGTTTTTCAGGGAGCAAGTCTCCTTCTCTGGGGAGGAAACGTCCTCTTTCGGGTGGCCAAGTTAGACTTGTGGGAGGAAAAGCCACGGATTTGGGAGAAGGGTGGTGTTTGTGGGGGGAAATGGCATAGGTCTGGAAGAAAATGTATTCTTTCGGATTAAAATATGATAGTTGTGGTGGAATACACGATGTGTTTGGGCAAAAAGCAGCATTTCTGGGAGCTAATCTCATTGGATTGGAGAAAGCTGGTATTTCTGGGAGCTAATGTGTTCTTTTTGAAAGCAAATGCCGTCCTTTGGGTGAAAAACGGGCATTTCTGGGAGAAAATGTCATGGAATGGGGAGAAAGCTGGTATTTCTGGGCAAGAATATTGTATGCTTGGGAAAAAGCGGGTATTTCTGGGAGAGAATGTCCTCTTTTTGGTCGAAATTGTCCTCTGTTTTGGAGAAAGGCGGAGTTTCTGGGAGAAAATTTCATGTGCTTGGGAAAAAGCTGGTATTTCTGGGAGAAAATGTCCTCTTTTTGCTGTAAATGACATCTTGAGGATTATAATGTCGTATTGTTTGGGGAAAGCATGAGGTATTTCTAAGAAAAATGGTAATCCCAGGAGACAGGATCATCGTTCTGGGGGAGTGGGGGTGAGGTGGTATATTTGTGAAAAAGCAGGTATTTCTAGAAGAAAACATCCTCTATTTACGAGACAACTGGGCTTTCTGGCAGAAAAACATTTTGGAGATGAAACGGCCGTCTGATTGTTAGGAGTGTGAAGTAGTGTAATTGGGAGGAAATATGGAGTATTTCTAAGAAAGCTGGTATTTCTGGGAGAAAAGATGGTATTTGTGGGGGAAAATGTCCTCTCTTGGAGGGAATGCTGGTATGTCTGGAAGGAAATCTCTTTTTGGAGGAAACTGCAATCGGAAGAATAGAAAAGTGGTCTTTCTGGTGGAAAATGTCCTCTCTTTTGGGAGAAGGCTGGTCTTTCTGGGCAAAAATGGGGTATTTCTGGAGGGAAATGTGGTCTTTCGAGTTGCAATGTGGTATTTCTGGGAGAAAATGCAACCGACATGAGAGAAAAGTGGTACTTGGGCAGAATCTCTCGGATGTTTGGCTGAAAAACGTCACCTGGAACAGCTGAAAGTCGTATGTTTTGGAGAACATGTCAGTTCTTCTGAAGACAAGTGCTATTTCTGGGAGAGTCTGCCATCTTTGGTTGGAAAAGGTCTCATGTTGGAGAGAATGCTAGCATTTCTGGGAGAGAAGAGCATCTATGTTTGAAAAAGCAGGGAATAGTGAGAGGAAAGGTGCTAGGGTTTGGGGTGAAAACAGCATCTGGAGGGGATGAGCATGGTGTTTCTGGCAGCAAAGTCCTGTATTTCGGGGAGCAAAGTGGTCTTTCTGGGAGAAAGTGTCATCTCTTAGGCAGAAAGCTGGTCTTTCTGTGGTCCAATGCCCTATTCTTGATGGTAAGTATCATCGTGTGGAGTGTGAAGTAGTACTTGTGGGATGAAATGCCATCTCTGTGGGAGAATGGTGGTATTTTGTGGAGATAATGTCATCTTTTTGGAAGAAAGCTGGCTTTTCTGTCAGAAAATGTGATCGTTTGGGCTGAAAATGACATATTTGGGATTGGAGTGTTGTATTTTTTGGAGAAAAAGGAAACTGATCTTTCTGGGCGAAAATATCATGTATTTGGAAGAAAAGTTCCTGTATCTTTGATAAAGCTGGCATTTCTGGGAGGAAATGTCATCTCTTTTGGAGAATGCTTGTATTTCGGGGAGAAAACATCGCATTTTTGGAACAAATTGTCGTATTTCGGATTGAGAAGTGGTCTTTCTGGAAGAAAATATCATGCATTTGGGAGGGAGAGCCTCCTCTTCTCCAGACTGAACAATCCCAGCTCCTTCAGCCGCTCCTCGTAAGGCCTGTGCTCCAGACCCCTCACCACTTTTGGCACCCTTCTTTGAACCCGCTCCAGGCTTCATACCGCTGATGTCTTTGTAAAAGGGCTCCTTGTTCCTGTTAAGCCCAGCGGCCAGGCTGAGTCCAAGCTGGGCCTTTCGGATTTTCCCTCCACGCATCCCAGCAACTTCTCTTTCGGAGTCACCCGTCCCTTCTTCCACTGGACGTAGATTCTCTTCTTCTCCCGCAGCCTCAAGAAGCGCTCCCTGTTCATCCATCCCCGCAGATCTTCTTCCCTCCCCGCCGGCTCATTTTGCTGCTCAGGGGGACAGCCCGCTCCTGCGCCTTTCAGACTTCCTTCCTGAAGAGCCACCAGCCGTCTTGGACCCCTTTACTCTCTCAGAGGGAAACCCAGGGGATTCCCCGACTAGCCTTCCGAATAATTCCAAGTCCCTTCAAGAACACTGACGTGTCCTGCCACAAGACCCACCTCCCACACCTACTGCTGCAGCCATGGGCAGCGTGGGCTGCGCTCACACTCTGACTGCCCTCCCTGTTCTCGGTGGGCAGTCACACCCTTTTCTCGCCTCTTCTCACCTCTTCTCACCAGGCACCTTAGCTGGGCTGCTTTTAGCCTGGCAGAAAAGGCTCAAGGTTCATCTCACAGGTAAGAGGGAGCAGTGCTGACTCCAACCTGCTGCCACAAGCTGCCAGCTGCTGCCAGCCCCAGCACTGGCACAGTGCTTTTCCTGGCTTCAAAAAAGCCCTACCAAGAGCATTTTGGTCGGCCTTTTCCCTTTAGATCCCTTACCCAGTGCAGTCTTACAAATACAGCATTTTTTCCCCAGATACCAGACACCTCGCAAATAGACAATATTTTTCAAAACAGCATGCTTTAAGTCCCAGAAATACCAGTATCCTTAGAAATACCTCACAATTTCTACCAAAAACACTAATTTACACTCCTCAATATCGGACTTACTCCCATCAAGATGGCATTTTGTCACAGAAATACCAGCTTCTGCCCCCAAAATAGGACATTTTCTCCCAAAACAAGACATTTTCTCCCAGAAATACCACTTCTCTTAGAAATACCTCCCATTTCATCCCAAGAATACTACTTGACGCTCCTCAGGATCACACTTACTCCCATCAAAATGGCTTTTTCTCCCAGATACTCCAGGATTCTCCCAAATACACAACATTTTCTCCCACACAGACCAGGTTTCTCCCAAAGATGGCAGACATTCCCCCAGAAATTCCGGCTTATTCTTAAAAATACGGCCGATTACCCCAAATTCCAGCTTTCTCACAAAAATATTTTCCAACCAAGGATGTTACTATCACCCCGAAACAGCACTTTTCTGAGAGATACCTGACATTTGCTCTCCAAAAGACTACTTGACACTCCTACAATGGACATTGTCTCCCCTATTTACCATCTTTTCTCCCCAACACACCACTTGGCACACCAAAAAGACCACCGTGGCTCTCCAAGACTAGACATTCTTTCCCACCCTTTCCCACTTTTTTCCCTCACCTTTGTCATTTGCTCCCTGAAATACCACTTTTCCCTTGAAAATTTCACCTTCTCTTCCAAAACGAGGATATTTGCACCCAGAAATACCCCTTCTCTGACAACTGCCACATGCTTTCTCCCAAAAAGCCTCCATGACAAGACCAAATAGGACACTTGCAACCAAGAAGAGGACGCTTTCTCCCAGAAAGACCACTTTTCTCCCCAAGAGAGGAGATTTTCTCCCAATTGGATGACATTTTCTCTAAGAAAGACCTGTTTTCTTCCCTCCAGAGGACAGTTTCTCCCAGAAATCCCACTACTCTTAGAAATGCCTCCATTTCCTCCCAAATCTACTCCATGACACGCCTCCTGATGACACTCACTCCCAGCTTTCGGGCATTTCCTCCCAGAAATAACAGGACTCTTACGAATATTTCCCATTTCCTCCTGAATATACAGCATTACACTCCTCAAGAGGACACTTTCTTCCAGAAATGTGGCATTTTGTCCCACATACACCATTTTTTCTCCCCAAGAGAGCTCTTTTTCTCCCAGAATTAGCACTACTCCAAGAAATAGCTCCCATTATCTACCAAAAATGCTGCTTTACACTCCCCAACATCACACTTACTCCCATCAGGATGGCATTTTGTCACAGAAATACCAGCTTCTGCCCCCCATAATAGGACTTATTCTCTCCAAAACAAGACATTTCCTCCCAGAAATACCACTTCTCTTAGAAATACCTCCCATTTCATCCCAAGAATACTACTTGACACTCCTCAAGATCACACTTACTCCCATCAAAATGGCTTTTTCTCCCAGATACTCCAGGATTCTCCCAAATACGCAACATTTTCTCCCACACAGACCAGGTTTCTCCCAAAGATGGCAGACATTCCCCCAGAAATTCCTGCTTATTCTTCCAAATACGGCCGATTACCCCAAAATACCAGCTTTCTCACAAACACCTGTCATTTTCCAACCAAGGATGCTACTATCTCCCCAAAACAGCACTTTGCTGAGAAATACCTGACATTTGCTCTCCAAAATACTACTTGACACTCCTCCAGAGGACATAGACTCTCTTGCTTATTTCATTATTATAACATCTTAATATTATTTGATTATATAACATTCCTTTATATAATTTTCATTGATTATACACTGGGCGAGCCAGGCAGGCAAGCCGAATATACTAAAACTTACACAATGTCCTTTCTTTGGAATTTCTGTAAATGGTTCAAGGGGGAGAACATTACCCCCCTAGATAAAATAATTCCAGGGCAGATCCCAGGATTTGCGGGATCCCCTTATTATGAATTGGCAACTATCATTGAAAAATGGGGTCCCCTACGTGTAGTGGGAAACATTTCCCCATATCACCTAGCAGATTACTTTCAGGGACTAGGCAAAGATATATTAGTCACGAGAGAAAGACAGTTAGCTGCTTCTGCAGTGGCATGGCCACTGTTAAATGCTTTAAATAATGCTGAAATAAGGAATAATACTTTAATGAATGAAAATGAACTTTTAAAAGATCGTATTGAAAAGTTAGAACAGGAACTTGGCATGTTAACAGGGAAAAAACCAATTTTACATCTTCCAATAGGTCAAGTTCGTAATATTTCCATAAACAATGACCGGGCTCCTGAATCAACGGACTGCGTTGATCAGGAAAATAAACAATCTAAATCAGATCTTGAATCTCCAATTTTGACGGATGCTCTAGAAGTCCGTCCTGTTATAACTCAAAAAACAAAAAAGGTACAGGACAGACTAGCAGGGGTGCCGCCTGATCATCCATCCCCGCCGGTCTTCTTCCCTCCCCGCCGGCTCATTTTGCTGCTCAGGGGGACAGCCCGCTCCTGCGCCTTTCAGACTTCCTTCCTGAAGAGCCACCAGCCGTCTTGGACCCCTTTACTCTCTCAGAGGGAAACCCAGGGGATTCCCCTACTAGCCTTCCGAATAATTCCAAGTCCCTTCAAGAACACTGACGTGTCCTGCCACAAGACCCACCTCCCACACCTACTGCTGCAGCCATGGGCAGCGTGGGCTGCGCTCACACTCTGACTGCCCTCCCTGTTCTCGGTGGGCAGTCACACCCTTTTCTCGCCTCTTCTCACCTCTTCTCACCAGGCACCTTAGCTGGGCTGCTTTTAGCCTGGCAGAAAAGGCTCAAGGTTCATCTCACAGGTAAGAGGGAGCAGTGCTGACTCCAACCTGCTGCCACAAGCTGCCAGCTGCTGCCAGCCCCAGCACTGGCACAGTGCTTTTCCTGGCTTCAAAAAAGCCCTACCAAGATCATTTTGGTCGGCCTTTTTCCTTTAGGTCCCTTACCCAGTGTGCTCTTACTTATACAAATACAGCGTTATTCCCAAAATATCAGACACCTCACAAATAGACATCATTATTCAAAACAGATGCTATTATCTCCCAGAAATACCAGTTTCCTTAGAAGTAGCTCACAATTTCTACCAAAAATACTAATTTACACTCCTCAATATCGGACTTACTCCCATCAAGATGGCATTTGATCCCAGAAATACCAGCTTCTGCCCCCAAAATAGGACATTTTCTCCCAAAACAAGTGCCACACGCTTGCTCCCAAAAAGCCTCCATACAAAGACCAAATGGGACACTTGCAACCAAGAAGAGGAAAAAGAGGGGGAAAAATATATTATCTGTGTGAAAAATGACAAATATTTCACCTAAAAATGGAATATCTGAGGGAAAATGAAACTTTTTTTAATTTTTTCAAAACAGCGCAAGCTGAGAAAAATTGAGCATTTGAATGAAGAATTCCAATTTGGGGAGAAAATATTATATTCCAGAAAAAGAAATCATATTTCCAACAGCAATGCAGTATTTCTGAAAGAAAATGCCACATTTTTAGGAAAATATAATTAATAGAAAAAGAAAGGTATTTTTCAGAAAACTGCTGTTTCAGGGAGATAGTAGCATGCATGGTTGAAAAATGACATGTGTTTGTGAGAAAGCTAGTATTTTGGGGAAAAAGGCCGTATTTTGAAGAATAAGCAGGAATTTCTGGGGGAATGAAACACATCTTTTGGAGAAACCTGTTAAATCTGGGGCAGATTTGGGGGGCAGAAGCTGGTATTTATGTGACAAAATGCCAGATAGACTTTTACCGTGGAAATTTCACCTTCTCTTCCAAAATGAGGGTTTTTGCTCCCAGAATTATCCCTTCTCTGACAACTGCCACACGCTTTCTCCCAAAAAGCCTCCATGACAAGACCAAATGGGACACTTGCAACTAAGAAGACGACATTTTCTCCAAGAAATACAGCTACTCTTAGAAACACCTCCCTTTCCTCCCAAATCTACTCCATGACACGCCTCCTGATGACACTGACTCCCAGATTTGGGGCATTTTTTCCCAGAAATGCCACTTCTATCCCAAAGAGATGGCCTTTTCCCTCTCAAGCATCTGTTTTCTCACAAATACCTGGCATTTTCTCCCAGAAACACCAGCTTTCTCACAGATAGATGGCCTTCCCCCCCCATGTCAGACATTTTCTCCCAGAAATTCCAGGACACTTTTGAATATTTCCCATTTCATCCCGAATATACAACATTACACTCCTCAACAGCACAGTTTTTTCCAGAAATGTGGCATTTTATCACAGATACACCATTTTTCTCCCCAAGAGAGCTCATTTTCTCCCAGAAATAGCACTACTCCAAGAAATAGCTCCCATTTTCTAACAAAAATGCTGTTTTACACTCACCAAGATCACACTCCCATCAAGATGGCATTTTGTCACTGAAATACCAGCTTCTGCCCCCCATAATAGGACTTATTCTCTCCAAAACAAGACATTTCCTCCCAGAAATACCACTTCTCTTAGAAATACCTCCCATTTCATCCCAAGAATACTACTTGACACTCCTCAAGATCACACTTACTCCCATCAAAATGGCTTTTTCTCCCAGATACTCCAGGATTCTCCCAAATACACAACATTTTCTCCCACACAGACCAGGTTTCTCCCAAAGATGGCAGACATTCCCCCAGAAATTCCTGCTTATTCTTCCAAATACGGCCGATTACCCCAAAATACCAGCTTTCTCACAAACACCTGTCATTTTCCAACCAAGGATGTTACTACCACCCCGAAACAGCACTTTTCTGAGAGATACCTGACATTTGCTCTCCAAAAGACTACTTGACACTCCTACAATGGACATTGTCTCCCCTATTTACCATGTTTTCTCCCCAACACACCACTTGGCACACCAAAAAGACCACCGTGGCTCTCCAAGACTAGACATTCTTTCCCACCGTTGCCCACTTTTCTCCCTCAACTATGTCATTTCCTTCCAGAAATACCACTTTTCCCTTGGAAATTTCACCTTCTCTTCCAAAAAGAGGACATTTGCTCCCAGAAATACCCATCCTCTTACAACTGACACACGCTTTCTCCCAAAAAGCCTCCATGACAAGACCCAATGGGACACTTGCAACCAAGAAGAGGACGCTTTCTCCCACAAATACCACTTTTCTCCCCAAGAGAGGAGATTTTCTCCCAATTGGATGACATTTTCTGTAAGAAAGACATGTTTTCTTCCCTCCTGAGGACATTTTCTTCCCCAAAGACGACATTTGCTCCCAGAAATACCGCTTCTCTTAGAAATATCTCCATTTCCTCCCAAATCTACTCCATGACACGCCTCATGATGACACTTACTCCCACATTTGGGGCATTTTCTCCCAGAAATGCCACTTCTATCCCAAACAGATGACCTTTTCCCTCTCAAGCATCTGTTTTCACACAAATTCCTGGCATTTTCTCCCAGAAACACCAGCTTTCGCACAGATACATCACCTTCTCCCCCCCACATCAGACATTTTCTCCCAGAAATATGGCATTTGATCACAGATAGACTCTTTCTATCCCAAATCTGGGACATTTTCCCTCAGAAATACCACTTTGCTCACAAAGACGCCACATTGTCATCCAGGATCACTATTCTAGTCCCTTACACATCATCTCTTCCACCAAAAAACAAGGACATTTTCTCCCAGATAGACCACTTTTCTCCTAACTATGTGACCCATTATCCTGGAAATACAATCTTTTTCCTACAAATATGGCATTTTGTCACAGAAATACCAGCTTTCATGCATAGAGATGATCTTTTCCACCCACAAGAAGACATTTTCTTGAAGCACAGTTTTCTCACAGATCGATGAACGTTTCCACCCAAAACAAGACATTTTCTCCCAGAAATACTACTTCGATCCCAAACAGATGGCCTTTTCCCTCTCAAGCATCTGTTTTCTCACAAATTCCTGGCATTTTCACACAGAAACACCAGCTTTCTCACAGATACATCACCTTCTCCCCCCCACATCAGACATTTTCTCCCAAAATACTGGGACTCTTAGGAATATTTCCCATTTTCACCCTAATATACAACATTACACTCCTCAAGCAGACAGTTTCTTCCAGAAATGAGGCATTGTATCACAGACAGACCAGTTTTATCCCCAAGATAGCTCATTTTCTCCCAGAAATTGCAGTACTCTTAGAAATAGCTCCTCAAAATACCACTTCTCTCTCACGTCAATTGCATTTTCTCCCAGAAATACCACACTGCAACTCCAAAGAACACATTTCCCTCCAGAAATACCCTATTTTTGCCCAGAAATACCAGCCTTCTCCCAAAAGAGAGGACATCTTCTAGCAGAAAGACCACTTTTCTATCCTTCCGATTGCAGTTTCCTCCAAAAAGAGATTTCCTTCCAGACATACCAGCATTCCCTCAAATAGAGGACGTTTTCCCCCGGAAATACCATCTTTTCTCCCACATTTTCTCCCACAAGAATTGCTTTTTCTTACTAAATACGATATTTCCTACCCAACGAAGGAGATTTTCTCCATGAAAAACCATTATTCTCCCCAAATAGATGACATTTTATACCAGAAACACAGATTTTCTTAAATATACTACCTAGTTTTTGTGTGCTTCTGAGTTTCTACAATTCCGAAGCCTGTGACGAAAATGTAGAGACGGGAAAAGCTTTTCTACTAAGACATTTCTTGCATTCTGGGATGAAAAAGAGAAAAATGGAGAGCACTTTCTAATAAGGCAACTGAATATTCGGGGACCTACGGATGTGGTGCTCTCACGGAGAACGTTATAGAAAGTCGAGAGCAATCTATTCTTGCCTGCGGACAAAAACCCCTGTTCGGAGGAAAAGCAGTATGCTGAATTCGCACGTTCTCGGCATCAGAATTCCGCTACTTCGCTCTCGTGGGTGGACAGCGCCACACTCTGTTAAGCGCTACGGAGAGTTTGCAGTTGCTGGCCGAGTAATCGCGGTTCTCCCCAAATGCCGCTTTCAGCCTTCAGCAGCGGTCTCGTTTCTCTCGGATGCCGAGAAAGAGCGACTTCAGCCGGATGCTTTTCTGCGACGAGCGGCTTCTTCTGCGCACATCGCAAACGAGCGCTTCTCACTTCTCCTTGCGTCCATGTAGAATGCACTATGCTTGTCTCTCATTGTTCTGTCTTCCCCTTTATTTCTATTTTTTGTGTGTTTCTCCGTTGCTACTACACTTCAGCGTTCTGTGACAAATAGAGTAGAAGGGAAAACCCCCTCTAGTAAGGCAGCTAGAAGTTCGAGGAGCGACAGCTGTAGTACTCTCAGGGAGGACGTTACAAAAAGTCGAGTGCCATTCTTTCTGTACTGCAGAGAAAAAAGCTCCTGCTCGGAGGCAATGCGTAGGCTGAAGTCGCACGTTCTCGATTCCCAAGGAAAATGAGATTGCTGCTGAAGGCTGAAGGCGGCACTCGCGGTGAACCGTTGCAGAGAGTTTGAGTTGCTGGAAACTGGTACATAGAATCCTCCACGCTGTGCTGCGTATGAAGTGCATATATCTTTCTTTCGACTGACAGTTCGTATTCATAAGGAATATGACCTTACAATCAAAAATACCAAATTAATCAGAAATATCACATTATCATCCAGAAATACCAATCTCATTCAAAAAATTGGAGCTTTTCACCAAGAAAAGCCTATTCACTCCACAAAAGTGACATTTCACATCAGAAATACCAGCATTTAAAAAAAAAAAAAAAAGATATTTTCCAATGAAATATCACTTTTCTCCCTAATATATGAAACTTTTCCTGGGAAATAACAATTTTCTGAATTCTTATGAAAGGAAAAGATCATAAATTTGTGAAAAACGTGGAATTTCTGAAAGAAAATGCCATACCTAGGGGAAAAATATATTCTCTCTGAGAAAAATGACAAATGTTTCAGCTAAAAATGGAATATCTCAGGGAAAATGTCACTATTTTGCTTTTTTTGGAAAAATAAAACAGCGTATCTAGAGAAAACTTGAAGTATTTGAATGAAACATTCCATTTTGGGGAGAAAATATCATATTCCTGAAAAAGAAATCGTGTTTCCAATTGCAATGCGGTATTTCTGAGAAAAAATACCACATTTTCAATGTATTTGAATTTATTTGAGTATTGAATAATATTTGAGTATTTTTAATAGAAAAAGTAAAGTATTTCTCAGAAAACTGCTATTTGCAGGTGATACTAGCATACTTGGTTGGAAAATGACATCTCTTTAAGAGAAAGCAGGTATTATGGGAAAAAATGCATTTTTAAAAAATAAGCCCAAAATAAGGAAATGGAGGTACTTCTGAGAGTACCGGTATTCCTGGGAGAAAACGTCCTCTTTGGGGAAGAAAATGCTCTCTTGAGGGAAGAAAACAGGTATTTCTTCCCGAAAATCACAGAATCACAGAATCACAGAATTGTAGGGGTTGGAAGGGACCTCCAGAGATCATCGAGTCCAACCCCCCTGCCAAAGCAGGCTCCCTACACCAGGTCGCACAGGTAGGCGTCCAGGCGGGTCTTGAATATCTCCAAAGAAGGAGACTCCACAACCTCCCTGGGCAGCCTGTTCCAGTGCTCCGTCACCCTCACTAAAGAAGTTCTTGCGCACATTGGTGCGGAACTTCCTGTGCTCCAGCTTCTGGCCGTTTCCCCTTGTCCTGTCTCCGCACACTGCTGAAAAGAGTCTGGCCTTATCACTTTGCCCCCCACACCTTAGACATTTATAGACCTGGATCAGGTCTCCTCTCAGACTTCTCTTCTCAAGGCTGAACAGACCCAGTTCTCTTAGCCTTTCTTCATAGGGGAGATGTTCCAGGCCCTTCACCATCTTTGTGGCTCTCCGCTGGACTCTTTCCAAGAGATCCCTGTCTTTTTTATACTGGGGAGCCCAGAACTGGACACAGTACTCCAGATGAGGCCTTACCAGGGCAGAGTAGAGGGGGAGGATCACCTCCCTCGACCTGCTGGCCACGCTCTTTTTAATGCACCCCAGAATGCCATTGGCCTTTTTGGCCACAAGGGCACACTGCTGGCTCATGGCCAACCTGTCATCCACCAGGACACCCAGGTCCCTCTCTGCAGAGCTCCTCTCCAGCAGCTCATCCCCCAACCTGTACTGGTGCACGCAATTATTCCTCCCTAGATGCAAGACTCTACACTTGCTTTTGTTAAACATCATCTGGTTTCTTTCTGCCCAGCTCTCCAGCCTGTCCAGGTCTCGCTGAATGGCAGCACAGCCTTCAGGCGTGTCAGCCAGTCCTCCCAACTTCGTATCATCAGCAAACTTGCTGAGGGTGGCCACTGTCCCCTCATCAAGGTCATTGATGAAGATGTTGAACAAGACCGAACCCAGCACCGACCCCTGGGGAACACCGCTGGTTACAGGCCTCCAACCAGACTCTGCACCGCCAACAACAACCCTCTGCGCTCTGCCAGTCAGCCAGTCCTCAACCCACCTCACTGTCCACTCATCTATCCCGCACTTCCTCAGCTTTGTTATAAGGATGCTGTGGGAGAAAGTGTCAAATGCCTTGCTGAAATCAAGGTAGACTACATCCACTGCTTTCCCTCCATCCACCCAGCCAGTGACAACATCGCAGAAGGCTACCAGGTTGGTCAAGCACCCCCTGGTGAACCCATGCTGACTACTCCTGATGACCTCCTTTTCTTCCAGTTGTCTGGAGATGGCATCCAGCACAATCTGTTCCATTACCTTCAGTATCTCCGCCTTCTCAGCATCCCCCGTTACCAGAACACCCCCCTCACTTAGTAGGGGACCTACATTCTCCCTAGTCTTCCTTTTACTGTTAACATACTTAAAAAAGCATTTTTTATTATCCTTTACCACCTTTGCTAGATTCAATTCCAGGTGGGCTTTAGCCTTCCTCGTCGCATCCCTGCAGGCCCTGACATCATTTCTATATTCTTCCCGAGTGGTCAGACCCTTTTTTCACATTTCATGGACCTTCTTTTTCCCTTTGAGTTTGCGCATGAGCTCCTTGCTCATCCACACAGGTCTCCTGCCACCTTTTCCCAATTTCTTGCTCACAGGGACGCACCGATCCTGAGCTTGGAAGAAGAGCTGTTTAAATGCCGTCCAGCTCTCACAGGCCCCCTTATCTTCTAACGCCCTAGCCCACGGGATAGCTCCAAGTAGGTCCCGGAAGAGATCAAAGTTGGCTCTCCTAAAGTCCAGGGTAGCAATCCTACTTTTTGCTTTGCTTCTTCCACTCAAGATCTTGAACTCCACCATCTCGTGATAACTACAACCCAAGCTACCCCCAACTTTTACTTCCTTAACAAACCCATCCTTATTTGTGAGAATAAGGTCCAGTAACACCCCTCCCCTCGTTGGTTTCTCCACCACCTGCATCAGAAAGTTGTCTTCGACACATTGCAGGAACTGTCTGGACCGCGCGTGCCTGGCCACGTTGCTTTTCCAGCAAATATCTGGATAATTGAAGTCCCCCATAAGCACCAGCGCCTGGGATTGCAACGCTACTTCCAGAAAATGTCATCCAATTGGGAGAAAATCTCCTCTCTTGGGGAGGAAAGTGGTCTTTCTGGGAGAAAGCGTCCTCTTCTTGGTTGCAAGTGTCCCATTTGGTATTGCCATGGTGGATTTTTGGGAGAAAGCGTGTGACAGTTGTAAGAAAAGGGGTATTTCTGGGTGCAAATATGCTCGTTTTGGAAGAGAATGTGACATTTCCAAGGGAAAAGTGGTAATTCTGGGAGCAAATGAGATAGTTGAGGGAGAAAAGTGGGAAAATGTGGGAAAGAATGTCTTGTATTGGAGAGCAACGGTGGTCTTTTTGGTGCGCCAAGTGGTCTCCTGGGGAGAAAACATGGTAAATAGGGGAGACAATATCCTCTGGAGGAGTGTCAAGTAATATTTTGGGGAGCAAATGTCAGGTATTTCTCAGAAAAGTACTGTTTTGGGGAGATAGTAGCATCCTTGGTTGGAAAATGACAGGTGTTTGTGAGAAAGCTGGAATTTGGGGTAATCGGCCGTATTTTTAAGAATAAGCAGGAATTTCTGGGGGAATGTATCCCATCTTTGGGAGGAAACGGGTCTTTGTGGGAGAAAATGTGTATTTGGGAGAAAACTGGTCAAAATGGGAGAAAAAGCCATTTTGATGGGAGTAAGTGTGATCTTGAGGAGTGTCAAGTAGTATTCTTGGGATGAAATGGGAGGTATTTCTAAGAGAAGTGGTATTTCTGGGAGGAAATGTCTTGTTTTGGAGAGAATAAGTCCTATTATGGGGGGCAGAAGCTGGTATTTCTGTGACAAAATGCCATCTTGATGGGAGAAAGTGTGATCTTGAGGAGTGTAAAGCAGCATTTTTGTTAGAAAATGGGAGCTACTTCTAAGAGTAGTGCTATTTCTGGGAGAAAATGAGCTATACTGGGGATAAAAATGGTGTATCTGTGATAAAATGCCACATTTCAGGAACAAACTGTCCTCTTGAGGAGTGTAATGTTGTATATTAGGGAAGAAATGGGAAATATTCAAAAGAGTCCTGGAATTTCTGGGAGAAAATGTCTGACATGGGGGGGGAAGGCCATCTATCTGTGAGAAAGCTGGTGTTTCTGGGAGAAAATGCCAGGTATTTGTGAAAAAACAAATGTTTGAGAGAGGAGAGGAGAGGAGAGGAGAGGAGAGGAGAGGAGAGGAAAGGAGAGGAGAGGAGAGGAGAGGAGAGGAGAGGAGAGGAGAGGAGAGGAGAGGAGAGGAGAGGAGAGGAGAGGAGAGGAGAGGAGAGGAGAGGAGAGGAGAGGAGAGGAGAGGAGAGGAGAGGAGAGGAGAGAGAGGAGAGGAGAGGAGAGGAGAGAGAAGAGAAGAGAAGAGAAGAGAAGAGAAGAGAAGAGAAGAGAAGAGAAGAGAAGAGAAGAGAAGAGAAGAGAAGAGAAGAGAAGAGAAGAGAAGAGAAGAGAAGAGAAGAGAAGAGAAGAGAAGAGAAGAGAGAGAAGAGAAGAGAAGAGAAGAGAAGAGGAGAAGAGAAGAAATACGTAAGAAAAGAAAGGAGGATCTCCGTCCCCTCTTGGGAGCTGCATTGAGACTTGCAGTGCCTCTGGCTTCCCCAGAATTACTTTCTCCAGGCTGATTCATAGGTGCTGGCACTTCTCTAAAGCCAAGAGCAGCTGCTGATGGGAGGTAGGAAGTTGAGGCTCATGAGCTCTGCAGCATCTCCCAGTATGGTACCAGAGGAGGCGGGAATGATATTGCAGAAGAAGATGAGAAGCTCCCCAGCAGGAAGCCGGAAACCCTGCAGAAAGCTGCGGGAGAGTCGGAGCACGTGTGGATGCCCAGGAGGTAATGCAGCCCCAGTATTGAGAAGCGCGTGGCCATGGAATGCTGCGGCCCAAGAACAGAGCTATTCTGCCTTTGCAGAATAGCTGGCATCCCAAGGAGGACTTGTCTGTCCTTGTAAAAAGCAGGGGGGGAGCACAAATGCATGTCCAAATGGTTGCTGGTTGCTTGGGAGATCAAATCCTCCTGGCCTCCGAGCTGGAGGCAGCCTGCGGGTAACATCTCCTTGGTCCGATCGTGCAGCACCTGAGCAAGAACTGCCTGCACGAGGGTCATCTTAATTTCTCTGTTCTTTTACTTAAAGTAAACCCATTGGGAGACCTATTGGTGTTGGTTTCCTAAAATTTGGATCTGGGAGGCAACCACGCCCTTTGCTTATGATGGAAGCACAGAAGTGATGCGGGCGCTCGCTGAGGTCACAATCGTCGCCGAGGTGGGAGCGTTTGTGGCACAGCCGGTGAGCAGAGCTGGTGCTCTGGTGAGCGTGCTGCACGCAGAGACTGAGCTGTGAGCTTTCCTTGAGAGATCGCCCTGTGAGAGCCCGTCGGAAGCCCTGCTGCGGCGTGTGCGTGAGCTGGGCACAGCTCAGGCTGAGCAGGCCGAGCAGGTGAGCTGGGTTTGGTGCTGGCTGGTTGCTGGGAGGTGTCTCAGCAGGAAAGCTGGGCTGGGGTGGGCACGCTGCATCAGCCCTCGTCCCGGCTGGCGGTGAGACAGAGGGAGTTTTCTTCAGGACAGCAACACCAGCCATGTGCTTCAAGGCGCGTAACTATTGAGGAGATGGAGAACGCTTGCTGTCAGAAATCATGGCAGCTGTACAGGAACTGGGTGTATTTTGGGGACAGTCCTTGTAACAGCTGGTTTCGAGACACTGCCCTGCCCGAGAGTCTAAACTGCACAGCAAAAGAATGCTAGGAAAATGCTTCTTCCTCACTGTTTTTCACTTGCAGGTTCTTTCCTTAGGGTTCCTTTTTCCTTTCCAAAAGGAGATTTTGGGGATCGAGGCACTTGAAGAAAGAGTGAAGCCAGCTCTTTCCAACAGCGCGGGCAGTCCCTGTGGAGAGGATCCCACGAACTTGAGCTTCCTCTGAGACGTTCCCCAGCATGTCTCAGCAGGGAGACGGACGCAGTTCCCATCCCTGCTTTGCGCGTGGAAAGGTATGGCTGGGTTTCTTTAGCTTGGGTTTCTCCTTTCTCTGGTTTTGGAGGGGAAGGGGTGGAGCAGGGGGAGCCCTACTGGTCCTTTGTAAGCTCAGTAAGCGGTTGGGTTGTGCACTTGCAGCAACAGGACAGCATTGCCAGGCTCCTTAACCTGCTGGGGCAGGGTGGCAGCAGAGAGCGGGCACTGCCCTCGTGCCAGCTGCGCCTGGTTATGGTTTGCTAGGTCCCTGCTGCCCTGGGTTTCTGCTGAGAAGTTTGTTCTAGCTGCCTGCAGTAGTAAAGGGTGGGGAAGAAACGGTGGTGAAAAGCTAAGGCTCTGCACGGTAATTTTGCCTGGATTGAACTGTGGCACCTGAAGTCACTGTTTCCCTCAGAACAATGCTGGTGTTCTGCAGGTGTGTTGGTTTAACCCCCTGAAGTGACATGTGAGAGCACCCATCTTCTCCACCTGAACGATAAGAAAGCTGGATATGCCCAGAAATTGCAGCGTGTGCAGATGTTGTGAATGCGCTCCCAAATGTTTCCTTTAGTGATAACTAACGTCTCAGCACTCTGATATCCCATCTCTGGCACCATGTGGAACGCTGCATCTCTCTGCAAACGCTGGGTGCCCGTTTCCATGGACCTTCCTTTATTTCTCTCCTCAGAAGCAGCGCGGCGTGGTTCCCTGTGTTAGGGAGCAGCAGCCAGCGGGCTGCCAGAGATCCAACAGCGCCTTGCAGCGCACAGAGGGACGCGATGGGGACGGACCATCCTTAGCACCACGCAAAAGTGAGTCTCTTCAGTCCTCTGTCATGAAGTATGGAAGAATGCATTTTAAGTATTACTTCTGAGTGGTGCAGCGCTGTAGGGATGTCAGGTAACCATGGTGGAAGCACTGGGGAGGCTGACAGCGACAGCTGCTGGCATCAGTGAGACAGAAGTGTGTGCGTAAGTGGTGGTGCTCAGAGCTGAGTGCATTCCCTCTAGGGACAAAAAATCCACGTCTCGACTTTGGCAGCTGATAGCGTTTTGTTTGCTGATGCAGCTTTGCTCTGCAGAATGCAGAGCTGTCAGGCAGAACGCGGTTCCTCTGCTGCCATCTGAGCAGGAGTGAGAGCAGTAATGGTTTGTGTTAAACTGCGCATTGCAGTTTACAGATCAGTTTCAGTTCTGGCTGTAGAAGAGTGTCTTTTGGTTTTTGGGGGGTGGACGTGGGCTAACAGGACAGTGATGCTCCTGGAGTCTGTGAAATCAACACACAATCTGTTGTTGTAGGGACGGAGCCTGCGCGTCCATGGAATGGTGCTGGGCTTGGGGGGAAACGAAAAGCCTCCCCAGGTAAGAAGCTCTTGTGAGCCGTGGTGTGGGTACCTGCCTCTAAATAGGGCTGCACGAAGGGCTGTATGCGATGGAGGAGAGAAGAAAGGGCACTGCAGATCTGTGCTGACTGCAGAAATGGCACAGCGCTGTAGCAGCAGAAAGGCCAATTGAAGAAATTACGCTTGAGGAGCAGAAGTTTGTGGTTGGCTGTGCTCAAATGCTCCTCCAAAAAGATGCTCTTCATGTCTTTCTTGTTTCCTTTCTGACAGAAGCTGATGAAAGCAGGCTTGCAGTGAAGCGCAGCCTTGCAGGAAGGCAGGGGAGGAGCATGGAGTGTGGCACAGCACCCAAGAGAGGTACAGACACGCAGCAGGCATCTGGGTTTGGTGCACTGTCTTTCTAGTTAGGCTTTCTGTCTGTCCTTTCCTGGGACTGTTGTCGTTGCGTGCTGCTTGAGGTCTTAATCCCTGGGGGTTACAGTTACCTTTCCTGTCCCAACTGGAAATGGCCCATGGTTCAGCCAAGATCCTGAGATCCATTGCTGTGAACACTCAAGAGTTCCTAGCGTTGTGGCCCATTTTGCAGACCAAAGGCAGTGTTGGACTCTCTTTTAATCTTGCTGCTTCCCCTTGCTTGATTCTAACAGGGAGAGGTGCTGAGCCAAATGGCAAGATCTACGCGAAAGCTCCTCTCCAGGCTCCAGGAGGGCTTCCTGGAACAGCAGGTCCCAGCAGAAGGGAAAGACCTTCCCCTGCAGTTGACAACCACTCCCTCTCCAAGACCATGGCTGCAAGAAAGCGCAAGGGAGTGGAGGAAGAGGAGCAAAAAGCAGAGCTGTGGCCTGCCAAGAAACAAGTGAAGGTGGAGCGCAATGGGGAGAAGGCTCAGAGCCCACATCAGAGCAGAGGCGGTGTGCCAGCTCCAGCAACACACCCTGGGCCTGCCCCAGCGCCGACTGAGCGGTTCCGGACCTCAAAGCAAAGAGGTAGGAAGATGCTGCAGCTGCCCTGGTGAGGTGCTTCCCTTATCAAGTGCATGGAGTTTGCTTAGGGTTTGCTTTGCTTTTTCCTTCTCTCTGCAGAGAGGGGAAAAGAGTAGAAGGCTGCCGAGTCCAAAGGCAAGGACGTGCCAGAAAGTGTAACCCTCTCTTTTCCCATGAAATCCAGGATGGCCTTCTGCTTGTCCCACTGGAAATACCCTTCCCTGAGAGGCTTCCTAGCCTGTTTTCATGGTACTCATGTTTCCATGGTTTTGCTGTTGACAAACTGAATTTCTCTTCTCTTGCTCTATAGCGAGACGACAACGACAAAAAGAGAGGAGAGCAGAAATGAAGAAGGCTGCTCTGAGAGCTGCCGCTGCACGTGCAGAGGTGAGTCCTCGGTGAGCACAGACACGGCTCTTGTTGTTCTCTGTCTGCCAGACGTGAAGGGGATTGTAGAATGCTGGGGGAAGCGGTGTCCTATTTTGACACTCGCTTTGTTTCTTTTCAGTCCTCCGCAATGAACAGCCTTGTGGAGATGATGGAGAAGCTGCAGCTGAAGGACTGAGTGGAGGAGCATCAGAAGGCAGCGGCTTTGTGGCAGCAGCCCAACTTGGCACTCTGGTTGCAGTCCATCAATAAACAATTGGAGCTTTGTATTCACAAAGAGCGCACGGCCTGATTTGTCCAATGGCACTCAGTGAGCTGCTGCACCACCTCCTCGTTATTCCACTCGCGGCGCTGGGTCAGAACTCCCACCTCTCCATCGGGGGATGCTGCAGGGTATAGAAGCAATGGATGCACCAGTCCTTGGCCCTGCCCATAAACGCACTGTCTGCAAAGCACGTGCACAGAACTGCGAGTAGCACGGCCTGAGCACAGGCGCGCTGAGTTAGAGAACAGCTGTCTCGAGCTGTCGGAGTTTCTCGCGTGTCAATGATTTACAGGCTGGTTCAGCCCGGTTCTGTGCCTAGCAGGGCAGAGGGATCCGCAGATCCGCACCTCCAGAAAAGGGAAACAGGGGACCCAAAATAATTGAAAACAGCGGCAACAATCTGAGGTGAAACAAACTAATTTACTAAATATAGTATCAGCAAAATATAATGAGAGAGAGGGAGTGTGTGCGAAAGGTGGATCGGTCTCACCACAACGCTGAGGTGAGAAGTGCAGTCCAGTTGAGCCGGTGAAGAAAAGCAGACGGAGAAGAGCAGACGGAGAAGCGCAGGCGAAGGAGAGAACAGCAAGTGACCTTGCCGGGACTTACATCTTCTTGCTGACCGCAGAGCCCCCTGGGGAACGTAGTTGTTGTTCTCCTCCAGACAGGCACCCAGAACTTGAGCATCCACAGTCAAACCCCCAGTGCATTCCATGATGTTATGATGTGGAATACTGACAACCAAAAATCATAAAACCATGACATTCCACCCCTTATTCCACATCACTACATCATGCTTAATATATATATATACGCACAAAATATAAACACATGCACATACAAATCTATGTATAAACACATGGAATTACTGACTGCACTCCCCCACCATCAAATTCCCTTGTGGTATGCATTGAACATCCCCATTTTTCTGCATCACCCACCAAGTGCACCCAGGTCCCTGGGCAAAAACAGTTCCGCAAAGAGTTTTGCCCTTCTCAGAAGCTGGAAAGACCCAAACTGCTTTTCCCAACATGTTCTTTACATGTACTACAGGGACCTTATCTCCCTCGACAGTATGTAGGGAGCTAGCAGGACCATCACGATTGATCGATCCTCTGGTATTGACCAACCAGGTGGCTTCTGCCAAATGCTTCTCCCAGTGCTTAAATGCTCTGCCACCCATTGCTTTCAACATGGTTTTTAACAACCCAGTGTAGCGTTCAGTTTTACCAGAGGCTGGTGCATGATAGGGGATGTGATAAATCCACTCAATGCCATTATCTCTGGCCCAAGTATTTACAAGAGAATTTCTGAAATGAGTCCCGTTATCTGACTCAATTCTTTCTGGGGTGCCATGTCACCACAGGACTTGTTTCTCAAGACCCAATGTGGTGTTTCGGGCGGTAGCATGGGGTAACATGGGGTATGTTTCAAGCCACCCAGTGGTTGCCTCTACCATAGTAAGCACATAATGCTTACCATTGCGAGATTGTGTCAAGGTGATATAATCAACCTGCCATGCCTCCCCATATTTATACTTTTGCCATCGCCCTTTCTTCCAGAGTGGTTTCATACTCTTGGCTTGTTTGATTGTGGTGCATGTGTCACAGTCATGGATAACCTGTGCAACAGCATCCATTGTTAAGTCCACCCCTCGGTCTCTAGCCCATTTGTATGTTGTATCTCTTCCTTGGTGGCCTGAGGTCTCATGGGCCCACCCTTGTTCTGCCAATCCAGGTCTATTTGAGCCACCTCAATTTTGGCAGCTTGATAACCTGATGGTTATTTTTCTGTTCTTCAGTAGTCCGACTCTTGGGCACATGAGCATCTACATGGCGCACCTTTACAACCATATTCTTTATTCGGGCAGCAATGTCTTACCACAGTTCAGCAGCCCAAATAGGTTTACCTCTTCTTTGCCAGTTGTTCTGTTCCCACTGCTGTAACCACCCCCATAGAGCATTTGCCACCATGCATGAGTCAGTGTATAGATAAAGCATTGACCACTTCTCCCGTTCAGCAACATCCAAGGCCAATTGGACAGCCTTTACTTCTGCGAATTGGCTTGATTCTCCTTTTCCTTCAGTGGCCTCTGCAACTCGTCGTGTGGGGCTCCACACAGCAGCTTTCCATCTGCGATGCTTCCCCACAATACGACACGATCCATCAGTGAACAGGGCAGATGTCTTTTCCTTTTCTGGTAGTTCATTGTATGCTGGGGCCTCTTTAGCATGTGACACCTCTTCTGCCGGCAGTGTTCCAAACTTTTTGCCTTCAGGCCAGTCCATGATGACCTCTAGGATTCCTGGACGGCTGAGGTTCCCCATCCACGCACACTGTGTAATCAACGCAATCCACTTACTCCAAGTGGCATCAGTTGCATGATGGGTGGGAGGAACCTTTCCCTTGAACATCCAGTTCAGCACTGGCAGTCGAGGTGCCAGAAGGAGCTGTGTTTCAGTGCCGACCACTTCAGAAGCAGCCCGAACCCCCTCATACGTGGCTAAGATCTCCTTTTCAGTTGGAGTGTAGCCCTCTTCAGACCCTCTGTACATCTGATTCCAGAATCCCAGGGGTCGGCCTCAGGTCTCTCCTGAGGCTCTTTGCCACAAACTCCAAGTGGGACCTTTCTCTCCAGCAGCAGTGTAGAGGATGTTCTTTACATCCTGTTCCATCCATACTGGCCCCAGGGCCATGGCACGGGCTTGTGCTAAACCTCTTGTTTAATCTGCTCAAAAGCCTGCTGCTGCTCAAGACCCCACACAAAATCATTCTTCTTCCACGTCACCTGATAAAGGGGGCTTATAATGAGGCTGTAGTTTGGAACATGCATTCTCCAAAAACCTACTACGCCCAGAAACAATTGTGTCTCTTTCTTATTAGTGGGTAGAGACATGGCAGTGATTTTGTTGATCACATCTGTCGGGATGTGACAACGGCCATCTTGCCACTTTATACCTAGGAACTGAATTTCCTGGGCAGATCCTTTCACTTTGTTTCGCTTAATAGTGAAACCAGCATGCAGAAGGATCTGGATTATTTGCTCTCCTTTCTCAAAAACTTCCTTTGCTGTCCCACACAATGATGTCATCGGTGTACTGTAAGTGCTCAGGAGCACTGCCCTGTTCCAATGCAGTTTGGATCAACCCATGGCAAATGGTTGGGCTGTGTTTCCACCCCTGGGGCAAATGATTCCAGGTATACTGAATGCCCCTCCAGGTGAAAGCAAACTGTGGCCTACATTTTTTGGCCAAAGGAACGGAGAAAAAGGCATTAGCAATATCAACGGTGGCATACCATTTGGCTGCTTTTGACTCCAATTCATACTGGAGTTCTAACATGTCCAGCACAGCAGCACTCAGTGGGGGTGTGACTTCATTCAGGCTACGGTAGTCCACCATCAGCCTCCATTCTCCACTGGCTTTACACACTGGCCATATGGGGCTGTTAGAAGGTGAGTGAGTCTTACTGATCACTCCCTGATTCTCTAGTTGATGAATCAACTTCTGAATGGGGAGCAAGGAATCCCTGTTGGTGCGGTACTGCCGTCTGTGCACCGTTTTTGTAGCAATTGGTACCTGTTGCTCTTTCACTCGTAGCAACCCCACAACAGACGGATCTTCTGATAGGCCAGGCAAAACAGACAACTGCTTAACACCTTCTGCGTCTACAGCAGCTATTCCAAAGGCCCATCGATACCCTTTGGGATCCTTAAAATATCCCCTTCTGAGGTAATCAATACCAAGTTACATGGAGCCCCTGGGCCAGTCACAATAGGGTGCTTTTGCCAGTCTTTACCAGCGAGGCTGATTTCGGCCTCCAACATAGTCAGCTCTTGGGAACCCCCAGTCACCCCATGAATACAAATTGATGTTGTTCCTTGGTGACTCGAGGGATATGAGTACACTGTGCACCTGTGTCCACCAGGGCCTTATATTTCTGTGGTTCTGATGTGCCAGGCCATCTAACCCACACAGTCCAATAAACTCTATTGTCCCTTTCCCCCCCCTGCCTGGGAGCAGGGCCCCTCTATTTGTTACCTCCGTTGTCTGCAGCAACTGGAGCAATCATCTTTTTGGAGAAGTTCACCTTGGTGGTTGATTTGTCTTGTAATTCTTTTACCCGTGCTTGAAGTACAGGAGTAGGTTGTTTATGCCACTTCTTCATATCTTCTCCATGGTCACATAGGTAATGCCACAAGGCAAAACGTGACGTGGTCTTACTGTTGTCACTTGCTCGAGCAGGAGGACATCTTCTTTTGATAGCTGAGACATTGGATGACACTGGCTGGGAGGAAACCAAGCTGATCAGGCCCTCCAGTAGGCTGTTTTGGGAGTTCTGTTCCCCATTGGATGTATCTGTTACCACCATGGATTCATCAGCATCAGGCACTATTGATAGTTTGTCTATTATATCTTCTTGTTTGTTCTCCATTCTGTTCAGCTTTTCAGCTACTTTTACGATGGCTGAAACACAAGCTCGTAGAGGGCTTAAATGTAACTCAAAGTCTTGAAGTTTATTAATCAGTTCATTTATAAGGGGTCTTCTTTCTCCTCTGCCATACATTGCTGCAAATGTACTGGTGTACCTTTCTGGTGCAGTCTTTGTGAATGTACGCCACATATTTGGTGTACACCTGACTCTCTCAGGATGCTCTTGGTCTGGCTCATCAGGAATGAAATCGGGGCTATGTAGCGTTTCCACCACAGCATATTCTCTTAAGTAACGAATGCCTTCTTCCATATCAGCCCATTTCTTTTTGTCAGGCATCAGATTGTCTTTGAAGAGGTATCTTTCTTTTACAGCTAACAACATCCGCTTCCAGAGGGTAAAGGCCTGGTTCTGGCATGTACTAATGCCTCTGTCAATGGCTGAGTCCCTAGCAATGCCACCCAGCTGGCGAGCTTCTCTACTATCTAGCCACACACTGTTGGCCACATTGTCCCAGCATCGAAGTAACCAGGTGGCAATAGGCTCATTTGGGTGATGTGAAAAGTCTTTTCTCAGACTTCGAATTTCATTCATTTTCAGAGATCGATCAACAATGGTGATGATGTCTTGCTCACCTCTTACTCTTTCAGGACTCCTTGTTGCCCTCGTAGGCGTTGATGACCGTGGTCTTACTGAGGACCCCTCCCCTGGACACAGGGGTGCTTCTCCTGGATCTCGGAGCCACTCCTCTGGACCTCTTTGCTCCTCTTTCTTCTCTTCTAACTGAGTTGAGATTCGTTTTGTTTTCTGTCCTCTTACAGGGACAACTGACATCAATTGTGGTGCCTCCTGTAGATGATCAGGTTGATCAATTCCAATGCTCTCATCCTCCAGCTCAGGTTGGAGTCTGTCTCGTTCGATTATGAGAGTATCTAGCTCAGATTGGAGGGTGCCTCGCTCAGTTTGGAGGATGTGCCGTTCAGACTTAAGGGCGTCTTGTTGAGATTGAAAACTGTCGAGTTTGGATTGCAGGGAGTCTCTTTCGATTCGGAGGGCATCTCTCTCAGATTGGAGGTCTTTTCTCTCGACCAGGAAACTCTCTTGCTCAGTTTGTACTTTTTCCCTGAGACTCTCCCTTTCAGCTCTCAGACTCTCTCAATTTCACAAACTCTCTCCCTTTCTGGGATACTATTGAATAAGGCCCGATAAGCATTAGCTAGGCCCCAAATCATTTGTGCCTCCTCAGATCTGCCTGAGCCGCAACATTTCTGTCTCAAATACATGTTTAAGCACTCAGGGTCTTTCAGGTGTTCAGGAGTAAAGTTCCATGACACCGAAGATGTCCATCTCTCTAAAGTCTCTCCCAAGCCTCTCCACACTCCCTGCCACTCAGTATTCTCTGGTTTTGGGGAGGGCTTCCTCAAAATATAGTAATCACTAATACTGAGTGAAATGATGAGCAGTACATTCAGGGAGATTAACAACGCAATCAGGTGAGCGTTCAAAAACTGCATAATGGATTCAAAGGAGAGACTGGAAACCTGCTTAAAAATCCCAAGTCTTGTAATATTAGCAGCTCTCTCTGGAGTTGTATGCCACATTGTATGCAGATACCAGGTAAATATTTCCATCAGTGTTTTCAATCGATACCTATAGCTCCATAGAGCAAAGTGGCAAACTTAAATAAGGCCCAGTATGTTTTGAGCATTAAAAAGGAAGAAACGGTGGCATGTAGTCCCTTGAAAGGCAGTTTTAGAAGAGAAAGCTTTTTTTTTTTTTTTTTTTCTTTACAGAAGCAAGATAGCAAGGCTCAAAGTTTACAAATATCCAAGAATATTGGCAGTCCGCCTGGACTTTTCAAGCTCAGGTTTTCAGAGAGCACTGGTGAAAAAGATAAACTTTCCCAACGAAGCTCTCCGAGAGCAGAGAGAGAGATTAGTTTAAGAAGTTAAATAGCAGTTAGTTGCCCGCATTCTCCACCAAGAATGTCATCAGTCTACGGGCTGGTTCGGCCCGGTTCTGTGCCTAGCAGGGCAGAGGGATCCGCAGATCCGCACCTCCAGAAAAGGGAAACTGGGGACCCAAAATAATTGAAAACAGCGGCAACGATCTGAGGTGAAACAAACTAATTTACTAAATATAGTATCAGCAAAATATAATGAGAGAGAGGGAGTGTGTGCGAAAGGTGGATCGGTCTCACCACAACGCTGAGGTGAGAAGTGCAGTCCAGTTGAGCCGGTGAAGAAAAGCAGACGGAGAAGAGCAGACGGAGAAGTGCAGGCGAAGGAGAGAACAGCAAGTGACCTTGCCGGGACTTACATCTTCTTGCTGACCGCAGAGCCCCCTGGGGAACGTAGTTGTTGTTCTCCTCCAGACAGGCACCCAGAACTTGAGCATCCACAGTCAAACCCCCAGTGCATTCCATGATGTTATGATGTGGAATACTGACAACCAAAAATCATAAAACCATGACATCGGGGCAGCACTGAGCAGAAGTGAGCATGTGCCCCTCACCCCGCAGGCGTCTCTGTTGGGGGAAGAGAGGCTCCGCCGGCCGCCTGATCCCGGGAGGCAGAGGTGTTCTCCTGACTTCTCTGCAGTGCTACCTTCCCTCACTGTCCCCCCTCTCTTCAGCCGTTTTGATGCTACCTTTCCTCCTTTGGGCAGAGCTTGAGTCACTCTCATCATTGCACAGCTTTGTACTGAGCGGTGTGGAATTTTCCAGCTTTGCTTTTTACAGCCTAGGCTGAAAACTGCAGCTTGCATGCTAAAGGCGGGGTCGTAGCACTATGGAAGCAGGTAACTTTTGGAATGGAGCTGCTTTGGTTTTCTAAGGAGCGCATAATGAGCAAAGTTGGGATTAAGCTGTGGGATATGGATACGGGATGGCTACGAGATGGGCTGTAGTGGTTATGGGGCCGTAGGGGCTACGGGGCCAGGATGCTGCAGTCACCTCTGTCCCCAAAGTTCATCCCCAGTGTGACACACATAGCCCCACAGCTGCTCCTCTGCCCTTTACCATTTACATGGGAACGTGGGGGGGACATCCCCTAACCCCCCATTATCAAAAAATAAGCCTTAATTACAAAAGTGAGGGGTGTCAACCCCAATGCATGGGAACAAAGTGATCCGTGGGGGTGACGCTGGGGGGGTGTCCCCATCTCCAGTACGTGACACCACCAGGGTGCCATGAAGGTGTCCCCAACTTTTGTGGTGTGACACCATAATGTGTCCCCACTTCTCCAGGAAGTCCTCCAGCTGGTTACGGTGTTTCCAGCTTCATCTCAGCATCCCCAGGGGGTTCTTTTGTCCCCTCTGCATGACAGTGACACCCGACGCCGGCTGCCAAATGCGACCTCCGATGACGATGACACCGCGTCACGGCTGTGCCACGCTGATGTCACACAGTCCCCTCTGGCAGTGGCACAGAGTTCACCACCGTACACGTCCCCATCCTCATGTGAGACGATGGTGACAGCACCAGAGGACTCCGGTGTCACCAGGTCCAGCTGTAGGCGGGCCTGGAGGGGTGACAAACAACAGTGAGAGGCTTGGTGGCAGCATGGTTCTCTCTGCATCTCCCTGTAGGGACTGATGGCCGTGCCTGGGGTCCCCCTGAGCCTCCTCTTCTGCAGACTGAGCCGCCCCCGCTCTCCTAGAATCCCACCCCAGCCATTTCCCATGCCTACATTCCCAGATAGTGTTGACTGAGGAGGAGAGGGGATTTTGGAGGAGAGGGATGGGGCCGGTGGGGGCAGCCCTGGGACACGGCCCTTTGTGCTGCCCCGTCCTGCCCCGCAGGTGGGCACTGGAGTCTGGGGGGGTTTAGTGCTGCATGAACGACTGCAAGTGGAGGTGTAGGAAAGTGAACATAAAACATTTAATAATTTAATATAATTTAACATAATTTAACATAATGTAATAACGAAACATAATTTAACAGTCCAAGATGACATCGGTGGAAGCCCAGGTTTGGAGGGGTAGGGCTGGGGCCGGTGCTGGTGTCCCTGGAGCACTGCCGCTGCTCTCTGTGTGCCGCAGGGGCCGGCGAGGAGCCCAGGGCTACAGGGAGCCTCATTTGTTGGCTACGGCCGTGCAAATACGGGACGCTCCCGCTTAGGCTGAGCCCACCCAGCTTCGCCTAGCACCGGCGTTTTGGTCCTGGAGCGTCCTGGCCCAGGGGCAGCTTCCTCTTCCTGGCTGGGACGCTGCCAGTGCGTTGCTCGTGCCCTCTGCTCCTGCCTTTCCTGGTGGTGCAGGTGGGTGCTGGGCACTCGGCCGGCTCGGTGCCATCCTCGTGGTGGTTGCCTGGCACGCGGCAGGAGATGCAGCCGGGTGGCAGTGCCAGGCGGGTGAGAACCACCCGGGGCTGCCTCTGCTTCGCCTCTTCTATCAGCCGTGCGGTGTGGGCTGAAGGAGGCACGCGAGCATCCAGGGGGGTCGGCAGTGCCAGGCGGGTGAGAACCACCCGGGGCTGCCTCTGCCGCGCCTCTTCCATCAGATGCTTGCGCAGCAGCGACTCACAGAGCTGCCCAGAGGATGCTGGCTGCCCTGAGAACGGCTCAATGAGGGGCCCAGCGTCAGCCTGCGCCTCTCTGCTGAGCTCCCTGCTGCCTGTGGGAAAGTCAGGGGCTCCTCTGGTGAAAGGAGAGGTGCTGAGGCTGCTGGGGACATCTGGCAGCGGCTGCTGGGGGACCTCCGGACAATTCGACGCTTCTGGAAAAGCAAGAACAACCCCCAGAACGATGATGGCAGGCTTCCCACAGCCAGTCGGTGCGGACATCCACCCGCCACCGCTGCGGCCCTGAACTCACCAGCGATCCAGGTGAGCAAGCTGTCGATTTCCATCTTGTCATCTGGAATGGCCGAGCTGGGTGTCCCTTCTGGAAAAAGGAAGGAAATCCCAAAGGGGCAATGCCAGCTGTCCCACACCCACTCGCTGCAGACACCCCCGCCTGCTCTGCAGCCCCTCAACTCACCGTTGCTGATCCACGTCAGGATGTCATCGATCTCCGTGGTGTCGACCGGGATGTCTGCGTTGGACATCACCTCTGGAAAAAGCAAGACGATCCCCACAGGGGCAATGCCAGCTTTCCCACACTACTCGGTGCGGACACCCACCCGCCACCTCTGCAGACCACAGACTCACCGTTGATCCACATGAGCAGAACATCAATGTCCTCCGTGATGTCTGCGCTCATCGTCTCTGCTGGAAAAGCAAGAACATCCCCAGTGAGGCAATGCCAGCTTTCCCACAGCCACCCGGTGCGGACAGCCTGCCGCCCGCTCTGCAGCTCCCAAACTCACCACCTGATTGCAGCGCTGTGCTGCTGTGGCCGAGCGGAGCCATGGTGGGATGGATGCAGCCGTGGGCAGGGGCTGTGGGGGGAGCCATTCCTGGGTGCAGCCCCCAGGCTGGGAGCTGAGCCACTGATGGAGGCGGCCCCCCAGGTGGGAGCTGTGCTCCCTGTCCCCGGACACCTGGCACCCCAGGCCAGACAGAGGCCTGAGGCACCATGTTGGTGACACTGGGGACATGCAGGGGTTGCAGTGACACCCGCACTGCTGCGCCGATGCTGGGCTGCATTGCAGCAGTGGCCGGCGGTGGCACAAGGGATCCAAGTACAGCGGCGTCGGGTGTCGGAAGCACCGTCAGCGTCCGCGAAGGGGTTCTCTCTGTGGAGAAATGCCCACATGGGCGCTGGGCTGAGATCAGGGGCACTGGCATCAGCTGGAGGGCTGCAATGCCAAGAGCAGAGCAGCCTGCTGCCTTACCTGCCAAGGGAGCTCGAGAGTGGCAGCGGGGGGTTCCGTGACTGCTGAGGTCAGCCCCTCTCCCTTGAGCTCACAAGGACTCTCTGTGACACTGTCACAGGCATTGCTCTATGCCTGCCCCGTCACCAGCACTTGCTGTGGCCGCTCATTGTGGCCTCCCATTGTTTCAATGGAGATAATAAACATGACGGAAATGAATTTCTTTCGTGTCAAGATGGTGATGGGACAAAGGGGAATGGTTTTAACGTCAAGGGGGGAGATTTGGATTAGATGTCAGGGACATTCATCACAGAGGGAGCTGAGGCCTGGCACTGCTGCCCAGAGAGGCCGTGGGTGCCCAGGTCCCATTGCAGTGAATGGAGACAAAGGGAGGGACGTGGCTGATGACACTCAAACTCCCAGTGGCATCGCAGGGCTGCGGTGCTTTGACTCTGGGAAGCCACCAAACTTCCACCTGCTGGCTGTCTCCCTTCACACATCCGCCTGTCACAAAGCCCAGGGGCTGGAAGGGACCTCTGCAGATGAGCGCAGTACAACCTCCCCCCAGAGCAGCTTCCCTGCAGCGCTTGCACAGGAGAGTCTGCCTCGAGCTGGGGAGCCCAGAACTGACCCAGTGCTCCACACGAGCCCAGTGCTTTCTGCGGCCCTCAAAAGCTTCCCAGGGCCTCCAGTCCTGCCCAGTGCCCCCACGCCAACACACCCGATGCTCAGTATGTGACCATGTCCTTCCCCAGGCACAAAACGAGGCGACGGGGGCATCGGCAGCAGCAGCGAGGAGGAGCTGGAGGAGCTGCAGCTCTTGGCTCTCTGCAACCACCCCAACATCCCCCAGCTGCTGTGTGCACGTGCTCTGCAGCCTGCCTAGTGCAAGCAGGGGGAAGAGCGCGGTGCTGGCAGCACTGCGGGGAAACCCGCTGTTCTACAGCGTGAGCCTCCGGTCCTGCTGCTGGGCACCGCCGGGCGCAGCCCGGCTCCGTCTTCTCCGCGCCTCCCTGCAGGGACCGATGGCCGTGTCCGGGATCCCCCCGAGCCCCCTCTTCTGCCGGCTGAGCCACCCCGGCTCTCCCAGAATCCCACCCCAGCCATTTCCCACGCGGTGCTGAGGAGGGGAGGGGATGCGGGGGGACGAACGGGGCCGGCGGTGGCGGTCCTGCGACTCTGCCCTCCGTGCTGCCCCGTCCTTACCCAGAGCCGGGCTCTGGGGTTATTGGAGCTGCAGAAATGGCCGCAGGCAGAAGTGCCGGAAAACGATCGCTAAACATTTCATCATTTAACACGCAGAGCGATAAGCAGCGCCCGGCGGCCCCGAGGCACGGGGCGGGCGGCGGCGGGGACGCGGGGCACGGAGCCCGGCGGCCGCGGCCGCCATTGGCGGAGAGCCCGCGCTCGGCCCCGCCTTCGCCGCGCTCCCATTGGTCGGGAGGGCGGTGCTCCGCGCGGGGTCCTTTCGGTCCGCGGTCGCGCCGTCATTGCGTCATCGCCGCGCGCGTCCCGCATGGCCCCGGCCCGGCTGCCCGCGGCGCTGCCCCGCGTCATGCGCCTGCTCCGCTTCGAGCGCCACGAGGCGGCCGGGCCCCGGCTGGGGCTGCAAGAGGACGAGGGCGGGGACGTGGTGGATCTCAGCGAGGCCGAGCCCGCGCTGCCCCGCTCCATGCGGGCCTTCCTGGAGAGCGGCGAGCACGGGCTGGCGGCTGCCCGCAGGTGGGGGTCCGGAGGCGGTGAATGGGGCCCGGAGGTGGGCGAGGCGCTCCGGAGGTCGGTGTGGGGTCGCGAGGTGGCGGTCCGCCGGGCCCCGAGGTGCCTCCGCCGCTGCAGAGCGGATATCGGGGTGTCACGCTGTGTGCTGGGGTCCCGCTGGGGTCCCGCGGCGGGTGCCGGGCGCTGCTGCGGTGCTCCGGTGCCCCGAGCTGGGCGCTGAGGCCCGCGGGTGGAAGCCCGGTGCCCGCCGCGCTCAGCCCCGCCCCGCAGAGCGCTGGCCTCGGGCCGGCACCGTTTGCCCCGGGCGGGATTGCGGCTGTTGGCGCCCATCGACGACCCCGAGAAGGTGATCTGCGTGGGGCTGAACTACCGCGACCACTGCCTGGAGCAGGACGTCAAGGTGCCTAAGGAGCCGCTCATCTTCAGCAAGTTCCCCAGCGCCATCGTCGGGCCCTTCGATGACATCGTGCACCCGGCTGAGAGCAGCGTGAGTGCCCGCGGGCCCTCTCCCCCTGCAGGGTACGGCCAGGCCCAGCCCCCCTGCACGCCATCTTCTCCCCCAGGAGGTGGACTGGGAGGTGGAGTTGGCTGCCATCATCGGGAAGATGGGGCGGCACGTCCAGGTAAGGCTTTCTCATGGTGTCCAGAAATCCAGCCCTGCTGTGTGTCCCCATCCTGTTGGCTGAGTGGGTCCCTCTGCCTTCCGCCTGCCCACAGGAATCAGAGGCTATGGAGCACATTGTGGGCTTCACTGTGGCCAACGATGTTAGTGCTCGGGACTGGCAGATGCGCAGGAACGGGAGGCAATGGCTGCTGGGGAAGACCTTTGACACCTTCTGTCCCATAGGACCGGCTATTGTCACCAAGGACTCAGTGACAGGTGAGGACTGGGCAGAGTGGGAGGCTTTTTTTCTGGCTCCGTGGGATGACACATCTCCTCTGCAGATGTCCACAACCTGCGCATCCGCTGCAGCGTCAATGGGCAGCTGATGCAGAGCAGCAGCACCAACCAGCTGGTCTTCAGGCTGCCCCAGCTCGTTGCCTGGGTGTCCCAGTATGTAGCACTGGGGGGGGGGGGGGAGGGGCACCATCCTGGTTCTCCAGGTGCTGGGGGGACACCAGCTGACACCTCCTGTGCCTGCCAGGTTTGTCACGCTGCGCCCTGGAGATGTCCTGCTGACGGGAACCCCTCCCGGTGTGGGGGTTTTCAGGAAGCCCCCTGTGTTTCTCAAGGTGAGCATGGATTGGGGTCACTACATAGGGCCGGGTGGGTCACTGTGACAGAACAAGAACAGTTCCCTCTCAGGTTAGCACTTCAGCTTCATGCGTTCCCCTCCCTGTCCCTTGTCACCAACCTCCTCAGCAACCCACATTTCCCCTTTCTGGGTTTCCAGCTCCTGCTGGAAGTAGAAAACCCTGCCACTGCTCTCCCCCTGCAGCCCCCTCCCCATCCATCCTCCCTGTGGGGGTGCAAAAGGAGCTGCCAGATGCATAGGGCTGCAGCATCTCCTGCCTTTGCAGCAAGGTGACGAGGTGCAGTGCGAGATTGAGGAACTGGGCACCATCTGCAACAAGGTGGTGTGAGCACCGAGCCTCCACCTCAGACCTCCCGTGCCTTGCCGCAATGACTCTCAATAAATCTGCACCAGGAGACGGCTGCTGCTCCCGGCTTTATTGCTCTGCAGGGTTGGTGGCTACAGCTGCATGAACTGCTCGAGGAAGGCTCGCAGCTTCCCCCGGCCCTCGCTGGAGCTGAATGGCTGCACAAGGTGCAGAAGGGGCCCCAAAGGGCTCGGCATCTCCTTCAGCACCTGAGGGGGATTGGGTGTCACCTGCAAGACTGCTGAGGGGGATGGGGACAGAGCCCCCCCAGCCTACACTCACCCCTATGCTCTTGAAGCTCTGCAGTGTGCTCAGCACCAGGCTCCACATGGGGCACTCTGGAAAGACAGAAATCCTCAAAGGTGCCCCCCACCCCTGTTCCACCCACAGCCCAGCTGGGGCGGGAGGACCCCCAACATCATGCCCCTGCTCACCCAAACCGTTCTCTGCCAGGAACTGCTGCAGTGCACATGCACACATTGCTTCTAAAGGGAGAGCAGGATCAGCATTAGGATGGGGAGAAAACCTCAATGCCCCCTTCCCCCCACCCCACAGCACCACAGCCCCCTCCAGCTTCAGCGAGAAGCTGAAGTTACAAATGCAAGTGTGCCTCAGTCTCCCCCAGAGCTGAGTGGGGCTGATGTGGGGGCAGAATGGGTGGCCCAGGGTCATGTGGGAGGTTCAGGGAGAGTCCTACCAGGCTGGGGCCAGCTGTATTGCTCCAGGAAAGTCACTGCTCGTACATAGGTTGCCAGCACAGGGCTGAGGAGGTGACAGAAGAAGAGGAGGAAGCCAGGTGAGTCTGTGGGCTCGCAGATCTGGAGAGGAAAGAGCCAGATTTTCAATGAGTTTTTTAAGCCTCGGTGCCCCAAGGCATCCTAGGGCCACGGAGCAGGGAGCCCCTGCATACCCTGAAGCAGCGTTTGCGGTGGTTGTCATCGCTGTCACTGTCACTTTCACTGAAGTCCAGGTTGGTCCAATGCGGTGTCCTGCTGCATCGCCGTGAGGACACATCACAGAGATAGTGCTCACCCTCCTGCAGAGCAAAGCTTTGGTCTGCATGTCCCCATCCCCTCACCTCTACTCAGGGCAAATCTCCAGGGGAGCAGTGGACTAGTGCTGCAGTCCCTTGTTCCCTTCCCAAACAGAACTGGAGGGCACCCACCTCTTCAGTCTTCAGTAGCCCGCACAGTGTGAGCTTGTCCAAGACATCCTGGCTCTGGCAGTCAAGGGGCTGGCAGGGCTGCAGGGAGAAGGGGGTGGCAAGGAGCTGGACAGCCACCTCCATGTGCCATCGGCAGCCCTAGTGCCACCTGCATCTACCTTCAGCCCCAGCAGGCTGGGGGGCAGCAGCTGCAGCAGTGCCAGGATCTTGTGGTGCAGTTCGTCCTCACTGAAGGCGATGCTTGAGGGGCAGGGGGCCTCCCCCACAAAGGGCAGCAGCTCCACCAGCAGGGCACGGATGGCACAGGCTGTGGGCACAGCATGGTGAGCAGCATCACCGCTGCCCAATGCAGGGACCCCCAGCACCCTACTGCTCACCTCCCACCGCCTCACTGGCAAAGACAGGCACAAGTTGGGCACTGTGGCGGCTCAGCTCCCACTGCGTCTCTGCTGAGTCCTTGACAACCACCATGACATCACCAAGGGGTGCAAGATGGTAGAGGGTGAGGTGGGCACTGAGCAGGGCCAAGCTGTGCAGCACCAGGGCGCGGAGCTGCCCCGAGAAGCTCACGTCATGTTGCCGCAGCAGTGCCTCCTCCAGCAGCCACGCAAAGTCTGCCATGAGCTGGGAGAGCCGCACACACTGCAGGAAGAGCGGGCTGAGCTGGCCAGGAGCTACAAGGGGCAGGCCCAGAAGCTTGCTCCAGCAGCACACGAAGCTGGAACCCCAAAGGACTCTGCCTCACCTTGTGGTGCTTGTGCAGCAGCAGCGCCGATGTGATCCCTACAGCCGTGACGGCAGAGCACGCAGTGGCATCTGCGAGGAGTGAGAGGCACTCTGCTGTTTGCACTTTGTTTCCAGTGCGTGTGCTGCCATGCAGCAGCCACACATGGAAATGAGCAGTAACAGCAGCATGGCTGCTGTCAGTCATAGAGGAAGTGGGGACATGCAGTTCTTTGAATTCCCATGCCCTTCCCCAAAGCTCTGTACCGCTCAGGGCATGCAGGCCCAGCTTTGTCACCATCGTTTCCTCTTCTGCCTCTGAGCTGGTGGTCATTCTGTGCTCTGGACCATCCGTCCTGCTGTAATCCAGCTGCCTGGAACCGTAGGAAATAGAATGAGAGGTGAGAAAGCGGGGCTGGGAACAGGCATCGAGAGCAAGGCACTGCTCCCCCTGGCTTACGGCACACCGAGGATGGTGGGCAGCAGCTCCTCCAGTGGCTTCCTCGTGCTGCTCCTGCAGATGAGGCTTTGTGACACAAACTCCTGGAGAGGAGGACACAGCCCATGAATGCCTACAGCCCACAACTGACTCATTGCTTTCAGTCCCTCCAAGAGCTGCCCCATGGGCTCATGGAATCTCTGCAGATCCCCCCAAGTCCCTCTGTACAACTCCACAAGGCTCACATGGCCCAAAGTATTGCTGCAGCATGTCCCCCAGGACTGGGCTGGACTCTGGGAGCCAGCTCTACCACAAGGGCCCCAGCTGGACCCCACGCCACTGTACCTGCAAGGAGAAGGGCTGGGCCAAGTCCACACGAGCGCAGCCAAAGCATCGGCACAGGGCTCGGCATGCAGCCCAGAGGCAGGCCCCAAGGCCGAGGGCCTGAGCACTGTGCTGGGGGGAGAGGGAAGGCAGCATTAATGGGTGGTGACAGAAGGGATGCCCCTATTCCCAGCTGGGGTGCTGTGTGCAGCCTCACCGCTCCATTCCTGCAGAATCTGTCGGGAGTCTGGTCGTAGGCGATGCCCACAGGGACCAGTAGGATGTCAGGCACAGCACCATCCCGCACAGCGCTGTACAGCGGGGCCAGCCATGCACGGGCCGGGCTGGAGAGGTGCCACGGGGCACAGGGCTCCTCCAAGAAGACCACCAGAGGCTGCTGGCTCCTCAGCACCTCCTCGACGTACTGGAGCAGAGGGGTAAAGCTGGGGCTGGCGGTGGCAGCATAGGGGCCTGTGGGAGCTGCTCCACCCATTGCTGGGGGTTTAGCGTGGCCTGGCAGCTTTGCCCTTCTGTCTGTGAGCCCAAGATGCCCTCACTGAGTGCCTTGAGAGCTTGGGGGGCAGGAGGGAGGTTCTTCCTCCACTGCAGGGGTTGGAATTGGATGATCTTAAACCCAACCCAACCACTCTCTGATTCCCATCCCAGCACTGGGGGAATGCCAGGACATACCGAGGCCAGCACAGCTGCTGGGAGCTCTCCATCCTGGTCACTCAAAGCCTGCTCCATCCTCGTGGGCAGGAAAACTGCTCCCAGACAGCCAAGCAAGGCCCTGCAGGGGAAGAAACCACCATGAGTGCCCACCCTGCACAAGATCATGTCCCCACTGCCAACCCTGCCAACCTTCCTGCTCCCTAGCCCAGCTTGGTGTGCACAGCTGCATTCATCCCATGTGGGGAAGCAGCCACATGCCAGCTGGACGAGGATTCCCTATGCCTTACCGCAGGCAAGGGCTGCAGGTCAAGTTGCCCACCGTCACCCTGGGCACCCCCAGGCCCTGGGAGAAGAGGAGGAAGGATAGGAGCAGCCCGTCCACCTGGGACTTGTGGGTGGAGAGGAAAACCAGCGGCACGCCAGGCTGTGGGGATGGAGGATGCGGTGAGAGCTCGGCACTGCAGTGTGCCAGGAGCAGGCAGGCAGGTTCCTCACCGTCCTGGTGGCCCTCAGCACCATCTCCAGCTGCCCCCGGTGCAGCTGCACACTGAGGAAGAGGCGGCTCAGGAAGTGGAGCAGGGCCCAGGAGCACAGCCTGCAGGGAGGAGAAGCACAGCACAGGGGTGAACAGCTCTATGGGGCCATGGGCTGCACCCAAAGCCCTCCAAAACCTCAGCCAGGTGATGAGACAGCACCCAGTCACCAGCCAGGGCTGTGGGCATGTCCTTTCCCCATCACTGCACCATTCCCTGCCTCAGTTCCCCCATCCGAGCACCAAGTGGGGCTGTGCAAGATGGCTTACTGCACAGCGACGACTCCTCGTCTCACTGCTCAGCTCCCATGAAGCAAATAAACAGCTTTATTATAAATTAAGTTAAAACATTAAAGGCTGGATGTGACAAGACCACCCCCTCTCCTCCAGCAACAAAAGCTGAAATCAATTACCCCTCCATCTCCCCGTCCTCCCGCACACCGCTTACGGGAAGGATCCGAATGCTTTTATCCCCTGGGTAATTTCTTCCCTTTAAATACTTCAGACTGCTCAGAGGGTTCTTTTATTACAGCTCAATCAGACAAGCAATTAGGCTACAATGCAACCTTTAATTGCCAATTTCTCAATGACAGGAGGTAAAAAGGAAAAAAAGAAAAAAAGAGCTTAGAAAGAAAAATTTCCTTTTGCTTTGCTTTGCTTTCTATCCCCCCCAGCATGGCCTTTTTCCCCCTCTTTGCCACGCTGGTGTTGCACTCCACTCTATAGAGGGGACAATATCCCCACAGGGCTGTGTGAGTAGCAAACTCCCATGCATGGGGTTCTGCACAAACTGAAGGATGAGAGACAGTGGGGCTGGGAATGACCCACCTGGGAGCTGGAATCCCCAATCCGGGGCCCACACCCACCTGAGTATGGGGAGGCAGAGCGGGGCCTGGATCCTAGCCAGGATCCCGAGGACTTTCTCCTTGCACTGCTGCTGGAACTTGCTGTCCCTTCTGCAGCTGCATGCCTGGCTGGCAGCGACGTCCTGCACCCTGCGTGGAGATGAGGTTGGAGCAAGGGGTTAACGCGTTTTTCAGCAAAAGACAAAAAAAACAGTTATGGATTACAGTAATTACGATGTACCGGCTGCCAACCCTGTGCTGTATAATTAGCAGTGACAAGGGTGGAGGTGACAGGTGCCTGACGAGGCCACGTCACCCAGCGCCATGCATCACGGAGCAGCCCCCATGCGAGGAGCCGAAGGGGAGCAGAGAGCCATTCCCACACACCTCTTATTGCTGCAGACTCTCTCCAGGAGGTCCCTGGGGGTGTTGGTGAGCACCTTCCAGCTGCCCACAGCCAGGATGCAGCAGATCCGTCGCACCAGCCAGCCCCGGTACCTGGGTGAGATGAGCAGTGAGCACTGTGAGGCCCACAGGGTGCTGGCACTGCGTCAGCCTCCCACACGCATGCTCTTGGTGAGCGTTTGAGGCTCTGGTTCCCATCTTACAGCTGGGGAAATGCGCCGGGAACATGCTGGCGGCTTCGGGATGCGAGGGAAGCTCTCCAGGCACCAGGCAGCCTTCCCAAAGCTGCTGCTGCCAGCGACAGCCCACTCAGCACACAGCCCCTGCCAGCACCAGCAATGCTCCATCCCAAGCTGGGACTCCCCCACATGTGCCCCACATCCAAACTAGACAAACACCAGTGGGTCAGAGATGGGTGAAATTGAGGCTTTGAGCAGTGCACAGGAACCTGGTGCGAGGCGCTCAGGCAGCGAAGCAGGGACTGATACCTGTGTCTGCTTTCGCTCTCAGCCTCCCATCTCCAGCCTCTCTTCAGCATCCCGCAGCTCCCGAGGCACACTGAGTGGAGATGAATTATTCAAAGAGTTTGAAAGCTGGGAGCTGGGATATTTCAAGCAGAAGGGAGCATCGTGACCCGATTTGGAAAAAAACAAAGCGCAAAACTGCCAAACCACTAGGGAATGCTCCAAAAAGGAGAGGAACCAGGGGACTCCAGCACCTCCAAAACCAGATAACTGCAGGAGAGCAGCCACATCAGCTCCTCAGCATCACAGGCAGCTAAGCTCTGGGTCGTGGGGAGGAGGACACACACGGGGGCTGGGAGCGAGCTGGCCCAGCATGCATGAAATCTTCCTTGTGCCGGAGCCCAAAAGGAGAACAAAATACCCCCTGCCCCTTCTCAGGCTCTTTCCAACAGTTTCAAGAGTCCAAGTGTTGATTTCAGAACTCACAAACCCTTGACACTGCGGCTGGCTGCCCCTTGAGGCCATAAGGGTGACAGTGAGCAGAGGAACAGACCGAGCACTTTCCTCTCCGCTGTTATTAGCGCTCCGCACTTGGAGATGTGCCTACCATTCAGAAAATAATTAGCATGACTGCTTTCTGGACTAATTAGCGAGCAAGTGTGACAGAGAGGCATCCCCACGCTCCAGTGCCACAGAGTAACTTAATTCAGACAAAGAAAGAACAAAATTTGGAATGACCGTTCTGCCCAGCACTCCTAGCACAGGGCTCTGACCTCACCTGGTGTCCTCCTCCGTCACCCGGGTGGCACTGCAGAAGCCGAGGGAGCAGAGACGCGCGTGGTAGAAGCCATCCTGGGAGCGGAGCAAGGAGGTCAGACTTGGCTTTGGCTGCGGGAGACAGCAGCCCTCAGCTGAACCTGGGCTCACCCAGCTCCTCGGGGTGCAGGCCTGGCAGCAGCGCCCCATGAGCGGCCGGAACCAGCGCCGAGAGGGGATGAAAACTTCCACTCTTTGCCCCGACTCAGAGAACCAGGCCTTCATCTGAAAAGAGGCAGAAATATAAGGGGAGGGATGGCATGAGACATCCTTCACCTGGAAATAATGAAGTGTGGCCGAATGGTGCCCAAAATGCATTCCCACTGGGGAGAAGGGAGGCCGGCCCCACTGCTGGGGAGAAACAAAGATGCTGCTTGCTGGTGCCACCCCCCGGGCTCAGCACCAATGTGTGCCACTGTCACTTCAGCAGTGTGGGGACCCGACGGGACCAGCACCCTGGGATGCTCACCGTGCACTGGTGGAGCTGGCCCTCAGAGATGTGTCCGGCACGGCCCGCAGAGCTCAGCTGAGGAGACAGGAGCAGAGAGAGCTGGGATACGTGGGGACGTGTGCCTCGTCCCCGTCTCACAGCACAGAGAGCACGAGAGCAGCCAGGAGGCCTCTCCCCCCATAACTGGGATGGGAGGGTGAGGGTGAGACCCACAGGGCATAAGAAGGAGGAACCGAGCCCCTCTCCCCACTGCAGGCACCTGAAGGAAAGGGAGCTGCTCCTCGGTGGGGAGATGAGTCGTTCTCCTGCAAAGGGAAAGGAGGGGGGGAGAAACAGCAACCAGCACGCCAAAAGCCCTCGGGAAAAGAATTTCTTCTTTGTAAGACAGCTCCGGCACAGCTGCAATTGACTTTTCCCTCCCACACTCTCCTCCCCCAAGCACGTCGATGCCAATCTGCACCCAAAACCCCTATGCTCTCCCCGAGACACAGAGATCCCCTCCATCCCGGGGAGGGTTGGGGGTACCTGGAGCAGTGCCGCTTTCCACCGTGCCCAAACCCAACCCCACAGCGGCGGCCCCAAGGGAAGGGTGAGGCAGCAACAGCAGCCCAGCGTCCCACTGCTGCTCCTGGAAATCCCCAAACACGGCGAGACCCCAAAAAGCAGGGCAGGAAAATAAACCAGCGCAGCCGCTCGCTGCTGCTGAGGCGCAATGGTGGCAGCAGAGCAGGGCGAGGGCCGGGGGCCGCTCACACGCCCCAGAACAAAGCCCTCTGCCAGAGCCGCAAACACTCCTTCCCCCGCTCCGCTTTAGAGCGGAGATTTTAAAGTCATTTCATTCCAGGAATCAGCGCTCAGCTCCTCCTGGCAGCCGCGAGCGCGCGCTGGTAGAAAAACAACCTGTTTGTCAAATGCGGCGAGGGGAAAAGGAGGAACGGGGGGAAAAGGAGGAACGGGGCTGATGTCAGCACGTGCTGGGCCACCCGGGGGGACCCGCGGGGCAACCCGGCCGGGTGCCGACCACGGGCGCGTTGGGGGTGCAGGAACGGGACGGCCCGTCCTTGCGCCGTGGGGACGCGGAGCTGCAGCCGCACCGCGCCACAGCCGGGGTCCCTGCAGCCGGACGGGGTCGGGCCTGAGGAGGGGCTGCTGGCGCGGGGCGCCTCGTGGGCACACGAGGGGGGGCTTCCCCACCCCACCACCCCACACGGGCTCCTTCCCCTCCGCGGGCCCACGGGGTCTTGTGGGTTTGGAAACCCACCCCACGTAGGGCTCTGGGTGGGGGTCCCACCCCGAACGGATCCCTTCGGCACCGCGCAGAGCCCACAGGGAGAAGAGACCCCGACAGAACCAGGGGGCGGACCGGGCCACGTGCGTCCCGCAGGGCCCCGAGCGGGGACCTCACCCACGCCGGCCCCGCGCGGCCCCACACGGCCCCATATGGACCTACTTAGCCCCGCACGTCCCATACAGACCCCACACGGACCCCACGCCGGCCCCCGGCCCACCTCCGCACAGCCCGGCGCTGCCGCCCCGCTCCGCCCCTGGCCGTGCGGACCCCCGGGGTGGTGCGGGAGGCGGCGCTGGGCCGCGGGGGGAAGGGATGAGGAGGGAAAAAAGGCAGAAAATAGAAGTGAAGAGGCAGAGAATCGCGTCCCCTCGGCCGGGACGGGCTCTGCGCTGCTCCCTCTTTCTCTTTTTTCGTCTCTCCCTCTCTTATTTTGTCCCTTTCCCCCTTTCGTTCCCCTTTTCCCCCATGCCCATCTCCATAGGACTGTGTCCAACCCCATAGGATCACGCCCACCCCAATAGGATGAAGCCCAACCCCATGGGACCATCCCCATAAGATGTTGCCAACCCCACAAGACCGTGTCCAACCCCACAGGGTCATGCCCATTCCCATAGGACCATTTCCCATCCCTGTAGGACGATGCCCAGCCCCATAAGATCATGCCCAGCCCTATAGGCCCACTCCCATGCCCTACAGGATGCTGCCAACCCCGTAGGACCATTCGCATCCCACTTCAGCTGTGAGCAAACACAGCTCCATCCCCTGGAGCCCCACAGCCGCAGGCTGAGCCCCAGCTGCAGCTCATCGCACCCCACATCCCCCCAGGTTTTTTTAATGATCTTCCATCTTTGGGATTTGTTACAAAAATTGTAAAAAAAATAAATAAATAAATGGGATTTGTTAAAATGAATTTTACATGGTCTCTCTTTGCAGCAAACCCAGCTTAGGGGGATTTTAGTGAGTCACCATGACAACCCGGTGCTGTTCTGGGGAAATTACTGGGGAGAGGAGGGCTGTGAGCACCGGGGAGGAGGGGGGACAAAGTAAAGGGGCAGTGATGGGGCAGAGTGGGAACAGGGTCCATGTGCAGGTCACAGGATGATCCCCAGCCCCATAGGACCATACCCAAGCCCTCAGGATAATGCCCAACCCCATAGAACCATGTCCAACCCATTGAACTATGCCCAGCCCTAGCGAACCATTCCCATTCCCATTCCCATAGGACCATGCCCAGCCCAAAAGGACCATGTCCATCCCCAAAGGATTTTGCCAACGCAACACAATCATTCCCATCCCCACAGGACCATTCCTAACCCCATAGGACCATTCCCATCCCCAAACCCATAGGACAATGCCCATCTCCATAGGATGTTTCCGACCTCACAAGACTATGCCCAACCCCATAATACCACTCTCAGCCCTATAGAACTGTTCCCAACCCCATAGGATCTTTCCCACTCCACAGAGCTGTGCCCAGCCCCGCAGCCCCACAGCCCCACACTGATATGGGATGTGGGAAGGCAAGGGGAGGGGCTATGGGGACTGCTAGAAGGGGCCCAGCACTGAGACATGCAGCGGCCATGGTCACACGCCCTCTCCCATGCAGCCACCACCCCAGCACTGTCCCAGCACGCCGGGTTGGACTGACGGCCGATTTGGGATGGGGAGGAAAGTGTCCAAGCTGGGAAAAGCCTTCCCAAAAAGCTCAGCCTGGCTTTGGGGCGGCCAGAGGCCACGTCCCTGGTGGGATAGGGAGGTGGCGGAGGGCCAGCGCTGCTCTGCCACCGCAGGAGCGAGATGTCCCCAGCTCTGTCCCATGGGGCTGAGCTCAATGTACACGGCCCCACGTCCTCTGCTTGTCCCTGGCTTTGTGTGGGGGGACTGGGCTTGGTTCCCTGGGAATGTGTGGGTCAGGGGTACTGTGCAGCACCGTGAGGGGCCCCATAGACCAGGGGTGGTGTGGGGAACAGGCCCCACATAGGGCCCACAGAGCCCATAGGGACTTGGGGAGATCCCACCCCCTCAGGCCCACAGAGCCCTGGGGGTTTGGGATCCCACTGATGTGGGGCACAATGTGCCATCGTGAGTCCCAATACATCAGCACAGGCTGTGATGTGGGGCTGCAATGCCCTGCTGTGTGTCATGCTGCACCACTGCCGTTCATCACGTGCTGGTGTGGGTCACCATACACCACCACGAGTCACCACACGCTGCCATCATTCACCACACACTGCCACAATTCACCACACACCACCATAAGTCAATCACGATCCACCAACGTTGGTGCACTGTCAGGCGATGGTGTGGGTCACAGCATGCTGCTATGGGGTATCATACACCATTCTGAGCCACAACAGCCCGGTGTGGGTCACATCACACCAACAGAACCCGGCACCCACAGGCACAGATCACAAACACCCCCTGACCAGCCTATATCAAGCCTGTATCAGACACCCAAGAATCCCCTCCCTATCAGTACACCCAGCGCAGGGCTTTGTCCCCATCGCAGTTCGGTGACCTCGGGGCCGTGCCCCACGGGAGGGAATTATTCTCCGGGGGGGGAGGGGGTTGCGGGGGAGGATGATGTTTTTCTAATCATTTTCCTGCCATAAATACCCGACCCTGTGCAAACATTCTGTTCCCACTCGCGCTGCACGCATTCCTCCATCCACTGCCTGCGACCCATGGCTGCGGAAATGGCTCAGCCCCACGGCTGCCCCCGGCCCCACGGATCCCCTGCAGTGGGGAGAAGACAGTGAGATGGCTCCTCTGACTACAAAATACCTTTTATTGTTAAAAGGCGGCGGCCACCGGGATGTGGGGAAGATGGGGAGAAGGGGGAAATTGCCCCTGATTTCTTGGGGGGCACAGTGCGTGAGGTGGGGAGAAACGCCGCCCCCAAATGCAGCCCCTGTGCATCACTGCTGGTGGGATGGGAACACGTGGGGCTGCGTGCCCCAAACCTGCAGGGCGGTGGACAAGGGAAGGAAAAATGGGGGGAGAGGGGGAAGGGAGAAAGGGGTGGAAAAGGGGAAAAGGAGCAGTGGGCAGCAGGAGGGGCTGAGCCCCTCACCACACCGTGCGGGCGCTGCAGCGGCACAGGATGCGGCGGAAGGCCCTGCGGAAGTCGCGGTTGAAGGCGGTGTAGATGACGGGGTTGAGAGAGCTGTTGCAGTACCCGATCCAGAAGAAGAACTGGAAGACGCCGTCGGGCACTTTGCAGCGCCGTGGGCAGACGGCGCCCAGGCTGTAGAGGAAGAAGAAGGGGAACCAGCAGAGCACGAAGACTCCGATGACCACGGCCAACACGAAGGTGAAGCGCTTCTCCCGGCTCGCCTGCGCCTTCCTCCGCCACGGAGCTGGGCTCAGCGCTGGCGCCAGCACCACGCGCCCCGTCCCCGTGGCCACGGTGTCCCTGGGCCGCCCCGATGGCTGCGGGGACCCTCCGGGCGCTGCCGCCGGCTCGCCGGAGCCCAGCAGCGAGGTCCTGTCTGCGGGCAGGGGATGGGGGCCCGGGGCGTCCCCGTGGGCGGCGGGTGCGGTTCTGGGGGGGCCGGGGGCGGCGTGGGGCTGGCGGCGGTGCCGGCGCCGGGCGATCAGGTAGATGCGCAGGTAGACGAGGATCATGATGAGGCACGGCGCGAAGAAGGAGCCGACGCTGGAGGAGAGGATGTACCAGGCCTCCTCATTCAGCTTGCACTGCGGCCGCCCGCTCGGAGCCGCCTTCTTCTCGCCCTTGTAGACCAGCGGTGGCAGCGAGATGGCGGCGGCGATGCTCCAGACGATGCCGATGCCGCACTTGACGCGGCGCGGCGTGCGCTTGGCGTTGTACTCCACGGCACGGCTGACGGACCAGTAGCGGTCCAGGCTGATGGCGCAGAGGTGGACGATGGAAGAGGTGCAGAAGAGCACGTCCAGCGCCAGGTAGATCTCGCACCACGCCTTCTGGAAGTACCAGTAGCCCAGCAGCTCGTTGGCCAATGAGAAGGGGATGATGAGGACGGCCACCAGGATGTCGGCAGCCGCCAGAGACACAAGGAAGAGGTTCTGGGGTGCCCGCAGCGAGCGGCTGGTCAGCACAGCCAGGATCACCAGAGTGTTGCCCGCGATGGTGAACAGCACCAGGAAGGTGATGGCAGCGGCGATGGCGGCGGCAGCCTGCACCGAGTAGCCGCCCGCGGGGCTCTGCATGGCGAGGGATGGCGGCCCAGCCGGCTGGTGGCACTCAGCATCCCCCGGAAGGACAGGGGATGGGGCGGGAGGATGGGGCGGAGGAGAGCTGGGGGACGGGGGTCCCGATGGGCATGGTGCTGCCGGGCTGCCTGTGCCCTAACCTAACCTAACCCTAATCTAACCCTGAACTCTAACCTTAATCCTAACCACAACCCCAACCCAAACCCTGCACCCCAGCCCCACACCCTGCACCCCAGCCCCACACCCTGCCCGCGGGTCTCTGGATGTTTCCCCGTCCCCGCCCGCCGCTGCCGTTACCGGTGCCGGTGCCGCCGGGCTCTGCTCCTCCCGGCGCCGCCTCCCCGGGTTTTACTGGGGACGGGAGGGCCCTGAGCTGCCCCCGCCCCCGGGGCGGACCCGGGGACACGCGGAGCGACCGGGAGCTGCGGACGGCCCGGCGGCGCTTTGGCACTGGCTGCGTCCCCTGTCCCCTTCTCACCGCCCCCAGCGCTGCCATCCTCTCCCCAGGACCTCCATGACACACAGGTACCCCCATCCCTTTGCCAGCACGTGTCCCCCTGACCTCCCCCTCGGCACCCACATCCCTTTGGGGGACCCCAGAGCCACTGTCCTCCGCTGCCCTGAGCCCCCCGACCCGAGCGACTACCAGGGATGCTGACCCCAAACCTGCGCTCACTCGTTTCCATGCCAGCCCCGGGGATGCTGCAGGGGTTGCCTCCAGCACAGCCCTGTGCTGAAATGTGGGGTGAGAAAGGGAGAAACACAGCGAGGAACGACCCCCCCCCTGCCCTGCCCCCCTTCCCCCACCCAGCCCAGCCATGGAAACCACCAGCCAGCCCACACCAAGAAGTCTCTAAATGCCACGGAGTGTGTTGGCTTTTTTTTTTCCTTTTAACAGCTTATTTTGGTACATCCATACACAGCCACTCCCTGGAGGTGCTGAGGAGGGCTCCCCAAACAAGGGGTTGCTGCCCACCCCAACCTCAGCCATGGGGCTGTGCTGGTGCCGTCAGCTCCACAGATGGGCAATAAGGAGCTCCAAGGTGCTCCAAGGAGCACAAAGCTCCAAGTTTCACATCCCTCCACGTGCTCCGGAGCAGTGAGCCCTGCAGCAGGGAGAGCTCCCACCTTTACTTTCCCACCTGCACTTCCAGCCTGTGCCGGGGTAAGGACGGGCAACACCACACATCTGAGCCAGCAAGGCAGGCGTGGAGCTCAGCACAAGGCTGGTGGCTAACAAAACCCAGCTGTTTTTTTCTCCTACATTGCCAGATTTCAAATCACTGACCCGTTTAGGCTGGAAAACCCTGCCTTGAACACCGTGTGACCCACCAGTCTGACTATCTCTACTTGGAAAGGGTCAAAGGCTGCGGTTTGCACCTATAGCTCCGAGCGACGCCAACAAACTGCAGCCAGGACGCTGGGGCAGGCAGGGATGGACACAGCCACCCTGCTGCAAAATGCACGCTCTGCAGCACTCTGCTGACTGCCCGGGCCCCCAGCTCCCCTCCCAGTGCCTGTGCTGCAAACCCACACAGCACTGAGCCCCTCATTTCAGATCAGCCGTGCCTCACCCTCCAGCTCAACCTGTAGGTCACAAATGCCCGTGAAGTTTATCTCTTCACCAGCCCGGCTGCTGCTGATGGACAGAGGGGATGGTTGCTGGATGCCATCAGCTGTGGACACTGGGCTTCTGCTCATATAGGTCTCCAAGGATTTCAGGAGCTGCTTCGGTTTCTTTTTGGTGGAGAACTCCAGCTCTGGAAAGGTCAAAGAGAAGCATCAAAACAGCAAGGCTGGGATGATGTTGGGGATACACGCTCCTGTGTAAAGCACTACCCAAATATCAATAAGCTTTATTTCTTGAGTCCCAGTGTATCACCATATCCCCTCCTGGAAAGCTCACAATTACGTTTGCTCACAAAGCACAAAAGGCTGCTTGTCACCCCCCAGCGGAGCTCAGCAACATAGCCCTGAAACATCCCTGCTGTTTAATGTAGTGCATACTGCTCCACTTAGGTAGTGCTGCAAACAGAGCTTAAACAACTATGTGCCACACTACATCAGTGAGCTGTGAAAACCAGAGCACAGCTTGGCACCCAAAGGCAGCAACGCGGCACACTCTGAATGCAGCGGGGCGGTCTGTAATATTAGAGATGTCAAAAGGGGAAAAAAAAAGACAACACAGGGCACTAAGGTCATCATCACAGCCATAGGAAACCTCCACATGCAGATGAAGTGGCTGAGGCTGTGCATGCAGCCCCTCATCTCCACAGGACCCCCCACAGCATGTACCAGACGCACCGGGCTCCTTCCCTAAGCCTCAGGCTGCTTTCACAGCCAGGAAGGAACAGAGGGCAAAGCACGGGGCAACCCACCTTTCAGGAGGAAGCCAGAGTCAGCGATGGTCTTGTGCTGTGACTTCCAGACTCGGTAGAGCTGCAGGAACGCCGCCGCATACAGGTCGTTCAGCACGGCGATGACTTGCCGCCTGCGGTTGCACTCCCTGGCCGGGGGCAGGGGGCTCAGCCAGCACTGCCCACCAGCCCAGGGGAAGCGCTTTGTTCCGTAGGACTGAGCAGGGCTGCTCCTCCTGCCCGGCAGCCCCACTGCACAGCTCACGGCTGCTCACACCTCACCTGGAGAGACACTCCTCCCTCAGGGCCTGCAGCACGAGGCGGGTGATGTTCACAGACATGATGCAGAAGGGGAAATTCTGCAAGAGAACAAGCCTTGCGTCAGCTCTGCTGGAAGGGAGCTCCTCTCTTCCAACACTCCTCTCTTTTAGCACTGAGAGGTGCCCAAGGACCCCTGGCTTCATTACGCTGCATCTGCATGGCCCCAAACCCATGCTGTGGGTGCAGGCAAGAGATTCAGGGATGGAGGCAGTAATACTATGGTACGGGCTCAGATGGACGTTGTGCCTCCAGCCAAGCTCCCATCCAGGCTCAAGAAGTAAGCTTAACATGCAAACTTAGGATGCAAGCTTAATATCGGCATCTCAAGTTAAAAACACCTTTGACCCAGGGAAGCTCTGTTCATCAAAATCTTTTTCCCAGCAGAAAGCCAACCCAAGGGGTTTGGCTTCAGCCCTTATCAGCACTCCTCTGCACTTCAGGGCCCACCTTCCTCAACTGACCAATGGGAGGAGGACCACACAACCGTCCAAGCTGCTCAGGCTGATGGAGGTATCACTGACAAACTGCCACCAAGCAAAGAGCAAAATGCCAAGCCCTAACTCTGACGAGCAGCAGGTTTTCATTGCTTACCTTTCCCTGAGCTTCAGAAAGAAATAGGTAAATACCACAGCAGAAGATGAGCAAAGAAGGAGGAAGGACGTGCCTGTGTCTCGTGCTGGGAGAGCCTGAAAATCTCTAGAGCTAGAGGCAGTGTCTGAGAGTCCATCACGAAGTACAGCATTTGCATCAAGCCCAGCATCCCCGTCCCTCGCAGGTCGGTCCCTGGATCTGCACCTGGAAAGCAATGGCACTCTGGTGAGCCTGACACCGCCCCTCCTTCCTGGGCCGCCTGCACACAGCCCTGGCATTTCACGAGCGGTGGAACCACATTTGTTATCTTTGGCAGTGGCATCCTGGGGGAAAGCTTTTTGGGAATGTGCCTACCAGGACTCTTTCATGCAGGCACCAACAGGCACCTGCTCTCCCACTCACATGCTTATTTCCATAACATCTGTAAGAATTAGAGTCCCAAGGCTGAAGCCCAAAAGCAGTTGTTTACTTGATGCTATAGAAGAGAGGGAGTCGTTCACCTTCTGCTGAGGGTTTCATTAAGAACTGGCCTATTAACTCCAGTCAGGCAGACTGAAAACTCGGGTGAAGCTGCATCCAACAAGGCAGAGACAGCTTTAATCACACAGTTTTCATTACCCAGCAGAGGCTGAAAGCAACCTGTGACACAACCCCAGTGCCAGAGCCCAGACCAGAGCTTCACTAATAAACGAGCCTTCCAGAGACGCCTCATTAGCCACAGCAATCACCTGCTAATGAGGAACATTAACGGCCCCAGAAAAGCAGCTACAGCAGCTACTTCTGTAGCACTGGTTGGATACAGGTAACTGCTGTGCCAGGGGCAGCAGCTGGCACTGGGCAAACTAGGCCAGATGTTGTCCCACCTGTGACAGCCATCTGGAGCAGCAGCAGCCACATACCTGCTCCAAAACAACAGCATGAACAGCAGCTGCACGACGGGAAAGGGAAGGAGCACGGCTCCAGATCCCACCTCTGGAGGAGGGAATGGGAACAGCAAGAACTCTCTGGGCAGAGGTTTGTTCTTGAGGTCTCTCCGTGTTGTACCTTGAAAGCCAAGCTCCTCCCAGTGCGTGCCGTAGCGTGGGCATCCCAGCCGGGAGCAGGTCAGCTTCTTGTAGATGGTCTGCAGGATTCTCATGTGCACTGCTTGGTTATCATCCAAGCCACCTAACAGAGGAGACACCGAGCAGCCTGCTGCCCTCAGCTGCCACTAGGGGGATGTGGTGGGACAGCAACCACCACCTGCTGCAGGGTGCAGGCCAGCTCGGAACAAAACCCCACAGAAAACTGCTTAGGGCAACAGGGAAAATGTCCTCCCCTCGCTTACCATGCTGGAGAGGTGAACAGAAGGAGAAAACAAAGCACGAGAGACGCACAAACACAATACAGTGCATTGTATAAGTGCTGGGGTGCTACAGAACTCCAACATTGTGAAATTTTGCTGGCTGAGGCAGCACAAGGGGAACCTTGACAAACTACAAACCACAGGCACAGGTGAGGATTCTCCTCATACAAATGTGCTCAGCACGAGCAACCCACCATGGGGCAGCCAGACCCAAAGGCTGTGCTGGATGCAGAGCAGGGACAGGAGCCATGGCAGGACAAATGCTGCCCCAAGGAACCTGCTTTAGCAGCGGGGTTGGGCTGGATGATCTCCAGAAATCCCTTCCAACCCCTATGATTCTGTGATTCACATCTCGTTTGCTTTGGTCACTGAGTAAGGAGGGGCTGTGCAGCCCCAGCCTGGCACCATGCAGCTCTCTCACTGGAAGCAGACACATGGAAGAGCTTCTGTGGCAGAAGGAGTCAGGCGATCTGTCCTGCTCCCCCAGCAAACATCAGTGTGTCAGTAAAGGAAACAGGATCACATCCTCTGGGACAAGCACGCTGCCACAGATAAAGAACAGACTGTGCTGTGCCCGAGACCCACTGAGCTGCTCCACACAAATCTCATGCAGGAGCAGCAGTGCTCAGTGTGACACTGGTGGGGACAACAGCACATATGTGGCAGTTTGGGGGATGTGAGGGAACACTCACACTGAGCAATGGCAAGAGCCAGGTCCCGCTCTCCCTGCAGCTGCTGCTGGAGCCGGGGGGGCCCAAAGAGGAAGTGAAGCAGAGCAGCCAGGCCCTGCCTGTGCACTGTCGCTTGGATCTTCTTCTGCGAAGAGGAGAACAGGCAAAGAAATGAGGGCACATTCATCCCCTGAGAGAAAAGCCAGCGGGTGAGCTGGGAGGGAAAGGGATCGCACAGAGCTCGGCTGAGGGAGGGCAGAAGCAATGGGAAAGAGAAGCACAAGACAGAGCTGCCCAACCAGAGAGCAGGAGAAAGGGAACAACTCTGGAGTGAAGGTTGGAGCTGCTGGTCCCGCACATACCCTGCACTCAGACAGGTCTGTGGTCTGGAAGAACTGCAGTGCTTCATTGAAGGATATGAGGGGCACAGGACCAGCTGATCTCCCCAGCAGCACTGCAGAACAGCATGGGACAGCATCAGCCCTGCATCCACGCCAGGGCAATGAGTGCCAGAACCTGTTCTGCCTGACCCCAGAGCAGCAGCTGCATCCTGGGGTGCTGCTCTACACACCTTGGTTCTGCAGTAACACCAAGGCTTGGGATAGTGGGGAATGAAGGGAGCCTGCAGCCAACTCCTCCTCCCAGCCCTTCTGCCTTTTCCCCAGCTCTTCTCCACCACCCTAATCATGCCCCTCTCCAGCCCCTCTGTGAGCTGTGGCCCCATCCCACACACTTCTGGGACCTGTACCTGACTGGATATCCTCCACCGCCTCCCACTCCTCCTGGGCACTCTGCTGCTCCGCGCTGATCGCTGCCAAGGGAAGCACACACTAGAGGCAAAAGCTGAGGAAGACCCCGAGGGGGTCACATGCCCCCTATAGCCTTTATCAGGACACTTTCGTAGAGCATCCCCTGCCCCGCGTGCCATGATGAAACCCAACAATCCCTACCCCAATGCCTACAGGAGGCTGGGAAGCCTCAGGGCTGGGATCTCAGCCTAGAGCCCTTGTCCCCTGCTGCTCCCAGGCCCAGTGCTGCTCACCCCTGACATGTGCGGGAAGGGGCTCAGGGGGCAGCGGGGGCTCCTCGGGCTGCGTGGTGTTCACCGGGTGGGCGTTCATGGCCTGTGGGGGGAAGGTGATGCTGGTCAGTGGAAGGCCCTGGGCTTCTCAAGGGTCCCCAAAGCTCCTTAAGCTGGCCGCAGTGGTCCCTATGTGGTCCCCATTGGTTTCCAAGGTGGCCTACGGGGGCCCGAACATAGCCAAGGGTCCCCAGGGTTGTGTGAGGTACCCAAAAAGGGTCCCAAAGCGGCCTAAGAGATCCTCAAGGGGTTGCACAGAGTCCTCAATGCGGCCTGCGGGATCCCAGACACCGCCAGGAGGCCTCAAAGGCGCCCACAGAGTCCCCAGCGCGGCGCACGAGGTCTCCAGGTGCTAAAGGGGTCCCCAGGGCCCTGCCCACCCCCGTTGGCCTCCACCCCGTAACCACGCCCCCGATCCTCGCCACGGGTACCCCAGCCCCCCGCTGGCCCCGCACCCCGCTCCCCCCGCCGCTGCCCCCGGCTCTGCCCCCTGACCCCGCGCCCACCGGAAGCGCCGGCGGGACCTCCCGGCCGCGACCCTCCCGCCGTGCTGCCTGCCGGGAGCTGTAGTCCTGGGAGCCAGCGGGGAGAGCGCGGGACTGCAGCACCCGTCATGCACCGCGCGGGCGGGGCACGGAGGGGGCGTGGCTTGCCTGATGGAGGCGTGCCTTAGTGGAGGGGGGCGGGATTTGTCGAGGGGGCGGGGCCGGGAGCGGGGCCAAACGGCGGGCAGCGGCCAGGGGCAGCTCAGAGCTGCCGGCAGCGCCATGGGGCTGTACGGGGTGCTCGCCTTCCTCCTCCTCCTCCTCCCCGTCGTTCTCGCCTTGTATCGCTGGATCGGGTCCCGCGGCCCCAACCCCTTCGCCGTCGATACCCGGCGCCCGCCGGCTCCGCTGATCACCGATAAGGCGGTTCGTCGGACGGTGCTGAAAGCAGGTATCCCATCCCCGTGCCGCCCCCAGGAATGCCCCGGGACCTCGTCCTCGAGATGCCACAGATAACACGGGACCCCCGTGCTTCCCCGGGGTTCTCCGGGTGCCCCGTCCCTATTCTTCCCCGGGATGCCCCGGGCCCGCCATCCCTGTATCCCCCCGAAGTGCCCCCCGTGCTTCCCGGGGTGCCCCATCCCTACGCTCCGCCAACAAACCCCGAGACCCCCACTCCCGGCGCTCCCGACCCCATTTGGGTGCCACCCCCTACTGAGGACCCCCCATCCCGCAGTTTTCTCTCCAGAAAAAGTCCCGGAGAAGCTCGATGCCATCGTCATCGGCAGCGGCATCGGGGGGCTGGCGGTGGCCGTGCTGCTGGCCAAGGTGGGCCGGCGGGTGCTGGTGCTGGAGCAGCACGGCAGGCTGGGGGGCTGCTGCCATGCATTCAGCGAGAAGGGCTTCGAGTTCGACACCGGTACGTGTGGGCACGGGGAGGGCAGGGGGCTGCGACCCAAACCTTTCTGGAGGGGATCTGGCCGGTTGGCCGGCACTGTGGTCCCAGTGGGATGAGGGGAGGTGGATGGCAGAGCTGCCTTTGCCCCAGATCCTCCTTCTGTTGGAGGATGTGGCAGCGGTGCTGCCCATAGCAGTGCTGGCGCTGAGGCATGCCCTGCTGGCATGCTGCAGGAATGGGCCCAGAGCCCGCAGTATCCCCTGCACAGGCAGAGCCCCCAGCGAGCCCTGTGTGCCCCTCAGCCCATACACACTTCATTATTTTCAGCAGTGCAGCACGGGGTTCTATTAATGAGTATCCACATATGCGGTGCTGAGCAGCTGGGTTTCCCTCGGAGTGCAGACTGCACCCCAAATGGGGCGGTGGGGGCCGCAGTGTAGGAAGAAGCAGCACCCCCAAATCTTACACACACACACAGCTTAACACAGTGTTACTCCACAGGGATCCACTACGTGGGGGAGCTGCGCGATGGCTCGCTGTGGCGCTTCCTGGTGGACCAGCTGACGGACGGGCAGCTGGAATGGGCCCCCATGCCTCCCACCTTCGACGCTGTAGTGCTGGGAGAGCCCGGCCGTGACAAAGCCATCCAGCTCTGCACCGGGACCAGGACTTACTTCAACAGGCTGAAGGAGCAGTTCCCCGGTGAGGAAGCTGCCATCGATGAGTTCAAGCGGCTGGTGAAGGTAATGGGGCCGTGGGGCTGCGCTCGCAGTGCTTGGCTCCGCTCGTGGCTCACGTGCTCCTTTCTGGGGGGGGGGAAATTCCTGCCGTGTGGCAGCCTGGGGGCAGCTGTTTGGCAGTGGCACAGCGCAGCCACGTTGCACAACTGCACCAACGTGTTGCACCCGGAGCTCCTAATCCTGCTCAGAGGGTGCCCATAAGGCACTCAGCTGTGCTCTGGGGCACAGAGCCCTGCAGCCCCCACATCTGCGGGACGATGCTCCAGGACCTCCTGGGTTATCACGATTAACATCACGTGGGGTTAAAGTGAGATTTGTGCTCTGCCACCCCTGGGAAGTGGGGCTATGCTTTGGGGGTGTTTTGTGGGGTCGGGTGCTTCCCTCCCCACAGTGCTGCAGATTCACATCACTGCCATTTCCTAAGTAGCAAATAAAGGGAGAAATCCCATTTTACATCCACCCCCCGGCTGCTTGCAGCCTTCCCCAGAGCAGGGGAGTACCTAAAGGTCCTCAAGGGGATCCTAAGGTGGCCTAGGGGACCCTGAAATGGCTCAAGGGTTCCTCTGAAGTTCCCAAGGATTCTCAAGATGATCTCAGGAATCCCTAGAGCTCCCTACAGTGAGCTCTGTACATTGCTCTCCTCTCTTGCAGAGTGTCACCACAGGGTTCTGGGTTCTGGGTGTGCTAAAATTGCTGCCGCTGCCACTGGTACGGCTGCTGAGCTGCTCGGGGCTGCTGTCCCTGCTCAGCCCCTCCTGCCGGATGACCTCACGCAGCGTTAAGGACGTGGTCGATGGCCTCACCACCAACGCCAAGCTCAGGGCCGTGTTCAGCTACATCTTCCCCACCTATGGTAAAGTGCCAGAGTGTTCGGGCACACCAGAGCAAAGCTGGACCCTTTAAGAACGAAAATGAAAGGCTTCTTTGCCCTTTTCCCCTTCCCTTTCCTTTCCCTTCCTTTTAGAGGCCCTCACTTTGCACACCAGACCCATCCCACTTCACACCCCCACTCCCACCTCACACCCCTGCTGCTTTGCCTTTGCATTGTACCACCTTGATGGAACCCCCGAGGGCAGGACACCTTGTGCATCCTCTGCACCCACCCCATCCCGGGGTCTTTCCCATGTCCTTCAGCTTCCCTGCAGACTGCAGTACTCCCGCAGGTGGAGGAGTGGCTGTCCTGCCCTGACCCGGTGCCTGCAGCCCTTTGGCCCTGACTTTCCTCCCTCGTGTCCCAGTTCTGAGTGACTCAGGATGCTGGAGCGCAGCCAAGGGTTGTGAAACCCAGATCTGCGGGGTGATGCCCTGGGGACATCAGTGCCAGCTCCTTGCAGGGACCTCTGCTCCTCATTTCCCGCATGCTTCCCTCCAGCCAAACCTTCCCTCATCCTAACCCCTTTGGGTTACTCTGTAAACCCAGTAAGACTGCGCTGTGCTCCCCTTCCAGGTGTGCTGCCCTCCAAGGCCAGCTTCTCCCTGCACAGCATCCTGGTGCAGCACTATCTACGGGGCGCATGGTACCCCAAGGGCGGTTCGGGGGAGATTGTCTTCCACACCATCCCCATCATCCAGAAGGCCGGTGGCAACGTGCTGGGCCGGGCGCCGGTGCAGAGCATCCTGCTGGACTCCCAGGGCAAAGCCTGCGGTGAGCGACGCAGCCGGGACACGGCTCCCCCCATTCCCTCTGTGCTGCCGTTACCCTCAGCCCTCCTCCCTCCCAGGTGTGAGCGTCAAGAAGGGCCAGGACGTGGTGAACATCTTCGCCCCCATCATCATCTCGGATGCAGGGATATTCAACACCTATGAGCGGCTGCTGCCGCCTGAGGCGCGCGCTTTGCCTGGTAAAACCCCTCAGTGCAGTGCTGGGTTTAATTGGGATTAAGGCACTAATCCCGTCTCAACCCCAACGCCCCATCAATGAGTGCCGTGGTAATTCCTTCCCAGACAGCAGCAAAGCCCGGTGCAACCTGCTGGGGGCTACAAGCATTCAGAACAGGAGCACAGGAATCACAGAAAGTAGTTAAATCCACCCCAGCCCCACACTGGGCTTGCCCTAAAACTCCCCAGATGGGAACAGATCAATCAGCAAAACCTCCCTAGACAGGGAGGCACAGCACCAGCACTTTATGGCTCCCAATGGACCTCCCGCCCTGTGAATGCACATGGGATGCTCTCAGCTAGATTCGCACCGATGGGAGCAATGTGGGGTTGAGCACAGCTTCCCCTCCACCCTCACTTTCCACTCCTGCCCTTCGTTCCACAGAGATTCAGTCCCGGCTGCGCATGGCGACTCACGGCGAAGGAGGCTTCTCTGTATTCGTGGGGCTCAGAGGCTCCAGCCAGGAGCTGGGGCTGCAAGCTACCAACTACTACATCTACTCAGATAACAATCTGGACCAAATGTACGTTCTGCTTCACTAAGCATTGAGGGGAGATAGTTTCTGGGCGGTGACTCAGAGCCCCAACCCCACCCCAAACCTCTGCATCTCTCTACAGAATGCGGCGCTACTACAACAGCTCCCGTGACGAGGCGGCCGCCAACATCCCCCTGCTGTTTGTCACCAGCCCATCTGCCAAAGACCCCACGTGGGAGATGCGGTACCCAGGTGATGCAGCGCTGCGGAACCTCACTGGGCATGGGTTCCTTGGCCAACCCCCAGTGCTGCCACATCGCAGTGTGGGTCTTTGCAAATGGGGGCTGTGAGCTGGCTTCATTCAGAGAGTGGGCCGAGGGCCTCCAAGCTGCTGAGTTTGTGGGAGGTTCACTGCAGCTACAAGGAAGGGAGGAGAGGCCCCACTGGATGCCTGCACCAAAGGCTTGGGACCAAAGCTACCCCAGTGTTGGCACGATAATGGGGATTTGGGGTTTGTGGCACCGGGTGGGCGGAGGGATGGATGCCCCAACCTTGTCTCCCTGCAGGTAAAAGCACATTGTCCATCATCACCATGGCCAAGTATGAGTGGTTCGAGGAATGGAAGGACAAGCCGGTCCATAAGCGGGGAGATGCTTATGAGGACGTGAAGAAGACCTTTGTGGACGCCGTCATGCAGACCGTCTTCAAACTGTACCCCCACATCGAGGACAAGGTGAGGGGATACGGGGTTTGTGGCTGTTGGGGTCAGATCCTGGCTCCTGTCTGCCCTGCACACACCGGGGCTGCAGGGGTGAGGTTTGGCTGGGCAGAGGGGCACAAACGCGTCGGACCAAACGTGGCCTCAACCACCACCCAAAAGTCTGCAGGGAGGTTTGTCCCATACTACAGCATTCCCCATAAAAACAGCATTCCTGAGCACTATGGCCTGCTCCTTTGGGACCACTGCGTCCTTTTGTCCCCCCACAGGTTGAGTACGTCTCGGGGGGGACACCGCTGACCAACCAGCACTACATCGCCAGCCCCCGCGGGGAGTTCTACGGCATGGACCACGACATGGCGCGCACGCAGATCGAAGCCATCGCCACCGCACGGCCGCAGACCGCTGTCCCCAACCTCTACCTGACAGGTACCCTCCTCGTTCCGTGGGGAGGCTCTGGGGAAGCAGAGCGGGAGGGCAGAGCCTTCAATCCTGCAATGAAACACAGGGATGAGCTGCTGCCACGCTGCAGGGTGATGCTCGAACCGCATCAGAGCTCCTCCCTGCCACTCAGCCCAATGGGAGGCATTGTGTGTCCCCCAGCCCCGGGGTGCAGCCTCCCTGCCTGGCACTGTTGTGCTGAGCTGGGCAGGACAAAGCCCTCTCTGTGCTGGGGATGAAGAAGGGTCGGGATGCAGAGCTGGGGGTGGCACTGTCCCCTCTGTCTCGCAGGGCAGGACGTGGCTGTGTGTGGCTTCGCCGGAGCGCTGCAGGGAGCCTTCCTCTGCACCAGTGCCATCCTCAAGCGCAACATCTACCTGGACGCCATGCAGCTGCGGAAGCGTGTGCAGGGCTCCAATGGCAAGAAGAAGATCTGAGGCCGGGTCCCACCCCCTCCCCTCCCTGGTGGCTTGCTTGCATAGCTTGCTCTGCTCTTCCCTAATGGCTCTGCGGGATCAACGCCAGTCCCGCTCCCAGCTTGGTCCCATCCCACTGCAGCTCATCTCACCGCACCACCACGCACGCTGCTGCCTCCTCCCCACTGCCTGTTTGAAGGGAAAAGCCCTTTTCCCAGCACAAGGAAGAGAAGATCCTGATCCTGTACAACCACGGCACCACCCAGCACTGCTGGATGCCCTCCACTGTCAGAGCCACTTGGGCCCTGGAGGAGCATCCAGCTCCATGGGCACTTGCCTGGCTGAGGGCAGCGAGTCCCACACCGCTGCTTTTCCCCTTGCAGGCAGCAGCTTTGGACTGAATGAAGCTGGAAAAGCTTCTCATGGTGCCTGCATCCCCAGGGCGGTATAGGCTGAAGAATGAACCCCTCCCTCCACATACACAGCCGCCCGGGCGGCGTGGGACCGGTTTTCCATCAGACCCATTTACCATCAGCCCTGCACTATGCTGGATGCACATCTGCTCCCACGCTCCGCACCCAGTGCTGTGTGAGGAAGGAGAGGCTCCAGCCTGCATGTCCGTGCCAAGGAGCCCTGCTCCAGGCTGAGCTCAGTGGGGCAGTGGAGGAAGCGCTGTTGTGTGCCAGCATGGATTGCACTCAGGGTGGATTGACTTAAGGCGATGTAAAGCTGTTCAGGAGCAACAGCAGTGCTTCCAGATGGGATCTCGCCGTGAATGTGGCCCTACCATGCTGCGGAACTGTCGGTTCTGCCCTGAGCGGATGTCGTGTCTGTCTGTCTGTCTGTTGGGAAACGTTTGGGAGTACAACCAAAGCCTTCACCACTGCCCTGGAGCTGGGAAGGGCGAGAAGGCGAGAAATAAAACAGGCTTGTGATGGGACCAGTGTGCCTTGTGTTGGGGGAGCAGCGGGGTGCTGCTGGCACTGGGGCTGAGCCTGGGTCCTGTGGTTGGGGGACGGCAGCGTGGGGGAAGGCAGCGTTTGGGAAGGAGAGGAGGGAGGAGATGCAGTTTGGAGCCATCTGTGTGACCATCCTGCAGCGGCACAGGTCACTCTGCGGCTGGCAGCACTGCGTTTGTGCCATCAGTGGGTGCCCCAGCACCAGGCAATGAGCGCTGCAGCGCTGGCTTTGCTCTGTGGACTTCAGTCTGTGTTAAAGTCCTGCTGGGAGCCCACGAAGGAGTGGTTTTCCCACTGCCAGCAATAGGAGCAGAAACAGCCGGGATGTGGGGGAAGCGGAGCGCTGCGGCCCTTGGAGAGGCAGGGAGGGCTTTTCCAGCTGCTCCTGCACTCTGCAGCTTGCAGGCATCTCTCTGCAACCTTCTGCCCCCATCCTACACAGCGAGGTGCAGGCTCTGCCCTCCCCAGCCCTCCTCTTCCCCAAGCTGAGTGCCCAGGGGTGAGCCCGGATCTCCTGCCCCTGTGACTCATGCCCAGGTGAAATCTGGCTCCACGGCAGCTGACAGGCACTGCCCTGCAGGCACTGCATCAGCAGCAGACGTGTCCTGAAGGAGCACCTGGGGCTCGCTGCCCCTGCCCCAGGATTTAAAGGCCACTGAGCCCTCCAAAGGACCATCGAGCATGTCCCGGCCATGGCAAAGCCGGGCTCTCATCATCGTCAACACCGATTTCTGCAGCAGTGATGGCGACGTGGGGCTCAGGCCCCGCAGAGGAGCCAGGAGGGAAGCTGAGAAGCTCTCTCGTGTGCTGGCACAGCTCAGCTACAGGGTGAAGCTGTTGCACAACAGGACGGCCAAGGAGATGGAGGATCTCTACCAGCAAGGTGAGCCCCCAGACCACCTTCCTGCTCCCAGCTCCCACCTCCACAGTGCCCTACGTTACCGCCCAGAGGCAGATGGGGACCAACCCCCACCCACACCCAGGTCCTTGTGGTCCTTTCATCACACAGTGGGGCTCAGAGCTGGAGGTGGGCCTCCCAGCACCCTCACAGAGCACTCAGCTGAAGGCTGGTAGCTGAGGGTGGCTGTGCCCCACAGAGTGCGGCCATGAGCACGGGGATTACTTCGTGAGCATCATCTCCAGCCATGGGGAGGAGGGGGCTGTGCTGGGCTGTGACTGCAGACCGCTCCGGCTCACCCGCATCTTCCACATCTTGTCGGCACAGAACTGCCCAGTGCTCGCAGAAAGACCCAAAGTCTTCTTCATCCAGGTAACACCACTGCTGGGCCATAACTGCACCCCACCTTGTTGACTCCGCAGGCAGAGACAGGCACAGGAGCTGCTGTAATTGCAGACTTTGCTACCCAGGTGCCATTCACCACTATGCTCTATCTTTGATGCTTTTGCTGACTCTGAGGTCACCTCTCCCCCTGCCCATGAGCACCCTGCGTCTGCCTCAACTTTCACCAAGTTTCTCCCTTCCAGGAAAGGTGAACTTGCTAGGCTCGGCCTCCCTCCCAGATGCCACTGGAGTGTTGATGAGTTGCTAAAAGTTGCCCTCAGATTCCATGACGTTGATATTTGGGCAAGGAGCAGCGCGGGGGGGCTGGTTAGAAACACCCTGGCAGGAAGCGAGCCCCGGAGTGCACTGCGGATTAGGGAGGATTAGATGAGAGCAAATAGACAGTGCAGCAACCTGCAGCCTGGACACATCCCAGCAGTGTCAGCTCTGCAAACATGCAAATACATGGAAATCCTCACCCGAGAGCAAGCACAAATCACTCATTTCCTGCTGGAAAGAGGGCTTAGCCAGCATGCCTGGCAACAATATGGGCCACCTTCAGCAGCCAGAACTGGAGACCTGGATGGGTGGCTGGTGCCCTCAGGGCCGACCCCTTAGGGCATGCTGAGTGCCAGTGTGCTGCCACTCCTTCCAGGCACCCCACGGGCCATGTGAGGATCCCTGCAGGCAGTGATGCAGAGCAGAAGTAGCTCTTGGAGGGCTGTGTGTGTGTCCTCGGGGTGGACCCAACCATGCTGGTCCTTCTCATCATTTCCTAAAATCCCATCCCTGGAAGAAAGCTCCAACAATTGCATAGGATCGGTGACTGCTGTGCTCCAAGGGGAATCTTCCCAAGTGGGCTCTGGTGTCACCTGGTGTAATCCTGGAGCTTGGAGGAACATGAGGGGAAGAGAGGCTGCCCCTCTCCTGGGGGGAGGGAGAATCACAGGACCATTAGGGTTGGGAAAGACCTCTAATATCCCCAAGTTCATCCCCAGCACAGCCCTCCATGCCCACTGTCCCTCAGTGCCCCACAGTTCTTCAGAGGATGGGGTGCCCAGCAGCCCCAAAGCCCCTGGATCTCCCTTGTTCAGGAGCAGAGCGCAGGGAAGCCAACGGCCCTGTTCTGCCTGCAGGCATGTCGGGGGGCTGCGCTGGACCACGGGGTGTTTGTGGAGACCGACAGCGGGCAGCTGGAGCCAGACAGCTTCTCCGAGTACCTGCACATCCCCCCCAACACCGCTGTGATGTTCGCCTGCAGCCCTGGTGAGGAAACCCCCAGAGAGAATCAGCAGGGAGAAGGGTCAGCACCTGCACTTCCATGCTCCTAGGGGGGGAGAGGGGCTGTAGGGTCATGAAAGAGCTGTAGGGTCATGTGGCCCTGCAGGACTATGAGGGGCTGTGGGGCCATGTGGGGCTGTCGGATCACAATGCGCTGTAGGGCCATGAGTCCTCCCCTCAGCCCCCTCTCTGTGCCAAGTAGGCCTCCCACTTCGCCCCCAGCCCCATCCCACCTCACTCCCCTCCTCTGGACGCTCTCAGCTTTTGTCCCTCTGACACTGAGGCACCCAAATGTTCCATTTCCAGCACTTCTTTTTCCCAACGAGGGGCAGCGTGAGGCCCTCCCTCCCGCCAGCCATCACACCACTCCTCCCTCTGCACCCCACAGGCTACGGGGCCTTCCTGAACCCTGCGGGATCCATGTTCCTGCAGGCCCTGCTGGTGGCGCTGGCCGGGGAAGAGCGCAGCCTGGCCCTGAGCCGCATGGCCACCCGCCTCAACGCGGCCGTAGCCCTGGGCTGCCAGGCCCGGGGTGCCTACGAGGGCTGCAAGCAGATGCCCTGCTTCGTCACCAACCTGCTGCGGGACGTCTTCCCCTTCGCGGCTGCGAGTGAAGCCCTTCCCAGCACAGACACACAGGGAGGGATGGAGGAAGAGGAGGAGCAGCGGCAGAAGCCTGCAGCCTCTTAGGGGGAAATGGAGAAACACAACAGAAACCCCGGCAGAAAGGTGCCCTGGGGCTGCCCAGGGTACGAGGAAATTCTAGGGTGCATCGTTCCCCCATCACGACGTACTGGGATGGATGCCACCCTGCAGCCCCATGGCAGCCCAGGCTGTGGCTGTGCGGTGCTCCAGCCCACCCACTCACTTATCCCCTCCATCTCCTTCATGAAAGAGCCCCAGTGCTGCGAACTCCACTTTATCGATTCTGTTATCCAAGTGACCCTGCACAGGGCTTTCTTTCTGAGGGAGGAAAGGCTGATGTTTGCCTGCCTGGTGCCCTGCCCGCAAGGGAAACACTGCGCTGGTGTAAAGATGGCAGCAGGCCCAAGCTGTTTGTCCTTACGTTTCTTCGTTCAAAACTTAAAAAATAAACAGAGACCAGTGGTCAAACCTGGCGGGTTGACTCAGACCAGGAGTCAGGGCATGGCTTTGGGAACGTTCACCAAGGCAGACCTCAGCTCATGACCAAAAGCTGCATCTTTGTGAACATCCTCCTGCTGTGGGGAAGGGGAGGGTGATGCTCCCATTGGGATGGATGGGCTGGGACACCCAGGGGGCCCCATGCTTTTGCTCAAGGCTAGGTCTTCCCCTTTCCTCTGGCACCACAAAAGAGCAGAAAGAAGCCTCCCTGCAGCGCCTGCACGGCTCACCCTGTATGCTCAGCCATTAAATCTGCATGCCTCCACCCTGAGAGCCTCTCAGGCAAACTGTGCTCGTGTTGGTATTTCTCAACCCTGAGCAACACAGCTCCGATAGGCAGAGCGCTACCCTGCCCTGTAGATAGCTTTGGGCTCAATTAGCAGGACTTTGGACCCTCAGCAGACAGGTGGTACCACTGTCCTGACTGCCCCACTCTCTGGGGTGCTCACATCACTGCCTCTTGTTGGGGGACCTCCTGAGCTGCTCCCTCCCTATGCACTTGCTCTGTCCATAGGAAGAAAACAGTTTGGAGACTCCTACAGGACTCCTACAGCACTCCCAGGTCAGGGTGAAGCTGGGCATAGGACTTAGAGTTGTTGGAGGAGTCCAATTCTTGCTTCTCTGAGAAATGACACTGAAGATGCACACAGCAATGCTTCCACCCCTTGTAGGAAGGCTCCAAAGAGCGCTCCAGCCCAACACACAATCGAACAGTTTTCATTTTCAATCTCCTGCTTCCACCGTTCTGCCTCCCCCAGGCTCTCAGTGACCTGGTCAAGGGGGAAGAAGTAAAAAAAAAAAAACAAAACACAAATAGCCCTCCCCTTATCCCAGCTTGTCCTCTGCCAAGCTGGAGGTACAGGGGCAGACTTTCTCCTTCCAGACAGAAAGTAGGGGAAAGTTCCTTCCACACATTGCACCCTCACCTGCGCTCCTCTCCCAGTCCACCCCAATGCCACCAGCGCTGGGTGCTGCTCGAAGAGCCTCCCTGTGGATGAAGGAGGAAATGCAGATCCTCGCCTGCTGCACCAGCCTGCTGCTGACCAAGGGCCAGCTGGGTGAAAGGCAAAGCACTCAGGGAACTTTTCAAACAGTCTCCAAGCAATAAGCTGTCTTGTTCTGTCCCGGCTGCAGGGTGCTTGGTCATGTGAGAGCTGAACTTGCATTCACAAATGGAGGCTCTGCACAAGGCCTAGAGCACAAGCAATGATCAAAGAGACAGGAGATGGTGGTTCAAAGCTTTTAACACACACACACACACACACACACACAGAACAGGGCTCAAAATTCTGTATTTTTAAATCATTTATTGACTTTACCACACAGGGGAAAAAAAAAGTACAAAGAAATATAAAAATTCTGGTCCTTCAAAGCAAGTTGCATTGCACTGCAGCAGGAAATAAACTGTGCACTGCTTCGCACCAGCAAGGCAGCAGGCCCAGGAGCAGCCCCACCTGGAGAAAAATCACGTACCCACAGATACCATCCATTCAGAAATGTGCCACGGCCAAAAGGAAAAGACTTCACACTCCTTGACCGGTTTGAAACACATTGCATAAATCCTAACAGCATTAAAAAGGGAAAAGAAACACTAGGAGTTGTTCCCAGAGGTTCAAGGCAAGAAGGGCTTCCTCCCTCTCTCCCTTTGAGATGAAAAAGCAGAACACAGTTGTAGCCTTCATGGCCAGACAAGGGAATTTCCCTGCCCTCATCACCCCACAGCTCTGGGGAGGGTCACCCTTCATCCAGGGCTGGGGACAGGCAGCCACCCTGGGCTCACAGGGGGGACAGGAGTCCTCTGTGCAGCTCTGGGGGGGATGTGTACCCATGTGAAGAGCCCTCCATGTGCAACAGCCATCATTTTCTGCCCATATAAGAAAAACAAACAAACTAAGAAGCTAGGCAGGCACTTTACACACATCCTTCGTAAATGCCCTGTCTCGAGTAAATATCTTTGGAGCAGAACTACAAAAATAAGACCAGCAGAACAGCTACAGCTCGGGAATCAGCATGTTTTGCAGCCTTCAATACAACCAGTGCTAGTACATCCCAGGCCTTCATTTAAGTGCCCCACAGTGACGCTGAGAAAACAGCAATAAGCTGCTGGTGAGGTGTAATTCAACCACATTAAACCTTCCAAAGTAAGGGGAGCACAGAGCAGCAGAAGAGCAAAGAGAGGTTTGGGAGCTGTAGGACAAACCCTTCTACTCACAGGGCAGCTGCCTGGGAAACACCTCAGTGCAGGAGCTGCGCCTTTCCTGCTGAGGAGCCTCCGTACTGAAGAAGAGGAAGAGGTTTGAATGACTGCAAGTTTCATTCATCCCAAAATTCAGGACTATCAACCACTCTGCATCATCACGATGACATTTTAACAACAGGGAACAGAGTCATCTTTTGAGGTGAAATTTGCTCCATCACTGCAGCTGTACGGCACAGAACTTCATAAGCCTGAGTGGCTCGCTTTCACAGCATCAAACTAATTGTCCTCATTAGTGCAAGCATCTCAGCTGTGAGGACCACGAGGAAACACAGCCACATGGAATACAACTGCCACAGGGCAAGTAAGGAAGTCTAAGATACAACCAGAGGGCCGAAGGCAGATCCAGAGCTCCCAAAAGGTGTGCATTAAGGTGAGAAGCGAGATGTGAAGCTAACATTGCCTTCATCGCAGAGAGGAAGAAAAGAAACAAATCACAACAGAGTCCTTGGCAGATCATTTCCAAGCTAGCGCAATCACGCGCCAAACTTTAGCATCCAAATATAATGGACAGAGAAAGAGAACATCTGTGCCTTCAGCAGGACAGTGCTGGTTAGCAGAGCAGCTCTATGACTCTGAAGGGAGAGAATCAGATGGCTCATTTTGCAGGCAGATTTTTTTTCAAGAGGAGACGTCAGTACAGTAGATGGAAAATCCCTTTTCATTTGGACACAAAAGTTCTGTCAAGTGCCATTGCTGGCTTCTCTTGGGCCACAGTCTAGAAGCCAGACACACAAGCGGAAACCGATTCAGGTCGTTGGGAAAGGAGAAACACATTTTAAGGAAGTGAGAAGTTGAACGTTACCAAGGTGCAGGTGCAAAAGTAAAAGCATTTCCCCTTCCTCCTGCTCTCTGAGATCTGAAGATGACAGCAAAGCTACGATTCAGTGCTACAGCAGGGCAGCCAGCCGGTGGTGTCCCACCATTCTGGTCTTGCTGTCGCCAAGCACCTTTCTTTCACTGAACACCTGAGGAGGAATTTAGATCTGGAAAGGGAAAAAAGAAAAGCTAAAACAATGCAAAAGATGCATGTGAATTCAAAGACAAGAGACCCCCCACCCCCCTACCTTCTGATCCAGCCGCTGATAATCGCCGGATTTGGGCCGCCGGCCGCCCTTCGATCGCTTCCCTTCCAGGGCAAAAGCAATGATCTTTGGAGAGAGAGGCAGGGACAAGGTGAGCAAGACAGGAATGACCACATGCAGTTTTCCTGACTTCTAACAGAGGCACTTTCTAGTGGGCCAATGAGAAGCCTCGCTTGCCTCCTTCTAAAAGCATTTGAAACAAACAAATGTCATTGTTTAAAAGCAGCTAAGACTGAAAACAGGAAATAATGAGGCTTTCCCAACATGCAGAAAACAGTTAAAAAGTTGTTCCCTCTCCTACCTCAAAAAGAGGAGGGAGAAAAACAGCAGAAAAGATGAGCGTTGTGTCACTTGGGCTGTATTCCCCCGTGCAGTGCTATTTAAAGACAAGTCTTTCGCAACCTGCTACAGAAAACTCATTGTCTGTGAGAAACACAGAGCAGCTGCACAGATCTTTTCCTTTTCTCCTCCCTCAGCTCCATTCCTCACTGCTGAAAATAACCACTGGAGCCGAGGCCATTCCATTTCCACAGAGATCCAAACGCTTTCCTGGTTACAACACTCCTCCCTGCTCATCTCAAAGCTGTTGAAATCAAGGCCTCAAATTAAACATTAACCAAACATTAACAAGCAGGAGGCTTGAGCAGGAAGCAAAAGGCAAAAATGAGAGCAGCAAAGGGGAAAGATCTTCAATCGAGCATGCCCCCCACCTGCAACACTGCCCAACGACTGGGAAGGAAGCTCTTAAACCTCAGGGGGAATTTGGGCAAGGAGCAGAGCCACTCACCTTCCGTTTGTTGTGATAGGCAACATACAGAGCAGCGACAATAATAGCTGTGGTCACCAGATAGGCAAAGAAGTGGCTGTTCTCTGACTTCTCCCCCGGAGAAATGGGAACACTCTTCTCTCTCTCCTTATTTAACAAGGCAGCACCGTTACCATTTCTAGCCCCATCCTCTTCCTCGGGGAGTTCATCACCATCTGGAGAGCCTTCAGTGTCATGAACAGATGAAACTGACTGTGAGGACTGGCCGTTATTCCCCAATGAGCCTGCCTGGGCGCCCTGACTGCTGTCCTGTGTGTTGGCATTGTCATGTTGCTGGTTGCTGCTGCCTTGCTGGTCATCCTGCTTGTTGGTGCTGTCGTGCTGTTGGTTGGCCTGGCTGTTGGTGCTGTCGTGCTGCTGGTTGGCCTGGCTGTTGGTGTTTTCATGGTGTTCATTGGTCTGGCTATTGGTCTGGCTGTTGGTGTTTTCATGGTGTTCACTGGTCTGGCTGTTGGTGTTTTCATGGTGTTCATTGGTCTGGCTGTTGGTCTGGCTGTTGGTGTTTTCATGGTGTTCATTGTTCTGGCTGTTGGTGTTTTCATGGTGTTCATTGTTCTGGCTGCTGGTCTGGCTGTTGGTGTTTTCATGGTGTTCATTGGTCTGGCTGTTGGTGTTTTCATGGTGTTCGTTGGTCTGGCTGTTGGTGCTGTCACTACGGCCTTTCTGGCCATCGGTGTTGCCACCTTTCGGTCCATTTTGGCCATCAGTGTTGCCATTTTCCTCACCATTTTGGCCACTGGTGTTGCCACTTTGCTTGGTCTGACTGCCTTGGCTGTCAGTCTTGCTGTCCTGATGGTTGTTGTTGTTGTGGGTGTCAGTTTGGCTGTCACTGTCATTCTGAGTGTTGGGTTGGCTACCAGTGTTACTGCCAGACTGCTTGCCATCGTTGCTGTTGCTCTGGCTGGTGCCTTGGCCATCAGTGCTTTGTTTCTCTTTTGCACCTTGTTCCCCTGTCTCTTCGGGCTGGTTCTTCTCATCCTTTCTCAGGTTTTTGCTTTGATCTGTATCATCTGCACCTCCCTTCCCATCTGTTGTCCCTCTGTTATCTCCATAACTTGCACTGTCGTCTTTTCCAACGTTTGTTGAAGGGTTGGTGGACTCTGAGTTCTCTGATCCCTGCTGCCCACCTGTCAGCAAACACACCGAGACTGCAGTCAGTGCCAGAAGCACGCGCGACTGCGCTAAACGGCTCCCGGCCGCCACGGCCCACCTCCGCCAAAAGCAGCCCGACGTTCTCCCACGAGGGGGCTGGAAGGGGAGAGCCCAAAAGGGGGAAACCCGGCAGCACGGCGCCCCCCAGGGACCGCCCCAGCCCTGCACCGCCTCCCACCGCACTCAGGAGGCGCCCAGACCCCCCCGCAGACCCAGCGCCGGTGTAAAACCCACGGCAGTCGGACCCCCAGCCGCTTCCGGTTCCCCCCAGCATCCCGGGCACTCCGCGCTACCTGCAGCCCCGGTCCCGGCCCCGTTCCCAGCACTATTCTGGTCTGTGGTCTCGGCAGCGATTCCAAGCAGCAGCAGCAGAAGCGAGAGCAGCCGCAGCGCCATGCCGACCCCGCGCCTCTCACCCGGCTACGGCCTGCTTCCGCTTCCGGTTCCGTTCAGGAACGTCACTTCCGGCAGGAGATCGTGCACATGGGCCGCGCGCCGACGGGGGGCGGGAATTATGGGGAGGTGGGCGCGGTTTGGTCCGACTGGGCGTGGCTATGCAAATCAGACGGCGGTGCTTGGCGGGAGGGCCGCGCGCAGGCGCAGAGCTGCGTTTTGGGGGCAGAGCCGGCGGTGTGGGGCCTCGCGGTCCCCTTCTCGTGGGACGCCGCTTCTGGGGTACGACCCCTTCGGAGCAGGGCCGGGATTCCCGGCAGCAGCGGACGCCCCCAGGTCCGCTGGGCTGGGCGGGGTGCGGGATCAAATCCATTAGCAAACGGGAGAAGTTAACGACGCTAATTAAAATGTATGAGCTGCAGCCTCTGCCACCGGCTGCTTCGGCACGGCTCGGCGCGGCACGGAGCGGCAGGGCGACATCTGGCATGACCCCCCCGCAAGGAGCGGTCCCGGGGAGCCCCTAATTAGCTCCATCTCCGCAGGAAACCCCCGGGACCTCATTAGGCATTTCAATTAACGAATGGCCGGCGCTGCTCTGGGAGGGTGGGGGGACGCGACACGCTGGGGGGCTGTTTGACGGCCGCGAAAAGGAAAAGGGATGGAGCGACCCAAAGAAAAATGGGTTCCAGGTGCTGTGTGCCATGGCGAGATGTCATCAAAGGGAGATGTCTGCCGCCGGCTGCCTGGTGCCACGGGGACGGGAACATGGGCTGCTGCACCAGCGACAGAGCCCAGGCTGGGCAGGACCCCGTGTGGCTGTGCAGGACGCAGTGTGGCTGTGCAGGACGCAGTGTGGCTGTGCAGGACTCAATGCCTTCCAGCAGCCCCATGAGCAGCAGCTCTGTGTGCCTCTCTCCTCCAGCAGAAATAATCCAAACCCGGAGAGCACCCAACAGATGTTCCTTCTCTGTATGGGAAAACTCCGAGCGAAACAAAGAAATATTCTCCTGTTGAAGTCCAACATCTGTTTGAAGCTGTCTGGCCGCAGTCCAGACTTTAATTCTTGTGACAGGTCTCTTCATGCCTTTAATGTCCCATGAAATCCCATTCAAGGCGCTGCTGGCTGCATCCCGCTCCCGATGTTGGCCGAGCGCGGCTGCGTTCCCTCGCAGGACTGCAGATTTTTGGTTTTTCTGACCAAGAAAAAGCAGCATTTTGGTTCTTTTGGAGCTGCGTGGGCTCCAGGCTGACATCACCAGCGGTGATTTGCAGAGGACAGCAGAGGAAAGCAGAGCTCCACCAATCCGGGTCTTCCCGCACGGAGCACGCTCACGCAGCAAAGTTGCAGCTGTAGTTTTATTTCCTTTTTTTGTTTGTTTTGTTTTTGTGAAAAATAACAGGGATTCAGTGGGAAACCCCTCCACCCCCATCCCCATCCCACAGCCCCCAGCCCAGCACCATGCAGAGGGCCAGGTCCAGCTGCAGTGGGATGGAACTGGGGGCACTGGGAGCATTGGGGGCACCAGCGCTAGATGTCCAGCTTGAGGAAGGGTCTTTTTTTTTTCTTTTCTTTTTCTTTTATTCTTTCTTAAAAAAAAAAAATACACTCCCCCCCCCCCCTTTTTTTTTTCTTTGTTAATAAAAACAGTCTTTAGGTCGACTGCTGGTAAGGGAAAGTGGCTCTTCCTCCAAAGTCTGCTTCCCAAAAGAGAAAAAAAAAAACCCACCAAAAAAAAAAAACAGTTCAGAAAAGGTCAAATATTGACCAATAATGGTTTGGCTGTGTTGGGAGTCGTGATTGTGGCGGTGCTCAGCGGGCGGGGGGCTCCCGTTCACCCCCCCTCAGTCGGCCGGTTTGGTGACCAGCGCGAGCGGCTGCGTCTGCTGCGGGGTGGGCGGGGAGGAGAGCAGCAGCGAGGGGAAGGCGATGGGCCTGGGGAGCAGCGATGGGGGGGAGCCCAGGGAGGAGGAGGAGGAGGATTTGCTGGAGAGGAAGGCGAGCTGAGCCCTGGCCTCCGGCTTGGTGGTGAGCGACAGCGGCTGTGCCTGCTCCGAGTGCGTGGCGGCGGGCGCAGCCGGGGAGGCCAGAGCGGCCGATGGCGTGGCAGGCGAATCCAGCATGCTGCCGTGGGACGAGGCTGGGCTGTCGCAGGGTTTGTCGGGAGGCAGGTGGTGCGGGGCGCACGGCTTCTTGCTCCTGGAGGGCAGCGCGCCTGCGGGGTGCGGGGTGGATGTTGAGTGGGGGGGCGAAGGGGGGAACGTGGTGGCCGCCCCTTCCCACCCGGGTACTCACTGTCTGCCTCGTGGTTCTGCTGCTGGGCCAGTTTCTCTCGCTTCCTCTTCTTTTTCTTGCCCTGTGAAACATGGCAAAGCGCTGAGGTGTGATGGTGGGACAAAGCCTGAGGGGTGGTGATGCGGTGCCATGGAGCAGCGCACCGTGACACTGGGGGTCATGGTGACGCTGAGGGCCATGGTGACACTGGGGGTCGTGGTGACACTGGGGGCCATGGTGACACTGGGACACGGTGACATGGGATCACAGTGGCATTGGGATCACAGTGACACTGAGGTCATGGTGACACTGGGGTTGTGGTGACACTGGGGATCACAGTGACAACAGGGCTCATGGTGACACAGGGTATCATGGTGACAGAGGGGATCGCAGTGACGCTGAGATCACGGTGACAGGGGACACAGTGACACGGGATCACTGTGATGCTGGAGGTCATGGTGACACAGGGGACACGGTGACACTGGGCTGATCACAGTGACATTGGGGTCACGGTGACATGGGATCACAGTGACACAGAGGCTCATGGTGACACTGGGGTCGTGGTGACCCAGGGCAGCTGACGTGAGCCAGCACCACGGCGTCCCCAGGTCCTCAGCCCCACCGCCCTCAGCCCCCAACCCCACCAGACTTTTGGGGATGTAGGTCACACTCACGTAGTTGTCGCGGGCTGACCACGTGGGGTAGAGCTGCGAGTGCAGCTGCCGCTCCTTCCGTGCCAGCTCGTAGTACTTGGCCTGCTCCTCCCGCGACAGCGAGTGCCACTGCGAGGGGAAAGAGCGCTGCGGAGCCCGGGGACACACGGCCAGCACTGCCAGCAGGTCCCCAGCACCGCCACGGCGGCTGGAGGCACGAGGGAGGCGCGTACCCGCCGGCCCAGGATTTGGTTGATGGCCGCGCTCTCCTTCAGCGTGCACTCAGCCACCACCTTGGCCCTCATCTCCTTCATGTACAACATGAAGGCATTGAGCGGCTTCTTGATGTGAGGCTTCTTCTCCTCCTCCTTCTTCACTGTGACAGGGGATTTCCTGCAGACAGCAACATGCAGGCTCAACTCCCCATCCCCACCCCAATCCCAATCCCATCCCATCCTCGTCCCCATCCAATCCCCATCCCCATCCCTGTCCCCATTCTTGTTCCCATTCCAAACCCATCCCAACCCCACCCCATCCCCATCCCGTCCCACCCCTATCCCTATCCCAATCCCCATCCCCACCCCAACCCCAACCCCAATCCCATCCCATTCCTACCTCCATCCCATTCCCATCTCCATGCCATCCCATTTCTGTCACCATCCTCATCCCCATCCCATCCCCATCCTGTCCCCATTCATGTCCCTGTTCCCATCCAATCCCCATCCCTATCCCCATCCCTGTCCTACCCCATCCCATCCCATCCCATCCCATTCTCATTCTCATTATCATCTTCATCCTGTCCCCATCCCCATCCCTGCCCCACCCCATCTCATCCTCATCCTCATCCTCATCCTCATCCTCATCCTCATCCTCATCCCCATCCCCTTCCCCTTCCCGTTCCCCATCCCCATGCCATCCCATCCACACCTTTAACCTCACCCTCATTCTTACCCTCATCCCATCCCCATCCCATTCTGTCTCCATCTTGTCCCCATCCCCAGGGCCACTCCCCCCCCAGGTCCCCACTCACGAGCTGCTGCCGGGGCTGGCACTGGGCTGGGCTGGCTCCTGCTTCACGATGGGTGAGACGATGGTGGGGTGTGGGATGCCTGAGGGGTGCAGCCCGTGGGTGGGCGGTGGGACCATGTGCGGGGAGAAGCGGCTGGACATCAGGCTGCAGCAGAAGGAGCGAAGTCATCAGCCCCAAACAGGCACCGACGGCCCCAAATGTCACCCCAAATCCTACCGAGGACTTCTTAGGATTAGAGATCCTCAGTCCCGACCTGCTGGGGACTGGTTTGTGGCTGAGCTTGGCACATGGCACATGGCTCTTTACCCACAGAGTCACCGTAGGGTTGTTTTTGGCCAGCGTGAGCCACTGCAGTCACCCAAGGCTGGTCTGTACCCACACGCAGGTCAGGTAGGTCAGCACCATGGGATGTGGCCAAAACCCTGAGCCAGCTCAGGGATGCTTGAGAAGGTCCCTTGTCCCTGCTCAGAGCCACCCGGCCACGGGGACACACCGGGACGTGGGGACCCATGAGGACCCACCTGGACACGGGAACCCATCAGAACCCAGCAGGACACAGGGACCCACCTGGACATGGAGGCGTTCATGGCGAGGGCAGGGTAGGGGTGCCGAAAGCCGCCGGGGGGGATGGAGTACATGGGCTGTGCTTGCCTGCAAATGCACGAGCTGCAGCAGACACAGGGACAAGCCCCCTCCCTGCACAACCGGGACCCTCGGCCGGGTCCCCAGCTGATCCCAAGGGGGACAACATCCCACATTCCCACCAGAGCGCAGTCCCTCCCTTCCCCACCCCATCGCACCAGGCTCGCTGGGAACAAAGGAGCCCATGGGGTGTGAGGGCTGGGGACGCGGTGGGGCTGGGGCAGGAGGAGCCCATCCTTACTGTGGCACGAGCCAGCCCAGCGGGTGCGGGATCTGACCCACGGCTCCTGGAGACAGCGGGTAGTAGGGGGGCAGCTCGGGAGGGTGTGGCGGGCGTGGGATCCCTGTGGAGGGAGCAGTGTTAAACCCGCCTCACTATGAGCACCCATCTCCCTACGAGTGCCCATCCCCCTATAAGCATTCACCTCCCTACAAGCACCCATTTCCCTTTAAGCCGGGAACTGCCCATCTCCCTACAAGTGCCCATTTCCCTACAGGCGCCCACCTCCCTATAGAAACTCATGTTCTTATAAGCACCCATCTCCCCAAAAGCACTCACTCCGCCTATAAGCGCTCCTCTCCCTATAAACACCCATCTCCCTACAAGCACTTACCTCCCTATAACCGCCCCTCTGCCTATAAGCACCCACCTCCCTATAAGTGCCCTTCTCCCTACAAATGCCTCTGTGCCCATAGCATCCCTCTCCCTATAACATCCCATCTCCCTTCAAGCACTCACCTCCCTATAAGCACTCACTTCCCTATAAGCTCCCATCTCCCTTTAAGTACCCATCTCCCTGTTAGCATCCCTTTCCCCATACACCCCTCTCCTCCCCTCACCCGTTTTGGGGTCGATGTCAGGTGAGAGGTGTGCGGGCGGTGAGCCGGGTGAGAAGTGGTCATTGCTGTAGGTGATGAGCGGCGTCAGTGGGTGCATGTGGGGCGCGTGCTGCACCACTGGGACCTTGTTGGACTGTAGGGTGAGGGGGAGAAAAGATACAGTGATCCGCCCCAACAACAGCCCCCCCAAAGGCACCCCCAAAACACAGCCCCTAGAAAGCCACCCCCTGCTGGAGATCTGTTTGCAGCAGGGTTTGGGGCCGCATCTCAGTAGGGTTTGGGGCACATCTCTGTAGGGTTTGGGGTCGCATCTCAGTGGGGCTTGGGGTCGCATCTCAGTGGGGCTTGGGGTCGCATCTCAGTGGGGTTTGGGGCTGCTGTCCTTACCAGGTGTGCGGGTGATGGTGAGCGGCTGTCCTTCAGTGTGGCCCCAGCTGGCACATCCAACAGCGGCCACTTCATCTGCAGGTACTGCCAGAGTAAAGGGCTGTCAGCACAGCACCCCATAGCACCCCACCTTACAGCACCCCATACCCAACAGCACTCCACACCCCACAGCATCCCATATCCCACAGCACTGCATCCCACAGTACCCACATCCCCCAAACCCCAAACTCCCACTGCAGGCTCAGCTGAGGATGCCCCTAATCCATGGGGCTGGTGGCACATTGGGGTACCTCTTCTCAGCCCCATCAGACCCACAGCTCCATAAAAGCAGATCTGGGGGACGCAGCAATGCCCACTGGGATGGGATTCTCAGCCACACTGCCCCAGATCAGAGGGCAAAGACACCAAACTGCCAGAATGTGAGAAACCCCCCCCAAACTCAACGAGGGCCAGGGGAGAGGCATGTATGGCACTTCTTGGGTTTTTTTTGGTGCCCCACCAGATCCGTGCGCTCCCGGCAGAGGGAAAACATAAAGGTGCATTGTGTGGTGCTGGGGAATGCAGCTGGGATGGGATGGAGCAGCTGTGCCAGGAATTTCCCCACCAGGAACAGTCCTGAGCCTGGGCAGCTGGATGGGATGGGGAGGGAAGGGAAGGGAAATGGAGGGGAACGGGAAGGGGAGGGGAAGGGGAAAGGGAAGGGGAAGGGAAGAAGGGAAGCCCAGCGCGGCTTTAGGAGAATTAACTCTCCCATGTCTGGAAGGAAGCAGCCCCACCTGCATCCCCCTCACCCACATCCAGCACCTCTGCTCCATCCCCAGCAGTTCCTTTCTCCATCTCCAATATCCCCTGGTGCCCCCAGAAGCTCCTCATCCCCTGAACGCTGCTGACATCCCCAGCACTCCCCTTGTGCCTCCAGTATCTCCCCTTCAGGCCAGTACTCCCCATCTCCTGTACCCCTCCGTTCCCAGGACCTTCCCTCCACCTCCAGCATCCCCATCCTTTCCCAGTATCTCCCCTCCATCTCCAGTCACCCCATCTCCAGGGGTTCCCAGGTGGAGGTGACAAATGAGGTGTCCCCATGCCCCCGTGTCCACGTAAAGGTAACACAGGAGGTGTCCCCATGTCCACGTCAGGGTGACACAGATGTCCCCATGTCCATGTCAGGGTCCCCATGTCCGTCTTGAGGTAACACACAAACTGTCCCCATATCCACACTGGGGTGATACACAAGGTGTCCCCATGTCCCTGTGGGGTAGCACAGGAGATGCCCCTGCGTCTGTGCCAGGCTGACACACCAAGTGTCCCCATGTCCATGCTGAGGTGACACAGGACATGTCTTTGCCCATGTCAGGGTGTCACACCAGATGTCCCCATGTCTTGGGGTAGCACATGAGCTGTCCCCACGTCCGCACGTCCAAGTCAGGGTGACACAGGTGTCCTCATGTGTGTGTCAGGGTGACACAGGAGCAGTCCCCACATCCGTGCTGGGGTGCCATGAGGTATCCCTGTGTCCCCACATCCACCTTGGGGTGACACACCAGGTGTCCCCGTGCCCACACTGAGGTGACACAGGAGCCGTCCCCACGTCCCCACGTCCACGTAGGGGTGACCATGCAGTGCCTGCTGCGGCCCCTCGCCCCCCCGCCGCCCCCCGCCCATCACAAAGGCGCTTTCTGCTCTATTCTGTAAGCGGAGAAGCCGCTGGGGGACGGCGGCCGGGGCAGAGCTGTGTATAAAAGGCTGCTTCTCATTTGGAAGCCGCTTCAGGAGGCCGGGGAGGGGAGAGGAAGGGGGACCCTTTCAAAATATACAAAGAGGGGGGAGCTGGCGAACGGTTCAGTGCTAATGTGGAAAAATGAAGCCCCCCCCCCTCCTAACTCCCCCCTTTTCCCACTCCCACCCTCAACCCCGGACACAGCTCCCACTGTAGCACCACGCGCGGGGCTGCGAGCGGCAGATTGGAGCTATTAAAAAAAAAAAAAAAGAGGAAAATAGTTGAAAATCGGTCACATTCCAGAGAGATTAGAGCAAGTTCTGGTTCCTCGTTACCAGCTCCCCCCCCACACACCTCCCCAATTAAAACCAGGGGGGTTAACCCCTTCCCTGCCGGGCTGCAGCACCACTGTGAGCCCTCCCATCTGCCCACGTCTGCCTGTGTGTCTGTCTGTCTGTGAGTATGTCTGTCTGTCCACCCCCCTCAGGACTGGGGGTTGGGGGGGGGGCTGTGCCGCGTGGCCACAGTGCGCTCGGAGAGGAGGCGCGAACGCTGCGGGATCCCCTAATGCCCAATTAGGGGCTTTAATGAGCGGATTTCCTCTCCTCTTCTGCACGGGGCTGAGATGTTTTCCTTGGGAAAGGGGGGAGTGGGGGAAAGCCCCACTGCATGGTGGCACCGAGGGGGTGGCACATCCCAGTGCCTCACATCCCAGTGCCTCACATCCCAGCACAGCCCGTCCACAGATCCCATATCCCAGCTCTGTGTATCCCAGTGCCACCCAGCCCAGCACAGCATCCCCCAGGACGGCCCCTCCCAGCTTCCCCTGAAATCACATCTCTGTGTACTGCCGGATCCAAACTCACTTGGATTTATCCCAGAAGCTGCGCAGGGAGTGGGGAATATCAGCACACCCTGCTGCTGTGGAGCTACGGAGCCCCGACATCCCAACGTCCCACGTCCCAGTGTCCCAGCATTATTCATCCCAGCACCCCGTATCTGGATGTCCTGGCATCACATTATCTCACATCCCATTGTCCCGGCATTGCACAGCTCAACATCTCACATCCCAGTGTCCTGGCACTGCACATCCCAACATCCCACACCCTGATATACTGGAACCCTGAACTCCCACATCCCAATGTCCCGACATTGCACACCCAAACATCCCAACGTCCTGGCATCACACATCCCAACATCCCACATCCCTGTGTTCCATCACTCTGCATCCCAACATCCCACATCCCAGTGTCCTGAAGTCTCAGATCCCACATCCCAATTGGAATCCCACATCCCGCTGTGGGCACCACGCATCCCATGCTCCAAAGCTGCACGGCCCAGCAGCACCAGTCCCAGCTCACCCACATCAGCCTCTCCTTTTGGGTGAGAAGGGGTCGTTTTGGGACCCAACCAGCCCCGACCCGCTTGTTTTCAGAAGGGGAAGCACAATGTGAAGGCTCTGCACTGCATCAGCCACCCCACAGGATGCAGCCCCACTGCCCCCATGCCACCCCCCTCTTGATGTCAGCACTGCCAGACAAGCAGCCCCTGCCATCTGACTGCCCCGAAACGCCTCCTTTTTTCCCCAAAACGCATTCTGGCACAGCACAGCAGGAGCTGCACGTTGGGTTGCACGGAGTGTTTTGCAGAACCCCAAAAACCTTTGCAGGGTGAGACGCTCCGATCCCACAGTGCTCCCAGCTCCCAGCACTGGGGACAGCTGGGGTAAATCCAACCCAGTTTGGCACACAGGAAATGCAATTTTTGAGGGAAGTGGGTTTTGCAGGAGACACCTTATCTCCAGTGCAGATCCAGTGGCACGGGGGGTGGAGGAGGAGGAGGAGGAGGAGGAAGGCAGCAGAGGAAGCGCAGGGAGCTGGGAGGAAGCAGAACACTGCGCCGGGATCCGGAGCATCACCAGGACATCATGGGGAACACAAGGCCTGAGCACCCACGGCCTCTGCCCCACGCACACATCCCGGACCCCTGAACACCACTTTTTCTCCTCCCCCCCAAATAACCTCAGTGGCAGCAAGCTTTCCCCGCCGCCCCGGGGCTTTGTCTGCACCCCGTGAATGGCTCCATTCATTCATCCCGCGCTCACATGGCCGCGGCGCTGCGCGGTGCCGAGGGCTCCAGAATCCCAAACTGCAGGACCGAAAGGCACGGGGACAGCGGCAGCAACGAGGCTGAGCCTCAGCCCACCCCACAGCCCTGGGTTTGGGGATGGAACCTCCAGAAACGGCGCCTCTGCATCCTCTGCTCCGGGATGCCGCGGCTGGGAGCGCAGCACCGCGGGAGCACCTGAACCCACAGCCCCCACCTGCGGGCCCACATCGGCATTCCTGAGGTTTGGGAATCCTAGGATTCAGGATTCCCAGAGTGTGGGATTCCCAGGGTGTGTGATTGATGGAATTGCTGGGGCTCAGGCTTCCCAGCGGGTGGGATTTGCTGGATTCTGGATTCGCAGGGATCAGGTTTCCCCAGGGCTGGGGTTCCTGGGTTCAGCATTCCCAGCACGCAGGCCTGCCAGGATGTGGGATTGCTGGGATCCAGGATTCCCAGTGCTCATGATTCCCAGTGCCTGGCACTCCTGGGGCTTAACCTTCCCAGGATCCTGGACGCCTGGGAGTCAATACTCCTAGGATTAAGGAAGATCAGGGCTGATACCATTCCCTGGTGTCAGGATTCCCAGTGTTTGGGATTCCTGGGCCTTGAGATTCCCAGGGCTCAGGACCCCTGGGGTTCAGAAATCCTAGCACCCAGAGCTCCCAGCACGCAGGATCCCCAATGCCTGAGATGGCTGGGGTTTGGGATTCAGGATTCCTGGAGCTTGGGGTTCTTGGAATTCGAGATCCCCAAGGGTCAGAATGCCCACGGTTTGAGATTCCTACAATTCAGGATTCCCAGGATTCGAGATTCCCTGAGGCTGAGGATTCCTGGAGCTCTCGATTCCCAGATTTGGGATTCCCTGGGGCTCAGTATTCCTGGTGCCCCACACACCCAGCATTCAGGATTCCCATGGCGCACAACAAACACCCCAGAACAGCGCACACCGCAGCCATGCCCTTCCTCCTTCCTCCTCCTCCTCCTCCTCCTCCTCCTCTTTTTCTTCCTCCTCCTCCTCCTCCCCCTGCTCTGGGGCTCAACACCTCCCTCCATCTGCCCCGTCCCCCTCCATTCCATCTCCCCGAAGCCGTGATGCGCCAGGCGCTGCTCCCCGCTCCTTTCCCCGCTCCTTTCCCTGCTACCGCCCGCGACTTCAAGGAAGGGACGTTAATGAAAAGCAGCTGCTCGGAATTCCAGAAAGATGATGAATGCGCGTTAAGTCCCCCAACAAAACCAGGTCTTATGAGAGTCGCCCGGAGCACTTACTTCATTGCTTTAATTTGGGAATCGTGTTGGAAAAGGGAGGGAGGGGGCAGAGGAGTTTAGTGGAAACCTCCTGTAGGTCTCATTTAAGGAAAAAAAAAAAAAGAAGAAGAAGAAAAAAAACGCAGGGTAATTAGCCGAAGAGCATAATTAAGAAGCAGACATAAAGGGCCCATTGTGTGCCAAGGGCTGAGCGTGAGGTGCTGCTCTTGGGGAAACCGAGGCACGGCACGGCAGCACCCGACGCTTCGCTCAGCGCCTGCCAGGCCGGGCTGGGGGGAAAAAACCCCAACTCTGCTGGTGCCCAGCGCCCAACAGCAGCGATCCTGAGCGGCACAAAACCCAAATGCAGGGCCGGATCCTGCCAGCACAGCCCCGTGCCAGGAGCTGGGGTTGGATCATTGTTCTTGGCAGCACCGCCGAGGGCAGATATTTGCTTTTGCAGACAGATCTGCCTCTGTGGGGCAGCCCGCGAGCGGGAGTGTCCCTGGGAAGAGATCCCAAAAGAGCCAAAATCGGCCCCAATCCTGACCGCTTCCCAAAGACCCAAAGGTTCACCCTTCAGCTCTCCAAGAAATGGAGCAACGGGACGGGGTCAGGGCTTGGGGACAGGGCGGACCCATTCCCACCTCCATTGCGGGGAAAAAGGGCTAAAAGGCCCCAAAAAGCTGAACTCCTCCCTGTCTGTGGGTCGCCCAGCAGTCGGAGCAGGTGGGCAATTTGGGAGCGAGGAAAAGGAACGCGCCCACAGATGTGCCCAACTCGGTGTGTGACAGCATCACCCCTCAGCCCTGTGTTCTGAGTGAAGAGATGCGGGTTGGCCCCACACGGCACTGCCCAGCCCCTGTCCCAAACCCCAAACCCCTCTTCTTTCCCTGCAGTTCATTCAGCATCGCCCCATCTGTTGCTTTTGGGGAGAAAAACGAAGGGAAAAGGCAAAAAGCGCCGCTCCGAGGAGCCCCCAAAGGAAAACCCCAAAACCCGGGATCCCTTTGCTGACCCTCTCCCAAATTGGAGATTTGGGACCGCAGGGCTCTGCCTGAAGCTGTTTTCCAGCCCAGCCTCAACGAAATCACAAAATAAAGCGCAGAGAAAAGAGAAATGATGACTGGAGAACAGGACTGGCCACGGGGACGCAAAATCCCAACTGCAGCTCCCATACAGCATCCCATGGGGTTTCCATCCGGTGTCACCCACGGTGGGTTTGGGGTTGGGAGCAGCATGGGATGCCGGAGGGGGCCGGGCTGCTCTCCCCCTCCAGCAATTTGCTTAATCAGTTTTCTAAACGCCAAAGTGGGGCCAGACAATGTCAGCCCATTAAGGGCTTTAGGAAGTCGCAGGGAGCGCTTTTCAATGAGAAAGGCGGTGCAGCCCGGGGTCAGGATTCGGGGCTGCGCACGGCAGCGGGGGGTCGGACCAACCAAAGGACCCAAACTCAACCAGAAATGCCCAAATGCAACCAGACGCCCCCAAACCCAACCAAAGGACCCCATGAACTCAGTCAAAGGACCCCAAACTGAACCAAAGAATCCTATAAACTCAACCAAAGGACCCCATAAATTCAAAGGACCCCATAAACTCAACCAAAAGACCCCAAACTCAACCAAAAGACCCCAAACTCAAGCAAAGGATCCCATAAACTCAGTCAAAGGACCCTAAACTGAACCAAAGGACCCCATAAACTCAAAGGACCCAAAACTGAACCAAAGGACTCCATAAACTCAGTCAAAAGACCCCATAAACTCAAAGGACCCCAAACTCAACCAAAGGACCCCAAACTGAACCAAAGGACCCCATAAACTCAAAGGAGCCCAAACTCAAGCAAAGGAGCCCAAACTCAAGCAAAGGACCCCATAAACTCAGTCAAAGGACCCTAAACTGAACCAAAGGACCCCATAAACTCAACCAAAGCACCCCATAAACTCAACCAAAGGACCCCAAACTCAACCAAAGGACCCCATAAACTCAACCAAAGGACCCCATAAACTCAAAGGAGCCCAAACTCAGGCAAAGGACCCCATAAACTCAGTCAAAGAACCCCAAACTGAACCAAAGGACCCCATAAACTCAGTCAAAGGACCCCAAACACAACCAAAGGACCCCATAAACTCAACCAAAGGAACACAAACTCCCCAGAAACTCACCAAAAAGACCCCCACAAACTCACCAAAAAGACCCCCACAAACTCAGCCAAACATTCCAAAGCTCAACCAAGTGCCCTAAGCTCAACCAAAAGACCCCAAACTCAACCAAAGGGCTTCAAACTCGACCCCATGGGCCCCAAGCACAGCCCAAGAACCCAAACACAACCAAAGGACTCAACTGAACTCAACGCAAAGTCCCCAGAGTCGCCCACAACACCCCAAATTCACCACAAGAGCAGTGCCTGGAAGGGATCGAGCGACCACAGAGGTAACAAACTCCAAATTCTTCCCATTTTTGTTGCGTGAGCAGCCGCGCTGCGCCGACAGGCTGACACTTACGGTGCGGGCGCCGCCGGGGGACAGAGCTCCATTGGAGAGGTACGGGGTGCCCAGCTCAGGGAGCATCAGGAAGGGGTAGCCGGGGTAGGGGGGGCCTTTAAAAAATCCCCCATCCTGCTGTCGTCTGACCACTGGGGAGAAAAGGAGAGGGTCAGGAAACTGAGGGGGAGAGGGACCGGGGGGTGGGTCTGCGTGCAGCGCCACGGGGCCCATGGGTGGCTCCGAGGGGCTCAGCTTCTTGCTGATGGGGGGGTCCACATCTAGTCTATCTGGGGGGGGGGCAGTCCTATGGGGAGGGGGTCCCGTGGGGGTGGGCAGTACTAAGGGGTGTCCCAGCTGTATGGGTGGGGGCCGTGATTTCATGGGGAAGCGCCATTCCTGGGGGGTCGCACTGCTATGGGAGTCCCACTCCTACAAGCGGGGGTGTCGGTTCCATGCTGGGGAGCTTTCCAGTCCCCATGGGGGGGGGTCCCACTCCTATGGGTGGGGGGGTCGCAGTTCCACAGGTGGGGGCCTCAGTGCCATTCCGGGGTGCTCCGGCCCTACAGGGGGGCTCCCGCTTTTACGGGGCGACGCCGATCCCCGCGGGGCAGCGCTGCTATGGCGGATCCCACTGCTCGGGGGGGTCCCGCTCCCGCGGGGGGGCTGAGGTCCCAGCGCCGCTTCCCGCTGCGCGGGGGGGGGCGGGGCCGATCGCTCCGCACGGTTTTGGGATGGGGAAGGGGGGGGTGAGGGGGGGTGAATCCCGGTCCGGCGGGGGGGTCCCGTCCGCGGAGGGAGGAGGTGGGGGGGGGGGGGTCCGTGCCCGGGGGAACAAAGGAGCTGCGGGGCCGCGGGCGGAGGAGCGGAGCGGAGCGCGGCGGGGGGGGGGGGGGGGGGGTTACCTTCAGCGAGTGCGTCCCGCGGCTTCTGGAAACTTTCCCGGGGCTGCGGGGGCCGCTCCGCCTGCGGGGCAGCGGGGGGGGCGCGGTGAGGGCCGCGGGGGGGGCCGGGGCCGCCCTCCCGCCCGCCGGGGCCCGGCCTCACCTCGGCGTCGGGGCCGCCCGGGGCGGCGGCGCGGCCCTCGGTCTCGCTGACCAGCGAGGACTTGAGCTCGTCCAGGTCCCCGTGGGCCGAGCCGCGCCCCGCGCCCTTGTCCTGCTCCTCGCCCTCGTCCTGGAAGGCGATCAGCTCGTCCGGAGCCCCCAGGTCGTCCCCCGCCGCCGGCTCCAGCTGCGGCATCGCGGCCCCCGCCCCGCGCCGCGCTCCGGCCCCGCGCCGCCGCCGCCGCCGCCGCCGCCGCCCGGAGGGTCGGGAATGCGCGGGGCGGCGGGGAGGGGCGGGCTGCAAGGCGACACCGCGGGCCGGGCCGGCGGGGCAGGGCAGGGCAGGGCAGGGCAGGGCCGGGCCCGGTGCCGCCCCGGGCGCCGCCGCTCCCTCCCGCGATCCCGGCCGCGGGCTCCCGGCTCTCCTCGGCTCGCGCCGCCCCGTCCCGCCGGGTCCTCCCCTTCCATTCGGGCTGCCACCGTCCCGCCGCCGGTGCTCCGGCTCACCTGGCTCCCAGCGTCCCGCCCGCGGCCCCCCCGTCCTTGCGGCATCTCTCCGTCCCGCCCGGGGTGCCCCCGACCCGTCCGAGGCGCTGCACCCCGGCCGGGGTCCCCGAAGTTCAGTCTGGGTTCCCACGTCTCGCCTGGGCCGCTCCGCCACATCTGGGTGCCCGCATCCCACCAGGGGTTCCCCGCATCTCGCCTGTGGTCCCCCCGTCCCTTACAGGATCGCTCTGTCCCATCCGGGTGTCCCTGTCCTACCCGAGGCCCCGCACCCCGTTCGGATCCCTGCACCTCAGCTGGGTCCCCGCATCCTGTCTGGAGTTCCCCCCTGCCCCCCGGGGTCCCTCATCCCACGCAGGGCTCCCATCCCACCCCTCACTTGGGTCCCCACATCTCATCTGGGTCCCCTCAAAACCTTCCATAGGGCTGCACCCCTCCTGGGTGCCCCCCATTCCATCCCCCCATCTCGGTCAGGGTGCACCAACACCTCTGGCTCTCCCCATTCCACCCAGGTTCCACCCCCTCCACCCCCCCTCAGGGTACCCTGTCCCTGTTCAGATGCTCGAATGCCACCACTAAGATGCCACTGTCCCACCCAAGGGTGCCCCCACCCCACCAACACCTCCCTGACCTGCCTTCATCCCCCATAGGGTGCCCCAGTCCTGTCTGGGTGCCCCGCACCCCTACTGTCCCCACCCCACAGATGTGTCCCATCACACCCAAGTGTCAGCAAACTGCCCAGGCGTCCCCATCCCACCAGGATGTCCCCATCCCAATGTGTTGCTCAGGGGGATCCCCACCCCATCAGGACTCCCCCATCACAGTGGGGTGCTCAGGGGGTCCCCAGCCCGCCCCACACTGAGCAGGGTCCCCATGCAGCCCCAGGCTGCCCCACAGGACAGGACCCCACTGACAAACCCCATTCTTTCAGCACTGAGTCGCTCACCCCCTCCAATCCTCTGGGCCCCCTCATGCTGCCCCACAAAGGACCCTTTGCCTGAAATCCCCCATGAAAAGGCTTTTGTGGCACAGAACTCAGCAGTGACCCCGAGGAGCAGCTGCGGGGTGCTGTACTGCCCAGGCATTCCCCTTCCAGATGTTTTATGGCCCTGCTTTTAATTAACTTTCCCATTAATTGGCTGCTGGCAGTGCTCACAGCTGCGGTGTGCGGTGGGGGCGGTGGGCGTCCTCCCCATCCCACCCAGGGTCACCCCGACCCATTGAGGAGCTCTGTCCCTGGGGGACGCACGCCCAAAATGCTGATTTGGGGGTGTTTGAAGGCAGCCCCTCGTAAGGAGGGACACATGGAGACAGGGGGGTCCCAGGGTGTCCCACAGTTCCATTGTCCCCAGGGGTCCCATGGTGGCTGGGGGTCCTGAGGACTCAGAGTGCTCAGGGGGCCCATGGCATCCACGGGTCCTGGGGGTGTGCTAGGCTGGTTGGGGGTCCCAGGGTCACATGGAGACTGGGGGGGTGCTAGGGGGTCCCAGAGTGACAGGGGTGACCAGGGTCATCTGGGTGAGAGGGCTGGGCTGCCTGAGGGTCCCACTGTCCCATGGTGTCCGTTGCCCTGGAGACAACCAGGTCTGTCTGGGGGCCCCATGGTGCTCATATAGGGGGTTGGGGTCTAAAGCTCCTGGTGTCCCAGGGTGTCTGGGGGTCTCAGGGTGTTCGTGGGTCCCAATGCACCCGGGGTGCTCACAGGTCCTGCGGGTGGCTCAGGGTGTTCGCAGGGGCCCCGTGCCGCGGGGCGGGGGGGGGGCGGGGAGATGCACAGCGTGCCCGAGGGTCCCACTGTACCCAGGGGTCCCACGGTGTCTGGGAGGTCCCGCGTCCCCAAAGTCCCCGCGGTGGCCATGCGATGCTGGAGGCCCCGAGGGAGCAGGGGGTGGCGGGGGGGGGGGAGGGGGGGGTGACAGCGCCGTGTGTCCGCTCTGCGCGGGGCGCGGGATGAGCCGCGAATGGGCCATCAGCGCGCGCCCGCGGCCATGGGCGCAAGGGCGGGGCTTCACGGGGGCGTGGTCACACGGAAGGGGCGGGGTCATACCGAAGGGGCGTGGCCAACGAAAAAAGGCGTGGCGCGGCCGGCTCGAGGGCGGCCCCCCGTGAGGGGCGGGGCTTGGAAGGGCGGGGCTTGGAGGGGGCGTGGGCGGGGCGTGGCGGGATCCGGCGCTGCCATGGCGCTGAACCTCAGCAAGAACGGGCGGGCGCTGCAGGAGGCCTACGGGAGGGTGGTGGCGGCCGGCAGCCCCACCGACTGGTGGGCAGGGGGCGGGAGGAGCGGAGGGGAGCGGGAGCGGAGATGGGGTGTGGGGGGGTAAGCGGGGGGGGGTCCGGGGGTGGAAAAGTGGAAGGAGGATGTGGGGGGTGTTGGGGGTTTTGAGGGGTGTTTGGGGCTGGGGGGGCGCGGGGCGTGGGGGGGGGGGGGGGGTGTAGAGTGGGGGGCGGACGGAGGAGTGGGAGGGCTGGAGGTGGGGGTGCAGTATGGGGTGATGGGGGGTTGGGGGTGTGGAGTGCGGGGGGGTGAGGGACTGGGAGGGCCGTGGGGCGCACGGGGGGGATTCAGGGTGTGGCGTCCCAAAGATCGGGGTCTGGGGGTCCGCGAGGTGCGGGCGGTTTGGAGCGTGGGGCTCATTGGATGCCTGGGGGTCGGGGCTCGGGATGTGTGGGTGCGGGGCTTTGGGGATGGGGGCCGTGACTCAGCCCCCCACCCCCCATCCCACAGGGCTCTGTTCACCTATGAAGGCAATAGCAACGACCTGCGCGTGGCCGGCAGCGGGGGTGAGCGGGGCCCCCAGCACTGAGCGCCTTCCTCGGAAATGGGGAAGCAGTGCCGGCCCGGCCCGCCCCCTCCGCCCCATAACTCCTTTCGGTTGCTCGGGAGGTTGGAGCCCCGTTCCTGCAGTGTGGGGGGGGTCTGGATTTGGGGCTGGCCGTTGTGACACCGCCGCCTTCCGCTTTGGGGACATTTCTGGGGAACGGTTTGGGGGTGAGAGCGCGTTCTTGTGGGTTTCCTCACTCCTGAGTGGTTCCCATGCACGCGGTGCTGGGGGGATGCTGGGAATTGTGGGCACCCCCCGGTGCCACCCGCGCTCCCTGCGGCCCTGGGGACACCAAGGGGTGGCCAGGACGTGGCCAATGTCCCCTGGCCCAGCCCTGCTCCTGTCCCGGCGCAGAGGGCGGCCTGGAGGAGATGGTGGAGGAGCTGAACAGCGGCAAGGTGATGTACGCCTTCTGCAGGGTGAAGGACCCCAACTCCGGCCTGCCCAAATACGTCCTCGTCAACTGGGTGAGCTGGGATGGGGACGTGTGGGACATCCCAAATCAAAGGGGTGGAAAGGAGCTGCTGGGCTGGGGCTCACGGCGCCGTTGTTCTTCCATTGCTCTTCCATTCCATTGGTTCTTCCATTGGTTCTTCCATTGGTTCTTCCATTGCTCTTCCATTGCTCTTCCGATGGTTCGCCATTGGTTCTTCATTGCTCTTCCATTGCTCATCCATTGCTCCTCTGCTGGTTTGCCATTGCTTCCCATGCAGACAGGTGAAGGCGTCAATGATGTGCGGAAAGGAGCCTGTGCCAACCACGTCAGCACCGTCGCCAGCTTCCTGAAGGTTTGCTTGGCTCCTGCTGTCCACATTCTGTCCCCTGTGGAAGCCACTTCGGTGCTACCCCGAGCCCGATGTCCCCATGCAGGGTGCCCACGTCACCATCAATGCTCGAGCAGAGGAGGATGTGGAGCCTGAGCTCATCATGCAGAAGGTGGCCAAGGCCTCGGGGGCCAACTACAGCTTCCACAAAGAGAGCAGCCGCTTCCAGGACGCCGGGCCGCAGGGCCCCGTGGTGAGTCTGGGGCTGGGGTGGTGCTGGCGTGACAACACCGAGTATGGGGAGATAGTTTGATGCTGGTGTTGGTACCACGGGGTGGGACTGCGGTGCCTTTTGCTGTTGGGTGGGCCCTGTGGGGTGGGTCCAGCAGGACCTACAGGGGGGTAGAAACAAGATGGAGAACAACTTTTTGTGTGGTCAGTTGGAGCTGGGATGCGGGGAATGATGGGCTGTGAGGTCCCTTCCAACCAACCTGCTGTGATCCCTACCGGAGGCAGCGCAAAGCAGTGGGGTCAGCACATTTCTGCAAGGGGATGCAAAGGAGTCATTTGTGCAGCACTGCTCTGACCCCACCGCTGCCCGCCCCGCACAGGGCTCCGTCTACCAGAAAACCAACGCCATGTCTGAAATCAAGCGGGTCAACAAGGACCACTTCTGGGCCAAAGCCGAGGTGAGGGCTGCAGTGCAGCACTGCGGGCTGAATGGTGCGGCACGGTGGGGCTGAGGCGGTGCCCGCACCCAACAGAAGGACGAGGAGAACCGACGCCTGGAGGAGAAGCGGCGCGCAGAGGAGGAGCGGCAGCGGCTGGAGCGTGAGCGGCGTGAGAGGGAGCTGCAGGAGGCAGCAGGGAGAGAGCAGAGGTTCCAGGCACGCTCCAGCCAGATCGAGGCCCAGAAGTGAGTCCTGAGCACCTCCAGCCCCTTGTCACCCCTTGTCACGCCTTGTCACCCCTTGTCACCCCTTGTCACCCCTTGTCACTCCTTGTCACTCCTTCTCTCCCTTCATCACCTCCCGTCTCCCCACAGGAGGCTGCAGCAGGAGGCGGAGAGGCGGGAGCAGCAGCAGTGGGTGAGCATCATGCCGCCCCTGGGGCTTTTGGGGTGCAGGTGTCCCCTTTGCTCACCCCCCGCTTTGGTGTCCACGCGGTGGGGCCGTCACTGTCCCCTCTGGTGCCACAGAAGGAGCAGCAGGCAGAGGAGCATGAGGCTGGGCAGCGCCGCAGCGTCCGGAGGAGCGAATCAGTGGAGAAAGCCCAGGTGAGACCACAGCCCCACAGCCGGGGGTTCCCCCACTGGACCCCCCCTGAGCCCCACTCCACACGCAGGAGGCGGCGTCACTGATTGCACAGCGCGCAGGGAACCCGCGGGACATCTTTGTGCAGAGGGAGCGGGCGGCACCTGGGGACACTGCAGCCACTGCACAGCCAGGTGAGGGTCTTGGGGGGGGGGAGGGAGGGGGATGTGGGCGCCCAGTCCCAGCCAGGGGAGGGTCTGCAGGCGGTGACCCCGTGAGCAGCTCAGCTTGGTGCTGCTCACATCCCATTGCTTTGCATGGGTGCACTGCAGTGTGGTGGGAACGCTGCTTGAGCACCGGGATTGGTTTGGGGGCAGGCAGTGCCCTCATGGGGGCTGACAGCTTTTCGGTGGGTTTCCAAAGTGAGGAAGGAGGGCAGTGCCTGTCTGTGCCCAAAACCACCTCTGGCTGCAGGCAACCCCCCCCTGAGCTCCCCATTCTCTCTTCCAGGCAAACTGCGCAGCCCATTCCTGCAGCGGGAGCAGGACGCCGTGCAGATCCCCACCCCCCCCATCCCGGACCCATCCCCAGTGCCAGCTGCAGGTGTGTGGTGTGTGCCCCCCCGGCACCATGCTGCCTGGTCCCATTCTGGAACCCGGTCTCCTCCTGGAGATCTCCATTCCACCTGGACATGGTGCTGGGTGGGAGCAGCGGGACACAGAGGTGCCCACAACCTCGCTGTGACTTCGTGACCCCTTGGGCTGCACGCACCCCCCCCCCCCGGCAGCACGGTGCCGTGGGGCTGCGCTCACCACTAGATGCTGCTGTCGGCCAAGCTCCAGCACAGCCCTTCCCACCGGCATCACTGTCTGTGGTGTTTTAGGCAATGACTCACGTTGAGCACGAGCTCCCCCCCTTCCCCCTCCCCCCCCCAAATAAGAAACACCGCTCGGGGCTCCGTGACACCCCCGCTGTGGGTGGAGCACTATGGCTGAGCTGCCGCCGCTCCCCCCGCAGGGCACAACGTGAGCCCCATGGGGACCCACACAGATGGGGAGAACGTGTATGAGGATGCAGCTGACAGCGCGGCCATCTACGAGGAACCCCCGCAGGTTGGGCTCTGCCTCTGCTTTCAGGGTCCAGCTTTATGGGGGTGCACCCCCTCTGGGTGCCTCTGCTGCCCTCAGCCCACACTGGGTTTGCTGCACCCCCCTCAATACCCCCGTTCCCCTCCCAGGACCACGATGATGGAGCTCAGTACCAGTACCCGGGTGGGTACCAGCAGGATCCCGAGCTGGCAGGGAAGGGGCTGTGTGCCAGAGCACTCTATGACTACCAGGCGGGTATGAGGGGGGGGGTCCCTGAACTGGGGGGATTTTCTCTGAAATAGGCGGGGTGGCTCCTCCAGAATGGAAGGGTTCTCCAAAACGGGGCGGCTCCTCTGAAACTGGGGAGGTTCCTCCCAGTATAGCAGCGCTGCCCCAGAACTGGGGGGATGCCCCCAAAATTAGGAGGGTGTCCTCTGAAATGGGGGGCGTTCCTGCAAAATGGAGGGTTTCCTCTGAAATGAGGGGTGGGGGGTCCTATGGACAAGGGGGGCTCCTCCAAAATGAGGGGTTCTACTGGATGAGGGGGTTTCTCTGAAATGGGAGGAGGTCCTCAAAAGAGGGAATTTCTTCTGAAATGGAAATGGGGGGAGTGAGGGGGGACGTCCTCCAGAGCACTCTGAAATAGGGGAGCTTCCCCCAAAAAGTTTCGCCAGTAAGAGGAGGGGTCCCTCTGAAATGGGGTGACCTCCAGAATGAGGAGGTCCCTCTGAAATGGAATTCTTCTTCAGAGGAGGGAGAGGGGTCCTCTGAAATGAGGGAAGGTCCTCTGGAATCAGAGGGAAGGCTCTGAAATAGGGAAAGTTCCCCCAAGATGGGTGTGTGGGCTCCTCCAGAAAGAGGAGAGATCCCTTCTGTATGGAAGGGGTCTCTCCTAAATGGAGGGGGTTCTCCCAGAACAGGGGGCCCAGGGGTTCCCCTGCTTTGTCCCACATTCCCCTCTCCCCCCCCTCCCAGCGGACGACACTGAGATCTCCTTTGACCCCGAGAACATCATCACCAACATTGAGATGATCGACGAGGGATGGTGGCGGGGCTATGGCCCTGATGGCCACTTCGGGATGTTCCCTGCCAACTACGTGGAGCTGCTCGACTGAGGTCAGTGGGGCGGGCAGCGCCCAGACCCCCCCCACCAGCACTGGTTCTTCCGAGCAGCGCCAGCTTCCTGCCTTCCTCCTCCCTCCCCCAGCACCGTGCTGTGCCCCCCCGAGCCCCCAGTGCTCTCTGGGGGGCGATGGCAGCACCCTGCCATGACCCCCCCCCCTCAAGCTGTGAGCGCTGCCTGCCCCATTCACTGTGAAGGAGGAAGAGCACGGTGCAGCAGCGGCCTTCCTCCCCCCTGGTTTGCTTTTGGGATCAAGGACGCGGCGGCTGTTGGCCGCGGGTCAATAAAAGGGCTTTCTTTGGTGTCAGGACCCTGTGGGGTTCCCTGTTCTGTGTGCCCCCACCTGCAGCCCGTGGCTGAGGGTTTCTCTGCACCACTGATGGCGTTTCGGTGCAGCGCCGGCACAGAGAGCAGCTTTCTAACAGCTGCCAGCGCTGATGAGGAACCCTTAATTAAGAGGAAGCTGAACAGGATGTGTTCTGCAATGGGTCAGAAACCGCAGCCAGGCTTGGGGGCATTGTTGGGGGGGAGGAAGGGGTGAGGAGAGGTTAATTAGCACAGGCGGGGTGGGTGGCACCAGGGGTGCTCAGGCTGCAGTGCCCCCCTGCCTCCCAGTCACCTCAGCACCCATGGGTGCTGCCAGGCCACCTTGCCCCATGGCTGCTGTTTGCCCCATGCTGTCCCCAGCCCTACGTCCTTTGTCTCCAGGGCTGCAGTGTGGCACAGGGTTCACATCAGGCCTTTATTTGTGCAGTGTGAGGGTGGCGTGTGGGCACAGCAGTGACAGCAGGGACGTGGCACAGCAGTGTGGGCTTGGGGACGGCGTGTGCTGCGACATGGGGGTGGCCCTGAGAAGGGATGGCATGGAATGGGGTTGGAGAGGGAGGTGGCATGGGGATGGCATGGCCATGTAGGTGGCATGGATATGGGGAGGGAAATGGTACGGGCTCCAAGACAGGTGGCATGAGGGATGGCATGGGGACAGCATGGGCATGGAGATGGTGGGGGCCTGGGGTCAGCATGGCCTTGGAGATGGCACTGAGGACAGCATGGGCGTGGAGATGGATCCAGGAAAGATGGGTGTGGGGATGGTATGGGCTCAAGGACAGCATGGGATGGGGCACAGGTTGGCACTGGGATGGGATGCCACAGAAATGGGGCTGGAGATAGAGGTGGCAGTGGGGTGGTGTGGGGATGATGTGGGCATAGAGATGGCGTGGACTTGGAGACAGAGATGACATGGGGGTGGAGTGACCTTGTAGATGGCATGGGCTTAAAGAGAGGTAGCATGGGGATGGCACGGCCTTGGATATGGTAAAGGTGGGGTGATGGTGCAGGGCTGGGTTGGGCTTGGAGCCGGCACAGGGATGGAGGTGTTGTGGGGAATTTGGTGGGTGTGGGAAGGGGGGTCACAGCCTGTCCTTGTCCTGCCCTGTCCCCACGGTGCCCCCTCACTTCCAACCGCTGAAGAACTGCTTGAAGAGGGGCGTCTCGCGGCCCTGCGGCAGGATTTCCACCTGCGGGACGGCGATGGGGATACGATGGGGATGGGAGGACGTGACCCGTGCCCCCCAGCCCACCTCCACCCACCTGTGTGTGGGGCGAGTAGCCCATGCGGGTGATGGTCTGCTCGGCCACGCTGAGGGCCGCCTGCCGCTCCTGCTCGTTGGCTTTGCGCCCTGCGGATGGGGACGTCAGCACTGGACGGGGGATGGCCCTGCTCCCTGCCCCATCCCCATCCCCAGGCACCTTTCCACACGTAGATCTTCCCCCCGGCGCCCGTGTCCAGCACGAAGCAGTCGTCAGGGCACAACAGGCTCTGTCTGAAGGGGCAGCTCCGGGCCACTTCGCTCAGGTCCATGTGCCCTGTCGCATCTGACACCTGGGATGGTCACCGTGTCACCCCATCCCACAGCCAGCACCAGCCCTTTGTCCCTGCTGCGACCGCCTTGGTGCCCCTCGCCTTGCCCAGCCCTGTGGCCAGCACAGCCCAAAGGGTCCTACAATCACCTATGTTGGGAAAGACCTTCACATCACCAAGTCCGACCACCAACCTGACCCTTAGTGCCATGTCCACACATCCCTTATGTACCCACGATGAAACCCTGGGTGCCCCAGGCCAGGCTGGACAGAGCTTTGAGCAACCTGACCCACTGCAGGGCAACCAGTCCACAGCATGGGGATCCCCGAGCCATGCCCAGCCCCACGCATCCCTCGTGCCTTGCCTTGTAGAGAACGGCCATCCCTGCGTTCCGATCGGCTGCCGCGTCCTCCTCAGGGCTGCCCTCCGTCAAGGTGGGCTTTGGGCCCAGCACCTGCAGCATCTCGGGGGGCTCCTCGCCGTCCATCACCATCTCCAGGCGCGCTTTGCCACCCCGCTCGCTGTCACGGATGGCTGCAGCCAGCTCCTGTGCCCGGCTGCGCTCCAGGACATTGCTCCGCGCCCCACACCACGTGAAGATGGTCTGGGGACAGGGATGGCAACCTGTGTCCATGGCCACCCGAAGGGATGTGTGCCCTGATGGATTGATGGATACACATCCGGAAGGACAGGCAGACATTGCAACAGATGGACACCCAAAAAGATGGGTGAAGAGCTCCGTGGAAGGACAGACAGACACCCAGAAGTACCGCTGGACACCCAGAAAGCCAAATGCCCCTATGGGCTCATGGATGTTTTGACAGACAGATATCCCATCAGAGGGACATCCAGAAGGACAGATAGACATCCCGGAAGATGGACTCCCAAACGGACAGGTGAACATGTGGGAAAACAGTCAGATGCTGCTACGGACAGATGGATGCTTTGACAGATGGACGCCCCAACAGATGGACACCCAGAAAGGCAGGTGAAGAACCCAACAGAGCAATACCCAGAACAGACACCCAGGAGAGCTGAACACCCAGATGGACAGCCGGACACCCCTATGGACAGATGGATGCTTGACAGACAGACAGACACCCCACAGATGACACCCAGCGGGACAGCCAGCCTGCCCTACAGGCGGAGAGCTGCCCTGATGACCATAAGGACACCGCAACGGACAGAAGGACACCTAGACAGACACACCGCACTTCCTGCACCAAGTAAAGGATCTGGAGGACAAGGAAGGGACGGCAGTGACGCGGCCACACACCTCTCCCAGGTCCAGGATGAAGCAGTCGCCGGTGTTGAAGCTGGCCCAGCTCAGGTCCCGCTCCGTGGCCCGGATGTTCCTGCGGCCTTTCACCTGGTACAGCCGGCGCACGGGGCCGGGGCCAGCGCTGCGCTGCGCCGACTTGAAGGCCGAGTCCACACCGCCCTCCTGCCAGCACCACGTGCTGAGTGCCCAGCAGGGACACCGACCCACGGCCAGCACCCATCGGCCATGCCCAGCCCCCTTCAGGGTCACCCAAGAGCCCATTGGTGATGCCCAAATCCCATTAGGGTTACCCGATGGCCCATTGGTGATGCTCATCGCCCATTGGTGATGCCCAGCTCCCACCAAGTTTACCCAAGCACCTACTGGTGATGCTCATCGCCCATTGGTGATGCCCAGCTCCCTTTAGGGTTACCCAGTGGCCCATTGGTGACGCTCATCGCCCATTGGCAATGCCCAGTGCCCATTAGGGTTACCCCTAATGAATGCTCATCACTGACTGGTGATGCCCAGCCCCACACCTGGTAGGTGATGCCGCGGGGGAAGTAACCCATGAACTCATCGGACTCGTAGCCCTGCGCCTCGCGGTGGGTGACGGGGCGCTCGCCCAGCAGCGCGTTCAGCTGGGTGCTCAGCAGGGCGCAGCCCCCCCGCTCATCCTGCGACGCCTCCCGACCTGCGGTGGGCAATGACAGCTCAGCAGGGTCCCCGCATCCCCCCCATCGCTCCATCACCCCATGCTCACCAATCCAGAGGTGCAGGTGGGCTCGCTCCTCAGGCCCCAGGTGCAGCACCAGGTAGGCGTCTCCCGAAAAGAAGACACCCCAAGAGCTCTCGGGGACCGGCACCGGGCGCAGCTTCTCCACACGCCAGATGTGCAGCCCAGGGCGGGTGGGCGCGGGGCCGAAGGGAGAACCGCTGCAGGGAGAGGGGCGTTGGCGAGGGGTCTTTGGGGTTATAGGGTGGGGGGAGGTTTTGGAGGGTGTGGGACCTTTTGGGGAGGGCCGTGTACATGGTGTCAGGAAGGCGGTGGACGGATGGACAGACAGCTGGAAAGACAGGTCGGCACCCCAAGAGGGAGATGGATGCCCTGATGGACAGAAAGACAGACAGAAGCGTGGTCAGACCCCCACCACAGACACCCTACGGAGAGATGGATGCCCCAACAGACATACGGACACCATCCCCCAACAGACACCCCAATGGACAGACGGACACCTCAATGGACAGATGGACACAACCCCCACCACAGATACTCCAACAGACAGACAGACACCCCAATGGACAGATGGACACCCCAATGAACGGACGCTCGGACAGACAGACATGCACCCCTGTGAGTCACACAGACAGATGGACACCTGGAAGCACAGACAAACACAGCAGGAAAAGGATAGACGGACACGCTGACTTGCTGGACACCCCAAATGACAGACAGCCACGTGAACGGACAGACAGGAGGACACCCAGACGGACACCCAGACAAACAGGCGGACACCCCAACAGCCGCGGGACACCCGGAAGCAAGAGTCAGATGCCGCTGACTCAAGCAGGAAAGGGTGTGGACGCCAGGGGGGTGGGGGGGCGGGCCTGTCCCTGCATGTCCCCCCCATCCTGAGCACGTGGCCACGGGGGGGCTGCTGGCATGCGACCCCCAGCCGGGAGTGGGTGTCACATGGGGTTCCTGGGGGTCCCGGAGCCCTGGTGGTTGCGGGGGTTATGGGGATGTACAGGAGGGGGGGTTGTGTGGGAATTATAATTGGGGGGGTGGGAAGCAGCACTGGGAGTCATAGTGGAGGGGGATGTCCTGTATTGGGATTGCTGGATGGGGCGACTGGAGGCGTGTGTGGGGGCTGTATTGATATTGGGGGGGGGGCAGCCCGGGGGGGACCGGGAACACCGGGAGGACTGGGGAGCGTTGGGTGAACTGGGGGCACTGGGAAGTTACTGGGAGGAACTGGGAAGCTGTGGTCGCCACAGGGCAGCCCCCCTCGCCGGCCACCCCCGCCGCGGCGTGTCTGGGCGCTGAGTCACAGCCGGGCTGGGGGCCACGCGTGTGACGAGTGCGGGGGGGCTCAGCCACGTGGCTCGGCCTCCGTGGGGCCCGGGGAGCCTGCGGGGCCTGGTGGAGGGACTGGGGGAGCGGGATGGGGACAACGGGGGTGACCCCAGTGCTGGACGGCAACGACGGGTGGTCCTGAGCCCCGTGCCAATGCAGGGACAGAGCTGTGCCCGTTCCGTGCAGCGCTGGTGCCAGGGAGAGCCGGTCCTGAGCAGTGTGGGTGCAGCAGGGAGCGCTGGGGTTGTGCAGTGCTGCTGCCCTGCAGTGCCATGCAGCACCAACGCAATGGAGCGCGGTGGCAGTGCAGTGCAGTGCTGTGCCAAATGCAGTGTTGCACCCTTGCAGCGCCAGTGCAATGCAAATGCAATGCCAGTGCAATGCGTATGCAACACCAATGCAATGCCAGTGCAACGCCAGTGCAGTGGCAGTGTGTTGTGAGTGCGATATCAGTGCGATATCAGTGCGGTATCAGTGCAATGCCATCGCAGCTCGGTCCCACGCCATCAGTACCGCTCCGGCCCGCGCCGGTCCCCCCGCAGGGCGGTGCCGCCCCTCCCCCCCATCGCATCCCATCCCATCCCGTCCCGTCCCGTCCCGTCCCGTCCCGTCCCGTCCCGCTCCGCCCGGTGCCGCTCCGCCATGCCGCCCCGCTCCGCCGCTTTGCTCCCGCTGCTGCTGCTGCTCCCGCTGCTGCCCGGGGCCGGGCCGGGCCCCGCCGCTCCCGCACTGACGGACGCGGAGATCGAAGAGTTCCTGCGCGGTTTCCTGGCGCCCGGAGACGGCGTTGCGGGAGGGGACGGCAGCGATGTGCGGCTCGGAGCTCAGCCCGGGACCGGCGGGGAGCGGGGAGCGGGGAACGGCGGTGAGTGCGGGGCGGGGGGTGCGGGGGGTGATGGAATGGGGGACGTGGAGTGGGGAAGGGGGACTGGGGGGAGGGTGATGGGGTGGGGGGCACTGGGATGGGGGTCGTGGGGTGGGAGTAATGGGGTTAAGGGAGCTGGGAGAGTGGTAATGGGATGGGGATAATGGAATGGGAATGGGGGACTGGGGAGAGAGGGACTGGGATGGGGACGGGGAGGGGGAAATGGGATGGAGGGAGCTGAGGGAGTGGTAATAGGATGGGGAAAATGGGGTGGTAATGGGTTGCGGGGGAGGGAGGGAATGGGGTGGGGGTAATGGTATTGAAGCAATGGGATGGGGCTAATGGGATGGGAATGGGGGACTGGAGGGGATAATGGGGTCGGGGTGTTGGGATGGAAGTGATGGGATGGGGGTATTGGGGTGGGAATGCGGGACTGGGGAGGGAGGAACTGGGATGGGGGTAATGGTACGGGGGTGATGGGGTGGGGCATAATAGGGTAGGGGTGATGGGGGGAGAATAGAGGACTGGGTGAGGGATAATGGGGTGTGGAGTGAAGGAGTAGGGGGAACTGGGGTGGGGGTAATGGGATGGAAGTGATTGGATGGGTGTAATGGGATTGGGGTTATGGAGTGTGAGGCACTGGAGTGCTGGAACTGGGATGGAAGGAACTGGAATGAGGACACTGGGATGGGGGAGAATTGAAGTGGGGACACTGGGACAGGGGAAACTGGAGTAGGGGAACTGGGAGGCATTGAGGGAACTGGGATGGGAGAAACTGGGATGAGGGCAATGAAATGGGGGCACTGAGATGAAGGGAACGGGGATAAGGGAAAGCAAGATGAGAGCACTGGGATGGGGGTAATGGCACAGGGCGAACTGGGGGGGGTGTGAAATGAGTCGGGGTGAACTGAAACTGACAGAACTGGGAGTACTGGGCAGGGCTGGGGGCACTGAGTGGGGGCACCGAGGTGGTTGGGGGCACTTGGCAGGGGGCTGCCTCCATCCCACCCTGCTCCCACAGAGCCCCCGCAGCGGCTGACGGAGCCTGAGGAACCCAAGAAGCCCAAGAAGGACAAAGGGCCCAAACCCACCAAGAAACCCAAAGCGAGAGCCCGGGGCTCCAAGAAGGACAGGGACAGGGACAAGAAGACTGACGGGGAGAAACCCCCCAAGAAACCCAAGGAGAAGCCCCCCAAAGGCTCCGAAAAGCCCCCCAAGGGCTCCAAAAAGCCCAAGGAGAAATCCCCCAAGGAGAAGCCCCCCAAGGAGAAGCCCCCCAAAGAGAAACCCCCCAAGGAGAAGCCCCCCAAGGCCACCAAGAAGCCCCTGGACACGAGGCCACCGCAGCCACCCGACACCCCCTGGGAGCCCCCCACAGCCCCACAGCCCCCGCAGGGTGAGGACGGACCGGGGACATCGCTGTCTGTGGGGCAGCCGTGGGTCCCCGAAGAGAAGGAGGAGGAGGAGGATGGCAGAGACCGAGGTGAGTGGGGGGGGGGCATCAAGGGGCTCTTCTGGGACAAGGCGCAGTGCGAGCCATGTCCCACTCCGACACATCACGGCCCTCCTGTGTCCCTGTCCCCAGAAGAGCTGGAGGAGCGGCCGACCCAGCGCTGGGAGTGGGGCCGGGAGGATCGACGCCCTGAGCCTGAGGCAGGTGAGAGCCACCCCGTGCCACCACCTCCCTGCGCCCTGCTGCCGTGTCCCTCATCTCCAGGCCACCTCCCCGCATCCTAATGTCACCCCCCTGGCCGCCGTGTCCCACGTCCCCACGTCACCCCACAGAGGTCCCTGAGGAGCCGGAGCCGCCGACACTGGACTACAACGAGCAGTTGGAGCGGGAGGACTATGAGGACTGTACGGTGCTGGGGCTCACGGGGGACCGTGGGGTCCCATCCCCCCACAGCCCCACAATCAGCGTCCCCCTCTGTCCCCAGTCGAATACATCCGGCGGCAGCAGAAGCCCCGCAAACCCCCAAACAGGAGGAAACCCGACCGGGTCTGGCCCCAACCGGAGACGGCACCGCGTCAGTGCGGGGACACGGGGACGGGGGTGGCCCCAGGGCTGGGAGTGGGGTGTGGGGCCACCAGGGATGGGGCGGGCGTGGGGACAACCCGGTGTGTGGGGTGCAGAGGGCCCCATGGAGGCATGGCGATCCTACAGGGGTCATCGATGGGGATGTGGAGGTCCCTTGAGAACAGAGGGGGTCCCACTTGGGCATTAGGACTCTGTGTAAGGACATGGGGACCTCTAGAGGTATAGGGATGCCATGGAGATGGGTGGGTTCCTGTGTGGAAATGGGGACCCTAAAGGATAAGAGACCCTATAGGTCCAGGGGGACCCTACAGGAGCATGGGGATCCCATAGGACATCCAGATTCCTGCAGGGGCATGGAGACTCCACAGGGGTTACAGGGATCCCATTGGATATGAAATCCCACATGGATATATGGGTTCCTGCAGGGACATGGGGACCCCATAATGGCATGTGAACTCAGCAGTGACATGAGAACCTCATGGGAACTATAAGGATCCCGTAAGGATATGCAGGTTTCTGCAGGGACATGGGGATCCTATAGGGGCTATAGAGGATCCCAAAGGGACATGGAGGAGCCTGGGGGAGTGTAGGGATCTCATGGAGATAGAGGAAACCCTTCAGGGATGTGGGGACCCCATGTGGTAAGGGGGGACCTCACAGTAGCATGAAGACACCGTAGGGACACATTGACCCTGCAGGGGCATAGGGGACCCCATAGGCACCCCAAACCCTTTGGCCATCCCCAGCCACACCAGAGGAGCCCCCCGCACCGCTGCCCGGCCCCGTGACCGAGCGCGACTACGAGGAGGGCTGGGAGCGACCGGACTACGATGACTGTGAGTGACCCCCAGACCCAATCCCCTGCTCCCAGGGGGCTCTGTGAGGTTCCAAGGGGCATCCCAGCCCCTCACTCCCATCCCCACCCCATAGTGGACTACGGGCTGCTCCCTCCGCCCAAGCCCAAGAAGCAGCCGGAGAAAGAGGAGGAGATGGAGACAGATGAGGAGAAGTTGAAGCCCTGTGAGAGGCAGTGGCACAGCCCTGTCCCCATCCCCATCCCTGTCTGTCCCCTTTTTGTCCCTGTCCCATCCCTGTCCTTGTCCCTGTACCATGTCTATCCCTTTCCCATTCCCACATCTGTCCCTGTCCCATTGCTGTCCCCGTTCCCATCCCTTATGGCTGCTCTCCCACCAGGGAAGCCCAAGAAGGGCGGCAGCAGCAAGGAGGAGGAGGAGGATCCATGGGCAGAGGAGAAGGGCCGGGACAGCAAAGGTGGGTGCCCCCAGCCCTGCGTCCCCACCCAACCTGTGCCCCCCTCACTGTGCCCCTTGTCTCTAGGAAAACCCAAAAAGCCAGGTGGGAAGAAATGGGAGCCAGATGAGGACGAGTGGGCACCACCAGAGGAGAAGACAAGTGAGTGTTTCCATCCCTGTGTTTGGGGCCACTACGCTGCAGTGCCACGGCCTTCCCATCCCCTGTCCCCACAGGGTGCCCTCCCATCGGGATGGAGTCCCATCGTGTGGAAGATGACCAGATCCTGGCCTCTTCCATGCTGCGTCATGGGCTGGGTGCGCAACGCGGCCGCCTCAACATGCAGGTGGGCGTCCATCCCATCCCCATCCCATATCCACCTTCTCCCCTGTCCCATCTCCATCCCTGTCCTGTCCCCATCCCATCCTGTGGGAATACAAGAAAAACTATTCAGAGCAGAAGCTATGGAGCAAGATAAAAAGCACAATCCTATCCCATCCCTATCCGTGTTCCCATTCCTGCCCCCATCCCATTCCATCCGTATCCTCATCCCATCATCACCCCATTGCTATCTCAGTCCCTATCCCGTTCTACCCCATTGGCATCCCATCATCATTCCATTGCTATCTTGATCCCCATCTCCATCCCATCGCCATCCCATCATCACCCCATCATTGTCTCAATCCCTTTTCCTATTTCCTTTCCATCCCATCCCACCATGACCCCATCGCTATTTTAGTTCCTATCCCCATTCCCATTTCATCTCATCCCCATCTCCTCATTACCCCATTGCTGTCTTCATCTCCATCCCCATCCCATCATCACCCCATTGCTATCTCCATCTCCATCCCATCTCCATTCCCATCCCCATCCCTGTCCCCACCTCACCCCATCCGTGTCCCCTTGCTGTCCCCAGGCGGGTCCCAACGAGGACGATTTCTTTGATGGTGCCTGGTGTGCAGAGGACGACAGCCGTGCACACTGGCTGGAGGTGGACACGCGCCGCACCACCAAGTTCACCGGCGTCATCACGCAGGGACGGGACTCCCAGATCCAGTACGGGGCTGGCAGGTGGCGGGGGGCTGCGGGGTGGCACTGCGGGGGTCCCACACTGTCCCCTTCGTCCTTCCTGCAGCGAGGACTTCGTCACCAGCTTCTACGTGGGCTTCAGCAACGACAGTCAGAACTGGGTGATGTACACCAATGGCTACGAGGAGATGGTACGGGGGGGGCACGGGGTGACGTGGGGATGCGATGGGGACACTGTGCCACCCCGCTGTGCCCCGTTTCCAGAAGTTCTATGGCAACGTGGACAAGGACACGCCGGTGCTGACCGAGTTCCCCGAGCCCATGGTGGCCCGCTACATCCGCGTGTACCCGCAGACGTGGAACGGCAGCCTGTGCCTGCGGCTGGAGGTGCTGGGCTGTCCCCTCTCCCGTGAGTGACACTGGGGAGGGGACACGGGGGTGGTGGATCCCGGGACACCGCGGCCACATCGCTGTCTCTGCAGCTGTCAGCAGTTACTATGCGCAGCAGAACGAGGTGACATCAGCCGACAACCTGGACTTCCGTCACCACAGCTACAAGGACATGAGGCAGGTAGGTTTGGTGGCACCGTCCCAGCGATGTCCCCACGCTGCCTCCCAGCGCCTGTCCTCTCCCCCCGCAGCTGATGAAGGTGGTGAATGAGGAGTGCCCCACCATCACCCGCATCTACAACATCGGCAAGAGCTCGCGTGGGCTGAAGATCTACGCCATGGAGATCTCTGACAACCCGGGGGAGCACGAGACGGGTGAGGGGGGGACGTGGGGACACTGCGGGTGGCCGTGCCCTCACCTGAGTTCTGCCACTGCCGTACCCTTACCCTGTGCCTTAAGGGAAGCCTCACACTAATCCTGTCCCACTGCAGCAATGGCCAAAGCCTTACCCTGACATTAACCCTAACCCTACCCTAACCCTAAGTATAACCTTAACCCTAGCCCTGACTATAACCTTAACCCTAACCCTAAGTATAACCTTAACCCTAACCCTAAATATAATCCTAACCCTAACCGTAAATATAACCTTAACCCTACCCTAACACTAACTCTAACCGTAACTCTAACCCTACCCTAACCTTAACCCTAACCCTTACCAAAACACTAACCTCAACTCTAATTCTAAACCTAACCATTGTCCTAAACCCGAAGGCAATCCTAAAACCAACCATAACTTTCACCCTAGTGCCAAACTTTAACCCCAACCTTAACTGTAAACATAACCCCAATGTTGGCCTAATCTACAACTCAACCCTAACCCTAAGCACTAACCCTAACCCTTACCTATGTGCTAACAGCAAACTCTTACCCTAATTGCAAACTTTAACCCTAAATATTATCCAAACTTTAAAGCTAACCCTAACCCTACCCCTAAGCCTGAACCTAAAACTAACTCTAGCCCTAATCTTAACCCTGACCCTAAAACTAACACTAGCGCTAAAGATAACCCCAACCCTAAATGACCCTAAATCTACATCTAACCCTCATCCTAGCCCTAAAGCTGACCCTAACCCAACCCTGACCCCAAAGCCAACCCAGGCCCTGATCCTACCGGTGGCTGTGCTGCCCCGCATGCAGTAGGGCTGGGTGGCCTGCCCCCAACCCCACACACCCCGTACCCACGGCTCCCCGCAGGAGAGCCCGAGTTCCGCTACACGGCAGGGCTGCACGGCAACGAGGCGCTGGGCCGCGAGCTGCTGCTGCTGCTGATGCAGTTCTTGTGCAAGGAGTACCAGGATGGCAACCCCCGTGTGCGCAGCCTGGTCACCGAGACACGCATCCACCTCGTGCCAGCGCTCAACCCTGATGGCTATGAGCTGGCACAGGAGGCGGTGAGAGCGGGGAGCTGCGGGTGGTGGCACTGGGGAGGTGGTGGCTTTGGGATGGTGGCACTGGAGTGGTGGCACTGGGGTGGTAGCCATGGAACAGTACCACTGGGATCCTGGCATTGGGATGGTAGCACTGGGATGGTGGCACTGGAGTGGTGACACTGGGTGGTAGCCATGGGATTGTGGTGGCACTGGGATGATGGTGGCACTGGGGTGGTAGACATGGGATGGTGGTGGGACTGGGATAGTAGCACTCAGATGGTGCCAGTGAGATGATTGTGGCAATCGGATGTTGGTGGCACTGTGGTGGTGATACTGAGATGGTGGCTGTGGGATGATGCTGGCAGTGGGGTGGTGGCAGTGGGATGGTGGTGGGACTGAGATAGTGGCACTGAGATGATGGCACCAGGATGGTATTGGCACTGGGACAGTAGCAATGGGATGCTGGTGGCACCGGTAGGGTGATGGCATTGGGATGGTGGCAATGGGATGGTGGTGGCATCTGGGAAGTGGTAGCATGGTAGCATTGGAATGGTGGCAATGGGATGGTGGTGGCACCAGGGTGGTGGTGGCAACGGGGTGGGAGTTGCACTGGGGTTGTGGCAATAGGACAGTGGGGGCACTGGGATGGTGGCATGAAGACAGTGGTGTCACGTGGGAGGTGGTGGCACTGGGATGTGGTGGAAATGGGGCAGCGGTGGCACCAGGATGATGGTGGCACTGGAGTGGTGGTGGCACCTGGGCCACCGCGGGGCTGTCCCTGCTCCCTCAGGGCTCCGAGCTGGGCAACTGGGCGCTGGGCCACTGGACAGAGGAGGGCTTCGACCTCTTTGAGAACTTCCCTGACCTGACGTCCCCACTGTGGGCAGCTGAGGAGCGGCAGTTGGTGCCGCACCGCTTCCCCGGCCACCACATCCCCATCCCGGAGCACTACCTGCAGGACGACGCCGCGGTGAGGGCACACCCACCCTGTGAGCGTGGCGCTGGCACAACGGGACGGGTGGCACAGTGTCCCTTCTCCAGGTGGCCGTGGAGACGCGAGCCATCATGGCCTGGATGGAGAAGAACCCCTTTGTGCTGGGAGCCAACCTGCAGGGCGGGGAGAAGTTGGTCTCCTTCCCCTTCGACGCAGCGCGGCCCCACAGCGAGACCCCCGCAGCCCCGCGCCCGCTGGATGAGGATGAGGATGGCGAGCAGCCTGAGGTGCACGAGACGCCCGACCATGCCGTGTTCCGCTGGCTGGCCATCTCCTACGCCTCGGCACACCTCACCATGACAGAGACCTTCCGCGGGGGCTGCCACACGCAGGATGTCACCGACGCCATGGGCATCGTGCAGGGGGCCAAGTGGAGGCCCCGCGCCGGCAGTAAGTGGGCATCGAGGTGGAACCCCTCGGACTCATCTTAAGAGATGCTCCCACCTAACGGATTCCGCTGTGACAATGAGCTGGGGGTGGGGGAGGCGGTGACCTGCAGCACTGATCCCATTGGGATTATGGCAGGCATGAATGACTTCAGCTACCTGCACACCAACTGCCTGGAGCTCTCCATCTACCTGGGCTGCGACAAGTTCCCCCATGAGAGCGAGCTGCAGCAGGAGTGGGAGAACAACAAAGAGTCACTGCTCACCTTCATGGAGCAGGTAGGCACGGAGAACCGGTGCCAGGAGTTGGTGGTCATCCCCTCGTGCCAAACGTGCTGCCCTTGTCCCCTTTTGTGCAGACCCACCGGGGGATCAAGGGTTTGGTGACGGACCAGCAGGGAGAGCCCCTCGCCAACGCCACCATTGTGGTGAGCGGCATCAAGCACAGCATCAGGACAGGTAGGAGCTGGGGTGGGATGTCAGGGACGTGGCACGGCGATGGCCCACAGCCCCCTCACCCCCTCACCACCCACAGCCAGCGGCGGGGACTACTGGCGCATCCTGAACCCGGGCGAGTACCGCGTGTCGGCGCGGGCCGAGGGCTACAACCCCAGCACGAAGACCTGCAGCGTCTTCTACGACATCGGGGCCACGCAGTGCAACTTCGTGCTGGCACGCTCCAACTGGAAGCGCATCCGCGAGATCATGGCCATGAACGGGAACCGGCCCATCCGTCGCGTGGTGCCCGGCCGCCCCATGACGCTCCGCGAGCGCCTGCGGCTGCGCCAGCGCCTGCGGCTCCGGCAGCGGCTCCGCGAGCGGATGAGGCTGCGGCGACTGAACGCCACCGCCAGCACCACCGCCATCCCCACGGCCCCACCGCCCAGCACAGTGCTGCCCGTCCCGTTCAGCAGCACCACGAGCGTGCCGTGGAGCCAGGAGCCGCCCACAGCGGGAACCTGGGAGATGGAGACCGAAACGGAGGTGGTGACCGAGCTGGTGACGGTGACAGAGATGTGGGATGTGGGCACGGGGACAGCGCAGCCCTTCACCACTGCAGAGACCTACACCGTGAACTTTGGTGATTAGGGGACGCCCGGCCCCTCGCTCCCGCCTCCAGGTACTCCATGTGGGCACCATCCCGTGCTCCTGGAGCCCCTGGGCCGGGCAGGCACACAGACACACATACCCTGCCCGGGCAGCTGGCGGTGGCACTGTGGCTGGGCATGGAGGAAGCAGGGCAGGGCCCTGGCATGGTTTTGTTACACAAATAAACAAAGCTGTATTGGTAGCAGCACTGCATTGCTTCTCCCACCGTACAGTGCCAGAGGGGGATGAGGTGACGTCTGTGCTGTGCTGTCACTGCCCCACCTCCATGTCACTGTCATCCTCGGCACCGAAGACGGAGAAGCTGATGGGCTGGCAGCTGAGGTCGCGCAGGTTGACAAGGCAGGCGGTCTGCGTGGCAGTAAAGGCTGGCACTGCCACCAGCAGCACCCGCTGCCCATCCTCCCCTGCAGGACAGGTGGGCGTCAAACACAAGCGGGGATGGGGATGGGGATGGACAGCAGCAAGGACTCACCTGTCAGCAGCTTGGACTGGAACTTGGGTGCATTGCCACAGAAGTAGACGTGTGGACAGTCGGTGAGGATGAAGGGATCCAAGTTGTAGAAGGGGTAGCAGCCTGGAGGAGTAGAGTGAGCTGGGAAACCCGACCCTGCACCCCACTGCGTGGCATGGGACCCCGCAGCCTCTTACCCAGCGTGTCGGGGGCCGTGGGGCTGATGTGTCCCGCCAGCAGCGTCCACTCCAGGATCTCCAGGTAGTCGTCCATGCTGCTGTACTTGAAGATATCGCTGATATTTTGCCCTGACGTCCCCAAAAACCTGTATTTTGAGGGTGGATCTGTACTCAGTGCAACCTACAGCAGAAACCCATGCCACCAGTGGCATCCCAGCCTTGGTGGCACTCCGTGCCTCACCGGATGCCATCCACGTCAGCCTGGTAGGGGTTGGTGACGAGCTGCAGTGTGGGGTAGGCGCTGGAGAGGGGCAGCATGCAGCGGTGCAGCGGCTGCTGTGGCAGCGTGTAGTTGGTGGGGTCAAACTCTCCAGGCATCACGTCCACAGGCACGGAGCTCTGCAGGCAGAGCGGGGCTGTTGGGGGCCTGAGAGGCTGTGGGAGCCGCTCCACCAGCCCAGGCACTCACACAAAGCTGCAGCAGGATCTCATCCAGCATCTTCACCGCCTCCACGCTGGCAGCTTGCGTCTTCTTGGTCAAATACTTGGCCTGCAGCAGTGAGGATACGGTGAGGAGCACGATCTCTCTCCATACCTCCCTCCCTCCTGCTGGCCCCCCACTTTCACCATACCTTGTGCAGGCTGTCACGGCTCTGTGTGCTCTGGCTCAGAAGGTTCCCAGCCAGCAGGACGCGGGAGATGAGCGCAGCACAGCTCTGCTGGCCCTCAGCACCCAGCTGCCCCGTCACCGCGTCCACCAGCAGCTGTGTGCCCAGCAGGGACTCGCCGCTGCCGCTGCCCAACCCCAGCCCCGAGGCCAGCAGCACGAACCTGGGCACGGGGCGGGCAGAAGACTGCAGCCCCCACTGTCCCTCCAGATGGATGGGACGAATAGGCACAATGGGTGCCCAATGTGTGCCAATGCGTCCCAGGGCCGTATGGAGACACAATGGAGATGTTACAAGGACTCACCTATCGGTGCTGGGTCCCTGCCACGGCAGCTGTGGAGGCAGGTGGGCGAAGCAGTGCTCCTCCACCAGGAACTTCCCATCCTCCTGCTCGTGGCCATACACAGCCAGCACAGTGCCTGCAGCGGGTAGGGGAGCACTCAGTTTCACCATCACCCTCTGGGCCACCACCACCCCACTGCCGTCCCCTACCCGTCACCAGCCTTGATGCCTCAATGCTCCCCGTCAGCTTGATGCGCTGCAGCTCGTCCTCCAGCACCAGCTCGTCCGATGGGTCCACATACTTGGCCAGGGGGGGCTGTGGCACCAGGTTGTGCTGGGGGGGACACGACAAGAGCGAGGGTGCGTGGGGTGCGTGGCCTCTGCCGGGGCTGCTCTCCAGCTGCGTGCCGGCACCGGGCTGCTTTCACTTAGCGTGCCGCCAGCGTGGCGGCCAAGGAGGAAGCAGCAGGGCGGGGGGGTCACCCCTACCTCCTCGTTGATCTCCTGCAGGATGGAGGGCTGCAGCCGCATGGCCTTGAAGAGTGTCCCCACCACACAGCACCGCTCGCCCGCCTGCAGCTGACACAGCTTCCGCAGCAGCACGCCGTCACCTGCAGGGCCATGTGGTTCAGACTGTGCCCATTGCTTCCCCCCACCATCACGCTGCGACTGCTCCCCAAAACACCCCCCTGGAACTTCAAGGCCTCCGGAGCAAACCCTTCATCCTTATTCGGTGCTGGGAAAGTAGCCATCGAAGGGTGTCCCATGCCTGGGGTCTCCTTCCAGGCTTTGTCACCCCGCTGGGTTTTGGGGTGGGAAGTATGAGGATGAGCAATGCTCCAGTTCCATAGGCAGAACGGGTGAGGGTTTGGCACTGGGATGGGATGAGAGGGGAGAGGTGGGGGCTGGGAATGGCACTAGCAACGCCAGGAATGCGATTGCCTGGAGGCAGGAAGCAGCCTGCTGAGCTGAGCACTCCTTCCCAGCTCCAACCCCCGCTCTGTGTGCCTGGGGGGCAGCTCGGTGTTCCAAAAAGAAAACCAGATCCTGCACGCCACGGGACAGCACGTGGGGGGTTCCCTCAGAGAGAAAGGAAAAGTGGGGAGCAGCGAGGGGCTGAGGGGTGAGAAAGAGGGTGAGGGGCACGGGGGGGGCTCACCCCATCGGAGCCGTGCCTGCTGCTCCAGGCGGGGCCGCATGCACAGCAGCCGCGTGGCGTAGAGGTGCGCGTACTGCCGGCCAAAGCTGCGCTCCCCCAGGCGGAAGGGCTGCGAGCGGTCGGCAAAATTGCTACCGGCGCGGGCGAAGGTGGGGGGCTCGGCCGAGGGGGGGCCCAGCAGGGTGTGCCCCGATGGGGGGCTGACCTCTGAGAACATGGCTGCAGGGCTGCAAGGTGAAGGGGAGCGTGAGGAACCCCAAAATGTGCCCCAAATGCACATGACGTCTCCCGAACGTTGCTCCCCATCACTCTGTGGCACCTGAAGGACCCCAAACGCCCCCCCACAAATAACGCCATGGTACCTGAATGCCCTCCTGGCATCTGAACCCTCCCCAGAACGCTCCCCCAAATCACATCCTGGCACCTAAAGACCCCGAAGATGCTCCTTAACTTGCTGCCTGGCATCTGAAATCCCCAAACTGCCCCTCCAGTCAATCCCTGCCCCCCTCCCCCCCCCATCACTCCCTGGTGCTCAAATTCCCCCAAGGCCCCTGAGTATCACTCCCTGGCAGATGAAGCCCCTCGAAACACCCCTTAAGCTCTCTGGCAACTGAAATCCCCCCAAAGTGCCCCCCAAATCCCTCCTTGGCAACTAATAACCTCCAGCCCCCCCAGCTCACTCCCTAGTATCTGCACTAACTCAGATGATCCCCCCCCCATCGCTCCGCACCGCCCAAAGCCCCCGGGCTGCCCCTCAAATCGCCCCCTGGCAACCTGACCCCCTCCAGATCTCCCCCTGTACCCCCTGGTAACCTGAACCCCCCAGAGGACCCCCCCCAGCCGCTCAGTGCCACCTACAGCCCGCATTTCCCCCAGCTCTCTCCCCGGCCCCTGAACCCCCAGAATCCCCCCGGTACCCGAATTCCCCCCCCATCCCTCCCCGGCACACAAAGGCCCCCAAACGCCCCTACAGCCCCCCGAACACAACCCGGGATCCCCACCAGCCACCCCGGGCTCCCGCTACGACCCTCCCCCGCGGTGACGTACGGGGTCAGAGGTCAGAGGTCACGGGGCGCCGCCGCCTCCACGCGGCGCGGAGGGCATCGGGGGTGCGGGGGGGGATACGGAATGGCGCGAACTCGGGAGCGGAAGTGGCGTGACCGCGGGGCGGAAGTGGCGTCAGAGCGGCGCGGCGCCATGGTAACCGCCGTGGCCGCGGGGGCGCTGTTGCCATGGTAACGGTGGGGCCCGGCCTGCATCCCGCGGATCCGCCGGGCTCTGCGGAGCGCAGCCGAGCCCCGCGCGTCCCGTCCGCCCCGGGGGATGAGCGCCGGCCCGTGTGACCCGAGCCCCGCGTGGGGCCTGCGGACAGAGCGGCATCGCCCCGCACCGCTGCGTCCGCGGGGCCGCGCGTCGAGCAGGGCCCGGTGTGCCCCCCTCCCTCCCCTCTTCCTGCCGCGGTGACGCTCGGGGCGGAGGTGTGGGGCGGAGGTGTGGGGCAGAGAATCGGTCCCTCTCCATTTTAAGGCCTCGTTGGGTTTTCTTCACGCTGAGTGGCTCAGCCGTCCCCACCGCGCGGCCACGGGGGCTATAAAGGCACGGGGTGGGACGTGGGGCTGCAACCTGCGCTAAGGGACGGCATGGCTGCTGCTCTCATCGTGCTGCTGGCCCTCGGGGCTGGTATGGGGCTGCGGGCCTGGGGACGGCACCTGGGGGTGGGGGGGCTGGGGGATACGTGGGGAAAATGTGGGGATGTGGGGATGCGAACGTGGCGTCGTGGGGTCATGGGGTCAGGGTCCAACATGGGGACATGGAGAGAGCGGAGATGGGAGCATGGGGAGGGGGTCTGTGTGGGATCTTGGGACAGCAATGTGCAACGGGGTCAGGAGCACATGGGGGCAGAGTGTGGGTACTGGGGACACCCGGGGCACGCAGGGATGTCAGTGAGCACTGTGAGCCCCAGCCCACCGTGGGGTGGCTATGGGGCAGCGTGGTGACACCCTGCACCTCCAGCCGTGCAGGTGGCAGTGACTGAGCTGCCCCGTGATGAGGACCAGGGCATGGCTGCTGGGAGCCGCTGGGAGCAGCAATGGCACCTGCTGGGGGACAGCTCAGCTGCGGTGAGGATGCGCCCTGGCCATGGGGCACACTGTGGGGCAGCCCCACACCGAGTTGGGGCACGGGGCGGGAGGGTGGGTGGCAGCACTCTGAGGGTCTGTGTTGTCCACACAGTGGGATGCAGATGAAGGGGACGCAATGGGACCAGGCAAGGGGCTTAAATGCAAAGCCTGCGTCTGTCTGGTGAAGAAGCTGCAGAAGATTGTAGGTGACGACCCAGATGAGGTGAGTGGGATGTGGGGGTTTCTGGCGGGCTCGGGGGGCCCAGTGGCTGCAGCCCCACTGACACCATGGGGCCGGGACCCACAGGAGGCCATCAACACAGCGCTGGACAAGGTGTGCAGTAAAGGGAAACGCCAGAAGAGTATCTGCAGGCTGCTGGTGAAGAAGCTCCGGCAGCAGCTCAGCGATGCGCTGCAAGACGACAACGATCCCCGCTCTGTGTGCACCACCCTGGGGATGTGCGAGGGCTGAACGCGGCCAGAGCCCACATCCTGTGCCCCACATCCTGTGCCAGAGCCCCACATCCTGTGAGCAGACCCCACATCCTGCATGCAGACCCCAAAACGCAGACCCACAGCCCCATCCCAGCCTTCCTCCCACTCCCTGTTCCCATGCAATAAAGCTGCTCACCTCTGCCATCACCCCTTCGATTTGGATTTTATTTGGCTGTGGGGGCTCTGGGGATGAGGGGCTGACGTGTGGGGACCTCAGTGATGGGCTGTGGGGGGGCAGGTGCACAGCGAGTTTGGGGACGGGGTCCCTGTGGGGACATGGGGGTGTGGGGGTGGTGTGCTGATGGAGGAGACGCAGTGATGGAGGGGACGCAGTGATGGGGGCCACGCTGAGCCCAGCGGATCCCGTCCTGTTGCTCCCAGCCAATCAGAACACAGGAGACACTTTTTTTGGCCACAGCTCATGAGAGCACAGGAGATGCTGCAGCTGACAGCACCGATCAGAGCATGGGCTCCCATGGCAGGGGCTGTCTGCTCCTCCCCAGACCCCCGGGTGCTCCCAGATGACCCCTGCCCCTGGGAGGTCCCCATACCCTGGGGTGCCACTTGGCAGCCCCAAACCCCCAGAGATTCCCCAGCCCCATGGGGTTCCATCCGCATGTGTCATCCCACAGAGAGCCTGCACCGCAGGGAGCCCCAGTCTCCTGTGGGACACCTGAGGTGTCTTCATAACTCCTGTGGGCCCCCAGTTTTTAGCCCCATGAATGATTGCTCCAAGCTCCACACAGCGGCAAGAAGTGGCACGTGTCACCATGGTGCTGTCACCACCAGAACCGAGCAGGTTGGGGATGCTGGCTTCCACTGCTCGGGACCCCTGGGCCAGGGGCCGTCAGGTTTGGGGTCACAGGGTGCTGCCCCACGGGTGGGGCCACGGCTCCCCCAGTGCTCCATCCTCGTCCCCACAATGGCCCGGGGGTCTCGGGGAGGGGACACCGGAGGGCGGCCATACAGAGCAACGCTGGGACAGCCTTCCCAGAGGAGAAGTCCACGCCGACCCCGTTTATTGGGGAGCCCCGGCACCGTCCCGGCGCCATCTGAGCCCTTCCCACATCAGTCCCGGCTCCTCGGTGCGTCCCTGCCGCCCAGTCCAGCTCACTGCCCCATCATGCACGCCATCTTGCAGGCCACGGCCGAGATGAGCGCAGCCCCGCGCCCGCTGCCCTCCTCCGACTGGATGAAGGTGATGTCGCAGCCGGGAGTCAGCTGTCGTACGGTGGCATGGAAACGGTCCTTGAAGCTGTGGGGGGAGGAAGAAGGTTTGGAGTAGGGGTGGGAGTGGGGTTAGGGTTAGGGTGAGGGTTAGGGCTAGGGCTAGGGTTACTGATATGGCTAGGGTTAGGGCTAGGGTTAGGATTGCAGTTAGGATTAGGGTTATGGTTAGGGTTAGGGTTGTGATTAGGATTATGGTTATGCTTATGGTTAGGGTTAGGCTAGGGTTGTGATTAGGGTTATGATTAGGGTTAGGGTTAGGGTTAGGATTAGGATTAGGGTTATGATTAGGGTTACTGGTATTGCTAAGGTTAGGGTTAGGGATAGGATTAGGGTTACTGATATGGCTAGGGTTAGGGTTAGGATAGGGTTAGGGTTATGGTCAGGATAGTGGCTAGAGTTGGGATTATGGTTTTGGGATCATGGTTGCAATTAGGACTGTAGCTACGGCTAGGGTTAGTGTTATGTCTCAAGTTAGGGTTATGGATAGAGTTCAGTCAAGGTTAGGGTTAGGAGGAGAAAATGGAGCATCAGGGCGATGGGAAAGGGGAGGATGGAGGTTGGGAGGGGATGACACCTCCTCACCTGGGGTGCAGCTTGTAGACAGAGCCGTCCACCCCCACGGTGATCTTGAGGGTCTCCTGGCTGCGGCTCTCCCGCATGCGGTTGATGACGCCGGCCAGCCCTGCTGAGCACATCTGGGCAGCCCGCGTGGACACACTCTCGCACACCATGCGCACGATGTCGCAGTCCGACCCCGAGGGCAGCAGCCCAAAGGCTGTGAGGATGTTGTAGATCTGCTTGCGGTCACCTGAGTCGCTGCGGTGGGACAGAGCCGTGTGCAGAATGGGAGATGGCCATGGGGTGGTGTGGGGCACCAAAGTGGGGTGATGGGACTGGGAATCCAACTCGGGACAGCTACGAAGGGCTGGTGTGGGCTGATGGGGCAGGGAACCCCAATGGGGACAGTTGTAGAGGGTTGTCATGGGGTGATGGCACAGGGAACCTCCATGGGGATAGTTCTGGAGGGCTGGCACGGGATAAGAGAAAAGGGGGTCCCAAATTGAAGCAATGGGATAGGGAACTCCAACCTAGGCCAGTAGAATAGAGGACTCCAACGTGGGCAGCTATAGAGGGTTGATGTGGGGTGACGAGATGGGGGCTCCCAATTTGGGACAGCCATTAGAGTGAGTCGGGGTGATGGCAAAGCAGACCCTGATGTAGGACGCTGGTGTGGGGAGATGGGGCTGGGGATCCTGATGTCCAGTGTGAGGCAACAAGGCAGGGAACCCCAACATGGGGCAGCAGTAGAGGGTTGCCAAGGGATGATGGCACAGGGGCCTCAATAAGGGACAGTCAGAGACAGCTGCTGTAGGGTGATGGTACAGGGACCCCTGTGTGGGACAGTCTGGTGTGGAGGGATGGGGGAGGGACCCCAAAGTGAGGAAACGGGATAAGACAACAAAGTGGGATCATCAATGGATGTGAGACTCCAGTGTAGGGCAGTTGTAGAGGGCTGGTGTGGGGTGATGGGACACGACCCCAGTGTGGGACACTGGTGTGGGGAGATGGAGCGGGGGACCCCAGTGTGGGACATAGGATAGAGTAATGGGGCAGGGGAGCTCAGTGTCTATCGTGAGGAATGAGGTGGGGAGCCCCAATACAGGGCAGCAGTAGAATGCTGTCATGGGGTAATGGGATGGGGTAATGGGATGCGGGGCAGTGGGACAGGGGAGCCACATGTGGGGCCGTTCTGGAAGGCTATCATGGGGTGACGGAGCAGGGGACCTCAGTGAGGGAGACAGACTGGTGTGGGGAGATGGGGCAAGGGACCCCAGGGTTGAGAAATGATTTGGGGAACCCAATATGGGGCAGCTGCAGATTGTTGCCATGGAGCGATGGGACAGAGGACCTGCATGGGACAGTCGGGGAGAGGGGACGGGGACCTTGAGGCGGGGTGAGGGGACGGGGAGCACCCACCGACACGAGGGACCCCATGGCCGCCCCATACCTCTCCACCTGTGACACGAAGCGCGTCTCGAAGGCTCCACGCGTCTTGAGCTTCTCGCAGGCCTGCCCGCTGAACAGCAGGTTCTCATCCACCAGCCGCAGCAGCACCAGCCGCACGATCTCCCCCATGTATTTGCCCCCGATGATTTTCTCGTAGCTGGGGATGGCGCAGCGTCAGGGCCCCGCTGCCCCCGCCCCACATGTTCCATATGGGGAAGGAGCCGCCGCTGCCCCACTCCTTACAGCTGCTGACCGGGGTTAAGCGAGGTCTCGTCCACCACGCGGTCGTACTCCAGCAGGAACTCGTCCAGCTCCCCCGACGCCCCAAATGCTCCCCACTCCGTGTTCACACACATGCGGCCCTCGTCGCCCTCCACCAGCTCCACGTTATGCATCTCCTCCATGTAGCAGGCGTTGCAGCCCGTCCCTGTGGGGGTGGGAGACAGCTTTGGAGTCTGGTGCCACCCCGTGCTCCCCGGCGTCCCCCCGCTGTGACCCCACGGCCCCTTACCCACGATCATGCCAACCTCGCAGCGGTGGTCCTCGTAGTAGCAGGAGATCATGGTGGCAACGGTGTCGTTCACCATGGCCACCACATCCATCTCAAAGTCCTGCCAGGAGGGACACGGGATGACGTGGGCATGGGATGGGGACATGTGGTGACAGTGGGTACAGGACGGGGAAAAAAAGTGAGGGTGGGCACGGGATGGGGACACACGTGGTGACCGCAGACCCAGCATGGGAACACACACGATGACGGTGGGTCCCAAGGGAGGACGCACACGGTGACAGCAGGGCCGGGGGGGGACGGCTCACCCCGCGCCGTTTGATGGCGTCCCGCAGCAGCCCCACCACGTTGTTCCCCTCTGCTCCCGAGGCCTTGAAGCCCTTGGTCCAGTTCAGCAGGATGCCCTGGGGGGCACGGAGCGTGGGTGGGGGTCGCAGTGGCTCTGTGTCCCCCCGCCCTGCCGTCCCCTCACCTTGTCGATGTCCTCGTGCCGCACGGGGAAGGAGAAGGTGAAGCCCAGGGGCAGCTTTTTGTGCTTCATCTGGTGCTTGTCCAGGAAGTCAGAGATGCACTCCGAGATGTAGTCGAAGAGCTGGGGACGGCAGGAGGGACGTCACTGCAGTGTCCCATCCCTGGTGCTGCTGTGGCCCCATCACCCCATCCCCATCACCACCATACCCACACTGCTCCATCCCCAGTGCTGCCACAGCCCTGCCATCATCACCAGCACTGTCATGTCCCCACTGCCCTGCCCCTGGAGCCTCCATGTCCCAGTCACCTCATCCCCAGTGCCATCACATCCCTGCCACTCCATCCCCACTGCCACCACGTCACAGTATCCTCATTCCCTGCATCACCATGTCCCCATCACCCCACCCCCACTGCTACCACGACCCCATCATCCCATCTCCAACGCCACTATGTCCCAGCCACCCTGTCTATCCTGAGCATCACCAAGTCCATACCACCCCATCCCTAGAGCCACCATGTCCCCAGGCTGGACACCATGGGGGGACACCTCTCCTCCATCAGCAGTGAGGACCCCCTAGGCCCCCACTCACCATCTCAGCCGTCCCCGTCATGGCGTCCTCAGGGATGGAGTACATCTGGTGCTTCGTCTTCACCTTCCACTGCCCCTCCTCGCCCTCGCCCACCTTCACCAGCATCACACGGAAGTTGGTGCCGCCCAGGTCCAGCGAGAGGAAATCCCCGACCTCTGCAGCGCAGCGTGGACACGTGGGGCACCTCGTGGCCGTCCCGCTGTTCCCACAGCACAGGGTGGCGCAGCCCCATGGCTCCTTACCCGACCCCTCCGGTGTGGAGCGCACGTAGGTGGGCAGCATTTTGACCGACGCCTCCTCGTGCGTCTCCAGCTTCAGCCCGCGGTCCATCTCCTTCTGCATGCGGTGCATCACCTTCCGCAGGTCCTCCTCCTTCAGACGGAACTCCGACAGGATCTGCTCCACCTGCGGGGTTTCCCGGGGCCATGGGACCCCCGGCAGTGAGCGCCGAGGACCCCAACCCCCCTTCCTCCTCGCTGCCATCCCTGCTGTTTTCCTCCCTGCCGTGCCGCGGCCCCGCAGCCAGCTGTGCTTGCTGCATTTAGGCCTCATTAGTCAGCGGGCCCAGGCTGCGAGCGCCGGGGCTGTTTTCCTGCGGCTGCTGCTTTGCAAAGGGGCGAACCAACGGAGCCTTTGGGGTGTCTCCAACGGAGCCTTCAATTCAATCCCAAGGGAATCTTCAGGGTGACCCCAACAGAAACTTCGGGGTGACTCCAATGGAGCCCTTGAGATGGCCCCAACAGAGCCTTCAGTGTGACCCCCACAGCACCTTTGGGGTGATCTCAACGGAGCCTTCAGGGTGACCCCAACAGAGCCCTTGAGGTGACCCCAATGGAGCCTTCAATGCGATTCCAAGGGAGCCTTCAGGGTGACCCTGACCAGCACCTTTGGGGTGACCTCAACGGGGCCTTCAGGGTGACCCCAATGGCACCTTTGTGGTGACACAGAGCCACCCCACTGCTCCTCGCTGAATCCTCCCCCATCCCTCCATGCCCATCCCAGCAGAGACACCTGATGCCCTATGAGTCCAACTTCAGGGTCACAGCCCCCAGCCCCCCCATGGGGACACAGCACTGTGGTCTCGGGGTTAGGAGCACCACAAGGAGAAGCACTGCTGATGGCACCCCACGTGCAGCCCGCTGCCCTCCTGCCCCCCCCTCCCCACGGTGCTGACCCCACAGCTCTCCACTCCTGATGGGGGCTTAGCTATGCATTCGGGTCTGCCCTTTCCCACCCAACACCAGTGCAGGATGCAGAGTCCCGCTGGGCTCTTCCTGGGGTCAAAGCCCACGTGCCCCACGCAACGCCCGGCGCTCAGCACCCACAGCCCAACCTCCCAGCACTTCAGCCCCATTGCACGGCCACAAGCGGGCCAGGCCATAGGGCCACGGGGTATGGGGCCACAGGGCTCTGAGGCCATGGGGTTATGGTGTACAGGGCTATAGGGCCATGGTGTCGGAGCTCACCTTCTCCTGCCGCCAGCTCTCCATCCTGCTCCTGTGGTCCAACATGGGGGCAGCCGTCGGCGCGGGCCGGACACCGCTGTCCCCCCGTGTCCCCCCGTGTGCCCCCCGCCCGGATCTCCGCCCTTAGCTCATGGGGTGCCCCCGGTCCCCCCCACGGCCGTCCCGTCAGGAGGGCTCGGGCCCGGCTCCCCCCATCCCGGGGTGGCCCTCGGGGTGCGGGGTGCCCGCAGGCCCTCCTCCTGCTCTGCCTGCTGCCCCGTGGGGCGGTGGGAAGGCCGTGGGCGCCCGGCGGAGCGGTGCAGCCCGTCAGCGGGCGGCAGTTGTCATACCAACCACTCCGTGTCCTGGTCACCACCGCCAGCTCTCCAGCGGTCCCATGGAGACGGGGACCGCGGCTCCGTGACAAAGGTGACAACGCACCGGCCGCCGGCCCCACAACGCCGGGGGGAGTCCCACGTGGGGCCCAACCAGTGTGGCCCCCCAGGATGACCCCATAGCGCCGGCCCCGTAGCGCAGGGCCTGCCCCACAGCAGGGTGAAGCTGTGGGGTCGTGAGAGGAGGGTTAGGGGCGCACTGGGGGGCTGCCCCACAGGGGGGCCATTCTGTGGGGTGAGGCTGCCCCATGGGGCCGACCCCACATCAGAGGCCACGCCCAACGCGGAGGCCCCGCCCACAGATAGGCCCCGCCTACGCGCGAGGCTCCACCCACACGTGCACCATAGGTGCGCCCCGCCCCACCCCGGAAGCCCCGCCCACACCACAGGCCACGCCCACCCACGCGGACACGCCCTCGTTGGCCACGCCCCCACACAGACCGCGCCCCCAATCGATTCCCCGCCCGCACTGAAGGCCCCGCCCACTGGTGAAGCCCAGCCTCCAGACCAGGCCACGCCCACAAAATAGAGGCCCCGCCCTTCGCCCACCACGCCCTCTGTCAGCCATGACGTCAGTGCGACGCTGATTGGCTTTCCCAGCTCCGATGAGGCGGGTGGGTGGGGTCGGCCATCCTGCCGCACCCTCATTGGCTGAAAGACGGTAGGAGGGCGGGGCGAGGGTGGCGCCTGCGCAGGGCAGGTGAGGCCCCGTGGCAGTGACCGGCGTTGGGGTCACTTCCGGTCTCCGCCTTTCTGCTTCCGGGTCGGGATCACTCCCCTCCGCCGTCGCTTACGAGCAGCCCGCAGCGCCGGTACCGGGCGGGCGCGGCCTAGGGGTGCGGGGCAGGGCCTGGCGGGGCCGGGGGTCGCGGGGGGCCGGGGAACAGCGGGGCAGAGGCAGCGGGGCCGCGCCGGGAGCGCTGTGGGGCGGAGGCTGCGGTGATGGGCGGCGGGGGACGTGGGGTCCCGGTGTGTCCCGGTGTGGTTCTGTTGTGTCCGGTGGAGTTTTAGTGGGTTCCCACTGGGATCCTGGGGGATCCTGGTGGGGTCCCGGTGGGTTGCGCTGTCCGCTGGGTCTCGGTGAGGTCGCAGTGCTTCCCGTTGGGCTCTAATGGATTCCTGGAGGGGTTCTGGGGCGTTCCTGCTGGAGGCGGTGCAGAACTGGTGGGGCTCCAGTGGGGTCCTTATGGCTGCTGGTGGGTCCCGGTGTTTCCCTTTGGGGTCTGAAGGTGCTCGGTGGGTTCCTGGTGGGGTCCCCACGGTGTCAGAACCAGACCAGTGGGGTCTGGTGCACGCAGTGGAATCCCAGTGTGTCCCAGTGTCGAGCTGGTGTGCCCGGTGGGGTCGTGGTGGTTCCCATTGGGGTGTTGGTGGGTCCTAATGAAGTCCCCAGTTGTCCAGGTGGGATCTCAGTGGTTCCCACTGGGGTCCTGGGTGGAGTCCTGGTGGGTCCTGGTGCGCCTAGTGAGGTCTCAATGGCTGCTGGTGGGATTCTGGTGGTTCCTGTTGAAGTCCAGGTGTGCTCAGTGAGGTCCTGGTGAGGTCTTGGTGGAGACATTCTTGATCCCTATGGGGTCCCTGTTGGGTCCAATGCGCCCAATGTGTCTCAGTGGGTCCCACTGTCATCTTGGTGTGTCCGTGAGGTTTCCTTGTGTCCCCATGGGTTTCTGGTATGGTCCCGTTGTACCCAGTGGTCTCAGCATGGTGCTGGTGGGGTCTCTGTGGTCCCCTTGCCCACAGGACGCCGCTCAGCGCCCCGCTCTGCCTGCAGCGCCCGCCATGAGGCTGTACAGCCTGAGCGTGCTGTACAAGGGCGAGGCCCGCGTGCAGCTGCTGAAGGCCGCCTCCGACGTCTCCACCTTCAACTTCTTCCAGCGGTCCAGGTGAGCCCCCGACCCCCCCCTGCGTCCCCAGGGCGTGTGGGGCCACGTTCTGCTCCCACCCAGGAGGCACTGCCATCTCATTACATCTCACTGTCATCTAATTACAACCCGCTCCTGTCCCTGCTGGGCGCTGCCCGCTGAGAACCGGCCAGTTCAGCCCCGAGTTTGGGAGGGCTCAGAGCTCTGTGGGATGGGGCGGGAGATGGTGCTGAGCTGCTGGGCTGCGGGGAGGCACTCGCCCACAGTGCTCCAATTCCCAGCCCTGTCTACACTGAGGGTTTGTTGGAGCCTCTGGCATGTCTGGTTCTGCAATTGCAGCAATAAAGGGAAATGCTTTTAAGTAAAACCATCTTAAAAAAACATTCCTTTGGCCAAATAAGTGAGGGGAAAGGGGGAGTTGGGACAGCCCAGCCAACACGTGCACTTGAAAGCAGATTGCATGTGATGAAGTAATCTGCAGACCCCCACTGCTGCCTTATCGTGGCTCTTCTTTGCCAAACGCAGACATTTGCTGCAGAAGGGCTGTGACTGTGCTGGGGGAAGTGCCCTGAGAAATCCCAGCACAAAGCCCACCGGTGTCTCAGTGGGGCTGTGGGAGGGGAAGAGGGGCCGTGGGGATGGGCCAGGGCTACCCTGTGCCCCACAGCCCCGTGGGGCCATGCTCCTGGGTCAGAGGATCGGTGAGAGCCGGCGTTTTGTGCTCACAGCGTGCAGGAATTCATGACCTTCACCAGCCAGCTGATCGTGGAGCGCTCGGAGCTGGGCAGCAGGGCCTCGGTCAAGGAGCAAGGTGAGCGCCCTGCCTCCAGTCAAGCCACACCTCCCCTCCCTGTGCTGGGCAGGCGGTCTGGGGGCAGAGCAGGGTCCAGCCCTAAAGCCCTCCCCACACTATGGGGCTGAGCTCCCTCCTTGAGCATTGAGGGGCTCTGGACCCGCCCCGACCCCCTCTCTCTGCCCAGACTACCTGTGCCACGTGTACGTGCGCAGTGACGGGCTGGCTGGCGTGGTGATCGCCGACAACGAATACCCGTCACGGGTGTGCTTCACTTTGCTGGACAAGGTGAGCAGCGTGGGGTGGGACTTGTGGGTCACCTCCGGAGCCTTCCTGTGGGTCTACCAGCTCTGTGCTGCGGGAATAAACCCCGCTCCCTCACACGCAGGTCCTGGAGGAGTTCTCCAGGCAGGTGAGCAGGGCAGACTGGCCCTCGGGGTCTCCTGACACCATCAGCTATGCAGCTCTAGATGGATACCTCAGCAAATACCAGGTATGGGGCCTGGAGTTCCCGGGGTGCTGTGCGTGTTGCTGCTGCACTGGCACTGCTGTGTCTCCTCTCCCAGAACCCCCGTGATGCTGACCCAATGACCAGAGTGCAGGCAGAGCTGGATGAGACCAAAATAATCCTGGTGAGGCTGGCAGTGGCTGCCCATCCCTGCTCCCCTCTGCTCCATCATGGGAGCTCTGTGCCATCAGCACCACTTTCTTTTGATAGCACAACACTATGGAGTCGCTGCTGGAGCGAGGGGAGAAGCTGGATGATCTGGTGTCCAAATCGGAGGTGCTCGGGGTGCAGTCCAAAGCCTTCTACAAAACTGTGAGTGTGGTTTGCTTCGCCCGGGGGGGTTCCCTGTGAGCTGTGGGATGGGCATGAGGGGAGTGTGAGGAGCTCAGCTTCCCAGTCCTGACTGTGGAGCTCCTCAAGCTCTCCAAAAGAGCCGAACCTCGCTGCTGCGGTTTTGGACCGTGGCCACGAGCTGAGTTGTAGGGCTGAGGTTACCCCACGGCTGGGCAGTGGGCTCACCCCATTTCCTCCACCCTTTGCAGGCCCGAAAGCAGAACTCGTGCTGTGAGATTATGTGACCCAGAGCCGGGGGTCTCCTGCTCCACCTCACCAGGGCCTTCGCTCCCGTTCGGATCTCGGCCGCTCCCAGGACTGAAAGCAGAACCCCGTGGGCTCCTGGGCCGTGCTGCAGCCTTACCCAAAAACTGGTCTTAGTGGCCCCCATGCTGGGGGAGCGCCGGGAGCGCGCCGTGCCCTGCCATAACTCTGTCACACCAGCGAGTGCCTCGGCTGTGGGATGGGGAGAGAGGAGCTGGGCCCCCCTGCAGGGCCTGGGGCTGTGTGGGGTGCGGGAGGGCTTTTATGGGGCAGCTGCGGGGGGTGGGAGGGGAGGGAGGGGAAATGGATTTCTCTGGTTTGTGGCAGGCCAGGGGGCTCCGTGCTGCGTTCTGCCCCCTTCCTCCAGCAGAACCAGGAGCTGTGGGGGCAGGGAGGCATCGAGGGGACATGGCACTGCACGGGAACCCCTGCACCCGTGGCGCTGGTGGGGGCCGTCACCTTTGGGATGGGTCCAAGCCCCCACTTACTGCCTGTCCCCTGGGGCCTGGGGAACCGGCAGGGACAGGCGTGGGGCTCCCCACTCCCTGCCCCATGGCAGCCAGGGGTGTCTCAGCCTCCAGCCCCACTCCTTGGGAAGGGCAAAGCTTTCGCTCGGGACTGTAGTGTGATTGGTGTTGCCTGTTGTTTCCGTGCTGGCCGATAAAGTTGTCTTTGATGGTTGTAGCTCAGCTCTGCTTGGGGATCTGGGGCTGGGATGTGAGGCTGGGGGTGTGGGGGGCAGAACCGGGGGCTGGCCCCATAGGAAAGCGCCGGGCAGCACCGTGCAGTTGCTCCACAACATCCACCGGGATTTTCTTTTCATCAGTTGTTTTTCCTCATAATTTATTTGCAGTTTTTCCCGAGACAAAAACGAAATCAGAGTCATCTTTTACACTTACAAGGCTCAGAAAGAAAAGACGAAGGGGTCCGAGGAGGGAAGGGGGGAAATGCTGGGGGGGGGGATGGAAAAGAACGAGAGAAAAGGGGAAAGGAGGGGAAAAAATTCGGCAACGATCCACCAGCATTCATGGGACAGAAACAGCTCAGCTCAGCTCCTCGACATACAGCGTTAGCGCTCCAGGGTGCTCCCGCGCAAAGTGCATGCAGAAAATAAACCCCTGCCCCCCCCGGAACCCCCCCGACCCACGGCCACAGCCACAAACAGCCCCAGCGACAACGGGTGTGGGATGGGGACGTGGGGGGGGGGGCGTGGGGCGATGCCCCCCCCCCCCAGAGCAGTGACCCCCGGAGGCCGGGTCGGATGCAGGGGGGGGCAGCAGCCTGTGCCCCCTAAGAGACCCCTTCTCTTAGTCTAAAGTGCTTGCGCCGCTGCCTGGGTGCTGGGTCAGCCCCGAGCCCCCCGCCCGCTCCCCGCCCTTAGGGCCGGAACCCTCCCCCCCCAAATTACTGAATTCCTGGCCCCCCACCCTTGGCGCACCCCACACTTGTGGGGCAGAGCTACGGGCGGGGAGCACTGGGTGGGGGTCGGGTCGGGTCGGGGGGGGGGGGGGGGGGGCACCGGCTGCTCCCGCGGGAATTCAAAAATAAAGAGCTCTCTCTATGTACAGGGACCCGGGGAGGGAAGGAGCGAAAGCGGAGTCCAAAGAACAACATCCACCACCAGCAACAGCGAAACTCCACAAGCACGGCCGGGGGGGGATCCGGGCAGCCCCCCCAGCCCGGCACAGACGGAGGAGGAGGGAGGGGGGACACCGCGGGCGTCCGCGTGCTCCGCCGGCCCCTCCGTGCCAACGGGTGCGTGGTTGGGGGAGGAAGAACGTAGGAAGGGGAAGTGTGTGTGTGGGGGGGAGGCGATTTTTGAACGTTTTCCGTCGTTTTGGCTTTTTTTTTTTGTCTTTTTTTTTTCTGCAAACACAGGCACCGGGTGGAGAGGGTCCAGGGGGTGGGGGGGGGCACAAGGCATGCGGACGCGCGTTCCGGGACCGCGGCACCCGGCCGGCGGCTCGGCCTCGGTGGGGGTCTCGGGGTGGGCTGACGGGGCCGGGGGTGCTCGGAGGGGTCCGGAGGCGGCGGGACCCCCCCCGGGCCGCCCTCACCTTCACTGGAGGGGGGCGACGGGGGCCCCCGAGCCGTGGAAGTGGACGTTCTGCCACTTGCCGTCGCGGCGGTGCCACACGCGCGTCTCCTCCGACTGGCTGGTGCGCGGGCGGCCCTGCGCGTCCAGGTACTGCGTCAGGCGGATGTAGGCGATGCACGCCGCGTCCTCCCCGATGACGTGAACGTGGGGGTTCAGGATGGTCGTGTGGATCGGTTTGTTGTTCTTGGACAGCACTGCGGGGCGGCAGCGTCAGCGCGGGGCGGCGGTACGGGGCGTGGGGGACAGGGATACAGGTGGGGGGGGAGGGATGCAGGCAAAGGGAAGGGATGAAGGAGGGAAGGGGTGCAGGAAGGGGTGCAGAAATGAGAGGATACGGAAGGGAAGGGAGGCAGGAAGGGATGCAGGAAGGGATGTGGGGAGGGAAGGGGTGCAGGGACGGATGCAGGATAGGAAGGATGCAGGAGGGAAGGAGTGCAGGCAAAAGAAAGGGATGCAGGAAGGGAGGGGATGCAGAGAGGGAAGGGGTGCAGGAAGGAAAGGATTCAGGAAGGGAAGGGATGCAGGAAGGAAGGGATGTAGGTGAGAACGCAGGCAGGGATGCAGGCAGAGCCAGCAGCTGTACAGCAAGAGACAGGTGGACGACAGGCAGGACTGACAGACAGACAGGGCAGGACAGGCAGGAATGGAGGTGAGGGCAGCAGCCACGCAGCCGCAGGCACTCACGGTTCTCGAAGTAGAAGCGGTGGAAGTCCATGCCCTCCACCAGGTTGCCCAGCGCTTCGGGCTCGAAGGAGGTGAGCCCCGGGTCGCAGATCTTCCTGCAAAGCGCTGCGTCAGCCTCAGCCCCGCCCCCCGAGCCCTCCCCCTCTTCCCCCCCCCCCCGACCCCACTCACGCGTAGGCCTCGAAGTCTCCGTTGTTGACGGCCTCGATGAGCTGCTCTGTGATCTTAATGATCTCCTGCTTGCGGGCTGCGGGGACAGCGGGGTCACGGGCACGGCCCCGGGGGGGGGGGACACGACACAACAAAGGGGCCGGGGACAGACGGACACAAAGACCATGAGGACACACGGACGGACACACAGCATGGGGACAGACCGACCCCTGAGCCGGACATGTGGATGATGAGGACGTGGGGACAGACACACGGACCTTGAGGACACAGAGGGGATCTGCACACCCAGCTCCCAGTGCACTCCGACATCCCAGTGCCATCCAGTTGCACTGTACCACGTCCCAGTTCTGACCCAGTGCATCTTGCTGACATCCCAGTGCCAACCAACTCCATCCCAGTGACATTCCAGTACATCCCAGTGTGGCTCAGTGCCTCCCACACCCCCCCGTGCACCCCAGTGACATTCCAGTGCAGTGCATCACCGCCCCATTGCTTCCCAGTGCTACCCAAACTGGACACCCCAGCACACCTTCACACATTCAGTGCCATCCTGCTGTGCCCCAGTTCCATTCCAGCGCCCCTCAACACATCCCAGGCCCATCCCAGTACACTGCAGTACCATTCTATCGCTTCCCAGCACTCCCCAGTGCCACCCCAGTGCATCCCAGTGCTGTCTCCGAGGGTCCCAGTGCGTTCTCATGCCACCTCACTGCAGCCAGTTGCATTTTGATGCCATCCCAGTGCATCCCAGTGCCATTCCAATGCAATCCCAATGCATCCCAGCACCATTCCAGTGCATCCCAGTGCCATCCCAACACACGTTAGCGTCTCCAGCTCCATCCCAGTACACCCCAGTGCCATTCTGATGCATCTTAGTGCATCCTAGCTCCATTCCAGTACATCCCAGCATCATTCCAATATATCCCAGTGCCATTCCAATGCATCTCGGTGCAATTTCAGTGCCATTCCAGTGCATCCTGGCTCCATACCAGTACATCCCAGTCCTCCTATCTTTATCCCAGCACAAACCACTGCCATTCCAGTGCATCCCAGTGTCTCCTAACTTCATCCCAGTGCCATTCCAGTGCATCCTAATGCATCCTAGCTCCAATCCAGTGCACCCCAGTTCTGTTCCAGTATATCCCAGTGCCATTCCAGTGCATCCTAGCTCCATTCTAATGCAACTCAGTGCCCCCAGTGCCCCCTCCCTCCCATGTCCCCATCACCTTTGGTGTCCTCGTCCTCGATGGTGGTGTTGGTGCTGTCGGACGACTCCTGCCGGCGGGGGGGGGGCAGCGGTGCGGGGGGAGAGACAGAGGGGTGGGGGGGTCAACACCCATTTTGGGGGGAGGGGGAGAACCACGCGCCCCGGCCGTGGGGGTGACACCTCCCTGGGACCACCGGGAGCCCCCAGCCCCGAACAGATGGGAGATGGGGGGAGGATGGAGGCGGAAAGCGGAGGGGGGGGCCGCAATACCTTAATGCCGTCCGCGGGGTTATGAATTACGGTAGTTTGAGGCTCCTACAGGAGAAGGAAGAGAGACAGAGGAGGAGGAGGAGAGAGGGGGAGGAAGGAGGCGAGGAAAGACCAGAGCACAGCGGCGTGGGGGGGGGAAGAAGGGCAGGGGGCACGCGGACGGGGGCACAGACCCACAGCGGGTGGGGAGGGCGGGGGGGGGAGAGAAGCAGAGAGTCATTAGTCCAGCAAAGCGACATGGTTTAATTGAGAGAGAGCGAGGAGAGGGGGAGAAAAAGGGGGGGGAGGGGGGCCACGTCTTGCACCCACCGTGTGCAGCGCCCGCATCCTGAGCCCACTGCTCTGACCTGGAGGTGGGGGGGCTCTGCACCCACCGCTCTGACCCACACAGAGCCCCGTGCCCGCGTTCCGTACCCACCTTGCCATCCTGGGGGCCCCCCTCGTGCCTTCAAGTCCCCGCATCCACCCGGCCCCCCCAGCCCCCCCCCACGTTGACCGACACTCTTCCACTCCAGCAACCGGGTCGGGACGCATCCTGCACTCACCGTCCCATCGGGGTCCTGGTGCCGCCGTCCCACGTCTGTGCCCACGTCCTTCCCCCCCTGCTCGTTCTCCCCCCCCACCCCGTTCCGTCCCTCACCAGCAGCTCCTGGCGTCGTCCCCGCGTCGCTCCCGCACCCACCTGCCCCAGAACTGCCTCTGCGCCCACATCTGCACCCACCGTGCCGGGGGGGCTGTGAGCCCCGCGATGCTTTGGGGGCACTTACTTACTGCTGAGGGGGGGTTGTCCCTGCCCCCCCCCTTTCCCCACTCCGTGACCGGCCGTGCCGCTGGCGAGCATGGCAATGGATGCGATGGGATGGAGGGATGGAGGGGGGGGCGTGGGGTCGGGGTTTGTGGGGGGGGGGCACCTACCAGCGCTGCGGGTGGCAGCGTCCCTTTGGGGCTGGTGACGCCGGCGCTGCCTTTGGTGCTGTTGGTCTGGGGCTGCGGGGACGGACGTGGGGGGGTCAGCGATGGCTGCTTGAGGGGGGGTCTCCCCCTTTGTGACCCCCGCCCCCCACCCCTTGTCCCCTCACCTTGACGCCGTCAGCCTTCTTGTTGAGCAGGCTCTTAGCTGCTGCGGAGGAGAAAGCGGAGGGTCAGCGCTGTGCCCCCCCATGGGGACAGGGCCACCGTCCCCTCCCGTCCCGGGGGGGCACCGGGGGGGCACAGCGGGGGCCGGGGGTTGGCTTACCTTGGAGAAATGCAGAGAGGAAAGCGAGAGAGAGAGAGAGAGAGAGAGAGAAGGGGGCGAGAGAGAGAGGAGGGGGGGGGTGGGGAAAAAAAGGGGAAAAAGGGAAAAACAAAACAGAAAAACACAAAAATCGTCTCTGAGCGCAGGCGGCGGCCCCGGACCCCGCAAACCGTGCAGGGGGGGCACCGGGACGTGGGGCGGCCGCCCCTCCTGGCCTGACCTATGTGGGGTGGGGGGTGCACGGCATGGGGGGGACCGCGCTGCTGTGTCCCCCCCTCCAGCGCCGGTGTCACCTTTGGGCGTCCTCAGCTCCGTCCTCACCGGGCGGTGTCGGGGATGGCAGCGCCGGGGGGGAGGGGGTCAGTGCGGGACCCATTTGGCGGGTGGGTAGGGGGACGGGGAAGGGCGGGGGGGGACACGGGGACACCCCCGTGGCACAGCCGTGTCCCCGGGGTGCGGGCCCTCCTCGGGAAGCGGGCTGGGGGCTGCGGCACTGGGGGTCGGGGTCTAAACCAGAGCCATCGGGGGGTCCCCGGGGGGGGCTCGCTGGCTGTGGGGGGGTTTAAGACCCGCCGAGTGTTTCGCGGCACCACAAACACCGGCTGCAGCACAACGGGGCCGTGCGGGCATACTGCAGCGCAGCCCCCAGAGGGGAATGCAGCCCCCCATGCGGCAGTGCAGCCCCCTCCCATGTGCTTGCAAGAAGCCCCTCCCCCCCATGCAGCGACACCACTTCCCCCATGCACGGGTGCAGCCCCCATGCAGCAGTGCAGCCCCCCCTGCAGCAGAGCAATGCTGTGGGATGGAGCAGCAGCCACGGTGTCGGCACAGCCCCAAATGTAGGGGGGGGAGGTTGGCTCTGAAATTCTCTCTGACCCCTCCCCCCATCCCACCGTGTGCCATCGGGTGATGGGTGCTACGATGGGTGCTGGGGGCCGTGGGGGTGCCACAGTGGGTCCTGGCAGGGGGCTGGGGGCCACTGGGGGTCCCAGGTGTCACTGTGGGTGCCAGGTGCTGCAGGACTTCCAGCTACTGCAGGGATCCCTGGTGACACGGAAGGTCCCAGATGACACAGGGGGGTCTTGGGTACCAAAGTGGTGCCGGTACCACGAGGGTCCCCATGTGGCAAGGGGATGCCATGTACCATGGGGGTCCCAGGTGACACAGGGGTCCTGGGTGATGTGGGGGTCCCACGTGCCATAAGGATGCCATATACCATGGGGGTCCCAGGTGACATGGGGATCCCAAGTACCATGAGCATCCTGGGTGCCATGGGGGTCCTGGGTGACATGAGGGGTTTTGGGTCCCACAGCACTGTGGCACAGGGAGCACCCCCAGCCCACGGCCCCACGCACCCCACGCAGCCCCAGTGTGGGGACACAAGCGGTGACGGGGACACCGTGTGCCAGCGGGGCGGGGGGGAAGGGTGACACCTCCCTCCCCAGGAGCAGCCGGGGGGGGGGGACGGGGACAGGCAGAGAGGTGGACAGGCAGACAGGCAGGGGGGTCCCATGCGTGCGGTGCCATTCCCGAGGAGGGACCCCGAGCCTGGATGGGGAGGAAGAGGAGGAGGAGGAGGAGAAGGAGGAGTGGGGTGGGGGGGGACCAGAGGCAAGCGGGCGGCACGGGGGGGTCCGTGCGGCGTCTACCTTGTTCCACCAGCCCCAGGGGGGCCGCGGCGGCCGACATGGAGGGAGGCGCGGTGGTCTGTCTGCCCACTGCGGGGCGGGCAGCGAGAGGAGAGAAAGGAAGCGACCCCGTTAGGTGGGCACGGGGCGGGAGCCCCTGCTGGGGGTGACCCCCACGTCGCCTCATGGGTTCCCCCCCCCAGACCCGTTACCGCACGGCGCGGCCGTCCTCGCGTCAAAATGGGGTTGGGGGAGTTCGGAGGGAGGGGGAAAGAGAGAAAGAGAGCGGCAGCGAGCAGGGCCAGGCCCGGGGACGCGGGGGGTGGTGAGGCGTCCCGGGGCCGGGAGGGGGGGGGGCTCACCTGAGAAGTTCCGGGTGGCCAGCATGGTGGTGAGGATCGCGCCCTGCAATGGCAGCGGGTCAGCACGGAACCGCGTGGCACCGGAACACGGGGGGCATTGGGACAGGGGGGGTAACGGGATAGGGGAGTAGCAGTGGGGTAAGAGGGTGGCAATGGGATAGGGGGTGGCAATGGGGTAGGGGGTGGCATTAGGAAGGCACAAGGACAGCCCAGGACACCACTGGGGGACAGGGGAGGACTGTAACAAAGCCAGGTGACACTGTGACACGGTCAGGGTGACACCGCAGCACAGAAAGGTGACACCAGGACACGGCTGTGGTGGCAGTGTGGGACATGGGGCAGCACCAGGACATGGGTGGGATGGGGCCGGGGACAAAATCGGGCACTGGGACATCCCAAAAGGGCACAGTGGAGCAAAGGGACGTGGCCAGGGAGGGAGTGGGGAATATGTGACACAGCAAAGCCCTGGGATGTGGCTGCAGTCAGACCGGGACATCCTGGGATGGGATCGGGGAAATGGGAGAGCACCAGGGTGGGACTGAGGGACGTGGGAAGGTGTGGGGACACGGCCATGGCAGGATGGGGACATGGCTGAGATGGGATGGGGCTGTGGTCATAATGGATGGGGACGCAGTCGTGGTGGGAAGAGGACATGGCCACAGTGGGACTGTGGGGACGCAGCAGGCTGGAACGGGGCGTGCTGGGATGGGACCCCAACTCACCTTCAGCTTCCTGCGGGCGTTGAACTTCTTCAGGCACTCCACCGTCTCCTGTCTGTGCATCATGGAGGCCACGGTGGAGCGTTGCTGCGGGGACAGCGGGGTCAGCGGGGAGCGCATCCCACAGGGACGGTGTGGGGCGGGGGCGGGGGCCGGGGGGGGGCACACTTACGCAGACCCACGGGTGTTTGAGGGCCTCGTGGGCGGTGATGCGCTTGGCGGGGTTGATGGTCAGCATCTGGTTGATGAGGTTCTTGGCTTCGGGGGTGACCGTGTCCCACTCGGGGGAGGGGAACTGCGGGGACACAGCGGGACGGGGCGGGGAGGGGGCGGCTGCGACCCTCTGTCCCCGCGGGGGGGTCCGGGGGTAACGGCGCACTCACATCGTAGGCGCCCGCCTTGATCTGCTGGTACAGCTTGTGCTGGTCCTCGTCCCAGAAGGGCGGGTATCCCACCAGCAGGATGTATAGGATCACCCCTGTGCCACACTGACATTAGCCTGACTGGCACCGGGGGGCAGGGATGGGGGGTGGGATGGGAGCAGTGGGGATTGGGAGGGGGAATGGGAGGGGGGGTCAGTAAAAACTGCAATGGGATCAGCGTGGAGACTGGGATGGAACCAGTATGGGAACTGGGATGGGAGTCAATATGGGGACTGGGGTGGGCATCAGTATAAACTGGAATGGGATCGGTATGGGAGCTGGGATGGGAGCCAGTACAAACCACAATGGGACCAGAATAAACTGTAATGGGATTAGTGTGGGGACCGGGACGGAGAGCAGCGTGCAGACTGGGAAAGGGACTGGGATGGGAGTCAGTGAGGACTGGGATGGGGATTGGGATGGGAGGTTGGTGGGGATGGGGATCAGTGCAGACTGGAGTGGAACCAGTATGGGGACTGGGGAGGGGAACAGTATAAACTGCAATGGGAGCAGACTGGGATTGGGACCACGACGGGACCGGGGTGGGAATCCCTCTGGGGACATGGGTGGGGACCGGGATAAAGACTGTGATGGGGACCAGTACAGATTGGAATGGGTCCAGGACTGGGATGGAACCAGTGTGGGATGAGGATGGGGATCAGAATAAACTGGAATAGGATGAGCACGGGGATCGGGATGGAACCAGAATGGGGACGGAGACGGGAAGGGGACCGGGATGGAATGGATGGGAACGGGGACGGGACAGAGGGGATGAGAGTGGGGACAGGAGGGATGGGGACGGGACAGAGGCTACGGGGACAGGGTGGGGGTCCCAGGGTCAGGCCGGGGGTCCCGCAGCGCCCTTACCACAGGCCCAGATGTCCACGGGTTTGCCGTAGGCCTCCTTGCGCAGCACCTCGGGGGACAGGTAGCCAGGCGTGCCGGCGAAGCCTGGTGGGGGCAGGGGCTGAGCGGGGGGCTGGGGCTGCGGGGGGGGCTTTGGGAGGGGGTCACTCACCGAACCAGGCCTGCTGATCGCCCTGCACCTCGATGGCCAGCCCGAAGTCGGCCAGCTTCACCGCCGCGCCCTTACACTTGCTGGCCAGCAGGAGGTTCTCCGGCTGCGGGGAGGGATGGGGGATGGTCACCCCACAACATCACATCACATCACCACCCCACATCACAGCCCCACGGCCAGCGTGTGTAGGGCAGGGTGCCCCCCTGCCCCCAGAGATGCAGACCCAAAAGACGCGGAGGGACGGAGGGGGGTGCGCTCACCTTGAGGTCTCTGTGCACGACCCCCATTTGGTGACAGTGCAGGACGGCCTCCAGGATCTGCTGGATGCAGTGGCTGCGGGCAAACAGCCCAGGGGTCAGCAGGCACTGCCAGCCCCAGACCCACCCCACTGTGGGGGCACAGCGACCCCCAACCCCGACCCTAACCCTGAGCCTAACCCTGACCCCAAACCATAGCCCTAACCCTGAGCCTAACCCCAAACCCTGACTCTTTTACCCGACGCCTAACCCTAAAGCCTAAATGCAAATCACAACCCTAGCCCCAAACCCCAATTCAAACCTCGACCCCTTTACCCTGACCCTAACTCTAAACCATTATCTTAACACTGACCCCGCATCCTGACCCCAAATCATAACCCTAACCCTGACCCCAAACTATAAACCTAGTCCTCATCCTAAACTTAAACTCTGACCTCAAACCACAACCCTAATCTTCACATCAACCCTGTATCATGATCCTACCCCAAATCCTGACCCTACCCAAATCCTGACCCAAACCAACCCTAACCTTTACCTTAACCCTGACCTTATCCCTAAACCATGACCCGTAGCCCTGACCCCATACCCTGACCTCAAACCCTCACCCTAACCCTGACGCTAACCCCAAACCCTGACCCAAACCCACTCAGCCCCGCTGTGCCGCACACATGGGCACTCCCCATTGCGCCCCAAGGAGAGCTGGGGGTGGGGAAGCTGGGGGGGGGATGGGACACCGGGTGCCACTGTGCCCCCCCCCATTGCTGGGGACCCCCAGACAGGACGGACAGGGAGCAGGAGGGCGATGAGACGAGACAAGAGAGGGAGGAGCGGGAGATGAGAGCTGAAATGGGGGTGAATGGGGCACCGGGGTGTGGGGGGGGGAATGGGGGGCGACCTCCCCACAGTTTATAATTTTTGTGGTTTTTTTTAATTATTACTTTTGGAGGGGCAGTGGGGAGGGGCCAAAAAAAGTGTTTTTTTAATTTTTTTTTTTTTTTTTTTTAAGGGGGAAATTGGAGAAATGAGGAGGAAGCCCCAAAGTGGGGGTGCGGCGAGGGGAGCGCGAGGCTCCGGCTGGGCAGGGGGCACAGCCCCCCCCGGACCCCCTCCCCATTTATACTGACCTGCAGCTGCCTGTGCGCAAAGGCAAAGTGATGGGTGTGAGAAACGCGTGCTAATAGCTCATGGACACAGTGACTGCAAAACAAAACGGGGGGCGGGGGGCGGCGGGATGGGGCGAGATGGGGGGCACGGGGTGGGGTGGGTGGGGGCAGGTTTGGGGGTGAGGGGGCAGGTTAGGGCACGAGGGGCAGGTTTGGGGTTATAGAATAGGTATGGGGGTGGGTTAGGGCACGTGGGGCAGGTAGGGGGTGATGGGGCAGATTGGGGGGAGGTATGGGATCAAGGGGGCAGGGGAGCAGGTTAGGGGTTATAAAGTTGGTATGGGGCAGGTTTAAGGGGCAGGAGGCAAGTTAGGAGGGCAGGGATGGGGTTGAAGGGAGTCAGGGGGCAGGGATGGGGATGTGGATTGGGTTTAAAGGGAGGGAGGTAGGGGTGGTAGGTATAGGGTTGGGAGGGGCGGGGGGCAGATGAGGGGGTTTAAGGCAGGGCCGAGGATATGGAGAAGTTATGGGAGCAGGTTAGGTTATGGGGCAGGCGGGGGGTTAGCAGGGCAGGTGATGGGTTATGGGGCAGGCGGGGGGGAAGGGAGCAGGTATGGGGTTGGGAGGCAGTGAGGCGTGTGGGAATAAGGGATTGAAGGAGGCAAAACATGGGGAAGGGGGAGCCGGGGGGTGGAGGGTGTGGGGAGCAGCGAGCAGAGGGGCAGCAGTGGGACAGACAGAGAGACACATGGACGGACGCACGGACACGCACAGAGTGACGCGTGATGGGAGACAGGGGGAGGGGGTAAAGGGGAGGGGGACAAAGGAACGGGGATGGGGTCAGGGAGTGAGGGGGGGGGAACGGGGGGAGATGGGGGGGAACGAGAGAGGGGGAGAAACAATGTTGTGAAAGCCCAGAGACCACGGGGACGGGCACACGGCGGCACACAGGGCAGCACCGGCACGGGGAGGGGGGGGGAACACGGGGGGGCCCCGAAGCGGGATGGAGCCGAGGGGTGGAGAGGGGGGTGGGGAAAGGGGGAGTTACGGGCACAGCCCCCACCCCCGCAGCGGGGTGTCCCGGCCCCTCCCCCACCCCCACCCCGTGCTGGCCCTGCTGCTGCCCCCCCCGCAGCGCCCGGGGCCGGGGGGCTCACCTGGCGTCCGCCTCACTGTAGTACTCCCGGGCCACGATGTCCTCGAACAGCTCCCCGCCTGTCACCCTGCGGGGCACACAGCACCGCGGGCAGCGCGCCATCAGCCCCTGCAGAGCCCACCTGGGACCCCCAACCCCCCCCCCCCCCCAGGGACATCACCCCTCAGGGACCCCCCGTCCCCCCCCTTGCTGACCCCATTTGGGGACATCACCCCTGCGGACACCCCCCTGAGGAGCCCATTGAAGACGCCCCCCGGGGACCCCCACCTTAGGGACCCCCACCTTAGGGACCCCCCCGGGGACACCCCTCACTCACAGGTCGAACACGAGGTAGTGGAAGCCCTCCTCCGAGATGCTGTCGTGGAGCCGCACTGCGGGGACAGGGACAGGCTGAGGGGACAGCAGGTGGCACCCAACACCCCCCACGTGCCGCCCAGCAGCCCCTATATGTCACCCAGAGGGTGGCACCCAGCGAGTCCCCCAGCAGCACCCAGCATGCCCTCAGTGTCCCCAGAGTGTCCCCATGGCACCCAGCAGCACTCGGGTGTCCTCACATGTCACCCAGCACTTCCTCAGGTGGCACCTAATGTGTCACCAAGTGCCACCAGGTGTCACCCCATACGTTCCCAGCTGTCCCCAAGTGCCATCTGGTGTCCGTAAGTGCCACCCAGCAGCACCCAGGTGCCACCTGGCCTGTCCCCACGTGCCACCCAGGTGCCAACCAGCTGACCCGAGTGCCACCCTGGTGACCACAAGTGTCATTCAGCAGTCCCCAGTTGCTGCCCCCCACCACCAGGTGCAACCTGGCCTGCCCAGAAGTGTCACCCAGGTGCCACTCAGCTATCTCCAAGTGCCACTTGGTTTCTCTAAGTGCCACCCAGTAGCCCAGGTGCCACCTCACATCTCCAGGTGCCACCTGGTGTCCCCAGCAGCACCCCCAGGTGCCACCCTGTGCCACCCAGCTGTCCCCAGGCGCCACCTGGTGTCCATAAGTGTCACCCAGCAGCACTCAGATGCCACCCAGCCAGTCCTCAAGTGTCACCCAGGTGCCGCCTTGTGTCCACAAAGGCCCCCCAGCAGTACCCAGGTGCCACCTGGCCTGTTCCCAAGTGTCACCCAGGTGCCACCCTGGTGTCCATAAATGCTACCCAGCAGTACTCAGGTGCCACTCAGCCCGTTCCCAAGTATCATCCAGGTGCCACCCAGGTGTCCATAACTGCCACTCCTCAGCACTGAGGTGCCACCCCGCACCCCCAGTTGCCAGCCAGCCCTCCCCAGGCACCACCTGATGTCCCCAGCAGCACCAAGTTTCTACCTTACACCCTTAGGTGCCACTCAGTTGTCCCCAGGTGCCACCTGGTGACCATAAATGCCACCCAGCTGCACACAGATGTCACCCGGCCTGTCTCCAAGCATCACCCAGGTGCCACCCAGCTGTCCCTAAGTGCTACCCTATTGTCCATAAGTGTCACCTAGCTGTCCCCAGGCGCCACCTGGTGTCCATAAGTGTAGCCCAGCAGCACCCAGATGTCACCCAGCCTGTCCTCAAGTGTCACCCAGGTGCCACCCAGCTGCCCCCAGATGCTACCCCAATGCCACCCAACTGTCCCCATGTGTCACTTGCTATCCATAAATGCCACCTAGCAGTACCAGGTGCCACCCGGCCTGTCCCCAGTTGCCACCCAGGCGTCACTCTGTAGCACTGAGGTGCCACTTCCACTCCCAGGTGCCACCCAGCTGTCTCCCAGTTGCGCATAAGTGTCACCCAGCAGCATCCAGGTGCCACCCCACACCCCCAGGTGTCCCCAAATGCCACCCAGCCGTCCCCACCCCGCTCACCGATGTTGGAGTGTTTCAGGAGCCGGCAGATGCGTGCCTCCCTCTCCAGCTTCTGGTGGTCTGGGCACAGCGAGAGCCACCGCCGTCACCGCACTGTCACTGTCCCCAGCCCAACCCTCAGCCCCCCTCCACTGCTCACACACACAGTGCACACACACACAGTGCACGCACACACAGTGCACACACAGTGCACACACACAGCGCACACACACAGTGCACACACACACAGTGCACACACACACACACACAGTGCACACACACACACGTGCACACACACACACACACAGTGCACACACACACACACACACAGTGCACACACACAGTGCACACACACATAGTGCGCACACACACAGTGCACACACACACACAGTGCACACACACACATGCACACACACAGTGCACACACACACACAGTGCACACACACAGTGCGCACACACACACACAGTGCACACACACGTGCACACACACACACACACAGTGCACACACACACACAGTGCACACACACAGTGCACACACACAGTGCACACACACACACACAGTGCACACACACAGTGCACACACACACACACACAGTGCACACACACACACACAGTGCACACACACGGTGCACACACACACAGTGCACACACACACAGTGCACACACACACACACACACAGTGCACACACACAGTGCACACACACACACACACAGTGCACACACACACACACAGTGCACACACACGGTGCACACACACACAGTGCACACACACACAGTGCACACACACAGTGCACACACACACACACACACACAGTGCACACACACAGTGCGCACACACACACACACACACAGTGCACACACACACACACAGTGCACACACACGGTGCACACACACACAGTGCACACACACACAGTGCACACACACAGTGCACACACACACACACACACACAGTGCACACACACAGTGCACACACAGTGCACACACACACACACACGCACTGCTCGCACACGCACGCACACCCAGGGGCACAGTGGGGCAGCAGGATGGGACCGGGATGGGACGGCCCCGTGGGGCAGCAGCAGTGTCATAGCACAGGGGATGTGGGGCTGGGGGGGCCGTGGGGGGCCGTACCTCTGGCTGAGAGCTTCTTGGTGTTGATGATCTTGGCAGCGTACTCATGGCCGGTGCACAGCTTGACGCAGCGCCGGACCACTGAGAAAGCCCCCCTGGGGACAACGGGGACGCGCTCAGTGTCACCACCCCCCACCCCCAGCACGGCCCCCCCAGTCCCCCCGACCCCCTCCCCATGACTCAGCACCCACGGTCGTGACTCAGCGCAGGGTGAACCCCAGCACCTGGGGGGGAGGAGGGGGGGGACACCCCGAACGCCCCCAAGCTATGGGGATTTGGGGGGGGGGTGGCACAGCGTGGTGACAATGTGGGGAGCGGGTGGCACGGTGGGGGGGTCGCGGCGGCGTGGGCAGCAGCCGGCACCTGCAGCACGTTGCCATGGGGATGGTGGTGGCCCGGATGGTGGTGGGGGTGGGCGCAGGGACAGCGGCCCCCCCAAGGTTGGGGACAGCAATGCGGCCACCAGCACCAGTGCCACCGCTCCCCCACAGCACTGCTCAAACTGTGTCCCCCCCCCACCCCCCCCCCAGCCAGGACAAGTGTCCCCACCCGGCGGCACCGTGCTCTGAATGGGGGTCACAGCCCCCTGGGGGGACGACGACGACACCCAAAGGGATCACAGTCCCCACTGCTGTGTCCTCACTGTGTCCCCCCTGGCACACACGGGGGGGTCCCCAAGGCCCTGCCACCACTGGGAGCCCCCCAGGGCCTGACCCCCCCCACACACACCTGAGGGACAAAGGAGGTGACAGGGATAGCTGTGCTCCCCCCCCGCCCAGTGCCTCAGTTTCTCCACGGGGGGGCTGCAGGGCTGGGGGGATGCGTGGCGCTGGCGGTGACACTGAGATGGGGAGGCAGCCCCGTTGCCATGGCAACCAGGGATGGCTGCGGGTTGGGGATGGAGAGGAAGCACAGACCCCCCCCCCCCCCCCCCCCCCCCCCAGTACCTCCAAGGGACCCCCCCAAAATGAACCACCTGTACTGGGGGTTCAAAAGGCCTGGGGGGGGTCTAAGGGATGAGGGGGGGGGGTCTTTAAGAATTGGGGTCCCTAAAGATTGGGGAAGGTCCAAGGGTGTTCGGAAGGGGGGGACTCAAAGGTCTCAGGGGGGTCTTTAAGGACTGGGGGGGTCCCAAAAGGGTTGGCCCTGTATGAATCAGGGGGGCTGTGGGGAGTTATATAAGGCCCAGGAGAGGATGGGGGGGGCTGAAGGGGAGATGAGGTTGGGGGAGGGGGGTCTACAGAGATCTGAGGGGGTCTGTAGGGATGACAGCTGCAAAATGGGGGGTGGAGGACAAGGGGAACAGGGAGGGAAGGGCAGGGAGCTGTAGGATCCAGGTGGGGCTGCAGGGAATGGGGGGAGCATGGGATCTGGGGGTGTTTATAGGGAATTGAGGGGGTACAGGGAACAGAGGTTACATGATCCTGGGCTGTAGGACTGGGGGGGCTGTGAGCATTAGGGGGGAGCTGGAAGGAGTGGGGAGACTTGAGGGGGGGGGCTTTATGGGAACCTGGGGGCTATAAGGACTGGGGGGGCTCTGTAGGAACTGAAAGGTCTGGGAGGAATGGGGTCTATAGGAAGTGGGGAGTTTATGGTCCAGAGGGGTCTGTAGGAACCTGAGGGCTATAGGGACTGGGGGGGTCCAGAGAGGGGTCTGCAGGGATGGGGGATCTGCAGAACGTGGGGGGGTTGTAAGGACTGGGAGGGTTATGGGAGTGGGGGGTTCAGGGCTTTGTAGGGCAGGGAATGGATGGGGTCTGTGAGGCCGGGGGGGCACTTAGAGGGCTGCGGGGGCTATCTGTACTGGGAGGGGCTATAGGGACTGAGAGGGCTAAAGGGGCTGTGGGGCGCTAGGAGAAATGGGGGGGGGGGATTATGGGGGCTGTGGGGGCGATATGGGGACTGTAAGGACTGGGGTTAGGATAAGGGGGGTTATGGGGGCTGGGGGGGCTGCAAGGAGCAGGGAAGCTGTGGGGGGCTACGGGGACGGGGGGGCTATAGGGGCTACGGTGGGCTATGCGGTATATGGGGGTATGGGGTAGCGGGGCGGCTGTGGGGATCCCTGCGGGGGGGGTCCCCATGGGGGGGGGGCTGGAGGGGGACAGGGCCGGTCCCGATGCGGGCGGGGCCGGAGGGGGGGGGGGGGCCGGTACTACATTGGGGTCCCTATGGGGAGGGGGGGGGCGGGTGTTTGGCTCCGAAATGCGTCACGGCTGCGGGGGGCCCCAACCCAGCCCCCCCCCCAACAGCGGACCCCAAATCCGCGCCGCGCCGGCCCTTACTTGCCGATCTCCTCGTAGAGCTGATACTCGTCGGTGAAGCGGGTACAGGGCACGGTGGTGGCCATGCTGCTGCTGCCGCCCCGCGCCGCGCCGAGCGCTCTGAGCGCCCGCTCCGCTCCGTCCGCTGCTCTTCGGCTCCGCTCGGCTCCGCTCGGCTCCGCTCGGCCCCGCCCGGCGCGGGGGGTGCGGGACGCGGAGAGGTGGAGGAGGAGGAGGAGGAGGAGGGGGAGGAAGGAGGGGGAGGCGCTGCCGCCCGGGGGAGGCTCCAGCCCGGGGCTGCCCCCCCCCGCCCACAGGGATCCCCCCCCCACCCCGCCCCAATCCCCGCCCCTCCGGAGCCCCCCCGTAAAGGCAGCGCGGGGCGCGCAGCCGGACGAGCCCGACCCCTCCCCAGACAGCCCCGTACCCAGACCCCCGCCTGTCCCAAATGCCCCCAAATCCAGATCCCCCCCATCCATAAATACCCCCGTCACCAACCGCCCACCTCCAGAACTCCCCCTCAAATACCCCCACACGAACCCCTCTCCATACGGACCCCCCACCCCAGGACCTCCTCCCACACGCCCCCTAACCAACCCGACTCCCCACTCCCCCCCAAGGTCCCCAAACTTTGTGCAACCTCCCCACCCCCACTCGCACCCCCCTCAGGACTCCCCCAAAACACGCGTGGGGAGGGGGGGGGAAACTCCCCAAATCCCCCCTCCGTCCACGGGTGGACCCCCCTGAGCCCACCCAACGCTACGGGGGGGCGACACGGTGACATTAAACCCCACCCCCGCGGGCGGAGCCGTGGGAACGGGGCCCACGCTGGGGGGGGAGCACGAGTGGGCGGTGGGCGGCGTTGCCATGGCGACCGTGGGCGGCCGTGGGGCTGCGGCTGTGTGCTGTCATCGGGGGACGGGGAGGGGATGAGGGGCCCCCCCGGGATACCAGTGTCCCAGCGGCGCCTTGGGATGCTGCTGCCCCACGGGCCTTGGGGCGGGGGCTGATGGGGCGGGGGCCTTCGAGTGGGGCTGGGGACAGAGCGTGTCCCTGTGGGTGGCAGCATCACTACGGGTGGTGGCGTCCCCACGGCTGGCAGCGTCCCCGTAAGTGGCAGCGTCCCCATGGGTGGCAGTGGCCCCATGGGTTGTGGTGTCCCTATGGGTGGTGGCAATGCCCCACAGGCAGTGCTGTCCTCATGGGTGGCAGCCTCCCCATGACCAGCCACGTCCCCACAAGTGGTGATGTCCCCACCAGGAGCAGCGTCCCCATGGGTGTCAGTGCCCCATGGTGTCAGTGCCCCATGAGCAGCAGTGTTCCCACACACGGCAGTCCCCACCAGCATTCCCGAAGCACTCGCACTCCCTGTGCTGGGAGCAAGGATTTATTGCAGCCGGGGGCAGCGGGGTGCTGCATCCCCCAGCCCCAGGCTGTGCGCCCGGGCGGTCCCTGCTGCCCCCGGGGTTGGGGACAGGCGGGGACCCCGGGCAAGGCACAGCGTGGACGCACCCGCTGAGGGCGCAGCCGCCCGGGGCTGGGTAGGGAGGGGACGTGCACCCGCAGAAGCAAAAACCAGAAATATCCTCAACCACCAAAAATAATAATTATGTCACCCAACGAGCTCCGTCTATTCCTGAAAAACAACGGAGCCGTCGCCAGCGCGAGGCGAGGCGAGGAGAAGGGTCCCAGCGCCGGGTTGCCGTGGTGACGGGGATGGAACGCCGCGTCCCGTGCTGCGCCGACGCCGGCTGTGGATGCCGGGGGTCCCACACCGGGTTTGGGGTTCTCCCCTCCCCGCATCGCTGCTCGGCCACTTTTTGCCGGGGTCAAAACTGCACGGCGCCGGGGGAGATGTTGAACATGGAAGGGTCGAACTTCTGGCCGCGGAACGGGGAGCCCTCGGTGTCCCAGCCCTTCTTCAGCATCTCGTGCACCTTCTGCAAAGAGGAGCGGGCCCGTCACGATGGAGCCGCCCCGCACCCGCCCCGTGCTGCCCCACAGACTTGGGGCGCAGCTCCGGAGCTCTGCCCTCGTGCACGGGGTCATGGAGGCCCCCCAGCAGGGACAGGACACGCCGTGCTCCTGGCCTGGTGGCACCTACCAGCTCATGGCTCTGCGGCTTGCCCTGCAGCTTCTGGTGGTAGTCGAAGGTGAGGCGGTCGAGCACGGCGTGCTCCTCCTCGTCCACCGTGGCCATGGAGCGCTCCTTGTTGATCTTGTCAATGTCGATCTGCTCCTCGCCCTCCAGGACGGCGTTCCACCAGTACTCATCTCCCTTGTTCAGGTTGATCTGGGGACAACACGTGGCTCAGGGAGTCCACGTCCCACCGTGGGGATGCGTCACCCCAAGCCCATCCAGCACCCCGAGCCCATGTGTCACCACAGGGACACGTCACCAGGCCAGGCCAGGGAACACAGCCATAACCGTGGCCTGTGCAGACACTGGGATGTCACTGCTGCTGCCAGATTGCCACCAGCCCTGGAGGGGCAGCCCAAGGGAGAGGCGACATCCCGTTGTCCCCAGGCCACCAGCCCACATCCCTACTGCTGTGGGGCTGCGGTGGGCTTCCCGTTCTGCTGTAACTGAGCAACAATGCTGGCAGTGAGGGAGATTTATGGCACTGGCCGGCGTCTCTGCAAAGCCATCCGTAGAGGCAGACAATGCGATGTGGGTGCAGCTCCCCAGAAGCTCTGCAGAGCAAAATGGGGGCAGCCATGAAAGTTCGGGAGCTGGGATTGGTGCAGGAGGGGGTGGCTGGGCTCAGTCCTCATGGGAGAGCAGTGCTGGCACAACACTGCAGCGTGCCGAAGGCGGTGGTTTCCAACCCAAAAGCAAACCGCCTTCCATCGGGCCCAATCCTGGGTGCTCACCCAGCAGAGAGCACGAGGAACACACAGCCATGGGGTGCGTGGCCACATGGCCTCAAAGCGGGCACACAGCCCCATGCAGGGGGTGCCTGGCATCAGCCCCCTCCCCATCCCACCGCTCCCGTCACAGGGCAGGCAGTGGGTGGGAGCCCCGCAGAGCTGTGGCCCATGGCCCCTCTCCTCCTCCCACCCTACGCACAGCCCTCTCTTTATTTACCACGTCCTGCTCCCACCCTGCTGGGAAGGCAGAATTATTCATTTCCTCGGCAGCTTTTCTGCGCCGTGCATCACCGCTGCGCTGAGAGCCTTGCAAACAATCATTAATTAACCTCTGCGGCCCACCTTGCACATGCGGGGGGGTTTGCTGTTCCCCCAGATTCCAGGGGGAGAGAACTGAAAATGGGACTCTCTCCGAGGCTGCAGTCCCACTTTCTAACAGAAGCCCCCACACGCCCGCAGAGCTCCTCAGGTGTGGGTTTGGGGTTTGGGGCTGGCTCGTGGCGTGGGTCAGTTCTTTGGATGCAGCGCTGTGCCAGCTGTGCCGTGCCCTGGGAGGTGGCCACGGAAGCTGGGAACCCCGTGGGGCTCTGCCAAGGGAACAGGGTTTCACCACAAGGACAAATAAATCTTGACCTGATTATGTTGCTCTCTGCGAAGGGAGCAGTGCTCTGCCCCAGCTCGGAGCTGCAGGGTGCTCAGAGCCTCCCGCAGGAAGGATCAGGTTCCGGATGCCTCGCGCTCGGATTGCACAGCTCTGCTTTGGGGCCGGCGGATGCTGGAGCTGTATGAAGCCAAGGGGCCGGGGCAGGATGGGCAGTGGGGAGAGCTGTGTGCTGCAGCGGCACAGATGTGGCACTGTGTCACCTCCCATGTCCCTATATCCCGTGAGGAGGGGCCCAGTCCTTCGTCGCGGGTGCTGCGCTTTGCATTGGGTTGCCTCCCGAATCCCAAATGCCGCGTCAGATCTGGAGGGATGCTGCCAAGGGATGGAAGTAGGACTTGGAAAAGCCACCTCTCACCACCTGCTTCCCTTCCGACATGGCAGCAGCGTCCCCAGGAGCCAGCGGGGGACAGGAGCTGCTGAGGGGGCACCAGGGAACATTTCCAAGGGCGCATGGAGGTTGGGGAGCACCACAGATTGCTATTAAGCTCAGGAGATGACAGGCAAAGGCTGTAGGAGCTGCTCAAGGCAGGGCTGGGCGACAAAAGCCTGAGTGTGGATAACAAATGTTGGAAAGAAGGAGAGAAAGCTAGGGAATGAGGGAAAAAATCCTCAACGAAAATAATCCCAAAACGTGTTGTGCACAACACCCAGCAGAGACTTCTAAAAACGGCTCCTGCGAATCTATTTTCATCTCTCTCTTGACAAGTGAGCAGGCACGACAGTGAGGGGAGAGCACGGGGATTACGGCCAGGGCTGTGGTGCCGGGCAGAGCTGGCAGCTCCAAAGCCACAGCCCTTGGGCTTCTGCCTTGCTCTGGGTGCAACGAGAGCCACAAACATACTGAAGGACACAGAGAAATGGGATGAGGGCTCGGCCAGCTCTGGGAGTGAGGGGAAGGGAGAAGCACCTTCCAGGCAGTGAGCCCAGCACTGGCACACCATGAGCATGGCTTCGTTGTGCCCCCACCTCACTGGAGGCTGCTGCCCCTGCATCCCCAGCAGGGAGCTCGCATGTCCCACAGGAAGATGCTCATGGTCACCACAGAGCTGCAGCCACACAGCCTGTAGAACACACCACACCTGCACCACGCCGTGCTCAGGACAAGCCTGGCACTCACACAGTCCCCTCCCAGCAGCTGAACCACCAAATGGCTGCGTGCCTCCTGATGAATGAACGGGAAGGAGTCGCCCAGCGCTTTCGGCTACTCTGCGCATGGAGAAAGGAGACACTCTTGGGTTGAATTACTCACTCTGCTCCAGTTACCTTACAATTCTTCCAGCGAAATTTCATCCCACCATCAATATGTTGGCAGCCAGCTGGAGATCCTCGCAACCCTGCGCTCGTGCTAATTTGAGGCTCTTGCCTTCAGCTCGGGTTGGAGATGAGGGGACTGCTCCCCACGGTCACTGCACCAAGCCCCGAGTCTCGCTCCGCCCGCGCTGCTCCCGTCCTCCTCCGGCTGTGTAACACACTGCTGATCTCAGGAACACACACAGGGACTGCCAGCTTTCCATACAGAGCCACGTGTGGGGTCAGCTCCTCTTTAACAGCGTTGCTCCTTCCCAGGATTGTGCACATGCCCAAACTGTCCAGTTTTCAAAAGTTGCATGTTTGAAAAATGTTGATTAATGATCCCATTGTCTCCTTTTAAATGTCCTTCAGATGGCCAAGTGATTTGGAGATGCTTTTCTCTCCCATAGGGCCCTTCTGGCAGCAGGTCTCTCGCCCCAGGTACATCTTCAAGGCCAGGTTCGATGGGGTCTTTGGCAGCCTGGTCTGGGACCAGATCTAGAGGTTGTTGCCCTGCCTGTGGCAGAGGGTTGGAACTTGATGATCCATGGGGTCCCTTCTGACCCAAGCCATTCTATGATTCTGTGATCACTGAATCTTGCCTGAGCAGGATTTCTATGCATCTCCCTTGGCACTTCTGCACCCAGTGGGATGCACCCAGTGGGATTCCAATTCAAATGTCACAATGCCTTAGGGTGCCCATCAGCTGCCCTGCTCGTGACACGGGGCGCAAGGTGAGGGCAGTGCCTCGAAAGGAACCGCTGCAGCAGCAGAACCCCAGCCCTGAGTGCTCCCCTGGGGCAGGCAACAGCCCTGAGGAGCTTCTGAGAACATCTCTGGCTGAAAGGAGAGGGCAGAAGGGCAGTGGGTGGCAGAGCCACACTCCCAGCACAGCCCCAGCCCCAAAGCTCACAAAGGAGTTGGGCAGCCAGACGATGCAGAAGATGCTGGAGGAACCAGGCTGATAGGCAGCAACGCAATGCCCAGGACAGCCTCAGTTGTGGAAACAGTCCAGCAGCATCACCCCTCTGCCTGCATTGCTAGAGGACACCATTGACACCTACAGCCAGCATTAATTCACTGTGGGGCAGCAGATCCAGTAATGAGCTGCTGCTCCCAAACCACCTCGACGAGGAAGACGTGCAGAAGGCAAATAGAAGCAGCTGCACTGACTGCTTACAACAGGACAGGCAGTGTGTCAGAACCCCGGGGCAGCATAGAAACAAGCAGTGGGGTTTCCCCTTGCCTGGCACACATGAGCTGCACGTTGCACAGGGACAGCCAGGGAAAGGCAATGTGGGATGCGGCCAGCTCTGGCTCAAGCCTCCAGCTGCTCCCATTTTCCAGGCCAAGCACTGGGGAGCTGCAAGGCAAGGTGAGGAAAGGGCAGCCCTTACCAAAACGCATTTCCCTGGCTCCAGGCTCCAGAGGGAACTCTCCGTGTTGATCTTGTGTGTGAGCTTCCCCTCCATGAGCACGTGCTGGCTGCTCCCCTCCAGCACTGCCACGCGAATTGTGCTGCTGCTGATATCCACAGACACCTAGAAAGGCAGAGAGAAAAGCATCAGCAAGGTTCCTGCTCCATTTCCTGCTGCGCTGCTCGGGGTGTGGGGTCAAGAGCACTTGCTGGGGATGAGAGAGAGAGAAGAACCATCAGTCTGTACAGAAGGAGGGTGAAAATCCCACTGCTGTCTCGGAGGCAAACAGCTCTGAGGTGAAAGGAAATCTCTCCGGGGAGCAGCAGGCAGCACAGCCCTGCAGGGACTCACACCGTGCCTCAATTTCCCTTTACAGAAAGCCAGCTCAAAGGTCAGGTACCCGCCTGCTGCGCCCCAGCACTCAGTGGGGTATGGCTCTGTGGCTCCCAGAGCTGAGTTCTGCCCTGCCAGGCAGTCTGGGGCTTCTGAGCCAGGAGCGTGGTGCTATCCCAGCACCAGCCTGAAGCTCCCCAGCTTTGTATGGCCCCCTTGCCAAGGCACAGCCAGCACTGGGCTCTGTGCACACAAAGGGATGTGTGTGTGTGTCACCATGGGGCAAGAGGGCACGGCAGCTCTGTCCCCCCTGCAGCAGCCATATGGGGGACCCTGCTGCAACCTGCTGTGAGGTGACACGGCCCCCCTGGGGACACGGCAGCAGGCTGCCACTTGGTCGTGCTGCACAGCGCTACCTCAGTCCCCAGAGAGCCCATCTGCTGCTGCCCTGCATGGCCAGGCTGCGAGGAGCAGGACTGGAAGGGGGGGACAGCTCGGGGCCCCCAGTGCTGCCAGCCCTCACTCGAGAGGAGGAGACTGCAGTGAGATTTGCCTGCATTCTCTCCCAGAGTTCCCCCAGATCTTCCTCCCGCTCTGCAGAGCTCATTTGAAATGTTATTACATTATCCATTACCTAGGAGATCTCCAGTGACTCACTAGCTCCACGCAGGCAAGATGTGGGCAGAGCCGCTCCAGGCAGCGGCAGCACCACGGCTGCAGAACCAGCAGCACCAGGCTGAGCTCCGAACCCGGGCCGGCATCGAGCGGCCGTCACGGCACAGACACCCAGCAGTGTGCCAGCAGGCTTTCACCTGGGCTGTGGATGTGACCACTGTGCTGCAGCTCCTCCAGGATGAGGAATGTCACCGCCACACGGATGGGACACGTGGACCGGGCTCTGCACACCCCAGCTCCCCATCCCCCGTCACACGCACAGGGTCACTGCCAGCGCCGAGCTCACCGAGGTGACCCCCGAGTCACCTTCTTGGGGGGTTTCCCTCAGAGGGCTGAGGAAAGGGGTGCGATGCTGACAGCCCCCAGGAGACACCCCAGGCACGGCTGTGGCACCGCGTTGTGCCGCACAGCGCAGCGGCTCCCGCACATAGAAACACCCCCACCCGCCCCCGCCAGCACAGCGAGCACACAAAGCTGGGAGCCAATCTCGCTCATCTCCTGCAAGCCAGGCAGCAGAGAGGCTGCTGGCGTGAGCTCTATTTCAGGGCTGGGAAGCGTGGCTCCGCAGGCCCCTGCTGCATCTCTAAGTGGATCGGGGAGGTGGGGAGCGGAACGCGAGGTGCTCCCACCCACCCCTTCTCCCCTTCCTGCTCCACGGCCACTCTGCGGAGCTCCATACAAGGAAACCTCCAGCTTACCCGAGTGAGAAGGTGCCATAGCAACAGCCCGAATCCAAAAAGTGTCAGGAGTGCCATTCTGAGCAGCGTTAGAGCCGGGCACGCTCAGAGCCCAGGGACCAGACGGGAGATTTTTAATCTCGCCTTGGCAGACAGAAGCCAAAAAACTGATAATTTTTTTACAAGGCTGCGTGGTGAATGCAGGGAATGCTTCTGTTTTGCAGAAACCCATCAATAATGTGCCCCAAGCCCATCCAGCTTGAAAATTGCTTTGAACCGCCCTGCTCTGGCCTGTGACCCAGCCGGTCTGCCTGTCCCCTCCAGCTGGAGAAACACAGAGAACAGCTCCGAAATGAAAACCTGCCTGCAAGGCGCCGAGGGGAGCAATGGGGGGAGGCAAGGCCTGAGCAGCACATGCACTGCCAGGACAAGGAAAGGCAAACACTGGAGGCAGTGCAGAATTAAATGTGGCACCGTGGGGCTGGTCTGGGTCAGCGCACACCTGTGGGCACTTCAGGCTGCTGGCAGCAAATGCACCCCTAGAACAGTCTGCAGGGAGGCAGGAGAGGTCAGGAAAGCATGTCCTGTCCCAGCTCCTCGCTGCACCTGCAAGGCGCCCACAGTTCTGGGTGCCAAAGGACGGGGTGTGATGCTGGAATCTTGGCATGGACACGACTCCCCAGCGTGTCCCCAGGCATTGTGAGTGCCATACGATAAAGAGGGGATGGAACATCCGTCTGGACACCCCCGAGCCCTTCCAACGAACAGCCTGCCTTTGCTTTAGACACCCAGTGGGAATGATGCATCTCATGGTCCCCCTGCTGTCCCCATGGCAGCCATCACCCCTCCAGCCCAGGCTGCTGCTGCCAATTACGCTCCATTGGCACGCCAAGGAGCTGTGTAGGCTGCAGCCGGCGAGCAAACCCAAGCGTGCTCATTTCAGCTGCCCTGGAAGCAGCAGAGGAGAACGGGAGGTGGGGGAGCACTGACTTCCCAAATGGAAAAATACAGCAAGAGATGCGGGCTGGGAGTGCTGGGGAAAGCAGGGAGAGGTCAAACTCCTGAGGCCGGCACTCCCCGCCCTGTGTGCACTCCTTGAGCTTCTCCTCACCTCAGCAAGCAAAGGTGGGGAGAAGAGGGACAGGAGAGGTGCTGAAGGACACCCAGCGTGGCCATGTGCTATGCAGATGGCTTTGAGATTCACCCTCAGAAATAGGGTGTGGATTTTGGGTGGCCCTGTGCAGAGCCAGGGCTTGGACTCTGTGATCCCTGTGGGTCCCTCCCGTCTCAGGATGCTCTGTGGTTGTGGGACTCAACAAGGCAAGCAATGCTCCAAGCCAGGAGAAGCTAGCAAGGACACATCCCTGGTCCTTCCCCACAGCCTGAGGGTGCTCAGGAGGAAGGCCAGCCCTGTGTGAGTACACACAGTACGCAGCCACAGTGGGACATGGAGCTCTCAGAGCTGTCTGTGAGACTGCAGCAGGTGAAACTGGAGGAGAAAGCACAGAAAGTACAAAGCCAAGGAACCCTGCTGGGGCTCTGAGCAATGGGACGTAGCAGCCACAGCGGGAAGGTGGCCAGGCTGGGACTGTGGGTCCCCACCACTGGAGAGCAAGGCATGACCACATCCTGCACAAAGAGCCTCCCTGCTCCCAGCACAACTTCCCAGGACAGCCAGGCACTCCCAGGGGAAGAGAGACACCAGAAGCCAAATTATTAATACCGCTTTACCTGTTTGCCTTTCACAATGTGCTTGGGCACAGGCACTTTAATCTCCAGGTCGCTGTAGTCTTGGGACCAGGCGTAGTTCTCCCGCACTGCCCCGTTGTAGCTGTCAGGGTTTGTCTGGAACTGCTCCTGTCTCCTGGGGAGGGAAGAACAAGTGAGGGGCTGAGCGTGGGGCAATGCAGGGTGAGCAGGGAGGGTGGGAGCAGGAAGGGAGCAGAGCCTGCACTCCAGCACTCTGAGGTGCTTCAGACTTTGGGGTGCACCCAGGGAAAGGAAAAGGATCGGCTTGGCATCCCAGCACCCCTCACCTCACATCCAGTGAGGATGGCAATGGGACAGGTGGGGATATGGAGCTTGGACTGCTCGAAGGATGCAGGGTTTCAGGGATGAATGAGGAGAGATTTGAGGGGATCAGATAAACAATCAGCAACACACCTCCAAATATCCAACACATCTCCAGCCAAGGCATTCCCACCAGCCTCATATTCCTTTACACCACTGCCGGGCTGTGCATCGCTGAACCCTCCTGGAGAGGGCTTAGAAATAAAACCAATCCCTTCCCAAAGCCGGCTGCGGAGCCACCAAAGAGCAGAGCTGCTTTTTATACACACCCAGCCCTTGGCCTGGGGTGGTGGGGATTTACATAAGGGTGCAGGGGCTGTGCAGCCCCGGGGACCACATCCCAACACCCCCACAGTGAAGGGTGCGTGGCGGCGGCAGGCGGGGGCGGTTTCCAGCCCCAAGCATTACGTAATCTCCACGGGGTTTAATTAAATTAGGCTCGAGAAGGGTCTGTGTGCACACACACACCCGCACACCTCTTTTTTTGTGGATGGTTTTGGGGCGAGCACTGGGATGCCCCCGGCCCTACAGGAGCTGTGGTGGGTTTGCACAGCCTGGCTGCAGCTCCTGGTGTCAGCGGCATGGGGTGGGCAATGTTGCTGTGTCGGGGGGGACCCTGCAAGCAATTCTTTCTTTTCTCTCCTTTTTTTTTTCTTCCTTTTTTTTTTTTTTCTTGGGAATTTTGGCCTTGCTTGGCGTTCACCCATTGGGTGCCAATTACCATGGAAACGGGGTTGGCATGGCAGCACCGAAGCGGCGCTCGCTCTGGTTGGCTCCAGATGGCAGCTTCCAAACCGCCCCCAGACTGCGGGAGCCGGAGGGGCAGCGAGAGCTGGGCACAGGCGTGGGGTGCCCTGGCTGCTGGGGTGCCCCTTCTCACAAGGTGTCATCAGCTCACAGGGTGCCACCAGCCCCGGGGGAGCCAGGGGACACACAGAGGGCTGCAACGCGGAGGAGCAGAGCTCTGCATGACCTGCTCTCTGCTCTCTCCTTGTGTGGCTGTGAAGGGATGCAGAAAGCCATCTGGGCTCCAAAACCAGCTGGATGTCCTTCTAGTGCTTCCCATCCTGCTCTGGCACGATCCAGGACAAGGCGCTTCTGGATGTTCTCACCTTCCAGGCACTCTGCCAACCACATGGCACTGTGGCACGCAGACACAAAGTACTTTCACAGCTGCCCTGGGAGGACTCAGTGCTATGGAATTGTTTCCATGGGGAGACTGAGGCAGGGTTCCTCTGTGCTGGATCCACCTCTTTGCTTTGTCCTCCCTCTGTCCCTTTTGCCCACTGCTGTGGCTCTGCTCCGCACAGATCCCTGGGAGCACACCGCACATCAGCTGGGCAGCGGGGCTGAGGGCAAGAGAGGAGGGTGAAAAAGCAGCAGCTCTAAAACCCGGGGTTTGGCACGGCGTGCACTCGGCTGCCGGGTGGCGGGGATGGTGTGGGTGGGTCTGTGTGTTCTGTCTTGTTCTATTTTTGCTCGCCATGTGTCATTTTGGGGGAGGTGAAACCTTTAACAATGCACCGTCAAGAAGCAGCCAATCTGTTTGGTGCTCCGAGGAGCTGCAGCGCGCGGCCACCCCGTCCCCCATGGCACAGAGACCACAAGGAGGGACCCAGCCAGTGCCAGGCACGGCAGCACAGTGGCCCCACAGTGTGTCTCCCATTTGCTCAGCACTGATCCATGCACGTTGCTGAGTGCCGGCGCTCGGCGTTCTCCGTGTCCCGTCCTGCGGGGCCGGTGCGGCTGCCTGCTCTTAGTCAAGGTGAATTATTTAGGCAGCTTGAAGGAAAACGTGTCAGGGCGGTCAGGCAGTGCAGATGTGGAGGGGGGAGAAAGCAGCAATGGTTGAAACAAGCGGGGCTGGCTGAGGGCGAGGTGGGTGATGTGGGCATGGGGCCAGGCCAGGCTGTCCCATAAGCAGAAATGGAGGCTGAGCCCCTGCCTGCTCCCAGAGGAGGCGTTGGCAACATCCCACCAAGCCCCACAAGCACATCCCAACGCAAAAGCAAGCCTGTCCTGTCCTCTTCCTCACAGGGCAGAGAAAGCAGAGGGGCACGGTGCTGCCTCAAACCACCCTGCAAGGCACTAACACCCCAGCTCTGTGCTACCCGCTGCCGAGGCCCTGTGTGATGCACCACACCTCCCTCAAGCTCGAGAGGTAGCCGAGAATGGAAAGATCTCATTAAGTAATAATGAAGTTCTGAGCAAGGAGGGGAAGAGAAAATCAGGCACAAGGCGCCCGCGTGCCTAACCCACATAAGCACGAAGCCTTGCAGAGAGCTGCGGCGTGCCGGCTGCCTGCCTGGCATTTATTGCAGCCATCAGCAGCCCGGGTTGAGGCAGGAGCAGTTCTGCAATACAGATTGCCAGGGGGAGAAGTGCCCGCTCCTGCTCAGCAGCCAAGGGACAACTGGGAGCCACCCTGAGGGCAGAAGGGCTGAGCACCCTCTGTGCTGTCCGTCCTGCCGGGCTGGGGCAGGACGAATGGATGAGCTTTTATGATGAATTTGATGAGGTTCAAATGTGCGCTCTGCTCCTGGAGCAACAGGTAGCTGGAGGTGTCAGCCTGAGACAGCCGCATCCGCAAAGCTGCAGGGATGGAAAATCCCAGGGTTGTGCTTTCTCTGCTGTTTTTGCGAGCGAGCCGAGCAGGAGCCTCCCCCCACCTCCGGATTTAACATTTCTCAGCACCAAAACATCGGGCGTGTGGCGTTCGGTCTCTCTGGGTTTTGCTCCACTTAATTGGGTCTCCGGCAAAGCGCTGAGCCGGCTGAGGACCAGCCTGCTGCTGTCAGCTCCGTGCAGTAAACAAGTGCTGCGATGCAGCCGCTGTCGGCACAGGGCTTCTGTGGGCTGTGGTCATAGGGCTGTGCGTGGTGGTTGGTGGGGAGGAGCCCACGTCCATTTAGGAAGGTGGGGAGAACCCCAAATCCAGGTGGGATTGGAGGGGGATCCCCAAATCCAGGTGGGAGGCTGCCTTTCCTCCCCAAGATGTACAGAAGTGCTACAACCCCACAACAATCCCGAGCCATGGGGCTGCAAGGCGCTTCTCCAAATGGGGCTGGAGCTGGCAGGGCTCACTGAGCACATCAGAGACACACCACACCACGAGAGGTGGCCAACACCACTCCCTTCACCCCCAAATCAACGGTCCCCACAAGCCAGGATGGCTCTGAGGGCACTTTCACCCCAATACCACGCTGTTAGGGCGCAGAGAGGTGCCCAGCATCTCCAGGCAATGCCTTTGCCACTCAACTCTACAGCTAAACTCCAAACCCACACCACCTACCGCATCCAAAAACCCAATTCCAATGCTCCCCAAGGCTCCCCATGCACGGCAGCGGGTGCGTGGCTCTGCTCCTGTCAGCCTGCAGCGAGGGGCTCGCTCCTCTCCACGCTCGCGCTCTTCGGGGGAGCTTTTAGCCTTCACTTTTGATTTCCCAGTTATTTATGGAGCCATTCAATAGAGCCAACTTGCTGCCATTAGGGTGGTTGAAATGCCACCGCCAGCTCACAGGAGAGCTTTGGAGTTGTCACCAGAGGGCTAAATTTCACTACTGCTGGGAAATTTAGGTCAAGGACAGCAGGACGCGCTACTGGTAGGCAAAGTCCCCTCGCATCCTCACTGCTGGCACAGAGCTTACACAACCTTGAGTTGGAGAGGTCTCTGAGGGACCGCTGCACCAACACTGCACGCCAGGTTCAATTCCAGCTCCTGGAAAAGGGGACCTGGCTGAGCAGAGCTCAACGGCCCCACAGCCAGCAGCGCCTCGGGTCCGTCCCCAGAGAGCAACATGGTGCAAAAGCAAGCAAACAGAGTTTTCTTTTTTAAATAAGAATCAGGCACACGCTGTCCCCCGGCCCCCAGCCCTGGGATTTTCTGCTTGTTAAGAGAAAAATTTATAGGTTTTAATTTAGTTATTTTTGGTGCAGGGACCTAATTTTGGAGCTCAGTACCTTGGTAGGGCAACCAAAGCCCTGAGCGATCGGGTGTGACAGGGGAGCTGACACGGCGCTGCTGATCTCAGCAAGCACAGGGCTTTGGTTCCCCATTACAGCATTGGAAAATTGGGACCCAATCACACCCTCAGCAGCTGTGAGGAGCTCGTTGTGGACACAGGAATGGGGCTGGGGGCATCTCGCCTCACGATCAGTCCTTCAAAATGACGCTCTGCCAGGAGCTGCGCTCCCACTGCTGCAGGAGAGGGCAGATGGATTTAAATATTTCACCCCCCTGTGTGAAGCCACAGCCTCTGTGCTCTGCAGGGAGGATTCAGCTCACAGAGAAGCTTGCCCAGGACAGCCCAGAGGTGAAGAAATGGGGTAGGAGGGGCAGAACCCCACACATGGAACATCAACAAGTGAAGACCAAGAGCACAAAGATGAGGCGCGGTGAAGCAAATAAGGGCTCTTAGCTTGAAAAAGGAGCTGAAGGGGGAATGGGATGAGCAGCACGATTGCAAGTATCCAGGAATAGGGAGGTGGAAGCTGTACTGAGATTTGTCAGGGCCAAGTCTCAAGGAAGAAAAGAAATCCATGAGAAACGCCACTCCAAGTGCTCACCCTGGCACACAGAGATGTGGGATCACAGCCTGCTGGGGGCAAGAGCCAATGGAGCATCACAGTGCTTGTTTAGTTCTGCTTCCCTGGCCAGTACCAGGGCTGGAGGCCAGACCTGGGACCAGATGGAGCTCACAGGGGCTGCCACATCCCCCACTCAAACAAAGCCATCCTCAGTGCCAACACCTGTACGGCCCCTTCTCCGTGGTCCCACAACCTGAAGCAGCAAAATTCCCCTGCCCAGCACCCCGAGGAGAATGAAGGCACATCTTGCGGGCACCTCGGAATGAAAAGAATCCATCTGGGCTCTGGGCGAAGCCAAGCAGTTTGCTGAGCTGAATGGGATTCCATGCGGGAGCTAGATGGAAACTTCCCAGGGCTGCAGCCATTAACCAGTGCTGCGGGGGACTTGAGGAAAGGTTCTGCATCAGAGGGTGGTGGGCACGGCCCCAAACTGCCAGAGCTCAGGAAGTGCTGGGACACCCAGACGTTGGGTTTGGGTGGTCAGAGCAGAGCAAAGGGTTGGACTTGATGGCCCCTGTAGGTCCCTTCCAGCCTGAGATGCTCCACAATGGAAGCAGATTAGGAGAGCAGGAGCCTCAGCAGGTGGCTGGATGCATCTTGGTGTAGTTTTGCTGGCACAATGCAGGGCCTTCTACTGCCCACAGCACAGGGAAAAGCTCTGCAGGTTCCAGCCCAAAGGGACAATGATGGAGCTCTCAAACACCTTCACCCCTTGCCCGCTTCCAGCAGTTCTGTGCTTTCTGCCTGCTCACCACCTTTCTGGGGACACTTCAGCATCATTCCACCCTTCCCAGAGATCCTTTTCTGTGAGATTCCCTTCTCTGACAACAAAATTCCACCTGCTCTCTGCAGGTCATTCTCCTGCCTTCCCAGACAGCACAGAACTGCCAGCCTGGAGCACACATGGCCACAGCACTGAGGAGCCACAATGAGGGGACACAGAGCTGCCACAGCCTCACACCAGGCTGCGAGCAGTGAGTGGCCACAGGATGGGAGAAGAATGCACCCCAGGTTAGGGCTGGGAGCAAGCAGCAAACATTGGGATGACAGGAAGCAGAGCGCTGAGGCCAGGCTGTGCAGTGCCACACGTGGGCTGCTGGGCTCTATTTTAAATGCTGCGTGGCAAATGTATGCAGGCCGGGTTCCAAGCTGGGGGAAGGGGGGGGCGCTGGGCGGCGGAGGTGTGCTGATCTCGGAGCCGAGCTCAGGCTGTGTGGGACAAGCAGGATCAACCCGAAACGAGCCAGGGAGGGCAGGAGCACATGCAGTCCTCAGTGGAGCCACAGGGCAGCCCCACAGCAAAGGGGAGCCACATCACCCCATTTACAGGTGGGGAAAGGGGGGCACCTGCCAAGGAATGAACCAGCCACGTGCCTCATCCATGGGCAAAGCTGAGCACGATGCAGGCTTGGTTTTGCTCTTCCTTTCCCCTGCAGTCCTAAGAAATCTGCTCCCATCCCAAGGCGCCCAGGAGCGCAGCGGGCTCTGATGGGAGCTGGCAGATCTGGGCTGGTACCTGCCCTACATTTCTACAGCAGCGAGGTTGACAGAATGAGCGAGTTTTTATATAGATTTGGGTGGCGATGGTTTTCTTTACCGGTTGAGGAGGGGGGGAAGGGAGAAGGAAAATATTTTTGTTTTATCTCTTTTTCTGCATTCTTGCTGCTGGCACTGCATGTTATTCATGCACCCCTCGTATCCAAACGGGCGGCTCGGGGTTTTGCTCAGGAGGGGTTGTGCAGAATTAAGCAGCTGGTTCAATTATTAATAGCCTGTCAGGGGTGCCCTGGATGCCGGCTGCCTTTCGGGGGGCTCCAGTGCCCCCCAGAGGCACACGCACCAACTACAGCAGCAACCTGTTGCCCGCTCTGCCCTAATTGGATCCCACAGCCATGCTGCCCCACTCCCTTCCCCAGCCCAGGTTGGGGATATGCAGGTCACAGCTGTGGCAAGGCAGAAGAGCTCTGTCGGCTCTAGCAGGGCTTTTTTTGGCTCGTTAGTTCCGTAAGGTGTCAGACTAACAGCCCCAGGGACAATCTTTCCTTCACAGGACAACAGAACGTGGCTTTTCAGGTGATATCATTTTTGGCTTCTGGCTTATTTTTACCCCACACAACGCTGGTCGAGCTCAGCACAAGGCCTTCTCCTCATTCCCATCTGATCAAGTTACTGAGCACCTTCCCCTCTCACTCCATTCTCCTCTCTGTCCATCCCACTCCAGCCTGTCCAGGACCTGGAGCTGTCACACATCAGTGCAGGACCCGAGGGCTTTGTGTCATCTCACCCTGGCAGGGAAGGGAAGCCGGCTGGCAGCAGCTCTCAGACACACTGGGAGGACTTTGGAGCAAGGACGTTTTTGAAGCACGAGGCTGCTTAGCCCAGCTTGAAAGCCACTGAGTCTGGTGAAAGAGTACATAAAGCTCTGTGCAGTGTCTGATGCAGCTTCAAAGCTGGCACTGCTTTGAGCTGAAGGCCGGGCCAGAGACCTTTGGAGCTCCCAAACTGTGCGCACCCAATGCTGACGCTGGCCTTGCCACCTGCCCACACAGCTATTTAGTACAAGAGTGACCTGCAGAGCACCCATCCAGCTCTGAGAGCTCCCACCACGCACATGTGGGGCACAGACCCCAAGTTTCCATGAGGAAAGGGCTGTGGGACAACATCGGGATTTCCAAGAGCCGCTGCGGTCAGCCCCAAAGAACAGTGACCCCAGTGCGCACAGCTCCAGCATACACAGAGACACGATGATTCCCTTGCCCTCAGCACAGCCAGAAAACCCCAAACCCCCAGCACAGAACACAGCTCTGCCTCCCACGGGGGATCACACAACCCCTCCTCCCCTCCACCCTGCCAGCCCCCGCCAGCGGGGCGAGGAAAGCAGCACAAGGGGAGAGCCTTACGTGGGCAGCTCGGCAGGTGAGGGCTGCGCAGGGGCAGCTGCCCCCGGGGGCTCTGCTGGCACGGGGCCGGTGGCTGCCGGGGTTGTGGGTGAGTCCTGCGGCCCCTCCGCACCCCCTGCATCCAGCGAGGGCTCGGCCTCCTCCGTTGTCTCCACCTCGACCTCATGGGCGGCCGGGGCCACTCTCACCCTCTCAGCCGAGGCGGCAGCTTCCTCCTCCTCCTCCTTCTTGCGGAGCTTTGCCTCCAGCTCCCGGCGCCGCTTCTCATCATCCTGCCGGGCCATCCGCTCAAAGACTTTGTACGCCTGCAAGAGAACAAAGCTGGCTGTCAAGGAGAGGAGGGGCACCCACTTACTGCTGTCCCTCTGGCTGTGGATCTCACACAGCCCACTCCCAACACCTGCGCTCTCAGGAGAGAGACCTGGCCGCAGGGCTCTGCTGTCTCTGCGAGGGGCTGCCGGCTCCTCAGCAGTGCCACCGGTTGGGACATGCCGTGGACAGCCCCCAGGGTGGCCGTGAGCTCCCTCAGCTGGCGCAGGTGAAGAAGCAGAGCAATGGTACGTGGGGATCACGGCGTTTTGAGCCAGAACTGCCTGCTTCGGGCAGATAAAATGCACTTAGAGAGATAAAACGCAGCTCTCCCCGTCCTGCAGCATGAGGAGCTGCGTGCCCAGGCCCAACCACCCGCAGCGGGCGGGAGGTGACGTTTCTCCGGGTGACACGCGAGAGGACGCCGGAGCAACGCTCTGCTGCCTCACCCCGGCCTGGGGCCGCGCCCCAGAGACGCTCCGGGCCCCAACACCCACGGGAACGCGGCGGCGGGCACGCGGCACCGGAACCGAGGGCGGCGAGCGGGGCCCGGGGGTACCTGCAGGGCCATGGCCTGCGCGGCGCCGGGCGGGAAACCCAGGCGGTCCCCGGGCCGCAGGAGGAGGCGGTAGAAATCGGTTTTGCGGTAGAGGAAGCCAAAGAGGACGCGCAGGAAGTCGTCCACATTGCCGACGTGCTGCAGGATGCCGAGCAGCGCCTGGTCGTACATCTCGGTCAGCGCCTCCATGGCGGCCCCAGCCCGCTGCCACGGCAACCGCCCGCCCGCCCGCGCTTCCGGTCCGCACGTCGCGCCGCTTCCGGTCCTCCGCGCTGCTCATCTGCGCCGGGAACCGCGCCGCGCTGAGTGGTTCCGGGGAGCGGCAATTCCGGGCCGCGCCGCTGCAGCCCGCGTCCGCACGTGCGGTGTGCGGGGAGCTCCGGCACCGCGCCGGGACCCTGCTGGGAATGGGGAAATTCTCCAAATCCAGGGAAGGGTCCCAGGCAGAGTATTGCCCAACCTGGGAGCACTGGGGCGCTGCTGCAGCCCCCCACGCTGAGATTACAACCCCTCAGGTTGCCCCCCAGCGCAGGCAGGCGTCTCTAAACCCTCCTTGCGCAGACCCCCTCCTGGACTGAAGACAGAGGGGTGGACCTGCCTACAAATCCTAAAGTGCGGGGGAGAACACCCCCCCATGCCTAGATTTAGGGGGCGGAAAAGGTCTGTTTCATTCTCCCCTCCCCCCACTCAAAACGAGCCTGGGGAACCAACTCCCTCCCCATTTCCCCAGCCCAGCTCTCCCTGTTCACACCTCCTGCATGGGGCCCCCAAGCACCCAAGGCCCCGTGCCTCAGTTTCCCCACAATGGGAGATGGTGTTACTGCAGCCTCTGGAGGTGCTGTGCACAATAACGGCACGGGGGGGGCCTCACTGTGAGCGCACACAGCTCAGCAGCACAGCAGGATGCAACAGCTGGGCTGGGGGCACCCCACACACGCTGGCCCCTACACTGAGGTCAGTGTGCCATTCACACCAGGAAGGGGGGGGACCCGATCCCATAGGGATCCCCAGTCTGCTCCACTCCCCCCAAAGAGAAGAACAGCACTGCAGTGGTTTAACTCGTTTTATTTAGACTCATAAACGTAACTCTGCAGTCCGGTCGGACTGTGCACATGCGGCGAGACCCAGTAGAAACGCAGCAGTAAGTCAGGAGCACGAGGGGAGGGGGGGGGCCACGCCGGGCGAGCTGCCCGAGCTGCAGGCGGAATGTCAGGCGTCGAGACGCAGGTTTACGAGAGCTGCCCGCAGTTGGAAATGGTGATCTGCTTGCTCGTCTTGCCATCCTTGGAGCCGCAGCGCTCCATGGCCTCCACCACGTTCATCCCCTCCTTGACGCGGCCGAAGACAACGTGCTTGCCGTCCAACCTGTAGAGAAGTGTGGGTGGCATTGGGGGGGCCCTGCCTCCTCTCCGGAGTCACTGCAGTGTGACGCCGTGCCCCCTCCCCATGCTCACCACTCGGTCTTGGCGGTGCAGATGAAGAACTGGGAGCCGTTCGTGTTGGGGCCGGCGTTGGCCATGGACAGGATGCCAGGCCCTGTGTGCTTCAGGATGAAGTTCTCATCAGCAAACTTCTCCCCGTAAATGGATTTGCCCCCGGTGCCATTGTGGCGCGTAAAGTCACCACCCTAAAAAAAAAAACACCATATATATGCATATATAGTTCTGGTTACAGACTCACATAACCACGTGGGTCACGACTGTGTAGCAGCAGAGTGAGGGGCAGTGCTAAGACCCAACCAAAACCCCCACGGGAGCTCTTGGTGCTGCCACACACCTGACACATGAAGCCGGGGATGATCCGGTGGAAGCAGGAGCCCTTGTAGCCGAATCCCTTCTCACCAGTGCTCAACGCACGGAAATTCTCTGCCGAGGAAAGGAAAAGGGGTGAGCACAGCCCAGCTGCGGGGAGAGCAGCCCCAGCACCCCGTACCCACCTGCTGTTATGGGCACCTTGTCAGCGAAGAGCTGCAAAGAGAGGCGCGGTGCTCAGGGGGGGCTGCGGTGCCGCTCACCCCCCCGGCTGCTCTGCGGCATCTGGAAACTGCGCCGTCACGGGGGCGGCATCCCAAGCAGCCCGGCTATGCAGCAGGGGGGGGAACGCCGGGCTGGCACCGACCCTGAGACCCAGACCTGACCCCACACCTGGATTCCTGACCCCAAAACCCAGATCTGAACCCAAACCCAGCCCCGAACCCTACGGCAATGCAGAAAACCTGAGCCCAACCCCAGACCCCCAAACCCAAATCCCATCGTGACACCCCAACCGCAATCCCAAACCCCACACCGCACCGCTCTGCAGCGACCCAAACCCCCAAACCTCGCCGCAGCTGCACCACCAAACCCAAATCGCAGCTCCCCAAAACCCCCAACCGCACGTGACCCCCCAACATCACCACGACCCCAACACCGAACCCCAAATCCCGGCAATTCCAACCGAAATCCCACCGCGCTGCCCCCACCCTAAACCCCCCCCATCCCCGCCGCATCCCCCACCGTGACCCCACCCCGCGCATCCCAACCCCACCCCCCATGGATGGGTTGGGGGGGAGGGGGGGGGTGCGGCGGCCCCGCTCACAAAATGGCGGCGGCGCGGTTTGCGGCGCGGCCCCGCAGCGCTGCCCCCCCTTCCCCCCCCTCCCCCGTCTCCCTCCTTTGTTCCCCGCGCGCCGCTCCCGCCCGGCCCCGAGGGGCGCCCCGGCCACGTGGAGCCGCCCCGCGCCACCCATCCCCCCCCCATCCTCTCCTCCCCTTCCCACCCAACCCCCGGGCCCCGCGGCGCCCACCTCGAAGGTGACGCGGCCCAGAGGCTCGCCGTTGGCGGTGATGTCGAAGAACACGATGGGGTTGGCCATGGCGACGCGGGCGGCGGACAGTGGGGACGGCGGCGGACGGCTCGGGGAGCGCGGCGCAGCGGAAGGAGAGCGCCCGCTCGACGCCCTTATATATGGGGCGCGCAGCCCGCCTCCCGCAGCGCGCCGGCCAATCGCCGCACGCCGCGTCACGGAGCGACGGGGGTGGGGACCAATGGGAGCGCGAGATGGGGGAAAAAGAGGAGAATGAAAAAAAAAGAGGGGAGGGGGCTGCGGGTGGGGCGGGGCGGGGAGGGGCGGGGCCGGGCGCGCGCGGGGAGCGGCGGGTGCGGGGCGGGGAGCGGCGCGCATGCGCGAGGCGGGCGGCGGATGGGAGCGACGGGAACGCGCATGTGGAGGGGGGAGCGCGCCCCCGAGCCCGACCCGCACCGTGCGCTCAGCCCCCTCCCCCCCACGACCCGCCCCCCACGCGGGGCACGGACACGCGTGAGGCCCACGGGAGAGAAAGGCTTTAATGGAGCGGGGCGGTAGTGTTTGTACATATGTACAGCGCTGCGCTCTGCGGGACGGGGCCGCCCCGTGGGGCCGCCCCCCGGGAACGGGAGGGGCCTCAGTTGCTCTCGAAGAGGGCGAGCAGGTCGTCGTTGGTGCTGCTGGGCAGATCGGGGGGGCCCAGGTAGGACAGCAGCTCCTCGGGGTTGGTCAGCTCGGGCAGCAGCTGCAGGTGGGGCACAGCCCAGCAACCCCCCACAAAGCGTTATAAACCCCTTCCGGACCCCCACAAACCCCAACGGCCCCCCAGCACACCGAGGGATATCCCGCCCCCCCCCGGGGGACCCAATGGGCACCACGCAATGCAGCGCAGCACAGCCACGTGGAGGTGACACCAAGGGATGTCACCGAGGAACACCAAAGTTCCATGGGGACACCGAGGGACGGTGAGAAATGGCCCGATGGGGACAATGAGGCTCGGTCATAAGGGGATCCTGAGAGACAACGGGATGTCCCTGTGGGGATCTGAGGCACAGCTCCATGGGGACACACAGCGAGGGCACCAAGGGATGCTGAGGGACAGCAAGGCACAGCTCCCTGGGGACACATGGGGAGCGGCTCTCCAGGGGGACACCGGGGCACAGCCTTAATGGGACAATAAGGGGCACTGAGGCACAGTTCTATGGGGACAGTGGGGCACACTGAGGGGTGCTAAGGGACACCAAGGCACAGCTCTATGGGGACACCTGGGGGCCATGAGGCACAGCTCCGTGGGGACAGTGGGGGACATTGAGGGATGCTGCGGGACATGAAGGCACAGCTCCATGGGGACAACAGGGGACCATGAAGGACATGTCCCTCCATGGGGACAGTGGGGGATATTGAAGGACATTAAGGCACAGCCCTAAGGAGACACTAAGGGGCACTGAGAGACACGAAGGCACAGCTCCGTGGGGACAGCGGGGCACACTGTGGGGCAGCTCCATGGGGACAACAGGGAGACACGAGGCACAGCTCCACGGGGATGCTGGCACACACAGAGGGATGCTGAGGGACATGAAGGCACAGCGGGATGAGAGATGCTGAGGGACACGAAGGCACAGCTCCCCCGGGGCCACCGGGGGCTGTGGAGGAACACCAAGGCACACCAGGGGACGCTGGAGCCCAGCAGGGGACTCACACCCCTGCGTACCACTGAGGGACATCCCCCCCCATCCCCCGCCCCCCGTACTCACATCCAGCGCAGGCTCCGTCCCATCCCCGCTGCCCGGCGCGGTGCTGAAGGTGACATCGGGGCCGGCGCTGCCCGGCGGGGGTCGCGGGGGGGGCACGGCGCGGTGCTGTACCGGGCTGCCCACGGCGTGAAGAGCGGCGGCGTGGGACGGCTCCATCCGGCCGGCGGGAGGCAGCTGCGGGAACAGCGCCTTCAGCACCCCGCCACCCCCCTCCTCCTCTTCCTCCTCCTCCTCCCCCCATTAACGACCTGTCCGGGCAGGGGGGCGGCGGGCGGCTTGTCGGGGGGCAGCAGCTCGGGTGGGAAGGAGGCGGGCGGTGCGAAGTCCCCCAGCGTCGGCGTGCCGGGGGCGGCGGGGGGGAACGGCTCGGGGTAGGCTGAGGGGGCCGGGAACGTGGAACCTGCGGGAGAAACGGGGTGAAGAAATGGGCTGAGCGTGGCGGCGGGCGCCAAATGGGGGAGGGGGGCGAAGGGGGTCAGAGCACCGCGGTGGGGTCACGCTCACCCTGCGTGCCGTAATCGGCCGTCGGGGCGGCGAAAGGCGAGGAGCCCGGCCCCAGCGCCGCGATCATCTCCATGATGTTGGGCAGCACCATGTGTGCCGGGCTGGCGGTGCGGCAGCGTTTGAGAGCCGGCCCGTCCGCCTCCTCCTTGATGTGTAGGTCGGGTTTGACGGGCACCGGCTTCCAGCTGCACGTCGGGTCGATGGTGATCTCCTCGTAGTCCGAGCTGGGGGTGGTGGGCACGGCGTGGCGGTGGGCAGCGTGGCCGTGTGGGGTCGGGGGGCAGCAGCACTCACCTCTGGATGTAGATCAGGATGCCCAGCATGTACTGGTCCACCTCCAGCCCCTCCAGCAGCGCCGTCTTACTGCGGGAGGCACGGCAGTGAGTGGGCAGCAGGGGACGGCCCTCTGGGTACAAGCAGGGACAGCAGGGGATGCCAAGGGATGGCCCCGTGCAGACCCCATAGCACAGCTCCATTGGGACACCAAAGGACACCATGGGACATCCCCGTGGGGACACTGAGGCACGGGTCAATGAGAGCACTGAGGGACACCCCCGTGGGGACACTGTAGGACAGTGAGGGACAAGAAGGGATGTCCTCATGGGGACACAGAGGCACAGCTCTGTGGGGCACCAAGGAACAACCCTGCACGGGCACCGAGGCACGGCTCCACTGGAACACCAAGGGACGGACAGTGAGGGACGCTGAGGCACAACCCCACAGGGACACCCAGGGATGGCTCCATGGGGACACCCAAGGGTGGCTCCAGGAGGACACCCCGGTCCCACAGGCTGCACTCACTTGCACACAGGACACCGCCACGTGCCCCGCTCGCAGTTGAGCTGCAGGTAGGACTCCAGGTCGAAGCACTGTGGGAAAGATGGGGCTGAGCTGGCACCGACAGGGGCTTCCATCCCATCCCGTCCCGTCCCGTCCCGTCCCGTCCCGTCCCGTCCCGTCCCACCCCATCCCATGCCGTCCCGTCCCATCCCATCCCATCCCATCCCATCCCATCCCATCCCATCCCATCCCATCCATCCCGTCCCGTCCCATCCCACCCCCACCTGGATGTGGCGGCAGTCGTGCCCCCTGGCGGGCAGCTGGATACGGCGGAAGGTGATGGGACACTTGAGGGACACCTTGATGGCCGTCTGCTCCACCCCATCCTCCCCATTGGGCCCCGGCGTGCCAGGGATAGTCCCGCTGCTGAAGTTCCTCTTAACTTGGGGGAAGGGGCGAGATGCGGGGTGAGGAGGAGACCACCAACCCCACACCATCCCCCGGCAGCCGGCGCTCACTTTTGGTGATGCAATGCTCGGCGGGCAGCAGCCGTTTCTTGATGAGACCCTGCAGCACCGAGCGCACCGAGGGCCGGTGCACCAACTGCAGCACGAAGAGATGCGACTGCGGGGCGACAGCGGGGTGAGCCGTGGCCCCACAACCCACCGCAGCCCCCCGCCCGCCCCGCGGCCCCGCTCACGCAGCAGCAGGCGGTGACGGTGATCTGGATGGTGTTGCGGCCGGGCTGGCAGACGTGCTTCAGGTAGAGCGGTTTGTGCGAGGTCTTGTTGTCGCCGCGCTCGATGGTGAGCGGCGTGGCGTTGACGCTGACCTGCACGGAGGCCGGCCAGTTGGTGTTCATCTGTCGGTCCTCGTGGTGGTAGCACTTGAACTGCAGCTCCAGGTCGGGCCTGGGGGGCAGCAGGGTGGGCATAGAGTGGGGGGAGATGCACCGAGCTGTGCCGAGCCATGCCGTGCTGCTCAGCACCGCGGTGTGCAGCTCTGTGCCACGCTGAGCTGTGCAGGGCTGTACCATACGTGACAAGCCACAACGCACCAAGCAGGAGCAGCACTGTGCCACGATGAGCCATCTAGGGCCATATCATGCAGAGCTGTGCCATGCTGTGCCATGAGAATCAATGCATGCCTTGTAGGGCCATATCATGCAGCACTGTGCCATGCTGTGCCATAAGAACCAATGCATGCCTTGTAGGGCCATATCACACAGCCCTCTGCCATGCTGTGCTGTGTAGGGCCATATGATGGAGCGCTGTGCCATGTTGTGCTGTGTAGGGTCATATCATGGAGCATTGTGCCATGAAAAACCAATGCAAGCCTTGTAGAGCATATCACGCAGCACCGTGCCATGCTGTGCTGTGTAGGGCCATATGATGGAGCACTGAGCCATGAAGAACAAATGCATGCCTTGTAGGGCCATATCACGCAGCACTGAGCCATGCTGTGCTGTGTAGGACCATATCATGGAGCACTGAGCTATGCTGTGCTGTGTAGGGCCATATCATGGAGTACTGTGCCATAAGAACCAATGCATGCCTTGTAGGGCCGTATCACGCAGCAGTGTGCCATGCTGTGCTTGTAGGGCCATATCATGCAGCACTGAGCCATAAGAACCAATGCATGCCTTGTAGGGCCATATCACGCAGTATTGTGCCATGCTGTGCTGCATAGGGCCATATGATGGAGCACTGTGCCATAAGTGTCATAAGAACCAACGCATGCCTTGTAGGGCCATATCATGGAGCACTGAGCCACGCTGTGCTGAGCAGGAGCACATCATGCAGCACTGTGCCATGCTGTGCCATGCAGGACCCTTTGCCATCCCTGTCCCACACTCAGCCCCCCTACGCTCCATAGTGCCCTGCAGTTCCACACCATGCCGTGCAGCTCACACCCCCCCCTCACCCACCCCCATGGCACCACCCTGACCTCATCATCAGCGTTTTGTAGACGGAGTCACGCAGCTGGAAGACGTGGTTGCTGACAGCCAGGTTGTGCTGCAGGCGGAAGGGCTCCAGCACCACGCCGTCACGCACCGGGAAGGTCAGGCGCAGCTCCTCACCTGCAGGCGGCCCTGCAGGGACAGCAGGTGGACAGGAGACGTCAGGGAGGTGGCAGTGGGATGGCCGGGGACCTCGGGTGGACATCCATGGGTGTCATGGAGCGGCAGTGCTGGCAGCGGGGTGGCAGCGGTGGCAGTGGATGGCTGCACATCTAATAGCTGCCACATGAAGCCCTGCCCACCCCAGTTGACTCCACCCCCATAGGGAAGCCCCTCCCACTCCCAGGTGCCCCCGGAGCCCCACCCCTGCCTTAAGCCCATCCCACACCTGATGGCCACACCCCCTTCCTGGAAGCCACACCCCCACCTCTCATTGGATGACACCAATGATGCCCCTCCCCTCGCAGACCACACCTGTCTCCCATTGGCCACACCCCTGAGCCAAAACCCCACCCACCCCCTGCAGCACCCAGCCCTTAAAGGGGCAACGCCACAGTGGTGTCCCCTCTGCTCCTACCCGAGGGTGAGGGGTGCAGGGCAGCCATGCTGGGCTTCACGTCGGGCAGGAAGGGTGCCTTGACGTCCTGGCCTGGGGACATGTAGGGTGCCATGCTGCTCCCCGGCGTCATGGGTGGTGTGGGGTTTCCAGGTAGGGGTGAGCTGGGGTACCCTGGCACCGAGCGCCCTGGCTGTGGGGACACCATCACCATCACCACCATCATCATCACCACCACCATCACCACCATCATCATCACCGTTACCATCACAGAATCACAGAATCACAGAATTGTAGGGGTTGGAAGGGACCTCCAGAGATCATCGAGTCCTACCCCCCTGCCAAAGCAGGTTCCCTACACCAGGTAGGGTGCATCATCATCACCATCACCATCACTACCACCATCACCACCACCACCACCATGCGGCAGTGCTGGCAGCCCCACAGCACGCCCACACCGCCAGCACTCACCCCACTGACGGCTGCTTGGCTGTAGGTGCCGAAGGTTCCGCTCTGCCCATTGAACTGCTCAGCTGCCTGCAGGGATGGTGACAGCTCTGGCTCAACACCGCGTGCCGCGCAGCGCCGAGCCCGCGCCCATCACGCCCTCCCATACCTTATAGTAGGCCCCGGTGCTGCCCGCAGCAGAGAGGTACTGGCCCACGCCCGGCTGCATCCTGTGCCCGGGGTAGGACGGGGACGGCGCTGAGGACTGGGGGGCGCTGGGGGGGTACTGCGTGCCGGGGTACTGCCCGCCCTGCAGGTACTGCTGTGCCGGGTACCCCTGCGGGCACAGCGTCAGCATGGTTCTGGCAACGCAGCGCCGGCGTCAGCCCCGCAGCCCCGCTGCCGCACTCACCTCTCCGCCGTACGCCCGCTTGACGCCCTGCCGCGGCAGCTGCTGCCCGGGGGGGGGCCCCGGGTAGGCGTGCTGGGGCAGCCGCTGCGTGCCGTACAGCGTGCCCACACCGGGTGCCCGCGCGGGCCCCACGCCCAGGGGTGCCATGACGCTCGCCATGCCGCCGGGGCTGAGGCCGGTGGGGCCGCGCGGGGCGGCGTGGGGCAGGAACTGAGTGCCAAAGGGCTGCCCCGCTCCCATCTGCGGCGCGGAAACAGCGGTCAGCGCCGCGTCCCCACACCACCCCCCCCCGCGTGCGGCCGTCCTTACCGCGCCGTACTGGCTCAGCTCCTGGCTCTGCTTCTCCTGCAGGGCTGCCACCGTGGCCGTGGCCGTGGCCGTGGCGGTGGCGGCGGCGGCGGCCACGGCGGCGGCGGCGGCCGCTTGGGTGAAGTCGGCGGCGGGGGGCGGGCGGGCGGCGTGTGCCGGGAGCCCCATGGCACCGGGGCTGCCCGCGTAGCTGCGGAGCACAGGCAGTGGGGAGGGGGAGCCGCGGTCGTGCCGGGTGGCACTGTGCCGTGCCGTGCCCGCCTTACCTGGGGGCGAAGCCGGGCCCGCCGGGATAGGAGCCGCGGCCGTAGACGCTCTGCTGCACGTAGCCCTTGGTGGGAGCCGGCTCGGCAAAGGGCGGCTGCGCCAGGAACTGCGGAGAGCTCATCCCCGAACCGGCGCCCGCCACGCCGGGCAGCAGCGGGGTGCTGGAGCTGCCGCCCCCCGGGCCCATGGGGCTGCCAAAAACCTGCGGGGGGATGTGGGGTTGGGGGGGGCACAGCGTGTGGGTGGTGACACCTCTGCCGTGTGGGGGAGTGAGCGTCACCGGGGTGTCAGTGGTGTCACTGGAGTGTGAGCGTCACTGGTTGGTCAGTGGGGTCTCAGGGGGGTCAGGAGACGGTCAGTGGGGTCTGAGTGGGCGTCGAGGTCAAGTCAGCGGGGTCTCAGTGTCAATGGGCAGCCAATGGGAACTCACTGGGTGTCAGCGGGGTCTCAGTGGGGGTCAGTGGAAAGTCAGTGGGGTCTCAGTATCAATGGATGGTCAATGGGATCTTGGTGGGGGTCAGTGGAAAGACAGTGGGGACTCAGTGGTTGTCAGTGAGGTCTCACTGGAGGTCAAGACACAGTCAGTGGGGTCCCAGAGGGTGTCGACATTAAGTCAGTGGGGTCTGAGTGCCAATGGACTGTCAATGGGAACTCACTGGTGTCAATGGGATCTTTCATTTTTCAATGGAAATTCAGTGGGATCTCGGTATCAACAGAAGGTCAGTGGGTGCTCAGTGGAGTTCAGTGGGGTCTCAGTGGGGGTCAATGAAAAGTCAGTGGGGTCTCACTATCAACAGATGATCAGTGGGATCTCAGTGGGGGTCAATGGAGTCTCAGTGGGGTCAGTGAGGTCTCACTAGGGATCAAGAGACAGTCAATGGGGCCTGAATGGGTGTCAACCAGTCAGTGGGGTCTGAATGTCAATGGGCAGTCAATGGGAATTCACTGGGTGTCAATGCGATCTCAGTGGGGGTCAATGGAAAGTCAGTGGGGTCTCAGTATCAATGGACAGTCAATGGGATCTTGGTGGGAGTCAGTGGGGTCTCAGTGGGGGTCAGAGGATAATCAGTGGGATCTCAGTGTCAATGGGTGATCAATGAGATCTCAGTGCACAATCAGTGTGGTCTCATTGGTTGTCAGTGGGGTCTCACTGGAGGTCAAGAGACAGTCAGTGGGGTCTGAGTGTCAATGGCAGTCAATGGGAACTCACTGGGTGTCAATGGGATCTCAGTGAGGGATCAATGAAATCAGTGGGATCTCAGTGGGGGCTCAATGGAGCCTCAGTGGGTGTCAATGGGCAGTTAATGAGATCTCACTGTCAGTCAATAAGGTCTCAGTGGGCATCAAAAATGGTCAATGGGGTCTCAGAGGGTGTCAACATTAAGTCAGCGGGGTCTGAGTGTCAATGGACAGTCAGTGGGAACTCACTGGTGTCAATGGGTGCTCAGTGGGGGTCAATGAACAGTCAGTAGGAACTCATTGGGTGCCAATGGGATCTCAGTGGGGGGTCATGAGGCAGTCAATGGGATTGCAGTTGGTGTCAGTGGGGGTCAAGAGATGTTCAGTCTCAGTGTTAATGGATGGTCAATGGGGTCTCAGTGGGGATCAACGGAAAGTCAGTGGGATCTCAGTATCAACAGAAGGTCAATGGGTGCTCATGGGGGTCAATGAACAGTCAGTAGGAACTCATTGGGTGCCAGTGGGATCTCAGTGGGTGTCAATGAAAAGTCAGTAGGGTCTCAGTGGGTCTCAGTGGGATCTCAGTGGGTGTCAGTGGACAGTCAGTGGGAACCCACTGGATGTCAACAGGGTTTCAGAGGGGGTCACTGGAAAGTCAGTGAGGTCTCATTGGGTGCCAAGAGACAGTCAGTGGGGTCTGAGTGGGTGTCAACAGACAGAAGGATCTTGGTGTCAGTGAGGTCTCAGTGATTGTCAGTGGGGTCTCAGTGAGAGCTCGATGAAAAATCAATGGGATCTCAGTAGGGGCTTAATGGAGTCTTAGAGGTTGTCAATGGGAATTCAGTGGGTGTCAGCGGGGTCTCATTGGGGGTCAAGTGGCAGTCAGTGGGGTCTGAGGGGTGTCAATGTTAAGTCAGTGGGGTCTCAGCGTGGGCGGGTGATCAATAGGGCGTCAGTGGGAGTCAGTGGAAATCAATGGGATCAGTGGGTTTCAAAAGATCGTCAGTGGGGTCTCAACGGGCATCAGTGTTAAGTCGGTGAGGTCTCAGTGTCTCAGTGGGGGGTCGATGGGGTCTCAGTGGGGTCCCCCCACCCAACACTTAAGAGCCCCCCCCAAAGCCCCGCCCACACCGGTGACCCCACCCCCTTCGGGAAGCCCCTCCCAGCCCCACCCTTACAGGGCAGCCCCTCCCTGTTGCCGAGACCCCGGGGGGGGAGGAATTGGGGGGGGTGGGCAGACCGGAGCGTGGGGTGTGGGGGGGGGGGCAGGGCGGTACCTGGCTCTGCGAGGTGTTGCTGACCCCCCAGACGGTGGTTACCACGGAGAGGGATCCCGGCGGCTGATTGGTGCTCGGTTGCCAGGGAACAGCCTCATATGCAAATGAACCATCACTAGAAAGAAAAACAACTTAATTAGGGGGGAGAGGTGGGGGGGGGGGGCGGCAGGGGAAGGGATGCCACGCGCCGGGCGGCCGTGGGGCGGCACTCACCCGTGCGGTGTGGGCGGCAGCGACGGTTTCATGGGGTTCATGGAGTTCATCGGGCGCTGCGGCGGGCGCTGCGGGACGGCGGCACCGACACCGGGACTGCGGGGCGGGGGGGGGAACAGGAAGTGGGCGCCGGGAGAGCTGCGGGGCAGCGCCGCCCCCCCACGGTGCGGGGAGGTGCGGAGCTCCCGTGGGCACAGCCGCCACCCCCCCCAACCCCCCCACCGCCCCCCCCGGCTCTGGGACTTGGCGTCCTGCCCGGCACGGCACCGCCGGCACGCGCCTGCCCCGCTGCCAGCCCCCCCCCGGGGGGCCCCGACGCGACCCCAACGCTGCGGGACCGAGCCGAGCCGGGGGGCGGCACCAACCCCCCCCCCCACCGCACACACACACGGTGTCACCCCCACAGGGGGTCACCCCCCGGGGGACGGCATCCCCCAATGTCACCCCCTCGGGTCACCCTTGGGAACGCGGCGGTCCCCCCCTCCTCCCTCCTCCCATCGGTGACAGCGGGGCGGGGGAACCCGCGGGGACTTCCCCCGCCCCCCGGAGCTGCCCACCCCCACCCCGGGTATTTCCCACCCCCCGAGTGCAGCGCGACGCTTTCGGTTCCCCCCCGGCCCCGCGCGGGGGTGGCGGGATGGGGGCGGCTGCGCGCGCCGCGCTGTCAGCCGTGCCGGGGGGGGGAACGGACACCCCCGCATCCATCCCCGCAGTCCGACGCACCGGGGGGGCTCTCGGCCCGGCGAACGCCGCTCCCGACTTGGGGGTCGCGGGGCGATTTTCAGCCGCAGCGCCGCTCCGCGTCCCTTGCGCGCGTCCCTTCCCCCCCCAAAATGTGTCCCCGCGTCCCCCCCCGGCCCCGGCCCCGCTCTCACCGTGCCGAGCGGCCCAAGATGGCCCTGGCGGCGCCGTGCGCGCGCGGCTGCGCGGAAGCTGCGCGGGATTTTCAGCCCGCGCGCGGCCCCGGCTCCATAGCGCGGCCCTGGGGAGGGGGGTAGGGAAAGGGGGGAAGGGAAGAGGGGGGGGCGCGGGGCGGGGCGGGGCGGGGCCGAGCCGGGCCGAGCCGAACCGGGCCGAGCCGAGCCGAACCCGCGCCGCCGCGCGCCGCGCACAATGGGGCCGAGGGCTCATCTGTATGCGCGGCCCCGCCCCCCCCACGGCCCGCCCGGCCCACCCCTCCCTCACCCCCCCCCTTCCAGGCGTGGGCAGCCGCGCGCCGAGCGGAGAGCGGGACACGGAGCGGGGGGGCACTGCGTCAGGGGGCGGCGCGGGGGGGCACCGGGTGTGTGTGTGGGGGGGGCTCCCTCGAGACGGCACCGCACCGACGTGTCACAGCCGGCAGTGGGCAACGGGGATTTGGGGACCGCAGGTGGGCAGCGGCGATTTGGGGTCCCGCCGCCCCCCGCCCCACCAGCAGCAGCGCCGTGGGGCAGCGCGGCCCCGCGTCACCCCGTCCTGCCCCCAGCGAGAGGCAGCCGAGAGCCGCGGGGCTGGGATGGAGAGCCACGAGTCCCCAACCGCACCGCGACCCCGAGCTTTGGGAGCAAGGGGCCGAACGTCCCTGCACGTGAGCAAACCCCACCGCTCGGGGGCAGCCCCGCCTCGATGGGGGTCCCAGCCCCAATGGGGGGGTCGTGGCCTCAGTGGGGAATCCTGACCCCGAGTGGGGGGGGGGGGGAAGAAATCAGTCCCAACTGGAGGGGTCACAGCCCCAGTGGGGGATCTCGGTCTCAGTGGGGGGGTCCCGGTGCGGCGGCACACACGAGGCGAGGCGTTGGGTTGACAAGGCGTGTAGTTTAGGACGGAGGCGGGAGGCGAGCGACAGACACACAGACAGACGGACAGAGCCACGCGCATGCTGCAGCGGCCGCGGGGGGGTGAGGGTGGGGGGGCTCAGGCCAGGTCCTTGAAGGCGTCCAGGTTGAAGGCGGTGTCGAGCAACCGCTGCAGCTCCGTCAGGTGCGTCTTCTTGTTGCCGGTGGCGGGGGCGGCTGCCGGCTCCCGGCCTGCATACCTGCGGGGAGAGGGAGGCTGGGGGTGGCTGGGACGGCCCTGGCTGCAGCGCTGCCCCCCGGGACCCCCAGCTCTGCCGTTACCACACGGGCTTGGCGCGGTTGATGGTGGTGCGCAGGCGCGGTTTGACGTAGTCGTAGTAGCCCTGGTTCTTGTGCTCCTCCTGGCACCACACCAGCTCGGCGTTGGGGTATTTCTGAGCTTCCTTCTGCAGGAGGTCGAAGGGGAACGGCGACAGCTGCGGGAGGATGGGGGTTGGCGGCAGCCGGCGCGGCAGCCATCGCTGCGGGCTCAACCCGGGCACGCCGGGCTCACCTGCTCCACCCTGGTGATGGCCACGTCTGCCTCCATGTTGCGGGCCTTGCGCTCCCGCGTCAGGTCGTAGTAAACCTTCCCGGTGCAGAACAGCACCCGGCGGACGCTCTGCGGGCTCTGAGCTGCGGGGCCGCTGTCGGGGATGACCCGAAGGAAATTGGTGCCTGTGGAAAGACGGAACCCCACGGTCACAGCGCGGGGAGAATGCGGCAGGGCTGCAGAACGGGGAGGTGACCACAACACCCTTCCGTGCCACATCCGAAAGGATTTTAGGGATCCAATCTGCTGCAGCGCAAGGGTGGCCAGCGCGGGGATGCTGCCAGCAGGACTTTACACCACACAGCTGCTGCCCTTCACCCCCCAGGAGGGGAACGCGGCCCGTACCTGGCAGCATGTCATCGAAGCTGGAGCGCGCTTCGGGATGGCGCAGCAGCGACTTTGGAGTGAAGATGATCAGCTGCAGGGGAAGGAGAGGCCAAGCAGGTGGTGAGCAGTGCCAGAACTCCTCGCCCCGAGCAGGGAGCATGGCTGCCTGTCAGTGCCCTCCCTCTGCTTGGCTGGGAGCAAACAGGAGGGCACATGGGCCGCTCCATTTGCCCAAGGACAGCGGCGGTTTTCAACCCAAGAGCCTTCTTCCCTCCCTCCCCGCAGCGAGCAGCCCGCAGCACCCGGTGCACCCACAGCCCCAGCGCCGGGCACTGACCGGTTTGCGGAAGGGCAGGAGGATCTGACGCCGCAGGACGTGGAAGAAGTTGGCTGGAGTGGAGCAGTTGACGACGATCCAGTTGCAGTCGTACAGCTGGCGCACGTCGAAGTCGTCCAGCTTCTGCCTCAACAAGTGTGGGTCAGGGGGTGTCGAGGAACAGCAGCACCCAATGGCTCCGCAGCTCCGGGCGCACAGCCCTGCTGCCCCCCCAGCCCCCTGCTGCCCCCTCCCAAAGCACATGGGGACACACAGAGAGCACAGCACTTCTGTGCTCCCAGTGTGGGATAACGCCTTCCCTGCTGCACTGCACTGCTGCTGAGGACAGCTTGGCATCACGTCGTGCTGCACTGAGCCCACCCCAGGGCCACCCCCAACCCTCGAGCTCTATGGAGGAGATCGGGGCCCAGCAAGGCCCCGGGGGGGGATGAGCAGGGGGTCGGGCTGAGCCCCACTCACAGGGAAGACGTCGGGATCATCGTTGCACATCTGCAGGAACCGCTCAGGACGGGCAGATGAGTGCTCAGGGCCCTGCAGGTGGAGCCAGGCAGAGTGAAGGCACAGCCAGGCTGTCACGAGCTGGGAGGCAGCCGGGGGTCTGGGGGGGGGGTCCTCACCATGCCCTCCATGCCGTGGGGGAGCAGCAGGACGATGCCGTTCTGCCTGACCCACTTGGCTTGCCCGGGGCAGATGAACTGGTCAATGATGCACTGGGCGGTGTTGTGGAAGTCCCCAAATTGGGCTTCCCAGAGCACCAGGGCATTGGGGCTGGCCATGGCAAAGCCCAGCTCAAAGCCTGCAGGAGGGGTAAGGGGGGTGTTAGGGGGAGGGGTGGGGGTATGGCCCCCTGGGCACAGAGTCACACTCACCCAGGACACCGTACTCAGACAGAGAGCTGTTGCAGACGGTGTAGGGAGCCTGGTTGGGCCACAGGTGGTTCATTGGGATGCAGGTCCTCTTGTCCACGTTCTGGTCGTGCAGCACATGGTGGCGATGGCTGGAAGAAGGGGAAGGGTAGCATTACCCCCTGCCAAACGCAGGCTGCTGCTTTGTGGGCGTCTCATTTGGCCATTCCCCTTTCCCGGCTGCTTTGCCAACAGGGGATCATGGCGCAGGGTGGCAAAATAAACAACCCAAAGGACAAAGGCCGTGTAGTTTGGGATCCCTTCCAGAGGCTGTGGGGCCGAGCACAGCCAGCACTGCCTCACCTGAAGGTGCCCCTCTCGACGTCCTGCCCGCTCAGGCGGATGTGGATGCCCTCCTTCAGCAGGGAGCCAAACGCCATGTACTCAGCCAGCGCCCAATCCACAGTCCTGTTCTTCACCATCTCCCCGCGGGTCTTCAGGATTCGGCTCAGGCCTGCCGGGACAGGCGATGGTTTGTGGTGGTGAGAACACCTCCATCCCCAAATCTGCCCGTGGGCTGACAATGTGTGCACACCCTGGGGCAGAGGAACGCTCCCTCTGGGCAGCTCCAAGGACGAGCTGCTCCTCGCGCTCTTCCCTTAATTAGCCACAGCTCCCTTTGAATCCCTCAGTGCTCCAGCCCTCTCCCACACCTTCTCAGGAACAAGCACGTGGCTCCAGCGAGCTCCTACCTCCATGGATGGTGAAATCCTCCACGGGCACAGAGCTGGCCACTTGGCCGATGTGCGTCAGGTCCTCCTCGTTCAGCCCGGTGGAGGGGCAGCTCATGCTGCGGGGTTGGCCATCCAGAGTGAAGAAACCTGTGGCCGGAGGAGCAGCCACGGTGCTGCAGGGCCATGCCTGGCTCCACCAACACCCCGAGGACAGAAGCAGGGATGCCAGCATCGTGCCCTCACCCCATGAGCATGCATTTGCTGAAAGCCAGCTGACAGGGCACCAGAACCCCAGCAGGCTCTGGAGAAGCCGGGCTATGCACTAGCTGAAATGCTGCCAGCAACTTACCAGGCCAGGGGGAGTCCAGCCAGTGCTTGATGTGCAAGATCTTTTCATCCTTGGATCTTGCATGGGCCTCCTCACAGATCTTATCATACTTGGCGATTTCCTCCTGCGAGGCAGAAGCAGGCAGAGCTGTGTTACTGAGGATGCTCCAAACAGCAGTGCTGGCATGAGATCAGGGGCTCCTGGGCTCAGAGTGGGTCTCTGTACCAGGCAGCCCCTGGGGGCCCTGCAGCTCAGCCCCAGCCCTCCCAGTGCTGCAGGGAACAGCTCTGGAGCAGCTCAGCACTGCAGAGATCAAGGGGCAGCCTGGGAGCGAGATGGGAACAAGATGTTCCTGCTCCCAGCTGGCACAGCCCACAGCAGAGCTGCAGCTCCCAGCCCAGCCACTGCTCACCCAAGTGCAGCACAGCTCTGCCACCTTTAGGTGAGTGGCGATGGGCCCACGAGCTGTCACCACAGCTCTGAACCAACCGAGCAGCCTCACGAGGCTCTGAGGCAGCCAGGGCAGGTCTGTGTGCTCGGTGCCCTGCAGCCTCCCCATTGTGAAGATGAGTGCACACCGTTCCCTTGGAAGGTGCTGGGGGGTGCCAGCTCCTCCACCCCCCATCCTACACCCCCCAGTGCTGCCCAGCTGCACCCTGACCCCAGTGACATACCTCGTACTCTGGCTGATTTACCACCCCCTGTGAAATTAGGAGCTCAGCGTATTTCTGTAGCACTGGCTTCTGCTTCCGGATCTGTTTGTACATCAGGGGCTGCGTGAACATGGGCTCGTCCATCTCGTTGTGCCCGTTGCGCCTATAACACACCTATGGGAAGGAGGGAGCCTCTGAGAGCAGCCCTGCAGCCTGCGCCTCGCAGAACCACAGGGTCTGTGTGCTATGGAAAGTCCAAAGCAGCCCAGGAGGGAGCAGCTCTGCCCTGCTCAGCGCAGGGCACGAGGGCAGGCATAGAGACAGAGACAGTGCTTCTTCCCCAAGTGTTAGTACCTAACCGTGACCTCACCTAAACCCTCTCTTTCCCTCCCCTGAAACTGTGCCCCAAAGGCTGGAGGAGCCTCAGCTTTCAGACAAAGCCTGGTGCCGCCTCCTTACCAAATCCACCACCACGTCCTTATGGAAAGTGCTTCGCCACTCCGCTGCCACATTGCACACATACACCACAGCCTCGGGGTCGTCTGCGTTGACGTGGAAGATGGGAGCATTGACCACGCGGGCGACGTCGGTGGGGTACGGAGAGGAGCGGGCCATGCGCGGGTCAGTGGTGAAACCAATCTGTTGGGGAGGACAGGATTTGGAACAAACTTTGCTGCCTGCAGGTCCTGGCTGGCACTGAAGCCGGGCAGGCACCAGGCCAGGCATATTCCATCAGCTTGCATGGCGCCTGGGGAATGCAGCTGACTTCCAGGCCTTGAGCCTGCACCGAGCTGGGCTTCCCCAGCTCCAGCCCAGCACTGGAGCCGTCAGCATCTCCCCTGGTTTTGGGCAGCTATGCCCTTTACCTGGTTGTTGACCACGACGTGCACGGTGCCATGAGTGGTGTAGGAGGGCAGGTCGCTCAGGTGGAACGTCTCATACACGATTCCCTGCCCTGCAAATGCTGCGTCTCCGTGCAGGAGGATGGACATCACCTGCAGGGCGAAGGCACTCAGCGGCACTGCAGCCATATCTCAGCCCCATGGGAGAGTCCAATGATTTCCCACAGTGCTTGAGTGGCAGCTGCTGCAATCCCTGCGGGATGCTTGGGGCCATCGTCCCACTCCAAAACCCTCTGCTCCACAGCTCCAGGGACTGAGTAGGGAAAAATGCACCTTTCCTGCATGCTTTCTCCCCAAAAGAAGGAGCGTGCTGTGGCAGAGCTCGCTGTGCTCGCTGCTCGCTGCTCTAGCCGGGGGCTGCCTGAGGACGCTGCCTGCCAGGCGAGGACAGAGCTTCTCTATTTATTCCCAACCCTTGCAGTGTGGGAGGAAGGGAAGTACTTTTGATCTCACCCTTCCACTTCTCCTGAGTGCCACAGGCGATGAATGAGGCAGTGAGATTGGGCACAAACCTCCCCGGCACGTGGACGCAGCTGTCCCGGCACAGTGCCCCCAGCACTCCCACCCCACACACAGTGAGACCCTGCAGCGTGGAGCTGAGCCCTCCCAGCCCTGATGCTGAGCCTACGGGGATGGGAACGCTGCTTGGGGTCAAGCCCTCACAGGAGCCATCAGCAAAGACTGGGGGGAGACATGGGAGCAGCTGTGGTGACGGCAGTTTGTGTACCAGCCCCTCGGTGCCACCACCCCACGCCGTCTCCCTGCTCACCTTCTTCCCTTCCGTGTCCCCGCAGTAGAACTGCTCTGCTTTGGTCTTGCCTTGGACCACGGGGTCAGCCGCCTCCAGGTGGGAGGGATTGGCCACCAGGGACAGGGTGATGTTCCTGTCGGTGACGCGGTTGATCCTGCGGTGGTACATCCCCAGGTGGTATTTGACGTCACCGGAGCCCTGCCGGAGGGATGGGGGTCATGGCGGTGCAATGCAGAGCTGCTGGCAGCGGTGTGATGCAGCTCACAGCACCACGGCCTGCAGGCTGCTGAGGGGATGGAGTGGAGGAGGACTCACCTCATCGGCAGCCTCCAGCTTGGAGTCGAACTGGCAGAAGATCTGCTCCAGCTCCTTCCTGATCACGTTGGCAAGGACATTCAGGCGCCCTCTGTGAAAGCAACGCTGCCGTCGGTGAGCAGCAGGCAGCACAGCCCTATGCCTCCCCCACCAGAGAGCAAGGGGGCAGCCCTACAGCCCCGAGCTGTGGGGAACAAGGGGAGGGGATGGGGTCCTGGGCTATAACACATCCTTTGTCCCTACAGGGATGGGGACGCCCTCTGTGCCCTCCCTGCCGCAGCAGGGCCAAATCCCACCCTCACATTGCAGCCCTGCTCAAACGAAGCTCCTTCTGCCAAAGCACAGAGCGGGCTCTGCAGTGCCATTCCATCTCTTCTCCCCAGAGCCCTTCTGTCCACTCAGATGGAGCTGCTGAGGTCCGAGCTGGGCTGCTCACCCTGCAGAACCAAACCCCAGGGCATCGAACACGGCAACACCTACCTGTGGGGCATCCCCATGATCACATAATCCACTCCCTTCTCACTCGACTTATCAATGATGGTCTTTAAGGCCGGGATCAGCACTTCACAGCCCTCCAGACCAAAACGTTTCTCGGAAGACCATTTCCGATGGAGAAACTCCTCAAACCTGGAAGGGGGAACAGAGAGAGGACCTTACCAGGGGGCACAGCCCCTGCTCGCCCCATGCCTCCTCCTGCTGCCCAGCTCCCTGCTCCCACCCTGCGTGCACACTGAGTCCATGCTGTGCTGTTGAACACCACCTTATTTTTAGCTGTTTTCTGCCAGCATCATCTGTCTGCAGGCTCTGTGCCAGCGCTCTGGCGGCACCTGAGTGAGCCTGCGTCACAGATCTGTGGTCAGCCCAGCCTGGAGGGACCACACAGATGACGCCAAGGAGGGGCGATGCAGGTGGTGACCGTCCAGCTAGGGCAGCCATCCAGCAGGAAATAAATGGGGGAAAATGGGGCAAAATGGGGGCCCTGGCAGGGTACCTGGTGGAGCGGACCAGGCGTGCCAGCAGTGTTCGCTTCTCCTCGTTGGTGAACTGCATGATCCCCGGGGTCTCGAACTTCTGCCGGATCCACTGGCACTGCTCCAGGTCGTTGATGAACATGAACTCCACGCCGATGTGCTGGCAGTAGGCCATCTGCCCCGGAGCATTGCACAGCTTGTCAGGCACCGGCAGGAGCCGCACACATCCCCAGCCTGCTCCAAGCCAGCTCCGTGTGGTGCCAGGGGATCCCTCGGTCTCCTCTTTCAGCACCCAGCAAGGCGAGCAGTGAGCTGCACCTCCCAGGAGTCACCCAGCACACTGCCTCACCCCAGCGCTCAGCACAGGTCCCTCTCTGCCTGCATGTGCAAAACTCAGCCTCTGAGCGCTGCACCGCACCTCAGGGTGCTTTCAGACCCCATTTGTTCAGGTGGGGAATGAGGAAAACCTCCCAGAATCAGGGCCTGCCCTGCTTATCTCCGTCCTGAGGTCAGCCAGGAACGGGGAGCGAGAGGAAACAACCCGCAGCAAAGCCACAGTGCTGCTGCAAACAGCTCTTGTGCTGCTCTGCCTGCAGACACACAGCCCTCACCTCCAGGCGGCGGATGATCTCCCGGAGCGGAAGAGCCGACTCATTTCCTCCGATGAAGGTGGTTGTGGGCAAATGGAAGACCTTGTCGAGGTCGGACTCATCCAGCCCGTAAAATCCTGCAGGGTTGTGGTGGGTGGGACGAGCGGAAGCAGAGAGAAGGAAGGGATGGGGCCGGGGGGGGGTCAGCCGCAGGTGGGGAAGGGAGGAGAGGAGAGGAGAGGAGAGGAGAGGAGAGGAGAGGAGAGGAGAGGAGAGGAGAGGAGAGGAGAGGAGAGGAGAGGAGAGGAGAGGAGAGGAGAGGAGAGGAGAGGAGAGGAGAAGGGGACAAAAGCGGCACAAAACCCAAAATGAGCACGGAGGAGGTTTGAGTGCAAGAACCAAGCAGCAATTAACACCGAGCACGCGACAACGAGGTTACAACGAAAGGCAACGGAGCAATAGGTGTGTGCACATCAGAGGCCCCAGTGCTGCTATGGGGAACGCTCCAACTCGGGGTGAAGCATCGCCGACCGCGCGCCAAAGGGCCCAGAATAACCTATTGAGAGTCCTGTGCTGCACGGGGTTGGGGCTGTCGGGGTGCATACCTCCCACTGTTAGCACTCTCAGTCGCTCCTTGAACACTGCGAGGTCTGGGGTGGGCGGGGGGTGCAGAGGGAGAAGACAGAGAGACGCAGTCAAAGTTAGTAAAGGAAAAAAACCGCGAGGAGAACAGCCATGGAAAAACACGAGTCTAAAAAAATGACATAGAAAACAGCATTCAGAGTGGGAAGCACTGGAGGCAAAGAGGGGTGGGGTGGGAGGACGATGGCTGCGCTACGTGGCAAAGGGGTCCTGGTGGCAAATGTGCTGGGGAGGGAGGGGGGGGTGGGAGGGGGCATCAGACACTGGGCAGCAGTTGGGCTGCATGGGTTGAGGTCTCCTCTGGTGTGCAGCACCTCCAACTGCAGGCTGAAGAACGGCCCCAAGGGGAGCAGAGGGCTTTGTGGGCACAGCTGATGTGTGCCAAAGGGTCCTTCCATGGACAGACAGACAGACACGCAGCAGCTCTCCATCTCCTGAGCAGGAATGGGGCTGAGCACAGTTAGGGGTTCCCCTGCACGGGATGCAGCACTCCTGCATTAACCCAAAGGTCGCCCTGATGCAACCACAGCTTCCAAACCCAACAGCAGGGAGCTGCTCGACAAAAGGCAACTGAGACAAAAGATCAGCTTCAGAGATGAGGCACGCAGCTCCTGAGATGCGCTCAGTCAGAGCAGAAGCTGCTCGCAGCACAGCTCACACCGCGACAGCTGACCTTTAAGGATTTCAATGTGCAGGAATAGGAAACAAAAGATTGTTTCCAGAGCAAGTCTACCAAACACTCCTCTTATTAACTGCTCTGCAAATTAACTACAGCTCAAGTGTTAGGAAATACTCCTTCCAAGCAAAAAGCCAGCAGGACTGGCTTAGAAATTGGCTTTCTCTACAAACAACAGGCTACAGTGGATCTTTGGCACTGGCCAGAAAATCTGCCCTTGTCTTCCTGACAGCACCCAGCCATGAGGCCGGGCTGCAGGCAGCATCCCACAGCACTGAGCCATGGGATCCCAGTGTGGTTGGACTGAAGGGACCTCAGGCTGCCCAGGGCTCCATCCACAGCCTCGGGCACCTCCAGGGTTGGGGCACTCACAGCTCTGGGCAGCAGTGACAGCTTCTGGTGAAAGGATTTCCCCCTCACACTGACCTACACCTGCAGCACTCTGGCTGCAGCCCCCCATCCATCCCCCTTCAAACCCATCTCTCTCCACGTCAGAGATGTGCTGCAGCCCCTCAGAGCACCGCCTCTCCAACCACCTCCTGCAGCACCTCTTGGGCTGCCAGTGGGAAACATCACCCAGCAGTGCCATGGGGACCTGGGATGCGACGCAGCGTGCATCCTGCCCCGTGCAGCTCATCCACTGCACGCTCTGCAAGGACAGCACGGCGTGGGGAAGCTTCCATGTGGGGAGGCAGCACTGCTGGCTCGGCAGTGATGAGGCCGTTGCCAATTAAGGAAGAAGTGCTGCATCGAGCCATGTGGGACTGCTGCTGGGCTGGGCTTGGCTGCATATTGCAAGCAGGGGATGGCAGCTCTCCTCCCAGCTGCTGTGTCTCTGTGCTGCTCTGCTCAGCACGAACAGTTTTATTTCAGGATCCATGGGATGAGGTTTTGCATCTGGTGCTCCTGATGGGACACACAGCCTCCTGTGGTTACACACAGCTGAGGCAGCCGATGCAACCCAGCCCCGGTGCAAACCATCAGCTGGCAGCAGCAGCACGGCTCGCTCCTTGCTCTCATTATGCACTCCTGGTAATTAAAAAGACACTGGGAGCCACGGTGCCAAATCTCAGTGAGAACACTGCAAAGCCCTTATGGCAACCACCCGGCTGTGGCACAGAGGTCAGGACCGACCCAGGCAATGCAGCATGCTCCAGCTGGGACAGGGCTGCACTGTCCAGCCACACAGGGAGCATCCTGAGGACCACTCCTCCATCCCAGCCCTGCAGCACGACGCTCGGTGCAGTCACCCACCCACCCAGACGTACAGACACACACAGACAGAATTCAGATCGGCTGTTGTAGCTGTGCGAGGTTAGTGATCATCGCTGCGCTCTACTCTAGGTTAGGAGCATGCCTTGCAGCAAAGGACCGGCCCTGGAAGCAGCAGCGGGGTGAAGGAGCTCACTGCTGCTGTGCTGAAGAGCACTGAGCGTTAGGGCTTCTCCCCCCTCTGTGCCACACACGCATGCATCCCTCACTCCAAAGCAGGGGAACTTCCACCCCTACCCAGGTGGGAACGCATCCCAAAGCTTCCTTGGCACAATCACTGGCAGAGCTCAGAGCTCAGCAATGGGGAGTGGTGGTGGCCAGGGGGGGGCAGAGCTGCTCCGCCACCGCTGCGCTCCCCAAACTAATCTGCAGCCATCGTTAGGAAGGAAACTTCAGACCTGTCCCCTGCACTGGTGAAGCGCTCTACCTACAAAGCTGTGAGAGAGAGAGGAGCTCAAGCAATGCAGCACTAACTGCTCTCAAAGCCCTCACCCAGTTTGTCTGTGGATGTGATAATATCGGCTGGAACAGATGAGTCCAGATCCGCATCCAGGATGCCCAGGGGGTCGAGTTGTGCTACATGGTGCCCTCGAATCTATGAAATGGGCCGGGAATGGAGGGGAGAACAGGTACCAGGAGGGAGAGGGGAGAGGGAGAAAAACAAAAGAGGGGAGGGGTAAAAAAGTTAAATTACATTCGAATTAATTTGCAGAGTAATTCTCACCGACGTTTGGAGAAACAGTTACAGGTGCATCATCAAAATTTACACAACTAATGCCGAGAGGATCGAGCTTTGCAATGTGATGGCCCCTGACCTGGAAGCAACAATACAGATTAGTCATTAAGACGAACTAATTGAAGAGATGTTCCTTAAAATAATAACCCAAACAACGCAACCTCATGAAGATTCCCTCCTTACATCACCTGTGGAGCTGGCCAGGAAAGTCCCAGTCCCACTCCATGGCTCTGAAGCCTGGAGCAGCTCCCAGCACAGAACTGGGAAGGGCCCAGCAGCACTGTGCCTCTGCCACCCACTTACCTGTGCCTGCCCACAGAGCTCAGCAGTGCTCAGCAACCAGAGCTGCACTCTTCAGCCTGAAAATCCTCCTTGCTACCCCTGACACCGCTGAGACTTTCTTTCCCACACTTACTGATGTCCAGTGCTTACTGCTTTTCTTTTCAGTCCGTACTGCTATTGTTTTGAACACTCATGGCTTTCATTTCCAATACTCAGTGCTGCCCTCCGGATCCATGATGCCCACTGGATCGAGTTGTGTTATGGGATGCCCCAAAATGGATGAAAAGGGCTGGGAATGGAGGGCTATCCCGAATCTCAGGGTCAGCAGTTCCAAGGCTCAGTGGCCGCAGTGCCCTCCCAAGTTGGGTTCCTCCATCCAAGGTCAGCTCAGGTACAGTGGGAACAAGGAGGGGGTCTTCTCCAGTGCTTCTTTTCTTCCTCTTTTTTCCTCCCCCACCCATTTTAGCACACAGAACCCCAAGGCAGCAGTGGCAGCAGTCCCATCATGCAAGTGCCATGGCCACCTCCACCACAGGGACACAGAGACAGATTGTTTTCCCCAGCCCTAACAAGACCACGGTCGTCATTTTAAAGGAAATAATGAATTGGGCTCCCAAGCACTGCTACAAGGTAGGAACAGACCGGTGCTGGTGCCAGCAGGAGCCAGCACAGGGCAGGGACACCTCTCACCTATCCTTACAGGGCCTCTCCAGCTCGATCTGGTTTTGGAAATTAATTGCCTGCTGGTTAAGTAGGTCACATACCACAGGTAGGGCTGCCGGCCCTCACCCACCTGCATGCCTCCCTGCCTGGAATCTCCCCACTACGGCTGCAGCTTTCTCAATCCACATCAGAGAAAGCAGGTCAAGAGCAACCACCTCCCAGCACGGCTGCTGCGGGGGCTGAGATAGCAGAGGGAGTGCACAGGGCTCAGGGCTTCGTGTGCACGTTGCTGCTTTGGAAGCGACTGCCTCCAAAAATGCTGCATTCAGAAGCCAGCGCTGCAAGGAGCCAGCATGGTGCTCAGCTCCCATGCTACCAGCACAGTGCAAGGAGCTCACAAACAGCCCAGGAAGAGCAGTGCAGTGCTCCAGAGGTGAGCATGGCTGGGCAAACCAACAGTGAAAGAATGATGGAAAGAATGATGGCCACAGGAATGCATCTCAGTGTTCTCCTGAGCTAAAACACCAGCCCTGGGTGCGTGCTGCTGAGGTTTCCTTTCTGCTAGGAACTCATCTCTCCCCAGAGGTTGATTTTGGCAGCGTGGCTCCAAGCTTCAGCACAGAGCACCACAGCCCTCATCCATTTGCAAAGAGCAATGTTTCCTGAAGTGCTGTCAATCTTCTCCTTCGAAGCACAGAAGCAGCACGGCTGTCCTATGCTACTCCTGAGCAAGAGGAGGTGGAGGCAGAGCCCGGAGCTCCCATGCAGCACTCACACCCAACCCACCTGGCTGGGAACGGCCCCATCCCCGCAGCTCCTGGCCTGGGCTGAGAGCAAACCATGCTGCAGCAATGGCTCTGGTGGGGTGGCAGTGGCTTTAAGCTTCCTATTGTCTGGCAGTGTTACATTGAGGGGTTGTGCACACATGGCAGCGTGGAGCTGTCGGGAAGGATGCAGAGGGCAACGTGGTGCCCAGCGCAACGCTGTGTTCTTACCTGATATGCCCTGATAAGAGATTGCACTGCCAGATGGTCTTCCACCAGTTTGTCTACGTTGGGCTGTGCTTGAACCAGGAACTGTGCTTGGGACAGTGCGGAAAGGCTGGAGCTCAGCGGGGGGGGGCTTTGGTAAGCAGTGCCTGGAGCAGCTCCGGCGTTGGCGTTGCGAAAGAAGATGTCCCATGACTAGAGGGGAAAAAAAGGGACGGATCAGCAGGTGCAACCCAAATGTCTCCAGTGCAAAACTCCTCCCATGGAGCAGACAGGACAGTGACAGGAGCCCACAGGTACCCTGCTGCCTTCCTAGGGAAAAATACAACATCAACAACAAGGTGCAGTGCTGCCCCAAGCACTTTGATTTGGATTTTTAGAGACCGCTGACAAAAAGATGAAGCTGCACGCAGACAAGAAAGGATTCAAGCTCTTTCAGCCCTTAGGTTATGCAGTCCTCCGCTTCCCACCCAGGTCTCCTCCTCACTTTCCCCCCATCTCCCAGCACTGCTGATGCTGGCACTCAGCCCCACCATGCTGCCCCATGGCTGCAGCAGCACCGCTGCTCTCAGCCCCTCCCCAGGGCTTGGAGGGCCCAAATCCCAGCACAGGGCACCCTCCACTCTTGGGTTTTCTTTGTTGTTCTTTTCCTTTCCAATCTCTTTCCCATTCATTTCTCATTCCTTTCCCCTTCCCCTTCCTATTCCCTTCCTCTCCCTTTCTTATTCTCTTCCTTTCCCTGTCCCCTTCCTTTCCCCTTCTTTTCCCACCCCCTTCCCATTCCCTTCCTTTACCCTTTGTATTCTTTTCCCTTTACCATTCTTTTCCACTTCCTGTTCCTTTCACCTTCCTATTCCTCTTCCTTTCCCATTCCACCCCTACCCCATTCTACTCTCCCCCCAGGCCCAGCCAACACATCCCACAGCCACCCAAACACCCACAACCACAGAGACAAGCCCAGACACCAGCTCTTCTGCTGGCTACAGAAGTACAGGTGAGGGTGGCCAAATCACAACGAACAGAGGCTTCAGTGTGGGGCTGGGGCAGAAGATGGGGTTTCCCCCTGGTACCTGGGAACAGGAGCTGCAGCCTAACCTTTGCAGGCAGCTCTGAGCACACTGCAGTGACCCAGCCTGTGTGCCCCAGCTATTTCCAGCCTCCCCAACTCACACGGACGCCCAGCACGTGGTTGCATAGAGTGAACAGATTTAGAAGCAGGTCACGCTGGAGGAACATAAATAAAATCTGGAAAAACCTGGAGCTGTAACTGATATCCATGCAGCTGATTTCCCTCGATGGTAAAAATAATAAAGAAACAAAATAAACAAACTAAACCCAGCACCTGACTGTGCTGCCATTGTTTCCTGCTGAGGGGGGGAGGGCTGCCTGCAGCTCCCAAAGCGATGCCACCATCCTGTCCCCTCCTGTCCTAAGCTGCTGCCTCCAATTCTGGCTGCTGCAGAGCAGGACTGAGACTCCCCGCTCTGTTTTCCAGTCCATTACCCAGCCTTCACCCTCCAAAGACGTGCAAGGGAATGCAGCATCTGCACCCAATGAGGGGGGAGAGACAAGGAGGTTTGCTCTCTGCTGCCAGCAGGGCTGGCGCCCACGTGGTTCCCAGCATCCTGCATGCCCTGTGAACACCCTGTGTCACCCCACGGCCAAGCCTTGATGCAAGAAGACTTCAGAGCTCACACATTGAACCAGGCTGATCTTCCATCCACCCTTGAAGTTTTTGAGGACGGTGCAAGGATTCCTGGGTTGAAGCAGCCTGGGATGGCTCCTGCAGGGCTGCTGGGCATGCTTTGCACCCCGGCAACAAATGCAGCATGAGAAAGGAATTATGGTGAGGAGCACAGGTGTGTCGAGCAGCGCAGCCCTACTGCTCCACTGCTGAGGGTCAGTGGAAGATGGGGCAAAGCAGGACCAAGTGGGGCACTGCAAGAGGAACAAGGTTAAGCAGCAGCACCCCAAAACCACACATCTTTTCCTTCCCCGCGGTCACTTTTCACCTGGAATCACCCAATCCTCTGCACCCAGGGAGCTGCTGCCTTCGTGATCTCCGTTCTGACACTGCAAACCTTTGCCTCTTGGAGATGCACTTTGCTTCAGGTCTGAAAGCAAAAGCTCAGCTGTGAGCTCTCCAAGCAGGGCGCGGTACAGCGCAATCAGACTTTCACTGAACGCCTCATTGCCCAACGTAATGGCAGGGCACACGGGGCTGCAGGCCAGGCCCCCAGTGAAAGCAAAATGCAGGAAGAATGAGGGCAGGCCAAGCCCTGCTAAGGGCAGGGGGAACCACGGACCACCCTGGCTCAACAGATTGCTTTGGGGTGTGCTCTGAAGCAGACACGAAACTCTGCAGCAGCCACACAACCACCAGGAACAGCGAGAACCTCATCGGGGCACACAGTTGGGAAGGCTAAGATAGTACTGATATCAGCAAGAGCTACAAAGAAAGGGTTCTTTGGGCCCAAAAAAGGACCCAGGAAACTACAGGACTGCAATTCCTGGGAAAGGAATGGGATGGGTCCTCCCAGAAACTGTTACAGACCAAACAACGCAGGCAATGGGAAAAGCCGGCGCCAGTTTACCAAAGGCAAGTCGTGCCAGACCAGCCCTTCTCCAACAAGATAACAGTGTCCCTCCACAGCAGGAAAGCCCTGGGTGTTCCCTGCCTGCACTTCTGCACAGCATTTGATGCTGTTCCCAAAGCCTTTCCTGAACATATCGATCCAACACCGGCAGAAGGAGCAGACCACATTGAACACTGCCTGGTGGGCAGAGGCAAAGCTGGACCCACATCAGCATGGATGTGTTCAGGGGCTGCTTGAGAGCATCCCAGCTCTTCAGCCCCATGGCAAGCAGTGTGTCACCATTCCTTCTGGAAGCAGCAATGGGAAGGGGCCAGCACCAGGGAGGCTCCCAGCAGCCACCAGCACTGGGAACAATTCCCCCCCACCCTCAACTCCTCCCTCCCCAGCTTAGCTCCCATTTGCTCATCTTAATCCAGCAAAGCTCTCTAATGGGAAACTGGAATTCAGATGAAGGACAGAATGAGGAAAAAAGCTTAAAATAATTAAACAAAAAAAACGAAAACAACCCTCCTTCCTCAAATGAAACAAGCACATGAACACGTTTTGCAGTCTCAGCAATCAGTCCCGGATGGAGGAAGTGAGCTTGCCCTGCTCGGCGCCCGGAGGCACGCAGGGATGGGACGGCAGGGAGGTTTCTGGTGAGCCAAGCTCAAAAATCCCAGCTCCTCCCCGGGACAGGCGTGGGGTTTCTGCTATCTGCAGAGATAAGCTGTGGCTGCTGGGTTTGGATGCCGCACCCTCCCAGCTATCAGCTCGGGACACGCCAGTGCCTCCCTGGCAGCACAGTTTTTCCCTGAGGTCCTGGGGCAAGGTATGAAGTCCCCAAGGGGATCTGATGACCTCGTGCTGGGGGAATTATGCAGGGATCAGCAGCACAGGAGCACTGCATGGCTGTGGCTGGAAGCATCTCCAGGCCTCTCAGGTCCCACCCAGATCCTAGCTGGCATCCAGAGCTGGGTTTGGAGATGTCCAAGAGGAGAGCCTGCAGCCACAGGTCCCTCAGTGTCCACACAGCATGCAGGACTGACCCAAACCAGCAGCATGGGCCCTGTGGCTGCTGAAAGGGATCCCAACAGCAGCACCAAAACACAATGGGATTCACCTAGGGCAGGGACAGAGCAAAGCCACAGAGCAAAGCCACAGAGCCACGTTTGTACACAAGTCATGGCAAAGCTCACTGCAAACCTCGGTCAGTGGGACTGAGCTGCAGCCCCGGGGCTCCCGAGGTGCTCAGAAATGCTCTAAGTGACACTTAGAGGCTGTGATGAGCTCTGCAGACTGGGACAGGGCCCTGAACGCACCGCTGGCTGTGGAAGAAGGGAACACAGTGAACTGGTTGATGAGAACTTGGCTTTGACCCTGCCTTAGGGCTTCCGTAGCAGCAAGCAGCCTACAGGCTGTGGTTTGGACACGTAGGGTCAATGCCTCTGAAAACAGCTCATTGCTGACACAAGAGCACGAGATTCCTTCCACATCCCCTGAACCCTGTGTGATAGCTGTATGCTGCTCCACAGCTGCTGAATGAGACTGCCCTGGGAGCACCTCCAGAATGTGCATGAAACCTTTTTACAAATGATGTGGGTAACGCTGAAACGCGTTCCCTGCAGTAACACTTCCTTTGTGAAACGCTGGGGGAAAAACACCATGGGGTTTTCAGAAATCCCCTGACCATCCAGGAGCAAACCCCACAGCCCTGCCTCGCGCTGCAGTGATGCACCAACACACGGCTGTGCCCAACTGCCAGCCCCACTCAGCAGCACTCTGCAGGGCACAGCAAACAGATGTGAAGTGTGAGGAGCACCCTCTCCCTCCTCACCCCCAGAATGAACCCTCCTCAGGAGCAGCAAGGGCTGGAAAGCAGACAGCATCTGGAGCTCAGTAGGGCGGATTCCCTCTGAGGCCATTCCTTGTATCCACGTGTGATCCAGGATGTGGAGAACTCCATGCTGGCTGCATGCAAAGCGCAGGGTGGTCGCTCTCAAGTGGAGAAGCTTCTGGTGCAGCTGCTGCTTTCAGGAGAAGCGCAGTGGGACGGACATCCACACCCAGCTGAATCCTCCTGGGACGCCTGCACTTACCTGCACCCACGGCCACGCACACACAGAAGCGGGGGCAGTATCCCGGAGAGCTTGCTCCTTACCTTATGTACACTTTTGGGATTTTCCAGCCACGCATAGTACATTTCCTCCACATAGTTTGAACTAGTCCCGCTCAGAAAGGGCTCGGCAGCCACCGGCGCGCTGTAGCACCGGATGGGGTGAAACGTCCTGGGTGCTGCCGGCCTCTGTTGGGAAATTGTCTTAACAGTCTGAGAGGCCGTCAGCGGCCTCAGCTTTGCTGCACAAGTCCTTAAGTTAAACATGTTTGTCCGACAGCCTCACACGAGTTCCTGTTGGAATAGAAACGAAAAGAGCTTTAGGAACGGTGCAAGGCAGCGCGAGCACCCTCACCCCTGGCACGAGCTTTGTGAGTGAGCAACAACCTTTGTTCAGGCGATCCCCACCCCGCACAACACCCCGGAGCTTCATATCACTTTATTTCCCATTCCGACGCACTCAGCTGATGTGATGTGACGTGACTGCGGCATGAGAGAGGAACCCCTGCGAGGAGCTGCTGGTGCCCTGCAGTGCCCTGTGCCCACAGCGCATACTGGACACCAGTGCATGGAATGAGAGCCCAGCACAGAAATGTTGGGTGCAGGAGCACAGCCGGTGCTGGGAGCTCCAGAATGCCACCCAAACGGGTGCCAAACCAGCCCAGAGCGGTGCTAACAACTTGATTTATTTCTTACCAGCTGGGTTTTACTGCTGAATGCTGCATTGCCCTGTGCTCAGCTGACCCTGTCCTGTTGGGACACAGGAAAATAGCCTCTGTGTGGTTTGCATAACGAGAGCTTTCTCCTTTGCTCCCTTTCCTACTATGAGGACCGTGGCTGTGAGCAGAGCAAAGCGGCTCTTCCCCGGCCCATTCTTGCCGCATTACTCACCCTGCCTCTGGCCTCCATCCATCTGACAAGGGCCCGGGCTGGGGCAGCCCGCAGTGGGTCTCAGGGAGCAGCAGGGGACGGGGCTGTCCCCCACAGGTGGGGCACCTGCACAGTTTGGGGCTGTGAATGCAGCGAGAGATCAGAGGTGACCACAGCCCACCTTCAATCACAGGGCAGTGGGAAGAAGTGACTGCAGGAAGAGCTCTCCCGACGCCAGAACCACCTCCTCTCTCCCATGGCCCACTCAAACATGGGTCCCCAGGCAGATCCCTTCATCTCTTCCCCACTAACACTGCTGACGAAGGCCAACAACACAGCCCTGGGCAATGAGCTGCAATGAGATCTCCTTGGGCTGCACTGACGTGTAGGACGGTGCCACCTGGCCCTGTGCCTGCCCAGGGCCGTCACGGGGCTGGAGGTGACCCCACAGCAGCAAACCAAGCTTCCCAGCACTATGCGGTTGGACTTGATGATCTTTAAGGTCTTTTTCAACCTGAGCAGTTCTGTGATTCTACAACGGGAGGGGAACGTGGTCCCATTACTGCTGTGTCACCTGCTGGGCTTCCCCATTTGCTTTGCTGAATGCAGTTCTAGCCCCCCAGCACTGCAGCAGCTCCAATTCCCCACTCTAAGCTCAGGATTTTGGTGCAGAGTGTCTGGGTCGATGCATCCGGACCTCTTGAAATAGAGCTGCTGCTGCTGCAAGCAGGGGACGGCAGCACAGCATTCCTGGGCCTTGATTCACAGCAGGTATTAAGGGCAGAGATCTTTGCTCCACAAGATTGCCCAGGGGCAGAAGCAGAGATTCACCACCCCAAAGTTTAAACCACAAAACGTGTGGGGAGAGTTCTGGGCTGACTGAACAGTGTGGGGAAAAAAGCTTTGGGACAAAAGCATCAACAGCAGTGCCCAATCTCAGCTCTGCCAGCCGGCAGCATCACTGCAAAACAGAGGTGTTACTAATGGGGGTCAGCTCCAAACGGGAGACCTGCAGGGAGCTGAGGGCAGCGGGGCATAAACACAGCACACAGACACGGGGCTGCTGTGGGACGGCAGGGGGGAAGGGGATCCACGGCTGCACTGCCAGCTCCTGCAAAGGTCAAACGCCAGGAATACTCCTGCAGACCAAGGGCTGCTACGGGTGAGGGTGCAAAGCAGATTAAGGGCCTAAACGTGATCTCTGGAGCCAGAGCCACAGCGACCTGCTGCAAGAGAAGGTTAACTGGGAAACGCTTTTGAGTTGTAATCCTTAAAATCAAACGGCCACGGAAAGGATAAGAATTAAACTTAGCTGGATCAGAGGGAAAGCCAGGCTGCCGGCTGCTGCACCGGCCCCAGTTTCCACCACCTGCGGGGTCGGAACGGGGCCGGCGGAGCGGCGCAGCCTCAATTCGGGCCGGGTCACGGCACAGCACGGCGCCCGCCCGTCCCTCAGCGAGCACAACGGGACGGGACGGCGGCGCTGCGCCACGGGCGCGGGCTCCCGGCAGCACCCGCGGCAAAGCGGAGCGCGGGGAACGGAACCGAGGTCCCTCCATCAAGCAGGGGAGCGGCGCCGCTCCCGCACCAGGACCCGCCGCAAACCCCGGCCGCACAGCGCGCAGCTCCGCTTCCGGTCCCGGACCCCGCGCCCCCACGTGCGGCAGGTCGGCGGGCCCGGCCCCGCCCCCGCGCCCCGCCCGCCAATCGCCGCCCGCCTCCGCCGCGCGGGCTTCGCGCCCTTCACCGCCAATCGGAGCGGCACGAGGCGCGCCGCCGCCTCCCCATTGGCCGAGCGGCGCTGCCCGTCCCCGCAGCGGCCCCGCCCCCTCCCCCGCCCTGAGGCGCCCGGGCGGCGGCGCCAAGGACACGGCGAGCGGCCACCGCCCCCCGCCCCGCCGGACCCGGCCCGCCCGACCCCGTCGCCCCCCGCCCGCCTCGGCCCGGTCCGGCCCGACCCCGCCCCGCCGTCCCCGGCCCGGTACCTGCCGGCCCGCCCGTGCTCCCCGCTCGCGGCCCCGACTCTGACAGCGGCCCCCAACCGCCGGCTGCCGCCCAGCGTCGCCCCGCCCCGCCCTTACGTCACCGCGTCGCCACGCCCCCACATCAAACCACGCCCCAACATCTAACCACGCCCACTGTAGACCACGCCCCCTGGTTGAGCTGTGCCCCACCGCGCATGCGCGCTGCTCGGAGCTCCGCAGCCGCGGGGGCAGAGCGGGGGCAGAGCGGGGGCAGAGCGGGGGCAGAGCGGGGGCAGAGCGGGGGCAGAGCGGGGGGTCCGCGGCACTTCCACCCCCTTCCCCGGGTTGGGGCATCCGGGTGTGCGGGGCTTCCGCCTTGAGGGCGTTTGCTGTGGGGAAGGAACTGCGCCATGTCGTGAGGACGTCTAAAATGGGGACGTCCATCCGTAGAGACCCTGGTGTGGGGACATCCGCCGTGGGGTCACCCACCTCCGGGGGCAGCCACGGGGATATCCACCGTGGAGACACCTGCCGTGATGTGGGGACATCCGCTGCCACAGGGACATCCACAGTGAGGAAATCCAGCATGGGGACATCCTGGGAACAGAGACATCCTGGTGGGAGGGGACATCTGCTCGTGGGGTGCATAGACATCCACGTGTGACACGGCGGCACAGGGACAGCTCCAGCTCTGAGTCACGTCCTGTGGGGCCAGTGACATCATTTGGGAAGTGAAACGGCCGCAGGAAAACACACAGCCGCCCCACACACGCACATCCCCAGCCAACGTGGCGCAAATGTGTGGGAGACGGTGGGGCGGCCTGGGCATCCCATAGGATAGCAATGGGGATGTGGGGCCTGGGCGGCAGAAAGACCAAGAGGACAGCATCCCAAAGACACGTTCCAAAGTGGGACGTGTGGGGTCCCTGTGGCTGCTGGCAGGAAGCAGAGGGGCTGGGTGGAGAAATGGGACAGTGGCAGCGCTTGCATCACCGGCCCCTTTTGGGGAATCCGGCCTTGCTGCAGCCCTGACGAGAGCTGCCGTCATCTGGGGCATTGGCGGCCATGGGGCATCCCCAGTGTGTCAGCCCAGCCAGCACACAAGAGCTAGACCCCGAGCATTGCCCCACTCTGTGCACCACAATGGCCCCAAAACATCGCCCTGCTGGGCCCCACACCGATCCCAAAGCATCGCCCTGGTGGGCCCCACGCTGATCCCAAAGCATCGCCCTGCTGGGCCCCACGCCGATCCCAAAGCACCGCCCTGCTGGGCCCCACGCCGATCCCAAAGCACCGCCCTGCTGGGCCCCACACCGATCCCAAAGCACGGCCCTGCTGGGCCCCACACCAATCCCAAAGCATCGCCCTGCTGTGTTGTCTACACTGACTCTGAAGCGTGGCCCAACTGAGTCCCACATTGATCCCAAAACATCATCCTGCCAGACACCATGCTGACCTCAAAGCGTGGGCGAAAAGCATGCTCTGAGCTCTACAATAAGCATGGCTCCATTGCATTCTATATCAACCCCAAATGACGGCCCCACTGCAGCTCATGCCGATCCCAAGTCATCGCTCCACAGTACCCCATACTGACCCCAAATCATGGCACCACTGAGTCTCATACTAACCCCAAAACTTGGCCCTACTGAGCCCCAAAGCACGTGCACAAAGCATGCTCTGAGACCTACAGTGACCCCAAAGCACAGCCCCACTGAGCCCCACAGCGCCCTGCACAACACAGCAGAGGTGGTGCCAATGCCCGCGGCGCTGCGTGCTGCAGACACGAAATTCAGCAATCCCCAGGCGTGTTGCGAAACGTGGAAATCCCGCACGGCAGCCGCTTCCTTCCAGCGCTCCTTGAAAATGCGTCGCTCAGCAGCCGGGCTCAGAGCACCCTGAAGGCAGCGGGAGGAGCAGAAGCACAGCACTGCAGACTGCCTTCACCCTCAGATTTCACATTGGGCGCAGAGATGGCGTTTGTTCCCGACCTGGATGTGCTGGAGAGCAGCAGGTGAGTGCTGAGACGGGCTGGGGGCTCACTGCGGGTCTGAGCTTCACGCGGCCCAAAGCTCACCATTCGCTTTGCCTTCCAGCCTCAGCGAGGAGACTTTCTACGGCCCCTCCTGCCTCTGCCTTCAGAAGGTACGGATGGGAGGGCTCGGTGGCTCGGTGGCTCGGTGCCACAGTGCCACGGCAGCGCGGGGTGCTCAACTGCAGCTCTCTCCCTGCAGAAGCCTCGCCTGGATTCTGAGCACACCGCGGTGGGCGTGCAGGTGACAGTGAGGAAGGGCCGCGGCGCCCGGAGCTTCCGGCAGGCTGCCGTGCTGGTGGTGGCCATGACCAAGCTGCTGCGGAGGCCGAAGCACAGGGACTTTGCTGACAGCGACCTGAGCGCGCTCCTGGAGGAGGTTTTTGGTAGGAGCACGGCGCTGGAGGAGGAGGAGGGATGGTTGCTGGGGTGTTGTTGCCACCTGCTGACCTCCTGTCCCCCGCAGAGCCCGTCACCTTCCAGCGGCTGGAGAGCAGCTACGCCGGGGCGCCCGCCTTCCGCTACACCCGCTCACAGTCCTTTGACATCTTCGACATCAACCAGAAGTGTTTCGTGCTGGAGTCGCCCACACAGCTGGTGGCCCTGCACCTCCAGGGGCCCTCCTCCAACCAGAAAGGTGAGGGCACCGCATCCTTGTCCCTGCCCCTACCCCCCCTATCCCTGTCCCTACCCCCCGTCCCCACAGCACGCCCGCTGACCCGTCCCTTCTCCCCACAGTGAGGCTCAACATTGCACTGTACCGGCCCCGAGGCCCACGGGGCAGCGCTGGAGCTGGGCAGACACCAGTGGCACTGGGCATCAAGGGCTACAACCTCTACATGTCGTGCGTGCTGAGCGGTGCCGAGCCCACGCTGCAGCTGGAGGTGAGCATCCCACGTCCCCATCCCGCCCCCACTTCCCCACCCGGCCGCCGCCGCCACCCACTGAGCCTCCCTGCGTCTCCATTGCAGGAAGCCGACGTCATGCGGGACATCGACAGCGCCGAGCTGACCCGCTTCATCTTCTACCGCCTGGACAGCCCGGCCGAGGGCACCACGCGCTTCGAGTCGGCCGCCTTCCCTGGGTGGTTCATCTGCACCTCCCTGCAGCCCCGGCAGCCCGTGAGCATCACCAACCAACCCGACCAGGTCAACATTGCCACCTACAAGCTGCTGAGCAGGCGCTGAGTGCCCGCCCCAACCCAAACCGGCCGGTTGCTGGTTTCCATGCCGTATGTACCGAGTACAAGCCCTGCTGCCCCGCTGTTCCACGTGGAATAGCTGCTCTGGGCCCCGTGGGCCCTAGTCAAACGTTGTTTATGTCTCGTTATGTTTCATTGCTTTTAACTTATGTTTTTACTTATATTATTTACCATAATTACCATGGTTTTTGTTTCATCTCCCCTCCTTGGGGTGGAAGTATTTATTGCGACTGGAGAAATAAAAGAGAAATAAAAGCTTCCCTGTGGACGCGAGTCTCAGCGTGTGCCTCTGGGGGTCGGGGGGGCGGAGGAGAAGCGTTCCCACAGCAGGGAGCAGAGCAGGACCTGGCGGACCACCGCAGGCCGCCTCCTGGGGCAAAGACCGGGGACTACTGAGGGCCTCTTCTGAGCCCCCACCCCCACTCAAAGCCGCCCCTCCGCAGCCCATCTTAAAGACCCCCCCCCCGCCCCGCTCCTCCCCGCCACACCCGCTTTCTCACACAAACGAATGCGATTGGTCGACGCGCCCATCCGGCCCCACCCGTGGCTCCCGTTCTACCCGCCCCATCCGCTCGCTTCGCCCAATCGCAGCTCATCGTCTCCGTCCCGCCCCCCCCTCGGCGTTCTCCATTGGGCGGTTTGAAAGAGGCGGCGGCCAATGGGCGTGGGGTGGCGGTTGGGGCGGGTTGTGGACATGGCGGCGGCTGCGCAAGGTGAGCGCGGGGAGCGGAGCTGCGGAGCGGGGATCCGAGCCCGGCCGGAGGGCCGGAATCAGACGCGGGGGTGCGGGGAGCTTAGGCCGGCTGTGCAGCCCGATCTTTGGGGAGGCGACCTGTGGGGTGACCGCGACAGGAAGCAGCTGGAAGGAGCGGAACCTGAGAGCAGCCCTGCACAGAAGGACCTGGGTCCTGATGGGTGAAAAGCTGAACGTGAGCCAGCAGCGTGTGATCACAGCTCCTGGGCTCCACCAGCAGAGGGGTGGCAGCAGGGACAGGGAGGTGATTGTCCCCCTCTGCTCTGCTCTTGTGAGGCCCCATCTGCAGCACTGCGTCCAGGGCTGGAGCCCCCAGTACAGGAAAGACAGGGAGCTGTTGGAGGGGATCCAGAGGAGCCACAGAGATGAGCAGGGGGCTGCAGCACCTCCACTATAAAGACAGGCTGAGGGAGCTGGGCTTGTTCAGCCTGCAGAAGTGAAGGCTGTGGGGTGAATCATTGCAACCTTCAGTACCTAAAGGGAGCCTACGAACAGGAGGGGAGTCAGCTCTTTGTAAGGGGAGGTGACAGCAGGACAAGGGGAAATGGTTTGAAGTTGGAGGGAAGATTGAGTTTGGATGTCAGGGGGAAGTTGTTTGCTGTGAGAGAGGTGAGGTGCTGGAACAGCTGCCCAGAGAGGCTGTGGATGTCCCGTCCATCCCTGGAGGTGTTCAAGGCCAGGTTGGATGGGGCCCTGGGCAGCCTGGTCTAGCATTAAATGTGAAGGTTGGTGGCCCTGCGTGTGGGGGGTTGGAGCTTTGTGATCCTTGAGGTCCCTTCCAACCCTGGCCATTCTGTGGAATGGGGGCTGCGGAGGCGGGAAGGAATGCGGTGCTGGGGAGCGTTGGGCTGAGCTGGGTGCACCCAGAGCCCCCAGTGATCACTGTGAGTTGGGCCTTACTGCCCTGTGTGAAAGCAGAAAGGTGGAGAGCCAGTCTTTAGGTGATGTGATAGGGATAGGACGAGGGGAAATGGAGCTCGGATGGGGCGGCAGCCTGGGGAAGCTGTGGGTGCCCCATTGCTGGTGGTGCTCACAGGCAGCACCTCACCCGTCCTACAGACCTGCAAAGCTCCACACGACTGAGCTCTGGGCAGCTTCATGCTGTAAGCACCAAACAGCTCTTCTTGTTCCAGTTCCAGCGGGCTGCAGGCAGTGCCTCGTGTGTGCTGGGGGTCTGCAAGCAGCACTGGGCTCCAGCAGGGAGCTCGATGATAATGCTCGTCCCCAGAGCTCTGAGGGCTCTGTGTGCACTACATTTTCCTACTGTCTCTTTGCAGAAGAGCGGAGAAGAAAGCTCCAAGAATACCTGGAGGCCAAAAGGAAGCTGAAATGCCCCAGTACCAAGTAAGTCGGGGTGTGCAGCTGTCTCTGCATCGCCAGCACCTGCCTTCTTGCTCTGTTGGCTCGCTAATGAGAGCAGCCTCGGCCCCATGCCAGCTGTCAAAGCTGAGGCTGGGACAGCTCCTGCAGTGTGCTGGCACTGCTCTGCTGTTACTGGCAGCGTCAACACAGACGTGGTTTGAGTGTTGATATTTCCTGCTCTTTAATACCACGTCTGCTGGGTGTCTTCTGAATCTCCATGAAGCTTTTTCATCCCAGGCTTTGGGTTTGCAGGACAGCCTTTGGTTGCATTACCAGTTCGTGCAGCAGAAAGGCGGTCCAATTTTGAGTGTTGCATTTTAGCAGCCTTCTGGGGTAGCGTAATATTAGGAAGGGACATCTTCAGCCCATTTAAAAGCAACCGGAGAGAAGCTCATTGCCACACCTGACCTGTTAAGTGAGTTCCCATCATGTCCTGCTCAGCCCCATCAGCTGCAGGAAGCGCTTTGATCTCTCTTCTCGTCAGTGGAAGTTGTGAGTTATGCAACAGTCTTTTGTGTCACTTTTCCGTTGCCACGCGGAAGGAAAAGAAATATTACGTGGTTCTTCCTTGACAGCTTTTAGGCTTCAAAACGCTTCTCATCAGCTCTGGTGGCTGTGGCAACCAGAAGCACTTTAGGTATTTCAACTTTTCTGGAACAGCTGCTCAATGCTCGCATAACTTGTTTCTGCAGGACCTATTTAAAGGACCGGACCAATCACCTGGATCTGCTCTCAAAACCAGTTTCTAAACCAGAACATGTAAGTAGAAGAGAACTCTTTTCAGCCTGGTTTTGTATCTCATGCTTGAAGTGTGTCCAGGCAGAATGGGGTACACAAACCAGGACAGTGAGTTCCTGACCCTAGGCAAGCAGTAGTCAACACATTGCTAAACATCTGGCCCTAAGACAACTAATAAGTTTTCAGAGGAACTTAAGCTGAGAGAATTGTCCTCAGTCCTGGTGCTGGGTGTTACACTGGGCTTGCTTCCCCCTGCAGGGCTTTGTGCACATCCCCTTTGTGCACCGCAGCTCTTGGGGCTGTGGTGGGAGTGAGCTGATGGGGTATGACTGAGCTGAGCTCTGCTCTGGGCCCTGTCTGAGGTTCTTTGTTTCTGCAGCTTGATAGGAACAAGAAGGGCGCTGTCCAAAACGTAGCAAAGGGCACCTGGAAGGATGGCAAGCTTGCTGCCAAACCTGCACATCCAGCTGCGCACGCTGCACTGCAGCAGTCTTCACGTGCATCGCAGAGAGTAGCAGTGATACGGCCACAGCAGCTGGGGAAGGGCACAGAGCTGCCTGCAGGGCTCGTTCCGAGCACAAATTCCTCTGCACAGCCCAGAGGGAGGCTCCCAACTCCTGCCTCTTGTCTCCTAAACTCTGGAAGGCCGGAGGAGACTGGAAGTGGCCAGCATGTGCCCGGGGCACCTTGCTCCCTGAATGAGGGCCTGCAGGAACGGCTTGGCTGTGGCAAAGCACAAGCAGCTACAAAGCCTGTGCCCAGCAACACTTTTCAGTCTAATGGGAACAATCTGGGGAAAAAGAGAGCCTTGGCTCATGGGCAGAGCTCAGGCACTGTGTCAAGGACTGGTAAGGGCCCAAAGGACAGAATTAATAGCTGCCAGACTAAGGAAGTGCTGATGCAGGAGAAATTCAGGAAACCCCTGCCAGGCTCAAAAAGTGCATCCCAAAAACCAAGTGGCACAACTCGGCCATTGCAACCTCCTCAGTTACTTGCTAATTCTACACATTTGCTACATAAAAAGCCAGTTGTAAAACAGGAAGAAAACAATGCAGCAAGGAAACCTGTGGGAAAGCGTGGCACGTCTCTGGGAACTCTTAAGCACTCCAATAGAGCTCCTGCAAAGCCTTCAGCCTCCAGCCGGCCCCAGGGCACCACAAATGGGCCCATGAGGACACCTAGCCTGAAGCTTTGCACCACAGTGCAGTGGCAAAGACCCATGATTAAAGGGGGAGCAGACAGGAAGGACGTGAAGACAGCACCTTCTGGACACACAGCAATATCCCGAGCGGGAGTCCCCAAAAAACAGTCTCTTCCCAGCACCTACAGCTCCAGATCTCAAGGAAATCGGGGTGAATGTGGGAGCAGGAGGGAGATGCATAAACCAGAGCTGCCACAGACGCATGGAGTGCATGCTGGGCGTGTTCCCAAGAGCCCAACACCAGAAGATCGTAGGTAAGTGGCATCCTTGGCTGACTGTTCTCCCCTCCAAGGGACAGCAGAGTGAGGCACTGAACCACGTGAGCCAGCTGCAGGCTGCAGGGCCCAAGCTGCAGTCTGAACTGTTGGGATGCTGCAGCACAGAGGAGGGTGAGGGTGAAGTTTGGTGTCCTCTGGGTTCCTCATTCCCCCCATGTGATAACTGATTGCCTGCAGACAGCAGTGAGTGAGCAGCATCTGAAGAGGCAGCCTTGTTGCTTTGTGCTGCCTCTCCCATTTTATCTTCAGGACACGCTTAAATTTGGGAGGGTTTGCGTCTCCCAGCCTGGCTCGGTTGTGATTCTTAGAGTAGAAGTTCTTCCCAAGCAGCTAGAAATCCAAAGGGCAGACGGGCAGCAGCCCAGCAAGTGCCAGTGGTCTGTGGTGGTAACAGTGATCCCTTGGTCCTTTCACAGGAGACAGCTGGAGCAGTGGCTGGCCTCCAAGGGCAAGTGCTACAAACGGCCGCCTATGACGCTGCCCCCAAAAAAGCCAATGAAACAGAAGGAGAAGCCTCCCCACAGGAGCACTGTGCAGGAGGAGCAAAAGCCAGAGAAGCCAGAGCAGCTCTACCTTACCAGGATCAATGCCCTGCTGACAGAGTGCCTGAAGCTCATCGAGGAGGTGGGAGTGGGAAAGAGGCTACGTTACCAGGCTGCTCTTTTCTTGAAGCAAAGCATTCTTGCTTGGCTTAGGAAAAGTCACCAAGCTCGATTCACCCCTGGAGTTGAGGGCATGCAGTGAGATGCACTGACAAGGAACATGGATTGATAGCCACTGTACAGGCGTCCCTGCGGTTGTCCTGATGTGTAGCAGTGCATCTTGCAGTAGGGATTCCTGCAGCAGCAGTCCAGGCTTGTTGAACCACTCCAGGATATGTCCCTGGTGGGCCCCACTGCTGGGAATGCCATCTGCTAGCTCAGCTCTGGGTTTGGTGGCCCTGCTGGTGCCTGTGCTGAAAAATCTGTCCCTCAACTTCCCTCTGAAATGCTAGGCTCATTTTATTGAGGGAAAATGGAGGCAGAAAAACTGTATCATCCGTCCAAGGTCATGTAGGAGATTTGTGGAACGTGAGTGCAAAGTGCAGGCTTCAGCCCATCCTCCTTTTTGCCTTCTGTTTGGGAGAACGTTGGCATGCAGGCAGCTCTTCGGTGTCCACTTCTCCAGCACTTCACCCTTGTCTTGCAGGGCGTCCCATCAGAAGAGCTCTCAACAATACTGTGCCATGAGCCCAGTGCAGAGAAGTGTGCCAAGTTCTGGATCTGCAAAGCCAAGCTGCTTGCCCGCAATGGCCCTTTTGATGTGACAGGGCTGTATAAAGCAGCAGTCTGTGCTGGTGCTGAGGTAAGTAAGGAACCCTTTGGTACCTCCTGTGCACCAGCAGATTGCCCCAAAGCCCAGGGGTCGGATTTTGGGATCAGTTTAGCAGTCGTTGGTGAAAAAGGCCTTTAGAGTTATAAGTCCTGGTTGTTTCCACAAAACCACGTCAGGCAGTGTGTGCACAGGGCCAGAGGAGGGCAGGGAGGGCTGTGAGTGAGCTGGCATTACGTTGAACCTGGTCTGCACAGTGTAACTGCAGCACCTGGGGTGGGCATCTGTACACAGATCTGGTGAAGGGAAAAGCTGTGGCCATCCGCATTTCCCTGAGCGAGGCAGCAGGAACCTTTTCTCCTCTTCTTTCTGAACTGTGCTCGTCTTTCTTTGCCTGCCTTGACCTGTGTCCTGATTTCTATTTTATTTATTCCTTTATTTTTTGCAGCCACTCCAGGAGCTCAGAGAAGTTGTCCTTGATATTTTGAAGACTGCAGAACAACCATCAGAAGGTAACACGTGCATGCAGGGGCCGGCTGGCTGACAGGCCGGTGTTCCCCATGCTTTGCAGTCTGTCCCAGCACCCTGTGTCCCTGCTGATTTTGCTGAGCACTGAGCATTGTGAAAGTCCAGAACCCTCATCTCAGAAATGGGGCAAAATTCCTCTGCCACAGCACACAAGGTGCCCTGGGTTATGTCCAGAGCTCTGCAGTGTTGTAGTCCCCCCTGCAGCTGCACCTCTATTCCCTATCTACAGTCCTGCTGCCCTTTTTTTACGTCCAAATGAAGGCCACAAGTCACAAGTACTGTCCCCCAGGGGTCCATCTTGGGACTGGTACTCTTCAACATCTTTATCAACACCATAAATGGTGGGATCTAGTGCACCCTCAGCAGTTTGCAAATACCACCACACTGAATGGTGCAGTTGACGTAACAGAAAGGAGGGATGCCACCCAGAGGGACCTGGGCAGGCTTCAAAAGTGGACCTGCATGAACCTAATGAGGTCCAACAAGGCCAAGTGCAAGGTATTGGGGTGGGGCAATCCTAGGTTTGGTTAGCTAGGGGAAGAGAAGACTGGGGACACACACTGCAGCCTTCCAGTCCTTGAAGGGAGCTTACAAGCAGGAGGGAGGCTGACTTTTCACACAGTCTGATAGTGGTAGGGCAAGGGGGAATGGTTTTAAGCTTAAAGAGGGGAGATTTAGATTAGATGACAGGAGAAGATTCTTTACTCATGGGGTGTTGAGCCACTGGAACAGGTTGCACAGAGAGGTTATGGGTGCCCCATCGCAGGAGGCACTTGAAGCCAGGTTGGATGGAGCCCTGATCTGGTGGTTGGCAACCCTGCCCATGGCAGCAGGTTGGAGCTGGGTGATCTTTAGGGTCCCCTGTGACCAAAGCCACTCTGAGCTATGACTTCCCTCTCTCCTGTCAGGGGAAAAGCCTGAGCAACGCCTTCTGTGGGAGCCCACAACACCTTGCCCAGGTGAGAGGCAGCACACGGCTGTGACTCCGTGCCAAACAGAGCGCGCCCTGAGCAGCCTGCCTGTCTCCTCCATCAAGCTACAAGTGACGTCTGTGCCCAGGTGAGGCTGAGCTGCTGTCAGCAAGCACCCTGTACCATTCTCTGTGGGCTTTGCCTCACTTGTGCTTTTTTTTTTCCTCCCTGCAGAGCGAGGGAGCTGCCAGAAGCCCAAGAGCTGAAATTCCTGACGCCAGTGCGGCGCTCACTGCGCATAGAGAGGGCTGGGAGCCGCTACCCGGAGATGCTGAGGAACCATGACCCTGTGGTGTCATCCCTCAGCGAAATCCTGGATGATGATGATGAGGAGACTCAGTTCTTTTTCCGGAAAAACAAAGCTTTGCCAGAGGTGGCAGAGATGGAGGTTTTGAATCTGTAGCCCCAAATGTTGCTGAGGAGATTCCCTGAGGGCTGCTGGCTCACCCACGCTGCCTTGCACTTACACTTACACAGTTGCCTCTCAGATGTAACTGTGCAGGGGTAGCCTTTTTCAGCCTTTTTCACTGTTTTTAAGTGTTTAAAACTTTACACTAGAGATGCAGCGTGAGCTGGTGGGGTGGTGGGCAAGGTTTGGGATTGGAGATGTGGGCTCTGTGCTGTTGGGTTAGCCATTGGCTCCTCCACCCCAAAGCACAGCCTGGTTTTTGTGCTGGCCGATGGTTCTGGTTGCTGCAGTGCTCTGAGTGCCCCTCAGGGCTTGGGAAGTGACGTCCCAAGGGTTTGCTCCTGAAGAAGGAACACACAGGTCTGGTTCCACCCTGCTGCCTCCTGCCACCAGGAGAGCTGTGCTCAGCCTCAAAGCCAGCAGTGCTGTGAGAGCACCCAGAGCCTCGGGTGCTGCAGGTTCCCCCCTGTAAGAGGAGCACAGTGGTTCTGCTGTTGCTAAGCACAGAGCAGAGCCCCGTCTTCATCTTCCTGCCCCTAGCAAGCAGCAGTCCTGCTGCCCCACTGCTCCTCCCACTCAGCTTTGTGAGCGTCTTTACTGAGGAACCTCAGCTGGCTGAGGAGCTGCAGGAACAGCAGAACCAGCAGTGCAGGACTGCCCCAGGGCTTGCATGCAGCCATAGCACTTGTCCCAGCTGCTGGCCCAGGCCTTAGAAATTGCCCTTTGCTCCAATCTTCCCCAGTCTTGGGGTAAAGGAATTTTCCTTTGCAAAAAAAATATAATTTATGTCTCTTCTATTACTCTGTGACTCCAATAAAACTTTGGCAGAAGTTAACGTGCCTTTTATAAATAGATAAAGGTAAAGAAGGGGAGAGGTTGGGACTCTTAGCAGGTAAAAGGGAGCAGCACTGGCCCCAGGCCCTTGTTATGTTTGGGCACCATCCCCCCAGAGCAGTTTCCAGTGCTGGAGCTGATTGAGAGCTGCTGGGTGCACTTGTGCTGCCCTGCAACAGCTCGTGGGTGTGGAGGAGGGAACCGTGGTGCGGGATGTTCTGCTGCCATCAGCCCTGGGGGCAGCGCCTGGCGTCTGCTGGGGATTGGCGCTGCTGAATCAGCAGCTGTGGGCTCAGGCCTCACCGTCCTCTTCCTCCTCTCCGCTGGAGTCCTGGGGGAGCCCCAGGTCCTGAGACAGACAGAGGGGCTCAGTGAGCACTGGGCTGTGGGTGCTGGGTGCCCGGCTCCTGTGCCACAGCTCTGCCCCTACCTGCTGGCTGTGCTGCTCCAGGGCTGTGCTTCCCTCTCCAACGTCCACAGGGCCGTGCTCCACCGTTGACTCATGGGCCATCTGCAGTGGGGACGGGTGGGAGCAGGGCTGACACCCGGCTCCCAATGAACTTGGGGACATCAGAGGGGCAGGGAGGGAAACTGAGGCACAGCGCCGGGCGTACCAGGACAGAAGGTGCCCGGAAAAGGTAACTGAAGGGGTAGTAGAGGAAGTTGAGGAAGGAGGCAGCATAGAGGTCTGCGTAGCGCATCAGCTGGCTGGCAAACAGGGTCTGGCGCGAGCCGCAGCGGAAGAGGCTGCCCATCTTCCCGTAGCACATGTCCATCTCGTGTGTGACTTTCTGTGGGCACAGCGGGGTGCTCAGGGCACCGATATCCCATACGTGGGCTGCTCTGGGGATGGGGATGGTGGTCCTGGCATCACCTGGATGCGACGTTTGATGGAGCTGATGTCCGGGCGCTCGCTGCTGCCGCTGTCCAAATGCCTGCGGTGGGAGCGGGGTGCTCACAAGGGCCCTTTGTGTCCCCCCTCCGGGTGCAGGGACCCCAGAGTGGTGCCCACTCACTGGTACAGCTCTGCCAAAAACAGGTCCAGGCTCCGCAGCTCCTCAAACAGCTCTGCTGGGGCAAAGCTCCAGCTCAGTACCGGCACTGCGGCCGTCCCCGGGGCTGGCGGACCCCTGAGGAGCCCTGCAGGGAGGGGAGGGCACGGCTGGGGCTGCTCACCGCTCTTCTCCGTCCACACCTGCAGCTCACGGGCCAACTCGGGCACCACCAGGAAGGTGCGCCAGCCCTGCCGCTTCTTGGACTTGAGGATGTCCCCGAAGATGTGGTCCCCCATGTACAAGATGTCCTTGCCCTTCACGCCCAGCAGGTCGCACACCAAGTCTGACGAGCCTGGGACAACAGGATGGCGTGGGGTCACCGTGCCACTGTGCCACTGTGTCCCAGTGCCACCACATCCCTGTGTCACTGCAACCCCATATCAGTGCATCCCTGTGCCACCGTGTCCCCCTGTCACTGTAACCCTGTATTACTGCACCCCTCTGTCACTGCACCCCAGTGCCACCACATCCCTGTGTCACTGCATCCCCATATCACTGCATCCCAGCGCCACCGTTTCCCTGTCCCATTACAACCCTGTATCACTGCATCCGTGTGCCATCCGTGTCCCTATGCCACCATGTCCCTGTGTCACTGCACCCCTGTATTATTGCAATCCTCTGTCACTGCATCCCACTGCGTCTCCGTGTCACTATCTGAGTGACACCACATCCCTATACCACTACATGCCAGTGCCACCACATCCCTGTGCCACTGCAACCCCCTGTGCCACCACGTCCCTCCACCACCGTGTCACCCAGCCAAGCACTCACCACCAGAGTAGACAGCACAGTGCTGGAGGGGCCCCGTGTAGGTCCCGATGCGCAGCTTCCCCGTGTCCTGTGAGCACAGAGCAGCCCATGGTGTCACTGCACCCCATGGCTGGTGGGGGCGGGGGGGACACGTGGTGCCCTGATCCCACCGTGTTGACTTGGCGCAGGACGGTGCCCTCGGCAAAGAAGAGTGGCTTGCGGGTGTCCACCACAATGAGATCGAAGTAGGAGCGCCAGGGCCGTGGGGGGGTCCCGGTCTGCTTGGAAGGGGGGGGGGATGAAGGTGACACAGGGATGGGGTTACGGTTGGGTGGGGGCACCCCCAGCCCCAGCATGGCTGTCCCCTCACCTTGTCCTCATCACTGAAGTCGAACAGGTAGGACATGATGGCCTGCAATGACACGTGGTGTCACCTGGGAGGGCGGCGGGGGGTTGTGGGGGTCACCCTGAGCTCTGCCCCCCCCCAAGGTAGCAATGCCACCACTCACATCGGTGTAATTGTAGTCGCTGTTGGTGGCCAGGAACACCTTCCCCACCTCCCTCATGCGGCTCAGCAGCAGCGGCACACGGGGCTGGGGGGGCACAGTGAGAGCAGTGGGGGGGCACACAGAGACTGGAGGGGCACACGGGGACTGAAGAGGGTCTGGGGGCCTGGGGGGGGCTCACAGACACTCACGTCTTTCACCACGTATTTCTCCAGGTTCTCCAACGTCTTCTCTTTCAGGCAGCCCTGCAGGGAGGGATGGGTGGTGAAGGGGTGGCAGAGGGTTGGAGCCCCCCCCCAAACATGCAGGGGCCACGGGGTCCCTCAGCGCTGCCCACAGCCTCACCGAGAGGTGCACCTGGTCCATGGCCTCACGCACGTCCTGGAACATGCTGCGGAAGGACATGAAGAGGTTCCCATGCTTGTAGCCGGTGTCGCAGCTAAAAATGGGCAGAAAAACAGGGGGTGAAGGTGCTGCACAGCAGGGGGACCCCTGGACCCCCCCCCACCCTCCCGATTCTGAAAACAAACCCCCACATTCCGCTCACCTGATGTATTTGGGGCAGTTGGAGAAGAAGTCCACCAGACAGGCGTAGAGGTGGGTCTCTGCCGTGGGAGGGGGCTGTGAGGGGGGCAGCACTCCAAAAAGGGGGGAGGTCCAGGGTTGAGGGGAGGGGGGCACAGCTCACCCGTGAGGTTGAAGAGGGTGTTGAGGATGTGGAAGCGCTTCATGTCGTCCCGCTGGATGAACTTGTTGGGGTAGTAGTGCAGGATCTCAGCCCTGCAGAGGGGGCACGGGGCGGCTCAGCCCCTCCAACCCAAACCCCAACGCTACCGAGGGACCCCCAACCCCCCCCCAAATAAAACAAATACACACAGACCCCCGGAGGAAGCGGAAGCCGTGGGCGCAGACCAGCAGGTTGCCATGCGAGTCCACCTTCAGCAGGTTCCCATAGAGCGCATCGAACACCAGTCCCCTGTGGGACCATAAGCAGGGCAGGGGGGTTGCAATGTGCGTGTGCCCCCCGACCCCCGACCCCCAGCACTCACCGGGTGGGGAAGGTGGGGTCGTATTTGTATGCCAGGATCTCCTGGGGGTACCCGATGGACACCAGGTGCTCCAGCAGCAGCCTGAACCCCAGCTCCTCGTAGGCGGGCGATTTGTACACTGCACAGCCGGGGGGCCACGTGGGTTTGGGATCGGGGGTCTCAGCCCCCCCACCCCCACCCCGCCCCACGCACTGGCCAAGGTGTAGTCCATGTCGAAGCCGAAGCACTTGATCTTCTCCAACGCCAGGCTGCGGTTCACGAAGATCCTGGCGGGGGGAGGGGGGGGGAGGACAGCAGTGTCACGGGGGGTGGGATGGCACGGAGCCGCCGGAGCGGCGCGGGACACGGGAGGGGGGTTTGCCGCCCCGGCTGAGCGGCCCTACAGTGAATTATTGGGGCAGAAAACAGAATCTGTTGGGATTTAACCAACAGAAATTTGGGGGGGTGGGGAGAGGGAACACGAAGCCCCCATTTCGCCCGCTCCCTCCCCCACCCCCCCCCCCACGCTCCCTCCAACCTCCGCCTTCCCCCCCGCCCCACCGATGCTGGCAGTCCCTGCGCAGTGCCCGGGTGTCGGCCCCCCCCAGCGCCGTGCCCCGCTCTCTCTCGCTGCCCATCACCGCCGCTTCCCCCCCCCCGCCGCTTCCCTCCGCTTTAAGGGACCCCGCGCCCCGCCCCCCCCCCGGGGGCCGCCCCCACCGCCTCCCCCTTGGCAGCGGGCAATCATTAACCGGGGGTCAAGGCCCGGCCCCGGGCAGCCCCAACCCCATGGAGCACGAACCCCCCCGGCAGCCCCCCAGCAAAGGCCTCCAACCCCCCCCGGCAGCCCCCGCTGCCATCAGCCCAACATCGCTGCTGCAGAGCCCTGATAAGATCCCCCCCACCATCCGCATCCCATGACAGGGGGGCACACGTGAGGCCCTTATCAGCATTCCCAGCCCCAGGTACACGCGGGGGGGATGGACACCCCCCACCCCCCCCAAAGTGAGGCACAGCACTGGCGTACGAAGGAAACCTTTATTGAGTCCGAGGTAGCAGCAGTGCGGGGGGCAAAGCCGAGCACAGCACAGCCCACGGCCCCCAGGGGGTCACTGCAGGGGTCCGGGTTCCACTGGGGGGTCGAGGGGGGGGGACGGGGATGGGACGGGGGACATAAAAAAATAAAGCGGCCCTCATCACTGCTAGGCTGGGAGCAGCGGGACAGCCCAGCGCCGCTCAGCTTGCCTGGAGAGACGGAACGTTAAAAAAATAAACCATGAAGAGCCGTCGGTGACAACACGCAGAGGAACGGAGGGAGCCCCACGGTCGGGAGGGGGCTGTGTGTGACCCCCCCCCGGGGCAGCAGCAAGCAGGCACAGCGTGGCCTCACGCTCCCAGCACAGCGAACTTGAAGAGGGCCATAATGGCAGCGCTGATGAGACCCGAGATGGGCACGGTGACGAACCAGGCCATGAAGATGTTGCGGAACAGGCGCCAGTCCACCGCTTTCCTGGAGCGCAGCCAGCCCACCGACACCACCGAGCCCACCTAAAGGAGGGCATTGCTCAGTGCAGCCCCCCCCCCCAACCCCCCCAAAGCCCCGCTGCTCAGCACCCAGGGTTGCAGCTCTGCTGCCCGCCCTTCTCCTGGCCCTGAGGTTTGCAGCCCCTCCAGGAGCGCACAGAGCCACGCTCAGCTCTCAGCTCACAGCCCTACCTTGCAGTGCGTTGTGCTGATGGGGAGCCCCACGTTGGAGGCGATCACCACGGTCAGGGCGGATGCCAGCTCAATGCTGAAGCCACTGCAAGGATGAGAACAGGGAGGAAGGTGAGACAGAGTCCATCCCACAGCCCCCCTGCACCGTGCAGACAGATCCTCTGCATGGTGGCACCAACCCTTGTGCAGGACAGGGTGGGTGTGTGGGCAGGCACTGCCCACAAAGCTGCACTAGAGGGGGTCAGATCTCCCCCCCGGGCACACGCAGCCCCCAGGAGCAGAGCTCCACCTTACCTGGATGGTGTGATAGGAGTCAGGTCCTTGCCCATGGTCTGGATGACCCTGCGGCCCCACACCCACAGTCCGATGCAGATCCCCACACCCCCGTAGAGCAGTAGCCAGATGGGGGTTGCCACCTTGGTGGCCACATCGCCTGTCTGATAGACCAGGTAGAGCGCAACCAGGGGGCCGATGGCATTGCTGCAAGAGAAAGGCGAGTGGTTCAGAACCCAGAGTGCAGCTCAGAGCTCCAGGAGCAGCCGCGGCACTGCTGGTACTGACCTGACATCATTGCCACCGTGAGCGAAAGAGCCAAAGCAGGCCGTAAGGATCTGCAGGAACTGGAAGAGGAGGGACACCTCGGGCTTGTCCTGATCGTGCCACTCTTCCAGCGAGCTGCTGCTGCCCTTCCTGTCCCCGAGGCCCATCTCCACTTGAGCAGCATTCAGATCCACGTCGGCAGCGGGGTGCACATCAGCCACCGCGTTGCAGTAGCTGGTGTAGCTGTCCATGCGGACCCGCTTCTTGGTGTCCACCACGGGCCACGTCAGCTTCTCCATCTCCTCACCCTCCCTGGCCCGGAGGGAGTCCAGGGGCATGCCGCAGATGGCCATGGTGTAGGATGTGTAACTGTTGTTGCGACGCAGGGGTTTGTCCCCCGAGTCCCCCATGCAGTCCCCCATTTTGGCCAGGTGCAGTTTATGCAGCAGCTCCTTGTACAGCCCCGAGTCCTTGTGCACGGTGTGGTACTGGTACTGCCCGCTGGAGTTCAGGTGGTGGCCCACGGGCTGGTGGAACTGCACGAGGTTTCCATTGGGCAACTGAACGGCTCCTGCAAAAAGAAAAAGCGGTGAGCGCCCAACCAGAGCCACAGCGCAGCCCCCAGCACAGCCCCCAGTGCTTCTCACCTCCATCCACGTTGGTTTCCTTCAGGTCGATGCTCGGGAGCCGCTCAGGGGCCTCCTCTGCATCCCCCAGGTTGAAGGACACCGTCCTCTCCTCCATGGCTGCCCGCTGTGGCACAGCAGACCCTGCCTCAGCGCTGGGGCTCTTAGCATCGCCTGTGGGAGCATCGCCAAGGGGCACCTTGGGCTCCTCGTGCTCCTCCTTCAGGCTGCTGCTCTTCTCCATCAGCGGGCTTTCAGAGGGACTTGATTTTATCTCTCCTGCAGACAGAAGCGGCTGCCGTTACATCCCAACCCTTGGCACAGCCACGGAGCCACACCTGCCCTGGATCGTGCCCCCACGCTCACTTTTATGGCAGATCAATCGCTTTACAGCTCCTCCTGAATCCTGAACTTTGCTGCTCCCCTTCCACCTCAATGCTCATCAGCCATACCTTGTCCGACACGCGGCAGCCAGGCCATCACAAGCCAGCTCATCTCCTATTTTTATCCCCCACACACCCACACGGGGTGTGGTGAGCACCACCATGGGGCTTCTGCCGGTTATTCCTCGGGCACAGATCCTTCTCCCAACAAACAAACCTCCCTCAGGCCGCCCTGCCCTGCAACCACACCGTGAGCCATCACCGCTTCCACACCGTGATCCGGTCCAGGCTGGCAGCCCCCCCTCCTGTGGTCCCCTCTCTCCACCACAAAGCTGTGAGCCCAAACACCCCGATTTGCCTCCGCTTTCCAAAACAAGCCCTGGAAGCTGAGGCTGCTCCCATGGGCTGGAAAGAAGGAGGCACACAGTGAGGCAGAGGAGGGAGCCTGCCCTGCAGCTGCGTGGAGCTCCAGCAGCTGGAAGGGTTCCGAGGGCAGCCATAAAGCTGTCAGTCACACCCCAATTACAGCAGCTGACAAGGACACTTGTTATCCCCTCGCCTACAGGTCTGCAAATGAGGAAGCAGGCTGCATGCTATGTCTGTATGTGAGAGCACGCAGCCCTCCCGTGCTGCTAGAGCTACGGGACTGCTGCTGGAGGTGTTTTTCAATGGGTATTTCTGCCCTGGGGGAGGATTTCACCAGCCTGCACAGCTCTGTCTCGCAACCCGCATCGATCCCCAGGAACACTGGGATTAAAGGTTAGCAGCCTGCAGTGCAGGCAGGGCCATAGGCTGCCAGCCAGCAGCACGGTGCTGCTCCCATCAGGAATTCGGGGTCCCCCTCATGTTGTGGGGTTGGCTGGAGGCACGCGGGGTCGACAGCTCTGCTGCACACACCCAGAGCAGCTTAGTGCTAAGTGAAGCTGCAGATCCCTGCTAAGAACAGCCCCACAGTAATGAGATTGGCCGCTGCAGAAAGGAGCTGGCCGGAGCAGCTCGCCCTGCCTGCAGAGCAAACGCCAGGTACTTACGTTCAATTTTCTTCTTCATTCTCGGACATACAAAGAACCAGACGACGAGAGCGCAGACAACAGCACTCCCCGCCGAAATGAGGAGGATACCCCAGAGAGGCAGTTTGTCAAAGCCCAGCACTAGGAAATAAAACAAGGGATCTTGAAACCCCCGGGGACCCCCTCCGTGTCCGACTCTGCTCCCCCAGCCCAGAGACCACACAGAAAACAAGAGCTGGACCTCACAGAGCCCCGCCGGGCCGCGGTCTCCCCCACAGAAAGCTAATCTGTTCCACATGTTCAGGCACTTTCCCTCCCTCCTGCAGCCAAACCCGATTAGTGCCCGGTGTGCATTCTGCCTGAGCAGCAACAGGAATGCTCTCAGCCGCCACACAGCCCTGCGTCCTGCCTTGCTGCAATGTCAAAGAGAACAGCAGCACGGCTGCCGCAACACCACGCTGCCTGCCTGGCACACGGGGACCTCAGCAGCTCCAGGAAGGGGATTTCTCAGCTGCACACCCCAACTCAAAGCTCCAACACCTGCCCTGCAAGAGGAACCCGAGGTACTCCGTAAGTGACTTTTGGCAGGGGCTGGCACGCAGCCCCCAGACCAAGCAGGAGGTGGCCCCGCTGAAGGCAGCAACACGCTGCTCCCTTTGCACCAACACTACAGCTGCACAACACTGCGAGCCCAGAGCACACAGCTGGAGGCTACAGCCCCACTGCTGCCTCCTCCTCCTCCTGTGGATGCTGCAGGGAAGCAGACACCCCCCGGAGCCTTCCAGGCACTGTTTACAGACAAAACCCTCGGAAGCCAACGCTGCCTCCTGTCACTCCACCTCCAGCCTCCAATGACCTCTTCCACTGTTCCACAACAGGAAACCCACTCAGACTGAAAACAGCTCACGCTGAGAGCTCTGCCTGATGGAAGCTATGATTTGTGTGTTTTCCTGCACCACCTGCCCTCAGCTCTGTGGGCACTGCTCTCTGTGTGCCAGCCCAGCGGGCGTCACGGCCGTACCTTGCCCGGCCATCCCCCTACACAACAGCCAAACACAAACACATCAATCTGCTGTTCCCAAAGGGGCCGCAAACTGCGATACGAGCTCCTCTTCTCAGCACAGGTGCCAGCTGCAGCACACCACCTCTTCTCGCCAGGAAGCCTCAGGGATAATTAGTCTACTCCTAAGGGCTGGGTGTGCGGGAAGAGCCTCCGGCCCCACACCTCACTATAGGGCCACAGGGAGAACAGCAGCCCCAGCAACATCCGGGTATCTGGCTCGGGGGAGGGACATCACTATCTGGAGCTCTAGGGGGAAAGTTCTGTGGGGTTTAGTTCAGGCAGGCACCTATCTAGCCCAGAACTCAGCGCACGCTAGCCTGCCGCCTTCTGAAATCGGCACAGGCCAGCCGCCTTCTAGGAGAATTCAGCCCTGAAAAGCAAAAAGGGGTAAATCGGGCATTTAATGGAGGCTTCATCAAGGATTTCCAAAGTGAGGTTTCAAGCACCGCAGTGCGTACTTACAGGGCGCGCCGGTGTACATGATGGAGAAGAGGTTGATCCCCACGGTGCAGGCGTAGAAGACGGGCAGAGCACGCAGGCCGTTGGGGACGGGGTCTGCCTGCAAGACAACATTCGGTGCTGCAGAGCTGAGACCACAGCTCTCACTGGGCACACAGCTCCAGCCCCCAGCTCTGGGCTGGAGGTCCCTGCATCCCCTCCCTGTGCTCCGACCGCATGGGGTTTTCACCCCACCGGGTGCTTTGGGAGAAAAGCGCTCCTCAGACAAAGCTTTTGCCTCTTTCACCGATTCGGGCAGAACAACAAAGCCCTCAGCTTGCAAGCAGCTTTACTGCCCTGCAGACCTGCGCCCAGAGGCAGCGGGAGCACCAAACCCAGCCCTGCCCAGCACGGTGCCAACACCGAGGGACAGCGGGAAGCAGGAGGTGGCAAGCAGGGCTCTGAAAGGGCAGTTATGCAAGGCTGCTCCCACAGCAGTGACGCCGGAGCGTTTTGAAAGGGTTGCCAGGCAGAAAGCGCAGCGATAAGATCTTAACATCTCTTGGAGCAGAAGTAGTTCTTCCAGACCTAAAATCATGGGTGTCATTAAACCAAAACGTGCAGAACAAAGTGCTGATTAAAAATGCTGGAGCCGGGCGCTGTGGGCAACCAGCTGAATGCCCCCAGTCTGAAGGATCAGTGTGCCTCAAGTTCATCACCTCCAAAAAACAACCTCCAAAGCTGCACCCCTAACATCCTGGGTGCCAGACCCCTTTTTTCCTAGACTTTCAGGCCCTCCAAACAGCAGAAATCTTTTCCAGCACAGACAGAGCAGTGGATTCCCCTGAGGTCTCACTGCCCCATCAGGGTGCTGCTGCTACCAGGCAAGCTTTAGGGCAGAGAGGAACGCAGAGCAATTTGGCTGTGGAGCTTTGAGCACAGCTTTCGGTTGCCAGGATAAAATGGCACACGACCAGAGGGTCCTCACGTGGCTGCCCCCAGCACAGCCCTCACTCCAGACCTGTTGCTCTCCAGTGGTTTGGGATGGAAAAGCTCCTACATCTGTGGGCAGCAGCTCCTCCAAACACCAAAGGAGACCACAGGAGCTGAAGGGAGTTCAAAGTGACGCTGCCACAAACCATGCAGAAAGCAGCACCCTGAATCCTGACTCTGGGAGGCTGAAACCCGCAGCAGTGGGGAAGCAGCTGCAGCAGAACAGCCAGGAGGTGTGGGCTGCTCAGGCTGCCTCTCCTGCATAGGGAAGTGCAGTTTCCAGGCACCGGGGACAATTTTGGTTCTTCAAAAAAAGCCACCATCATCACTTGTCATCTTCCACTGCAGCACGAGAGCCTCGTGCGAGTCCAGAAAAGCATGGCATGCAGCTCCAACCTTATCAACTCCAGCAGCAAAGCTGCAGCTGCCCCTGCTCAAACAGCCCAGATGTTTTGGAAGAGGCAAGCAAAAGCTCCTTATCTCCTGGTCCCCACCTCGTGGAACAAGAGTGGGCCCAGGCTCCCCATCGCTCAGCCACAAGGACACGCAGACACACTGCAGTGCACACAGCCCAGCAAACAAAGCAGCGAGCAGCAGGAGCTCCCACAGCCTGCCAGCACAGCTGGGCCATCCTTACCTTGCGGAGAATGAACCTACGGACAAGGAAGAAGAGGACAGCAGACATGATGCCGGAAAGGAGGGGTGAGATGAACCAGGACAACACTAGGAGAAAAGAGGAGCTGTTGGAGCCCCGCTGCGAGAAGGAAGCCCTGCCACGAGCTGCTGCCACGCACAAGGTGGGCGCGCTGCTCCTGGAGCATCACCTCGCCCGGCTCACCGATTTTTAGCAGCTCAGACCACTTGACGCCTTTCTGTCCTTTGGCCACCAGCGAGAAACCAATGGTCGCTCCAACGATGCAGTGCGTGCCCGAGATGGGAAGCTTCAAGAACGAAGCCACAAGCTGCCACACGGCCGAGCCTGGAAGGCAAAAGGGAGGCGGGTGAGGAACCCCAGGGCACACCTGGGCGCCACACCGCGAACGGGACTCACCGAACATGGCGCTGATGGAGCCGGCCATCAGCAGCTCCTGCGTGGCGTTGTACATCTCCACGTCGATCAGCCCCTTGCGGATGGTTTCGCTGACTTTGGCCCCCAGCAGCACGGAGCCCACCGTCTCAAAGACGCTGGCCAGGATGCAGGCCTGCCGCAGCGTCACCACGCCGGAGCCCACGGCCGTGCCGAAGGAGTTGGCCACGTCGTTGGCGCCCACCGAGAAGGCCAGGACGAAGGCGATGATGAAGCCCAGCACCAGCATCCATAGGAAGGGGGTGAGCGGGGCGGCGGTGGGCTCGGGGACGGGCAGCTCCATGGCCAAAGCCCCGCGCTACGAGGGGGCGTGAGCGGGGCGGGGAGGGGGGGGAACGGGGGGCTACAATAAATTACGGCGGGGAATTAAATAGGCTGCGCGGCGGGCGGGACGCGGGGCTGCCGCCGCTATAGGGCTGCACGGCGGGGCGGGCGGCGGCGGGCGCTCAGGGCCGGGCCGGGCTCCATGGCGGCGGGCGGCTCATCCTGCGGGCGGACAGCGAGGCCTCAGCGCCCTTCCCGCGCACCGCCAACGGCCGTCCCCCCCCCGCCCCGGTCCCGCCGCCACGCGAGGCCCCGCACGGCCGCACCGCTCACCGACAGCGCCGGGCGGGAAGGCCGGCACGCAGCACGCCGCTCTCGGCTCCTCTCCGCCCCGCCGACCCCTCCGACTCTACTGGCACGGCCGCCCCCCGCCCGTTCGGCTTTATAGCCTGCCGACACCCAGCGCCCGCCCCTCGTGACGTCAGCAGCCGGTTCGCCGCTCCCGTTGGCCAGCTGGGCGCCGCGGGGCCGGGGTCGCGCCGCTATTGGTCCGCTCCGCTCGGCGGCGGAGGCGCATCGCCGGGTCCTTGGGCGGGCAGCGCGCCACGAGACCACGTGCGGGAACGGAGCGGGCCGGGCCCGGAGCTGCCCCGTGCGGAGCCGGGTGTGGGCCGGCCGCGTCTGGATACGCCCCGGTACGGACCCAACGCGGCCCTGGGTGCGGCCCACGGCGCAGCCCGACGTGGCCCCGGCTCAGCCCGGCGCGGCTCCTACCGCAGCCCCAGACAAGGGCCGGGTTCTGCTTCAGCGCAGCGCCCGCCCTCTGCCAGCAGTTGGTTGGCGCCGCGGTGACGTTCCGGTCCCCGTGCAGGGGCTACGCGCGGCACCAGCACCCCGCAGGACACCCACCTCCCCCTGCCATTGGGTCACCCACCCCTGGTGATGGCTCCTTTTGGACCCCCCCTCACTTCCCAATCTGCTCCAGCTCTCAAAGAGCCCACCCCAAATCAGTGCCATACCAGCACTGTGTGCAACTGGGGACCACCATGTGTTTGCACAACCCCGCACACAGCTGTGTGTGCCCCCCCCCCCCCCCCAGGTACCCGATCCTTTGTGCACCGGACAAAGTCAGCGCATCGGTCACTGACCCTTGCCCAGCAGGAATCATGGCCCAGTGAGCCCAGGGCAGCCAGGCACAGGAAGCTGGGGTGTCTGACTGGGGGGGCTGGCAGCAAGCCTGGGCGCTGGGATTTGCTCTCTCCACTCATGTGGTATGGGTCAGTGGCTCGGGGCTGGGCTGTTTTGGACCATCGCCTCGTGGGGCCACATCTGACGTGGGCCTGGAGGTGGCTCCTGCCCCGGGAAGCGACCTGGGTGCTCCCGCCCCACTGCCCCCACGTCATGGGGTCGGAGTCCTGTGTCCTCGTAGTCCCTGTGTCCCTGCAGGTCCTGCGTCACAGCCACGTGCAGCACTTGGTGCGTGGAGCCGGGGCTCATTCACCCCTTTAGGCCACCCTGTATGGGTGCCCTCATCCACTCGTGTTCCATAGGGTCTCCCCTGTCTACCCCAAATGGGATCTGCTGGGGAAAAGGAGGCAGGAGAACGGATGCTGCTGGGGGAACACGAGGCCATGCTGAGGCAGGAAGCAGTGGGCACACAGGGGGCTCCTGGGGCACGGCGTGGAGCAGTGGGGTGCAGGACATGAACTGGCGCCCTCGTGTGCCTCTGTGAACAGGAACTGGGGGAGGAACCAGGGAACCACGTCACCTCTATTGCTGGGAAGGGGATGGAGAAAGCCCTCCTGGCCCATTTCCACGCACATGAAGAAGCACATCTGCACCTTCCCCCAGACCTGGATTCTGGAACTGACCCACCCCCTCAGCACCCTGCTCTCAGCCTCCCCTCCCCACACATCCACAGTACCTCTGTGCCACTCCAACGCTGCTCCTGTGTGAGCTCACAGCTGTCCTCTGTGCCCCACGTCCCACCCCTTCCTTTTACCCCTTCCATTCCTCCTCTGTTCCTGCTCATTGCCCCTCTCGGGATGCTCAGAGTCCCTTCCTGTCCTCCCTCCATGCTCAAATCTCTTGCAGTAGCTGCAATCCTGCCTCTGCCGAGTCCTTGTCCTTATCCTGGCTTCTTTGCCTATCCTAAGCCTGGCCTTATCCTGGCTTCTTTGCCCCTAAACCTGCCCTGTTCCTACCCCTACCCCTACCCCTACCCCATTCCCTTCCTGCCCCCGCCTGTCCCTCTTATGCCTGTGCTGACCCTGCTCCAGGCTGCAGACAGAACCCCTAGCTGACTTCCCCTCACCTGGCTGCACATCACCCCTCTCCTCAGCCCCACCATGCCGGGGGCAACCAGGTGACACAATGTGGTGCTGCAGCCCCCACCATGGCAGCAGAAGGAAGGGACAGCCAGTCCCACAGCCACAGAACCCACAGCCCTGCCAGCAGCACCAGTCCTGCAGCCAAGAACTGACACGCACCCCCAGTGCCCTCCTTTCACACCCATCCCACAGCATCACCTGGGCCCCCGCACCTGGACTACCAGCCCAAGAGCTCTGCAGTCACTTTTTTGTGCCCACCTTTCTTCCTGGTGAACCACACGAGGTGTGAGGTTGGGTGGACTGCATCCACCGCTTGGAGGCACCTCTGCCTCCTCACCCTGCAATGAGGTCTGTGGAGCTGCGAGTCCTTCTGTGAGGCAGAAGCGTCCTCTGCTGCCAGGATTCTCCAGCTTCAGTCCGTCACCACACGTGAGGCTGTGCCGCGGGGCTGCAGTGCAGCTCAGAAAAGCCCCTGAGCACCACAGGGACAAGCAGGAGGTCTGTGATGCCTTCACAGTGCTTTTCACCAACAGTTACGCTTTGCAAAAGCAAACAAGAGCCACGTTCTGTAGTGTTCACAGCTTAGCAGATGGGAGCTAAGCTTAGGGGAAAGATTTATTTCAGAGGTTGGGAGGGAATTTCACATCACACAAAGGCACAAAAGCAGCGTTTCTAAGGGCAGTGTTGTCCAGGAGTCCCAGCAGGAGATGCTGACACATTTGGTTTGTGACCCCAGAACAGCTCAGCATGAGGCATCAGGCAGGGCTGATGAGACACGCTTTATGGACAGGTCCTTCCTTCATAGGTGGACAGCATTCCTTCCAATGACAGCAATTAATTGAGAGCAAAGGCTTGACACACAAACCTGATGGTTTACACTCCCACCAGTCAAGGCAGACAGACCAAGATTCTGAGGCTGACCTGTAACCAGGCACGGTGCAGCTGAAGTTCCTTCTGCAGTCACCTGGGGCAGCTTCCCCACCTCCAGACCCACAGGCAACATACACACGAAGTCCAGCACGGCTGGTCGTGCTCCACACTCAGAGAGCAAGCTGACAAGTTGGAGCTTTACAAGAACATGGAAGTGTGGCACTGATGGACGTGGTTAGTGGGCATGGTGGGAATGGGGTGCCATTGCATTTGGTGACCCTAGAATCATTTAGGTTGGAAAAGACCACTATGGTATCAAATTTGATTGTATTTTAGATGATTTCTTTTTTGGAGGGGGTTAATTATCTTCCAAAAGCTGAAGCCTGAAGGGCTGCATTCTCTCCATATAATGACAAAGTTAATTCTTCCCTCTGCAAATTCCTACATTCTGTGTCCAAATTTGCTTTGACAGGATTTACCGGTAAATGCAGAGGGACAGCTTGCAAGGAAATAACAAAGCTTGCATATTTGGTTAAGATTTGGTTAAAGCATTCTGTTTAAACAAGGCTTTATAGCTCAATTAGATACAAAGGGGTGTTGTAAGCAAAAATGCAGAAGTTAAGGGTAAAATGGAACTACCATTACCCAACCAGAGCATTAATTAATCAAAGTCACTACTCAGCAGTTAATGAGAAGAAAAAAAACCAAAACAAATTGAGAGAAATCCTTATGATCCCCTCCTTCCCATAGCACAGGACATAAACCAGGAATCCTTCAATCCTCGCCACCACAGAGCTTCAGCAGAACTTTCCTGTAGTCTCCTGAGCAGTCTCCCTGGGAACATAAAGGTGAACAAATGAGAAGAAAGAAGGGAAAAGAGGAGGAGAGAGAGAGGAGCAGGGAGAGCAAAGAGGAAGAGAGAGAAGGAGAGGAGAGAGAGCAAATAAAGAAAAGAGGGAAGAGCGGAGCTTGTAAGGGGGAAGAACACAAAAGTGATGAATGAGAGCAGAGCAGAATGAGGGCAGAACAGAAGAGGTTACAGATAAGAACAGATCTAAAAAGGACAAGGGAAAAAAAGAGAGGTTGGGGAAAACAGAGGGAACAGCAGAAGAGGAAGGGCAAATGGAAGAAGAAAGGAAGGAATGGGGCAGAAGAAAGAGGGAGAAGAGTGCAGAAAAAAAAGGAGGAGGAGAGGAGCAGAGAAGGCCAGAGCAAACTGAGTTACTGAGAAAAGAAAAAAAAGGAATATGAATAATTTTTAAAGTTCTACCAAAGTCAAATTCTTAAGACAGATTTTTTTTTGCAGCGTTTGTATTCTTCTAGACAATTTAAGAATATTCAGGAACATTTTCAGTACGTTTTTGTAATGTCTGTTTTATCCCAGCTGCTCTAAAATGCCCAACAGGTGTCGGGGGGATCATCTCCTTAAAGGCACTCAGAAAATCCCACTTTTTGTGTCTAACATCGACAAGTTTACCTTAATGAAGGAGTAGAGAGACTTCCCATACATGGTCAGGAATTCTCTTCTGATATCCAGCATATCAATTTCGGAGCGGGACACCATCACTCTGATCAGAGTGTTGTCGTCTGTTCCCAGGCCCTGGAAAGCAAAGCAGCCACGTGCAGCTAACAGAGAACCTGCTGGAGAATCCCCACAGACACAAAGGTCTCAGCGCCCAGTCTTGTGCAGCAGCTGCTCTTAATTAGAGCATCTTTGTGATCCATTAGCAGCTTGCTCCTGAGTATGACTATTACCCTGATGTGTAGAAAAGCCTGAGCTTTCCTAGAAAAGCCAGTTTCCTGGCTGCCTGCACTTTCCATCTCATGATTGCCACAATGCTGTTGACTCGAGCACGAAAATGCATGAAAGAAGCAAGCAATCTTACTCCACAATCTGTTTACCTTCATGGATTTATACAGTCTTTCAGCAAAGTACGCAGGCTTGTTCCGCATGCACTTTACTGTAAGGAGAGACAAGAACAAGGGAATTAAGGTCAGTAAAAGCAGGAGATTTTCCACAGTGCTGCAGCACTTTCTTGGTGCAGGTGTTTCTTCTGTCAAGGTGCAACTCCAGGCCAACAAACAGCAGCTGCAGTGCAGGCATCCACAGTCAGTGATGTGCTGTGAGCTGATGTCTCTGTGCCTGCGCACAGCAGTATTTGCATGAAGGCTTTTATGCCTCCTGACAGCAAACCTCTGCTGCCAAAGCTCCCTCTGGCCAAGCACACCATACCATGAAGCACAATATAGATTTCTCATCTGACTGGGTCTGTAAAGCACACAATCATAGAATGGTTTGGGTTGGAAGGGTCCCCTAAGATCATCTAGTTCCAACCCCCCTGCAATAAGCAGGGACACCTCCCTCTACACCACGGTGCTCCAAGCCCCATTCACCTGGCATGACAAACCACGTAACAGCCATACAAGGGAACTCACAGCACCTCTCATCATTTCATTTCTTTGTAGACAACATTTAAAAGCAGAGCACTCACCCACAGCCAGCAAAGCATCTTCCAGGTCTCCTGACATCTCAGATTTAATGCTGTCTGTTATGTCCTTGTTAGCAATGCCTCTGTACAAATCAAAAACTAGGGGGAAGAGTCCATGGCAGAAAGTCAGAGATTCAAAGGACGACTTTGCAACAAGCTCCTCATACACTGCATGAACATTCTTTCATCCCTGCAGCACTCTCAGCTAAATCAGGATCGTCCCACAGAAATAATTCATTTTCACTGCTAACAGTCTTGCTAATTGGCCTACCACAGCTAGTACCATTTTCAAGACCTGCTGCTTTGTGCTGCCAATCAAGTTTCTTAGCTCCTCTCCCCCCTGCCCCAATGGCAGTCACACTTCATGATCTCTGCTTTCCATGTTGGAGCTGCAGCCAGCTGTACTTAACTTTCTGAAATCCCTTTCAGTCTCAGGAGGGAATAAAACAGCCCGAATGGAATGGATGCAATGGGGCTCTCCCTAGGACACCTGCTGCCTCAAAAGAGTTCACATCTACTGGACAGCTACAGAGCTCCTACAAAAGCATCACACACAAACAAGGAAGGAAAGAAAAACCCAGGACACTGTGCAGGGGTCCTACCTCTCAATAGGTGATACCTGTTCCGCGTACAGAGGATGGACATAAACTGCACCTCATCTGTTCCCCACTTCTTCTCCCCCGCTTCGTACAGGCACTTCAAGACATTAGGGGTGACAAAGTAAGGCTCATGGAGAAGACTGGGCGTACAGGAGATCTTAAATTCCTTGCAGCTAGAGCACTGCTGGCCTTGTACTTGTCTACATCACGGATATTTTCCAACAAGCACCAACCAGGCACGGCAACCCACAGCCAAAATCTCACTGCCCCTGCCAAGTAGCCAGCCTGTCTTGAGACCTCTCATTAGAGACTTGCAAACAAGGCTAGAACCATTATTTCCATTTCACAGGCTGGCTTCTCTTCACCACACATCACGTGCACAAGAATAGATTGGGAAGCACATTACTACGCACCTGAGCATCTTGCTGAGCAAGGCCATCATCCACATACATTCCTTCATCTCTGTTTCCCTGCAGAGACACAAGGATAGAAGACCCAGTTCACCAGAGCATCTACTGGAAGCAACTCCTGAGAATTCCCCATTCATGAAAAGCTGCTGGAGATGGATAATGGAGACCTTCAAAGGGAACACTAGCTTACAAATGAAACACAGCTCAGATGTACTTTGGGCTTCCTTCTGAAACGAGCAGCAACCCACTTTACTGGGACATTTAAAGAAGAGCCCACAGCACTCGTGCACACCCAGAGTCAGAGTTCCCTCCCTGGAGAGGCTGGGTTTGAGGAGCAGCCCATGGGACACACAGGGTGAGAAAAAGCCAGCCTGGAGCTCCTCACCACTGAGTGCAGAGCTGGGAAATGGTTTTCAGTTGAGGGAGGGGAGATTTAGGTTGGACGTCAGGGGGAAATTCTTTACAGAGAGAGTGGTGAGGTACTGGAACAGCTGCCCAGAGAGGTTGTGGATGCCCCGTCCCTGGAAGTGTTCAAGGTCAGACTGGATGGGGCCCTGTGCAGCTTGGTCTAGCATTGAATGAAAAGGCTGGTGGCCCTGCATGTGGCAGGGGGGTTGGAGATTCATGATCCTTGAGTTCCCTTCCAATCCTGGCGATTCTGTGATTCTGTGCCCTCAGATCTGAAGATTCACCCCCTTCTCCCCTCAGCTTGGCTCACCGTTGCGAGGGATACGAGGACCCTTCGAAACATGGAAGATGTGTCAGATACGATGTCATCCTCAAGGGAGCAGCCATATTCTAGCAAGAACACACACACAGCCTCCGTTAGGAGCAGGGCCACCACCTGGGTGCTGCCCACAGCATTTGCCAGCCATAACCTGCTAAGTACAGAACTGGGCCCAGGGCTCCCAGCATCACTGCAGCACTCCAGCCATCATCGTTAGTGCTACAGCCTCCAATTAAGAAGCGCAGACAGTAAGAAACTGGCAAGAGAGCCACACGTCCTGCTGACAGACAGAATGCTCCTCCCCATTTTATGTACACCAGTTCAGTTGCTGGTGAAATTCTAGTCTAGCTTCTCTCTGACAAACAGCAACACCCAGGTTGGCCAGTGTGTCACACCTAAAAGCTCCCCAGACTCCTTCCTCTTCATGTCTGTGTGCACACACAAACTGACTGTCAGACAGCAGGACAAGGCCTGGCCTTTTGCTCTACTTACGAAGCTTGTAGTTCTCAGCAATGCGACGAATCTCTCCATTGGTGCGAGAAGCCAGAATTTCAATCAGGCAACCTTCATCTGTTCCTGCTCCCTAGGGAATCACCGAGGCAAGATTTAAGATACCAGCAACTGCTTGTGATGTGCAACCAGGTTTCTTTAAGAGAGAGAAGACATGCATAACAAAGCAGTAAGTCCTTGCCCAGAACTTAAGCAATATAAAAGGAAGATTTCCAAACCTTCATAGCCCTCCTCAGTTCGTGCACGTCATACATGGTGGTGGGAGTCATCATCCCAATGATCACCCTCTCAAAATTCCCACTCAGCTCTGACTTCAAGTCATCAATCAAATCCTAGAAGAGAGGAGAAAGGAGTTGGCAGAAGGTACGGCCTTTGAGGACAGAGGAACTGAGCTGCTCAGCACTTCTCTTCAGGCTCCAACCCTCCTTGCATCAACAACTGCTCTGAACTGAACAAGAACAAAACAACCTTGGTCAGGTTAAGTCTCTGCCGACCTTTCTCTTGTAGAGATTGGGTCGTTTTTCACTTTTCACCCAAGTGACATAACCACGTTCACACATCTCTGCAGACCACCCACCCTGCCAATGGTGCTCTTATAGGTGATCAGAACTTGCTGACGCTGGGAAACATTTAGTTTGGTCAAGACGTCAATGATGGCATCTTCATCCGTGCCTGCAAGAAACAAATGGAAGCTAGTCAGGCTGTTTGCACAAGGATCAGAAGTGCCCTCTGTTCTTGTGCCATCTCCAGTCCCTCACACAGCCGGCTCTCAACAGCCCCAGGACTCCATCTATGCACACAAAGCTGCCAGATCACCAGAGCAGCTGCATTTCGGGACATGAAGGGCAGTTCTGTTTCCACCTTCCAACAATTTTTAGGGCAGTTGTGCAGTGGAGCAACGCAAGCAGCTACGCTTCCTTCTATCAAACCACCACAGCAGCCATTCTCAGTGCTGGGGAAAAAATACAAGTCGACCCGTGGAGGGAGATCAACTTACCAAAGCCCTTCATGGCCTTCCTGAGTGCCTGCGCTTCTTGCTCAGGGCTGAAACTTGAGACCCCCTTGATTGTTGCCTAAGGCCACAAGAAAAGGATTTAGCAAAGGCAGACTCGCACCAATGCACACATAGAGTTGAATTGAAAAAAACAAGCAAACAAACATAAAAATGTGAACACAGAGATAGTAAAACTCCACCCACACAAGTGATGTTTCTCTCTTACTTCTGTCTCACACAGCAGCCTGTTCTAGTGGGATTTCCCAAGCACATCAGAAAGAAGCCACAGGGGCACAACTACATGGAGAACATATCCCCACATTGCTGCCCATGGAGTATCTGGTTTCCAGTGAAACAAAAGCTGGATCACTCGGTATCTGTGTTCAGGCCCACCAGGCCTTCTTCCTAGCAGTTCTCCACGTCAATCATAAAGCAACGTGCTCCCATCATAGCCCTAGTCCTGACTTCTCTTGTAGCAGTAAGGACCATTATTCTGCACCATTACTTTTGCTCTGCTCGGCACTGGTGAGGCTGCACCTGGAGAACAGCATCCAGGTCTGGCTCCCAGTACAAGAGACAGCTGGACATACTGGAAAGAGTCCAATGCAGGGCTACCAAGATGGTGAAGGGACTGGAACACCTCTGCTATGACAAGAGGCTGAGAGAGAGGGGGCTGCTCAGCCTGGAGAAGGGCAGCTCAGGGGGATCCCACCCATGGCCATCAATCCCTGCAGGGAGGGGCAGAGAGGACGGAGCCAGGCTGCATCCAGTGGAGCCCAGTGCCAGGACCAGAGGTTGCCACCACACATCAGGAGCACTCCTGTGCTGTGTAAATGCTGCAGCACTGGCACAGGGACACAGAGAGGTTGCAGTATCTCTTCTTGGAGATCTCCAAACCCATCTGGACGTGGTCCTGCGCAGCAGTTCTGGTGACCCTGTTGGAGCAAGGCTGGGCCAGATGGACCCAGAGGTCCCTTCCAACATCAGCCATCCTGTGGTTCCACAACGCACCACAATGTGCTGTGTTTGGCTCAAAATGGCCATTCACAAACAGGTTTCTCCTGCCTCCTGCTCAGTGCCATCTCTGTGGGATCACACTGCCTCCTACGATCCATCTCTGTTCTAACAAAGATCAACAGCAAAACAGTGCTGACCTTCATGGAGCCTATGCTTTGGAAAACAGGCACAGGAATAACCACTGCATGGGTGGAACCTTGTGGGTTGAACCAAGAGGGAGCTGTACGCCCAGAGAGTTTATCTGGAAAAATACTTCCTCTATGAGCTAACATTCAGTTGGATTTTTTATTAACTCTCAAGCAGGAAAAGCATATATGTGTGGGGCATTGTCCTCTATAGGAGGAAACAGAAAAAAGTTATAAATTTACCACTCATAAAAAGACAGACAGTGCTCTTCCTGCTCTACTCACACTCCCTACATTTATCTGATCAGGGCAAATGCCTGGCACGGCGTGGTACAGCAAACAGACACACTCACCATCGCTCGAGGTTTTGGTCAATCTCTTATTGTTCAGGTCTACCAGCAGCTGGCAACTGCAATAAAAACCAGAGAGAGCATTAGTTTTCTAGGAAACAGTTCTTAGCAGGTACCACCCCTGCCATTTCATGGTGCTGGTTCAGTGACTGTGCCTGTAAAGCACGACGATAAGCACATGATTTCCCAATCTGAAAGCAACGCCTGAACAGCACCACAGAATGCCCACAAACACGCACTGCTTTGCACTGAACCAACAAGGGCTGCCTTGCAGCACGACAGCAGCTCTGCATGAGAGAGGGATGCAGTGCACAAGCAGGTAAAGGCACCAGTGGGTTAGCAATGCCTTTTCTATTCCTAGAATGACAGCCTGGCTGAGGTTACAAGAAGCAGCGCCGCCCTTGTGCTGCTGTCATGAGCCCAGCCCTTGTGCAAGAGCAGCAGTGCCTGTGCTCGCCCTGCACATGACTCTTACACATCTGGAACAGCATCACAGTGCACTGCCCAGGCAAGCAAGCTCAGCGTGGCATTGCCACACAGGCACTCTTCAGCACTCGATTTCTTCTCTCCTTCATGGAATTGTGGATCTCTGGGCAATCCCAGGCAACAGAAAAATAAAGTTTCCGCCCTTCTCGAGTCCTTGGCAGAAATGCAAGGCCAAACACCTTGTCTTAATATTTGTTTTGGGCAGTAAGTAATGGCTTTGCATCTGACAGATGTTTTTCTGATGCAGTTTGATCATTCGGTCGCTCTGTACGCGGAAGCAGGGCTGTTAAACAAGCAGATCGCAGCACAAAAGGTCAGTATACAAAAGAGGGAGGGAGGCAGAAGCGTTCCGAGCGCAAAAGAGCCGGCAGAAAGAAAACCAAACACAGGGAAGGAAAGGACGAGCCGCATTCAGGGCAAACGCCTCCGCAGCGCGAAACCGCAGCAGCAGCGGCAGCGCAGCACGGAGGTGAGGCCGAGAACCGGCTGCGTTCAGCGGGGACGGCACGGCCAGACCGGGACACCGCAGCTCCGCGTTCCTCCCCCGCCCCGTCCCACGTCCTCCGGCCCGGGCGCTCCCACGCTCCCGTCCACGCGTTCCGACGCTGCCCTCCCCAGCCGGGCCACTCACCGACAGCGCAGGGAGCGCCTCTGCAGCGCGGAACGGAGCTCTGCCGGGAGCCAACGCCCCGCAGCGGGGAGGGACTCCGGGTCCAAAGTATTCCATGCCCGCCCATAAGGGGCAGATCCCGGGAGGGGCAGAACCCGGCAGGTTGGATGGGGCCCTGAGCAGCCCGGTCTGGTATTAAATGGGGAGGTTGGTGGCCCTGCCTGCGGCAGGGTGTTGGATATCCGTGATCCTTGAGTTCCCATCCAAGCCGGGCCATTCTGTGAGATGTTTCCTGGTACCACCTGAGGAGCCGACGGCCACACACTGCCCTCACCATCCCCATCTTCCCAGTCTCCCCTGTGCTGATGCTCCGCAATAAACAGCAATCCAACACACAGCATCCCTATAGAATCACTCAGATTGGAAAAGACCTTAAACGAGTCCAACCACAACCTAACCATACTACCCTAACTCTAACAACCCTCCTCTAAATCACGTCCCTGAGCACCACATTCAAATGGTCTTTGAACACATCCAGGGATGGTGACTCAACCACCTCCCTGAGGACCAAATTCCAGTGCTTCACAACCCTTTCTGTAAAGACGCCCAACCTAAACTTACCCCATGTCTGTGCGTCCTGCGGAACCCCACAGATGTGACAGTGGGGTGCTTCTCAAGGGAAACCAGTGCCCGGTGCCGGGAGCGGAGGAGGAAGCAGCTGATCCTGCCGCTGATGCTGCCATTGCGCGTCCCTCCCCGGGACTCCCACACCTTCCTCTCCCCAGCGCCGCTCGGCTCCTCGCAGGCTGCAGACACTGCTGAGGCACTCACGCTCCAGGCCGTCATCTTCTTCTCGTGCTGCCGGACCGCTCTCTGCAGGGCTGCGCTGAGCTCCTGCCGCTGCAGCCAGAACCGCAGCTCCCGTGCTGACGGATGGCGGAGCTTCGTGCCAGCACCCACAGCACGTGGCCCCCGGGCTGCTGGCGGCACGGCAGGATGCTCCCCTCCCACCGCCCCTCAGCTCCGGCATCCTCCTATCATCCGCCTAAGGAAACGACGGCCCTGCACAGGGCTCTGGACAGCCCACCACGTCCCCGCCCTCGTCCTCCTGCAGCCCCAGCCGGGGCCCGGCCGCCCCGTGGCGCTCGAAGCGGAGCAGGCGCGTGACGCGGGGCAGCGCCGCGGGCAGCCGGGCCGGGGCCATGCGGGACGCGCGCGGCGATGACGCAATGACGGCGCGACCGCGGACCGAAAGGACCCCGCGCGGAGCACCGCCCTCCCGACCAATGGGAGCGCGGCGAAGGCGGGGCCGAGCGCGGGCTCTCCGCCAATGGCGGCCGCGGCCGCCGGGCTCCGTGCCCCGCGTCCCCGCCGCCGCCCGCCCCGTGCCTCGGGGCCGCCGGGCGCTGCTTATCGCTCTGCGTGTTAAATGATGAAATGTTTAGCGATCGTTTTCCGGCACTTCTGCCTGCGGCCATTTCTGCAGCTCCAATAACCCCAGAGCCCGGCTCTGGGTAAGGACGGGGCAGCACGGAGGGCAGAGTCGCAGGACCGCCACCGCCGGCCCCGTTCGTCCCCCCGCATCCCCTCCCCTCCTCAGCACCGCGTGGGAAATGGCTGGGGTGGGATTCTGGGAGAGCCGGGGTGGCTCAGCCGGCAGAAGAGGAGGCTCGGGGGGGATCCCGGACACGGCCATCGGTCCCTGCAGGGAGGCGCGGAGAAGACGGAGCCGGGCTGCGCCCGGCGGTGCCCAGCAGCAGGACCGGAGGCTCACGCTGTAGAACAGCGGGTTTCCCCGCAGTGCTGCCAGCACCGCGCTCTTCCCCCTGCTTGCACTAGGCAGGCTGCAGAGCACGTGCACACAGCGCACACCCAGAGGGCGCGTCCAGCAGCTGGGGGATGTTGGGGTGGTTGCAGAGCTCTTGAGGGCTGCAGAAAGCACTGGACTCGTGTGGAGCACTGGGTCAGTTCTGGGCTCCCCAGCTCAAGGCAGACTCTCCTGTGCAAGCGCTGCAGGGAAGCTGCTCTGGGGGGAGGTTGTACTGCGCTCATCTGCAGAGGTCCCTTCCAGCCCCTGGGCTTTGTGACAGGCGGATGTGTGAAGGGAGACAGCCAGCAGCTGGAAGTTTGGTGGCTTCCCAGAGTCAAAGCACCGCAGCCCTGCGATGCCACCGGGAGTTTGAGTGTCATCAGCCACGTCCCTCCCTTTGTCTCCATTCATTGCAATGGGACCTGGGCACCCACGGCCTCTCTGGGCAGCAGTGCCAGGCCTCAGCTCCCTCTGTGATGAACGTCCCTGACATCTAATCCAAATCTCCCCCCTTGACGTTAAAACCATTCCCCTTTGTCCCATCACCATCTCGACACGAAAGAAGTTCATTTTCATCGTGTTTATTATCTCCATTGAAACAATGGGAGGCCACAATGAGCGGCCACAGCAAGTGCTGGTGACGGGGCAGGCACAGAGCAATGCCTGTGACAGTGTCACAGAGAGTCCTTGTGAGCTCAAGGGAGAGGGGCTGACCTCAGCAGTCACGGAACCCCCCGCTGCCACTCTCGAACTCCCTTGGCAGGTAAGGCAGCAGGCTGCTCTGCTCCTGGCACTGCGGCCCTCCAGCTGATGCCAGTGCCCCAGATCTCAGCCCAGCGCCCATGTGGGCATTTCTCCACAGAGAGAACCCCTTCGCAGACGCTGACGGTGCTTCCGACACCCGACGCCGCTGTACTTGGATCCCTTGTGCCTCCACCTGCTACTGCTGCAATGCAGCCCAGCATCGGCGCAGCAGTGCGGGTGTCACTGCAACCCCTGCATGTCCCCAGTGTCACCAACACGGTGCCTCAGGCCTCTGTCTGGCCTGGGGTGCCAGGAGTCCGGGGACAGGGAGCACAGCTCCCACCTGGGGGGCCGCCTCCATCAGTGGGTCAGCTCCCAGCCTGGGGGCTGCACCCAGGAATGGCTCCCCCCACGGCCCCTGCCCACGGCTGCATCCATCCCACCATGGCTCCGCTCGGCCACAGCAGCACAGCGCTGCAATCAGGTGGTGAGTTTGGGAGCTGCAGAGCGGGCGGCAGGCTGTCCGCACCGGGTGGCTGTGGGAAAGCTGGCATTGCCTCACTGGGGATGTTCTTGCTTTTCCAGCAGAGATGATGAGCGCAGACATCGTGGAGGACATTGATGTTCTGCTCACGTGGATCAACGGTGAGTCTGTGGTCTGCAGAGGTGGCGGGTGGGTGTCCGCACCGAGTGGTGTGGGAAAGCTGGCATTGCCCCTGTGGGGATCGTCTTGCTTTTTCCAGAGGTGATGTCCAACGCAGACATCCCGGTCGACACCACGGAGATTGATGACATCCTGACGTGGATCAGCAACGGTGAGTTGAGGGGCTGCAGAGCAGGCGGGGGTGTCTGCAGCGAGTGGGTGTGGGACAGCTGGCATTGCCCCTTTGGGATTTCCTTCCTTTTTCCAGAAGGGACACCCAGCTCGGCCATTCCAGATGACAAGATGGAAATTGACAGCTTGCTCACCTGGATCGCTGGTGAGTTCAGGGCCGCAGCGGTGGCGGGTGGATGTCCGCACCGACTGGCTGTGGGAAGCCTGCCATCATCGTTCTGGGGGTTGTTCTTGCTTTTCCAGAAGCGTCGAATTGTCCGGAGGTCCCCCAGCAGCTGCTGCCAGATGTCCCCAGCAGCCTCAGCACCTCTCCTTTCACCAGAGGAGCCCCTGACTTTCCAACAGGCAGCAGGGAGCTCAGCAGAGAGGCGCAGGCTGACGCTGGGCCCCTCATTGAGCCGTTCTCAGGGCAGCCAGCATCCTCTGGGCAGCTCTCTGAGTCGCTGCTGCGCAAGCATCTGATGGAAGAGGCGCGGCAGAGGCAGCCCCGGGTGTTTCTCACCCGCCTGGCACTGCCGACCCCCCTGGATGCTCGCGTGCCTCCTTCAGCCCACACCGCACGGCTGATAGAAGAGGCGAAGCAGAGGCAGCCCCGGGTGGTTCTCACCCCCCTGGATGCTCGCGTGCCTCCTTCAGCCCACACCGCACGGCTGATAGAAGAGGCGAAGCAGAGGCAGCCCCGGGTGGTTCTCACCCGCCTGGCACTGCCACCCAGCTGCATCTCCTGCCGCGTGCCAGGCAACCACCACGAGGATGGCACTGAGCCGGCCGAGTGCCCAGCACCCACCTGCACCACCAGGAAAGGCAGGAGCAGAGGGCATGCGCAACGCACTGGCAGCGTCCCAGCCAGGAAGAGGAAGCTGCCCCTGGGCCAGGACACTCCAGGACCGAAACGCCGGTGCTAGGCGAAGCTGAGTGGGCTCAGCCTAAGCAGGAGCGTCCCGTATTTGCACGGCCGTAGCCAACAAATGAGACTCCCTGTAGCCCTGGGCTCCTCGCCGGCCCCTGCGGCACACAGAGAGCAGCGGCAGTGCTCCAGGGACACCAGCACCGGCCCCAGCCCTACCCCTCCAAACCTGGGCTGTCCACTGATGTCATCTTGGACTGTTAAATTATGTTACGTTATACTACATTATGTTAAATTATGTTAAATTATATTAAATTATTAAATGTTTTATGTTCACTTTCCTACACCTCCACTTGCAGTCGTTCATGCAGCACTAAACCCCCCCAGACCCCAGTGCCCACCTGTGGGGCAGGACGGGGCAGCACAAAGGGCCGTGTCCCAGGGCTGCCCCCACCGGCCCCATCCCTCCCCTCCAAAATCCCCTCTCCTCCTCAGTCAGCACTGGGTGGCAATGTAGGGATGGGGAATGGCTGGCCTCCAGTCACTGCCTCCTCATTCAGTACCATCCTCTCCGTCTCCATTACAGCAGGAGACACGCACACCTCCATACAGCTACACACATGTGGAGTGGGGCTGGAAATCACCTCCACTGTTAGGGCACAGCACGTCTGAGACCGCCTCATGAGACTGAGTTAATTCAAGTCTATGGGGCTGGATGGCGTGCATCCCAGGGTTCTGAAGGAGCTGGCTGAGGTGCCTGCCGAGCCGCTCTCCATCATATTTGAAAAGTCATGGCTGTCAGGTGAGGTCCTGGATGACTGCAGGAAGGGTCACGTCACTGCCATTCACAAGAAAGGGAGCAAGGAGGGCCTGGGGAACTACAGGTCGGTGAGTCTCACCTCTGCCTGGGAAGATCATGGAACAGATCCTCCTGGACGACATGCTTGATCACACGAGGAATGAGCGTGTGATCCGTGACAGCCAGCACGGCTTCACCAGGGGAAGATCATGCCTAAGCAATCTGGTGGCCTTCTGTGATGGAGGGACGGCATCGGTTGACAAGGGAAATGCGACTGATGTCATTTACCTGGACTTGAGCAAGGCCTTTGACACGGTCCCCCACCACATCCTTATCTCCAAACTGGAGGGGTGTGGATTTGATGGGAGGACCTCTCGATGGATAAGGAATTGGCTGAAAGGCCGCAGACAGAGGGTGGTGATTAATGGTTCTGTGTCCAGGTGGGGGCCGGTCACGAGCGGCGTCCCCCAGGGCTCTGTCTTGGGACTGGTGCTCTTTAACATCTTTATCAGTGACATCAATGACAGAATCGAGTGCATCCTCAGCAAGTTTGCTGACGGCACCAAGCTGAGTGGTGGAATGAAGGAATGCCATTCAGAGGGACCTCAACAGACTGGAAAGGTGGGCCGGGTGAACCTGATGAGGTTCAACACAACAAAGTGCAAAGCTCCTGCAGAAGCTGGCTGCCTGTGGCTTGGAGAGGTACCCTCTTGGCTGGGTAAGGAACTGCTGGAGGGCCGGGCCCAGAGAGTGGTGGTGAATGGAGCTAAATCCAGCTGGCAACCAGTGGTGTTCCCAAGGGATCAGTGCTGGGGCCTGTCCTCTTCAATATCTTTATTGATGACCTGGATGAGGGCACTGAGTGCACCCTCAGTTAGTTTGCAGATGGCTCCAAGTTGGCTGGAAGTGTCGATCTGCCTGGGGGTAGTGAGGCCCTACAGAGGGATTTGGACAGGCTGGAGAGCTGGGCTGAAGCCAATGGGATGAGGTTCAACAAGGCCAGATGCCGGGTCCTGCACTTTGGCCACAACAACCCCAGTCAACGCTACAGGCTTGGGGCAGAGAGGCTGGAAGACTGCGTAGAGGAAATGGAGCTGGGGGTGTTGATTGATGCTGGGCTGAACGTGAGTCAGCAGTGTGCCCGGGTAGCCAAGAAGGCCAATGGCATCCTGGCATGCATCAGAAACAGCATGGCCAGCAGGAACAGGGAACTGACTGTCCCCATGTACTCTGCTCTGGTGATGCTGCACCTCGAGTGCTGTGTCCAGTTTTGGACCCCTCACTGCAAGAAAGACACTGAGGCCCTGGAGCGGGTTCCAAGAAGGGCAAGAAAGCTGGTGAGGGGTCTGGAGCACAGGCCTTAGGAGGAACGGCTGAAGGAGCTGGGATTTTTCAGTCTGGAGAAGAGGAGGCTCAGGGGAGACCTCACTGCAATCTACAACTTCCTGAAGGGAGGGTGCGATGAGAGGGGTTTGGCCTCTTCTCCCAGGCAGCAAACAGAACCCGGGGAAATGGCCATAAGTTGTACCAGGGGAGGTTTAGGTTAGACATAAAGGAAGAACTTTTTCTCTCAGTGGTCAGGCACTGCAATGGCTGCCCAGGGAGGTGGTGGAGTCGCCGTCCCTGGCGGTGTTCAAGAGGCGTCTGGATGAGGAGCTACGAGATGTGGTTTAGTGCTTGTGGTACCAGTGGTGATGGGAGGACGGTTGAACTGAATGATCTTGTAGGTCCTTTCCAACCTTGCGATTCTATGATTCTATGATGTGGGGGCACTGGGCAGGACTGGAGGCCCTGGGAAGCTCTTGAGGGCTGCAGAAAGCACTGGACTCGTGTGGAGCACTGGGTCAGTTCTGGGCTCCCCAGCTCAAGGCAGACTCTCCTGTGCAAGCGCTGCAGGGAAGCTGCTCTGGGGGAGGTTGTACTGCGCTCATCTGCAGAGGTCCCTTCCAGCCCCTGGGCTTTGTGACAGGCGGATGTGTGAAGGGAGACAGCCAGCAGCTGGAAGTTTGGTGGCTTCCCAGAGTCAAAGCACCGCAGCCCTGCGATGCCACCGGGAGTTTGAGTGTCATCAGCCACGTCCCTCCCTTTGTCTCCATTCATTGCAATGGGACCTGGGCACCCACGGCCTCTCTGGGCAGCAGTGCCAGGCCTCAGCTCCCTCTGTGATGAACGTCCCTGACATCTAATCCAAATCTCCCCCCTTGACGTTAAAACCATTCCCCTTTGTCCCATCACCATCTCGACACGAAAGAAGTTCATTTTCATCGTGTTTATTATCTCCATTGAAACAATGGGAGGCCACAATGAGCGGCCACAGCAAGTGCTGGTGACGGGGCAGGCACAGAGCAATGCCTGTGACAGTGTCACAGAGAGTCCTTGTGAGCTCAAGGGAGAGGGGCTGACCTCAGCAGTCACGGAACCCCCCGCTGCCACTCTCGAACTCCCTTGGCAGGTAAGGCAGCAGGCTGCTCTGCTCCTGGCACTGCGGCCCTCCAGCTGATGCCAGTGCCCCAGATCTCAGCCCAGCGCCCATGTGGGCATTTCTCCACAGAGAGAACCCCTTCGCAGACGCTGACGGTGCTTCCGACACCCGACGCCGCTGTACTTGGATCCCTTGTGCCTCCACCTGCTACTGCTGCAATGCAGCCCAGCATCGGCGCAGCAGTGCGGGTGTCACTGCAACCCCTGCATGTCCCCAGTGTCACCAACACGGTGCCTCAGGCCTCTGTCTGGCCTGGGGTGCCAGGAGTCCGGGGACAGGGAGCGCAGCTCCCACCTGGGGGGCCGCCTCCATCAGTGGGGCCCTTTGGAGATGCCACGGAGGCCCAGGGGCACCCGGCACCCAGCACCGTGTGCCCCCATCCCACCATGGCTCCGCTTGGCCACAGCAGCACAGCGCTGCAATCAGGTGGTGAGTTTGGGGGCTGCAGAGCGGGCGGCAGGCTGTCCGCACCGTGTGGCTGTGGGAAAGCTGGCATTGCCTCACTGGGGATGTTCTTGCTTTTCCAGCAGAGACAATGAGCGCAGACATCGTGGAGGACATTGATGTTCTGCTCACGTGGATCAACGGTGAGTCTGTGGTCTGCAGAGGTGGTGGGTGGGTGTCCGCACCGAGTGGTGTGGGAAAGCTGGCATTGCCCCTGTGGGGATCGTCTTGCTTTTTCCAGAGGTGATGTCCAACGCAGACATCCCGGTCGACACCACGGAGATCGATGACATCCTGACGTGGATCAGCAACGGTGAGTTGAGGGGCTGCAGAGCAGGCGGGGGTGTCTGCAGCGAGTGGGTGTGGGACAGCTGGCATTGCCCCTTTGGGATTTCCTTCCTTTTTCCAGAAGGGACACCCAGCTCAGCCATTCTAGATGACAAGATGGAAATCGACAGCTTGCTCAGCTGGATCGCTGGTGAGTTCAGGGCCGCAGCGGTGGCGGGTGGATGTCCGCACCGACTGGCTGTGGGAAGCCTGCCATCATCGTTCTGGGGGTTGTTCTTGCTTTTCCAGAAGCGTCGAATTGTCCGGAGGTCCCCCAGCAGCCGCTGCCAGATGTCCCCAGCAGCCTCAGCACCTCTCCTTTCAGCAGAGGAGCCCCTGACTTTCCAACAGGCAGCAGGGAGCTCAGCAGAGAGGCGCAGGCTGACGCTGGGCCCCTCATTGAGCCATTCTCAGGGCAGCCAGCATCCTCTGGGCAGCTCTCTGAGTCGCTGCTGCGCAGGCATCTGATGGAAGAGGCGCGGCAGAGGCAGCCCCGGGTGTTTCTCACCCGCCTGGCACTGCCGACCCCCCTGGATGCTCGCGTGCCTCCTTCAGCCCACACCGCACGGCTGATAGAAGAGGCGAAGCAGAGGCAGCCCCGGGTGTTTCTCACCCGCCTGGATGCTCGCGTGCCTCCTTCAGCCCACACCGCATGGCTGATAGAAGAGGCGAAGCAGAGGCAGCCCCGGGTGGTTCTCACCCGCCTGGATGCTCGCGTGCCTCCTTCAGCCCACACCGCATGGCTGATAGAAGAGGCGAAGCAGAGGCAGCCCCGGGTGGTTCTCACCCGCCTGGCACTGCCACCCAGCTGCATCTCCTGCCGCGTGCCAGGCAACCACCACGAGGATGGCACCGAGCCGGCCGAGTGCCCAGCACCCACCTGCACCACCAGGAAAGGCAGGAGCAGAGGGCACGAGCAGCGCGCTGGCAGCGTCCCAGCCAGGAAGAGGAAGCTGCCCCTGGGCCAGGACGCTCCAGGACCGAAACGCCGGCGCTAGGCGAAGCTGGGTGGGCTCAGCCTAAGCGGGAGCGTCCCGTATTTGCACGGCCGTAGCCAACAAATGAGACTCCCTGTAGCCCTGGGCTCCTCGCCGGCCCCTGCGGCACACAGAGAGCAGCGGCAGTGCTCCAGGGACACCAGCACCGGCCCCAGCCCTACCCCTCCAAACCTGGGCTTCCACCGATGTCATCTTGGACTGTTAAATTATGTTTCGTTATTACATTATGTTAAATTATGTTAAATTATATTAAATTATTAAATGTTTTATGTTCACTTTCCTACACCTCCACTTGCAGTCGTTCATGCAGCACTAAACCCCCCCCAGACCCCAGTGCCCACCTGCGGGGCAGGACGGGGCAGCACAAAGGGCCGTGTCCCAGGGCTGCCCCCACCGGCCCCATCCCTCCCCTCCAAAATCCCCTCTCCTCCTCAGTCAGCACTGGGTGGCAATGTAGGGATGGGGAATGGCTGGCCTCCAGTCGCTGCCTCCTCATTCAGTACCATCCTCTCCGTCTCCATTACAGCAGGAGACACGCACACCTCCATACAGCTACACACACGTGGAGTGGGGCTGGAAATCTTCCCCCACTGTTAGGGCACTGTCCTGTAATAACATACAGAATGGGCCTTAAATGTTATCATTCAGTTTAGTTACCTAAAGCAAAGCAAAACATAGAAAACAAGCATTCGAACAAAACTCCTCTCCTCTCCTCTCCTCTCCTCTCCTCTCCTCTCCTCTCCTCTCCTCTCCTCTCCTCTCCTCTCCTCTCCTCTCCTCTCCTCTCCTCTCCTCTCCTCTCCTCTCCTCTCCTCTCCTCTCCTCTCCTCTCCTCTCCTCTCCTCTCCTCTCCTCTCCTCTCCTCTCCTCTTCTCTCTTCCTTCACAAATTGCACGGTGGTTTTATGGAAAACAATTGGTTAAACTGCTAACTAAAACAAACTCCTAATTTGTATAATTATGAGGCACTGGGCACTGTAAGTCCAGAAAGAAAATCCCTACTCCAGAGACACACAAAACCACAGAGCATTTCTGCTGCTCTTTTGAAGATGAGTGTTTCCAAAAGAGGGCACCAGATACACGCTTGTAAACTGCATTCCTGCTGCTTTCTTGAGCCTATTTCCCTCTCCTCTCCACACAATTTCCTCCACGACAGATACAGACCGCCCTGAATGGAAAGTACACACATTTTGGCTATCGTATGTTGTGCTTTTCGACACCTAAACCTGCCTTATCTTTATGCTGGAATAATTTTTTTGTTATTGAAGTTGGTTGCGTGGTGGGGAATCATCGATGTTTCATCTGGTTCACAGCCACAGCTGAGCAGCACAGAAATGGTTTTACTGCTGGGTTCTGGGCCAGGAGAAGCAGGAACTGGACTGGGACAAGGTGCCATCCCAGTGTCACAGCTCATCTGCACTCAGAGCGTTGGCTCTAGTTCCCAGGAATGCATCGCTCTGTGTGATGTTAGGAGCAGGGACATTGCGGGGTTAAATGTGGCCTTCCTCTCCGGGCCGTTTCCTATTACCTCTTGGTCAAAGAGAAATGTGCAGTCCCAGAGGACTCAGCCTAGTTGAACACGACTGAGACCCAAATCGTCTGTGGACTGACCAAAGCTCTGCAGGAAACCCCGTGGTTTGCTCCCCTTTGCTCTCTCACCCTCCCTAAAGGAGGGTCTTTCTCACGTCTGGTGACAGCTGAGCTTTCCCAGGCTCTGGGCCAACTCTAGCAGACTCCCATCCCACATTTTTGCCTTAAGTCAGGTGTGTTTTGTCCTTTCCTCTACTCGTCTTGCAGCAGCCACTGCACTGAGTGCAGGAAAAGGCCCTCCAGGAGAAGATGGGGCTGCGCTGTGAACCAGGGCTCAGCACCTGGGTCAAAGCCTCCTGAGATCATAAACACAACAAAACAACTCTGCCCATCACAGGACAGGATGGGATGCAGGGAAACAAACCTCACTCCTCTGATTAGATCCATATCTCATGCCCACGTAGGCTCAGAGCTGGGAACAGAAGGCTGTTCTGCTGTTCTACTGCCTCAGCAATGGTGCAGAGGTTCGTGGGTACCACCGTGGCCCTGCTGCTCTAGCTGACATCCTCTATCCTTCTAAATAGGAGCAGTTTGTGTGCAAGAGACTATTCTCACTGCACCTGAATTCATTCATCTCTCCAGAACTAACAGTGGAGCCATAAAGAAACACACTTCATTTCGCCCTGGACACTGCTGTGCACCCCCAGTGAGCGCTTTCCTCTTGGCACTGATGTAGTATTTCTGCATGCATGTGAAATCAAATGCCAGGAAAACACAAGTGAGTTAAGTTTTCTTTGAGAAAAGGGGAGAGAAGGGACCTCTTTTCCCTGAGCTACCATTGATTTACTGCGATGAGAGTTTTAATCGAGCCCTGGTACGTTGAAGCCCTAAGTCATTAGAGGAGAGCAGGGACAGGCTGATGACTTGCTGACACCCTGAGTTTTCAGTGGTATTGATAAAAAATGTGGCACTGAAGGAGGGTTCTTTTCTGAGGGAGGGGAGGGTGAGTAATTTTTTTTTTTTTTCGGGCATCACTACACTGCCAAATAATGTCAGACAGCAGAGAACAATGTGAATTCCCATAGAGACCTATAAATAACAGCCATAAACGTGCCTCATAAATTACTCAAAGGGTTATTTTCTCCCACCCACATTCCCTCCCTCATATTCAAATTCAGTTTTACTCATCCGGTTCCTCACCCTCCGCTGCCGCATGGGAAGCTTGAGTAGAAATGTCCGAGCAGTCAGGGCAGGGTTAGGGCTGGGGCTCTGCAGTGCAAATTTCCAGTACTGCAGGCACAAAGCAGTGCTGACAGGAGGGTTCCACCTAAGGCCAGGTCCTCAGATGTGTGTCCCAAGGGGTTGTAGAGTTGTAGAGTCTTAAAAGTTGGGAAAGACCACCAAGATGAAGCCCATCCATCAACCCATCCCTATCATTTCCACTCAGGATCATTAATGTTGGAAAAAATCTTCAAGATTAACCAGTCCAGCCATCAACTCATTCCCACCTGTGGGATCCCACAGGATAGTTGAATCATTAGGGTTGGAAAAGTCCTCCAAGGTCATCCGATCCAACTGCCAAACCATCACCACCATGCCTGCTAAGCCACAACCCTAAGTGTCACACTGGGGGCATCTGAGAGGCCCTGGGGACAACCAAAGTGACATGAGGCTGTCCTAGGACATGGAGACACTTGAGATGCATCAGGGACATCCCAGAAGATCACAGAATCACACAGAATCACAGAATGGCCCAGGTTGGAAGGGACCTCAAGGATCATGAATCTCTGACCTCCTGCCACATGCAGGGCCACCAACCTCCACAATTAATACTACACCAGGCTGCCCAGGGCCCCATCCAACCTGGCCTTGAACACTTCCAGGTATGGACAGGGCATCTACAGCCTCTCTGGGCAGCTCACCACTCTCTGAATAAAGAACTTCCCCCTGAAATCCAACCTGAATCTTCCCTGCCTCAACTTAAAACCATTTCCCCTTGTCCTGCAGTTATCTACCCTTTCAAAGAGTCGATTCCCCTCTTGTTTGTAGGCTCCCTTTAGGTCACCCCACAGCCTTCTTTTCTCCAGGCTGAACAGGGATATCCAAAGAGACATGAACATATCAGGGGAGCCACAGACATGTTTTGGGGACTATGGGGACATTCAAACATTTCTAGGGACATCAAAGAGTCACCAGGAATGTTCAAGGGGACATGGGACCACCTGAAGGGACCCGGGGTCACCTGAGGGGTCTCCATGACTATACCCTGCCCATCTCTGATTTTCACCACTGGTGAGGGTTTGAACTGAGACACAAGCCACAATGCACCTGAGTCATAGAGAAAACCCAGGGCATGGCAGAGGCTTTTGTTTTTCCCCTAAACAGTGCTTTGGTTTTGTGAAGATCCTGCAGGGAGAGAGTATTTCTGGTGTAGGCTGTGCTTTTGAGGAGGAAAGACAGAAGGCTGAAGACATACAGAACACAGAGAGATAATGGAAGGGAAAGGTCACATCCAGCATCCCAAAATAACTTGGTGCTGCAGCCAGAAGTTCAGAGAGCCTGTGTCTGCAACACAGAGCCTGTTTTTGCAATATAGAAAGCTTGTCTTTGCAACAGAGAGCCTACCTTTGCAACACAGAGCCTGTCTTTGCTAAGCAACATAGTTCCAAAAGGCAGAAACTGGTCAAATGTGAGGAGTGTGATACAGATGGTAGGTCCTGCCTGTGTCTGTGCATATATCTAAAACCTCAGGAAAGGCAGTTCTTGTCCACATGTGCTGAAGCCAAGGTGCCTCTGGTGCAGCCATGCTTGGCTCCAAATGATCTCTGCTTATATGTAAGCATTGCCACATAAAAAAGTTATTAACTGACAGATTAATTTTCTGACCCCAAAAGGGACTGTGATGAAAGATGAGCTTGGCCAAGGATTTACAGCTCGGGCTCCCTATTGCCACAGTAGGGCTGTGCTTGCAGGCAAGGTTATTATGCTGAGTGTTAATGACAGGGTGAGAGCCTCTCCATCACCCTCTAGCTATGGAAATGGCACCTCCTGTTCAGCTACTTCTTCTGATTAAAGCACAAAGGGAATAAGATGGGGGAGAGAGGAAAAGCCAGGGGATGAGCACAAGCAGCATGGAGAAGAGGATTGATGCAAGGTTCAGCTTCCCAGAGAGATAAAAGGTGCTGGGCTTTGTTACTCTGATGGCTGCCCTTTGGAATGAGAGCCACTATCTTTGCCCAGCACAGAATCTGTGTTAAGGATGAGTCCACACAATGAGGATCTTACACTCTGAGGATACCCCGAGGGCAGAGCGCTTTGCCCTGGGTCTGAGGCAAACACTGCCCTGTGGAGCACTACCAGAAGGAGATGGGTGGAGGAGGTGAGTTTAAAACTGGAGAGGAGAACCTGTGTCAGAACCAGCGGATGGATTGACGTGGGTGACAGTGACCCTGGAGATGCCCAACCCATTCAGATTGGCTCCAGGTTGTTCTTATGTTTGCAAGATGTGACACATCGCTGCTCCCCAGAGTGCTAGGGACAGCATTTCAGGAAGCAGCCAACTCCAAGCAGGCTCATTTTCTCCCATTTTTATTGTAAATGTGGCAATAGGAGCCAGGCAGGTAACAGTGGGTCTTCTCCTCACCCTGTAGCCTCTCACTGATGCTCTCCTTGTGCCAGGAGCTGTGTGGTTCTCCAGCCCTTATGGTGTCTTTTGCCATAAAAACCTTCCCTTGGTGACACCAACACACTTTGCATATCCAGTGGGTTCAACCAGCTGCTCGGATACAAAACGTCTCGTGTCCTAACAAACCTTGGCCCAAAAGACACACATTCATCTCTATTTCAGATCTGATTCTTTCTGTTTTATTTTAGCAGAGCCGCTCCGGATTTGCACCAAATTCTGATGCCAGTTTTGCTGCTGTGATTCTTCCTGTTTTCACAGCGTTCCTGCTCCAGGTTTGGATCCAAGGTTATGAAGCCCACGTCATCCTTGGCAAGAGGTAGGATGAGCTCCATAGGCTGATGATAGAGATCACATTCTGGCTCGCAGCATCTTCCCCTCTGGCTCTGGCTAAGGAATCGTGCTAGAAACTTCAGTGAGAACAAACCAGCTGAAAACAGTTCTGAACAATTTGCTTCTTCAGTTGGTGAAGGAAATACCACACTAAAGTTCCCATAGGACCACTTCAATTCCCATTTGTAAGTGTGGAAAGAGTGGATTTTGGCATCTGCTTTATTGCACAAACTGCATAGCCAGCATCTTTGTGTCTCAATAGGAGGAATAAGGAAAACAGCCCCAGTGGTTCTACACAGAGCTGAAATACATCCTCAGTGCTGGTTTGTGCCATCACTGGGAGCCTTTTCTCCTACAGATTGGGTAAGGGAGGAAGGATCTGTCCTGTGAGGAGCTGCAGAAGTCAGAAATCAGCAAAAGCACTTCTGGATGTGGTTTAGTGGGCAAAATTGGTGGTAGGTGAAGGGCTGGACTTGGTGATCTTAGAGGTCTTTTTCAACCCTTGTAGCTCTGTGATTCTATGGTTCTTCCCACATTGGCAGTGGAAGTGGATGCCATGCCTATGCCCATTTCTTGTTCTGGAGGCAATGAGCTCCTGTACTTCATGCCTCTGTTCACCCTTTGTAAAACAGAAATATGATTCTGACCACATTTATGAGGAGCTGGGAGTTTTCCTGATGAAGCTGCCACACCAGATCTGTGCTATTATGGTAAATACTTTTATCCTTGTGACAGAGACATTGGTCAGATTGTCTGAAGCAAATAAAACCCCTTGGGCTCAGAATTTATCAGATCCACCACCAGCAGCAAAAAATCTCTGAGCAGAGAGCAATTCCTTTAACCCTGGCATGGTCCAGCAAACCCTCAGAGCATCCCCAGTGCTGCAGTGAAACTGCTGTGGCTTTTTCAGGGAAGCAGCTTTGGGGTTGGTTGGCAGTCAGTCCTGATTAAGGGGGTGGTGCTGAGTTTTATTGTGCAGCCCCTTCTGATGTGACAACCAATGGAGACCCCATCAGCACAACTCTGAGAAAACCCTACCTCAGCCTTGTGAAGATGAACAGACCCAGATCTGAAGGCAAAAAATTAGCAAACTCTTCATAAACCAGTATTTTTTTCTGGGGTTTGTATCTACAATGTGAGCAACATCCACCAGAGGGCAAGATTCCCTCATCCAAGCTCAAAATCTGTCCATCCTGCATGAGGATGGTCAAAACTCACTTCAGTCAATGGGAGTATTTCCATCCACTTCAGTGGGATTTGGGTTGGGTCCTTCCAGTATACAAAATCCCAGAAAATTGTTTTATATAAACTTAGAAACAAGGTTTTATAAACTGAAAAAAAAAACAACCCCACACCCAGACACTGGCATTGGTGCACTTTGGGCTTAGCTGCTACTCGTCAGGCGGATGCTAAACACTCCTTTTATTTAGAATAAGTTTATTTTTTTAATACCCATGTTATGAAAAAGCCACATCAACAGAGGGGAAGAAGCAACTGCGCATTGTCTTCGGTGGGAGGAATGCTTGGGCCAAAGCAAAACAGAAAAAAGTCTCCCCAGTAATGTTTGCAAAGCTCTGTCGTGTTTGCTGATGAGAGATTCTATTGCAGCACAATGTGTTTGCTGGAAGTTTTCCCTCCCGCCTACTGCACGGTCTCCTGGCAAATATCTTTGCCCTTTTGAATAATACGGTGTGGAGTGGAAAGATAAACTCATGCAATTATCCTTTTCCTCAGCGTGGCTGCGCTGAAGAGACAAACTGCTTCCTTCAGCTGCTCTCAGAAAAATTGGACCTGGTGTGTATGTGGGAAGACGGGACTGATGGTTCTTGAGGGTGCCATGGAACAGTGCAGAGCCAGCTCCCAAAGGAACTACAGAGACCTCGTTTCCGTGGGACAATTTGGCATCTCCAGCCTGTGACAGAGGGGAGGAGTGCAGGGGATGGAGGGGGGGCTGTCACCTGCTTATCAAGAATGCAGCAAGTAGGAGTGTGCCCCAATTGCAATACTAGGAGTTGAACTTGATGATCTGTGTGAGTTCCTTCCAGCTTGGAACATTCTGTGATTCTGAGATCTCAGTTCCTCCAGTGCCTTCCCCAGTTCCCCCCACATCACTGCCTCACATCCCATCACCCCCATCCCGTTGCCCTCATCCCAGTGCCCCATACCCCATCATCCCACCCTATTACTCCAATCCCTGCTCCTTCCCATTGCCTCCATCCCAGTTCTTCTCATCCCATCTTCCCCATCCCATTGCCTCCATCCCAGTTCTTCTCATCCCATCTTCCCCATCCCATTGCCTCCATCCCAGTTCTTCTCATCCCATCTTCCCCATCCCATCGCCTCCATCCCAATTCCCCCATCCCAGTGTCCAGCAGTTGGACTTGAGGATACTTGGAGATCCCTTCCAAACTGGAATATTCTGTGGCTCTATGATAGAAGGATCTGAGAGCACTGCTTGTGTGAGGTTCTCATCCAGCCTTGTCCTATCAAAGGAAAGGGGTTGGAAACATGCTTGGTGCCCTCTGTTCTGTGCTGAGTTTATTTCAGTCTTCAGCACTGCCAAAACTCGATCTAGCTCTAAAGTTACATCCCTGAAGCACCAAAACAGCTCAGGAGAAATCTCAGGAACATCTGAGAAGGTAATATTAGCACGTCTCCTAGTTTGGAAGTGCAGTTTCAGGGGAGTGGAAACTCCTATTTTGAGAAAAATCTCTTGACATCAGACCTTGGAGTTGGATTTAGAACTAAGGTAAATTGCAGATGTAGTCATATATCTGTGTTTGCTCCTGGCCAGAAATTATTCATCCATGGGCTTTGTGTTGCATGAAGGCATTCCCAGTGACCAGCAGTCACTATGGAAGGATGCAAGAATGGCTGTAGCCTGGCTTCCAAAGGGAAGAGAATATAATATAAACCAGCAGAGAAGGGAAACATCACTCCCATTTTTAAGAAATAGGGAAAGGAAGACTCAGGGAAGGAAAGGGAGACTATAAGCTGGTGAGCCTCATGTCTATGCCTGGGAAGGTCATGGAGAAGATTCTCCTGGAAGAGATATTAAAGCACATGAGGGATGAACGGGTGATCTGAGACAGTCAGCATGGCTTCACCAAGGGCAGATAGGGCCTTACCCGTGATGGAGTGACAGCATTGGTGGACAAGCGAAAGACAACTGATATTGTCTACCTGGACTTCTGCAAGACCTTTGACATGGGCCCTCACCACATCCTTATCTCTAAATTGGAGATTTATGGGCTCAAAGGATGGACTGCTCAGGGGATAAGGAATGGTTTGGATGTTTGTAACTGGAGGGTTGTTGGCAGTGGCTCTTTGTGAAGGTGGAGAGTGGTCATGAGTGGTGCCCCCCAGAAATTCGTCTTGGGACTGGTGCTCTTTAACATCTTGACTGATGGCATCGATGATGGGATTGAGCAAGCTCAGTCTGCAAGCTTGCGGATGACGCCAAGCTGAGTGGTGCAGTTGATACAGCAGAAGGAAGGGGTGCCATTCAGAGAGGCCTTGATAAATCACAGAATCACAGAATCACAGAATTGCCAGGGTTGGAAGGGACCTCAAGGATCATGAATCTCCAACCCCCCTGCCACATGCAGGGCCACCAATCATCCCACCTAATGCTAGACCAGGCTGCCCAGGGCCCCATCCAATCTGGCCTTGAACACCTCCAGGGATGGGGCATCCACAGCCTCTCTGGGCAGCTGTTCCAGCACCTCACCACTCTCTCTGTAAAGAATTTCCCCCTGACGTCCAACCTAAATCTCCCTTCCCTCAACTTAAAACCATTTCCCCTTGTCCTGCTGTCACTCACCCTTTCAAAGAGTTGATTCCCCTCCTGTTTGTAGGCTCCCTTTAGGTATTGGAAGGCTGCAATGAGGTCACCCCGCAGCCTTCTTTTCTCCAGGCTGAACAAGCCCAGCTCCTTCAGCCTGTCTTCATAGGGGAGGTGCTCCAGTCCCCTGATCATCTTCGTGGCCCTCCTCTGGACCCTCTCCAACAGCTCCCTGTCTTTCCTGTACTGGGGGCTCCAGACTTGGACACAGTACTCCAGATGGGGCCTCACAAGAGCAGAGTAGAGGGGAACAATCACCTCCCTGTCCCTGCTGGCTACCCCTCTTTTGATGCAGCCCAGGATACCATTTGCCTTCCGAGCTGCAGGGGCACACTGCTGGCTCATATTAAGTTTTTCATCTATCAGAACCCCCAGGTCCTTCTCCCCAGGGCTGCTCTCAAGGACCGCTCCTCCCAGTCTGTATGGATGCCTGGGATTCCTCCGGCCCAAGTGCAAAACTCTGCACTTTGCCGTGTTGAACCTCATCAGGTTCACCCAGCCCACCTTTCCAGCCTCTCGAGGTCCCTCTGAAGGTGAGGGAAGGTGAGCCCTTGTGAACCGAATGAGGTTGGAAGTGCAAGATGCTGGGGTGGGGCAATCCCAGATATGTGTACAGGTGGGAGAAGAATTCCTTGAGAGCAGCTCTGAAGAAAAGAACCTGGGGTTTCTGATGGATTAAAGGCTGGACGTGAGGCAGCAGTGTGCTCCTGGGACCTGGATGGTCAACATCCAACATCCTGTGCTGCATCAACAGGGGGGTGGCAGCAGGAAGAGGGATGGGGTTGTCTCTAAATATTGTTTTGTTTTGAAATAATGATTGCTTGGTTAATTCCCTTATTGGTCCAAGCATTTGAGGTTGAACTATCACATTCATTAGACACTCATTTAGTCTTATTAGAAGGCTGTCAGAGATGAAGAATTCATGATGTTGCTTGGCAATCTGTCCTGATGGAGATTTGCTGTCTCCAATTAAAAAAATACATCCCATTTCTAATTTTTCTTCCGGGCACCAACTTCTTCAAATGAAGCAAAGGGCAGAATGGGTCTCAGAGAGATCTCAGCAGTCCCAAAGAGGATGGAAACCCCACTGCTGTGTCACACTGCTTGGACTGGAGCTGCAGGGCTGGGTGCTGCAGGGTGATGTTACAAACACAGACCTGAAACAGGCAGAGTCCTTTTATTTCGGTCATCTTAGGAAAAGATTTCTGACTTTTTGAAGAATGATGATTATTTTTTAACGTGACTTGCTTTTTTGTATTTGAACAATTCCAGCCTTGCCATTTACTGGGAAGGTCTCTCTTCTAAATTTAGATCAGATCATTATTCGCTTTTCTAAGAAGTGCTAATATCCCTTAGGTTAAGAATAATTAGATGCTAATTTTCAGAACCTGAAAGGAAATTATACCCCTAATTCAATCTGTCATTTAAAGTAAAATAGCTGGTTTAAAAGGCACACATAACTACATTAAACAAAGGTCTAGCCATTTTTTTTTCCTAAACAAAAATTAACCTCAATACAAATTAAGAGGATACGATGCTAGTTAGATTAATGAGACCAATTAGGCTAATTCACTTCTAAAGCTCCTCCAGCCCCGTGCTGCTTCATTCTCAAGTCTCCAGCATTCAGCTTACAGCAGCTGATGCTGTATCTTCTCATGGTGCTCACAGCCTGCTCCTCTCCCAAAAATAATAGCAGGGTACCATTGCCTTCTCTTCCCAATTCTGCTTTCAGATGCTCTTCTTACCCCAGCTTTGCTTTCAATCCTGCAGAGCTAAGCAGACCACAAGATGGCAAGGCTGTGCCAAACATGCCCTGAAAGTACTGGGGATGCAACAGGTGTTTATTGGCCAATTTCATGTTTGCCACCTGCTTTGATAGACACTGAATTGTGTTTTTATAGACAGCTTCCAGCAAAACAAATGTCCCCAGCATCACGCCTGATGTGAATGCTGGGCCCTGGAGTACCGAGGCACAATCCCTTTGCAGCACCAGGGAGGGGTGTATGATTCTCATGACTCTTTTGGAGCCTTTTAATATGCAAAGAGTCATATGTAAATATAGCTTGAGATGAGATTTATATTGCAATATTTCCTGGTGAAGCCGGCAGACACTCCAGGCAGGTTACAAATGAAACAACAACCCAAGCAAGGCTTGCAATTTAATTTAACTGTCTCTTTTTGGGAATGTGTCATGCATTCAGAATTAGAGAAATGAATTCCCAATCAAATGCTCTTTGGATATGACAACACTGTGAAAAGCATGGAAATGCCTTAAAATAGCCTGCTAACAACCACATGGAACCTATTCTTTTTGGCAAAAGGAGGAGGCAGTTTATGGGTCTGGACTTACTGCTCATAAATAACTACATATTCCTTTTTCTTAGCATTGGCATGTTTTTGGCTTTTCACATTTGCTGTGCACGTTATAAATTCTCACACAACTATTCAGACAGTGGATGGGAATGCACTGGCTTTTGGGGTGGGCATGAATTTATCCCATCTGAGCTGTCTGAAGCAAGTTCTCTGCTAATATTACAACGAAATTCCCCTGGGCTGATTGTTCTGAGTTCTTCCTGCAGAATCTATTCTGCTTGTTTTACTGAGTCCTAAATATTATTTTTCTAAAGGTGAGTGGCAGCAAATGAGTTTAAGCAAAAAGCAGTTGTGGTTTGTTGCCTCCGTGTTTTGCAACCCTTGTTAGCATCTGAAGTTTAAGACGTAAATAGCAGCTTTGGTGCTGGAGCAGGGGAAGGCAGGAGCAGCAGAATTAAATTCAGCTGGTGACTGGTCACTGGTGGTGGTCCTCAGGGGTCGGTACTGGGACTGGCCCTGTGCAATGCCTTACTGATGATCTGGATGAGGGCACTGAGTGCACCCTCAGTAGGTTTGCGTTGACACCAAGTTGGGGGAAATGTTGATCTGGCTGGGGGAAGGAATGCCCTACAGAGGGACCTGGACAGGCTGATCGATGGGCTGAGCCCAATGGCATGAGGTTCAACAAGACCAAGTGCTGGGCCCTGCACTTTGGTCACCACAACCCCGTGCATCGCTGCAGGCTTGGGGCTGAGTGGCTGGAAGGCTGTGGGAAGGAAAGGGACCTGGGGGTGTTGGTCACTGCTCAGCTGAACGTGAGCCAGCAGTGTGCCCAGGTGGCCAAGAAGGCCCTTCACTACAAGAAAGACATCTAGGCTTTGGAGTGTGTCCAGAGAAGGGCAACGAAACTGTGAGGGGTCTGGAGCACAAATGTTATAGGGAGCAGCTGAGGGAAGAGGGGCAGTTCAGTCTGGAGAAGAGGATGCTCAGGGGAGACCACATTGATCTTTCCAACTCCCCGAAAAGGAGTTGTGGTGAGGTGTGGGTCTACCTCTGCTTCCAGGTAACAAGCAATAGGATGAGAGGTGATGGCTTCAAGTCGAGGTTCAGAATGGATATTGAGAACAATTGCTTAGAAAGTGTGATCATTGGCACAGGCTGTCCAGGGAGGTGGTGGAGTCACTGTCCCTGGAGGTGTTCAATGTGGGGATGTGGCACTGAGAGACTTGGCCAGTGGGCATGGTGGGATGGGCTGGGGTTGGACTTGGTGTTCATAGAGATCTTTTCCATCCTTAGTGACTGTATAAACACAACCTGGTGATGGAATGCAGATCTCAATACAGGCCACCGTGCAGTAGTGCCTTAACTGCACCAATTAATGCAAACTTAAGAGAAATTCTTATGTAGAAAATGCAATTTTGCTGAGGGCATTCTGAGTGACTACTGCAACTGCAAGAGAGAATCAGTTTTCCAAGAGTCAAGATAAATGCACTTAACAATGCTTCCTGGAACCAACTTGTCTTCCTTTTTATATGTACCCAAGGAAAGAAATATTTCTAAAAACCAAAACTCACTGGTAATATTCTTCCTACCAGCCCCCTCCTCCACCGTATCTCTGGATATAGCACTGTTAGTTTGAGATTTCTATGTCTCTCGAGGGAAATGGAGAACATTCCTGAATCTGAAGTAGCATTTTGGAATCCCTGAGCTGGAGTTCAGATGGCACAGCCTCTCTCAAGGATAAATCATGGGAGCTGCCAACATGTGGGATATTTGGTTTAATAGGCGTGGGGCCAACAAACATAGATACTGTTTACTTAATTCGCTAATAAATAGTAAATGCTTCATCTCAGACTGGATCTGTGCAATTTTCCAGTAGCAACATGATGATAAAGAAGTGTCCTGGCTGAATGTGGGTGATGTTAACAAAAATCTGACTTATTGTGAGCTTGCACTTGCTGCCAGCTGCCTCCATCTCAGCAGCTGTAGTGAGAAAAAAAAGGCCAATGAAGAAGGCACATTAGCTTTCTGTCAACACCAATCACGATGCAATCAGGATTTTTATTAAAAATTACTATTTAATCATAAGAACCAACCCAACCCACCAATCAGTGGAAGAAAAACTCTTTGCTGGCTTGAAATCTTGCAGTGGTTCTTGTTTAGCCCAAGCAGAATTTTAACAGTTTTCAACTCTCTGGAGTTGGACTGTTATGGTATAATCTCAGCAGTATTTGGGAGATGATTGAGGGAAGGCAAATATTGCACTGTTGAGGGATGCATTGCTGTGTTCATTCGTTCCTCTACATTATCTTCACTGGGTAAGTTAGCATGAAATCTGGACATAAGCTGAGTCCAGCATTCAGCAGCATGGGTTGGGTCATTATTCCCTAGCTGTATTGGTTCATATAGGTTCAACCATAGGTTCAACCATAGGTTCAACCATATAGGTTGTGATAATACTGCTTTATGTCATATATAATACCCTGCTTATCACTAAGTGCTACCCTGGAAACCCTGTTTTTTTGTGAGATTAAGCCTGTTTGATGATGAGTGGGAATCTGTGTTGAAGTCAACTACAGTTGACATCGTATAGAGATACACCACAGTGATATGGAGACAGGTGGTGGCTGCAAATGTGAGTGTGTGGATGTCCAGAGCGAGGAAACAAGCAACAAATGGGTGATTTAATGATGCTCTCTTACACTCCCTCCCCTTTCCTTTCCAACAGGTACATGGAGGACTGAAGAAACAAGTTAAGAAGCCACATAATGCACTTATTTTGATAAACAAGTCCAGGGCAGGTTTTTCTATTTGAAAAGGAATCTCACACAGAGCTCAAGTTTCTAAAATAGGCCTTCAGTTGATAAATTTCTATTTATGTCACAGGGCTTTATTTTTGTGTCCCACTTAAGTCAAGGAAATAAAAGATGTAGGTCTGGAGAGCCATTCACTTGTGCTAATGTAATTATTTGCTGGGTCAAACCATGCTCAGTTTTACAGCCAGTGAAGTTAGTGGTGGCCAGTACATCAAGGCTTTGTCCAGGAGGTGATGTTATTCCCCATAAGAAGAAAAGGGTGAGTGCACACCGACGTGAACCAGAATGCTCTCAGTTCGGCTCTATAACAAAAAACTTTTTCCCTCACTGATTTTTTTTTTCACATATAGGAAACATCCTTTTTTTCCTTTTTTTTTTTTCCTCTTTTTTTTTTTTTCCTTCTCAATGTCTGCCAAAATGTCAGGAAGAAAATGCAAAACAAAAGGCAAACAAACCCAGAAAGCTTCTATCTTTTCTATCTGTCAGGCGCTTGAAGACAAAACAGCAATTACAACAATGAACTCCAATTACAACAAACTGTAAAATCTGAAAGCTGTGTGGAAGCTTCTGATGTGGAAGTGTGGAAGTGTGTCTGGGTATGATCCCCCCTCCTTATTTCTTGCTTCTCTCCTGCTGCGTGCAAGCTAAAGTTGTTATTTCAGCCAAGCTTTTAGGAACTCTTTCATAGGACACGGGGAAATTGCACTCTGCAAGACAGTGGGTTAACAAATACCTGCTTGGATCTGGGCATCTTACTGAATGGTAAAATCAGGCTACTTTAAAAAATGATAGCATCAAGCCAAAACAAACTGTGGGGAAAGAACAGCATGCTTTCACGCCGTTGTTTCTCCTGTAATTGCCAGCACAGCATCACACATCACTATAAAATGTCCAAACTCCAACAATGTTGCCCCCTGCTCTGACCTTTGCAGGCAGCTGGACAACAGGGCAACGCTGCAGCAGATGATGATTCAAATTGTAGTGAAATTTCCCACTGTGTCTGAATCTTTATGAAAAAAAAATTCCCATCCTCCTTGAGAGCAAGAGAGGAATCTCTCAGGGAGATGGAGCAGCACAACGCCCTCACAGCTCCGCCAGTTCAGTCTGAGTGTATCTTTGCATATCGCTGAACTTAATTATTTCACAAACTTTATCTCAGCATGATTTTAAATATGAAGGATGCAATAGGACTGTGAGGACAGAAGGTGCTGAGAATCCATCACGGACATCCCAGGAAGCGGAAAGGGGTGGGAAGTTTATCCCAGAGTAAGCGCTGGCAGCTTCTGCCTAATTCCTGCTGTTGTAATGACATGAAACAAACATCAGGTTTTATTTTATTTTTTTTTCCTGACACATGTCAGCTTTTCAAAGTTGCTGCTGGCATTTGATGAAGCTCAGCATTCCCGGGACAGTTGGAAAAGATCACATCTATTGCAGAGAGGGAATTTAAACACAGCATGAGTGCTTGGATTTGGTCAGAAAATCACAACCCCTTGTCCAATGTGTCAGAAAATGTGATTTCTTCCTGGCCTTGTGGCCAGGTTCACAGCAAAGGAACAAGTTTTGTGGCAGAGGAGGGGCCCAGAGCCTCTGTATTAAGAAAGGCTGACGTCTTTCTACGTAATCTTAATTTATCTTATACAGCTAAAAAAACCCACACATTTCCTGCACAATTTTCCTGCCACTGATTAATAATAACCCCTATTATCTGGCAGTGGATATACTCATCACAGAGGCATTTTGCACTGTACATTATGTAGCTGCATTGATGTCTATCCATCATTTGGACAGGAATTTCTTCGAGTAGGGTCTATATCACTTAAGGATCACATCTGCAATACAAAGTAATGCTCATTCTAAGCCAGAAGAAGAGCAGGTCTGCAAAAGGTGCAGAGAGCATTTGTTTCTGTGCCCTTAAAAACTTCCTCCAGAGACTCCCTGAGACCTCGGATCAAATTATCAAAGGATTCATTGACAACTGCACTCAGGACCTTCCAAATTCTGAGCATCAGCTTTACTGGAGATCTCTTCTGTTTTCCCTTTACAAATCATGGAATAGAGTCATTCAGCACCGCCTACCCAAAGAGGATTTACATTCTTGGGTTGACAGAGATCGTTCTCTTAGTGTTTGTGTACATGGGCTACAGCAAAATGGACTGGATTCCATCTGGGACCTGATGTTTCATTGTATGCAAGCTGAGGTGAGGGCCTGGGACCCAAACAGAATTTTCATTTTCCTTCAAATTTTTATGAAGTCTTACTTTTTGCAGTAGAAACACAATGATTCCTTTATTCTCCTCGTACCTTACTCCCACTAAAACCACCGAGGTCTTCAGAATCTCTACCCAGTCCTCTACCCAAAGGTTTTGTATTAAGGGAAAGGCCAGGTGTATAAATGTTTTGGGGAAGAAAGAGAAAAAAAGCAGTCAACTTGTAGCTCCAAAGTGCACATTCCCCCCAATAATTTATTTGTTCACCAAGCAATATTTCACATACATTCATTTTGTTCAAGGAAATGACCAGTACGACTGTTCGAACAAGTTGCATCATAAACAACGAGTCTATAAAAACAGCATGTACAAACCCCAATGACACTGGAATACCATGTTCAGAAAATGCAGTGCCCATTTCAAGAAATGTCCGTAGAAACCATTGGCAGCCAAACGCGTATGACATGCAGGCCAAGTGCTGCTGCAGACAGAAGGAAAAATAAAATACTTTTTCAGCCAAAGGCTGTCTAAGCAAAAAAGCCCCATCCAAACAACAACAACAAAATAACGGCCCCGGCTTGCGTACAATTCCCACAGTTGTAAGATAAATACAACTGAGTACTTAATGATATTCAGCACGTTTTCATTGTACCACGGACTAATGATGCTGTGATTATTAGCCGAGTGGAGCTGCTTTCTAAAGGGAAATCTGATGCAGACTAGATTTAAGGTGTTTTTCCTTGTTTCTTCAAGAAGGGCCAAGTTTTTTGACAGTTGCAGTGCAGGTCAGTACAAGAAGCTCCTGTCGTTTGGTCTGACACACTGAGTAATGAAAAATCAGTTCTGCCTTCCGGTGTAAACCCTTGGACTCTGAAAAAGACCTAGGAGTGTTGTGATGCTAAAGCAGAGGATGTTTTTCAGCTTGGATTTGAGCTTGGTATAACAGACAGTAATCCGCATTAACTAGACCTCTGAGCATGTCATGCAACTAAAAGACATGCTATTTCCGATGTGATATTTGCTTGCAATAACCAGCTCTTCTTTTTAGCAATTCATTTCCCCGTAGCTATTTTTCCCCTTCTCTGCCAGTATGAGAAATATGCAGCACGCTCTGCCTAGAATGCGTGACATTTTACTTGAATCTCAAATACAAACATTATAACCTCCTCCTGGGAAAGAAGTGATTCAATTACATTTATCAAGCTAGGTGGTGGGAGATCTTTGTTTTAATGCACCACAAACTCTCTTGTAGTGCCTTGGATTTCCATAATGCTGTCATACATTAAACAGTTTGCTTGTGAATACCTTGAAAAAGTAGTTGATGATGTTTTGGATCAGCTCCCTTTTGTAGCTGGGAAAGGTCTAGCTTTTAAGATGTAGTGGGGAAAAGAAAGGATTAGTCTGGCCAGAGAGCCTACCCTTCTCCCTGGGAGTCTCGTTGCAATTAGGCAAGAAATAGTGGATAAATTCATTTACAGAATGTGTTAGTTGACTCCCAGGACTTCCACTTCTTTAAGGTGATAAGAACTTTCCTATCTGACCTCAGCTTGTACACGATGCTCCAGCCATTGGTACCCTTCAGAAAACGGGAGGAATCAAGCAGGGCATTTTGCAAGACTGAAGAAATTCGTGAAATCTGTTTGCTGACTCTAAGCATAACAACAAGAAATATTCTGAACTCTGCCTTCCCTCCTTCCAGTGCCATGGAAGCCTGGCAAAGGAAAATATTGCTTTACACAATGTGTAATTAATCCTTGGACTTGGCAGAGAAAAAAATGAAGAGATATTTTTTTGGAAAATGGGAAAACCTTAGAGAATTTGAGACCTGAATAATCTTAGAGAGCATGTGAAAATTCAGAAACAGAATGTGGTAGATCTCAATGGATGTGGATGGTAGGAAATTGACATGGTGGACAGTGGGACACTCTATGATTCCAGTTGGGACACGTTGATTAATGGATCAGTGTGGTACAGTGGATGTGGCTTAAGGGGGCATGGTGGGGATGGGTTGATGATTAGAATAGATGATCTTAGTGGTCTTTTCCAACCTTAATGATTCTACAATTCAGTGGAAGTCGTGACACTGTGATCTGACCACTTCCCTCTTTGTTATCCTAACCTCTGCCTCTTTGAAGCACGGTGCTACATAGACCTGCCCACCCAGACATTGACACCAGCATGCTCTATACTCACTGCAGATTCCAATTCTGTTGCTCTGAAATTCAATGACCAAACCAATTTGCTCCAACCCACCTGTACCTCCACAACAACCCCATGCCCAAACCTACAACAAACCTAAGATTGGAAATCTCACAGCTGTAAAGGAGAGATGGCACAGTGACCCTTTGGTCTGAGTTACACAGCAGGTATCCATCCAAATGGGGCAGAACCTGGCTGCAGTGGAGATACTCAGTCTCACTAGTTTAGCTCCATTTAATGGGTGTTTTTTCAGTGTTTCAGAGTTCAGGTTTTATCCAAGCGAGTGTCCCACGTATTTGAACCCCATGAGACCAAGAACCTTGGCTTGGAGTCTCATATGACTTTCTTATGAGATTTCCAGCTTTTCTGCTTCTGGTCTTGGCTTGAAATACCATGAGAATATTTATTCATGGTATTTTAGCACTCCTGGTTTCCAATCATTGAAAACCTGAGGAAAAGCTCAAAGGGTGGAGTGGATTTCTTATTTTAAATAAAAATGGGACAATGCTACAGATGTGTTACCTGCAAACACACATTTTTGGACATAAATAAGAGCTTGAGTCTAGGGACTGGATTTGAAGTTTTCTCTAATTTTAACCTGTTTGGGACATTCTGTAGCTCTCTGACCCAGCATTTCTATGAGAGAACAAATAAATATTGTCTTGATGTTGGACTCCACACAGAATGAGAGATGAACAAAGAGTGATTCCTCATCAAGATTACCCAGGATTGTCCTTTCAAGGTCCCATCCTGAAAAAACCAATCGTGAGCCTTTTTCCTTTTCAAACTAGTGCATATCCAGCACATCTCAGGAGCTGACGCTGAGACACGAGTGGAGGCTCATGTGTTGTTTCAAGGAAGCTGCATTTTTCAGTTGGCAGGCTCAGGAGGAGGCATGTCAAGAGCTGCCTATTTCTAATACTGTACAGAGAATTCCTCCCGCTATTTTTTTCCAGATGCTGAGCAGCCCACTTTATTTATTTATTTGTTTAGATTAGCTGCATTAAAATATACCAGGCTCCCAAATGTTTTTCGCCCAAATTCCCATAGGAAGGGCCTTTCTCATGAGGATGTATGGTCTTAAGTCAGTTACTGGGTTTAGCTCCCACTGCTCTGAAGAAGGATAACATTCCTGACCTCATGGTACGTGGGGTTGGAAGGCTGAGGGTATTTTGCACTGCAGACGTAGCATAATGCTGGGCAAAGGGACAATGGGACATCCAGCTTTTCCAGTGACTGTGGCACAGCAGTACCTTAGGATGTGACTGGGGAAAGCACCTAGGCAAGGAGTTTCTGAGGTTTTAGGTGGTTTTCTGCTAAACCTGGAAGAAGGGAAACAAACAGATGAATAGAAGAGACCTGTTCAAGCCTTGTTTGATGACGTCTTACCTCCTTTTGAATTTTATCAGACATCAAAGTGCAGAAACCTTTCGAACACACCTAGGATGCATGCAGATTTGCATTTCAATCTGGGGATTTTGGGTAGATAGGTTGTATAAAACAGAAAAGTTCTTGTCTCTGGAGCTAGGAGGACCCACTTGGATCAAGTTTCTCTTGGCCATACAATTTACTGAAATGCTCAGCACCAAGGGAAACTCAGAGCCACTCCAAACAGTGCAAGAGCCAGAGGAGCGTTTGCTGTGCAGTGCTTGGAAGTGACACACTGAGGGCGAACTGGGACTGCCCAGCTGAAGGTGTCACCCCAAGCAGTGGCTGTAGGATCTCCCCAAACAAAGCTGGAGATGAACAAAAGAGGCAAGACATGGTAGGAATGCATTCTCGTCCACAGTCCCTTAACAAAATGTAAGCAGAGATCTGTAAACACGGTCCCAAGACCTGAGCTTCCCAACCTCAGCTCTTCTGGATGTTGTATTAATGTTTGTACATATATATATTAAAAAAAAAAAAAAAAAAAAAGTCACAGAATTGGCTCTAAACTTGGAGCTGTCTGAAAGTATCCACGCTGAAATCGGTACGGGGTCCTTGAAGTTGGCTCTTGCTCCCACACCACATCTAAATCTGAGCAGCTGGACTTTAAAACAGGGAAATGCAGTGAAAACAAGGCCTTTAAATCTCAGGGAAACCACGTCTCTTGGAAGAGCAGAGGGTGCTCACCATCCACCGAAGCCACTCACTGTCTTTAAGGGGCTTTCCTCAGGCTACCAGCACTCCAACATCACTCCCCACGAGGCCTGGTACTCTTTTCCAGCATGCTATTCGTTTCATCCCAACTCCTTCAACTGCTATAGCATCTACTTCAATCCCCAATAAAATGGATAATCCCAATAAAATGGGAGCGACCTCACATTGGCAGAGCCTTTAGACATCCTCCCCGTTCTCGCTGAGGGTCATGGTGTGTATTTTAATGGTGGGCACTTTGCAGTTTTCATGGACCGCGTTCCCTGAAGTGCCCGCACAGCAGCACTCCTGGAGGAAACCTTTGCTTTTCACTTTGGCAGCATTACAGCTGGACTTGTCCTTAGGAATCGCATTTTTTGCCGGCACGCTTTGCACGGCGGAGAATATCTTCCATTCACAGACCCCATCGGATTTGGAAATCTTATAGAAGGTTTCTCCTGAGCCGACGGGGATACGGACCACACCTTTGCCACCTCCCGTGCTTTGGCTGTTGGGATGATTGAGGTTGAAGCTTGGGGATTGCTTCTTTGCTGCATGCTTTCTTGGGAGGCACTGCGCTCTCAGGACGTTTTGGAACGCTTTCTTAAACTCTTGACTGGAGCATGGATAGATGATGGGGTTGATGCAGCTGTTTAAATATCCAAGCCAAAATGTTATTTTAAAAAGTGTGTCCGGGGGTTTGATTGTAGGAAAGAAAGAACCTAAAATGGAAAATATACAGAGTGTTAAGGCAGAGGCAGTGAGAAATTGCAGGTAACCAAAGAAACTTAAACACTGGAAAAACATAAATAAGATTCTGCTCTGTCTTGGAAAATTTATGACTCAAAGCTTAATTCCTGCAGGAAAGAGTCTTTCAGAATGCATGATGCTGTAAAATTACATGGATGCTATCAGAGATCAATTCAAGGCTCAAGACATCCACTTCATTATACACGCATTGCATTCTCCCACTCACAGCTTGAGGCAAGAGAACAGATACCAAGTGATAAAGGAAAATTTCTCCCTCTAGAACTTCTCATTCAAGATCAGTTAGCCAAATAACAATCATGTCGAGGAGGTCATCAAAAGGGGTTTCAAAGGGTAGGAAATCACAGCATTTTGGAAGTCTGAGTAAGTGGATTACTGGGTTGACCAACTAGAAGGCTTCAAAAGGATCAGATGCTGGGTGCCCATTTTCTCTTGCAGCCTTTCAGAAAATAACTTTTCTTGTGGAATGCATCTGAAATTCAGAGAAATTAGAAGAAATTGAACACTGGAGAAATGGTCTGAAATTGGAATGTATAGCAAAGTAATATCCACCTGCAATCTTAGCTCCCAGAGACCATCCAAAGAGCAAGAATTTAGATGGGTCCTTAGCAAGAAGAGTACTGTGGGCCTTTTTATCCTATAGGAAGCAGAATAGCATTGAAAGAAACTAGAGATGGTTTGACAGGGGTTATTCAGCAAACGAATGACAAAACCATTGGTTGTGCATTTATTGGAACTCACTGACACAACAGTCAACTCCAAGTGGCCATGCCAACTGAAGATGAAATAGCATTGCTAGCAGCGTTTTTAAAAGTAGGCTATGGAATCATTAAGGTTGGAAAAGGCCTCCCAGATCATCCAGTCCAACTGCTAATGATAATACTGATAACAAAGGATTTAGTTTGATATCTACTGCTTTAAAATATTGTGAATTTTTCCCAATGCTAAACTTCTGATTTTTTTTTTTGTTCAAATAAAATTTAAGCCCCCTTACTGCTTTTAGAAGCAAATTCTTAACGTGCTTGTTAAATGACTTGAATAATTTGCTTATAAGACTATTTGAATAGGATGTCTGTAAATGCTTAAGAGAGTTACTGATGGAAAGATGTTACTATAAAGCTACAGAGACACACTTGGGGTGTTAGAGAGTCAATGCTGCTGCTGCAGCACTTAGAAATTAGTTGCTTTTCCTGAATGACACTGGAAACCAGCCATTATAACAGGATCCTCTAGTTCTCTGGTACTTCTTTCTGCTTGGAAATAAAAACAATATTGCCTGAATGTGAGTGAAACAGAAAACCAAACTCCATGCGATGCGGGGGTGGGATAAGTGATAACAGCACTTCTAAGACCAGTCTTGCAAAACGGATCCAGAATGAGAAAAAAGAGAAAAACATTTCCCATATGCTGTCAAGGGAAAGGCTGCTTCTCACTTACCTCCAGTGAAACAGAAAAAAAAAAAAAAGGCAAGTGATTCTATCATTCTGTTGACAGCAATTAGTTTCAATTGCTTATCATGGGCACAGGGAGCAAAATAATTTCCCAGCAAGTATATCGTGGCATCGTAGAATCACAAAATCATAATTGGCTTATTTTGGACTTCATAGTCAGGTCTCTAATAAATTGCTCTTTTAGCACTTATATATACATGCCTTCCTGCTTTTCCCTCACAAATCAGAACCATGTGCATTCAGGAAGAGATGCCGTGGAGGATTTTGATGGCAATGCCTTTGACATCCTCTATAGTTTCCTTGATTTCTGCATCACCTCCTCTGCTTGACAGGGGTTGGTCTGTTTGTCGGACCTCCACTGATTCTGGAAAAGCTTGCAAAGCAACAAGAACCTTCTAATTGAATCCTGAGAGTGCTGAACTTTGGTTTGAATCTTTTCCTTCTGAATCTTTTCTTTGCCAAACAAAGTGACAGTGAGGACAGCAAATGCTTCCAAGCGGCAAAACCCAGCGAGGAATTCTCAGGGTGTTTTTGCCCGTGTGAGAATGTATCAAAACATTGCTTGGACCAGGGGACGCAAACAGTGCAGTGTGATTAATGATGCGCTCACCCTGCTTCTGCTGAGCACAGTCTCTGCTGCGAAACACAGAGCACTGCCATCTTTCTTCCATCCCCTATGGAAGAAATAGGGGATGGGCAGGGAGAGAGGTGCTGGGGTGCTGCTTGCAGGTATGCTTCCCTGGGATCACTCATCAGACACCAGACATGGGACTCCCTACTCCCCTCTTGCTGCTGCATATGGCTTTTCCACTGTTGCTTTCAATACTGTCATTTTCTATGACCAACAATGTCAAGACAGCAATTCCTATTTTGCAGTTAAGTGTAAGCAGGTACGTCTGCAATTTAGGATTTTTCTCAGCAAGCATCACTTGCCTCTTATAAAAACAACTAAATGAGCTTCTTGGAGAGCTTTCTGGTTGAAGTCATTGGCAGATGAAGAGTACAAAAGGATTCAAAATGTCCCCATCCTGCTCCATTTTTCCTTTATTTCTCCATTTAGGTGCAGCACACCCACTGCTCTCCCATCTTGTGCTAAGACAAAGGTGAAACAAGCCCAGGTGTAAGGCTGAGTGTAAAAATAGGTAAACAATAACAATTCCTGTTTGCTGCAACTTCTGGTTCGCCTGAAACGGAATGTGAGTGCCTTGCCAAAGTCTGCTAAAAATAGTGAAGAGCCAGTGTCAGAGTCTGCCTCTTGCTCATTTTTTTTTTTCTGTTCTTTTGAGGGGGGTGGAGATGGAGATCAGCATGCTAATTTATTAACGCAGCCTTTTTTAGTACATTGGTGTAGAGATTTGTTGCCTTGGAACAACACACTGTCAGAGTACAACAAACGAACTGACAGCGTACAAACTTTGCTATGAGTGGGTCCCATCACATGTTGTCATTAACTCTTTCTTCCCAGGGGTGGATGCAACTTGGGTTTTGGGACAGCAGGTTCTCTCTGCTGGGCATTTGGCCATGCTATCCATGATGTTTTGTAGGTTAAGACCAGCTCTGCCTACAGGTTTCATTATATCCGAACATTGTCCTGTAAAAGAAGCATTACTAACGCCTATAGAAGGAAACATAAAATCATAGAATCACTAGCACTGGAGAAGATCTCTAAGATCCCCACGTCCAACCCCAATCCATCCCACCACCCTCACTGACCAGTGCCACATCTTCACAGTTTTGGAACTGCTCCAGGGATGGTGACCCCACCAGTCCTTGGACAGCCTGTGCCAATGACCACTCATTCTAATACCCAACCTGAACCTCCTCAGGTGCAACTGAAGGCCATCACCTCTCATCTTATTGCTATTACCTGGGAGTAGAGGCTGACCCCCACCATCTCACCACAATCTCATTTCAGGGCATCACAGAGAGCAGTAAGTTCTACCCTGAGCCACCCCTTCTCCAGAGTGATCCATCCCAATTCCCTCAACTGCCTCCCATCAGACTTATGCTCCAGACCCTTCACAGCACCACTGCCCTTCTGTGGACAAGCTCCAAAGAAACATCATCAGTAGAACTGGTAGTCAACAGACCCAATATGTAACAGAGCTAAAAGTAAAATCAAAGTAGAGATAATATGGACTTCCTTCTTATTCATGCCAACAACTTAATCTTCCTCGGCAATATAAGTCAAGTTCAGCATGTCTAAACACTGAGCTACTGAACTACAGCGCAGGGTGGAGAAATCATTTCAGTTCCCAAATCTCCTGTACAATGAGTTGAATCCTGCTGTACTTTGCAAGGGTCATGGACGTGTTGGTATTTGCTTAGTGCCTCTGGGAAATACGGTGCCCTCTCCAGATGGCCATGGAAAGCAGTGCTCTTCTACTGCAAACATTGGTTATGGCCATAGCTCAGAAACATCCCATCACCTTTTATACTGTCTACCTGAATACCTGGCAAAACAGGAAAAGCATCACATTGCCCAGGTCCTTGGGGAGACATTTCACCTGCCATGGAATACTAAGAGTGTGTTCTTTTTTTTCTGGGAGTGAAATATTCAGTGATGTTGTTGTCATGGTTAATATCAGTGGTAGATGGAACTGGTAGCAAGTAGGAGTAATATTCAAACAGTGCTGCTAAGCCTGATGATAAAGTATTTTGTTCAATGTGCAGAGACATTTAAACAGGCTGTGGCTGACAGTGAAAGCCAGACAAGATTAAAGTAGAAATAAAACTTTTTTTTTTTTTTTTTTTTTTTTTTTTTTTTTAAGAATGACTGCTATTAACCATGAGAAAAAATAACCAAGCGGAGTGGTGAGTTCTCTCCTCTTTAAAGGTGTACAACATAAGGCTGCCTGTGTCCTATGCAGCAGTGAGGCACTATGTGGTGACACCCTTTGGTAGGTGACATACAGGAGGATGGAGTAACGACCGCATTTGCTTCCTGGCCTTTAAAGATCCCACGTGTGGAGGTCTTAATGTCTTTCCTGGAATAAAATAATAAATAGTGGCAAAACTGAATACAGCTTCATCTTCCATTATCTCCCAATAGTTTCTGCTGGAACCAAAGGAAACTTCAGCAAATCTCTTCATGCCTTTTACTCGTAGGCTGACTAGTTGGTTTAGTGGGAAGTATTGGTGATAAGTGGATGGTTGGACTGGATGACCTTAGAGGCCTTTTCCAACCTTGGATATTCTATGATTCTGTGACTCTAAAGGATGCTGAAATTCCTGGTTTGTTTCCAGTAGATTGAGGTTTATAGAATGCCAGTAGCACAACTCAATTGCTTGCTATATGAAAATTAAATAAAGTAGAATGTGCTATCAGCGTCCTGATATCCTTTGCCACGAAGTATCTCATTGCATACCCCCAAAATGCCAGGATTGCAACCCTTTCCCTCACCATTTATTTTCCTGTTTGTCAGATTCAGGTTTCTTCAGCTTTGAGAGAGAAGTTTTCCACGTACCTCCTGGTGAGTAAGTGCCAATTCAGCCCCAGAGATGTAATTTGACTGTGTCATTACTCAGAAGTTACAGAGCTGCTTGATTATAGGTTGTTTAAGAGCCAGCACTGATGTCACACGTCATTTCACTGACGGACAGCTTACAGGGACTTAGCAGCTCCCGGACTAAAGAAAACTCTTGTTTACGCTGTATCATCTCCATTAGCACCACAGGAATAAGATCCTATAGATTTTCATGGCTCCTGGGCTTCCTTGTGTTGTTAAAATCCAGCTAAATCTCACAGCTCTGTTTAGCTTCACAATATTTTTTCCACTTTTTATGGTGTAAATTTGGTGATTGAGTCAGAGCTTGGGGAAAGGCAGGCAGGGTGGTATGGGTACACTCACAGAATCAGACAGAATCATGGAATATCCTGAGCTGGAAGGGATCCATAATGATCATTGAGTCCAATCCCACCTGGGAGAGGACAGCAGTACCCTGCACGTTGTGAGCACAGAACCACATGCTGTTTGTCAGGACTGTGTTGACAAGGCCTTAAGCATCCAAGGGAATCAGGAAAAGTGCATTTGTGGCTTGCACAAGTCTGAAATCCTTGCATCTCTTGCCTATGACACCTGGGATTAAGCATCTGCAATCACAGCAAGCTGAAAACAGGGATGGCTGTGTGGTCACAGAGCTCAAGCCCTATGGGATCTGTCCTGTTCCAGAGCAATTGCCCTAAAAAAAAGAGGATGGAGCAGCAGATAGGATCCCCAGTGTCTTCCCACAGACTGACTCGTACCAGTGGCTCCACATGTCTGCACTGCCAATGCTGACAAATGGGCCTCATCTCATGTTCCCAGTCTCAGCGTTAGCAGTGAACTTTACTCCATGAGACCAGCACTCCTTATGCACCTCGGGTCAAACCCAGCCACCCCACGGGGAGGGCATTTATATGTAAGTATTGCTGCCGACACGCAACAGCTGCACTCTGTACGTATATTCTGTCCCAGCACGTCTCACCCATATGGAAAGTATCTTCCGTGGGAACAAAAACGGGATCAAAGAACACTTCAACCGCAGGAAACGCTTCTGTTATTTTTTACGATCATATTAGTGCAGCAAACGCAGAACGGTGGTTAAGTATTTGAGTGAGGAGAGATGTGAGGAAGGGTAAGAGCCTGCATCTGTCAAGTCTTGCACATTTCCAGCTGTGCTTGTCCCAGGATCTGGATTATTGTGGCTGATTCGGGGGTAAAATGAGAAAAGCTTTGTGTCTGGATCTCTCTCAACAGCAATAAACAGCAAGGATCTGAATTCAGATCTCCATGTCGTTCTGTAGGGTGTGGGCATCTCCAAAGGAGACAGGTGGGACAGACGGACATCAGGAGTGGGTAGCCTGGGAATGGTGCTCTGATCATTTGGATTTTTTCAGACCTAATTTATGCTCTGTTTCATGTTGTACCCACTTAGGATGGATGATATTTCTGGCAAAGAGCAAACGTCTCACCAAGAAACTATTTCCAGATTCACTGTGTGCAGATGCAGATTTAGAAAGCAGATAAAAAAAATATATATCCCAAAACATGGGAAGGTGAACTGAGGTTTTCTTACCCACGTAAGCCCAAATGATAACATTGACTTACAAATTATTTTAATTGACAGTGAAATTCCACTTCCCTTGCTGTGCAATTATTCAGGATCTCTTTGCTAATGTTGTTACGATACTGGATATTCTTCCCAAAGCCCCAGCTCCTGGAGGCATGCACTTAAAACAAAACCTTAGCTTTCACTTACAAAATAAAAAGCAAAAACAATGGCACGGTTCAGAGGACAGTTTGAAAAGATGAGTTGGTTGCTGGTCGTGATTTGGAGTCCCTGGGGTTTGCTACGCTGGAATTATGCTCTTCAGCAAAAGCTGACTGTCCAGCCCTTATGCAACCAAATCAAAGACAAGCCCTGAAATCTGCTGGGTGGGGTGGGAGAATTATTCATCACTTTCAATCCCTAATGAATTCTAAATAGCATCTTGATGTTTGAGAGGACAGGGAGTGAAAATGGCATTCGTGGTTCATTTACTCTAGGTGCCTGCAGGTGGTGACTGCACAAAGAAAGAACATTTTGAAGACAAGGACGAGCCTTCTTCTTGACAGGTAGCTCATGCAGGAAAGCTGTAGATATGAATCACGACACATAGCAGAACTCGCTCCACATTCTCTCCCTGCTTGGCATTTCAATGGCTATTAATGTTAGCAATTCCTTCTCCAGCTTTATGCTGCATTATGAGTCAGTGGGACGGATTTCAGGACTTGGTGACAGCAGAGAAATATTGGCCATGGGGATGTCAATAGGATTTTTGCCATTGGATGCAGCATAGCTGTTACTGGCTTACACCAACAAGGCCTTTGCAGACTGTGTTTACAAAAACACCCCTTGAGATCAGACAAAACATACACGCCAAATATCCTGACTATTTCATGGCTTATTTTCTCCCCATTCAATGTCTTAACACACAGCCCTGTAATCCATCACTCAAACAGTGCCAAACACCCTTCTTCTTTCTGACCCATCATTCCGTGGTTTGGGCTCTATTCTGGACTTCTTTCCCCCTTAATTTCTTTTTGTGGCTGAGGAAACACACTGAAATGCTATCTTAGGGAATCTAGCTTTGAATATTCTCACCATGGCTGGAATTCAGCATGTTCTGATACCAAAACTATGTAGGGCAAGGTTGTCCCAGCTTTTATTCATTTTATTTTAGCTGTTATCAGCTGAACAAAGATAAGAAGGGGGATTCCCATCCTTGCCTCTCAGAACAGCCCAGCCATGATGGCACTGAGGAGTGTTCTGGAGGGACAGGAGGATTTCCTTCTGTTTACCACTATGAGACCATCTGGCCAATTCTACAGGAGAAAAGAGATGGTTCAGTGAAAGGAGCTTTATTTTTGTATGGCATGAAATGCCAGGATAATGCAGTTCCTGTTGTTTTCACCTGTAAGAGTGGTGCAATTTATACAGTTCTCCTCCCCAGGAAAGCTTTTACTTGCTCTGCCTTATTTTCCCCATCAGTAAATGGGGTTACTCTCCTGACATGTAAACATTTTGGCACTGCCTTCACAGAATTAGACATTACTTCAGCATCATCAGGCAAAATGGCTTTGATTCTACAGGAAATTGGTGACTTTCTGTGTGGCACCTGCAGTTAACCTGTTAATGACAAATCCCAGCTCACTTCTGAATCTCACACAGTACAATTCCCATTCATACTGTTGGTCAAATGGTTGGGAAATGGATGAATCACAAACATTTCCCCTTTTTTGGACCCCCAAAGACCCTAAAAATAGTATCCAAAGCGCCATCTCTCAAGCTGGATTGTTATTCTGCAAGCCATTCCCAACTTTTGCTTATTAAAGCACCCGTCTGAAAGAGTCAGCAGGAAGAGAACAGTGAGTTGCAGAGTGTGAATGTCAAGACAGGAGCAGGTAGCTGATTTCCTCCTACAAAAAAACATGGACAGAGCAGGCACCCACTTCATGTCTCTAACCCAGCCCTGTCATAAGGAGGAACATGGCCCGAAGCCCAGTAACTTTGCCAATAAGCGGGCAGGATGGGGGATGGCTCAGCCAGAAGCAGTGGGAGTTGATCAAAATGTGTTGTGACAAGGGAACATAATGAATGGAACCTCAGACAGTCCCGAAAAGAGCAAAAGCCATCAAGATACACCTGGTATATATATATATATATATATATTTTTACTGGTAATACAAACCAGGCAGGTCCTCAAAGCTCAGCCTTTGGAAAGTACTGTGTCCTAACAGACAAGTGCACTGTCCCAGCCTTATAACAGAGAGGGCAGCTCAATCATGCTTTTCCCACAGTGATCAAGGTAGATGAATTTCTGCATGTGACAGCACATGGACAGCTGAAGCCTCTCCATCAAGTCTGGCCACCTTTGGCTTCCAAAACTAATTTACAGCTGAGTTGACTGGGTATGAACTCATGCCACTGGAGCCCAAGAAAGGTGCTATAACTAAAATCATTCACCTTCTTAAAGCATCAGAAACAGGCTGTTATTCCATCACTGCAGAGGGCCATAGCTCTGAGAGCCCCAGCTGTGACCTTTACCTTCACACCCATTGCCTGTGGACCTGCTTATAAGGTCAGGCTCTTCTTGGTTCTGGGCTGACTGTCTTTTGTTGCTTTATGTTTTGCTAGTGGCTGCTGGGCCATTTGCTGCCCTGCCCTTTCTGCTCCTTTCTAACTGCTCCAGAAACCTGTTCTCAGGTTAAGCTTCAGGTGGCCTATTATAGTTGGTGCCTCAGAGATCCTGGTTGCTCAGTGTTAATTGTTTCCAATCAAAAAAGTCATACTGTTGTCCTTAAGGCACTGCTTCTTCATGGAATCATTAAGGTCAAAAAAGACCTCTACGATCCCCAAGTCCAACCCCAACCATCCCACTATGCCCTCTAAACCACATCCCTCAGTGCCACATCTCCATGGTTCTGGAACACCTCCTGGGATGGTGACTCCTCCACCTCCCTGGGCAATGACTATACGCTTTCTGAGTTTTCCTAATGTCCAACCTGAAGCTCTCTTAATCGTGATCCTAAAGAGCTCTGCTAAAATGTCACGCGATTGTGATGAGCAGCAGGATTTCAACTGAGATGAAACCAAAATGCTTTGCAGTAAGAAGGTCTTGTCTAATGTGGGAAAGCTAAAAGCTCCTCTCAGCTGCTTGAATTGAATGCATTATGGATTGAAAAAGGAGCCAAGCATAGAACTACCTTCGGTTCTGATCTTTGGGTGGTCCTGTGTGGAGTCAGGAGCTGGACTCAGTTATACTTATGCGTCTCTTCCAACTGTGGAAATACTCTATGATTCAACCAAAGCATGGACAGCACTAAAAAACTTTCAAAATTGTTCTCACCATGCAGTTCCAAGCAGGGCTGTTAACCAGGGAAGCTCAGGTGCTATGGGTTTCCATGTAAGTGGCTGCCAGCAGTTGGGAAAAAGGTGTTTAAGTGTTGCTAGTAAGAAATAATGATCAAAGTAAGAAAAAGAGGCAGCAGATATGGGAGATGTGTGAGACCAACAGCTGTGTGCAAAGAATTGTCCTTACTTGAAGGTCTGGATAATTGGCTGCCTGGGTGGGGTAGGATGTTCTTACAGCTCCCCTGGGAGCAAACCTTAGTTGTTGCTGAATAAGAGGTAGACAAGGAATCTTGAATTTCTAAGCAGGAGATTAATCTATTCTTCAACACATTCTTCCGTTGAACATATCCCTTCTATAGTTATAGAAAGGCTTGATGCCTAAAATAAGGAAAATTTGGTAATACACCCAAAAATCTGCTTGGGAAGCAATTGTAGAGAGATGTAGATGCATGTGAACTTCAGTCTCCTTAGTTTAAAACCTAATACAAGGGCTGAAGCATTGGACACGATCCCTCCTAGGCAATGACATTTCTAGGAAGTACCTGTGTAAAGTTCATTCATCAGTGGGTTTACAGCTCTTCTGTGGGGGGGAGTGATAAGAATTCCAAGAGAGATTTGCAGACCAAAGGATCAGATTTCCACCGCTGTGGGCCAGAGGGGACTAGGGCTCAATAAGAAAAGGTGTCGTTTAAAAAGGTTACTGGTCACAAAGGACCTCACTGTTCTTGCTGGTTCTTAGACCGAACCCTTATTTAGGCTTAAACGTGTTGGAGGATTCCTACATCTGAACCAGCATTTCAATCAGTCTAAACCATGATGGAAAAAACCTCACATTGTGCTAAGAAAATCATTTGTCTAGAGAGGAGCTGAGGCTCAATTAGGGGAATACAAGGACTGCAATTAGAGTTAGAACTTTTCTAGGTAAGTTTCATTAAATGATTTGTGAGGATAGGCTGAGTTCTAGGAAGTTGCTACAGGAAAGCTTTGTGACCAGGAACAGATCCACTGGTCAGCTGAAAAGAGGGAGAGAAAGCACACGAAGAACTGAAAACCTGTCTTCTTCTAGGGGAAACGGGCTGTTGTGACAGCCGTTCAAATCAGAGACACTTTGTGAAAGCTGAGTTTGCATGCCAGTGCCCTAACCTCACTTATTTCCATGCAACAAGATTATTGTTTGTTGGCTTGTTCCACAACCATCGAAGCCAAGTGAGGAGGTGTATGGAACATAATGCTCATTCCCATGGAGGGATCCAAGAAGGTAAGACATTACTCACATAGATTGCAACTGGCAATTTTACACACTGATTTCAATTAAGATATTGTCATGTGGCAGGAATACTCAAATTGTTTCTCCATTTATTTTCGGCAATATCTGCTGATCTGGATGTCACACCTTTATCCCGCTCTCCATCTCCTTTTATTACTCTTGCCTTCCCTGTACCTACACCCCAAACATTTCCACCCCTGCTCATTATGTACTTCAGTGAGCCAGGTGCTTCTAGCTGCACCTTGGTTCCCAGCTGGCAAGACTGATAAGAAACGAGGGGATCTTAACGATGCTGGTGATGCTGGTCGGGGTGTAGCAGCCTGCTTCAGGATGCTTTCCTGTTTACTTTTGCACCCCTTGTCAGTTTAACAGCTCCTTGTCTCTAACAAATCAACAAGTCGTTTTGAAAGTCTTTAAAAACAACATTGCAACTCCACAAAGACAGGGAAGCTAACAACCTGAAGAAAGTTGCTTTATAAGGGATCAAAGAAAGATGCAAAGCTGCTCTTCAATCAAGCAAATTTCCTAATCCAAAGCAAATGAACAACAGCACCGTGTGTGCAGCCGCACAGCAGATGAAAAGTAGTGTGTTTGATGTGTTCTCTTAAACCCTTTTTGGGTATGTTTCAGGCATCTTGGCAACCAGCATTCCAACGTGCTGACACCCTGGGCAGCAGAGCCAGCCTTTCCAGGGCTCCCCTTATGCAACTCCTACAGCTCACACTCCAACTCCTGCTTCATCACCTCCACCTATTGACCAATGAGAGTGAATCCGTACTTTTTTTTTTCTGTGTTGACATTTGTGATGTTTTTTTTGGGAAACAACCAGGTGTTCTGGGTTAATCCAGGAGAGGTTAATTGAAAAAGAACCAACGTCTTTTGTAAGGTGTAAGAAAAGAAAATAATCTCCCAAACCTTTTAGTGCTTAGGTAAGCATCGTTTTTTCCTTTTCATTGTACTCAGTGTAGCACTACTAGCTAAAATTTCCACGCAGTCTGCGGTCTCACTTTATTTTTCCTATACTGCCTGCGAGAAAAGCTGCTGAAATTGAACAAGGCAGATGGAAGGTTCCTTGTTCCCAAAGCCAGCATTCAGTACGGCTCTCGCTTTGCAAACTTTATGTGACGTGCCACGCTCAGATGCAGTCATAAAATTAGCATTCTGGTTCTGAAACTACATCAAAGGTGACTGAGCAAAGTTTAATTAAGGTTCTGATTACTTTATATTTCATGATAGCGAAGCAGAACACATCCCTCCCCTTTAGAGTTATGGCTGGGGAATAAATATTTGTATTCAGCATGGAGGGTGAGATGGCAGCCGGTGTTTGGCCAGTGTGCCCAGTGGGTTTCCACGTAGGATGCAAACCAGAGAAGTGTAAAATTAGTTTGGAGGATCCTCGCGGCTGTGCTGTGGCTGGGTGGGTGATAAATTAAAAATACATTCATTTGGAATGTGGTATTTCATAGCATGACACCTTCTATTAGGGAGCTGATTGTTTCTCATAGCAGGGAATTAATGGGTTCTGAGCACTTAGAGAGTTTTGTCCCAAAACAGTAAACTGCTGCTTAGACCGTGAATACTTTTACGTGTTGACCTTTTATAAATTTATATCACCTGCAGAACTGGCTGCAAACTTGAATATAAACACATACACCTAGAATACCATTCCTAAAGCAGAACTGATCGGGGATAAGTCCTTGTTCTGAAAGAGTATTTTCTATGTGGAAAAAGACTGTCAAAATCAGTTTCATTCTTTTCAGCATTTTAGCTTCCCTTTGAACCAGACCTGCTTGGTGAGGTTTGAGACTTTCATTTTTCACGTTCAGTTTTGATGCATGTTTTGATTTTTGACAGCTTTCCAACAGAAAACAGTTCCCTCAGTGCTCTTCTGATCGGCTCTATTGAACACAGGCAAACACACGGCTCTCCCCTGGGGGAAGGGACTGTAGAAGGGGTTTATGCGTTACTTACCGAGAGGCATGACTACAAAAAATGGAAGCCAGCACAGAACAAAGCATCCCACTACAATTCCCAGGGTCTTGGCTGCTTTCTTTTCCCTGGAGAACTTGAGGAGACGCACTGAGAAGTGATGCTTGCTCTTAGAGCTGGCCGTGGCGCCGCTCGTTTCAGGAGCGTTTTTGCGGTGGATCCGTAGGGTCACTGCTTCGGAACGAGATTTCTCCATCTTCAGCCCTGACCTCAAACCTTTGTTTTCCCTTTTGGCCACGACATACACTCGGCAGTACATCACCAGGATGATGGTCAGGGGGAGGTAGAAGGAGCCCAGCGCGGAGAACAGCACGTAGCCGGGCTCTTCGGTGATCTGGCAGATGGTGTCATCTTCGGGTGCTGGTTCCTTCCATCCAAAAAGAGGTCCAATGGAGATGACCAGAGACAGCGCCCACACGCACAGCAGAGCCAGGAGGCCTCTCTTCTCTGTCACTATGCTGGGGTAACGCAGTGGGTAGCTCACCCCGATGTATCTGTCTATCGAGATGATGCAGAGGCTCATAATGGAAGCAGTGCAGCAAAGGACATCAACAGCTGCCCAGATGTTGCAGAAGATCCTCCCAAAGACCCAGTAGCCCAAAATCTCCATAGTAGCAGAGAAGGGCAGGACAGTGGATGTCAAGAGGAGGTCGGCTATAGCCAGATTAATTATATAGTAGTGGGTGACACTCTGAAGATGCCTGTGGCAGGCTACAGAGAGGATAACCAAAATGTTACCCAAAACTCCAAAAATGATCAGCCCCCCTAGAATAACACCCAGCAAAATGGCCTTGGAAATGTTCACGGGCCCTGCAGAGTGGGTGCAGTTGGAACAGTCGGATGAGTTCCCAGAGAGGAAAACCATGGTGAGTGACTGGCAATGGCTGCTGTACTTCACGCCCTTTTCAGGTAGAAAAAGTGATGGGATCAGTCCTCAGAATGTCCTACAGGCAACATTGCCTGGCTTTGCTGGGTGGAAGAGTTTTTAAGAAAGTTTCAGAAATGCAGCACCAGGAGCAATGAGAAGGATCCAAAAACATAATAGAAAGCCTACTTTTCTCCCCAAATATTTACCATTCTAGCACAGCTAAAAGCCACCGTTTCCAAGTCAGATTTAACCCCTTTTGCATTGTTCCTGGGTTGCAGAAGTGAGGCTACGTAAAGCTGAGGCTGCTTTTCCCGCTTTCCAGGATAATGTGATGAGAAGTATTGGAATCAAAGGTGCAAGTCATTTCGGTCTCCTTGGGAAGAATGAATATTTAAGTAGCAAAAAACATTCCATAGGGTCTCAAATCCAGGTTTCTCCAAAGAGTCACTCGTGCTTTAAGTTACCTTCTGCTAGCCTTGATTCTGTCTTACAAAAAGCTTTGGCAGAAGCCTGGACAGGTGGAGGCTGTTGCAATGTCACTTGAGATGTGTGCCACCACTGCTCTGCAGGGCCTGAGGGTCGATCAGAGTCTCTGTGTGTGAAGCAGCTGGCAGCTGAGCTCCCTGACGTTGGTTTTCGTCCACTTCTGGCTCTGAAGGAGAGTGAAGTTTGCCACCTTGTTGATGCAGGCTGCTGTGCTCCTTTCAGATGATCAACTCCTGGAAGAGACAAAGGCACAATGCGATTCCCAGAAGCAGCGTTTGCTCACTGCTATGGTTCCCATATAAGAATAGAGTGGGGAGCTATTTTAGGGAGCCTTTCTCGTGCTGGCTGCAGCTGGTGGAACCAACCTTTTTCGGCCCAGCATTGTTTAACAACTATGAGAACAACGTGAATTTTGTCGCCTGGATTTTTCTTACTGCGTTGTCAGCAGTGGTCCGCTTTCCTTTAGGGATAGCAATCCATCCCAATCATCAGCTCACCTGCAGAGAGCAACTCTGGGACAGAGAAGCCTGCAGGACACAATTTGGGACTACAAACTGTGAGGCAGATTTGTAAGTCTGGAATTTAATTTGAGATTTCTTTATTAAGTGGCTCCGTTTACACACTGAACTACTCGTTAGTCCAGCTATCAGCCCGTTTTGGAAATCTATAGGGAAAAGCAGTTTCTGCCAAGTAGAAGATGTTGCAAGGAACAAGTTTCCTACTGAGAAAGACAACATTTCATGTCTCTGGAAGACAAACTCAGCCTCGGCTGACTAAATATGGAGAAAAGGTACATCAGATGGGGAAGTGAGGATAAGCTGGAAACTGAGACTCAAGACTACAAAGGGAAACTGCATATGTCAGCTGAAAGCCATTCCCAACACCTAGATGTAGGTACAACGTTCCCGTCCAAAATATTGATGGGACATCTGAAAAACCACCACCAATAATGCTCCAGTTAAATCCAGGGTAAGACTGAGTGTTGTAGCATAGGTCTTTGGATGAGTCCCTCACATCACACCTTCTGCAAACACTGAACAGCAGGAAATGTCATGTAGCTTGGTCTCAAAACAGCATTTTCCTTTGGGCAAAGAGATCTGAAACAACTCTTACCCCAAACCTCTGGAATACCCAGTTTGTAACAGGGAGAATGGGGGAGGGAAGTGGAGAGGTATTCCACTGTGGGAATTTGCCCTCCCTGCAGTGAAACAAAATTCAGTCTTTGTATTTTCCTTTCCCCAAGAGGGAATGAAGGATAATTCCAAGAAAGGAGATCATAGAATGAAATAATGACTTAGGTTGGAGGGTTCCAACCCCCAAATGACAGACTTTAATAAGCACATCAATGAAAATAGGCTGTGGCACTGAGCATCTGTAATCACTGTAACTGCAGTCATTATAGTGGTGCTGCTGGACAAGGAAATTAAGCAATCGTCAAACTTGATTTTTAAGCACCTGGAACTAAACTTCAAGGTAAGTCAAGGAGATGCAGCAAAAATGCCTGATGGATACTCATGCTCCAAAGCAACCAGGTGATATTCTGCCTGTGGGGAGAGAAGATGCAGAGGAAGAGCACACCCTCACCCCTTGTGCCCCCCAGCACACACTCACCTCAGTCTGTAGCAGACGGCACAGCTCTGAGCATCTGGAAGGGGATGGGCAGCCCCACAGCACAGCAGCCTCCTCTCTTCATGCAGAGGTGGGACTCTCTGCCTGCACACCCCCTGCTCCTTTCCTTCCCCACCAGCATTGTGATGACTCACACTGGTTCCCAGTATCTCAGTGCCCGGGGGGGGCTCAGCTCCTGCATCCCTGTGAGCACAGCACCACTCACAGCACTCAGCTTCACGCTGCCAAGGAGCAGCAGGAACTTTGCTGCTCTGCTGCTGGAGCAGGCAGTATCCTTGTGTTACCGTAATCCCTTGCCGTTCCCGTATTGCTCAGAAAGAAAGAGCACTTATCTGATGCCAAGTGGTGTGTTCAATGTTTTTTTTTTTTTTTTTTTTTCCTTCCCTATGGCAGTTCCTGCAGAGATCAGAAAGTGGAAGCCAGCTAGCAAGATGCTGTTTGCAGGCTAGAGAGCAATTCTCGTGGTACGGGCTAACAAGTAATTTTTGTGGTGATGTGTGAACAGAGAATTGCCTGCCAGACAAATGGAGCATGAAGGAAAGAACAGGAGCAGCGTGGCTATTGCTGCCTGTTATCTGCATACTGGGATGGAGCATTGGGTATGCAGCACGGTGACTGGCACCGGGGGCTTTCCTTCTTGGGCAGGGAAATCCTGGATATGTGCACAGCAAATCCCTGCTGCTTCCTCCTGCTTGTCTTCAAGGAGGCAGAGAGCCCCTGAGGCAATTTGAAATAGGAACATGATACCTGGACTTAAGGGGATGTTTGGGGAAGCAAAGCATGAGGTCACTTGAACAGAATGTGCTTTGGTGGTGAGGTTCATTTTCATATGGTTCTCTTTCAAATGCATTTTTTTAAAAAAAATTGCCCTGAGTCACTGATGATGAACAGATGAATATTCAACTGGCGTCCTGAAGAGAAAGGAAGAGCAGAGGATTTTATGGCCAAGAGAGAGCAATCCCACAGCCCCAGGGGAACAGATGGGCCACATGCTCGTTTCTCCATGACGGATTCTGCACCTCCTCAGCCTGGGCAGGAAGGTCCCTCGAGAGGGAGGCCTAGATTCATGTGTTTCCTGAAGGTAAATCCTAAAGCAATGCTCAGATTCCCCCATAAAAGCTGGGGCTGTCTGTAAGTGATCACTATTCCAGCAGCTTTGGGCTCAGATTTCTTCTTGGGCAGCCATTGCTGCTCGAGGGAAAAATGTAGTAGCAGCTGACATGAGTGTATGATTTGTGTGGATGAGTTTGGAAAAGTGTGGTCATCCTTATCTTGTGATAGCTTCAGCCACCGCATCATTTGTAGTTTCCATTTTAGAGCAAAAGTTCCCATGAGTGGAAATAAGAAGGGGGATGAGGGAACGAAGAGGTTTGAGAATTCCAACCTCTAGAGCCCTGCAAACTGTGACATGAAGAAATGTGTAAATGCTCCCTTTGCAGTCCTCTTGGCACTTGTGCCCCTTGCTCTCCAAACTTGCTTTGAAGGACACTCAGAGGCCCTGAGCTGATACAGACAGCACTGTCACCCTGAGTCATGGTCCTCATTTCCCTGAGTAACAAAGGATGTTAAGAGACTGAAGTCTAAATGAATAAAGGAAAGCCTGAGTTACTAAAAATCCTAAAAGGCTGTTCTAGGTACCTGCCTTTGGATGAGGCAATTTGTGCCCTATTTCACTCAATCAATGGGAAACAGAGCCCCAGGAGGTGCAACAGATGGACCATGCCCAAGGTCTTCCTTCTACTGATCCATATGACCTCTTAATACTGGTGGCTTCCTCTAAGTTTTTAAATGCACTATGGAAATAAATTTACATTCATAGCTCCAGTTAATAGCCCTGTATTATGGCATACCAGCTCCCTGTGAGTAATACCCTTGTTGGAGGACGTCTTTCTGGAATGGAGGGAAGCAGAAGTAAGTTCCAGACAGCAGTTTATTCCCGAAAATCCCCAGAGAAGAATTAATGCAATGCAGTGAAGAACTCGTACATCCAGAGAGCACAAATAGTCCAATGTCAGAAGGTTCACCGAACAAAGGATGGCCCGTGTGTGCCATCAGATGAAGATGGATGGGGCAGGATGACCGGGACAGCTGAGATTGATGGAACAGTCTTTGCACTTAGCTCTGCCAAGATGTGATGGAGTTGCACAAGTCCACTTCAGAAGTTTTGTATTGATCACGATTGAGGATAAAGCAGCAGGAATGTTGGAAGTCAAGAAATGCGACTTGTGATGCTGGAAGAAGAGGAGCTCTTCTCTGCTGTGCTGTTGGCTTTGGCGTGGTTGGAGTTGGTTGTCTTTCAGAAAGTGGTGAAGATTTACTGCTAAACCCCCGGGGTTCAGTTGGGTTTTGCTTATGCTTGGATAAGATAGAAAGCCCACCCAACGGCAAGTGATGCTCAGTGTTGTGCAGTAAACCTCAGCTGGAGGGAAGAGGACCCATTCCTCTGTCTTTTGAGATTAGGAGAGCCTGGAGCCTGTAGCACAGCTGAGCTGAAGATAAATTGGGCTGAAAACTTTCAAACAAGACAGGTTTGTGTGTTTATTTAAAAGTCATTTAATAATGAGATGTCCAAGTATTACAGATGTCTAAAATTTTCCATCTTGGGATTCATGGGGACTTTCACCGTGTTCCTGACTCACTTAAGCACGGGCAGATTGCCAGGCAGATAGGAGCCATGCATTTATGTAAAGCAAGGCAGCTTCATTAAAGCCAGCAGTGCTTTTTTACTTTGCAGTGGGTGAAGATTTGGGGCCCTGGTTTTTGTGTATGGCTGCGGTTCTGAAGGCTGCCTAATCAATAGAGACGTTGTTAGAGGTTTATTTCCATGTAACTCATGAGGAGTGCCTTGACATATTGCTTGGGTGATACGATCAAGTCTAACCACGTCTGGAGAACAGTGCCATCTTGTAGCCTGGGGAAGATTGATTTTTACCCACTGCTGTAAAAATCCACCCAGAGAAAAGTGCTTTTTTTAGTTTTCATCCCTTCTGCTCTTTTCTTTTTTGTCTCCCATGTCGAGCTGGGTCCTTTCTCATGATGCTACTGCGGCATTCCCGTAGTGCCACTTTCCTCTGCCCTACCTTGACATGGATCTTTAATATGGAAAATGGCTATGGGGCACTGAAAGTGTGCTCAAACAAGGCAGTGCGAGACAGGTGGGTTTTTAACACTTGATTCAGGTGTTCATATGCTGTCTGCAGGATTTCTTTTCTGCTCAGAGCACACAGTGCAGTGAATTCCTGCACTGCTTTAGAGATGCACAGCTCTCAAAAGTCCTGGGGTAGAAGTTCTCTGTTCACCTTTTGACTGTCTCATCTTCTAAGCAGCTCAGAGTACAGCAGTAAGTTACATCTGACACACAGAGCCTCTCACAGACGAAGAGCCAGTGGTGCTTTGGGACTGCAAATGCAAAGCTCATCTCACCCACTGCCACCTCCAGGCAGCAATTGTTTGCTAGCAACATTAGAGAAAATTGTTTAAGGCAAGGATATATGATAGTAATGCTCTATCAACCTTTCCATAGGCATAGGTTTCCCCATTATTTACTGACAACAGCTATTGACTGAGATTGTCTTGAAATAGTAGGGCCCAAACCAGGAGATCAGCAGCTTTATAGTAATAATCAATGATAATGTTGCATCAATAACTGATTGCTGTGGTGTGCTGGAGGGAGCATCTTCCCTACCCAAAGCTGCTGAAGCCAAGAGCTGAAACTGAAGGAGCTGTCTGCTGGGCCCTTTCCCTTTGGGACAGAAATGGTCATGGCAAAATATATCAGAGCATCATCTGATCTGCTGCTTGTCAGGTTGGGTCCAGCACAGGATGAGATGGAGGTGATGAATGTGCTGCAGCTCCACAAATTGACAGCAGATCTAACAGTCAGCATCATGTGTAGACAACATCACTGTAGTGTTTGGGCAGCCACAGGAATAGAAGATAATTATACCTTAAAAATCCTCCAAATCTGAGTGCTGTAGCTGCTTTGTGTTGTTGCAGTCTTTGGTGACCACAGTCCAATTTGTTTTCTGAATTAATGCATGGGAGGCACATGCTAATTAGTGCCTTTACTGACAAGTGGATATCTACCCAGCGTAGGAGGCATTCCCTTCTGGTGTCAGAAAGCTGATCATATCCAACAGATCCCACTGACAGATCTCTTCAGCCTCGCTGCTTTAGGCTTGATGATGGACAGTGTTACTGAGTCTTGATTTCTTAGCTTGAAACTGGAGCAAAGGCTCCAAACAAAGTTGCTGGGCAGCAAAAACCCTACGTCCTGTTCCTCCATTTGAGAAGAAGCCATCCATGCTTTTCTTTCTGCATTTTCAAGGGCCTTTCTTGTGTGTGTGTGTGTATTCCCCACTCTCTCCCCCCCTTTTCTGCCATTCAGAAGCAATTGCATGAGCTGCACTAACATAACCTGATTCCCAGGTCCTGCCTTGACCCCTCAGCACTCCTCCCTGGGATCCTGCCCCATTGTAGGACGCAGAATTTGCATTCAGAAGGAGGGAGCTGGGCTCTGGGTAGCAGCAGCAGCAAAAATAGCTCATCAGCGAGGACTCCTGGAAGAGTTTTACCTGGGTTTCCAAAAGAAAAAGCCACTACTTCAGCCTTTTAGGAGCCAACCCACCAGCCTGGCCCCTCAGCCATGGTTCCGGCTGGGCAGGTGTGGGATGTGAATTTTGCTTTTGCCACCCCTCCTCTGCCACACCTGTCTGCTCCTTTGCCCATCTGCTTTATTATGTCTTAAGCAATGTAGGGTTGAGCTGCTTCAGGTCTGAGCAGAGCACGCTGTGTTCCTAATTAAGATATTGAGGAATTGCTACAGTGCCATCAACAAACAGTTGTGTTTTATTTTTCTCTCCCCAGGTGGATTCTTCCTCTTAAGAACCTCAAACTGCAGGAGTTAGCAGCTTCCATGTGTGTCACAACACAAGTCACTGCCCGTTTCTGCTTTTGTTTCCATTAATTGCCCTGAATTAATCCTGTTGTAGAAATGCATAGGTGTCAGAGAGACACCAGGCAGACTTTTTTCCCCTTAAAGCAACAAACTGCAGCTCTCTTCCAAAGGACGTGAGCATTTTAGCAATGTGTTCCTTCTCTTGTCTCAGTTTTTCCTATTTTTTTTTCTTTTTTTTTTTTTTTTCTGGTCTTCTAATCATTATTACTAAAATGCACACACCAATAATTCCCTTCCTTGGAGCCAGGCTCTTAAGACTGCATAACACAATTACGGCAAATTAACATCTTACAAAAAACAAAGAAACAGCACAAAGCTCCAAATCCAAACAAACCCTGCCAACTGCCTGACATTTCACAACTTAAACACTCAGGAATGGTAATTAGGTTTGCAAAGCAAAAATGTTTTTACATGTTAAGGAGTCGAATTCAACGGCACGATATATTTTATTTACACTCCAGTTAGTGCCCCTGGAAGATCCTGCGTGTGAATTAGAGATGGCTTTGCTATCACGTGGAGTAATCCTATAGACGAAGGCATGATGTGCTGTTTTCTTGCCCTATACACCATCGGGGATGAGGCTCCACCAAGATGATGGCAAAGAATGAATACTGTGTGCTTTGGTTCCTTTCATAGAGGGAACTCTCAACATGGTTGTGTTAAAAAGGAGCATCTCAGCACTGAGAGGAAGGAAAGAACAGTGTTGAAACTTGGCAGTCTTTAAGACCCCATGCAACCCAAGCCGTTTGATGATGCCATTTCTTGCTAGACATTGCTCTCTTCTTTAAGAGTGAGTTCAAATCCAAAGAATAGTATCCAGGTGTAAAGCAAGCATTACATTCTGCATCTCATCACCAGGCAGAGCAAAACCCCGTCTCCTTCTGTTCAAGCACAGCTCTGCTTAATGTCTGTTAAGCAGTCATGATTCAGTAATGGGGGAAAAAATGTAAAAGAAAATATAAATATTCGTAATGAGCTTTTAGTGAGGATTTCTAGGAGCTACATGATGGGCAATCATGAAACTCTATACGAACCGAAATACACGATTTGCAAGATTCCGCTTTTAACATCGTGTGGATTAGGGAGTGAGTTAAAAATAGGGCAAAGTATTGAATTAATCTGATGCTCTTCAGCATTTGTGCAAGGAATAGTCTTACATGAAGGAGGTGGAGGAGCAATTTCTTTGTTTTCTGCTCCTATTTGGCTTGAGCCTCCTGGATCACCTGTGTGTAAAGACAAGTATGGCAAGAGTTCCCTATCCATTTTTAATACAATAATAAATCAAAGATCAGAAGAGCAAAGATTTCTGACATCTTTCGCTGCCACAGAAGTTACTGAATTCCAATGTGAAATGACAAAGTACTTGGGGGCGAAAGCAGGAAAAAAAAAAAGAAGAAATGGGGTTATTGTGCTGTAAATTCACTTTATGGAGAAGAAATGATCCATGATGCCGTTTATTGTTCTTCAGACTGCAGCAGAGCTGCCAGCAGCACACTTTTCAAGAAATGGAGTGCAATTGTAAGAAAATTTGTGTCCTTCTCACTGATTCTTTCTAGGAACTAATCTGGCCACATCCTGATTACCACCCACAAACGTGAAAGGGATCAGGTTATCCCACAGTTTGGACAGGTTTATTATCTGGAGGCAGGGAATGTCTCATGGTTGGGGCTGCAGAACAGGACCGTGAGCTGCTCTGTGCACTTATGCTGACTGGTGTCATGCAGAGGAAAAGGAAAACCAGAACCACGGAAAATACAGCACTGCTCCTGCAGTGATGCTCTGTAACCCAGTTCAGATATCTGGCAATGGCCAGTGAGCCTCAGCCGTGGCCTTCTGGGTTCTGTTCAGTTCTCTGACTGACATTTATGTTGCCTGCATTTGGAGATAGTCAGCATTTATTGTTGTTGAGAACACTTTCTTAACTTTATGCGGTTGTTATCACCTAATAAATGCCATTGAGAGGCATGATGCAAGTGATTCCCTTGATATCTCTTATTTTCTTGCCATTGTGTTTATCACAGTTTTTACATCTTATTTTTTTAAAGTGGCTTCTAAGTGTTTTAAGTGTTTTTGGCCCATGGTAAGGAGACATCTGTGCTTCTTTCTGAACTGCCATGTGGTCATTAACATACGCCCAGGACCATACTTTGGCTCTTGATCACTCCTGGAAATGCAGTTGAGATTTCAAGTGTCTTTAGGGCTGCTGCACATGCACAGAATTTCCCATGATGACTGGTGCTAGTGCATGCTGATTTTTGACAGAATCTGGGGACACAATGTTCTCTATAATCTGAGGAACAGACCCAAACCAAAGGGATTTTCCCCTCCCTTTTCCATGCTCATACAATACAGAGAATTCCTAGGACTCAACATCAGAGAAACCAATCTCGAGTGCTGGATCTCACCATGAAACTTTCTCGTAAGCTTAATGCGGAGGAAGAAGTTGCATCACTTATGTTTAATGCCTGACTCAGTTTCCAGGCAGTAGACACAAGAATTCATGGTCTGGAGTAGGAGAACCTTCTTCAGTTCTTGTTCTGCAGACTGGAAAATCCCATGCAAAGATCACTGATCCAGGAAAGATCGAGCTTATAAAGTATGTGTATGGCTTGGAGTGAGTATAGAGACTGTTGTTCTTCTGCGACTGCTGGTAGAGGAAACTCTGAGGGGGATGAAGTCCCTCTTGCCCATACTTCAGTGTGATTTGCTCAGGGGATTAATAATAATAATAATGATAATAGAGTTCCTGGTATCCTGGTATCTCAGGGCACACTGTTGCTGCACCTTCTACTCCCAGTGATCCAACAGGATGGGCTCAGACAGCAGTTCATTCCAGCAGAAAGGTGAAGGTGATAAAGGGGGAGGATTTGATGACCTTTTCGGGTCCCTTCCAACTCGGGATAATCTATGATTAATTGGCTTGATCTGGTAAAGACCATGCTTGGAATACATAAAAACATCATTTTAAACCCTGCATCTCTCAGAGGCTGGAAAAATATCTTTGCTCACATCAGCCAAACTTCATTGCTTCTTGCAGAGGGCTCTTATCCTGCCACTGCAAAAATACACCGTAAAGATTAGTTGTGCAAACTACATTTTCTCTTAAATAAAAGAACTATAAGCATGTTTTTCTGCTTTCATTCCGCCTGAAGTGGGAGACTGTATTAGAGAACTGAACGATAAATGCTTCAGTGATAGAAAACCAGAAATGAATTGTTGTGCCTTGCAGTTTTTTCCTCCCACTCTTTACAGCGTAACAGAAAACAAAACTCTCAAATCATCAGAATTTGTCTGGAGTGATGTACTTTCTTTCTTTCTTTCTTTCTTTCTTTTTTAATAAAAAAATAAAAATAAAAAACCTGAATGCTATGCAGAAAATATACATATATATTTTTGCACGATGCCAGTGCCAAGCTGATGTGAGGGCTAATTTAAAGCATTTCACAGACAAACAGGAACCCCCTAAGAAAGGAATTGATCAATGAACTGGAAGGGTGTAGAGTATCAATACATAACATTGAGGGAAATGTAGGTGGAAACACTTCAGTTACTATCAGGAGAACTGCAGCAGGAGGAAAGCTATTGACTGCTATTGACTACCCATGCTAACTCCTAGCAGTGGTTGTCCAAAAAGTATGAATTACTGAAGGCTTAGTGTTTGTTGCAACATGATGGTCACTAATGGTTAGCAGACAATGCAGGAATTCTCTGTAAAGATGTGAAATGGACCTGTATGCACATGTAATCCTCTTCCTGACCTCTGTGCAAAAATATTCTCACTAGAGCCAAGTGGGAGAGGACAAATCCGTTTCGTAACCGCTCAAGTTTCATGTTTCATTTTCATCCTGAATTAGAACAGAAGCAGAATCTGTCTCCAAAAAAGAATGACCTCAGTTTGCCTGCTTTGGGATGGCAGCACAGGAGTGTCCATGCAGGTCTGTCCTTGCTTCTGAATGAAGGTCCATCGCCTTGCTCTGAAAGAGCAGAAGGCTGAAGCTCTGGAAATAAAAACCTCCTACTTGACAAAACCAGCACATCACCACAAGAAAATTCAGTTGAGTTGGAAATGTCCTGATCAACCATAACTCTCACTCCCTTGGTTCCATTCTCCTTTTGTGCACCACTGCTGTGCTGCGGGTTGCAAGAACTCAGAAGTTAATTCTGAGCAGATGGACCCGATTTATTTGCTCTCTTTTGCCAGCTCCTCCACTTCTGTGCCAGCAAGAAATTCAGCCACATTGGGAAACATCCTCCTTTTACTTCTATACAAGGCAAACCAAAGCGCTTCTGCTCTAGCATTCACTTTTTGGCCCTTGCAAACTAAATGGCTGTTTTCAACCAACCGTTCCCAAGCTTTTATGCCTTCTCTCATTGAGCAAGCAGTGCATTCATATTTTCATGCTGTAAAACTTTTCCTGTTTACTGGCATTCAATATGCACATATTATTGAGGTTTTAAGGGCAGAGACCAGTCTGTGCTGGTCGGCTGGGAAATACCAAATGCACTGGACTTGAGGTTAAAGTATGGGCAGCACAGAATAATGGAATTGCTTGGGTTGTTTGGGTTGGTTCCAACCTCATGGGCAGGAACACCTCTAGATCAGGTTGCTCAAAGCCCCATCCAGCCTGGCCTTGGTCATTTCCAGGATTGGGGCATACTTTCTCAAGACAACCTTCCATCAGGTTTTTGCTGGAAAGAATTTTTTCTAAGGAAATTCCCTTTTTCAACATGTTAAAGGAACAGTAAGGCTAGCACAATCAGTAGAACATAATTTCAAAATGGAGGAAAAATTGGGTTTCAAACTACTTGGCTGCAGAACTTATTTAAAATATCAAAGAAATTAATATAATTGCAACAAAGGTGGATCTTTCAGAGGTAGTGAAAGGACATATTCCAGCTTTTATGAGGTGATTATTTTCTTGAGCAGCTGACCCACAGAAACTCTTGCAACTTTGGCAGTCTATCTCTGGGTTTTGAGCACGTTTCTGTGCTCAACCTATAACGTTTCTGTGACCTGAAGTTTTGGGGAGGCTAGTACTACTAATGTGGTACTTCCACCTTGTAATGACATGCCCTCCTGGATGCATCTTTCCATGAATCCTCCCTTTTAAATCACACTCTAGTTTTCTGTTGTTCCAGTCAAAATTACTTTGCTACCAAGGCATCATATCTTTGATACTACCCCTTTTTTTCATGATATGAAGATAGAAATCTGCTCCATTGCTACCTTGTGTCTAACTCATAATGCACAAGATTAAGTCATGCCCATCATTCAGCTGCTCAGTGAATGTCTTGAGAACACTGGGGGCAATTCCAACACCTTAGTGCTTGAGAACCTCATGAGTATTAAGCATGCTGGGGACAGGTTGTTGTTTGGACTAGATGATCTGAGTGGTCTTTTTCAACCTTAACGATGCTATGATTCTATGAAACCACTGCAAAGCAGGAAAGTGTCCTGATTTTACTGTGAGCGTGTAAAATCTGGAGAAACAGATTAAATAACTCCTTCTGGGAGAGGAACATTGGTCCCAGGCATCCCAAATAACCTTTTGCTCAGTCCTCCTGGCCTTTTTCCTTCTTGTTGGTGCCACACATCTGCAGCCATCTATAAAGTGCTGCTGCTGTGGGTGCTCAGAAAGATGTATAGCTGCTCCGTGCAGATGGATGGCCCTGTCACAGCCAAACGTGATGTCTTTAAATTCAGGGCTGAGGAACACTGGCAAGGCATAAGGAACAGTTGCTACTAGATTATTCTTTGGATATATAACTTGTATTTATTTATCCCTGTGTACTATTGCATCTTTCACAAACATGGCATTTATTAGAGATCAGGATTAACAAATGGTAGAGCAGTGTAGGAAGAGCAAGATTTATGATTTAGGTGCAGGGCTGGGGATGGGGAGAGCAAAGCCCTCTCTTTTGAGTAGGTTGTAAAATGGAGATAAAATAATCTTTCTTTAGGGCTGCTCCTAAGCTAAACTAAGCATCTGTGAATTGTGTTTGTCATGAGAGAGCAGAGAACATAATACTTGGGACTACTTCATTATTTTGATATCATCCATCGTGTTACTGGCTTCTCCATCCCCACCTCACAGCAGCTGCCTTTATGGGTGCAGACATGGGCAGTTGCTCTGCTAGCCTGGACTGGGGAATTGAAATCTCTTATGATGCACAGAGCAAGGACAAGGAATGAAGTCACCATAATTGTGAGATGTCTGTATTTTTAGGAAGCTGACTTGTTATGTGCTAAGTGGTGCCTTGGGAATCTTGGCTTTAAACAAGCTTAGAGTTAGACTTTCTTGCATTTAGCTGGCAAACCATTCCAAGGCTTTAACATCTAAAACACTGCTCATTTGTGGTTGGCCAAAATTTTGTTGTGAATAGCAACCAAAGCAGGGAGCTCAGCACAATTATTAACGCTCTGCAGTCAGACAGGGCTGGATTCATTTGTTTGCTCTGAATTCCTCATTGGGTGATGCAGGTTTGGCTGTAGGAAGTGGATCAAACAATGTCCATGAGGCATATAAGGGAGGAAAGCAATGCATCCATTTTCCATTTCCATGATTTTATTGCTACTTTAAATGTGGTCCCTAGGCAGCAGTATATTGGGGAGTTATGGCTTTGCTGGTGAGCAGCTGTACACTCTGAACCTGTCTAACAAGAAAGGCAGCACTTTGTGGTTATCTCAGTGTTTTCTTCTGCCTTCAAAGATATTTCCAAATGTTGACTCATCCGAGTTTGTCCATGACTAAAGGCTCAAAACACCAAGCCAAGAAAGCACACGGTCAAGTTTCTTATCAAGACCTGCTTGGGTAGATTTTGGACAGATAGCCCATGGAGATGGCTTAGATAGCGGTAATTCCTGCTAGCTCAGGGCTGGCTCAGTGATTTTGTTATTGACAGCTTGATGTCAGGATGGTTTCAGCTGACAGGCACAAGGAGAGAGGATTGTTAAAGCAACACGAAGTCAACTGTAGCCATCTATTTTCAGACTGAGGGAAAAATAACGGGTTCAGAGTTTGGCTGAGGCATGCGTTGCAGGCATTACTTGGAGGGCTCCCAGATCTGATCTCGATTCAAAACATGAACTGATAGTGATGGAAAACAAAAGCACTCTTTTTTTTTGTTTTTCGTTTTTGTATTTTCCTTGATACTGTGACTTCTGGAATAAGAATCCTTCATGGAGCAGGGATTAGCTCCATCAAAGCTGTGCAACATCACGTTTCTCAGCACTGAAGGAGTGTCACTTTCAAATCACCTCATGGTAAAGCTCAGTAAGATCTGTTCATGGCCCATCGCTGCTCTCAGCACCCCTCTGTTTCCTTTTCTATTGTTGAATGATTCCAGGATTCCAGATTCCTATTTGCTCATGGTGCCTCTCATTATCCTAATTGTTACACTGCCAATTAATTAGTGTTCCTCCCTGGTCTGTCCCCGTGTGTCTGACAGTTTCCACAGGCACTTTCAGCCTGCTCTCCCTTTGTTGCTGGCCCATTGCATGGCTGCATAAGAAACGTGGCTTTCAGATGGAGAAAAGTTGTGTGGTGCATGCAATTATAATTATGGTGGCTTTTTCCTTCCCAGGGTCAGCAGTCTCTTCAGGTGTAGGTTTAATTAATGATACAGCTTAGAAGAGGGATTGAAATGAACGTTTTATAATTTCAGCCCATCTATCTATGGTCCATCCTAATTCCTAGGAGGTGCAAGGGCAAATTGTCCTATGTTTCTGATAACTTCCAGTAACTTCTTCCCTTGCAAAGGCAAAAAGAGCTACTTTTCTCTTAGGCTCTTTTCCATCAATAGATATTGATCACTTAACAAAGCCACTCGTTCAGTTGTGAAGGGCCTTTGATTAAAACTTCACTTGGCAGCCTCTTGGATTAGACGTTTTATCATCATCATGAACACCAGGGTCCCATAATATCAAAAAAGAAATGAAATGAGGAGGCAGCAACCTGAAGGGAGAGCTAAAATATTATGCATTAAATGCCAAACACATACTCTTAGATACCACTGTGCCACTTTACATACTGTACAGTCAATTAGATTTCACAGGGATGAATTTAATTACTGCAGAAAAATCGTGGGCTAAAAAAAAATAATTCTATTTAATCTAAACATTCTGAGTAGCATCTGTGAATTGTACAGTTTTTAAGAGGCTGTCGATTTTCTGTTCTTTACTTGTGACGTTTAAAAATCTCTCCACCTTAGAAAAACTGGGATGTGTTTTCAACAGCAAGCAAACTGTCTCCTGCAAAATCTGCTCCAATGTAGCTGAAGTTTCATTTTTCTTTTTTTTTTTACCTGAAAAATCTGTACTGCATAGGGAGTTAGCTGATATTCTGAATAAATGCTACTTGAGATGAATCAGCTGCAGAGGAGGAGAGGGCTGCTCAAGCAACTTGCTGTAGAAAAAGTATCGTTTGAGACGCTGCAAATAGGAAGAAAGATTTACTTTATTTGGCTGTGAGGCAGCAGTGATGGTCAGAGATAATAACAGGTTTTTGATGAGAGAGCCAGGAAAAAATGGATCCTGTTGCAAATGATGCACTGTGGGTTTGGGTAGCATCTAGGTGGGCTGTTGGACTCTTTTCTGAGTGGTTTGAGCTACAGAACAGCGAATGCCACGTTGAGCTGAATGACAAAACTGGTTAAGTGTGTTCCTCCAGAAAGACATCAGTGGTTAATTTAGTCACAACCACAGTCATTCAGGGAAAATGAAGAAGTCAAACTGATCTTCTGCCATTTTAGTAATGGGGGACCTCTGCTATCAGAGCCCTAGAGGACTGAAAATCACGAGAAATGTCATCTTCTCTCACAACAGAACCAAGCTGGTGTTGAAGTCATGAAGGAAAGCAGACATGTGACAGAATGTACTTAAGATTATTAATGAACTGTAAATGATTTGGTTTTATGTCCTGTTTCGAAGTGCTAACATATTAAGTCAGCAAACTCATAGGAAAAATAGGGTTGGTAGAACAAAATGTAATGAGTGCCACTGCAGTGATTCTTTCCCAGGCAGGTAAATGCTAATTAGTATATTAATCTATCTCACTGTGCCTATCTCTGTGATGTATGTGCCTATATCTGATCCAGCTACTTTGGTTGCATTTATAATCAACTAACAGGGACATACAGAGACGAAAAGTAAAGAACTCTAAATTTCGCCATCAAATTGAAGTTCCTACAGCTTATATTGTCTCTCTCTGTGAGAAAATAATTAAGCAAAGACAACAGTTTCCTAACTGAGGAGGATCTCTTATGACCTCAGTTAGAGCATGGGAAAGATGGAAATGTTTTTGTTCTGCTTTAACCTAATTCTCTCCTCAGGACTTTTTTTTTCAAAGGCCAGAGATAATTTTTTTTTTCTTTTTTTCATTTTTTAAAAACAGTAATGAAATCTTTATCTGTGAGTAAGAAAAATGACAGCATCTGGGAGGGTTAATGATGGCTGAGTAATCCATTTCTAAGGGGCAAATCTTTATTTCTGTGACCTAGAGCTTCCAACAAGTGAAGACGTTGTGAAGACTGAGGAAGGAGACTGAGGGACAAACAACCTCATGGAGGTGGGATCCAGCAGGAAGGGAGAGCAATGGTATTAGGGAGAGGAGAAGCTCTCACAAGTCCCAGTTCTCACAACCCCTATCATGAGACCATTTGAGCTTTTATGGCTTTCGAAACTGAAGTTGTTCCTTCGAACCTATTTGGCCACACTTACACTGCACCTACTGCATAACAGAGATGTAAGCATGTTTACTGATCCCTCTAAATGTAGAAATATTCTCATAATCCAGGCAAAAAAAAAGTGCCAAGTGGCATAGCATCTTCTTCCTCTTCTTTGTCCAGAATTGTTGGAAGGTCTTCATTTTGCTAGGGCTGGAAAATTACAGATTCAAAGTCACAGATATAGAAGTACTGCAAAGTAGTTTTTCTGGAGGGCTCTCAAGGTGCAGTACTGAGGATCTAAACTCAGCCTTACCACCTGTTTGCTTGGGGCTGGCTGAAATATTGCTGTCAATTTTGTTTCTGATCACCACTTGCAATCAGTTACAGTAAATGATAATTTTGCTTGCTCAGCAATACAGAAGGCTAATAAATTCAAGGGAAACTATTTGAAACAAAGAAATCAACGCTCATTGATTTTGGCCTCTCACCTTGGGTCTTTTGTCTGTCATTTCAGTGTTTCAATGAGCTCATTAATAGTTCTAGAGAAGACTAAAAGTTATGGCTACTCAACTTAACCCATCAGTCATACACCTACTGCTGTCAACACAAAATGGTAATACACGACTAGAATAAGATATTAAGGTGTTACTATAATGGAGATAGCAGTATGGGTCAGTCTTCTATTATTCACAGTGAGATGTACTTAGAGCTTAATAGCTTTGCTCTTAATTGAGTCATGGGTGCCCAGTGTACATATTAAGAAGTTACATTCCACTAACAAAAAATGTGTGACGTTGGTTTTCAGGCATCTGCAAATTTATGAGTATTTCTGGTTGATGCATCATTGCTACGTGTCATCAGTGTGTATCAGACAAACAAATCACGACATGTCACTATTATCTGGGAAGAGCATATCACGCTTACCCAACCGTAAGATATTGTTGTGTTTTAAAACACACAGTATATTTTTTTCTTGATGGTCCAAGGGCATGCTTGAGGTATTCTCCATCATTAAAACCTTTCATCTATCAGCTAATGCTGAATGTTTTTTCCCTTTATCATAAAGCCAAAGACTGCTATATGATTACAGTGACAAAATTTAGGCTAATGACTGAAACACAGCCATCCCAGCACTCCACAGTCTTTCACAGATTGTCATGACAACTGTGTTTTATAGCCTTGCTTCCAATCTCTTCTTCCCATGGCTTGGTCCTAATCACCCAATTATCCCAAACACCCATCTCCATGATAGCATGCACTAATAACTCTCAGCATTAAAAGAGACTGTGATGCTTGAGTATGAGATGGTCAGTATTTCTCTATGTGAAGTGATCTTGATAAATCCAAAAACTGGAAAATCTCCAATTATTTATTGATAAAATAGATTAATCTAGGGCACCTACTTTGACAGAATAGATGGATTGTATTCAATTTATAATGGCCGGAAGACAAAACCGAGAACGTTCCACAATCTTATGAGCTTAAACTACCTTGTTATCAGTACATTTCCAATCCAGGAACACTTTTAGTGTTTCAGTGTTTTAGTGTTTTAGTTTTATGCTTTAGCACTCCACACTAAATAACCATATATTTGTTGCAACTCTCAAACTCTTGTGGATATCGGTGAGGAACCTCAAGGAGCCAAGTAAGAAGATAGTAGGTAACAAGACTCATAAGCAGACAAGTAATAATTCAGATTCTTATAGCTAGCTCCCAAAGATGGTCATCTGTATTCAGCCTTAAGATGTAACAGACTGAAAAAACATTTAATCTGTGGTATTTTTCCCTTCGTTACATTATAAATTTGGATATGAAGATGCTATTGTTAGATGGCTGCTCAAAACCTGATCAGTTCTCTCTCTGGGCTTTAATAATGAAACACATTTAGAGAAATGAATTCATTGTGGTGCTAAGACAATGTGGTTTCGAAACCACCAGTTTTAATGTTGATTGAAATATTTCCCCAGGCTGTGATAAGCTGCCAACAGCTGACTCGGTTTCTTGATGAGTAGGATTGTGGCTTCTGATTCTCATGTCTGTTGGACAAAAAGAGTTATAAAGAAAGAGATGAGAGGATGCTCAAGCCAAAATTCACTATTTAATTCTACCTATAGGTGAGGTTTAAGAACAGTTGGGTGCAAAGTGGCTGTAGGTAAGGGGTGGATATTTCTGAAGCCCAACGTGCCCACGCTTAGCTCTCTCCTTGAGTTTCAAAGACATAGTTGATGAGGAGCAAGGCTGACAGGATTATATCCCCAAAAGGTTAAGCCTGTCAGAAACTAGCCTGCAATGCACTGCATTATCTTTGGCCTTTATTGAAGTAAATATTCATTGCTTGCATCAACAGACGCAGAGCAGAAGCCTGCACACTGGTTGCAGGGAGCTCCCAATTTCATGCAAGAGACTGTGGGAAAAGCAACAAATACAGAAGCACAAACTGCCCAATCTTTCATTTGTTTCTCTCCCCATTTCGATTCCAAGCTTACAATGTCTTTATGATAGCACAGCTACAAATAAGTTGGCTGTTCATCCACCGTGAAATGATTTTTTAAATTTGTCTCCATTATCTGAATAGGAAGAGGCACTGCTTTTCTTGTTTATTGTGCTAGCAAAAGCTTCCAGTAGCACAGAGATTATTGAAAAGGATAGCTGGATGTCTTCTTGTTTTGCTTACTCTGTTGAGCTAGTTTGCAACATCAATGCCAAACTTCTTAGGAAAGTTTGTTGGCCTCATCTTCTTTTAACTAATTAGCTGGATGTAATGGCCCTGCCTGAAGCATCAGATAAAAGAGTATAGATTTTGTTAATGGCTGGCATTCAATTTTATTCTATTTCTCTGGCAAGAAAATTGAGATAACGTAGGAAATCAACCAGTATTTTCTTTTGTACTCCCCAAACTTCTGCTTTGCTGTTTCATGAGGCAGAAGTTCATGTTTCCCTCCTGGAACACTCACACCAAAGTCAAAGCTGGCAGATGCTTGCATGCTTTACCATGGTGTGTGTGGTTGTCATGCCCATGCTTTTTCCCCCCAAAAATGAGCTTGTTAGCCTATCCGAGGAGTTCCAGTTTTGCCTGTAATAGAGACAGCTCTTCTATGACAGACCACTGCTCAGGGAAAAAATATAGAAAGCCTCAGCTCCTGCCATAGCATCTTTGCTATATCTGTGTGATATCTATGTGTGAATTTCCAGTCTTTAATATTCTGTCATTTTAGTACCCAAATATATTATCAGCTTAGTTTTCAGAAAAAATTAAAAAAAAAAAAAAAGAGCAGCTTGAACAAATACTATTGTTAGTTAAATAAAAATGTGCCAGCGTTACATTTCTGTACCATGCAGTGCTGCATTATTTCCTTGTAACTCAGTAAGCATAGCTGAAGGCAGTTGTAAATTGCTCAGCCTAGTGCAATTATTTGCATTCAGAGAAAGGCTGAAAGTAAAGATTATGAAGTGGATATTTAAATTCCTTCAGGTTTGATCCTGTAAGAAGTCTTAGCAAATGATTTGACCTTTAATGAAAGTTTTTCAATATTTATGAAGAACATAATGATATTCTTTTCTGTGTAATTGCTGCCTGCACGCAGATGAGCTTTTATATTCTCAGTATTTAGGATTGCATTTAAATAACTTTCCTCTACTGTGGGGTGTTTGTAGTCAAACTTTGACTTCTTTGAAGTCAAAGCAAACCTGTGAACCAACGGTAGCTAATTCTACATTAGTGGTCATGTTAAATTATAAATGTGAAAATCCCCTTCTCATAGTGGTAGCTTACTTAATGACAATTTATTTATGCACTCATTTTTGTACCATTAAATAAGAATGAAAGTTTGATCTGGTTTACTGAAGAGCATTGATCTAAACTTTACATTTTAATCTCTTTTTAAACAAGCAGTGATGGATGGATGGAAGGATGGATGGAAGGATGGATAGAGGGATGAATGGATGGATGGATGGATGGATGGATGGATGGATGGATGGATGGATGGATGGATGTCTACCTTGATCATGCAATGAATTCCGCTTACAAACTTGAGATCAAGTACATAATTGGTGTTTTTTTAAAAGCTGGTAAACACAGAGCAATGCAAGATATTCAGGAAGCTGTGGTGTAAGATGGGATATTCAGCCATTAAGAACAAAAGTGATACAGGCTGATTGCAGTGTCATAAAATGGATAACTGTCTGGAGATGGGGAAATCACTTGGAAGCTTCTGTACAGGGACCTGCAGAGCAAAAAAGGGAGTGATCATTGGCACATGCTGCACAGGGAGGTGGTGGAGTCACTGTCCCTGGAGGTGTTCAAAAACCATGGAGATGTGCCACTGAGAGACATGGTCAGTGGGCTTGGTGGGGATGGGTTGGGGTTGGACTTGGGAATCTTGGAGGTCTTTTCTAGCCTTAATGATTCTAAGAAAGAAGCAGTAACATCCAACTTCACCTCCAGTGCCACATTTTAATTTCCACTGTGAGTCATTCCTCAGGGTTCCTTCCAACTTGGGAGATTCTATAATTCTATGATCCCCTGGAGCACCTTGGCATCTCCCAGCCTTTTTACATTCATGTGAAGGTGGTAAACTCTAGATGGAGTTGTTCACTGATTTTGCTGCTGCTAACAATGCTTGCTTCTTTTACTTGCAGCAAGAACGCTGATGCTGGTTGGTATGGGAGCAGCAGATGCCTCCAAGGCTGTGTGAAACCCTGAATGCCCACAGCTCTCTGGGACTGCTTGCTGTTGATCAGCTCGTGCCATGCTGGGGACAGCTGGCTGTGCTTGATTAGGAGTCTGACCTGTGAGGTTGGATTCTAATAAACCAGAGGAGCTGGGAGCTGTAGAGAGCAAATGATTCATCTCCTCTGAGCATCGACAGAGTAAATATTGTCACCCAAAGAGCATGCAAAACCAACAAAGAGGTTTTCTTTAGAGGCAAAGAGACATCTGCTGTAATTAGGGTGGGACACAGATGGGACGCATTGTACCAGGGTTAACTGTGCCTTATTACAATACGCTGCTCTCTTTATGTCTAAGCAAGCTGTCCTGCAGTGCTAAATATTCAAATCCTAGTAATGGAAAGGGGCTGAAATCTCACTGGAGTTTGCGACCTGAGTTCGCTCTCTTCATAGCAGATGTATGGTATCACCAGCAGGCAGTTCTAAAACAAGCACTGCTCACCTTTGTAGCATATGGCCAGAGGAGCTGTGGTCATCTTGCACTGCAAGATGTGTGACAAAAAGACAACCTGCAGGTTATTCAGGCATACTTGATGGAAGAACTGCAACCAGTGGAGATTCTCAGGACAGCAATATAATGTTATTTGAGATGCACTCTCTTTTTTGAGATGTACTCTCTTTGCATTAGATGTTTTATTAATGTAAACACACAGGGAGAACAGCTAGCTCAGATTCCCGTTATATTATCCAGTCTTTTGGGTGGATTGCAGTTGTAGAAACTCTTTTTTTCCTCTACTTCATGAGCAATATCTATAAATATGGAGGAAAACATCTATGTAACTCATTCAATTTTCATTGGTATCACTATCTAGCTCTTTCAGAATATATGTGGATTAACCACTCCATCTCAGGACATAGCAATATTTCCTCCCTTCTAAAAATTCTTTGGCAAGTGTAAATGTAAATACATGAAGATGCTTTACTGTCTTCTCTGAGACACTCTACAGCTCGTCCTATCCTAGAGAGATGTAGGAAACCCATCTCAAGAACAATGACAGAACTAATTAGTTCACAGTTGATTTCTGTTGATCTTTATGAACTGCACTGCCTTGAAAAATGCACTTAGTAGTTTAGCAGGGAAGCTTTTCATGCTGCTTAGAAGAAATTGTCAGTTAGGTGGACAGAAGGCATGTGAAATTAATCAGAAAGTTCACAACTAATTGGTTATCTCAGTTAATTCCTCTTACCTCTGTTTTGGTGTAACTCTAAGATATCTGTCACAATTTCAGAATCTTGTCTAAATGGAGGAAGTCTGAACTTGGAAATTAAATCATTTATCTGTAGAGTTAAGCTAAATAACATTGAGAAATCCTTCTAGTTGCACAGGAAAAGCGATGGAAGCTCTTTTCTCCACTTAAAATTCAAACTTCACAAAGAGTAAAAGATAGCTGGCAGTAATCTATTCCAACAGTATCTGAGGAGGCGTATGTTTATGGCAAAGTAATTTCAAGGCATCACAAAAGATAATCATAGGAGCTATTTTAGTCTCTAATATTTCACAATCTGCGTCTCAGCAGAACCATTAATATATTGAACTTGTAAACTGTTCTCAAAGTCCCTCACGCTGTTTGTCTCCAGCCCCTAAGCAGAATAACTTTGAATGAGGTTCAGGGTTTTCTATCAGGGGTCTTATGAGATGGAAAGAATGGAGTGTATCTTTAGGAAAAGAGCAGGAGAAAGAGCTACTGAAGCGACAGTGATCTCTGAGGTCCCTTCCAACCCAAGCCATCCTATGATTCCATGACAATTCAGGGTTCTTTAATACTCCCTGCACAAAAACCAGGCCCTCTTATTGTACAGTGTCCTAAAAGGTTTTAAGATAAGAAGTTACTTTTTCCCCCTCCTACTCCAAACAAACGTCCCTCATCCAATCTGATCTGATTTCCCATTTTGTTCTTCCTCTCTATCCACCTCCAGCCCCCTCTATAGGCAGCTTAATTTGCTTTTTGGAGTCTGACCTGAAACATGCCAAAGCCAACAAACATCCTTTCCCATTGACTTCAGCCACTGCTATGTGAGGTCCTTAACACTTGCTTTTGATCTCAGTCCCGCTGGCTTCCTGGTGATGTAAACTCTCTCACTGCAGACAGCTTTGACAATTATGCTCTGTGGAGTAAGAACTAAATCAAAGCATCAGTGACAAATGATGAAACTGAAAAAAATAAACTTCGGTGTCAAAGATCACTTCAGCTGGGGGTTGTAAAAATATTCTCAGAAAAGCAAAGCAGAAAGGGAACAAGAAAAATAAACTGTCTAGCAGTTGTCCCAGTGCTCTCAGACCCTGGTCCCTGCAATTCCATGAGCTGAAAATATTTGTTAATACCTTTTTGAATGGTTTAAACACATTCAGCTGTCATTTTTTTGAGAGAATTCCTACTGGCGTGTGATTTATTGTAGAGGAAATCTATATCATTGAATTGTTGAATTGTTGAATCATAGGCCATAGGATGGCTTAGGTTGGAATGAACTTGAAGATGATCTAGCTACAACCTCCTGCCATGGACAGGGTAGCCAGCCACTAGATCAGGTTGTCCAGGATCCCTTCCAACCTGACCTTGAATGCCTCAATGGATGGAGCACCCACAACTTCTCTGGGCTCCAGTGGCACATCACCATCTGAGTAAAAAATGTCGTCCTATCATCTAACCTAAATCTTCCCTCTTAAAGCCATTCCCTTTTGCCCTCTTGCTAGGAGACCATGTAAATATTGGTCCCCCTCCTGCTTGTAAGCTGCCTTCAAGTACTGGAAGGCTGCATTGAGGTGTTCCCAAAGCCTCTCCAAACTAAACAAGCCCAGCTCCCTCGGCCTTTCTTCAGGAGGCGGTGTTTGAGCCCTATGATCATCCTCATGGCCCTTCTTTGGATCTGCTCAAACATCTCCACATCCCTTCTGTACTGGGAGCCCCAGACTTGGACACAGTACTAAATCAACAATCCCTATAAATCTATAACAAAGGAGATCTACTTTACAACAGACAGTGTTTTATTTCGCTTGCATGAACCCCATGCCAGCGGCACAGAGCATTTCTTATCTGCAGAAATTCCCAGGAGAAGTTGGTGCTATGAACAGCGGGAGTCCGAGCAGCAGCGAGGGCAGGGGAGCAGCGCGCTCTTCCCATGTCCTGTTGGTGCTTCTGATGACAAGTCTTTGGCATCACAGGGTGCTCGATGAAGCCAAGAGACCAGGGGCAAACTTTGCTTCTTGCTATTTTTGTGACTGGTAAGGTTTTTTAACAATTTCATGCTCCTTTTGCTGATAGCTCTAGGTTGCGATGCTGCTTTAGTTGGACTTTTCCGTGTTGGCTTTCCAGAGCAGCTTGTAGCTCGGATTTACGTTCTTATAAGGGTGTGAGCTGTTGTTATTTACCATAAAACAAGAACAGGAGTATACCTACTTCTTCTGTCTGTTCTGGTGTCAAGGGAACTGTAGACAGATTTTGAGTCCCCTTGGCTGCTTGACAGTAAAATCCTCAAGAATTAACGTCTTCAATAAAAGAGAAAATAACTCAGTACAATCTAGGAATGCCTCAGCATGGTGATATAAGATTTAATAGTAATTCCCTGCACTTTCTGTTCTGTGGATGAGAGATGCTTTACAAATACAAGGGGACATTTATTTCGAAAGAGCTCAGCTTGATGGGTGCAAAGCACCTTTGAGACTGGAGGACTCTGGGTGAACGTTTCTACTCCTCCAATGGCAAATACAATTTCAGAGATTTTTCAGTTTCATGTTATTGCCATTTTAATAGCACCCGTTCTCTTATGTTGGTTCATCTGCTGGCATTGCCACACTTCAAAACTGAGTGTGCAAACAGGTGGGGATATGCCAGGCAGGAGACAGAAGGGAAACCAAGACTTTCAAGGGAAAAGCAGCACATGAAAGCCTTCCAGAGGGCAATGGGCTACATGATATGTTGGAAATCAATTCGGTGTTTAGATGTTAAATTTTAATAGTGAGATGGAGGCTTTTGAAAATATGGATCAGCATCTCAGGCAATTTGAATACGAGGTGCCTCATTCCCATTGAACCTCTTTTCAAGGCACGAATCACTAACATCTCTCTCCTTTGCAGATACCCCTTCCCAAGGCTCCAAACATACCCCCTCCTTAATTTCCTGTATGTTCCAGCAATTTCCTCCTGCATGCACCTACCACGTGTATCTCAGTTTAAGGCAGCTGGCATGCCATACTGTTGTGAGGGCAGCAAAGGGAATGCTAAAGAAAATGGATGCATGAGCTGTAACTGCCAGAGAAAAATGCCAGTCCTCTGGATGGCACCGGTAGCAGCTTTTATCTGATATCCAAACATATTTGCACAAAAGCTCTTTGCCAAGAGAGACAGCAAAAAGGAAAAAGAGAGAGAGGGTGTTAAATATAGAATGTACTTCTGAGCTGTGCTAACATTGTGGTGAGGACGTGGGCCATCCAGGCAACAGCAGCAACCCATAAAGATCTGAGCTAAGCATGTGATGAACAGCAAGACCTTAAAGCAGTGAATGGATTATGACCTGCCACTGGCCAGGGTTGACTTTTTAAGGAATGGGTTATGAACGTATCATTTCAAAACAGCCACATTCCTACAAATTGAAGCCTGCACACGTTTGGGAAGAGATGTGAGCTGCATTGATATGCTTGATCTCACAGTCTTGGAGGGGTGCAGCCTTCTCCTGGACAAAAGGGAGAGCAGGGCAATGAATGGATTTGCTCATCTTCCTTCACAAACTTTTTGCATGGATGAATTTCCTTGTTCAATTCTACCTGGTTCGGCCAGCAGGACACTCAATTCCTTGGGAACTGGGAGCAGTGACAACAGCGCTATATACACTGGAGGTCTGCTGTTCTTTGACTACACATAACATTGCCAATATCTCCATGCAGCAGTTATCTTCTTTTTGTAGCAGGGATTTTACCCTGGACTTCTATGTCTTCAGCAAATGATTGAGCTGTTGGTTTGTAACCCAGTATGCCAGTCACTGGAAGCAGATCAGCTCTTCCCACTCCTCACTCCCAGCTGTTGTGTGAGCAGTAGGTCGTGAAATAATTTTTTGTCATTACACTGATGAAACAGTTTCGTTGGCAGTGATTGAGCCGATGTGCTCAGTCCTGACAGTGAGGAATCTCTGCCTGCAAAAGCAATTTGGGTAATTATACATGTGTCAATGAAATGAGGTGAGGAATAAATCAGTGTCACTGTACTAAACCATAGCCCATGGCGCCTTGTGGACCTGAACCGAATTATCTGATTGTATCAACCACCTTTGTATTTATTCAGCTTGGTGACTCAAATCTCCCACCTTGTCCATCGAAGTTCTGTTTTTTCCCCACCTAAAAACCAATTTCCCATCAGTTATTGAAAAATAAACCTCTGTCCCAGCTGCTTTTGCTATGTGATGCAGCACAATGAGAGCTACTGTGCCCTTAACCTACTTCCACCAAAGCATTGATATTTGCACTGTCACTTTCGTGCTTGTATATCCAGTGAGTCCTTATTTCTGCAGGCACAGAATCAGGGATTTATGACAGTTACTATTCTTTTATTTAAGCAGTGTGCAAGGTTTAATGTGCTTGGAACAGAAGAATGCAGGTTTTTGGGGCTGCATCTTAGAGACAACTTTGTAAACAGCCATATTCTCCCACTCCTCTTCATTTAGGTATCTGTGTCATATTGGTACTGTGTACTGCCAGGACTGAAAAGCCCTTTTAATTTACAAACTCTTATCCAGGACACTTGTGCTTTCCTTATAAGATCTAGCAGTGGTCTGATTTAATTTGGTGTCCGCGGTTTATGCAGCACAGAAAATAACTGCATAACCACCGTAAGATTTGCAATATTAATGCTCCAATTACTGTTGAGCTCCAAACAATCATCACTGCGGGGTTTTAGAAGCAGCTCTGCTACAGAAAATAATCATTTTTAGGATGTAGTGTTTGATACTCAGCATACGATGGCCAGTGAGAGGCTTCCCAGTGTTTTTATGAAGTCTAATCAATTTTTTTTCCAACACCACTTGAGCACCACTGTCTGTGTGTACTGAATGAATACTGCAGTACACAACCTGTGCTTCATTGCAGTGCAGGGCTTCACACCGAACTGCCTGCAATAAAATCCATCAGCGGGGTCCTCTTATAGATCCCCCAACAATAAGGCGCCTCTTTCAAATTGATTTTGCAAAATTAGAATATTCTGTGTGTAGGGTAAGCACCAAGAGCACCAAGAGCAGATAAACCCCATTTCTCTAGCTTGGGTAAAAGAAATGTGTTTCTCCTCTGCTTTCTGTGAAGCGAGTAGCTGATGTATCAGTAACACCAGACCCACACTGCAGGCTGCTCCTTTGCTTTCCTGGGAGGGAGGATGCAAACTCTCCCTCTGCTGGCTGATAACAAAGTGGACTGCTCAGCTTTGCAGGGATTTGTGATGGCATCTACCAGCCAGGAAGGTAGGGGAGGCTTATGGCCACCTAACATGAGCAGATAAGCTTGTGCAAGTGTGTTCTGGGAAAAAAAAAGTACTAGTTTATGTGGATGTAACCATTTAAATGGGTGACAGTGTATTGCAGCCTGCACAAAACCTCTGATGAGGATGAACACGGCTAAGAGTTTCCACCGTTCCTTCTCCTGTGCTCTCGTGTAAGAGGAAAGCACACACATGGTAGAGGCTTCCTCCAGCGCTATAGCAATAGGAGAAGAATAACCAAGCAAGCCAACTAAGAAGTGTTACGTAAGGGAATTATAAAAATGCTATAGCTATTTCTAGTCTAGGAAGGGGAAAAAATATTCATGAGCCACTGGGGGACTTCAGAAGGGAATGTTGTGCCTCATCACAGAAGATCACCAGGGCTATTCAGGAGATGGAGGGAAAAGGAGCAGACATTCAGAGAAATAACATTCTGTATCATCATCGTGAGCTTGGTTTTAAATAAAGAAAACAAATAAACAATTAAAGTTCAGAACTCAGGAGTTCAGGAAAAGACTTAGTTCTCCCGGGAACTGGATTTCCACAGCTGAACACTGCTGCTTTCACATTCTCCTCCTCAGACTGCCCAGTCTCCATACATCAAGGGTGAATTCTGAGCACAAAGGGTGGGAAGCAAAGTCCTATGGGTTTCCATTCTAACCAAAGACAACGTGCACGTAGCTAACAGGATTTGTGAGGCTTTCCCTGGGGCTGTGCAGATCAGCTGGTGCCTGACCTGACCAGATATGACCTTATGCCAAGAAACAGCCCAGGAGTACATAACACGCTGTCCTCCACTCTCCAACATCCTCTTCACAACCATCCCCTAAACTTGAGTGTTTCATGTTCGCAATGAGAAAAAAATTCAAGAAATTCACAGTATCTTCATCCGTCTTTTGTTTTTCTCTTTTTCCTTTTTGTGCCATTCTGAAGTGTACGAGGCGTGCTGGCAGAATTTGGGCATTGCAGATGCTCTGTGTGTCTGCAGAGATGCACAGTGTGGTGTTCACTTCAATAAACTTTTTTCAGTTTGAGGATGCTTGAACTAAATAGTAAAAGCTCAGAGACCTCCGCAGAGCAAGCACTGATCTTTACACCTCAAGGTCTACCCAAAGCCAAGCACTTCTATTGAGCACTGCCCAGGTGTAGCCATATTCCAGACTGAAAATGGGTGAACAAATCTCACTGTGGGAGATCTGACACACAGAAGTGAGCCTTTCTTGCTTCACTGAACTCAGCCTCCAACAGTTGGAATCGACCTGAAGGGCCTCGTTAAAATAAAGCAGAAATGCCAGGAATTGCTGTTGAGGCTGCCTCACTTAACGAAACGAAAGAAATATCGAGTCTAGCAGTAAGGAAGGCCAAATTGTGAAGAGCCTGAATTCACCAAAATGTATGCAATTCATTTCAGTGGGAGCAGAAGTTGGCTCAAAATAGACTTGATTAATTAACAATAATGATATTTTGGCATGCTCCTCCTAGGCCACGGAGGAGCAGTCCATGCAACTACCATTGCAAAATCATCATAAATATTTGGCTGCGTTTGATACATTAAATAAAAAGTCTATAGGATCCTAATGGATTTAGTTAACTTTTGATGCAGAAGAAGGCTTGTGATTAAGCACTGGGGAAAAATCCATGACTTCACAGAAGTCCATGGCACTATTCCCACGGACCTCAATAGGATGAGATTTCACTTAGTGTGAAAGATGGACACGTTTGCCTAATACTAGCTTTATGCCAGTATATTATCTGAGAACGTACCGGCCTCTGTGCCATTGAACTGAGAGCTTTTGCTGGAAGCATCTGTTACCTTCCAAACTGAATTCTTAAGTCCCTCCAGGCTCCAATTGAAATTCAATGGGTGCATGACACAGCTGTGACTGCAGCCTGCAGACAGCTTGGGAAAACGACACAGCAGAAGGGAAAAAAAAACACCTGAGTGCTGCATTGGAAGGAATGGAAGAGGGTGAAACTTCTGGTACTATGTGGATGCTTTTGCTTTCCTGTGTTCAACAGCTTGCTCAGCATTGGTTGTTAGGACACTTCACCATAAGTGGAAAGATTATTATTACTGGGCTTCTCAATAATATAGGCCACTTCTGGGCTTAGAGTTAAGCCAGTTGTGTGTATCTTTTCATAGACTCATAGAATGGTCTGTGTTGGAAGGGACCTTTCAGACCATCTAGTTCCAAACCCCTGCTAGAGGCAGGGACACCTCCCTCCACACCAGATTGCTCAGTGCCCCATCCAGCCTAGCTTCTAGGGACGGGACATCCACAACCTCAGTGGGCATCCTATTCCCATCCTGTTTTGATCTACTCTGTCCCCTAGAAAGACCACGCTGATGCTGTTCCATTGAACAGAGGGATGTTTTTAAGCCGGGTAAAGCACAACTTCTCTCCTCGCTGCCCTCAGCCCAGCTAATTCTGAGAGAATGAGAGCCAGAACATCACAGACACCTGAACAGTCACAGAGGAGCACCTCACCCTGCTGTTCCCCCAAACACAGCTTAGCTGTTCTGTCAGTGCCCCCTCCATCGGGCACCATTCAGCATCCTTCTGTAACCTCAATGGGATGGATGCTGCTGCTACTCAGCATTGGTAAGGTAAAGTCTCGTTTACTTCCTCTCTCATTGGCACTGAGGGATAATTGAAATGCAGTCTTTCTTTATAAATAGCAGTTAGAGTGGAGAGTCTTTTGAATCATAATGTTGCTCATCTCTGAACTATACTTAATTAACCCCGTCTCCTGGTGTATTGTAACTGCAGTAGTGGAAATTGCCCACATTACTGTTTGCTGAGTGATGTGTGATTTTTTGATCAAGTCAGTGAAAATGGGAAACAGTCCAATGCCCCCAACACCAGCAGCTTCAGAATGCCCCTGGAGATCCTTGTACTGTAACCTGTTGAAGGTGTTATCCTGATGTTTCAAAGACTTTCATGGATAATGCAGTATTAATATTTATCTAAAGCATTTGCACATTTGATGGTGTGACTTATTTAGGGTTGAATCATGGCTAAAAGTAATGAAGAGACCCTGTGATAAGACAGCATCAATCATACCACTTGAGAGAAAGAAAATCCAAGATGTTGAGAACCTAAGGAGGCATAAAGACTGCTAACAATGAAAATGGCACAGCCTTCTGGAGGCTGTAAGGTCAGAGAAGGAGGAATGGTGCTGTGGTGGCCATCGATGTCATTTTAATTTGGAGATGGCAACATCTTAACCAGTTATAGCTGAACTGAGTAATGAAATAATACTTCGTGTTGTCCTTCAACATATGTTTATTTATTGTCTATTACAAACTATAACTGAACTTGCTAAGATGGTCAGCAGAAGGAAAGAAGAAAAAGCAGACCAACTCTCTGAAAAGGCAGTAGTATTGATTCTTTCTCCTTGTATTTCTGCATGTAACTTGCTCAAGCTCCCACTGAAGATATTTATTCCAATAATTTGTCTTCCTGTAATGAATGCTACCAGTTTATGGCAGCTGAAGACAATGGATAACGTAGTGTGGACCCAGACATTACAGCAACCTAATCACTTGTGACTGCAAGGCAAGCTGTGGCATTCACCATCTCTAGCAATGCTTTTTGACCTGTGTTGTCTGGAAGGCTGCAATAAACCCTGTGTTGACCTTGCTGCCTGTGATTGATGGGGGAAGGCTCTCTGAGGCTTGCTTCAGCTGCCAACAAAACTGTTGCGGTGCCTTGGAATATCCTCACTGGTATGCACTAAAGGATGCTGCACCCTATGCCCGACTGTTAGGAGTGGAAAGTGGGGTGGATCATACTTCTCAGTGCTGTCAGCCATGTACATCTGGGGGAATTTCCAGGATCACCCAAGGAATTTCTGCAAAGTCAGTCAGCCCTATATGAATCCCTCACATACAGAAGACCTGCATTTTAGAAGAAAGGATTGGCTGAATCTTGCTAATAGTGCTGTGAGATTTCACCAAAAATGCATATTGAGGAGGAAGCCATCATCAGGATAGCCCTGTTATCTTGATAATTCTGTCTGTGCACAAAAGATGGAGACTTTTTAGCAAATTCTGCTGAGATCGTAAGGGCTTGCTATCCAACATTTATACATCTAAGCAGTTCTCTCAGCATTTAGACTTATGCATATGCTCTCGTCATGCTGATATGCCTTACGTCTGGATTCTAAAACGAGCAAGATCCTATTAGCAGTGGGAACTGAATGCAATTGGCTGGAGAACTGGAGATGTTCCAGTGCTGCTAATAATACTTTTTGCTTGGAGACAATAACAATCCTGTTATGTTAATTGTTGCCTGGCGCATACAGTGTGTGATGTACAATAATGTCCATGAGTGTTTTTACGAGCGCTTAAATTTTGCAAAGCAGCTGTCAGAATTAAACGCCTAACAAATCAGATGGTTAATCAGCGCGTGGATGCGTGAGGGCTGTGTCTGTGAGAGAGCAGTGCTATTTTTAAAACCCCAGGGAGCTCTGCCACCAGATGGCCTTTCTTGAGCTCTAAGTATTCCTCAAAACAGTTCGTTTTTGGCTTTATACAATATCTGGTAACTTCTGAAATTTCTGAAATTGCTTGCTCCATCTCCCAGATGTGCAGATGGCGCCTTGTCCTCACCCAACCAAAGGAGCCCTCACTCTGGGATATTTAAACTGGTTCTTCTAAGGCACTGGAGGCCTCAGCTGATGACACAAAGGTGTTTTTGCACGTCTGTCAAGAGACTGTGTTCTTTTCATTCCCATGCACCTTGCATGTGCTGCGAACAAGTCACCCAACATTTTAGGCAGGGATTAGGCAAGACTAAGGAAGTTAAACTCAAACCTGTGAGTATGTAATGATGTAAGCTCTGCTGATTTTAGGAGCTAGATCACAGGATGGCTTGGGTTGGAGGGGACTCCCCTCTGACCCCCTGCCATGGTCTGGTGGCTCCCCACCAGATCAGGCTGCCCAGGGCCCCATCCAATTTGGTTTTGAATGTGTCCAGCGTTGGGGCAATCAGAACCTCTCTGGGCAACCAGAAATGCCTGGACAGGATTTAAGGTTTTACATATGTTTATGGCCCTGGGCATTAAGATTCTGATCACTTAATGAAAGCCAATGCAAATTAGCCACATCACATCCTCAGCCTCTTTGGAAAATCTTTAGTGAAGTTCTGTTGTATTTGTAGTTCAAATCAGAGTTTAGAGGATTTGCAATGAACATCAAAGTGCTGTAGGTGACAGCACCTGCTATCCAGTGGTTTTAATTTTTGCGTGTCTCTAACGTGCCAGCTCTTCTCCACTATGAAACAAGTGGAAGAGCCAGCTTTACTAAAACAAGTGTTATGTGGATGAGCTAGAACACAGATGGTTTGACAAATTAAGTATCCTACAGTGTTTTTGCAGTGGCAGACGTTCAGAAAACAGAGTTAAGCACCCACCAGAAGAATCCAGATGGATAATTACGAGATTAAAGGTGAATTGAAATTAAGCTAAATGAAAATACATGGTTTAGTTAATCCCAGTTACTCGATATTCCAAAATTATTTACCATGGTGTGAGTAAGGGAAGATTAATGCCGTGAAAATTACTGTTAAATGGCTCAAACTGCACTGAGTTGAAGTGCAGCAGTTGCCTTCTGTACCACAAAATTCTGGACCTTGTACTCTGTGATATTAATCTGAAAATATTTTCATCTAATACAGAAACCAAACCCAAAAGATGTCATAGGGATCATTTGCATTTCAGTAAAATTCCTGATCTTTTTGGAAATTACAATAGATGTTTCAATGTTTTTCTGCTTTTAGAAGTAATCAAGACTAAGGAACGTCCTTTAGTTTCAGAAATCATTGACCAAGAGCTCAGCTGTATCACATACCACCTTCTTGATGACAACATCTGCTAAAACTAACATCTGCAACGACTTCTCTGTAAATGGGCAATGACATGACATAGCAAATTTCTCCAAGATTTCAGGATCTTGAACTAGATAATAATATTTAATTGCACTAAGGAACTCTTGTCAAGAATTTTGAAGTTTGTCAGGACCATTAATTAAGCTTGAAAGCTACATAGCTATACCTACACTACTATTACCACTTCATGTATGGCTTTGTGCAGAAAGAGGTAAGGAGAGCAGTTTGATATGCCTGCCAACAAAACATGCAAGGAAGAGAAAATGATACAGGAATGCCAATACGATCAACAGAAAAGTGGTTTTCCTGGTTTGATCAAAGTCTAGAGTCTTGTCTTTCTTCTACTAACTACTCAAAATACATCAGAGAACTACCAATCCTGTGCTCCTTTGTATTTAAGAATTCATGGGGCAGGTCTGCATCATTTATGGAAATCATACTTCTAATTCTGGGTGAGTGAAGAATTTTCCCCCTATTTTTTTGTTTGTCTTTGTTTCCCCTTTGTCTCCAGCTGTGACCAGGAATGCCATTTCTGTGAAAGCAGTAGATGTGTTCCCACGAAAAGTTTGGGTTTTGAGAAGATGACATTTTCCAACGGAAACCCATTTCATGAGAAAATCTCCGACCAGCACTTTCTCTGACTACATCCAGTGTGCCTTTAGTGGGCCCAGATCCAGCAGCAATCACACAAGTATCAACAAAACTCATACCGTGGACCTCACAAGGGAGATCCTGGCAGCAGAATGTGGTCCACTGGAATGATGCTATTGGGTATTGCGATCATATTGCTCCCAGATGTGTATACCATTTCACATCACTGAATTATGTTGTGATTAAGTAAACACCCAAAATCTGCTTTAGGATTAAGACTAGTTTCGGCCTTCAAAATTTATCCCACATCAGCCTGCTTCTGTAAAGAATATTCACTGCATTAATTTCTACCTTAATTGGTGAGGCTACAACCCTCCCATTGTGTAGCCAGGGAATACTGTCTATTTTGTAATAAATCTCACCTTTCTGCATAGATATAGCCATAAGGGAACCAATCCAGAAGCACAGCAAGCAGAAGATGTTATTTTATTCGGATCTTATAGAGTATTTCCCCTTGGGAATGTGTAGTCCCAGGTTTGATACTCAGATGGAAGAGCAGCAGACTCCTTTGAAATACTCCTAAAGATGATTGGGTTTCCTATAGAATGAAACCAATTACAAAGTAGGGCTGGCAGTACTTGGGCACAGAGAAGAGCATCATCAGTGCTGAAAGCAGGCTCTATTCACAAGTCAGACTTAGCAATTTGTTGCTAATTTGATGACTTTGAGAAAAGATGAGGGAGTCGGGATCTGTAGACATCTTTGGCTCATTCTTAACAATTTCCTATAGTCAAAACGACAAAGAATGTTTAATGCTAAAAATGTTATAAGGGTGTATAAGGACAGTATTTCATCTGAATTAAATTTAGAGAGTTGAATTTCAACTTGTTATTTGTGGCACAACTTCTGCCGTTATTGTAGGCAGCCTGCTCTGTAGATCACATTGATTCTTCATTTCCCTGGAACGTGCTGTAGTTTCTAATTGTGAGCGTTCACTGTTGCAAACACAGATTTCAGTTTTTTCTCCCCCAGCAGACGCACAGATTACAGGAAGAAAATAGAAGAAAAAACAGGAATTCCCATCAGTGAACAGCAAGTACTTTCCTGTGTATGTACCAAACAAAAGGAATTGCCGGCCAACTTTCAGCGCAAGCTTCTGAGAAAGAAAAACAACACATATGCAAAGTCTGTATCAGTGGTAGGAGCTGTAGCTAAAATTCTCATTTCTACATCTTGTCTGAAAAAATTCTGCGCTGCCTCGCTGCTGCACCACAACATGAAAAACTCGTACCACAGCAGCATTTCTTTTTAAAGGTGTAGGGTTAGAGTAGTTAGATACTTTTAAAAGACAAACATGCTTTGTTTGATTGGTTATATTTTTCCCTAGAGTTGCTCACATTTTTATTCTTCTGATTTTGGTGAGGATTCCTTTCTTATTGTGCAATATCCTTAGAGGGAGAAGATGCTCTCATCCACATCCATCAGAGAGAGAAGGAGACCACAGTTCCCTTTCCAATGAACTCTGATGATCATCTCAGACCTATTCATTTGGGCTGTGTTTTTGGCATTTATACAGATAAGAAGTAGACTTGAAGCATTTGTAAGTCAAAGTCAAGCACAAGCATAAGTGCTTTGCTGGACAGAGACAGTGCAGGAATACAAGAAATTTTAACATTTAACAAGTGGGCTGACTCCGTGCTACCGCATTAAAAATAGGAATACTTCTCTTTCAAACATTTATTTACTTTTTCTTCGTGCAGAGCTGGGACAGGAAAAGAATTATCTATCAGTCATACAGCTCTCGCCCTTCTGGAACAGCACATGGTGTGCTCTATGTATATTTACCCATTTAAAAAGTCTGTAGATGATTTTTTTTTTTTTTTTCCCTCTGACATGAAAAATGTTGATGGAAGCACTGAAGGATTAGGCTGTCTCTGAGATTTGCTTGCTAAAGTAAACATGAGCCAATACTGTAACCAGATCACATACTTGTGGTGGAGCAAAGTGACTAATTTAATTTTAAGCCACACTGAGAAGAAGCAGAGAATGCACCAGGAAATAGCCTGAGCTTTCTTTAGTGTGGGAATAAAAACACATGTGGGACAGATGGGCTTGGTGGGGTTTTTTGGCCTCATTTTACCTGTCCTGGACCTTGGGATATATATCATCCAGAGGAACAGTTCAGAATGAGATTATAAGGATTTCACAGACATAATAAAATGGATTTCTATTTCTTCTTCATGGAGCAGTTCACCGAATGACTGTGGGAGCATCGCACTGTGATGTGGGCTCAGTTTGCTGTCTGAGCTCTTCCTCCAGACACTGATTTCTAAAAAAGAAGAGGCATAAATGATCTGCAGTGCTATTGAGAGGCTGTTTCCAGCCTTCACTCAATGAGTCCACACAGGGGTTCAATTGTTTATCAGCTGTGACTGGAAGGGTTGGACTTACTGGTGCTGTTCATATTGTCAGCTCCGTTATTGGACCCAGAATCAGCTCCTGGGGGTGGAGAGGCAATTAGCCATAGAATCATAGACTTGTAGTATCATAGAATATCCCACCTTGTAAGGGACCCATAAGGATCTTCGGGTCCAACCGGACTCAGTCAAGCAATCCATGAGCCATCCAACAGCACACTGGGACAGGAGAGCAATGCTGGGGCACTATTTCAGAATTCAGTGCCTTTCCAGTAAATCAGAATTCAAGCAAAATGCACAGTGCCTTTGGTCCTGCTGGCTGAAGGTGAAAGCAGCCTCCAAAGGCATCATCCCACAGGATTAGAAGTCAGCAGCAAACAAATGCTGTGCTTTACATGTCATTTCAGAACACAACGTCATGGATCTCTGGGCAGCAAACTGGATTTTCACTGGTGGGTGGGTGGTTTGTTCTTTTTTTTTTTTTTTTTTGTAAATAATATTATTTTCAAGATTATGGTCAGATTTTACAAATTAATCTCTAATTTCTTCATAAAATGATGGCTACCATCTATTTTTACTACGGTACCATCCGGACAACCAAAATATCCCACCACCCTGCCATTGTACAAAACACAGAACAGAACTCATGGTATGTATCCCATTTCAGTTAGGAAGGGATATTTTGATGCCTGAGCATCATCCTGTGGTCACACATGAAAAATCTTTTCTATCCTTGGATGCATTTGTGTCATATAAGAAGAGTCGTTTGGAATGCCAGTGCGTGGCTGGGAGGGCTCCTTAGGGAATACAGTAAAAGAATTTCAGAGGTTTTTACCAACCTCAAACATTCTTGCTGCTCTCTGAGCTCGTTGATGCTTGGAGTTAAGTTTGGGAGAAATGTGGTCCGTCTTTTTCTGAAACTTGAAATGTGGTCCACTGCCATCAGGATGTTTAAGAGGAACTGATTTGAGGATGGGTTAACACTGAGCCTTTGCCATTCTGGGTATGGGAAACTATTCCAGCTGTCAGGATGGAAAAGGCTCAGGGGGAGGAAACCTGAGCAGGAGCTATTTTGTCAGAATGCTTCCTAAATAACATCCCACATCACTCCCTCCTCCATCACTGCAAAGATGTCATTCCTATTTTAAGGCTTGAAGAGATCTGTGCTTACCCAAGCCTGGTGCTCCCCGATGGAAAACTGATGATCACCAGCCTTTCCCTTCTCCTACAAGGATATTAGTGCAGCAGATGATGAAGGAAGGTGCTGGCCATACAAACAGCAGCCAAAGAGCCCCTGGGCATTCACTGCCCACCTTTGTCCTCCAGTTTGTATGTACTTGCAGCTGGGTTTGAGAGCAGAGAGAGGTGAAACATTTGTGTTTGCATTTGAGCGGTGTAGAGATGGCACATCTCTTTTTCTCAGATGCCAGGCATACAGTCAAGGGAAGGAAAAGAGGAGGAAGGGAGGAGGACAGAACAGTCCCATTGCACTGACTGAAGTGTGAAGAGCAGGAATGGCACATGTCTTGGCTACAGCCATCCAGGGAGCTTTCAGCAGAGTCAAGAACATACGTCCCTTGGGTCTGAGTGTTCCTGGAAGTCACGGGAGGTCAAGTTGTAAAGCATGCTCATTTCCTCCCCCCAGCAGTCTGTTCCCTCTTCCAAGCACATTTCTGAGTGTCCTCTAAAGAGGGTTTAACTTCACAAGGCAGAAAGGAAGCTTGATAATGATGAGGAATGGATACTGAAAAGGCACTTACCAGCTTGCTGTGTGTAAAGAAGAGCATAACCACAAGTAAATGGGCTGAAAATGCAGACTAAGAGCACACAATTGATTTAAGGCAGATGGAAGATAATACATTCTTTTTAAAAAATCTCTGTATATCTGTATACAATAATGAACACTTCCTTCTTCCACTGCCCTCCCACTTGAACATGCAGTGCTGCCCACTTTGCTTTCTTCTCCCTGCATCACAGAGATGCAACAATAGATTGCAATCATAGCTTAGCTGATGACCATAACAATCAAACATTCAAAAATATCTCAGATTGATGGTATGAAATGGCATGCTACAGCTTCTTTAGATCTCTCTGAACCACTAAGCAACATTGCACCAAAATAAGTTCAATGTTCTGCTGTGTTATTATGAAGAAAGTGCATAGAACAGCTGAAGATGATTCCTCTGTATATCTCCATAAAATCATTTTTGAACATCCTACTGTTTTCACAATGCAAAACTTTCCTTATAGCAAGTGGGAGCAACATGACTCACTCATTTTTTTTGCTGTAATTTTAACACCCTGTTATTTTAATGTCCAAGGATAAGTGCAAATTAGAATAGTCTTCAAATTGCAGATGCTCTTCTGGAGCAATTCTTACAAAAATCTTAGCTGAACAAACAGAAAGTTACAGCTCTTCGTTACTTTGATTGCTGTGCAAAGCCAGCATTTCACTGTATCCAGACAGACAGAGAAGAAGATAAACTCAATCGGCTTTATGGATCTCTGAATGTTTTTTATGTGAACGTCTGTTGTAATGTATCACTTAACTGCAACGTGTTTTGGGGAGAAATGTTCTGTTTTCCGAGTAAACATGCTTTAATATAAATAATATTGATGGTAATAAAGTCGTGTCATTTCCATTGATGTCTCGTCATTTTATCACAGGGCTTCCAAAGAAGCTGCAGAAAAGATATTCTGTAGGAGAAGAACAGCAAAACAGATTTCTCCTGCTGTAAAATGTGCAAGTCCACTGACTTGGCACTGCTTCGTGACTCAGCGAGAGCAATCAGGGCTGGTCCTGCAGGGAAAGGCTCTTGTAAAGAGACAGCTGAGTGGAGAGGGCTGAATCAAACTGAGGACTTGTCTACCAAATCCTGAAGCTTGGCTTGCTGTTTGTGGGTTCGTGGTTCGCTGGTTGGGTAAAGATGGCTTTGAACTTAAACCATATTTAAATGCAGGAGACTTTTTTTTTGTGGAGACACTGCTGGCTGTAGTCCCTATCACTTTCAATTAAGTTCTATGTGACTTTGGCTCCTGTTCTTGAAACTCATCTGGACATCAAACATCTGTTGGCGTTCAGCGTCTGAGTGTTGGCCCCTTTCTGAACCATCATTAATTCTGTCTTTTGTTAATGAGTAACAAAGTCCTCCCATTGTAGAGTGCTTAAGTGGTAAAGTATGAGCCACAAGAAACCACACCGTCTGCTCTAACCTCTAGGTGAAAAATTCCTGCCAGTAATGGCATTCAGACCTTGTTGTTGTCTTGCTGTTCTGGGCTCTGTGTGCTGCATTCCCTCTTTGCTTACAATTGCAAAACAGTCCCAAATCTCTGATGCTGTTCCCACAGAAGGAACTTGCTGCCTCTGCTCCTCTAATGACTTCCTGGGGTGGTGTCAGCCCTTCCATTCTGCTGTTCTAAAACAGGGAGACTTCTTTCTGAAAAGACGATCTAGTTTAATTGGCTGTAAATTAACAGAAGGAAAGCTCGCTCTTTGCAATCACATCAGCTTAGGATTTACTAGGCTTAACATCATAGCTGGGAAAGAAACCAAAAGAAAAACCAGTCTTCTTCATGTTGGAAACATCACTTTGTATTTCCTAAAGGGATCATGGAATCATTAAGGCTGGAAAAGACCTCCAAGATCCCCAAGCCCAACCCATCCTTCTATGCCTACTGACAATGTCCCTCACAGCCACATCTCCACACTTCTGGAACACTTCGAGGCTTGAGGACTCCACCATTCCCTGGGCAGCTTCTGTCAATTCTTGATCCACTCCAAGAAGAAATTATTCCTAATATCCAACCTGAGGAAGGGTAAGGCTTCTCAGCATTAAGACTTTAGATAGTGGCAGCATCTTTAGGTGTGAGTTTTTTTCTTAAATCAACCAACCAACCAAAATAACACAAACACAGGTTATCTCCCTGGTTTTTGGACTGACTTGTCTTTGCTTCATTTCTGCTAGCTTTTAAATCCAGAAGGAGGAAGCAGGAGAATGTTTTATCAGAGAAGGAATGACATGTGAAATAGTGCAGACCTTGCGACAAATCCCATGCAGACTCACCAAGACTGACATGAGTTGTGAAAATTATCACTTCTGTAACTTCTGCCACTTTTATTTATCCAGTATTAACCAATATAAACAAAAGACATTCACAGATTTAAGCTGAATCCTGCTAAGTCTCATCCCTCATAACCAGGTCAGAGCAGTCTGAAACAATCCAGGACTCAATAAAACCTCACAAGCATTCCACAGATAAAGACTTCTTTACTGAGGCACTTTATGGAGTCCTCCCTTTGGTAGCTTATAGAGATCCCTTTGCTGATGGATTTTATGGAGTCCTCTCTTTGGTTGCTGATTATTCATCCCAGCAAATTTATCCTTGGTGTGAGGCAGCACATCGTTAATGCTTTCATTATGCAGACATGGTGTTGTGCACAGAATGGGGAAGTGGCATGCTCAGGTTCCTTTCATCACCAAGCTGGACATTTGGAATGTGTTAGGAAAGGTGAATCAACCCCTGTATTCATTGGGAAGTACCGATTCATAGAACAAGTTGTCCAGACTGCCTATTCTAAATGCTACAGAAACTGTGTTAGAGGCACATGGACGCAAATCACTTCAGTAGAAAAGGTCGTGGCTTGTTGAGCTCCTAAGAAAAGGATGGCTTTTGGCAGGACACGCAGAATTGGAAGCAATAGCCAAATTTGGAAGCAATATCCATCTATCTTGTAGATGAAACGATTTTCATGACTTGAATTTTGAATACAGTCTGGACAACAATCAGAAACTTCCATGAATGTGAATTAAAGAAAAAAACCCTAACAATAGAGCTTGAGTTTAAGCTAACTCCTATCAGCTTGGTTATTTTTTAATAAAGATAGTGAATTACACAGAGGTCATCGATGTCAGCTTGAAACTTTTGTGACTAAACAGAGCTGTGACTCAGAGTCAAAAGGGCAGAGAATCATAGAATCACCATAGAAGGGTGATCAAAGAATCACCAAGGTTGAAAAAGACCTCCAAGATCATCCAGTTCAACCTCCCACCTACCTCTGGATCTGCTGCTGTGTTAATGAATCTGTGCAGCTGAGGGTGGGAATGACCAGCTCAGAGCTTGGCTTTCTCCATAGTCACCCATGATCCGAGTTCTCCTTCTCTGCACAACTCTATCTCACTCATGCCCCATTTCCAAGATGCTAAGAAGGATTTTTCCTCCTCCTGCTGAGGTCTGGAAGGGCTCTGTTTTTGTTTTTACCGGGCAGTTTCTGCCCTTAAATTGCAGCAAGTTGCAGAAAAATGGATTAAATTAAAAGGAAAACTACAGCGACATAAGGAGAAAATTAGCAGCATTGGGTTCTTATTTGGGCTTCAAATGTGTGAGTTATGAATAACCATTGAAAAGAATGGCACTTTGGAGATAATCAATATTTTCTACCAAAAGCTTTCTGAAAAATTAGCTAAGAGGAAATCCTAATGAGAAGAACACTCAGGTTGTCCATAACTGGGAAACTGGGACTGAGGAAAGTGAGCAAAGGAAAGCTAATTTCAAACTGAGAAATAAAGCATCCTCTTTCTTCCTACCCCACATGTGCACAAAACCAAAGTCCTGACAAAAGCATTAATAAAAATTTAAAGAAATTAATTAAAACAGTGGACACAAGGAAAGAAAGGGAGATCTCAATCAGTTCTGCAACGTCAGGTGTATTATTGCATTTACATCTGATAGTTTTCTTTTTTTTTTTGGTGAAAATGTGAGCATCTTTAGGGGATAAAGTACCTTAATGTAAGACAGTGATAAAGTTTTGTTGCTTGGCATTAAGCTCCCAGCTTTGCAGTCTGCTCTCTCCGGATGGTTTCTGGGCTCCCTCTCCTGGCAATTTTTTTCACTGCCCATTAACTTTGCTGCCTTCATCGTATTTTTCCCTGCTCATTTCCCAGATCTGTTCTTATAGTTTAATCCATCACCACTACTTACCAATTTAAACACTTAAGAATTTAAGAAGCAGCAAACAGCTCACAGAAGCTTTCTGCTTCTAAAGCATCTCTCCAAACTTAGGACTGCTTGCTCTCATGGATGTTTCTTGATTTCCATGCTCTGTCGCATGGAAGAAGTCACCCAGAAGTTGACCAGACCTCAAATACTGTTGCCCCAAAGAATTTACCCTCTTACTGCACTTGGTTAATTGATATAGCAGCCAGACCTATCAGGCTCCCTAGCTCTGCTGTTCTGGCTATGAAGAATGCCGATCTTGGCCAATCTTGGCCAATATTTTTGCCAATGCACTGCAATTATGCAAAACTGAAAAACAGGAAAAATGTCAGGTGGTCAATATACAGAGTTCCCCATGGTTCATTTTAGATAAAAAATCTTACCAAGGAGGTAAACAGCAATGCCTGAAATGTTACTTGATTTTCTCTCGGCATTTGAGTTAAAAAGGTCTCCATAAATATCATGTGTTCAGATCTATAAAAATAAGAATCTCTCCTATTTGCAAGCAGTATGTGTTGTTCCCCTCTACACCCTGAGCTAATTGGCATATGTTTTACTGTCCTCAGGTTTTATTAATGAACGATATTTCATTCAAAGCTAATTAAAATCTCCAGGCAGACCATGCTTAGCAATAGAGGTGCTGAATATGAAATCGGAGCACAGGTGAGCAGACAGCCTAATTACTGTAATTATTGTGATGGCAAGCAGGATGGGGGGAGGAAAGCCCACATTACAGACTCATAAATACAAAACATTTAATGTTGTTGGGTTTGTTGAGCCACCATAAGTATTTCATTGATGCCGCCTAAAAGAAACGTATTTCATATGTATAATTCTGCAAAAGACACTTAGATCCTGATATCAAGACTCTGCTGTTCTGCTGAGACTGAATAATCCTCCATCAGAAGACTTCTTTCCGGATGAAGGGACCTTTCGAGTCAACTTCTCGAGAATGAGGGCCATGACAAAGACTTTTCCATCTTGCAGTTAGAACGTGTTGCTTGGGAACAGAAGAACTGAAATCCACGATGTGGCCGTTCCCATGCGCTCTTGGAGGCTGCAGGGGCAATTTATAGTGGTCATGGAACTTCTCAAGCCTTTGTAGACTTCATAGGAAAAGAGAAAATTGAACATTCATCATACTTTCCAGCATGGGTCACTTCACCTGAGGGAAATGCGGTGAGGTGGCCAAGTTGCCAGGGCTCAGGGATGTGAGCACCATTCAGCGTCTGCCTCCGATAGAAGGCACCAGGCTACTTCGTGCCCTCCACAGTTCCCAGCCTCATTTTGGAAACCATGTTTTACTTTACAGATTTAGTTCACATCTCTTGTGAGAGGTTCCTCCTCTTTTCTTTCCTCTCAGGCCTTTTTGGCATGCAGAATTTGATTTTCTCCTAGCTGCTCCTTACCTGCTGTTGGACTTAAACCTGCCTGGATGCCTGGAGCTTGCAAAGCCCAAATCTAGAACAAATCAAATCCTGAACAGTTCATACTACTCCAGCTTTCTGTATTTCACATAACTAATGACCTCCTTGAGTCTTTACATGCATGAGAACTCCTGAGAAAGGAAAACAATTCCTTGCTTTACTTTCACAACAAGAAGAAAAACATGGAGGAGCTTTAGAGGAGTCTAGTTGGTGGAAGATGTTCCATGTAGTTAGAGCTGGAACATCTAAAGCTCTGTATCTGCAGTCTGGCACTTTGCTCAGAGCACCAGAATGGCATCTGTACCCATTAGGAAACAAGAAAATAGTCCCATTCAAAACACTGGGGGAGCTTGGTCCTCTGTTGCAATCCATGGTCTGCTGCTGCTGGATTGTCTGACGTGTTCCTATTTGAACTTTGGATAAAAGCTGAAGGAGATAAGAAGGGAAACATACTGAGATTTGAGCAAAGATTTCTTCATTTTGCTTTTGCCGCGGTGTAATCTCTCATTAGCACCAGACTGCCACTGGTTATTGAAATGTCTGCAACTAATTAGACACAGTGTTTTCATGGGAACAAGCCTGTTAGCCTAAGAATCTACTCTGACTGTTCTGAAATGATGAGTAGAAGGTTCATCACAGAGGCATTTCTGACCTCAGAAATGGTTTTAACATCAGACATGTTAGGTTGAACAGATTCTCCTGCCTCCTTTTGCCAATGAGAGGCAGAAGTTGCTATTCCTGCTAGCAAGTCAGTTCTGAAACTCCATCCCTGTTGATTATTCTGATTCCTATATTGGGCTGAGTATTCTCCACTCATACACTGGTGTTTCATGCAGCCTGTGGAAAATCAGAGATAAGATTTGCTTTGACAGAGGCATCTCCCCTTTTTAGGGCTCCTTCCCAGAAGCTAAACTGATCTTTTGTTCTCAGATAAAACCTCAGGTCCTCCTATGTCAAGGAGCTGGCAGGAGAAATTCAGTGCTAGAAGGGACTGAATTGCACTATACACGGACTAGAACTGCACACTATCTGCACACATTTTCATTATTTAACATGTGTACAGACTACAACTCACAACGTTAGGCACTACTTACGTTCTCAAACTGAATGAAAAGGTTACAATAGGAAAATCCATTTAGAAAATTCCAATCCTGGTCAAAATCGTGGCTAATTGCAGAACTGATCCTAATGGGAAAGTACCAGAATTTTCACTCATTGAAATTACTCTGTGTCTGGTTTCATTTCTGTCCTTAATGGTTCTCTTAGCATGCACTGTGATTTCTCAGTAGAATTCCATTTTGATGTCGTGTTTTACTCAACAACTTTGGTTGCTGTATCTGCTCTAATCCCGCTACCATCATGTGTGATTTTACCAATGCTGTGCTTCCTCTTCCTAAAATGCATACTTAATATTCATTCTCAGATAGGTTTATTATCATAGCCAAGATACAAATGCAAACAAGTCTCAGACAAAAAGATAACCCATGGATATGGTGTTTTCCGTGCTCACTGACGTTTGATAAGGAGATTCCCTCATCTGTCAGCATGGTGCCTGGGTTAACCTGCAACCACTCACACAAAAACCTTCTGCAAAATTGCCACAGAAAACCAAATTCTCAAAAGAATATGGAAGAAAACTCCTAACAACACCTCCATGCATGGAGGAGTCTGAAGCACAAGTGAGCTCCTTGTCCATTTTGCTTCTACAGAAGCATCAGCAATGCCAAGCCAGGGACTGTTGCCTATTTGCAGAAAGTTGTCTGCTTAAATATTTAGCGTCAGTCTGTAGCTAGGATTTCTGTACATGATTAAAGTGCTGCTGGGCTGCAATGGGCTGTATGCTATCAATAGTTAATGGTTAAACAGGGAAAATGGGGAAAGCAAGCTGCCACATGTTCCAAGAGTGAAATAGGATGCTCAGTTCCTAGAAAGCAGTTTGAGACCACAGTCCAGATGATAGAGTAGATAATAAAAGTACATTAACATAGCCAGGCAGGGACGCAAAAGCCTTGTTTAGTGGTAATCTTCTCTCCAAACGGGTATAGAATAAATAGATTAAAATCAATTTGGGTCTCCAGACCTTTGCGGTAATCTCTTTAACTGGGGCTCATTAATTCTCAGGGAGATTAAACTCCATGACTTTAAATGCCCAAGTTAAAGTAAAATAGCTAATTTAGCTACAGGATCTCACTGGGAATAGAGTAGAGTATTAGTATTCATGTGAAAATTCCCCAAATTAATGACCCAGTGAGAATATTACATAGGTTTAAGGTGTCTAACAAGAGATGTTTCTGTGCATATTGCCTCTTGCCATGTGTCTGCACACCACCAAGAAGAGTCTGGCTCTGTTTTCTTTGCTCTCCCCATGGAGTATTCATACACATTGATAATACAACCACCATGACCCCTCTCTTTTTGGGGAATGACAACCCCAGCTCTTCGCCTCTCCTTATTTGATAGCTGCTCAAGAGCCTAATTCTCTTAGTGGCCATGCTCACCATGCTCTGGTGTGTTATCTAGATGACTTACTGTGGAACAGCTCTACTAGAGCTAGTGGAAGAGCTTGGAGATACTCAGGATATGAAAAAAAATATGTGGCTTGTGCTAAGATATACTGACCTACAGTGATAGGAGTATGGTCTGTTACTGGACCTCGTAACAACTTGTTTTAGAAGCTGCAAAGCAGAATTACTCAGAAAAGGGCTGGAGAAAGCAAAATGCATGACTTGTGTTTGCAGAATAATGGCAAACCAAATTCCTGAGTTTTGAGATGTGAGTTGCAGTGAAAAGCCAAATAAAACATCCTCTTCTGATTTCTGTGTGCAACGTCTTGACTCACAACTGAGTCTCTGATGTGCTTTTATGTACAGTGATCGATGTCTGCCTTGGGCTATAGGGAAGAAAAGCAGAATCCTTCTCTGTTATTAAAACAACAGTTAAACTCCCATTTTGTCTTCAGTACTGCAGGAGCTGTTGAACTTTCAGAGGTACGATGTGTTCCCAGGGTTTCTTTGGACATGAGTGCTCACTGCCTCTGCAATCAGGCTCTTGACTTCTGGCTGCTTCCACTTAGCTCTTTGTTTTGCCTGCCCCATGCTTGAAGTCAAACAAAATGCAGAAGTTTGAAAATGCCTGAATGCAACACCTTCCACCTCAGAGCAGGTGCTAATGCTTTTAGCATTTTAAGCATTCAGGAATGGTATCACTCTTTCAGCCCAGAGGTCTTGCTGAAGGGCTGTGTACCAACAGATGCCCCAAAGCAGGGCAGAATGGCTTTTTATAATTCATGGCGCTGTGATTTCTGTGCTGTCCTGCTCCAGCTGTTTGAGTTCATTCAGCTGGAAGGGAGCAACCTCAGGCAAATGCAACTTGCACAGAGGCCATGGCTAATTGTTTTAGAAAGCTATTGAGGGACTGCCATTTATTTTGCTTCTCCAAATCTTTTTTCATGTTGGTTGATAAATCTCTGAACTGCAGCTTGGTTAGTAAGGAAGCATTCCAGATTAAAGACAATGAGGGTAGGAAGGCCTAACAGAGGGATCTGGACAGGCTGATCAATGGGCTGAAGTCAATGGGATGTGGTTCAACAAGTGCCAGGTCCTGTACTTTGGTCACAACAACCCCATGCATCACTGCAGACTTGAGGTAGACACACAAGTCTTTTTCAACCAGAATGATCCTATGATTCTATGATATTTTTGGTGCACAACCTTTTCTGCTTGATGTCCATGCATACAGACACCCAGCTGATCTGACACTTGGTAAATTCCCCTCTACCAATTGCATTTAAGTACCTGCATGTCTTAAAGTTCAATCAGCAATGCTTCCTGGGCACCTGAGGGGTGAACAAACAAATGAAGCTGGTTGTAATGATGAGCTCCCTGTCCTGCAGAACTAACAAATAAACCCCCAGCATACAACCAGCTGCAGGTAAATGCTTTGATTTGCCTTTCTTATGCATACTTTTCCCCACTTATGCTGTGTATAATGCTCAGCTGCATTTTGAGTATTTTTAAAATGGAAGGAAGCTGCTTGGTTCCTACATTCTGCAGCCTGTGGTAATAAAGGAGTACTCATCACCTACTGCTCTCAGGTTTTTTGGGCTTCCCCAGGTTGTTGGCATTGTTATCTCCAGTCCAAGCTTGCTGTCCAGGTCTTCGCAACACATTCACAGGTGGATGGAAGGGAAAGTACGATGCTCATCTCCATGAGATTTCTTCCAGTTCTATTTAAAGAACAAACACTTCTACCAACACACCATGGGTATTTTTTTCTTGCATTGTGCAGGGTTGTCTACATGAAATTGAATTTTACTGTGAGAAAACAAGATGGTTTTAGTAATTAACTTTCTCAGTGTTAATTGACTTCCAGTTAACCTGCTGGAAATGCCTTTAGTGCCAGCGTCATGTTTAAATGTCCCTTGTTGCTTTCATTGATTGTGTAATCACAGTCCTCATAATCTGCGTTAGCTTTGTGCTCGTTACACCGAGACCCGAATTATCACTCAGAATTATTAAATGTAAAAAGTTCTCCCTTTGAATGACAATTAATAGTGAACCAATTCGTTTTAAGCGTGGCCATGAATCTCATCCTTTCTGATAGATGGTGGTAGTTGTCCTTCAGGAGATGACAGGAAAGCTGGGTCTTGCTGATTCGTTTCCATGGTATATGTGGGCATCTGAATCTTTGACAACAAAAGCAATTTTTGTTGAGATATCTTTGAAAAGTGTCTCTGGGAGAAGAAGTTTGAGGTGTGAGTTGTGTCAGCTTGTTTGTACTAGGTAGCATACAGCGGGTTTCTGAGTAAGTATTATGCTAGTTGGCTACATATATGTTTACATTTCTCTGCATAAAACATTAATAGTCAAAGAATTATAATTATCCAGGGGGCTGTGTTGAAAAGCGACTAAATGCCTGCATATGTGGATCAGTGTGCTAAATGCTAGGCTGTCTATATCTTCAGATCACATCACCTTTGGTGACCTGCAACTGATCACTTCATCCCTGCCTTAATTCTAATCCCCATGTCACAGAGAAGGTCAAGGCTGCCTTCATTAAAGGTCATGTTATTTTTTCACAAGCAGGTATGAAGAATACAAATAGGAATGAGTGCCTGTGAATCCATGTGGCCTCAAAGGTGACATTGTGAGATGTGGATGTCCAATGTAGCACTCTGAGTCTCTGGAGGAGGCCTTCATGCTGCAGCTTACAGATAGTTGTCTGTTTGCACATTTCACTGTATTTTCTCTTATTGTGGTAAATATTTACATAGCTTTTCCTGTGGTATTAAACTTTATCACCTTGGATTGTTACCTTCAAATTTTGGGAAGTGCTCTCAGAATCACTCCAGCTGTGTTAGCTGAAGCTGGGGTGACAAAAACTATGCAAAAATTCTGTTTGCCTTTTTAAACTGAAGTTAACAGCCAGATATGACTCTCTGTGTATATTTATCATAGAATCATGGAATCATTAAGGTTGGAAAAGATCTTTAATATCCCCAAGTCCAACCCCAACACATCCCACCACGTCCACTGACCACAGAATCACAGGGCTTGGAAGGGACCTCAACAGATCATTGAGTCCAACCCTTCTGCTAAAGCAGGCACCTTACAATAGGTCACACAGGTGAGCATCCAGATGGGTTCTGAATATCTCCATGGAAGGAGACACCACAACCTCTCTGGGCAACTTGTTCCAGTGCTCCATCACCCTTACCTTAAAGAAGTTATTCCACATGTTACTACAGAACTCCCTCTGTTCAAGTTTTAGGCTATTACTCCTTGTCCTATTGGTATGCATCACTGAGAAGAGCTTGGCTTCATCCCTTTGCCTCTCGCCTTTCTTTAGATATTTATAAACGTGAATCAGATCCTCTCTCACTTCTCCCCTGGCTGAACAGAACCATGTTTCTTAGCCTTTCCTCATCGGGGATGTGCTCCTTCATCATCTTTGTGGCCCTTTACTGGACTCCTTCTAGGAGATCCCTGTCTGTTTTGAGCTGGGGAGCCCAGAACTGGACACAGTAGTCTAAATGTGGCCTCACCAAGGCAGAGTAGAGGCAGAAATCACCTCCCTCAACCTGCTGGCCGTGCTCTTTTTAATGCATCCCAGGATACCATTGGCCTTCTTGGCTAGAATGACACACTGCAGAGCTCATCTCCATCAGGTCATCCTCATACCTGTACTGATGCATGTGGTTATTCCTCCCCAGGTGCAAGAGTCTACACTTGCTATTGTTAAATCTCATTAGGTTCCTCCCTGCCCAACTCTTCAGTCTGTCTGTCCAGGTCTTGTTGAATGGTAGCACAGCCTTTCAGCATATCAGCCACTCTTCCCATTGTTGACCACGTCTCTCAGTGCCACATCCCCATGGTTATTGAACACCTCCAGGGACAATGACCCAACTGTTTCCCTGGGCAGCCCATGCCAATTCATCACCGCTCTTTCTGAGAAGTTTTTACTAATAACCAACCTGATATGTTTCTATATATGCTTTTATCTATCTCTACATAAGTCCAATGTAGGCAAACCTGTCCAAAGACAACCACGAAAAATCCAACTTTCCTGCTCCCCGGTGTGAAGCAATGTGTGCTTCCAAAGGTGACCTTGAAAATGCACATCCTGGAATGTGCTCCTGAAATTTTCAGCATTCTTTGAGGAAGCAGTAAAACCAAGCAGCATTCCAGCTGTTCTTGTGCTTCTGCAGATTACAGATAATAATCTATTATGCTTATTTGAACATTGACTTAATTTTTAATTAGGCTCCTGTGCCTAATTGCTTGGAAAATACACCTCTTACTAAAAAATTTTGCTCCTTACTACTTCTAGGAAGCTAAATACCTCATCACAAAATGTTGCATTCTATAAATGCCTATGTTATAGCTCATTTCACTGATATTTTTAAGTTGTTTTTAAATAATGTGGCTTTGAAGCAGAACAGAATGAAGTATTTGCTTTAGAAGGAAAAATAAATCATGGAAAATAGTAATTTATGACTCTAGCTCTGACAGGCTAGACATCAATTTGATGCTGTTCAGCTAGTTCTGCGTTCATATTAAAAGTTGCCTTCTCCTCCCAAAACAACAACTGAGTTTTGATTTCTCTTCATTAAATCCATCATTAATTCCTCCTCCCACTTTCTGTTTGTTTTCCCTTCTGTACTCTTTTGTTCCTCTAAATTTAATTCAGGCTGTGCATCCATCACATTCTTGTAATTAGTATTTGGAAATGCAAAATCTTCCAAGAATTATCACTTCTGTATGGGTGCTGAGATGGACAGGCCCATTTGCCTTGGAATTTTGCACTGATTTTTCAAGTTTCAATTTGGAGCTTGAATTTGGACTGAGCAGGAAGGCCCTGGGTGCATTTTCCAAGTTCTAGCTACAAACAGAGTGATTTCCCACTTTGATTAGGCAGTGTTTCCATTGTGATTGTCATTTCAGTGGGGGAAATAAATATAGAACTTTGCTGGGATTCTTTGGATTAAGTGGGACCCAGGGCTAAAACATGTTTAACCCATAGGGTTTTCTTTTTTTGTTGTTGTTGAAAAAAAAAACCCAACCAACAGCCGTCTTGGGTTTTTCTGGTCTTTGTTTTTTAATTTCCCTGGGTCATCATGTAGCTGGAAGGAGTCACAGTACCTTTTGGTATATATGCCCTAAATAGGATATTGAAATTGAAATGGACTTCTTGGTGAGACATCATATTTATGCACCATATTTGGGAAATACTGGTACTTTTTTTAGAAGGAGATGAGAAGGTTTACGAGGGTTTATGAGATCCTGCACAGGCAAAGCCCTTATGCTTGCTGCAGGACTCTGTGATTTTGCATCGGCTTTCATTACTCTTTCATTTAATTTGATTTTCCTCCCAGCTCTGAAGATGGCTTTCTGCCGTAGGGTGTTGGCACTAAATACCCTCCTGTGTTTAATTATTTTTTAAAATGAATAGGTAAGTGGCTGTGTGCTGAGGAATACAACACAGCACAAGGGGGCCATTGCTAGCACTACTGATTCCAAGGAACCCAGGTAAATTTGATTCTTGGTTTAAGAAGCTGCATCCTGTGATAACACCTGGGTACTGCTGAATAAATAACTCCTCCACATCTGCCCAGTTGGGGTACCAGTGCTTACCTCTGCAAAATGCTTTGCAATACGCATTTGTTAAGGTTTATACAAGTAGGTTTGATAAATCGCGCCACTGTTTTATACGTGGGACTGAGATTCTGTCGCACCACACTGAGCAAGGTCAGGCAGCACGTCTGGAAGATGCTTGGAGCCCTTGGCTGTCACCTTCGCCATGGGGATTTTCCTTGATGCGCTCAGCACACACCGCCTGCTCTCATCTGACTGCAGCCCTTCCTTCAGCTTCCCCCTCACACTGCCTTAGCGGTTGCCCTCACCTTCTTTAATGATTTTAAATCTCTACTTCTGATATTCAGTTTATCTTCCCAAAATATAGCACCCTTGACTGCACCGGCCTCACTCCTTAATCCCCTCAGCCCCTCTGATCACTCCGTACTGTGTTGAGATGAACCAGCTCAGGTTTCTTTTGACATCTTTCAAGAGGCAGCTGAACGCTGTAAAAGATCCATCACGCTTCCCTTGGTGTCAGAAAGGTTTTGCTATTAAAGACTGGGGAGGCTGGAGGTCACTCCAAATCACAATACTGTTGACTTTGTAAGTCCGTTTTATCCTGTCATCTGGCATTACATTTGCAGGTTGTTTTTGACTGGGAAGTCCATGGCATATATCAATTTTTTGCCCTCTGGTTCCTTTAAGCACTGGGATTTAAGCACTGATTGATGCATTAGATGTCTCCAAAGTCAGACAATTTATCTTTTGACGTATATTTTATTGCCTCTATTTTCATCTGCCTGACTTCATTCCTGTAAGAATCTCTAGCACAATGTTCTTATGTCCACTTAACAAAGCTATTTAAAGGCAGGATACTTTTACATACAAGAAAACAGACATCGGTGTGTGTTTTTATCCACTTTTCAAAATTATAGTGTGCCTCATGGGAATTCTAGTGTTTTTTTTTTTTTTTCTGTGCTTTTACAGTATCAAGTATTGCAGCTGAGATTTTCACCTATTAGCATAGCCCTGGCTTCATTGCTTTGCTTCATATTTTGAACCCAGTGTTTTGAAAGTGAGCCACATGGAATGTGCTTGTGTATGTTTAAGCAGGTAATGTGCTAAATACTCAAATACAAGAACAGCTTTGTCTACATGCTCCTAGTATTTAAGAAATTTGCCTAAAGTTTGAAAATTAGCTTTGGTGTGCCACTGTTCATCTACCATCCAACCCTACATTGACTCACATTGTGCAAATACCAACCTACAGAAGAGCTGAATCCGTACAAGGCATGAGCCCTTCACCTGGGTTTGAATCCAGTCTTTGAGATTTGCTCTTCCAGAGTTTTTGTGTTCTTTCAGTGGGAATTAAGTTGTCACGAGGCATGAAAGCAGTGCTGCTGCCTGCTAACACACTGTCTGACATCGTGCAAAAGCCTTTGTTGAAGGTTTTCTCTATTGTTCTTGATACCGGCTTCAACAATTGCTTAAAACAGCATTTTTATTACCCTTAGGAATGTTGCTTACCTTGGTGTCTTTTTTTCTTGACACACTTTGGCACTTCCCCATGCATGTACTTGTCTCCTTTCCTGCTAACAACTATTACAGATTTTAAGCTTTGCTATGGAAATGTTCTCTTTGTTGAAAGGGCTCTTGGAAAATCTCACTGTCAACCTTAACATATTAGCTCACGTTAGCAGAGCACAAACACGTTGATTTTGCATTAAATGTTATTAAACATTAACATGTTTACAATACATGTTAGCCTACAGTTATACACAACTCTAAAGTATTCTTTTGCTATCATCTGATTCTTTTAAGCAGACTTTCAGCTCATCAGCTTTCTTGCAGCATATCCCAGCACATATATGGGCAGAAGTCTTGATCAAACATACTGCAATTATACCTCAAATATGTGTCAGATTGAGGCTGCAAAACACCAGAAAGTGAAGCCTCAGCTTGCACAGTAAACATGACTTTTCTGTAGGGCAGATCTTGAAGTGAATCTCAGGATTTATTTTCTGTAAGTCAAGATACAAACATCAGCTGGATCCTATTTGTGATCAGTTTCATACAATCATTAAGATTGGAAAAGACCTCTATGATCCCCAAGTCCAACCCCAACCATCCCACCATGCCCTCTAAACCACATCCCTCAGTGCCACATCTCCATGGTTCTTGACACCTCCAGGGACAGTGACTCTTCCACCTCCCTGGTCAGCCTGTACCAATGCAATACCACTCTTTCTGAGAAGAAATTGTTCCTAATACCCAACCTGAACCTCCTCTGGTGCAACTTGAAGCCATTCTCATCGTACTGGTCTGACCTGGAAGCAGAGGCTGAACCCCTTGTCACAATCTCTTTTCAGGGAGTTGTAGAGATTAATGTGGTCTCCTCTGAGCTGAGTCTCCTCCAGACTAAACCATCCCAGTTTCCTCGGCTGCTTCCTATAACATTTGTGCTCCAGACCCCTCACAGTTTCATTGCCCTTCTCTGGACACACTCCAAAGCCTAGATGTCTTTCTTGTAGTGAAGGGCCTTCTTGGCCACCTGGGCACACTGCTGGCTCACGTTCAGCTGAGCAGTGACCAACACCCCCAGGTCCCTTTCCTTCCCACAGCCTTCCAGCCACTCAGCCCCAAGCCTGCAGCGATGCACGGGGTTGTGGTGACCAAAGTGCAGGGCCCAGCACTTGGTCTTGTTGAACCTCATCCCATTGGGCTCAGCCCATCGATCAGCCTGTCCAGGTCCCTCTGTAGGGCATTCCTTCCCCCAGCCAGATCAACATTTCCCCCAACTTGGTGTCAACTGCAAACCTACTGAGGGTGCACTCAGTGCCCTCATCAAGATTATCAAGTAAGGTAATGCACAATATTGTAACACTATTGTGTTCCTAAATGAATGTGCAGTAAAGCCTCTGTTCTTAAGGGATGCTTCTTGCACTGGGTAAATATTTAAGATTCATGATAAAAATCCATTTTGTTTAATTAGTGCTTAAATTATGCTGGGAATTATCCAATGCACAGTGCATTTGTTTCCATGCTAAGTAATGTCAAGTCAGTGCGGCTATGAGAAGTCTGCTGCAGTAGCTGCATAACTGGGACCCAGAGGTCTGCAAGGCTCACAGCACCATTTATTTAGAGTGCAGTTCCAGTTATGGACCCCCTGACTCTCCCAAATGAAAAGCCCGAATTCCTGATTGAGGGGTAAATCACACATGGTATTTTTGCTGAGTTCCCTTGGCTGTTGGCTGCTGTGTGTATTTGCTGTAGGAGAGTTGAAAGATCAGTCTGGCAGCAAAGGTTGATAATAGGTGATCTGATTTGACATTCAGTGCAGGAAAATAAAAATTAGGATTGTTGCAAGGTCTAGAGCTCCTCATGTTACTGCTCAGCAATGTTTCAGCAAACATAAGAATGTAGGCTTTGATTTCATTTTAATACAATTAAAATGCAATGTTTACATCCTCCTGCTCTAATTTTTGATTACACTTAAGGAAAGGTGATGGAAAGGAGAGCAGAAGCACTATTTTCAAGTGGTTTTCAAAAAGTTCCACTGAGAAAATATGTTTTTAAGAAAAGACACCTTTACTGAAAGTAATTTAGGTTTACCTCTGTTGTGATTAACACTAAGTGGAAAGCCCAATATTTCACATCACTCTTACTTAAGACTTGCAAGAAAATATTTTACATGTCATAAGCTTTGGAGAAGACAGAGTTAAGAACATGTTTATTGCAGCAATATTGCCAGATTGTATTTACTAAGCTGGTTTGCCTCTCTCAGGAAGCTCTACAGAAAGCTGTTCATCATTTGTAAGGTATGGTCTGAGACATCTCTGTAAAGGTGATTTGTCTCAGGGAGGATGTCTGGGGAAGTTCTGAAATGAAAACACGTTTTAAAATGATGAAATCACTGTCAAAAAGAAATCATGAATTCTGATAGTATCTGAGGATAATAGCTTCAAGGGCACAACGTAGTACCTGCCTCTCTCCTGCTGGAAGCAGCCATGGGAGAAGAAGGCAAGCTGCTGGAATCAACGTTAGCTCTGGTAAAGTCTTTCTGGTGCTATTTATCCATCTGTAATGCAGATTTTGTTTGCAGATGGGCTCTCAATCTTCCTGCTTGCAAACTGACTTGGGAGCACCTGATAACCATGTTTTGCCTGATGAATTTTTCTGAGCACGGACTGCAGATTCTTTTTGGTTGGGCATTGATTGAGCAGAAATCCCCTTGTGGAGACACAACTGCTATGATCTGGGCAGGAAACAAACTGTTGGTTCTTTGGCTGTGAGGACCAGGTTTGGACTGCTGAAAAAATAAGGCTTTTATTTCACTTTGGCACTAGATGGGGCTAAGGGACTAAATAAAATTGGAAAAGCAATGGACCACTAAGGAAACAATAATGTTACAGCTTTTAGATTTAAGAGAAAATTGACTTAAAATATACAGAACCTTCTCCCATCTCAATAGCCATTCCCTGGACTTCCACCTAATGTCCTATCCAGGCAGAAGAGCTGGTGGTTATCAGATAAAGCAGGGAAACAGCATACTTCATTCAGAAGGATGCTCTCCCTTTACTGCCACAGTTAAGGATCTTAACTATCCTTATCAGTTCCATTGTAAAGACCTGCTGTCCTCTTGGCTCTTGCCCATATTAACAGCTGACCATGAGTATTGGGTTCAGGATGCAAACAAAGGTTTCAGTAAAACTGAGCAGCCAGCTGATTTCTCATTTGCTTTACAGGTGTGGAAACACTTAATGACATTGCTTAATGTTTAATGATTTGTATGATGCAAAGTTTATTTTCCTGCTCCTGGGCCTGTGCAGTTGTCAAGTTGCTTGAGTGAGAGAAAACAACCTAAAAAAAAATCTAACTTGGAATGCCTAACATACCTGATGAGAGATTATCTGCTCTAGCTGTATCATTCTGTGTGCTTTAAATCTGTATTTTGAATTTCCCTTTGTTGCTCACTTATTTATTGCATAAACTCCGAAGTGTCAATAGCACAGGGGTGAGGGAATGGATCTTTGCTGGGGAAGCTACAAAGAAATTAAAAAACTCTCTTAAGCCTGTAATTTCATCTTTTATTTGCAAACATTAAGGGTTCAGAGCTATTTCTTTAGAGCATGGAAAGCCTTGCTTCTTTGCAGCCAGAAGGGAGAGAAAAAAAGGAGAGAAGCACAGGATGCAGTTGCAAAAGTTGGCAACCTCAGTGAATCCCTGGGTGCCCTTGGCCTTCTTGGCCACCTTAGCATGCTGCTGGCTCGTGTTCCCTCTGGTAGTGCAAAACAGAACTTGTCAGAGACTTGCAGCATAGAGAACGTTTTGGTTCTCACAAAGATAGCAATCAAACTTCCACTTGCTACATGCACCTTTGGAAGAAGTGGTTAACCGCCAATTAGCAAGCATTCCTTATTCAAAGGTAAGGGTGGGAAGGAGCAGGAGCATGCTGTTTGTATTGCACATGGGCTTCTGCACCAGACAGGAGCAATATATTAAAAAGAGCAGCTGGAAGTCTGATGCCACCTACCTTCCTCCCATATGAGTTTTAATTATAGCTCTGGACTTGGCTGAGACGTGTCATTGGGCCTTGTGCTAAGACAGCTTCTTTAGAACTAAAATTGGCTTCTGCAGAGAAAGTGTGCGTAGCAAGATGCTGAGAGACAAATGCATTTTATAAAAGTAGCACTGGGTAGAGTTTCAGAATTAAGGCAGAGCTCATATCGGGGCAAAGATATCAAGCCAGCTAGCAATCTCTATATATTTCAGTTATTCCTGGCTTCCAAGTTAACTGCAAAAACTGAGAGGCAGCTTAGGTGGAGCAATAGACTTGTGAAGCAAGAGCTCAGTGGCTTGAGCCAAGAGATGATCTATGGCACTGGGAGGAGTTATGTGCTGATGGCAGCGCATGCTTTGCAACCCATCTAAAGAGCATTTCCAGCTGGCGTCCTTTGGCTTAGTTGAGAAGTCCTAATTTGACTATGCAAGGAGAGAGGTTTGCCACTCGGATACAGCAGTACAATTAGGGCTGCAAATAGAGTTAGAGCAGTAACTTGTTCTTGAGGCCATGGAAAAAGTGTGCAAGAATAAGTTTTCTATATTTTAGATGTGAACCATAGCTCAGCCCTTTGGTTCTCTCAACTTGTCACTGCTCGAGGCTGCTGGGTGCTGAGAGAGCTAGAAATAGTCTGGTAGTCCCTGTGATCTTATTCCCCTTCTTTCCTAAGCCCTACTGTAATCAAGCAGAGACAGCTGGAGTGGAAATGGAAACTGCAGCTGCAATTAAATCTCTCTTCCCAAGGCTTTTGCATGCTGTATTTTGAATGTCCCGGGTGAATGTCTTTGGTGAGGCTAAAATAGTAGAGATTTGGATTTCTTTAGCCTTAATATATATGCACAAATTCTTTTAATATCTGATGCATAAAACTGAAGGTTGGAGGGGATGCTGTCAAAGTAACACGCATATTTTTTAAGGACTTTGTAGTGGTTGTTTTTGTTGTTGGTTTTTCCCCTTGAAACACCATCTTGGGGCACTTAAAATCATTTGATTTCAAACTTCTGAAACTTTCTCTCTACTGGGACCAAATTCTGTCATCCTAAAACCCTTTTCATGTGCTCTCGTAAAGTAAGGATTTCAGTGGCCCTGGAGCTACGTGGAAGATGCTGCCTGGCACTACTCCCAGCAGAAGGTGCTTTAGAGGCAATGTCAGAGTGTGCTCTGCAGTGCTTATTTCTGGGAACATGCAAGGAAATGGAAGCAACGTGGAGGGTTAGGTTGTAGCCTGGATCAGCTCTGGGAGCAGGATGAGAGGAAGCCAGAAATGATCATAAACCTTGCAGATAAGTCTTGTATTTTGTTTCAACCTCCTTTTTCACACAGGAAGGCTTTATCTCTCTGGCTTTTCTTTCCTTCCCATGCTACATCTGAAATAAACAGCTTCTATTCCCTTTTAATGGAGGAAAAAAAACCCCAAAGCTTGGAGGTCTCCTGAAAGGCTGTTTTGAGGCTGCACATCTAATCTGTCCTTTGAAACTTCTGAGCATCCCCAAGTCTTGAAGGCCACTTTTAAAGTTGTTTTTTTCTTACTGAAGCCCAAACCTTTACATCTGCATCTGATCTGGAGTCTGCCTTGGGTTGAATTTCAGCTCAGAGCGGTTGAGATATTAGTGTTAAAGCACAGAAGACTTTGGTTCTGCCATCAGTCTGGCAGATCCCACACAAGGATTTGTGAAAGAACCACCTATGTGAGGCCTAAACCTGTGTTAGGATGGAAATCCCACCAGTTCATTGGCTCTACCAATGAGACTCTCAAGCCAAGAGTAGTTGAGAGCGAGGCGTTTGAGTATTTGCTTTTATTGTGTCCCAATATGGGAGTGGTGTTCTTTAATTCACCTGTTTTCCAAGTGCTTAGAGACCAGGAACGTCACAGAAAGTGAAGAACCAAATACTGCCAATGAGGGACTCCCAATAAATGCAGATGTTTTTCCCTAAAGAAAACCATTCCTAGATAATTTAATGAAAGCCACTGGGATGCCATCAAGATTGATGAATGCTAGGTGTTGGTTCATATCGTAAGCATGGAAATAATACTTGGCTGTCAAAGTGCAATATGTATTTGTGTATCTTTAATGAAAGATTAATTTTAAATACAATCTTTCTGAAAGGTATGAATCTTGAATTCTAATAGTCTTGCTGAGTAACTAACTCAGATAACATGCTACATTATTGAGCTTGTGTACAATAAAATCAGTCTTGGGTGCAATGAAATAAATTCTTCATATATGCCTATTTTTTCTGAAAATTTGATGGATCTGCTTTGTACTGCATTATTAAACATTGCAGAGGTATTTGCAGGGAAAGCACATAATGAAGGGGATATAACAAATTTTGGTGATTACCACTAGAATTACTCAGCACAAGTATGGGATGGTCAGCTTGGCTGATTAAAAAAGTCTGAAAGAAACACAATTTTAATTAAGCTCTACATTGCTCTGCTAGCAATGGTTTAGGTTATTAAGCTATATTTTCCCATTAATAAAACAAAAGTTAATGCATTATTTGATACTAATAATGAAGTCATTGTAAACAGTACAACTACTTCCATTAACATTTATCACCTCATTCATTACTTTCTGTCAAGGCTGGAAATGCATTCAGTAGGTTTTTTTCAGGGGAAGGAGAACTGGGAAGGCACAGCACCTTGGGATCAGTCTTGTCTGCTCAGTGTGCTGTGAGTTCACCCTTGGACAAAGCTGAACTTTAAATACAACCCATTGAACATCACTAACTTCATCAAACTATTAAACTATTGACTCACAGTGGAGTGATTCAAGGAAAAAGTTATTCCCAGGCCCTATCAGCAGGCTGTGAACTGCTCCACCAGCCACCAAGCTGCTGCACAGAGCAAGGTCTGCTTGTCCCACAGTTTTTGGTCAGCAACTTGTGTTCTGCACAGCACCAAATCTGAATTCAGCCCACCCTGCTGAAGGATTGGCTGCACTGCATGCACTCGGGGGCAGATCATTGTGTTTGGAGGGCTTGGATGCATTTCTTAACAGCTTAATGCTCAGGTGGAAGGCTTCTGGTGCCTTCAGTGGGCTTCCAAGTGGACATTAATTCCTTCAAGTAGAGGTTCTGAGGCTTCTTCTTACCTCTTTATGTTAGAGCTAATTGCATTTATACTTGGCAACACTGGGGAGAGAGCAAGGAATAAACCCCAGCACAGTGCCTGTTGTTCCTGCGGTTGTAAAGCTTTGTGTAGCTCCCTCAACTAAAGACGCTACAACACAAACGAGTGCAGCTGGAGAAAAAATCTGAAGATAAAATCTCCAAATGCCAGGTTAGAAGGATGGCTGGAGCCTTCCCCTCAGTGATTTCTGTGCTGCTCTCATGGAATTTCCTTTGGGAAGTGCATGGTGCTGGTGTTCAGCAGGGGCTATCCCCAGGGTCTGCTGCAGCTTTGAGCAAAGGGATGCTGCACAGAGCTATCTGTCACAAACAGGACATCAGCAGCTTCATTCAGAAAGAAACCAAGCCAAAAAAAAGGGTGACTAGCATCCCACAGCTGGCTTTGTCATCCAGTGTAGAAATAGAATGTATTTTCAAGGACTATAAAGTAAGCTCAGTAGGTGAGTCAGAAGGATAAATACCCTTAAACAAGCAGGTTAGTCAAATCCTGCTGTGATATAAGGAGAATTTCTTCTCTAGCAGCATGGGTTTATCAGGTTTAAATGTTACAATTTACAGTCCTGGCTCAAAATAAATAGTCATTAAATGTGATGCTTCTGAAGTCTGTATAGACGGTAATTCGTCTTATCAAAGAATAATCTGTTATGTCATGACTTGGAAGAAGGCTTCACTAAAAAAGCAATTGAGGACTAAATGCTGTATCTGAATAGCCTAGCAGTATTTATTTAGAGCATGAGTGAATTTGGTAACTTGGGCTGTATTTAGAGTTGTCAGTGAGTCTTCTTTCAGCGGATGTAGGCACATCTTGAGGCTGGTAATCTTTTCAGATGGTTTTTCTGTTTTATGGCAGTTTCCAGGCAAGTGTGGCTTTGTGGCTACGTGGTTCAGTGGGCAGTACTGGTGGGAAGTTGGACTAGATGGTCTTAGAGGTCTTTTCCAGCGTTAAAGATTCTATGATTCTATGTGTTAAGCAAAAAATAACAGTTTCAATTATGCCATTTTCACTGAATCACTTATCTTGAATCTTTGCTTAAACAACAAATGCTTAGACAAGAAATTTCTATCTCAAGTTAAAATGAATTATTTCATTTGGGTTTGCGTAAAGTTTTCCATTGGGCTGCAAATGATGATCCTTGGTGGCAAAGAAAAGAAAATTCCTCTCCTATCCACACCTTTTGATACCTTTGGAACACAATTCTGTCCTCATGGACTGGCACTGTGTGCAGACGTGATGGTTACCAACTCATACCTGCAAATCTTTATGATCACCCATGGGTGCTGTTGTCATAGTGTGATGGTAAAACACCACTGTAGTTTGGAATATCATTGTAGCAGGGGACTCCTAACCCATTTTCTCATGGTAACCATAGTGTACGTGTGTTGGGCCACTTTAATGTCATACAGTGCAAAGAGAAGCAAATACAGCGGATTGGAATCTCTGCCCTATAATTGCATACACCACGGCTCTGTGGTTGGAAATAAATGCAGTTTTGACTAACATGAGTGTTTCAACTGAGAATAACTGTACTACTTAGGCTTATAATTTCCCCCTTGAGCAGAATCTTTTGAAATGCTTAAGCAGTGTTTAGGTTTTATTTGTCCTTTGTTTGCTTATGTTCTCCAAACTATTCAGTGTCCCCTGCTCAATGCATGTAATTTGGATGAAATTCAATGGGATATTCTTGATTTCTCTATTAATAGATGTGTATTGGCTCTTATAAAGCTGTCCAAAATACTGTGGGTTTTTTTTTGCAATTCATTTTTTTTCATAAAGTATCCAGCTATCAGAGCAGCATGCTGATGAATGCAGCTTACTGCTCAGCTCTGCCTTTCTCAGGTACAGAGCATAAAATTTGGTGATGTGTACAAGTGTCTTTCACACTGAACATGACTTGGAAACAAATCAAATGTTGACAAACTTTTGTGATTTTAGGAGTGCACTCTAGGAGAGTGCTGTGACTTCCTGCAGGGCACACAGATGATGTTGGCATTATCTGTGTTATATGGCTGATGGACAAGATAGTAGGAAGATTTGCCAAAGGTTGCACAAAGACCTTGAGCAGCACTTGCTAAATTCAAGATCCATGCTGGATCTGATCTCCAAGAGCAGGTGGTAGAAGTGATGATGGATTTCTCACCCACACTGACATCTTGAGCTATAGACAAGCCTTGGATTTTCTCTTGCTGTGCCAAGCTCTAGACGTGAATGAGCACTGAAAAATTTCATAGTAGAACAGAAAGAAAAGCACTTTTCCTGCAGTATGTGGTGTGAATGCTAAATTCCTCATGCTCCTCTTGAAAGGAGGCCAGGGAAATGGGATGTGCAAGCCATGCATGTAGGGTGGTGGGTTGCTGGGAGTTTCAAGTCCTTCCATAGAGCTTGGCTGTCAAGTGGTTTGGCTAGGATGAGAAGTGATGACCTTAAGTTGTGCCAGAGGAGGTTGAGGTTGGGGATTAGGAGCAATTTATTCTCTGAAAGAGTGTTGATACAATGGCACAGGCTGCCCAGAGAGGTGGTGGAGTAACTCACTGTCCCTGGAGGTGTTCAAGAACTGTGGAGATGTGACACTGAGGGACATGGTCAGTGGGCATGGTGGGATGGGTTGGGGTTGGACCTGATGATCATAGAGGTCTTTTCCAGCCTTAATGATTCCGTGATTCTTTTGGGATGTGTGAGATATCACAGGCAATGTCATTGCTCTTGAGTGGTCACAGCAGACAAATCCAATACTGTGGGTTCAACAGGTTGTTCTGCCTCATGTCAGTGCTGGTATTGGGCTGCATTTGGATTGCAGGGAAGGAGGGAATGTTTAGAGAAGGACTGGTAATTAGCATCACCAGCTGATGACTTATCTCATCTTATTAGAACAGACTTTCTGATATTGAGACAGAAAAGAGAAGCCCTTTCCTACTACTTGCAAGGAAATACTTAAAATAACACATTATTTGTGGGTGAACTTCTAGTATTGGTTCCCTCCTTGGTCCTCAGCCCCCTGCAACCGCATTTCAGCAACTTGCTTGCTTGGCTTGTCCAACAGTTTTGTAAAGGTTCAGGAAGGGCAGTCATCCAAAAGGAGTCATTTCTTTGCAGATAACGTTGCCTACTAACAGTAGAAGAACACATCAGTTATTTAAGGCAGGTTGGATAAAGGCCTTGCAAAGAGAAATGAATTTTATGTGCTGAAGGTCTGCAGAATATTTTTCAGCCTTGGGCAGCCTTACTGGACCAAATCTGTCCCAAGAAGTTGCACACTGGGATGTCTGTGTGCCTTCCAAATCCCTCTGCTGTTTGCATTCTAATATGGAAGATTCCTGCATCACCACACATCCTGGTGATCTGAAGCAGGCTGATGCAAGCCAAGCAGCCTCCTTTCCCCCACCATCCCATCCCCACCTCTTGTTGAGCTTCCTTTGTGTGGTGCAATACCAGCATGTTATCTGTTACGCTGTTGCTTTTCCTCCATGCTTGATGATTCCTATGGTTGCTCCAGCCATTGGCACATCACTGACTGTACCTTTTCTCCACTTATACAGCCAGTGTGGTTTTTCTCTCCCTTTGTCTGGGCAGCACAAGGTTTGTTCTGCTCAAACAGCTGTGCTGAGCAGCCTTGTGTGACAGGCGAGGAAATGATGCGGCATCTGAGCAGGGTTTTAATCCCTCTGCCTCCTCCTTACCACTTCCTCCATCCCATCCAGGAGAAAAAGAACTTTGAATTTTGTGTTGTTCTCACATTCTGCATTTTCTCTACTTCGCTATAGGAAACAAGTTTGGGACAGTTTCCATCCAAACCAGTGGGTCCTCTCTCCCAGACCACTCTATTTACTGTTGCAGAAACTTCCAGATTCTAACTCGGACACAGTGGAAATGCAGTGATTTATTTCTCATTAGGGTGACACCACTATTTATCAGTTGATAGTTATTTGCAGCTCCGCTGTTTCCATGTGGTCCCCTTCAGTTTATACTTTAATAGCTTACAGGGCAGGAAGATACAACATCTCTTGTCTCCTTTAAATCTGTATTCTACTGCTGTCTTGTCTGTTTAATACATTTCCTTTACAAATCTAGACTTATGTTTCAGCTTAATGCCAGCAAGAGCTCTGGAAGGATTTATTCTTCTGGACCCTAATGTAAAATGAGTAATGCTAGAACTGGCTCCCTTGGTAGCAACAACACATTTTACTACTGATTGTCAGAAACAATAAAAAAGGGAATCTGTTGGTAGTTTCTGTGCTATTCGCTTCCTGGGATTTTTGTCCTGAATTAACCTCCTGAAATATATTGCATGAGTAACTTTGGAGAAGTTCTCAGCATGTGTGTAAGATAAAGGGGAAAAAAATCAAGTTGTTGCTGCAGCTCTGGTAATGAACTTAAAACAAATGAGACATCTATGGTGAGGCTGTGGCCAGCAAGTGCTAGACATCCCACTACATTCCTTAGGGGATTTGTGTCACTGACATTGTGATGCACAGCTGTAAAAAGTTGCACTTCTGCATTTCATCTCACAGTATATTGGTGTGATCCACAGGTAAGCCTCAATTCATAGCCCCTTGAAATCCAAATTTCTTCAGAAAGCTGTAGATTGTCCTTTGGGTCTGAAGTCCAAGGTCCCAGGGATAAAGGTGTTCCTTTAAAGCAATGGTTCATCACTTGGCTCTCTGCTGGTTCTCATATGAAGCAAGATCTGATTTATTAGTTTTGCTGGGAAATCTAAGTACTCTCCTACCTTTATAAAAAGGTGAAGCTGTCCTTATTTTATAGACACAAATACTACCGGAGCCAATTTTTTAACATTCAGATGCTACCAAAGCCATTTTTTAACAACCGCCCAAGATTTGGATCAGTGAACCCTTAGGTGCCAAATGTACCCTACAGCTTTCATTGTAAGAAGTTATAAGAAGAAAAGAAAAACGACATTTGTATTTCAAATTGAAAGAAAAGCAATTTGAAGTTTGGCTTAAAGCCTCATGTTAGAACACATCATAAATGTTCTCACATTGCCCCAGACATGGCTTGGTAGAGCTCCCAAGATTTAGAGAGCTGTGTAGATAATGTATTACTGTTTCCCAACAACATTTTGAGATTTAATTCACCTTTTTCTTTTTTTTGGTGAACGTTTCCTTGATGCCATAGATTCACTGCTGTTGTGCTCTGTTTGAATAGAAATGCAATGAGTTGCCTCTAGATTTGTTGATCGGAAAGAGTATGCTGAGTGGCAGAAACTTACTTTGCAAAGAAAATTAATGGCTCAAAATTCTTCCAAGTTTCCAACTTTTATGAAGGCATTTTTTGGGGAAAAGAAATAATAAAAAAACACTTTCTTTTTGATCTTATGTCTTTGCATCCTGTGGAGTAGTTTGTCGTTCTACATACCTCCCTGATCATATCTCTTTTCAAGGGAACTGAATACAGTTGAGTGGTTTGGGATTTTTACTTTAATAAGGTCTTGAATTTTTTTTATTTTTTTTATTTTATTTTTATTTTTTTTTTTTTATTTTTTTTTTTTTTTTTTGCTTAATAGTTGTATATGTGTCTATCTTGACAGAGTTAGGGATAGTGATTTGAAATAAAAGCCTGTGTGGTGTGGGATGCTTCTGCAGAATTGGTTATTTCCATTCAAGATCTGGACACACCAAACCCTTCTGAACTTTCCAGCTGATGCTCAAACATCTGCATCACTTCCAGAACACTGAGCTGCTTTTGTAGTGTTAACAGGCCTGAAAACTCTGGCAAGAAATAAAGAAGAGCTCTTGGATGGTTCAAAACTCTGCTGTGGGTTAAGAGTTCCCACACACTGCTTACATCATGCCTGGTGCTCCAATAAATGCAGCTGGAAGGAATATCTGAGGGGGATTGATTCCAAGGACCACCACCTTCGGGCTGCGGGGTTATTTGGATAAATCACCCCAGGACCCTGTGTAATCCAAGAGGGAAACGGGCACTGGGAGCCAGGATGCTTGTCAAAGCCCAAGGCATGACCCGGAGCTCACTGAAGTCAGTGGGAACCTTTCCATTAGGCTGCAAATCCTGAAAGGGGCAATGGGTTTTACTGGCCTTAGCTCCAGAGCTTTTGGGTTTTATCGATCGCATCTCTCCTTCCAAGTGCAGTGTGTGTCTACTCCTTCTGTTTGTGTCTTTTTGTGTTCATGCCACGGTTTAGAGAAACAAGATGCTAATTGAGCTGCAGCTGAAGAGCTGAGGGACCTCACCTTCTGCTCCTGAAAGGGCAGTAACCTCTGGTGCATGAGCATCACATGCAAAATTATCAAAAGCCATGCATCTCCATACGGGTGTTTACAGGGTTTGTTTGTACCTGTGTGCTCTTTAAGTTGTTCTCCGCACAGTTCAGATGATCACCACCCAGATTAACGTTGGTTCAAGCGTGACAGAGGCCTCTTCCCTCTCCTCCTTGTGCTCTGTTTTCCTATATTGAGAACTTCTGATCCCATAAAAATGAAATGGTACACATTTCAGCTGTGTGTTGTAGTTTGTATCAATGAACCCCTTCTGCATCAGTAAACTTCCTCCAAACTAGAGCCATCCAGAGCCATTGCTGGTCCTCATAATAATAGAGTTTCAGTTATATTAAACTGTCTTAAATGACAGGCAGTGTAATAGAAAGCTTCATGCATCCTTCCCATATATCTAAATACAATTTTCCACACTGCAAGTCTCAGTAGACAAATTTCCTGGAGTTTTCTCTTTGTGAGCTTGTCTATTACCATCTTCCTGAAGAGCAGCATCCAGGGGGATGTGCTTCGTGGTGGTTTGTGAGATCTTCATGCTGGAAGCTGAGATATTTGCTTTCAGAGTTCAGTTTCTCCAACTTTATTGGGATTTATGCTAGCATGTTCATCAGTGATGGATATACTGACAGCATTTGTGCAACCACTTAACTGAAGTTGGAAACTGATTTTTTCCAAGTGAATCCTGGAAAGGTATAGCGCCATGAATATGTGTGCAAATCTTGCTGCATTACAGCTGTGCTGCAACACAGCTGTATGGGGAATTATAAGTGCAGATGCCCAAGGCAATTGACACATGCACAGGATTTACAAAATGCTACTGACAAATCTGAACTCAATCTTGCGTTTTGTGAGGCTTAAAGAACACAATGCTTCAGAATAGAAAGTGCCTTTTTTGCTAGGAAGCATTTAAGCTGTTTCCAGAAGTTTGAATACATTTGGAAATCTTGATGGAAAATAGATTACAGATAGTGAGAAAATAAAAAACTTGTTATAAAAGCTTAGTTTCGATATCTTCGAAAAAAAAAAAGAATTTTTCCTGTTCCTGTTATAAACATCAAAACTATATCATTTTTCTGATCTGTAGAGACCGAAAATAAAAATGATGGAGGAGAATGTCCTGAATCTGTTGAGGAGGATCCTTGGAGGGTGTAGCATCGCCCTCACTTTGTTGTCATTCAAAATCATGTAACTACCTCTGACTATTGGGGCCCTTCTGGAGAGAAAATGAGACAGCTGACAGTGATGTGAGAAGAAGCTTTAGTGAAAGCACTATCCTCTATGGAACAAGGACAGTGGAGGCGTTGCTCCTCTCCTTGGTCAAAAAGGATTTTCCAGAGTTGAAAGATAGGGATGTGTCTTCCAATTGCTGTGGAGTGCTTAGATGAATGTTGATCCATGTCGTCCTTAATGACTGAATGAGATGCCTAATGCAGTTTTCTCCTTTGTTCCCCATCCTGCTCTTTGATTCATCTGGGGTCTGGCTGAGAACAGTGCTCAGCCACAGTTGTATCTATTTCTTATCCTTCACCATGCCTTGGTTTACTCTACAGCATTTCACCATAGTTGTGTTAAACAACTCACATTTAGTAGAACATTTTTTTTCTTTGTGTGCTCCAACACTGCAAATGGTCAAGGACCTGGAAGTAGAACACAGCTGGCTGCGTTGAAATTTCAGTGGGGTTTGGACAAAACTTTCCCACTAGAAGTTTTCTTCCTGGCCCGTGGTTGTGAAGCTGCTCGTTGACAGCCTCTCTTGCTGCAGAGGACGCAACAAAGGTTTTACATTTGTTTTATGTTTGTTGGACTAAACTTCCAGGGACTTAAATCTAATATTCCACCTGTCCTTTATATGGCTCACTTGAGAAGGACGAAAGGCAATTAAAATCACCAGCGGTGTCAGTAACATGACAAGAGCTGACATTTTTAGGTTGTTGAGTGTTCCTTGCGATAGATGCTTCTGCAGTAATTGTCACATCTCATCTTTGTCTCCTGTAGTGAAGCTTACTTTCTGAAGACGCTGCTGGGCTTTCCAAATTGCAGTCCTTCAGCAACAACAACCAGTTTTCTTCCTTTCCTCTGGACGGAGATGCACTGCAGTGCTCACCGTGGTGTCACGCAAATGGCCAGCCACCAATGTGAGGCAGAAAGGTAAATGCATGTCCTGCAGCTCCCAGTGGCTGTCAACAGAAATTGTGTGTTTGCACGGTTACGGCACAAAAGGAAAATCACGCATTTTTAGTTTGCTGTGATGGGAAAGCAAACTCTGCTCTGCTATTCACCCACTGTGTTGGGAAGCTGGCTGTAATGAGACATGCAGAAATAAACTCTTCATTTTTTTAAATTTCGCCATTTTACTCTGTTAGAATCCCAAAGTCTTTCCCTTTTGGCCTGGCTGAATGCGCAGTTATAATTTTTTTTTTTTCCTCAGTTTATTATCTGAATAAATAGTTGACATAATAAGGAACTTTCAGTTGAGGCATGCATCTTCAAACTACTATGGGAACCAAAGTGTAGAGATGTCTGGGCAAGCTGGAAACCCAGACCAATCCATTCACAGGTGGGAGTTTATGGCATGAGCTCTGCTGTGGCTGGTTGTCCTCCTTCTGCTGCAGTGAGGAACGGGAAAGGGAAAATAATGGGAGAGCACTGGTGGGAAGGAACTTTGGGAAAGTTAAAGAAGATATTAAGTGTAATATGAATTAAATTATGTTCATTGTCTCTGCATTTTGTAAATAACAGAAGAAAATAGAGGAGGGAAAGCAGTTCTGAAGATTTTCAGATACACAAAGGGATGCTGGGATTGGATATCAAAATTCAATTTGCTTAAAACTTTGGTATATTTGTTGGAAAGACTGAGCTGCAAACTTCTAAAAGCAAACTTCCTAAATTGGAATAATTTCTTGCACAAAATCATCTGAAGAATGCAGCTTGTAGCAGTAAATGGTGCCTCTGGGAAACCTGATGTTGCTTGTAGCAAAGGAGATTTATAGACAGAGCAGTGAGTGGAGATGGATGCAGTGAACTTGGTATTTGTGAACTAAGACTGCCATGTAAGTTTTGTTCTCACAGTTTGTACTATAATCTGTACCCAAAAACTGATTTATCATATCCTACAGTACATTCATCATCATTTAGCCATGGATTTCTTTCCTTTTGTCAAGGGTTTAGATCCTACTGAACAATCAAGCAACCTTTTAAACACGGATTAGTGGTAAAAGCTTTTCCATGTACATCCCTGTGACATACCTTGACACTTTGGTAAGAGCTCTCAAAACTTTGTTCCAAGGAGTAGGTAGTTAGAAACTTTAAAACAGCAATGTAAATCCCAGCTGGTCATAGTACAGCCACAGTCTGTCTGACTGTGTTTAGAATCATTGATCCACAGACTTGGTTAAGAGTGGTAAAACTTCTGGCAGACTTGAAGGGATCTAATGCTATAGACAGGCCTAGAAAATCCCAGAGAAAATTGATATATTTCTCCTAATAAGGAAAGTTTCATAAATACTGGGGAATTAATTTTTACTCCTATTGGCTTAGTATAATTATACGAGTAAATATCCAGGGGAATTGCTGCTAATACAATATTGCACTGCAGGGAACATGGTCTGATGATTAAAAACTTTCCTTTGTCTCCTCATTATGTTGAGACCCTATTGCTCCCCAAGCAGTGCCAGTGAAACCTATATTTTGCAACTGCCCAGGAGTTACTCAGTGGCATAATGTTATCTCAGGACAGGCAACAAGAAGTCTGAGCTCTCAGGTTTTGGTTCATCTTTGTCAGATATTCAGTGGACTTACCCATGCTGCCATGTCAGATTTCATTCCAAAGTACAAGGTCAAATTTCTGCCTAAAGGTCCATTAGGAGCCTAAATGAGTGATATATTGAATTGGCATTTTTTGATCTCTTGAAGTTCCAGATGATGTTGATATAAACCTACTTGTGAAACCATCCTCTTCATGGTCTTCTATTGGTGCAGACATCTATCTCAGTAGCTTTTACAATCAGAACTTAAAACCTCATCAGATGCTTTTATACATGAGTCAATGGTGTATAGCAAGAAACAGCTCCTGGCAGTTAAGCTGGAAGTGGGGTATGATCCAGAACCACAAAGATTAAGTAGCTCATTGAATCCCCTAGATTACTTTGTGTAATATCCCACTTGTTGGATGGATTCTTATGTCAAACTGAAAGCTGGGAGGTAAACTTCACTCTGGGTATAACTTGCTGTATGCTGAGATGCTTACTGAAAAATAATTGATGGGAGGTGTTGCATAAAACCATTAATTTTGATTTTGTTAGCTCGTTAATGGTCTTGCATGGTCTTTTGTCTTTGCTGTACAAAGCAGCATTATATTTAATTAGCATTGGCTGACCTTCCTTTTTATTTAGCTGGTAAAAAGGTTATTTAAGTTCTTAAGAAGAATTACTACATCTTCAGTTGACCCGATAATTGGTGTATTGTTGCAGTGGGTAATTGTGCTGGCTGACATTCAGGCTCATGAAATCTGTGTCCATGTGAACCTACTGATACCTGTCAATACAGTCAGGGCTTTCACTAACAATAAATTCAGGACTTCCAGCAATTAATTCAAATGCCTCAGCAGAACTACTCTCTTGGGGAAGTTTTTGTTAAGATGAGAGGGGCATCTGGAGCCTAAAAGGCAGAGACTCAACACTACACCATCCTTGAGTAGGAGGTACCTGTACCCTGCTAAGGTTGGTAATAGGCACCATAACAAGGTCGAAGTGCCATTTAAAAGCTTAATCAATATACATATTTTTTATAAATAGCTTTCTGATTGTAGATGGGACATGGCTTATGTAACATGCGACCACCTTTAGCAGAACCCCAAATTAAAACAGTGCTCGTGTAGCACTAGATTTTAATATGTACAGCAATGCTAGGAATAGGTGTGCACTTCATAGAAATTGTAGGGATATTCATATGTTAAAATGTATAAGATCTGTTTGCTTTGGATCACAGGTGTGCATGCTTGAAGGTGCAATCTCAATGCACCCAGTGCTGCAATAAAATGATGTCTGCTTTATGGCCTGTCATTGGGGTTGGCGACTTTTAATCCCAGATTTTGATGGGAACATGACATGAAAGTATAGTGCATAGAGGTGCATAGAGGTGCATAGAGCAGACAGTAGGTACAAGCTAGAATAGCTCTACAGCAAAGGTCAAGGCGCTAAGTAAAAAAATATTAGACGCAGTGACAAAACACCCAGTGACTGCTTACGACTTTTGGAGCAAATGTTTGAGTTTTTCTTCTAAATGCAACTAAGGATGTAGCGTAGTGAATATTTGGGCTACCTCCTGATGATCTCTTACTCAGTAATTACAGTGATTAATGGGTAAAATACCAGCAAGCTCGACTAAAATATCAATGCCATTTTGGATATGCTTTTTTCCTATAGAGGTAAAAACAATGGTCTATCCAGAAGCTAAGAGTCACAGGCAACTGTCCTTTCTACATGTTTAATCTTGAGTATTTGTTCTTGTGTGTCAGGTTCATTCTTATATTACCTTCAGTTTGCATTTCTTAAAAAATAAACACCGATGCTTACTGCACTTGGTGTTGCCTGTTGTCTCCGAAGCCTAGCAGAGCCTGCTCCAAAAGATGAGAATAATAGGCATTAAAACTCAACTCTATTTGTTTGCTAAACTTGGTTCTTGCAAGTTTCCTCAAGAAAAACTGTGGGAAAACAGGTATTTAAAAGGATTCCTGAATCAAGCTCTAAACCATAGATCTCTTCAATTTCTTTCATGGCCTCTTTTGTTGAAGGAAATAAACAGTGGAGGTATCCTATTGCTTTGTTCTTTTCAGGAAAGCTTTCTGAATTTGAAGACACCAGTTGGCAGACAGTCCATGGTACACGTTTTCTCTTAGAAATTCTGGAGATTCTCAGTATGTTATCATTCTGCCTCAGCCTGTATCTCACAAACTAACCAGAAACTCAAATTATCATTACGTAAAGCCTCCAAAGATAATTACCCCAAACATACCTTTTGAATTACTGCAATAAAGGCTCGGTACAATCACTCTGCCCTTTGGGGGTAAGTGTGCTCAGGCCATCAATCTGTCTCACTGATCACACACTTGATCAAGTATTTGCAGCAGCATAAATCTACCAGCAGTTATGCACAGGTCTCCACCTACAACAGGAGCTAATAGTCTTTTATGTTAGACATCCTCAAGGATATGGCGATAATGGGGTTCTGGAGAGCTGTCGAGATTATGTGGAGCAAAATGACTGTGAGTTGGCTGACTTAATGTTGATAAATTTCTTTTTGTTGTGTTACTCACCGTTGATAGATTGGCCTGCAAATGGAACATAACCTCCTCCACTTTCCTGAATTAAAAGCAGCTCCCTCAGCCCTTGCACCTTCATATTTACCTAACTGCTTCATTTAGGCTTATGTGACAGTTGTGAAATTCAAGCAGAAGAGACTTCCCTTCTCCTCCTTCATTTTCATTAACCCATTAATTCCCATGCCATTCCAGAAAGATACTTTCATATGGCTCTGAAAACAAGAATACAGACATCATCTTACAGATGAGCTGCTAACAGTGGGTGGTGGCAGCCCAGCCACATCAGGTTATTTTTAAAGATTAATTCTTTAGAAATTTGAAGGAGAAATTCTGGGTGTGCAAGCAACCAAGGGACCTCAATTAATTTTCAATAACATCGGAAACAAAAATCAACCTGCTAAGAGTTCAGTTAAAAAGCCCCACAACAACAATAAAAAAAACAACAACAAAACTCCCAACACTTGTACAAAGGAAGTAATTAATTTAGTTGATATTGGAGTAACTTGACTTGCGTTCTTGACTGCCATCTGCTGAAGCTCCTAACAATTATTGACAATAGTGCTTGTGACATTTTACATCAGGAATTGCTTTTGCAATTACAGTTTTGTGTGACTGAGACCTGATAGAAGAATGCTGGGATAATGACTTTTTAATGAACATAAAATGTGACAAGGTGTGCTAAACCTCTGTCACAACCAATAGTGGTAAATTGTCCCTTGTATACCTGTAGTGGGGTAGATGAGGGATATTGTCTTCACCTTCTGAAGTAACTTTTTAAATTCTATTTTTGATTGTATTGGCTGCAGGAAGAGAGTGGTCTAAATGCTGAAATGATGGATGGATGCATTGACTGGGATAGAATGTAGTGTGGGGATATTTTTCCAGATAGCTTACTGGTGAAGGAGTGTTATAGGAAAAGATGATCCAAACTTGGCTCATGGTTGCTCAGTTTATTTAAATCTCAGTTTTTTAAAACTTTAAATTAAAAGTCAAAATAAAGACTGACTGTAGTGGAGGTGAGCCAGGAAAATTATGATTTTTCTTGACAGATGCTTTATTTGCATGATCCAGGCATCTGTGAATGTTGAGTGTGCTGCTAATTCAGGACAGTGGCTTTTGTTCTTTATTTTAGCTGTTTAAGGGGAGATGAAACCTATACACGTAGCTATTCAAGCTGAAGGTAACAAAAATCTACCCATATCTCCCACTGTTTGCAAAGGCACATGTGTGTTTGACATGGCTGATTTCTGAACGTTTTAATCTTAAGAAAGAAACCTGGTCCAATTGATTATTAAAATCTTTACGAGGCAAAAAAATATCATGACAGGAAATACATTTTGCTGTCCATAGTGTTTGGTTCAGCATAATTAACATGAATAATGAAAGACAATTTTCTGATAGTTATTATATTAGAGAGCTTAGCTGACTCATAACTGCCCCCATGACACAGCCAGAACACAAATTACTTGTATAGAAATAGCAGCAAGCCACTTTGATTAAAACGTGATACATATTTTGAATTAAAAATATTCAAGGTCTTGCAAAATGACCTTAATGTCATTTCCCCCCTCAAGCCAACAAGGGGATTTGCATAATGATTTCGAGACGGCTTTCATCTTTCCCATCTTGACTTGGCAGGACTCTGCCATTCACAGAAAAGCAGCATCTTGCTTTACTTCTTTATGAGCTGAGCTCATACACTAAGGTACAATGAAGATGTAAGAAGAGTTTCCATTGGGTAACTTGCTTGTGGTTGGCATCTGAGGGTCTTGACTGCTCCATGGCACAAGTCACTGTTTGTATGGACACAGAGCTGTCTACACCTCAATTCTCATTCTGTTTTCAACCAAGCTTGATCCAGCATCACTCAAATTAAAAAAAAAAGCAGCTTGAAGGACTTGAGACCCAAGCTTATGGACCTTCTAGAAAATCTCTGTGGGGTCTATTGGTCAATTTATCAGACCAGATAACTTGTTCCTTAAATCCAGTTTGTGCAGTCAAATCCCATGACAAATTTCCAGCCCAGCTAAGCTCCTGCTCCCATGCTCCTCTCCTCCCTCTGAGGCTGCTTGGCTGCTTTCCTGCGGAGTGGGGAACAGATGTGATAAAAGATTTTTTTACCAAAACCTTTTCCATTTTACAGCCTGGAGACTTATCTCTAGTCTTCCAATTCTCCACCACTACTTAATTACACTTTTCTTTTGACCCTTTTCTTTGTTTTTCCTTTTTTTTTTTTTTGTACCTGGAGGAATGCATGATAAGGACTTATTGCAGTTATCACTAATCCGCATTATCTGCAGGGATGCTGCCTCATCATCTATTAATCTTTGCACCAAAGGCTGTTGGTGTTTGTCTATTATTCTTCCACCTACCACTTAGTACAGCTATTATATTGCTTTCTGGAGAAAACAAGCTGAGAATTAACAGCAATATTTCTTAGAATGTTTTTCAGGCTAAGGTTTAAAGTTGAGAAGGCTGAAACCTGAAATGGGAGGCTGGAGGTGGAGGTCTCATCCTCGTGGCTATCACTCCCATCACATTGCAGTGAGCTCTTCGTTCAGTGTTCTCATGGCTATGATATGTAACTCCATCTGAATTTCATTACCCGCTGGAATTAATTTCTTCGTTTACGTGCCACAGTTGTTCGCTGTGCCTCTGGCACACAGATTTGTTTCCAGTAGCAGCAAATGCAGTAATTGAGCTGTTTCCTGACGTAATGGGCTTGATTCTCTCTTCTGCAGAATGAACAGCTTCTAAAGACCCATTTCTCCCCCCCATTACCAAATAAAGCTCAGCCATGATAATAATAAGCATTTCAAATTACAACAGGTATCGCTGGGTGGGAGCAGACCACCAATTTGCCTGCAGGTGGCATGATCCAATTTACCCTGCCTTGCTCGCCACTGGGTAGGGCGTCTCCCTCTCATGTCAAATTCCTGAGTGATTCGTTAATCTTTTTACCATTTTATTAATTAAAGTGGCTTAAAAGCGCCAAGGAAGTGGTGAGGGCAGTTTGTTTCTGGTTTTGATTTGAGCTACTTTAATCAAGAGTTCATGTCCTGTGTGGAGCTGGGAGTTGGACTCAAATGATTCTCATGGGTCCCTTCCAACTTGGGATGGTATATGATATTGCAGCTCCTCCATTCTACATGGCTGAAATAATTTGATTTACCTGAAGTTCATTTCTTTAGGTTGCAGATTTAAAGACCTCCTTAGCTTTATCCAGGTGAGCATATAGTAGATAAACACACTAAAACCCAAAATGCCAATTATATGTATTGAATTAGATCTCAGATCCTCAAGAAACAAGGAAGCAGCTATTAGTCTAACATATGAGTCTTGTATGATTGTAACCACATGGTGCACTTTTCCAAGTCAAGATTCCCCAAAGCACTGTTCAGATCACAACGGTGACTGCGTCTGTTTGAAATCCCCACGTGAAATTATTTGTTCTGCTCAGGTCCTTTCATGTCAATTGATTTGCATTTGCCTCTACAAAGACTTGCTCTCTAGTGAATAACCAGATCGTTGTATCCACATTGTTGTCTCTGCATTTTTAAGCAGGAGGATTCCTTAGTAAGTACATAGTTTTGCCCATTGGTTTTACTATTCCCTTTCTTTCCCAATTTTGACTAAATTTCAGTACAAGCAACTTGTATTTTGGCTCTTTATGCTTTCCCAGGGAGTAGCAGAGCTGTGCTTTGGCAAAAAGAGACAGAAGGCCTGGTGCCTTGTTATTGCATTACCGTCAGAGATGAAGCGGTGGTATCATCGGTGTTGATTGCTCAGCTTGCTTTGCAATGAAAAGCTTTGCAAAGCGTGTCCTGGTTCTGCTCTCCTTCCCACCCCACTGCGTCCTGGTGTGAATTATAAGTTTCTAATTCACCTTCTTAATGCAAGCACGGTCGCTCTTATCATAAATAATTTCTCAGCCACTGCTGAAGCTAATTAGAAGGACTCAGAACAAGATGATTTTCAGAGACCACAAATAAAAGTCCAGTTATTCACAGCAGTTGGAAGGAAGTCTGCTTGGGAGGTCTCACCCTCTTAACGCCAGCAATGCAGACATCTCCATCAATGGTGATGTGTCCTCTGAGGGAGATGCCTCAGAAATTATTTAAAGGAAACCTATACTCTTAAATTAGCTGAGATTATAGAGATGGTGTGTTTTTGGCATAAATGTATTTCAGTGGCTCTTGGGCTTATAGGTGACTCAAAGCACCAAAATAAATTATTTCCCTATTGTTCACTTCAGCCACGAGTGATGCCAGCTAAGTTTGCTACGACACTTGCAAATGGCCAAGCTCTGATGATGTTTTGGCTGCTGTAATGAAGCCAGAATCTTAGTGACACTGCTTATCTTTCCAGTTACCAATTGATTGGGTGCATCTGCATTTTGTGTATGTAAGAGCTGCATCTTGGCTAAATATACTAAGTAAATTTTACTAGACAAGGAAAGCCAGAATTTCATGTGCCATAAAACTATTTTTTCCCCCATGGTTTTGCCTGAGGAGATGTTTTCTTCCTATAATGAATGTTCATTAAAAAACTTCAGCTGCAGGATTCATAGTGGGTGATTTACTGTAATTGTAAAGATTTTTCATGTAACATTAACAAATACAAGAGTATAATTGGGTACGTGAGGAAGCATTAGCAGAGCAGCATGCTGAGCTAGGACTCGTATGTGTTGTATCAGCTCATCAGTCCTAAAAGAGAGAATACTCATTATGTAGCTTGACCTATTCCGGAGCAATTCTGCTGAGATTTAGCTTGGACTGAATTTTTAGTGCTGCTGAAAGGTAGATGATTGATGGCTGTGAAGAGTAATAATAATACACTTAGCACTTCTCACTCACACAACTCGGGGCACTTCAGAATCATGAGGTTTTACTGTCTCACTGATGGGAGAATTATGTCCGATTTTCTGCAGCGTCATGAAACTGCAGTTCACTGACAAAGGAACTGTGATTATCTGAGTCATCTCTCCTGAGACAAGCCTGATGCTGCTCCAGGATCCTAGGACATTTAATGTTTCTGTTTTAGTTTGGTTGCAAAGCAGAATATGCACAGTCTGCCCCACTTAGTATCATTCAGGTTGGAAAAGACCTTTAGGCCATCAAATCCAACCAGCACCTTATCTGCTGAGTCTCATCACTAAATCACATCCATATGTCTCTTAATTACTTCCAGAGATGGTTCTCCAGCACTTCTCTGGGATGCCAGTTCCAGTGCTTGATCACTCCCTCGGTGAAAAAATTATTTCCTAATGCCATCATGTTGAAGATGGGGAGAACACTTTTGAGAAATTAAACACCTGGGCCAATTTAGATCTCAGTTAACTGTCAAGAGAAAGAATTGGAAAGGCCTTTTGGCTTGTGCAGACTTGGCACAAGTGTCCTTTCTTTTGTTGTGCAAGTCTGGTTTGGCATTTGCCATTATGCTGAGTCTGGGGTTTTTCTCCACTTCCCTGCAGTGCTAGGACTGATCTTATGACAGAGGAGGGTGTGTTTTGTGGACACACGTTTGCTGTGTGGTGAAAGTGGGGATCGATCCTTGCACACCTGGAGGGTATAACATGGTGCTGCGCAGAGAGATTTTCCTTGCCTCAGCAGTATAGCATTGGGGATGTAGGTAATTGGGCATGGTGGGGATGGGTTGATGGTTGAACTAGATTATTTAGACATCTTTTCCAACCTTAATGATTCTATCATTCTGTGAGAGGTTCTTAGCCATAGTGAAATGCTGCACTGACATGGATACGGAATTTGTTACTGGATCTAAAATGAGTGTGTGCTTGGCTCTTCTGCCTAATGTCACACTTACATTTTTTGTTTGCTTTTTGTTGTTGTTGTTGTTGTTGTTTTGAATGCTATATGAAGACTTCTCTTACTTTGATTTGTTTCTTAAATATTGCAGTGATTAATAGTTATGGATAGGATGTTAGATGTTAGCCCTATGGAAACTGCAACTCTGAACTCTCTCAGGACTACTATATTCTCTCCTGACTGATCCAAAGGGAATTCTTCACATGAAGATGACATTAAAAGAATGAGTGAAAATAGGAAATAAGACATGAGTGAAGAGGAATGGAAAATAAGGGGTTTGGAAAATCGAGCTGCCTCTGAAAGTGATGGAGTCAAAAGCTTCCAGATGCAGGCACAATAGATTATGGAAATTAGTCAGAATAAACAGGTTTGGATGGCCTTTACAACACTGTCGTGTCAACAGATCTCATTGAATATGCTCAGAAGCATGAAACTGTTTGTTTCTGTGCTGCATACATTTTTTTTTCACAAGATGGGAAATGAGTTTGAAAATGATACCTGAATTAATCTGTAGTTTCACCTAGACTCTTGATGTTCCATATAAGCATTGGTAAAACAGAGCGTATCATGTTGATGTTCTGCTTTAATTGGTCCTCAGTGGTGAATCTCTTCTGTTTGCTTCTGTGTGTAGCGTTAGTGCTTTGTATGTATCCTCAAGTTAATCTGTTTTACTGATGATTTCCAGTATTTGCCACTGGGCAGTGGTGAAAAGGAAGAGTTGGTTTAACAAAAGAAAGGACAGGAATCTGTCATTTGCTATTAAGGGTTGGATCTCGTAAGATTTGATCAAGAAAATGAGACCCTGTTTTGACCTTAAAATTTGCCATCAGTTCACCATGTTTCTCTTCACTGTGTAATTGTATTTCTCTTCCGTGGTTATTAATTTCTTGCCTAGAAATGTTTGGTAATATTTCCAATTTCTTAATTTGGCATCTATGTTAGAGATGAGAGAGAAGAAGGCCCTTTAAACAAGCAGCAAACATGTTAAGCATAAAAATGCTCATCTGGTTCCTATGTATGCACATTAATTTAGCTATGTTTCAGCTGTATTCTTCTCCAACAGGAAGTGCTCTGGCTAAGCATTGCATTTACCTAACAAGAGCTTGTCAGCTTAGATATAATATGCACCAATGTCATTCTAGTTTCCAAGACTGATTTTAATATACAAAAAAAGTGATTTTTAATTGAAAAAAAATCCTGTAAATGGATATCTGTATTCCGTTCTGAGAGCTTCTTATACAGTTCTTCATCTTGCCTGGAGATGGCAATGTAGCAGTACAATTGTTACCACATGGCCTACTCCCAGGAATACATACGGATTACATTAAATTAATAATAAAAAATAAAGCTCAGTTTGAGCCAGCTCTGCAAAAATATAGGGAAGAAATACATTCGAAACACACAGATAACGAAGCTGGAACACAGCTGATTTAACTAAATGAGAAGCTTTGTGAATGGTAAATTAATTTTTATTGTACCCAGACACCCAACATACTTTTAGCGTTGGGTAACATCCATTTTAATGAATGATTTACGATAAACATGAGTAACAGCCCCGTGCTGCCACTTGTTGGCACTGACGACTTCTGCAGCCATAAAGGCTGAGTTACCTGGGCTGTCAAGGCAGTCGTTGCCTTTATGCCCTTGTGCCTGCAGCAGAGGTTTCTTGTTTATCAACTTAAACCTTAAGTATTTTCAGGATGGTTTGCTTGCTTGTAACTGGGAGAATTCTTCAACAAGAGAAATGAAATGGTCTTGCGCTTGATTGCAATACTAACCCAAGAAATGGTGCCTGACCTAGTAGAATGTGTTTTACTTCGACTCATTTCCAGGAGTTTGGCAGTGAGTGTCAGTGTTATCCTCACTTTAAAACCAGACAGACCTCCACAACTCCAGGTCAGCCTGCAGGCTGGCAGTGGAGCTGGGAAGGTCCAACTATGCCAACCTCCAGGGTACTGAGTCATGGTCCTATCAGCAAGGATACAGATAAGAATCATAGAATCATAGAATGGCCTGGGTTGAAAACCTCAAAGATCATCTAGTTTCAGCCCCCCTGCTATGTGCAGGGTCGCCAACCACCAGACCAGGCTGCCTAGAGCCACATCCAGCCTGGAAGATCTACATCTTTGCCTGAGCAGACTTAAGAGCAGAAAATCCAACTGGGTTTTTTGGACCACTAAGAATAAAAGGGAAGTGCTGTGTAATATCATTTGGGAACCCACTTTTATACGTCTCTCTAAGGATACTGGAAATGATTGCAAGGTTTTTTTTTTCCACAACAGACAATGTCTGTTAAAAAAAATGCAATGTTTTTACCCACAAAATTGTTTCAGCTCAAAATATTTCCTTGAATTCCCCTTTGTTATTGAGATGTTTAATTCTGATAAGTGGTTTTCTTTGCTGTTTGAGGTTGGAAGTCTCTTCTGCTGTACCGCTTCTGTAGCTCAAGCACCCATCGTGCAGTTCTAATACCTTTGACTGGGGGTAAGTACGATATAAATTGTCACTCTGACATGTTACACTTTGCAGTGTGTTGAATAATGAATTTAACACGCTGTCATCATGTACCCACACCTTGCCAAATGTTTGAAAGTCGGATCTGCTTGTTTTGTACTTGAAGATTGGCTATTTGTTTACAAAGCACTTCCCGCTCCAAGAAACGTCATGCATTGCACTGCTGCCATCACTGCAGATATTCAGGGAAAGGACGGAGGGGGCATTCTGGCAAAGGGTGTGAAAGATACCACCAAATGGAAGAGGTTGTTTTTTCTTTATTTTCCACTGAGACCTAGCTGTGTTGTTTGAAGACCTTACTGTCCTATGGAATAAATGCAGTCTCTGGCATTATCCCACTGATGTGATTTTGAATATAACATGAAAGAACATGGCCATTGTTCCTATGCAAGATGGAAAAAAATGAAGTTCTTCCCGATCACGGATATGCAGGGCTGTGTGGAAGAAGCAAAGCTGATATTCAGTAATCAAGCATCTCACCTGGATGCAAATGAAGGAAGGACCTCAACCAACTGCCCGACGTTGCTCTTCTGTTCCTGGGATTTCTGATTTTGTCCAAGTCTATGCTCCAAGGGGAGCGAAGAGTTTGGAGGGGGTAGGAGCAATTGAGCTGCTGTTGGACCCAGACCATGTGTTGCTGAAGGTGTTAGTAGCATTAACTGTAGTCAGTCATAAGAGAAAAAAGGGTGGATAAACTGTTGTTAATCTTTTTACACTTGGATTAATTGCAGCAGCTGTAATCTCCCTGCTGACTTCCAACTGCTCAGTTCAGGATGAGAGGCAGCTCTTATCTTGGACAAGTGCTCAGCTGGTGCTTGGGGAACTGGTGGCCATACAGGGAGCTGTTCCTGGAGCCACAGAACTACTTCTACCATACCTTCTTTGTATTCTTCTGACAAAATGAATGACATGGACATGTCAAGCTTTATGGCAAAGGGAAAGAAAATAGAAATCTTTATCCTGTCCTCTCCCTGAATTTACACTCAAATTGGTTCTATTAATAAAGATTAGATGAACATGTAAGGGTACAGCTTGGTTATACTTCCATACCAGATCCAGTGCATGACAGGGAAGATTGGATGCATGGCTTTTCATTTCAGATGAAGCAACAGAAGTACATGAGAAGCCAATTATTACTGTTTAATCTTATTTATCACAGTACCAGGAGCAGAGGGATGCTAGATAAAATTATAAAGCCATGGGACTCTTACAACTTGGTGTGGCAGAAATCCAAAATATAGATTAATTCAAGAAAGGGTTAAAGGGCTTCTGGAAGGATACATTCAGCATTGTCTCAGGTGGTATTTCCAGTTCTGAATAGATGTGTTGCAAATCTGTCATGAGAATGAGTGACGTATCATTGTGTGCTTGTCTCTGATTACTTTGTTCTTTAAGCGTACACTACCAGATAAACTGGGCTTGGCAGACTATTGGATTGACCTTCAGCTGGGCTTGTATTTTTGTGGGGAGGAGTGATTAATAACTCTGTTGTTTTTGTCTTCTCACAGCTGATGGCTTTATTGGTGTGGAGTGGAGGTGGGCTATTTTATTTGTGCTATTATTCGTTTTACATGATCAATAAAGTTTGGAAAGCTTTTGAATCCTGTCACAGAATTTAATAGAAGAAAGCTTTGAAAATTCAGGTCATTATTGTTTTGTGTTGAGTTCTGGGTTGTGAATGTGGAAGTATTTCCTCTTCAGAAAGTTCTGTTTGTACTGCAGTGATGCTATCGTACAATTTCTACATCATTTCTGTGCATTTAACTTTGTTGGTGATAATTTACATAGAGGCCTCTCTTTATATTGTCAGTGACTTAATGAAGAGAATCAGAGCTTTAGGATTTGCAGTAGAAAGCAAGAGTGTGACAGGCACTGCTGAAATGGTTTGGCCAATTTTTCATTTTAACAGTAGGGAAATAAAATAGTCCAAGTGCAAAAATAGACATTTTCAAGGCAGAACATGGTGCTCATCAGCGTAGAGGAGTCTTGGTGGGGAATTTTGCCTAGTACACATAGTCCTCTCCATTAATGAGAACCTAGCTGCTGGAGCATCACCCAGACTCTTTTACAGCTTCAGGAATAGTGTGACATTCACAGACTTCAAGTCACTAAGCAACATTTTGTTTCAAGTTAAACTGTCCTTACTTGCAGCCAGTAGCAAAAATCTTTCTAGGGCTGCTCTACCAGATTGGCCAAGGCAAAGTCATGACCTTCTGTTAAGCTTTCCAGAGCATCTGAGTGAATTCTACAAATTCCTTCCTGTGAGGAGAGATGTGTGTTTAAGCCACATCTCCTGCACCAATTTCTAAACATTGCTCTCTTGGTCCCTAAAGACCTGTGCTTATGCCTGATTGAAGGCCAAGAGAGAATTCAGCATCAAACCCCAAAAGTGATTCTTCTCATCCCAGATGGTGCTGCAAGCACGTGGTTGAGCTCAGCAGGTGAGGTTGCGCAGATGTGTGATGTTGAGCAGTGTTCAAATTCTGCTGCCATTGCAGAATATCTTTCAGGAGTTGAGCTCTTTCACTTCTAAATTGCAGACTTCACATGAGATACCTTTGTACACTAGCCTGGTACTTGAAGGGCTGTTTGGTTACACCAATGGAGGAAATTGAGTTTCACAGCTCACCTATGTATGTGCATGATAGCACAATAGATCTTGTTGGATTCTGGGATGTTTCCTTTCTGCATTTCCTCCACGTGTGGCTAACGTGCAAAAATTTGGTTTTAAAATTCATTTTTAAGACAAATGCTTTTCAAGTGTCAGAGAAACTTTGAGGGCTGCTGGATGCTATTTGGAGATACTTGCAACTGGGCTCCCCCATATCCCTAGTCATGCACTTCTTAGATATCTCTGCTTATGCAGTTTGTGTATATGTGTTCCTTGCCAAGAAAAGCAGCTTCCAAAAGCTTCCTTCCAAAAGCTTCAGTGACTTTTAAGTTGCTGAAGGTCAGTGTATAGTGGCATGACATCGAATGTGACACAACTGCTAATCTAATAAGAGGAAAACAGATGTGGGAAGTTCCTACGATTTTCTGCTTATTAAGATCAGATTTGTCCTGTGATTATGACTTTTTTTTTTTTTTGCCTTCTGGAGATGTGGACATTTAGACAATGCTCTTAGAGATGCATCTGAGAATTAAGAGCTGGTTTGGCATTGCATCTTCCTTATCTGCTGTTGGCACTAATTTAGTAATGAGATAAATGTCGTCCCCCTCAGAAGTAATTAGAATAACTGATTTGTGTGCATCTCAGACAAGTACAAAAATACTACAGATTTCATAATCTTTTCCACTTTTTTCCTAAAGACAATTATCTGTGTAGAGCAGGCTTTCCCTAGCTCAGTGGCCACATTTGAACAATGCATGCCTTGTCTCACTTATTTACTACTTAATACCGTTTATCTGTTTCTATTTCCAGCATCCCATATTTCATGCTCGATTGGATTTTTGAATGTTTCCCAGTGCCAGACACTTACTTATCCATATTCTGTTAGGAGAGTTGGTATTTCTTGTGGTACAGGTCTGCAGAGGCCAGTTTTAATTGGGACCCATGGGGTGGTTACAAACCCTAAAACTCAAATGATGAGTACAAGAATGGATTTGAAATATCTTATTTTACCTGTAAATTTGTTATGCAATCATAAATCCCTTCCCGAGGGCTCAGCTGGGCAGTGTTTATTCTTTCTTGCTGTCTAAGGACAGTGCCAATTATCAAGAGCCTGTAAACTGGAAATGTCAAAGGGTTGTTAGTTTTAAAACCAAAGTGAAAAAGTGGTGTGAGGTATAATGCCCTAAAGGACGCCATAAGGGAGGCCAGGTGAGCGTGGAAGAACATCAGGATTATTAGCTGAATCCCCATTGCTCCTGTCTGCCCAGATGAGTACACTGAGCACGCAGATGTTTTATTGCCTCCGCTCAGCGTGGTGCAGCTGTCACGCAATCCTGGGAAATACCAGCTCCTTGGATTAATGAAGAAATCTGAGGTTGAATGTGATGATGTCTGGAAATAAACAGGAAATGGCAGGGTGAAATGGTGAAAGTCAGGCAAGGTTGATTTAGAAGAGCATAAGGCTCTCTAACACTGTTAAAATGCATCTGCCGCTGTAAGATCATAGGAAAACTGTGCTCAGGTTAGAGAACATATCCTTCTAGGTCCTTCACTGAGAATCCCAGTGAGTTCATTTTGATGGGGTGGAGTAAAGGACACGAAAAGTTATGAGGTTGCTCATCAGAATTGCAGTCTGAATGTCCACCATCTTTATAGTCCTCTGTGTACATGCTCCAGTGTCTATCAGAAAATAAAGAGATTGCTCTTAACTTAACTTTCAAACTTAAAGAGGGTAGATTTAGGTTGGATATAAGGAGAAAGTGGAAGGAAGGGATGCCATTCAGAGGGACCCCAACAGGCTTGAAAGGTGGGCCCGGGTGAACCTAATGAGGTTCAACACAGCAAAGTGCAGAGTTTTGCACTTGGGCCGGAGGAATCCCAGGCATCCATACAGACTGGGAGGAGCGGTCCTTGAGAGCAGCCCTGTGGAGAAGGACCTGGGGGTCTTGATAGATGAAAAACTGAACATGAGCCAGCAGTGTGCCCTTGCAGCTGGGAAAGCAAATGGTATCCTGAGCTCCATCAGAAGAGGGGTGGCCAGCAGGGACGGGGAGTTGATTGTTCCCTCTATTCTGCTCTTGTGAAGCTCCATCTGGAGTGCTGTGTCCAGGTCTAGAACTCCCAGTACAAGAAAGACAGGAAGCTGTTGGAGAGGGTCCAGAGGAGCCATGAAGATGATCAGGGGACTGGAGCACCTCCCCTACGAAGACAGGCTGAGGGAGCTGGGCTTGTTCAGCCTGGAGAAAAGAAGACTGCGGGATGACCTCATTGCAACATTTCAATATCTAAAGGGAGACTACAAACAGGAGGGGAATCAACTCTTTGAAAGGCTAGATAACAGCAGGACAAGGGGAAATGGTTTGAAGTTGAAGGAGGGAAGATTGAGGTTAGATGTCAGGGGGAAATTCTTTACAGAGAGAGTGGTGAGGTGCTGGATGCCCAGAGAGGCTGTGGATGCCGCATCCCTAGAGGTGTTCAAGGCCAGATTGGATGGGGCCCTGGGCAGCCTGGTCTAGCATTAAATGAGGATGTTGGTGGCCCTGCATGTGGGAGGGGGCTTGGAGATTCCTGGTCCTTGAGGTCCCTTCCAACCCTGGCTGTTCTGTGATTCTGTGTAAAAAGTCTTTTACAGTGAGAGTAGTGAGACACTGGAACAGGTTTAACAGAGATGTGGTGGGTGCCCTATCCCGGAGACTTTCAAGGTAAGGCTGGGCCAGAACATGGGCAACCTGATCTAGCCGTGCATGTCCTTGTTCACTGCAGGGGAGTTGGACCATATGACCTTTAAAGATTCCTTCCAACTCTAGGGATTCTATGATTCTGTAATTGAATTAAAACTGGAACCTAGAATAGTAAAGCTCCCTGGAATAGTAAGTTTTCTCTGGATGATCATGGTGGCAATACAGGAATTGAGTGATGCTGTTGTACTCCCAGAGCTTGCCTTTGGCTGCAGCTTCTCTGCCTTCCTTCAGATGGCAGAACACAAAGCACTGCTTCAAGCTTTGACTCTTTTCTTTGGAGACCAATTGGGCACAGATGGCAAGTACTGCAGTCCTTGCTTGTTTGAGTGTCTGCAGGGAAGCGGTTCTTATGAAAAAGGGCTGCAGGGTCAGACCCGTGCACTTTTGTAAGATTGAATCCTCAGCTGGAATTGCATCTGCTGCACTCCATTGGTTTTACTTTCGCTTAACAGACCATAAACAATTTGTTTACATAGACAGCTTTTCATCTTCCACAGTGAATCATAAAGGAGTTCTCCAGGGATCAGTCCCTGGTCTGGTTGTTGCCTTTCATTTATATACCAGGGTTGGATGATTTAGATCATCAGTGTTTCCATCTGAATTCAAAGGCAGGTGGTTTATGTCCTTTCTCTTGCACAAAGGTTCTTACTAAAAATTTACATTATAGATCTGGCAGATTATGCTTTGCTTTGAAATACTTTATACTAAACTCAAAAAGGATGTTATGACCCATTTGCTACAGAGAAGAGAATCCCACTCTATCAGTGCTAAGAACATAGCATGCTCTCTGTCATTATCATCCTTTAAAGGTTCTTTGCGAGCAATCTCTGTGCTCTTTACTAAAAGGGAAGGAGAAGGTGTGGCGGAGGAACAATGTTTTGAGAATGGCCAAAAGAGCTGAGGTGTTATCCTAAAGGTGACCAGCTGGATCTAAAAGGGTAACCAAAAGTTCTTGGCTAATAACTCCCAGCCTTTTTTTCTCACTGTACTATAGTGCTACAAGATGAGCTACAACAGTAAGCCTCCTGACAAGGGCAAACGGGAACCAGGGAACCAGAGACAAATGGAGGGAGACCCTCTTCTACCTCCCAAGTTCCATGGCCGAGGTATGACCCATTGTGGGTATAACCCACATAGTGGCCTAATGGAGCAAGCATGGCACGTGGCTCTTGGGAGTAAAAGGTCAAAACTGCTGGTTGTGTTTTGGGGAATTTGAATTCAGTTTTAAATTTTAGATTTAGTGTTTTATAATCTTATGCATCTGATTGAATGTGTTTGTGTTCATACAGTCATGCCTTCAACAGCTGAATGTTTCCAAAATGACTACCAGCTGTCAGCGCTTCACATATCATTAGTTATGTAAAAACTAACTTCTCCTTCTCTTGGAGCCCCAATAACATATGAATCTTGATTAAAAACGTTTCCCCTGAAATGTCAATGTTGGGGTGATTGTGGAGTGTTGCTCAGTTATGGAGAGATAACAAAGATTAATAGCCCATGGTGTTAGTATTAACCTTATAGAAAAGCAGATGCTGCAGCTACTTAGATGTGAAAAATACTGGATAAAGTACCACGATCCTTCTGTAACTCACCAAATGTACTTAATTCAAATTAAGTCTTAGAAGATATTGTTCTTTCCTGTCAGGTTGTTTGTTTAAAAAATTACTCTGGAAGAAATAACTCACTACCTCTTCACCTTGCAGATGGTGATTGTGATTGCCTGTAATAAGAGACCACTTTGAGAAGCAGTTGACTTTTTTCTTCATTGCGTATATATAGACCAAATAATTTTTTGTACTCCAGTAAACATAATTTGTGTTTCATGATACGTTATGAATTTCTTGTTGCGTGAATGTCCTAAAATGAATTTATAAATAATTTTTATGGTTCATCGAGAAAAGCCATTAAGGTGTTTAAAATGTTTGGAAATGCAGGAGTTGAAAGAATATCTTGATATATTTGTTGCACTGGGAGTTGGGAGGTATAAACCAATACTATTGTAGTTCAGTAAAGAAATCTAAAGGGCTTTGACTACAGGTTGGTAGAACTTCTAATTGTAGAAATAGAAGAGAATTTGAAGAGTGAATGTGGACAACTCTTCAGTAAAAATAGGGCAGCATTTGTTTGCTTATTGTAATCTAGGTGTTAAATACCTTTTAAAATGTTGAAATAAATAGTCTCAAAATTGCAAGTAGACTAGCTGATAAGACATCAGCAGCTCCTTTTTAGCTGTTCAGTCTAAAAAATGCTGTTGTGATGTTTGTGAGGTTTGTGTTGGTCCTTCTGGCAACTTTTTATTGCTCTGGACAGCAGAGGAGCTAGGAAAGACACCATTTTCCCTGAAGTCTGTGATCTCAGGAGAGTTTAGTTCACACATTTCCTTTCCTATGTGAAGAATGTAGTTCAGCACAGGCTCACGCTTCATTCTATAAGCTTTCTCAAAGAACTGCTGTGTCCTGTCAGTTTGGAACTCCAGTTAATATTGATATAATTGACTTGCATGTCCCATGGTAAACTTCATTAGCTCTGTTTTTGGACAGAGATTTTAATTAATGTAGAATGATTGTTTGTGCAAATACTATCACTGCACATCCATGCGAGCACTTCTATACATGTGCCCAGCTGCCATGATGCTCAGAAAGGGATTTCTGCCTTGTTCTGGTTGCTCTTGCAGCTAGAAGAAAGTAAAGAAGCCACAAATCAGAACAATAACCAGGGCTATCTGACACAGACACAGATGTCACGACTTGGTGATCCCTGCCCACTGAATTTCACAATAGTATATTTTCTTTCCAGGTGCAATTTGTGGCCAACAAACATTGATGTTTGCTCTTAGCGTATCCATTTACTTAGTGTGGATAGCTCTAGGACTGTTTTGTGTTGAGGTTTACGTCATGGTCCTTGGTAAGAAATACTAAAAAAAAGGAAATAAATACTAAAGACTAATTATTTATTCTTTTAAATGATGGTTGAAGAGGAAATCTGTGGCAGTTGGAAAATGAACTGGGAACTTCTGAGCCAGTGCTAATCAGCTGACAGAAGAACTTTCTTCTCTTGAGGATTAAAAAAGCTGTCATTTATAAGGAGTTCTCTTCATGTAACTGCACAGTTCAAGCTGTTTAAAAAATAAATAAGAATAGAAAAATCCTAAAACCAGAATGCTCCTCTTCTAGAAAATAATTCACAATGTACATCAGTTGTATGAGAGTTTTGTTGTAAAAGAAGGAATCAAAAAATGGCTAATACTAGTGGTCTGTTCTTTTGACCTCCCTCTCTTTGAATCTCTGGTTTTGAAATGTCTCAAGTATGCAGACGTCGAGATGTATGGGTTGGCTTATGGAGTCTATTGAAGCTGTCAATGCATGTCTGGGTAAGCTTTTTCTTTGAGACACTTCACTAACAATACATCTTACATAGTATGTAGGGATTGCTATGGCAACAGTTCATTTTGAATTACAAAACAATTACGTATTAAAACCCCACATAATCCATTGGCATGCAAATTACTGCCAAGAGGCAGATAGTGACTTGGACATCTTCATTTCTTAGGGTAAAAAAGAAATAAAATAATGTTTTAATCTCAAATCGCTTCTCCAGTTTTCTCTGGGAATCATATCGCTTAAGAAGTAGAGGATGGAGTAACGGCTTCAGGGAGTGTCCTCTGCCAAGAGAGGAGGTATGTGGTTGGAGCAGAAGAACTGAAATGGACTTTTTGCCATTAAAACATCTGGATCAACTATGCTGGATGGATTCAAGCCAAGAGACTGCATCTGGATGAGCCTAAGTTCTTTGGTACCCTGCTGAAATCAATTGTTAGCAGGTTCTCCATAACATGAGCTACTGGAATAAGTTAAAAGGAAATACTATTGGAAGCTCTTGACAAAATCATATCTATCACCTGATTTTGCAGTTACTGAATCAGTCTCTGGTGGTGAGAGCAACTACTGCAGTATGCAAAATGCATCCTCATGAGTGTGCATGATGGAATCCAGAGAAATGAGATTTTTCCTGCTTTAATGAAGCACCTCGCTCATTTTAAACAGAGGATTGAGCCTAACAACTTTTGGGACTTGAAACACATGCTCACAACTTCACATTTAACTGATAGGTTGTATAGAAATGGGCTTGAACGCTTGCTGATGCACCTTGATAAACTGAGAGCTATTCAAACAGCTTTACAAAGAAGGTGAATCTATGGATTTATCTGCAATACTTAAATGCATTTTTTTTGCCTTTAGTACTGATATTTTATACAGAATGGGCTGTGTTTTGAGCTGTAGGCCTTAAAGCTTTGCTCAGTAGCCTTATGTCCAGTGGGTGGCCAGTTTGGAGGCTTCTGGAGACAAGGGAACTCTCAGGGCAATATCTTTCCCATAGCAAGCATCTTTAAAATACAAAGAGTAAAGAACTTGTCACCTGGATGGAATGTCACCAGACTTGGGGTTTTACTAGGCTGGTGTGCCTTGCTGATTAAAAAATCATCTACTAAAAGCTGGGATTTGCTCCCATGGGTGGCCAACCAGCTTGTTCCAAACCTTCCAGTCCTGCAGAAGTTACCTTGATAGGGTTCTTGCACCGTGCTGCAGAGTGGGCAGAATACAGTGAGTAAATGATTATATTCAGCAATGGAAAGGATCACTTTTTGTTTTGCAAGCTGTAACCACAAATTATTCCCTGTACCCTGTTGTCAGAAGAAACTATTCTCTCATTTCCAGCTGTGGGACCCTTTGTGTGGACACTGCTGACTGCCAAGACTTGATGGGCTCCTGCACCAAAAAGCTCCTTACAGATGTATATAGGCAGAATTTTCCAATTCATTTTTGTCTGAACTGGGGTCTTGTAATGCTGGTGGCTAGACTTCACTTAAAAAATACACAAAAAATCCAAGCCTACATATTCCTAATGACTAACCTTTAGTATGAAAAACCACTTTCTTTCCAAGACTTTAATTTGGAGACTTTTAAAATATCCTATTTTGATTAATTAAAACATGCTGGTATTTTCATGTAGCAAGTCAGTTGGTTTTGCAAATTCCTTGCAGGGGTTTAAAACTTCTACCTCATTTTCTAGACCACTTGTCTGTGAGAAGGACTTGAAAATGAGAGGTTTTCTCTATTGCTGGAATTCCACAGTAAATGTCAGTATGAATAGAATTAGAATCTTTATATATCACCACCCCTCTCTTCTGCTGTATGTAGGCAGCAAAATGCATGTGCTGGCTAATGGTAAAATGTCATTGCTCTGTTGTGAGCACTTGTGGGTATCATCCAGATGTGGGGGTGACATTTTGTCTGCTAGAGGTCAGTTTAGAAAAGGGCACGGCGAAAGAAGAGTAAAGGAATGGATGTTTTGAGCTAGAAATAGTGGCAAAGTTCTGACAAACTGATGTCTGATGCTGGTGCAGTGGAACAGCACATTCCATTTGCAATTAGGTAAATTGGGATAGAAATGTGTTTTACTCGGGCAGGTGATGGTAACAGCTGCATTGGACATGAGGGGGTGTGCTGATGCCTATGACCTATGGACAGCAGGTGATAACGTGCTCCTACATCTTCCTCAGAACACATATCAACAGGTTAATAAAGTTTCAAATGAATTCTATAAACACTGTGCTTGAAGTTTGTCAGCAAGTGTGGAAGATTCGGGCTCTGATTTTAATTGGGATAGTCTGAAAAGGAAGAAAATATATTTCAGATAGTGGAAAAGAGGAACACAAAATCTGACAGGAAGAATCTGGAAGAGCTCCAAAAGGGTTTTGCCCTCAGCTCAGACTTTCCTGCTACGAGAAACTATAAATAGTGATACAAGATTGTAGTGTGAGCTAATACATTTTAGAGTAGTACCTGCACAAAGGATGCTTAGGACTATAATCTCTACTTTAAAGTATACTATACTTTATATAGTTTTTATATATACTATATATACCTTTAGTATCTACCTATAGTAGATTAAGAATAATGGCATATCCAGTTTAGGGGACTTAAAGTATGTAAGAAATGTAAGTCAGTATTAAATATTTAGGTCCACAAATTGGATATTCCATAGTCATTTTTCAGAAACATTAAATGATATTATTACATGTTGATATTCCTATATGTTCCTATAGATAAAGAGTAAATAAATTAAAGTTTCAAAGGTAAACATGTTTGAATTATAATGAAGCAAAACTTCGTTTTGATATTTAAAAAAAAAAAAGAAAAAAACTGAAGAAAAAGGCAATGAGTAGGGGTATCACTGAAACTGGGCTTATAATTTGGCTTGTGGCATGCTACCCCATGCTTCAGTTTTGGGTAACTGGGACAACCTGTGCTGCTTGACAAATAATGCTGACAAGACCATGCAGGACGAAACATAAAATAATCTCTTTTTGTTTCCTTCACTGGAGATCTTCAGTGTGGGTCTCTTTCCTTCAGAAGCCCCATGTTAGAGTCTAATTATTTCGCTAACAAAGAGAAGAAAATACAGCCAATGTTTAAAAATGGATTATACAAAGTTTTCACTGGTTGTTGTTATTATGATGTTACAATTAATGTTTTTGGAAGCAAACTATTTGGGAAATGGAAATATCCCTTGCTTGATACAGTGAAGCAGCAAAGCACATGTGTTAGAGACCAGATATAGAAGTTTTATGGCTTGCTGAAAAGAAGGGGGGAATCTGAAACCTCCAGGAATATTACATTTGCATCATGTACAAAGAGTGTGCAATTAAATAAGCAATTAGTTATGAATTATTCACTCTGCTTGACTGTTGGATTTTTGAGTAGCACGTTAACCTTGAGATGACTGCTTTTATAACCCTTATTGTTCACCAATAAATTAATCTGCAATAAAAAAAAAAAAAACAACAAAAGCACCACTCTCGCGGGGCTTGATCTTGGAAAGAAATTTCACTCTGCTTGTTGTTGTTGTATTGCAACTGGGAGATGGGCATCGTGACAGCAAGAGCTGGATGCGTGTGTAGAAGTTGATCTTCCCTGCTTAAAACACTTCCAAATATCAGGGGAGGGAACAGGGGAAAGGAAGAGAAAAGGCTCTTTTTCTTTACCAAGGGGCAAAGCTTTGCAAGGAAATTGAATGTCAATCGTTTTTTAAACTGGCCTATAAAAGTACAAAACCTTCCTCTTATCTTACTATGAGTCCAGCACAGCGTGATGACCCCCAGTCTTGTGTTGAGGACAGAGTGGTAGGAAGGCATTTATGTGGATAGTCTCACCACCTACCGCAGTAGATAAAGAGCAAAATATGGCACAAGACCATTCAACATGACCAATTAATGAAGTGCACTCACTCAAGCATGAGCCACAGTACTTATCTATTCAGCAAAGGATTTAAATGTGCGCTGAATGTGTTTGAAGTCTGTCATGTTCCTAAAGTTCTGCTCCTAAATTCACGCCCTATTTCTTGAATAGGCTGGAGATACCTGGAGGGTGTTTTTAGTGTAAAATCAGTGCAATTGGGTCAGGATTGAGCCTATTTTTTCTAACTAGTATTTACTCCATCCATTTTGCTTTGTCCAGCAGTAAGACCTGTGCTCAACTTCAGATATGTTGGCATCTGGTTTTACTACTAATGAGGTAGTGCCTATTTTTATTTCTTGTTCTTGGATTTCTTTAATTGATTGATACACACTGGTTTGGTCTCCATGCTCATTTCCATAGAAGTAAAGGAAAGGATGTAGCTCAGAGATACTGGTCACTGTAATACACACATGTATCTATGCCCTGTTGCCTAAATCCATTATTGCTTTACCCTAGCAGAGTAATATGTTTCTGTTTGACTGCACAAGCAAAGCGATCTGATGCGATTGCTATTAAATGCCTCCTTACATTTCTCAATGCAATCCATCACCAAGTGAATTCCAGCTGCGGTCAAACAATCTGAAGTGAGCACATCTGAAAGCAATGAACTGTGCAGAACCACTGATACAATGCAAACCTGGAAACCCCGGAACCTTCCTTGAGAGATAGATTCATAAAATTGATGAAACAGTCATGTTCAACATCATTTGTCTTAAAGCTGGCATCCTCATCAGTTGAAATAATTTTTGGTTTCATTTATTCTGCTCTTTTTGCTATGTGTGATTCCAAGGGTAGCACTTTTTTTTTTTTTTTCCTTTTGCACTATTCATTGATGATAAGAAGAAAAAAGATAGACAGGAATGCCTTGCCTTCTGAAAACTATTGTGTTTGAGGTGCTGACAGCTATACTCTTTATTGTTTTGTTAGTTATACCAAAATTAGATGAAATAGGAAACGCCAGAAGAAGTTAGTCAAAACCTAGAAGAAATGTGATTTTGTTTTTCTGCTTTTTTTTCCCCTTCAGATTCTTCTTCCTTTTAATGGCACACAACAGCGTATTACATCAAGATATATCACAGTGACTTAGCAGAAAGATAAGTTAAATAAATCCCCGCCCTTATTGTAAAATGGTTTTATCTCTCCCTTTCTGTGGTCATAAAAGCAAATCATTTCTCAACAGACACAGCATTGGCTTCAGAGACCTGGTACTGGGCAAATACTTTGCTTGGCAATATTTAAAACCATGGGGGAGCTCCTTGGCTGCAGTGTGCTGGCAGAATTGTTCTTCCTAGGAATTAATGAAATGCTTGGTGTACTGAGAGATCTAACCATAGTGATTATATTGATCTGCAGTTGAAATATAGAGTATGCTGTAGGATGAGGAATATTTGGGGCTATACGATGCATTAGGAATTTTCCTGTTATCTGCTCTATTGGTCATTGTGGCTATTGGACATGGAAGAAAGAGTCAGTCTCTGAATTTAGCAATTTCTGCACTTCAATAGAGAGTCACAGGGCTGGGAAGGCAGATGCCCCTGCACACCGTCAGCTGTTTGCATTAGAAATGCAGAGTGGAGTTTTCATTGCTTAAAGGGGAAGAGCTGGTGTTTGAATTCAAAATAAATCAGAAATATTAATGTGTTCAAGAAATGAGTTTAATGATGTATTTTAAAACTATTAAATTAATGTTTCTCATTAGTGGCACAGCCTAATCACTCTTTGCAAGCAGGAGGAAGAAAGTAAAGTAGTATCATAAGAGATCAAATAGTGATTCAAAATTAATTAATTCAGCGTTATATAAATCAGGTAGCTTCAATAAAAATACTAGCCGAGTATTCGGTTCTTATGGGCAAAATAAAAAATAAAAAATGCCTTAATTAGTGCTGTTTCATTCAATCCAGCTGACCTATTTATTTTTAATTGAGCTACAGGGTGCTAAGCATTTGGTAAAAGTGATAATTGCAGTTGTGAACTTTTCGACGTTTCCCTTTGGACGCAGTGGCTTGTTTTCTGCAGAATACCTTGGAATAGTGGAGAAAATTGGTACCTTGCTGAGCTGAGAGTTGATGTTTTGTTTCTTCTCTGGATGCTGACCTGCTTTTTGTTATGTAAATATCCTGTGGCTCTTGTTGCCACATCTTTGTTTTGAATATATGACAATTTGCTTTGCAGGGCATGCAAATTAGCTATGAAAAACAATGACTGGATGGATACTATAATAATAATAATAATAATACAGTGGATGTTGTTATTGTTAGATTTAATAATTTGGAAATTTAAGAAAATGGAATGAATGATAACTTTTTAAAGTATTATATGTATTATTATTTTTACATTTTATTCATGCCTACCTACTATCTCTGCACTGATCTTGCTTGTGTTCTTAAACAAGTTGTCCTGAAAGGGTTTCATTCCTAATAGCTAAAAGGGAGAGGAAAACCCACTCAGAGAAAGTGAAGAAGGAACCCAGGTCATTTCATGAATCTCATCCTTTCATGAACCCACCCTTGTGATGGGTTGATGGTTGAATTAGATGATCTTAGTGATTTTTCCAACGTTAATGATTCTATGCTTTTATGACATGCACTGAACTGTGTCATCATGGCCAATGATGTGAACTGGAGCTGAATTAACTGGTGCTGCTGTTAAACTGGTGCTTTCAGTTGTCACATTCTGTTTCTGGACATTCTGATTTTACTGAATTTTCCATAAATAGTCCTCAGAAATCATTCCAGCCTTGCAGCTTGTAACCTATCTCTCCAAGAGTAGGCTCTTCTCAAGCTTTCGTGTGAAGAATTAAAGCTAATCTGAAGCCTTGAGCATTAGCATCATTTTTGCAGCTCTTCGATGCAGTTGTGAAAGCAGCTTTGTTAAAGTCCAGATAAGGTTTATACAGTCCCAGTGGTGGCTTTTAATGAAGATAAGTGAGGTTTCTAAGCCTCATGTCAATTCTGATTGCGGGGAAGGGAGGGTAGAGCATCCTGAGCCTGCCCAACTTCTACAGTGCTAAGTATGTGCTTAGCTGTGAGTGTGCAAGGAGTCAGTTTGTATTATTCCCTTGATTTAAAGGCTCAGCATTGTATGAAATGGAACCAATAGATCTAGTTCATTGTGCAAAAGGTATTTACTGCTGGACCATGAGCGTGATTCCATCTGGCTGACAAGTGTAGGCTCATACACATACAAACAGCTTCTGCGGGTAGAATGACCTGCAGCGGGATGAATAAAGACCACAGACAATCTTGAATTGGAATTTGGGATTCTGCCTGGTTATTTCTGCCTCCTGTTCTGGCTGCTGTGGGTTATACTGACCTAATGGGTGGCAACAAGCCCCTGGCAGGGGATTGGAACTAGATGATCTTGAAGGTCCTTTCCAACCCAAGCCGTTCTGTGATTCCATACTAACTGATGCAGTGAAAAGAAATACTAGAAAAGGCCACAATCTGAAAATCTTCAATCTCGTGTTAAGACTTTAAAGTTGTATCTGAGCACCTTAGTATCCATTACCAGTACAAAATATTCAAAAATAATGGATCAGGATCTCTCAGTGTAACAAGGGAGAGGTTTCTTGTTAAATGCAGTTATTTTTTTGTCTTCTGATTCACAGAAGGCACATTGACATCATATTTTTCCAATCTTTGGCTAGTGTCTTAAAGTATTTTATAGTTGAACAAAATGTTATTCTCATATCCCATATCTCATATTCCAACAGCACAGTCCTGAGTATAACTTTCAAATGGTAAAAACCACAAGAGATGGCAACAAAAGGGGAGAAGATTGACTTTCCTGAATATGCAGAGCAACCCCGTTGGTTATGGCAAGTTTATGTGCACAAATGCTGTTGACCAAGTGTTCAAAATGAACAAAATGAAAGCACCAGTTTTAGTCTATCACTGATTTACTATCAAAGAGTCAAGCACATCTAGAGCAGCAATGTAGCTTCAACGGTACACCTATGTCTCAGTTTCAGTTGAGAGAGGGACGATTAATCCTCAGCTTTCTCACAGCAAATGAATTTGCAATGGAGAACTTCATTATTTTTTGATTGTAGAGATGGACGTGAACACAAATACTGCTCTAACTGTATTATACTTCCAGAATCACATCTGAGATTGAAAAGCAACCCAAGCCCTCCAAAACTCAACACTATCAACCTGAACGTGGCTCCAAAGTTATAGAGAAGGTCTGTCTTAGGTTGGGTGGCCAGACTTTGCTCTTATACCTCTCCACTGTTTTTAATGCTCGACAAGCAGCGGATAAAGTGACCTTTTCCCACAGGAAATAAAAACAGATTGAGGAATCGAGGTGGAGGCAGCTTGCATTGCACACTACGTGATCCTACAGACTGGGGCTGCACCTTTAGAATGGATGGAGTTGATCAAAGTCTTCATCATTGTGACACTGTGGTCTGAATTCTCATCTTATGACACACTGAAAGCTGGGCTTCCTCTGCACAAGATCCTTACAATTTGCTTTACAAGGTCAATATAAATTACTTAAGATATGGATTCAGTTTTCAAATGCTCCCGTGCTTTGAGTATCCATTTCAGTAATCCACTGCAGGATTTTTGTTGGGCTTGCGGTCTGATTGAAAAGCTCTCTTGAACTTAATTTAATTCTTTTTTTCTATCATTTTAAATTGAAAAGAGCAGATAATTGTATCCTACCTGAACAAGTCTACAGGATGAGTTAAATCTGTGTATTTGGCAAGATTTATTTTTGTGAAGCCGCTAAATTCCTTCTTTTAGTCCTTTTCATGATACAGGTGTCTCCTACCAAAATATCCAAATATATTTTCAGGATTGATATATTTTTATTTCCAAACACCCCTGGGAAGTCAAAGACTGTGCAAACCACATGGGTCATAGAGAAATGTGTTTTTGCTTTTCCAGAAGTGCGTTAAGTCCATGGGAATTAACAAATTCCCAAATTTCTTCTTGCAAGGCTTGCTCAGTGACACTTCAGGGGCCTGGGGAGAGATGGGGGGGGAAGGAGAGGGGTCTGGTTTCTCAGGTTTCCACCCTTTAATCCAAGGCCAATATCCCAGGCTTGGAGGCTGTCTCTCTTGCAAGACTGTGTCAAAAAACATGGCAATTTCCTTTTTTTTTTTTTCTTCCTTTCTACACACATTTCTAATTTAAATAAAAGGAATAAATTATCCAAGAATGAAATGCTGATAGTTCCTTATGAAAGCTTAAGAGAATATTGCCTCTGTTATTTCTCCTGTGCAATTTCTGTATTTCTGGAATTTCTGTAAATTTCTTTCATTCTCTTCTGCTGAGGGATTTCTTACAAAGATTCAGCCTTAGCAGTGCGTTATTTATGATGCTCTACGGGCATCTTGTTGTGGGCAACTCTTTCTAAAACAATCATGCAAATAAATTGAAACCTCTGGTTGCGAAGTCTCTGTGCTGGAGGGTTGTTATAACGGATCATAAAAACCTCATTTCCAAAGCACTCCTCCTGATCGTGCAAATAAACAGGGGGGCAGTTCAGCTAACACTTCTTTTGACGAGTTTGCTCTCTATCCAGAGCTGCAATTACCAACGAAAGAAAGATGACGTGGCTGTGGGACTTGGAGCGTAGCTTCAGTTTGACACCCGGTCAGCTCAGCTTGGCTCTGCCACGCAGAACAGCACTTTCTCACTCTGAGCTTAATTACGGTCTGTGACCAGGCTTGTTATCCAGGGAATTCTAAGAAATGGCTTTTGAAGGGTTGGGATATGGTTTCAGTGTGTTAATAAAGAGCTAATCACCTGTTTAGGATTAGTGATTAAAGAAAGTGAATTAAACTAAATACAACCCTTTTATTCCAGAATAGCTGTCTCTGTGTGGTTATTAAAGATTATCTCTTTCTCTTTAAATTCATGCTCTACTATAACCTTGAATTAACTTTCAAGTGTAGATAGGCTTGTAGGTTATGCTGGCTTCTATCTGGGGTGAGTGGAGGAAAGTGAATGAGATCTATTCCATGGGGGTGAGGAATTGCCACTAATATGGTCTTCTGGTAATGGTTTCCATAATGGAGGGAGTCTGGAGCCTGGTCACAGGATTGGGAATGCTGGGAGGAAATCCCTCTGGCTGTACTGTAGGTATAACAGCTCCACAACGGCTGAAAAACAAATGTGTGTTTCTTGTGTTATGCTGAAGCTCCTATTGGTGCAGATTTGCCAGATACACTAGGATATGTCATTATATCAGATAAAGATCTATCAGATAAAGAGCTGTACCAATATACAGTCTGCTCGGTCCAGGCACACTGACAGATTAATTTTGATGAATATCAAAACTGCACATGATGCACCCCAAAGGCTGGCAGAATATGGCTCGTGTCTCTCATAACCTATTATCAGCCTCTCTCTCCCCCTTCCAAACTAAGAAATGAATTGCATTTCATTTCTAGCAACCACATATTATTTGACATCAAACAACATGCCAGATCTTTAATAACATAATTAGGGGGTATGCAAAATATCAATCACTGTCTAACTCGATTTGATTACACACCTACTGCTTTCAGTGATAGACCTCGGCCATGGGGGCCCACCTGGAGGCAGTTAAGTAAAAGTCAAGCTTAATTTGATTGCTCTTCAAAAGGAAAGTAAATCACAGTAGATATTAGGATTTACTGTTTCCAGCACTAGAATTTAACATAAAGCAGAACGTAGACACAAATCCAGCAGTCTTTTGTCTGTGAGTGCAGGCACAAGTTGGAACAGGCAGAATACATTTTTTTGCATACAGATACAGAGGGCAATTTGACTCAAGTGGCACCATGAAATCAGTTGATGCCCTCTGGTTCTGTACAGTGTTGTGCATATCCCATTGCTTTGTTGACTCGGGGGAGTCAAGAGTTGAAGGTCTGTGCACTGCAGTGATGGGACAAAGTTTTAGGATCCATCTGCTAAGAAGGTGATAGAGGAAACTGTCCTGCCTGATTAGCCTTTCTAATTAGACTTCCCTCCCCTCTTTTTTTTTGTAACCTAGCATTACAACAGCTCTAAGCAGTTCTGGTGTTGGTAGGTAAAATGCTTACACTGTCACAGAACCAGAGAATGGTTTGGGTTGCAAGGGACCTCAGAGAACATCTAGTTCCAAACCGTTCTGTCATGACAGGGATTGCTGATTGCTAAATCAAGCACCAGATCATATTGCCCAGGATCCCATCCAGCCTGGCCTTGAACACTCCCTGGGATGGGACACTCACACCTCTCTGGGCAGCAATGACAGCATCTTACTGCCTTCTCAGTGAAAACTCAAATCTCCCCTCCCTCCTATAGTTTACAACCATTTCCCCTGTCCTATCACAATCTACTCATGTAAAAAGTTGATTTCCCCCCTGCTTATAATCTCCCTTTAAATATTGGAAGGCAACAATGAAATCTCCCTGCAGCCTTCTCTTCTCCAAACTGAACAAGCCTAGCTCTCTCAGCCTGTCTTCATAGGAGAGGTGCTTCATAGGAGAGCATCCTCATGGCCCTCCTCCTCTCTACATCCCTCCTGTTCTGGAGTCCCCAAGCCTTGATGCAGTACTCCAGATGGGGCCTCACAAGAGCAGAGCAGAGGGGGACAACCCCCTACTGTCAACCCCCTGTTGCTGCAGCCCAGGATGCTGTTGGCCATCTAAGCCCCAAGAGCACATTTCTGTGTCATGTCCCGCTTTTCATCCACCAGAATCCCCAGGTCCTTCTTTGCAGAGCTGCTCAAGTTATTCTCCCAGTCTGTACTCATATCTGGAATTGCCCCACCCCAACCCCTTGCACTTGACCTTGTTAAGCCTCATTAGGTTCTCACATGCCCACTTTTCTGAGCCTGTCCAGGTCCCTCTATCTGGCGTCTCTCCCTTCTATTGGGTCAACTGCACTGCACAGCCTGGTGTCATCAGCAAACTGCTGAGGGTGCACTCAATCCAACAGTCTGTGTCATTGATAAAGATGCTAAAGAGTACCAGTCCCAAAATGGACTCCTGAGCAACACCGCTTGTCAGCACAGGAAAGTATTTCTGAGCATCAGCAGCTTCTGTGCAGCTCTCAGCAAAGTGTGAGATGGGATAAGATGGGAGAGAACATGAGCAGAGAGATGGAGATGACCTGAGAGTATAAAGGTTGATTGATTTAGCCGGGGCCCCTAACTAATCAGGCGAAGGCAGGAAAATTATATTAAATTCATTAGTGCAATTTGCTAGTCCTGGAGTGAAGGCAGCTTTTCTACATTACCTCCAGGTCTTGTAAATCCCTGTGCAAAGTGTCCCGAGACTAACAGGCAAAAGGTCCATTGTAAATATGTCTCTTTTGACGATGTGTAAAGATCTGCGAGAGAAAAACACTGCCTTGGTGTTCTTGTAAACATTTCCTTTTGGCCTTAGGGAGCAAGCACACAGACAAGTTGCAAATTGTGAAACCATCAGCACAAAAAAGTACACCTACAAATGGGCCATAATCATCCTGGAGGAACCTCTGTGCTAAAAGCTTGTGTCAGGGTGAGTCCAATATATTATTCTTCCCTTTCTTTGCCTCAATATTTACAGGTCAGCAGGTGTCATTGCAGACACGGCTCAGGTGCTCCTGTTTGCTTTTTCCCAGTTAACAGTGCAACCCATCCAGCCAGCCACAAACCACTGGGTAAATACGCAGAGTGAGATTTTTAATGGAACAGTTTACTTGATTTCCATTTGTGTGTGGATCTGCTGCAGGTTCAGATCACCTCAAATAATAACGCAGCTTCTGGAATGGCTCTTTTGTTCACTCTGCTGCTTTTGGGCTGCCTCTGTGCCCTGTGCTGACCCGGAGTCAAGTGCACCGTGGCAATATTTGCAAGTGCATGTTTTTAATTTTCTCTAGAGTTTAAATTTCATGAGGCAGATATATGCTGGCTAAAGGTCCTTTTGTAATGGCTGAAAAGATCAGGTGAATTCTAAAATATCAGGCAGTTATAACCTCATTGTTGCTTTAATTAATCCAAATTTTAATGTCGGAATGACTTCTTTGTTAATACATTAAAGATGTTTAGTGCTATTAATTGATATGTAACTGGGTAGCACTGAATTTATTATGTGGTTTAAAATACCAACTGGTGTGTTAAAGCTATTTCTGCTTTACAGTTCCATTAAATGCCAGCTATAATTTGCTATACAGACTGCTGGAAACTGACTGTTGATTAAGTTACCCACCAGCGTGGGCTCAGTATCTGTCACTGGGCATTTATTATAAAATGGGTATGAAATATCTTGTTTGGGATTCTCAGCAATGTGAGGGCTCTGAGCTGAGGATGAGAAATGAGGGAGTTGGGTAGTGGCTTGGTGTGTGTCACCCAACAAGCAGCATACACCCAACATACAGTTTACATGGACAAAAAAAAAAGCAATCCACCCAAAAAGACTTCATTTCTTATTTGATAACAGATCACGTTTATCAGATGGTCCATTTGCTAAACTGACAAGATGTTACTGCATATTAAAACAGATATATTTAGTAGTTGGCAACTCTGTCTGCTTCAGGAGGATGGAACTAGGTGATCTTTGAGGTCCAGTCCAGCCCAACCCATTCTATGATTCTATGACTCTGTGCGTTGTCTATGTTACATGATGCACTGAATGTAGAATAAAGTACAATACCATCTGAATCAAACATGTTGACTAATGAAGTAAATTTTCAGCAACTCAGCTTGAGAAGTAGATTTACCTGTTTCCTGGGTCATCTTGCCCACATCCAAATGAATACATGAATCACATGCCTGTGGATCTACCTGTTCATAGCTTAGCTCTGCTTGAACTCTCATTGTGACCTTCTCATGAGGAATTAGCACTTCTGTTGAATTAGGGCCCAGAAAATCCAATCTTTTGGCCCTTATTGTGCTAAAAGTTGTACCAAAAAGCATATGCATGGCTAAAGTGTTGGCTCTTCAGTCCTCTCTTTTGGTAGACATGGGATGTTGGCAGGAATAGACGCCTTCTACTTTCCACTCAAGTTCTGGCATGGCCTGCTGATCCAGTTCAAGCACTCATCTGGCTGATATATGAATAACAAGGTAATCAATGTGCTTTAAAATTAGTTCTACAAGAAGAAAGGATTGTTCTTAACCTGGATCTAGTTTTGTTCTGACTGCCTTACAAGCTCACAAGCAGTTGTGTCTGTCCACATGGAAGGGTAGGACAGGAGGGAGTAGGATGACTGGAAGTGGTTGGGTTCAGATGGGGATCTCAATCAGCTGTGGCTCCTTCTGTAAAATTAAGGGAATTATCTGCTCTCTCTGCTTTTGATTGTCTTGACTATTTAAAAACAATTTTTTCAGGGAAACATTTAAAACACTTGACAGAGCCTTATGCTACATGAAGAACAATAATTCTCAAATACTTTCCTGTTTCCTGGGCTGCATTATAAGCTGGGATTTGCATCTGTATATAACCTTTAAGTAGATGATTTCCTTCTTGGGCATTTGCTATGGGGAATTCGGTCAGGGTAGTCTAAGCAGCAGGTTTATAGTGGCAAAAATCCATTTAGAGTGTGGAAAGAAGTGTGAACATTTTTAGAAAGTGTGCTTGTATAACGTTAATTAATTCCATTAATGGATGCTGCACCAGAGACAAGTGCTCAATGTGTTAATTTGTGTCCAGAGACATATGAAGAAGTGATCGTTGCTCCAGAGAATTTATAGTCAAGGCAGTGAGAGGTAAAAAAAGTAGTTTTATCCTTTTTATCCAGATGGGAGACAGAAATAAAATGGCTTGTTTAGAATCATAAAACATTTCATAAAAGCATTCATAAAAACAGTGAAATCACCTTCTTTCTATCTCTAGAAATCTCTTTTTTTTTATTTTTTTGTTCTTATTGAGATTTATTTTGGCTTTGGAGGCAAGGATGTTATTTGGATGAGGAACAACATGGCTGTTAAAATTCATCCTTCCCATAGCTAACCTTTGCAGAAATGAGCTACAATATCTTGTTGCTTTGGATCTTTGCTTTGGATCAGAGTTGTCACTGGTGTAGTCCTATTGGAGGCAGAGTGACCCTGAGTCTTTGGTTGAGCTTTTGGGAAAGATTTTGAGGAGATTCTTAGCCCTGCACATCAGAAATGTTACATTCTTTGTACTTGCTTAGGCCTTACACAATTTATGGACCACATCATTGCTCTTATTCCAAGGTGCCACAGCCATCAGAAGGGAACATGAGGAGCTGTTAGAGGTGCACTAAGCCAACGAACCATTAATGCAGCATGGGACACCTCTGCTGATGTGATGGTATTCATGAAAGACCCAAAGCACAAAGAAAGGGACTCTAATAAATATCTGGACTTCAGAAGGCATAATATCACAGCAGGTCATTTTTCTAAATTATTTAAGCACAGTGTTTGCTATGCACTCCTACCATTTCTCAGGTGAGGATTTATTACCTTTTAATTCATTTAAATATCTAAAATTTATTTGATTTGGGAGGGGAAGGCAGACAGGAAGGCAAGAAAAATGGCTTTTCTCCCTTTATGGGAAATCTAAGTAATGATATTGGTATTCACTTTCAGCCAGAGGACTCGAGTGAGATGTCTGCAGATCATTTATTGTGAGGGTCTTTGGCATAACAAAGACTGGTGTGAAAATATTCTGTACTGGAACAGGAACTGGAATAATACTTCTGCATTTCATCTGATGACTGCCACAGTGCAGACAAATTTCTAAACTCTTTTAAGAATTTTTTTGGTGAAGTCACAGAGATTTTGAACTTGGAGTGGGTTAATTAAACCACACTGTTAATTCTCATCTGGATTCAGAGTAGCCTTGGGTCATTTTATCATACTGCATTTATGAAAAATATTAAAATGAACATATAGTTGTCGTGGGGATTTAATACAGTTTAATAAATCCATTTGGGGACTTTGTGCAGATTAATTTTATTGTGCTCTTTTGTGAGGATAAATTTTTAAGGATGAGGAGCAAAAATTTCAAAAAAGCAAGTTTCAAATTAAAAAAGAAAAAAGCTTAAATTTTTTTTTTTTTAATTTAGTATGTTGAAGGGATGGTTTACAACCCTAGGAAACATTACCTTGTGCAAAATTTAGCCAGTTAATCTGCCCATTATTTGTCAAGCAGGATGGTAAGGCTAAAATATATTCTGCGGAGGATAACTTATTCAACAGAGTTTAATCCTCCCCATCTATCATCAAATGATTTTATATTTGCATAAATATTTTCCATTATTTGACCAGCTTTTCCAGTGCTGGAAATGCAATGCTTGGGCTGCTAAGCCTCTTTTCCTCTGTGCTGCTACAAACTGGCTTTGCTGCTTGCAATGTTTTGTGCCAAGTGAGGGTTGTTTTTTTTTTGCAGTGATTTAGCCACTGTTTGCTTCAAAGCACCATCAGCCCAACTCATTGCTTTGCAGCAATTTTGCTGGGGCAAAATAGCATTTGCTCACCTGGAAAGTAACTTTTCAGAACTAGAGAGCTGGTAAACAGAAGGAATTAGGGAAGATCCCTTCCCAATGAAGTTCAAGGGGGTGTGAATTAATCCATGGTTGATACATTACGATTGCAGCAGCATATTTATAGCTGAATGGGAAATTAGATGTGTCATCCTACTGTTGTTCCCCAATCCACACTGCAAACAGCTGGAAGATCTCTGCCAGCCATGTGTTGATTTGCATCTCTCCTGCATTCAGGAAATGCTCTGCATGGAACCAATTGGTGCTTTCTGAGCTGGAAGTAAGTAGGGAAAGGAGGTGGCTGTTCATCACTTCTGGGTGTTGCTTCATGACTCTCCCCAGTGCCCATGATGAGATTCACTGAAAGGATAAAAGGACACTTAAAAGTTTAGAGGTAAACATTCCCAGTTTTTCCTCTCCACTTCTCTCTTTCATTAAGGTTGGGAAATTGCTCCAGTGAAAGGTTTCTCCTTCTCTGGAGCACTAAGGAGTAGAAATGACTCAGTCTATTTGCACGTGTCCACTTTGAAATATTGTTCTATTCAGCTATTTACAGCTAATACGGATCTCTGCTCTCTGAAGCAAGCAAGCCCAAGAGCAAGCTAGGGAAGCTGCCATACAAGATGACTGCTGCCATTCCTTCTGATAAAAGCAGGCCAGGCTTCAGCTGCAGACACTTTCTCATTCACCTGGGAGTTACTCAGACAAGTCACATCAGACCCAGAAGGGAATTGGGATCACTCAGCTCTTCCCTGAATAAATTCAGTTCCAGTCTTCCTATTGACTTCACTAGGAGCTGGGACTGTTTGGTATTGCAGTTGAGATTTTTGAGGTTAATAATCTGAACCCTAAAGAAAAAGGCCCTGTAGAGGATACCTGTCACTGCCTTGTCTTCTGCCTTGATGGGTAAATTTGAACAGTCGGGCATCTTTTCCCCAGAGTTGATGGCATTTGGCCAGCCTACTGCCTACCCCTTTCAGAGCTTCCAGGTTTTCAGCCAACAAATGCTTTGCATTTATTTCTGAAAACTGTGCTCTTGCGTTGTGCAAAACCCTTCCTCCATAGGATGGTGCATTCATCATGAAAACATTGTTCTGCGATTCAGCTGTAAATTTGTCACATATTGTTTGATCTCTGATTGCCTACATATGCACAGTGATGCGATGGGAGCAATGAAAACAGGGAGAAAATTGAATCTGGAAAAGATGATGCAACGAGCTTGTATGTCCAACACTGGCATATATCAAAATATGGTCTTGTCATCCTCAAAGTTAAATCATATAATAATTTCAGCTTGCTAATATTTGCATTGTAATTCCTTTAATAAATAATACGGTGGCTTAAAAACTATGTTAGGATATCAAGTAGGAGCTTGAGACCTCACTTCTGAGTCCTGATTCCTGCAGTTCCTCAGGGATGAGAGAGCATTAGTGTTGGTGTTACCAGAGAGGAAAAAAATGATGGGAAGGTCTCTGAAGTCTGAAACCTCTTCTCAAGTTTACCAGTGCCTTGGGAACTGGAGTGAAGCCAGCATAGGTACTGCTATGGTGGTGTTTAAATGAAAGGCTTCTTGTTTTTTATCTTTAATAAGCAATGCTGAAATGCGTTTGAGAGAAAGCAGTGCTGATTTCAAAGCTGTGGTTTAGGATCCTAATTAATGGTTGAATTTATGCTGCAGGAGGGTATTGCAGAAACGGTGCTTTGTTTGCGGGAAGCAAAGAGCATCAAAGTGTGTTTTGATTGTTGTTTTTTTTCCTTCAGAAAGGGTGTATATTCCTGACTAAGCCGAGGTGATTCATTACGCTGAAGGAAAGCTGTGGATTTTGCAGGGGGACACAATATCCTCTGTGCTTTTGAAGAAAACTTGCTTGAGTTATACACCTGCTGCTTCTTTCTTAAAACTGCTAGGATTAAAGGCTAACAGTGATTCTTCTGGTTTCTCATCTAACGTTTTCTATTGAGTTCACTTACAATCAGAGTGTGTTCCACCCAGCCCTTCAGTGAATGCCTAGGACAAATCAGTGCTGATTTTCCAGCACTAATATTATTCAGAAACAGTCTGTCTAGGAAGCAACCCTGGGAAAACAAAGGTGACAGGCAGAGTAACCACCAGTGCAGATAAGTGGTCGAGGGGGCCATTGGGTTTGACTTGATGAATGCCAACACTACAAGGACATGATAAAGCACCTAAAAGACGGGATGTGTAAGACTGCCTAATCTCTAGTTTCATATAATTGCACCATGACAAATGGAGGCATTAGGCTTGATAAGGTTTTAATAAAAATGCAAATACAGGAATCCTGCACTGGAAATGCACAGGCACTGAGTATGAGCCAGAAGTAAGTTGTTAGAAGCAAAATAAACTATTTGTTTCATCTATGATGATGATGAATATGAGTATACTGGAGACTTGAGCTGCACCCAATGATCCTTCCAACTTGAAATATTTTATGATCCGATGGTAGTACACACATGTATGTGTGTTTGTGTCTATGGATGCACATACAAACATTTTCTCCCAATGTTTTTTGTCTAGACCTGATGCTGTGACAGCAACAGCTCATTAGTGTGATCATCATTACAACTGCAAACCACATTTGGATTTCTCCTTTTGGTTCATGTTGTCAATGTCACCGATAGCTTCGAATGCACCAAATAATCCTTATAACATAATATGTTCCAAGTTGCCAGGTCAGCACTGATGATCCTTATCCCGTTTGCTCTGAGTATCCCATGTTATCCAGTTACAGGCGACAAGTGAATCTGTGTATAGAGGAATATGATGAGAGAATAGAAGTCATGCTGCAAAGCTGTCAACAGATTAGTACTTGTAAGACCCAGTTGAGAATTTGGCATGCAGAGAAGACATTTATTCTCATGGGAGGAGGACAGTATTTCTGCAGTAGTATGAATTTCTGAAGTGTAATTAGTAGATGATCTCTGTCCTAAAGGACTTGGTCCTGTTAATGATGAGGGTACAGCATCCCATTGCCAGAGGTCACAATACAAGAACCTCTATTAATAGGAAAAATAAATGTCTACTGCTGTTGTTTATATTTATTTGCCAAATGTTATGAAACAGAACTTGGTAAGAGCCTGCTAAGATGATGTCAAGTTGTAAATGATTAAGGCGAGTGGTGTAATCAAGGGTCTGGAAGGCAATATGCATATTAAAGAGAATTAAAAAGCTTATAAAGCCAAAGCAACTCCATCAATAAATCATTAAATACTTAAGACTATTCTGTAGGTGAAAAAAGAAAAAAACCCACATTGTGAAATTCCCCACGGAGATGATTTTATTACTGTTTTGTGTGATTAAAATGAATCCTTTTGCTTCACAATACAGACTAAGATAATGCAGTGCAAAAGGCTGATAATTAGCACAGGCCATCTGGAGGAAGGTAAGGCTTCTTTTAATAAGAGGCTGGAACCAATTGTAAAATAGCAGGAATTTCACTTCAAGTAGTGAAACGCTGCAGTGAGCAACTGGAGAAATTGAATTAATTTAATGATGCAAGCCCTTCCTTAGCAGGGAGTGATATATGTGACGTCTTGCTCCTCAGGATGAATTTTTAATGGAGTACCGAGTACTCAGAGTTCTCTTTCACAACACAAGAGGGTATTTTCTTCTTATTTCTGTTTATATCAAGATTCAGGATAGGCTAAGGTAACAAATGAAGCTTGTTTTGTAATGGCCCCAGGTTTATGTGTTTGCATATTCTACTTACTGGAGAAAACTTGATTTGTTAGACTTTATTTGCTTTAGATTATTAGTCTTGCATCTCTTCTCTCGCCTTCCCCTACCTGAGGCTGTCCTAATGTTACCACTTCCAAAGATTACAACATAGAGCAGCAAAATAAAGTCATGTGAGTGTTTAATGGAGTGCCATTTTATTAAGTTCTCTTGCCTTTTGAAATCTAAGGTTTACAGGTCCACAATGGCTAATCTTAGAGAGAAACAAACATTTTGTTCTTAAATGAGGTTGTTGATTTTGAATGTCTGGCTAAGATAATTCATGGGCTCCTTTTCTGAAGGGAGGTTTATGGCTTGTGCCCTTTTACAGCATTTCAAGGTAGGCACCCAAAGGCTCTGAAGTCTTTTTGAAAACCCATCTGACTTTTATTATATGACAGCAATCAATCTTTATTGTCTTAGGACTCAGAATGGAAGCTACTGTGAATATTTACAATGTCCTTTTGAGAACAGTAATGAGCAGAGAGACAGGCCTCTTTTACAAGTGAAGGAGTTGGAGCTATCAGACTTCAGTACCTGCAGTCTTGCTTTGAGACCAGTCTAATAAACTTTGGAAGTAGTGACTCTTACATTACTGAGAGTTGAAAGGAATTCTGTGTGAATCTACTCCCCAGGAAGCACAGGGATGGTTGTGTTCTGTATCTGCTCCTCTACAAGTTATTGCTTCAGTGTGTGTGCATGTGCACTCACAAACAGGATTGCCACCTATCAAAATGTCCTTTTGAACCCAACATAAGTCATTTATGCTTCTGTGCCAATGAACTCCGAAAGCCCTGGCTACACTGAATCTTCTTAGGAAAGGCTCTGTCATTGACCTGATGTTATCCTTGCTTAAAAAATCTACACTGTGCCTTTAAATGACCGTAGAAAGCAACAGTAGAGGTACAGATAAGGAGTAGCATGACTGACCGTAATGGCTGGATCAGTCCAATTAATTTGCAAGCTCTAATTAAAGCACAAGGGACAGGATGGAACCTCCTGACAGCGTTATTTATGTTTCTGCCACTGTAGCTTTCTGTCAGCAAGAGAAATTGGCTTTCTGGCTCTCTGTCTTCAGTGAACTTTAGTAATCTGCATACAGAGACTTTGAGTTTTCTTAATTAATATGTATTCATTAACCATTACTTCTAGGATCTAGCTCTGAAGTCTGGGTAGCAGAAGCCTCAGACTTCAGACTGGACACCTCCATAGCTTGTTCACATCCCAATCACAGCAGGAAATGCTTAAGTATAATTTAATTTTCCCAATTGTTTTCATTTACATAAGCTAAGCTGATGGATACTTTTGTATTTTTCCTATTTTGACCTGAAAATATTGATGGTTAACCATGGAGTTTGTTTTCACTTTCCATATACTAACAAACAAGTTTTTGCTCCTGATGTTGACAGAAGAGATTGAGTTATTTTCCTTTGGAATGGATTTTGTTGACAGGATGGATTTAGGCTGTTGACAAAACACATTCTGTTAGCATGGTGGCCTAAAGCTTTGATGAAATATGTTTTATTGGCAGGATGGATTGAGATTGCGGTGACAAAATGCAAACAGCCTAATCCATTCCGTTGATAAAACACATTCATCTAACTATCAAATCCATCCAGTTGACAAACCTATTTCTGTTTGAAACTGAAAAGCAGTTTTTTGAGGAGAAGAAATAAATTCCCATGGAGCTGGCTGAGAAGCTGTACTAGAGATGTGGACCTCTACAAGAAAAGCATTAAAAATGACAGGGAAGATAACTGCAGAAGGAAATATCTCCCATCCCCACAGCATGCTGCTGCCCTGCACTGAGTCTGTATACTACATGAGTGTTCTGTAAGTCCTCTTTAAGATGCCCTACAGCATCCCACAGGATTTTCAAGGGAAGCCTATAAGATGCGTTCAGAGTTGGCCCTGCTCGTTGAATTAATTGCTTTTCTGGATACCAAAAATCAGTGTATCAATATTTAGATTGGGCAATGGAACCTGAACAACCTGTTGTTTGAAGATGGATTTTGCCTTGGGGTATCTCTGTGCCATTGGTTTGTTTTGCTCTGTCTGAATGCTTACCTGTGCCTATCTGTGAGGAGTAACTCTTTCTCCTAGGTGATCCCATTAGTTTCTGCGACTAATTACACCAGGAGTTTGTCCATTTTCTGCTTCAATCTCAGTTTATTTCCCTAAAGGTCTTCTACTCAGAGCTCCTTTTGTTAAAGGATGAGAGAAATCCAACAAATGACAGCAAAATTCAGGGCTGTTTCTTCAGGCATTCATATTGCAGAGGCTTTCACTCAACCGTATGGTATCAAAAGTCAGTACTGCCCTCCCCTACATGCATAGCATCTATTTCTAATGCATAGGAGGGGAACAATCTGGCCACACGTCCTTCCTTGCCATGGTATTGGATGTAGCAATTTGACCATTCTGACATTTAAAGTAATCAGAAATGGAGTACTTCCCCACTCAGTCAATGAGATCGTGTTCTTTGTGTGTCAGAGGACACAGGAATCAATATATTAACATCGCTCTGCAACGTTTTGACATTTGAAGTTGCTCAGTTTATGCTTTCTATTTAAAAATATTAGATTTGATCAGTCAAGTGAGAGATGCAGAAATTAACATTCCTACCCCAAACTTCATCTCATACCAAGGGAGAAAGGGAAAAATGAGTGTTGCTTATAGCCCTCCACTTGAAACTGTTTGGTGCCTTAAGTCTGGTGCCAAATTAAAGCATTTTATGTCTGTTGGGGTCAAGGGCGAGCAACTTTCCAAGTTGGGATGAACCAGGGAGAGGTTTCCTCATTAGCTGTCTTGCTCTTGGTCCCAGTGGCTGCCTGTGTGACACCCACATCAAGCGAGGCATGGTGTCCCAGAGATCTGCTCTAATTAAGTTCATCCATGCCAACTGTACATTAAGAATGAGCTAAAGGCATTGGCTGGATAGACACTGCAGGATTTTTCCACCAGAATATTACTTTGAAACCTCCCATCAATGCACTCTCTGACTGCAAGGGGAAATGCTGACATATGGGATGTTTCCTTTGATTTCTAAGCCCAAAATATGGATATGGCAGCTCTCATAGGCACCTGTGTTAAATGAGAAGGAATCGTGATGTCTCAGCATGACTAACATCTTGTGAGCAGCAACAGTATTTTGCTTCTGTTCCTTGGGGGTAGCATGTACATGAGGTTGTGTATGAGAAGAACAATCTGTTCACTGAAGATGCAGAAATATTCCCCATGGCTTTAAAGGCTGCCTTATTTCTGTAATGACCTTTTGCAACACAAGTGTGCGTATGTGAAAGGATAAATAGAATGAAATGAATGCCTCTGTTCTAGTTAACCAAGTCCCTGGAAAAGTCTGTGGGCAATGGGAAAGGATCGGAGTGTTCCGAGCTGTAGGAAAACACTTTGGTGCCAATCTTGCTGCCAGTCAGCAAGACAGAAGAAAAAGAGAAAATGAGCTATAAATGCTTTCCTGTATTGTTCTGTGCTCACGTTGCACCTAAAGGCAGGATCTAACTCTGTCTGTGGAAGACCTCAAAGCTCTGTCTGGTTTCCAGCATCCTTCCCAGGTGACTCTCTGCTATAATACATCTCCATTGTTAGGCAGGTTGCATTTCTCTCCATTTCATCCCATGACTTCTAGCTGAATTCTCTTCTTTTCTGTTGTTTCCTGAATCCTGGCAATGTGGTTAGTTACTGTGCATCATCCTCCGGTGTCTGCTCTTCCTCTGGTGTCAAATTGGGTTTACCTGACCTGTGTGAAATGGTGTTTGTTCTACCACCCTAATTAATTATGCTGACATGGTTGCTGAAGAGGATGCCAAGCACTGTGCCATTAGCATTCAGAAGCATTTTCTCAGGATGAAAAAGGGCAGAGCAGAGAAACAAAAGAAAGCAGAAAGATAATGAGGGAGCCTGTGACCTTTCTGAGGTCTCATTCCCAGAGACTCATGCATTATTTCAGTGGCTGTGCAATTATCTTGTGTCATTACTGTACATGTAGGCAAGCCCTTCCAGGGAGGTCTTGCAGAACTGAATGGAAAATGACAATGTTTCAGAGGCTGGGAAGAGGGTTTTTCACTGTACTGTAGCTTTCTAAAAGATAATTCAGAGCCCCCATAATTACTGGGGCAACACCTTGGTCTCGAAGGGCCAAGGGGGCCAGATTTTCTCAAGATTGCCAGGCAACCTGTCCGTTTTGTAAATGAGAAAGTACAGACAGGCCAGTGGACTTGTCTGAAATGAAGCTGCTGAGAGAGGAAAGAACAGATTTCAAACAACTTGAAGTATCTTCCCAGCGTTCCATCTCTCCAGTAATGGCATCTGTAGCCTCTCTGCCAGAAAATCCTATCTCTGAAGAGTTGTGCGTGGTTATTGGTTCTGCTAACTCCAGTTATAACCCTGTGCTTGCTTCCACTGAGGCTGTTTTGCAGATGACACAATTTGCCCTGAGGACTTTATTGTGCAGATATTAGTGTATGACTGTGTGCAACAGCTCAGTGCAAGGAAGTGGAAGCAATCCAGTAGCTCTGTATGCAATATTTATTGTTGTACGCTCTAAGACAAAATCATTTGCATACAAGATGCAATGAGGGCCATAAAATAGCACGCATCATTGTTGAAGAAGTTAAAATACCAAATGATTTATGACTGTTATTTTCCTTGATTAAAGGAGATGACGTCGGTTCCGGAGGGTGCTGCTGTTCAACAGCCTTCCTTCCTCAAACTTAATGAAACAATATCAATTTTGCAAAGTGAGAACAGGCTTCCTTATGAAACTCTGCCAGACTTGCAGGATTCTGACTTGAGAATTTTGAAAATTACTGTTGAAGAACAAAAAACCCTCAGTTTTTAACATATTATCTACCTATAATAGGCAATGTGCTAGACTGCTGTCATATTTGGGGAGAGAATGGAACAAAATTTCTGCTCCTGCATAAGGTCCAACTTCATGCTAGATTTGGGATGAATTCATGTGAGTGCTGTGCTTTCTCAGAATTCCTTTTGATTTGACACATCTGGAAGGTAAGCATTGGCTGCTCTGAAGGTGATCAAATGAACCTCCACTCTGATAAGACAAGATTTTACATACACCAGTGTGCCCTGCATTGAGATTTGGGGATAAAAATATAAAACAAGTGTGGAGTACTTTTTAATGAAAATGAGCCAAGAAAATTAATCCAGGGGGAATACAGTTTCCTCAAAGCAGAGTAGCATCAAACCCATTCAGATCAGACACATCGATACTTGGATGTCTGTGATTGCAGAATTCTTGGTTTGAAAGGAATTTTAGGTTTCTGAGTGTTGAAAGGGAGACGGTGACTGCAGGAGCAGCAGCAGCATCTAGTCACACCAGCCCAACGCCAACTGAGTGGAAGACACGAGGTTGGGAAGAATACAAAACTGAAGGGCTGACCTCGACTTTCAGATTCCCAACTGCTATTTGCTATTGATTAATTCATAGCTGTTTCTAACACCTCTCTCTCCTTTTCTAGATAATGAAGAAAACTTGGCCATGAGTTTTACATAGCGATTGCGTTTGTTCTGTGGTTACCTTTTGTAACTGGTGCTGTAGTTACCACAGCAACAGTAAAATGGCTTAGTTGTAATATGAAAACTTTCCTTACAGAAGCAAATCTGATAAGATGTCATGAACTGTCTTGAAGAAATATGTATGTTCCAATAAAAATCACTGAATGTTTCTCGGGTTACTGTAGCAATACATTAATGATTCTATAGTTAAGATCTTGTCGGTAACTCCCTTATAAATCTGCCATGAAACCAGCCTGTAATGTTGCATTGCCAGCTCTCAAGTTGAGAATGATTAAAAACTGTCTTTCCAAAACAAATTGATTGAGTTGAATGCAAAAATAAGCAGGCCCTGTTACCTCCCTCTGTAGCATACATATACAGAGACAGCTGAGGACTGATGACAAAATGAAGATTTGAGGATGCTGTCTCTGGAATTCGTGTCTCAAAAGTAAAGTTTAGGAACGAATGAAGAAGGTTGTTGGTACTCCTGAGGTTTCCAGTGTATTCATCCTTTCAACACTAAGCCGAGCAGAGCAGTGGTGCTGTTATTTCTATTATACAGATGATATGTGGGCACATCACCTGCAGATTTTTCTTTTTATCTCCCAATAATTGGTTCATGCTGAGAATATGGGGAGTTTATATCCCCTTTAGTCTCCTCGGCCCATCACCTTCACAGAGGAAGCAATACACAATTGCATTTTTATGCCGTTACGGAGGGAGAGGAAGGCTGAGGTTATTCTGCCGTGGAGATAGCACACTGTTCAGAGCATTTTACCATGCTTAGAGTTTTTCTGCCACCTCACTATGTGCTCCCATGTGGTTATCACAGCTCTGTCGTGAATACAGGAAATTAATCTACATATTTCCATCCAAAGATGAGCCCTAGGGAAAGAAATTAAATTAAAACCCCTGTTGTTAGAGACACATCTTGGTGTTTTTCAGGAGAGGAGGGGAGATGCCCTGCCTATGAGAAACCTTTATGGATCCATCCATGTTTGCTGCTTGGTGGAGCACCAGCACCATGTTTGCACAGGTCTGTGAGCCATTGCACCGCATGCACATCAACCTCAGGTACTCCACATTTACAGCTGGAATTTTCAGCACCGGTATTTCCACGTGGTAAGGTTGGGACTGATGTTAATGGAGTTGCCAGATGACAAGTGTAGGCTTTACACCACTGGTGTGCTGATTGGTGGAACTGGTGCACAGCTGCAGTAAAATTAAAGTTCAATGGAAGTTGTTCTTCTTTTATTTTAATGAATGTTTATTGTTTAGTTGGACTCAATGATCCTTGTTGATCCTTTCCAAATCAGGATACTCTGTGACTCTATGAAATACATTCTTTTTCATAAGGAAACCCGTTTTCTTTTAAAAATAAACTCCTATCTGAAATGGTGTGTTTTGACCGAATAAAATAAATAAATGAACTGAACAGAATTTTTAAAAAAAAGTTATTTAAATTACTGTGGGCACTTTAGGTGTAGATACTAAATAAGCTTTACACGTGCAACAGCATGACACACAAGATGACACTAAGGTTTTGAGAGGGCATGGAAATTTTCTCAAACATCTTTTGCCTGCTACAGCATGATTAGAAATGTGTAGCAGTAAGGCTAGCAATAGGAAGAAATATTGTGCTCTTAATGCAAAATGGAGAATTGCAGCTGGATGTCTTTGTGTGAGACAAAAATACTAAGAATGTACCTAGATTATCTGTTGTGTAGAGGCCTTCTTGTCTTGAAATTCAATTGCCCTCCTGTTCAGGAAAGGGGAACTCTGTGTAATGGACAGATGGGAATAGAATCATGGAATCATTAAGGTTGGAAAAGACCTCTAAGATCACCAAATCCAATCCCACTCCATTCCCACCATGCCCACTGACCATGTTCCTCAGTGCCACATCTCCACAGTTTCGGAACTCCTCCACGAACAGAGACACCACCACCTTCCTGGACATCCTGTGCCAATGCATTACTACTCTTTATGAGAAGAAATTGCTCCAAATATCCAACCTGAACCTCCTTTGGTGCAACTTGAAGTCATTACTTCTCATCCCATCCCTATTACCTGGGAGCAGAGGCCAACTGCAACTCACCAGAACCTCTTTTCAGGGAGTTGTAGAAAGCAATAAGTTCTCCCCTTAAGCCTCCTCTTCTCCAGACTAAACCATCCCAGTTCCCCATGCAACTTGTGCTCCAGACACTTCACCAGCTTCATTGCCCTTCTTTGGACACGCACCACTTCTGGAAAGATGCGGGTATTACCAGCCTTCATGCCTTTCCATCATTAATGGCAGATGCAACCCCCTGTGTAATTCAGCATGGCTGAACCCTGGTGCAAGAGCAGGAGGAGCCATCAGCCTATAATCTACTGACAGCTGATGTATGGCAACATGCCCAAAGAACTGTACTCAAGGAGAGACCTTGGCTGGTGACAGATGGCAGAATACTGACCACAGCAACTGGAAAAGCCCTGAGGATGTGTGGTGACCCACATGATGTGTTTCTGTGGTCTGAACTGTGAGCAGCGGATAATTCATCAGAATATTTGTACTCCTTGACAGCTATTATGAGAACTCTGTCAAGGAGGATACCGGCTTACGGGCACAGAGATGGCATGCATTCATTCAAGGGCACATCAGTTTGGATTTTCTTGTTGTGATATAGAATATGACTGCAGAGATGTAAAATGTGTAGCTGCATGAGTTGTATCAGTTTTGCTGTCAAAGTAATCAACTATATTTTTCTGGCTAGATTATAACTGATGAGTATTTATGTAACCTAACTGAATTATCTATAGTCCAGACTTTTAAACTAGTTATTATAATCCAATTTTGTCTGATTACTGGTTAGTGGCCATAATTTAATCTGTAATACTTTAAAAAAACCCTTTTTTCCTGTTTTAAACTGCACAACTCAAGATGAAAATGTAGGGATTTTTTTTTTTTACTGTACTTTTTCCTTCAGGCAGAGACTTTTCAAGCAACCTCAGAATAGCTTTTAGTGTAGGGACTCGTTTGAATGCTGAAAATGAAATATGATTTATTTCATTTGGTTGGTGTGAATGGAGCGTACTCCTTCAATGCCAGCTGGCAGAATCACATCGCTGTGGAAGAGATTGTGTAGAACAGTACCTAAGGCAAAGATGAAGGCTTCTTCTTTGATTTCTATGACAAGGACATGATTCTGGCATTCAATTTCATCAAAGAAAATTAGATCAACTAAATTTGCTAGATCTTTAGAGTCACTTTTATAAATCCCCAGTTTTACGGCTGGGAGGTTCATTTTTGTTCTGCCCTATTGGCTGGACTTTAGTACCATGGGCTTGAATTGGATTTCAAGGCATGCTGCTGTCAAAATGCCCTCTTTCTTTGGCAAATTTGTGTGAAGCAATCACTAAAAGAAATATTCAGTCAGCCAAAAGGCAATATCTGTAGTTACCATCATACAAATCTGGGGTTAACATAGAGATGGTTCATTAGGACATCAGAGCAGCGTAAACAAACAACAGAAGGAAGGATGAAAGAAATAAGCTATATCCCTTAAAACCAGTGATTGAATGCCCCAGTTCCCAAGTACAAGGGATGTTAAAGTAGAGCTATGAACACAAGTAGCAGGTTGTTGCAGGAGGACTAGAGCTTGAAATCTGAGGTTATACTAATGATCCTTGTCATGCTGTGTTATGTCAAGCACCAAGCACAGCCGGGCAGGTGCCACCAAGCAGAATTACCAATTCTCTGAACACCATGCAAGTGAGTCCTAGTGAGTATTGCCAGCCCAGGATCTCTCCCTCCTCCCTCTCACCTTTCAGTGTGAACACGGTTTCAGTGTCAGTGAAATTAAGTGCACTGGCAGGCAGACAGAAACGCAGCAAACGTCAGCTAACAGTATTAAGCAATGGTAACACTGGCTTCAGGTTGCATTTGTAGTGGTGTCTGGAGGAAGGTGCTTCATCGTGGTCGTACACAGATGACTTAAATCCCGCTTCCACAGATGCTGCTATCCTTAGGAATTGGATTAGAGCTATTCTATGGCAAGTCGTCAACTCTGTGGTGCATCCCTTGAATAAACGAAAGTCATGTTCACATTTGCTTGAGCCTACAGAGAATTCTGCTGAAAGTCTGTCTTTGAAAACATGTGGGCAAAAACTTTATTAGTCCTGTGGCACAGCAAATTCTCTCACACACTCACACTTATATATATAACACCTTAATAACTTTTCTCCCTTGATTTGGGGTCACTTTGCTCTGTGTTCCAATGTTGATAGTCAGGCATGGTACCTTAAAGATATTGCATGGACACTTTGTGTGTCCTTTGCTATCTTTCATCTCCTTGCTGATTAATTAAGGCACCTCTCAGTGGTGTACATGCTAAAACCAACAACTTGCTATACTTTGCTTGACCCTGTTAGCATCTCCTAATTAGAAAGTGTGATCACAAATTGCTGCCAACCTCAAACCCAAGTGTTTGATATAATATTGATTTCCCTTATAATTCACTTGAGGGGTGTCATCCATCATTGCTTTGGCTTCAATAGCCTCATTCCCCATCTTCTTGCCTGGGATAACGCACCTCCAGTAAGGTGTATCAGGGTCTCTATCAGCAGCATCAGTGGGTAGAACAAGGTGTTTTTTCACCATTTCTTAAACATATGGCTGATTTGGAGAAAGAAGAGTTTGGGAAATGTTCCTGAAGCAGAGATTGAACAGTCTGCTCTGAATGTAGCCTCTTCTGCACTTTGGTAGAAAATGCCAACTTCACTTGCTTTAACTTTCTGCAGTAAGATGAGGGATGATAGTGCATCTTCTGGAGTACCATTGCAAGACCGGAATTCCTTCTATTTTCTGTCTCCTGTCGTCTCTGGTTCATGTGCTTATAGTCTCAGTGGGCAACACAAGGAACCAGATTAGTGTTGTCATTGTCATTTTACACACAGAGGTGTACAGAAGTGGGTTAAAAGACATCTAGGCTTGCACAGAGCAACTGCTTCAACCTGTCTGTCGTATTTCTATGTCTTTCTGTTATCTCTAAAGCAGAAGGACTAAAAGAAAGAAAATTAATTCTGGATATAGTTGTATCTTGCCGGGATAATTGAAAATGCAGGAAGGTATAGACTGAAGTACACCAAACTCTCATGCAAAAGAAACCGAACAATATTCTCACTGAGTAGGATTCACATGAACGTTTCTTACATCTTTAATCAATCCTGGGATGTCTCATAGCAATGATGTCTAAAGTTGTATGGGAACTGCTCAATCGCGGCCTGAACCTCTGATTGATCACCTGAGGCAAACAATGAGTCAGCCCTGGGAGCACAGGTGAAGGCAATTCACCTGTGCTGTTGGAAGGGGTGGAGCTTGGCTCCATCTCTCCTAGACCATTTAAGAGCTGACTTCCAGGGGGAAGGTTCTCTTCTGGAGACCTCTCCTTTGGAGTTTTCTAGTGAGCCCAGAACAAGGGTAGGCACTCTATCTATTCTTTTTTTGGTGTGATAACCTGCTTAGCCAAACTCTCTTGTATATTTCATAATTATAACATCTGTATATTCATTGATTATAAAAGGTAGAGTAGATGAAAGCATTAACTAATCTGTATTGGTCTGTTTTATAATGGGCAGCATCTCCCAATAGCCGAGAATTCTCTCTAAAAATGAAAAAGAAGCAGAAAAAACTTTGTTTTTAATTTACTTTGTGGAGAACTATCAGTTTATAACGCTTCTTCATCAAGAACAGTTTTCCTTGCAGCTCTATTCTTGAGATACCTCCATAGTGCAATGTGGAAGCAGTTTAGGCTATGTGAAATGAAAATTCAAGTCTTTAATTATTTCAGCAAAGCATGTTAATTATAGATATTTGTGGCCTTTCCATTGTACAGCAGAATTTCTTTTATTAAGAGCACTTGCATCTTAGAGAAACTCCATTTTTTTTCTCTCAGATCTTGGAGGACATTTGCAAGCAGAAATGTAGATAGCAACCCTACGCATTGCAATGTAAATATTTTGAGGTAAACAGCCTGTTTTCTTAAATGCCATCAGAGTGTTTGTTGCATCAACAAATCCTCAAGAGTTTTCATTTTTCATATATATTTCAATACATATAAAACAAGCATAAATTTGCAGTTAGAGAGGCACTCCCACAGCACCAGGGCTCCTCTGCTCTGTGATTGTCTCCCTCTCTAAATGATAAGTATGAAATCTGTAGCTCTCTTCTAAATTATAGCTTGCAGATTATACCGTACATTTGCTCACGTATCTGTAATTCTTCTTATTTCCAAAGGAAAAAAAGTCTTTTTCCTTCATCTTCACAATTTCTGTGTGCGTCGAAAACAATGCGTTCCTTTTCCCTGCTGTATAGCAATATCATACCCAGCAAAATATCTTTAGAGCAAAAGGTAGAAAGGAGGGAAAGAGAATTGGCAATTATAAACTGATTTGAAGCGTTAGTGATCAGCAGCTTAACTATGAGCAAGGCCTCTTGAAAAAGAAACAGCAAAGAGTAACTTATCATAATGGATTGACAACCTGCACAGTGAAGCTGCAGGTTTTCGTAGGCCAGGAGATGAAAACTGAAAATGAGCACTTGATTAATTTAGATTGTGATGTCAGAGGTGTAACTATCCTGGTTGTTTTTAGCCAGATGATTTTCATTTCTACAGGTAACTCCATCCCTTTCCCATCAAACAGCTGTCTTAGCATTCGTTTTGATTCAAACTGTGACAGTGTTGGATTCCTTGATACTCAGGATGCGACACACAGGTGATATAGATGTTACCGTGTCCATCCGTCACTCCCCGTTACAGGGATGGGAACATGACAAATGGAATCTCCCCACAGTTGTTTATTGTTCATCTCCCTGTTCTCTGCCACTCTTGATTCATGCTCATTTTGGTTTCTATTTTGTGCACCTGTGAGTAATTGCTTCTCCAGGCAAGTTTTCTTTCTAAGCCAAGTGACCAAAATCTTAATTTTCATATTTGCAGGTTTCCTGGATCCCTTTCACTTTCTTCCTCTTAGGAGTATTTGCACATTCATCATGATAAAAACTTTGGTATGAGTGACTGGAAAATGCTCTGATGCTTTGAAAAGGACATGTGAGCAGAATCTGGAACACTCTGGTTGTGTTTCTCATGACATCAAGAAGGCAGTGTGATGTGAGTATCCACACAGCTGTGTTTTTAAATTATGCTTTTAATTGCTTTTCTCCTAGCATCTCTTTCCTTTCCTTACAAAGGCTTTTTGTTTGACCTTGACTACTCAAAGGATGAGATCTGAACAAACCTGATCGCTACCTGGCTCAGGGGCTCCTAGCAAACCCCACAGCTCCTGCAGTCATTGCACCATGACACAATGCAAACTTGTTCTGCCCTGGTGAACTGGGAAGCACGAGTGCCCATGGACAAAGACAGAACTCGGATGAGGCACAGGAGAGCACTTACCACATGCTTCCTGTGGAGTGCAGAGACTGCTCAGACAGTAATGGTGTTTGCTATTAAAATGAGCAGTCTGGAATGGAGTTACTACTGTCCAAACATAGATAAGGAGATAATTGCAGGCTCTCTTCTGCTTAGGAATGGAGCATAGTTAAAATAGCTTTGGATGTGGAAACTGATAAGAAATTGGGAATAGCATCCTGAACATGAATAAGGTCTGGCAGAAAAGATGACTATGCTACAAAGTTTTTTGTTGAGTTTCTGCCTTTGATGGAGGTCCAAAGAACGTTCCAAGTTGGAAAGGACCTATTAAGACCATCGAGTCCAACCCCTGGCTCCACACAGGACCACTCAAGCTTGGAGCCGTTGCTTCTGCTCCTCGCATCTCATTGCTTCCTGTAAAACCAAGACGTATTTTACTTGAAGAACAAACTGCAAATCTAGTAATTTTTAAGTGTCAAAGCCAGACTTTTTTTTTTCTCGAACATTTTTCAAACAGTTCTCGCTTAAAATGGTTGCATTTGTTTGATAGATAATCTTCCCTCTCCCTTTAACAACCCGTGTACAAACTTTTCTTTTGCTTTGAATCAAACAAAACAGATTTGGAAATCCTCATAGCAGGAAAGGATAAATAAACATAAATGTGAGATTAGCCATGCAAGTCTGATTGAATTCCATCATCTTGTAACATGCCATGTACTCTTCACACAGCTCTATATGTAAGATTGATGCGTGTTTGAGCAACAAGAACACAACTACACCTGCCTTTTATGAGCCACCAGCAGCTGACTTTGTCCAGGTGATCCTTGTGACTTTTTTTTCTCATCAGGGTCTAATTTCAGCCAAGCAGCACCTAGCAGCTCCACCATAGATCAAGATACTCTGCTGTTCCCTATATTTCATGGTGTCAGGACAATGACAGCCACAGTCCGCAGAGCTGTCACTGGAGCTGCTGCTGTCAGCCTGCATTCTGCAAGGTTGTGCTCTGCCTTAAATTAACATTACGTTCTGGTGGTGCCCGGCACTCAGAATTTTCCTATTATCTAAGTGATCTCTGCATACTTTTTTTTACCTCATCCATCATGCTGTCACTGCACCGCTTTCACTTCTGCCATTAAACCATATTTGCTTTATTCTGTGGTTTGTTTGTTTGTTTTAAACATGGGATTTCTTTTGTCATGTTCTTTTTCTGTAGTAATTCAGTTGCTTCTTGAGAGCCACAGCTTAAAAAAAAATTTAATCCCTGTAACTTAGGTTAGAATCATAGAATAGAATCATTGAATCCTTGGAGTTGGAAGGGACCTCTGAAGGCCATCTAGTCCAACTCCCCTGCAATGAACGTGGGCATCCATGAATCAGGTTGTGCAGAGCCTGGCCTTGAAAGTTTCCAAGGATGGAGCAGCCATCACATCTCTGAGGAACCTGTTCCACTGCCTCACCACTCTCACTATAAAAGACTTTTTCCTTATATCCAACCAAAATCTACCCTTTTTAAGCTTGTAATCATTTGTACTTGTTCTATCAACACAGTCCTTGCAAAGAGTCCGTCCCCTTCTTTCCAGTGGCTTCCTTTTAGATATTGAAAGGTGCTACCAGATCACCTTGGAGACTTCTTGTCTCTAGGCTGCACAGCCCCAGTTCTCTCAGCCTGTCCTCATGGGAGAGGTGTCCCGTCCCTTGGATCTTGGAGAACAGATTCATGACATCTGTCTATATTTTTTCAAATTTATTTTGATTTTTGTAAGTCAAATTTTGGTTTTCAAAAGACCAACGCATCCTTTTACCACTCTGAAATCTTATAACCTCTTATAAAGCCTCCATGTGAACACTGTTAAACTTGTTTAAAAATAAATCCAAACAAACCGAAGAGACACTATTTCTGCTCTGGATAGTGATATCGTGTTCCCTGGCCTTCCAAAAGCTTCTGAATTATTAAGGATTTTGTAATAGAGGTATCAGTGTGGATGCATCTTTATGTTTTCTCCCTGTGGCAGCACTTGCTCAGGCCTCAGCTCTGCAAACTCTTGTAGATCAGCTTTGTCTAAGGGTTGGCTAAATTACTCAATGCAAAATATGCATGCAGGAGCCTTGTAGGATGGTCATCTACAGGTTGGCAGCAATGCTTTGCCACTTCCAATCCCTCAAACCATAAGGTTATTTTCGATCATTAAGAAAATGATGGAGTAATGCCCCAGGATGTGTGTATTTCTCCACCAGCCTCCACCTTGTATTAAGCTTATTTAACAAATACATTATTGCTGGTGTCTGCAATACTTCATTTGGAACTTCACAGTGCCTGAGGTATAGCAATAGCTGTGTTGATTAACCTAATTAGTCATAGAGGTTCAGATTCAATTTTGCTGTTTGTTTCAGAGTTGAAAAGGATTTTTCTGGCTAATACTTGACTTTTTCACACACTCTGAGGAACTGCCTGTCTGCTGAGACTTCTTCTAGCAGAAGGAGTCATAGAATTACAGAATTGTAGAGATTAGAGGAGACCTGTGGTGATCATCAAATCCAACCCCCTGCTAAAGCAGGTTCCCTGCAGTAGGTTTGTCCAGTTATGTGCACTGTAATCACTATGGCTTTACTTAGCTGCTTGGTCACCATGCCAAGTGTTCATATACACAGTTATTTTTTCTTCGTGGAGTTTTCAGGAGTTTTTGGTCTGCCTGCATGTTCTGATGGTGTTGGGAGTCTTGGTTTGTACAGGGCTCTGAGAGGTGAGACTTTCAAGCCATATATATCGTTATGTAGAAACATGCACAGAGCAGACATTGCTGCATGGAGGAAAGGGAGCTTGGATGCTGGCTGATATTTAGCTGAGCATGAGCCAGCAGTGTGGCCCAGGCAGCCAAGAGGGCCAATGGCATCATGGCTTGTATCACCAACAGTGCAACCAGCAGGAGCAGCGGCCAGTATGTTTTTTCTTTGTGTGAATTTCACTCAAGAAATAGTGAAAATGTAAGAAAAAAACCAAAGTAGAGCTACCACCAACAGCAAGCTTATGGCTTGTTGGGGAAAAGAATAATCTGTCTTATAACGTTATTATTGCTATTGATCACATTTATGAAGATGACATAAAGTTGCAAACAGTTACAATACAAAAAAAAAGGCAGTTGGAGCCATGCAAAAGTCTGTCTTGCGTGTGACAACTTCATTACTGCAAAGGACTCACACTGCAGTGGGGAAATACAGTGCCTGTAAGTTACTTTGAAATAAAACATAGTAGCCAGCCTGTTACTATATGCAATTTATTTTTTATGAGACTCAATAATTATAATTAGTGGTTTGTAAAATGTACAGACAAAAGGGAATAAAGGGATATGTCTGAACTACTACTTGTTTCATCCCTTACAATCATTTTGTACATCTGTTAGCACTTGAATTGGTAGGGATAGCATCAGTGGATGATGGCGAAATGTTATCTCGTGTCTTTAGAGCCTTCTGGATTAATATAAAATTTACATAAATTTACATATGTTTTCAGCGTGGGCCCAGTTGACGATTTAGAATGTGAAAATATTTTGGTTTTTTTGTTTGTTTTTTTGGGGGGAGGTGCTTTCTAAAACTTACAGTATTCAGGATGTCTCCAATTCAGCATTTCTACATGTTTGAGAACTGCAAGTACTTTACATGGTAAAAATGACAAGTAATATGGAAATTATATTTTGTATATATACATATATACATATATACATATGTATGAGACATCATACATGAATGATGTACTTTTGTCCTTTTATTCCCTTGAACCTTCATCCAGGGCATTTAAAGAATTAATGTGTGGAATAGGAGTGGTCCAAAAAAGGGAGATCCTGGACATGGGCTCAGCTCCTGTCCCTGGCTTTACTTGGCTAAGACATAAAATCCAGAGTGCATCCCTCTCTGCTAAGTGTATTAATGCTTCCTTCTGCAGGAGAAGGATGTGATTATAAAACCGTTGGTGGTTTTGAGGTCCTTCACTGTTGAATGCAGGCATTCCCTATCATTTTCAAAACCTGCTTTGCAGAGTAAGACATAGAGGGCCATGAAATTTATTATTCACTTGAATGCTGCAGTACTTTCCAACCGAACATTGTTTCCTACTTCTTGCTATCAGAGGGAACATTCTGTTGCAACTACTCCATAATCGTTGTACTAATGTACACTTTATTAAACTCCTGCTGTTTTCTTGACTGGTTTATCTTCTAAAAATAGTCTGATTAATAAAACGGATGTCAGATGTAGCTATTTTTGCATATTTTTTCCATAGAATTAGACCACGCTGAACAGTAATTTGATTTTTTTTTTTTTCTTTTGATGTTAAGCAGTATCAATCAACTGATGGGATACTAGAAATACCAATTCAATGCAGATTGGCAGTGATTAGAACTCAGGTGTTTACAGCCCTTTTGTGAGATGGCAATTGATAACAAATTACAATCAAAGAGACGAAGGCCCTTTTCTCAGGTTTTCATCTTACAAAATATGAAAGCAAACATGGTTGGGAAGCTCTCAATGACATCCCATCTGAGTAAACGCATGCTGTGCATTTGACACTCCCTCCTACAGTTTGAAGTGGATACAGTGCAGGTTGGTGAGTCTGTCCGTTCTCTGTTCATCTCCAAATCCTGATAATGACAACAGCCTTTCTCTGGCTATTTTTAGGATGTGAAGTCAGCGGATCACAGTTCTGGTCAATGTCGGTATGCAGATGTAAAGCAGTATTCCATTCCTCCGTGTTGCATATTCAGATGTTAATGATGCCATTGTTTGGAAACCAGAGTGATGTCACAGGATATCAGTAGAAGAGATAGTTTATTAAATAGCTCAACTGCATGGTGTGTTTGTTGCGCGTCACAATAATATTTGTCTGTGCCATGCAAGAGTCTTAATATTCCCTATAGAATTTTGGAAGGAGAAATGAAGCACTACAGAAGGGCCTGGAGGTCCTTCAGCCATGTCACTTGGTCAATTTGGTGGCCTTCTCCCAGTGTGGAACACTATCAGTCAAAGGAGGATCAAGCATTATACTTAAAGAAATAAGGTGCTAAATTAATGTATTAAAAATAAGTCAATTGACTGAGCTGAAATTATTCTCTAGGATTAATTCATTATTTTTTTCCAGTGGTATTAAGTGGTCATTCACTGTTCTGAACAGTCTTGGAGAAGGTGTTACATCATCCCTCTGCCATTTCTTGCCACATATATGGCATCTTTCTACTAAAAATAATAAGTGTGAAGATGAAATATCTCCTCTATAGACATGCACAATTTTCTGGACAGGCAAGCAATAATTGGGATGTATCTCCCACTCCTGCCTTTCAATATGTTTGAGGAAGGTCGGCAGAATTCTAAAGGGAACAAGATCGTCTGCTGGGAGCATCCATCATCTGCAATGGGAAGGCAAGTTAACATCAATTAGGGTTTGACATTGCATTAGCTGTATTCATGCTCTGTGCAAGATAAAAACCATGAAGATCTTCATGATACTGAAAGCAACTACTTTGCTCCAAGCTCAGAAGCACTGTTGACTTAAGACACCAATAATTCTCCAAGAAGAAGCTATGCTCTGATATGACAGTTTAAAACCTCAAGCAAAAAGCTCAAGGGTTTCAGTCTTGCTTTCAGCCTGGAGGGCAGAAGTACAGTTCTTTGAACCATACATAGGAGTACTCTGGACTTTTATTGTTCTTGTACACACAGAGCCTTTCTGAGAGAGGGCAAAGAATGGAGGCTCTGTGGCTTGCATCATTTCAGCATGTATAGTAAATGCAAAAACTGAGCAGTGTTTTCTTCTGATGGGACAGCATTGACCTCGTGCCTTTCTTTTCATTTCTGTGTAAGTAATCAATATCAATATGTGATACTTTCTCCTCCAGACAACAAAAATCTTTAGATTTGAGGCTGGCCTGTCATGCAGAACAGAAACACTGCGCAACTAAATAATCACAGAACAAAAGAAAGAATTTGAGAAAGAGCACAATATGCACAGAGTCCAGACGTGAATTCCACATAAAGTACAGAGAAATGAGGTTGGTCCATCTTGTGTGCAATTTCTGACAAGTGCAGTCAAATAGAAGGCTCAGCAAATACTGTAGTCCCCTTGCTTGGAGCTGCTTTCTACTTAATAGTTGTAATCTTTTCTCCAAATGGAGGGTTGCTGCCTGCTCTTCACTTGCTGATAGGCCTAATTCACTCTGAGTGCCTGCAGGGATATTATATTTCATACTGGCTTTTGACATTTTATATTTTAATTAAGCTTACCCGCTAGGAAAGAGGATGCTAACAACTAGGCTTGCCTCAACTCACACAACATGATGCCTGGAATGAATTCTGATGCCTGTGCCCCTTCCCAAGCTGTGCACTTTTGCTGTATTGCATCTTTGGAGAGAGCAGGCAGTGTGTGTGCCATCCTTAAAGCAGAGCTTAATTCCCAGTTTATGATTATTGCAGCTTTGCTGTGACATTTGTGTAGTCCTACCATCACGTTTTCCCTGGAGAGAGAACGGTCTGTTTATTTTAGAGGAGGGAGAACACGTAATCAAAGTTAGGGGAATACAAAGAACTTTCTTGCTTTACAGGAAGAATGCCTTTAGAGCCAGGAGGTCTGATTCAATTTGTCAGCGCTATTTACTTGGTACTACTCAGTGAGGCAACATCTAGGAGTCTAGAATAGCATATAGTCATTTTTTGCACCCAGTTTGCCCAAGCTTATCACTGAAATCTGGTAGGAAACATTATTTGGCAATTTGGCACAGTGGAGGGAGCCTCTAACGCCTTTCAGAATGGAAAATACGTACATCTAACCAAAAAAAAACCGCAGGGTAATACCTTACTATGCTCCATATGATGTGTAGTTTCATGATCTTATTCATATAAGTGTAACTAAGGTTTGTTCAAGCAACATGCAATGGCTAAATCAGCTTAAATTGCCTAGTGTTTGCTGTAGGGGTATGTACCTATGTGGGCTGTAGTATTTATTGCTCTGGTAGGGGATGTTGGTAGGTTTCCCTCTTGTGTGCTGGTTAGAAGTGGGACAAAATTGCAATAGCCAGAAGCCATTTTTTAATGGGCTAGCCACCATGAAATTACAGCTATGAAGTTTTTAGTCTTTGGAGCAGACGGTTCCCTTATAAAACAAAAGACAGTGGATAAGAATACAAAAGGAAATGGTGTTGAGTTGCACTGGAGAGGTTCAGATTGCTTATTGGGAAAAATTTATTCTCAGAGAGAGTGGTCAGACACTGGAAGAGGCTGCTGAGTGAGTTGGTGGGATCACCAACCCTGCAGGTCTTCAAGAACCATGGAGGTCTTCAAGAACCATGGAGGTGTGGTACCGAGGAGCATAAGATTCTGTAGTGATAGGACAAGAGGAAATGGTTTCAAGCTTAAAGAGGGTAGATTTAGGTTGGATATAAGGAAAAGGTCTTTCACAGTGAGAGTGGTGAGGAACAGAAAAAGGTTGCTCAGAGATGTGATGAAAACCCCATCCTAGGAGACATTCAAGGTGAGGCTCAACCGGGCTCTGAGCAACCTGATTGAACTCTAGGTGTCTCTGTTTATTGCAGGAGAGTTTGACTAGATGACCTTTAAAAACCCCTTCCAACTCTAAAGATATGATTCTATGATATTCAGTGGGCATGATTATGCTCGTTATTACGATATGACCATTATGAAGATGGTTAATGAGAACTCAGATGGGCTCACTTGGTAGCTGGACATTCTATACTTTATGCAGCACATCTGAAAGGGTGGCTTGGCACAGACATTCACAAGGGCTGCTTCTGCCTGCTTAAACAATATCCTCAAAAAACACAATTGCTGCAACGTGAGGCTGGAGTTGCTGAGCACTGTGTCTTTCCCCTGACCTCTTGATCTTGTTTTTCTGGTGTTGAGCTACTTTGTCTTTCATTTCTTTGACCTGAAACATTCAGGTCACAGATGTTTGGAGAGTGATGAACAGAAGTTGCCCAAATGCACAGTCCTATTTCCAATACCACACAGTGTGACGGCTGATTTAGATGTCCAGGTCAGGCAATTCTTTTCAGTTGGCTGCCTCAACCACCCTAGGTGCAGTTATCTTCTATATTAAGGCTTCATCCTGCGAGGTGCTAGGCACTTTTTCTCATTTAACTGGACTGGAGAAGGCTGTTAGGGCATTGATACATTCGTCACCGGTCAGTGAAGCACACATTTGTTGTTACTGGGACAACAAGGTGCCAGCATCCCTTTGCCTTGTCCAGCACACTGTGTTTAATACAGTCAAATACGTTATGATGCGCCCAGGAAAAAAAACTGCAGGACAGATCACCTCGTGTGGACTGAAAAGAGACTCTGAAAATGCTTTGAAAGTTTAAGGTGAAGAACAGGAGGGTAAACAAACAAACAAACCATAAACCAAGCCAAAAATCCAAAGAACTTCATACAGATCAGTTCTAAAGGAGGGCAAAGTGAGGAATCTAAACACTTCTTGATTCAAAATTGTTGACTGGGTGCAGCCTAGTACCAACCAAGTACCTGAATTGTAATTATAGAATCATGGAGTCATTAAGGTTGCAAAGACCACTAAGAGCATCTAGTTCAACCATCAACCCAGCCTGCTCCTAAGTGATGCATACACTGTTTTCTTGAACACTTCCAGTGACTCCACCACACCCCTTGGCAGCCTGTTCCACTGCCTGATCACTATTTCTGAGAATAAATTTTTCCTAATATCCAATCTGAATCTCCCCTGGCACAATTTGAGACCATCAGTTCTCATCGTATCGCTATTACCTAGGAGCAGAGTCTGTCTCCCATCTCACTACAACCTCAGGACACTGTAAAGAGAGATAAGGTCTCCCCTGAGCCTCCTCTAGAAGTAGGGAAGAAAGAAAAAACAGTTACTGTTTTTTCCATAGTACCTCAATATATGTACACTTAGAAAATAATGCCTCCTATTTATTTCCACAGAAACTACAGCTGAGACAAAGAGCATGATAAGAAAATTGGTGAAGTGCAATGGTTTTCCATGTTCTCAGTGAGATTCCAGGTCTGTACATGATTGAATTGTTACAATTTCATGACCCTTATCTGGACTCAAGAAACCAGGAATGTGTTGAACAAAAAGGATGATCTCATTACCCTTGCTCTTGTGAAATAAACCCTATTTGTCTCTATTGGTCATTAAAAAGAAGAAAGCTTGACTTTTCCTATAGCCTATTGTTCATTTCTTCTTTTGAGTGGACTCAGGCAGTAGGCTACTACCTAAAAGTAAATCAAGTCTACCATGCTAGAAATAGAAAATGGATGAGTGAGCTTGTACGAGTACCAGTTATTGCAGTTTAGAAAAATGAGACAAGTTGTGCTATATGTGAAAGAAATAAAGTATTACTGTCACTGTTTAGATGAGCATGTGGAAAACAGATTTAGGGCCTGAGTTCTCAATACTCAGCTACTCATTAACAATTTCATATTATGTTTTAAACAAATTTGGGGTCTGATATAAAATTGCTGCCTTGTTTCTTTATAGCTTCTGTATTTGACAAAATTTATGTGTAAGAGTTATTTGACTGTTTTTTCTTGAAAATGAATTTCCCCAAATGGAAAAGACCTTTGAAAGCATACAAAAAGAAAGAAAGACAGAACGAAAAAGACAAATGGAATAATAGCTTATAATGAAAGTTTAAAAAGGAGAAGGGGAGAGGGAGCGGAGAAAAATTAGGTTATAATATTGAATGTGCTTTGTATAAAAATGGATTTAAAAATCATTAGAGTAGAAGAAATCTCTTTAGCATTGTGCCTTTATTAAAGCTTGTAAAGTGATTTGAGATTACTTGGAGGAAGGAACTCTGGAAGTGAAACTTGTCACTGCATAGTGAAATTAAATCCCTTTCTCCTTTTTAAAGTCTGAAACCTACATGCAATGCTGAGGATTTCATCTCCGCTTCTCAAATGTCAAGAATTAGCTTTTATCTGAGCAACCTGTTTATCAGAAGAATCCAGAAGTTCAAATGAAGATAACTGAAGGCAATTGAAGGGTTGAAAGAGGCTCACAAATATATTTCTGTCATGGCTTTATTCTCTGGAAATAAGTAGCACTGCCATCCTTAGCTATGTATAAATAAAAAGTCAGGCATGCCCTGAAGCAAGCAGGAAGCGATCAGTTTAACACCATCATTAATACTTTGACCAGCAGCAAGATGACAGATTCCAAATCTGTGTTACAAGTCTGTGCAATCCTCCAGTTAAACTGCGCATCTCTGGCCTCAGAATATATATGAAAACACACTGTTGCCCAAAAGCCAGAAGTAGATGGGGCAAGTTGTTCATTAGATTAGATTTAATTTCTTGTTTTAATAGAATGATATTGTTGCCTTTAACTGGGAAAGCCCAGGTGACATTCATGCAGATCTTTAAGAACTGCAGCATCCCAGTCATTGATGGCTTTTATTGCCCAATGACTGGACATCACTTGAGCTAGCACTGAGAAGTCTGCAAAAATACGAATGTTCCCGGTCATCTGTGAGCAGAAACACCAGTGACACAGAACTTCAGACTGTGTATTCATTAGTGAGAAAATAAGCAAAGCACTGAAACCCCCCTGAACTCTGGATGTTGTCACTTGTGCTGGTCCAAAGCTTTTGGAAGTTTTGGAGACAACTTCCAATGGCTTTGAGGCTTGGGATGAGGATCCCAGATAATATTAAAGCCTTCTGATGAAACATTTTGAGGAACTTCCGAATGGGAGGATTAAAAGGATGCACTCAGACCTACTGGTTGCCTGCTGATGCTTCTTAGATAAATATATATTGACTTAAAGAAGATCAAGATGTTTTTTACACAAAGCCCGTGGTTGGAGTAGTAAGAATCCAGAGACATGTGTGAGACTCAGCTTTAAACCTTAAATTGCACCTTCCCAGAGCTTGGCAAGAGAGTCCAGATTCCCAGCCATCTTCCTTCTTAGTGTGTAAGATAATCTTCCTCAGAACTTGAAATCATAGAGTCACAGGATGGCTTGAGTTGGAGGGGGTCTCAAAGATCACCTTGTTCCAACCCCTCTGCAGCGGGGCATAATGATGATTATGACATGAGGATGAATATTCTTGATTTCCTTGTTAATTCCTCCTCTACACATAGTAAGGGTGATTTTTGGGGGGGAGGAGGAAGAAACTATAACCAGAAATCAGAAAGTCTTTCTCTGTTCTAACCATCAGTTTGCTAATTATCCTGGCTCGAGCATTTTATTGTCTCTTTATGTCAATCATAGGCTTCTTGAGACAATCCAGATGCTATGTGCCCTGTTACTCCCCTGCAGTACTTTTTGCAAAAAACCTATCTCGGTGAACTCTGATCTTAAAAGTTGACAGCAGAATCCAGAAAATTACATGTTTAGGGGAAGATTAGAGAGTTTTATATTAGGGGCTGCCATAAAGAAAAGCGTGGAAGAAAGCCAGGGGGTGGGCAGGAGTAGAATCGATAATGCAACAGCAAGACAACGGGAGTGCAGGAACCAGATAAGACCATGGGGCTGTGCAAGGAGAGTGTGCCTTTCAGCTGGGAGAGAATAATACATTGCTACAGCTGGAAGCAGGAGAACGAAGTTAGTTTTAGATATTCAGTGCTATTGAAATTTAGTATTGGAACACTAAGCGTGCTCACAGTGACAGGTCAGTTGTTATCAAATGATATTTTTTCCTCTGTAAAAAATATGAGACACTATTAAGGGGAGGATAGTCTTGTGTTCAAGAATAGGGAATTTACACTAGAAGTATTCTAATTTTTTCAAATTTCTGTTCTGTAGTGTCTCTATGCTGCATTCACAGTAGATTTGAGGGCATCAGATATTTACTGCTGAGCTGCTTCAATGCTTTCTTTGCAATAAAGCACTTCTTTGTTTTGCCCATGAAAAAAGTGAGCTGTAAGGTTGCGAGTCCCTGTCCTCAATAAATCACAAAGTTGTTTTTTTTCTCTGACAAAATCTAGGAATGTCAAAAACATTCATTTTGACATTTTTGCAATTCTTTGCTCTGTTTACTTGATAGGGGCAATTTGCAAAACCAGTCTGAATTCTGAAAAGCACTTTGGTGTTGCCAGTGGCATGGCATTGCTTGCTTCCTTGAATTTTTGGGGCGGAGAAAGCATTTGAAATGGCAAGTTTTGCTGTGCTCAGTATGGGAAGACAACTGACAAGGAGATGGGAATTGCTCACAAATATGGAAGCTGTCCAGCATTATTTTTGGCATGTAGCAATGCCTGCTTGTGGCATGAAGGAATGCCTGTGGTTTGAGGGACAAGGAAGGAGTTGAAGAATAGAGTCTCGGGGTTCATGGTATGCAAGTCTCTGGAGAACCCACTGATTTATATTAATATTTCTAGATGCCTTGGCTGGTTCATATTAATTATGTTGGGATCTGAGGTTCTGAAGTGAAAATGTGAGAATACTGTGCTGACAATTACATGGCAGCAGTTGGATGTAGGTGGGAGGTAGTTGAAAGAAATCAGTGAGCATTCAACATTTCAGTGTTATAAGCATTATAAGTGACAGGACTAATTATGATCTTAATTACAATGGTGTAATTCTGGAAAAATGGATTAAGGCATTAAAGTTAGACAGACAAATGTAACAGCTATTAAATGACTTAGATAAGAATCAGGCTATCATTTTATCCCTATTTATATATGCAAGAAATCTGAAGACTTCTGTAGCTTTAAACCAACAGATGAGATATTAGTTTCTTCTAGATACTTTTTCTTAAAACAGACTATGAAATGTAAGCCAATAACCTTCAAGTGGCTGTCACTAGGGAATGAGCAATATTCTCTTCTAGCACCCAAGCATGGAGCAATGGTAATATATTTTCCAAGCAACACAGACATTGTAATCTCATTACTGTGTTAAGTATAGTAATTGTTTGGTGTAGTATAACTATGTTCCTTTTCCCTTACGAGCTTGTTCCCACATCACGACATTAATCCTTGTTTTGAGCAAAGTGTAACTCTCATGGCTTGCCTGCAGTATTCCTCTCAATGTTGCTCTAATAGCAGTGTGGCACTTTGTCATCAAGCTACCATCATTTGGATAATCCATCGCTGCAATACATCATTTATGTGCTATTGTTTTGATGATGTATGAAAGTAATGCATCATTTCAGGACTTCCAGCAGAAATATCCCAGAGGCTGTCATGCTTTGTTTAAAAAAAAATAAAAGAGTTCTTTAGAAATGCAGAAAAGAGATTAGTTATTTATGGGAGCTGGAAAGAGGGGGGTGTTAGGGAAGTGGATGGAGGAGAGAGAATGTAATATAAAGATGCTTTGATTTCCAGGGGTACCTAAATCAATAGGAGTGCAGGTGTTTATTAAATCCTAGCATTAGGAAAGGGAATTTCTGTATTTCTTACTGTGTGCTTTCAGCCTAGTGCCCCTTTTCTCTTCTGTGTAACCACATAAGGGTGGTGAAAGCACTATTTGGACAAGGTTTCCACTGAGCTCAACACTGCTTCAGGATTGGAAGGAAAGCTGAGTTCCGCAGATAATAAGCTGTGAAAAATCTCAGTTGGACTTTAAATCAGCACTTAAAAATTTGGGCCTGCATTTCATTTGGTTATGGTATATTTATTAATTTATGTATTTCAATTCATTAAATCTGTTTATTTTCCTTTGAGTTGTTAATTCTCCTGATACCAAGGAAATTCTGAGTGTGGGGTTTGGTAGGAAGAACTTTTTGGTTTTCCACTTCATTACAACAAACTGGGGAGCTTTAAATTGCGACATGAGGAAGTGGTGCACACGAGATGAAGATACCTGCTCTCTCGGTTGCTCTGTAGGGCACTGCATATACAGGATGCTGGTGTTCTCATCACCACCCAGGTTGCCTTTCCATAAGAGCTTTCCTGCAGAATTCACTGCAGCTTCTGAATTCATTGCAGCTTTCTGCTGATGACTGGGGCAAAGTTAACATAGCATCTTTCAAGGGCCTTCCTCCTCCCCTTAGAGGTTAAGAGATGCTGCGGTAATGCCAAAATGTTGTCTCCAATTGTTTCCTTTCCATCCCCAGCTGCCTTCATCTGCTTGCTGATCTCCTCACCTGCTGCTTTCCTTTATATTCCTTGTTTTCTCTTGTCTCTTCAAACAGTGTAAACCTGAAAGCAATGCAAGTTAATCCTCACCTTGCACGTACACCCTCTAAACAAATCCCATTTGGAACAAGCAAAGCAATCCCTTCCTGAATGTTATCTCAGGGCTTCAGTCACTCTGTTTGGCTCCTGTACGTGATGTTGGTTCAGGTTTTGGCAGCCCAGTGAGTGTAGATTTCTGCTTACGATGATCCCTGCAAGGAGCAGTGGTTGGCATATAGTCATGCAGAGCAGGAGTAATTTTTCTGGCATCCATCTCTTCCTGATCCTTCAGGTGACACCAACACTCCTCATAGGTTCTGGAAAGTGCTAGTACAAGAAGGTGTAGGCTTACAAGAGTAAGCACAAATTTTGGACACTGTTCAAGGGTTGTGGCTTAATTGTCCTCTGAATATGCAATATGAACATGCAGAATAAAGCTGAGGAACACAGAGTTTGGCAAAAGGTGATGACTCAGTTAAATTTTCATTTCTCTAAACACAGGAACTGGCACCAAGAAGAGAGTGACTAAGCAGAAAATTACTCTTTCTGTGGTGATTTAAGTATCTCTGCATTGCCTACAAAAAAAAAAAAAAAAAAAAAAAAAAAGGAAAGAAGTGTTTTTCTGTTGTTGTTTAATTTAAAAAAAGTGAGGAAACACTTAAGGAATGGCTTTTGAGCAAAACAATAAGCTGAGCTGCAATCAAGCTCCTCTAATTGGATTCTTTCAGAGTAATATTTACCATTGCTGGTACCATTGCAACATGTTACAATGTAATTATGGAACCCAAGAAATAAAGTGTTATTTTGAAATTGGACAGGCAATGCGTATTTTGGGAGGCGTTAAGGGTCAGGATTTCTGTACATGCACATCAGCTCAGCTCACTCCATCACGTTTCCAGGTGGTCTTGGAGCAGTCAGCCCTTGTAACTAATGCCTGTGAGTCCAATTTGAGCCATTTTTGAGATGACTGTGGAACGTTGCTTGGGATTCTCAGTAATAAACAAAGATAAGCCCCTCAGCAGCCCCATTACAGATCTGTCTGGGGGACTTAATGGACTTGCTCTGGGCCATTGTATTTGTCCCAACTCGCTGCACTGGACTGGGTTGCACCGAGATGCAATGAATATTAAATACTCAGACAGCAAATTTGCTTCAGGTACCAAATGAAGGCCTAAAAGCGAAGGAAAGGGGGAAAGGAGAAAAGGGAAAAAACAAATCTGCTGTTTGTTTTCTTCCTAAATCTGTTCAGCACTTTATCATTTCCAATCTCTTTTCTTTCTCAGGATTGAAATCAAATTCTTTGCTCTTTACTGATAGGTGTCCTTAACATCTGCTTTCCTCTTGATTCCATTTACTGGACGTGAAGAATTGGTATTTAACAGATACATCTAGGGTTTTCTTTATCTTAGTTGTTTTAGTCTCACCTAACAATGAAAGAAGGGAGTAAAGAGTAAATAGGAGTATATTTTCCTTTTAAAATACTGAATATTTCCAAAACAATTTTAGACCAAGTGGCTGGGATTGTTTCCCTTCAAATCCATTCTGCAGACTACTGCTGAAGATTATAAATGACATCTAATTTTTTATCCCCAGTTGGACTACAGGGAATGAACACAAGGATAATTAACACTGTATGAATCCATTTACCCGGAAGAATGACATCATGGAAATGAGGATAAAACACGGGGGGTTGCTTCTTTTTTAACAAATTACTCAGGAAACCACATTAACCATTCTAATTTTTGTTGATTAATTTAGAAATTACTTCCTTTAAAAAGATATATTTAATAGAAGGTGAAAGTTGGGGTTTCTAGAGTAATTAGAATTAAAAATAAGATGGGCAGTCATTTATTTTTGGCATAGGAAGCTGTTTTGTTAACACTTCTCCTAGCATGCTAAGGACACTATTTTTTTTGCAAATCTTCCCACAAAACTTTCCAAATGGATTAGTTGTAGGCAGGTGCGGATGCGTGGGGCTCCAGGCCAAGCTGGACTCAAGCCTGGCTCAGGACATGCTGGATTAAAATGGGTTTGTGTCCAACAGTGTAAATGAAAAATATATGGTCACTGAGTTTTGGCATACTTGAGTTGCTCTTTCAGGTTGGATGTTAGGAAGAATTTCTTCTCAGAAACAGTGGTGATACATTGGCACAGGCTGCCCAGAGATGTGGTGGAGTGACCATCCCTGGACGTGCTCAAGAACCATGGAGATGTGGCACTGAGGGACGTGATCAGTGAACATGGTTGGGATGGGCTGGGGTTGGATTTGGTGATTTTGGAGGTCTTTTCCAATCTTAATGATTCCATGATTCAAATGGCTGTATGGGACTAGAAAAGGAAAGCAAACTTCTAGCTCATGACCATGACTTGCACGTGGCAAATGATAGCAGAAAGAATCTGAGGCCAAACCTTGTTTTCATTGTGTTTTGGAGCAGCTGGCTGTTTAATGGTAAATGCTAAGAGATCAGCTGTTGCTTCTCTTTTTCCCCTTCACTTTCACTAGAAATTCCATTTGTAACAAAAATGGAATATGTATGCGTTGTTTAGTGTGCATTAATCTGAACTATTTCATGATAGGGCTTTGTATTCAGGTTCATGGGAAATGAATTTTATTCTTTCTTCCTCTGTAAAACATGAAATAAAGCCTATAAGGAGACAATGCAACAGTCGGACCTCCTACATAATGCAGGTCAGGAGATTACAGCTAATAAGTTCATACTGCAAGTGTTAATTATCATGTCTTTGAGGAATGAGGGGGGAAAGAGGGAAATCTAATCCAGCTCCTTAAAAACAAAGAAACAAACAAAAAAACCAAAAACAACCAGCCAAATTTGCGTTAAACTGGGATAGGAAATTTCTCTGAAATGTGAATTTTTATCTGCCATGAATGAGAAGAGTCAAAGTTTGAGGACTAAATGAAAAAGGAAAACAAACATTTATTTAATGATTTTTTCTTCCATCAAGAAAACTCTGCTTTAAATAGGTTGGTTCTTTAATGACTATTTTGAATTACTTGAAAAAGCCTCTGCATAATGAAATCTTTTTAATATACAGTATGAATGGCTCTGTTATCATATGTATTTCCAATTTTGTAATTAAGCGCCTTAAAAAAAACCAAACCTGCTCACAGTGAAAGTGTCAGTGCTTTCCTGAAGACTCTTAATTTCAATAGCTTTTGGTGCTCTATTCGTGAAGAATATTAAAAGGCACTTTGTCATCTAGGAAAATGTATGCAAGGAGTTCAAAGGAGAGATGAGGAATAGCAGTCAGAAATGCCAGCTCACAGAAGAATGATTTAAGTTTCCAAGACTTGCTTCAAAAACAGCAAAATATGTATATGTTAATATAATTTCAGATAATTATCTTCCATTAGCTAATTTGGAGCTCAGTAATTAGAAGGCTAAGAACTCAAAACCACTGTATATTTTATCTGGAACAATCTGGTCTGGAAATTATATTCCTTTACTTTGTACCATGTCCAGTACTCTCATTTGCCTTGGAGGAGCCTGGCTGTATGATTTGGACTTGCTGTGATTTTTCTAGGTGTGTGTCTAAGATTGGTATGTTCGTTTGTTTGTGGGTTTTTTTTTTTGTTTGTTTGTTTTTGTTTTTTTTTTATTTTTTTAAAATTATTTTTAGTTCACTTCCCAGACAAATGTTAAACAGATGCTGATTTGAATGGTAGCCTGGTATATTAATTACTGCACATAATGAATCCCAGAAAATGTAATGAAGGACTAATTGATATCAATAAAAGTAACACTGAGAAATGCCTTCTTCTATAATGTGAGCAGTATTCTGTATTGCATAAGCAAGAGAAAAAAAAATGTTTTCCATGGGGAATACATTGCCATTTAATTTTCTCGTGGAAGAAAATCTTTAGCTGCGTGCTAAATAAATGAGATAGTGCACAGATGAAGTACAGGTGTTCATCATCCTTGCTGGCTGTTTGCATTCAGTTTTATTGATTGCTCCCCAGGACTATTAGCTTTAAGCCCAGGAGAATTTGAGATGTGATAATGTGATATTGAAATTAATGGTGGTGGCAGCTTGGCTGCTGTGTTTCTTTCCTACTATAAGATAGCTGCCCTGGGACAGTGCCCTGATTTTTGGTCCCAGCTGGAACCTTCCTAATGACTTCTGGGTTTCAGATCATAGGAGGAGGATTAAACTGGATGGACAACATCTCAAGATGTCAAGAGTTCAGTTGGCAGAGTTAGGATGTTCAATGGCTCATCCAACTGCTGTTTACCTCCTTCCTCTTTCCCAAGAGCTCAAGGTTTCAATTCCTCATGGAGAAGATGGAAATGACTGAAATGGAGGTGACAAGAGTGAGGAAAATAAGAGAAAAATGTTTCTCAGGCTTTCCCCTGTCTCACCTTTATTTCTCTCCAGCACCCTCTTGTTTTCATACCTATTTTCATCACTTTGCCAAAACGTCTTTTCTCCAAACATATCCGGCTGCCTGGTCTTTCTTGCATCAATTTCTTGTGCTCGTCAGACACTTCTCCTGGGATCTGCTAATAGCTTAAGCATGAGTTATCAAGGTCAATGTAAAAATAATGCTGCACTCTGATGTAGAATTTCTTGTTTTTCCTAGCGGCACTAATGAAGGCTCACTTACAATAACACTGCCTTATCTGCCTTTTGCTGACACTGTATATTTCAGTTTGGGGAAATGTTTTTGACATGTTCTTTATTTCATTTACTTTAGGCTCTCTGGGTAAATCTTTCTTGCTCCATCCCCGACAAGTTTCCCTTGGAGGTCCATTAGCCCTGACGACCGTTCCTTCTCTGCCATGCTGTCCTCCAGCACAATTTCACTGCACTCTTCAGTTTACTTCCATGCTCTGAATCTTATAACACAAGCAAACTACCACAACAAAACCAAAAAACACCACCTTGGTGATATTTCAGATGAGGATTGCTAAGAAACAGAACTGCAAAGACATGCAGGGAATCTCTGGGTGTGAAGAATGCATTTGGCAAACTCTGTGTTTTTCTATTTATCCCAATAAGATTTTACATCTCACCACTAATTAGATCTTTTTTCTCCCTGAAACCAATCCAAAGCTTACTCAAGGAGTGGATTTTTATGCTAGTCTCCTTTTGTATTTCTCCAGATTGCCTTTCCCCCCAGCCCATCCCCGCTATGGAGTACACAAAGTCTCGAGCAGACTATTTCACTTTATTTAATTTATTATTGACTGTCCTTCAGTGAGAAACCCTCTGTACTCCTATCCACCCTTCTGCCACTGTCCTAGTCCATAACCTCCCCTTTCCTTGGTCTGCTTAATTTACTGCTGTGACAGATTCAGGGCAGAGATAGTCACATAGGATGTGTGCATCAGACCAAGGTTCCAGGGCTGTGGTTGAAATTTTTAGTGGTGTCCGTAATTCACATCCAAGTAATGACTGGCTGAGAAATGGAGATTGGAAACAACAAAAAAATCATGCACACTTTTTCCTTTTATTTTTTCTTCTCTCCTAGATCAGAGTTGCAGAAGAAATACGCATTTGTACGTAGGTAAGGACCTGTTTGCATGGGTAGTAATTTCAATGCTCATATTCGTACCCTTGCTCAATGATGCAGATAACTAATTTAGCAAAAGGCATGATACCCAGAAATGGTTATTTGGTAGCCTTATAGATGTGAAAAATGCTCAGTATTTGCTTCTCTAATTTTATCTGTAGCCTTCAGCTACAGGAGAATTATTAATAAGCTCTATGTTGTGTATCTGCAGATGTTCCAAGATCTCTTCATGACGAGTTATATAGCATACTAAATTTTCATGCAGACATTCTCTCCTCCAAAAAGGTATAAAATAAGAAAACTTGGATAAATCCACCAAGGCAACTGGAGGAATATGGTTATTTTAGGCAATAACTTCAATAGAATGGGCATGTACAGGGTAATAAACGTCCTCTCAACTTTACAAAGAGCCTGGCAAGGGTCACAGCACACGGTGTTTATTACTGTAAGAGTCATTAGTGCTGAAAAGACAGATTTCTAGGCATTTGGATTGTCACTATCAAATGTCATCTTTGATATAAAAATGTAAATTTTGCATGTATCTGTCGACTCTTTGTTATAATTTAATTATCAGAACGAGTGCTTTTTCATCTAGAGGATGCTGCTCTCAGCAAATTGGAAAGGGAGGTAATTAGCAACTGCCAATTTTCCAACGATCAGAGATTGTTGCAGTTTGTTGCGTTAACAGATACCTGGAGTGACCTGTTAAGTGACCTTGAAGGGACCAGTGGCATTAGCCAAAAAACCTACATAACATTGGAATTTTTCCCACTTCAAGCTTAGCCAATGAGTTAACAATTAGCCCAGCCTTGTAAAATCTGAGCAGCGCTGGAGAATAAGTGGCAAAAATGTTCAAATCTTTCAATTGATTCCACGTAAAATCTGTGGGGACTCTTGTGTCTATCAACTATTTGGCTATATTCTACTAGGTTTAGGTTGTAAACTTCAAAAAGCTGCTATGAAACATGCTTTGATAAGTTTTCAGAGCCCTATACATCATCAAGGCTGCAAACCCATGCCTTTATTACATCTTTTAAATCTTGGAGCATGCCACAAGACTACTTACTTATCAGTCTCTCGTTGCTGGATTTGTATTTCCTAGGTAGTGAAATAATTAAGAACTGACTTATATTACCCACTTTTAGAACGGAAAGAGAAAAAAAAATAGAGGAAAATTTTATGATTTTCCCCTTTTATTTACCTGCAAAAGCTGCAGGGAAAGGTGATGTAGGTCGTGTTTTTTCTTGCTAATACAGTCTTAAGACACGCACCAATTTAAATGGCTGAGAGACTTCTGAAGCTCAAGTATTTGTCAGGCAGGTGTACAAGGAAGAAAAAAATTCCTTAATTTATATGTGTGTTACTCTGACACTTGCAGAGGATTATGCTAACAAAATGGTTTATGGAAATGAAGCCAAACAACTGGTAATAAAAGCTTTATGCATAGAAGTGCGTAAGTGGCACCTGGCAGAAGCTGACAAAGTATAATAAATATTTGACATGTCCTGTAAATATGAGACACTCGGTCAAAATCCATTTGAGTCACAAAGCACCTAGGGTATGATAAAGTTTAATAGCACCATTTCAATTTCACCCATTTGCTTACGATGTCCTACTATTAGGATCTTTCAGCTACAGATTTTTGAGCTCTAAATTTCACCATGTAAAGCACAGAACATCAGAAAGTATCCAAGGCCTGGCTCTCTTTAATGTGAAAGATAGATTTAATCTTCCGGTGTTTATAATTTTCCATCCTTTTCACACAGCTACAACTTGGGCTGAAAGCTTTCTGGTGAATCTGTAGGCTGGAATGGAGGGAAAAGTTGTAAGGATTGAGCATTGGTTGTGCAGCTGAAAAAGGGGTGGAAAAAAAGAGTGGGCATCAAGAAAGGTTTGAAACGAAGCTTAAAAAAAGACAAATGGAGAGAATGCTAAGGTGATGCATTGCTTGGTTGCATTGCACCAGACCATGGGTGCCCAACCTTTTGGCTTGCCTGAACCACATTAAGTGAAGAGGAATTGTCTTGGGTTGCATATAAAATATATATTACAGTTAATGTATATAAGCAACAAGATGTATCTTTTTAATGTATTTTTATTAAAACATCAGAAAAAAGAACAATAAAAACTAACTAGTGGGATATTTGACCTTGTTTTTGTCAAACTAACACATCAGACTGGTTTGATGGCAGTGGTTGTGTTTCTTGGTGAGTAGAGAACAGATAACTTGATACCTGTCTTGAAGATGCTGGAAATCACAAAATTGGTCAGCATTGCTCGAGTATTCTGGATGTTTCTTCCAAAGTGAATGTGTTGGCTTATTAAATTATTTTCTGAAATAACACAAGCCCATAAGAAAAATTACATGTCTGCTTAATAACAATATATGCATGTCTTCACAGGCACACATGTCTAGGTGAGGTGAAATACTATTATTGGCAATCACAGTGTTTTATCTGTCAAGCAGCACAAGTGTGTGTAACGTGTAATACACATGAATTTTGATTCATCTGAGTGTGTGTGGGAAGCAGAATTAGCATTGTGTTCCACCACCCCCTCCATGGTGTTCTGCTGTTGCCTATGCAGGCTGCACTCGATCAACATGCAATCAACCCATGGAAAATACTGCTCAAAGTCATAATAAGATTAAAAGTTTGTGACCAAGTGGGGCTGCATTACTAGCTGTCCTGGGCCACATGTGGCCTGTGGGTTGGACGCACTTGGTTTAGTGGTAGAGCTGGCACTGCTAGGTTAATGGTTGGACTTGGTAACCTTAGAAATCTTTTCCAACCCAAATAATGTCACCAGGCAACAGGTTATAGAATCACTGAATCATAGAATCGTTAAATTTGGAAGGAACCTCTGAAGGCTACCCTGTCCAACTCCCCTGCAATGAATAGGGAATCCACAGCTAGATCAGGTCACTCTGGGCCTTATCCAGCCTTGCCTTGATAATCTCCAGGAATGGGGAATCCACTCCATCATGAGCAACTCGTTCCAGTGCCTCACCACACTCACTGTGAAAGATTTTTTCCTTATATCTAACCTAAATCTATCCTCTTTGAGCTTGAAACCATTTCCCCTTGTTCTATCACTACAGACCCTGCTACAAACTATCCCCTTCTTTCCCTTTAGATATTGAAAGGTGCTATCAGGTCATCTTGGAGACTTCTCTTCTCCAGGCTGAAGAGCCTCAGCTCTCCTCTGCTAGTACCTGCTGCTTGCTGCTCCCTGGAGCTATTTAAGACATGAAGATGTGGTGCTTAGGTACATGGTTTAATGCATGGCTGTCCAAACTCTTGGCTTGCCTGGGTCACACTGAGTGAAGAGGAAACGTATTGGGCTACACGTTAAATGTAAAATACATTTTACATATGTAAGCTATGAAAGTTATATTTTAATTTATTTTTTTATTAAAACAGTAAAAAAAGAGAGCAACAAAAGCATAAAACTAGTGGGATATTTGATCTTGTTTTGTGAAACCAATGCACGGGTTGGTTCAATGGCAGTGGCTGCATTTCTTACAGAGGTCTCAAGGCATCAGAGATTTTTGATGAAATTTTACTCTTCTTCATTCTGTCTGTGCAAATAAGTTTTGTTGCTTATATACATTAACTATATTACATATGGTGGCTGCTCTGGAAATAATGCCTCCTGTTTTATGATATCGGCCCACAACTTCAGAGGCAGATGTTGGTGACATGGCTGTAGAGGTTGAACCTTCCACCAGTATTCCATCGCATTTTGTTGCTGTGTGACTGATAGCAGCAGAGGGGCAGTCTGACAGAATGGCATGTGAGCTGGAAGTGAGAATGAAGCAAAATACAGCTGAATTCCTCCATATGGAAAAATCAGCAGCCATTGATATTCATCAATGATTGTTGGGTTTTTATGGATACTGAACAGTGAATGTGAGTACAGTGAGACAGTAGGTGGTATGTTTCAGCATACATACATAATGATGGTGACTATATTAAAAAATAGTGCTTTGTAGATGAAAATCTGTTCTATCAGATACTGTTATTGCACTCTTTGTCTTGGTTGTAGTTTCCATGGAAATAGACATTACTTTCTGAGCAACCTATTTATATTATGTGTGCCCAGGACAATTCCTCTTCACTCAGTGTGGCCCAACAAGCCAAAGCGTTGGACACCCATGCAATAACAACTGGGATTAGTCAGCTGCTTCTCTTCTAGAGAAAGCTGAGGTCAGCTCCCAAGACATTCACGTGGACGGGAAGCTCAAATAGGAGCAGCATGGGATGTAGGTTAGGAGCACCTTGTGCAGGGAGCACAAGAAAAGGGGGATGCAGGAGCTGCTTCATGTCATTTGGGTGGGAAGATGATGGATATTGAAGTAAGAAATGAGTCTGTGTTGCAGGGGACAGAAATACAGATGTTGATGTGCTTCTCTGTAGAGAAAATGGTTTATGAAGGGAAAAGCAAAGTCAGAGGTGAGTTCTGGTGCCATGTGAGTGTTGCACTTTGACAGTATTCTTGTTTACCTTTGGAAATTCCTCCAACTGTAAGAAAAAATTCTTGCAAGCCTTCTGTACCTGTGCTAGCAGGTACTGAAGGGTAGCAAGAGCTTTGTGCTAAATCCTGCACTGACTGCTTCTGAATTAATTTTGTGTTCTGTTCCCATTGCTTTCTTCAGTTAAGCATTTACTTATGCCTCTAGCTGTTGTAAAACACAGATTGTGCTCCCCATCTGGGGTCATTATTTTAGGGGAAACCTGCAATAAAATGCAGATAATGTCAAGGAGGACAGTTTCAAGTATGTATACAACTTTTATCTCTTTTTTGATGTCTAGAGGCCTGTTCCATGTGAAAACTAATGTGAAGAAGGGCAGGAATCCCACCTACAGATAGAGCACCGACCTGACATCTCATCTTTTAGTGGCCTACAGGGAAACTTTGCTTGCTTGCTTTTAGTCATGCAGTTATTTTCCCTCTCTTCTGGCTCAAATATTCACACAGCAATAATAAAATTTTTCTTTAGATTAGCAGTGAGAAGAAGTAGGAGCATAATCTGATTTATGAGCTGGTGACACTGCTGGGGTAGTGCTGTAGATGGTGGAATTATATAGGAGCAGGAGCTGGCTCAGTGCTGTTTAATTTGGCCTCATAAAAGCAGGTTGGTTATTCTGGGCATGTATGTAGTCCTGCACAATTAGATATATGTTTGCCCTGTTGTGTTTGCAAAATAACCGAGTGAGGTTTAAATTCTTTCTGCCACAGAAGCTCATTGCCAATATAACTAAGCTGAATTCAAGGCACAGTTTTTAATGAAGTCCACAGGCCTGATCATTTTTAGTTGACCATTAGGAGCTCTGTCCCGGTTTGGTTTCCAGCAGATGGTTGTCCAAGCTGCAAAACCCACCATTACAATTGGCACTAATTGGGCCCCTTGTTGCAGTCATAATGTGGTTTCCAATTCTTCAGTGGCCCAGGCATTTGAACCCCTCTCTAGGCAAATGCTCATTAGCCTCAGATGGTATTTGCTCTGAGCTTTGGGACTCATTCAGCATAGAAACTTAGATGAATGGTTAAGTAGTGCAGTGGAAAGGAAGAAATGTTTATGTAACCTCCCTCCTTGGAAAGCAAAATGACAGTGTCTCTGCCTTTAATGACATTTCTACAAATACTGAGCTTGTGTGTCAACACAAAGGGATGTTTTCCTGGCAGTATCCCATCTGTTTTGCTGCTTTGCACTATGAAGCAGCTGGGAATCTGTATGAGAAGGGAAGCTGAATGTGTAACATAATCACTTCCATTTTCCTGTCTTATCCACTTGCCCCATAAAGAAAAGAAAGTTGATAAGCTCTAAGTTTAGCAGTTTGTTATCAGTGCGTATAGAATTTAGAGACATGGTTTAGTGGGCAATATTGATGGTAGGTAGACGGTTGGATTAGTTGATCTTAGAGGTCTTTTCCAACTTTAATGATTCTATGATTCTACGAATTAGGCCCATGCTGTGTTGTGCAGTGAGATCTTGGCCTAATTCAAAATTTCAGTTGCCTTGAATTTCTTAGACTCATAGAATCATAGGATCACCAAGGTTGGAAAAGACCTTGAAGATCATCTAGTCCAACTGTCCACCTACCCCCAATATTTCCCCACTACACCATGTCTCTTAGTACAACATCTAAATGTTTCTTGAATACCTCCACGGACAGTGACTCAAACATCTCCCTGGGCAGCCTGTTCCAGTGTCTGACCACTCTTCCATTTCTTCCTTAATACTTGAGAAATGTCTACTCTCTTGTAATATAAGAGCTGCAGAGTAAATGTTCCCCTCTGATGTTGAATCTACTTTTGTCTTTCTCAATATTATAACTTCTGTTAATTCCTTTGGTTCCCATGCTCCTTATTCTAGCAGATTTTGCATGTATAAGGGAAAAAAACAGTTTTCTGCAGTTTCAGTTTTAAGTCAATGGCAGATCTATTGGTGTTTTCCAGCAGTATGTAGCATACTTTTATTTATATTTGTGATCAAATTCTGGCCAAGCACCTGGTAACTGAATGGATATTTGAGCAGATAAATGTCTCCCTTGCCTAGAAAGAGAAATAGTACTGGAAAGAGATTAGATTTATCTGAATTTGTACATGATTTATATGATATGTTCATGTTTTTTTCTTCTATGCAATCTAGAGATTTAGAATTGACAAAAGATGTGCAAGATACTCTTTGTAAGAAATAATTAGTCCGTATTTCTAGGTCTTGATGATTAATAGGTCATGAATCATGTCACAGGTGATTTTACATTGCATATTAAGTACTTATCAGCCATTTATTTTTAAAAAGTGTCAGCAATTTATACACAGGAATGGGTGATGGGTAGGAAAATATCTGCTAATCTATTTTCAAGCCAATGAATGCTTTTGAAAATTCCATCTCAAAAGTGATTTAATCTTTAAAAGCCTATGTAATTTTCATTAAGGGAAAAAGCAGAAGTACAGACAGATCTGCAAGCTGTCAGCAGAGCTGAGTTTGTACTTCTGAATAAGGTTCCCTGGGGATAGGATGTACAAGAAAGAGGAAAGGACATTGGAAACGATTCTTTTCCATCCAGACAGTTGATGTGGGAGGGCTATGAAATCATCAGTATGAATTTAGAAAAGAAATGGAGATGAAGCATTAGCTGGAGAAACAAACGTGGGCAGGTTTTTTTTGTTTGTTTCATTTTTTATTTATTGATAGAACTAATGCATCTGTTATAAGGAGGCAGAGAAGGGTGCGCACTGGGACAAGGAGAAGAACAAGTCAGAAGAGAAGAGACATCTCTGGGAGATGGTGTGAAATCACTGAGGATGTGAAGGCAGGAGGATATTCCCCAGGCTTTGGTAGAGGAGAAATGCACCAGGATGGCAATAGAGCCCAAAGAGAGCAAGCTGAGTGGCTGTCAGTTGTCTTCTGGAAAAGGAAAATAAAAATCCAACCCCTGGTATGAAACACACTGAGATGGAGAGTGGGAGAGGGGAAGGTCTGCAGGGTAAGCGATGAGGAGGAAGAATGCTCAGTAACTCACTGAAGGGTTATTTATTCTAAGGCCCCATAGGGTAATTCTGAGAAGGTTAATTAAGAGCTGAGCTGCTGGGCACTGTTCAAGCTGGAACTGACAAGAGACTCAAGTAATACAAGCTTAGTTTAGAACAGGTCTCAAAGTCCAACAGCTGGTTTTCTATTTGTCCTTGGCTCTTTTCCTTACTCTCTTTTCCAGCTGCTTGCTTTTTGACTGCATTTTCTTCCCAACTTTGCCTCTAAAAGCAAACCCAATTAATACTGTGACGTGTTTACAAACACAAAACCTCATTGCCTACTTCCCAGCAATCCCACAGGATCCTCACTTCGTGCTCCGCGTCCAGGCTGACACCATGATGTCTTGCTGTGTGCTGCATTGCCATGGAGATTTGGATTTCCATGGCAACTTATACCTTTTTGGATGCTGCAGTGAAGACTGAATAAAAGGGCTTTTGCAGAAGTGAAATAGCAAAATTTAGAGATCCTAATATTTAAACATCATATGGAAGTTTGAAAAGAAGTTTCTCATGTGGCATTTTCCTTTGCTTTGAATATAGCAAATACATTAGATGCTTAAATAAATGGAGTTTTCTTAGGTTGAGTAATAGTAAATAATCTCTTGACCAGACTTTCATACAGAGATTGGGAAAGTAAAGAAAAAGGATATTTTATTCAAAAAGAAAAGTATATGGGAACATCCACTGCAGAGCAGCTGTCACTGTCCTACTTTGAGCCGTCAGAGTTCAAGTGCTACCAGTTCAAGACTGTCCCCTTAATTTTTAAAGCTATCAAATGGGCTCACGAAGTAGACGAAGACGTTTTATCATGGTGGGAGGGAACTACATGTGGTCTTTTGGTGAGAAAACAGCAGCAGATCCAAGCCAAGGAAAACCAAAATTACAAATGAAACCCCACTTACTGTATGCTTTTTAAAAAGAGATCAATTATGCAGGAAAATATAACTGGATTGATCATCAAAATCTTTTCTTTGTTACATTTAGATTAACTTTCCTCAGATAAGAAAATCCATTTTGATGTGTTTTGCCAGTTCTAAATGACATTTTAAAATATCAATAAGATACAGACTTTATGCAAAATCAGTTTTCCGCCAATACTCTGTGTTTGAGAATTTTTCGATGTTAATCTATGACTTTATTTTTCCTATAAAAGTTCACGTGTAGAATGCAGCTGGTGGTGTTGTGAGCTGTGTGGTCCTGAATCTATATGGAGCTTTTTTCGTGCCTTTAGTAAAAATGAATAAATAAAAATGAAATTATACATATGAGATTTTCAGCACTAACTCTCTTTGTGAGAGGTGGAGTTCTGCTATGAAGTAAGATTTCTTTTGCGCACTGGTAGGCATGGATTTTATTTTATTTTACTTTTTTGAGGATCTGGGTAGAAAACATAAATTTCCTCTCATTCAGTCAGGAGGGGATCCTCTCTGCAAACATTTTAACTGGCAGATTAGCGAGCTGAAGCATATCACATATAATTGCAACTGATCACAAATGCATAATCATCACTACAACAGATGCAACAATGCGTTTGGTGGGGGTGGATGAATCTCCTGAGATGCAAGAATTGAATCTTGAGGGGGAAATAACATTTCCAAGGAAAAAGACTGCAGTAATGGAAAAGCTCTTGCATGCTCTGCTGGGTGAGCGGCCGCTCTCAACTCTTGAGGCACTTTTGCACTTTGACAGTAAGACACAGCTGGACAGAATAGAGGTGACTTGGCTTTGCTCTCCATTAGTGTAGCACTAGGTTTGTTTTCTCTTTGCTCTTCTCTCTGCTGTTTTTATCTTTTTCTTCCTCACTTCCTCATTGGTTTGTAGGATCACATCTCACCAGCTGCTTGCATATCTAGTTCTGATCATTCACGGGGTCATACAAAATGGCACCATTAGCTCAAAAATCTTCTTTAACCCACCAGACAATTTTTTAAAGTGGTTACTGCCCTTTGTTGATTTACCACTGTTAGCCCTCTGAGCATACTGCTGAATCACCTGGGCTCTGCTTAATTGCCAGATTTGCCAAAGGAAAACGTGTATTGGGAAATCAGGGAGACAGCAGTGCAGAAGTGAGGAGGAGTTCTCCCTGGGTCCAGTCTGCATGTTGAAAAAAGTTTGCTATACACTGACACTTGCTGTAGTCATTTCAATTTAGCATATTCAAGCTATTGGAGATTTATGAAAGCGTACAAAATTTAGAAATCTTTAGCACCTAACTCTGCGGAACTGCAGTTGCTTAGCAAATGCTGTGCTGTGCCCTTTGGACACCAATCACAAGACAGCAGTGAGCTGCTAGAAATGAGTTCATCTGAAAAAAAAAAAAAAAAAAAGGGCAAAGAAAGGAGGAACCTCCCCCCACTAAGTCCAGAAATTACTGTACACTAAAACACATATTTCATTCCACTTTGAAAGATGTATTTCAAACCAATTCAGAAAGATTAAAGTTGGCAACTTTGCAATAAGATGATTTTCCTGTCTTTTAAGTTAATAGCATGATAGATTTAACTTGAGTCTTTGTAAAGTCAAACTCTTTTCTCTTTCCCTTTCAAGTGGTATTTTTTGAAAGGTACAATCAGTTGCTTTTGTTGCAGCCATCTCAACAAGTACTTTCTTGTGTGAGTTAAAATCAATGTCTGATATAATCTCTGTTGGAAGTCAGAAGTGGAGCTGTTGGTTGCAGCTACAGAGCGCAATTTTGTGAAGATTCTCTCTGGCAGCATTCCTCTCCAGATGTCTGAACTTCTGAAGTTTTATTCCCAAAATGGCTGCAGAAAAAAGCTCCATGGGCCTTGAGTTGCCACTGGGAAGTTTGCAGATGAGCATCTTATTTTGATGTCCTATTTGACTTTGCTATTTGTGTTTTATATATACTGCAGTGGTCAACCCAAGACTTTGTTGACCAGAATTTAGGGGTTTCCAAGTGGGAAGAAGATTGGTTGCATTTGTTTGTACTGATAGGAGATAACTCGCTGATTTGGGAAGCCAATTCAGAAGATGATGACTGTGTTTATTTGAAATAAAATCGGGGGGAAGACTATTTCAACAGGAATTGCTGTAGTATTTGACTTATTTAAGATACTTCCAAAGACATCTTCCAGCTTAGAAGCCCCCCAAGTTACTTATTAAAGGAGAAATAAAGTTGTGCTGTCTACTCATGGGATGTCCATAGATACACCATTATTTTAATAGTCATATTCTTCAGCTACAGTTCTAATAGACATTCAACGTGTAAAGTTGCGTGTTGTCGGATTATATAAGGGATTTGGATTGAGCTCATGAGGTGGGTTTGGCAGACTCTGGGCAATTCATATTCAGAAGTGTCTAACCAACAGCAAAATATCATGTCTAATGTTCAACCACATGGTCTGCTCTGCAATTAATGGAAGGGCAGAAGGCCATCATAGTTGCTTGGCAGAAAAATGGAGCCTGATTCCTTTAATCAAGTTTGGGACTCGGTGGGAAGGGTCATCTTCTGAGCTTTTCAGTGAAGTCTTTACTGAGCTTACCTGGCATGCAGCTCATTTCTGCCTTTCTGAAATCCTTCTTTAACAAGTCAGTTCAATTCAAAATAAAACACCTGTCGAGGGTGAGAATATTTCAGGGATATTTGTGAAAGAAATATTGTGGCTCCTCAGATGCTTGATTTTCGCCTACAGCCTGGACATAAAAACTACATTGGTGAAATTAGCTTGGCCAAAAAGAGCAAACAAAATAAATAGATATATTACAATATGTAAACAATTACACGATGACATTTGGCTTTAGGTTAATTTCTCTGCCTGCTCTGGAAAATTGCCATCTGTAAGCAAACATATTGACTAAATTGTTTTCAATGATATAGAAAAAAGAGCTAAAGAACTAACATCTTAGATAATGACATCAGCTTTATTATGGAGTTATGTTAACTTAAATGGCAGGTGGAGAAGTAAAATTCATCCCCTATGCTAAGCTCTACTGCATAAATAATTCATTTTTTTTGATATATTGATTTTCTGTGGATTACTTGCCAAGAAGATGCTAACATCAGCTTATTCGAAATAATACATGGTATTAGAGGAGGAAACCAACATCAATATTCCAGCACTTTGCAGACCACAACCAGCATTAAGTCGTAACTCAGATTTGTTGTTACATGCTTGCCATTCAGGAAAGCCATTTTACTCCTCAGGCAATGGGCATTAAATCCCAAATATTTATGTCTAAGCCAGAAGGATGTTTAAAGTCATTCTGTTTCTGTTTATGCTGGGTCTATAGGTGTGAAGTGGAAGCAGGAAGGATGCTGGTGCCATGTTGAGTAGGTTATGCTGAGTGTGTTTTGTTTGAGAGGTTTGAGGTGAAGAGGTCTGTACGTACTTTCCGCTTGCTGCAAGAACTAAAGCAACTGCACTGTTATTACCATTGATGGCATGAAGGAGGAATGCTTTTATGGCTGAGATGTAGATGAGAAGAAACACCCATTAGCATCAGTTTCAAGCAGGTTGACCTCAAAAACAAAGCAATAAAAAGAAAACAATACAGAAGAAACAATAATTTGCTTAGCCATTTGCCTTCTTGATCTGCTTTGCACTTGTACATCTCCTGGCACAGTGTAGCCACAAACTGAAAAGACATATGTCGAAGTAATAGCCCAGAAAGATAATAGTTTTTGAATTCAACATAACTCCAATATTCCAATCTCCTACAAAATTCTTAATTTAAAGAGGGAGAATAGTCCCATCTTACTGCAAGAATTCTGTTCCAAAGCCTAGGGCAGAAATTTTATTTTTGAGAAATGAGACTATACAGAATTAACTCATAAGGATAGATGTTGTATGATATTTCAGCCCAATGCTGATCAGGATGGTTAAGCATTAGCTGCGATAAACAATGCTTTGTATATAAGTGAAAACCCATCAGGAAGAATAGCTTTACAAGGTTTCCTCTCGTTCTGCTGTACCAGACATTCAGCTATTGTCTGTGACTTTTTGCCCCATTCCATTCCCAGTATTTAAAGAAAAGAAGAGCGAATTGCCATTTTTGGATCATCAGCAATGAAGCACTGAATTTTATAACAGAAGAAAAAAAAAGAAATCATCTGCTGGAGTGCAGTAACTGAGCCGTAGCCTGCTCACTGATGCTTGGTAAATTGTATAATGGTTTTCAGCTTCTCTTTCATTGCTACAGCTGTTGGCATCAATCTGTTTTTTGTGGTTTGATTAAAATAACGTTGGGGTTTTTTATAACTTGTCGATTGCCCGGTGTTGGATAACATCAGTGCATGCATTCTTTTTTTTCTAAGCCAAGTCAAGGTATCTACTTAAGAACAAATGACCAAAGTGGCTAGATAAATGATAAGGAAAGGGAGCAAAATGAAATTCTAGGACTTGAAAAAAATGTATGCAGAAAATGAGTGGTGAATGAAATTTGTGGAGGCTTTACACTTTTTCTAACCCATTTAGCTAACCTGACTTCATCTGCATGTGCAAGTTTCATGCTATTGAAAGGGAGGACAGCTTGCTGTGGCTTATTACAGTCTTCTCATCCATCCAAAGTTTGGGGGAGCACAGGAAAACGCGTGCAATCAGACACGGGCTCAGAAAAGTCACTGTTTTGTCTAGTGAAATTGTTTGAAAATCCAAAAAGCAATGCCGAAAAGCTGCAAACCTAGGAAATCAAGAGAGAATGGTGTTAGACTGAGACCAACTGTCACATGTTTGTTATGAGAAAATAATAAGCATTTCATAGGAAATGAGAATAAAGAACCAAACTCTCCCCTGAAGACTGGGATGTTGTTATTCTGTCTGGGTGGAAAGAAGTTTTTGTGTGTGTTGGGGGTGTCAGATTTAAATAGGCCAAAGTAGTGAAAGTTTGGCAAAAAAAGAAATACTGTTCCCTTTTTACATCTGGGGAGTTTTAGCACAGGCAGTGTGAAGAACTTACACAAACTCACACAGGAGCAGTCAGAATCCAAATTCAGATTTAGTTCCAATAAGCAGCTTTTATCACAAGATTATTTTTCTTCCTTTTATAACTTGTTGTTACTGCATGTTCATAAATAACCAATAGGCCTTTAAAAATTGAATCCCTCTATTTCTTCTTTTCCATTCTAATTCTAATCCTGGTTACATGGGCCAGTTTATTATCTCAAATATTTACTTTCCACTATAAATGGAAATCATTTTGTTCCCTTCTTCATGTTTCACAGTCATAATATCCTCTAACATTCCATTACCTCTTGGTACCTATGATAGATCCAAATCTTATGACGTTTCTCTTTTTGCTATAAATTAAATTGGTTGTGATGGGAAACCTAAGTAATGTGGTGTTCGTTTTTTTTTTTTTTTTGTTAATAAAGAATGAGTAAACTGGACTTTCTGAAATTGATTTCTAAATCATTTATCATGGTATGTAAATTAGTGAAAGAAAGCACAATGTAAGAACAGGAAAATAACAATTCAGTGTCATTCTGAATAGATTGGGTATTTATAAGGGTCTTGTTCATTAATTTTTGAGGACAGAAGCTGAGCTACTATTTGTTGGACAAACTCCTGTCTCTGTGTTAGTTACACTGCAGCCACTTGGGTAATCTCAAACTCTACTGCAAAGGGAAAAATGTCATGGCAAATTGAGCCAAATGATGCGTTAGGCATCAATGGAAATAAATAGATGATTTCAATTTATGCCAATTGTCCTAGAGAAAACACGTTTTCCTATGGTATGATTTCAAGGACTGTTCTGAACTATTCCAAATGAATGCAAAGCTTCTGTTGGAGTTCTGGTGTTTCAATCAGTTTCCACGTCAGTTTTTGTTGCTATCATATTTCACCAAAGCAGACGTATTGATCACAGAACAGAAACTATGGGTGATTCATCTTGAGTCACAGTTTCATACATCTGTTCTGTGTTTAAGTTTTATAATAAACATTTTGACACCAAGTGGTTGAGTAGACTGATAAATATCTAGCAGCTTCTCTGTATGCTAAATGTCATAAACTTAATGCACATCATAATTCATTGCTTACATATTACTTTGCTGCAAAAAATAGCAGTGTGGAATGGGTCGAAGTTCCTCGGTTTCTCTTGAGAACTTGCTGGAAAGTGACTTCTGATGCACAGCAGAGTGACAGGGGGGTGGAGAGCAGGTTTTTGGTGGGAGACAGAAGCTGCTTTGCAGGCAGGATCATTTTCATGTATTGATCACCGTGGATTCTGATTCAGGCTTGGAATTAAGGTGAAATATTGTTCTGGAATTTTCCATCTTACCTATGGATCTATGCACTGTTTCTTTCAACCTCAGTTCTCAGTGGCATATATCAGTGCTCATTGCTCACATTTAAGCCATGGCATTACAAATAAGCCTCCAGAGAACACCCATAAGAGACAGAGAGCTAGTAGATTTGTTTTGTTCTGCTCCTTTCTGTGATTTGAGTGGGGCAGATTTGGGAAGAACAGAGCTCTGTTTGTTGGGTGTGTGGGTGCTCAACAGCCATTTGGGCTGAAGGCAGGCAGGGGACAATAGCATTGCAGGAGCAGCTTGAAAGCTTTCATTCCTTTGAAAAGAGCAAGTTAGGAGAAAAAAAATCCAGCTTTGCAATATAAATAAATTATTTTTTCTGCTTTACTTCTGTTGTCAGAACGAAAAAATGACCTGTTTAATATCTTAATTGAAGATCTGGATGAGGGGATTTAGTGCATCTTCAGTAAGTTTGCAGATGACACCAAGTCAGGGGGAAGTGTTGATCTCCTGAGTGTAGGAAGGCCCTACGGAGGGATCTGTACAGGCTGATCAGTGAGCGGAGCCCAATGGGATGAGGTTCAACAAGACCAAGTGCTGGGCCCTGCACTTTGGTCACAACAGCCCCATGCATCACTGCAGGCTTGGGGCAGAGTGGCTGGAAGACTGTACAGAGGGAAAGAATCTTGGGGTGTGGGTCAATGCTTGGCTGAACGTGAGCCAGCAGTGTGCCCAGGTGGTCAAGATGCCCAGTGGCATCCTGGCTTGCATCAGCAATAGTGCAGCCAGCAGGAGCAGGAGGCAATCCTCCCTCTGTACTGGCACTGGTGAGGCCTCATCTTGAGTGCTAAGTCAGTGCTGGGCCCCTCACTACAAGATAGATATTGAGGCCCTGGAGTGTCCAGGAGGAAGACAACAAAGCTGTGACAAGTCTGGAGCACAAGTCTTATGGGGAACAGCTCAGGGAACTGGGATGGTTCAGTTTGGAGAGGAGGAGGCTTAGGGAAGATCTTCTCACTCTCTACAACTCTCCGAAAGAAGGTGGAGTGCCTGCCTCTGCTCCACATAACAGCGACAGAGTGAGAGGTGGTGGTCTCCAGTTGCACCAGGGGAGATTCAGGTTGGATATTAGGAAAATTTATTCACAGAAAGAGTGGTGATGCATTGCAAAGGCTGCCCAGAGAGATGGTGGAGTCACCGTCCCTGGAGGTGTTTGAGAACTGTGGAGATGAGACACTGAATGACATGGTGAGTGGGCATGATGGGGGTGGATTGGGCTTGGACTTGGGGATCCTAGAGGTCATTTCCTGCCTTAATGATTCTATTATATGATTCTATGATGATGTAAGCAGCGTGAGCTTACAATTTTCATTTATGTGTATTTCAGGAGATGGTTTGTCTCACCCTGGTGAGGCTGGGGACAGTTTGCATTAGTTCTCCTGTCCTGTCCAAAGCCTTTGACCCTGGGTGCCTCAGGATGGGCTACAGATGATGGCCACACAGTCAGTGCTGCCCCAGGCAAATGGCAGCTTTGATATCTGTAGGATCCAGCATTCAGCACAGATTAGTGGCTGCACAGCGTGACAGCATCTTGCAGTTGTGGGAAATCCTTAAGTCCACAGCATTATTGTGGTGGGTTTATGCTTATCCTACCTGGATGAGAATTTTTATTGTAGGTGCAGAAAAAAAAATGGAGAGCATAAATACCCAAAGAAAAAACTCCCAGAGATTGTGGCAAGACAGTAAGCCTATGTTTTTCCTTGGTAGGTTTCTGAAATTATGAAGCTTGTCTTTTGATGGCCTGATGCAGACACCTTTCACTAACAACAGTAATGAATACTGATTATTCATTCACTGAAAGAAATACCTAAAATTGTAATGCATACAGTAAGCAACACAGAATATGTCAGATATGAAACAAGAAGTAAGTTTAAACATGATTTTTTTAAAAACATTTGATTAACTTGATGCTCTATCATTGTTTTATGCTGGGTTCATTAAGTTACATACACAAATTAGTTGTTTTGCTTCATGCAGACTGTGTGTTTAATGAATATTCTAAAACGGTCTTTTATTAATGTGCTGCCTTAATTAGTGGGTAAAACAGCCTCCAAACACCTTTAAATTGTGTTAGTTCAAAGGCAGCATAAGAGAAGCAGAAGGTAACAGTGAATTTCTAATTCCCTTCAGAAAATAAAAATCCAAAGTAATGGCTGCAGCTATTTGCGTCAGACATAAAAATTGATATAACATGTGGTAAACCTCCTATTGGGTATTATTACGAATGATTGATTTCTCTCTCCCCCTACAGTTTAGATGGTGCAGTGCTTACTGTACAAACAACTCAGGAAAAGTCAACATGTTTTACAAGTAAATAATTTACAGCCGTTCTGTGGAATGCAGAATAATATTTTACAGTAAGTGACATTAATTAGGGGAGAAATATTCAAATGGTGAAAACTGGGTGATGACTGTTGCAAAGGAAATTTCTTTTCTCGCAGTCTAAATGCAAATCAGAAGCTTGGAGAGTCACATTGCTCTTGAGGGAGAAATGATTCCCATTAAGTACCTAGCTCCAAAATTATTGCAAGATTTTGGGAATGTGAGCCAAACTCAAGTCAGTAGCAGTCTCAACCACGGCATTTTTACACATATTTTTGATCTGTTTTAATCAGAGGTGAGATTTATCTCATGGCCTTGGGTCTTAATCCTGTAACACCGAAGGATGTGGCTATCCTCACCCATACAAGAAAACCAAGAGGCTTAGCAGGATTACTTCCGTAGGGCTGGATGTTTTTAAGGCCAATTCAGGCTACTCTGGTTTAATCCAGCTCATAAAATGCAGGCTGGAATCGCACTTGGTAATGCCTGAATTGATCCTTATAATAACTTCTGGCTGAGGTAAAGTGTGGGGTATTTCACAGACTTGAAGTGATGGATTATCTACCGCTTCCCATCCATCCTAGAAAAGCTGTAATATTAGCAAAGGAATCTCTGTCATTTATGGGTTTGTCTAATTTCATCCTCTCATTGGTGTGCTAATTACTGCAATTTAAAGAGTATTTTGATATTAAAAAATAATCTTACTTATTTAGATAGATCATGTATAATATTGTGTAAATTTTCAGTGGTTGGGTTTTTCTATTTTAAGCCTTATTCTTCTTCTGAACAGTGTCCAAGCACATGCACTAAACACTAAATCCAAATGTGTAGGTCAAGTCTCCTACCTACATATACCAGTGTAACTCTACCAGCTTGACAAGAGCTGGGTAGGGCTGCATAGCAGAGGTTTTGACCACCTCTCATGCCTGACCTACATGTAGGATGAAATGAGGGTACTGTTAGTCTGCCAGACTGTGTTAAACATCAGATATTTAAAAAGCGTTCTTTGCCTTTGATTTGAAACAAGCTTGACACCATTGTGTTGTTATTACCAGCGTGAATCTGCCAAGAGCTATTACCTGCAATTGGCTGCATGCAAGGAACACAGAAAAATAAAAATGTGGAATAAAAGGTGAGAAAGGAAAACACAAAACCTGTTGTCCAGAACATCTTGCACCTTGTATTCTTTCACCTCTGTAAAAAGTTCAACTCATATTTTGAGGAAAGTATGTAGATGTTCAGTAGGCATGGCGGTAATGGGTTGGTGGTTGGATGCGGTGATCTTGGTGGCCTTTTCTAACCTTAATGATTCCATGATGCAACATCAACTCAAAGCTAGAAGAAAATGCTCTCCAAGGGATGACGCCATCTCTTGTTTATATGTAGTGATAGTTTTGTGGACTGCTCTTCTTGTTCTCTGGTGGACATTGTTCTCACTATGCAAATCTTGCATGATTAAGCTCCAAGAGGAAGAAATTCCTTCCTCTCAATTCAGTTTTACACTGTTCTTTAAAGAGAGCTATTTGAACAATGAGACAGCCCCAGCCATTTGCATCTGCATTATTTCTATCCCTACTGGTGTCCATAGAACTTCTGTAATGGGGAGAGGACAACCCAGCTGGTATCTGAGTTGATGGTACAATGGCCTGGACATGTTTCACACACTAAGGTTGGTACCCCCTGATAAATTTGTTTGAGAAGTTAGTAGCATACGGATGTAAGATAAAAAATGTGCCAAATTCAATTTGTATAACTTCAATTTTCAGTATTCAGAACAGAAAAAATAGATACATAGCTTCCTTTTTATATGGAGATTTGTTTTATTTTGGAGTTAACCATAACATTAATCAAGCACTATTATATTCCAAGTCATCACTTAGAAAAATTGGGAATAAAGAGATTTTTCAAGACTTTCCCCCCTATACACTTTCATCAGCATATCAGTACTTAGAACAAAAGAAACACAATTATCTTTAATAAAACTAATGTGCCATTGATGTAGAAAAGAAGACTTTTTTCTCTTGGAATTGGGAGGCATATGGATGACATATATAATTTTATTACAAAAATCGTGTCTGATCTGGATGGTTTGGGATTTCCTCGCTCACTAAACTTCAGTCAAGAACAGATTTTATATATTAGAAATAAATTAAGCTCTAATATCTTAAAAATAAATGCAAGCTAAGAAAAAACTTCATGTGGCTGTTGTTAATTGTAGTTAAGCAGGCTCCTACATTTGTACTTCGTAAATAGGAACTGCTGGTGTTTGTACTTAGTGATATTTTAAACGAATGTTCATGCTCCCTGTAGAAGTAATTTATGTTATAAACGATTGTATCAAATATCTGCTAAAACTGGCAGGATAATTAAGTAACTGTTCTGTTGCTTGACACGCTACAGAAGCTTATCACTCTGCATTGGGCTGATGGAGCTGTAAAACGCTATGAAAGACTTCTTACTGATTAATTAAGTGGAGAAAGTGCATGTGGGAGGAAAAGAAATGTTTTTGGGTGATAGAAATTGTGGAAAATCAGTTCAGGCCCCTTTGAACACAGCAGTGAATGTGTGCGGATTCTTTTGTGATGCCTCATCCATTAAGGTTAGTTTCAAATAAAAGAGAAGGATTTAAATTTAAATCTTTAACTTGAAATTTTAAACACACACTTTGAAAATGTGGTTACTCCAAAAATTTGGTGGGTACAAGACAGTAAGATTTAAATGTTTTAATGTTGGTACATGGTGTATAATAAACAGAATCACTGTAAATTCTTAAAAATGCCTTTATTGTATATATGTATTTATATCTATATAAACTTTATATAAAAACTTATATTGGGTAAGAAATACTATGTATACATCCACATCTTTTTGCAATACTAGTACAGTCTTAACCCATACTTACTGATGTAGTTCCATCTCTGCTAAGAATTTGCCAGCAGCCTTTCTGCTTAAGAAAATTGTATAAAAACAATCATTTGATGTTAATTAGTGGCCAATGTAAAATAATGGAAATTGCTGTTTAAATAATTGATGGAAGGAAAAGTTGAGGGGTCCTAAGCTTTGTAGAGTTACGCAGATTGGTGGTAATCCACTGCAGTATAATATCAAATCAGAATAAAAATGATGTATACTTTTTTCATGGTTATAAATAATTTCACAAGGTTTGAGGCAGTGAAGAATGTTTTGGGAAAAAACCCCTCTGTAATCTCCTGACGTGTGAAAATTAATCACTCATAAGCATTTGACAGCATTGCCTCCATCCTTACAGCTAGAAACTTGACAGTGAACACTTTATTAATTTTCAATTTTCAAATTGTATTTTTGATGCTGCACATTGACTTCATTTGAATTTTTTTTTTGGAAAAACCAATATCAGGCTGGAGGTAGTGAACCTTCTGGAGGCTGTTAAGAAGTCCTTATGCTCTTCTAGTTTTTGGTCCTGTGTCTACAGACCCTTTGCTGTTTAGCAAAGCATAACTGCTGATTGAAGTGCCTTAGAAGACAAGCACTTCAGACAGCACCTGGCATTGTGCAGAGAAAAATAAGTCTTGCCAATTAACTGTAAAAGCACTCTTGCTAATTATCTCCTAACTATCCATTCCAGTTTATTATCCACTAACAACAACAACAACAACAACAAAAAGATGAACTGTACAGAATCTTGTTTATAAGACAGTATCATTTAAGAGGAAGTTAAACTACATGGTTTTCAGTGTGCCTGTATATCTTGGTGCTGCTTATCTAAGTTGTTTAAACATTTCCATACTGTCTGCACTCCAGTTCCATGCTCATCCTCCCAGCACCTTTAATACATTTACCTTCGTAGAAACCTGATGTAGATTTATCCCTGCAAGCCTTCAAGGACAGCTTGTTTTTCTTCAGACTTCACCTTGAATTTTCATCAGCCTTTGCAAGCCACAGAGGAGGGATGTTGGCATTAGCAATATGGTAGACCTTACCACTCCTTTCTCAGGGGATGTGCAATCTGAATACCAGCTCATGAAGGGTACTGAACTATCCTTTTTTAAAATTGTTTTTTAAGAGTTTCATTGAGAAGTGATCGGAGAAATTGGATTACATACAATTCATTCTTGTTACAACCAACAGGCTTATGAGAGAACATTTTGACATCAAAATGTTAATCGACCTGATCCCTTCCACTTAATAGTTCTTATCTGTATCCATTCGTGTTATTTGGTCTGTCCATCAACTTTTTGATCCTCAGATTTCAAGAACTGCAGAGGAGAACATTGTCTCTGCATCTTACATCTCCAGGATTTTGCATTAAATAAAGATGTAAACACCAAGTCTGGTTATGCACAGCCCTAAGGAAGACATTTTTTTAATGTAGGCAGTAAAATGGCACTTGGTTTCTGACCTCAAAACCAGAGCTCTGCTACACAGTTCATTTGTTATCACCACGCAAACTAGAGTAAGATTTTAAGATACCTCGGCCATGATGTTTGCATTGAAATTCTGTATTTCTGTGCTTCTTGAATGCTTGTGTTCATGAAAGATAAAAAGTACCTAGCTTTAATTTCTTGGTGTTCGAGGCATGTTTCTGCCCATTTTTCCTAAACCATGTGCTTCTCTTTTTCACATTTAGAAGCATTTCTTCTGCTAGTTGAAAAAGTTGTCTTGTGAAGGTGAAAAGCCATTGCACCCGTGTCCTGTTGCAGGGGTATCAAAATTACAGGAGCTAAGCCATAAGAAGGATGTGAGCGTATGGGCTGGGAGTCAAGTGCATGAACTATATTGTGTTCACTCAGAGTAATCAGAATTGAGGGCCTTAAAAAGAAGTTTTCTCCAAATTGCAAAGGCCAAATGTTTCCTCCGTTCATTTAGCATCTGAAGTTAGCATTTGGAGCAATATGTGTGAGGCTTTGTATGTTGATAGATGAATCCTTTCACCGCTTGCACCTTTTCTCTTCAGGCTCTACTTGTCGGTAGCTTTACAGAACTGTTAAAGAAGAAAAGCAGTAAAATACCTGATTCATTGTTTTTGGGAAGAAGCCAACCGCTAAACTGTGTTGGTCTAAGTATAGTATTATCCAAACATCAAACCTCACATTAGAATTTTTTCAGTATTTTTGATATTTACATATGTTCTGCTTTCTCTCCCTACCTCTTTGGAGAAGGGAGAAGAGATGGATGTGCTTCTATAAAATATTGTCATGGAACAGAAGTTTGGTCCCTGCCATACGATGCTGCATTCTGTGCTTTTTAATTGATGTCCCATAAAAGCAGATGGTATCAAAAAGTATCAAAATTTCATTTTACATTTCATTTTATAAAATCCGTGTGCTTGACATGAGGTCTCGTGTTTTCCCAGAGCTATGAGAGGAATGAAATGCAATAGTCCATTGAGAAACCGGAGGACTTCAGCTCCTGATATGGATTGCAGCAATAGATTCTGTTGTCTCTTTTCCTTATCTCTTTGGTTTATCATCTTCTCTTTTAGTCCTGCGCCTGCTATACAAAGGCTCTTCAGGTTTATCTTTCCTCTTCAACACCTTAGAGGTGACACATGGGCTGTTATTCCACTCATTCTTTTTGAGTCTGAAGTCCACTGGGAACACAGTTTCTTGCTGAGATACGGTGCATAATATATTAGTTAACAAGTGTGTGTGAAGCACACACTGGGGCTTAGCTGTTACCATACCCAAGGGAGCAACCTTGCCACACAGCCGCTCTGCAATTGATGGGTTGGATCTATATGCATTATAATAAACAGATTATTCCAATTAAATTAGCTTGAACATCTCTAGGAAAATTCATAATGCCCGAACGCCCAGCCTGCCTTTTAAAGTGCAATAGGAAAAGGGAATACCAAAGGCAATTTATTTACCAGTAGTACGTTTCTGAAGGATGTGTCTTGGGTTCTTTATATCCACGGTATCCTGCTGCACAAAGTAATATAACGATGCTGTTGCTGCATGCTGTCAGGGAGCAAGCCTTTAGTTATAGTGCACCATGGAGAGCACGAGCCAGCAGCTGTTGTCTTTGCTCTTTATAGAGCTGTTTGGGAGGCTCTGCCTCGTGTAAGGTGAAACTTTCCATTCAGTGCTTAATGTCAGAGTTCACTAATGGCAGAAAATGTTCGTTTATTTCAAAAGGGTAAAGAGAAATGTTGATAATAAGTCTGCGGGCAGCCTGGCTTCTGTTTTGGGGGAATAAAACATGGGCTAGCACTGGGCTTTTCAATCAGGTTTCAGATCTCTTTGTTAATGCTAACTTTCTGCGCTACCTTGGAGAAACTAATTAGGTTTGGAATATTTGGTAAAGTGTCAGTGAAACATGGGCTGTGATGGAATGCTTCAGCCTCCTTCCAGACCTTTCCCCTTATATGGCCTCTCTCCCTTGTTTTTGTTTTTTTTTTTTCCTACCCTTAGTAAAATACTAACTTTGGGGCAAAAGGTAGGTTCTCCTTATATCTGTAGGTCTTTTCTTTCTGTTCTACCTAAGTCTTAGTACTTGTATAACTTCTGAAAAGACTCAAATAAATATTTTCTCAGCATGGAGGAGAACAGGAGAAAAGAAGAGAGAATGTCTGATTTTTCTCCTCTTCCTGCCAACCAGAAAATCTGTTCCTCAGCTTTTTTCTCCTTGCCCTCACTAATGACCTTCCTTTCACTGTGAGTTTCAAAATCTTGACAGCTCGTTAGAATCAGGAGAGACTTTGCATGATCAGAGTGATAATTTTCAAATCACTGTGTGGCTGGAGGTAAGTGTAGGAACATTATTTATTCAAATTACGAGCATAAAGGACCACATGGGAAATATGGAGGAGTGCCTTCTGTAAATGACAGCTTAGGGAGAATTTTCAATTGCATGAGACAGCTGTATCCCAAATCTTAATCTAATTACTATAGTGTAGTGAAAAATGTCACCCTGAATAAAAGTGATACCATCATACATGTTCATGGTAAATTTTGACTTACATATGGCTATGTTCAGGATAACCTTTAAATTCTAAATCCAACTTGAGGCTGATGTAATGTTCTTGTAATTAGAAAAATTTAAGCATGTGAAATTTCTTGCTCTGAACAGATCAGCTTTGCTCACAGCTGCACAAAGTTCAGCACAGCCCTTTCCTGGAGTGCATGCTTCTTTGTTAGCACGTGTGACAAGAGGCAGATAAAACTTTGTTTAGCTTCTGTTTTCAAAAACCCGTTTTTCAAAATGTTTCTCAATTGTATTTCAGAAATGTAGAGAGGGAAATGACTCCCAGAGCTCTGCTGTGTCTCCCCCATATGCTTTTTCTGTTTTGCTGCACATGAACAATTGTATGATGAGTTGAAAAGTTGAGTTTCTGGAAGGCCTTCCTTTTCAGTTGCTGGCGGATGCCAACAAATCTGAATATTAAATCAGATGGAAACCAGCAGCTTGAAAATGTGCAATCTGCTCAGTGCTGAAATGCACATCTGTCTGAGCGCTGCAGATCTTGGCTCCCTCTAAGGTTGTTTGAGATAAGAAAAGAGGGTGTTTTCAAAGCTCTGAGCATTCTATTTTCTATTTTTTTATATATATATTTAAAGCACCAAATAATTGCCTGTTCTGAAACCAAAAGTATCTAGTTTTTCCATGAAAAAAGATGTAATAAAATATGGAAAAATCAGTTTTCCTTACCTTGTTGAACCAGCGTGATCCAAACCTCTTGGTATCGATGGTGCCTTTCTCAGTGGACTGAAAGATAGAGGAGAGAATAACAACTATCTCTTACTTTCTGAGTCTGCTGCTTTTCTTGAAGAACCCACATACAACTATTCAAATATAAACTATGAATATTGTTTGCATGCAGCAAGGAGGGAGCAGAGATGCATTTCAAGCTTCAGAGGAAGCCTGTAGGCCAGCCTGGTAATTTTAATCAAAGAATCCTTGAAAAATAGAAACAGTACAGTTGAGTGTGCTTTGACTACTTCCAGTGCTGATGCCTTTCTGGAACTAGCTTCTGTACAGAGAAATCTCAAATGTTTGTTGGATATGTCTCTTGCATAAATAAATTTGTCACATAGAAGTGCAACAGAGATAAAGAAAATTTCTCTAGAAATATCTGTATTTTGGTGGGTTTTTTCTTTTCTTTAAGTAATATCTAAATTAATACAAAGTTCTAAACGTTAGTCCAAGGGTCCCTTGTAAGGGGAGAGATCTATATCAAGTAGGGAGGTTAGATGGCATTGCTGAATCAAGGCTTCTTGTGTTTATCATTTTTTCTATATAATGGAATGTTTACGTACATTGCAAATTCCTAGCAAATGAGAATGTGATTTTTTGACATGAATCAGTATCAGCGATTGAGGATTCAATTAAAGCTAAGCCACAGCAAATGGTCATCTTTTGTTTTTCCACACTCCTGTGAATTAACTTCACTGGAGACAGACACTGCACATGTGTGCTTGAGAGGAAACATGAAAACTGTCATTTTCAGCCCAATCCATAACATCTGAGGAGGTTTGCAAAGAGCTATGTGTGTTGCAATTGGACTTTATCCTCCCAAGTACTGAGCAAAGCAGAAGAGGAGTTGTAAGAACTCAGTGTTTCAAAAACAAGAACCTTCAGGCTTGTTTCTCTTCCCACTTATGTCATTGAGCAACTTGCCTCCTGTCAGAGGCCATCCGTAGCTGAAGCCAAGAGCAAATGGTTGCACATCTGTGACAACATCACGCTCTGCAAATCTCATCAATATCCAGAGCAGTGCTGCTGATGAAGATTGCTGCTGGGGGAAGACGAGAACAAAGCTGCTGGCTCCAAGACCTGAGCTAAAATTCCCTGTAGCTATGGATAGTTTAGCTGCTAAAGTGCCACATAGCCCCAGTGGCAGTAGTTGTGCGTCATTGCTGAGATGGCATTACTCCCGGTGCAAGGACTGCCTTCCCAAGCCATGAAGTGACAGACTCAAGCTCATTTGTGGCTAGAAAATCATTGCATCAAGGTTTAGTGTGATATGGTTTGTGCAAAGCTTGAATATATATATATATGTTTTTTTTTCCTTTTTTTTTTTCTATGTAGAAAAATGTCACTTTTTGGTCAAGAGGTGTCCTGCAGTGGGGATGGCACATCTTGTCCTTCCTATAGAGCCAGCTGTCATCTTCTTGAGGTTAAACCTTGTCTCCATTCTTGTCTCAGTACATCAGTGCTCCCGCTTCAGAAACAGGGATTGAAATTAGTGAGATTATGCTTGTGTAGAATAGTATATACAATAGATATTAACTCATGTGTTTTAAAATGTATGCATGTAGGTGTGTATAAATGCACACTTTGTGTATGTATGAAAACAAATACACACGTTTTCTTCAGTTTTAAGTCACGTTTCTGGGATGAAATGTAATAAATGATTTTGTTAGTTCCCATGTTCCCATGTTGTTAGAGAGATACAACTGCTCTTTATGCATGCATATATATGCAAAATAAAAAGTACATTTCATATTTGCAAAAACTGAAAGGCTCAGCCATAACTTCTCTTGTTCCAGCAAACCAAAAATAGTTTGTTATGCACAAAGCTTTGACTATGCTCCAGTGTGGCTATGCTTTTGCTCCTAAGTGACCATTTTGAAAGAACAGCTTTATTTGCCATTGCTAATGGCTAGCCTGGATGTTTACCAGGCATAGGAATTTCAGTTTATGCTCTATTACTCACAGCTTCCCTGCATGCTGAAAGTTCCTTTATTTATGTTGCAGAAAGTGTGTTTGAGGACTTCTCCCATGGCTCTTCCAATAGAGGTCAGCCCTCAGAATGCACTGATGAGTATCTGAGGTATGTATTAAGCACTACTCCATGTGTTATTGTGGCCTGTGGAAGACTTGTAGGCTTGTCTCTAAGAGAGACGCTTGTATGCCATTGGTACTCCAGTTTATTAAAAAATGGAATAAAATGTACTTAATCTATGTAGTGTCTTTAACTGAGTCATATACTTCAGTACTATAGTTATGTGAGCAGATAACTTTCCTTGAAACATTCCAGTATATAGCTAAAAATAATGTTTTCTTTTTGTAGGGGCCCCTGAATGTGGTTTGGGAAGTAAATTCCTTTATTTAAAGAGGTGCAAGACTGTAGACTGCTGCTCTTTAAAGAGTCTGAAACACAATAGATTGGGCCTTAATTATTAGTCTCCAAGCACCATTGACTTCTGAATTATCTGCTCCAAGCATCACTTTCTTGGTACATCTCTGACCTTGGTGAATTTAAGTGATAACAAACTCAAGGAATAATAATTCAAAAAAGCATGGTTAATATAATTAGTATCTGCTTATTAGCGAAATTTTTCATGGAAGAGCTGCCTAAAGTTCACTTAATGACTGGTATAATTTTTGCAAGGGAGAAAGCCTTGCCTAATTGGTGAGGTGCAGCTACTCCAGTCTGTTTTATTTTGGGGCCGGATGCTCAACTGATTCCATTGGGCTCCATCCATGGATCTGGGCTGTTTTACATCAACCAACAGCCTGTCCTGTCAACTCCAAACCTGAATTACACCTGAGGACAGGAGCATTGATAGCGTTGCTCAATGCAGAGCGGTGGAGCTCCCCTTGCAGTGTTAATTATGCACTTCTCCCAGAGCATGAAACTGTGTTGACTTTGAAGATAAATTAGTTACCCTTCCAGTTGCCATTGGCATTACTGTGTCAGTTAAGGATCAGCTTGTCGTCCTCCTTCTCTTCATGGATTGGAAAGTCAATTAACCAGTTCCCCGTTAGACTTGAAATCCATAGGGAAAAAAAATGAAACTTTTTTAAAGTATGGACCAGATTTCTTTCTCTTAACTTTGCAGCTCAGGGCAGGTCATTATTTTTCCTGTGATGCTGAGAATCCTTTGTTCTGTCCATGTTATCAGCTGAGCCTGGTCCTCTTCCCAGATTTTCACTTGCATTTTTAGGATAAAAGAATTTTCTTCATTTTCTTCATTTGTTTTTCGTTTCCTTTCACATAATGATACACAGATGTGAGTGAAATTACTACCATGGGCACAAATCTGGTGGTGAATATCCCATCCTTGGAGACACTCAAGGTCAGGCTGAACCAGGCTCTGAGCATCCTGATTGAGCTGTAGGTGTCACTGTTCATTGCAGAGGAGTTGGACTGGATGACCTTTAATTGTCCTTTCCAAATCAGTGATTCTATGGTTCTGTGAAAACAAGTCAGTCTGCACATATCCCAGTAGAGCTCCTTCATGTCTGTACAAGAACAGAAAAACGTGGGAATGACCCATTGTGTAACACATCTTGATTAATGTCATATAGTTAAGAAAGTGCAAATATTGTGTAAAGACAGCTCCTAAATGATTAGGCACAGCTTGTGAGGTAGCATAAAAATATGTGAGGGGTGGGTGCTGGGAGAAAAGATTTAGCTGTTCTGTCTCTTTTCCAGAGAGCTGGGTTGTAGATGCTTAAAGCACAGGAAAATTTTGGCAAGAATGTCTCTGGTTGAGTACAATTTTCTGAAATATTGACCTTTTCCACATCCTCTCAATTCCTTTTCATAGAATCATAGAATATCCCAAGTTGGACCCATAAGGATCATCATGTCTAACTCCTGACTCTGCACAAGACCATCCACTAATCAGATCATAATCAGGCCTTTGAATTTGAGGGGACAGAAAACCCCCCTACACCATGTCACCAGAGGCATTCACATTCTGAATGAATTTCCAGGCTTAGTGCAGGTTTCCAGCACAGTGAGCCACATCTGCCCACCTCCTGCCCAATGGCCATCCACTCCTTGGAGCGGGGCAGCTGGGTGCCACAAGGCTTGAGTTGTAGGGTTGTAAATTGGAGCGAACATTCCCTCTCACAGCTGTGAGGCTCTCTGCTAGGACTGTTACATCTGCTGTACAGGTCTCTGATGGGCATGAATCATTGCCTTCAGCTCAGCTGCACAGCCAAAAACCCCTGGGGTTCTTCCATTCAGGTTGATTGGGAATATTTTTGTGGAACACAAGTATCACAAATCCTTATAAGCAGGTTATGTTTGGGAAAGAATTACGTAGCATTATGATGAATTACTAAGATCTGTGCATCTTTACTGGACCACTTGCTGGCACAGGATATACTGGCTTAGAAAACTCTTCTTGAAAACAGCAGGTTCTCCCAGAGACAGCAGGGAAATTAGTATTCCTTGTGCAAACATCGAACCAGCCTACTTCCTTACAATTTCATTGTATAAAGTCTGCTTATGGCTTTCTAATGAACACCGCTCCATTCCCACAAAGTGACATTTACTGAACAATGTGTTACAGCTCCCGGTGCCTCTTTCCAAGAGACTTATCACAAAATCTGCAGAGATAATTACCACAGTAGGAATTGAATACAAACAAATGCAGTTCTCCCCTTGTTTTAGCAACTTTAAGATTGCACTCACTTCCCTCTCCGTTGCCAAGTACATTTTTCCTATTTTTTGTAGTGTCGTCAGGACGATTAGATTTTGATTCATAAGATCCATCCACCTATTTAAAGATGATTGCAACAGTCCCACTGAGTTAAACTGGAGCTGCAGCTTCAGCCATGAAACAATTGCAGCAAAGGCTGAATTATAACCTATTTCTCAAGTCTAAAATAGGTTGCAGCAGAAAAGCGCTAAGATTAAATTCATCCCATCTAATATTGGCATTAATGCAGTCAGCCTTGCTTAATACACTCCTACATCAGATCTGACTTGCCTGGCAATTGCCTGTCTCATCATTTGCTGTTGACTGAATTTATCACACGCAGTTTCCTAATTTAGATGAGTTGAGTCCAGGCCCAAGTGTGGATGTGTCTCTTCAGTCTTTTAGTTATGTTTTAGGATCTCACTCTTTGAGTACCCATTTATCTTCTTCCTTTGCACAAAAACATTGAAGTCTTCACTACGGTTTGGTTTTTGTTTGTTTGTTTGTTTGTTTGTTTGTTTTTAATTATTATTATTACTTCTTCCAATAGAGTAATTGAATTTGTTCAGATCAAAAAAATAACGAAGGTTTTAAACCTCTTGATCCCTAAAATTCTCTATCTGTTAGGAGACTGGAAAAGATGCTGGCAACTAAGGTGTCACAGGAGACTGTAGCCACAGTGCAAATTATGTTGGTTTTTATTCTCCCTTTTTAATCCAATGTGATTTGATCAAATATTGCTTCCAATTATGTCCTGCATTCACTTCTGCAATCAACCACATATAATACACCGATCATAGCAATATAAGGGAAAACACACACACGCACACAAAGGAAACTTTTTAATTTGATTTTGATATAAAGAACACTTATAAGTCGGTGCAAAAATAAATGTTGCTACTGCATTCGGCAGTATGGTTTTAAGCAGGTTGTATTTACTGCAGTGTTTTATTCTTCTGCACACTCATTGTTTAGTGAACTCTTCCACCATCTTTCTATTTGCTTTGGATTACATTTTCAGGAGCTACTTGTTTATGATAACTCCATAATTTGAAAGGCAATTTGGAATTTAACTGCAGAGCTCCTTCAGACCCCTCCACAGCTGTTGTTATGTGATCAGTCAGGTTCTCAGCTGCTGCAAGTTGCCACTGTTGTGTTACGATCCAAAATTTGGACTGTGGTTATGGGTGCTCACTCTTCCTTTCATACAAAATAGAATTAGAAGCGCTTCATTATTGCTTATCTATTTTAATATGCAGTTTCTACATTCGTGGTATCCAAGTATCACAGAATCACAGAATGGCCAGGGTTGGAAGGGACCTCAAGGATCATGAATCTCCAACCCCCCTGCCACATGCAGGGCCACCAACCTCCTCATTTAATACTAGACCAGGCTGCCCAGGGCCCTTTCCAATCTGTAGCCTGCTATCACTGGAAATTCTTTAGAATTTATTTGTAAGGAAATATTAGGTAGTAGTTTTGAGTTAAATACTCAATATTTGATGAGTTAAGCACTTTGAATTAAATGCTAGGTTTTTGCAGGGTTGGAATTGCATAACACAGTTTGAGCTGTCTTACAGCCTGTAAGAACCTGGTTCCTGCACACTGAACCTTATCCCAGTGTTGTAGCCCACAAGATGTCCATTTTCCTTCTTCCAGGTGAAGTCTCTTTTCATGTAAAGAACTATGGCAGCAACGTATCTCGTAATAGATCTGACCAGAGCAGAAAAACAAAAGGACGAAGAGTGTCATTATTTCTGTCTTCTCAGTGGATTGAAGTAAATTTTGGATCCATGCTTCCTACTCTAAATTTCAGTTGCCTGAGCTTTATGGGCCAGTTGGATCTCTGCTCCAGCTAAGCTGTGGATAAGCTGCTTAGCCTTCAGCTGTAATTGAATCAAAGCCAAATTCCCAAGCCCAGAAGGTTCATCCCTATTTAAACAAAGAGAGACAGCCATGCGTGTGCATCTGCTACAGAGAAGAAGGAAATTCCTCCTTTGAAACCAAATCCAACAGGGAGATTCTATGCCTTTATCCTTCTTGAATTTTCTAATAAATATGTTTTCTTCATGTTAGTTAGCAAAGAGAAGTGTTTTTATGCAACTCAGATGAAAAGACGTGAAGCGGATAGTAGAGATGCTTTGTCATCAGCACAGTCAGACAAGTTTTGCCTTTTGTGCCCAACTTTCATCATCCTTATTTTCCAGCAGAATTTAATTTATCTATTAACTAGATAACCTGTCTCCATGGCAGATCTTGATCTCATTGTCTTAGTGTGGAGGTGAAAGAGATACACAGAGCACAAGAAAGGGAATGGTATTAACTGAAGTTGTTACACCACCCAGGCTGGATCAATGGGCTGAGGCCAATTGTACTGCAGTTCAACAAGACCAAATGCCAGGTCCTGCACTTTGGTCATAACAATCCCATGCATCGTTGCAGGCTTGGGGCAGAGCAGCTGGAAGGCTACGTGGAGTAAAAGGACCTGAAGGTGCTGTTTGACACTCAGCTGAACATGAGCCAGCAGTGTGCCCAGGTGGCCAAGAAGGTCAGTGGCAGCCTGGCTTATATCAGCAAGAGGCAAGCAGGAGCAGAAGGTGATCCTCCCTCTGTACTGGCACTGGTGAAGCCTCGCCTTCAGTGCTGTGTTCAGTGTTGGGCCCCTCACTGCAGGAAAGACACTGAGGAGCTGGCGTGCATACAGAGAAGAGCAATGGAACTGTGTGGTCCCTTGAGCACAAGTTTTTATCAAGAGCGGCTGAGGGAACTGGGATGGTTCAGTTTGGAGAAGTGGAGGCTCAGGGGAGATCTTGTGGCTCTTTACAATTGTCTGAAAGGAGGCTGTGTTGAGGGTTTATCCTCCTCTGCTCCCAAGTAACAGTGATAGGTTGAGAGGGAATAGCCTTAAGCTGCACCAGGGGAGGCTCATCTTGGATATAAGAAACAATTTCTCAGAAAGAGTGGTAATGCATTGGCACAGGCTGCCCAGTGAGGTGGTGGAGTCACTGTCCCTGGAGGTGTTCAGGAATTGTGGAGATATGGCACTGAGGGATATGGTCAGTGGGCATGGTAGGGGTGGGCTGATGCTTGAACTAGAGGATCATAGAGATCTTAACAATCCTATGATTCTATGATTCAGTCCTTGCTTAACTGCATCCCCCATGAGCTCTGTGAGACAGCTAAATCTGAAGAGGTTCTAACAGAACCGCATGCAGCTAAAATAGAAATGCTTCACAAATTTTTATTAGTTTTACTACAGCTTTCTTTAAAAAAAAAAAAAAAAGAAGAAGAAATAGTTTAACCAATGAAAAGCTTTTTCCATCAACTTATTTGCAAGCACTGCTTGTTTCAAATACAGTTTTCCAAACTATTAACGAGAGATACATCTAGCTTTTCTGGGTTCCAGCAGCAAATTCCATTTTGCAGCTCCAGGAGCAGAGGCGACACTCTGCTGAATGGAGCATGCTGCTGCTGTAGGCTCTTTTTTAAAAAAAGTTCTCTTTTTTTTTATTTTATATTTTTCATTCCTAGGTGGAATTTTATAGGTTGGCACTGGAGGAAGGCAGAGCGCTTTTCCATTGCTGTCAATCAGCGTATGCGCAGAATCTGTATCTTGCTACTTCCCAGGCTCTCTGGTTTCACCTGTAATTATTATTATGTTATGCTTTTTAATTGTGTGTCTGTTTAGGAAAGCTGAGATGAAAGTCAAATATGGTAACGCTTTTCTTTCAGTTTATTCATAAGGCCTCAGGAAACTAATGAGATTTATTCTGTGAATTAGTTTATAATTGTACTTTAACTGCACTGTGACATTTAATAATGTCAGAAGGATTTTGCTTTAGGCAGAGTGATTTCAGCCTCTGTAGAAAATTAATTACCATTTTCTGAATAAACTTTTTTTCCCTGTGAGCTAAGCGGTATGTTCAAGGTTAAGCTGCTTTCTGATATTTTGAGGAAGTCTTTGAAAAAAGAAATGTAATAAGATTGTAGATCTAGCTTCCTGGCTTGCATACAAGAAGCTGACTACGGAAAGCAATAACAGATAGAAACTACTGTTAATAAAAGGTTTTTCAAGTTGGCCTTTATAATATATTCTCCAGTGCTCGGTCCTCCTGTGCTGGATTTGGGGAGCTGCAGAGCACCCAGGTCCCCTTTCTGTACAAACACTGCCATACGCTGATGCACTTAGGATGACGCTCCCTATTTTTCTCTCATTCACTGACTCTATAAACATTTTCTGTAGCAAATTGTGTATAAATTATATTTTCTATATTGAAACAAAGATAAAGTGTGAATTTGCGTGTTTTATTTCCCAGGATCAGAGCTTGATCAAATATTTCACTCTTTGAAAAGCGTGAATTGAGCTAGATTGATAGTGTTTTCTTAAAAGTGGTTATGTAAGTAAAAAATAGCAAAAAAAATCTTAGGAAATACTAAACTCTGGATATGGGATAATTTGTTTGTATCAGTGCATTAGATGATGAAGCTATATAGATGGAGTTGCTGAAAAATTAATGTTCTGAGGCTCCTCACTCATTGATGTTATAATCTCTAAAGTGTGTTTATAGATGCATCTCTTATTAATAGCTGCTAAAATTATTGTAATTATTGCTTTGCTATGATGTCAGAAATAGATACTTTTACTGGAGCGTGGAGGCTGTGCAAGGTTATAGCAACAAGGCATATTAATTTCAGCTGTTCAAATGGCAAATCAGTTAAATCCATGGTTTTCAAAACGACAGCTGCATTTACATGCCTTTTAGCCAGATCACTTTACATCAGATCCAGTGTTTACTGAAGTCAATGGAAAGAAAGTTATCTTTGCTTTAAAGGGAATGGAAATAATATTTACAGACAAATATTTGTTCACTGCTGTGTGTACTACAGGCCTTGCTTGTATTCCTCAAAATGACTGCAGTTTCAGAAATTTTCAATATTAGTAGCACGCTTGCTCACACAACCAAGGAGATGTCATCAGAGCTTTTTTTTCAGGTGGATTTCCCACTATTGGAAAGCTGGCAGGGCAGTAGCTGTGAAGAATCAGTGTAGTAGCATGGAAACCAGTGCACTGTATTACTGGGGAAGTTGGATTTGTGCATTTTTTCCCCCAGAGCTCTGAGGAAATGCCAAAAGGAACCCTCTAAATACAGTTATCTCTCAAAAGATGGTATTGAAGGAAAATGAAAGTGGAATGACACCCTCTAGAGATTGATGGATGCTTTGGGAAACAAACTTGGGCAAAGTGAAGGTGGAAGACAAATTCTGGATGCTAAAGAGTGAGGATCAATAATTTATCCTGTTTTTACTCTTGTTATCACTCCATTCAGCTGCTTTGCAGTGTGTATTTCCGCATCATATGTGGGATTATTTTTTTATTGTAGTTGTTTCATTCTGTTTCTGTAGTCCTTGAAATCCATCCCTTGATCGATAGGAATTTCATTCATTTACTCTCTGAGCTAAATTTCACTCAGCAATTTGCACTGAAAGGAAGGAAGCTCCTTGATCTTCAACGTTTCCCTTATTGGCTCTGGGTTGGGGACTTTGAGGGAATTTGATTTCTTTTCATTAGGAAAACAGTGTGTCTGCAAGCTGTCAGAGGCAGTGCCACTGCAGGTTATGCAGTGATGATGGCTTGCTCATAGAGTGTATTGGGGTGGAGTGGTGTAAGCATGAGTGAACTGATCTCCTGTGCTATGGGCTGCAAGTGATTGCAACAAGAAGTGATCTCAAAATATCTGACAGTGTTGGTGGCTTTCAGTAGGGGTGATGGATGACCAATGAGAGTGTAGCAAGCCAGCAAAACAACCAGGAGCCTTTGGGTGTCTGTGCATTTCTGGCTTCACAGTATGGATTGGATGCAATTACTTTCCTTTGGTACTAGAACTCATAAAGATCAGCAGTGTTGTCCAAATTTCCTCCATTCCTCATTAAAAAAACAAAAAAATGCAAGCAAACAAAAAACCTTATGTACTTCAAAGCAGATGATTTCACCCAAATATTTAATTATTAGAAGTTTCATTATAGTGACAACTTCAGAGTGCTTCCAATTAACTTAACAATAGCAGTATCTTGGGCTAATAAACGTTTAGCCTTGGGCCTTGAATTTATTAGGCCAGGAAAATGGTTATTGCCTCATAAACAGGAAGCACCTTCAAGTGATTTAATGACTCATGTTTCCCTTAGCCTTCTTAAATTTAATCTAATAAACAGTTGAGATAAGAAAGAAATAAAAAGTTTAAAAAAAGCTTAAAAAATTCCACTGGTAATTACTTAATGACAGAACTGTGTTAATAGAATCACAGAATCATTAGTTTTGGAAAATATCAGTGATCATTTAGTCTTACCATCACCATTCCCACTAACTATGGCCCTCAGTGCAACCTATGTCAGTCCACCACAGAGCAAGAGCAGAATAATATGAAGTTGTCACTCAAGTAACATTACAGTGTTAGATGATTTCCACTGTATTTTATTATGTGAAGCACTGTATAAATGATTGTTATGGTAATGCCTTTGCAATTAACATGGTGTCCTACATTAGCGTTCAAGAACTGCACCTGAAGACATGAAAAGAAATTGCTTAATCTTAACGAGGATGACAACCTGCTCATCTCATCAGGCAAAACCTGATATCAAGGTTGTGGGCTGCTGATTTTGCATTTAATTTTTAAAATTCTTGATTATACTTAAATATATATATATGTATATATATATATTTCACATGTATGTTAGCAAAATTGTTTCTTTGTCATTGCCTAAGGAGGAATATTTGAGGTGGAGGACAACTGGAGTTGGATGTACTGGCAGGCTAGCTGAGATAGATCATATAGCAAGGATGCTAAGTCACAGCCTGAAGCAGTGATTAAGCACCTGATGGGAGGGCAGGGCCAACCCAGGGGAGCTCAGGTGCATGCAATGCCCCTGAGTGATAGAAGGGCTGGAGACACCATCTCCCCCTTCCCAAACATCATTTAAGGTTTGGCAGCGGAGGTAATGGTATCTTGTTGGAGATCCCTGTATACCTGAGGCCTTCTGAAGTTAAGGTCCTTCTTTTCTGTATTTTTGTGCCTATGGCTGTTGTATTTGAGCAAGTCTACACCTGCTACAGCCCTGGGTCCTTGTTACTCTGCTGTCATTGCTGCTCTTTCTATCGCATTACAGGGAGTGTCTTATGACTCTTTGTTTTGTAATTATTTTGTTGTGATTCTGCTCTGGTATGAATCCTGGTTTTCAGTGCTAAATATTTCTTCTGTGGGATTATTCTGGCATTCACAGTGAGGATAGAAAACTGAGATCTTCAGAAATCTCATGTTTTTAAGGTGGAGTTTAGGCTCTGAAATCTCTTGGACGCAACTCTGAATTTTTTCCTAATCACTTTTTAGGCTCCTGAAAAGCCTTGCTTATCAAACTTATTTCCAATTAATGTCTATTCTGCCCATGAAGAATAAATGATATGTTTCAGAAAGTTGCATTAATATTGATGAGCTTTACACATGGCTAGTTAGTATTCAAAGTATTCCGATTTGTTAAACAGAAAGAGTTTCAACCATTAATTATGTTCTGGTCATTCAATTTTCATCTAGTTGAATAAAGTAATGTGTTGGAACAGAATGATGGTTTTGGACCAAAAATATCTTCGTTGTTTCTACCTAGATCAAAAATGTCTTGCTCAACATTTTTCTTCTGTGTACACTTGTCCTATAGTTTATGTATTTATTTCGTTTTGCTAAGGCTATCTGTATAAATATAGGCACCAGGAATACACATAATCCTTTGAGTTGGAAATAAAAGTTGTTTTAACTTGCTTTTTTCTGTGAAACTGAGGCGGAGAGACGCTCAAGTTTTTGTAAATACTTCATTTAACTGAGATAATTTCCACCGTTAACTTCAGGGAGAGAAGATCAGGTCCTACAGATTTCATACATCTGAATATGATGCGAATTTGAGAGAATTCAGTTTTCTTTAGATTAGAACTACTTTCTTCAATTTTCTCTTCAGAAAGCACAATAGCATTATCCTGGAAAGAGGTAATTAAATGGAAAAGGCAAAACTGTATTTCTTGGGGTTGCCTGTAGGCTCTTACATTTTGTTTTTCATATAGGAAAGTATGTACAGTGGTGATAGTTGTTTCAACGTACATTTATGTGCTTGCAGATGTACTTCTCAGGGAAGCTTTGCCTTTATTGTCACAAATGGCAAACAAACAAGAGATTGCATTTCCTAGTTCTGAGAAACTCCTTTGAATTTTTGAATTCTGTATTGTTTTGACAGAGTGAGAATGCTTAAGATTTCTGCAGCTGAAATGTTACTATGCTTTAACAGTTAATTACACAGAACACCTAGCAGATACAATAGAAAGCAAAACAAAGAGACAGAGGGGATCTTCTTTGTCAGTCATCTCTTCTGTGCTGAAGCCAATCTGGTAGCATCTTATTATATTTACTTGACTTTTCAATTACACACTTGGAAAAAATAGTTGTGCTTACCACGAAGCAAACTTAAGTTTTTGAAATTGTATCAACTTTGAAATAATATTTCAAATAAAATCAACCGATTTTGCTAGTTTTTTCATTGTTAATAACCTGTTGATTGAAGTTCATAGCATACTATGGGACAAAGATGAAGTTATTTAAGAAATGGAAAAGACAATGGTTCCCCAACTTTTGGATCATTTAAGCACTTGTGGAAAGGTTAATTTGAATCAGTATTTTGATGCCTATTACAGCTACATGAAAATGATTGTTCCATCTTTTTTTTTCTTTCCCTAAGAATATGTCACTTTAGAGACTCAGTAGATTTATAGTGTCTTTTTTGTACTATTTCTAAGGAGTCAGCAACACACTGTCATTAGCCTGGAGTGAAAATGTAGATACTTTCCATAGCGTCTCAAACTATGTCTTGTGGGTCTCAAGAATGATATATCTATATATTTATTGGAGTAGGGGGGGGAGTAGAATGAATCATAGAATTTTAGAAAGATACTTTTCCTTCTTTTCATGTTTCCCTGAATAGCTGAAATACTGGCACGAACCACAGAAATCGTTAGTGCTGTCTCCTCAAAGTCACTTTGATCTTAAAAAGGAGGGTGTAGCATTGACTGCTCATTGCAGGAGAGCTCTACCAGTGCACAAATGGCAGAATGTAACGGGTTCTCTCTGTTAAGTTGCCTCAATAACTAGCATTACTTGCTACTGACTATTCCTTTTTCCTTCCAATTCATGTGCTCTTTTGTGCAGCTTTTAGACTGATACAGTAGTTGACTGCGGCTCAGTACAAGTAAAGGGGCTGGAAAAAGACAGTTATTCCTAGTCAGAAACCAAAGAACTGGAGATAACTGTGTATCCTTGCTTTGAGCAGGGGCTTGGATCAGTTGGTCATTTGAAGTCACTGCCAGACTTAAATAAGCTGTGATTGCTGAAACGGGAAGGATGCAATGTGGGTTTCTCACAGAATTGCTTGAAATGAAAGCAGTATTTTAAAAATTGGTTTACAGCTATTGAAAAATAGCTCCACTGAGTAAGAAAATCTTGGGAAGGTTTGTTGCTGATGACAGTAAAACCTTCCACCCACCCCCATTGCTTAAGGTAGGCTGCTGTATCCTATCAGAATGAAGTTCATGTGATCCCTAGCAGCTACAAGTGAGACTATTTTGTTTCAAATGTGGTGCTAGTGAGCTTCAGTGCATGAGAATACCTTTTGGTTTTTATGCTTTCATGTTTTGGCTGGTTTTGGGGATGCACTGAAACGAATCAAGTCTCACAGGCTTTGAGGAGTTCTCCAAATGAGAGGCTCAGCAGAGTCAGATCTAGATAACTTTCTACATCAGAATCTAAGTAGTTTAAAAGCATCCAGTATTTATGCATGCATATATACAACATCTTTATTTTCATTGAGGAGTGTAATGAACTTGGATATTAGGAAAAACTTCTCCTAAAGAGCAGTTATAGCCACTGGCTACCCAGGGAGGTGGTGGAATTGCTGACCCTGGAGGTGTTTGATTACCATGGAGGTGTGGCACTGAGGGACGTGGTCAGTAGGCATGGTGGGTGGGTTGGGGTTGGACTTGGGGGTCTCAGAGGTCCTCTCCAAACTTAATGAATCTATGATTATGTTCTAACTAACAGAATACACAAAGGACTGCATGATATTACTACTACAATTAAGCACTACTGAGATCATCTTGGTCACTAGATCTTTAGGGTGGGCTGTCAAGAACCTTTTGGGGATGCACACGAAGCACTTTTTGAACAGACAAAGATTTTAGAATCATTCATTCATAAAGCATCATAATCTCTTGGCTTTATTGCCAAGTAACTTTATGTAGAATGAAAATAAATTTATGTTTTTGATACTTAATTCTGTGTGTTTTCTCTTTGGGGGTAATCCTCTATTCTAGAAAAGATTGCTTTGGTAGCTTGTAATAGCATTCCTTTACTGGGAGATGGGATCAATATGGTATTGAAAAGTTCATGCATCAGAGAGATTTAAAGATGATGATGCTTGGAGAGACATGGCATTTAACTATCTGAAGTATTCACCTTTATCCTGATGCTCCCAAATGGAATGATAGAGTTATGTGAACAGAAGGAGGCCAATTAGCATCTCTGTGATTCCACTGCACTGTTAATAATAGAGCACGTACAGGGTTGCTGTGGGAGAAAATATGCTGACATCACTTTGGGTGTTGCTTGGATGCTGTGGTTTCACTGCCCCTGTGGACGAAGAAGTTGATGCAGCTCTAGGCTGGGAGCCTACATGGTCCCAAGGGAGAGGGCTTCTTCATATAACATCTGGGAAATTTCTGCCACCACTCACTGAACTGAGAAGCCTGGTGCCTCTCCTGGGCTGAGGATATGGTGTGTGTTTTCCATAAAGGCAATTCTTCCCAGTTGCATGGTTCTCTGCAAATCTTCTCTTCATAGAATGGCCTGGGTTGGAAAGGACCACAATGATCATCTAGATCCAGCCCCCTGCTATGTGCAGGGCCAGCAGTCATCAGACCAGGCTGCTCAGAGTTGCATCCAGCCTGGCCTTGCATGCCTCCAGGGATGGGGCATCCACAACCTCCTTGGGCAACCTGTTCCAGTGCATCACCACCCTCTGTTGCAAACAACAACAAGCAAGTTGACCGCATTTGTCTAATGATATAGTTTTCACTTAACATAAAAGGCATCCTAAAAGCCACGCTGAAATATGTAATACTAAATGTTCTTACATTTCATCTGTGTTTATCCAACCTTGTGTCAATTGAGAATGTAGGTGACATTCAGTACCATGGAAACTAAGTATTTTTATTCCTTAGGATCATCTGAACCAACAAATTTGTCACTCTATTAATGGACTGTAAAACAAACTTCAGTGCCTCTGTTCTGACAAAGCTCCAGTAAGTGTGTGGGAATCAATACCTTATTTTTTATATTTATAGAGAGCTCTTTAAATCTTTAAGAACATCAGCAGGAGATTGAGGGAAGGATTGGAAAATGACATGGGCAATAAGAAAATTTAGAGGTGAAGTACTGGTAGTGATTAGGCGTCCTGAAATATCAAAGGGCTGGGTGTAATTCTTCTGGAGTGCTTGGTGTAGCAGCTCTGGTGCTTTTCCCTAGGCTGTTTCTGACAGCAACGTGGATAGGTGGGATCGGGAACTTGACCCAGACCAGCAATTCCCATTTTATTAGAATCTTCCCTAAAGCAGATGTTAGAATTCTAAATTTCTATTCAGCTCTGTTATCAAGTAGCCAAGACAAGGAATATTCAAGGGCACAAGAAAAAATGATTTCTACTTTATTTCTATTTAACCCACATCTGAAAAGTTATTTCTTTTTTCCTGTTGGAGCCAAGTAGTTGCGCCTTCTTCCAAAGAGAATTAAAATGGGAAATATCTTTGAGCAAGAATTACAGAGGTGTGTAATAATTGCCTGGCATTTCCATACGCTCTGAAAGCAGTTTGAAGCTTTAAAGCAAGCATATTGTCCAATTCATCATCTTCCATGCAGCGTTTTTACTTTTAGCAAGGGACATACATCATAAGGCTCAGCAAGTTTTTAGAAATGGATTCTTATCGTGGCCATATGGTGTTTAAGATGCCTGATGAGAGGCCTGACTTTCTCAGAGTGTGGCAATGTCAGAAGAGGAGACACTTCCTTGGGCTGTTGTCTTGTGTTTTACGAGTGACCAAAGTTGGATGTACAGAACCTTTGGCTTCTGCAGCACTGAACCCTGTGAAAATTCTGCAGTGGTAGCTTGGATATGAAGTAAAAGATGCCCATCCACACAAGTGACAGCCTTTTGGGAAGAGCAGTTGAGTTTCTGAACTTCATGTTACGACTTTGCCAAGCTCGGGGGCTCCTGGGTACCCTATGATAGAGAGGAAAAATGCTCCACAAATCTACCACATCTGGGAAAGCTATCCTAAAGGGCTCCATTGTACATCTCGCAAAAGAGAAGAATTAACAGCATGATTTGCACAGTGATCAGCAAGATTTCTGTGCTCTGGAACTTGCCAAGTGCATGCAAAGAGCCTTCTAGTCCCAACTTCTGTTTTCTTTTATTAAAGCAGAAAATCATTTCCAATCAGTGAGCTGTTATGGTGAGCGTGCCAAGTTTGTGCAGTTCCAGTACCTTCATAAACAGCAACCCACCCCAGGCAGCTGTTAGATGCACTGTGCACAAAATAAGACAGCCTACAGCCTTGCACTTCTATTTTAACGCTGGAGCTGGGAGAAACTCAGCTTTTATACTGGTGCAATAGCAAGCAGAAAGGAAAATTACTTAATCTCTCAATTTCATACAGCAGAAGTCTATGATCTATTCAAGAGTATATTTAAGAGCATCCACAACTCCACAGCATTGATTAGCATCCTCCTATACCAAACATTAAGCACACAGAGAATAGAGAGGCCATAAGAAATCTTTCCATAGAATTTTAATTTCTCTGGGCTGTTTCAATATCTCGGTATAATTTTGTCTAGAATGGTTTGAATATTGCATGTGCTTGAATACTGAATAGGGTCCAGTCATGAGAAAACTGAAGGCAGAAGTTATGCCCTTCACCCTTTATATTTCATGGAAATTTTATGCTTTCTTTAATATCTTGGCTGAGAAGAACCCTAACCATTGAAGATCTTTCTTTCACCTACAATGAAAGATCTTTACACAGGTGGACAGATCTTTAAACTTTAATTAAAATTCATTTCTGAACAGCCTGTGTACGAATAGCACAGTTTCCATCTAAGGAAGCCTTATAAATTGGTTTTTCAAGGAGACTGGCAATATCTTCTTCCTTTAATTGAAACTGCTTGTTTTGCAAGCTTTTGTTGAATGTGTTTATTTTAATGAGTTGATATACAGTGGGGAATGAAGTGATTTTGGAATACATCTGTCTACCACTGTTATTATTGGGTGCTTTTCTTTTGTTCCTTTCCTTCACAGTTGCAATTAATTGGTTTTTGAATGGTTACCTAAGTCAGGGTTAACATCATGCCATGTTCCTGTAGCCAATAGAGAACCACTCACTTTCTGTCCCTGAAAGAAAAATAAGCCATTACTGTAAATTTGACAAGGTCTTTCATACAAGCATAAGCAATTAATGTTAATTGTTCAATATTACTCCTGTTCAAGATCGTTGTTGTTATTTTTCAGCAATGAAAGGAAAGAATCAATTATTTCTTTTATTACAAACTGTTTTATTCAAATACACTTGATCTCAAGTTTGAGGAGGCATTTAGGCTATAAGACGTCATCAATCTTGCAAAAACCCTTTAGGAGAGAAAAGTTGCAGTACTTGGTACTTTGTACAAATGCAGTACTTGTACAAGTGTAGTGATATGTAGTTTCCTTTCCTTTTTCTTTTTTCCTCTTCCTGAACCAATTCTTTAAAGTTTTTCTAAAATATCAAAGAATTGTACAGTCATAGTCAGCAAGGTTGGAGAAGTTCTCCAAGATCATCAAATCCAACCATCCACCTACCATCAATATTTCCTCCTAACATCAACCATGTCCCTTAGTATATCTAAACGTTTCTTGAACACCCCCAGAGATGATGATTAAACTACCTTCCTGGGCAGTGCATTCCTAGGCCACATCAGTTGATGTGGGCTGTGGCTTTTGCTTGTATGCTGGAGTTTGTTTCCGTACTGTTTGAAAATGAAAACTTTTTATGAAACAGAAGTGCTATTTTGGAACACATCCTCTTCAGAATTATGTAAGCACTTTCTTGTTGTCTCTTGGACTAATCCTTTGTGATAAGATTCATAATTTTCAGGTGCACACTTGTTCCTTAAGTATGTGTTGACATGGATTTAGGTATTCATAACCAGCAAGTGAAACGAAGAACGAATGGGGTTTCCAAGGAGCTACTTTTTCATGGGATGGTGTCTTCAGGCTGAAGTACAAAGAAATTCTTTTTGCAATGCAGATCATAATATAGCTCCTAATTTTCCAGCCCAGATTCTTCCTGCTGTCTTAGTCATTCATAAAATAAATTAGCTTTAAATAAATTTAAAAGTTTACATCTTAATGAGGTCATAGAGATGGGAATGAAGGAGTTTATAAATCGATGAACCTGGCGGATGTTGTGTGCTTGGAGAAATGTAGGCTTTCACGCTCCAAATGGTAAGAACCATCTTCTGTCTCTTGGAGCTGAAGTTGAGAACTAGAACTATCCCTCCAAATCACTGTGATGTCCTTGTGTATGACCTCTCACTGCACAGGTATGAAAGTAGTTCTTGGGTATAAAGATCCTCAAAACTGTTTGAATGGTCTCCCCAGAGATATGTACTCTGATGTAAGGAGGCTGAAATAATATCTTCTGTTTTTGTAGAAAAACTAGTCTTCAGTCTTTCTTGTCCCAGTTCATTCTAAGAAAGGATACACACTTTGAACTCTGAGTTCTCTTCTTGGAATGAGAAAGAAAAATTAAAGAAACAGCAAAGATTCCTGTTGTAAAAATAAATAAAACCCACTTATAGGTGCTCCGTTAGATTTACTCCTCCAAGGTGTGAACAGTTCCATGTGGATGCCATTGTAGCTTCATTTTTGTTTTAAAATAAGACAAGGGGTTGTGCTACAAAGGTAATACTTTGGCAATATACTGTAAATGATGTCTGATCCCATCCTAAAAGTGACAACCTTTTCTCTTTTGCCGAAGCGTGGCTCCCTTCTCCCTGTAGAATAAATAATATGCTGTGTGTCAGTGGTGCAGATGTTAGCTGTTGAGGCAGTGTTGAAATTCTAGGTCAAAAAATTGGAGAGAATGTTGGAAATGAGAGTCCAGATGCACCATGCTTTAGAGATGGCTGTAGTGGATGGACTTGTTTTTGGAAGCTGGTGTCTTGCTTTAGCAATGAACCCATTCACCTGAAGAAAATGTTTCTTCTAAAAATAACAGACCGAGTTTGTCTTTTGAACTTAGCTTCCTCTGAAACAGGGAAGCAGCCTATGGAAAGTAGTTTCTGTTGAATTGCTTCTCTCTTGTGGGTTTTTCCACCTGCCCTGAGCTGCAGGAGACTCCTGCAACCTTATTACAGGTGTTCCTCAGGGCAGGAAGGTTTCATTTTAAGAGTCGGCCTTTCCAAACAACCCTCCCCCAAGTAAAACAAACGTCCTTTTCATTAAATTGCCTTTCATGCAACATCAGCCAGCGACAGCCGAGGCTAGCAAAGCCTTGTTCTTTCTCCTCCATTATGCTGTGAACTTGCGAAAGGCTAAATATCTGCATGTCCTCTGAGTAATTAAAGTAATGGGACAATATCTTCTCTCTCTGCTGGATCTCCCTTCCCACCAGCTGCCAGTGAGGCTGCTTGCGTGGGTCAGCCAGTCCCCAGATGGGGAAAAGGGTCAAAAACTGCACAAATCCCATTAATAACCATATGTACTAAGGAAGGCTTTCTGCAATGTGCTCAGCCCCAAGGACGTGCTGGGAATCTCTGCTGGTCTGGATCAGACACAGTTCATCTGGTTGGTGCGGTTAGTGCCAGGGATTAAGGAACAAATGCATGTGTGGAGCACAGAGAGGAGAGCTGGGTGGATTAGGGGCAATTGGATCTGTGTGGCTAGGCCGTGGAGATAGCACAGTGGTCCAGATGGCAGGGTCTTACAACAAAAAGAAGGGATGAAAACGTTTCTAGTAATGTCAGCTGGGTGTTTTCTCTTGGAAGAGAATATCAGAGGGGTTGAAAATGGGGATCTCTGATCAAGTCCCTTAGGTTGAGTACACAAGGGTTTGGATGCCATCTGATCTTTTAATAGAATAGAGAGGGATTTAGGAAGCAGGAGAAGACAGTGCATGAGCATGGTGATGCCCTGGATTTGTCATTTTGCTGGAGGCCATCACAAATGTCATGCCAGAGGAATGGACCAGGAAGAACAATGCAGCATGGTTACAAGAGCAAGCAAAAACTGAGATGGTGGCAGTGTCTCTATCCCACTTTGTGTCTGTTATGTGTTTATGATCCAGGTTTGCTCAGAGAAATGCAGGGATCAATTCCACTTTTCACTGTGGTCCATTATTCTTTGATTTTCTTCCATCAACACAGAAATGCCACTCTTTGTTTCTGAAGAACAGAAATGATTTTCCCCCTTACAGAGTGCTTATAACCCAGAGATGGGAATTACGCAGTGTAGGATCCATTCCAGTTTTTTGCAAATGTAATTAAGAAGTTGAATAAATATTGACCTTGATTTTCACATTAAGTTTTTAGAAACCATAAGCTAAATGCATTCCTGTTGAGAGATCGTGTATGTGTGAAAGTTGGTATATCTAATAAAAATACTGCAGTAAAATTAATGTATGGTTGTGATGCAGACTCAGATAGGGTTATTGAGGATGAATTTTTGTGGCTCTCAGGTTTTGAGAAATGTGAAAGAGTATTTTTTGTTATTTTTCTCCAGTTAGTTCCTTGGATGAGTGGTTTTGATGAGAGTTGGCAGATAAATAGATCTTGCAGAGGTCCTTGATTTTCTTTGTCACGGGGCCTTGTGGAAGTGTTGGAAAATAAGAGTTTGTAGAGGCAACAAATATGGAAAAAGGGTTTTGTCTGTTTGTTTTAAAACATAAAGCTTCAAAAAAAAAAAAAAAAAAAAAAAAAGAAAGGAGGTACATTTGATGGTAGAAAAACATGCATTTGGCTGTAAGTTTTATTTTTCTTTATTTTGTCCTGTCCTAAAACATTCCTTATTCTTCATATGGGTACTTCCATTTTGACAGGGAAATGAGAAGCAATACATTTCCAGGGCTCTGGTGATCCCCTATACGCTGTGCAGCCAACAAATTACAGTATGCATTGGATCTGAATGAGAAGGGGATCCTTCAGTGCAGTAGAATTTCCCTTCAAATGCTTTGCACTCCTTAAATATTTTGTTTTTGTGTAGCCATTTGCTTCTGATCTTCCTGTGGGTTTTCACAGAACTGCAGGATAATTTCTTGTTTCTATCTCATTTTTTGACCTTGTGATGTTTGAGTTTACCCTTTGTTTTGCTTGAGAATGTGGGATAGACAGGCTTCAGATTTGTCCCTGATGTTTTGCTTCTCATTTCACCTTCTCATAGACAAGGATGGAGTTCACCCAGTAAAACTGTGCTAAAACCACATGAGCAAAGCCCTGTGCCTTTCAGCTGCAAAGCACGGTGGTGGGTATGCATGAGTCTAGATGTCAAAATAATTATCTGAAGTTTAATTTGATATAATTGAAGTGACGTATGATTTCATATGACTTGACTGGAATGTACTAACAGATGTCCTTTTCCTGTCTACTTCTGACTTCCTTTCCCTTTCAAAGGTGCTGTTGCTAAAAAGAAATCTATATAGAAACGGCAGAAAACTTGCATCCATTTCCACTTACGAAGAACATAACGTTCTGGTTGGATAAGTGGAACAATTTCTTCTCCAAAAGAGTGGCTGGGCATTGGCACAGGCTGCCCAGGGGAGGTGGTGGGATCACCATCCCTGGAGGTGTTCAAGAACTGCGGAGATGCAGCACTGAGGGACATGGTCAGTGGGCATGGTGGGATGGGTTGGGGTTGGACTTGGATCTTACTTTTTCTTTCTGACCTTTATGATTCTGTGAGACCATCTGACTTTGAGGACATTACAGCAGACGAGATTCTCATCCTCCTCTTTACAGATATGTCTAATTAATGCTAATGAGCGGGGTGACCCGTGGTGAATTCAAAAAATAGCCTTCAGTTCTGCTCTATGGTAGCAAAACATTCCTATGTGTGCTGAACCTGCTTTCTCCTCTTGACAAAATTGTGTATTTATTCTTCATACAGAATTTCAATGCTAATAGAAACATTATTCACCCAGGTTTAATCATATGCTCCTCATAGGCTGCTATAAACATACAACTGTACTAACAGTAGATGTGGGAGTAACCCTTCTAAATAGTCCATCCGACTAAAGAGAAATAACTTCTTGCTACGCAAATTTAGGAAGTATTCAAACACAGTTAAAGAACTGATTTGCTTCCCTGCTTGGTCTCATCAGTCTTCCTGCCTTCTACTGATAAGGTATGCAGTGGCCACTTGCAGCACCTGAGTCTCATCTGTGTAATTTGCTGTGCAGATATCACTGTGGCAGTCACACCAAGAGCTCTTCTGGGAGCAATGTGATGTATTTGCTAATAGAGCCACGCTGACAATATTCTCTCTGATGTAATTGATTGGGAAAGTGGCAGTGAAGTCTAGCAGGTAAACATGCAATAAATTAAAAAAAAAAAAAAGAAAAAGAAAAGCAGAAAATAGTTGCCTAAAGGATAATAAACCAAGGTGAAGCACAAAGCACTGGGAACCAAGGGCTTACACAGCTGTAACCATTCAAAAGGCACTTATCAAATTACAGTAACTAAACAGGATTTGGCTGAATTAGCAGTCAGGAAGGAGACCTCTAGGGAAAAACCAGGTGCTGCAGATGCTTTGTTTGAGCAGGTGTTGCTCACCCTCTCAACAGGTATTTAATCAGTGGCTGAGGGAAAACTGGAATGGAGGTGGAGCTGGGATTTTGTGCCTTGTTGGTGTCTGGTTTGGAGTTCTAAATCTCTCTTCTGGGAGGTTCTGTTGTTGTTCTGGAAGTATGCTGGGAGTGAAAGCAGTTCCTAGGCACTTGTGCTAGCAAAGCCTGTGCTTGATTAGGAGGTCATAGAATCATAGAATGGCTTGGGTTGGAAGGGGCGCCAAGGATCATGAAGTTCTAATCCTTCTGCCACAGGTAGGGCCACTAACCTCCAGATCTGCAACTGGCCCAGGTTGCCCAGGTCTCCATCCAACCTGATCTTGAACATCTCCAGGGATGGGGCATCCACAGCCTCTCTGGGCAGCCTGTTCCAAAACCTTGCCACTCTTTCCATGAAGCACTTCCCCCAACATCCAATCTAAACCTTCTCTCCTTGAGCTGAAAACCATTCCCCCTTTTCATATGTGAGCATGCTGACAGCTCCTTCTGATGTCTGCATAATTCCTTACATACGAAATGCTCTAATAAAAGTTATGGACAGAAGTAGCATACAGTGAGAGTCTTCCTGTTGATTTTGGTGTTATTTACAGTCTTCAGATTTTTTTTCCCCCCTTGCTGTGTATAAAGACTGGAGGAAATATCTCTTAAAATAGCAGGAATGCTCTAAGGTTGATCCGAATTTGTCTCAAGTCTGCTTTATACCACGTCTACAATACTAAAAAGCCTGGAGGCCCTTTCATGTGTTTATAATGGTGTTAGAAATTATGAGAATAAAATCAAATTAGAACGTATGTATTCTAACCTAATCCAGACCTGCTGATTATTTACCTGTTCAGTAGACAGTATTGCTTCCCATGCTTTTATACATACTTTGAGAGACACAACTTCTCTTGCTGACCAGAAGCTCTGTTCTCATCTTGCTCTTAAGTTGTTATCTAATTTTAAAGTTAAAGATGGAGCTCCACAGGTCATATTTTGTCTTTATATATTTTGGTCATATTTTTAGGTCATATTTTGTCTTCTGTCTTTAGAGGTGAGACAAGTAATTCCTCTCCCCTATACCCATTAGCACTCAGATGGTTCTCTGGATTGGTTGTGTAATGTATTTGCATTGCAAAATTGCTATTGTCTTTCTACAGAAGCATAATTTAGCCTCTCTCAACTTCTATCCAATTAAAACATTTATAAAAACATGCTCAGGGAAAGAGATGCTAATAACATTTTGCCCCCCAAACCATTGAGTAATTATGTCAGTCTTGAAAATCCACAGCTCTGTTTAAAGAACTCCTGCAGTACTGAGTCTGAGCCAAAGGACTTCAATTTCTCTTTTCTAAAAGGAAAAGAGCTCATTCCATCATCAGTTCTGCCCATCCCAGAGAGCTTTCCACTCTCACTTTTTTTAATTTTATTTAGTGCTGAGGAGAATGCTAGCACTTTCAAATGCATTGACTATACAAGCCCTCCCTTTCCATCCCATGTGCTTTAAGTGAATTTGATGTTGTGTCATATTTGGTCCTTTTTTAAAATTTATTAATTCCTATAGAGCTCAGTAGTTATGGAATCTAATTGTAAAACCCCACTGCATTGTGAAAGGTATTTGCAGCAGAGAACAGCAGCACCAGGATCTCATCTGAATCGATTGCAGTGGATGGCAGGAATACAAATGATGCAGAAAGCAGGGAGTCCTGCAGAATGCTGGCAGTTCAGCTTAGAGGAATACAGACTGCTGGATTTCTGTCTGTTTATTAGGAGGTTTTGTGCATCATAGCAAAATCATTATTATTTTTATTATTGCACAACTTTTTTCCCTCATGTTTTGTTATGAACCTTTCGTACACATTACAGTACTATCACAAAGCCACATTTAAAAGACTGTTTCAGAGGTCCCCTTTGGGCTATCCAGTTTTATGCAGACAGGACACTGAGGAGCACTGAACTGCCTATTACTTTGGAGGAGAAATGGTGTTGCAGTGAGATTGATAGCAGCCATGTGCCACCAGATACAATGCTGGATGCCCAAATTTCAGCCTCTGAATGACAAGGCACAGCCAACTTTCAAGTAAGCCTTAGTTGTGCCTCTATTAATTCATTTCTCTCTAATACATGGATGTGTAAATAAGTACACCAGAAAATGAAACCCGTATCTGTGAGTGGGGAGGGAGTAGTTTGAATATAAATAAAAGAAAATTGCAATCAAATCTATGGAATTTCACTGAGTTGGAACCACACTGGATCCTGAGCAGCTTGGCGTTTGTAACATGGCAGAATGGTTTATTACAGTGCATTCCCACAAGGTGAATTAAAATAAGGATTAAAAAGCCCCTATAAATCAAATTTTATAGCTGCCTAAACCACCTGCAAACTGTTGGTACTTGTTTTCAAAATCCACCATCATTCTGCTGTCAAATTGATTTCGGTTTCATTAGCAGAGCTGGCATTGCCTGTGCTGGCATAATCTAGTGGCTGCATAAATTACTAGGAGTGTAATTGTAAGCAATGTCTTAATTTTGTCAACAGCATTCCAGAGTGTCAACGATACCCTTTGTGCACTATTTTTAATTGTCTCATCTGGATGTTTTTTCAGCAAATTTTTATCTCAATGGGAAATAACAGAAAGAAGAATGTGTGCCTGTATTAGATAGCATAGGCAGGGAGGTGATGTACATGAGACCCAAGAAGATATTTAGGAAGTGACTCTCCAGTATTTGTAAGTAGTTTCTTATCCAAAAAGTAATCTGTTGAATATTAAGAAGTTAAGGAATGTGTTTTGGTAGCCTTTGTAGTTCGTAGAATGCTTAGGGTTAGAAAAGACTGCTAGGATCACCCAGTCCATTCATCAGCCCAATGCCACCATACAACTTAAGCCATGTCTCTCAGTGCCACAAACACACAGAGCCATTGGGAAGTACTGCAAATCAAAGCCGATAATGTGAGTTTGGCTCCAGGTGGGGGAAGAGTGGGAGCACCACTAAGTGTTCTTTGCACTCCTGCCCAACCTCATGGCTAAAGTTAAGCTTTGGTTCATAGCCAAAATGGTGTGAGCACTACAGAAAATAGGAATTCTGCATCCTGGAGGAGTTTGCAGCCATTGCACCTCTGGGGAACTGTTTGCTCTGAGCAGTATTTTGCAACCTGGCAGAAAGTCTGTGAAAGCTCTGAAAGCCTTCAGCACATTGTCCGTGACCAAAATAAACATCTAGGGTTGTTATGCTTTGCTGTTCCTCAAGGTTTCACCTGTGTTAGATGCCTTAAGCATATGGAGAAAGATAATGGGCTTCATGATGTGTGTCTTCAGTTCAGTACATTGCTTCAAAATCACTCTGTATGAACAAGGTGTCTGTGAGTAATTAATGAACATGGGAGAAGATAACAGCCAGCAATCAGGTCTGTGTACTATAATTGCTGGGTGGTCCATACTCAGCAAGTTACTCTGGTACCACGATTGGAGGGAGGGAGTTGGTGGTTATTTTATTTTAACAGCTAAAGACTTCATGTAGGAGATATCTTTTTCTATTTGTCTCAGCGTACCTGCAGGCAGTGCAGTAAGATTGATATCGTGATGGGAGGGAATGCATTTGTCCTGTATATGTGGAGAGTTAATGTTGCAGTGTGTCTCTGCACAAAATAAGTCTCAGTAGGAGAGTAGATTCATACCCTTCCTCATTTAAAAGCATTCAGTATTAGCAATATGCTACATATTAATTGCAACGGTTCTGAATTTGTTAAACGTGAGAGTGCTTCTGTTTCAAATTAAAACTCATAGCAGATCTTGCTAAGGTGTGTTTTACAAGAAATCACTTATTTTCCTAATAAACCAAAGGTCGAGCTGGAGAATTCTTAAAACTCTCCAAAGCTGTCAGCTGTGCTGGGCTCTTTTCCCTTAAAACTCTTTGGCGACTATGATGACCACTGCAAGAAGAGCTCTTTGCATCAATCAGGACTGGATTCTTGGTGCCAGTAGGCACAGAGCCAGTTCAGCTGTCTGCTAGAGTATGTGATCTAACTCATGGCTGAGGCTGCAGCCTTATCCACATGCTACTAAAGCCAGTGCTAAGACCCCATCTATCTTACGGTTTTCCTTGCCGTATCTTAGCACATCTGTAATTTTTACCAGTGAGTGCCTTCTGATAAGCTTTCATTTAATTGAGGCAGTATGCACCATTATCTTCATTCTTTTAAATTCATGGTTGAGGAATATAAGATCTGGGAAAAACTCTAATACATCTATCTCCAAAAAAAAGTTTTCTACAAGAAACCTGACCTTTCTGTTGTTAATAATGATTTCTGTCATTTTTGGTAGCCTGGAAACTGTGTTTTATGCTGGGTGCTTTGGGTAGGGTTCAGTCCTGCTCCTGTTAAGAGGTTTTGGAATCAAACCAAATGTGTGGAAGGTTAAACCTGTGGAAAAAATGTATTTCTGATGTTGGTTATGTGGTTGGTTATGGCTGCCTTAGATACCTCACTACAGAAACGTAGCAAGAGGAAAACAGAAATACTATAGTGTAGGGAGAGCATGATGTTAACTTCATTAATAGGGGAGAGATTTTCCATAACTGAATATCATAAGGTTAAGCATGTTAATTTCCATGAGGTTCCTGTATTTCTACTGACTGTCAGTGAACTTAGTCTCCCTCCTGAAATAGTGGTTGTAATTAAAGTTTAATTTGCACCTTTTTTTAAAGTAGATTTGTTTAGATTTGTTGAAATAAAGCTAGAAACAACATCTGTGCCCTGAGCATATATTATTGCCAGTATTCCAAATGATGTCTCATCACTCAGATTTTAAATTGGGCCAAGCTGTATGTGCTTTTTGTTTGTGATTGCTCACTTGAACGAAAACTCTTATCAAATTTAAGTAATCTTAGATACAAAAGCTCACCAATATGCCAGGATGTGGGTCTCTGCAAGTGGTTTTCAGCCCTAAAGATTGAAAACACAGACTGGACTGGAGGACAAATGAATGGCAATGTTATTAGCATCCTTGATACGGTAGCAGAAATATCGACTCATTATTGGTCTTCCTGTGATTCAGGGTAAGAGTCCTGATTTGGAGTTTTACTGGTGTGTCAGTGGTGTGTCAAAGAGTCAGGCACTCTTTGAATGCCACATGGGAAGAAACCATAAATCTCCTTGACAAGGTGTTGTAGTCAGTGGGATGTTTTATATTGACTTCCTGGAGCCCTACCCTGTATGAACACATTTTATTCATTAGTCTAAAACTTTTCTAAAGATAAAGTAGCAGTGCCTACTAAACCATTTCTATATTTCATCTATTCCCCTTAACTTCTTCAGTGGCTTAATGGATAATGAACAAGTTTACAAGGTGATAGCGTAAGATTCCATCTGTTCAGACAGATTAAAAGAAGCAGAGGACAACTTTTAAGGGATGAATGCTAAAGGTATTGTTATTGCTCTTACTGAGTTTAATTGCAGAGAATAGGGACCGATAAATATGTCTACAGGACATATTGATTACTAAGTGAATGTACACATCCATTTAAAGTCAAAGTCAAAGATGCTTCCACTGGATACAACCTGCCAAGATGAGCATAATGCTGAAAGGCAAATATTTGAGAAAGTGAATGGTTAGTTTTATACCTTAGGTGTTATCCATAGATACTTCAGAGAACACTCAATGCATCAGTATACTCATAAGTGTCCTTTGCCTCAAAAAGATTGAGGTTGAAAGGCAGCTTTGGAGATCATCCCTCCCAAACCTCCCTGCTCAAAAGTCAACCAGAACAGGCTGCTCAGAACTCCATTCACTGAATATCTCCAAGGGTGGAGTGTCCACAACATCTAAGGACAACCTATTCCAGTTTAGAATACCCTCAGCTCATATTCCCAAGTTTTGTCTTTGAGGATGCTAATAAATTAATCGCTAGGAGAAATTACGTCCACTGATTTAATAAATTGGAAAAAAAAAAAATCACAAGAAAAACTAAAATTTAATCATGAAATGCTTTCAAAGTTTCTGCCAAATTTCCTCAGTGAGATGAACAATCACAACTTGTAATGTGTTTTATAATGACTTTGAATAGAACAACAAGTATGTACATTTTAGTTGCAGTCATTTCATCCTTCTCATTAAAGGCATTTAAGGTTGCAAAGGTGTTTTTTGTATTTTCTTGAAAGGTTACCGATTTATTTTTACCTTTAAGAACCAAATGCCTTAAAGACTTACTGGATTGCTTATCCAATTATAGCTGCTTTCCTAATAGTTTTAAGATGTTCATTTTTAATGATTTTTATGCCTCTTGAAAATGCCAGCAATATTGCTCATAAATCACTGTCCTTTCCTTTAGCTCCTCTGGATTAATATCAATTCTCTTTAATTACTTTTCTAGTTGGAGCAACAGCATTTAATCCTACCTGGTTTTTGAAGTGGGCTTTTAGTTCACTACAGCTCATTAAATAGCAGTAGTCCAAGTTAATGTCATGATTAGATGTGGAATGAGATACTGGGGGAAGGGGCATTTATACGTTACTAGAGGTACTGCAATTTGCCTTAAGAAGCATTTCTTTTTATGTGCAGTTTTGCTGTATGTTTTCCTTTTGGTGTTGTCTGCTTAGTGCCATAGTACCACGATTTGTCAGGTTTACACGCAATGCTTATGTGTTTTTTTATATAGCTGCCTACACATTAAAGCAACAGAGAAGTGGTGCCTATGTTAGTTACTAGGGTGATCCATAGATGTGTGACAGTGAATGCAGTATATTTTAAATATGATGTTTTCCATTTAGAGGTCAGCAGTTTTCAAGAAAAAGAATGAGGATTTGTGACAGTTTGCAGATGTGAGGTTGAGTCAACTATGCTCAGTATTATGGATTATGTGGCTTTTCGGCCAGCTGTGATATATGGGTGTATACTGGCCCCCATCCCTTGCAGAGAGGGAACTCCTCTGGCATGCTGGAGGATAAACACCATCATTTCATATCCATGCTGCACTAAAATAAATGCAGGAAAGAAAGCAATAGCTACAGCTGAACTACATTCAGTATGGTAAAACTTCTTTGGGTTCTCATTCATGAGGAGTGGAATCCAAATTGAGCCTGAAGGTGAAAGTATAGGTGTAAAAAAAAAAAAAAAACCTTTTGCTGCCCACTGCCTCTTTAAGAGAACATCTATTTCTTTTGCTAAACATCAATCTAGGGAAAGAGACCCATGTATGTTTCATTTTTCTTAGCTGACGTTTTGATGTGATTAAATTCACGGTGCTGCAAAGAAATATTGCTGAGCAAACCTCACAGCCTACGAACTAGCAGAGCTTCCAATGCCAACTAATGCACAGCAGCCTTCTATTCAGTGAAATTAGTAAAAGGACAATTTTACCTTAACCTCTGAATTACTTATTCTCTGCTTGGGGCACTTCTGTTACACGCTGAGTGTCTTCTTTCTATCAAGCGGCTGAGGTAAATGGGCTAAAATAGTAAATCAATTTCTTCAAAACTGAGCAAGATATTTGGGGAGTCTGATGCAGATGTTCAATCAACAGCCAATCTGTGCTTTTATTGACTAAGTTCATTTCTCTAGACATTCATTTCTGGTCTACTGATGAACTCGGAACTTGGGCGTCTGATGTGATATTTATTGGGATTGCTTTTTAAAGAAAAATCCTTGTTGTGACTTGCATCTCTTTGCGTGTCTTGATTCCTCAAGGAACTGTTGCTTCTGGCATTTGCGTAGGCAGAAAAACGTTTTCTCAGTTCTTTCAACACGGAAAAATGCTTCTGTGGAAAGAAGAATCCATATAACACTATGACTGAAGCACTCTTTAAGGCCTTGGCTTCATTGTTCTTAATTTTTTTCTGACACTTGAAATCACCATAGGCAATTGCCTCTGCAAGGAAAACAATTGCATCCTACAAATCTTGTTGTTGAGCCCATTTCAGGAAGAAACCACCTTCCAAACAGCCTTGCCAAATTAACTTTAATTACATGTTGGTCTGGCCCCTGCTTCTTTCTAACCATCCCCCTTTATTTTTCCTTTATTTTTTCTTTTTTGGAGAGGTGATCCAAATGCCTAGCTCTTGGTTCTGTGCTTCTGTCCGCCGTAGATTAATGTTAGCTGCAAGATTTTCTTCTCTAAGCACTCACTAACTTCCCATAAACTCTTAAAATACTAACGTGATTGATTGTGTACATACAGCTTCTTCCATAGCACATGATAGCTGTCCTACTGGGGCAGGATTTGGTTTCTTAAAAGATACCCAGAGTGTTTTTGACACAGTTGGCAGCCAGCCTTAATGATACCAATGTGTAGTGCATAGAGTTGGTTATGCTCAGCTTTGTACTGAAAGGCCAAGTGGTTATTTTCAGGGTCACAAAGTAAGAAAATGAATGAGCTGCAAATAGAAGCCAGGAGCCCTGGTTCCCCATCTTGTGCCTTAAGCACCTTGCTTTCCATTTTCTCTTATAAAGGCACCCTTTGCAAAGGCATTCAGTTGAATAGAGCATGAATGCATGGGAGGATTAAGCAAGACTTGTTGACAGCTGTGATAGCAAAGCTGGGATGTCCGGTGCAGACTTTCTCCAGTCCTTAGGGCCCATTTATCCAGCACTGTGCAGATGTCTCCTGATCTTTGCTCCTGGAAAGCTGGATGTTTGGGAGCATACATAGTTTACCAGCAGTGGAAGGTGTGTTTCCAGTCATCCCCCTTCCTGCCATTGGAAGAAGTCCAATGGATTTGTCCAAAAGCATGTAGATGCATCACTGAGGGTCAAGATTAGTGGGTGTAACGGAGATGGGTTGGAGTTGGACTTGGTCATCTTAGAGGTCTTTTCCAACCTCTATGATTTTAAGTTAGCAAGTCACTTCCATTCTCAGTACATTGCATAAAATGCAAAATGTGTTTCATGAGAAACCCCTTACACTATTCTTTATTACATGTAGACATTTATGAGGTTGGGCAGCAGCTTTGTTGATGAAAGAAAAAGTGGATTTCTTTTTGTTCTAACCTTTGAAACAGGCAGAATAAAAATTTTAATTACTTGTTTGCACATAAATAATCAGAGAAGCTATAGGTTGTGCTTATACACATGCACATGCAAGCAAGATGCATATCTAGTGCTAGAAAATTGCTCGAGCCTCTTGTAGGCAGTAAATTCTCCATGAGTTTACAGCCAATAGTAGATGTGCCTACGCATGCTGACAGACAAATCATATGTCAAGGTGACCAGCAAACAGCAGTAAGGAACTCTTTTCTGTAAAGGCACCAGGTGTCAGGCTTTCTCTAGGCAGTCTTTCCTGTGAAGAGGTTGACATTGATAATGGACAAATGAAAAATTCTCGACTCAACAGGTTAAAGAGCCAATCACATGTCAGATCCTTCTGTTATCCGTGATCTTGCAGCCATTCATTGTTGTCTGATCCCTGCCCCTCTGAGTAATGCAGAATATAATATCCTGAGCAGTTTTTTACCTGAATGGTTTAGAGATTGCTCTTTAGGGGCTAAGGTATTTAGGGGCTCGTTAGCATTTTCTGGGCTGCTGATGGCTAATTGCTGATTACAATTACATTTATGTGTCTAAGTTGTTAAGTTCCTTACATCTCAATAAACACCTGCATGTATAGAAACAAAACTAATTCCAGAATTGGCATTTATTGCAAAGATATTTCTTTTTTGCTAGTAAGGATGGCAGAAGGCTAAGATGCTCTATAATTCATCAGCTTCTGTGATTGTTAAAGCACAGGCTGTTGTCTGAGGAAAATAAACAGATCTTCTGGTCTGGGGACTAACAGCTTATTCCTAAGGTCACTCTGTTCCTTAGAGGCTTATCCATTGTTGCTTCTTGCTCTATGCTTTAACATTATTACCGCTACACTTTCAGTAACATCCTGTGCTCCTCATTTATATTTATGGACCAGTAAACACTGTCTGTCTTTGGCATCCAACATGACAGCAAGGTCTTGGCACACACATTTCTGGTATATTTGTGACACTGAGCTTTGCAGTGAATCCTATAGGTGGCCGTTTCCTTATGTATGTGCATTTCTGCCTGCTCTTTCCACTCTACCCTAAATTCCTAACAAGTTACTTGTGGGGTGAAGCATGGAGGAATTTGTGTCCCAGAATCACCTGATTTCATCCACATAAAGGTTGATAATAGAACATTTGAGGGAGGAGGACTTGTGAATGAAGACAGGTAATTGTTGATAGAAAAGTGAATAGGAGCTAGCTGCCTATCAGTGTAGAATGTATGCACAGTGTTGCTTTACTTTAGGAAGAAAAGAGATTGAGTCATATATCAATTAACCCTAAGCCTGATAAGTGGTTGAGGATTAATTTACTAGATAATACTGGAATCTGGGAGGATGTGGAGGATTTGTTGGAAACTATTTAAAGTATAATTAATGTTCCTTTTAAATACACTGAGAGATAACAGAATTAGTTGTGGGGGGAAAAAAAAAACACTTTTTATTAGAAAATGTTCCATTTTCAAAGGAAAATAAATGCTTAAGCATCTGTTCCTGGCTGCTGGGAGGTGATTTGGTTTCACTCAAGACAAAGGAGCTTTCTGGAGTGACAGGGCAGAGGATCAGATCAGGTCCTGGAATTAAATGGTGAGTGACTGAGCAAGCTGCTCGTTAAGATCCTGATAATGCTAATGGGAGCTTCCTTGCATGGCATGGGGCTTCTACACCTGCATTTAGAGCAAGATTTGCCTCATGCCCTGTCTGGGATGTACTGAATTGCTTTTGCTGAGGTCCTGAGCTCATTCATCTTCTGCTGCCTTTTCTTCTTCCAGAGGAGAGACATTTCCAGCAGTTCTCTCTGTTTACCCTTTGGGGCAAAGTGCATTTCTAAAAAAATGTAAATATTTCGATTGCTAATTTATACCCTTGGCATTCAGGGTGACTTCTTCAAGTGACTGACATGCTGCATGATTAGTTGCTCATAGCCTCATTAATTAGCTGAAATGTCATTTACGTCGCATCGCCTCGTTGTTTTGCTCTGTGTGCAATCACTGGAAAGGAAAGCACTTGCACAAATACTGAGGCACAGCCAGCATGGCTCTTTAGCTGAGGGACAGTCACTTTTTTTTTTCAGATTATCATCTCTCTCCCCTAAGAAAAAAAAATAGAAATAACGTGATGTTATATGCCACTTTTATCTCCATTATAACCACATAGGGGCTGCAGCAGGCACCATGATCCCCAAGTTGGCATTAGCAGAGTCCCCACATCGAAGGGAGTGACGTGAAGGGGGTCACAGGGATGACACTGTGTCACTGTGACACTGTGCAGGAGGGACTGAAAGGGATATTCGTGGCTCTGCGTTGTTCTCCTTGTGTAATATCTGTGGCTGTTGCTGTGCTCGCTGTCCCAGGGGCAGAGTGAAAGAGCAGGGGGAGATGGAAAAAGTCACACGCAGTGACTTCTGTCTGCCTGCCATAAGCAGTTGCAATTCCTCGTGCCAGGAGGGAGAAGTCTGCACGCTGCTTGTTTGCACTTATTGCAGAACAGCCCCATCAGAAAACACAAAGGGATGGATAGCTCACCTCCACATGCGCTCCTCATTTGAAGATCTCCAAACCCTTTGAAATAATCTCCCAAGATGTAGCTCCACAGAATTTGGAGGTGTTTTCTATTTCTGCCGTGCTTAATGTGTTTCAGAAAGTTTCCAAAAGATAATGCTTTATTCTCTGAATCTATAATAACAGTAACACACACCCCTCCACTGAGCTTTTGATTTAGTGCCTTATTATCTGGCACATCCAGCACCCACCTTCTATAGAGTCCCTCTGACTTATTTAAATGGAGTAGAAAGTACATTTATGGCCAAGAGTCAGATTTCTAAAAGGAATTAAGCACCTAAGCTCCTTTCAAATCTTGTCTGTGTGTTACAGGAGACAACATGTCGGGATGTATTGTCCTCTCCATTATGCCTGGGATATTTTTGCTTTATTAGTGATACTGTGCCTCAGCTCTTATTGTATCAGCATCAAATTTAATGCATTTTTGGACACGAGATGCTGGGAAGGAAATAAAGCCCAAGCCAGCTGCTGCTAACAGGTCTGTAGGAGAACCCATCAAACCCTTTGCCACCCCCTTAGCTCTGCAGGCAAATGGTTCTGTTCAGCTGGAGAAGCCAAATTATGAGAGATTCTTTTGTATCAGAAGGAGCGAGGTAGTATTTTTACCCAGTGGTGGGATGTAAAAGCGCCTCTTCTTTCCGATTCCCATATAAATAGGTTTCCCATTACTTGATACAATGCACTTAAATGACTGGAAATGTCACAGTGATTAGGATAAGGCAGTTTGGAAGTGCTGGAGTGCCCACAAAACCCAGCCTGGCAAGAAGTTTCAAATTATCTTAAGCTGCTGAAATGCAGATTTTTCCATCCCACAAATGTGATGATAATTTCTCTTTGTGGTGCAGATTATGGAAGGAAATAACCCTGCTGTGCTTCCCCTGGTTCTGTTATGTGTTCGCCACAGCTTCTGAGAGAAGCAAATCCACGTGATTTATTCTGGGTATGAACAATCTGTCTTGCAATAGCTGTAGCTCGGTATTCACTTGCCTTTAGCCAATATTCTGAGATCATAATATTGATGATGATTTCATTTTGCCATGAAAGATGATGTTTTCTCATGCAGTCCACATCCCCGGCAGTCCAAACAAATGTTACTCGGAGCTCCACAAGATTTTTCTTCCATTAGGAACAGGTTAGGCATGGCCTGCCTCATTTGCAAAGTGTAGCAACAGGCCAAACGCAGAGCAACTCGGGGCCAAGTTGCATAATTAAATACTCCAGCACCTGAATGCAGAATGCCTTGCCCTGTTGGATGCTTTAGGAAGTCAGACATCAGGCTTCTTTAGAGTGAGTGAAATAAAAGCATGACCCCTCTTACATACAGAACCATAGAACAGCTTGGGTTGGAAGCAGCCTCAAAGATCACCTCGTTCCTAACCCAATATATATAGGTCCATGCTTCCATATGAGCTCTACTGAAACAAGAGAAAACCAAATTCTTATTCAACCTGAGATAAGTGTTCTGAGATAGCAGTTCCTTGGCCCGTCTGATGCTTCTTTCCCCCGTGTCCTTTTCAAACGAGGTTTCACCAAGGTTTTCTCTCCTGATTTATGATGACTTGCCCTTTATCAGAGCGCTTGTTTCAGGTGAAGCCTTTGTAACAGCACAGCTGATGGAGGAGTTTGGGCATGAAGAAGTTATCAATATTAAAAATCCTTTCATGACAGCGGAGCCTTTGTTAGAGAAAAGGTGTTCATTATTTTCTAAAATCGGTCAGGCCCTGCTCTCCTCCACTCTGTTCTGTTGCCAGGCTGCCTTTATTCAGATATATATATATATATTTTCTTACTCATTAGTGTCTATGATGAACAAAAGTAGAATAGATATGAAAAATAGATAGGTCCTGGAAGGTAAAAGGAGGAAAAAAAAAAAGATAGTTGACATTCAATTAAAGTCACTTACCACAGTAAAATATCTCCCATTCAACTCCAGCTCTGCCTTTTGAGTTATTCCTACCCCAGCAGTGAGTGAAAGGCTGCCCGAGGGTAGAGCTGGGGCAGCGAGAGATCACGGAATGGATCATTACTGCTTAAGCAAGCATAAAACAGCCATGTATTTTCCCCCAGTTCTGCTATGGGAAAATAAAAACTGTCTGTTTCTCCTTATTTACTGTAGTGGGTTAGTGATAATCGCCGTTTATGAAGTCACTCATAAGAAAGTAATAGCCTGAATAGTGCTTTGGGATTAAAGCACGTTTTTAAGTGATGCCATAAGGAATCATTTATGTAATGCAACACTGAGCCGTAGCCCTGAGATGGGTTTACATCCCATGATTGACCAAACATTGCTTGTTTTATTGCCCAGGATGATATGTAGCATTCTCGTATTTTTCCTTCTGTGTAGAAGTAGCTTTTGTGGCTGGCGGTGTTTAGCACTGGTGTAAAGGAAAGGAGAGAGTGTGGCTGGTGCTTCCCATTGACTTCACCTGGGTTATGGAACAATTCCAGCTCAATGGTGGGCTCCATCCATGCCATGGGGCTGTGCTCCCATATTGCTAAAAGGCCTGTGAAGTGACAAAGGTGAAGAGCTGGGTAGGGGAGTAACCAGAGAATACCCAAGTTGCTGTTTTTAATGAATGCACAGGACAAAATGCAATGGTGTTATGACTCCATCAGAAACACAGTGATTGTTTATTTGCATTCTGGGAATGCGTGGAACCAGGTTGTATCACTTAGAGCTCTCTTGAATAAATGCAGTACAAGATAAATTTTAAGAAGTCTATCCTTAGTTCATATGATTGTGACTACAAAAATGTCAGCATATATAATGGGCTTTTCTTGAGGAACTTTCTCAAAGCATGTAGATCAAGTCAGAGTTTTCTGCACTGAGTCTTGTTGAACATCTTGAAACCTTTTTGTAGAAAGAAGGTTTGGACCAGATTTTGAAATATTTCACAAACTTGTCAGCTTTAACAGCAGGCAGACACAAACACTCCTTTTCCCCTTAAACACTCTTCCATCCTGTTTCTCCATCAGACACGATCATGCTTCTGTTTTCATGTGAAGCAACACCTTCAAATTTTAGCAGCTGAGGCTGGAGAGTTGCAACTCTGGCACTGGAAAGCAGTGTCCTAAATGCTTGATGTCTCTTCCCAGTGTCTTGTTATCAAAGCCACAGCATCTACGAGCGTGCAAGTGTCCCCCATTATTAAAACATTGCTACTAGGCAGGTTATGCTAACGTCTGAGCCAAGACTTTTCTTTTTTAAACACTGTTTACCCTTGCAGATCTGAAACAGCTTCCCTTATGGCCTTCTGAATACTTGGCAAAAGCCATTAATTTGGAGCAAAGATGGCAATTGTGCTCATAAGAGAGCCAAAAAGACTGTTCTGCTGCTTTGGTTTACTGGATGACTGAGCTAATTCATTACTTGTATAAGAATCTTACTTTTTTACTGCTGGATGGTCACCCATTCAGGATTGTAAATTTAATTAATTTGAAAACGAGGTTTTTTGAGAGGGTGTTTCTGTTTTGGTTTAAATACAAGAGATAATTAGCTAGCAAAAACTTTTTTGCTTTGAGCTGTACTTTTTGGCAGTTCTGATGTTAAGCTATAGGCAGTATATTAGGCCAAGAATACGGTGATTAAAATGAGTTCCTTACTGCTTGGAGGGTATCAGCGGCTTAGCTTGTGTTTGTTAGGAGAGGGCATCTGTCTCTCTGCCTTATTAGATGAGGAAAAAGCAAATACAAACACAAGAAAGAGCCAATCCAGCCCCCCACATTGCTTTCCCTTTGCCAAAAGCCACTGTACTGGCTGTTCTTGTGGGCTGCTGCAGCTGTGAATACATCTGCTGTGACTGTGCCTCTCACCACGGGGGTTGTCCCCGTAGGTTTTCTCTAAAATGGCACTGTCTCAACACAAATATTGACAAGTGCCATCTTACTGTGTTGTATTTCATCCACATGAGGCACCCCAAAGGAATGGCATATGCAGAGGTGCTGATCAGTAGGTGTACCTTTCATGTGTGGATAATTACCAGCAGAGATCAGCTGATGTAATGGAAAAAGGAGAGTCCTATCAACCTGAACTATGAGCTGCAGATAAATGGACACCATCTATTCTTCTTCTGTAGTTAGCACCAGATTTACACTGTTAAGATAAAGGAATTTTTTTTTTTTTTTTTGCTTTCCATCACTTTTATGCAGGATCCTTACTCTGAAATATGCTGGAAACCACAACACATCACTAAAAGTGCTCATGTGCAAAGGAATGTCCAGGAATGCAAAAGGTGCTGCCAAGGTGCAGGGCTAGGATGAGGAGAAGTTGATTTGCAGTGCGGTTCCAAGAGAAACAAGAAAACATGGCAAGGAGAAGCATTCAGAAGGGTACTTCTGAGGCTGAAGACCTGGATGAAGACAAAAAAATCTGTGTTCAGTTCCTGATGTTGGCATGAGCTGACTGTGTGAACATGGGCAGGTTGTTAATTTGGTGCCTTGAATGAATGCTGGGATTTTTTCTATCTAGTGTCTGTCACTAGATCCTAGGGCAATGAAAATAGACTTCAGTGAGTAAAGCAGCCACCACTACTCTGTAATAGACACCCTAATGAAGATAAAGATACTTGAGCAATATTGGCTAACATTCCTTAAACAGGTCTTGATGATTGATTGCTGGGGAGAACAGGACATGGACATTGGCATTGCTGTGCCCACTTCTGCACACATGCACGTAAATAGCTCAGGCTGGTATTAATGAAAACAGTGAATCAACTCGCACTGAAATTTAGCTCCTAAAATACATTTCAAGGAACGTTAATGGCCCTGTCTGCATTTCACTAACACATTGGTGAAATCTGAAATGATTGCTTTGAAACGGAAATAATCCATCTGCTTTTAATAAGAATGCTGATGGAGATGCAGCAATATGGGATTGGTCAAAGCCTGAAGAAAAGTTTCTAGCTTAATTTTTGATGGAAATGTAATCTTTACATGGGCAAGTGCCTAGGTGTTTGGATTGCATTCTATTGACATTAACTGGGAAGAGGAGATAGGGCAAGAAGAGGGGAGTGTTCATGGGGCTGAAATTCATTCATGCGATTCTTAGCACTTCTACAGCTATTGGTGCCTGGCAGCTTGAGGTGAATATTGGGTCTTCTAGAATTCTGATCAACAGAGATGTCCTCATTAAAGTGTAAATATTGTCCAGTGCTGTTTTCTTAGATCCCATCTTTGCTGTAGTGAATCACAAAGGAATACAGTCCAGCTTATTTTCTTTTTCATTTTGTTGCTAGAAAACACTTTTTGGGGTCTCTTATACATGAAAATTAACATAAAGAAATTTTTCCAAGAGAACAACTGTGGGACGGCTATAGTTTCCTCTGCTCAGTTTTGATTAAAGCCTCTTCATGTTTATTTTTGACAGAATCACAAGGCGTTTACTTGACGCTAAATATAAGTACAATGACTCAAAGAGAATGTTGAGGTCCAGATTTTGAATAATGAATCAGTGAGACACTCCAAGCACTATTAAATCCCACTTCATATTTTCAAAGCTGCCAACAAATGTAAACAGCAAAAATTAAGATAACATGTTGTTTTGGTTGGTATTTTTAGAATGGCATATGCTGCTGATTCTCACAGAGCACCTCATAGTTGATTGTGCAATGTGCAAGTGCTTTAAAGCTATGCTCTGCAATGATTCATATACATGACTTTTTTTTTGTGACTTGGACTTTTGCTGTGTTTCTGAAAAAGAAGTGCTTTGTTAAATCGAACGTTGCACCTTGTTTGCCTATTCCTGCATGTTTTCACTGCTCTTGTTGTGTGAAGAGGTTTTTTAAGGCACTTAGGCATCTGTAGAAAAGACAAGTCATTTGTTGTTGTGTGCTTAAACAGGGCATCTTCTGTTGTTTTTATGCTCTCAAGTATTTTTGAAAATCTTAGGGACATCTGTTTACTATTTAAGAAGATACGTAGCATCAGATACATTGGGTGTAGGGATTGCTGCTTACGGTGGAATAAATGTTAGGTAAGACCTTTCAGATCATTGTTAGAACTGGTTCTCCTATATCAAAGTTTCAAGTCAAATTTCCAAGTATTTTATTTTTCTCACTGGGGATATCATCTCGTTTGCTTAGTCCATCTTCAGATGCATTTCAAAAGGTCACTTTGTGTTGTTAATATTTAAAATTCACATAATGTGAAGGAGCAACAGTGCAAACACCCAGCTTCAGGTACTGATATAACTCTTCCTCCTTTTGGAATGAGAAAAGATCTGTTTTTGATGGTGCATGAATTGCAACTATGAAAGCTTTAAAACGTTTATTATTTCTGTCTGTGATTACACAGCAACAAAAATACAGATGCAGTTAACCACAAGTGATAAACAGAGAGAAAATTAGTCACCTTTCCAAAGCCTGTCTGAGTCCTTAATAAAATCTACAAGAAAGTATAATTTTAACTCATGCCATTTAAAAATTGACACTCTTTAAAAGTAGAAGTGTATATAATTTTGATGAAATAAATTGCATGCAACTTTTTTGATAGAGGTCATCCTCTCACTATACTACTTATTTGAGGTGTACTTTTTTTCCATACTTTTTCCATCACAAGGAAAAAATCCTTTATGAAGCTTCTGGGGAGTATTGGCACAAAGCTTATGTTCTGCAGATGGAAGACTGCAAGGCATCATCGAAGTAACAAGAATTATTGCTGTACAGGCCCGAATTTCATATTTATTGCCTATCTAGATATTTACAGATTCTGATTCTCGTTTCTTGCTAAGGTGTTTTCCTAGACCCCTGTTGGCATAAAGTGCCTGTATATTCCATTAGTTCCAGTGGATTTCTTTGGTTTGATTGAGTTAGGTTCCTGCTCTTTCAATACTGAGAACAAGAAATTTCATGTCAAATCTCACATGAGAACGGTGGAAATTCCCATTCTTTCTCTTGTATATGAGAACTTGTATTGACTCAAGGTTTGAAGTCAGAAATTTTAATCAACTAGAGTGCATTTTCGAGTCTGATAAATCTTAGCAGACCATTTAATCTATATAGCTTAGAGCATGTGCCAGAGAACACAGCCAGCTGCAAAATATACGACTTTCGGTAAAGTTTCAGAATTCCTGCACGTTTGTTTGGGATAAGCCTCTTTCTAAGAGGTCATATTGCTGCTTCATGGAAGTGGTTTAAGCTGACCATGACCTTAAACTACAATTTAATTTTTCTTCCCAATTTAGATGACATGAGGGTGCTACTATAAATGAGATACAGGCCTTTTGACTGGTGCTGCCATTTTTGTTAGGTGTGCATGTGTGTGCAGATATACTTGTGCTCCATTATACCTCATTTCTAACTTCTTCAAGTTGCCCTTCTAGCCATTTTTGTGACCTTCTGAAGCGCTGAACTGAATGTCACTTATGGGTAGAAGCTAAAGGCCAGTGATGTCACTGTAATTCGCTTCAGTAATCTTTGGGCTGAGTTTAATAACATAGTTCATTTGTATCTGCAGCCCTGACTTTTTTTGGCAATCCACTTGCTCCTGCTGCTGCTTACATGCAAGAACAGATTGACCACCCCCAGGTACCTTGGAAGTGATGCTGGTGGAGCTGGCTGGGTTATTCTATATTTACAGAGCTTGGAGCTGTGGATGAGAGCACAACTTGGCACCTAGTGCCTGTGACAATAGTCCTGCCATGGAAGACATGTAGCAGGAGTCAACCAGCTTGGGCTGCTCAACATCTCCATGTATGCAGTCCCCATGACAGTCAGATATCTTGCTAGCTCTTGAGTGGGGATGATGCTTCTAGAAGCAAAGGTTTGTCTGGCTGAAGTACTTTCTGCTACAGAGAGATTATGCAATTCTATGATTCTATTAAAGACACTGAGTTACCCATGTTTGTGTATCCTGAGGGGCATTGGAATAGCCCTTGCTCAACATCCGCATGAAGAGCAACATTGAGAGCCACGCTCTCAACTTGCAAATAAGGTGGGGATGTATTGTCTTCATTTCTATTGACTTTGAAATTTAAGATTTCGTAAACCTCAAGTTCTGTTCCCCCACCTCCTGAGTTTTCTATTAAAAAAAAAAAAAAAAAGATAACCTTTGCAAGCCACTGTAATTGTCACTCGCTCTTTCCTTTGGCACCATGAAGACAAGTATTGCTTGTACCCTGGAGGCACCCAGCAGTGCTAAATTCTATCCAACTGTGACTGTTGCTTTATTACCATGAGGATGCAGGACTGAGCAGACAGTGCAGACGGAGATATTTCAAACTCCTCTCATACCTTCAGTTTGGGAAATTACATTTTGCCATGTAGTTTTTAATCTGTCGGTATAGACCATACAAAATGACAAGAGAGCATGATTTAATTTTATGATAGCACTGCATTAGATGTCCATTTTATGTTCCTGTAAAAGAGGGATTTGAAGTAGTGTTGTGCTTTGCTCTTCCTTCTACATTTGAGATTCTTGTTTCTTGAGGTCTGGCAATAAAATCCTAAGAATATTTTCATATCTTTGCTGTTGTCACTTGGTGCCTGGTTATCCATCTAGAGTCCTATTTGGAAAACATGTACTGTATGTGCTGCGTGTTGTTGTGTAATTTTATCAGGACTTGGCAAAATGTTTTATGATGGAGATTGAGCCCGATCTCTTATTTTACAGGTAGGAAAAAAACAATTCCAGAGGATGTAAGCCCTAAGACGGTGGCCAGAACACAAACACACATTTGGCTATCTGTCCATGACTTTGCTTAGAGTGCAGATGTGCTGAGTAGTTGTGTGCTGTCTTCAGAGAGCAGGAATAACAGCAGCCAACTGCTGAATCATCAGTGAGCAGTAAACGCACATGATGGGGAACAGGATGGAGTGGTGGCCACTCTGGGTTGTTCATGAGGTTACACCTCTTGCACAACGGGTTCTGGTTGGCCATTGACCTGTGTTACATGATTTATACAGCTACAATGTCAGTGCAAGAAAGCAGAGTTTTATTGCAGAATTGTAGGGAAACACTGAGCTTTGGTATTGGATGCTCAGAGAGGGAGTTTAAAGCAATGACAAATATGTGGCAGTTTTGTGTAATCAGCATGCTATCTGCTGCATTGAATCATGGAAATGAAATAAAACCCAAGGTGAGCATCCATTTAGGAGTTCCTAAAGGGTTTCTTGAGAAGAGTCCAAATTCAATATGTCTTCAGGTGCCTTAAAGTGCATGCAGAGAAAACACACTCTACTGCCAAAATTTATTAGAAAGGGCTATTATGGGAACTCTGAAGACAATTGCCTAGAAGGCACTTTGTTTTCATCATTTTGTTTCTTAATTATTGAAGTGATGGAAGTCAACAAAATTTTCATGGGGATAAGCAGAGAGAAACCCAGAAATAAGCTGAGCAAATTTTGTTCTAAAAATGCATAAGGTTTTGAAGAATGAAAAAATAAATAGATGGTGGAGATAAAGGGAAGCAGGAGAACAGGCAGAGAGGGAATAAAATACAACTGCACAAAACAACCTACTCCACTCTAATTCTTTCATACGTACCATCATTAAAGGAATCTTAATAAATTAAAGCAAACTGCAAGAGAAAACATGAGAGAATAGAACATCTCAGACCTCCTAGAAGATGCAGTGATGGGAGCCATGGTAAGAAGTTTAGCTGCTGGCAGTTCTAATTCTTCCTTAATCATGGGACCCTACCTCATCTGTGTTGCATGTATCACCATGATGATAATCTATTTTTAACAGAACTATAAAATAGCTCTGATAGTTTTAGAGTTGGCGTAGATAACACTTGAATTTCTTATTCTGTTAGGTTTCCAATTCTAAGGTGTGTGATGATCTGAAGTCAGCATATGCTTTGTGGTAAATGTGAAATATTTTCTTCATATATTATATTTTTCTCTCCAGGATAAAGCCATGGCTTTATTCCAGCACAGATGTGTACTATTTTAGGATTAGCCTATTCCTGCCCCCTCCATCCCACTCATATAAAACACATTTAATTCTTCTGCAACTTTGCATCTTAAGTATTGAGCCCAATACTTATCAGATAACACTGTTTTCACAAGCAGATGAAGCTGAAGATCTGAACAAACGGGGGAAGCAAGAGGGCACAATTATTTCAAAGAACTTTCTTATTAGCATTATAAATTACGGACTGGAGATCTGCAGCCTGCCTGATGTTTTCAACACTTGCCAAAATCGGAAGGGCTTCAGATTATTGAATTGTGAATTGAGCTTGATTTCCAGTTTATTAGCAACTCCAACTAGAGAATTTAAGACTGTTTTTCTCCTCTATCTCTGTTACGATGCTGGGGATTGGTTGATAAAAGTCAGCTTGCATAGAATCATAGAATATCCTGAGTTGGAAGTGACCCATAAGGATCATCAAGTCCAACTCAACTGCTCAACACTGAGCAAATTCTTACTCTCTAGGTCTTGGTGAGCTGGGCTACACTGCAAGGGGAAGGAGGTTGTGTAGAGGAGAGCAGAGTCTCTCTGCTGGTATGTTTTCACCTTTTCTGTCATAGGTTTGTATTGCCTTTTTATCAGATCTTCTCCAACTGAGGTCAAAGGGAACAAAATATATCAATCTATAATTGTCCATCCTCAAACAGGGGACACGAGTCTTACAGACAGGTGCATGGTCTCTTTACCTTTGAGCCCACAAGCAGAAGTGCTTGTAGTGTTTCTTTGCAAAGCAAGATTTTTGCCATGAATTAATCATCACATACACCTGCATCCCTCTGCCTCCAGCAGCTCCAAGAAGGTTCTTGTCAGGAGTGTCCTAAAATGTTCTGCCAGAGCTCTCTGGTGGGGATTGAAGTCAAGCTGGAAGCTAATTCTCTGTGCCATGCTTCTCGTGGGGCGTAGCTGGACTCCCATCCAGCTGGATTCAAGCTGGCAGTGGAGGAAGAACTTACACAGCAACTGCATTATGAGTGATTCCATGGTGTGAGGTAGTGCTATAATAAATGACAGCTTGGAGCCCCCGAATGTGGCATTTCCATGACATGGTGTCTGCTCACTGATGCATAGCAGCTCCACGTGTCCAGTCAGTATGTGGGATGAGCACAGTGTTCCTCTGTACAGCCCAAGTTTACCTATGCAGGAAAAAAGAATCATCCTAGAGGCTTGTTAAAACACGTTGCTAATAGTGCTTGGTACGGTGCTAATTAGAATAATACCTCAATATCTAAGTGCAGTTATAGCTTACAAAATTGCCTCTGGTGGAGTCATAAAATTTTTGGAACTGTTGGCACAGGGAAGACAATCTGCATTGCGTTAAGCCCCAACCATGATGGAATTGGGGTATTTTTGGCTCAGGTATGCAGGACTTGAGGGTTAAATTGCTCCAAGGCTTTAATTTTATTCTAGGTATCCTTGTACAAGATATTTCCACTGCAGAAAGTAGGAAACATTAATTCTCTTTTTGTCTTTCAACTAAAAACAAAACCCAAAAACAAAACACAAAAACCCTGAGACACGTTCTAAAAGCTGCTTATTTGTAAAGGAGAAAGAGTTAGCTTTAAAACAAAGCAAATTAAAAGCTGCTTCTAATGATGATGGTTCACTTGAATCAGCGGTTGGGGAATAGCAGCCTCCAATGCATTTCTCCTTCTTTGTGGCTCTTTGCTTCATAACCTGTGCTGGAAGAGCAGTTTGGGCAAAAGGTTTTCCTGCCTTAAGTGGGAAGAGAGGGTGATGGTGAGATGGCACATGGTTGGGTTGGGAGCGCTGAAATTAAAACGTTTGAATTTCTACTTTCTGCTTTGAATGTAAATGCAGATTTTATGAGCTAATGGGACATTTCTGCTCATATAGAATTCATGTTAAAAAACATCTATAAAAGGATATTTCTTGTCTTCGGTGAATTGACAGCCACTCTTTGAATATATGCTGTTTATGCTGAAAAATCAAGACACACGATTGTCATTTTCAACTACAAAAAAAGTACACTTTTTAATGTCTATATGAGTGAAAGTCTATGTGATTTGCTGTGATGTTTCTTCTCAAGAAACGCTGCTTTGTTTTGGTGTGTAACTATTGCTTTTCCCTTTGCTTGTCTGTCATAAAGACAAATTCTAGTGGGAATGCACATCTGTGATTAACCTCCCTTCTTTCCACTGTCTGTCAGGAGTCTTCTCAGCAAAAGGTTGGTTTGGAGTTTGGAAATTACAATGCTGAGAAATTGTCTGAAGTGGGAATTTGAAGGTAATATATTGCAGTGAGTGGGACGTTTGTTTTATCTTTTACTTTTTTTTTTTTCCCTTATGAGTAATAATTTTGGGCACTGTATGGCTGATTGGCTAGAGCAAATCAAGGAGAGGTTGATTCAGCTGGTCAAAATGAGGCTGAAGGCATAAAGGGGAAGAAAGAAATCCACCTGTTTCTCATCACCAGGTTTTCTTTCTTCAATAGCTGGTTATTCTGGTTAGTACCACTTAATGTCTAAGCAGATGTACACTGACTGGAAATGATAGGATATTTTCGGCTGGACCAGATTGTGCACGTGAATATCCTGCCCTCAGATAGTTATTATGGTACACATTGAGAATGCTGTCCCAGCAGAGCTCTGCTCCTTGCAGGGATACACGAGCTGTTCTTAATCAGCTGTGCAGCTCAGCCCACAAAACCATCCCCTGTTACCATGCTAACCCACCTGTTTTTGCTCAAGGCAGATGAAGGAGCATGAACTGCCCCACCTGCAGATCTCTGAGGAAGGTGAGCTCCAGCCCAAGGGCTATGCTGGAAGGGAACACCATGTGTGCCCCACCTGACCACTTACAGAACAGATGTCTTTCCATTGGCAGTAGCAGTGGAAAGACAGAATTTTTTTTGAAAGATTTTTCAGATTGTTATTAGGAGGCTTTTCAGTATCAGCTTGAAAAAAAAAAAAGAAAGAAGTACATCTCAGATCCTCACCACTACTAAGATACGGATATAGAGATTATCCTGAAAACAGTGTCTCTTAAAATCATAGATTCATTTGAATTGGAAGGGATCCTAAAAGGCCATCTAGTCTAACTCCCCTGCAGTGAATAGGGACATCCACAGTTTGATGAGGTGCTCAGAGCTCCTCCAGCCCATCCCCAAATGTCTCCAAGGATGGAGCATCCACCACCTCCCTGGGCAACATGTGCCAGTGCCTCACCACTCTTACTGTAAAATTATTCCTTTTATCCAAACTAAATCTCCCCTCTTTTAGTTTGAAACTATTTCCCTTTGTCCTGTAACAACAGACCCCTGCTAAAGAGTCTATCCTCTTCTCTCTTACAGTCCCCCTTTAGATGCTGAAGGCTGCTATCAGGTGACCCTGGAGTCTCCTCCAGGCTGCACAACGCCGGCCCTCCCAGCCTGTCCTTATAGGGGGATGTTCCATCCACTGAGTCATTTAATCCCCAGTCCTCTAGTTCTGCAAATGTAACTTTTCCAAAACATTCTCACATTTCAGATGCTGGAACAAGAAAAAAACATTGCTTATAAACACTACAAGACTGATGACAGGGTGAACAATGGCCAAACTTGTGCTAAGCTTTGACAAGCAAGCTCTGAACAACGTGCTTGAGAGGTCTGAAATGTTTCAAGCTTGGTTCTGCACCACTCTGGTGCTGAGCAGCAAACAGCATTAACATGATGGGTTGTTTGTTTGCTGACCTTCCCAACGCAAACCTGAGCATCTCTATTTAAACTTATTAAAAGCAGGAAGAATGGTGGCAGATGACTCAAAAGTGGCATCCTGAGATACAGACAGGTTGCTAGAATTGTTCAGCTTCCCAGGAAGGTGCTTGTAGAGATTCAGAGCTGCAACACTGAGATCTGGGTCTCTTCTGCATGTGTTTCTATGTGGCATTTTCTTCAAATGCACTCCTTTAAAAGTGGGTAGAATTTCTGAAGTTGGTGGGGATAATTCCCTCTCTCTTAAACTGTTCCACATAAATAGAAAAGCATTGCATATATTTAAATCAGAAATTCAGGGTTACAAGTCAGACTAGGGGTCTTTCATAAGAATATCTGTCTAGCTGAATGCTGTACAGTTGTACTACTTTAGACAAAATCTCCATCAATATCCTCAGTGAAAGTGAAGTAAAATTCTCTGAGCAAACACGATTTGGCAAGGCTCACCTTGTCTAGGTCATACGTGAGAAGAAGGATATCCAAAAGGAAATCTGAAAGGCACTTTGATTTGCCTAGATATTAGTGTATGTAATTGAAAAATATTTGTCTCCCTGGATTTAAAAAATGTGTTGTAATACCTCTGTACCACAGGATGGAGTTACAGACTTAACTTTAGATTTTCTTGCCTTCCAGCCAAACTATTAATGTTGTTTTTATGTGCTTTCTTAATACTTTGCACTTGCAACAGATGTGTTCAACTATATTGGAGAAGATTCTTCCCAGTTGCAAAGGGCAGAATGAGGTTATTCCTGGCACAAATCCTGCTTGCTTTGTATATTGTGGGTACAAGTTGTACATGGTGCTTGTGTCACCGTTCTACATGCTTTAATCAGTTATGATTAGGGATTTATGGACAACAGAGCAGATAGACACAGTAAGAACCACCCAAAACCTTGGGAAAGTTGCAGTAAAGACTCTTTCTTCTACCAGCTTGCCCATATCTCCGTTAGAATAGAATTTTCCTCCTCGCACCCAGACCTCTAATATCTTCATCTACCTTAAAGAGAGCTGTCTACTTCCTCCTCTGTGCCTTTATTCAGTTTGTACATAATTACAACCCTCATCCACTTTGGGCTTTTCCTTGCTCCACGTGGCATCCAAAGGAAATTCCCTTTTTTCCAGAAGTCCGGAATACTCTGAGTAAAACAACCCCCAGAAGTGATGGACTTGATCCAAGCGTATGGGATGGTGCAATAAGTGCAATAATGGTGTCATGTAGGCAGTACAATGTCACTGAACTGTTGGTTGGAAGTGATAACAAGCTCAAGTTCGGAGCAGCAATGGAAAATCTCCCAGGGATGATTGCTGCTATGAGTGAAGTGAAAGTATAAAGGTATTTTCTTTGTGTGTTTTTTTTTTTGTGTGTGTGTTTTTTTTTCCATCCTGCTGAAGGAGGACTCTAAAGGTGTCTGCTCTTGAAATCCCCTCTCTGAATGGATACTTAATGAAATAAAGCTTGAATCGTAGTGAGTTCTGGAGCTGGTACTGCCAAGCAGCCTGTACCTCCTGCTGATATGAGTGGGAGAGGCATTCCCAGAGATTTTGTTTCCAGGCAGGCAAGCTAACCTTTAGCAAAATTAGTATTCCTCAGCTTCTCTGTCTGTACAAAGGTGCTGGGATTTAATTACATACCAAGAAGAATTATGAAACTGAATCCACTTGTGTTTGCAAAACACTTGGAAACCTTCAGATTGTGAAACTGGCAGCATTAATAATTATTGTCTATACCATCCTGGCATTTTTCTACCTATCAGTCAAGACATGAGTACTTTCTGTTAGAAACTTCAGAAGTGTCCATTGTCGCATGCAGAACTGCTTCCGAAGAGGTTATAGGTGGTTTGTGAAAGCTTGCAGAGCTGCCTTCATGTTGAATGATGTAAACTGTCTTGTTTCTCATTTCTCAACCACTTCTCCAGCATAATTGAAATTTTACGTTTGCCAAAAAGCTCATTTTCAACTTTAAACACTTCAAGTCTAGAAGCATGGTTCAGGTTCTAGTAAATGCACTCAATTAAAAGCTAATAAAAACCTTGCTCAGTGTTTTTATAATTTTTGAAAGACTCCTTTTCATCAGCAAAGGATTAATTTGAAAATTAACTGTGTATTCATGAGACGTGTAAATTCTGAAGGAAAAAGGTAATTACGGCTTTCGAGCTTTGCATTCTCCTCTTGAGATTTTTTTTCTTTTACCTTCATGTTATCCACAAAATATTAAGCTAAATCCTGGGCACTGTGTCCTTTGCTGGAGAGTTAACATGGAAATCTTGATTTTGAAAACCTTCAAATTTCTGTTTCCTCATAAAATAATAAAATACGGGGAGTCTTCATTCTTTACAATGGTTTTTTATTGCTGTCTGGCCTTGTCAGTTCTCAAAGCTAAGCGAAGTTGGGTTGGGTCAATACTTCAATACTTGTAAGAGAAATCTGGTAGAGAAATCTGAGAGATTGTGTTAGTGAGTCAGCTGTGCTTTTCTCTGACTTAGTGCCTTCAGCATGGAAGTAACAAAACTATCATTTGGGTGACAAATAACAGTAAGAGAAGTGAAAGTTCATGAGGAACTTGCCATGAAAAGAGCAATAGTAAGCTCTAACAACTTAAATATAAGATGCTATATGGTTCTTGTCTTATTCATTGTTCAGTGAGCGTTCTTCACAAGTGATTCTCTCTGTATATGGGTTCTCACCAGGATAAATCTCTTTAAATATTTGTCAGGGACCAGCAATTCAACAGCAATACTGCAAAATCTGAAGCAACTTTGCTCTAATGTTTTTATTTCTTACATCATCATTAATATTTTTTACCATTTTGCCTCTGAATTTTGGACCATTTTCAACAATCAGCTCCTTAGGATTGTGGTAGGAACTTTAAAACTCCTTTAATTTATTGTGTATGTATGATCTTAACTGTATGCTTAGCCCTACCCTGAGTTAAGAACATGGTTATGTCAAGGTTCATTTTCAAGAGGATGCTGTACGAAATTATTATGTACTTACAAATTTCCAGATAGGTAGCTTGCTCTTAGTGAGATAGGCGTTTAATCATCTTTTCTTTTAACTAGGATGTATCTTTATTACAGCTTTAGCTTTCATCTGATGTAGCTTTTTTTTTTTTTTTCAGGAAATCACTTGGATATTTTATTAGATTTTTTTTTGTTGTTATGTTTTTGCTTTGTTTTCTTGCCTTTGTCATTCTTCAATACGTTCTGCAAGATTTGTGAGCTGAACTGCTTTAGGAAAGTATATTTTTGGTTTACCTTTCACATTCCTCCCTCTGTTGTCTCTTGACACGTAACACATTTGTTGGTAGAATGTTGTGTTGTTGTGGCTTACCTGCAGATAGCTGAGAAAAGCAGCATACTACAGTCAGCTTGTGCCCTAGAACAGTTGGGTATTACCCATACGGGTTTGATTGGAAACTACAACTGATTTGAAAAACAACTTTAACTGGAGATTTGAGTGAAATAATGATTTGCGTTCCGTTTCCTGGCAGAGCCGGGTTCTTACCTTGATCCAGTATGCCATCATCTGAATTTGTTTCTTACAAAACTATTTTCTGGCTTCTGCTGGTTCATGAGCTGCTCCCAGAATAAATTATTTTATATCTTCTTATTTGCAAAGGCTCAACCAGCTTTAGGGACACTTTCCAATCCATGCGTTCTTCTTTCAAGCTGTGTTGTCAGCTTGTCTGTTCCCACCTTCTATATACTGTCCCACCTTGCTTCTGCAAAGACTATGAGAACAATAAGACATTTTAGCTCATTTTCAAAATTACTTTTGGCTGAGTACCATCTTCACAGTATTACTGTTATCCAGAAACCTTCAGTTGCTGGTATTCCTTCATGGAAAGTGATGCTGTGTAAAAAATGATGAAATTATTGCAATGTGAAGACATTAAGAATGAGAGCATAACCCCTCCATAAATAAAATGATAACATGGATATTGCTGCTAGACTATGATATTGTTTCTAAGCAACACATACCCAGAGATATTCAAAACTTTAAATGATATTGAAAGATACTCTTGAGAAATTCAATGACTACTGTTTGCTGTCTTAGGTAATGAGAATGTACCACCCAGTACCACACTGTGTTGTGGTGAGATGTCTTGGCCCTCCAATTAGGAATTTCTTAGCTTCCATGACTACCTAGCAAAGAGTTTAACATTAATTTCTTATTGTTAGAATGTTCAAAATATCTTAATAGGTCTGAATAATCAATCATGGCAATATACGAAGTCAGTACACTCAATCTCTAGTGTGTGCACAGCCAAGCGATGGGTAATTGAAAAACCAAGGAGAATTACTAGGTTTTAGGGTAGGACAATGCAGTTATGGTCACCTGCTAAAGAGCTTCTAATATACACAATCCACAAAACCTCATCCAGCATTTGCATACCAAGTCTGTAACTTCTGCTTGTTACAGATAGGCTGGGTATATTTTTAACAGACACTTACTTCAGAGTCTGAAAACAATGACAAATTCATGGCGCCCCTCAGAATTTGTTTACTAGGTCAGTTCTGCAAAACCAAAATTGCCTGGCTCTCATCAGGTTTTGCCTAACTTTGTCTTAATGTGCTTTCCGCCCCCTATTAGCAAGATGTGTAAGAACTCCCCTCCTTCTGTAGGATTATCATATGCTAATAATGGACTATATCCTCTTCCTCCAGGAGATGACTATAAAGCTGTCAACAATCATTTGGTTTTATAGCAATAGCAATTATACTAGATTTTTTTGATTAAATGCTAAATGTTACATGAGTAATATAGAGTAATAAATTACCCTTAGATTCAGAATTACGCTGGCTATATATTTAACTCATATTTGGGATCACGAAGCATTTAAAACTGAATTGCCTTTGCTCTAGGTATGCAAAGAGGTTGCTATTAGTATGACAGAACAGCTTCCCTGTCCTATTATAGATTGCTCACATTGATGCGGAGTAACTGTTCAAGTGAATGTCTTTAAAGCAATTAAAAATGTGCTGAGTCTGAGATAATATGGAAAAGAAGACTTTTGCACATATGGGTAGAATACCATGAGAGATCTATAAGTTTGCAGAGGAGTAGTGTGCAGCCAAAGTTTGTGCTGTATAAATGGTCCTAATTCTGCCAGAGGTCTGTGCCTGTGGATATTTTTGCCTCAATTTACTGCTATCAGCTGTCAGAAACCCTCCAGGCAGGGAGTTGTAAAGATTGCAGTTTCATGCAGGTTTTCAATTGTGGTACTAATAACTAATACCAAGGGCTAATTCTTTACATGAAACCTTTTCAAGGACACTCAGATTTTGGACAATAATGGAAACGTGCTTCATGAATAGTAGTTTTGCAGCATGAAGCAGTGATGTCAGCATGAGACAGACTCCAAAGGCAAAACTCAGTTATTGTTGATCAGTGCTAAATCATATTCAAGATAATCAAAGGGTATAACCAGAAATAACATGCTTAAGTTTAAGCAGGTTTCAAAGAAACATAAGCAGATGCTTGGTTTTAAATGGTATGTCTAAAAGCTGCTCTGAAAGGGCCTTTTTCTTCGTTAGGCTAGGATATGGAAATGGAGATCTCTTCAAATTAAAGGCTCTTAATAACAGAGGAAAAAGCAATTCCAATAAAATCCATGTAGGAATGAATGAATGAACGTAGCAGTATTTTTGAGAACCCCTCCATAATGTGTGCTTATTCTGTGGAATATATATATTTATGTTCATTCTATAGAATATATAGCTGTAGAGTATACATATATGCAGAACAAACACAAAAAAGGAAATATATAGCTGTGGCATGACGCAGTAATGTGGTCATATACTGCTTAGGCTGCAGCAGACTAGCAAGGATAGTGGACTAGCAAGATAGACATAAGAGGATTTAGTGTTAAAAGCAGCTTGGTGATTTTTTCTTTCGTCTGTTGAAACTGTACTATAACGCTTAGTGCATATTAACCATTTGTCTGAATAACCTGAAGAAAGTGATAAAATTCCTGTCACTGGATTTACTTAAAATTAGACTGGACAAAAAGTTCCTCTTAATCTCGTGAGCAATATTTTTGTCACAGGGCACGTCAAGTAAAGCTGAGGATGTGTCTGAATTCTGTCAAAATGATTGAGGTGAGAGAGGAAATTTCTACGTGTTGTTCATGGGGAAAAAACTCTTCAGGATGCATTCTTAAAGTGTATCTAGAGATGTTTATGTGAAGATACATACGAGATTAACTATTTAGGACACAGCAACAAGTCTGCTCTTCTTAGCATTTAGTCATGCCATGAGTAGAAAACTGATATATTTACAGAAATTCAGTGGACGTTCTGTTTCTGTATGTCTTGCTGCCTTATGGCTTGTGTTGCAGAACCTCATAAGCACCTTTGCAAAAAGCTGCATTTGTGATCCGCAGAGCAAATTTTGAAAGCACTAAGTTCCTCAGACTTGCCAATGAGAATTTCCTATACCTGTTTGTGCAGAAGTGCTCACAGTGTAATGGGAAGAACTGCCTCCCTAGAGAACCAGCTGAACCTCATCAGCTGAGCAGGTGGTGAACTTGTGCTTGGTTGGGTTTGACAGCGGTTGTATGAGATCCCCCAGTGAAAAATAAATAAAATCCATGCTTTGAGTCAAATTGTCAACTGGTGCAATTTGGTGTAGCCACGTTCCAAGTCCATTGAAACTGTTGAGCTAAGAATCTGGCTCTTTATCTTATTAGCAGATGGAGAGTTAGGAATGCTTCCATTTCTACCAGGCTCTTGTCTTTGTCAATCCAACTTCATCCTGGAAAGCCAGGGACAGCAGATAGGTACAATACCACAAAACAACATGGCTTTATTAACAGCTAGCAGTTTCTCTGTATCATTTCAATTATGCTCCCAGGTAATGAGTTCAATATACTTTTGTTATGTGACTATAAAGCTGCCTATGGGATGACAAGAATATATGATACGATGTTACAGTCTTCTCATAACATTCTGGGGTAATTAGGACATAAAATTGAACTGAAACTTTAAAACACATTTCAACTCTGTTCCATATATATTACTCTTCAGCGGGCAAGGATAGTAATTTAATATTGACTTTTAGCTGTGAGATTACCATATAATCTAAATGCTAATAACAATTAAAGCACGGTGTGATGATTAAAGTGTCTCCTGGAATATTGAAAATCCAGGTAATAAATGGTGAAAGGATGTATAAGCCAGAATTTAGGAATCTGTTCTGAAGGTCTGTGCTAAGAAGTGGTAGGCTGGGCTGAAGGAGAGTTTTCATCACAGGCTGTGCACTCCTTTCAGGCTGAGCCATGAAACAGACTGGTTTTAATACATTTTTATTTCAGGCTCTATAATATGGAAACTAGACCTTTGAAGCTCCACTCTGCACCTTTTTTTCTTTCTCCTCCCTTTTCTATAAGCAACATTTTGTCTCGGGAGAGGTTCAAGTCGTGTTTCCTTCACAAATTAAGATGAATATTTTCTTTTGAAAGTTGGTTCTTATTAATGAAATACACACTTCGGGGCTTTCTAGGAGACAGCAGAACTGTGAAAGACAGCTAAAACAAGAAAAAAGAAAAGTACAAACCCTTCAAAAACGCACAGCCATATGTGAAAACGCATTGAGATTCATTAAGCAGGATGCATTCCCAGATAGATGCTCAGCACAAAACGTCCCTTGACTCAGCTGTTGGTTCTTCCCAAACTGTGTGTGTGTTTAGCTCTGCCTCTAGCTTAAAGCAGCACTGCCTGCTCCCATACACGAAGAATTTCATGGACTTTTGACAGGCTCGTTTGCAGTAGCATGATGGATCTTGAATCTGTTGAAGCAAGAAGTGAAGACCTTGGAAGGATCTTGACGGCATGGCTGGTGCCAGTGGGTCCAGGGTCTGTGTTGAGGGCTGTAGATGATCCATCCATCTCTATTGAATAATACATTGTGCAGGGGAAAAAAGCATCTACGTGGTTTCTGATTTCATACTTCCACACATCACCTGTGCATAACATATGTAGTAATGAAGAGATCTAAGGCCTTCTCAAAGCTACATTCTGTGCAAATGATGACAATACCACTGCCCAGAAGGAAAGGTAAAATCACACCTATCTTCAGAGTTAAAGTTCTTGTTGTCTCCCCTTGTTAAAGTTCTTACATAGAAGGAGGATTCAAAAGTCCGCAAATGTTTTCTATTTCACTCAACAGATTCATTTCCACTTCCAAATTCATTCTTTTATGACTGCTGATTTTTTTTTCTTTCTAAGAGATGAAAAAAAAAAAAAAAAGCTTTGCAAGAAGCTTTTTTTCTCCCATCTCTAAATTTCTCCATCTGCTTCCACAGATGTAGAGTGGCCAAGCAGTGCATGGAACAGTTGTCATAAGCTGTGCAGTGGCTGTCCAGGGATCCTTTCTCAGCCTCTGGCCTCTTGTGGGTTTTTTTTCGGCACTGTTTAATTTTCTACACTGCAGAACACACAAGGCCAATGGACATAGCTTGCCCTTCTTTTTATGCTTCTTCCTTTGTTTCTTTTCTTTCTTTTTTTTTTTTTTTTGAGGAGAGGAAAGGAGTAAAATAAGCTGTAAAATGAATCGACTACCAAACCTCCCAAACAGGAGGCTGTTGCAGCAGATTTGCCCAAGCAGAACTCCTCTCTTGGGCTGAATTGCATGCTCTGAGCCATGAATGTGAAGGTGGTTTACTGCCACTTTGCAAGCTACCTGCTCATGCAATTAGCCCTTGAGTAATTGGGATCACAAGACTTGATCAGTTTTAACAAGGACCTGCATTACTAGTGTATAAACTAAACTGCGATTCTAGTGCAATGCTTTATATTGGAAAAAGAGTTTAAAAGAACCCTGATTGGGAAGTGTTATGTTGCACAATAAAATACGTAACTAATTACTTGATTTCCTGATCCCTTTGACACTCAAGAAAAAAAAAAAAAAAAGGCGGACAGATGAGAGTTGGAATGGTTCAGGTTTGTGCTTTCGTCTTACTTTGCTCTTCAAATGTCTTGGAATAGTCAGGATTTCTACAGGTACAGGCAGTGCTGTGTTTTTCCTTCTTCCATTTCTCTCTTTTCCAATCCCTTTTTTCAGGGTTTCCATGGTGGATATAGGTTGATGTACAAAAGAACTGGCTGCTGTTTTCAGTGGCTTTCACTACAGACCCCTTTTGCAGGGGCCTCATTAAAGGGAAGAGGTAGGTTAGGCTTAATGCTTCTGAAGGAGCCAAGAGGCTCAGTAGCTGGTGAGAAGCAACTCCTCTGCGATGTGTGCTGTTATATTTTTCTCTCTAATTTCTACCTGGTTACAAGGCCAGCTACAGGCTAGTGTAGGAGCCATCTCAGAAGATGTTTTATGTCTCCTAGCTCTTAAATGGCTACAAAATTGGGGAGGAGAGGAGAAAAGGCATCTCGCCATCACTGAAAGCCATCTTGTTTTCTTTCTTCTCTACCTTTGCAAGGCCATACAATAGGCTGAGTGCCCGCATCTAGAACAAGCATCAGAAAGGCATCTCTGAAGGCAAAGAATAATAGGATGAAGTAGATGGGTTGTCTTGATTACTTAGCTTTGCCGTAGATGATTGAACAGGGACAAAAATGTTATGTTGGTGTGACCTGGGGATTAAAGGCATTGAGTTTTCTGTGAAATACTCTTTGAATTAAGAGGGAAAAATAAACCCAGCATTTGGCTAACCATTTGAGCAAAATGCAGATATAATGGAAAAGACTTTTGAGTCTTGTGGTGTATTTGCGAACTGGGATTTACAACGCACATAGATTATTCTTGATGAAAACACTTTGACTGCTTTTTGTCAAAGCCCTTCTGTGCTATAAGTGCTTCTCTTCATCATAATGGATTTTCCTGATAGATATCCCTGCCTGAACCATCTTAGCCAAAATGATTCCAAGCTTTATTTCCTTAGAATTTAAGAACGCGTATTTTATGACAATACTTTTACTGTAGATGTTGAGTAGTACCCAGAGGGCTGAAGCATTTGTTATTGTTAATAATACATGTTTAATAGAACTGCTTTCTTCTGGAGGTTGTAAAGTACTTGATTAATTCTGCAGATGGGGATTATTTTGCCTGATAATGAAATGTCCTTATCTCATGGGTGAGGAGGGGAATAGGATGGGACATAACAGTTCAGAAGAAATACAGAATAGTTCATTAGGTCATAAGTTTGCAAGCACAGGAGGAGCATCAGAATGAAGGAATAAAGATCCAAAACGTTGGGTCTCTGTTCAGCCTGGCAGGGAAAAGCACAATGACCTTTTAAACTGACCTCTCCCTCAAGTCTGGAAGGAAGTTGTGAGGATTAAAGGGGAGTAGTGAGCTTCAGCAACACATTACCTCCTGTGCACCTTGCCTTAGGACACATAAATGTCCCTGTAAAATATCACGGGGGCACAGCACCACGGGAGCTTTGACAAACAAATGGTTCATTCCAACTCTCTGTGGTTTAAAAAGCCCTGTTGTGGGTTGTTGCACTTTGGTAAAACCCGTTTTAAACATAGCCAAACCAATGAACTGAATAAAAGATTATGACCTAAAACCATGAATACATTTACGCACCTAGTGCACGTTGATTGTTTATTTTGAGGGTCAGGGCCATAACCTTTTGGTCAGGAAATTGTTAAGGTTGATGTCTTATTACTGAAACTTTAAAGAGGAATTCTGCTAATAGGGAAATTATATTTTTATCGTTCTGCTGTCAGAAAGGTGTACTGCATGACATTGCCCAGCCTGAGGATAGGACACAGAGCTCATGTTTAGCCTCAGAACATTGATGTTTGATACAGCACTGACTTTGTCTTTGTGCTTATCTGTGAATATATCTTGTGTAAGATTGACATAGAGAATCATAATCTTTGAGTCTCCTGGCAAGGAGGTTTTGTAAGGCAGATTGGAGAACTTTGCTGCTTTGTATTTCCGTGAGCTGCAGACATTTTAGCAATAGCAACATGAACTGCTAGTAGGAAATGGCCCCCAGAAACTCTTTACCATAATAGCAAAGAACTGACAGAATCTGAAACATGCAAGCTTGTCACAGTTCCTACAGAAGAGTGAGCAGTGATATGGACGTGAGTACATGGGTGAACTGGGTAATTTCTAAGATTTAAGACAAAGTGATAGTGGCTGCTTCCTCAGCTCTCTTGGGGAGACATCTATGATGCAAGCAACCCTGTAAGGAATGAAAACTACTGTGTGGTCCCAAAGAAGGGCTTTGAATTGTGCAAATCCACGCTGACTCTTATCATTGCTAATAAGCAGACTTTTGAATGAGTTTTTTGTTTTAAAGATATTTCAAGCCCAGCAGTGTTCTAGCCTTATTGATGTAGTTGAGCTTTGTTGTCCTCGTGGCTATTTGTCTCAACTAGCGTTTGGTTGGTAGAAATGTGACTGGGGATCACCTATGTCAGTTTCTACCAGGCAAAGTTTACCAAATTAGCATAGTGTATCTCAGACTAACGTAGTTTTAAGGCTAAGGAATGCTTACCTAGTTTGTCAAATGCCATTGCTGTTTATTACTGTAATTTTTTTCTGCTTCATGTTGCACAAGCTAATTGAAAAATAAATTTTGCTTAATTTAAGGTTAACAAATCTGAATTTCTCTAAGTGAAATTCAACTAGGAACTAATTTAGGCTCACTAAATTGAATCTGACAATTGCATCCGTTTACCTTATTATGCGTATTAATTTGCTTTGCATTATATTCCTTTTCATAGGCTGAACTTGTCTTGCTTGCCATTATTTTTCTTTTTAAGGCTGTTTCTAATATTTTACTTTCTAATTAGCTCTTCATTTTTCCTTTAGCTTAAGCCTGTGGCATGACGATAGTCTTAATAAGGAGTAGCGGAATGGATTTTTCAGCTGCTTAAGTTTGGAATAGTCCAAAGTTTAAAGCACCAGCAGCTCTACCTGTTCTTTAGTTCTTAGTTTTAATTGACTTTAAGAGCCTCCTCCTGACACTCAGGACTCTGATCGTAGGGATGCGTGCATGTGAACAGATTTATTTATGCATAGTCTCACAGTTGGACGCAAAATCAAGCTGGTGAGTGACAGAAGCAAGAAAGGCAGTCCTGAATCCCAGCTGAGTGCACTTTATTACAGGCTCGAACAATTCAATATACAGAACAAAGCAATATTTTAAAACATTCTGAAGAGCAGTAGAGACTTTGTACTAAAAATAACAAAGGCTTTCCCACTTAGCTGCTCCAGCTGAGGACTATTGTTTGTTCTCTGAGATAATTAGCAGCCGTCCTCAGAGCTTTCTGAGTGGCTTTGTACACATAACTGACAGTTTAAAAACACAGAAGAAACACAGCAAGGCTGCTTAGAATATAGCACAAAATATAGGATTAATGAGTCATCTCCCAGGCTGATGGACAAGGAAGAAAAAGCCTTGAATAAAAAGAAAAGCTTCTCATTCAGTAATACATATCATCTTTCTTTTTCAGTTTGTTTACCCTCAGACCATCATTCTCCTCGGTAAGATTCCTTGTCATTATAATTCAAATACTGAATCTTTCCAGCAGGAGCCAAGCACTTCAAAGCTGAGACCTTTTTTTTGGGAGCAGGAGCAGCAATTTACCCCTTCAGAAGAGTAAAGTGAGATTTATAAAACCTAGACACATACTGACATATCGAATACTCTGATTAACGCTGATTAGAAATAGAAGTGCGGCGTAGAGAAATGAATTTCTATTTTTTACTCTTAGTTTTGAATTACGTCTTTTCTGTGCTTTATTAAAAATAGCAACTCGCCATCTGTTATTACTGATATGCAGTTACCCTGAGTGTGATTCCTGCAAGTGAAGCAGGTCCACCAATATTCACACCTTGGAATGGTCATGGCCTTAAGCTCCACGATCACCCAGCTCCCTTAGTTTGCTGCTTTACTTCTTGACATCTACTGGCTGCATTTCTCTCTTCTCTGAAAAGAAAGCAAAAACCCCAATTATTCAGCACACAGCCTTCACAGTGCCTCATTTGCACAATGAAATTAGTGTTTAAAGATTGGATTATGGACAGGAAGATCATAGAATCACCAAGATTGGAAAAGGCCTCCAAGGTCATCCAGTCCAATCGTCCACCTATCACCAATATTTCCCACTAAAGATACAATGTTAGAATAAATCTCACCGTAGTACAGGAACTGTATGCGTGGGTCTGGAATGGAAAGGAACACACAAGTTATGTACCCGTGGATTCAATTTGTATCATAAATTCACTGCTTTCTAAAAAAGCTGTTGAAGGCCATCATTTCAAAGGTGCCTGTGCATCCCTCAATGTGGAACACACATGATAAATCAGATTGTTTGCTATTACAGATTTTGTCCATCACACCTCTTGTAAAGATTTTCTTTATCTACTAGATGTGCTTTTATGACAGTCTCTCAGTATTTAATATGATTTCAGTCTCTGTTATTGGCATCTGCATATGAAATGCAGACGAATGTCTCTGCGGCAGAGGAGTATATGACCTCAGGATGTGCTGTATGATTACAAATGATATGGAATTTGTCTTCTGAATAAACTTTTATGACCATATGTAAGGAGGATTTAAAAGTGATAGTGCTATACACGAGGTTATTCAGAGCTGGAGAACTCATTCCCTGGAAAACACCAGCAAGAAAAATCCAGAATTTCCCACAAGGAACATATGAAGTATTTTTTTTTCTGTTTAATTGTAACATTACTTAACTGCAATTTCAAGGCAATACCTTGATTGTATTTTTATTTATGCTTTAATATTGCATGCCTCTTGCATAAATCAATGGCTCATCATTCTCCATGTAGTCTCACTTGAGACTCTGTTGAAATTGTCACTTCCACACAATAAGCACTCAAAGGTGCTGGGAATTAGTTCTTAAAATGGAGAGTAACCGTGTTAAGAGTAAATGGTTAAGTTACATCAAAATAAGTTCTGTTGTTTCTTAACACACCTTTATAAAGTATTTTGATTGTCGTTTTTGCATGTATTATGAAAGAAAACAACCTTGTTACGCTTTTCTATAGTTGATTTACTATGTGTCCTCTGCTAGTGCAGCCATAATGTGCTGTAATGTGGGGATTATTCTGTGTTCTCTTGTTCTGACTCCTGTACAAGGTTAAAGATTACATAAGGTTATATTCTTATGCAAATAAGATTTCCTTTTTCCAAGAGTCTGAGAAGATACAACTCACTGGATGCTCTGTTTTGTGATAAAACTTTGAAAGTCTTTTACATACAGAAAACACCACTATTGCCTACGTTTTTAGCTAATTCCTCTTTAAACTTTCAGTGTTTATTTGGGAATCATACATTTGCTCACATTTGATCACACCCAGTACAGGTAATACAAACTTCATGTTGCTTGCTTTGTACTCTATTATTTGGGTTTGACATTTGGGGTCTGCTTACAATGTCAGATGTGATCAAAACAAAATTTCCATTGAAAATATATTGTTATTCAAATTTTGAGAGACTTTAGGAGATGTGAAAGGACTGCATTTTAATTATACTGAGTGAAAATGAAACGTGGCTGATAATTTTGTTTTCTAGTAGGGAACACTGCAGAAAATTTTACAAAGTTGACCATTGCAGAGCTTTTAAATTTGCCCAAGCACATTTTCAGACATAGATCATTTCCATTTGCAGTGTTATACCATCCTTTAAATAATACAAGAATGCCAAAGAAATAATTCAGCAATAGCGCCTGACACCCCAGCTCTAATTACTAAAGAATGCAGTCTTTGTAAGAAACTGATGATGAATGTGGAGTTCTATAGTTACTCCATATTGCTTGTGACATTTATGGATGTCACTTTCCTTCCCATTCACCATTTTAATTCCCTTCAGTAGTTACTCCTGCAAAAATGAGAATTGCAGTGACTGAATTGCAACCTCAGTGTGACAGAGCACGCCGAAGTTCTTTATTCCTATCACATTTTTTGCTTATGCACTATTGTTAAAAGCATCAGTGGGCCCCCACTGATCGTTGCATTTCCTCTCAAGTGACATAAGCAGAATTCTGAGACAGGACTGGTTTTGACAGCAGCATGTGCCAGCTAGGCTAAAGCAACATCTGATCCCCTCATGGAGGTCAGCCTGCCGTGTCTCCTGGGATCCTGCCAGCTGTGGCACTTGTGTGTTACAGCTATTAACTCCTGCTGAATTATGGAGGGACTTCATTACCACTGAAATAGACATTCCTGTGTATACTCTTTCATAACCCCTAGCTTTACAGTGGAGAGAGAACAGATTTCCCTATGGCAGCATGAACCAAACTGAGCAGCCTACAAGTCTCTTGCAGGGGGTTATAATGTGGAAAAACAAGCGAGGCTGAGTTTGCAAACATTGTGCCATAGCTGTGCAATACACTATGTAGATTTTGTCCCCCCTGTTGACCAATTCCAGGCCTTTCCAAGAAAACTGTTGTCTTAAATGCAAAGTCTACAAGCCATGGTACATTTCCCAGGGCAGTGACTGAGAAAGTGAGGGGAAAGGTTATTGTCTGTGCTTAGAAATGGACACAGAGATGAGAAGAGGAAACACCCCCAGACCAGGTTTACAGCCTAAATGAAAGCTAAGTGTACATAGGAGTTGGGGCCTTTGGATTAATTCCTAATGGAGTCCAAGTTGAATATCCCCTATTGTTTGTTTACTTATTACTGTATTGCCTGCTGATTCCAACCCAGATCTCCAAGATAGATGCTGTACAAACATACACTGAATGACAGCTCCTGTTGTGCTGCACTTGTCTAACTAGAACTACAGAGCATAGGAGGAGAAAAGGTCCTCAAAGGGAACAGCTTTCCTCACTCACACAGCTGGTCAGCAGCAAAGCCCAGCGGATGATGCTCGCTGCAGTGACTCACTTTCAGCCAATACTCCTCAGTCTTTTTTTCCCTTTGCTCCCATTCCATCCAGAGCTCCAAATTTCAGAACTGCAAAAACATCAGAGAATTGAGAAACAGGAGGTATTAAATAGCAATGGCAAAACACAACAACAAGCAGAAATAAAAAGCACATACCTGGCAGCATATGGAAATTACTATGGCTCTCATCTAAAATACAAGCCCCAAAGAAAAAGAATACAGCTTGATCTTTTAATAGAAAAAGCTTCCTTCTCTTCAGATCAACAAATATGGGGACTTGGGAACACTTCTGTGATCTGGGCATTCCTCCTGCTAGTGTCATGACTTCGGGCTGAGATAAGGCCCAACTCAACCTCTCTCTTCTACACCTCTGATCCTCTGGAGGATAAATCTGTGTTTGCAGTACAGTTGAAGCCATATTCAAGGTGGGGTTCAGCCTGTGGAGCTGTCTGTGAAGCACATCTGATGAAATTTAAACTGGGACCTGGTGATTCCTACTGAAGCAATGCACGAGTCCGCGTGGTTTATGACAGCACATATAGCTGTGTGCTTTGCCCTAAAAATATCTACTCTGATTTGAATTACTTTTTAATACCTGTGTCAAAAATTTTGGGCATGGATTACTATAACTGGAATTACTATGTATCTTCTAATATTTTGTTGTGGAAGAAGACAGTGTTCTACGGAATTCCATGATTTCTGTGTATCTGTGTTAAGGTACTGTTATTTATTTTCCATGTTCTTCCCTAGCTGTGGCTGTGGTTTAGTGGCTAATGAAGAGCTTCTCAGGCAATATGCAATTCAAATTGGTAAGGGCTGGTGTCAAACTATATTAAATTTCAGCATGAATTTACTACACTAAAGCTCACTGCCCTTTCTGTTGTTGCTTAAATAAAGTGAATAATCTTAACTTGTATAAGACCTCTGTGGTTTGGAAACAGACAGAAAAGTCATGATGTTCTGAATTAAAAAGCAAGATCAAACTAGTTGTTCAAGTTCAGAAAAACTACATCATTTTTTTTTTTTCCTAGAGAGACATGAATGTCTGAAGAGGGTAGATTTCATTTAAAAACGAGGCTGGGGAGAAGCATTTCTCACCAGAGTTTGAATTTCTTGCAAACATGTCATTCCTCTGCTTATTTATCATCTACCCTTCATAAATGTCAAGTGTAATAACAAAAGGTTTTAATAAACCTGTCAGAATTGTTTCATGTCAGATTGAGTGAAAAGGTTATGTATAATAATAAAAACAAGTCCTAAAACAATACTAAATTCAGCTACAGAAGGAGCCCTGGTCTATCCATCTCTCCTGAGAACTCAGTGTTTCACTGCTGTGTTGTTTAGAAAACTAAATTCTCCTGTAACATGTATTAAAAGCTACATAGATGTGCATGTTGCACCTAGTGGAAAAAAAAAAGTGATTTAAACTAGTCGTTTCAGTACTGATGACTCAATCTGGGGAGCTGATGACAAGCTCCCTTTCTGAGATGTGTCAGATAATAAGAAATATCCTGGCACCTTTGTGCTTCTGAAATGGTTGCACTTTATTATTTATTTATTTATTTATTTTAAGGCAACAAGGATGAGAACAGTGTTTTGGACCCAGTTCAGCAAAGTCAAGTATTTGCCTTGCTGCTTGACATTAACTGGATACGTGCAATTTGTTGCTATTTATTAAAAGCACAGAGTACATCTTATCACTGAGCGAGCTGCTGTCCTCCCACGCTTTCACCAAAGCATTTAATTCTCCTTTCCATCTGCCTGCATAATCATTCCATTACAATTCCTTGGGAAAGAAGTAATTGGTTTCAAATGTTCCTGGTTGACCAATTTATATTTGAATACTCAGTTGGGGACCCTGTGTTCTCAATGGAGTGCTTGAATGTTGCCTGTGTTACTGATGGTTCCCTGAGTACTCATCTTAAAGATTTCCTTCTTGCCACGCTACTATTTTTGCTTGACCTTGCACAGGCACATTCATAAGAGGATGTTGTTGTGAAGATGTTCTTAACTGAATGACTGTAATAATGTATACAGGCTGCCCAGCTCAGCTCAGATATTAGATGGTATAATTACTGCTCTTGTCCACTTCACTGCTATTTAATGTTTTGTCTTATGTTCATTCCCAGAAGCATAAAATGAGAATGGGACACAGTGCACTACGTTCTGCACGTGCATCTCCAAGGTCTACAGAAGCATGACAATTCTATTCATTAAATAGGCAAAAGAAACTATAGGCCAAAGGGATGCATATGGTAGTGATGTATCTGAGACCCCACAGTTGGTTGGTTGCAGAGTTGGGAGTAATCAGTTTACAATTTAGGATGGTGAGTTTTTTCCATTAGCAGCAGAATTCCCTTACCCTGACAAAAGGTAGCAGATCATCTACTGGCTTAGAAATGTGTGTGAATGAATGCTCACATATCTGTACAGCATGTATGATAGTGAAAATCTTTTCAGAAATGTGGAACTTCCAAGCTTCTGTTACTCTTAGAAAAATTTTAGAATTACAGAATCATCAAGATTGGAAAAGATCCCTAAGATCATCTAGTCCAAGCATTCACCTATCACAAATATTTCACATTAAACCATTTTCCTTAGTACCACATCTCCATGATTCTGGAACGTCTCCAGGGATGGTGACTCAACCACCTCCTTGGGCAGACTGTACCAGTGCCTGACCACTGTTTCCTAATATCCAACCTGACCCTTCCCTGCTGCAACGTGAGGCCATTTTTGATTGCCCTAAGTGTTTCTGCCTATGTCATCTTGCCATTTCCAAGGCACAGCTGCAGATCTCCATAGTCTCTCACATTCCACTCCTTAGAGAAATAAATTTGTATTTATCTGGGGCAGTTGACCTGTTTCATGTGGAAGTGTGGTATCTACTAAAGCATACAAAAATACAAAGTGAAAGTCTGAAGTCATCGACTCGTAAAAGACAACTGCTCTCACCTCCGCTGTTTCAATTTTCTGTTCCATATGCATGTGTTCAATTACTGTGTTTGCTAGAGAATGAGGGAAAAAAGTGGAGTTTTGTTTAACTGAATAAGAAAGAAAACGTCTGTTCTAAAACAAAACTACTGGTTTCTATTATATTATTCTCTAATTATTAAGCAGTTCTAAATATGTTTTTTTTTTTTCAGTGCCCTCGTGAAAAATGAAGCCTGATTTTCCACGTAGCAGCAACTGATGTATTGATATCTATGTTTTCCTTCTTCCTTTACAGCTGTTTAACATTGGCTCTTCATGTTTGATCAAATATTCACGAGCAACTCAGGTTATTCTACTTAGCAATCCAGTGATCAGCAACTGCCTTCTGGGACAACTGGAGTCAAACATGTCATGCATAGCAGCAGTGCACTGATAACTTGCCAATGACAGGATTCATGAAATATGTAAAGAGCAAAATGTTTTAGGTCAGGTATGTGCTGACATTAATGAGTTCCTGGTCTCTGAATTAGAAGAATGACTATAGTACTTATCAAAGACAGCGAACACCTTCACGTAGGCTGCAAATTCCTTTTTACCCTGAGTCTCTGCATGTCTACAATAGATGTCTCTGCTTCTCATGTTGGTATTTTGATTCTTTAGTACAACCACTGGTGCAATGCAAGCAAAAGCTCATTGTTTAAGTGTTAGATGAAGTTCACAGTTGCTCATTCAGTATCTCTGGTACACTTTTTCATCCACTGATACTTCTTTGATGCTGAAAGAAGGGGTTTTTTGGTGCAAGCTGTGTGGCAGTTTAAATTATTACAAATGTGCCTTGTTTGTGAACTCTGGTGATGGAACTTATAGCTGCATAAAATGTCCAGTACAGATCTTCTGCAGCCGTAGCTTCCCCTTAGCTTCCTGCAACATTAAATGGGACTTTGTTGTTTAGTAATTACATTCCCCTCTGTTAGGAGCCAGTGCTGCATGTGGGCCTATCTGTGAATGAGAAACAAAGATCCATTTTTTTAACTTTCAAAATATATCCAATTGGTTAAGCTGCGAGTTATGAAACTTAAGTAGAAGGTTAAAATCTTACTCTGCAACAGATGCAGCATAACAGAAAAAAAGAAAAAAAAAAAGAAAAAAGAAAGGTTTTATTAATGACGTGAGTTTGAAATGAAAGGATTAATCTGTTTGGCAATAAGAGCTAAGAGAAAGAAGTGACATAAAGCAAAGCAAAATAATTTGAGGGCTGGAAAAAAGGAGTAGTAAGGTTCTGAAGTTCAGCAAGGGCTGCAAGGATTAAGACAGTATCTTGAATATCATGAAATACTGAGGGACAGAGAACAGATTCTGTGCCGACTTACATGAATCTTTCTAACATGCTGGAATAGAGGTAGAAAGAAAAAAAATGAAGAGAGGTATGAAAATGAGAATTTAGGATAAATTCATGAAGAATGTCTCAGAAATGCTCTCGCTCTCCTTGTTTGCTGCTGAATGTTTAGGGGTTCCCATGATGGCTCCAGGTCGGTTTTGTAACATAGAGTGCGTGTTTTACATCCTTGAATGATGATGGTAAAGAAGTTTTACTTGGAGCTTTGTCTCTTCTGCTTAGGATATTCTGGTAGTTGTTGGCATTACCCCCATTGGACTTGGCGAATGGCAAAGGTTTCTCTTTTGTTTATAAAGTTTACAGTGTGGCTGTTGCAGCTATCGTTCAATATATTATGGGGGACTCTTGGATTTTATCCTGGTGATGGTCTAGACAGGTTCTATTACACTGCTGTCACTCATCACAGTTCAAGTGCCTATTTACCATGCAGAGACACAGCAGAAGCGTGCAGCCAGCCACTGTCTGCAGTCTCTCCAATTTTGAACTTTCTTCTTGTCTAAAGAGAAATAGTTGCAGAGTTTCCCAGTGATTTATGCCCAGACATTTTTAATCTGGGAACTCTTGAGAATTGTTTTAGTGTTATCACACCTCTCTGATTCATTTTTCTCTGGGAAATCATTTCTAGAAAGCCAAATTGCTGAGGAGAGAGATATTAGGAGAAAAGTAGGTGTTAGTGATGAGGAAAAAAGAAAAAAAAAAGTAACATTTGTTACCTGATATAGATAGTGGTTTAACTGTAATTCTTAGTGATAGACCAATTTCAAATTCTGGTAGCTTCTAACTCCCTAGGGGCTGAGGGCATGAAGGATCCAATTCTGTAATATCTAACAAGAATGTGGTATCTGTATTGTGTGTTATTTAATGTTTTTCATATGTTCCAGGATTTCAGCAAGCTTTGGTTTGAAGTTTTTCAGTCGGGTTTTTCTTCTGCTTTGTGCTACATTAGAACACAATGGACAAGATATGTTCAGGCTCAGAAAGAACACTTGATGGTGTAGGGGCAAGACAATAATATTATTGCTGAAATTTGTTTTCTGGGATTTATGTCTGGAAAAGAATTTTCTAGACAAGAAGGTGCCATAGTTACTGCTCTCACAGTCTGACTGAAAATCATCAAATATGCAAGGCCCTATTGTATATTGAACTAATCTTGATTGAGAAAGTACTCAAAGAAAAACACTTATATAATGTAATTACTTCTGTTTGACCCCAGAGTTATGAAGCTCACTGACTTCATCCTTGTTTAATTTAGTTGTGGCAAAACGAAATTGCAAGGGTCTGATTCCCATTTTTTATCAAGGCTATTATTCTGGTAGAGATGCTTGCTGACTTTTTGCAACGCTGGAATGGAATAAAGGAGTTTCAGTAGAATTGAACTTTAAAGCTTGGGTGATGTATGTTTCTATTATACACTGCAATCAAGGTATACTTATTTTTATTTTATTAGCAATAAAGGATATACACAAACAGCTGTTGAGTGGAAAACTGGAAGCACAGATTTTAGACACAAAACTGTCTACCATTTTATATTCATTATGAATACCTGATGTGCAAAAATCTTTTTGGCTTATTTTAATTGGTTGAAATTAATTGTTTGTCATCATAAGTATTGGCAGACATGTACACAGTAAAAGCTAACGTTTCCCAAAATTTAAGATTGAGGTTATAAATATGAATTATTCTTGCTGTGGTTTAATTCTAGTTCATGCCCCTAGTTGTAACTGACCCAGAGGTTAATAATGCTGTTAGTTATGTAAATGCCAGAACTTGGATATTTTGTCTTAGTTTTTTTTTAAATGTGGGTGCTCAATCATGTCCTTAAATAGAAATTACAGTAACTCTAGTAAAAATTGGTTTTATCATCAATAGAAACAGTACAGTTAAAATATACTTTTAAAATTTCCATGAATCTTTTATCTTTTACCTTCTTTTGACCTCCTAGGAAAACTGATGAAGGAATGCTGTAGCAATGCTCTAGCAGCTGGTAATTTAAGAGAATGCCTTTATTTTCTCTGGAGCCTACTAGTGACAGTATTCAGAATAGATGGCTCTGTGGTTAAGATCAATAGATATTTTCTTTTAGTGCTGATTTAGCTTTATGACTGCAAAGGAAAGCAATTAAGTCAGGCCTGGGGAACATGTAAGTATGCACACATATGCTCACAGAGGTGGCAGTTAAATGAGCTGTTTTTCATGATAATATTGAAATAGTAATGGTTGAAGTAAATATCAAATGTCATCCAAACTGTTACCATAGTAATGTTAAAACGAGTTGAGTTTCAGTCCATCAAATGAATATTCAGTTGATCCTGTTCATTTCCATAAAGAGATTGTACACTCATTTCATACCAGCATTTGGTGATATGCAAGTACAGATTTTCTACAGTTAGCCAAGATTTTTTTATTTTTCTTCAAAGCATTCTTTTTTCTTTTGTGAAAATATCATTGTTGAATACTGGTCAACTGTACTGTTGTGTTATTAATTTTAGAAATCTTTATGAAGCTTTAACTCAGTGGGATGAGGGAAGTCCTTCATGAAGAGTTGCAGCCCGACCTCATTTCTCTGGAGGAAAAGCAATGGCACAGGAGAAAAATTTACAGTTGTATATTTCTTGATTTCTAATGGTTGAGAATGCTGTCATGTACGGGTAGATGGCCAGTTCCTATTTGATTTGTTCAAGAAGATAGAGGAAATTTATAGGAAATATCCTGTCTTTTTGTTTTCTACTTAAAAATCTCAGATACCTGTGTTCTTTAAACCACCATAACTTGACTCTGCTTTCAGTAGCAAAGCATTACAGAGCTGTAGAGCAAGAAGATGCGTTATGTTGAAACTTATTTTGCAGCACTTCAGTTTTCTTGTACATCCAGATTCCTAAAGGGCCAGTATTTCCTGGTGTTGTACTGGTGACTGTATGATGATGAATGCATGCCCATGTAGTTGTTGATTACGTTCTGAGTTAATTCAGTTCTTAATGATGATTATATACATTAGCAAGGAGTGGTTATTGAGTAGTCTTGCCTGAAAGACCAGAAATGTAGATCTTACTGAAATACAATGAAAGGTAGTCCATGAATTCCAGCAGACAACAGAATCTTTCTTTGAGAAGTAGCAGCTAGAAGGTAGGACCTCTTTTGAGGTTAAGAAGACATGATAGCTGGCAACTCCCACTACAAGCCAGAGGATGAAAAGATTGAGCACAGCCCTGCAAAAAGGACCTGGGGGTACTTATGGATGGGGAGCTGGACATGAGCCAGCAATGTGCACTCACTGCCCAGAAAGCAAATCACATCCTGGGCTGCATCAACAGAAGCGTGGCCAGCTGGGCAAGGGAGGGATCTGTCCCTCTGCTCTGTGTTGTGAGACCTCACCTGGAGTACTGTGTCCAGATGTGGAGTCCTCGGTACAGGAGAGACATAGATCTGTTGGAGTATGTCTAGAGGAGGGTCACAAAAATGATCCAAGGGATGGAACACCTCTCTTACGAGGATAGGCTGAAAGAGTTGGGGCTGTTCAGCCTGGAGAAGAGAAGACTTGAGGTGACCTGATAGTGGCCTTTCTGTATCTAAAGAGAAATTACAAGAAAGAAAGGCACAGACATTTTAGCAGGGTCCATGGTGATAGGAAAAGGGGAAAATGGTTTCAGGCTTGAAGAGGGTAGATTAGATATATAAAAAAAAAAAGATCTTTCATGGTGAGGGTGGTGAGGCAGTGGCACAGGCTGCTCAAAGGATGGGGCATTCACAACTTCACTGGGCAACCTGTTCCATTGCTTCACCACCATCAGAGTAAAAAATTTCTTCCTAACATGTAACCTAAATCTCCCCTCTTTTGGTATAAAACTATTCCCCTTTGTTCTATCACTATCAGACAGTGTGAAAAGTCAGTCTCCCTCCTGCTTGTAAGCTGCCTTCATGCACAGGAAGGCTGTAATGAGGTGTCTCCAAAGCCTTCTTTTCTCCAAGCTAAACAAGGCTGAACTCCCTCAGAATTTCCTTGTGAAGGATGTAGAGATGCTGCTAACTGGAGAAGGTAACAAGTTCTTTTATCTCTTTGAATTGCACAGGTGTGGAGATAAGTGGAAACTTGCTGTGGTATCGTTATCTTTCTATGCTGCTTTAAAAACTGTGGATATTGTTAGTAGCTATTACTAATGATAAATATTTATTTCTGCCTTTAAAAGGAACTCCGCTGCTGCTGTCTTCAAAATGTCCTTGAGTAGATTTTTAGTATGACTTTAATCAAATGTCATTTTAACTCTAGTCCTATTCTGCAAATCTCTAGTGAAATTCTATTAATTTTCAATTAAACTTCAAGTAAACCAATTAGCATTTTCATTTCTACACAGCAACAAAGGCAGAATTTGTAATGAGTCTATCCTGTTGTCCACAGAGGAATAAATGGTCTGGATAGATTTTTCCAGGGTATCCTTCTGTGAAACTTTGTCAAGTATATTATCTTTATCATTTTATCTCCTCTTTAGGCACCAAATTGGATTTATTGTGGCATACAAAACTATATTCAGCCACTTCTTTCCCTAAGTTGTATTTCAGTATTCTTTCCATCTTCATTGCAAATACATATGTATATGTATTCTTCTTTAATATTGTACAAATGTGATTTTAAAGTCAAAACATTGCCTAGCTGAGGCAGGCACTGTGAAACCCTTCTTGTCCTGAACAGATTCAGGACCTCAATTTGGCAGAGGGCAGGAGAAGGAATTTTATCTTTTCATTCTAAATACATGAATAGAAGTGTTTGAATTACCACAGCTGGAAACAGACTCAGACCCAGAACTTTTCTGTCTCCCTCCACTATTTCATCTCTCTTCTGCTTTCTCTTATTGCTACCTCCTCCTCACACAGACATGATCCCTGCCCCGAAAAGCTTCATTATAAAGAATATATAGTCCCTGAGAGGGAATCCTGGAGTTCTTCCAGGTTGGGTATGGTGTCATAAACTTTCATCATTATTTCAAGCTTGCAGCTTTCTGTAGTGGTCTGCCTCTCCTTTAATGTTCTGCTAATCTAATCACTGGGAGCTGCAGTTTCATACCCTCACTTGTGCCAGCTCCAGTGCTTCTCTGACCCTGCACAGAGCTGTTGCAGGTCAGTAAGCTAGCAGAAAGCTAATTGCATTTTTTAGGTTGGCTTAGTTTTCTGTGCCAGGTTAGCTAGATGAAATGGATCCACTTAAGCTGCTGTGGAACTGCATCTCAAGCCACTGTCATAGCCAAGCTGTGGTTATGCTCGTCTCTTCCAATATCCTTTAAACTTAGAAGTGAGAGTGAGAGTCACCCTGGCTAAGTTTCATGCTGAACATAAACATCTGAGCCAGAAAGCTGGTCTGCAGAGGTTCCCTCAGAAATTGAGAGGACTGTGCTCCGAGGGACATGTAGAGCATTTCAGGTAGTTCCTACTGTGAAATCCTAATGACAGAGCCAGTCCCACTGACTGCAGGGGACATCCAGGGAGCACCGCCACCTTATGAAAGAATTTCTGGTTAGGCTGATAATACACTAAAATCATTAATTCAGAATAAATCCACTTCTGCCTTCCCCCAGTTTTTTTTAAAGAAAACAGTCAAAAGGTTTTATTTTTGAACAAAACCAGCCTCAAGTTGAATTCTTGGTTGAATTCCCCACTTGGTGCCTACACGTTGCTGTTGAGAGAGCCAGCACTGTCTTGTAAATACCTTCATCTGTTTCTGTATGATCTTTTTCTGATAATATGAACAAAGTTGGTTTTCCCAGCCATCGGAGAAGTGTGGGTATACAACATGCTACTGTAATAAAGCTGTGATGTTCAGTAGAAGCTGACACAGAACGTTTGCTCCATAACTTGGATGCGTAAAGGCAACGTCCAGTGCTCTGAAGCAGCCTTGTCTACAGATAAATCCCTATTTAGGATCTTCTGACTGTTCTCCAAAGCATTCATGAGATGGAAAGTGGAGAAGAAATAACATTTAATACATTTTGACAAGTTTTACTAATAAATACTGAGCGAGAGCACCTCTGCTGCACATCCATTTCTTTAATTTGCCAATCCTCCTGTGGGCCTCATTTGGAAATGAAAATGCTGGTTGCACTTGTTAGATTTTGTATCAACTGCCTGTCGGTGTATGTAACCTGTGACCAAGCCAAAGAATGAATAAAGGGTTAAATTGTCAGGTTTGGACCTTTGGAAAGGCTGTGGATGGAGCTTTTGGTAATGTGGGTGAGAGATGTCATGACAGACAGATGTGTGGAGCCTCCTTGGCTGTGGTGATGGTTGGGTGCTGCTTGCACTTGGTTGAGCTGGCTGATATTTGGTGAAGGAATATCTTGATATTAGAGCTATATAGCTCCTATAGCTCGTGCAGCCTTCACCTGGTTTTGCTCCCACCGCTGAGAAACAGTTGGTGGCAGCACCTGAACAGGAGAGAGCAAACCTGCAGGCAGTGTTTCCTGGCCTCCTTTCTACAGCCTGAAGCAATAGCCTTCTTACTGAAAATCTTACTCAAGAAAACTCTTCAAACCAAATGATGGTTTAGAAAGTCGACATTGGGTTTTTGCAACACTGGGTGTGTGGGGATCTTTCCACAAAGAATGTACACCTCAGAGCTAAATCACTCCTATTTGACATATGAGTCTTCACACAGTTTTCCACATATTCCCAGAATGATCAAACACCTTAAATCTAACATTGCATCTGCTCTGTTCAATCAAGGGGCTCTTGCCAGGGCTGTGCATTAGTCTTTTAGTTTGCCCGTAGATGGTACAGATGTTTAGGTAAGCAGACTGCTCTTTGGTTCTCCTCACAACGTTTGCTCTCAGGAGTCTGTTTTCATCTGTCTGGAGTACCAAGGAGCCTGTTTGAATACTAACTAAATTGTTTAAGTCTTTGGTATCAGTCTTGCATTTACATAGCCTGTGCTGGGTGGAACTGGAGGGTTTTGGTCTTGATGGGGGCTGCAGGGTTGTGAGAGATGTGCTGGGGGTGGGCTTAGAGCAAGTAAGGCCTGTCCAAACTTCAACCACGAGGAGGAAGGCTTGGGTCGGGACAGAAGACTTGAAAGGAGATGCTGGTGCCAAGGAGGAAGTGGAGATACCAGAAGGAGGTATGCAGAGAAAAGTGGGGAGATGCCTCCACCATGGATCCCCAGAGGGGCTGCGGGTTGTGACAGGATGAGGGTGGAGGGAGACGGAAAGGAGGAGCAGCAAAGAAAGGAAACAGGGTCCTGACCCCAATCTCAAGCAGTGACCCTCACCTCAGCAAGCCGGAGAATGTAATGTGGGGAAGGAATGGGAGGCTGCAACAGGAGAGGCCTGCAGTGAAGGTGAGGTATTTTCTCAAGTCCTTGCTTAATTTCTGGCTGTTTCTCTGTCATCCGAAATCCAGGAAGAAAACTCTCTAGCTCCAATATGGTGTTAGAAGGTGGCATTCCTTTGTTCCTCATGATGCGCACTGGGCAACTTCACCAGCAAGTGCATCCTCTCAGAGTTCAGGTTCTACATTTATACAGCTAAGACATATGTATGCAGTACATTGACATACATACTCATTTTTTTTCAAGGTCTCATAGATATGTGCTAATGGTATACTTGGTGGTATCTGGGGTGGTCGAGTGCCCACCTACTTCTTCCCCAGTTTTCAGCTTCATCCCTGAAGCCTTTGACACACTTCAATCCACTTTCCCCCAGTTTGGAAGATTTCAATAGCTTATTAGGCCATAGTGAGTCACTTTTTAGAAACACTGTATGTGGAACCTGAGGAAAATCTCCTACATTATTTGAGGTAAAAAATAAAAGTATTCTACTGTGACTCCAGTATTTCTTGTGAGGCAAAATCATTGAGGCAGAAGATAAAAGTATTCTATTATATCCCTAGTGCGAAATTATTGAGGAAAAACAAGACTGTTCACCCACTAAAGCTGAAATGGAGAGTTTTAGAACTATCATTTATGGATTCCTTTTGCTCAACTAGTATCTCGGTTCTTAAACTAATATACTAATCCCTATTGCTAAACAAACCAATCTATATCTCTCCATACCAGAATCAGTAATTAAAATTTATGCTGATTGGTAAAAATTAAGAGAAACCCCTGACTTGAGCCAGTTTTTGCCTCTGACTCTAGTCTAGGATTCAAACATGGAAAAGAAACAGTGCCAAAAACCCAAGGGAGACTTCACTGTTTGCAGGTGTGAAGATAAAGTTCTCAAAAGCTCCTAAGCAAGTCTCAGTGGGCTCCTCAGGTTGTTAAGACACTCAACTCTTTAAAATTTTATTTGTCGAAACTATCAAGATACAAAATACTCATAAACAGCAAAATGTTTCTGTTTCAGAAGCCCTAAATGTGTTTTGTTGAGCCAAGCCTGCTGGTGGGACTAGAAGGAATGAATGGTGTTTTACTGCCACATTTGTCCTTCTCATTACAGCTGCTACAAACCAGCATGCTAATTAAAAATGGCTGTTACTTCCAGGTAGAAACAGAAGGAATTCTGCAACAGTAAATAGAGCAAAGTATGTGCGTGTTTGGGCAAGAAGGGATTTTTACAATACTGTTAAGGCAATAAGGGAAAGGAGAAAATTCAGAGTTCCTGTTACTATTCATAAGAACGTAGTGAGAGGGAAAATGCAGCAAGGATTTATTTCAGCCAAGAGATTAGGCAGGTTTCCAGAGCAGGTAGAACTGCTGGTTGGCCAAATGTCTGTCCTGAAGATTGAAAAGCAGAACTTAAGGGTAATGAAAACACTTGGTTGCATCTTTCTGATGTCCACATCAGCAGGACTCACCAAATGTAAAGCAGTACGTGGCAACAACACATGCAATCTTGTGTTGCAGAGATGTGACTGACTGCTAATCAGACAAGAGTTGCTGTGTATTCCACCTACTGTAAGTGAAAATATTTCTGCTCAGCACCTATGCCCTAGGGCAGGCATCCAAATGACATGCAAGTGGGCAACATGACAATTAGTGAGCTATTCTAGGCAGGTAATACATGCTGAGCATGATAAAATTGAATCCACCTCTCTGAGTCTATGTGTGTCTTTTGGATGACTTTTTCCTTGAGGTAGCATTTGAGTTTTAAGGTACCTACCTAATGACTTAAAAATTTCTTTATACTTTTAACAAAACTATTAAGAAATGTGATGAAGCAAAAGGCAGAACATGTTCAATCAAAGGTTGAGGTTTAGAGGTTCTTCATTTTGTTTTACTTTTGCCCATAAAACTGTGTCTGGGTTCAGTCTCAGCATGTGATTCATGAGTTATGCTGCTACAACTGGGAACAGCATCCTCTTTTAAGAAATAACTTCTATGCAAATTCTTTTACGTTTTCTTTTGGCATTTGTTGCAGCAAAAAAGGCTATGGAAGTTACTAATGTGACCAGTACAGAACTGACCCTACATTTGACAGAAAGCCATTTCAAATTAGAATTGAATCACATTTCTTTGTATGATACAGACTAAACCTGAAAGAAGTTAATTTAGTTTTTGTTTCATTTTGTTTCTTAGTTCTGGAATTCTAAGTAAGAACAGAAGGTGCTATTTCATATAAACCTAAGGAATTTCTTGCAAGTCTTCATCTGTATATGCTTCTCCCATTTTAACAATGACACAATGCATAGCATTATGTTGCATAATACGGAGAGAGGCTGTTATGTGGAAAAATCCCAAGCTTTGTTCTTACTTTCAGATGTAATATTCCAGGGGTTTGAAAGTAAGATAAATATTTTTGATTGGAATATTAAGTAAATAATTATTGATGCATTTCAGTGGTATCCCAGAGATCTTGATTATTTCCTGTCTTGTTCTTGTCATTTTTATTAGAGTGAACTTGGTGCAGGATGCTGCTGTTTGGATACAGCAGTACCTTGTGCTCTAGACTACCTCTACAGTGAATTATTTAAAATTGATGGCCCTTTGCAGACTAACAGCAGTGCTGTGACCTCTGGTATTTGGAGCTATCGGTAATAATAATAATTTGGGAGACACTCTGTGGTCCTCGATGAAAGTGAATGTGTAATTAGATATTTGAATTAATTATGTTGCGCTTGAGCTAACAGAGATGCCAAAAGGCTAAAATTCCCCAGGGACTCATGACAAGTTGGTGGCAGAGCTTAGAATAAAACACAAATATATTTCCCTCTCTGCCTTTCCTTTGCCACCAGGCAAAACTCATAATTGCTCTTATTTTATTTTATTTCTTAAGGAGGGGCCATATGTTCCAAAATACAGGCTAGGCAAAATGCCAAGCATGGAAGGAAAAACAGCTTTGCATCACTAGTGTTTGCTTTACATTGTCCTCAATGTTTTTCTGTCTGCTTCCCACAGACTGGGAGGGATGCTCGTCAATGGAAAATGCACTGTGTGGTCAAAGAGCTGAACAGTCTACATAGAGCTCTATTTGTGAATTCTGCACCGAAGGTAAGTAATATTAACACACTTCTATAAATCAATTTAATTTATGTAATCGAGGTGACAAATTAGAGAAAACAACCTAGTGACAAACTATTGTAATTATAGAAAATCATCCAGTGAACTAATTGAAGTAACAATCTATCAACAAAATTTATGCATTTAAACACCCTGCTACATGCAGTAATTACACGTGGGAAAGCTGGTGAAATGCTGTCTTCTCCTTTACAAGAGGAAAAATGAGGGGAAGTCTGAACCTTTCAACGCTCACTTTTGGGATGCTACGCAAAGGGAAGTTTGTGCCATGCTGCTGTTGCTGCTTAACGCAGCCAGTTGTAGGTAGAAACCCTTTGCTTTGAACATTGGGTGAGGTCTTAGATCTCCTAGTGAACTCCTTGAAAGGTATTTTTTGTATTTGTCACAATTAGTCACATGAGTTTTAGTAGCTGATAAATGTATCTTTTGTTAATATACAGTGTTTGCCCCAGGACGTGCTTGCAATATTAATTTCTGAGCAGTGATGATTATAGTTAACTGGCTAGTTTTAATAATTAATTATTATCAATGATTACAATTATTGATCATTTTCAGTAAGTAAGATATTTACTTGCATTCGTGCCAACTTCTTAATGCTCACCCCTCACAAAGGAAAAATGAGTGGGAACAGAGGTAGCTCTGCTTAGCTACAGTTATTTTTGATGTAATGTATAATTGCATCTCTAATTCCATTTAATACTGTGCAAATGCAGTAAATAGGACAAAGTGCAAGCACGATTTCTCTTCTGTGAATATCCCAACCTTTTGACACAGCCCTAATAACTGGAATGCCACAAATTAAGCTTTCACCTTGTGCTTGTGCCCTATTCTATAACTAGACCCACCAAGTTCATTAAGCCCATTTGCACAATAAACAGCATTAGTAATTTAAATAAGGGTAAAAAAATGGATGGAAGAACACCACTACTTTACTTTGAAACTACAATACATTCCTCTATGGGAATGCCAGGGAAGAAAATAACGTGCAACACTAATAGTGCTCCATGTAAATGCTTTGTAGGAAGCTGACGGTATAAACAGAAGAGAGGTAGAAAATGCTTGTGGGAACTTGTTCAGGTTCCCAGCAGCTAGATTTTTTATTATCTTTACAACACACACCGAGACAGTATCAAAGATAATGCCAAGACACAGTCGCCATGATAAAGCATTTAGACACGTGTTCTTTGCTTGAAAAAGAGTACGGAAGAGAGAGGAGATTATGAACTTCAAAGAGCTGCCTTTAAGCTAGGAATATTTATACTCCAGCTGTCAGAAAACCGTTCTTCCGTTGTTAACACAAGAGCAGTCTTCACTTGAGCCAAGTGTCTAAATGAAAGCTCTAGTGATAGCCAGTCTTGAAACTTTGCTTTGAGTCTTGGCAATTAGACTGCTGGGATGGTACTGATGTCAAACATCATTAGTGCAGTAATTGTATGTATGCGTGCAACAGTTGTTTCAGCTGTGGCTTTGCTCTCTAGGTACGTATGCCACAGCTACAAACACTAACAGGTTGTTTTTAAAGACTTCAGAGAAGTTAAAGTGAACTGAGACAGTTCATTCCTCTGATGTTTTACATTCTCCTTCAGGAAATTGCCATTAAATGAAGGAAAAGCTAACAAATTGGTGGCTAGGATAGAAGACACCACACTTTTTTTTTTTTTTCACCGAGAGCAGTTAGGAGGAACCTAACTATTAGAGTGTTTAAAGGAGGGCTGAAAAGTTGGTGGAGGCTCTAGAGAGCAAGATGTGAGGAGCAGCTGAGGTCCCATGCTTTGTTTGGCCCACAGAAAAGAAGGCTGAGAGGAGGCCTCAAAGGTGGCCTGCAGATCCTCACAGAGGGGACAGCATGGAGCTGTGTTAGGAGTGGGTCAGGCTCTGAAAGTAATGCCTGCTATTTTGTCAGTCCACAATGTCGGAGGTGGATGCTGGCTTGAACCTCCTGCCAATATTCCATTATGTCTTGTTGCTGTGAGACAGATGGCAGCAGAGAGGCAGTCTGACAAAATGAAATCTGACATGGAAATGTGTATGATGTCAAGGTCTGGAACTGAATTCTTCCACGCAGAAAATATGGCACTCATTGACATTCATTGACGTTTGCTGAATGTTTACGGAGACCAAAGAATGGATGTGAGCACAATGAGGCTGTGGGTGGTGTGTTTCAGCAGTGGTGACAGTGGGCCACCTTTGCTGGTGCACATTTGTATGAATGCAGCACGCAGGCTCTTGTTCATTGCTGGTGAAAATGCACAGCTAATGGTGGTGGCTGAATTGGAAAAAAACCTAGTGTTTTGTAGCTGAGAATTTTCTCTATAAAATAGTGATATTGTGCTCTGTCTTGGATGTAGTTTCCATGGAAATAAGTAAATTGCATTACTTTTGGAGCAATGTCTGTATGCTTCTAACCCAGGGAGAGGTAGCTAGGCAGTATAAAACTAGGGATCAGATCAGCAGTATGAAGATAGCTACATTCTTAGCTCATGTCTTTGAATTCTTTAAAAAAAAATAATTTAAAAATGTTTTAAAAATGTTTGAGTTATTTTTTTCTTTTTTTACCAGTTTTGCATGCCTGGAATATAACACTTGAGAACACCATTCTGGAGGTTTATAGCTTAAAGTATCTTGCTGTATGGTTTGGTGAGAAGCAGGTTAAATGCTTTCAAAATATGGTCTACTAAGCAGCTTCTCTCATGGCATCAGAGCTACAGCACTGGGTTTTGTGGGGAGGGGATGCTGGCAAGGGGTAGAGATTAATTGTTCGTTGTAATCATTGAATGTCCAATTGAATGTGCAATATTGCTAGAAGGTCTCTGTTCAAGGGAGAGCTTTTCCTGTAATTCTGTAAACATCTGTGGAAAGCAAAGCTCTTCAAAAAAGAATCCCCCAGGTGCTGAAAATGAAAGAAAAGCAGAGATCATTGTTCCATTACTTTTCAATGGAAGCAGAATTAGGACACTGACCAACAACACTTCTAGAAAGTATTGTATTTAAGACTACTGAGCTAATTTTACTGACCTTATTCAGTATGTTATTACATAACTAGTTCTATTTAAAATCAGTAAAGTATATGGATGTTTAAAACTTCTTCATCTTGAACCTTTCACATCGTAATTCTCTTTGCCCTTGTATTTAGTACTTGTGCAGTTGTCATGAAAATATATTGAAGCATTTGAGTGATTCTCTACTATACCGTTCTTGTATTCTCTAGCACAATTTGGCTCACTCTCCTCCTTGTGATAAGATTCATGTATGGAAACTTTTTGTGGTCTATGTGTTTTTTACTTTTGCTGTTTTGATATGTATCTGCAGAGAGAAATAGGCAATGTTTAGCCATTCAGTGAAAGCTAAATCTTATTTTTGTAAAAATTATGCAAACACATTTAACTTGTTTACTGAACAAACACCTATTCACAAAGCTCTAAGTTATACCACTGACTTCTACTGCAGTGTAAAGTGGAAATGAACACAGGGATAGAAATGAGAGAATAAAACAGGAAGGTTGATAAAAGTGCCATTTCCCCCCCATAAGAACAAAGCTGTTTTACACTTGGCCACAAACCCCTTCTTTCTTGGTAATATATATTTAGAATGATTTAAGAATACTTAAGCATTTTAGAAGCATACTGCAGCATTTCTGTAGCTGAGCTCTTTTTGTATGGCTTAGAATAAATGAAGTACTATCTTAGGTATTGTCCTCCATTACTGTACTATCTGAGCAACCCTTAATCTTTTAATGTACTTTGACAACACCTCTGTGACTTAAGGAAGTTTTATTCTCCTTTTCAGAAGTGAATAACTAAGGAACAAAGAGGTTCAAATGGAGATTTTCTTTTTATGCTCACTGCCTTGATTTGAGTGAGAACTGTTTTCTGTCTCCTCTGTTTGTATCTGAGTTTGATAGTGGTGCAGTAGTAATTGGGTCAACATCTGAATTGCTTAAAAAAATAATTTGGGAAAGTCAATGATTAATGGATGTCTTGAATCAACACAATGAAAGTGGAATCCTTTTTTAAATTATTTTTTTATTATTACCTGAAAACTAAGGGGTAAGTAAAGGGAAAAATATCTATCACAAATGTTTGAGCTTGAAATATGGAGATTTGAAAGATATGCTATAGGCTGTTAGGATTCCTGTACCAATATGAATTCATCTGTTCTGCAAAAGGCAATTGCAGCCTGAACTGCTATAGAGAGGAACTGACTGGAACTTTGGGAGGATGACATACTGCTTGGGATACCTTACCGACACCTTTTGTTTCAAAATCTGAAATCATTTCAAGTGATTTCTCTAAATATGATAGAGGAAATGGAAAACCTTTTTAAAGTAGAGGCGTATATCACAGTAGGTCATCATTCTACTGGGATTGAACTGGCTTTGTATAGGAAAAGAAACACTCATATTCATTTAGGTCCTAGGCATAGTAATGTGTGAATGGCCAACTGCTTACAGCTTACTGAGGTTTGCTGGGCTGTCAAACAGAACTGAATCTCTATTTATTGGTTGCTCTTTAGAAGCAGAAAATGCACACTTTGGGTTCTTGTCCTGCATACGTACTCACAAAGCTGCCAGGATACCACCATCCCTTTCTTCTTCCCCAGTGGAGCTGGCTGCTCTTCAAAATGCCTAGACAAATATATTAATTTCTGCTACCTTTGTCATATAAGTTGACTGTACGTTCCCAATGGAGCTCTGATTTCAAATGTGATTTCCTACTGCTAATAAACTGTACAAGCGGCTTATGATTTTCATTATATATGGTTTGAACTCTGTGATATTTTTGACCCAGAAACAAGAAGGCTTGAAGCAATGCCTGAAGTCTTAGTAGAGTGTATTACTTCAGAGTCCCAGGCAGATAATTTTTTTTCCCAGGTCAGCAGATGCTTGTAGGTTTTGATAGATATTATCAATTATGTCTCCAAAAATGAATTATGAGATGTGAAAGGAACAGTATACATATATTTTTAAGTCTTTGGGGACTCAGCTGCATAGTCCCAGAGCAGTTTTTGAAAGGAGGAGGTTATAAGAATCAGATGAGCCTTATTGCTTGCACTGGCTGCACTGATGTGGAGTACATGTTGCAGGTATTCATTGGTGTACTCATATTAACTGCAAATGTTTTATCAGTGTGTTTTGTTTTTAAAAATTCATCAAAATATGAATTCTCAAGGGAAATCACTGTTATCTGAGAAAGAAAAAGTCTGCTTCTCTCCAATATGAAGAAATATTTCATAAATATGGCACAGACACAATCCCTTCAGTACTGTTCTGAGTTTTCCTGTAAGTGTCCAGGGGATGTGGAGAAGAGTTATGAGTCCATACCATAGGTTTCTATTGCTATCTGTGTGAAGGGTCTGCTTTGAGGTGTTGATCAAGTCAGTTCACTTGGGTTTACTTTCATATTTAGTCAGTGGAAAGGAGAGTAAACCATTCTGTTTGTGCCTGAGAAAATGAAAAGGACTAATGTCCTGACTAACGTCAGTTTTTTCTTGTGGATATAAGAGATTGTCTTCAGTATCATCTGTTCATTTTGTCAGTTTTGCATCCTTTTTCCAGTGCTGAAATTCAGCCCTACAGCCTATGTAAAACAAATTCAGTTCTCTTCTCCACTTAGGCTGTATTTTTAGGACACCTGATGGCTCTTGACGCTTTTCTCTGGACTTTTTCAGTTCGTATGCATCTTTTTTTTTCATTTTTGTTGTCTGTTTTGTCCAAAATAAATGCAAACTGTAGACAAATTCTTACCTTTGTTGGATAGAGAAGCACCTTCTGTCTTGACATGAATGAGCTTTAAAGAGAAAGTCATTGGTCTTTGACACTTGGGACACCTTAAGTGAATTAGTGTTCCTAAGAGCTTTTATTCTTTTCAATAATTTGGCTTAATGCAGCTATGAAAGTTGTTTTTTCCATTTCTATACTTTCAGTGCAGCAGGTAAGCAGAGGGGAAATGTCCTTCTGAATAGATTGGTAGAAATTAAACTGAGGTTGTTTGAACAGGGTCATTTACAGCATGCTTTTGAGTAGCAGCACAAGGCACAGTACGAATCTGTTTTTAAACTAATGGAATTGAAGAAAACTTAAGTTTTAGCAGCAAAAGGTGATTTTTATGAGGATTTATTTCTAACACTTCCCATACTGTTCAGTAGTGCAAGTCGTCTTGGCACTCTGCAGTTCCATTAAAGATACATACAGTTTTTGGGGTAATGCAATGCGTGGGATAGTATGATGCAATTAAAATCTGGATATAGAAGGGTAAATGTGAAGATCTGCTTCTGGATTTCAAAAGATAGAATGTGCTAAGTCAAAACCTGTTCAGAGCTTTACTGTGCTTTTTGCTATATACACCAATTAGATCAAACAGAGCTGCATAACATCATGACTAAGCAAGCAGCATATTTGGTGCTTCAGACAGCTTTCTACATAAAGGTTTTTGTAGGCTTTCATGGTCTATAGTACAATTACCTCCCAAGGAGAAAATAGAAGTGGGTGAGAGAAAAAATTGTTCAAGACAGACTGCATGCCTAATCCGAGTGCAGCAAATCCGATGCATACATATTTGATAAGAGTAATTAAGCATCCTTTGAGATCTGTTTAGGCCCATTTTATCTGCAATACAAAGCAGTCTACTGTAAAACCTGATCTAAGAGTTGTCTCACTTGTAAGCATCATCATCTTTTCCTTGGCTCATGCAACATACAACAAGCTGCGTGTTTTTAACATGAGCAAAACAAAGAAAAATAAAGCTTGACATCAAATTTTCAAAGTTGAGCCAACCATTTGAGTGGGTGTGAGGATATTTTCAGTAGAAAACCACATTTTTGAGATGGGAAGTCAATTCTTTAAGAACAAGTTCACAATTTATTTTAAAAATTTCATTATTTTGGCTGAAAAAACCCACAATAACTTAGATTTGGATATGACGCTCTGATTTCAATGAGTTCTTATTTTCTTTCATTGATGAGTGTTGCAAAGTGCATTTTTGATACTTCTGTGTCCAGAATGTTTCATAATACATTTTGCCTAAAATAAAAGGGAAAAGAAAAAAAAAAAAAAAAAAGGAGACTACGTGACCACCAAAGCATCTTTCTTTGAGAAAATTCAACATATTCTGAGTTGGTTGCAACTGTACTTTGTAGGGTACGTCAAGTTTGAGAGTGACTGTGAATGCTCAGTGTTGAGCTTGAAAAGTAGTTTGAAATGCATAGCAGCAACCATATCAAACCCCAGTAATGTGAGCATGGCTGTTAATACTCCTTGAAATATTTTCAATGCATTTTCAAAAAATGAAACATCAAAAAATATATATGTATATATCATGCAGTGAATAACGAGCAGCACTAATAAACTACTTTGCCAAAGCTTCTGTATGTAGCACTTGAGTTGAACGGTAAGCTTGGAGACACATTTTTAAAAAGCTATACTGGGTACGGAAGTATTATAAAGCTTTTAAGCTCTAGGAGTTCATAAGTTTTCTCCTTGTCTCTTTATTCTGGCAGTAGCCATTTACAACTGCCTTTTTTAGCCACAGGAAAGCCCATCTCTTGAACTGAAGAGGTAGGTGAAATGTATTCCCTCTAAAGGCAACATCTGTGCTTCCCTGTGAATCACCAGCCAGAAACGGTGCTCTATATGCTAATTAGCCTAGCTGCGTTAATGGTGAAGAATGATAATTACATTCAGGTGGGAGTAGGTGTTGTTTGACACCCAGGGAAATAAAACAGAAGCCATCAATTATTGTAGGCATCTCCAAAGATACGCTGATTTGAATTGTCTTTGTTTCTATTTAGCTGCTTGCCTGAATGTGTTTTGATTTACAATAAAATCAAGTAAAACAATAAACATCAGTAAAGTCTTCTGTTAATCAGAATTAAATAATAATAAGAGCTTGGAAATCAGTGCACAGTGTTGCTACTGATTGGAAAGAAGATACTGTATGTTGAAGTAATTGCAGTAAATGGCCAAAAAGAAAAAAAAAAAAAAAAGATTTTTAGCCACAAAGCCACACTTGAACTAGTTTCTATCTCCATCTGTTAATCGCTTTATTAATTTATTTATTTGCATTCTGTTAAAACCTACTGTTTACCACCTAGGTAAGCACTTCTTTGTGCTGGGCGCAGAGAAAATAATCCTCTTTCCTGAAAGACATCCTAAACCTCCGTGCCTCATTTGTGTAGTTAATAGAACCTTTTGTGTATCATCGCAATTACAGGTACAGCTTTTTCCAGCCCATCTCAGTTTTCATTGAAATCGGCCCAGGCCACACACTGGGTTAATGGTAGATCCAAATTATCCCTGATGTTTCGTCTGTCTAGAGCTTTTCGAAAAAAAAAAAAAAGGCAATCCTTTCAGCAATGTTTGGGCACAGGCATTTTTTGCCTGAATTTAAGGAGAGGAACGTGCCTTCAGTACAGGATTCTTGGCTTAAGGTAAAATAATATTCACATGTTAACATTCTTCAGTAAGTAACAAAATTTTTTCATGGATTATAGATTTCTGTCCCGTTTTACTAGTTCCACATTGCTGAAGTCTTTGATGTTGGAGTGAAACCATGATGTTCATGCTGAATATTATACATCCCTCCAGAAGTCTGAGATAAAGATGACATACCAGGTGCTAGAAACTGATAAAGTTGATTTATTTTATAACTTTGTGTGGACACACCTGACAGTAAATGGAAGATTGCTGGGTTGGTAAAAAACAAACTGTTTCACACCATCTGTGTGTGCATGGTGCAGTGTGAAGGGTCTGAGCAAGACCTTGTCCTGGTAATGCAATGCTCTGTGAATGTTTCTCTGTGTTTCAATTTGAGTTTTAAGAATTGGTTTCAGCAGTCTGTAAGCCGCTCGTTTGGCCGCCAGAGTTTTGTACTGCGAATACCAAAGATGGTAAGACAGACACTTGATTCCTCATGATGGTGAGTTTTGCTCAAGCAAATGCTATGCTGGATGCTATATGCGTGGGGGTATAGATATTTTAGATTGGATACTAGAAACAGCATGATTGTGCTTTTCACCTTCAGCTGTCTGACAGACCATCCTGAGGCTGCCAGCTCCTGAATGTATCCTGTTAATGTAATGTTCAATGTCTGGTGCTTGAACAACATCAGTTATGTTTGTACGGCTTTGTGGCACGTGGATAGACAGTAAGTCATTGGTGGGACTTGGGTAGGAGAAATATTATGCTTTTTCACCATCGTGATTCAGAATCCTCTGCATGCCAAGTAATAGATGGGAATATAAAATATTGAATCTGCTCATCTTTTATGGCCTTGGCAATAATAAAAGATCCCCTCTGTGTAATGTTAGAGTGTTGAAATATATATTCAATATCTCCCATAAATTAGTTAGTGGGTTTTTGTAGATGTTGAATTCCAGTTTGAGAAAAGTAGGGAGGAAAAAAAGGAATTACTTTTTGAACTTAAAAATTTATTCATCCAAGTAAGTGTTACATCCACATATGCTTATGTAATTCGGATCAATAATGTAGCTAGTCTATTTCTAATATCAAAATGATAGAGCGAACACTTTTGAAGAATTGAAATGCTATTGATTTACGCAGTCAGTACAATTAAAATAAAGTAATTCAAACTCCTTAGGGTCTGTTGGTGCTGTTTCAAATGTGCCTCCTCTTGGGTGACAAGGAATGAAAGAATAACTGATTATGGATGTGATAGTCTGTGTACTCATGTGTGCTGCTAAAAATCAACTAAAACTTTTTGATTTGAAACTGAATTGTTGAAAATGATAAAATGGTTGTAAGAGTTGCATTAGGCTCCAGCAGAGATGGAGTAGCAAAGCAAATTATTACTTGCTTTTAGAAATGGGAAAATTTAGTATGGTTTTTGTTGAATATTAGTAGTGGCCAAGACTTGAATGCAAGATTGTGCAGCCTCCCAACTTGTGCTGGGAACTGTAGCCTCAGATTCTGCATTTTCTTTTCCTGATACTCCACAACAATACTGGGTGACCTAAGAAAAGCCATTTCCCAAATCCGTTTAGAAAGAAAGTAAACACTGCATAGCAGCTGCAGTGATACTGATCTTGTGCTAGGGAAGGAATGATTCTACTTTAATAAGAGTATTTTATGAATTAAGATCTTTCCAGAATGAGTTCCTGAATTGACTTATGAAATACTTTGTTCCTCAAGATTTTGGAACTATGCAGTCTTCCCATTTTGGGTGTTTCTTAAATCATTTCATTGTAACAGGAGCTCTTTCAGGAGAATTTATCCTTAGCATTTGAAAATTATTTGATCTTAATTTGAAACTTACCTGGAGGTATGAGATAAAATAAGCTCGTGAATGAGATGTCCTTGTAAATAAAAATCATTTACGCAGATGCTTGCAAACACGATGCCCTTGCTTGCAAGTTGTGCAGAAGCTTACAAATTCCTTTCCCCTCGGTCTGTCTACTCTCAGCAAATAAGCTTCTAGTTACAAAGGTCTATAGACAGCTTGAACTAATGACCTTTGGTCTTACCGTGCAAGCCTAACAGGTCACATACAAGGGGGAACATGTATTAGGTGGATTGGGAAGTCTGTAACCTGTAAGTTCTTTAGCCAGTTATGAAAGGAGAAGGGACAACACGTCAGGAAGAATAAAAAAGAGGCTGTGATTTCAGATGGGTTGAGGAGAAATGTCCTCTGTTGATTTTCCTTTTGTTTGAATGAAGAAAGCTCTCTTTTGCCTCTTTTTGGGATTGTATGGGAACTGCTGAGTCCCAACCTGAATCGTGAGCAGCTGGGGAAAGGTCAACCCTGAGAGCACAGGGCAAAGCAATTCAGCTATGTGACTGGAAGGGGTGGAGCCTGACTGCACCTCTCCTAGACCCCATTTAAGGGCTGCCACCGTGGAAAGATCTCTTGTTGAAAATCCTTCCTCTGTGGAGCTTCTACAGCGAGCCTAGATCCTTGGACAGAGGTGAGTACTTCTTTCTTTTATAACGTTTCCAATTGCACTGGGCCCTCTGCTGTTACAGGGATTAAGAAAATTGAGTAATTGACTCAGTGGGCACTGGAACAGGTTGCCCAAGGAGGTTGTAGATGCCCCATCCTTGGAGGCATTCAAGGCCAGGTTGGATGTGGCTCTGGGCAGCCTGGTCTGGTGGTTAGTAACCCTGCACATAGCAGGGGGATTAAACTAGATGATCATAGTGCTCCTTTTCGACCTAGGCTATTCTATGATTCTGCGAGTAAGCCTATTTGAGCAAAACTTTCCTAACCAGTTAACAATAGAGAAAGGTAAGTTATGTTTTCCAAATATTAAGACCGATGATATATATAGCACGAAAATGAGACTCCTTTGATAATAGAGCAGACATGTTTTCATCAAGTTTCAAAATACTTGAGCCATTGGCTAATTGGTTGAAATTAAATAAGAGCTAATAGTGTGTGGTGTGGCACCTTTCATATGGTAAAATATAAAGTTTTATAACTACAGATCTGTGACTGTAGGGAGAAAAATAAAGGTTTTGGGGGAGAGCTGTTTATATCTTCTTAGCACTCTACTAATCCATCCAGTTCCCCACATCTGCCTAACCATTCATCTTTCTCTTTATCTCAAGGGCACTTAAGCTTTTGTTGCGATCCATATGGATAACTGCAAACTCATAAATTATCATTTGCAGTACTAGAGAAATATCCATCAGTCTGCCAGGTCCTTACCTTTAGGCCTGAACCTGGGGTTTATTTTTTTCAGTGAACTGGAACTTTATTAATAATGCTCCATTGCTCGCTCTGCATGTTAAGATATCAGTAGGAAAAACAATTGTGCTTGTAAGTTACGGAGACTTAAAAATCACACCGAATGACAGGCAGGTTTTTTGTTTTTTTGGAAGTGGACATCAGTGCCTTACTGTGAAAAATGTTCATAGGTTATAAAAAAGTAATTCAGGTTCAGATGTAATCTGTGAAGGCCTATTAGTTTTGTGATTGCTGGGCCTATGGTAGGATTACATAGTGAAGCAGAGAGGTTGTATTTGTCAAAAATGACAGAACTTTTTTCAGAAATCCATACAGTGGGAGCTATAGGGGAATCAACCTAGTTTTCCATTATTGGAGAAACAGATTTATTAAGCTTTCAAGGAAGTGCTTGTGTTACAAGATAGGGTTGGGAAAGGTAGGCCAATAGGCCAAGCTGAAGGAGGGCTGAAACAACATCTTCCTTTGTACTGGATGACAAAAGCTTTCTAAGAAAGCATGCAGATGCTTTGTCAGAGAATGGGAGCACTTTGTGAGGTTAATCGGCAGCACTTATCGAAGACCCAGAAGTGAAGTAGAAAAGCTGAAGTTCAGAGGGCTTTGCTTGTGAGTGGTGGGAGGTTCTTCAGCCACTTCACAATGTGAGAACGCAAAACTGAGTCACTTTGCAATGTCTGCAGTGTGAACACAAAACTGAGCAAATATGGGCCACACAGTCACAGAGATAAGACACTGAACAGAGAGAAAGGTAGAATTAAGCGAGCAAAGAAGGAGCACGGGGAAGCTTGGTAGCTGGGTGGGTTGTTGTGTGACTGGGGAGGGCAAAGAGCCACCTGGAAGGGTTGAGGGAGGTGGTTTTCATTTCCTTCCTTTTATTCAACTGGCGCTCATCCTGTAGTGTGAGTTGCATCCCGAAGGGCAAAGTTGGAAGTTGTTTCAGAAACTAAATTGAAAATCACTCAGCCATTATCAGCTGCTTCCCTCGGCTCTGTGAGTTTTCGGGGGACACGGAGGGCAACATGGAGAGGGCAACATGGAGAGGGCACGGCCATGGCACTGGGGCCTGCATTCAGTTAAGCTTTTTTTGTGCGTAGGGTAGTTGTTACTCTCTTATTGCTTTTTTTTTTTTTCCTCCACCAATGTTTCCGAATATTTTTACTAAGGTGCTTGGCTCATATAGGCGCTCCTGTTGTATTTGTTTTTTTTGTTTGTTTTTGACACTGGACTTCAGAATCTTTGCTCGATGCCTCACAATAATCATTTCAGTTTCCAAGAGAGACTGAAATACAGCAAGTTTTGTTGAAAGATGGCTTCAAGGATCCAAAGTGGGAACTAATCAAATCACAATTTCATGGAGTGAGTGTGTGCAGGCTAAAATCGTTATCTGAATTGCAAAGACCATTAATAAAATGTTGGACAAGGAGAGGCACAGTGAAGAGCAGATTCACGCCTTCAGGCTTGAGGATAGCACAGGAATTGTTGGAGATTCTCAACCTGGAGGTTGCTGAACTTGCTTGTATGTTTTTCATCCCTCTTGAGTTCCAGTAGGAGCACGGAGTGAGGTAAAGTTGTTTGGGGAAGAAGTGGGGGTTTCTAATGTTTGCAATTTAAAGTGCTGAGGAGGTTTTGAATAGGAATAGTATGGCAAGGGTAGAAAATAATGAGACTTCTGATGCTGAAAGCTATCTGAGTTCTGGTGTTTTAGAAACATAGAATCCTTTTCTTTAGGGGCTAAGGATTAAAGGTGGATTTATTGGAAACCTGTGCTGGTTGGTGGTTTGATTCAGCACAAATCACATCTGGGGCAAAACCGAGAAGTTCAGAGTACTTAACTCCTGCTTAAATCTTTATAACTCCCAGCAGTGAATTGTGACTGTTTTACAGCAGTGTCTTCCCAGAGAAAAATGGAATTGGGCTGAACTGACTTAGTAAATAAGCCTTTTCACTGGGAAAAAGTGTTAAGTTCTTCTGAGGTGGAAACTGACAACTTGCAGTTTGACTTGTGTGGTGGTGTTTGGCTAAAGCTCCATCATCTCCTCTGTATCCTGTTAGTACCCAGATAACAGTACACCTTTGTGCATATATGTGTATATAAGTTTTTTTCCTCTCCTGAGAATAGCAACAGTTATTTGGTGAAGAATGCATGCTGAATGTGCATAATGCTCTACTACAACTGATAGTTGGTATACAAAATCATAGGTCATCTGGTTATGCAGTAACATGAAATGAACGTTCCAAACATGTTACAAAGTCTGCGTAAAATAGAAAATGTAAAGGTGGTATTTTGGAACTCAAAGACAGGCAGAAGAAGGAACCACCAGTCAGAGTGTCTCAAATAGCCTCTTGGAACTTAATGGACGAACACCAACTTGTGTGCAGAGCCAGCCAAATGTATCTAATCACTTAATTCAGACCTAAACTGACACTATGCAGACCCAAGCCAGGATGAATTCTGCCCTGCAGGGTGACCTTCATATTCTTTCACTTGGATTAAACTGCAGAAACTTGATTATCTGTGTTGCTGGAAACTTAACTCCTCTTATGTTGCTGTTAAATGAAATAAAATTTTGCATTAATGCCTTTGCTAGAAGAGTCAAAACACATAAAACTGTTTACACAGGGTCTGCACGCTGTTTGTCAGTTATGTCTCTGTGGATAGCAAGGTTATTAAACATTGTCTTTTGGCTTAAAGTAGAGTGGAAGATGCTATGAAATTAAAACACAAACAGAAAGCGCACATGCACTGTGCACACCTGACAAACTACAAAATGCAGTCAGGCTTGCTTTTACCCTTTGAGAAAAAAATTGGTTTACTAAATAATAGATTAAAGATATGGCACCAGTCGATTTTTATCTCTCTGAGATCCAGTTTAGCTGATAAAGAGCTGGAGAGAATTCTGTAAGCTTATTTGTTTTCTTCAGAAACACGCTAATTTGCAAAACAGTTTCTGTAATGTTCTTTTTCAATCATTTTAGCAGTCATAAAGAGCACAGAAAAAGAAGTTGAGCTATTTTGTTGCATTTTCATTCCTCTCTGGGAGAAGGATTGACTTTCTGAAGGCCAGCAATTGCCACGTGTCCAGTTTTAGAAACTTGAAATGGGTTCTGAACACTGAAACCCTACTGGCATTGCTGTAAATGCAACATCAAGTATGTAATTTTCCTGTTTTTTAAAATCTCTAAGTAGCTTGCTTGTGTAGCAGAGCTTACAAAGGACAACTGTAATCTCCAAATTAAAAAATAGCTTCAGAGAATACCTGAATGGGTGCTGGGGTGGTTGAGAAGAGGAAATGACATTGTTGATCTTAGATGATGAGAGCCTGGGAAACTTACAATAAATTATTTCAATTTATTATCTCAACAGTTTAGGAGTGAAAATTTCCAATACAGTTTACTTCCTATATCAAGATTTTGACAGATGCCTTGCTTCATTTGTTGTTTCATTGAATAGTTGAAGATGCATAGAAATAACTTGTGATGAGTTGAGCAAACTATGTGAAATCAGCAGACTTGTTTGTATAAGCAGTTCTGTTTTCCTCATTGCGTCATTACTTCCACATGATAGATGGGTAGTTGAGACAGGAGGAAATTAGTGGCGGGTTGGGATAGGAAGAATAATATTTGATTATGAAGTTCTGTTGAAAGGCATTGAGATTTCTTCACCAGGTCTCATAATGCTCTTTGAATTACTGTCTAAAACTATGATGCTTGAATGAAAACTCTTTCCCAAAGCTCATTAGTGTGGGCTGAGTAAATATTCATTCTGCTTTACAGAATCGTAGGATGGCCAGGGTTGGAAGGGACTTCAGGGATCACGAATCTCTGACCCCCTGCCACATGCAGGGCTGCCAACCTCCACATTTAATACTAGACCAGGCTGCCCAGGGCCCTGTCCTACCTGGCCTTGAACACCTCCAGGGATGGACGGGGCATCCACAGCCTCTCTGGGCAGCTGTTCCAGCACCTCACCGCTCTCATAGCAAAGAATTTCCCCCTGACATCCAACGTAAATCTTCCCTCCCTCAACTTCAAACCATTTCCCCTTGTCCTGCTGTGATCTACCCTGTCAAAGGGTTGATTCCCCTCCTGTTTGTAGGCTCCCTTTAGATTCTGAAAGGCTGCAATGAGGTCACCCCACAGCCTTCTTTTCTCCAGGCTGAACAAGCCCAGCTCCCTCAGCCTGTCTTTGTAGGGGAGGTGCTCCAGCACTCTGATCATCTTTGTAGCCCTCCTCTGGACCCTGTCCAACAGCTCCCTGTCTTTCTTGTACTGTGGGTCCCAGACCTGGACACAGCACTGCAGATGAAACCTCACAAGAGCAGAGTAGAGGGGAACAATCATCTCCCTGTCCCTGCTGGCCACCCCTCTTCTGATGGAGCCCAGGATACCATTTGCTTTCCCAGCTGCAAGGGCACACTGCTGGCTCATGTTCAGTTTTTCATCTGTCAGGACCCCCAGCTCCTTCTCTGTAGGGCTGCTCTCAAGGACTGCTCCTTCCAGTCTGTATGGATGCCTGGGATTCCTCCGGCCCAAGTTGCAGTTTGCTGTGTTGAACCTCACTAGGTTCACCCAGGCCCACCTTTCAAGCCTGTTGAGGTCCCTCTGAATGGCATCCCTTCCTTCCACTGTGTCAACTGCACCACTCAGCTTGGTGTCATCAGCAAACTTGCTGAGAGTGCACTCAATTCTGTCATCATTTAGCATATAATGTGTGGAATTATCTTTATTTTTTAATACTGCTTACATTGCTCTGGATTCCTTTAAATGAGGAACACTCTGGAACGGAGAGACAAACAAAGCCTAATGGCATGTCGGTTAGAAATGAAATTAAATACAAATAGAAATATGGTTCCTTAAATCAACAAAGGGCTAAATATCTCCATAAGGATATGCTTGGTAAAACGTTTCAGTTTCGTTTCTTGTTTATTTTGTACAAACTGACCACCCTGCGTTACAGAAAGCAGTTGGCTTCTGCAGTCAGATGTGCTTTTATAAAAGAGCTGTTCTTAATTTTCTGTCAATTATTCAGATGACTGAATCTGTTGTTTGTAATTTGGGCATCTGGGTGACTACAGAATAGTAATAATTTGGGTTAGGTGTTTTGCCTGTTGAAATGAGAGTCAATGCTTTGACCTGAGGAAATTGGCCACATGGAGGATTTTGTTTGGAGTTCTGTGTTTGGCCATAAAAGCTAATTCTGAAAGCTAATATTGAGCTGTGTGGTAGAATTTTGCTATTCTGACCTTTCTTCAGTATATGCGATAAAAACAGCGTGGGACACTGAGCTCTTACCCTTTTTTAAGTTACTGTCTATTTTATTTTTGTTATTCTTGGAAGATGAACGTGTTTGCTACCATTTTTTTTTCTGTGTGTTGCAATATTTAGAATGTAGGAAACTAATTGCTACTGCAGCATAAGTTTAAAGTAGTAAAATAACAGGACTGTGCTTTGAGTACTTGTGCGTCTTTCCCATAGAGTTCCTCACCTCATTAAAGGTTCTGTGCATCCCAGAATGCTGCTGATGTCTCTGAGGTGGCAGTGCTGTGGGATGGCTGGATGGTGTGAAGCAAAGTGTGTGTGATAAACTGCATTGTGCCCTTTGCTGTGCAGGTTGTCTTTGTGTGTAAACAAATTGCTATGCAAAGGCAGCCAGATATGAGCTAGGGCTTGTGTGGTCGTCTTGGAATGAATAATTACAACCCTCTGACCAAACTTGTGCTAGGTAAGCTTACATAGCACCCATGTAGCTGCTGCTTTAACTGATTGGTAAAAATATTCAGAGCCTTGAAAATTTGAGCTCTTCCCGTTTTTGATTGATGGTCCTCTTATCAAGTGCTGTGCTGGTACACAGGGCATACAGCATGCACAGTATTGCACACATTTTCTAATTGAATGACTCCTCTCAGTGAAGAAAATCCATATTCTCTGCTCCAAACATTGTAGACCAAAAGTCAAATAAACAGTAAAAAATGGAGTAACCAGGGATTAGCAGACACTGCATTATGTTGATTACCCACATTGTCTTCGGCTTAATAAATTCCATTTTGCTTTAAGTCAGTTCAATTGTGTGTGAAAATAGAGAAAGCGGAAAATGAGACTGAACAAGGGGGTTAAATGATAATGTGCTATTCCAGAAGCAATTAAAAAAAAAAAAAATCCCTTGAGGAAAAGGGGGGAAAAAGAGAAGTTTTTTGAAGTATAAAATGAAATGCATAATTTTGTTTTAACGTGTGAAGTTAAAATAGTCTGTCCAATCCTCATCATTAAACCCATCCGAAAGCAGCTGAAAAACTGTATTTTAATGCATCATGTGGCACTTGCTTTATGGCAACATTGACACTTGTTATTGAGAAGTCCCTAAAAATAAGGATATGGAGTAACAGCAATTTTATGTCCGGTTTTTGTATCCCATTCACTAAAGCTAGGTCAAGACTTCAGAGTTGTGCTGTGGTTCCATACATGACATGGGAGGTCCTGTTGCAGAATTGGGACTTCAGTTTCTTGACATAAGTGAAAAGGGAAAATTTTGGGAGAAAACTTTTGTAACATGGCTAAATGTGCAGAGCACTTTTGTCTCTTTTGTAGTTAGAAATTGATTCTGGAGCTCCTGAGCATCCAGAATTCCAACTGGAGCCAACAGGAGGTGGAAGTTCTCAGAAACCTTGGGAATGGAGCTGCTAATTAAGGAAGTACTGTCATCTAGTGGTTAAAGAAGATGACTGGGAAATAAGGACTTGGAGATTAGATTTATTACCTACTTGCTGTTTGATAAATGAGTTTGAAAATCTCAATTTCCCATTTTCTCTAGGGATGACAGGAAGGAGAGGAGGAGAAGAGGCAGTATTAGCCCAGGGGACTTCCCAATTCTGAGAAAGCCTAAGTCTGAGAGTGGAGAATGTTGTGCCACCACAACTCTTTGTGCAGCGGCGATTGAAGCTGTCCTGTTTTAGGAAACCCAGGGGAGATTCCTCCAGTGGATTTGTGTTTAAATGTGACCAAAACATTTAATAACTTGGTGATTATAAATCCCATGGAGTGCCAACCCCAGGCAGAGGGTAAAGAATTTGCTTGCCGTCCCCTTGGATAATGGGAAAGAGAAATTTATTTATAAATCAGTACACCAGTGGGTGACTTAAAAGCATTGATGGTGATTCAGTAGTAGTCTTGTTCGTTGCTGATGATCTCTTATGTCAGCAGTTTGTGGACTCGCAGCTGTACCTTTTGATTCCATCAACTATAATTAGTATTATTTTCTGCTCGTCTTGGCAGCACACAAACTGATAAAGTCCTAACACTGAATCCCAGAAAGCTTGAACTTGTTGCAGTTGAAAATGCTGTGTTTCTCCTGTCCAGGATTTCCTTTTCTGCAGAAGCAAATGTGCAGCACTAGAGCGTGTGGGGATTCCTTCTGGCTTTTTGGATGCCTGATGTCGAGTAGGAGAATCCTGTCCTGTGGGACAGCTGGAGATGGAGGATGGCAGGATGAAGCAGCAGGGCATCGTGCATAGTTGAGAGTTCTGGGAGTTATGTCCCAGAATTTTAAGGTTTCCACTGAGCAATGATGGCATAGCTAAACCTGTCTGCTGAAGGAGTGAATTCACATGAGATGCTCTCCAGCTAACACGTTGTGGAACTCCAATCTGAAATGACAATAGGTAATAGGTCTCATTGGTTTGCTTTTTCGATTCGCCTCATGGCCACTGTGGTACTGGTGTGTATCGCCCTCAGTTGTCAGAGGCGAGTCTTCACCTGCTGCATACGGGATTTTTCAGGCTAATAGAGTCAGATTTTCCATGCAAGCACAGTCACCACGGATCTAAATAGAGGACTGCTTCAGGGCTTCTCTCACATTGTTCAGCGTGCTTTTGTGGCCAGGAGCACATAGAAATTTGAGGGGGGAGCATGTGTTCCTCATTCCTCGTTCTCTTGCTTGGTGGATGCTTTATGTAACTTCCCGATGCTCCCTTTAAAATGCAGGGCAAACATTTTCCCATTGGCTGTCAGGCTGGAAGAGCCAAACCCTTTGAGTGGACTTCTCATCACGCTGGCACAGAGAGCCCTGGTCTCAGTCACAGCACGAGGCAGAGGAGCACAGCAGCATTTTGGGATCTGCGCCCCGTGCAATGCAGTTGAGCAAGAGGAGCAACAGAAAAGGCAGCAGACTGCAAAGCTGTTAGCATTCTGCCTGCACATAACTAAAGCACAGTGCTAGATCTCCTATTATAATCTCTGTTAATTACATAGTGTTGATTGTATAACTACTTAGCAGTTCCTCCTCTTTTAATGAGCACAGCTGTTTTCTGTCCAGCTTCAATGGGGAAAATTTCCCATCTCTAATTTAAAAGTAATACTCTCAAAACTCCAGAGGGCTCCTGGGCTCGCGCTGCTTAATATGTTTTAATGCTCGTGGTGCCTACAGACTTCCTCCAGCCTGGAGAGCACTTAGGGCCATTCCCCTCATCCTATTAAATGAATCTTTTTAACTAATGAACTCTATTAATAGAGTTAAAAACCTGATGAAGCCCTCACTGTGTTGTGAAGGAAACCTTTTTATTGAGAGTAGACCGACACAAGCTGTCATGTACCTGTGCGAATTCGGATCAGTGTGCTACATTCAATTTTTTTTCTGACTTAGCGCTTTTTAGAGAGTTGGATAGCATTTAGTTTTCCTCTGAAAAGTGATACAAGCATGTTTGTTTGCACTGAGGGAGCTGTGAGTTACCACTTTTCAGGAGGCGCAGGTGTTAACATCAACTGGAGAGCGGGGGGGTTGATGTGCTGGAGCATGAAAGGAAAATAATGGGCAAATAGCAGCAATATGCTGGACCAAGACCTTCAGGTCATCGCTTGCCTCCCCAGGTTCATGGCAAGCAAAACTGTGTAGGTGACGATAACAGCTTAAAGTACACGGTGAGAGCCTGTACCAGCTGTACATGATGCAGTAGCTAAACAAATGTTTTGGATGCGGACAGTTTTTTTCCTTTGGAAAACATGTTTTTGTCAGAATCGAAACATTTCCCAGGAAGATGTAGGCTTAGATAAAGTTTCAGGTGGAGGTATTGTCAAAACAAGTCACTCCAGCTTTGCAGCTTGCTTTTCACCAATTCAAATGTATTTCACTAACGTTTTTAGCACTTCTAATTTTTCAGATATATCGTAATGTGCTGACATGTTTTGACACAGTGATTGTGGCCTGAACAGAATGCACAGGAGTGTTCAACTGGAAAGAAGACTTCTAGTCTATTGGCAAATGTGAATTTGTGATGCCAAGCAAGGAAGTGATGGAGCCAGATCAGGAAGGGTGTAGCAAGAGTGAAGCTTTATATCCCAACTCTTCTACCTGAATGGAGGCCCGGTATTTATGCTTGATAGTTCCCCATTCTAATCCCTGTCGAGATCTAGGACTTGCTCGGTCTGTTAGTGTGATTGCAGACAATATCAATAGTTCAGTAAGTGATAAATACTTAAGCAAATGAGTAAGCATTCTGTGGAGCTTCAAGTCGATTGTAACCCCCTACAATAACTGCTGTTGATGTGCCTTTAAAGCACTACTCTCATCTGTAACAGCCATTAATTATTTATTCTCTCTTTATAGGAGTTGACCTTACTATAAATTGAGATTGTCTGATCTGCTATTGAGGGCAAAGACTGCGTTCCTAGAAAGGTGATGATTTATGTAGTAGATGCTCTTCTTATGCCTTATTATAAATACTGCGTGGATAAATATATCTCTTTAGCTCAAGTGTCCTTTTGTTTCCCTAGCATGCTTGATTGTAAACATACATCAAGTTGTTTCCCTCAGGGGGCCTTGTTCAGATGCATCTTGAGTTACATTATGGTAATAACATTCAATCTTTGCATTAATAATTACAACAAATGCTTCCTGTTCAGAAAAGTATTGTATTTCTCTGTTTTCCTTGCTATTATGAAGTGCTACGCTGTTGCTGTGTATTTTATGCTGGCAGTGCAGGTCACCTGTGCTCCGTGTATTTTCCTTTTCTGCGTTACGTGTGACTCTGGACAGTAACATCATAATAGGTGTAGCAGAGTTAGGGGCAGCCAATCCATTCAGTACATAGATCTGGCAGTGTACCAAGTCTGAATTTGGCTCACCATGACCCATGCAACAAAACTGGATTTGAGGTAGAATGCAATATTTGCGCTAACTGATGCTCAGACAGACAGGACTTTCTGTGTTTCAGTTTGTTGATCACCCTGGGAGCTGGTTGAGAAAACAGGGTAAAAGACAGAGCTGTTCTTTCTCTTGAATGGAATGAGAGTGTTGAACTGCTGAGGACAATCTTATCCCTGTGAACAGTGGAAGGGATGGGTAAGGGTTAGGGTTAGAAGATAGCCCCAGATGAAGTCTCTTGTTAGCTTAGAAAGCCAGAGGCTTTGTTAAAAGCTGTGACCTCTTAAGCTTTGAAGACTGATGTGGAAAGGGAAGATCCTTTGGATCTTTTTGTCCTTTCTCCTACTGTATTTTTCCCTCTTTCCTTCAAAGCAGCAGTTTTTCTTTGTGCTTCCCCCCCCTTTTCAGCCTGCAGACTCTCCAGGGAGCTGGTGCAGAGCTGAGCTTGGCATAAACAGCCAGCAAGATGTCTTGAGCTCAGTGTCTATACAAATGTCCAGGATAAACCACTCTAATATTTCAAATGATTTCCTAGTATACAATATGTGCTATGGCAGGAGTCCAGGGAAGGAGTTTTTCCTGGTGAAAACTGCCTTCTCTTTCTCTTACGTGATTATAAGCAGTTTCTTTTTAAAACTGTTATGTGGAAAGAGCAATGTTTCTGTTGACGGAAAATTCTGACACCCTGTTTTTGGCCTTAACCACCAATTCTGTTTTTATGCTGTGGAATTACAACAAATTTTCTTGGGTGTAATGCTAGGGAATCTAGCCCTGTCTTTTTACAGCTATAGTGCTGTAAATCACTGTGGGAATATCATCATTGGGTTCAACTTGACCACAGTGAACTCTCATGTCAAACATGGTTTAATGTGGCTGTACAGAGCAGGCTTTGGTTACATTACCCTACTATATCCCATCCAACATGAAGTTCTCGCGTTCCCCAAGACAGATTTCCAGCTTTCACACCACATTCTTTTTTGTTTCAACTCACAATAAGAATATAATTCTTCTGGAACAGAAATGCAATTTATTAAGGAAACTCTTCCAGTGTGTGACAGCCTCTCAGCAAAAAAGCTTTGTCTTTTGATTTTTTTTTTTTTCCTTGTCTTCAAATAGAATTTCCTGTATTTCACTATCTGTCACTGTGTAGCACAGAGGCATGGCTGCATCTTCTGTGGTCCTTCCCATCACTTATTCATTCATGTGGGTGAGATTTCCCCTTCCCTATCCCGAGGCTAAACAATTACGGTTCTCTCAGCCTCTGCTTGTAAGTATTTACTTTTTTATGCAAAAGAGTTCTGTTTTTAGGGTGGGTTATAATTCTACAATGATTTGCCCAAACTGAAAGAACTGCCTCCTTTTTAAAAAAAAAACTCATGCGGGGAGCTGGGAACACTGACGCTAAGTGTGTTTGAAGCCTGGTGACAGCTACCTTCGCATCTGACTCAATGGCTGTTTAACTTGGCAAAGTCTTTGCTTTGACTCCCTTTGGCTTCTGGAAGCGCTGAGAAAATGTTTATCATTTTGTGTGTGTAACTAGATGAGTCACTTTGTAAAGATATGTACTGAGGCAGTCCTGAAAGGCAGTCATAATATGCTTTTCCTTTTTCGTTTCAAGTGGTTCTGAACTTTGGCATAGAATTCACTCTTGGGTGTTTGAGTTTTATCTTCTGTCTTCATCCTCCTAAGACTGTGATGACCTCAGAGGTGTTGATTCCAACTCTCACCTGCTCTTAGTTCTTCTGGGTCCAAATCCTGACTATGGAATGTCCTGTTTATCATCAGAATTCATGGAGACAGTGGGTATTCTCACAGCTCTGGATTTGCTTTCAGTGTGGGATACTTGTGCTTCATTCATTGGCAGGTGCTTACTAATATATATATACTATATAAATATATATTATATATATAAATATTATATATATATATTATACTTTTAATTTTCTGAATGCTTAGGAGGGAAAAAAGATAACAGGATAATGTTGTCCTTTCCATTTATGCCAATGTGAGTCTGAACAACTTGTACTGCAGTCAGTGAAGTTTGCTGTTCTGAGCATACGCTTGGGGGAATTCAAACTGAAATCATAATTCTACCAGCAAATTTCACAGGATGCACTGTTTCCAAAAGCTCCAATATCTCAACCCAACCCTGAAGAATGTGCATACTGTGCATGTTCCCCAGCTGGAACTGGGACCCCTGTACAGCAGTACTGTGCATATATTCAGACATTGTCCTGTACAAACCTGAAGGGGTGAAATGAAAGTAGAGGTTTAGCTGCCTGCATGTGATTCTGGATAGAGGCAGGAGTGGAAACCAGATCTTCTGATGTGTGTTTAAGTGATAAGCCACACAGCCTTGCCTAAAAGGGATATAACTTGCAAATTCATGGACTAAGTTGGGGTTTGGAATGGGCTTGAAATGAAGTAATGGTGACAGGTTTTTTGCTGGAGTGCCTGGGGGAGAGTGAGAAATATTGTGCTTAAGGGATGCATAGAGATATGATTCCTTTTGAAAGGATGTGTGGTCACATCAGGGAGGTGGCAGGATGGGGATTTTAGCACTTGGTAAGCAGCCATCCTAATCCTAGAAGATCACTTCCTTAGAATTTTTTATCCCTGCATTTAGTGAACAGGGCATTTAAAAAAAAAAAAAAAAAAAAAAAAGCTGAGCAATGAATGGTGCTGGAACACACATATTCTTCAGTGGAATCAGAAGGTGAAACTGTCCTTTAGAAGAAGAGGTTCTGAGATGGGCAGAACTTATGGTCTGGACCCGAAGTTTGGAGACTGTGGTGATAGAACCTGTGCTTTGTTTGCTAATCCTGAGTGATCCTGGCCCTTCCCAAGAATCAGCTCTAGTTCTAACCTTCCTTGTGAGCTTTTGGGGAGTTTTATTGGGACTACTTGAAGATCTTAAATTACTTTTGAAATGTCTTTCCCCTGGCAGAGTGAAGAAATGATTGTTTTAGACCAGCGTGGAAAAAAAGGCAGATTTCAACCCAACTCTGAAAAATGTCCAAAAATGTTCTAGAATTCATATCTCCCTGGTTACTCTGTGCTGCAGACTACCTAGTTTCTAGCTAGCAAACTCGTGCTTTGCTGTGCTACTTGACATCCAGGAGCAGATAGGCACAGGATGTTTGCTGTGTTGCTTGGTTGTGGAAATTGCATGGCAGCACAAGAGCATGGATGCCTTGCTTACTCAGATTGTATTGGAGAGCATGTTCTGAGCCCCAGCATTGCCCAAATGAGCAAAATGAAGAAAGGCTGGCTGCAAATAGAAACAACGTATCTCCCCTGTCTCTTAAACATTAGTGTTTCTCATTCATTCAATTTAACAAGGGCAATCACCCTGCCAGTCTAATTATCTCTGTCGGACTCAAAGTGCACATAAAGCAGACCTCTGTTTTTTAAGAGGAGGTGAGTACCCTGGTGCCTTTTAGTTTGTTGTGATGCACATTTCATTGGAGGAAAACATTTGGAGGCTGCCTTTAACACCACAAGCAGATTCCTGATGTACAGCAAAGGGCTATTTCTTTTATTATTTACACAATTAATGGAAAGGAAACAGTGAAAATCCTTTAATTAGAATTAATGATTCATTAGCCTGAGCTGCCATCGCCTGCTAAATTTCTGGATCTGGATGGTGAAACTGATGGATTATTCTGGCTAGAAGAGTAATAATGGGGATGGGGATTCGCAGCGCAATGCTGAGTGTGAGTAGGGCAACAAAGCTGCAGAAGTGGTTTCTGAGCTCAAGGAAGGTGCATACCTGATGCTGTGCTCCCTCTGGGTGTGGATAAATGTGCACTTCACAAGCAGCTGTGCCTGTGGCAGATGTTACTACCTACTGCCATCCTTCTTCAACACCAAATGCTCATTATTGCTCCACTGATGGAGCTTACCTCTTCTTAAACCTGCTGGCAGAGCTGCTTATTTATAGAGGCTCTGTTTATTTGCTTCCATCAAAATGGGTGTGAAGTTAACAAGAAGTTCCCAGAACAATTTTAACAAATGGTTCTTTTTGTCCTGAAGTGATGCAGGCAGCACTCAGCCAGCATCCTTGATGAGATGAGCGTTGCAAGGGAGTAAACCTTTTCTTTCTGCACAGCTGACTTTTCAAGACTTCGTTTGTGAAAACAAGTTTCAGGGGACAGGGGTGCATTTGGACAATGTCTTCCTCTAATTTAAACTGAAGTTCTGATTCAAAACCTCAGAGTTTGAAGACCAACTGTGCTCAGTTTGCTTTGTGAGTTTTGGCTATTGGAACAGCCGCCAACACTGCTTCTGAGATAGACTGATGTGAGGAAGAGGAGATTGTAGCCAACCAGTTCCAGAGGATTTCTAGGATTTCTACCTAATGTGTAATGATCACAGTGCTGTGGGATGTTCTTATAAGTTTCTTTTTGTGACAATTGGCCACGTGTAGGATTGGAGGATGTATTTTCTCAAACTTGTCGTGGGAACTTGCTCAGTCTTATGTTTGGAAGCAGGAACTGCCTCTTTGCAGCTTGCTCTAAAAGAAACACAGAGAAGGGAGCCCAGGAGATCCAAGCATTTTACTGATAACCTGGACCAGGGTAGGTTATAAGCCTGAAATCACACTCAAATCTTTTTCACGGCCAACCAAAAACTTATGGTCTTTTAGCCAGGGTTTAGATTTGGGTGTTATTTCTACCTGGGAAGCGAAGGAGAAACAGCCCAAGGATTTTCAGGGACACTGGAGGGAAAAACAACTGTCTCATAGACAGAGAGATCGCTTTTCTCCTCTCAAAGCACTATTTTGTCAGAGATAGCTGTTGGCTTTTGTATCTGAACTGCTGTGAGAGTGGGTAGAGAGTTAATATAACATTCATTGCTCAACCCCACAACAATGCAAATACAATTCTCTCTAATACATATTCTCAGTGTTAATAGCAAACGAGCCAACAAACAAAAGTAATCCATCACGTTCTGAAAAATTACCTGTAGGGACAGAAAAAAAATCCCATCCCTCCCTGGGCTGCTTTTCTTACTTCTATTTTATTGTTTCTATTTAATGAACTGGCAAATAAATTACAAAAAGCTGTTTTATAAGCCAGTTACTTATTAATTCCATATTTTCTGCAACAGGTTCTTAGATTAATGAATCAAGGAGATGGAAAAGCCTGCTAATTTAATTACACAATTACCATTGCTGTAGCCTTTATTTTAAGGACATGACATAGCTAATGGACGTTTTATTTATTTATTTAGAACAAGTGATCTTGATATTTGAAATCTATTCTAATTTGTAGGTTTTGGTATTTCCTTCCTTGTTTGTTCTTGTTTTTTCTGTTGCTAGTGACTATTGAAAAGGGATTGTTGACAGCTACCTGGATCTGACAAACCACAAATGAGCTCGTGCTCCCAAAATGAGTTTGTATTTTTTGCATATGTTTGGCTAAATATTTTTTTTCCCCAGGATACTGGTGGAAGATGTGGCAGGCACAGGATTAGCCATTTAGTTGTGCATTCAGAGGACCTCAGGCCATTGGTGTCTCATCAGCCCTTGAGATCTACTTTGGAATGGAGCCAGAGGGCACCATTTCATAGAATTATAGAATGGCCTGGGTTGAAAAGGACCACAGTCATCATGTAGTTTCAACCCCCCTGTTATGTGCAGGGTTGCCAAACACCAGACCAGGCTGCCCAGAGCCACATCCAACCTGGCCTTGAATGCCTCCAGGGATGGTGCATCCACCACCTCCTTGGGCAACCTGTTCCAGTGCATCATCACTCTCTGAGTGAAAAACTTCCTCCTAACACCCAACCTAAACCTCCCCTTTCTCAGTTTAAAACCATTCCCTCTTGTCCTATCACTATCACTATTGTAAACAGCTGTTTCCCCTCCTGTTTATATATCCTTTCAAATATTGGAAGGCCACAATGAGGTCTTTCCGGAGCCTTCTCTTCTTCAAGCTAAACAATCCCAGTTCCCTCAACCTTTTCTCATAAGAAAGGTGCTCCAGCCCTCTGATAATCTTGGTGGCCCTCCTCTGCACCCGCTCCAAGAGCTCCATGTCCTTCCTGTACTGGGGGCCCCTGGCCTGGATCCATTTCCTCCAGTTAAGATGGTTGACACCTTTGAATTTTACCTTTGAATTTTTCAAGCATGCTGTGTTCTTGTCTTTTTACTTATTAATGTATTTGACCAAAAAAGAGAGGTAATTTTTTTTTTTGTGGTTTTATTTAAGGTCTGTGTGCTTGTATACACATGTACTGCCATGTTATATACGAACAGCTCACACTTCATCCACTTCATACCTGTTTGAAGCCTCCCTAATTAAACTAAGTCTTAAAATGGGACTTTGGGCAATTGTTTCATGCTGAAAAATGTATACACAGAACGAAATGTGTCCCATTAATCTTGGTGACTGTAGGATATATTATTACTATTAATTTCTCTAATTAGGAGGAAAACATAACGAATTACTCTTAATAAGCCTTTCAGACAGGATTTTCTTATAACCTACAGGCTCATTTGTATCTGTTTTTTTTTTTTTGCAAATGAAATTAACATTTGCTGCACACACATGACCTTTATTTGTTCACTGACAAGTACAACACACCTTAAAGTCTGGGTATTTATTTGTTTTTAATGGCCAGCACAAGATATGCAGAGAAGTGCTTGATTTTTTTTTTTTCTTTTTATTCAAAATGTGGGAAGATTTCTGCTCTCTCTGTTCCTTTTTTAAAAGAGGAATTTTCCACGTTGAAAGGGCAAGTCCTTTCTTTGGGGAATCTGGGAAAATGTGGGTGTTTCTCTTACCTTTCAACCCTAGCAGAATGCTTCATTGTCCCTTTCATGTCAGTATTTTAACTTGACTGATGTAATCTCTGTTTACCTAAACGATAGAAAAGTAAGGACTGCATTTTCTACATCCTGTTGACTCTGAGTGTTGTACAGAGCTTAATTATTTCAGTGAACTTCTCTCAGTTTCCACGCTAAGCATTTTTTTTCCTATGTGTTTGTGCAAGCTATAGTACATGATGGAATAGTGCAGCAGGGTGTTTCTACATATCCATCCTCCCTCCTCCCTGCTGAAGTCAGGAGTTACTTTGACAGCACCTGCAACTATATTTGTAGTTTGTTTATTTATTTACATAATACACAGCCTAAACATGCAACTGGGACTTGAAAAACAACTGTGTTTTTACTTCTGCAATGTCATAAACCTTGAGTTAGGGATGAAGGAGGAGAATCATTCCCTAGGGCCTCTGAAACACAGAGAATTTCAGCAATAGAATAACTTTCTGCAAGTTTACTGCACCTATCAGTCACCTGAAATTAGGTATTCTTCCCCTCTCATCTAGTTAAATTAGATGAACCCTCATTTTCTCCTGTTCAGATTTGACATTTTCCAGTCTTTGTCTTATAAATTTGATCGTTAGACCACAGTTTCACTTTTTAACATAAAAAAGACTTGTGATGTTTTTATCTTAGTCTTGCAAGGAACAGATCTTGTGCAAATAAGGTCCTGGTAATGCTTTAAATTAGGTCTTTTTACCAAATCAGTCTACCCAATGATTTTTGAATTATACCATTTTTAAAGTATTCTACTGATGTCACAGTCTATCCAGAAAAGCAGTTTTAAATGTGAAGAACCTTGTATATAATTTCTTGTGAAGCAGAAGGTGGGTAGTAAGCCTGTAATCTTCTGCTATTATGGGGATAAATTGGCGTTCAATGAAATGTTGCGTTGAGTAGCTGATACAGCTTCCAGTAATTTAAGCTTTTTCATGTAGTTACCTCCTAGACAAACATATTTTCTAGTTGTCGTTAGTGTAAAAACACAAAGTAAGAGTTTCTTCAGCGCTCCAGTTCTGCTGTTTCTTAGTTGGGATAGATACTAAAGGCAGGAAGATGCTTTATTGAGAACCTTAACATTCACAGAAGCACGACTTTTCTTTTCCCAACTGTTCTCTTGGCTGAAGAACGGCCTTTGCATTTTAAGAAAATAACTTCTGGGTGTTGAGATTCTGAGTTTTCACTTCAATTTAAAGAAAGGCCAAGCGCCAGCATTCTGAAGTGATGCCTTTACAATTTCTTTTTTCAGGTTGCTCGGCGTTAACATTACAGTTATTTATGAAAGCCTGTTATTTTTGTGATCACAGTTTACAGGGAACTGCGGACAATAGATTTTTATTTCATTTTCAAGAGAAAGTAACGTGTCAGTAGTCCTTTTTAGTAACTGTGTCATTGCAAACAAATGGTCTTTAAGTTTAAAGCTGCTATTCACATCTTCAAGCAATCTCCTTCTATTTATTGTTCCAGAAGTATTTCTAATGACAGAAAATGTTTGAGAAACACAGCAACTTCTGAAGCAGTCAATTCTGGCATTGCTTTAGTGCCGCTGAAATACTCAACTGCTGCTTTTTTTTCTGGAAGCTGTAGCTATTACTGACCATGTAATCTGCCTTCCTAAGAGGATTTTCATGTGTAAATCGTTGTTCATCAAAACTGTACTAATTTCAGTTGTTGTTTTTTTTGTCTTTCTTGAGAAATTGAGAGTTGAGAAGGAAAATACTCTGACTCTTGGAGCATGGAATTTTCGCAAGCACTTGAAATTCTTGTTTATGAAACTTCAGGCTTTAAAAAAAAATCTGTTTTGGAAGTGGACGTAGATGTCCCTGTTCATTGCAAGGGAACTGGGCAAGATTACGTTTCAAGGTCCCTTCCAACTCAAATGATTCTGAGATTTCACGTCATTTTCTCCGTTATTGCAGAACTCTTTTAGTAGTTCCCCTTTACTCTTTAAGGCTTCTGAGGATGACAGAGCAGTGTTTTCCTTCTTGGTTCTAGATGGTGTCCTCAACTTTTATGTATAAAGATCTGAACTAGCCTTTCACAAAGGCATGCAACCATAGTTTGGAAAATACTGTTGGAGAATCCCTAATGCTTCCCTGAGTCATTTGCTTCAAGGATTATTTCTCTCTGTTCTCAAGATATGTTTCTTATTTCTTATTGGAATCCCAGCCACTGTCTTATTCATTCTTTATTTAACTATAGTGATCTTTTTTTTCTACAGTATAAATGTTATAGACTTTGCAATGAACTCACTCCACTGCATCATAGTGCTGTTTGTTTTGCTGTCATCAGTTAATGTTAATCAACATGAACTTCAAAACTACTGTTTTAGAATTCATTGCCGGTAGGGAGCATGTATGTATTGGGTGTTATATGGGCTAATAAAAGAATACTCTCTGCTCTAAATAAACTTCAGTGTGAGTTTAAATAAATGAAAGGATGAGCGTAAACTGAGAATACTGCTTTTATACACGATAAATTTTATCATCACTTTGTTGGGAATGCAGGGAGAGAATCATTAATTGAAGCCATGTCTGTGAACTGTTGGCTCTTGGGGAATTCCAGCTGCTAAGTAAGAGCAGGGGCTTTTCTGGGTGGGTTATTTTCAGCATGCGGTGTTGTGAAGAGTTAATTCTGCACTGGATGTGGTCGTTGGGAAATACTGAGGTGTTTAGAGTGGTGAGACACTTGGAAAGAGTTAATCTGCTGCTGTAGATGATAAAGCCATCTGTTTGAATCGAAGTTGGTAAGTATCACTGCTTTTAAATTAATAAGTACTATGTTAGAAGAGTAATTGGAAGTTGCATAAAATATGGATTTGGGGACTGAGGGTATAAATAATACACCATCCAAATTTGGTAAGAGCTTTAAAAGATTTCTATAAAAAGTTCCACTTTTTGTGATTATTGCAATATTAAAATATGTAATGTTTGTCATATAATCCCATCTGATGATTAGGATTAGTAGGATAGAGTTGTTTTCTAAACTGCTATGTCAAAGTTTCACCATTATTAAAAATTGTATATGGGATTTGTCCCTTAGATGTAGAGTTGAAATCCCTGGGCAATGCAGGTTACCTTACGTTTGTTTTCCTGTTATTCAGAGCTTTAGGAAGCATTGCCCTCATTCCATCAATATAAAGTGATAGAATATGAACAATTGGTGTAGGTAAAAACGTAGAATCAGATATCTAAACAAAACCCCAGGCAAATGCTTTGTGTCTTAGTTTGGCCATAATTAAAGGTAGTCAGGAATGTTTATGTTAATTACTATTTAGCCTGCTAATGCACTGAAACAGAGCTATTCTGCTCTGCAGGATTGTAGCAGAAAGCTCTGCAGGAGCAGCGTCAGGAGTTCTAGTTGCAGTAAAACTGGTGGGAGAACACTTATCAGAGATAAGGAGTTCACTTGGGGAATGGAAAGAAGCAGATTAATATTCCTATTTTGCCTGAATCAGCTCAGACATAAAAATTTGTTTCAATAGCTGTGGATCTTTTCTTAATTGCTTACCATCACTTCTCAGCTTAGGCTTTCCTCACAAAAAGCATCTTGCTATGTCTGTCTAAGGTGGATGTCAGGAGTGACAGCGCTGTAAATAATCAAGGAAAGCCTCTCCTGTGCCCTTCCCTCAGGCAGAAATAGGGCAGGTTGCTCTCATAACCTCTAATTAAAAATAAATAAATAAATGAACGTGGTCTCTTTGGTGGCAGAAGGAGAATTTGAGGAAGTGCTATTGCAGTACGTTAGCTTGCTTGTAATTGTTCCTTCTGGTTTTGAGGTGGCACAACCATCCACCTTTAGCATGCTAAATCAGTGCTATATTAGACTAACGTGTTTGTGTTCATCCTTGATATGTATTTAAACCTTGTTTCTGTGCATTTAATCATCGCTGCAGTGATTTAAGCACGCTTGGTTTTCCAATAAAACCTGGTATGAAACAAAAGGGAGGGGGAGGAAAAGAAAAGTTCAGTTTGCAAATCGAATTGATATCACCTCCCACGAGCTACACTAACTACTGAGGAACAGTAACTCAGAAATGGAGTTGAAACAGCATTACTGCTCCCCTCCTAGTCTCTTTTTTCTGTCAAATCCTATGAGATATTTGAAGGAAAAGCTTACTAGTACACGTGTGGTGGCAGAAAAATCCAATTCCATAGAAATTTATGCTTCCCCTGAAAATGAGAGTTTCTGAAAATTAAATTTTCTGATTAGGGTCCTGTAATAATAATGCTCATGAGCTCTCAAGCCTCCAGCTGTTAGAGATGGATTGGCACTTCATGAAAGATAGCTTGTGGTAACTTCAAATGTGCTTCTCTATTTTTGGCTTTAATTTAGAGGACTTCACACTGTAATCTGCAAGCCCTAGCATGTTTGATATCATGCTATAATTTTTGCAAAAGCCTGAGATGCCTTCAGAAGATGGTCTTGAACTGGTTTGCAAGTATTTGCTTTCTTGTAAGATGTGGCTGCACAGCAAAAGCTCTAAGAAAGTAACAGCAAAGGATGGAAAAGAATCCAGTGAAATATACGCTATAAATTTTATTTATGAAGGTATTCTCCTTTCCATTCTACTGGCTGTGCTTTACAATACAACCAGGTAGTTAATATCTGAGCATTGGAATATGCTCTTCCCTTTAAGAAGTCACTTTAAGTCATGTTTAATGCTGCTATAATCTGCACTAACATTCAAGGGTTTCAAGCTGTCTAACATCCAGTGCCTTCTTGACCACCTTCCTTTGGTTATGTAGGGATGTGGGCTTCTGTTCTTCAGCCTTCTGCTTCTTAGAGGTGATGGATGGATGCTGTTCCAGCATAGGTGAGCCCTACGCAGCAGTGCCTGTGATATATGAGATGGAGGTCAGGTGCCATTTGGGACTGAGGAGGTGAGCAAAGTCCATCTTAGTCTCCCTGCTCAATTTTGATGTCAATTAAAGTCCTTCTTCCCAGCTGAAATTCTCCCAAGGCTAAATGCAGTGGACTTAAGAAGGAATGCTGTCATTTTGATAGTGGACCAATTGCTTGTCTTCTGTTACGACAGTTTCTTCATGAGATGGAGGTACATTGTAAACAGTTCTAACCATTATTTGGATGGGTTGGGGGGAAGTAAAGGGGGTGATTTTGTTGGTGCTGTTCAATGACAACTGTTGAGGTGGGGAAGGAAGTGGTGGAGGGCTATGATATGCTCAGGGTGTGGGCAGACACGTGTTTCAAGTGAAAATCTCGCTCCATTTGTTGTGGGGGTGAACGTGTCTTACACAAACATGGGTTCATTCTACTAGCTCTGACCTGCACTGCTATGAACTCCAGTGTAGCTCCAAACACAGCTTTCCCAAAGAATGAGAGCGTGCTGTGCTGCGTGCTGTTCGGTTTAGGTTGCATCACAGTTGGAGGATGAGATGTACTGCAGAGCTTTAAAGAAGTCAGTTCAATTCTTGCAAGTTGTTCATGGCTTGTGATCGTAGGCTTCTACTTCTCAGTGCCCTGTTGCAGTATTTATGGAAAAGAACAGAGCAAGCAGAACCGTGTTATTAGCTCCTTTTCAACCCTTTAACTGAGCACACAAAGGAACAGCCAGCTTTTGTTAATTGATATTGAAAGTTAATCTAAGTCAATTTGTTTGGAATTTAAGATTAAATTAATTTAAATAACTTTTGACAGAATGCTCTTTTTGAAAGGCTTTCCCTTGTACGTTCCCCACCAAAGTAAATCATTTTCATTGAATTATTTACTAGACAATTTCATAGGGAGAGCTTCAAAAGCCCTCCAGGCAATAATAAAATGATCTTCACTGCTACAGTCACAATTTGTTCTGGATAATTGGCTGCCTTTTCCCATTGGGGAATTGTAGAGCTTTATGTGCCAGACAGGTGCCTCTTCCTGAGTAGAGGACAGAACGGTGCCGTTCCCACCAACCAAGGCTGTATATGAGTTTTCATTTAACAGCAGCCTTAGATTACCCGGCAGAGCTGCTGTTCAGATTTGCAGTGTATTATAGAAACAAACTTTCCTGTTTTTTTAAAATATTTTTAGTTTCATTTTTTTACTTCATTTATGTCACACTCCCCCAACTACCAAGTGAAGGAAGAGCCCTTCTGACAGTTTGTAGGCTTTCAGAGGACCAGTGCTGAGACTTGCTGGAAAAGAATAATTTTCCTTCGTAGAAATTGTGTATTTCCCAGCTAAGCTTGATTCTCACTGTAAGCTTGATGAGATTTCCTTCATTAAGAAGGAAAACGTGTAAGAGCGAACTTTGGATGCTTCCTCTTTGGTAGTGAATGATGCCCTTGTATTTTGTAGGGATGAACATGATAAAGTTAAGTGAAGGTTGCTAAATCAGAAAAATTCCTCATTCCTTAAACAATTTTTAATTACGATTTATTTTACAAGTAGCCTTTTAACAATTTTTAATACAATTTAAAATGTAGTTCAAGTTCTCCCTTTACAGAACCTTGAAAATCAGCATAACGTTAGAAAGCAAAAAGGGAAAAGATTGAGAAATATGGCCACATGGTGCTTTGCATGCTGTGGTGTTTGTCATAATTCTGTTGTTCCTGTAGTTCTTATTTAGAAAACCTTTTATCCTTTTCAGAGCTGTCCACGATCCATGCAGCAGTATTAACTTACTGTGTTACTGCTGATAGTCACAATGTAAGAAAAATTAATATAGCACCTATTCTATGCTATCTCATGGAAACTTCTCCAAAAGATGATTCATTTAGTGTGGGATTTTGAAATGATCCTGGGAATGGGGCATCCAATTCCCCTAAATTCTTTGGGTAAATCTTGTTCATTTCGGTAATTTCACATAAACATTTGTTGAAAACTGCCAGATCCATGCATGCTTTGTATATTAGAGCTAGTATTAAAAATAATATTTTGTGTTAATCTGATTAAACACCCTCTGATAACGCCTACAACTGGTACAGAATCCATCTTCTGTTCAGATTTCTTATTGCAGTCGATCATTTTTAATGAGAGCTTAAAATGAAGAGTCCAAACTAATGTCACATCTCATCGAACGCCTTGAATTTTTCATCTTGCTGAATGAGCTGCATAGCAATTTGAGGGCACCCTTTAGACAGATATCAAAGCTTCCTGATGATTCTTTTTGCCAGTATTGCCAGCCTGCCTTTTGGCTCTGACCACTGTTGATAAAAGTATGACAGGGATGATCTGATGGGGGGCAACGCAGAGGGGTTGGAACTCTTTAAGGTCTCTTGCAACCTAAGACATTCTGTGACTCTATAGTGTTTCATTCTCATCAGTGCCAGGATGGAGAGCTTAAAACATGTCTGCTTTATGAGCAGCACTCATTGAGGACCACCTTGGTTATTCAGGCTGGTCTGAGCAACAGCTCCCAATCTTCTGCCTGCAGTAGCAGATGTGGTTCTGCTTTACTTACAATGTTCAGATGGTTCTCTTGTTTGTGGTGAGTTGGGGGGTGTGAGTACAGCACCTACCTCATGCTTTCCACATAACCTGAGGCTCAGAATCCATCCTGTTGTGTGGATGTGAGTGGTTCTGAAGGCTGTTCCATCTTTATTGAATATTGCCTCATTTGAATGTTGTCACTTATGATTTAGAAGGTAACAAAGCCACTTCTCAGAATGTCTGGCACATTATCAGGCATAGAATACAATGACCTTGTATGCCTGCATTCAGCTGCATGTACAGCTTCTGTGAGTTCTGAAGTAAGGGGAGCAATACTTTCCTATGAGTTTATGCATTGATATAAGTAAAATGTTGGTAGTTACAGAAGTAGCTGTATATTTGTTGGTCTGCACATGCGTACTCTTGTACAGAGGTAATAATTCCTGGTACATACACAAGGGACTGGCCTTTATGGCTGGGATGGTATATGCCTGAGACTTCAGGCTCTGTAAGAAACGCTTGCAATATGTCGTAGTGCATTGGCCATTATTTTATTTTAACATCAGAGTTCTCTCTGATGGATGCATTTTCTGTTCAGCGTGTACTTGGTCTCAGAAGGCATCTGCAAATGCACAAATGTGCGTACATTCATTTTCTAACCCAAAGGAATTGTGAGCCTGCACACAGAAATGTGGAAACTATGTTATGTGTATAGTGATGCTGAGTGATGCTGTTAGGAAAATACCCTTTTTTTTTTCTTTTTTTTTTCAGTGGAGCAAAGAATACTTGAGAATAATAAACCAAGAAAGTCTGAACAAAGGAGTTCAACTTGTTCTGAATTGTATCATTCTGAGTGAGTGGAGAATGAGGCCAGATATGTCCTGGGAGAGCACTCAGCTTTGCTTTAAACAAGATCTTTTGGCTCTTCTATAGTGCTCATGAGACAAAGCTCCTCAACAGATGCACTAAAAATATTCAGTAGCAGAGGATGCAGCTTCAAAAGTTGGAGTTCTATTGCGGTTTACAGAGATCTTTCCAGTTAGGTAGACAAGAGAAGGAGAAATAATTCCCGAGAGCTTTGTTGTGTGTCAGCTGGTAGCTTTTGCTGGTGACAGTTTTCAACCTGTAATATTTTCCTAGACGTATCTACTCGAATACAGAAATATGATGAAAAATTATATTTGTTGCTTTCCTTTGAGCCGACGCAAACAAAAATGATTTGAAAGGGGGCTGTGTGGTGGAGAAGTAGTGGGGAAACGGGATATCTGAAGGCAAAATTTCATTGCCAGTGAGAAATTTGCTATTTACAGTAATCTGAACATAATGCAGCGTGCAATACTTTCTAACTCAGTATGACCTTTAGAAGAGGAAATAGTGAAAGAGAGAACCTCTGTCTTCGAATGTGAATTTCAACATCTGTTGGGATATGTAAGAGAGTTCGGTGAGAGCATTTAGCTTCTTTTGCAGAATCATAGAATGGTTTGAGTTGGAAGGGACCTTTAAGATTCCAACCCCCCTCCTACAGGCAGTGACATTTCCCACTAGCCCAGGTTGCTCAAAGCCAATCCATCCAGCCTGGCCTTGAATGTTTCCAGGGTTATCTCTCTGGGCAGCCTGTTCCAGTGTCTCACCACTCTCACAGTGAAGAATTTCTTTCTGATATCTAATCTGAATCTACCCTCTTCCAGTTTAAAACTTTCTGTTTTGGAGCCTTAAAAAAGCTTGTTCATAGGTGTGTGGAGCGAAGAACAGTTGGATTTGCGGATCAGACCTGCTATTTGTCTGTAGAAGGGTATACAGTGAGCAGCTTTTTATCCTCCTCCCCACTCCAAACCTTTTAAGTAGGATGGTGACAACCTTTCCATTTATTCATGCTTAGGAACAACAGCCATAGAAAGGCTTTATTAACATTTGTTTCCTATTAAACAAGAAATTATTGAGGTTAGGGGTGATGCATTTAGTATCTGTAAGTCACTATTTTATTTCTTTTTGATGGCACAGGTAATGTGTTTTATGTGTGGATCCTTCTGTGCGTCATAAGCTTGGAGAAGTAATGAATTTCTGGCTGGGATGTGCTGGGGATAAAGCATTAGCAAAAGCTCTGTGTACTCTTTCCCTTTGTGAAACTTGTCTGAAACTGATTAGCAGTTCCTTCTGCTGAAGGAAGACAAGCTGCAAGTGTGCAATCATGAATCATAATTGCTTAGGTTTCTTGAGTCTGAAAACAGCAGCTTAAACTTTGTAGAAGTTTTGCTTGTGCTGTTGCTGCTGTTGTGTTTAAACATAGCTGCAAGGAAGGCATTGACTTGACTTGAGTTCTGCAAGAAGGGGGTTTGTTTCTTGAGTCTGTCAAGTGAAATACCTGGGCAGGTTTAGGGAAAGTGTAGCTTGTTTTTCTCCATGTTCAATATTAGTAGCTCACATTGATGTAAATTAGTCTTTAAAATACTCTGTTTGTGCTTGGACTCTAGGCTGAACAGCAACAGCTTTCTGCATGTCCTGATCACACCATGGTAGGGTTCCAGAGGCATAGGTACACAACGTTCTTTCACTACCATGCTGTCTTTTAGCCATTCAGAACAGCTGTTCTCTAAAGTATTGGGCATTACGGTATGTAATTGGCAGGGTAATGCTGACATCCTTAAAGCCATGCTTAGTTCCACACTCGGAACACATTTTTTTTAATATAAAATAGAAAATAGTGTTTTCATTTCCTCTTTTATTCCGTTTAAGACACAAATTGATAGTTTTTCTTTCCCCTATTGTGACAAGTATGTACTCAAAATACTTTCATCTCACTGTCAACAAACCCGGAGAAGTTCGCTGCTAGAACTGGATCAGACGCTGAATCTAAATGTATGAGCCCTCACCCCTACAGTTTTAAAGATTCAATTACAGTAGAATAAAGGCATTAGCAGATTCACACCCCTGGAGGGGAACATAATGCTATCTGAGGCCAGTCTGTGTTACATCTTTTCCACAGACATAATCCTTCAAAAGCCTTCTTCACAGAAATAGTATGGTTTCTTTGCGCTGTATGGAACTGCTTCAGTAAGTTATACCTCCACGCCTGAGTCTCCAGTGCATTTCCTGCTGTGCATTTCAGATCTGATGGAGTTGCATTAACTTATGGTGCGCTAAAGGTTTCTTTCTTTAAAAAAAGATAAGAAGGAAAAGATTATATCTCTTTCAGTTGCTTGCTTTTGCCAAATGTATGGTCCACTAGTTGGAAAAAAAAAAAAAAATTTCTGCATTGCACTTCTGTTACTAGTTTGCTGCTATCATGCCATAATTATAAATCACTCATCTCTTTCCTTAGCCTTTAGCCTTGTAGTTAGATGCTCCAGTCAAATGTTTGTATGGTTACAGTGCATGAAACATCTTTCTTCAGTCAGAAGGGTTCTGGACACTACTCTAATACAAACAGTAACATTTTAGAAGTGAGTGCTTCCAGGGATTCTCCTTACCCTCAGTGTGAGAGGCTGAATACAGCTATTTGGTGTTCTCCAGAAGACTGCAAGGAGTTGATGTGGAAATACTTCTAGGGTTGTAATTTGTGACTGAGTTGCCCTAACTCAGTAATAAAAGGGACAGTGAGCAGTAACCAAACATTTGGGACTTTGCTCTGCACAATTCATTGTCTCAGCACGTGTACTGATTGATCACTAATTAGAGGTTAGGTGAGGTTCACCTGCTTATTCTGAAACAAAGTACACTGAGACAAGAAACTGACTTTTCCTTATCTGTCCAAGAAAGATGAGATGTCACCTTGATTCAGTACTTTGTAACAACGTTGGTCAACATTTTGTAACTTCTTAAATAATTTAATCCAATTAACACGCAGCTAATTTAGCATTACATGAACTGTAGATGTCTGACTCTTACTCTAGCTTTGTTTGTTAAATTCAGCGTTAAGTTGCTGTCTTGACACCTAAAAGATGTATAATCAGTCACTGATTAATTAGCATCAACGTGTCAGGTACTCATTAGAATAATTGACTGAAGTCTTTACTGTTGAAAATGGCTTTTTGCTTGATTTTCTGCACTTACTGAAATGGAAAACATAGTCCTAAAACATGGACAGAGCTAATAGGTCATCTGCATAATTCATTTGCTGGATTAACGTAGACGTACCCTCGAGTGCTTTTTGCAGTTTGGCTAATGTAGCATCATAAGTTTCTAGAAGCCCTTTTAGAAAATATATTTTAAAATACTGTTAGGTTGACTGTAAGTAAAAAGTTTATATTCACTAATTCTTTCAGGTGGCATCTTTTAGTGAAGATGACAGGACTGGTGATTGGCACAGCGTCCTGCCTTCCGTACTGGTGCAGAGTGATACAGCCTTGAAAGTTAGAATAAGCCAAAAGGTCTCTTACCCTGTTGGAGACTCCCTTTGGTGTGGACACTTCTCATGGATTAAATGGGATAAAAGCCCTGAGTGTAGGTTTGAGATGAGGATTATCACTGCTGTGGCAATAATCCCCCCATCTCAGAGCAAAATACAGACCATACTGAATCCGTGGGACAAATGGTGGACCTTGGATAAGGGCTTTGCTGAATATCAAGTGTCTCCAGGGTAAAGCAGCCAGTAGCATGTCAACAAGTCTGTTATTTTGCAAGATGACAAGCACAGTTCTTTTATCAGTGAAATTCATTACAAATCTAATGCAGGAAGCGTTACATAAACTTATGTCAAGCTGTTATGACTCAGCCTAAGGAACGCAATTCAGAGCTACCACTTTCAGTTAGTTATTTTATGTTTTCACTGCTCGTGGTTGCAGGTCATTTTACAGAGAGGAAAGGAAGATTAGATACAAAACAAATTTCGTGATTAATGTAATATTGGAAAATGTAGGAGAAAATGTTGTGTCCTTAGAGGAAATAAAATGCTGAGAGTAGTTTCAAATTAAGAATGAGTAGAAAGGGGGACTTCATTCCGCTCTATGCTTCTGTAGAGAGAGAGAGAGTGTGTGTGTGTGTGTTATATATATATGTATATATATATTTTTTCTTTTAAAAAAGCCTCTTCTCTATTCCTCTTGACCTTGAATTGTGGCACCAAGCATTATGACTCAGATCAAACGTCTAGCAGTTTGCATCTGCATCGAGAAGGGGAGACAATGCCAGGTTCTCTGCACCAGTGGGGCTGGTGACTGCTTCTGCTCATCAGCCTTCCCCGAGCACGCTGTTTGCTTGAGTATGGGCAGCAAGAAAACTGGCTCTGTTTGCCTGTTTTCCATCCCCTCTGGTCACCAGAGTTCCCAGGGCTGTGTGGTTCAGTTTAGAGCACTGATGAAATGCAACAGACATGTCACAGCAGCGTGCTGAGCAGCACAGGTTGTGCAAATAATCTCTTATTTTAATACTTTGAGGACCTGTCTGGAACAATGTGTGGGTGTATGTTGTGTTTCTTTTTGGCTAGCAGTGTACTGTCAGCTTTTGTTTTGATTGATGTTACAGAAATTAAGCATTTGGTTTGTTGGTTTACCTCATTAAAGTAATTACTTCAGCAGCCTTACTCTAGCTTAAGCAAAGACCATCACTGAGGACAGCTTTCTTTAACTCTGTGAGACAAGGTAGGCATGTTTTTATTTATAAGCATTCATGCTGATGTATGTCTTCAAGGTGAGTCCCAGTAATGCTAGTGCCCGTGCTTATTTTTCCTAGATTCTAATCCTCAGGCAGGTTAGAGAGTTGTCTGATGGGATCAGATGAACAATGTATTTAGCAGCAGATATTTTATTAATAGATCTCAAAAAAAAACAAAAACAAAAAACACCACCTTTCAAAGGAATTTAATAGTAATTTATTAATAATATGCATGTGGTATATGGAAACAAGGGAAAGCGACCTTCCTTCAGGCCACTCAACAACTTTGCAGCCTGAAGAAGAAGAAATGACTTGAGCTCCTTGCTGCGGATTTATGATCATAAGTGTCAGATGTTGGGATAGAAGCCTCGGTTCAAAGCTTTATCCAGTAACTAACATTGGTGTCTTGTCTCAGAGAGGGGAATTAAACACGCGAACTGAGGTATAATTGAAATATTAAGCACTGTTTTTCTTAAACTCTGAGTTAATAGGTGGTTATAGCAGTTGGAGGACTTCTGAGGTGATAGACTGCCATCAGAACAAGATGGAAATAAGTGTCAAGCAAGGCTGGAAAAAGGATCCGTGAGAATAAACACTCGAGGGAGGGGTACCGAGATGACTTTGCTTACTCCGAGTTCCTTTGTTAATGAAGGCAGTGTTGCTTTAAAGTGCAGCAAATCTGAACTTCTGTAGGTGGGGTTTGTCAGGCTGGGAATTGGCTGGGAATATACCTTCTATTGCATGAGTCACTCTTTGAATTGTAACCTTTAAATATTAAATACACTTCAGGTCAAGCTAGTCCAGTTTATGAGGCGGCAGGTACAGTGAACGAAGAGTAAATACTTGCATTTTATGAGTGTAATTTCAATCTAAATTCCAGGTTTGTTACTCATGTCAAAGATGTACATAAAATCACTATAGCAATCAAAACTTGAATCAAGGCTCATAAAGCCAACTTGAATCTTTAATGAAGATTCTTTCAAGGGTTTGTTGCCGCTAACAAATCAGCATCGTCTGCTTTTTCGCAGTCTGGAGGATGTACTGCTGTAACAGAGGTCTCTTGCCAGTCTTATTTCTACAAGGTGAATCACTGTGACTCTGAAAGTCTTTTCAGGGGTAACCATTCATCAGAATACCTCTCCTGGGTATTTTCTGCATTTAGAAGTATTGCACCATATATAAATAGAGAACTTTTTGTGACTGATTCAACTACGTATTTTATTCAGGGTCAGCAGAAATTCAGAAATGCAAAAAAGACACGACAGAGTTGATGAATATTTTGCATGGGTGAGATTTGTGTCTTCAAAAAAAATGTTCTTTAAGTTAATAAATTTAAACAAATTCATTTACAAATTCCTCAGTGTCTCTAACAGGAACGGAAATTATTCCATGATAAATAATCAGGTTTTTTTTCCTGTTGTGGTATTGAGAAGTGAAATCTAGTTAACGCATGGAAGGAATTGAAATTGGGATATTTAATTTTACTCTGCATGCAGTTATTTTGGGTTTTGTTTCATTAAGTTTTACCAACCAAACTGCTTGTTGTTCATACTGGTCACAAAGAAAAAAACAATTATCCACTCTGATTTAATACTACCTCTGAGAGTAATATAGTCATATCAGTTGTGGGATCTTGCTTGCCACAAATGGCAGCTGGATTTTGCACTCCTTAAAAGACATTGTTAAAAAAAAGGGTATGGTTCTAAATGCTTGAAAGGTGCTGAGACCATAACCTGCCAAATAGAGTGGGTTGAAGACAGTTCTAAAAGAAACTAGCAGAAACTTGGGGTCTGATTTTGGATGTTCATGAGGTTTGCATGCAAATAGGAATGTAGACGAAGTGGACCGATGTTACTGAACTTTTGATGCATCTTTTAACCACCAGGCTTTCATTGACGTCAGAAAAAAAAAGTGTTTACAAATGCTGAAGTTGTAGAAGCACAGAATGGTTGAGGTTGGAAGGAACCTTTAGACATCTCAGACTCATGGAATGGCCCGGGTTGAAAAGGACTACAATGCCCATGTAGTTCCAACCCCCCTGCTATGTGCAGGGTTGCCAACCAGCAGACCAGGCTGCCCAGAGCCACATCCAGCCTGGCCTTGAATGCCTCCAGGGATGGGGCATCCACAACCTCCTCGGGCAACCTGTTTTCTGTATGAAAAACTTCCTCCTAATATCCAACCTAAACCTCCCTTGTCTGATCAACTAGTCCAGTTTTGCTTTTAATAGAAAAACAAAGAAAAGAATTGCTGGATTTTCACACAGGGTGGTGACACACATTCAATGAATCTGAGATTACCCTACAAAGAGTAAACATTTTGTAGGATTATTTTAAAAAATGCTGGCAGAACACTAGCATGAATCATACAGATCTGAAGTGGTGTTCTTTGAGGAAAAAAGTCCTTGGGACACTTGATTTGATAGTAAGATCCCCTGCTTAGACTGATGTTGTTGGCACACAGAACAGTCATCGTTTTCTGTGAAGATCAAATAAAGGGCTGTTAGATGGCTTGACAGCTGGAACAGAAGCAGTTTCCTGATTTGCATGTTAAGGAAAAGTTAGAACTGTGCTATCTGAATGTGCTTCCTCTGCTAGATTCCTGGTAGGCAAGTAAATACTTGGTGTGAACTTGGCTGGCAATATCCAAGTTCATTTGCAACCCGTTAGCTGCACTTAAAAACAAATAAATAAATAAAAATTTCCTATTTTAGAATGTGAAGGATAAGATTGCCTGCTTATCTACTACATAGGTGAAACTTTCTGCTTTGGGACGTGTGGTTAATAATTAAAAATTTTTAGCCTCCATCTTGAAAGCAAGTGTTATTCACTGGAGTACACAAAAAACATTGATCATTCAGTGGTAGTGAGAAGTGATGTTCTGTCCTGGACAGACCATGCCTTTGTGTTTTATCTATCTTTTTCTTTAAGTAATTTGATATCTTATTTTTGCTGCAGAATTTCAAAGCTGATGCTTGGTCAATAATATTCAGCTCAGTTCAATCATGACCCCTATTTTGTCAGTAGCTGCAAATGGAGACCACACTGAGAATGGCACTTGAGCTGTGATTCAGCAAATATTTCGTGTCCTTCTGCTTAATAAAAGTGTTAATGGATCTCCTGTAAAAAACATAGCTGTAGATTTCGCTTCCAGGAAATCTTTTATGTGATGTAGATTTTTCATAGTTGAAGGTTTATGAGGAAAATATAGGTACTCTTTGCGTATAAAAATAACTCACAATGAAGCAGCACAATGATAATAGTGGATTTTAATATTTCTCCTTCACTGTAGTGTAAATTGCACTTAATCACACTGAATTCTCAGAATTCTTACTTTTTTTACAGGGTATGCAGTACAAGACAAATACGGTTCTGGCTTGTGGACAGTTGTAGAAACAGTTCCGGATAACTCCATCTTAAGACAGAGCATATAAATGCGGCTCAGGCACTGCACTACTGGTGTTGCACTCGTGCATTTGAATCAGAATTTTCATATGGTGCCACTCTGCCATGTAAGGATATCTGAACTGTCTTCTGGGACAGCTGATGGGCTCAGGTTTATAAAGGAAAGGAAAACGGTGACCTACTTGAGAATGCTGTCGATGCAGGGAGACCAATTGGCGTGTGCTCTGCAGGCTGAAGGAATTAGGGGCACATAGCTGTGAATCTTGTACCTCTTTAGGTTTTATGACCAGATTCTTGTATTCTTTTTAATTTTCACAGAATGAAAGGGTTAGGAGGAAGGGAGGAGGGAAGGAAATGATCTTGCAACAACATTAGGAACTGTCTTTGTAACTGGAAATAAAAAACTCCAATGAAATTGGAATGGGGCAGTAAATTGTCTCCGCTTATATGTTACTAACTTGCCATTATTTTCATTAAACATTCACAGGCACAATTTCACTTATTTAAATCAACATGATAACCTACTTAAAAAAAAAAAAAAAGAGTTGAGAAAGAATATAGCTATATTTGTGCTCAATCATGGCTTTATAAACTTTGCAGAGAGCATAAAATGTGATCCAGCATGTATGTTAAGGCCCCCAGACCAGCAGAAAGGCCAGCAGAATGGTGGGGAAAGTCTGTCAGCTATGCATCCTTTTTATGCAGTTGGCTTAAAATACCTCTGCCTCCAAATTGCAGTTTAGGGAAAAAAAGAGAATTCCCTCATTATGGTTTCAACATTGAGAAGTCCATTATCTACCCTGTTTATTATAAACAATACACTTTTGGGAAATCATGTCTCCATCAAAGCTGGTAATAAAATTCCCCTGTTTCCAGTGGGGCCAAGCTTTCAGAGGTTGTTATTGCTCTGAGAAAATGGAGGATAAAACTTCAGTTCTTGCTGTATCTTCACTTGTCTTTGGGAATAATTTATGTGGTTTTCTAGCTTGCAAAAGACTGAGAACTGTAATTCCAATCCAGACAAATGATTTTGGGCAGGTAATTAACTCCAGTTGTGCAAGTACTCTAATGTAATCGATTCAGGGAATCCAAGTGTTGTTGCATTGCTCGTGTTTTTTCCCTGAGGATGTAGAATAAGAACATATCAAACATTTCCCCATCTCTGGTAACACTGTACCAGCCCCTTCACTAGAGACAAGAACCAGTCAAGCTACCGACTGCTTGCCCAAATCATGCTGTGTTGAGAAGGTGAATACATTCATGTCTGTCATGATGTCTTGGATCTATATGTTCAGAAATAAGCTACAATGCAATCTCACTTTTGTTTCTGTTTTATTTTGGCTTCAAGGCAGGCTGAATTCGTTAGGACAACTGCTATTCTATGGAATAATCCGTGTTTCCTATGTGACAATGTAAATTTTGCCGCTTAGCAGTAACAAGCATCATAAAAATAGTTTGCAGTAGCCCTTCTTGGCAACTTGATAACTCACACTGCAGTAATAAGACATTCTCTGGGACTCCTTTTCATCGCTAATGCAGGGCATGAATGCAGAGCTTTTATTTTTAGTGTATCTTGGAATTGGGCAAAGATGATATTTGGCATTATCAAGCTGCAAGTGCTCTTTCCTTGGGTCTGCTCAGATCCTTGTAAAACACTTAAATCTTGCCTTCCTAATGCCTGATCATACCCTGCTGCAATAAATGTTAAAGCAGATGTGAAAGAAAAATTAAAGTATACTATAGTTGAACTCCAGAGATGTATTACAACAGCACTTTAACTCACACTTCAGTTCTGCACAAATAGCTTTCTATTTTGGGTCCTGTGCATTTATGAAAAGATACCAGAAGTTTCATTTATATGAAAGATGCAAGACTACCAATATGCAGCTAAATTAGTTACTGTCATCTATTTTTTATACTGCAGGCCCGTTCGCAATCCATGTCAGTTACAAATTAAGTTGCATGGAGGTATAGTTCTCAATAGAAATCAATTTTCAGCACAAAATGCCTTATTTGCAGTTTTATGGCTTAAAACTACTTATGTGAAGTGATTTATTGTTTGCAGTTAAGGGAGAATGCTGTTGAGAGGATGATTGTCTGATTTTGATTTCTTTAGACTTTATAGGCGGTGTTTGCTTGTAAATAGCAAATTTCAAATAATACACAGTTAAATATTAAATTAGTCTGAATCATTAATTTGTTGCCACATAGGAATTTGCATGATATGCAAGAATTTTCCCAGTGAATTGCGTGATGATTTTTGAATTATACAGGCTATATTTCAAGCTGTCCAAGAGTGGAAAGGTGAAGACCAGGGGCTGCTGAAGGTAATGCAAATGGAATGTTAATCACTGTACTTATTTATAAATAATGTTGGCAGTGGTGCCATGGAAGTATAGCAGCAGGGTAGGCTGTATTGCTGTATAGACCAGATCCTCAGCAGCTATAAATTTGTTCCAGTGAAGCGGTGCAGTTTGGCTTCAAGTTGTCGTAATCTGTGCCTTTTCACCCTGCCTGAGGCTAAGTTCTCATGTAACTGTATTTGTAGTCTGAAATAAGAATTTATCTTAACAGAGATGGCGTGACGATGCTGAAATGGTCTTATTTTGTCTGCATTTGAGATGAACTTTCTATGGGTGTAATAAATAAATTTTGTTTGCAGAAACAGATACGTTTGGTTTAAATCTATTCAGCCACTCAGAGGAAACTGAAATCCATGGAAAGGAGCCCTCGCAGAAATGCTATGAGATGTTCAGAAAACGAATTCCTCCAAAAGAATAGTAACTATGTTTTCTTGTATGTCTTAGAATAATCTTGGCAAAAAATGTAAGCTGTTAAAATAGGCTGGTGGTCTTCTGTGAGTGAGAATCCTCAAATTTTTGGGGACTTCTATATGGAAAGAGGCTGAGAGGAAAGAGAAGAAATCAAGAGTGCTCTAGGACAAGTGCAGAAAGTCGTTCTCAGTATGTGATGTATGTGATGGTATTGGAGAGAGTACAGAATCCCATGGTGGTACACAAAGTTGGAGTTGCTCAACTTTTTCTTGCACTTTCTTTATTAGCCTCTGAGATTTGTTTTTGGTTGTTTACGGGCTCTGTTTTTTCCCCTTTATTGCCTGCATTTTATTTGCTGCAAAGATAATGTGCCTTGAAGTCAAAAACAAAAGGAGGCTGGTGACAGACAAGCTGCTTTTTTTTATTAGCTTCAGGGAATGACTGTCGTTTGCTAAATATGTGACCCACTCTTGCAACTCGCAAAGCTGGAATCTTTGCAGCTGGGAATAAGAAAAAAAAAGTTGCCTTGCTGATAACAAGCTGTGTATTGGGCTGTGAGCTCTATGGCTGCCCTCCTGAATTCCTCCATCAGAAGAGCTACACCTGGTCCTTGGTGGTTATCAGGGACGCGTGTCAACCACAATTCATTGCCCTTGATGTACTGGGGTCTTTGGCAGTTCAAAAGTGTGTTAGAATTTGGTGTGCTCTGCTCGTTTTTGTTATCAGATGTTTGTCAGCAGCTATGTTTTTCCATATGTTTATTTCTCTGGAAGTATTTCTTGAAGGAGTGTGTCTCAAAAACCTTCTGCAACTGGAAGACAACTGAGTAGCAGATCCTTGCTCAGAGTTGGGCAAAATGCAGAATATTTGAATCCTTTTTCACCCTCTGAGGTGTTTATTGGTGGCAGGGCATTCATGAATGTGTTGCTGAGGTTGATAAAGGCAATGTCAACATTCCATTAATGCTGCAGACAGAGGGGTGAAACAGCATAACCCTTGTCAAACAGAGTGAAGCTATCCAGAAGAGACCTGGAAAGATATATGGATGGCCAGGGGGTTATGTGAAGTATTGGTTATCCTCCGGTATGCAAGGAGGAGTCATCTATCTTTCAAAGCAAAAATGATCTGAACATATAACAGAAGGAAGCATGTGGATACAGTCATGAATTTCCAATAAACTATAGATCGATGTTGGTCACCGTGACAGACAGTCGTCTCAGTACATGTTAAGTGCTGTTGAGTTTTTCACTGTGATTGCAGTAAAAAAGAACTTACAGAAGAGAATTCAAAGAGCTAAGAGGATGGGTCCTCCTGGGTGCAGAGGTTCTGTGTCTGATTGCAGGACGGCAGCTGGAAAAGCAGGCAATGTAAGCTGCAGCTGTGGGAAAAGGCAAGAATCCCAGCTTTAAGTTGAGTTTTGTTTAATCTTTTTCAGAGCATTTAGCTTCCAGTGTGCTGAACTTTGTTCCTTTTCAAGACACTGCTGTTACCATATGGTTGTGAAACTAAGTTTGACTCTGGAAGGGTCATTTCTGCTGGTGATGTTAATTCCAGTTCTCTGCTTTCATGTTGCTAAGCAGGAAAGGAAGACATCAGGCCATCCAGTTTTAGTCTGCCTGGCTAAAGGAGGAGCTGGACTTACTGTCCTCATGTCTTTCACAGGTCAGGTGCTAACATTATTCTGCTTTAGACCGCTTACCCTGAGGATTACTTAACTTATTCTCTTGCCAAGGTAGCAACGTGAATGTCATTTTTCTCAGCCTTATTTACAGTAAGCTACCTTTATTCAACACAGAAGCAGGAAGGGATTTTTTAAGTGGACATAGATCACATTTATGTTAATTTAATTCCCCTTTACTCTGCCAGAATGATGTAAATCAAACTTAGAATAGACCAAAATCAGTCCCTCTGTATCAACGGTCTTGCTGTAGGAACTGCAGTTAAGCTAATCCATTTAGCCTTCTTTAATAGTAGGTCACTCATTATTTAGACAGTTTACAAGTAATTTGAAATTGGTTTATTAGCTCCAGAGCAAGAAAGATGATGTTAGGAGGAGTGTTTCCAGCTATTTAGATATGCTGCTGTTTACTCAGAGACAACATTGATGCTCTTTATTTTCTCACTCTATTTACGTGCCATATTTAAGCTAAATTCTGGGAGTGGGAGATCCTATGAAACTGCTAAGAAATTTCTAATGATCTGAATGGAATGGTTTCAAGACGTATCTGTAAATCTTATTTCTTCCATGTTTATTGTGTTGCCAACTGCTGTTCCTTTTCAGAGAGCCTGTCTGAGTACCATTGTTAGGTGCTGTTGAGTCTTGCTCAGTTAGTGCCCTTGGTTTTATTGGTCCCTCTCTGTGGCTTTTTTGCTTTTCCTTCCCCCTGTGGAGTAGTCAGGGATGAGAATCTATCACATGCTGCCTGCTTTTATAGTGATTTGCAAAATACATGTGCCTACGGAGAGAAGAATCTTCAATTAAACCACTGAAAGTTGCTGATGGTGATAGCTGACCAGGAGTGCCACTGGAACATGTCTCAGATGTGACCATATGGAAGAAAAGCTAGAGTATTCAGTGCAACTTCATGCTTGCACAACACAGCATAGCACGAAGCAGTGTGAGGGATAATCTAGAAGAGACAGTTAAGAAACAGAGTTTAGCTAGGGCTGCTGCTATTAGTTTGCTCCAGACTTGCATAAAACATGCCCCCTCTATATAAGCTTCTCTTACTAGGCATGGAAGGAAGATGACGATTCTTTAATGCCATCTAATATAACATTTCAAGATATGAATAGTTCATTCCAGGTGCAAATGTGTTGGTGTCCAGTGTCAGAGTGCTAGGAGAGGAGAATAAGAGAAGGAGGAGTGAGAAAAGAACAAAAGAAAATATATGCTCTCGTTGGGATTGTGCAATGTTCCTTCCTCTGTGTATCAGTTCTAAAAAAGTAAGGGATCATTAGCTATACCTTGTACTGTTAGCAATCCTATTAATAATAAGCACTCTTCTATTAAGCAAACTATCCAATTATTAATCCATTAGCGATTACATTTCAGAAAAATTCATTGTAATATCTATTCAGAAGACATATTCTTGACAGACTTTTATTTTGAGGGGGGAGGAGAGGAGAGAGAGTATCTTTTAATTATGATTTAAAAGGCTGGCTTCCTAAACTTAATGAAGAGTTAATGAGTTGCATTATTCCACAGTACTCTAGCAAAATCTTCTCACAAATTAACTGTACCTCCTGTTCTCTGCCTCTGGAACTTCTCATGGCATGCTCAAGTTTTCTATGGGTTGCTTTTCTATTTTGTTAGGAGCAGCAAAAGTATGTCAGAAAATGGCAGCAATTATGATATTAACATAATGGGAACAATTAGTGCAGCAAAGCCCAAGTTTTAATTGAAATGCACTCATGTCTGTTCAGGAGGTCTTTGTCATATCTTGATGTACCTTCTGGTTGTGACAGTGTTCTGCTTTCTGTTCGCGGGGGTGAAAGCAGAGTGAAGGCATTCAAGCATACAGACTCTAAGGGAAAATGTGGATAAGAGCTTTGCAGCTTTGTTACCTGGCAAGGACTCAGTTACAGCGCTCATTGATAAATTTCCCTTGAATCTTTTTTTGAAAAAAAGGTTTAGAGTTTGATGAACAACAGTACGGAAGGACCTCGTGCAATCTGTATTTTGTCTTGGGAAGAAACCCCATGAAAACCGAAAGTTTTGCTGTGGGAATTTGGGTGTGTGGAAACTTGCAGTGTCAAACAAACAAACAAAACCCAAACCCCAATAACCTCACCAACTGTTTTCATATCAAACGCAGATGAGAGAAATGCAGATTAAAGAATCTGTACAGAAAAAAAAATACAGGATCAGTGGGGTTGGAAAAGACCTCCCCAAGTCCAACCCCAACCCATCCCACCATGCCCACTAACCATGTCTCCATGGTTCTCAAACACCTCCATGGTCAGTGATTCCACCACCTCCCTGGGCAGCCTGTGCCAATGGCTCATCATGTTCCTGTCTCCCTATATGATTCTCCATACCCTGTCTCCCTATATGATTCTTCTGACTTCAGACAAGGTAATTTGTGTCGTAGTAATGCTGTTTTCCACATAGGAAGGGCTTACAATATTTCCTTTCATCAGATGTAGCTGTTGTTTTTAAACAGTGATACGTAAGGCTGATAGCGATCATGTAGCTTCTCTCCAACTACATTAAAGCTTATATTTAATTTAGTTTCAGCAAATAGTTATGTTTCATTTAGAGCCTTTCCTTACGTGTAAAGAGACCAGCCAACGTTTTTCCTCTTTTTTTTTTTTTTTTGTCCTTTCTCAGATCTTTCCCAGAAAGATCCATTTATCGTAACTGATGACAACATTCTCCTTCTCAGTTCCTTGGCTCCTTGCGCTGCGTTTCTCACTGCCATGAATACTGAATCCCAAATGAGAATTAGAGAAGCCCCATTTGCAGCACTGAGCAGCAGGATTGGAGGGTGCAGGGGCTGTCCGTCTGCAGCTGTCTGGTTATCCCTGTGAAATATCTCCTCTGTCTGTACAGCCTTTGGGCACTTGAGCGAGGGCAGCTCCTGGTGCCTGTTTCATCCTTTCTATCTGGTCTGTTGCTAAATGGCAGGAGCTCTGACAAATAGCTGATTCATGGCTGGCACTTGGAAATCCCCCAGGAAAGTCAGGCACTGTTTTGAGGAAGAAGCAAAGTAATAATTTGAAGATGTTAAACTCAGTCCAGCAGTTTCATGTTCTGGAATTATTTTGTGTTAAAGGATGCAGAAAAGGACTGCTTAAAGGCACATTCAGTCCATTATGACCTTCTGTCCTACCTTACAGGTACCCAAATTTCTTTACAGATGGAACTAGGAGTACTGCTTTCAGAGGAGTACAGTTACTGTTTTTCTACTTGGTGTATGTTCTTAGCCCCCCCTGTGAAAGCTGGTAATGTTCCTGGAGAATGAGTATGTCTTAGGTACTTATGCACTGCATTTAACTGTTTTGCAAAGCAGCAATTTTCATCTCTTACTCCAGTGCCTTATTGAGCAGAACCATGTTTGAAAATCCATGACACAATAGTTTTTAAGCCTTTGTCTTCCCATCCCATAGGGAGCTTGCTCCTCCTTGGTTCTGATTTTAGTATTGCATTATTCTGAGAGGCTCAGGTATTAATAATGTTCAAGGCACAGTAAATAGCCTTCAGAGAAATACAGGTCTGTAGCTGATGCTGGTCAGTTGATGATTATGACTCACCTGTTTAATTTGGGAAGTAACTACAATAGAATAAATGACAAGCTTTTTTTTTTTTTCCAATAGCTCTAGATTTTGATTAATCAGGCAAATTATGTGTTTTTCTTATTTTAATAATTAAGATTAATAGATTGTTCTGCAGTTAAATGATATTCAGTGACATATTTAGGAGGGGTAGTGCACAGTTGCATCCTTTGTTTTACTGTCTAAAGTCCTTTTTTTGTGAAATGATGATTGTTTTCAAGGGATTTAATTTCCCTAGTGTTATTAGTCATGGGTAAATGGAATTAACACCTGTATCATCTTTAATAACGTACAAAGAACAATTGCATTAATGTATTCTCAACAACTAAGGGCATCCCAGTTTGCTGTTGTATCTTGCTAGCTGGCCTTGCTCGCTATGCATCCAAGCTTTTACTTTGCAACGAAACTAAAAAAACCCAAATTCCTAAGCATATAGCAGTCACCATGCTTTTGGTAGGTTTTTGGTAGAATCACAGAATCACAAAATGGCCTGGGTTGGAAGGGACCTCAAGGATCATGAATCTCCAACCGTTGGCCACCAACCTCCACATTTAATACCAGCCCAGGCTGCCCAGGACCCCATCCAACCTGGCCTTGAACACCTCCAGGGATGGACGGGGCATCCACAGCCTCTCTGGGCAGCTTTTCCAGCACCTCACCACTCTCATAGCAAAGAACTTCCCCCTGACATCCAACCTCAATCTGCCCTCCCTCAACTTCAAACCATTTCCCCTTGTCCTGCTGTGATATACCCTTTCAAAGAGTTGATCCCCCTCCTGTTGGTAGGTTCCCTTTGGGTACTAAAGGCTGCAATGAGGTCACCTCGCAGCCTTCTTTTCTCCAGGCTGAACAAGCCCTGCTCCCTCAGCCTGTCTTTGTAGGGGAGGTGCTGCAGCCCCCTGATCATCTTTGTGGCTCTTCTCTGGAGAGGGGGCTCCAGTCCTGGACACTGCATCTGTACTGCAGATGGGCCCCCACGAGGGCAGAGCAGAGAGACTCCAGATACCCCAAAATGAAAATTCAGTCAATGAAAAATGATGTAAGTGGAAATTGGCATGTAAAAATGAACTCCTGTGTGTGCAGCAAAGCAGAAAGAGGACAGTAACATGATTAGGTACTTGTTGCTTATACAGTATGCAGACTTTCCCTGACTTGACACGTAGGTCATCTTTAGGGTTTTAATTAATAGCTGTCTTTCTGGCAGTTAGTGGCCCTGCCTGTGGCACTAGGTTTGGAACTTGGTGATCCTTGGGGTCCCTTCCAACCCAAGCCTTTCTATGATTCTGTGAAAACTAATAAAGGCAGAGTTGTTTTTCCATTTACACAAGTTAGTGTAAAGAAATGTATCCTCTGATGAGGAAATAAGCCTCTCATCCCTTTCTCTACTGAAAATTTGCCTTTATAGTTGTATACTGCTTCATTTTAAGAGTTGACCCTTCCTCCTTACCTTTACCACCGCCTTTTTCATAGCAGCACGTTGGTTGCATATTGCTTTCTAAATAAAAAGCTGAAAGAAGAAACTCAATTTTCTTTATTTGGAGTGCTAAAATTTCTCTATACTCAAGCCCTCATTGCTGTACAGTAACATTGGCTTGCAATTGCCTCTTCCCAAGGAAATCAGTACCAACATCACTGTTTCACATCGATGCACTGAGGTTTTATCCCTTATCCAAACACATACTGTATGTGTTGTCCTCCCAGGTGTAGCTCGTCTGCGAAAAAAAGAAAAAAAAAGTGAGGATGTGGAACTTCTAAAAAGGGACAGCACAGCAAACTTCTGCCATAATTTACTTTGATTAATAGCTGGCTGAAGGAAAGTATTTTGCGAAGTTTTTACAAATTGAAAAGTGTTTGTTTCTGGATATTGGCAACATTTCATGAATGCATTATAGCAGCTGTGTCATGAAGTGATGCATTCCATTGATCATCCCCTTCTGGACAGAAAATGAAATAAAACAAATAACCCAGGCCATTTCTTTGGTCGCGAATGGGCATAATAATGAGTTTATTTCGTTTTCAGGCTGTTTGGCTTCTCATGTTTGAAAAGTATTATAATGCCATATATAGAAGTTAGGAATTATAGCTAGACTGAAGTTATGATTCGGCTGCTGCTGACTCCAAATGCTTAATTAAAAGTCAAGGCAGAGAAGTAATAATTTGTCAGTATTATAAAAGGATTCATCTTCTAGGTAGAGGCAGTTGGGGGTCAAAGATCCTACCCTTGCTGAATAAGAAGGAGCTTGGTTTAGTGATCACTGATTCAACATCATTTAAATGTTCAAAATATAATGGAATGTAATGGTACATAAATTCTCCAAGGAGAAAATAAAGTCTATATCTATGTCTATATTTTATACCCTGAATGTTCAGCAGTTTGACAAGGACATGGATGAAGTTATCTTACGCCAGTGGCAGCGGAACGTTGATGAAGAGTCCAGTAGCAATTATGAATTGGCAGCTGCCAACAGGACGTGGGAGTCCTCTCATCTTATCTGCTTGTGCTGCCCATCTCTGTAACTAACTGGTTAATGTTCCTCCTCTGCAACCTAACATCAGCTCTGTTATTAACTGCTGGATAAAGGAGAGTCTCATTCTGTTTTTTTGCTTTAGTGTTGTAGAATTTTAAACTAAAAAAAAAAAAACCCAACCCACAACATATTTTTAATTAAAAAGCTATTTAGTACTTTAGTCAGACCATTTCCACGAGCAATTGTTTTGAAAGAATTGGAATTGAGGATGGGAGGCAGGAGAATGGTGTCTTGTCTGTTGGTGCTGTTCTGGCAAGAATTTCTTAATGATTTCACAGTCATTTATCATACCTTAACCTGTGTGTACGCTTCACAGTTTCTCCCCTCTGCTGTTTGATCACAGCTCTGTAGGAATGCAGTGTTTTTGTTAATTCCAAATCCTTAAGCACTTGAAGGTTTCTCATAATTTTGGGATGTTAGGAGTGACTGAAGGAGGGTGCTCTGCAAAAAACTAGTTCAGTGAGTTATATAGTTAATGCAGCATCACTGGATCTTCTTGCAGGGAGAGAACTTTCAACATTTTCATTCGGAATTTTTCTTGTTGACGTTATTAAGCCCTTTCATTATGGTAAGATGAAATGAGCGCCTTCTGACTTCAGTGTTCTATTTCAAATGATTTAAAAAGCTCTTTTCCTGTTTCAGTTATTAATTCCTTCGGATAATTTCAATGAAAGCAGTGTATTTACCTAGGATATTTCTTTTATTCATGTTCTGTAGAAGAGTACCAGCTCCATGGGCCACAACTTAGAATCCTAACCTTATTATTTAAAAAGTTTAGTAGTCCAGCCATGATTAGTGTCTCACTGTGCCTTCAGTAGAAATAAGCATCTCCTGGAAGCATCTATTATTAAATAAAAGGGAAAAGGAATAGGAAGGAGTGTTTTTAGAGACTCTGAAGAATGGGATCAGCCCAAATCTGCCATGTGCAAGCTCACAAAGCCAACATAAGGCACAGACTGATTATCTGTGTTCTAAGAGCTAATCCCAAGGCAAATCCCAAGTTTCAGAGTACCAAAATTCTGCTTGATGCATTAATACTGAAAGAGTTGGTATAAAGTGAAAATCTGTAAAAGTGTTTCATCTTCTGTAATTAATTCCAGGTTTGCTCAGTATTCTTCTGTTCCCTGATTTGGCTGCAAGTTCACAATGAAGGCAACAAATTGCATGTTGCCAAAGTAACGATGGCAACAAATAATGAGGAGCAGTTGGCAATCAGAGATATATGTAACGAATCATGTGGAGTACTTTGAATTAAAGAAAATACTTGAAAGTGGAATCTTCATATGGATAATTTATTAAAAGAAGATAGAAACAGTAAAATTAGGCTGGAATTTCTCAAGATTCCCAACATGGTATTCACATCCCACTGTAATTCCATATGAGTGCAACATGTTTCTCCTGTTTCTCTTTTCCTTTAAGAAAATCCCATTGCTTAAGTTTCTGCTATTTATGTTTTGTTCTGTCTGCTTTTAGAGCTCATCCTATAAATAAACTCTTGGCTACAAGAAACCAGGCTCCAAAATGCTTGAATTCTCAGAAACCATCAATCATGCATTTCAACAAACATGGGAAGACAGCGGTATATTTGCAAGAAGAATTGTTGGATGAATTATGAAGCTGAACTTACTTGGAGCACTTCAGTATCTTCAGCAAAAAGTATGTGGATACAAAACCAGAGCATTATTTTTAATATCTCAAATCTCATGATTATTTAAGAGTTACTTAACAACTCCAGCAAGTGCCTGATGCCAATTAGAAGCATTACTTCCTGTAGTTACTGTACTCATTTGAGTTCATTTGATCTGCTGCCCTGGTCGGTGGTTTCCTATTGATTCTTCCTCAGGGTGAGGCATTTGGAGTCTGAAAAACAGCTTTGAGACTGTTCTGCCAGTCTGCCCTGACCATCTACCTGCTGGCCCACCTTGCTGCTTGTAGGAGTAGTGCACACCACTCTCCTTTGATGGGATTTCTGCTTTTCCTCTGCAGTGGAGCAGACTCAAGACTTGGAGGAGTGAGCTCTTAAAGTTAAGCACGTGCTTAAGTGCTTTGCTGGATCACTGCCTTGATCTATTGATGTTCTCAGTGCAATTTGCAGTAGCTATAATTGCCTTCCCATGTTTTCAGTGGCTGCACAGCATTAAATCTCCGTGGACTGTTCTCCCAGTGCTGGTGCATCAATGCTGCTTCTCAGCAATGCTCCCTAATGCTTTGAAAGTTACTGCACAAGAAGCCGTCTTGTTTGACGAGGAATCATATGCCTCAGAAAAGTTGATGTGGCTGCTGACATCTCAGGTGGCAAAGGAACAGGTGAAAAGTTGAGCGCACTTTGTGGATCAGTCTCTTCACCCCATGCTGGGATAGAGCACAGTTCAGCCTTTTGATTTGATTCCATGAAGAGCTGTGGATTGGGATTTTTTATTTATTTTATTGCTTCCCCCTGCCCTCCTTCTGTTACCAGAACCCTGCACAAAAGAGGATCCCCAAATTAGTGACATATGCTTCACTGCAGTTCCCAGCAACAGCAGAACCACAGGCCAGTGCTGGAGCAGTGCTTGACTCTGTGCTGCCTCCACGTGCACAGCCCTCTGTTCCCATAAAGGTTGCAGTTTTTTCTTCAAGAAAGCACTTTGCATTCTTTTGCTCTATAATACAGGAGCCCTGGTAGTCTAACAGCAACATTAAAGCTTTAAATAATCCTAGACTTTATCTGGGGAATGTGAATAAGTGGCTTAAGCAGTGTAACTGGCGTCGGTTGAATCAATCTCTTGTAAAATACAACTAGAATCAATTGTACAGAAAGTTTGATATTTTTTGCAGTGCCACAGTGGGATTCTTGTTAGCATCTGGCAGTGAATGGAGGTACCCTACGAGGTCAATAAAGCAGGCTATGATGTCCTGTTAGCAAATAAATAGCTTGCCAAACAAAAATTGTTGGCGTTTATGAAGGAAACTTTCTTAAATTATGAATGGTTGTAAGGCTATTACAGGCAGTGTGTTATAAATTAAACAGATGTTAGCCTCCGCTCTTCTACCTTCTCTGTATTCAGAAACCAGCCTTTCAGAAGGGGAACTTGTGCACTTCTTGGCAAAACATAATTATTAGAAGAATTTTCATTACCAAATGAAAATGTAATCAATCATCCAGGCTGAGTGGTATTTTCCTTTAATCTGTATCAGAGTAAGAGCTGTAAGAGAGTTGAGTATTTCTGTACAGCTTTTGTTGTACTGCTCATCGCAGTATTTGAGTGCATCTCAATGGTGTATTAATTAGGATGACTGACAGCCCTGTCGTGTGGCTGCTTTTCCCCAAAAGCAGCGATGCACGCAGCAAAGTGTTTTCTCTTCTTGTTTCTTCTTATGTCATATTGCTTTGCTTTTTATTTTGTTCTTTTTCTAAAGGCAGGGTCAAAGCAGTGTACCTTTCACTTGGAGCACCAGCTGCTGAGGTTATTGCAGTGCACATTTCCCATGGGATTTGGTGAACCAACTGCTCGAAATTAATTCCCCAACCTGCCCCAGCGCTCCGCTGTGCAGAGGAGCTGCAAGCTGTATTGAGACAGCAGAGCAGAAAGAGATATCTGCAGCTTAAAGTGAGAGATGGCCCAACTTGAATGCAAACAGTACATGGATGGGGGATATTTTTCTCGGCACACTGAGATTTTCTTGCACTAATGACACTGATCGTAGCTAGGAAGGAGAGATAAAGGATCTGCTGGTCATAACTGTGTAATCTCTGAATTTAGTAATCTAAGAGATAAGTAGCCATTATTTTCTCTTTCATATAGAGGCAGTCTGCTGTTAAGTTTAATTCCAGAATTCACTGTACGTTTTAAATATCAAGCGTATTTCACAGTAATGTATGCTAGGGAAGGACTGGCAAATCCTATCTTAAAAAATAAAAGTGAGTCTCCTGAAAAAGGTGGGGGGATGTGGTGGGAGGTCAGGAAATGAAATGGAGTGGGCTGGATGTTTCCTGGAATGAAAAGAGAATGCAGCAGAACCTGGACGAAGCAAATTTAGCTTTGGTTTTGAGATTAAGGAGCCCACATGGGTAACCCATTACATTCAACTGCTGCTGCTGTGTCAGCCAATTTTCTGCTTGCTGTGCCTGAGTATAGGTTTCCCATTCAAAGAAATATACTTCCAACTTTCCTTGTGATTTCTTGGAATTAATAGCCAACTTGGTAAATCTTTTGTAGGAAGCAGTGTATGCAGCTCAGCTTCAGTTAATCCTTTACTGTGTTGCAGTTTCTATCATTTTTGTTTGCTTGAGTTTTTCGTTGTTAATTTGCTAGCTTTTTTAAGAGAAAGAAAAAAATGAAAGGCACCTTCATTTTAAAGGGGGAGTTAAGCTTTACTTGTGGGATGCAACTTTCTTGGAGAGAAAGATTAATAATGTGCTTTGTGCATAGGAAGTGGGAAGTTGGAGAATCTTAGGTTTATTAAGCCCTGTTGATATTGTTTAGTATGGAAAAGAGAAGTAGCTTAGGCGTTAGAGTGTTTTGACTTTCCTTTGGCACTTAAAACTGGATTGGAGAAATGAATTCCATGCTTGTCCTCTTGAATCCACAGTGTTGTGTGTGCATCAGGTGTTTGGCTGAATGGCTGGACACCCAGACCAGGGAGGCAGGTGCAGAAGTGGATTGCTATTGGAATGACAACCAGGAGGCTTGGACAATATCCCTGCTGCCACCAGCTGCTTTTTATGTGACCTTGGAAAGTAAACTCATCTTTGTTTTTTTGCAGTCTGTTAACAAAGTATCAATATACAAATTAGGTTAATATCATCTGTTCATCTGTGCTTGTTCAACATCTACTGAACTGGAGCTTAGATTTTGCCTGGAACCTCCAGCTATCACCGTTATGAAGCTATAATTTCCAGTGATATTCCCAAAAACGATTGCATTGCTAAGGACTGCATATACTTTTTTGCTTATGCAAAACTTCATTGCAAACATCACTCTTGGATACATTATATTTGAATGAACCTTTCATGCTCTTCTTTTCCTGCTAACCATGCTGTATGATCTTTTCATAAATGCATCAAGCTTTATTTTGAGACCAGCAAATTCTGCTGACAGAATTGGTGTTCAGCTGCTATCAGGCAAGTCTGAAAGCACTTCAGAGTGCCACATGTAAGGGACTGGGCAAAAACTCCAGACAACTCAGAGTTTTTCAAGTATTCAACCAATGGAAGTTGGGTTTTGCCTAGTGAAGTCCATAGTCCAGATGCTGGGCACCAGCTCATGCCTGGGCCCCAGACCAGTTGGTGAAAAACTCTTGGCGTGGACAGGTTTTCCTTATGTTTCTGTTTTCCACCTTCTTTTTTCTGGCCCCATCAACTGCCAATAAATTAGTAAATGTTCCTCCAGGCTGAGATGCTGGGAGGGTCATGCTGTGCCATATTTCATTTTGTTTACTGTGGGATAAGGAGGCAGTAAAGTGAGGCTGTTTAGTTGTGTAGTTTCACCTCATCCTCTCTGAGAAGGGAGGAGAAATTTGTTATCTTTCCTAACGAAACTGAAAGCAAATATTTGGTTTCTTCTGATCTGGAGGTCGATTCTTATGTAGTCAGTTGGTAACGCGTGTGGAGGAATTCTATAAAATTTTCAAGTATTTAAAGAGTAGTTTTCTAGAAAGTGAAATTCAACCAATTTTAGGGAAAAACTATAGGCTTGAGTGTAATTGTGTATATCTATTTATTAAGAGGTTTGAAAATCTTGGGTATTTAGGCTGAGGTGAGGTGTAAATAACAATGCATGAAATTGCCTTGCATCAAATTTTCAGTTGGGCGGTTAAAAAAAAAAAGAAAGAAAGAAAAAAAAAAAAAAAGAATTAAATGTTATTGTTCCCATCTGATGAACAGAAAAAATGCCAGGAAATCTGTTTGCCATTCAGCCCTGTTTACCAAGGAGTTGTCTGCGCTGTGTCCCTTTACCAGCCCTGCAGCTCCTCTGTGTTATCCGATGCACTCTGCAGTGTACCTTGGCAAAGCTCTGCTGATTTCAGTGCTGAAGATGCTAGCCCTAGGAAGCCACTAGGTAGAAGTACATATTTTACAGCTCATAAACTGAGGGGATTGTATTGCTCCAAGGACTGATAATAGGATGCAGCCCCATTCATTCTCAGCTCGCTGGCTGGAATTTAGCCCAGCCATGGATGAGGTACAACACATTGGCAGGGGCAGTATGAGGAAGCTGGGACCAATGATGCTCACACTGTACCTGCTTTGCAAATAAACAACACATCTATTTTCCCACTCTGCCAACTCAACACCTTCAACAGCTGCACTCAGGAAATAATCTGGAAATCGTCTATGTTTTATAAGCGTTGGGATTGCAGTGTGAGCCAGGAGTTCTGCATCCAGCCCTCTATTTTGAGCAGACCGGCATTTGCAGCGTGGTTTGGGGAAAGGATACAGCCTTTGTGGATTTCTGTGTGAGCAGGAAAAAGGTGACTGAAATCACAAGCTCCCTCTGTATGAAGTGATGTCGTTAAGCTGATACATGTAACACAGGATTGTGTACTAATAGACCGATGCTAGTAAAGGAAGAAAGCAGAAATGAGTGAGGATGCATCATAGCTTCATTCACACTGCAGTCTCGAGCTGCAGATGCATTGGCAGAAGAGATTAAGGCCTGCTAATGCACCAACAAGCTCTCTCATCATTTTCTTACCTGATATGTTTGGTCAAGTGCCTGTCGTAAAGCTGCTCTTTCTTTATACTCATTCCAGTTTCAATGAGCTGGATTAGTTGAAACAGATCTAAATAACAGGTTTGTTAGTCCTAATACTTGGACTGGAAAAAACCTTGCGTGTTCCATTAATGTCACAAATCCAAGCAGGATTTGTTGAGTGGGAGGTTTTGGATGGATGGAGACAGCTGAAATCGATACCTTCTGAGCCACTGTTCCACCCCAGAGGAACAGTGTGCTTCTAGGAGAGCTACAAGCTCAGGTCCAAGAGCAACAACCGCTTTGCAGTGTTTTGTTGCTTCCTGCAAGGTGAAGAGAAATTGTTCCTTGTGATGTCAAAGGGTGCCAAGGTGTCTGTTAACCCACGCTAGTACAAGCTCCTACTGAAGCTTGAAGTGCTGTTTTGCATTTCTTGCATGATGCTTTCACTCTAGTGAAGGCAAAGGCAAAAGCAGGATCCAGCTGACCAATGCATTTCTCAAGTCTGGACGAGAAGCAAGGTGGCAGCAGCAGCTAAACGTTCATTCCTCAGCTGATAAAGTCTGAAATTTGTTCTCTCTTCTGCAGAACTTCCAACCAACCATAAAAAGTTCAGGGGTGTCAGAGTAAAGATCTATGCTCTAATCAAGAGGGATGTCTCCTCAGAGCTCTATTAGTTGCCAAGAAACTACTTTTGCAAAAGTGGAAATCTCTAACCACTCCTAAAATAATTGGCTGGATGGACACAGAGTGACCTAGCTGTGCTCAGAAAGATTTCCTGGAACAGATGATGAGATACCACCGTAAGGAGTGTGATGTAAATACACAGATAGACGTTGCCAACCAAATGGGCAGTCTAATTGGATTTAAATCCTTCTTGTATAGGAAAAGTAGCATGGATTCCTGGCTAACTGAATAGATATTGAGGAGTGCAGGTCCAGTGACTTCAGCTTTTTAACTCTCTCTCTGGACTATAATACTAGCAATTAATTCTCTTCACTTTTAAAGAGAGTCTCACACTGTATCGATCTTGTCTGTTTGGACTATAAATTCTTCAGTGCCTGTCTGTCGTTAGGCATTTGCAGGACGGGGCGGACCTCTCACTTCATGTCATACAAATCACGCTGACGTGTATCAGAATTGATTCTTGTGATTTCAAGAACTTTTGTTCACATTTGCCGTTCCTTTCATGAAGGCAGGTGGTTAGTCAGCTCTCCTGCAGCTGGCTTAGCTGCAAAGGGAAGTGTTGATGGGGAACATTTCATGCTTGCTGAATGCAGGTGCAAGGCCTGGGTGAAAGCAGAGCTAGGCTTTGGTATTTGGTTGTTTCTGTGTGTATTTGCATTGTTCAACAGACCAGCTTGCTGTAATTCTTCCAAACTTGCTACTTTGGGATTCCATGGAGTTGCATCAGCTGAGAATCCCTGTATGTGGGTATCCAGAAGCTGCAGCATCATGAACCTGAAACAGGAAAATATTTGGAAGAGAATTCTCCAAGTGAAAGTTGCCTTGGGTAAACCAATTCCACCTCTCCAGGTAGCTGACACTCATTTTACGTGAAAGATTCCTTTATTTCTAAAGGCAGTATCTACATCTGAGACAGTCTGCTATTCTATATTGACTTCATAAACCTGGGGTTGGGAGGAACGTCATGGTTTTTAATTCGCTACTTCTTTCCTTTCCTGTGTTTACAGAAGCTTAAAATAACGCTTAACTGATCTCTGCCAAAATGCAGAATCTTAGAATCATAGAATCATAGAATGGTTTGGGTTAGAAGGGACCTTTAAGATCATATAATTTCAACTTGGCTGCTGTAGGCAGGGACACCTCCCAGTAGACCAGGCTGCTCAAAAACCCCAATATGCTTTCTTTTTAATCCTGTGATTTTTGGGAATCTGGAGTTTGGAGAGTTAATAGGTTTTATTATCTTGGATGTCTCCAGTCATCCCTCAGCTACTGCCATGCTGATCTCTTGCCCTCGACTTTGTGGTGTATGGAGCCCCATTTTTTAAAAAGCAAAAGCAATTTTACTGTAGTCTCCGTGATTTAAAGCTTTGTTCCATGCTAAAACACAAAAAACTTCTCAAGATTTAGATGCTGTACCAGCTTTTACAACATGGGGAATTCAGGCTCGTACTTCTAGCAGACTTTTGCTGCTCTTGTTGACCGAAGTTGCACAAGAAGTTTGCTTTAGTGAAGAAATGCGCTAGACTGGAAGTGGTTGGATCTACCAAAGGGGTTGCACAAGCTGTAGAAGACATCTCTAGCATCATGCCTTGGCAGCTGCTGAGTCAGGAACAGTAGATTTAATCTAATGCCTCAGCCAAGGTCCTTATTGTCTGGACAAGGCATCTGCTTGTAGTCAAATCCACTACAGTGATATTTTTTAGTGCCACACCATAAGGAGTCAGAAGTGACCTAAAACTTGAGCAATCTGAATGTGAACATAAATAATTCCCTCCCCCCCCTTTACCATTGAAAGTTTTCCAGGCTAATAAAAATTAGTTTAGGAGAATTACTGAGTAATTTCAAGTACCATAAAGTAGCTGTTGTGAATAAAAAGTATTGTAACTGCAGAGCCTCAGCCCAGTTTACGTGGGAATGAGTTGTTGTCATTAATTATCACTCTATTTTATAGTTATTGCCTGTAATTTCAGACTTTAAATATTCTAAAGCATAAACAATGCTAATTTAATTATGGTGTGAGAATTGTTGAAATTTGCATGCAGGGGAAGAAACCGTTAATAAAGTTTATTCAAAGAGAAACTTATAATAACAGCATTTGCCGACATTTCTGGTGTTATGGAATTAACCATTCTTCCTTAACTTAGGCCAATTATTTACACAGCACAGTCGGCACAATCTGTATTAATCATTTAGAGGTGCAGAAGAGTAGAGAGCTGTCTGATCTGTCTGAGCAGCCACAAAAAACACTGCCCTGGTGTCATTTCCTTGCATTGAGTTCATTCACCTGTTTGCATCCAAGTGCAGTGTCGGAAGAACTGCTTTGAGCTTTGGGAAAATCCCAAACTTGATTCTGTTGTGGAAGGTGTTACGTGGTTTTATGTTGAAAGGTTACATGTTTAGTATCCCAGAATGTTCTGCAGAGGGATAAGATCATTCCTTGTGCGTTTTATGAACTTTTGGTTGTTCAAATGAGACAAGCACGATAAGAATCGCTTCTAAGGGGATTGAGTGCACCTTCAGGGAGTTTGCAGATGGCACTGAGTTGGGAAGAAGTGTCACTCTGCCTGAGAGTAGGAAGGTCCTACAGAGGGACCTGGGCAGACTGATTGTTGGGCTGAGACCAATTGTATTGAGGTTCAAGAAGACCAAGTGCCGGGTCCTGCACTTTGGTCACTACAATGCCATGCATTGCGGCAGGCTTGGGGTAGAGTGGCCGGAAGGCTGTGCAGAGGAAAAGGATCTGGGAGTGCTGGCTGACAATCAGCTGAACATGGACCAGCAGTGTGCCCAGCTGGCCAAGAAGGCTGATAGCATCCTGGCTTGCATCAGCAATAGTGCAGCCAGCAGGAGTAGGAGGTGATCCTCCCTCTGTACTGCCACTGGTGAGGCCTCATCTTGGGTTCTGTGTCAGTGCTGAGCCCCTCGCTGCAAGAGAGAGATTGAAAACCTGGAGCGTGTTCAACGAAGGGCAGTGGAGCTGTGGAGAGTCTGGAGCACAAGTCTTATGGGGAACATCTGAGGGAACTGGGCCGGTTTAGTCTGGAGAAGAGGCTCAGGAGAGATCTCGTATCTCTCTACAACTGTCTGAAAGGAAGTTGTGGCGAGAAGGGGTTCTGCTCCCGGGTAACAGCAATAGGATGAGAGCTGATGGCCTTAAGTTGCACCAGGGGATGTTTGGGTTGGATATTAAGAACAGTTTCTTTTCAGAAAGAGCGATAATGCACTGGCGCAGGCTGCCCAGGGAGGTGGAGGAGTCACTGTCCCTGGAGGTGTTCAAGAACCGTGGAGATGTGGCACTGAGGGATGTGGTCAGTTGGCAACCTTCACGATTCTGTGATTCTAAGAAAATGCTAGATAATGTTGAATTATATGTGTGTAATAATGTTTAGATATATACAGTAATGGTTAAACATTTGATATATATATAACTAATTATGCTTAAATGTTTACTTAAACAGTCCTTAGGATTTTACATCTATTTCCATCTCTTTTTCACTGAAATATTCTTGTTTCACAGCACTCTATGTAGGTGACTATGAAGCTGGTTCATGGCTTGAATTATCTAGTTAGGAACAGTGTAGTGTCAGTCCTTTTCTTGTAGATATTTCCAGGATAATTTTCACCTCTGCAACTAATTTTGTGTCAAAGCTTGTACATGCATACGATACCTAACAGCTTTTGAATGGAAATGAACTTTAAGTGGCTATTAACACAAATTGGCTTTGAACCTATAATCTGCAGATAAAAGACCCTTTGAGCTGTCCAGGTCTTATAAGCACACTTTTGCTCTGAATATAGATAAATGTAGAGAGTTGCAAAATTTCAAATACAATGGCTAGGTTTATTTTTCTGAGGTTCTTGTTCATATCTCCTATTTCCAAGCTCATATACTGGATTGATCTGAATTCGTACCAAAATAATTTTGTGAATATGTTTGTGAGACTTGTCTGGGTACAAGCCATTGGTGTGATGCTTTGACTTCTACCTGGGAGCTGTATAGAGGTGGGTGGTAAGGTCCTGAGAGCTGTGGGTGCCCCATCCCTGGAGGTGCTCAAGGCCAGGTTGGACGGGGCCCTGGGCAGCCTGAGCTGCTGTGAGGCAACCAGCCTATGGCGGGGGGTGGAACTGGATGGACTTTGAGGTCTCTTCCAACCCAAACCATTCTGTGATTTTCTAATCTCCAATATGAATCTTTAAATCCGTGCCAACGTGTTCTCTGGTTCAGGTTGGTTTTTTGTTTTACAGGACTGGCAACCTGAAAACATTCTGTATTCATTTATGTCAGCATTGAGCCTCTTCCAACTTCACTGGCACCCAGATTGGCCCTCAGTGTGGAAACCACCTTAATGTGGAGCTGTTTCAGTTTACTCTGAGATGAGCTGCTGCAGAGGCTTTTATGTTCTCACCCCTCTACCTAGGATACGAAGGAGTCTCACCCTGCACCAGAACCCTTATTTCTATAACTGCATATCGAGCATCTGTTGATGAATATGCTGCAAGGCTGACTTTGAAGACAAAAGGCCAGCTGTGTGCTTGTAAGCATTTAGCAGACACTGAACCAGCAGTGGGAACACCAACAGTACATGACACAGAGCTGGGCTGCAGGGCTGGCTGTGCTGCGAGCGCGTGGAGGTGGCAGTCACGTTTGGTTATGCAGCATGAAGTCAGCTGCGTTCGGATCACAGCATTCTGTTTCCACTCCTCTGTGAAAACGCACAATCCTTAATTCCGCCTGGCTGGAGGGGACCCGCAGGTGCCTTCTTTGTAAAAGTAATATTGATCTTTGCTAATCACGTGTTGCTACATCATTGTAGCGCACTGCTGTGGATCGCTGCCGTGCATTTCTTGCAGACCAAACGAGGGGGGGCTGCTGGTATCACACCAGCTTGATTGGGTCCAGTGTCATTTTGTTGCCAAATGTTTTTTGGTTTTACTTTTTTTTTTTCTTTTTTTTTTCTTTTTTTTTTTTTCTGATGGAGGCAGGGTGGTTTCAAGGAAAGATCTAGCAGCCCATGTTTATTATTTGTATGTTCCTGCGATAAAAACTGAGCTGCCAAATTCAAGTGAGGAACAGAATTGCCCTGGAAATGAATATAGAAATTGTTTTTTGGGTGTCAGGTCAGTTGAGTTTCCTATCATACTTTTTCCATTACTCATTGTGTCATACAGTGTTATGCATTTAGCTAGCACTCGGTAGATAGGCAGTGTTATATATTAGTGTTACATACAAGCTGTGGTTCTGACAGCCCTTAATGTGATGATGGACCAGTATTTGTTTTTCAATATTCAGTACATTTTAAATACAAATCCATACCTACTTTTATTTATTTATTCTTTTTTTTTTTTTTTTAATCTGGTGTGATGGTATGCTCAGAATCCCTTATTTAGGATTCAGTTCCTCTGTTAATCGAGTTTCTTTTTCTTTTGACATAAGGGGAAGTAATAGCTGCTTAGGACTTGATGACTGTCCATGGAGATATGTATAATGCTGTACCTGCTGCTCACATCTGGAATATTCAGAACTACTCATGTCCTGTCAGGCTTTGCTGATGTGACAGAAATGAGATTTATTCAGTTTGCTGCGTTCAGAAGTAGCTAGGTCAGATAGCATTAGACTTGTCACATGAAAATAATCTACAACTCATTAATAGTTTACCCTGAGTGGAGGAGAGGAGGTATGTGTGGCTACAACGATGCATAATTATCAGTACTGCTTGCTGGTTCAGGAAAGATGCAGTAAAAACTGCTTGGGCGTAGAAGCAAATGCTTTAGGCTGTGAATTCTCTAATGGGCATCTCATTGTCCTTTCTTAATTCATTAGGGTTTCATTTTGTGTATTATTTAAACTTTCAGGGCTCAGTATTTAACATGTTCAGTTCTTCTTATGGCCCAGTGAGGTGGTGGAGTCACTGACCCTGGAGGTGTTCAAGAAATGTTTGTACGTTGTACTGATGGACATAGTTTAGTGGGAAATATTGATGGTAGGTGGATGGTTGGACTGGATAATATCTTGGAGGTCTTTTCCAACCTTGGTGATTCTGTGACTCTAATAGGGGCCGTAACCTCATAGATGCATTTAAGAACAAAGACAGCAAATTGAATATAGATGCCTTTAGGCCCAGCAGCATGAGTGGGAATCGAATGAAAAGGAGGATGGGAACTCTTACAGCAGAGGGGCTGAAGGAGCCAACCAGAATCCTTCAGTAACATATCCAGGATTAACCGGAGGGTCTGAACTGCACCGAGGAATGAAACTTCTATATTAATTTCAGAACACTAATAAGCTTTAAGCTTGAAACTTCTTATCTGGAATAGTATGAAAAATCAACCGAGTGTTTTTAGTCACTGGGATGAATACACAGCAATTCTGTAGTAGAGGCATTAGTCAAAAGTTACTGTTATCTGGCACAAAGCGAGCTTGACAGAAACATGGGGCAGCTCGCCGGTTCGCTACGTGCGTCATCAATCATTTCTCCAGGTCCTTCACACCCAACGCAATGTCAGTGTAACCATTACAATGTAAATGTGGCTATGCAAATTCCCAGAACCCTTATTATCAAATTCATTAGAGCCGTCCAGCCGCTGTGTAAATGGTCCTGATTGATCTTCAGGTGCTGCTAAATGGTCACGTAGATTTTTCAACTTGGAAATATTGCAGGAATTCAACCTTGTCCCCAGAACGTGGCCTCTTCTTGTTGTTTGCTTCCTGCAGTATTTCATGCTCTCTTCCCAAAATGAATGCTTCAGCGTGGTTTTTATCCTTTCCAAAACAAGAAAAATCAATGCAAGAGCCCACAATAGAGAAACCACTGGCAATAAAGCAGGATATATGCATTTTGGATAGAGAGGACTGTCAATAAGAAAATTGATTTTTGTTTCGGATATGCAACAACAGCAACAAATTACAAGATTATGTATAGCACATTCATTTTTTCTCGCTTCTCACTTCATCTGTTCTTGACTGTCTCTGTCAAACTTATTGTGTGAAGAAGCATGTCAAAGGAGCAAAGAAAGCCTATGAAAAATGTTCTGATTTAAGCACGCACATGCTTTCTTTCATGCTTTACATTCAAAAAAGAGAGACTGCCAAATATCTGCTTTTTTTCTTTTTTTTTTTTTACCAACTTCTGTTTGTATTCAAAGACTCAGTGATTTTGGAAGAAAAGTTTGATGCTTTTTTTTTTTTTTTTTTCCCCCCCCCAAAGCTATCATCAGCTGGAAACAAGGTTTTAATTAGCAGAATTAGTCGATATGGGAGAATAACGCCGAGCAGTCTGGACTGTGATCCAGCACAATGCTGCTGATTCCCACTTGCTGTCTAAGCTCAGAAACAGTTGCAGGTGGTGATTCATATTAAACCTTGGGAGAGAATGTTAGATGAAGTATTATTTAGAATTCCTATCTCTTGGAGATCGACCTTTTCCAAGGTAAGGAAATCTGATTTGTTGGATTTATGTTGTTGCTAAAACAAGATAATGTTGTTTTAAAACAAAAATAGAAAAACCCCAAAGTTGTGCTTTTAGGAATTTCAAGGTTGAAATCAGGCTCTGAAAATCCTCTCAGCTCTCACAGATCTCAGTCCGTGGGCTGTTAGAAAAGGGAGCTGGGAAGCAATGAATGACAGCAGTGGTGCTGAGGTTTTTAGCCAGAATACTTGCATAAGGAAAAGGTCACATCCCAGACAGGCTGATAATATTTTTGTGAGCGGATGTGCAGAAAGGAGGATTATAAATAGAGCTTACAGCAGCAGTGCAGAGCGTGGTGCTCAGGAACCAGGTCAGCACCCAACACCAGAGGCACAGAAACCCCTCAAACCCACTCATCTTGCTAGCTGGCAAAAAGGGCTAAATCATTGTATTTGGGAAGAAATAGGGAACACCTGAGCAAAGTTCAGGTGCATGGTGAAGGGCTGCTGTGCCTGATGCAGAGCTGGGGCAGCGCTCTCCTTCCTGCTGATTTAGCTGCTTTTTTCTTTTTCTTTTCCAATTTACAGACAGGCTGCTAAAAGGAGAGCTCCTCCTTTTGCTCTTGCTTATACTTGCTTCATGATTCCCATTTTTATTTTTATTTTTTTTCCATTTTTTTCCAATTGCTTTATGAGATTTAGTGTTCTGTGGAAGGAGTCAGTGAAGCAGCAGCTGGATGTGCCCAAGCCACAATAAGTGAAAATAATTTTTGCTCTACTAGAAAATGATTGAGAGAGGAATTCCAGATGATCATTTAAATTACTGACACATGCTGGGGAGCTGCTTTACCTAAGGAAGGTTTTCAGCGTGGATCTGGTACGGGATGGCAGCTAATGTATAAAGGAGAAGGGAATGGAGAGAAGGCTTTTTCTCCTTTTCCTTGTTGGAGTGGGTTAAGCACTTCTCTATCCTGCCCAACCAGAGCTGCAATGCAGCCAGATACAGCTATGTGTCTACTTAGGGCTGAATCTTCTTCCATGGGATAACTCAAACAGGGGCTCCAGTTCCTTTCAGGCTTTATGGAATATTGCTGATGAATAGTTTAATCCAAAGTTGATTAAAGACAACAAGAAGCGTATAGATGTTGAAAACACCTATAGAGAAATCTTTCTCTATAAAACTTTGGCATTATTTCTTCAGTATTAATAAATTTATGAAATGCTTTCAGTTTTTTTGTTTTGCTTTGTTTTTTAATTTCCTTTAAATTCAATGAAACTCATCATGTGTGGTAGAGCACACACTATGATACCTGCACTCAGAGGCATCGAGAAAGCTCATGCAGAAGAGTTCCTTTCCTAGAACCTCTTCTCTCAATCAATAAAGACAATAAAAATAAGAAACAGAGAGAGTTAATATCCTCTGTTTCCTTTTATTTTTTTTCCAGTTGATTCAAGTCTGGTTACTTAGAACATAAATGTTCTTGGCTTGGCTCTTCATTTTTAGGAGGGGGCTTAAGCTTGGGTAGCAGATCACTTGCCCAAACAATCTGTGACATTAGCAGAAGTTTCTGCGAGTCCTATAGCTCAGAGAGCTTCGTCAATGTCGAGCAAGGGTGAAACAAAGCTCTGGATACCAGCATTTTCTGAAGACAGCAGTATTGCTTCTCTGGGTTAGAAGTGCATATCCACTTGCTTTTGAAGGAATCATCCTATTTATGATGCTGTTTGTTTGAAAGTGAGAAGTACTCGCTTGTCTTACTTTGGTGTCCCTAAAAGGCTTCCATATGCACAGTGCTATATGAACATAGAGGGAAGAGTCGACCCCGTCACAAAAAAGTAACCCTAAAAATCCCTCCAGAGAACATCCTAAACAAAGAAATTGATGTTTAGTTCGGTTGACATGGCGAATTGTTTGTGTCTGTGTTTACATCTTCTGTATAGCTCAGAGTTTATCATTCACTGGGAAATGAGGTGGAAACAGACCCAGAGGACAGAATAGTTTGTTTATGTAGTCCTAAAGAAACTTCTGGAGTGGGAAGTGAATACCTTCTTTGTTAAACCACTCTGCTGGAGCACTGCTGAGTTTTGGTTCTGCCTGGGCTGCTTGAGGCTGGTTCCTTCTGAGCATTACTTTTCTTAGTAGCTGGAGCAGAAGGAGGTTGTCTGATGTACATGAAGATGAATAGGACTTCTTAATTAAAATATAAATAACAGCAAACATTTAACTAACCCCATTTCGACAAGCAAGGCTTTGCTGTGGGCTTCATTTTTGGCTTGAACCTTGGACATAAAGCCAAAGATGGATTTTGTTTTAGAACTTTCCCATTTCTCATGGTGTGCTTCTAATATATCCCATAGGAAGCTCTGTGACCCATCTTTATGCAGCACTGTGCCTTGGGTAGAGCAGGAAGGAAATTTCTGCCATTCCAGTTTCCACGCTGTAAGAGAGCATTTGAAGCTGCAATGAGTTTTTATTGAAAGGCTCTATAAAATGAAACCCAGCATGCCAAACGTACCAAAATATTAGTTTAACTGCCTGTTTACAGTCCCTCCATAAAAGAAAAAATATAGTCTATAAAAAAGACCTCCTGAAGCAACATTTAGAATAATGGAGGAGGGAGAGTATTGTTTAAACAGATGCCATAAATTTAATATGGAAACATTATTGCCACCCAGGATTTTATTGATTGTATCTTTTCAAGTTACTTATCTAGAAATTTACTGTGTCTGTTTCCACTCTTAGTTAACTGTGATTTCCGGGAAAAAAAAAAAAAAAAAATTAAAAAAAAAATATATATATATATAAATGAGCTATTAGTTAAGAAATGAAGGGGCCAGGAAAGTGGCATAATTAAAATGGAGCATCAAGCACAAATCATGACACAATTGTCCTTTTGTCTTTTTTTAACATTCTAATGAGGAAAAATTAAGAGGAAGCAGCCTTTGTGACACAGCTGTTTGTTTTTTCCATTTTTGCTTTTATTTTAAATTCTTATTGTTTTCCCCTGTTGCAGCACAGTGGCCTCAGTTCTCTACTGGGCGATGAATGTCCTGCAACCTCTGATTTCCCTTTCCCTCTCCCATTCTCAGACCTCCCTGTCCCCATGATGAATCTCTCTCTTGGAGAAGGAATGCAGTATTTCCAGGCAAAGTGATGCTGGGATTCCTGTCCACTTTTCCAATGGCAAGAGGAGTGTTCAGTTGCCTTATTTGCTCTATTTTGCACACATCCAGGGCTTTGCTGGGTGCTTCACTCTAATGATTGCTAGAAAGCAACACCCACAGAAATTGTTGAGAGAACCGGTCAGTGCGTTTCTGGCATTCATGAGAGCACTCGACTTTTGGCAGATCTCCAGAGAGAGGAGTCAGGGAGGATCCAGGACTGCTCTGCAACCAAGGTAAAGAATGGAAGGAAAGCCAACACAGCCCAGTGCCTGCCTGACCCTTCTGCACTGGTTCTCTTCAGGAAGGTACCAAGAAATACTGATCTCAGCACTGGTTTTGCCCAGTAGGCTGCTGGCTGCCTTTTAGGGCATAAAAGCACATGGGAGCAGTGCTTCAATGGCTGACATTGGTGCTGGTGGGAGCAACCCCACAAAAATCAGCGTTGTCCTCCTGTTTATGTCCTCTTTATATATATATTCTTACTCTTTCCTTCACCTTGCAACTCCTGTTGACGTCTGTGCTACATGTTATTGATTTGATGCAGATACGTGTATAAAACTTCATAACTACTCATTGCTATCATCTTTTATTTTTAAGGTGTTAATGCAAAATCTACTTCAGTAATTCTTTGCATTTGTTTTGGATGCTGTAATACAGTGTTGACTTGGGAAAAAGGATTTGGGGTGTGTTCTTCCAACCTAAGGAAGACACAGGAGAGGAATAAAACATCTGGAGATCCCTCTAATTCCATATTCACTTAGGTAATGATCATCTCATGTGCTATATCAGCATTTCTGAGTATCCCGAGTGCTTATTTCGCCTGTTAGTTGTCTCAGCAATGACAACATTATTGAACATTATTGGGCATACATTGTTTTTTATGGGTTTTACTGCAGTAAATAAGATCTCTTCACCTTACAAAGGGTAACTTTTTAGTTGCTCAGACCTTGAAGTTTCTTGGTAGGCTCCTGAGTGATGCACCTTTTGCATATAACCTAAAGGAGAAAGCTTTTCTGTCATCAGTTATCTGGAAAGGAGTTTGGTCCAAGGCTTGGGAAGAATGGCAGCCTGCCCTTGATTAAATGTGGCATGATATAAATGAAGCTAGATTTCCTTTCTACATGCAAACTGTACATGCAAATAATTTCCTTGATGATCTCTAAAGTCCCCTCCAATCTATTGGAGGCTATTCTATGATTCCTTGATGTTTTGAGCAAACTCTTCACACACTGTTGATTTCAGACCAAACATAATTGTTAAAAAAAAAAGTGGAGAATGACTTCAAGTCGTGACTTTAGTTCTAGTAAGCCTTCAGCTTCTCACGTGCAGAAAAAAGTGTTGAATGTATCATTTCCTGTGATGGTTTTGTATGCGCTGAGCTTTGATATTAACTTCCATATGAGGACAGGAAGTTTCCTAGTTTGAAGAAATCTAATGACATCCTGTGCACCATTAGTGAGTCATGAGCTGCTGCTTTCCAGGGATCTAATGATATGTGTACACTGAGAGCCAAACTTCAGACAAGCATGTTCTTCATCCATATTGTAATACAGTGACCTCTCTTTTCTTGCAGAAATAGATGCATGCTTCTGTGAAGGATGAAATGTTGGGCAAAAAAACAGCAATCTCTCCAACTTGTAGAAGGCTTCTCCATATCCGTATTTTTAATTGTAAGTTTGCTCTTCGTTATTTATTTCTTCTAGCTTGGCATTAAACACTCCCTTGGATATTCATTATGCTACTATGAAAAATGAATTTAGTTGATGAATGAAATCCTGGTTTGCTGCCACTGCCTTTCCCCTCTTCCAATTCAAGGCTTTTGGTCTGTAACAGATGCATAGCCAAAGGACTAAATTCATCCTCATTCACCAGTCCTCTCGCAGCCTGATAGCTGTCACTTCTATTGCCAACCTGCATAAATGTTTCCAAAATTTTTAGGGTTTATATCATTTTCGACCTTGTAAACAAGGGATATGGCTGTTAAAAGGAAAATATATGTAACACATATGCAGTTATACCCACTTAGCAGCAGGGCAGATAAAACAGAATCTGTTCTATCGAGGGGAATCATTAATTTCCTTTTACTTATAACTTCTCGTAGTCTGAAAAGCCATGGCTGAGTTTTATTCCGTTTACATCTTAAACACGGGCTTTGGGTGTATGTTTCATCAGCTAAAAATATGTATTTTCTATTTTCTGGAGCAAAAATATGTCATAACAAAAATGTAAACAGAAAAATCTGAAATGTTTTGAGACTTTTTCTTTCTTCGCTTATGCTTCAATACTTTCCTAACACTTTTATATCTATCTCAATTGAAGGCTTCTGTGAGAAACATGGTTTCTTCCTCATATCCTTTTTTATATCATTTTGATGCGTGTTTTACTATAGTATAAACAACACTAACATGATCTTAAGGATTCAATATATGAAGTGTCTATTTGCATTATTTGTAGTGGCCTACCAACTCGTTCTTTCCAGGACAGATTTTATTTTGGATCATTTTGAAAAGCAGCCTTATTCTAAATATTTAGCATACAGCAGATAAGGGGAAATCTATTTTCCTATTGAAAAAAAAGAATTACTTTTTTAGGATATGTAGTTCAGAACTCGTCTTTTTCTTCGTTCATTACAGTCTTTGATGCTTGAATGGATTGTTGTTCCATCCTTTGCTCTTTTTCTTTCTCTCTTGCTCTCTTCTTAGATGTGCAAGATATAAAAATTTTAATATCTAATACATGTAGTAGCTCAGGTGTTGTACTATGTTGACCTTTTTAGTATTCCATATTTTGATTACCTGCTTATTCTTTCCCTACTGGAGGGTTAGTGAGATTTTGAGCAGAAGAATGCAATGAACAGGCGAAATAAACATCATGATGTATAGGTCAGAAAAGTACAACAAAGCTATTGGTACAATTTGCGAAATATAGGAGGTGTCCAAATATTTGATATCTTCTTTTATCAACTTGGTGCAGAGAACAGCAGCTAAGAAGGAATAGACTGCTATGGAAGGACAGCAAAAATGATGAAGAGGATTGAGGGCTTGATTCATAAGGGGAGATTAAAGTGATAAAGTATGTATGGCTTGACTAAACAACTGTTAAGAATGGGCTATAAAAGTTATCTGAGAGCAGTTGAAAGGTATGTGCACCCCCAGGGAGAGGGTTGTGTAGGGTGCTCTAAGGGGATATATCTTTGAGTGGGGGATAAAACACCACAAAGGAAAATGGGAGAGGAATAATTCAGACAAAATGTGGGAGATTCGACTGCGCTATTGACTATTTGTCCCTTTCCTGGAGTGAGAGAGGTGTTAAGATCTCCCTGTATGGCTCCTGGTGAGATACTTCAGCATTGGTTTTGGCTTACAAGCTGCGGGTATTGGCTGAACTGCCTGCAGGGTGCACACAGGAAGGGATGGAGAAGTCAACTTGGTTCATCCCACACTCTCTCTTGGTATAGAATAATAAAAGGAAGCTGTAAATTATCGCTTCTCTCCTGAACAAGGATTTTTTTTTTTTTTTCTATTTTTTTAAATCCTTTTGGAGGAAATAGCTTAGACAACACTGTGTGCAGAATCACAGGCCAAGAGAACAGGCGTTAGCATGAAATATTCACTGGCCTGGGCTTTGTATTCCTGCTTTGAAGTTACACGATGCTATTCCATAGCTTACTGCCTTTTGACACAGCAGCCTGACAGTGCTGAGATGCACCACGAGCCTGCTGATTTTACCTGGGGGCAATGAGGAGATGCCTGCAAAGCAGGGCAGGCTGTGCCGGGGGGGCTCAGCTGGGCATGCGAAGCCCACCGGCACACAGCAGCACTTGGACCTGTCTGTGCTGCCCAGTAGCGTGAATTCAGATCGGTTTTTCCTGCTGAAAAGCTGTGAATACAGGGCGTGTAGGTGGTGATCTGAGCAGTTAGCACAGATGCAGTCGTATACCCGTTTGCTATTTCCACCTGCAACACCTGTGTTTGTGGATGTTGCCAGCCCACTTGCTCTCACCTGTGATAGAGAAAAGCTGCATGCTGCCAGCTTTGCACAGGTAGGCAGCAGCACATTCTGTATCTAGCCCTGTCTTAGTTTCATTCAGTGTGAAAAGATGGGTAATTATATTAAAAAGTGAGATTAACAGTTTGAAAGGCGGATAAGTGCGCTGCGTGTTGTGCCTTCCACAAGCCTGCAATTTAGGTACAGAAAATCACTTTGGATATGCTGGATTTATTAGCAGTTGATTCTAATGCAAATGTTTGGGAACATGGAGCTCTAAAAATACATCAGTTTGCTTAGTGTATTTTTGCCTCCACTTTAAGTAAACAAACCAAGAAGGAATGCACAAGACAGATTTTCATGTTGCCCGCTGGGGTGCCTCCTTATTAACTGTTGTCCTTAAGAAAGCCTCGGACTGGAAAGTGGTAATACAGAATAACTGTCTGCATTATGCATTGTGTTGAAGTGGAGGATTTAGGGAGAGATAAACTCTGTGTAGATCATCCACAGCGTGAACTCCCTCCCTGGGGGTGTGAAAGGTTAAAGCTCCAGAGGCAGTGGAGCTGCCTCACTCTGTACCAGCAGACAGATGGGCCCTTGTCCTCTTTTTTTCTTCTTCTTTTTTTTTTTCCAGTGGATTTTATTTTCTTTACTCTAACGATAAGACTAAGCTGACAAAACAGAGAAGCTCAAAGGTACTTCCCACACACTCATCCTTCCAAGATCATTTTTATCCTTCCTTCTCCTTCAAGGTAATTTGTGACTGTCTTTTGTAATAGGAAGAAAACTTTCTGTTACCTGCAGCACATTTGCGGCTCCAGAAGCATAAATAGCTCCTTTAATTGTATACTTCTCATTGTTTGCATTATGTGAATTGTTTTTGCCTTAAGGTTTTTTTTGTTTTTTGTTTTACTTGGCAGAAACTAAAAAATCTAAATTCAGCCCTGTTTACTTTTGTCAAGTTATTTTTTGGATCTGGTAGGAAGGTATAAAGTGAGAACTTGGTTTGGAGCTGAGTGGGTGGTATCGTGCTTACCCAGGGGAGAAAAGTGCAATACCTGCAAGGAAAGCTATCTGCTTTGCAGTAGATGCTTCATCTGATAAAAACATGAAGGTTGTGGCTTTTTTTTTTGGAATCATTCTTGAGCCCCAGTGGGACAGCAAAAAGAAAGGGAAGGGCAAGAATAACGGAGGCCAAAAAATGGGGTGGCACCATTTTAACTTGCTGAGAATTTAACTTCCCACCTAAGAAAACAGTTTTGTGTGCAAAATGGACAAATGTAGCTGAATGGAGCACTTTAAGAAAATGCCAGCGTGATGCTACTGCAAGCTGCTTCTTCAGGGGTTCATCTCCATCATCAATGCTGCCAAAGTGTCTTTTTGTGGCCCTGTAGTGTGCTGTGCTTTGAAGGAGGTGCCTGCTTTTCCATGAAATAAAAACTTATTAGTTTCAGCTGTCTCCAGACTGCATTTTCCACTTTGCAGCAACCCGTCAGGGTGATGTTCACCTCAGCGTTTTGTCTGCAGTCTGCTTTGCAAAAACAGCATTCCTTCCTGTTATGTGCCTTCTTCAGTTCCAGTTCTGCTAAAGCTCTCAGACAGTGGCACGTCGCTGCAAGGATAATTTCCAGTCTTTATTAATCCACATGCTCAGCATTGGGCAAATGCGCCTCTTTAATGCTTTACAAAAGGCAGATCAGAAGTACCTGGTGAGATGATGCAGAACTTGTAATTATATTTTGTGTGTTCACCTCTGACAGAATACAGTGCAGATCCAGAGTACTGTGGGATTATTTTGCTGTCCACCTGTCCTCTGCTGTAAGAGCATTACACAGTGAGGGTGCATCCTTCAAGCATAGAATGACTTATAATGAAACCAGCGCCCCGGATGTTGCTGAGTTTCTTTAAGCATACTTAAAAACTCATTCTTTTGTTCTCTTTGAGAGCATCATCCTCAGGAACTGGCAGGGAAGGAGGTAATTCTCTTCCGTGAGCTGAAAACAATGTTCTGGGTGGCTTGCTGACTTGGCTGCAGGGTGTTTATTAGGAGGTTTGCTTTGCGTAGAGTTGGGGCATGAGCCTCCAGCAGCTTTTCATAGATGTAAACCATGGAAATGAGAGAATCTTAGCTTTTTATTTTGTTTGTTTATTTCTCCCCCTGAAAATAACTTTTGAAAATGAGGCACAATTTATAGGACTGCTTTTGGGATTCGGGCTGGAAAAAGCATGGCTGTATTTATGTTTGGACCTCAGGGGGCAAGACACTTAGCTCAGCTGCAGTAAATCACTTGATGCCAGCACCTGATCTCAGCCCCACAGATTGACTATGGCCACGACTGGCATGACACTCAGCAATTGTGGGTCTTAACCTTCGTATTTCATCTGCTAACCTCGTGCTGTGCACTCGGCCTCCATCAGTTTATTCCTCCATTTCTTCCCCAAGACATGGACCGGCAGCTTAAGGGGACCACGATTTGTGTTGCTGTGTCTTGGGGCCTTTTGGTGTCTTTCAAAGATGCCAATGACTCTTACTGTGTCAAAACAAAAATGCAAAACTTGCAGGAGTTGTTAGCATGCAGTGATGTGGGGTATGCATTTGGCACTAACCTCCTAGGTAGTTGCTTTTTTTGCACATCAAAAGCATCTCTGTATGGCATGGTTTACTTTAAAGACCTTCGCTACAGTTTTTAATGTAGCATTGATATTTAATTTTAACTCTGCTATGTTGTACAGTGAGAGCTTTGATTTGTGTAATGCACAGGTTCGTTTTACTTACTGATTTTACTTTCTTCTTAGAGAAAGCTGTCTAGCAGGGAGTTGCTCCAGATCATTGATGGAGGGAATTACCGTGGAGTGGTGTGTGCTGCAAATCTATGCTTTAGTTGGCTGAGTGCTAACTTTGCCAAGCAGAAAAGTCCTAAAGCAGCAACTGCTAAAGGGCAGGCTAATTTTGTAGGACTTTATTTCTGCCTATAGTCACTTGTAGCATTTTCATGTCACCATGGCACTTTCCATTAAAATGTCATCTTTTACAAGGGTCACTTCTGTATATTCTCTGATTGCTTTTATGCTTTACTTGCATGTTGTTGTTTTTTTTTTTTTTTTTTTAGGACCTCTTTACCTATCCTGGGCAAAAAGCTCATTTGCATTGCCTAGCTAGGAGATGCTAAGCTGTATAGATTTTGTTCTGGTGTTTTAGCCCTTTTCACTGAATGGAAGGGGAGAAGAAGGAGATGACTAGGAAAATCCTTTGTGGCAACTAATACCTGCAACTTAAAATACATGGTTTGCAATATGTAATTCTGGGATCCAGGCAATGCTTGGGGATTTCAATATTTAATAAGCTCACTGTCACTGTTGGGTGATAGTGTGTAAAAACACATCAGTGGTCATCCTGGTTTTGTGATGGCTTTGTTGGAAGTGCATGATTTTATTAAACATGAGGAGCAAAGTTTTCAGAACTGCCTTGCTGCAGTTATGTGGATGGAATTGTCCTGAATCATTTTGGGCTTTGACCCAAGTTTTGTTTCCCTTTTTGTCACTGTAGAAAAGTGTGACTTGCCACCGAAGTAACAGTTGTAAAAGTATCCTTCATATCCAAGAATCTCAGACAGCTTTAATAATAACCACCATCAAGTGAACAACTTGTTTTTTTTTCCATTTGCAACTTCCATTATCCACGACACGGGCTTTTGTGATGCCCTGCCTGGGTCATGCCCTCCCCAACCATAAAAATTCAGGTCTGAATTATCGAGCCCATTATTTCAATTCTTTCAGTCTTTTTAGACTGGGACTCTGAGTAGTAAAATGTGTTCTAGTAAGTGAATAGATTTTACAGGATTGTGAACTGCAGAACAATTCTAATTACAAAGGAGAATCAAGCCAAGACTCCACTTATGAGAGCTGTTTGTTCAGAGGCACCTAATGGAAAAATAACAAGTGTAATGGGCTTTCCTTCCTATTATCCACTCGCGAAGTAGCCGTACTTGCTAACCTTTGCCATTTGGAGTCATTTACTTGGCTCATGTTAGAAACAAGTTTGAAACATGGAGAGGATAAGTTGCTATAAGCTAGAGGGCAGATCTCAGGGGAGTTTTATTTTAGAGACTAACACTTCCCTTTGCCCCCAAGAATAGAATGGAAATACAGTAAGAGCTGAACCCAAACCTATGAGCATCAGATGGAATGTTATTAATGGAAGTAAAAGCTGAGTTTCCAGAGCCCTAAGATTAAAAAAAAAAGCACCATGGCAGGTGCATGTGATCCACTTGTCATTTGGATGGTTAAAAACCCCTACTATTTGCTTTATTGAATATTTGCTTTGGCAATTCCTTTGCTTTTAGCAATTTCACCAATTATTCTTTTGAAGTGATGTTAGAAATACCTATTTTTACCTTATGGAGTCATAAGCACCTAACTAATTTTGACTTGTATTTAAGTTAATCATGAAAATTTACTAAAATATAATGCTTAAAATCCATTGCATTTGCTGCTTGGTCTGGATACCGATTACGCCTTTATGTGGGACAGCCAACATGTAATACAAACCACACAATATTTTTTGGTTCTTCACAGGAGCTATGTTTCAAAATGCTTTGAGTCATTCCTTAGGGTAAAATACTGTGCCAGTGAAACATTGTAGGTTTTCGAATGGAATGGACAGCAGAAAATGGTGAGAGTTTTATTCTGGTTTTGCAGAAGCTTGAGGCGCTCTGTGGTTTTGGGACTAGATTGCTGTCTCCAACAGATTGAGCCTTTTTTTTATTATGTTTAATTAAGTTATGGGAAAAAAAATAAAACCATGACCAAAACAAATTTACAATTTCCACTCAGTTGTTAGAGCTGGTCAGGAAGTATTCTGTGTGAACGCTGATATCACAGAGTGAAACAAAGGGCTTGATTTTCACACGTGAATTTTTTAATTAAAAGAGAAACTTAATTGACAGTCAAGGGTTCATCCAAAATTAAAGCTTGACTGGATTTTCAGGTAGAATGAAATTCATCTCTTAATAGGAGCTGGCTTGGCAAGTTTAAGGGCCTACTCCTAGGGTGTTCTTATGACTTCTTTTATGTTAAGGTATAAAAGCCATTTATCTTACCTGTATTACAGCAGGATGAATTGGCCTTTAAAGTGCCTATTTCTTTCTTATTTTATTTTTTTTTTAAATAGAACCCAATGAATAAGTAACCTGGATGAAATTCTTCCTTCTTTATACAACTATAAAGTAAGAGGACAATTGAGATTTTTGTGTTTTTATTCTGATTTAGCAGAGGAAATATTTCATTTGTTGAACGTTTCATAGGATATTTTATCATCTGATATAACACCTTCGCATTTGTTTCTATCCTGTCTTAAAATACACTTAATTTTCCAAGTGCTGTGGATTTATACTGACAGTATTACTTGGGAGTAGGCTTTGAGAAACAGTGAGTATTGTCATCATTCCACTGGTGGGGAACTGAGGAAGAGAAGGGAAGCAACTTGCCCTATATTGTGTAGGGAATCCATCTTCAAAGCCAAGATTAGATCTGCCTGTTCCTGATATTCCCCCAAATGATGCTTCTGCCGAGTGTCCCTTGTTGGTCCTTGAGCAGTCATAGGCGTTTCTTGAGAACATGCTAGACCTTCCAATGGGAAGGGAAAGAAAATTCTAAATTTCGAGGAGTTGGTCTGAAACCATCCTTGCTATGGAACAGAGCAGAACTTGGGACTGTGGTTTTCTAAGTGGTTCTTGGTGAGAGCATCATGAGAACATGAATTCTTAGCAACTTCTCTGGCAAACTTTGTGCAAGTTTGAATTCATCCTCCTTGTTAATCAGGGTTTACTTCAAAGTCATGGTCTGTCCCCTTATTTGCATTTGCATGCTGGTTTCTGTACTAATGAGATGCCTAATTTTGTGCAAAATTGCCTACATTAAAGTTGTTCCACAAATCCAGCTGCTTTCACATATCTGTCTCCCCTGGCATGGAGTCACCTGTCTCAGGACTGTAGAGCAAAGATGCTTTTCTGATCTCATGCAACACAAAATGCTGCTTGTGAAGGTCTGGCTGATGTGATGAAATGAGTTGATATGTTCCCAACAGAACAGCACATCTCCTCTACATCTCCTCTCTTACAATTTTTTATCCCTGCAGGATTCTTATTTACTTCAGTATTCCTATATTAATGTATTTGGTAGGCATGTTAATAACAAAACAATACCATTTTCAGTGAAGCTGCCCCTTGGGATTGGCTTTCTATTTTTGCCTGAGTACCCCTGACCTCTGCATGTACCTCTTGTAGGTTTTCTCTCCCTGTATTCCATTTCACTTTCATGACTGCTCAACCATGCCTGCAGCATATGTCTCCAATAATTCATTATAGTCTATATATAAAACCAAATACGGAGAGGAGGAGTTGGAGAGGAGGGTGGGGTTGAAGGCATGCAATTCTCCTGGCAACTGGCTGGTAATCAGAAGTGGTGGCTTGCTCAAAGTGCTGTCAGTGCGCCACAGCTTTTGGGTGGCTAGTGAGAAATGCATCTGAGTTCATCTCTCCCCGCAGAGAACCATCTACAGCAAACAGTCTGCAGCTGAAGCAAAGGGAGCATAGGTGAGCTGCCATGTAAAGATTTGTCCTGAGATGTATGACCCAGGAGAACTACAGCAGGAAAAGCATCGCTGCAGCACCTCCTTCCAGTTCATGAGTCAGCTGGTGCAGTGCTTCTTATGCTGAAGTCAGTAATGCTTGCACCGGGGATGGATTTGGGCAGTGACAACTGTAAGTTTAACTTGCATTGTCCAAAAGACTTAGCATGCATTTGGGCTCAAATACTTCAGCTAAATTATATTTCTGCTTCCTTTCCTTTGTGAGTGCTTACATGGGATATTTGTAGGATGAATTATTGCAGTCCAGAGGTGCACTCCTCCATGGCTCTAATGCAGCCATCCCGTGCAAAGAGGCATCACTGTGGTACTTGCACAACTACCCTTTCAAGACAACTTTAAGGGTAATATTTAAGAGGACTCTTGGGAATGGCATGCAGTGTCCCATAAGGGCAAATGGCAGCAGAAGCCATTGGGAGAGGCAGCACTTGACAGTCTCTGTTTATCTGCCAAGCATGGATCAGAGGTTTGCCTATCATGCTGGGGCATGCTTCAGATCTTTGCAGATGTTATTCTAGAAACAATTAGCCAAGTGATTAAGAGAAGAAACCCTTCACTGAAAAGGGGTTTCATTTCTGTTTTGTGTTGGAACGAATTTTGCAGTTGTGTATGCTGATGGAAAAAACTTCGCTTTAGATTGATTTTGCAACTGGTGTGCAAACTTTCTGAGAAGGCAGTAGAATCCCATATGTTTCCCCTGTCTGGACATCCAGTGCCACTGGGAAGAATCCTACATGGTATATAAAGTATCATCCAAAAGACCATTTCTTTCACAGGGCTGGCTGTGACACACGCTATTATTTTTCAGTGCTGTTGCTCCAAGGCTGCGTCCCAGACTCAAAGTAAAAAGTGGAGTGCATGAAACGTCTGACTCTATTCAGTGCTGCTTTAGGTGATGGTGAAATCATTGCTTGCACAGAAAATAATAGTGATTATAGCAAGAGCTGTGCTTCTGTGGGGATTAGGAATTACATAATGAAACTTAAGCAATTGCTTTAGATATCCACTGTATTGAGATTTTTGCAGTGGAAATATGAGAGGGCCATCCAAGTCTGTACATGTTTCAATTTGTAAATAAGGTTATAAAAACATCTACAGCTCCGTTAAAGGACCCCTTGGTTCTATAACATTTCAAAGAAATAGCTGCTATCATTTGTTCTTAGTTTGGCCATTAATATCACCATTTGCAACAATGATGTGTCCACCCATTTGAGTATTTCATGGTTTCTCTGAATTCAGAACTTGACATAAATCTGCTTTTTGATGCTACAGAAACAAGTTGTTAAGATGGTCTCTATTGCACATCCTCGACATGATTTCAGGATGATAGTTTGCTGCGAACAAGCTGTTTTTTCAAATGCTTGGAGCAATATTCAAGTTTCTCTCATGTCTGCGATACCACAGCTCAGTTTTGGGTTTATTTCTTTCAAATTCAGCTTTATCAAACCTTAAGATGGAATCATCTTATTCTGTTCTAAATCTTGTGGTAGACTGTGATAAATAAGAGTCATTTCCCACATTCGGGGATGGGGTTTTTCTTTTTTTTCAGCACAGCACATTACAAAATATTTCTGCAGGGACTGCTTTCTTCACCAGAAAAAAAAATCACCATCCTCAAAGAGTTTTTAAAAGGTCAAATAAATCGATGTGGGCATGCACAGAGCTCCTGATTTCCTTAGGATGACCTGAGAATTCCTAACGTATGCTCAGCTCTGGAGAATGCTTCTAACCAACTTTTAACAGGAAAATATTCACTTTTTTTATATCCTGTAGAGTATGAACTAGAAATCTGCTGAGCGGATTCATTTGTCCAGATCTTAAAGGCATTTGTAGCCCAGAACAGGGGGCTGCTTCCAGTGTCATGTATGACTTCTTGTCCTCTCAGACTTCTTTCCTCCTCTCTCTTGAGTGTGACCAGGTGAAAAAGAAAAGAGTGATCAGCTGGGATGAGCAGGGCTGATCTAAATAAGGAATATGCCCATGTAGCCACGAGGCTCTGACTTGCTCCTCCTGTGTGCAGATGTGCACACTGCAGAGGGGAATGAAAAACGAAGAGAGCGTATTTCCATTGCTTGTCTGGGTAAAGTTGCACCCAAAGAGTACAACTGCAACTGGAAACAAGGAATGAATACCACTTAAGCTTCATTAATGATTGTGAGGCTAAAAGTAGTCAACTTACGCAGCTTGAACAAGCCACTTTCAACTTTTAAACTCCATTTGCTTATTCACTTTTATCTAGCTAGAGAAATGCTGATGATTATTTCAATCGGCGCACGTTGGCCTACTGTCCACTTTTATTCATCACTTTGCTCTGAGAAAGAGATTTCAATGGGAAGATCCCTGCTCATACAGCAGTTTCAGTTCTGTGCTTCCAGTAGAGCTAGCGTTGTGTGAAAGCATTTGTCTTTCTTTTTTTTTCCTTCATGCTGATTTATTTAGGACTATTTGCATGAATAAGATGGCCTGAAGTCTTCAGTGCGCGCTTTCTTGAAAGTGATGTTTCACTGGGGAAATGGTTAACCACATACTCATTTTATTTCCACTTTAAGTAATATATACTGGGTATCCTCTTAAAATTTCAAAAGCAGTATTATTTTATAGGTTAATAGCATGTCTTGCTCTGTGTATATATTTTAAAAGTCAGATGATAAAACAGGTTCCATCATCTCCAAGTGACGATAGATCTTCTTGGAGACAAATTTATAGCTATTACATTTTTGTGCTTGTGTCAGCTAACCTTGGCGAACAGAATCCTACTTGCTATTGGGATGAAACTTATAAATCTTTCCTTTTCTACTTTCTCCTCTTCCTGGTTTTGAAATCTTGTCTTAGACCTTGTTGCCTCCTTTATTCATGATGGCAAATGCTATCCTGTGGGTTGAAGTTTTGTCAAGGACTAGGGTGTAATATCTCACCCCCACATTGATGTATAAAAAGGCTTAGGCACCTTCTGAGGTCCTCGTTTGAGATATTTGTTATAGCTGGTGATTTTCAGAAACTGAAAGTAATCTTCTCAGGCCTTTCTTTACAATGAATTGTTTGATCGGTAAGAGTCTTTGACTCATTTTCTGCCATAATCCTGTAGTTCAGCATCTCTGAATAATATAGTTGTCCTCTATGCAATCCTTGTGATAACTGCTTCAGTGCAAGCTGAGCAGCCTTCTGTCAGAACCGCTCTTACTTTCTTTTTCCCCATGTTTCCCCATTCAATCTTTAGATGTATGTGACATTCTTTTACCGAGTGGTCTGTGACCAAATGAGCCTCTCAGTCTTAGAGCTGAGTGAAGACTTGATCTCAACACTTTGTGGGAAATTACTTGTCGCAGCTAAAAATCTAAGGAAAAACAAAAATACTGAAGGCATTTTGTTTGAATATTTTTCTATTTTAACATCTTCAGTTCCTTCTCTAAAAACAACAGCAACAAAGAAAAGGGCTGAAATAACAGATGACGTTTCTTAAGCCAAAGTGAGATAGTCCCTGATTTTCTGCTTCTGAAACAGCTCAAAGTTTTGATATTTAGTGATTCTACAGTGTCCATGTTTTTACCTTTGGAAAGTGTATGCCAGCTGCGTTCTTCTAACCTGTGCCCTGCAGTTCCATGTCTTTAAAATAAATGTAGATCAGCCGTGGCCTCTGAGATACACAACACAAAGTGAAGAGTTGAGAAGGTTTCTGTTTGCTTTGGATAAGGATAGATGTGTTTTAAAACGAGTGCTTGTGTTTTGCAGCCATTTAGCTCTAATTGCAACGGTGCTGGACTTGCTCTGTCTCAACCATCAGGGCTTTACTGCTAATCGTATCAGCAAACAACAACCCTGCCTCCTCCAGCCAGCCCCAGCCTCTGCCTGCTCATCCAGAAACACCTGCACTGTGGGGTCTCATTAATTCCACCATTTCTACACAAAACCTGACCTGCTTACACTACAGCTCATGAGATTCATGAAGTCAAATGGCAGATTTATATAAGCAGGCAGCTGTCTGCATGCAGAGTTATGGTGTATAGAAGAAATATGCAGATGTCAAATACAGCCACGCAGTTGGCAAATCGACTTTGGGTATTTACATACAATAATTACCAGTGTGGGGAATTTGAGCATAATCCTATTCAGAAAGGGTATGCGATGCATATGGAGCAGCCCAAATGCAGACTTTTAACTTTTTGTATGGCAACAAGGATATGTTTCTCCCATTAATTCAGTGTAGGTTGCTGTATTTTAGATATAGGGTTGGAGAAATTTTTATGGGATAGAGTTGTTTATCTCTTCCAGAGACACTTTGGGTCCAAGAACATAGAATTACACATAAAATCCTTCAATTCTGCAAGAAGCAATTCACTGCAGCCAGTGCTAGCCATGGAAGTATGTTCTTAATATGCAAAGGAGGTAGAAAATACAAAATATGTCTGTTCATCTATATATGCAATAGTATTTTTAGTATGGAGGCTTTAGCCCAATATTACGTACCAAATACTGAACTTTTACAATTGAGATGTTCTCATACCCACCCTCCCAAACTGGGTCAGAGAGCCAGAGATCATGCTTTTAATGATTCACACTTAGGGTAAAATGGATGGGTCTTCTGGAAGCATGACAGTTCCCCAGGATTGTCTTTGGAGATGTCCCAGTTTAGAGTTCAAAAATAAGTCTGTGTTTGAAGTCTGCTGGATTGCAGACTTTTTTCCATTCTTTTCTAACCTGCAGTATAGCCATGTTTTCTCATATTTTTGCCATTGCTGCTCCTAAGGATTGGAACTTCTTTAGTATATGGGTCTCCATTACGAGCAGTGGATATGTGTACATTTAAACTAAAGCTTCTTTGCTTGCTGCTTTCTATATTGGAGTGGATACTGTGGCACAAGGAGACAAAGAAAATAAAGAAGATACGTATCAAGATCCCTCCTCTGACTCATTCCTCCATCACAGACTATGGATGCTTTTGAAACTTAAACCCCTGGATGAAAGTACATTGGCTTTCCCTCTTCTGCCAGGGCTTTTCCAAAGACCTTGAAGTAGCAGCTCTGCTCGGATATTTGGCCTGAGTTTCTCTTCAGGAGGAGAGCTTACAGGGATGTAGACAGTGATAGGAAAGCAATGTTTTGGAGCATTTCATCATAGCTGCAAATGGTAGAGGAAACAAAGTTCTGTAAGCTGCTGCCACCGCACACTATTAATCTAATGGGTGCTTATGCGTGCACAAGAACACACTAAATATTACAAGGCTTCTGTTTAGTTTTTTATTGCTAATTTGTACCAAAAATATTAATAAGAATAGCATGATTATTGTCTTGAATGAGACTCCCTATATTTTGATTTATTCTAAAGTTTTTTGGCTCCACTTTTGCTGACAACAGGCGTTTGAAGGTGCTTCCAAGTTGAGTTAAAACGGTGCTTGACATCTTTATACAAAGTATAGAACCTGACAAGCATCAAATCATTGCCAGAGGTCCTTATTTATGTGAAATGCAGGGCCAGCAAACGTGCTGGGATGAAAAGAAATCTGTTCTTGAAGAAGGGATGAGAAACTTTCTGAAGTTTCATGGTCCTGTGTTATCCTCCATTGGCACAGCCCAGTGTGTTCCTACTAAGGTCAGGAGAACTATACGAAGAATTACGCTGACCTAAAGGTCAGGTAACCCTTAGTACTGTGATTTACTTGCCTGCTTTATACTCACTCTCTCAATGGCCATAGAGTGTGTTAGAGGTCTTCACTGTCTCAATGAGAGTGCTGCTTGTCTGCGTTTTATTGCTAAGAAATTGAGAATCTTTTCCCTTTTGCTCAATGTAGTGCAGAAGATTTGGATGGGAGTCGGTTGCTGTTCTCTAAGTCTTGAGCTGTTGCATCTTTAGGTATTTGTTTGTATTTAATGCCGTCCTGAAACTCACTGGAGTGCATGTAACAAGTCTTCATTATCCTCTCCTCAACATCAATTCATTTTTTCACTTTTAAACTTTTCCTTTCAGGGTCTACAAATCTGCCTTTCGTTGCTATATAAATTCACTTTAAAAAGGTACAGATAGGAAGGAGAAGCATAGCGGATTCTTGCAGGGGTCTGTTTGTTTGCCATCTATCTTGAAGGCACGTTCGTTGTCATCCTTATATAATGAACAAAAAGCAAGGTGATGAATTGTGCCGATGAAAAATATATTAAAAGTTTCTCTGTTGTAACATTGCTGAAGAATCATTTTATCTTCTGGGATTTAAATACGTGGAGCTAGGTTATCAAATATTCGCCATATACTCTGACGCAGTCTCCAGGGGCTTTGTGTCTAGATGAGCATGCAAATGGCAAACAGGGAGCAGGGGCAAAAATTAAAAGTAGATAGGATTTTTTTTTTTGCTGGATTTAAATTTTTTCCTAACTTAGTTATGCAAATATTCCAAAGTTAACGATGCATTCAGTGACAGCATTAGTAACATTTCTAAATCTGTCCATTAAATCCTTGGTTCTGTTCCATTCACTCGTGCCTAGATAATAAATTTCATGTAACTGCCAGGCATAGGCTCTCCCATGACCTTCTGCCCACTCTATGTATTTTAATTCTCTTTTAAAATGTCACACAATCTTTGTTTTATCATTGAGATATAATAGTTACTTGAATGAAAAATCATCACCTCCCAGGGAATTCTCTGAGGAGTTAAAATATCAAGAATGCAGTATTTTTTTTCTTTCTCTTTTCCTTTATGTATATGAGCTTAATTTTTATCGCTGTATGCAGACTGTGCAGAATTCTAACCACAGCACAGCTCTCGTTTCTGCATGGATGCAGTGCTGCATATTCTAATAATAGCATGCATTTTGAAACATAAGATGCTGAATTCATAGATGAGACAGAGAGTTTGGCTTGTTATTGTCAGGTCAAATTCCAGCCATTCTGCTGAGAAGTTAATAATAAATATGACCAAGAGGCGTGCATGGCATCATGGTTTTGATCCTACTGTTGCTCCCTGAAGAATTTTCCCTGTCTGAGGACTGTAGGATCAGGGTCTTCCTTTGAATGGAATATAAAGTATTCAGAACATCAGTGGGCTGAGAAGATGGGGAGAATTGAATACACATGTGCTTGGTTTCATGTGTGGATTCACAGCGACCTGAGGAAAAACACCTACCAAAAGGTTAGGATTCAAGCAAACAGAAGACTGTCCCAAAGGACTTAGTGAACTCCTTAGACACTCTGTGCAGACTGAAAGCTGATAGGAAGCTATTCTTCCCTTTAAGGTTTGATGTTAGGAAAAATTCTTTCTTGGAAAGAGTGGAGATGCATTGGCACAGGCTGCCTAGGGAGGTGCTGGAGTCACAGTGCCTTCACATGTTCAAGAAATGGAGAGATGTGGCACTTGGGTACATGGTCAGTGGGCATGGTGGGATGAGTTGGGGTTGGTGATCTTCGAGGTCTTTACCAACCTTAATAACTCCATGATTCTGTTTTCAACTGGGCACGCCCTTGCTGCGGTGTGATTTACATTTCGTAATTTAAGTAGATGAAGAGTGATGGAAATGAGCTGAGAAGCTGGGGCTGAAATTCCTTCTGACCCAAGCACTGTCTTGATGATACCTCTGCCTCTCCTGCTTGCACTGCGTGCTGTAAGGCAGGGAGTTTTAAAAGGGCAGGGACTGTCTTGTCAATGTACAAGGTGCAGCACAGCCTCTTGCTTTGCTCTCAAAAGATGTCCTGCATCCACCTGTCTGAGAAATGAAGATGCTTCCACTGAATAAAATGTCATTTAAAAATACCAGAGTTGAAATGAGATCACAGAACACCTGGATGTGCATAGTTTGCATGCAGTGGATAATAAACTCCTGCAGCACAGAATTCAGTGCAGGATGTGGCATTCCTCTCAGACCCTTAGTGAGCCAAACTCTCAACTGCAGACAATTCAGTGATGCAGCTGTAATGCTCATTGCTCTAACTGCAGTCATACCTTTGTATGCCTCCATTGTAGGTGTACCCAATGAATGTTTCTGGTAAGCTGTCAGTAAAATCAAACATGACTGAAAGAGGAATTTGAAGTGAAGATTCAGTTTTGCGTGTTCTCTGGTGGATAGAGCTGGTAGAAGAAGAAAGGTGCTTTCTTTCTGCTTCCCTTCATGTTTTAATAATTTTACAGCATCCGCAGTCCATGAGTAGCATCCCCTGATGGAACCATCACCACTGTCAGCCTTCTCACTCCTGGGCAATTAACACGGAGATGACAGAGCCTAACACATGCCTCCTCACACAAAACAAAACTCTGGATATGATTATTTCATCACAAAAGAAGAAAAAAAATATCGCTACCCTGTTGTACAACCTGGATTTTAATAGAGGCTGACATCCTGTTCTTGTATTTCTCTGCTAAGTACACATCTAGTTACTGTCTTTCTGTCCCCGATGCAACAAGCTGACAAGAAAGAGCCCACTTGCAAAGAAACTGGGCTAGGAGCTGCGATGCCTTTTGAAATGAATGTACTGTGATGGAACAGCGGATTTTTTACCCCCAAATTTCAAAATATTCTTCAAAATGCTCAAAGCAGCCACAGAATTTTTAGGGAGTATTTTGGATTTTAAGGGTTCTTTGGATTTGGGGGCTTTTGGGTTTTTTGCTTCATTTGCCACCAAGATTTTTATCACCTTTGAAAGCAGACAAAGGTGGAATGCAGATCTCGCAACAAAAGCATTAGCAAAAAGAATCCCTAAAATTGTTGCTTTTTTATATTCAGATTTCTGAAAAAAAAAGTTGTTTTTAAAAACAAAACAAAACACACGCTACTTTTTTTTTTTTTTTTCAGCTATCACTTCCATCTCTGCTTAGTGTACCTACTCTATAATTCAGTGTTTTCTGATTGACATCACTTCTCCACACACATCTTTTGCCGCTGCTGACGATCGCTGGGTTCCTCTTCATGCTGATGCTCTGCAGCCTCTTCTGTTCCTGAGCAGTGACCTTTTAATATGAGTGCTGATGTATTCTCATTTCAAGTTCCTGGCAAGGACATTCTCAAAAACAGTGGCCTGTAACAAAAAGAAAGGCAGCTGCAGTGCCATGTTACATTTAAGAAGCTATAAATGCTGAGATAGGACTTCAAGTATTCTATATGTCATATATATGGTTGTACATCTGCTTTGCAGAGAAGGAAAAGCCCATTGCTATCTGGCTGTGCTTTTTAATTGTAGTTTCTCTGTGATGACCAGAGACTCCATTGTGAAAAGCCAATTTGCCCACTTGCACAAACATGTTTTGTTGGGTTTGCCTCTGGCTATTGATACAGCTCTTCTTTCCTCTTGCTATCTTATGTTATCTTCACTCTAAATAACAACTAATGTGGATTGTGGGCTTCGAGGGCTTGTACAAATGGCTTCTTTTTCTTTGGCAGTGCGTTGTATTTTCTGGCTTGTTAAGCTTAATTTCATAGCAGTGTTTTCAGAGAGCAACTGCTGTCTTGGGCTGCTAAAATCAGGTTTTATCTGTGCTGCAACTTTTGTCCTGGATGATTTGTTCCCATTGCAGGCCCAGGAGCAAACTCTAGCACTGGACTTGTTGGCTGAGCTCTCTTCAGGCCAAGAGGTGTGCAGCTGTGGGCCTGCCCATGCCATTTGACTTCAAGGCAATGACTGCTCCCTGGCTTGTCTTTATTTAATGATACGACGCAGCCTGAGCTCCTGGGAAACCTTTGTACAGCCCCGCAGAAGCTTGTCGGTCTGTAATGTTTTTTGTGAACTCCTGAATATTTCACCATTTGGATTTCAGGTGCAGCTTGGTTTCTTTTCATATTCAATGAACAGCAGGTCCTGAACTTACCTTGTGCACCCTTTTGAAAGCTCTGTTTCATGTGGAGCAATGTCTGTAGCCAGCAAACCTGAAAGCCCTGTTGATGGCTATGCTTCTTCCAAGTAGGTGAGATGAAACTTCATCTTAGCAGAAAAAGAGCAGCTGAAGAAAAGGTTGAAATAACACTTTAATGTGTTTTTAACAAAGGTATTGTTCGCTTGTGTGCTTTAAATGCTGTAACCACCGTTATTCCGATTGAACTGAATTCTTTGCTTTCATTCTGATATTAAACAATTCAGTTACAATTAATGGATTTACATGAATCAGGCCCCATTGTATTTATGAGGAGGGAGCTAGTGCTGGAAGTGGATCTTTCTTTCTTCACTGATTCTTTGAACTAGAAAAGGAAAAAGAGGATAATGTAGTTAACAGAAAGGGAACGCGTGAGAGAATTTCCAAGCACTCACGGCTGCTTTGTTTGTATAGCGCACAGTCCTTACCGTGGTGTAAAAAATGATTCTGCGCCATCTCTCTGTGGAATGGACAAGGGTTTTTGATTTCATGCTTCATTCACAGCCAGCTATGATGATTTCACAGAGTCAGCACCTATGCGTAGACAAAGGGAAGAACAATAAGATATTTATTGCCGATGGGAGATGTGTCACCAATTCCATTTCCACTGCCCAGCAGAACATCGGGAACAGGACTGCACTGCTTTGAAAAAGAGAAACAGAAGAGAGGAGATGCTTTGTGTCTGTGGCCATGTGTTGGATGTTTATACAGAAATGCTCCAGTTTAATTGGAGCCCATTGCAGATTTGTATGGAAATGGCAGGAGTGGCTTTAATAGGTTTGTGTGGTTTTGGAGGGTACAGAAAATGTTTATTTTGGAGAGGACAAGCCAGAATCAGCTCTGACCTTCACAGAATCGGAGGGATTGGAAGGGACCTCAAAATATCATTGAGTCCAACCTCCTGCTAAAGCAGGTACCCTACAGTAGGTCACACAGGTAGGTGTCTATTCGGGTCTCCATTGGAGGAAAATCCATCACCTCTCTGGGCAACCTGTTCCAGTGCTCTGTCACCCTTACCATATAGAAATTCTTTCACATAATAACATGAAACTTCCTATGTTCAAGTTTTAGGCCATCGCTCCTTGTCCTATCGCTACACACCACCAAGAGCCTGGCCTCATCCATTTGCCTCCCACCTGCCTTTAGATATTTATAAACATTTATCAGATCCCTCCCTCAGTCTTCTTATCCCCACACTGAACAGATCCAGCCTACTCAGCCTTTCTTCTACAAATGTAGGAGCATTGCACAGCATGCTCTCGTGCAATACTGTTGTGGTGGCTTAAGTGTGGTATCCTACGAGAGCCAGTCCTCTTTTGCTTTCAAAGAAATATGAGTTGCTTATTCTGATGTTCTATCCTAATTATGTCTTGTCCAAACCAATGGGCTGCAAGGTGTGTTGATCGATTGTAGTTAGGATGGGAAGTGTGAAACTGAGAAAAACAAAACAAAATTGAAACTTCTTACAGGTACAATGCGTCCCATGAGCAGTGTATACGTTAGCTGGTTTGTCTCTGATCCCAGATGGAGCTGAACCTTTGTGTATGACTGCTTTGTGCTTTAGAAGTGCGTGGATAATCAAGGAAAATCAGTAACTGTGATGAGGATTTGTTGTTGTACTCGCAGATGACTTGCTCCATTTAGGTTGGTGTTAGTGGTTGGTTTGCCAGTGGCAGTTGTGTGTTATTTCCCTCTGGCTGTCTTTGTCTTTCCTGGCTGTTCAGAAGATGGCAGGTGCAAGAATATTTAACCTGTAAAGAAGTGCAATTTGTTAAAAGACAAAATGCTCCTAAATTCATGATTTTCAAGCCAGTTTCATGATTATTTAATGCTGGAGTTGGCAGCACTCAAATCACCCTTAGGGCTTTTGCGTCCTATTCCATCTCAAGTTGCATTTGCATTCGTTTTCTCTTACTTTCACTCTGAACAGTGAACTTCTGATATTTGTGCAAGCTGAAGACTTTGTGGAGTTTCACTGCTATTATTTCTTCCTTTTGCTTTTAAGGAGGTGTTTTCTAAGGTAACCCTGCACAGTTCTCCTGTTTTCTTGTTCTTACAACCTGCAATTATTTGGTGTCTGCCCTCTGCTTTGCCAGAGCAATCAAATTTGCATACAACATCATGTTATTCGAAAATATAAATTAAAAGGCCTCTGAATATTTCAAAAATGAGGCATTAATGTTTTTCTTTCCTTTGCAACCCATCCCTCTGATTTAGGAAGCAAAATCCAAGCTCAAATCCCAGATAACTTTTTCTCCTTTATCCAATCTGCTTTGCAGGGTAAAGTGCCTTCTTTTACTTTTGCTGGAGTATGAATAGCTTTTGGTGGAATAGGAACAATTATCTAGAAAGATCCATTACTGAATTAGTGGAGGAAAGGCAAAGAACTGAGTATCTTCAGCTTCATACAAATAAATGAGCTATATCTGAAGATTTAGGCAATCATATTTGCATAATGAACGTGTTTATGCCGCATTATAGTCACCTGGTTTACAAATTTAGTGAGCACTTCACCAGTATTGTCTGCCGTTAGAGTAGAAAAATGAAGCATCCAGGCTAAAGTAGTTCATAAGGCAACATGAATGATACGTGACTTTGTGCTTCCTAACATCTGATCTTCAAGAAGTTTGTCTTTTTGGAAGAGTAAATGCACAGCACCAGATGGATGGTAGGAAATGCAGTGTAGGTGCATGCAGTGCTCATTGATTCAGGCAGGGCATTGCTCGTCTCAATTCTTTCCATGCTCTTTCAGGTGAGCAACTGGCCATTTTTTCTGTCCTCTAACATTTGTATTTCAGTGTTCTTTTTTCCTCTTATAAGCTTTTCTTCACAGTTTTTTTTTTTTTTTTTTTTTTTTTTTTTTTTTTTTTGTCAAGCGCAAAATTGTTTTGATTTCAGGCTTTCTTCAGCCTCCTTTTAGGGAAGAGCACAAAGACAGCTTCATATGCTTGTCTAACCCTGCAAACCACACAAATGCCACTGAACTGTTTGAACAATGTCTTTATTAATTATTTTGTGGCTGCCTTTCCTTTGCAGGCATAATTAACTTCTCTCTGGCCTCTAGAAACTTGGTTTACAAAATGTGAACTGTATCTCTCATCCTTTTTCCATCCTTTTTTTCACTTACTGAAGGAGGTTTAGCATTATCTTATCTCGTTTCCATCTGTTTTCCTCAAAAAAAAAAATAAAATCAATAGTTCCTACGAAGATGCATCTCTTTATTAGCGTGGTCTGTTCTATAGAGTTTGGGATGTTTAAATTTGCAAATAAAGCATTTGCTTTCCTGGAGAGTCAGGACAGAAAGGCAGATTCCTGCTGAGGAATGGTTTCATTAGGAGAATGGTATTTCCAGAAATGACAATTTCCCTCACATGCATCCATTCCTGCGCTCACCCAGATTCACACATCTGCTAAAGAGATCAGATTTTCTTTCATCTTTCTCAAACCTGCCTCGTTTCGCAGCCTTGACATCCAATGCTGTTTGTCACTTGAGAGAAATTGTAGCCGCATCCTCAGCAGGTGTGAAATTGTGAGCATGGATCTGTTCACACCGACCTTATGCCTCCTCTCCTTTTAAACATTTAGAATCACCGTGGAGGATTTTAGCAACTGGTTTTGTATGCTGTGGTGTCACACTGCATCACGGGGGATTGAAATGTTTTAGTGTCATGTTAGGACTGCTCCACAAATCTCCAGAGCAGGCTTCACATTTTGGGCTGCCTTCCTCTTACCTTCTCCAAAACTGTGCATTGTGGGCACAAGTGCATGGCAGCCTGGCATTGTATGCCAGTTGCACTCTGCAACTTTGCACTCCTTAGGCTTTGCTCTCTGACTCTCGTAAAGTGACTCGTTCATAGTCCTCCTTGTTTCCTTCAGTGGAAACAGGGCTTAGCTTGCCATGAGTTTGGAACACAACAACCTTTCATGCCTCTTCATAGAGAATTTCCTTCATTTAATATAGCTTTAACAGTATGCATCCAGTTGTACCACAGGACACAATGCCAAGATGCTTCTTGCTAGCCCAATCCATGAAAATAGAAGTTGGTGTTCATATAAAGAACAGTCATAGAAGGGTACAGGATTTGTTAGCCAACATAATGGAGACATCACAAAAAACCTGTTCAGAGGGAAATGCAGCTTACTATTAACATTTAGTATCTAACGTACAATCTGTAATAAAGAATGCCTGTAGTGTAAGGCCCTGAAGTTGTCTGATTTATTCCAAATGTATGAAGTTATAATCTTCAGGCTCTAAATGAAAGACAAATTTAGCATCCAAATTCTTAGTATCTAATGTACAATCTATATGACAAAATGCTGTTAGTGTGAGGGACTGAAGTTATCTGATTTATTCCAAATTTATGAAGCCACAATATTCAAGCTCTAAATGAAGGACAAATTTAGCATCCAAATTCTTTCTGTTGTTTCTTTTTCGTAGACTGCAGGTGACAGTGTCAGGTTTTATAAAGTACATCTCTTTTCTAGACCTAGAACATAGGTACCTAGTTTTGTAGTGATTTATATAGTGGATTTATTTTCTTTTACAGATCTTTGGATGCCTCTCCCACTTTTATTATTTTTCTCTTTAGCATGAAGCCAGTTCTTACACTAATGATATATGTCCTTGTGTGATAGCTTATAATAAAATGTTGAAAATAAGGAATCTGTGAAAAAAAAACACATTCTGTATACGAGGGAAAAGTCTTTCTGTATTCACCCCTTAAATCTACCTAACTGCGTATCCATTTTATAATGTCATACAAAAGGATTAGCAAAATTGGGTGAGTCACTGCTTGGTGCTTTGCTGTCTCTCTGAAAGCCAAAGATGGGCTAACTCAATGCAATGGGCCAACCAGCAATAGCATTTACCTTCTGTTTTAGCCCCCAGCCCCAAAACACAGATTTACTGTCTGGGATTTGGAGTGGATTCAGAAGAAACAGGGATGTTTAATTTAGATGAAAATCAAGGTCTGTGTTCAGATAAGTGCTTGGAGATGTTGAAAGTTGTGTGTAAAGTCAATGACAGGACTGGAGTGAGAGGCCATATCCTGTAGACCTTTATTCACTGGGTAGTTTCTGTGCCATTCCTCTTTATATATATCACAGTGAAACATCTGCCTTACACTTCTTAATGAGATCTGCCATCATGCCCACTGCATCTTCTCCTTTCTAAACCTTGATTTGTGATGTTCTCTTGAAGTGCCTGTGCCTTCCTGTGTTTCGGCAGCTTCTGATGCCAGAGCCTGACCTGTGTTTGGGCATGCCATCATGTTGGAGGTACTCCGTGATACAGAAATCATACACAGCCTGCTGTTAGTCTAGGAAAGATCCCACACCAGCCAGCTGAGCTTTTTAGCCAACCACCTCTCCCACCATTTTGACTCTCCAGATTTTAGGTTGGCAGTTCCTCTTTGTAAAACTTTGGAGGTGACATCACCCAGCTGAATTTAAGGAAGCTTAGACTCGGCCACCAGCCCAAAAGCTCTCAAAACAAAGTATCCCAGAAGGATAATGTTTTCAACCTTTCAAATCTCAAATGGTTCACTGCGGTTCTAATTACAGTCTCCCATTGCCATCACCTCACATAGCAAGGAGTGGAAAAAAAATAATAATAAAAAGTGCAGTTTCTCTATACAAAGATAAGACAATTGATTGCCGCCTATAAAGCTACCAATTATAGAAGATTTGCTTGTGGGATATTTTAACTGTTACCATAGAACAAAATTTAGGTTTCCAGGCACTATCGCAGGCATCTACTGTGACTGAACAAATGGGATGCTTTAAAAAACGTGCAGTAAGTCACTGAGCCTCTGAGAGCCCCAACTGTAAGCATTTAACTGCCATTGACAGTTCTGGCCAATTAAGTCTCTGCAATAATGATCGCATCAGCAAAAATTACTGGGTCTTTTATGTTCAGATAACCACGGTTCCTAATTGGAGTATGGTTTCAATAAAATCTTTTTTCTCCATTACCAAAGCTAACATTAGGGATCATAGGGATCAATGTTTCGATCAGTGTGTTGTGAACTTTGCTAGGGGTGAGAAAGGCAATCAGGAAGCCCTGAAAATGTTACTACAGTTCAAAGGAAAGAAAATATTGCTCCTTCTCTCCTATTGCTGCTCAAGATGAGTTATTCTCTGGTTGTATTTGCACCACATAATCTACATTGGAGCCAAGATACTGTGATCTTTATTTGAAAGGGAATTACTAGCTTGATATTATGTGCTGTGGTTCACTTTTTTTTTTTCTGGTCAGAAGGATATTATCTTTGCAATGTAAACTGTGCTCTCTCATAGTTAACAATGCTATCCTAAGTAGACAAACCTTGTATTAATATCTTAATATAATATACCTGTTTCAGTGCATATACTTATGGATTCATATTTAGGTAAACATACTGAAAGTGTTATTCTGAATTCTTGTACTTGATCCATGTTAAGAAATTGTGGCAATACAGTACTCAAAATAAGGTGACTCTTCCATCAAAATACCAACAAAAGCTCTTACTGGATCAATCTTTGGTTCTAGCTTTATTGTCCTGCAATGCCCACTCAATATTATTTCATTATTAGCTAAAGAAAGGCCTTGCTGGAAGTACTATCTCAACCTACCGTTGTGTCTACTGCAATTTGAACAGTCAAGCAAGCCTCCCTGTTTTTCACCTTTCCAGCAGTGTAGGACTTGAGTGGCTTATTTACATCAGCTACTGCAAGTAAGAAGGCATCTGGAGGGAGAACAAGCTGGCATGTTGTAGTCAATCTGCAAATGGTAAAGACTCTCCAGTAGCATTGGCTGAATGCCATCTCAGTGGGCGATAGCATGAGGCTGATGCTTTGTTCCCCTCTATTATGGGATTACAGCATTTGTTGTTATGGACAACATTGTGATACCTTGCTTTTATGATTCCCTGTTAATTTTTTTTCCTTCAAATTGCAATTTTAGGCTCTTTTTCTTCAGAATTCAAATCTCATTCTTTTTAAAGTGATATAGACTAATTTAATCAAGCGGACTCTAGAATAATAGGAAAGATATGCTAATTTTTGGACATTAAAATGTATCTTTTTTTCTTTTTTTTTGCTCCTGAAATAACGTGCACTTACTTTATGCATAGCTTGCTCTTTTTTATGGGGAGTTTGAATTGTTTCTTTAATACATTAGAAGCTCATCAGGCAAGGATCACACAGTGAATCCTTCAAGCACAGGCAGTAGGTGCAGCATAGGCGAGCAATGCCTTGCAGGAAATTCTCCTCATTAGTATGAAGTTAGAATGGCTTGCAGTAGGAAGAGGTAAGAGAAGCTGGTTGACTGGATGCAGAAGAAGGAGATACCATTATGTCTGTTGAAGAATGCTCATTCTTCTGCAGCCTTTTTCTCTTCAATCCTTTCCATACCAAAAGCAGCTGTTGTCTTCTGTACCCATCTACAAGACTGAAACAAAATTAAATTCAAGTGCATCTGAAAGGCCAGGATTTCAAACCCTATCAAGTGCCAGTTGCAGAATGCTCCTTCGTGGCATGCAGTGTGTACTGATTTTGCATGGTGAAAACAACAGCAGTAAGGGCAAGGCAGTGGAGGATAGTACCTACCAACAGTTAAAATAGGTTCCTGCTCTTTAGCCCAGAGGCACAGTGGTTTTATCTTTATTTTGCTATATAACATTAAGAGTACAGTGGTTTTACTTTTATTTTGCTATATAGAATTAGGACTACATCCTTAATTGTATGGTGTAAAAGCCACATTCTTCTGTCGAGCAAGATAACATCTGTAGTTCTCTTCTGGTCTTTTGTATTATTTATTCCACGATTGTAAAGAGAGAGCTCATCACTCCGATGCTTGTAGGGCTGCAGTAACACTTGTACCTTTTAATAAACAAACATTTACGGGAGTGCTCAGAAAGACATCAAGGTAGATTCCCGTGGTAAACAGTATGAGGAAGCCCTTAATAGCACTTGACTTCCAGCAGAATTTATTGTAAAGCCAAATGATTTTTCTTTGCCTGGGGTGGAACGCAGAGAAAATGATGAGAACAAGGGCAGGAATTTTTATGGTTTCCAATGCATTTTTTTGTGTGACATGCATTCTAGGTCTGTGGTGAGAAATAACCTGAAGATGAGACTAGCATGCAAGCCTGGGTTTGCAGAACAAATGCAAAGCTTGAAGGATGAGAGCGTACTTGGAGCTTGGATTGAGACCTTAATGTGTGTGTATCCAGAGGATGGGGTGCCAGACTGAAGGACAGCTTGTGTATGTGCTCATCACAGCCTGGCCTTGACCTGGTGTGCTCTTTGCTCAAAGTCGTTTCTCTCCAATATCCTTTTTGTTTGTGTGCAGACAATGAAAATCCACAGGGGTACAAAAGTATTTTGTTGGGCAAGGGCTTAGCCCTGTCTTGGCCATGGTCCATTCACAATATGGTAATGCAAACAGCAGACATTAGTTCAAGTCCTCATTTCATTTCTGATGGAAACTTAAATCTGTGTCTGTGCTTTTTTTTTTTTTTTTTTTTTTATTTGTTTGGGATTTTTTTGCTTCTTGAAGGGGAAAGAGTAGATGGCAGTGCTTCCCTGACTGCCACTTTCTGTTCTTCTCATAGCATGGCATTGACTTTGCTTCTTGTCTTGCTCTGCTATGAACGAAGGGTCAGCTCATGGCGTCCTCTTCCTTGCTGCTACCCCTGTGTCTTTCCAGGAATAAAGTAATTTTGCTCTGGTGCAAGGGAAAAAAAGGTTGATGGCCAGCTGGTGTTATTGCTTCTGTTCTCCCTTGCCTCTTTTCCCTGCTGCACAAATGAAATAGATGCAGTGCTTTATGTTACACAGTCTCCATTCGTACTCAGCAGTGCAGGGGCCAGATAATGGAATTGGGAGTTTCAACCTGGAGGTCACAAGATCAAATTCGGTTCACAGTCGTAATGATCAAAACTTGCTGCAACTGAATGGCTCTTTCAGTGTCCTGTGAGAAAAGACTAAATTGGTTCAGCCAGATCCAATCCTGATGTTTTTTGAAGAAGTATACAGCATTTCAGTCTCAGGTGTCTCTTCTGCTTCAGCTAACTAAACTGGAGCTGAATTAGCTTTAAAGTTCATCAGTTGTGTTCGTTCCATGGGAACTGAGCTTGCTCAAGAAAGAAATGAGAATACACTGTGAATTCAGGTAAGTGATTCTTGGAAATTCAAGCATGATGTTATAATGTATGCTAGGGCTGTAATTTTGTATTTGTGGCAATTTCTATGCGCACTTCTGAGTTTATCATGAGATTTTTTTTCAGCAGGATGTACATTTATGTGTGCTCTAAGTTTTTTTTTTTTGTTTGTTTGTTTTTTTTTTGCATTGCTAGAATGGCACAAAGAAAGATTGGCTCAACTTATGCAATTTTTTCCATTTCATATGTAATCCTTGGTCCTGTTAATTTTAGGTGACTCACTTTGCCTAGCGAATGTCTTGGTCTGTTTCAGTCCATTAATGACTTGAGTTGACCTACTCCAGTCAAATTGCCTTTGCTCATCAGGATAATTTTCACATTCCAGATTGCTGCTCTGGAAATCATGCTCACAATAGGAGGAATTCTGGGCATACTCCTACAGCAGTGAATTTTCATTTGGATCAAGTAAGACACTGCACGTGTAGATGTTTTCTCCCAGTGACTTTGTGTTTAGTTCTGTTTATTCAGTGTTGCCTACATTTATTTTTAATCCATTTACTTTTTCTCATGGAAAAAGAGGATATTGGTAACATTTTATTGACGGCTCAGTTTTTTCCTGTCAGTGTTTGTCAGCACAGTGCCAAGCTGAGGATGCTATGTGGCTTTCACAAGACTGACTTGGAGGACCCAATATATCAGTGTTAAGCTAAGTTTTTTGAGTGCAAAATATAATACCTTACCCTTATATTTATCTTACTGTTTATAGTGGAAAGCCCATCAACTTTTCTGTTCAGTTGCTCATGAATAAATAATACGACATACTGTCTCCTTAACAGCTGCTTTTCTTCCCTTCATTCTGCCAGTGATGCAGAAAGTCACCGTGCATTTGCATATGAAATACCAACTCCAAATCACATTTGTGCATCCTGGACCAATGCACAGGAGAATAATGAACCACCAAGCACTGCTTTTAGATGTCTGTGGGCCAGATAACTTATTTGAATGTGACTCAGGTGGTGGCCTATGGAAATTGTTATTCTCTTATTCAGGCTTGGTGTAAATTTAAGTATCCAGCATGCCCTTGCCCTTTGGAACTATCCATTTGAGCATCAGCAACATTTTATAGCTTCCCTGTCATAATGGAAACAGTTGGGGTCTGAACTGCTGGAATCATTGCGCTTAAAACTGAGCACGTCTTGTGAATTGGAGTCATTGTGCAGAATAAAGAGGGCTGAGCAATAAATTTGTATATTGTAATTGTCTGTGTTATAGAAAGAATGTCTTTCAAATTTGTCTTTTCTGAATTCCTCTTATTGTTGTTTCTTCAGGGCATAAAAATCTTTGACGAAAGAAAGAAGGAAAAATAACAACAGCAGAATGACTTCTTTGTAATGGTAGAAAATAGTTACATAAAATATGGGAACTTGAGAAATCTGAGAATCCAAAAAAACTCAGCCACCAAGGAGAAACCTTGGTATAAAACATGGATCTTTAGGCCGTTGGGAAAGATCCTTCTCAACGTGGAATGTACGTGTGTCCCATGCTTGTGTCCTACACCGTGGGTCCCAAATAATTACAGAGAGAGTGGTGAGGTACTGGAACAGGCTGCCCAGAGAGGTTGTGGATGCCCCATCCCTGGAGGTGTTCAAGGCCAGATTGGATGGGGCCCTGGGCAACCTGGTCTAGCATTAGGTGGGATGATTGGTGGCCCTGCATGTGGCAGGGGGGTTGGAGATTCATGATCCTTGAGGTCCCTTCCAACCCTGGCAATTCAGTGATTCTGTGATTCTGTGAAATACTGTCCCATCCACATCAGTGTTGTGTGCTGACTGCAGTGCTTAATGCTACTCTCTGCGATGTGAACACCCACACCCATGAGTATGGATGGCTCTGGATTGCTCTCCAATCTCATCCTAGGTTGCTGCGGGATCCAGCACATCTGACTTCAGTAGGGACTGCATAACCTCTCTGAAAGTGTAAGTTTCACATGGGGTTATGCAAGGCCATACATCTTGACATAAATCAGGGCTTAAAATGTTAGCTATGCACAATATGTATAATCCATTAGAATACTATAGCAGGCCCTGGGAGAAATCTCAGAGACATAAACAGCAGAGAAAGATTCTTAGCAATACATAGAGGTTGTAACTATGCATATGTGGACAGGTTGCTGTCATCACGAGGAATATTACTGAAAATCATCTGGTAGCTTAAAGTTTTCATGTTGCTTTTGGGCAGTCATCGTCTATTAGATGATATAGTTTGGGAACAAGATTTCTTCCTGTGATAATAGGTTTGTGAACCTGGAAACTGAATCACAAGCCCTCATATTTAATATTGTCTTTTTTTTAGATGCAGTTGCAAACATCAAGCTTTCTGCTTTAATACAGTTCTTTGTATTTCAGTGTCAAAGCACCACTTGTATGTTTGCTTCTCTGCTTCTTCTGTTGTTTTTGCTTCATCTTTCCCTATAGAATTCCTCTTGCTTTGCTCACTTACATGGAGCAAGGGCTCAGGGAAAGCCTGGTGCTTTCTGGAACGAATCTGAGCAACTTTGTAAGCTTCTTTCGTACGCATCCATGTTTAATGAAGCATTTTACAAGACAAGTTTAAACCCAGATAACAACCTGCTAAACCCCCCATATTTTACTTGCATTGTGAATTCAGGTGTTTCTACACAAAGGGAGGGCAAGTTCAAATACTTTTCCTGCTGTGATATATACACCTGTTGATAAGAGCAATTAAACTTTGAATTCAATAAAATATATTCTGCTTTAGTTACGTGGGGATTTGATGTGTATATATTAGTGTAAGTCCGTCCAGATGAACGAAGCCCAAATGGTAGGGGGGTATCCAGTGACTTTCGTCTCTGCCAACAAACATGCTGCTCTAATTAAAAGTCGGCATGGAATATTTATAACCAAAGAGAAGAAAACCTCCCAACAGTAAGTCTGCCAAAAACAATGAGTGCAAAGTGGAAATCCTCAGAGTGAGAGAATCATAAACTTTTCTGTAATGCTTGTCTTTGTTTTCCCAGCTCTGAGGGCCTGAATGACAGTTTTGATGAAATATATATCAAGTTATTAAAAAATAAATCGTCGAGTTCGCTGCAGAACTTACTAGATGAAATTGTGTCACCTGCATTATGTAGGAGGGCAGAAGAGGTTGTTACGATCTTATTGGTCTTAAAAAATGCAGGACCACCTGGTGGAGATAGGTGTGAGTCCATTCAGAGGACTGAGAGCTGCTGCCTGGCTGCGGAGGGCTCAGAGTACATCATGCCTTGCCTCTTACAGCACTTCTCATCCATAGATTTTAAGGGCGTTGGTATCATTGCTCCCATGTTACAGGTTTTTGGGGACATAATAAAACGAACTGACTTGGCTAAGGGTCACCTATGTTAAACACCAGAGCTAGTAACAAGCCCAGGTCTCTGGAGCACTGCTCTTGTCTCTTATTCTCTGCCTGTACTTGGGTCATTTCTGGGGTTTTATGTGCACCCTGCTGGCATTCACAAATACCCTTCGTAATGGCCCTTTTTTTGTGAGGTGTTGAGGCTGGCATGCTAAGCAGCACTGAAACGAGCATCTCCTCAGCCTGGTGCTGCACGCAGCAGCATATGGATTGATAGCACTCCTCAGAGGGGTATCTGTAAAGGCTGTGGGTGCTAAGCAGCTTGGAGGAAGAGTCCCTGACATTTCCCTGTATGAGAAACAGTGTTCTAAGAAATGCAAAGACTGAATTTTATATGGTCTGATGCACATGAATATTTTTTTCCCACCTATGATTATCTGAATTATACGGATCTAATTCTTTCATGATTGTTTTATCTTGGAGTTTCTTATCTTGGATGTTTCTTCTTGGAGTACTTAGTGTAGCATTGCATGTATTTGCACTGGATAAATAAGCCAACAGTAGGGTACCTGCATTACATGCCATCCTTCTATTGAATGGAAAAGCAATCCGGAGCAGACAGGAACATCCTGCTTCATTTATATCAATTTCACCTCCTAAATCCTAAGAGTCCCTTCATTTTGCCTTGCCTTGATTTCACTGCCTGAAACTGTGTCTCTGAAAACTGCTACTTACACCATAGTTCCAGGAGGGAGGGAGGGGAGGGATCTCTCCTTCTTGCACTGGTCGAGAACATTGTGTGAATAGCTGGGCTGGGAGCATGCTGACAGCTGTTTACACAAAGTGTTTGCATTCTCCAGTCACTGATGGCCTTCTGCAGCCCTACTCCTATAATCCAGAAGAGAAAACTAAAACTCAGGTGCTTATATGCCACTGGGACATCCTTAGAAATCGCTACTATGGAAATTCCTGAACTACATGCTAACTGTGTAATGCATTGCTTGAAGGGCTTTTATTTTGCTAACCCATGTGGAGCTATTTAAAACCAATTTCCATAGAACAAATTTTATATAAAACTGTGTTGGTTTTTGTCTTTGCCAGAAGTTTCTGCTGGTCTGGTAGAGCTTTGGTATTATTTATTTATTTTTTTTATTTTTTAAGTCCTTTGGTTTTGAGAAGCTTGTTAATTATCGGAGGCAAATTAATATTTCTCAACATCAGAGAGCTTTGTTCATCATTAAATGCATGTGAACCTGAAATGTGATTTTTTAAGTAAACTTGGACTGGGGTTCTTTGCTCCATCTGCTACAACAGGTTGTTGTGTTGCACAGTGCTCCAGCAAGAAGTATATCCTTCAGATATTTGTAGTACTTGGGATGGTGCATCTAGTGTGCTGTCCCCCACTGTAATTACTGGTGTCCTTGTAAGCTTCTGGATTGTTTTTAGCAGATTTGAGTCTCTGCTTGGTATGGAAGAGCAAAGATTGTAAGCTTAAGTCATCAAAGGTTGAAAAATAACTGATTTTACTGGTAGATAAGTGAGGTTCCTTTCCTGTTGCTTCAAATTTTCAGAATTTTCTTGCGATCTTGAATATGTTTTTTTATGTTGCTCTGCAAAAAATAGAATTTGATATTACAAGAAAATCTGGCTTTTTCCTGAATGATTCCTAACATCCGCATTTTTTTCTAAAGTCATGGCGGGTGCTCAATACCGCCCTAGTATTCCCATTCTAAAATTCAGCCTGGATGTGTGTGCGCTACATTTTTCAGAGTGTTCCTGATGTTGCTGTCAATACTCCATTTTATTATTATTTTTTAAACCTCTCTGAGGTTCCTTTCTCTCTCTGGTCAAAAATGTATTGCAGCGAAATGTAGAAGTGCCAGGCATGAGGGAAACAGACTTGTCCTTCGATGTAAAAAAAATTAGGATTTTATTACTGAGGAGAATAGCTTGGCAGATGAAATTTGCTTTGGAAAAAAATAAAGGAAAAGCTTTAAATTATATTCCTTTCAGTAGCGGTTTGAAGGAGCTAAGTTTTCTGAAGTGGATACAAGTCATTAAGCTGGAATTTGGATATGCATCATGAAATGCACATAATAGAGTCTGTACGTGTGACAGAACTTTCTCCATCTCTAATGAAAGTTCATTATGGATCTTTGCATATTCTCCTCAACAAGGCCGACTCATTCTGCCCCAGTAGATCAATTAACTTCTCTTTGCCATCTGTTCAGCCAGCCATTAGCTCTGTCAACATTGCATCTTCGGGTGGCATTCAACAACAGAAGGGCCTTGGGAAGCTGGGGAGGAGGCAGGTGGCGGCGGCGTGCTGGAGGCTGCGGATGGAAAGACCTTGAAAAGAGGATTCAGTGGTGGTGGGCAGTGATTCTGCTGGTAGGTGTTGTGGTTTAACCTGGCGGGTGGCCGTTCATTTCACTCCTCCCAGCGGGATGGGGAAGAGAACTGAAGAGAAAAAACAAAGTAGAGCTTGTGGGTTGTGATAAAACCATTTACTGAAAGGATAATAGTTATGACAAATGGATAATAGTTAAGAAAAATATTTGTGCGTGAATGTATATGATATATGATGTACAAGCAATTGCTCACCACCCCTTGACCAATGCCCAGCTGGCCCCCCAGCAGCAAAAGAGAGAGAGATGAACTCTCACCCCATTCAAAACTCTCCTTCTGCATGGTGTCACAGAATGGCCTGGGTTGGAAGGGACCTCAAGGATCATGAATCTCCAACCCCTCCACCACAGGCAGAGCCACCAACCTCCCCATTTAATATAGACCAGGTTGCCCAGGGCCCCATCCAACCTGGCCTTGAACACCTCCAGGGACGGGGCATCCACAGCCTCTCTGGGCAGCTGTTCCAGCACCTCACCGCTCTCATCGTAAAGAACTTCCCCCTGACATCCAGCAGGAGGTTTTTTTTTAAAGAGAAAATATCTTCCTATAAGAACAACCTGAACAAACAGAAGAGGAAAATGACATCATTTTTTGTTTTCTTTCTTTGTGAGCATTACCTAGCTGGTTTCTGCTCAGTCGGCAGTGACTGCAGGATGACACACCTCTGGCTTTGGGAATTTTTCTTTGATCTCTGCAGAAATGAATCAATATTAACAACATTATGGTTTAAAATAGTAATAATCCACTGAGTTCCTGTTTCCTTTGAGATGGATTTCTTTTCTACACAAATGATTACTCTAGCCCTTTCTTGCTCCCCGTTTCATACTCCACACCTGGGTACTTGAGTAAATCCTTCATTATCTCAGATTTTACCCTATTTGCTGATATTGCAGCCAGCTGTTTGTGTCTCCGTGCTTAATGTCTTGTTGATGCTTCATTCAGAATTTCCCATTTTCTAAAATTCACAAATTAGCTTTCTAAGGGGAGAAAGGAAAATCTCTGTCTGTAAATTCAGCAGACCACTCCCAGCAATAGGAGTGCTTTAAAAATATGTTGTGCTGTGCAATAGACTCTCCAGGGAAGAGATGGGAACCCTTTTCCTCAAAATCTTTAAATGCAGCTCAGAAGTGCTGTATTAAGTGCTGCAGAGAGGGGCTGCTCTGTATTTTATTTGTATAGCGAGGAGTGAGCAGTGAGAAAACGAGATGGCACCAAGTAACAAGTTAATGAGTGTTTAGTGTGACTGTAAACCAAATGTTTGATGTGAAGAAGGGACATTGAATTACTAATAAAAATAGAATTGGGTGACCTAGTTAAAGCCTGTCGCCTTTGTCTTCCAGGATACATCATCTGAAAATAGCCACATAACTTTTAAATGAATAGAAGATAATGTGCTTGAGTACACGGAGAGGAGAGATACCTATAGCTTGGGATTCTGTGTCAAGAAAATTTCACAGCATCTACTTGTGCATAACTCTGTGCTATTTTTAATTCCTGAAGTGGTCGATTCTTGTTTCAGAAATATTTTTCACATTCACTGCTTCTCATCTGAAATGCAAGTGCTTCCTTTGACCCGAAGTGCAAGAACCTAAATTACAGAAACGGCTGGAAACTAATTAGGGATCAGAGGTGCACAGCACTGGGAGCTTTGCAATTGCACAGTGCTTTCTTTTCAAGCGGTGGCAATGGGGAGAGATAGCACAGAGATTTCAGCTCATTGCAGAGGAGTTTTGATGAAGCATTTAGAGAAGGGGCTGGAGGAAGGAGTGCTGGGAGCTCTGCTTTCCGAGCAGCACCAGCTCCTTCCATCCTCAGCCTATAAAAGTGGCTGCTTCTGGAATGTGCTGTAGGGTAAAGCACGCTGGCTGCACATTGACGTGTTATCAATTTCTGTATCCACCTTCCCTCTGCTTTTTTTCAAAATTTTAAATTGAAATTTTAAATTGAAAGATTGTGTATTTTTCTTCATAAAACATTCCTGTCCTTTTAAAAATGCAACTCGAACAAAATCTACTGGGGAAACAACGGGCATGAGCTGTTGCTTGCAAATGAATCAGTTTTAGTGATTGGGGGGAAGAACATTCTTTATTTTGGTTATTAATTAATGAAGGGTTTGACTTTCAGCTCCTAAAACTCATATTTTCTATAGGTAGATGACCACAGAATCATGAAGGTTGGGAAAGACCTCTAAGATCACCAAGTCCAACCATCCACCTCCTACCAACACTGGCCCCTAAACCACGTCCCACCCCATGATGCTGCAGAAGCCCCTGGGGATGCTGCACCCCGGGACATTCTTGGTTGTTCCTTATTTCCTTGCTGACCAGAAGCTAATCACTTCAGCAATGGGTCCTGGACCCTTTCCTTCACCTCTTGGCACATGGGATGTGATTTGTAGACCTCTTATACAGGGTGGTTAGAGGGATGTGGATGATAAGAATTAATGTAGGCTTTTTGTGTTGTGATAAATGTTTAATAATGGAGTGAATCCCACTTTGATAAGGTGTTTAGTGAATTTAAATTATATGTTTGAAATTAATCCTCAGAGGAGGATTAAACTGCAGTGAGCAGAAGATGCTTCACTTTTGAATGACGGTGTTCACATGGGTGATTCTTTCATGTTCATTAACTTAACTGTTGCAATTAATGCATCTGAAACATCCTGAGTGCTCATCTGCAGATGGTTGCAAGATGCAAGTGTAGGGGTGTCTGGGTGTTTTTTCAAATTGGGCCTTTATTATCGAGTGCCATTCTTAAGTGAATGCACAGATACAACAGACAAACAAGTACAAAATGAACGTCAAAAAGATGCTTCTGATTCCACTTCCCCCAGTTTGATCCGGGAAATGAATAGATTATTAAGACTCAATATCCTTATATCATCTCCTGCCATCGGTGAGGACAGGAAATAAGTATACAAATCACTAAATTGCTTCAAAGCTGCTTGGCAACTGCAAATTACAAAATTGATCATCCAACTCATGTATATTTCTCTCGAAGAGAAGAAGTAAGAAAACCAGTTTGGGATTATCTCAGGGAATAAATCCTGTTTCAGGCTGGATTGTAATAGCATCAGGGCTCTGTCAGAAAAAAATGACAAAATTCAAAGCATACAATGGTAGTATTAATAATAAGAAAAAAGCAGCTCTTCTTCCCCTCAGCTTTGTCCTTTTCACTTCTTCATCCCCAGAGCAGACCTAAATGTGGGTATAACTTCAGCTTGGTTAGTTTTAACCTGAAGTATTTCATATCCAAATAGAATAGATAGATTGTAATTATTATTATTTTTTCTCTTCTTTTAGTAACCTGAAACTGCTCTAGAGGAAAATGTCATCTGTATGGAGAGTTTATGGGTCATGCATATAAAACACCATCTCTAAAGGATTGCAGGGAGAGAACTTTATGTGGATAATTAAAAGCAGCTAAAAAAAAAAAAAATCTCTTGCTTCTGTATCCATTATCACACTCATTCTGGGCAGAGATAATCTGCTAAATGCTAACAACTTTTTTTTTTTTCCTTTTTTTTTTTTTTTCCCTGTTTGCTGAGTTGAATTAAGTTAACAAGCAGCTGAGGCTGCTGTTGTGCAGCTTTGCTTTGCCTGCACACCTCATTGCTGCTCTGAGCATGAATAAGTTCTCCCAGGAAGGACTGACGTCGGTGACTGCAGCATGCAATATCCTTGACCTGTATGCCAGGAATTGGATTAAAAACAGGTAGACAATGCAATCTCTGCTCATTCACAATCATTTGTTTCTTAGAAATAAGTAGCTCTCTGGCAACGCTGCTGCATTCTGCAGCTCCCTGCAGAAGAATCCCTCAGTATTGGTCTTTGCTAAACCCTAATTTATCTACACAAAAGTTTGGTTTGTTTTTTTTTTTTTCTTTTTTTTTTTTTTTTTTCTTTTCAAAGGAAGATATTTTTCCTCTGGATGCTCACAGAACAAGAACAAGGAACTTCTCTCACACCACAGCGTTTGGGTTTGGAGGCTCTGGACAGCTGCCCATGCTGGTTTATGATGTTCCCAAGCAGGCAAGGTTCCCTGGCTGCAGTTACCTTTCAAGGTGCAGCCTTCTTCACCATGACAGGTCTGAGGTCTGAGTCTGTGTCCTGTGTTTGGAGCTGAGCCTGGGACTACAGCCTGCATAGAAAACAGTAGGAGCAGCAGTCTCTTGGCTACAGCTGCCAGCAGGCTGCATGCCACAGTTCCAAAGAGAGTAATATATTTGCCTTTCTTCCCCTCGGAAAACAAAACGATTTTCTGTTTCCTGACCAACTTCTGCTGATGTTTGGTTGGGTTTTGTTTTGGATTCTGTCACCACATGTTATTTCTGAATGTATTGGGATTGCTGATCAGTTTTATATGTAGCACGGTTGTCTCAGTTCAGCTACCTTCCCATCTTGGTATATTTCTCTTTTTTGGATGTGAAAATGCTTGATGGGTTGATGGTTGGACTGCATGATCTTAGTGGTTTTTTCCATTCTCAACAACTCTACCATTCTGTGCATTTCCTTACACATTATTTTCATACTAGTATTAGCTCTACTTTCTTTTTACTTCAGTTTCTACCCACCTTCTTCTGCTCTATTCTTAAAATGAAGGCAGTGATAGTGTGCGTTGCCCACAGAAGGTCCATGCAGTGCAGAAACAGAAAGGTTTTTAGGTCCCATGAGGATGGATTTAAGGCTCTTGGAAATACAGTTGTATTTTGCGTACAAGTCTCTGTCTGTAAGGGGTTTAGGAGATGTGTGAATGAAGCACAAGCAGCACTGAGTGCATCTGAAAGTTCCACAGATGAGAAACCAAAGGAGGGCAAAAGCGTAGATAGCTTTTTAAAAGTGATTATCTCACACTGTATTGACAAATTCTGATTAATGATTGTGTTGCTGGACTGCCCGTATAACACAGTGCTACAGTAATATTTCACAAGCTATTTATTACATTTGCAATTACAGCAGCTTTTTCAGTATGAGGTTTATTACTTTTAAGAGTATGGTAATACTGTGTAGTTCTACAAGGTTATTGTTGTTGCTGTGGATGTTACAATGGTAAATTCTCTAAAGTATGGTTTTCTTAGGTCTTTTGATAGTGGATTGACTCCACAAACAAAATTCTGCCTAAGATTTTGCTTGAATTTCCTCATTATGATAGGGGAAGTTTCTTTTTAGCCCTCCTAAGAATTTTGTCTGTGGTTCAGAGGGAGGCTGCCCTTGCAGATAAAGGAGCAGATTGAGATTTAGCAGTGGCACAGCCATGTCCTCTCACTACCATTTATCCTCTGGTTCTTCCCTTTCTCCAAATCCTCCTTACAAAAAAGTGAAAGGATGGGAAAAGGAAGGAAACTCTCAAAATGGCACTCCTGGTTTTCCACTACAAGCAAAGTGAGATGTGAAGATGGCATAGATGGGAGAGGAACTTCTGTTCCAATGGAGCAATGAAGTCAAAGTTAAATAGTGTGTGGTTATAGAAATACCTTTTCATGCACCATCTACAGGCTATTACTGGTTTTTCAAAGTAAACTATTTATCCAGTTCTCTCTTAGAGCTTGTTTTTGTTTGTCTGCTTGTTTTCCCCTGTTTCTTTCCCACTTTCTTCTTTTTTATTGGAAAACTTTTTTTTGCTTCTTAGCTGTGAACAAGGAATAATGGAACAACCCGTATTTTCTGCAATCAGTAAATAATGCAGAGCTCAGAGGGGGTAAATAAGAAAGCTATTGAGAGAAGTAAATGGAAATGAAAATGGAATTACATTGCTTTACAAGATGCAGATATACCAAAAACAGTTTTAGACACATGAGGCAATAGTTTCTGTCATTTATACTTAGGTACGAGCATGGGTTGATGCTTTTTGCTTTGCTTCAGTATTAACTCCTTATTAAGATTTCTGTCTGTCATGGGTTTCATTGTTCTGTATGTTTACTAAACAAACCCATGCAATGCAAAAAGCTTTTTATTAGAGTTTTTAAAACAAACTGTCTTTCACAGGCAAAATATGGAACAGTTAAGAAACACAATTAAAATGCACAGATTGTGCATCCTTGAAGCTACATTAAGCTGATGTATCGTGCCCATGCAATCTGCTTTAGGTGAGGAGTAAAGTGCAAAGATTTTCCGCAGCTGTTCTTCAGGTGGTTATCCTGACTCCATCACTGACAGTGAATGATGCCTCCTTATGGACTTCCTTGTCAACAGGCCACTCAGGGAAAATTGTATTATCTTCCATTTTGAGGAGGTGTAAAACTGAGGCACAAGGTAACAATGTGGTTTGCCTGGAAATGAATGACAGGGGTGGTGTCCTGAGCTGTCAAATAATGATGTCTGTGCAGCACAGAGGCTAAATGATTGCTTGACACATAGCATGAAAGTGTGAACAGCCACTTGAGAGACCTGTGCCTTTATCTCAGACTTGCATGTTCTTGATGAAGACCCAAAGTTCATCTTGCATCCTGGGGAAGAGATTTAGCCTTTGGAGATGTGTCAGCTAAGGAAAGCTTCTGTAACCTTAGCTGTGCTTATGCTCTACTGTTGCTTCCATAAGGAACACAACAAAGGGTCAGAATTTGCCACTTATTGAGAAGGGTTTAAATAGTCAACTCCCGTTTATGTTCTCTCAGAAATAGCTCAGAACAGAAACACTACCAGCGAAATGGAATTTGCTCTGGGCTTATCTTTTTATTGTGAGTTATAGGGATTCTGCCAGGTAAATGTTTGCGGACTCACACAGATCTGAAGATTGCTGCTATCATCTTGATGACAAAAATATGGGACTTTTATTCGTGCCTTCTGGGAGCCACGAGGTTAGGAAAATGGCTTAAATTTTTTCTCAATTCCCCAGACTGTCTTTTAGAGAGAGAAATACACACATCAGTCCTAGAAACACTGATCAGAACGTTGCCCTATCTCACCTCTCCAAGTCGAACAACGAGAAGAATGGGCAGCAGAGAAGAAAGGAGAAGATGGAATATCTAGTGGGGTGAGCTAAAAACATTTCTAGCTCTTCAAAATTCAGCCTGTGCTACAGGAATGTTTCAGGACTCAGTGAACCTGTGCTTTTACCCAGTTGTGTTCCTAAACCTCTTGGATGTTTTTGACAATCATTTCCATTAGTCTTCAGTTCAGAGTTGGTGAGACGCTCATCCATTTGTAGCAGTCCAGCTCTGAGTTTGTTACCAAAGGTCAGATTTCTTTCTGGCAGATGTCCAGCCAAGAATTGTGGACTACTGAAGGTTGTTTCCAGAAGAACCTTGTCTTTTTTTTGTGGTAAATTCTGGCAAATTATGTAACAGTCATGGCAACAGTCAATATCTCTATTGGTGGGGGTACAACATGCATCTGCCGTCCTAAACATCTGCTAAATGTTATGTTTTTCTTGTATGTGAATCTCATATTGGTTCTCGCTTGGGAAATTAAAGGCCGTGTAATAACTTTGAAGTAACTACGAATTAGCTGCAATCTAGCAACATTTCAAAAAATCATAACATTTTATATTTCTGTTGGCTGGGTTTTCATCTCTTAATCTTGCTCAAGAATTACTGACAAAATCAGTCAGCATAATTCTGCACATACTATTCATTTTTTTCACTAGTTGGCAGTGGCAATTCACTTTGAGCTCCCAGAGTGCGAGAGAAAGGATGGAAAGACACCAAACAATCATTTTAGGGGAAAAAAAAAAAGCAAGCAAGCAAGCAACCAAAAAACCCCAAACCTGCCTTTCATTCAACTCCATGTTCAAAACTAGATCAACTACCAACAACAGGAACTAAGGTCCAGAGGGTGGAGGTACGTTGGTGCTGGGGGAATAAAGGTGTTGTTAGCAGACGTATGCTGAAGCTAATTAGAAGGAAGGAGGCAGGTTGAAAGCGAACCAATAGAACCTATCCCACGTGGATCAAAGTGTGCGTTGTGTATATTCAGAAAGCTTTTATTCCTTTTGGAGCCCCTCACCGTTTATAATTCTCCAAAGTGAAAGGACAGCTTGCTTTGCGTTATTTTTCCTTATCACCAAAGGAACAAATGGCAACACACAAATCTGGGCTCTCAGAATGCAACCAGTGGTGCACAAGCCCAGGGAGGAGGATCTGGAATGACATCTGCAGATGATGCTTGTGTTGATTTCACAGTGCTGACAAAGCACTTCGCTAGGTGAGAAGGAACCAGCAGTTTGTGTTGCGCACCAGTCTAAAGCTGATGGTTGGCTGGAGCTGTTTCTTAACTGATGTTGTTAATAGATGATATGAACATGGAGACATTTAGATGTTACAGAAGGTTTTTTGAAATACATTTTATGCACCTGTGAACTCGTTTTATTGTTTCCTAAATTGCTGTCTCAGAGCCTGAATGTTCTGTGGCTCGGGTCTTTTATTAATTGACATAACATTAAAAAATCTTTGAACAATGGCAGTGCAACACATTGGCTATTGCTTTATTAAAACACTCAGCATTTTGGATGCAAAAAAGACCCAAAGGTTGTCATTTGCCTAAAAGTATTAAGTGTGGGAAGTGTTGTTTTTTTTTCTTCTTCTTCTTTTTTTTTTTTCCCCAATTTTATTATGTTGAAGTTTATCTTGGAGCTGGAGGCAGAGGAGTTGTGCAGTGAAAATAAAAAATACTTAGGAAGAGGGTAATTACAGTTATTAAGCAGTTGGCTAATCTGTGCACTTCTACTATGAAGCTTTTGTCTTTGCATTGTCTACCTGTTTCACAGTTAATTAGCTGTTTAGGGCCTGAAATCCAGGTCTCCCATTCGAAATAGGTGGAAATACTCTCCTTGAATTGTGCTATACAGCTTTGATCCTGTATGAGCCTTTGAATTACAGGGTTGCAGCTGGTTTCGGTGAACATTCTGCTGCCATAGAGCTTCCAAGACAAGGCTCAAGCTGTGGCAGATAGCTTGCATGTTAATTCAGCAGCATGTTTTGGTTTGGGTTTTAATTTTTTGTTTAGTGAATAGCTGGAGTGTTGCTGTGCTTGTCTAAAAGATAAGGACTGGAGTTCAGAAACACAAAACAAGCCCTTATCTCAGGAGTGACTAACCACTCCTGCATGACCAATTTAACAATATATTTAAAGAAACATTTTTTCTAAAAAGTTTAATGAGTTACAGCAATACATTTGCAAAACACCAGAAGCATTAGGTTCCCATCTCAGGCTCTTACAGAGCTCTCTGGGTTCATGAACTGTTCAGTCTGGTTTGCTCATCTTTGTAAAGAGAGATTACAGCCATTGTGTTCTTCATCATTTTGTTAGGAGGAATTTTCTTTCCTGAACATTAGGAAAAATGTTTTGCAAGCTCGTGGAAATGCTTTCAAAGTCCTGCCTGGTGTGGCAGCAACACCCAGCCCTTGTGCTGTGCAGAAAGCGGTCCTATTCTGAACATGTAATGGTGTCAGAAACAGAATTCTCAAGTTAAAGAGGAATTTCACAGTAGGCAGCCCTGTTTTCCAGGGGAGGGTTTCCTGTTGAAGGGTGGAAAACCAGTTTCATGGATTTTTTTTTGTTTTGTTTTGTTTTGTTTTTTTAATGTTACTTTCCAAAACGTACATTTTGCTGCTGCAGCTTTCCCAGATCTCATTTAATTACCTGGCCCACGTGATCTCTCACATTCTACACATCAGAGATTTTTCCTGGAATAAGAAAATATTAAAAAATTATTTGTAGTCATTCAGTGTTTCCTCCCCTAATGGATTCTGTGGCGCTTTGAATGCACTTACCTCAGTTTTTATCTCCCTGCCCATCTCCATAGTATCTCATTTCTTCCCATCAAACGTAAAATCTCTTTCCCCGAAATACTGATGATGAGAATGGACAGGTTGTTTGCTTTAGAAAAGCAATAAAAAGAAATCCAGAAAGGCAAAGCTAAATGAGGAGAAGGCGGTTGCATTTAGGGGAATTATTGCTCACAAACCAAGTGGAAGAGATGAGATTTCTGTCTTAGTTCTGAAAGAGATTAGGGCTTTCTCGTTTGGCACAGCATCATGAATTTTAAGGTGGGAGGGAGTCTGTGTGTCCATTTGGTGGTGTAACCCAGCTGGTAGGGTTTATTCTGGTCCAATCCATTGCACTGATCTCTTTGAGAACTGCCATTGGAGCAGTGGAGGCCTTGCAGAAGTTCCTTTCTCCTTTGGTAAATGTAAAAGGAGATCTGGCTTCAACGGACGAAGAGAAGGCTGAGGTACTGAAAGAGTTCTTTGCCTCAGTCTTCACTGACAGCCTCCAGTACTTCTCACGTCCCTGAGCCCTGCATCCCTAAACCTCTGGGTGGGGACTGGAGTGGTAAATCCCTCCCCACTGTGAGGACAGAGCAGGTCCGAGACCGCCTCATGAGACTGAATGTGTACAAGTCTATGGGCCGGATGGCATGCATCCCAGGGTTCTGAAGGAGCTGGCTGAGGTGGTTGCCGAGCCGCTCTCCATCATATTTGAAAAGTCATGTCTGTCAGATGACCCAGATGACTGGAGGAAGGGTTACGTCACTCCCATTTACAAGAAAGGGAGCAAGGAGGACCCGGGAACTACAGGCTGGTGAGTCTCACCTCTGTGCCTGGGAAGATCATGGAACAGATCATCCTGGATGACATGCTTGATCACATGAGGAAAAGGCATGTGATCCATGACAGCCAGCACGGCTTCACCAGAGGAAGGTCATGCTTGACCAATCTGGTGGCCTTTTATGATGGAGTGACGGCATTGGTGGACAAGGGAAAGGCGACCAGTGTCATCTACCTGGACTTGAGCAAGGCCTTTGACACGGTCCCCCACCACATCCTTATCTCCAAACTGGAGGGATGTGGATTTGATGGGTGGACCACTCGATGGATAAGAAACTGGTTGAAAGGCCACAGACAGAGGGTGGTCATCAATGACTCTATGTCCAGGTGGAGGCCGGTAACGAGTGGCGTCCCCCAGAGGTCTGTCTTGGGACCGGTGCTCTGTAACATCTTTATCAATGACATCGATGACAGAATCGAGTGCACCCTCAGCAAGTTTGCTGACGACACCAAGCTGAGTGGTGCGGTTGACACGGTTGAAGGAAGGGATGCCATTCAGAAGGACCTTGAGAGGCTAGAAAGGTGGGCCTGGGTGAACCTAATGAGGTTCACCTGGAAGGAGCGGTCCTTGCGAGCAGCCCTGTGGAGAAGGACTGGGGGGTCTTGATGAAAGAAAAACTTAACAGGGGCCAGCAGTGTGCCCTTGTGGCTCGGAAGACAAATGGTATCCTGGGCTCCATCAAAAGAGGGGTGGCCAGCAGAGACAGGGAGGTGATTGTTCCCCTCTACTCTGCTCTTGTGAGGCCCCATCTGGAGTACTGCGTCCAAGTCTGGACCCCCAGTACAAGAAAGACAGGGAACTGTTGGAGAGGGTCCAGAGGAGGGCCACGAAGATGATCAGGGGACTGGAGCACCTCCCCTATGAAGACAGGCTGAGGGAGCTGGGCTAGTTCAGTCTGGAGAAAAGAAGGCTGTGGGGTGACCTCATTGCAGCATTTCAATACCTATAAGGAGTCTACAGAGGGGAGGGGAATCAACTCTTTGAAAGGGTAGATAACTGCAAGACGAGGGGAAATGGTTTGAAGTTGAGGGAGGGGCGATTTAGGTTGGATGGCAGGGGGAAATTCTTTACAGAGAGAGCGGTGAGGTACTGGAACAGCTGCCCAGAGAGGTTGTGGATGCCCCATCCCTGGAAGTGTTCAAGGCCAGATTGGATGGGGACCTGGGCAGCCTGATCTAGCATTAAATGAGGAGGTTGGTGGCCCTGCCTGTGGCAGAGGGGTTGGAGTTTCATGATCCTTGAGGTCCCTTCCAACTCTGGCCATTCTGTGATTCTGTGGTTACAAAGACCTTGTTTTCCTTTACTTTTCTGTATAAAGCCATGGCTCTGGTTGCAGCAGAGTTCTCTGGGTAGTGGAGAGATACTTGCACCAGACCTTGATCGTGAGTCCTCAAGGACCTCAATTTCCATTGCCTTTGGATCACGTTCTCTTATACCTGAGAAACTCCCATGGGATTTATGGACCACTTCAAGTCCACAGTTTAGAAGAGAATTTCCAGGTACCGCTTTGAAGAAAAATATCAATCTTTCTGTTTTCAAGCCTGATGCTTTCAGTATCTTTTTTATTTCGCCTGATAATTTGTCATCTCGTCCTTCCTACAGATCCCATAAGCTGGACCTGTCCCATAATCCATCCTGTTCAACTGGAAGACTGAGGCACAGAGATATGGAGTCATTTCTCAGAGGAGAGTGTCAGTGATAAAAAGGACACTTGAACTCCAGTCTCCTGTTACTCAGTCCGTTGAATTTAACCAAGGCTGCTACTTTCAGCCAAGCCCTCTCTGACCTTTTCAAGAGATCTCAAAAGTTTACTTACCCCTAGGGGTGTTGTGAAGCTTAATTAATGTTTGTAAAGTGCCTCGAGTTCTTTGGTCAAAAGTGCTTTGGTCTATTAATATTAATAATAACAGATGAGCCCCTGAAACATTCTAGTACAGTAGAATGAATTAACATGAAGCAAGCAATCAACAACAACAAATCAAACCAGTAATGCCGTCATAGCCTCGGGCCATGCATACAGCTGGTGGTCTGATAGATGTGACAGATGAATCCTCTGATATTCTCTTCAGTCATTTCCATTGTAAATTAAACTGTCTCCCATGTCCTCCTAACAGCAGCATTTTGGCCAAAAGACACCTACAGCATTAATTTGATTTTTTCTGTTGAGGCTTCTTTTTTTGTCATCGTCTACTGGTCGTGTTTAGACAAGGTCTAAGTTGATGCACGACTTTTTGGGTACTTTTCAGGGACATTCATAGACCATGGCCAATCAGGCTCCATTCTTATAGTCACGTTAGCTCACATACCCCAAGACAGACTTTCTCTTCCTTTCACCTCTGTTACCTGGTGCATTTATTCATAAGGGGAATTTGTTTCTTCTCCGGATATCTCAACAAAGGGAATAGACAAGAGCAATAACAAAGGAAATGAAGGTGCAGGCACCGGATGACTGAGCCAATGCCTTTCAGCATATCAGAAGCACAGGGGAATTGAGAGGCCGTGATCCATGTCCTAGGGTACTACATGATGGCATTTCAGCACTTGTGACCTTCTTTCATTGCACAGGAGCGTAAAGGAGCCCAAATGTAACTGAGAGTGAAATCCACACTGCCCTTTTCACAAGAGTGGCTCTCATATTGGTAGGAAACAGCTAATTTATACTTATGCCATTGTATTTTTCTTTGCTCTCCATCTATGTTCGAGATGCAGTGACACAAGATACATTCTAGTATACAAATCACGAGCTGAAAAGCTGCCATAAACTTAGTAGATCATAACAAAAATCTATTACATAGAAAAAGAAATGAGGAATCCTTATAGAATATGTAATTTTTTAGAAGAACTATGGTAAGGAATATTTGGTATCTTGGACTATGGAACAGAGAGTTGGACTTGGAGGAGTATTAATGCTTTATGCAGGGTTTTTGGAGCAGACTCCACTGCTTGAATGCATACATCCTGGTTCCCGTGTCAAAGAGCATTGGTACTACTGTTACAGCTGTTTGTCATGATGGAGAATTTCAGTCAATGGAAAATGCTGAAAATTCAGGAGAAAATTTCATTTCTTGCTGGAACAAGTTAAAATTTCGATCTGTGTTTTATGTTTTTATGTTCATATGAACATAAAAATGTTCTGACATTAGATTTGTGTGGGTGTGAAGAAAAAAGGGAGCAGGGAAGGGGAGAATGTATTCAGCTTTTCTAATTAAATACTGGTGTATTTCTTCCCCAAATTTCTTATTGACTGTTTACTGGAGTTTTACATACAGATAGGATCCCAGAAACCTCAGTCAAGAACTATTTTACTGTTTATGAGGGTGGATCTATTTACGAAGGTGGATGGTGATAGGACAAGTCTTAAGAATGGTCTTAAACTGAGACAGGGAAGGTTTAGGTTAGATATTAGGAGGAATTTTTCCACACAGAAGGTGGTGATGCACTGGAACAGGTTGCCCAAGGAGGTTGTGGATGCCCCATCCCTGGAAGCATTCAAGGCCAGGCTGGATGTGGCTCTGGGCAGCCTGGTCTGCTGGTTGGCGACCCTGCACATAGAAGGGGGGTTGAAACAAGATGATCATTGTGGTCTTTTTCAACTCAGGCCATTCTATGATTCTATGATTCTATTTTATTATTTAATCTTAGCAACTTCTGCTTCCTTACGTGCAGATCATTTTTGGTTTAGCATGCCTGGCATTTTGCAGGGGCTGACCCTGAATTGTGCTGCTTAATTAAAATAACATGTATATATCTGAAGTGATAAAGTGAAGATCTAACAGTGGATGAAAAGTTATTTTTAATATTCATGCCTCATTCCCAGCCTTGTGTATAATGATTCTGAATATGAACATTTCTTGTTCTCTTCTAAAAAGTGACTGTCCCATTGGCACATTTTTATTGGGCTTTCCAGCATGATTGTGCAAAATCAAACATTGAGTGCATTCACCTGTCCATATATTATTAAGATCTGTGTGTGTGTGTCCTGGCCATAATTCTGTGCTTAACGAACTTAAAATAGCCTGAAAGAGCAAGACCAGGACATGCCTTGATGGAAAGAGTCTGGGAAGAGTGGCTTTTTCTCCTTTGGTTGAAATATCACTAATTCTAGTGGATGAAGGGTGTCATAAACTGAGGAAGCACTGCGCTGTATATGTGAGAAGATTTTTTTTTTTAATTCTTATTTTTAAGTGGATATGTTTACTCATCTGCTATCCATAATCCTCAAGGATAAGGACTACACACCACGAAGTGTAAGTCCTTCCTTACAGTATTTTCCATTGTGAAATAATTTGCTTGTTGACACGTTAGCTCATTTATGTAATAAGACAGGGCAAGCCTTCTGTTGGTGTCTTTTCACCACAAGCTTGTATCTTTCAGCATTCTTTCTTGGAAATTATCACTAAAGTCCCTGGAGGTGTTCAAAAAATGTTTAGATGCTGTAGTGAGAGACATGGTTTAGTGCAAGATATTGGTGGGAGATGACTGGACTGGATGATCTTAGAGATCTTTTCCAAACCTTGGTGATTCTGTGATTCTATGAAGTGGTGTATTGAGATATTAAACCTGGAATTATAGTAGTGGCCAGCTATCCACAGAAGTCACTGCTGACAAGCATGAGCATTCCTTCATTCAGTGAGGTTTCCAATTCTTATCTGGAATCCAGCTTTGCTGTAATGAATTATTTTGTATTATCTATTTTCACAGCCTGATTTGGTCTCATCTTTGCATACACAGCATGTATGATTTTTGTTTTCACATTATTTATTTCTTTTTTTGCTTAATTAAGGTTTGGCAGTAAGCAGTCTGGTTTCGTGGTTGGGTTCTTGTTTTTATTGGTCCTGATTCCCACTGATAACATTAAGTCTTATGAGCAAGTACAAATGACTCCAGCTAGAGAATGTTTCTTTTCCCTTAGCTGTTCTGTTACAAACTAGTGCTATTCTTTCTTTTAATACCTAAAAATAATTAACCTAATAAGGAAATTAAAAATCAATGCTGATTAATTTGGGTAATTGTAACTCATACTACAGATTCCTTTGCTACTTAGTTGACTTTGGCATGCGTGAATTGTAATTTAGTCAAACATATGCCTGTCAATTACATTGCAGATGTGTAGCACCTCTTATTTGAAGATAGCTATGTCACTTTTTGCTTGGCTTTGCAACATTCTTTTATGTCTGTTTTGCTTAAAATGTATAGGGTGCAGCACGAAGAGGCCAACTGGAAGGCCCTGTGCCAAGTATCTCGTCTGCAGAGGAATAGGATGGACTGTGATTGAAGAAGCTTTTTTCCAAAGGTATCTTACTTTGCATGTATCAATGGTTAACTTCTGTCTCTTCTTCTAGTGTAGGAGTTGCTAAATTAAAGTGACTAAAATTCCCTATATTTTGATTTTATTCTGCCACATTATGCAAATTGGTTCTTTTTCCTTTGAGATCATGACAATCTGTCCTTTCTGGATCTTTTTAAAATTTTTTTAATATAAAGCAGTAAACAAATTGAACACATGCTAGCACAAATGTTGGAAGCCACTTCAGTTACTAGCAATCTTATAAACAAACTATAGCAACTGCTCTACCCAAAGATGCTTAATATACAGGTTTATTTTCTACTGATTTGTGAGATGTATTTCGTATGTATTCAATAAGATTCCAGCTGGGGAGTTAAAAAGAAAAGCTGGTTCCTGAAGCATGAGTTCAGCATTCTCTAAATATCAAGTTCAGCCATTTTCTGGTAGTTGAAATGGTTCCTTCTGCCCCTTAAAATGAGACATCTTTTAAATCACCTTCTGGCAGCAATCCTAACTTCAGATACTCAAATGATTACTAATGTAAAAAATATATTTATGCTTTTGAAAGACATTATTTTAAATGATTCTGGACAGCGCGGATTAGCTTTTAGTAGTGTCATATTCACAATAATCAGGTTGATTACATGAATATCCAGTGTTTTCTACTTGAATACTAATAGCCTCAAACTCAGCAAAGGATCTTTCAACATATTATTGGTAAATGGTTTTATTTATTTCTTACTATTTGAAGTGCAGAAGAAAAAACAAAGTGGGCTAGGAGGTGTCTAAAGCCAGAAATGCATCCCAGCCCTTCAATTTTGTGGCAAATAATTGGGCCCTGAAGGAATTGGCTGTTGAGTTGTTCTCCCAGCTGTAGTGTGTGTGTGTGTTGGCTCTGTTTCTCATAGATGCCTCTCAGCAATACATTTTGGCAGGAGCCCTAAGGACTTACACCTCAAAGGAGGGGAAGAAGAATGCTCTACATTGAGGGCTTAAGCTAATATGATCCAGAGCCTCATTCGATAAAGATATTCACAAGAGGAAAAGCTCCAAACATTTTACTGAATGCCATTTTCCTCTTAGGAAGGTAAATTCACTGGCAAATTTTTATTGCTCACCCTATCCAGCATCAGCGACATCTCACTCTTATTAGCCTTTAAACCTTTCAGACAAGCTGTTCTTTCACCTTACTTGTACTAGTGTGGGTATAACCACGTATCCATGCAAGCAGTACATATATATATATATATTTTAAGAATTGTTTGTTTCCACTGGTTTGTTTGTACATTGATTCCAGTATCTCAGCTTTAAAAGACGTGACAAAGAATTTTGTCTAAAATTCTGTCCTGAAGCACCAGTGGAAATGTAGGCTTTGCTAAGGCTTTGCTGATGAAAATTTAGCTGGAGTACAGGGAAATCTTTCGCTTGTACTTTACTAATTTAGGAGTATACGTCTCATTTATAAAAGTGACATTGAGGCTCAGGAAGCTGGAGGGATCAGATAGTCTGTATGATAGTCCAAGTGATAGTGAACAACTGAAGAGACAACTCATTGCTTTCAGGGGCAGTGTACAATACTTGAGTACTTTGAGCTAATTGATTTAGGCATGGTGATGTTTGTATTCTTTTCCTTGTGCTTTAACCTCTGCTAACTCTTGGGCTCAATTCCCCCCCCATTTGGGAGATGCCAGAATCACGTTCCTCCCTGGCACAGCAAGTTTTAATCCTGATGGAGAGGTATGTAGATACTTATAAAAATGGGCTCCAGTTTCTTGGACACTCAAGAGATTACAGTTTTCATACTGCTGAAATTGTGTTGGAAAATGGGAAAGTCACCCAAGGTAAACATCCATGTGTTGTCAAAAGCAGAAATATCCTCACTCCTGTCCTGTCATCCATTTTCTTCAGTCTTTGCTCAGCATAGGATGCACTAGATAAACTCAAAATGTCGGCCTCTTTTAATGCAGAGCGTTATAATACGTGGTGAATGTGTTCAGGTACTTTTACAAAGCCCTTTTCATGCAATCCTTCCATATTTTCAAATAACACCCAATTAAGCACTTGAATCAGTGCTGCCCTCAGCAGAGATGTAATTAAGCAAGTGTTTAAATCCCTTGTTAAATTAGTCTCTTCTTTCCTAATCTACCATTACTATTCTTGTCCAGAAAAATAATGGGAAAACAAATGAATCCTGAAGCCTTAGCTTTAGGCTTATAAGGGTCAAATTATATCAGCCATGCAAAGCAGATCTATGGAATCCAACTGAATCGACGTGAAACAAACAGAATTAAATAGAGGCAAAGCACCACCTCTCCAGGAAGGAAAAAAAAAAAAAAAGTTGAATGGAATAAAGATCCACTTCCAAAAGCGCTTTATGTAGCACTTTTCCTCACTAATGACTTGAGCGCTGTAATTCAGAATGTGCACAAAACGCATACATGGCCTGGTCATAAAAAGAATAGGGAAACAAAGAGGTTGCTAATTCAATTACAGATGTTATAGATCAAGCTCTTTACCATTCATCCAAATAGAAATTTACACTAAATAACATTATCATGAATTGGCTCAGGAACTTAATGGACTAAAGCTCTCTCATCTAACAGATTGTCTGCTCTGTGCTAGGTCTTGAAAATTGTTTCTGTTGTGAATGCCTTGAATTGAACCTTGATAGACTCTTGCTATAGAATCAACAAAAAGTCACATCATTGTTTTCATTATGCTCACTTCGCTAAAAGATGCATTAAGCATTATGTTGTGTCCTGTCAAGCTTATGGCCAGGGGAGCAGATTGAGGGTCTTTCAGAAGTCTGTCATTTCATACAGCTTTCCAGAGATGCTTGGTAAGCCATGCATACAAACCAAAACCCAATTATCTATCTGTCTATTTATTTATTTATTTAGGATACAAAACGTTTTATCTAGGATCCTTAAAATCTACTGTAGCATTGCAGTCTTACGAGCTGGTTCTTGCAGATTTCAGTACTGCATATACAAAAGAACTGCAGTCATGTTCCTTACTCCCAGAGCTGCCAGATATTTCGGGCCATTGCATTAATATTGGTTTACAGGGATGGGGAGGTTATCTGTTCTGCTAACCAGAATTATCAGAATTTGCTAATATTTCTTTCCTCAGGCTGGTATTGAATGCACAGCAAGACCAACCTTAATTCATGTCTCTAAGGAAGAAAGAGCTTACAGTCTTAAAGCATCACATATTGTGGAGACTTTTTTAAAAGTAAAAAGCAATGACTGTGTGTGTGTATACAGCCAAGAAAACACCTCTGCTGATTTCCCCAGCGTTCACAATGAGGGAGTACAGTACGGAGGTTCTTGAGCTCTTGCTAACCTGTGTTGGAAGTCTTCAAAGGCTGATATCAACTCAGGCCTACAGACAGAAGTCCACTGTTCGTGTGATGATGTGCCCACCTTAATTAGTGATATGGTGCACCTCCACTGAATTTCACAGCTTTACTAGGATAATACGGATGGAACCAGTTTCTCTATGGGTTTCTCTGTTCCCCTAATTACAGCCACTGCCAAGTAAACTTCGTTTAAGAAGCAGTGTTTGGACTTTGTTGTTTTCTGTTTTGGGAAGTGACCAGTAGTAGCTCTCTGAAAGCAGCCTGTATAGTCTCGAGAAAGGAAAGCAGGGGGATATTATCAGCATGGCTCCTGATGGGATGAAGTAAAAATGATGGAGCCAGACTCTTCTGAGTGGTATCCACTCATAGGATGGGAGTCACAAGGCAAATGCTGAAATACTGGCAATTCTGTTTAAACATAAGAAAGAGCTTTTTATTGTGAAAGATTTCCCAGAGAAGCTGTGGAGCCTTCATTGCTAGAGATATTTAAAACCTGGACATGACCATGGGCAGCTGGCTCTAGCTCATCCTACTTTGAGGAGGACTTTGGACTGGATGACTTCCAAAGGTCACTTCCAAACCACAGCTATTCAGTGGTTCTGTGATTTAAGAATCTAATCCATATTGAAAGGCAATGAAGATAACTGTCCTAGACTTTGAAATGGCTTTTGAAAGTGAGACTCAGGCTCCTCCATCACTTACAGTGCTGAGTGGAGGAATAATGTAATCCCTTGAAAAAACTGTGCAAGTTGTGAACACCTTTCTCAATCTTGCACAGAAATGTTTAGCTCTAGTGCTTGATATGAAGCACTTGGAACTTTTTAGCATAGTTTTAAATCCCTGCAATGCTTCCATCCATACAAGTAATTATGTAACGCTTAAAAATAGCCTTAATTTGTTTTAAACTTTTGAATTTTGAAATAGCAAAGATGAAGTCACAAGGTAACAGTTCCTTTTACTTCCATGGTCATTAAATACAGAACTGATGAAGAGTTCATTGCTTCAAAGGTTAGTTTCCTAAAAATGAAAAGGAACCAAGTAATGTTTGCTGTGCCAAGGCTCATTTCTTCTGCCTACGAGGGACAATAAGCATGCCATTTGAAAGGTCATTGGTTCTTTTGTATGCTAATAAACAATTAGTGTGGCTGGGGGGGGGGGGGGGGGGGGAGAGGAGGACATGTGCATCAACTTCTTTAAAATGTATTTCTGAGCAAATTAACAATTCGTGACAAGTTAAGAATACTGAAGCTAATATCTCCTGGATGATTTCTCAGCCATCATTTCGTTCTGTGTGAAAATAGTGCTGTTTAATCAGCTCTGGCTAACAATTATTTTTCTCCTCGACGAGCACCTTCTGCAACTTCAGTTCACCCCTGAGATTATTATTTTTTTTATTGTAACATTTTATAGGCGATAAGGAAAAAGAATATTTAGAAAAAGAAAATAACTAACTGACTTTTCCTCCCAGGCAGTTGTGATGGTGTTTGCATATGAGATACGTGTGCATTGAATCTAAATTTGATGCTATTCGAGCCATTTCATTGCAGAGGTAGCAGTGAAATTTCATGCATTCTGATGATTACCATCCCTCCCTCTATCCCCTCTTCTTTCCTTGCCCCTCCATTCCCCACACTCTGGTCAGCTGTCAGCAAAGGGCAATAACTGTGATTGTGGATGGAAGTACCTAACTTGCTGAATGCCAAATACTGCAGATTAAATAGTACACACAAAAGACTTGCTCTTCCTCTTTCTGAATTGCTCAGGAACATCTGCAGGCTAGTAATCAATTTTTTATTATTATTATTTTTTTTTTAACAAATCATTGGAAAATACGATTTAGACTTCCTGGAATGACTTTCACCTGTCCTCTTTTTCGACTTTGCTTTCATATGAACTTTCCTTGCCATTTTTTTGGATGCCAAGTGCTGTTCTCTTGCAAAGTTTCCATAATGCAGTAACACTGAGACAGGGTTTTTTTTTCATACAGCATCAAAGCTGCTGCTGCATGAACATGTGTGGTAAGTTGGGTGGTTGGGAACATGGAGGAGTAAAAGCAGGTAGGGTCCAAGCATGCTTTCTCTCTGCAGTCCTGTTTCTTATTAGGCATATATTGGTGTTGGAGGGAGACTGGAAACTCATGTTGATCTGCAGTAGTTGACATTGTCCCTGCTGTGTCCCCAGTGTGCTGCAGAGTCCATTCTTTTCAGTTTGCAAGTCTTAAGAGCATTATCCAGCACAGCCTTTCAGTCAGCCTCAGGAAACATGCAGCTCTGAACATGGGGAAAAATGGTATGTATGCCATGCATGCTGGATGTGTAGTCAGCTTTGTATATTCTAATGCCAAATGGAGGAACAAGCTGTGCATGTATCAGAGCTGGACAGAATGGAATGAATTCTGCTGTAATTGAGAAATCTCAGACAAATGAAACGTTAGCGAACTCACCTGGTGAAGTGGTAGAGCAGAAAACTTGTAAATATTCAGATGAATGTGTTCAGGATGCATGTTGTATCGTAGCAGAAATAGGAAGTCAGGACCAAGTGCTCAGCAGTAGCTTTGTTAGGAGTGCAGCAGTTAACTGAGGTCAAGGAGATGACTATTGCCAGTCAAACATGATATCTCCTGCAATTACTACCACTACACATAATGCTTGAGATGAACATTGGAAATAATGGTCATTATCTTTTGAATAGTCTCATATCTCCTTCCTTGTAGGGCTCCTTTAGTTTACAGAAATCTTCAGGTCTATGAGTTATTAAATAATCTGCACCTTTTTTTAATTTTATTGTTTTGTGACAAGTCTATTCAGAGCACCAAAGCAGCAGCTAAAATGTCTTCATCTGCTTCTGTTACACTGAAGCCTTCAGTTTGCAAGTTTATGTCAGTAGTGTCGGGTAAAACTTCTCTTGTTTTTCTTTATTTTTAATTACCTTTTTTTATAGTTTTCAGCACACAAAGCAATCAGGCTATACAAAAGCATGTTAGTGAGCAGAGATATGTTTCTCCATAAACAATAAAAAGCGGCACATTTCTTAGGCAAAGTTTGCAACACTCACGCTTGCATATGATGTGAAAGTTTTACGTTGCACTTTGGATATGATTGATGGCTTATGAGCCACCAAGAGTTAACGGACTGGGAGAAGAATGGAAGAGTCTCTTATTAAATAGTGTTGTGTGGGTTAAGTTGGTAGATATGACAGGCAAGTAGTACAAGGACATTATTCCAAGTACTGCAGTAACTTTCCTAAACCCTCATGTCAAAATCTGAATTTAAGTTTCATTCATAAATAGGCTGTAAAAGATTACTGTTAGGTTGGACTTGATGTTCTTGATGGTCCTTTCCAATCTGAGCAATTCTATGAATATAAAAGTGAACAGGCCATTGATTTTCCTTTCTATCAACTTCTTTGAAGCTTGCTAAAAGTTTTCACACAAAGATAGAGCGTTTTCATACTTGTAAAGCTGGGGGGCATGGGAAGGCTGAGGTAAACGTACAGATGACTACTTTCCATCCCCTGACCAGTGTGTTGATTCAGGGACTGAACTGCAAATCTTTGTTCAACTTGACTCAGACGGCTTGGCTTCTGTGTTCAATCTAGTTAATACATGCTTATTAGCTATCTTAATACATCTTTATTTATAGGTTTGAAGACTAGAAGAGACCATTCAATCATTTTGTCTGACCTCTCTACAAAAGTAGGTCATGGAATTGCTGTATTAATGTCAATTGATTGCTGTAACTGAGGGATCGAATCAGTGAAGACAGTGCTTAGAGCAGTGGGTTATACTCACATCTAATAACTTTTCTAGATGGACTGCTACTGATGCTGCCACTGTGCTATCATAATCTGTTTATCATTGATAAGCTCATCCTAAAGCCTCTTTCTTATGAATAATCATTCTTAAAGTGAATTTGGACATGGTCAGAGGTGGCCTTTAATTCTGAACGCTGTATGTGCATCCTAGGTAGTCTAGGCTTTATTTCTTTTGTTATCCCCAAATCCAACCGAAATCAGCAAATCCACCTTCATAGTCGAAAAGACTGGCAAGAGATACTTAGTGCTGTAAAATCACTGCAAAGTGAACTGAAAATGTAGAAATAGAGCTGGAAAATTGAGGGAATTTTCATCCTGAGATTATGAATTTTAATTTCTCCCTCAAATAAAGATGGCTAAGGAACATTTTCGAATTTTTTATGACAGAAGCATTTTGCTGTGTGTTGGTAATTTTCTGTGTTTTAGATCTTGAAACATTTGTTGGATGCAACTTTTGAATTAACTGAAAACAAATTGATTAATTCTTTCTAGGCAGGTTAAAAACTTTTCCCTTGGCTACAATCAGCACATAAAAGTGTGTCTACACTGCTCTCTTATATTTTCCCAGCATTTTTAATACCAGTGAAGTCAAGAGAGCATGTGAACGTGGTGCTGGGTAGTGTGTCCCAGCTTGACATCCAAGGGAGCGAGCATTTTCAGTATTGAGAAGTCAGTTTCAACTCAGTGCTTGCTTTAATTCTGCATTTCTTTGCTGAGAAGGACAAGAGTATCTTAAATTGGTGAGATATTTTGACAATTTTCTATATATATCAGCATGTCAGCTGGGGAATTGCCCAGAACTGTGGCATCTGATGTAGGATATCCAAGATCTCTTCCTGACATCCTTTCTGACCCACATTTGAACTGATGAGCTGGGCTGTAAAGTGCTCTCTAGTAATGACCAACATCCACATTATCCAGAAATTAAAACTGAAAGACAGCTACTGGGTGCTTACTCACAAGTCTTTTTTTAATGGGGTTTTGCCTCCCAATCACGTGTGTCTGTACAATGTAGTTAGAAACCAAATGCTGTGGAAAATTTACAGTACCCCCCTGAGCTCCACTGAGCAGAGAGCACTTCTCAATTCCAGAGTGAGCTGCAAAGCTGAAACCGGGCAAAGAATTCATTATTTTAATGATAATAATTTACACTTGCGCGGGGGCTTTCATCCAAGAAAATATCATGTTAGAATTTTCCCTTCATGGTCTCTTGAAGACAGGGTAATTTCACCTTGATAAGTATTGATATTATATTTTTCTTTGCTGTTTTGGAAGGCAAAAAAAAAAAAAAAAAAAGAGGATGATTGTGGTTTGTACAGCTCAGTGTTTATTTTAACAATATTTTGCATTTGTGTCATATTTTTCATCTTAAAATCTGAATGTGGTTTTGAAACACTAGTCTGAACACCTGTCAATACCCCTATTATGTAAAATTCCTCCACTGCTGCATACATGAGGAAACTGAGGTAGTAATCTCTGGGTACACTGTTTCTTCCCTTGAACTAAATGGAGGCAATAACGTGGTGTGCATCTCTGGAAGCAGGGTCCCATTATCACGATCAAAGCCAGTGCTCCAACTTGGTGTTGTCCTCAGATACCCCTCTCTGCTTAAGTGGTTTGCTGAAGGCAGGTGGTAGTTCGAATGTTCTGTTGAACTGGGGGCAAGTCTATGGCAAAACTGGTGTGCAGCCCTTAGGGCTGGATCCAGCACACCTGAAAATTAGCAGAGATTTTTTTTTCCCCCCTCGCAATTTCAGTCAACTTCTTAATATCTTCTGCAATGTGCAGTATCTTGCTTTTCTTCCCATACATGGTAAATAGAGCTGATGTTGCTTCATTTGATGTGTAATATATTCCGCATACAAAAGCCCTGTTTTCTTTCAGCTATTGTCTTTTTTGGAGGCTCTGCATAAATATACAAAAGCCTATTTCTAATTTTATCCTTTTTTTTTTTTCTTCTGCAATTCTCTATGCACTATTTACTTTTTTAAGAAACGAAATTGCATTTTTTCTCCCCCAAAAGCTGTAGGGAACCTTTAGTTTAAGCATGTGCAAGCAGCATAAGGCAGACCAATAACACAAAGTCAAAGCCATTTCATAGAAAGTGTTTCATAAATGCTAATTGAGCTAAATGAGCTTAGAAAGCGTTTTACAGAGAAAATATCCAAAATACAGGATGGATTGTAAGATACATTTCTTTTATAATATATTACTGCAGTGTTATGCTGCTGGATTTATGTATCAATTTTAACTACTAGTCTTGATTATGTCATAAAGATTTCATAGATTATTCTTGTTTTTTTTTTCTTTTTTTTTCTCTCTGCCAGTAATCCACTTTATTAATATTAACTGGTGGTGGAGAGTGACAAATTTTGATCAAGCTTAAACTTCTAATGAATTCCAATTAATGGACGGAGACATTATTATGTCTCAGTCATTCTCATAATTATTTCACTACTTTGCAAAGACACTTTGCTTCTGCAAAAATTAGAAAACACACCAAAGTCATCACTGAAGATAAAACTGTGAGAATGATCATTTCATCAGTTGGCAAAGGAAGAAATAATATTTTTGTTACTTATTTGACTTTGTATCATATAAATGCACTTAAAACTCCAAAACATTAATTTGGGACTACCTATAGGAATTAATGCAGCACAGTAACATTTAATGGGTTGGGTTAATGAATTTATTACTGCTACGTCCATCAAAACAGGGAACAGTTTTTGTTCATGTGTATTCACATGTGTAACAGAGGTCATAGAGCTTCAAGAGAATACTTCTTTATTAAAAAACATGGCTAGCATTCAGCAGTGTGATGCTGCCCAGCCAGCAAACCAGCATTGAGTAGATGACCGTGGACCGTCCCTCATGCAATGGGATTGGCTACCATGACCAGAACTACAAATATTCCACATTTTCCAAAGTTTTTCCGAAGCATGTATCACTCAGGAAATCCCCCTTTTCTACCTTTGGTCCTCCTTGGGAGAACCATTTTTCCATCTGAATATATCAACCGCTGTCCAGGAAGATGGCTGATTGCCACCTTCCAATTTTGCTGCCAACTGAACTGGGAGGAGAGCCTTAAGAGTTCAAGGATTGTGTTGTATGTTTTTGTCAGCAAGCAGCATCTGTCAGAGAAAGCAGTCTGTTGAATTCCATTCCCTAGTATCTTAATCTAGAGACTGAGGTTCGAGAGGGGCTTAGAATAAATATGTGGACATAATGTTAGCCAAAGCTCTTCATTGCTTGTAAGATAAGTTTATTTCTCCCTATCCCCACTTCTTTCCTTGCTTTCTTTCCACCAGTGCCCTTATTAATGAACTGTGAAAGCTGACATTTCCAATAAGGAACAATTAAATCTGAAACTAAATTAAATGAAGTCATTCATTTACAAAATAATAGCTAACTAGCATGAGGATGGTGAAAAATGATTGCAAGTCATGGGGAAGAAAAAAGGAGTAAATTAAGTCTGACTACATTAATGTTCTTTAAATACTTCTGCTGCTCAGAAAATTAAATGGAAAACATCTTATTAGCTATCTTACATGTAAGGTAATAATGTGTGTATTCAGCATGACAAGTGCTACAGGATAGAAGTTCTTCACAGAAGTCACTGTAAGTAAGGTACTTGAATTCTTAACTTTTGGCACTCGTATTTATTGCGAAGTGCAACAGCAGGTCTAGAGCAAGGAGCTTTCTTTGTAACTGCTCTTGCATTGAGCTTTATCACACTGGTGAAAAGCAGCATTGATGGCCAGTATATTTCAGTAAGGCCCACTGACTTTTCCATTTGGGTAACGGGGTAATAGGCGTAATCTTTGGAAGTTTGGATTGAATGTAGCAGCGTGGCTGCATTTCTCAGTCCCTGTCTAAGGAGTTTTCTGGATCCATTTCCATTTCCATAGTGTGGAAAATGCTTGCAGAATAGGGACAGCATCAAGAACTCATCCTAAGAGGCTGATTTAAGAAATATGTCAACAATACTCCAATCACTTGGCATTTTCAGCTTCTGCATAGGGACAGGATTTGCTTGAAATGTCAGTAGTTCAAGGCTTTAATGCGTCTGCATCATTTTTAGAGTTCTGATGGTCTTACATGGGTGTGGAATTTTGTTCTTGTATGAGTCACTTCAGGCAAGGAGATAAATTCTTGGGAGCTGGTATTCCAGAGCTGACACCATGTTATTCCATGTAAAATCCATCCAGTCCCACCTGTTGGCTCTTGCAGGTGGATGTTTCAGGCTGTCCATCCAACATATACCCAGCGTGCTGACTGCTTTCCAACCAAACCCAACCCAGGGATGCAGATGTTTGCAGGAGCATAATGGGAAGGAACACACACAGCTTGATTGTAAGGGAATGGTGATTTACTGTCAACCAGTTCTAGCTTAAGGTTTGCCACACTACTTCATGCATTTTTATTTAAAAATGCTTTCTGAATTAATCTGTGAATCTCTGACGGCCCAAGTTAATTTTGCAATCAGTTATTCTTCTGGGGATTTGTAGTATTCATGGCTTTGCCATGAGAACTGGAATTCTGTTTGAATTAATGGAAAAAAACCCTAACCTTTGTGCACGCATGCTCCAAAACTCACGTAGATGGTTATGGTTGATTTTTTTGGCCGAGTCTGAGGAATATTTGAACAGAAGATTTGGACCCAGGTTTAAAAAAATATTGATTTACTCATTTATACTTGAAGCTCTTTCGTTTTGTAAAACAAACAACCTGAATAAACATGTCAGAGAAGATTAAAACCTCATTAAAAAGTGTAAACAGAGTGCAAAGGAAAAAAAAAAAAGAAAAGGAAAAAAGCTTGGCTGAATTGAATAATGGTAATAATAAAATCACGAAACAATATCGCTAGTTAAAAGTCCTGTTAAAGCGAATGTACCGTTGAGATGGGAAGCAGAGCTGCTGTTATCTAACACTCAGGCTGGAGATTTCTTTTCAATAATTTGATAACATTTTAATGAATAAATTAATAACATTATCCAGGAAATGGAGTCCATAGATAAAGTCAATTCCTCGCCAGTTCCCAAATCTAATCAGAGAAGTTATGTTCGGGGATGGTCAGCAATGATGCATGTGTTCAGCAATATTTTTCCCTTCCCACCTAGAAGGAGACACAACTGCTGAGGCTACCACTATGGCACTGCATGCATAAGAGGTTTACTCCACACTCTTAATGCAAATTACAGCTTTAAGGCTGGCAATTACGCATTTTTATTTTACTGAGGTGAGCAGGATTGTTGCATATTTTCCTTAAAAATGCTAAAGAAAACACTCTGTCTTCTTTTTAAGTGACATGCTTTTAAAGACAGATTCACAGAGAAGGAGAAATATTACTTTTAGTAGAAGAAGCACGTAGATTTCAAGAAAAAATGATGGAGTTGTGTTAATGTATTGCAGATGCATGAGATCTATTTTCAAGATTTTTAAGATTTAAATAGGTAAGAGGTGTGTGGATGGGTAAGAGGGGAAAAGAAGTAGAGGAAAGAAGTCCGTGAAGGACAGAGCAAAAGAAGTGCAGAGATGCAGCATTTCTATAGCAAATGTCAGGAACAAGAGAAATATATTTTTGAATTTAAGGTAAAATTTAATATAAAAGGAGCACTGGAATCTTAAAGCAAGTAGCTTGTGATGACACCCTTGTTTTCACTTTGACAGAAGGCTGCAACAGTAAATACTGTAATTGTCTGTCTGGCCTTTCTGTTGAGATCAAGAATAGGAATTTTTAATAATAAGACCTTTATTCAAGGCTCTGGAGATACCTGAGTTAGTGATGGATGAACTTGCATGTCTTCAAAGCAAACTTCTGTGGAAGCAAGTGTACAAGCTTGAGTGCCAGAAAGAGTATAGCTGTTAATAGTTCCCTTGAGCTAGTTAGCCCCAATTTTTACTGGTATCTTATGGAGCACTGGGTGATGCAGACAATCTCTTGGTGCCACAACATCATTTACAACATTTCAACAGCCCACCTGACATCTGGAGAAAAATCCTCTGTATCTCTTCATAACAACGGGATGTAATCCTCATCCTCTCCAAAATATTTGAGAGATTGTTGCTCTTTGTTCAGTATTGTCCACGTGCTGTCAGATTACTTCCCATCTTCCCCCTTCACCATGTCTCTCGTGTCTCCATACTTTACAGACTGAGCCTAGGTATTCCACCAGCATTGTTAGTGACACAACTGTACAGAAAAACTAATTTTGACCTGGAATGGTGCAGCAAGGAACCTACATGGTGTGGGAACATCACTGTGGACGAAGTCCCGGTGACTACAGTCCCTGAGCTGACATTTTATGTGGTTTATGCTTCATCGGTGTTTTTCCTTGTGCAATTCTCTGTTTCCCAAGGTGAAGTGCTAGATACAGAACATTGCTTCAGCCAATGTTAAAATTGATTTAAAATTTCTGCCTGTTTCGAGGAAGTTATTTGAGTCTGCATTTAATTTCAGTGCTTGAGAAAGACACACAGAGCCTGTTTAAAGCCAGAACACCTCACAAGGGTATGGGGACCTGTCATTTACATTTCATTTGAAGCCCAGGGAGGTCTTCTGCAGAATTTGCCCAGGATTATGAAGACAAATGAAACCATGCTTAGGTGTTCCTCTTCCCAAACCGCATCTACTTGATCACGCATCCCAGACATCTTACAAACACTGCTCACAGTTCTCCTGCCAAAGCAGCCCAGCTCAAAAAGCAGTCATATAACGCCATGTATTCAGGAATATGTTATTCCAGAACATACAGTATTGTAGACCGTCATGGATTTGGACCTCAGAGCTCAGCCAATTCCAGTTCCCCTGCCTTGGGCTGCTTACCCCAGGCTTCCCAGGGCCCCATCCATGGCCTTGGGCATGTCCAGGGATGGGGCACCCACAGCTCTAGGCAGCAGTGCCAACACCTTACCGCCCTCTGAATAAAGAGTTTCTTCCTGATGTCTAACCTAATTTTCCTCGCTTCTTCTTAAAAGCCATCCCCTCTTGTCCCATCACTATCAGACCATGTAAAAAGTTGGTCCTCCTCCTGCGTATAAGCTCGGTTTGCTTTTTGCTTCTTCTATTATGTTCAGTGTGAAAGGAAAGTCTCTCTCTTTTCAAGCCAGAACTGTACTTTCCTGATCATACATATTGAGTATGGACAAGTAACGTACCTCAGACTCATACATGTGTTTATAAATGTACAATATTTTCCAGTTCTTGTTAAGTACGTTAAATGTTAAAATGCTGCTGTTACACTTGTGCTCTGTAGACACCAGAAGTTCTCTAGGGAGAGCGAGAGAAAAAGACGCATAATTTGTTCTTCAGTCCTTTTTTATTTTTTTGTATGTGTGCTGTTTTCACTAATGACAGCAATAGATTCACCTTGATCTGCTTAACAGTGTTCTTTTCCTGTTCATAAGTCAGTATATTTAAGTTTATTTCAGGAGGTACAGAACGCAAGCTGCTCAGATTGGATTAGCAAGATGTCTCGCATACGATCCTGCCAATGAATCAGTGTTTGAATGATTTTCAGTCTCTTGTAGCTCACATTTGATTAAAATGATGACCCTGTGCTTAATGCATTTAAGCAGAAGCCCAAAGTCCTGCCTGCACTGGGAAAGGCATTGCAGAATGGAAAGTTCACATTTTTCCCTCTGGGGCTGACTGGGTAAGTGCAACCGTTTGTGATGTGGAGTGGCTCATTTTCACACAGCCCCTTTGCAGCAAAATAACGGCAGCTCTTTTCAGTCCTACTGCAGTTTGTGCCCCCCTGGGGCTTTTGTTGCCCTTCTGTTAAATGTTTGTGTAACTGGAAATCCTGGTCAGTATTATCAGTTTCTTATGACTCTTACCAAGTGCTTTTTATTTTAAAGACTATAGTTGTGTGGTTGTGAGAAAGTTTATTTTCATTTTACAGTGTGTCTTTAGTCCTAGCAGCTGCCAAGGTAGGCTCAAACTCTTAATCGAGGTTGCTTCCTGGAACAGAAGGCAAAGCAATAACACGTTAGTAGTAGGAACTAGCATGAAGCTAAAGTTCAGGATATAGCATTGATGGGTAAATGAGTGGCATAGGAGGTACTGTAGCACAAACTGATTTAGAAGGTATCATTCCTTGTATTGCATTCACTCCATATAAAGTAGAAGCATAACACTGAATGGGAAGAATCATCCCCTATATTGAAAACATAATGTTGTAAAATAGGCAAAAAAATGGGGCAAAAAACATTCTGGGCTTTCCTAAAGAATCACAAGGACTGTTAAGGAAAGGATTGGACCAGTTATACATTATAGAATCCTGGAATTTTTAGGACTGGAAGAGATGCCTACGAGTCCAACCTCGCCCCATCCTCACCATACCCACTAAACTGTATTCCTCATTGTCACACATGCCCTTTTCTTGAAAACCTCCAAGGACGGTGACGCCACCACCTCCCTGGGCAGCCTGTACCAATACCTCAGATGTTGAATGTGTGTTCAAGTTACTCAAGTTACGGAATATTCCAGTTTATAGTGACCTTATTCAGTGGTGGTAATAGAAACCCTACTAGTAATTATTTACTGATATGATATATTTTCTAAGCTCACCATTGCAGTCTAGAGAGGAAAGATGGTTTTAAGTAAGAAAGGAAGCAGAGCAGAAACGTTAAGTCATGGCTTGAAGCAGTGATTGAGCACCTGGTGGGAAGGCAGGGCCAACCCAGGGGAGTTCAGGTACATGCAATGAACCTGAATGACCAGAAGGGGTGGAGCCAAGATGCACCCCTTCCAGACCTCATTTAAGGGTTTGCAGTGGAGGCAATGGTATCTTATTGGAGATCCCTGTACACCTGAGGTCTTCTGAAGGTAAGCAACGTTTTCCTTTATATTCCTTTTTGCAAATGTTGGTTGAATGGGCTTTCAGACTTCCTAGTCTGGGTTGATACAAATGCTGAGTAGTCAAAGCTGAGTTTTACTTTTTTTTTTTAACTAAACAAAGCTGTGTTTTGTCATTGTGAGGCTGGAAATCATGGTTGCAATTGAGATTGTGCTGAGTGGGCCATGCAATGACACTTCCGTTTGAGTTTTTTCTTAGTATTAAAAGGAATACAAAGTGCAGAACAATGCATTTAACTATTTTACAGACTTCTGTTACACATGGAATAAAAAGTGATATCTTCCCGAAAGTTTTTGTTACTGCTTTTTTTTTTTTTAGTATTCCTTTTCAGGTTTTTTGTTAATCAAATGCTGATGATTACTGCTACAAAGAGCAATGCTTCAGTAATTTGTTTAAGTCTTGAACAGTGTTGCCTATTGTTGAAACTGCATTCTGTCTAGTAGTCTTGATAGAGAATCCTTATGGGTTGAAAACTGAATCTGTGGGTCCATCGAAAATAGCTTTTTGGAGTTCACATGTAGTGTGTTTTGTACAAGTTAGATATGGTCAGTGAAAACCTAATTACTGGCTTAGAAAAGATGTTGATAGTAATGCAGCATCTGAACGAAAATAATTAGCATGTTTGCCTTGCTACTTAAGTTATTTATTCCCTAATCGGCTGCCCTGGAACCTCCTTTTCCCACAGATGCATGTGCTTACCTGAGGTTTCCAGGTATTAGTATTAGCAGCATTAATATTGTTGTTAATTAAGCTTGACAGCTCATGAACTAGATACTGGAAGTATGGAATTGAGAGATGGAAAAATACTGCGGAAATAAATACAAGTGAATGTTGTTGGCTACTTGAGTCTGTGAACTTGTATTCATGTCAACTTCTCATTTGTTTTGTATTGTCTTAGGCAGAGAAAATGTGATTACATAATCCATATTTAAGAGTCTGATTTCTTTTTGAAAGAGAGAAGTAATGGAAGGAGTCAGAAAATAGGTATGAAATGCCAAACAATCCATGTCTTGAGACAGGTTTTGATGAGAGTCCATGCAGTGTTGTTGGGATTACTATGCGTAGACTTGGTGATGTGAAAGTCTAGTTGCATGGGCCTTTGTTTTTGTTCTGTTAACAGCAGTTTTGAAACATAGTAGAGGAAGACAAAACTCCTTTGCAGGAGTTTGAAAGTTTAGGTTTGATGCATGTATTCATTTCTTAATAGTAACACTGGGCTCTGTTGCAAGGACAAGTATTGCTTGCATAAAGTATTCTGCTTTCTCTATTAAGTATTTCAGAACAACCATAAACTTTCATCAGTCACTTTAATAGACAGATTCCTTCAGTTCTTTTTGTTTCTGAATAATTAAATCTTTCCATCTTCATTAAAAAAAATAATAATAACAAAAACAACCAACACCTGAAACTCAAAAGCTGTGAATGTTTTTACAGTGTTCCATCCCTTGGCAATTGCTTTTCCTCAGAATTTGTCTCAAGAAAAAATTGCTCTGACTACTCTCCTTAAGTTTTATGGTCCTTGCAAGCATTCACCTTCCCCAGCGGTCCTTCTCCTTCTCTCTTTCACGCTTAAATCCAGTGTGATAAGAGTGCTCTTACTTTCGTATTGGGTTTTGATCTTTGCCTTCTTTTCTGTGAGAAGAATTCCTAGCAGGAATATTTGAAGTTATGAGGATCCTGCATTGTATCCAAGAGGTTGGCAAGGACTCAGGCCCATCTGTTTGGGTTTTAGAAGTCTAAGTAATTCTCTAGTCTTGCAAGCAAATTTACGAGTGTTGTTCTTTGGGCCTGTGGAGTATTCCTACTGATTGCACTGAAGAGCCAATATTGACTCTAAAAAAAAAAAGCCAAAAAAAAAGCCAAACAACCCAGTGTCTTGGTGTGTGGTTTACTGGTTGAGAGGTGTTGTCGTTGCCTCATAATTCCAATGTTCCTCCTATCGGATGAATTCTCTTTTGGTTTTCTGCTGTATTCTCTGGTACAGCTCTTGGATGATGTAAGTGAATTTCTGGTCCTTCAGTAATGCTGAACACAATGCTGAATTCAGGTTCACTATAGCATTGCCTGCAATCAGAAAGCTGATAGTGACACACTTGCATGCAGTTAGCATTGATCGCATTATTCTAGCTAGTCTAAGCATGAACATTTGTGTTAATTTACTTTCCTTTTTCTACGTAGAGACCTGTAGATCTTGTTTTCTCTAAGGATTTTTTTAAAAAAGCAACCTGTGGAGGCTTAATAAAGGTTAAGATTTAATAGCATTTGGAGTGACTTATTTGATTTGGATCTATCTCAGACTGAAGCGTGGTCAGCCTTAGGCTGGCAGAAAGATGCAGTTCTGTGTGATCAGTCATGTGGATGAGAGGGATTTTTTTCTTCCTTCCCAAACATATTTAAAGAAAGTACAAGGGTTTTAATGCTGACTCTGTAATCCGCTCTTCCCTTTTATAAATGTAGAGGGAAGAAAACTGTTGCTATAATACAATCATAACTTTGGTTTTGAGGTAAATAAGTAACATTGGCATAGTATTCAACCCAGTGACTCAGTTCTTCAGCAAGTAAGTGTCTACTCTTAATTGTATGCCTGGTAGCTATGAGAGATTCTGGCTGCAAAAACATCTACTTGCATCTTACTCTCAACAGGTCATGGCACTAAACCAACCTTTCAAAAGTAATTAGGGATCTCTTCCTTTCAAGGAAGGAACGTGGAGTTGTTTTGCTCTGTCCCTGCCTGCTTATGCTGTAGTGGACTGCTTGAAGTCTCATCACATGTTTTGTGAACACAAATAACCTTTGTGTAACACCTAGCTTTTTTTGGTATAGAATTATATTAAATATTCAGTGGTGGGGACTTTGCTTGTTTGGTGGTTGTTGATCAGGAGAACAGATTCAGGAAGGAGCGTTAAGCAATGTTTCTTGAAGATCTGGATTCCCTCTTTCCCCCTACATTCCTTTTGGAGTTCTATATGTTGAACATTATTCTTGTGTCTACAAGCCTGAAGTAGAATCTTGATCCTGTTCAAGTTGATGAGATTTTTGTCATTGGCTGAATAAAAGCTAGGATGTAATGTCTTGTGATTATCAGAGCACCAGACTCGATTCCTATTGAGAGAAGCGTGTATTTATCCCTGCTGGTTCCATTGTCAGCGACCTTCCTTCCTGCCCTCAAAGTCCCATCATCCACCAAAAATAAGTACCTAAATACATTAGTTGAGGGAAGTTGGGAAATAAGTGCATCCTCTAGCGGATCTCAAAGTGTTTCTTTCCTTATCAGACCCGTAATGATAGTGCAGCGATGGCAGCTTAATGATAGCAGCCCCAATGACGCCATTCAATGCCAAAGAGGTGAAGATTGCACATTTTATTTTGGAAAATAATTATGCAGCTAATTACAGCACTTGACTTTCGTCCTTCCCTTCCCCATGTTCATGGGGAAGCTGGTTTGCTCAGCTTGCAAAAGACTGCGTCAGTTATTCTAAAGGTCAAAAGACTCTTGTATTATGATTTGTAATTGCTGGTAATGGTGAATAAAGTAAATACAGCACGATTTTGGATCATTTAACACACTGCTGAACTTCTATATTACTGGTTCTATTCCATTGTGTGACTATGAGCACATACTTAACTGAGTAGCTGTATGAGGGAGAATAAACTAGAAATTAAGATCTGAATTCTTGTGGAAATTCTTATGAGGAATCTTGAATACAATTTCAGAATATAGTGATCAGACCTAATAATATGGAACAATCTGTTTTAGGAGGCTTTTTAAAAAATATCCGAGTGTCTACTGAAGACATAAGTGTATTTCAGCTGAAAGCAACTGCAGTGCCATTTCAGAAGTACTGTAGTGGAAAAATCTTAGTAGATTTTGACCCCGTATGGCTTTGAGACCTCAGCTGGCTTGCAGTGAGAGTATGCTCGTATTTACATATGCAAGCTCTAATACATGTTTTATAAAGCTTTCTTTTTCTTACCCTCCACCAAAAACAGCTATAGAGATGGACCTCCCCACCCCCCCTTACTTACACCATTATTCTTGGAGAACTCTGGGTGCCAAATACCATTTCCATCCTTTATCCTTTGGTCAACTGTTCAGTCCCAGGTTGTATAATTGTTCTGCCTTCAGACTGCAGCATGTTCTCTCCCAGTTTAGGTCGGCTGTAAGTCTTGATTCAGTCTGATTCATTTCAATTTGCATAATCTCTTCAGCCCTCTGTATTTCATTTAGACACCAAAGATTTAGTTTCGTTACAGCCGTGTGTCATTTATCATTTACTTGTCTTCTTTCAGAGTTTGATTTAATCCCCTTGGTTTACTTTTAAGAGACAGATCTCTTATCCGCATGGTGCTCTATTCTGCTGTGATTTTGAAGCTCTTGTATATTCTATCTGGATCTTCCTTATTGTGATATTTATTCCATACCTGGAGATAAAGCTCCTCATCTACGATTTAAAAAATAAGTAAATAAAAAAAAATTGAACAAGTGGCCAAAAATATACATGGGGATATTTGTGTTCTGAGGATGTTTTCTTTCCAGTGCTTTTTCTTACAGTTGCCAAGCCACTGTTTCCTTATAGGTAGTCAATGTGAAGTTGTTGATTGGAATCCAGGATTGCATCGAACCTTGTTACTGGATAACTATGTGAGTGGAGGTATGTCAGTTTTCAGTTTCCTCTTGTCTCTTATATTTCTCTTTTTTTTTTCTTTTTGTTGAAGATCTTTTTGAATACAGCTTGCAGCAGCTGTATGCTGTAATTTAGCGTACAGCAGAGTTGTATCCAGCTATGTGATAATGCCAAAGTCCTTCAACAAGAGGTAAATTTTAACATTTGCACACAGTATTTTTCTCTGAGTGAATCCTTCTGATTATTTTTGTTTTCCCTATTCTGACCTGGCAAATAAATTCTTACTCAAAATTCTCTTTGTAATGGGTACGGTACTGATTTGTAGAGCTTCTGTAGTAATGAGGTTTTATTTATACTTCTAATTTTGCTGTAAAATACAGGGCACGAAGGGCAGTATTAGAGTAATGTTCTTCTGTAATTAGTGGATTTTCTGCACAATTTCTGACTTAAATAGTTTTCTATACCTTATCTCCACATCTTGAGGCCATGATTGATGAGATGAGACTGAAATGTGAGTGCTCCCACTTGTGATACTGCCTGATGCTCAGTGTGAAGGAAAAGCAATGAGAGGGGAGAACATTTACAGAACAGTGTGAGATCTTAATACATCTTCTGAAACAGTGGTTCGGAAACTTCAGCAGGCAGAGGTGGCATCTCAGCAATTGCGGAGTTATTTTATCACACAGTCAATGCTGTGAATGAATCTGTCCTTTAGGAGTTCTTCCAATCTCTCTTTAAATCTGCGTAGCTCAAATATTTGCAAGGCTGCATTAAAAATCATTTGTTTTATGGTTTCAGAGTATTCTGTGGTCTTTGGAGGTTCATGTTCTTTGGGATGCCCAAGATCAATCTGGAAGGGGCTTTGAGCACCTACTGAGCTGCAGATGTATGTCCCTGTTCATTGCTGGAGAGTTGGACTAGATGGCCTTTAAGGGTCCCTTCCAACTCAAATGATTTTATGATTCTATATTGTAAATTCTTTGCAGTTATGAGGACTGAAATTCTCCCATTTTCCATTTCCTATGCAAAGAACTCTGGAGCTTAGGCAATAGAGGAACAAGGGGTTGGTAATGCTAGAGTAAGAAAACGAACTCTTTTAGCATTCTTATGAAATTCTGTTGTAAGTCATAGCAACAACCATCCCTACCATATTCTTAAACAGCTAGTAGAACGCCTCTCCTATTTGTGGTGGATCAATCTGATGCCTTTGCTCTCATTTACATATGCATAGTAAAGATCTGTATTCTCCAACAGTAATTTATTGGAGGAAAAGAAGCCTGGCTGACTTTGCATGGGGATTTGAGGATAGTATATTGAAGTCTTCCCAAAAGAAAAAGGCTTCTACAGTGTGGAAGGAAGTGAGCCATTCTCTATGTCTGTAAGACATTAGACCAAGAAGTATTGTGTCCAAACTGCCCTACAGGAGGGTTGGTACAGAGGTTGGGAGCAGCTCTGCATCTTTAAGACTGGCTGGAACATACTGTGATTATACACAGGCATGATGGATGTAACAATAATCGTTATTTTCTTCAATGTTTTTAACAAGAAAAGAATCAGTAGCCTATAAAGTCAATCTCCTTAAGATCAATAGTCAAGGAGACAAGTTTATAACATTTTGTTGCTAATAATTTAGCATTTCCTAGTGTACATCCAGCCTGGATGCTTTCCATTTTGAATTGCCAAAGCAACTTGTTCTTGCAGGATGTCATAGGCTGGTGAGCATTTAGAGGTGTGAACATCTCAAAAGCAGACTCTTGCTTTGTCACTGTCAGAGTACGCATGTCCTCTGTACAAAGCTGACAGTGTAGTTACAATTTCTTAAGGATAATTGGAACAACATGCTTAGTCTGCCAGGTACTAGCCTGATTTATCCTTGACAGTGTTTTTCTGTTTCTACTGCAAACAGATGAGTTTAGCTCCTTGATATGGGTGGCTGGAGCAATTCTGTAGACAAGAGAATGCTGCTATCTCTAGTGTTGTTTGATAGCTTATTATTATTTTTTTTTTCAAGCTACCTCATGTCAATGGGTTGGGATACAGGTTGAAGGCTGTCGGTAACAGTTTACCCAATTCATAGTGCCATAATGGCACTTGGGTGTTGCTGAATGTAGCTGGGGGGAAGAGTTCTGTTCAGGCACTGAGCAACGGTAGTGACACCTCTAGGTGAATTGTTTCTGTATGAAGAATCACAACATAAGCAAGGTGCTATTTGTAGGCCTGAAGTTGGCGATCTAGGTACAGCCAAGGCAAAACTCCTGTAGTGCAGTGGTGGGATGCTGGTGGCATTTCAGTGTTTACTTTGAGTATATGCACCTGACCCAAATAACTAGGTAAATGCTGGCAAAACTGTGAAAAAGCTCAAGTCATCCCCTTAGTGGAGAAAGAATACAAAGTCCATTTATTTCTGAATACTGTTTGCTTTTTCAGAATCTGGTTCTGTTATGATCACAGTGGCATGTAGCTGTTGTGCTGGTCCTTTGCTGAGGCTGAATTTCAGAACAAGTAACTACAAAGAAAACGTGCGTGTCGGAACACTCCAGAAACCTTTTCCCTGATTGTTTTGTGCAGCCGCAATGGGAGTTTTTTAAGCCTTTTTAAGTTTATCTGGTTGCAGCAGGAGGAAGATGAATATGGGGTAGTGTTGAAAAGATCATTTCATTCTTCCATGTGAACTTATGTTAAAGCATCTCGCTTAAGAGAATAAATGATGTGTCATAACCTGAACCCATACAGAATGTGGATAGAATGCTAATGATCTTTTTGCCTTGTTTTTCAGTTGTGTTGCATGAACTCAAAGCACTGATGAGCTCTCTGACTCTACGATAAAAATGAAATGTTACGCTGCAAAGCCTCACTCCCAGAGATAACCTTCTTAACTGGCCTCCTGCTTTACCTGTAACTGAGTCATAGATGTGGATGAAGTGGTTGAACTCATCCATTTCATGTTTGTCACTGTGTCTATGCTTACTACTGCCCTGGAAGTGATGTATTTCTTCAAGCTGTGCCTGCAGGAATTAACCTTGGAAATAATTTGTAACACGTGATCGTGTTTTTGGCAGGTCTGACAAAAGGCAAAGCAGTTTTGTGTGCTTTTCCACAGCAATTAGAACCATATCTTCGTTACAAATTAAAAAAAAATGAGTTAAAGTGGCAGAAATTCTGTAATGTGCAAATAAAATAAAAGCTTCCCATTTTGCTCTGAAGCACGGCACTTCACGTGTTAAAGCAACTATTAACAACTTCATTCAAGCTCTTGGGCATGGCAGTTTGTCTAGGTCAAACTTTATTTTTTAATTTAACTCCCCATCATCTGCTGAAAGTCTGCGATGGTATTCTATCTAGGTTCTGTTTAATATGCACCAGAATTATTGTATTTGATATATATCAATTTTAAATCTGTTTCAACACAACCTTGAATGCCTTTCTGGCTGTATATCACTTCATCAGTCTAGCTTAACTAGAGCTGCTTTTTCATTTTTTATTACCCCCATAAAATCTAGGAATGGAACACTTCGATTTTTCTAGCAGTAATTTTTATTACTTTTAGCCTTTTTTTAAAGTACTTGTCAGTGAGATACAGTACTCTGTACAGAGTATATTTTTCAGCTATGCATTATATTTTTATTTCAATTTACTTTAGACAGAATGTATAGCATACATCTAAATAATACCTACAGTAGTTCAAACAAGTGTATTATGAACGTAATTAGAATGGATATAAACTTGGTTCATCCACCAAGATTCAGATGCCTGCCTCTGCTCATAGTCCCTTATAAGTAAGGCTTGAAAAGATAACTCATGTTGTAGTTTTAATGTTGCACATAAAATCATATTGCAACACAGAGGGGGTGAGGGGGGGGGAATTAATTTATAGCAATTTTTATGTTTTTATTTTAATTTTTAAGTTTTGCTAGATTGTTCCCTGGAGTGTGTTGGTGTGCTACTTTTTATTTTTTCCTCTAAGAACATAGAAATTGCCATATTAGATTAGACTAGTGATCCATCTAGCCAGATCGTCCGCCTTCGCACAAATATGTGCCAAGTTCTTTAAGGGAAGACCAACAGTAGGCCTCTATAGCAGCAACTTCCATCAAAAGATCTCTGTGATGGAAAAATCTATTTTAATTCCCATTAATTTACCTTCAAACTGAGCCCCTAAATATTCCATTTCATATCCTTTGGTGTAAAATCAGGCTTTTATTGGTTGATCTCTTCTGTGCTTTGTCTGATCGTAATAGCTTCCAGTATGGAGCGCTGTCTGTCCTTCTGTACATCCTGTGGGGCTAATTATTTAAATAACAACAATAAGAAATTGTAGAATCATAAAATATCTTGTGGTGGGAGGGACCCACTGAGGTCGTTGAGTCCAACCTACGGCTCTGTCCGACTCCTGGTTCTAAATAGCACTAAATGTGTCATTTTGTCAGACTGAAGATTTCTGCCTTTCGTCTGTTGAAATTGTTTGTATTTAGAAGTTAGTGCTCACTTTGCAATGTCCACTTTTTGGCCTCTCCCATGAATAATGCTAAGCAAGAACCTGTGTAGCAAAAGGTGAATATTTCTGGAAGAAAACAAAACCGTGACCAGTTATGTCTAAACAGCAAGTGCCCTCGAGATATCCTCATCTTCTTAATGAATGTGAATATTACATTTTAAATGCTACCTGTAATAATACAATGTGATGGGAGAACAGGAATGTTTCTCTAATTAGAGCTTTTGAATGACATTGGAAAAGGGCTCTGGGTTAAATAACTTTTCTTTGGGCTGAATTAGCATAGGTTTAATGACAGTGATTTTATGCAATTGTGAGATGAGTCGTTTAATGCATCTGGCAGTGAGAGGGATTTTCTTTCACTGACAGTACTGAGTAACCTCCTGTAATCCTTTTCTTTAGCTTTCATGCCCATCCAGACTTCAACTTAATAAAAGACCAAAGAAATCAGGAGTCTGTGGAGCACCTGTGGCTTGAGCAGAGGCAGAATGAGATGCTATCCTAGCATATGTATGGTTCAGAATCATTAAAAAGACTAATAGCTGGTCTGGAAGGCTGAGTTTACATTCCCACCGATAGGGATAATTATGAAGGTCCGCATGCAAATTGTTTGTTTTCTGTTTACTCCATAGAAAATGTGCTGTGATGCATGTCAGGAATAAACAGCTGTTCCTGAAAGTTCACATAGCTGAAGTGGAATGTCCAGCAGCTGTTAAGACAGGTAAAGAACAGACAGCTTCAGTTACATACTGAATTCATGAGATCAGAGTATCAAAATCCTAATTTGTAGATGATGAAGACTCAGTTTCTTGATGACATACAGTGAAGAGAACATTAACCTCAGTGGACTGATACTAGTACTTCTAATCTGAGTAAAAAGTGAGTGGGGTAAGTGTAGGTCTCCAACACTCCAAAACAGGAGTGTTGTGAATGTATTATTGTAGGAGATTTCAAATATACATAATAAAGCTCAAACTCCCCGAAGTTTAAATAAAATACGGTGTTTTATTAAAACATAGGAGAAGAAAGGCTGCTCAGGAGGTGCACTGAAGCTGTTGTTAGCTGCCAGCTCAGAGGATGCACAGAAGACAAGCTTTGATTATCACATCAGACTTCAGATGTTCCTCACTGCTTGTTTAGCCTTATTCTTAAGGATCAAAAGAGCCTGTTCACACAAGGGTTTGTTTATTTACAAGGATTATACTTGTTAAGTGACAGTTTAAAAGGAATTAAGTAGGCCTCCAACATTGATAGTCTTGCATTAAAGGGAGTATTAAATGCTGACCTTGGATTCAGTTGAAGGCCTTCTTTTCCCTTCCCTCCTATCCACTTAGCCTGGAAAAGGGATAGAAGTTTAAATGTGCCAGAGTTGATAGTCGTTATGCAATTACAGGGATGACTGAAACACAGTCCTCAGTGAAAATGAGTATGGATGTTTTAAGGGATGATTGTAGACTACTGTGATCCCTGGGAGATGTGCTCATGGCAGCAGGATGAGAGCTCTTGTGCACGAGGGATTTGCATGAATCTCTTTTGGACTTTGCATTCAGCTCCTGAAAACATTGACAGCTCTTCCATTCACCTGAAAAGAAGTGGAATGGGGAATGACTTTATCAGGAAGCACTTTTAAAATAGTTCTGATGGAAAAAAACTCTCCTGTGGAAACAAGGAAAAAAAGAGTATAATGAGGCAAATGATTGAGGTCACAGTGCAACACAAAATACCGGACTGAGCAGGCCAAGCTGGAGGAGGAATGTTGAACCAGGGGCTTGCTGAGGGGAATAAAGACAGCTGCTGTTAGCTGAGCATCTCTGCAAATGTCCTCTTGACAAGGGCAGCACAGGTCGTCGACAAGCAGCTAAAATGGAAAGTGACTTGTTTAACATAAGTGAAGAGTTAATGTACTATGGATATGTTGGCTAGTCTTATTCTGGTCTGTATTTTGGGCTTGATTTTTGTGGTGAGAGCAGTTCTGCAGGGCACGAGGTTTGAAATTGAAGAATCTCAGGGTATGCTGGTGTTACTTTGGAATGGAAAAGTTGCATAAATTCCAAATCTGCCTTAATTCAATTATGTTATGGTACACTGTGCCCTATCTTTATATAGTAGAATGTATCAGTACAAACAAAAAGGATTCCACAAAACTTTTTTGATGTCAGTTGAAATACTTCATTTCTCTTTTTGTCCGGAGTTTCTTTTTTCCGCTTTCAACATTTCATCCTGATTAGGATGAAAATATGCTTTGACATGACTGTAAAAGAAAATCTTATTTGGCCATTACTTCTGACTGGCTTGGTGTAGTACCTGCTTACTGCAATACAGCTGTGCGAAAAGGTCACATTGGGAACGTCTCGTATGATGAAACAGTATGTGAAGGAGAACTCCTCAGGGGAGCAGATGACATTAATGGGAAATGTAGAATGCTGCATTAATACGTTGAATTTCTTGCGTTGGGGGGTGGGCTGGAGTGATGTTACTCATTTTTTAGTTATGAGGGATTACAAAATATCCCTTAAAGCAAATTCTTGATTATTTGTGGTTTTAGCCTACAAAACAAAGGGGAGAGGAAATGCTTGCTGAAGATGAATAGGAAATTTTCTAAGCTTTAATTGAACAGAAGACAATGGAAGATAAACTCAAAAATTGTGCAAGGAGTATTGTGGTGTGTTGTCATTGTATCACACTTAAAATTAATAGTGTTTATTTGTACTGCTTGAAATACCATTCCATGGAAGTTCCTTACAGTCAGCAGAGGAAATCTCTTTTTGTACTTGACACTGTAGCTACATGAAATATAAAGGAAGGACAGCATCTCCTTGGAACTGAGATCTGTATTTTTCACATGCAAACAATGAAATGATCAGACACAAGCGGGGAGACCTTGGGATGGCCCAAATCTAGTAGTAATTGATTCTCCACCCTGTTCTGGCTTTTACAAGGATGTAACTCTGTTGATAGAGATGACTTTTTCAAAACGTAATGACAGAATTGGATCAGCTCTCTTCTCCATTTGTTCTAGTTTGTTTAATACCTTGTCCTTAACTATCCAAATTCTTACTGTATATTACTGCAAATTATTACTGTATAATACTGCAAATTAGCAAGACATCTTCACTGAAGTCTGAACAGCAGTTCTGAGCTGTACACTGAGTACCAGCCCTGAAGGTTTTTGGGATGTTAAGATGAAATCTCTTGATTCCATCTGGTTATCTTTGCAATATCTGCCAGATTAAGTGTGGAAGGCTAGCTGCCTTTTAATTCTTGTGTACATCTCTAATCTCTGTGAGGAGTTACGTGGGCAGGCATATAAACTGGTTGGAAATTTGGACCATGCAAATCTTCTAGAAGTTAAACACAAGGATATTTGTCTATTATAATATCTTCATCATGATCTTCACAGGAGAAGAAGTGTTTTTTGCAGTTGGCAACTTCAGGTACCGTATGACCTTCTGTTGCTTCTCTGCGATTTCAGCCTTTGTGGGTTGAAATGAAAATAGAATGTGTAGCCTGCAACAAACCTTCCACCCTGGCTAAAAGAGCTCTGTCACTGCACAGTTTCTCATCGAGAACATTGACCATTAGTCACCATCAGTATGTATCTGGAAAGCAGTAAGTTATTCCGTTGACTACGAAGTGTTAGTGCTGAAACTTTTATGCATGAATTCAAACAACAGTTTTTCCTACCTTATTTCTTAAATAAGACAAGTGCTGATTTCATTAAATCTTGGTCTTAGGTGGTGTAACTTTTGCATTCAAACACTTATCCTTAAGAAAAGTTCTTCTATCTCTCTCACTACTAACATACTAACATAATACTAACATAATGCTTTGCTTGGTTTATCCCTTCTGTTTTTCTAATGCATTTTTGCCAAAATGATGTCAGTGTGTGCATTTCTTAAAATTTTTTTTTCACATGCTTTTATTGCAAAGGGACGTCCTTTACTTCTTATTATTACTAGTTTAATGGCAATTTTTTAAAGATAATTTTCATAGATAAGTTTCCCCAGATCATTCTGTCCAGAGTGTAATTGGTAGTGATGTCCCTATTTGGAGCTTTTAAAATACTCAGATAGTCATCACAAGCAATTGGGAATATTGAGAGAGATTTCACTGGTAGTAGAATTCCCGCTTATTTAAATCAAGATTATTGGTCTGATCTAGCAGAAGGATTCTTGGTTCTAATACTAAAAGAAAGGCACTCTAGGGATTAACCATAGAGCTGCTACTTATATGCTGCATCTTGGTGGTTAAGAGATGCAGCTTCTATCACATTGTGATCTTGGCTTCTGCATGGGTTCTCATCTGATATCACCATATGGAACATATAAACAAATGAACCTTCAGCAGCTAGTAACTCTGAGCTTTAAGTTGTCTGCATGCAGATGAATGTGATGTTCAGATAACAGGAGGAGTCCATTGGCTCTGTCATGATAGAGTTGCAAGAAGTCATCTGGGTTGCTCACCTGCTGGGACGAGAATGGTTGTCATGAATGTGACACCTGTATGGAATACTTTTGGAAAGAATATTGAGAAACAAAGTTTTCTGATGTTCTTTTGTTTTGAATTTGATCTTCACATTACAGGAACATGTAGGGCATTTGTACTTACGCTGCATTTTAATATAAATATTTTTAGAGTCACTGTCCTTGGAGATGCTCAAAAAATGTTTAGGTGTTGTACTAAGGGACGTGGTTCAGTGGGGAAATATTGGTGGTAGGTTGATGGTTGGACTGGATGATCTTGAAGGCTTTTTTCAGCATTGGTGGTTCTTTGATTCTATATAATGCAAAGAAGTCATGGGATTCTCCCTCTACAGTGTATTTACTTTCCGAAGCCTTCAGATCTTTGTTCCGGATAACACTGCTAATAATCTCATAGATGATCTGAGTTTCAGGCTATTCTTTCTTCCTCTAACAGGAGTAGTGACTCTCCTATGTCTTGCACTCAAAAGCCGTAGGTCAGCATCTTAATTTACAGAGCGAATGTTAATCTGAAAATACCACTTGTGTGAATAAAACAAGATAAGTGTTCAGGGCCACGTACTAACAAAGCCAGCTATTTTCATTTCTGGTCTAAACTGTCAAGGACTTCAGCCTCTCTACTGAAGAGGGGCAAACCACCTTTCATGTTAAGTTGGTCTCTGAGAAACGTCCCAGTTTCTCTTTGGAACTTCAGCAATTGGTGTCTCAACCAATTGTTTTATTTCAGACACTTGTGATGATGCAGGCTCAGTGTTGTGGGATTAGAAGTGGCAGAACTGAGTCTCTGCAACTCAGACAGTTTGTACTTTTTATGACATGGGGAGTGTGATTGAGTTTTGTCAATGTCAAGTGTGCTGCTCGTTCTTTTCTCAGCTTTCTGGTTGCGCATTATGTAACCTCTGTTTATCAGAATGTTCCTTTTAGCTGTAATGAAGGATGTTATTTGAGATGATAATACCTCTGTATGTCAGAAACTTGAATTTATGTTGAATTTGATGAAGAGCCGTGTCTTCTGTTTCTCTGCCACACTGTTTTTCATGTACTGAATTTATATTCCCACTTTCACCTTATTGGCCTATTGCCCTCATTTGTATTTTTGACAATTTCTTGCAGTTTTTTTTTCTGATGCCTGGTTAAGCTCTTTTGCTTGGGGGCTGCCTTTGTGTATGTGTCCTAATAGCTTCATAAGCAGACCAAGCTTACCTTTAGTTCTGTGGTTTTTAGATGGCCATAGTGATACAGGTAATGAGAAAACAGTTTTTGTGTAAAACATGGTATGCAGCCCCCTAAGTTTATACATTAGACTCTTGTTGTCCTTCTGATAATTAAAGATACGCTGAACTCAATTTTAATCGTAATGATTTTTCTGATGTATCATGAATCCATTCCTGATGCTAGTATTAGCTCTGGCTCAAAACGTTCCTAATGAACTTCTCTGGGACTTTGTCATTCTTGTCTAGTGTTTGGCTAAGCAGAGATGTTATTTTCTAAGCCTTGCTATTATATCAAGGGTTGATCATTTCTGCAGTGCTGCTTCTGTATGAAAATCTCATTATGTATTTCAAAAAGAATGCAAGCAGGATGATTTTCAGGAAGTGTAATTAGGTTTGGAGCTGAATGGTAGCTGTCTTACAACATTTGACCTTTATAATAGGCTGGGCAGAACACATAATGGATGCTTAGGCGTTAATGGTCTTGGAGGACCAAGGAAAGGTGAGCTTTAAATAGGAATCCTACTCAATGATTGCACAAGGGCTGTTTTAACAGAGGCAGATTGATAATGGGGAATCACCGTCTTCTCACCCATCCCTGCAGCTGTATAAAGATTTGTAATAAAAAAGACTATTGAGATCTGCAGTGTGACAGAGGCTGGGTTTTGCCTGAGTGGCTATACGGGGAAATCCAGGTCCTTGAGAACAAGCAGATGAGTTTTCTGGTTAAAATCTCAATTGACATCAAAGAGATTCTGGCCACTCAAGATTTTGGTAGGGAGTAATTACCATCCCAAATCTGTGCCACTTTCTCCCTATCTGCATAGATAGGTGAAGATGAGCGATACTTGGTGATTATTTGTTGTTATTCTGAGCACATTGCTGTATTTAGTTGTTCATACTAAATACACAGTGAAGACTCTCTACAGTGCCCTGAAATGAGGTTGTGGTGAGATAGGGGTCAGCCTCTGCACACAGATAACAGCAATGGGATGAGAGTTAATGGACTTACATTGCATCAGGGGAGTTTAGATATTGGGAAAATATTCTTCTCAGAAAGAGTGATGATGCATTGCAGAGGTTGCCCAAGGAGGTGGTGGGGTCACCATACTTGGAGGTGTTCAAGAACCGTGGAGATATGGCACTGAGGGACATGGTCAGTGTGCATGGTGGGGATGGGCTGGGATTGGACTTGGTGATACTAGAGGTCTTTTCCAACCTTCATGATTCTATGATTATCTGTTCATTGCATCACAAGTTATAGTGTGCTTCAGAGAAAAAAGATTCTTGATCTTTTCCATCCATAATCCTGGATTGACTTTTATTCTGTCTAGTGGGCTTTTCTTTTTTGGAATGTTTTTCATGTTAGGTGTTTTGTACTTCTGGGAACATAGGAATGTGTGCAAACACACTGCTGTTCAGTCATCACGCTTACTGAATTTGTCAGGTGAATGAATTCACCCTTGGTTAGTAGACTTGTCAAGTATCTCATTGAGGGTCATCTCAGCTCCCTTTACAGGGAGCAATTTGCGTCTAGAAAGAGGGTGGTGCAGTGATACGAAGGCAATAATCTTGTTCCTTCTGATACTGGTGACTGGTACTTATAATGGCTATGAGACTGATCTTCCTTGGCTCCCTCCACAGGCAGTGGGGATGCAATTAACTGCATTGAACACTCTGATTGCAAAGGGAAACTGAGGAGATGAGCTTAACAGGGCTAATATTAGTGTTTGCAATTATTCACCCATATCAGCGTGGGTTTTATGTGCAGAAAGGTGATTATAGGGCTCTTCTGCTTCGTACAGAGCTATTATGTGTAGCTTCTCTGTAGTATGAAACTGAATGCCAAGGTTATCGCATGCAAAAGCTGTATGCCAAGTAGTACTATGTAGGTACTTGTAAACTAAATGGGTTGGTATTCCTTTCTGTTGCCTTCCCTGCTGGAGCAAGTGTCCAATATCACTTATTGAAACCTCTCTGGAATATTAAGAGGCAGCAACAATCGGAGGCTTTCAGCACACCTCTAGCATAGGGGAAGTACCAGCGCTTGGAGGCGTATCGTATTCTGTGTGACGGGGCGACTACTTGACATGTATTTTATTTTAAAAATGTCACTAGCTGAAAATTAATCAGACCTGTAATGCGTGTTTGAATTCATTTATAGTGCTGTTGGAAGCAATATCTCAAGAGCCTTAGACAGATGTGTGAATGCTGTAAGCAGGCAGTGTTCTCAGTGGATTAGAAAATGCTTCAAACTCCTTTTCCCCTCCCCCCAAAGTCCTTTCTACCTTTGCCTGCCTGACATTTTAGTACAAACTGAAGGTTTTAATATAGGGGAAGGAAAAAACAACATGGCCAAACTCGTGTCTTCTGTTACCCTTGGGACCTTGTCTAGCTTAGCTACTGTTGGAGTTTTCTAGTGCATTCTGCTCATGACCTCTGCCTATTTGTGTAGCCTGTGTGACCTCCTGTTGCAGCTCTCCCTTAAGTAGATACAGAGTGTAATTGAGTTTTCTGCCTAGTGAAATTGTGAGATGATCCCATCTGTTAATAGTGCATAATACTAGAAATTACCATTTGTTGAAGCCCTGGAGTTCATACGTGTCTGAACTGTAAGTACAGCAGCTGAATTGGGCATGATCACGTATAGTGCAAAATTGCAGCAAGCAGCTCGTTTGGATATTGGCCAGTGTCACGAGTCAGTCTGTACATGGATTCCCTGTGCTTTTGGAAGGTGAGGGTGGGGAAACAGCTCCCCTCTTGGGGGACTGTTTTTAAACCATCTAGAAGTCGTGTGTCTGTGTGCTTTAATTTGTAGCCTTGCTTAAATTATCTGGAGTCCTTCAAAAGGGAAAAAAAAAAAAATCAATTTGACTTTGGCAGTTGTCTCTACAATGCCTGCCAATCACCATAGTATCTTGGCTATTTTTAAGTCTCCTGAAATCAGTCTGCATTAAGGCAATAGCTGCGCTTGGATTTAAGCCCGGGATTCTATCAATATAAAATGATTTGTTGCAAGTTTAAAGATGCTTCATCCTTATTCTCTCTCTTTTCATTTACATTTTAAGCTTTCATCAAAATGTGGATCAACAATACTAATAGAGACTTTTTTCCTCTATCCTACTTCATGCTTTCTACAAAGAATATCTAAGACTCTATGTTCTTAGCCTCTCTCATGTAGGGGCCTTTTTCCCTCTGTTCAAAGGAGGAGGATCAGGATGTTCGCTCAAAGGATCTGTTGAAAGTCTCGCCAACCATGTGCCATTAGTATCTGCTTTCTGGTACAAATCTCAGGGATGTGAAGCAAGCGTGTAAGAGAGTGATCAGTAAAAAAAAAGAGGTAATCCTTCATGCAAAAGGTAGCAGAAATAATCATTAAGTTAAAGATTTTGTTCTTCCAGACTTAAGACCCAAGTTTCCAAAATGCTTCTAAGTGTACTGGACCTTTTGTAGTCCTATTGATGCACTGTATGCATCTTCAGGATATCCACCAGTTCCCTGCAATTGGGAATCTTTCTGTGTTCATGTTCTCCATGACGTGGTAGGAAGGGAAATGCTCAGAAGGGAAATAGGTTTTTTTGATATTCAAGTTTTGTGATCGCGAAGCTTGCCATTCATCCATCATCTCAAACCTGAATGCAATCGTTGTGTCCATCCAGTTGGGCTTTGTTGTTCAGTGAGATTTCCCTGAGGGGAGAAGCGTACACACTATCACTGTCCATGCTGCGGAGAATTTCAGTCAATTAAGTATTCTAAATCACTTTGTGAGTGGAAAATGTTGTTAGTCTTGTTTTAATTTAAGCTTGTTTTAATTTAAAAACAACAACAAAAAAATGTTCAATTCTTCAGCTTCTCTTTAGAAGCATTAATTTCCCTGGATGTTTTTCTTTCTTGATTTCAAGGGAGCACAGACCGTCATACAGAAGAAAAAAGGCAGTTGTGTTCTGTGACATAAAGCCAATGGTTCTGTCAATCTCAGTAGTGTAATCTTTATGTGCTATTAGAAAGCATTAGCTCTCTTTTCTCGTGGCTTTCAAAGCAATGTTGTCTGAAGTGTGAACAGAAAAGGGTATTCCATTAAACATGGACCATCCCTTTACAAACAAACCCAAGTATTTTCCTAGTTTCCTGAGTAAAAATGATGATTTAGCAGAAGTATTCCATGTGAATGCGTGTTATTCAAAGCAAATCTTTGTCTTTAACGGCCTTCCTACCTCTGGTTGGTAGCAGCCAGCTTCTCTGCCTGAATTGCCTCTCCTCATCTCTTCACACAGCTTACCTGGGAGTGTGTAAAGAGCTCACCCAAGTTATGCTAACTCTGTGTTTCTTGCATAGTTTTTGCCAGCAGCAAAACTGCAAAACTTAGATGTGTTTTCAAGAACTAATTGCTCGTGCATCATGGTTTTATAGTCAGCAGCAGAATTGAAGTAACTTAGCTGTGGTCAGCTGTGGATAAGAAAAAGGCTCATTCCGGAGTTAAGTGAGCCCCAGCTGGGCTGGTGGCTGCTCTTCTTTGGGGAATGTTCCACCCTGGGCACATGCACTGTTGTGCTGGAGTGCAGAGTGAATTGTCCCATCACTTGAGCCCAGTTGTCATCTTAGAAGAAACTGAAGTCTTGGAGTGAAATATAGAGTGAGCAAATTGACAGTGTGGATCAGAGATGTTCATCCTTCTTGCTTGTCTGGGCTGTACTGAGTGAAGAGGAATTGTCTATTGGGGCTCCTATATGTAGGTCGCAGCAAAAGTAATGCCTTCTATTTATTTCCATGAAAACTACAACTGATACAAAGGGCATAACAAGAGTATTCGCTAGAGCAAGTTCCCTATCACTATTTTTGAGAAACACTATTTTTCAGTGTAGTCACCAATCACTAAGGAACATCAGTTGGTTCGTTCTTTTTTTTTTTTTTTTTTATGGAGGAATTCAAGACCTTCACTTCATACACGCTTCCATGTCAGGCATCCTTCTGTCAGACTGCCCCTCTTCTGCAGTAATAAAATGTAAGGGGATATTGATGGGAGAGTTCAACCTCTACTGCCATATCAACAACATCCGCACCTGGCACTGGGAGACAACAGCATAAAAGAGGAGGCATTACTTTTGGAACAGTCTTCATAAGGTATATAATTGATGCGTATAAGTAGTAAGACTTATTTAAATCTTCAGTATTACTTATTAAAACAACATAAGTTCTTTGAGGGGTCACAGGAGGAACCTTCTCCAATTAAAGGCTATGTTATTTTTTCCCCTGACATTTTTCAAGACACGATCATCAAATACTTTATGAACAAAATGAAAGCTGAACTTTAAAACAAATAAAGCCTGTTACTTTGTGTGTGGCAGAAAAAAAAAAAAAAACACAAATTGAACAATGTTTTTTTCCTTAAGCTGCAGCTTTGCGCATCACTTGTTGTAGCCAAGTTTGATTTCTTTTTAATATGTAATTTACAGAACTGTTTGATATTCTCTGTGGGTGGAGGAGATGTTTTTTAAATGCCTTAAAAAAACCAGTGGGGAATAAAAAAAAAAAAAAGCAGCGTTCTGGTCTGTCCTGTCAAAATATATGTACGAGGTATTAAATATGTTGAAATGCTTGTTTATTTTTGAGCTTTATTTGGTATTCTTTTTCGCCTTTAAGCATGCTGTAGTGTTAACACCTCTGGGGACAAAAAGATAGCTCTTATTTATTTGGAGTTACAGAAGTTAACGAGATGTTTCATTTGCATCATATCAATATGTGTTGGGTGCAAGCTCTTTCAAGTGGTATCACTCTTTTCACTTGTGGCTTCCTTTTTTGAGCTTCTTCAGTTTATCAGCTCTATAAGGTAAACCTTCCTGGAGACTTTCCATCAAACCCATTTGTTGATGAGGAAGGGAAGATCGTTCCTAATACTCTGAAACTGGAACCGTAAATTTTGAAGTGAACTTCCAGTGCCCTCATTTAATAGATAAGCAATTTTTTTTTTTTTTTTTTTTTCTGACCTGTGCAGCTGAGGTGGGACAAGTTGGGAAGGTGTGTGCTGCCAATGGGGAGATTGGCACCGTTCAGGGGAAGTGTTCCTGCTTTGCCCCTTGTGCTTTTTGTGTGCATGTGATGGAGAGAGATGTTATAACTCCATGGTTTGAGTATGGATGAGTAATTAACTGGTTTACTAAGACACTTCTGCTGCTTGGTCAGTTCTGGAACTGCATATAGTGTAGTTCTGGGTTCTCCTTCTGTGTTCTATTCTGTGAAGCTCCCACAGCAGGTGCTGAATTGCAGCTTGGATCTGTTATTTAACAGTGTATTTTTGAGCTCTGTAGGTGCTGAATATGATGTGCTGTGTGCCTCCGCTATCCTGTAAATTATTCCTCTGGATCCTCAGTACCACAGTGTGATAAAATACTCAGCCTGAAAGTCTGAGGCTTGCTTCAAAACCAAGGCATTTCTCTGGGATTCATAGAATCACCAAGGTTGGAAAAGACCTTCAGGACCATCTAGTGCAATCATTGTCCTATCACTAAACCATGTTCCACACAACGTCTAAAGGTTCCTTGAACACCTCCAGGGTCAGTGACCCCTACCTGGGGATGGAGATTCAGTCCATTACTTCAAGCTTAATGTAGAATGCTCTTAAAAGAGGCAGTGCCAAGGAGGTTTGCTTGGTATATTCTGAACTGTCTGCAATACAGTAATTTCATACAGAACTGCAACGTCTTGTTTGTGTTGTACTGCAAAGCAGGTTGAGGAATTTTGACTTCCATCAGCATCAGTGCTATTTCAGAACATGGTTGACATGGAGTAACTACTGTGGAATGCTTGATAGGTTAGAAATAAAGACTGTGTTGTTGTTGAAAGCTCCCTGAAAGTGGCTGCTTAGAAAACAGCACTCCTGTTCCATTCTCATCTGACTTTTAAAAACAGCCTTGGATTAATAAGATGCCATGAGAAGGGGGAGGAAAAGCAGGTACTCACCAATTGCTGCCATAAAAATAACCATAAGAATCAGTGCAATCATAAAAATGTCCAATTATGATGTTGTGCTGCAGAACTAATAAAAAAAGATATAAACAGAATATAACCTTGAAATGAAATAAATACACCCAAATGTCAGGCCTTAGCATAAGAAGCAGCAGTCACTTGGGCTTTGCTCCAGACAATTAACTGGTGGGTTCTAATTGCTGGGAGTGTATGCGAGGACCAAATCTCCAAATCCAGCTGTTCTTCTAGCTGTGCAGTGTTAATGCTGACAAGCAGTGAGTGTACCTTCATTTATCATTACCTTATTTACTAACAGTATAGATTTTTATATGTTTTGGGCTGTCTTATGTCAGGGCAGCTTAACTGCAATCAGAAAGACAGCTTGGATTCAAGGGCTTTCCTTTGTCTGTTGCATCTCCTGGTAATGCTTCGTGTTAGAGAGCTGTTGCTAAAACTGGCACGTGATGCTGTCAACTTGTGCATGTTAGTAGAGCAGCCCCCACTTGTTATTGGGTGCTGTTAGCTGTAAGACTGCTGGAGTCTGCCAGTCTCCAGAGCAAGAAGTGCTGCTGGTGTTTGTTCACCACCCAACATCCAGTTTTAGCATTTGCATGGTATAAAACAAATAGTATTAAGAAAAAAAAAAAACAACTTTTTTTTTGTCAGTAGAGCCATTACTGTAAAAATACCCGAAAACCCTGATCTTGATGTTCTGATTTCATTCTGAGATGGGTTTCGATTCAGTGAGCAGTCAAAGCAAACTGAGCCTGGAGAGGTTTTCACCACCTCTCTAACTGCATTGTTGTTCCTTTACGAGCAATATTCATTTTTTCCTTTCCTAAACATGGATATTGAGAGCAAGTTTGATTTTCAACTATAAGAACGAAGTTTAGACTGTAGTTCTCTCTAGACTTTGATATAACTTTTCTCCAAAATCAAACAATTAGTTTTTAACTATTCCTACAATAGGTTTCTTAAGATGCATTAGATAAGTCTCTGATTATGGCAAGCAGATGCTTTATGTTAACATCTCAATACCATCATGTCACCTGGTTAGAAGATAAACTACCTGCTGAAGGTGAATGCAGTTTTTAACGATCACTTTGGTACTTAGTTTTTCTATAATTACAGAATCTATTTGTTTTATATGACGTTCTGCTCACCAGCTAGGAGCACAGGGCTCTTCCCACATACAAATGGGATACATACAAATTAGCAGCCAATAGCCGAAGGTCTCTCTGTGAATTAGACACGGGGAAAAAATTTGGGAGATACAGTATGTAGGATAGGTGATCCCTAAAAATGGTTACAAGGAAATAGCATATCAGGACAGTATTTGGGTATCTTGTTTCTGAAGGTTTGATTTGTCGGTGGAATATGCTTGTTTTTTTATGTGGCAGATGCTTTCCATATTGGGCCATAAACTTTGAGTGAGTGAGCCAAACCAAGATGCAATTCTTATGGAAAGCATCATGAGGTCTTTTTAAAGAGCATCATCATTTTGGATAGGGAGGGATTTGTTTGTTTTTTTTCCAGTTACACTTGAAAGACTTCTGAAACTGAAGAAAAGCTGTACAAACACTACTCAATGTCTGCCTCGTAAAATCTTTGGTTCCATACCCTTTTCAATACAAGCAGAGATATGAGTTGTGCCTTTTCCATTGGCTGACCTCTGTGTCATTGCTGCTACCAACCAAGTGTTGGGCTGAGTCTAAGATGCAAACTCTGTGTTGACAGACCTTGGTAATAAGAATTACTTAAGTGAGCTTCTGGACTGCAGACTGTTCCTTTCTGTATTATTATTCAAATGAATCTGAGACAGGGAAATATAAGTAAAATACCTGGGCAAGACGAATGAAGTTGAATCGGGACAGTGAGATTGAAAAGATGGAAAGCAGTAGGGAATTTGTTACGTAGGCTTTAGGTTCATTTGAATTTTGGATGTGTGCTTAGAAGGTCACAGAATTGCAGAATCACAGAATTGCAGGGGTTGGAAGGGACCTCCAGAGATCGAGTCCAACTCCCATGTGTGAATGGGAAGGACAAAAAAAAAAAAAAAAAAGGACCTGGAAGATGAGAATGTTGTAATGCAGAGGAGAAATTTTTTAAGGACAATTGAATCCAAATGTCTGCCATTGCTTTTTGTTTGCTCTTATTCTGTCTGGAATTACAGCTCCCATAACCCATTTCTACTCCTGTTAAGATTTATCAGCACTAAGGTAGAAGATCATGAATTCCTCGGGATAGGGAGAAACTAAGATGAAATAAAATAGAAGAGGAGCAAGATTACAAATCTCAAAAGCTATTTTATTTAATGCATGGAGTTATTTTATTCTGTTCTTGGAGATATCTTTAATTACCTAACTCTTGATGACCACAGGGCACGTATGAAACCCTCAAACTTAACTCTCTTCTGAGTACGTTATAACTAACTTCAGTAGTTTTGTCATTATGTGTTTTGCTGACTATTCTGCTTTTTTTTTATGCATTCACATCTTACTGCTTTTTTCAGGTAAGATTATAGGCTTTACTATTAACTAGTAACTTGGTTACTTCATCAACAGTATATATTTAAATATGTTTATATTTTACTCAGATGTATTGCATATGCTGATTGACACACTGTGTGCTTCCAGAACTGCATTTTGATCATCTCAGAGGTTTTCTGTGGAAAAGAAGTCCTGATGTATTGCTAGTTAAGCTGACAAATCGTCTGCTGCTCGTGTGATTTAAAGCTGCAATTGTGCAACTTGAAAGATGAGAAGTTTTGTGCAGCACTGGTCAAGGTACACCAGGGCTTAAAGAGAGGCTGCGTGTGTAAAGGTCTGAAGTCTTTTTGTGGCTTTACTGCAGTTAGCTTTGAGGTGAAAATACTGGCTCACTTGTACTTTTTCTCTTATTATATTATCATGTTATCACTGCTTCTTCAATTAATGGCTCTGCTTTGCAAAATCTGCCATTTTATGTGATTTCGCAGTGCTTTCCATGACAGAGTGATATGGGCTCCACTGCAATAAAAATATTTAATAGCAGTGTTAAAAGGATAGTGCAAAGGTGAGCAGAAGAGTAAATACTTCAGAAAATCCAAGTGGAAAGGTCAGGAGGAAGATGGAAGGAATGGTACCACTAGTTAAAAATATTCTATCTAATTATAAACATTAAATGTTGTCTACGTTGCCTGCTGCAGTCGCATCAGCCAAAATCCTGTTTTTTCCTAAATAAACTGCATGCTGCAAATGACAGCTCAGGTTTTGATGAGCTTCCAGCTCAGCTTTTTCTTTCTCAGCTTTTTATGTAATGTAAACCCAATGTGTATTGATAAAGCTGCTCCTCTTTGTATGTTTACAATACTAATAGCAGACATCTTTTTCTTTGAAGATAACAACTCACAGATCCCATTCTTGTTGACCAGCACCAATGGGTATCTGTGGTGTTGCCATGTGGTCCCCATGTTTAGGCACTGAGATGGAGATGTTCTAGAACAGCTAAGCCATCTGCGTATAATGTAAATTTCTAAGTCATTTCTATATAAATGGATGGATGTTAGAAACTGTCAGTTTTTTTAAACCTTGGGAAAAGTCATCCTGACAAATCTTTGCTTTCTGATTGTCTTTTGGGGCTTGTTTTTTGTTCTCACCTGACAGAAGCTGAAATAGCTGCTGTTGGGGGTTAATTTTTCTGGTCAAGAAGTTATCCCCTAAAATACAGTTTCAGAGAAAAGAAAATATTCATAAACTTAAGGCATGCTCATAGAGTTTCCAGTGAATGCAGCAAACTTTGGGTTTTGGTAAGATGAATATGCATGCATAGCTCTTTAGCAAAGGAGGTATAAAATGAAGAGGGAGTGTCCTGGGGGGGTGGGAGGGGGAAGGTTAAGGAGGAAATAAGTGTTTTGTGACTTTTTTGTTTTATTTTGTTGTTTGTTTTTTCCCTCCCTACATTTTTTTTTTTTCCCATTCTGAGTTTTTTATTCTAGCCATGAGAAGTTGTTTCCACAAAAGAATTTGGGAAGTACTTGGTAGTTTTGTGCCAAAGTTTTAAGTCCATTGTGAGGCTCAATGTGATCTCTTCTATTTGATATGAGGCTAATATTTTTCTGTTCTTCCATTTTGTAAGGAGGGTAATAGATCCTCCAGCCACTCCTGGCGTACCCACAGTTCTTTCCATTAGCATTGGTGAGGTGATAGCCTTGAGAATTCAGCGAAGCAAGAAAATTAGAGTGGAACAAGTTAAAAATTACAGGTCTTGATTTTTATCTGCCCAAAAGATCTCGTTTAATTCACATCCAATTATATGTCATTTCCAGAGCATGAGACTGTATTTGTACAAGGAGCAAGCTGAAAGCTTGAAGTATGGACATGTGGAGGTTTTTGTTTCCATCCTTTCCTGAGAGGTGTTGGTGGTCAAATGACAATAAAGATTTTTCTCTTGTAGTGGTTGCAGTCACAATACAACACAGCCACTGCTATTTCTGCTCTCATTCTGCTGCTGAGTAACCGTCAGCCTTATTAGTATTTAAATCAGTTTGCAACTATTTTGGCTTAAATAAGCTTTATTTCTGATCAATGTAATGCCGTGATTTTATGGTTTCTTTAGAGTCATTAGCTTAAAGTAAACGAGCTTATGATGAATACTGCAGATGTGCTAGAAGTTGATTAAATTAGTAATAGAAATGGACAGTGGGCAAACAGGAGGAAAAATGCACAGATGAGCAAATCTGGGATTTCTCAGCCGTGTTCTCAATCTTTGTTAATGGATTCAGTCTGCTGTCAAAAAGATAGAAATATTAAAAGATTTTTTCAAACAGGATTAGCAGAGGGGAAAAGAAGTGATTTTCCCCTCTACTGTAAGAAGTGAGTGAGTGCTCAGTGAGCAATTTCCCGTGTCTTCAGATATAAAATATTTTTCACGTTGATTAGGAGAAAAACCCATGGGAGAAAAATGGAACTCAGAACTTCTTTCCAAAACACACAACCTCACCCTCAACAAAAACAGCTAAAAAAGACCCTTAAGAGTACTTAAAAATTCACGTGACCTATCTTATCTATCAATGAGATTAAATTATGATTTAGAAATGCATAAATTACTTTGCATTACATACTTCAATATCACTCCAAATGGCTTTCTCAAGTTCAAAATAAACTTGGTCATCCATCTGCTATCAAATGCCCGTGTTTCTTGAGAGAACTGAGAACAGCAAAAGCAAATGCCTCTTTATAGCCCATCTCCTCTCAAAAATCAGAAGGCCTATTGCAAAATGTTTGAACTGTAGTCAAATTTCTATTATCCTGTACAGCAATGGCTGAAGACCTTGATGGAGGTCAACAGAGCAGAAAGAGAGAGCATAAGAATGAATTTGTGCTTAGAAGCTCCACTAAGAGGAATGTGTCACCTCCAGGAATATGAAATTATTGTCAGAAAAGGTTTTACAATAAGCAAATGCCTGGCAATTAAATATGATTATGTATTTCTCTACCATATTAGCTTTAAATGATAAAGTGAGGATGTTGGCAAAGATGACAGATGTTACATCATGATCACATTTGTTTGTACCTGCAATACATTGGGATGAATTCTGTTCCATTCTGTCAATATAAATCTAGAAAATCTCTATAAATATAGCAGAGTTGATCAATCCGTTCCATTCTGATAGGAGAGCAGAACTGGAACCACTTTTGTCCCTGCTCTGTCTGCGTTGTAAACAGTTTACCTGAAGAAGCCTTTTCCTTGAAGAGAATTGTTCTGTCTTCTGACTATCTCTATGCTGATAGTCTCCCTATGGTAATCTCCATAAGCAAGGCCATGTGCACATGTACTCTTTATCCTAAAGTAGTTGCTAGAAGTTACCCTAAAAGTGTCAGCTTCTTACCTACCGTATTATTCAGAAGGGACACGGGCTGTAGGAAGTGAGATGAAGTCCAGTAACTCCATCATCCAGCTCATGAGCCTCTATCGAGGAGGGACTGATCACTGAAATCGTGGTGTTGCTTTGAGCAACCTGGTTTAACGTGGGGTGTTCCTACCTACAATGGAGAGGTTGGAAGTAGATAATCTTAAAGATCCCATCCAACCCAAACCATTCTATGATTCTCTGGGGTAGACAACTATAGGCAGAGTCTGAGCTTTACAGAGGCCCCTGAAGTCATTTAATTTGGAACTTAAGTCAGCCTTGAATCTAATTTCAGAGAAAGAAAAGGTGAGGCAGGTCTTAGCATGTGTTACCGTTCCCTGAGAATCCCTTGGATGTCTCCAGGTGTCCCACTTACTGTAGTGGTAGGAGTTAGAGTTATATGCTTATTAAAAGAATAAAGATGTCAGAATCTCTTCTGAAATGATTTACGTGCATTTTCTCTTAATGAAAATGGATTACTTGTATTTTGTGTAGATGGGCAGAAAACTCTTCATACATCAAATTCCACATTGTAAAGGTTTATAAAGTAAGAAAACATAAGTTATTACCTAAACAATAGGCTATACATTACTGATTCTGGAACAGTAATAGAAGAGCATCAATCATTGGTCAGGCTCAGCCCTAAGACTTTCTTCTTTTTCTTTCTTTCTTTCTTTCTTTTTTTTTTTTTTTTTTTGATATATGCCAAGCAAAGCAGCGTCAGGAAAGTGTCTCTAAGTCAAATAGTTGCTTAGCTAAATCTTTACCTTTGTCAGCAGTAGTAGGTCATAAATGGATTTATTCCTCTGTGATTTTAAGATTCATATATACTGAAGGTCCCTGCATGTAATCTGGTTCCAGTTGTTACCGAGACTGCATGCTGTGATCATAATTTGAGTTTCATTAACAGTGAAACTCTGTATTAGACAACTGATAACTGGATTATTACAGCCCAGTTTGGTTTTAGAAGCATTTAGTGATTTTTTTTTTTTTTATAATGGGGGGGAAAAATTAGTTGTTTAGATTGAAATTACGGGTGCACGCTGTATTTATGAAAGAGCTTCTTGTATGTACATGCCCTTATATTTACAAGAGTTTTTTTATGTGAGAGAAGGAACTTTGATCTAATCACAAGAAGTCTGAAGGCATTGTCCATATTTTACATCCTTACTGTCATAGGCAAACCTGAAGACAACATCTTGTTTGCAGAAAAGTTCTGAGATCGTGCTTACGTTTGGTGATGGAGCGAGCGAGAAATAATATCTTGGTCATCTGACAAGGAAAGAACATGACCATGTGCCATAGTTGTTCTTTTCTAGGCTCCTTGTGTGTTGAAGACCTTGTGCTGTGTGTAGTTGAGCAACGAGTGGCGGTTTGAGTTTTCTTTCCTACTCATCTTTTGTCCTTTAGACCCAGGAACTTCATAGAAATATCCACCCAGAGGCTCTTGGAGTTGGCTGAAATCATGCTGAAGGACAAGATACTATATTGTGCGCGTGCTTAATCAGTACTAATGATGTGCTTGGAGTAAAATGGAATTTCAGCAACAGAATTAGTTTAGAACCAATTTCTTAATACTCCTCTGACCCCACCAGTGGGAATCCCAAGGCCAGTTGTAGTTTTAAGCCCCATAGAGTATCTACTTGGTACTGTCAGTGCAGCTTTAGGAAGATGAGACAATTTCTTAACAGACAGTTTTGAAAGTCTCTTGAGTACAGGGGCCACTATACCAATAACATTCAGTTATTTTGAGAAGACGTTTGATCCCTTTTGAAAATTGACTATAAACAGATATAAACAACCAAAACTTATAACAAGGAATCATAAGATTGTGGGTTGGTTTTTTTTGTTGTTTTGTTTTTGTTTTTGTTTTTTTTTGTCTCTGTTAAAAGAACAGTGGGGAAGAAGAGCTTCAGCCTGAGATTTTTCCTCATCATTTAATGGTGGTTGATGGTTTTTGCTTCGGTACCTGCTTATAATAACATTGCAATGGGAGAAATAGGCTCTTAAATATTTGTTGCTATAGGGTTTTTGTAAGAATTAAGCAGGTTGAAATGACTAAGTGCAGAAAATACATGCTAGACATAGGGCCAAACATAAAACAAAATGATTGCAGTGTGTTCCTGCATTGAAAATAAAAATATAGACAGGAATAAAAGTAGCTTTATCTGCTCCTTTTACGAAACTTGCTACCAATCTGGCAAAGTACTAAATTCCCACAACTTTGGTTTTGTGGCTTTGTTCTAGTAAAGTTGAACGCAAAATATTGCTCATTATTCATGTGTTAATTATTTTGAGTGCCTCCATAAGATTTTTATAGTGCAGTATGTAAACATTACCCAAAAAAGATAACCAGAAAGACTGAATTGTAACTGTGAAGTAAGAAACAGTGGATTTAGACTTAAGGAAGGTGTAGCAGAGGGAAAGATAGCAATTCCTGTCATCTTGTGCAACTTAGTTCTAGTTGAATTAGAAATAGTAGAAAAACTGATGTGTGTGTGTGTGTACAGTAACAGAGGAAGGAAACTAATAAAAGTATATCAATGATTCCAAGCTTTCTTTATTCAAAAATCAAATAATTTAATAACTGAGGGAGGTGTTTGCACAAGCTGTTTACACATGGGTTGCTCTGTGTTAGACAGAAAATAATTTTGGCCTAATTCTGAAACATGTTCCTACTGAATACGTTTTTTATCCATTGGAATAACTCAGCTGGTTGATACGAGACTCTTCAGACATAAGCAGTGCTTATGAGATTGTTACACTTAATTAGTTTATAAATCTGTCTCCAGTAGCTGCATATGAAAATTTAATATGCAGCCTTGGAACGACATGGTGCTTTTTTATTTCACTAGGAGACAGTCTACGAGAATAAACCAAAGATGGAAAGCAATAAAGATTAAAAACCTTTAAAAATAGTACAGATGTTCTAGAGTTACTTTCACAGCCGTAACAAGAAAGTGGTGATAATGTTAAGAATGGGGAGGTTCTGAATACCCACCTTGATCAACTTTCCAGTCAACTGTGCTGAAAACCGTTCTCCCTCTTGTGGCCCCAAATACTGGATATTGGATAAAAAGTGCAATTATAGGTGGTGTTGGTTTTGAACTGACAAATTCATCTTTGTTTCTATTAGTGAAGCCTTTTTTTTTTTTTTTTTTTTATGAAGGTTTTCTTCTGCCTTCTCATTTTTGAGCACTTTGCAGGCTGGTGTTTACTTTTAAGCTCCTGTGTTAATGAGTACCACCAGTTTGATGGAGGAAACTGGTAGTTGGTGCTATTTTTTTGTATGTGTGAAAATTAGATACATTTTCACAAGATAGAAGCAGTTCTAAGGACTAGCTATGGACAAGCTTGAGGCTCAGTTCTGTTGTTTTTTTGGGGGGGGGGGTTGGATTTTTTTATTTTAATTATTATTTATTGAACTGAATGCATAAGTAACATAACTGTTGCTATTCCTGGGAAGGAAAGCTCACTGAGTGCCAAGGAGGTCATCACCAGAATATAAATAGAATAATATCCTGTTCATGCAGCTCTGAGTAATACATGCTTCACATCTCACAGGTGATAACAGCTTAAATATTAATTCACCTGAGAGCATTATGTGTTAGAAAAGGTACACAGTTAATTAAGCCTTAGAGGTATGCAGGATTGATCCTTAGTTGCTATAAATTGTCTTAGCTTCATTGACTTCAAAGGAATTATCCTTATTTACACCATGGGAGGATTAAGCCTTTCTATTTTAAGATGGTTTAGATTTGAATATCCTAAGTTAATATGTACAAATTCTTTATTAAAGGAATGATATTAATCAGTCAGTGCAAAATACACTGTGTTTCAAAGAATAGAGATCAAATGGTTCTAAAGTGATAGAAGAGCGACTCAGTTACAAATCACAAAGATTTGTGATGCTTAAATTTCTGTCTTTATCTCCATCCATTCTCCATACAAACCAAATGAATACCCAGTTCAAGTCCATAGTCCAAGACATGGACCAAGTGAGAATAAAGTTGACACCTCTAATTACTGTTGAGAAACAATTGCTTGCTTTCTTTGGTAAAACTGTTGGGAAATTTCAATTTCTTCATTGAGTGTATTTCTTTTTTCTTTTTTTTCCCCAGTACTACAGTGAAAAAAGAGAAACACCTATTTCAGGAAAGCTAATGCTCTCACAAGAATTTGCTCAGCAGCTTCCTGGAATACCTAAGCCCAGCTGTGAATCAAGCCAAGCTAGAACTTGAAGCCTGAAATTAGTCAATGCACAGAGTAACTCACTGAGCACAGTCTGGAGTCTTTTTAAAGATTTTATAGCCAAGGCAAGTGCCTGGAAAATACATTATTCTTGTTAGAACCATTCTCTCTCACATTCTGACCATCAGAAGGTGTCAGATATGGATATTTTTGTGATGATTATTTCCTGAAATGGATGCATTGCTGTGTAAAGCTGCTACTCCAACAAATCAATATTTTTAGATTAAAAAAATATATATTTGTGCTGGGAACTTCGTGCTTAGCTCTGCTTCTGAATCTTAATTGCTAACACTTTGTGAGGCTTTCTCTTGCAGGATTGTGTGTCTGTCTATTAAAGTGGAGCAAAATGAATAGAAAGATTAGAAATTAATGTTTTGATGCCTCTAGGTGCAGATTTTTGTTTTTTGGCTTGTTGCTGTCATGCCTCTAACTTACAGCAGAAGGGAATGCAGTAACTCTGTCACTTTTCCTTCAGCTGTGGTTTGATTGTATCTGTAATCTTCATCCAGCCTCATGCATTTGGTTCTTCTGCGTTACCAATCTGGTAGCCTTCTTTAATAGCATCACCAACTGAGTAGATGTGGGGAGAGCAGTGCTTGCATACCTTGACTTCAGCAAGGTGTCTGGTGCTGTCTCCCACAACATCCTTGTAATGAAGCTTTCAGAGTATGGGATAGATGAGTGGACAGTGAGGTGAATTGAGAAATGGTGGCTGATAGAGTTCAGGGTTGTGATCGGTGGTGTAGAGTCTGGTTGGAGGCTGTAATTAGTGGTGTTCCCCAAGGGGTTGGTGCTGGATCTGGTCTTGTTCAACATCTTCATTAGAGAGCTGGATGAAGGGATAGAATTTACCCTCAGCAACATTGCTGATGGTACAAAGCTCAGAGGAGTTACAGAAGGCTGTGCTGCCATTCATGGAGACTTCCTCAGACTGTGAGTTGGGCAGAAAGGAACCCGCTGAGGTTCAACAACAGCAAGTGTAGAGTCTTGTATGCTGTTATTGCTCCTCAGGTGCATCTATACAAGTATGGACCTGATGCAGAGGAGCTCTTCTGGGTGAGAAGGACCGGCGTGTCCTGGTGGACAGCAGGTTGACTGTGAGCCAGCAGTGTGCCCTGAGGGCTGAGAAGGCCCATGGGACCCTGAGTTACATTATAAAGAGCAAGGTAGGTCCTTGGTGATCCTCCCCCTCTACTCTGCCCTGGTGAGCTCACATTTAGACTACTGTGTCCAGTACTGGGCTCCCTAGTTCAAAAAAGACAAGAATCTCCTAGGAAGAGTCCAGCAGAAGGCTGCAAAGATGATGTGGGGCCTGGAGCATCTTCTTTATAAGGAAAGATTGAGAGACCTGACACTCTTCAGTCTGGAGAAGCGAAGACTGAGAGGGGATCTTATAACTATTTATAAACATCTGAAGTGTGGGAGATGATGGGGATGGACTCTTTCTGGTGGCAAGTAACATTAGAACAAGGGACACTGCACAGGAAATTCTCTAATATACCAGGAAGAACTTCTTCACCATCCAGGTGACAGAGCACTGGAACAGGTTGTCCAGGAAGGTTGTGGAGTCTCCTTTGGAGATATTCAAGATCTGTCTGGGTGCCTACCTGTGTGACCTGCTGCCCTTTAGTGGAGGGTCTGGACTTGATTTCCAGAGGTCTCTTCCAACATCTACAATTCTGTGATCTGTAATTGTACGAATGCATGCGCATGCATCTTACGTATATGTGATATATCCATGTCTAATGATGTATGTAAATCCTAGTTTACATTTCTCTTCTATATTCCTAAAATATATCTTTTTGTGAAGGTGCTTTGTATGAAACCAGTTTTTCATGTCCAAACAATTCCTTTTTGTTTCAAGAAAATGTTTTTTTATGAGCAGGATGCACTGAGGGATTCGGACTATTGATTCTTTCCAAATAGCCTGAGATGCTTGCAGCTTCATCCTTTTTGTTCATTTTTTATGGGTAATGAAAAACAGCTTAATATCATTACGCTCATCAGATAAGGCTTAAAAACCTCACTAAGATTCAAAAGAAAGTCCTAAATAGATTGTGAGGATTAGCAGTATGGATAACTGTCTCAGGAGAGCTGTGTATTTTCCAGACCTCTAAATCCAAACATCCCTCCCGCCCCTCAATGCTTATTTAATACTCTCAGTGAATACTTCTGGGCTATGCTTTGCTGTGTCAAAGAAGAATTTGGTTGCTGGAAGTAGGTTAGGTATTTTTTGTTGTTTTCAACTCCTGTGGATACTACCCATGCACCCTACTAAATAATGTAGCAATAATTCCTCTTGTTTGTCTTTCCTGCTTCCAGAGCATTCGTTACACCATACAGCAAACATAAACAGCTTTTGAAGTGTACAGGCAGCAAGCCATCTGCTAGAAGATGGTGGAGAATTCATTGCTTGAACAGAGGTCTGAGCCAAACGTGCGATGGGCTGGGAGAAAAAAACACATTCTTCACGTACATCCATGTATGTAAGATTTAAGATGCATTGATGCCAAGTCCCAGTCTTCAGCAGGTTCCAAAGCAGTAGGAGTCACCTGTGTTATGCATGTGCAAATGTCAGCACTTAATGAACCATTATGGCCCAACGTTTAGAAAATGGAAAACAGTGTCACAGAGGCATCTCAAACTTTTTTACATTATCATTTGATAGTAATTGTTTTAAATGTCACACATGTCAATATATGTAGTAGCATCATTACACAGTCAATGGGGTGTGTACTATGATAAGGGAAAATTTAGAGTAGGCTTTCGTAGTTCACATTATTAATGGAGCTTAAGAACGAGTGCCAAGCTGTGGAATGAACCTAATTCTTCTCTGGACAAAATCCTCATTTGAACTGTGGAATAGATAATACTGGTGGAACTTCCTCTGTGTGTCTTGGATTTATGCCTCCATCACTTCAAAAAAAGGATGGGAGGCTATTTACTGTCTCCTTTCACAAAATAGACTAACCATTGGTATTCATCTATAGGAAAGCTATCCAAATGCATGATTGCAGAATCATGGCAAATGGAACTATTGGGATGTGAAATCATTCAACCCACTTGCTTGCCCTGAGGCAGCAGTGGTGTGCCTGTGCTATTGCTAAAATGTATTTTCTGTGTTTTTTGAAAACGTCCAGTGATGGAAGGACCCATTTTCCTAGCATCTAGTTCTGGTGCTATTTCAGGGCTAATATCATTGTGATTAAAATTTTTCCTCAATACCTAATTTATATCTTCCTTTAAGCCCATTGCTTACACTAGTCCACCACAGATATAGAGAACAGATTCCCTTTCACCTTGCTTAGATCTTTCACATATTTAAAGGTGACTATCACGTCTCACTACAGTCGGCTTTTCCCTAAATTAATCACCATCATTTCCTTGTTGTTGGGTCTTTCAAATCTTCTCCTCTGCAATCCCTTCTGTTACTGCATCTCTCTACTGCAGTGTGGTACTAAAAACGGAATGCTGTTTCTTTTTTTGTTTAGTGAGATGGTCTTTTAGAGCTCTGATCTGGGTGAATGGAATTTGGTGATAGTTTCTTGGGGCACATGAGGCTAAATACACAAGTTGAGGTTACAAAGCTGCGGATTCTTTTCTAAGACAACATCTTAAAGTGGCCAATGCCGCAGTGAGGCCACTCTGGGGAGAGGAAAGTTTCATTGTAGATGTACCTTCTGAGCTTTGGGTCTTTGCAGGGCTCAAAAGCTCCTTCTCTGCATTGTTTGATAGTAGATTTCAATCCAAATTTGAAAGGCTGCTGCTGACCCTACTATTCTGGCATATCTGGGCTTGCTCTGTCACTGATTCCAAATAGGGAATTTCACTCTGAATGGCATGAATTTCAGCAGGATGTTAGCATTGCAATGAATTGTCCTCTCTTCCAAAGCTTTTGGTCAGCACTGCTGTGAGATAGAGGGAATACAGAGAGGGAAATCAGCAACTAGGGCAACGTGCTGTAAAAATGGAAAAAGTAAGAGAGGGACCAGGAGCACATCCGTCTCTGGGGAGGAATATGTGTTTGAAGACAGTGATGTGTGTATGGTGCATCAGACAGGCTGGCAGTGAAAGTCAGAAACAAACCCACGACCTTGTGAATAAAATGCTGTCTGTAAATTCACTTTCAGTTAAAGAATCAGTGCATTCTTGTCCTAATTCTCCAGTGATGTTTTCTATGTTCTTGACCGCGTGTATTTTCAAAACTACAGATTATAAGTGCAGTTTTCTCTGCTTTGTTTTCAGTACAAATCTGCATGAGTTTGTTTCAGAAGAGTACATGTGGAAGAGTACTTAGGAAAAAAAGACTTCCTTACATTTTCTAGCTAGAAAGATGCACTGCATGTTTAAATATGTTTTCTTCCACTTCTCAACCAGTAGCAGTTGTCTGCTGGTAATAATGAATAGTTTTATCCATACTCCAGATAGAATCGTCGCTGGCAGAAATTAGATGAAAAGTATTCTACGTGCATGGGCTGATCACATAGTCTGAGTTTTGGATATTGTACAGCAATTTGTACATTGGTACAATGAATATCACAGAAGAAAATCACCTGTATGTGAGCAAACCCTTCAGAAAATACAAACACTAGGCTAAATCTATTGGAAAATGTTTTATATGGAGTTACTGTCAAGAAAGTAAGTCTTTGTTTTGAACTTGGGCTTCAGTTAAAAGGAGGCAGGTTCTGATTCCTGCAGGATTTTTGTGTGTCCCCAAAGCACAGTGCATACTATGGAGAGCTGTTCCAAAAGTAATACTTCCTAGTTTTATTATGTTGGCTTGTGACCTCAGAAATGGATGCTGGTGGTATGGCAGTAGTGGTTGAACTTTCTAACCAATATTTCATTATGTTTTGTTGCTGTGTGACCGAAGGACAGTCTGACAGAATGGTGTCTGACATGGGAATGTAGATGAAGCAAAGGTGTGTCACTGAATTTTTCCATGTGGAAAAAATTTTACCCACTGACACTCATTGATGCTTGCTGAGCATTTATGGAGACCAAACAGTGGATGTGAGCACATTGAGGCAGTAACAGCAGTGGGTCATCTCTGCTGGGGCTGGTTTTAAGGAGCACAGCATGCAGCTCTTGGTCATGGCTGGCAAAAATGCACAGCTAACGTTAGTGTTGAAAATCAGTTTTGTAGCTGAAAATGTCCTCTATCAAATAGTGTTGTTGTACATTTTGCGTTGGTTTTATTCTCTAGGGAAATAAATAGGTCTCTCCAAAAGTAATGTCTCCTACATGGAAGCACAGAAGTGTCACCTGCATAGAAACACTTCTGAGCAAAGCAAGATGAATTCAAGGGAGGTAGAGAGCAATGAGCATCCAGCTTATTCCAAACTCCAGCAGATCGAGGAGCTGAACTGAGGACTTCTCATTTCTAAGACTGAAATAGAAAATAACATTTATGGGATAAAATAATAGTTGTGCCTCTGATTAAAGGTCTGTCTGCACATAATTGTGAGTGTGTGGCTGGTAACTCTTGTTCTGTATGTTCACAGGTGGTAGAGTCAGAACAGATCATCTTGATCCTCTGGTTTACAGAATCGCAGTTAAACTAGCTATGGGATTCTCTGAATGAAACATATACAGAAAAATATTATTTCTGATAAATTTGCAAGGCCTGCAAGGTGAAGCCTCAGGTTAATAGCCATGATGAATGGTCAGCTTGACTTCTCCAGTAGTAGGAAACAGTCTGTAAGTGAAGTTAGTTTTCTTTGGAGGTTAGTGTTTTGATGGATATAGGACTTCAGAAGCACCACACAGCCAACACAAATTATCTGAAGAAGTATTAAATAGAAAAAAAAATCCAGAACAGCTATTATTGTCATGGAATGCAGTGAATCATCCAACAGTACTAATTAAAACAAAGAGAGCTTTAATACCACAGATAAATCTGAGAAACAAGGAGCTTTGTAATGATAAAGTGAGAAGCAGTTTTTCTATTTTTGACAGTCCTGTATAGCCTGAGATTTATCAACTTCTGTAGAGTAGTATGGTAGGAATCAAGATAGGAAATATCTAGAAGGAGAAAAAAATCAAACAAAAAAGATTAGATGTGATATGTTTTCTGTACTAAAATGGATGAGAGATGCATTTGCTTTGTGCAACAGTAAAAAAAAAATACTGCATTAATAGTACAGTGTTGTTGTATGCTTGTGGCAAAAGTGATGCCAAGAGGACTCGCATATAAAGAATGTAGTCAAAGCAGTCCAAATTACAAACAGTGTGTGGTGCTTCTTTGTGTCTGGCTCTGCAATTCCTGGCATCTTGAAGGTGTTCAGTGGTTGAGCAGCTCTGATGAACTGTCATGGTGAAAGGGATGTCCCACAGTCAGTGTTCAAGAACTTGAAATGTTTTTCTGAGCTCAGCTGGAGGGAAGTATTGCAGAAATCTCTGCAGGAGCTGAGAACAAGTTCAGGACAAGTTAAAGAAGCTGTGTTACTTTTTCCCTATTTCAGTGTAGGTTCCATGGTTGTGGATGTTCACAACATTTTGACCATTGTTGGAAGGACACTTGGGCACTTGAGCAGGAGAGCTTTTAAGAAAAGCGTTATACATCCTTGTTTGAGCTGTTTCTGTAAGCTTCCTATGGGATGTGTTTGGCTTCAGAGGTTTTTTTTGTTTATTTTGTTTTATAATTTTATTATTTCATTTATTTTTTTAATTTATTTTGACTTTGAGCCTTAAGATTTTGACTTTCCCTTAAGATCTTTTTGCTTCGAGAATGAATAGATTTTAGTGACTGATTGTGAGGGGGGAGAAGCTGTGTTCTGAATGTTCATTGTGCACATACTCAGATACATATGGAATCATAGAATCCTTAGAGATGGAATGGAATTTAAATGGTCATCTAATCTAACTCCCCTGCAATGCACTTGGACATCTACAGCTCCATCAGGCTGCCCAGGTTCTGATCCAGTCTCACCTTAAAAGTCTTCAGGGATGGAGCATCCACCACATCTCTGGGCAACCTGTTCCAGTGCCTCATCACCCTCACTGTAAATGACTTTTTTCTTCTATCCGACCTAAATCTGCTTTCTTTGAGCTTGGAGCCATTAACGTTAACAGCTGTATTTCCATAACAATGCAAAATCTAGGGACAAATCTCAAATTGGAAAATTGAGTTGGCAGATTACGTCAAGAAAACGATAAATGCAGTTGGTATAATATTTTTTTCTGATTGTTTGCATGTCTTGAATATTAAAATTAATTTGTACTTATCCAAAAACGGGATATTCTCTGAATTCCTTTTGCAGTACGTTTAGGGCACGTTGCTAGCTCTTCTCTTTTACAGCGGTTAACACTCAGGGAGGCAGAATTTCTGCTTCTGTATTATCCTTTCTGGCAATCAGTGTTGCTCTCGGGAGGAGCATTTATGTGTATGTGTGCATCTGTGTGTACTTGATAGTCCTTGCGAATCTTCAGCCAGTCCTAATATGAAAATCAATGGATCCCAAGGCAGGTTTGTTTTTAACAATAGAACTGTTCCATCTATAACCTCTGCACAAAATGTCTTGACATGTGAGCAATCTTGTGGCATATGGTGCAGCAGTTACTTGTTATACAGCATTTATAGCAGCAGTGTAATTTTTTTCACTCTGGTTGTTTTAACCTTTATGTTTTTAGTCTATTCTACACAAATTGAAATTCTCAGCAGTGAACTTAAAGCAAAATATTAACAAAGGGACCTTTCTTGTGGTTCATCAGTACATTCTGCAGGCATTGAGGGGACAGCAAATGATCCAAGTTGTTTTCACATCACAAATAGAAGGCTGGAAATATATACGCTTCATAGGAGAAAACCCCAGGATAATTCAGGGACTTCTTGGTAGATTTTAATAGACAGAAACAGCTCTCCCATATTTGAAGAAGAAACACTGTGAGATGCTTTATTCTGTGCTCAGTTTTTGTTGTTGTACTGTAACTTACCCTGGATCTTGTTTATGCCAGTATTTTCAAAAGTTCAGTGGTATCTTAGATAACAAAGTGAAATTGAAGCATAATGGAAGCTGAGTGCCCAGGTCCCCTGGGCACCATTACAACTGCCAGTTTGTGTTGCTAATGATTTGTAATGATTGAACCCTACGGACTTCGAGAACAAATGCACTCAAGGACTCCACTGAGCTTTGGAAAGGGCCTTGAATATACAGTAACTTAAATTTTTATAGCAACATGGATTTCTTTGTTATAACTGAGACCGAAATTTGATTGTTGTATTGAGTACACATAGGGCAATGTGATAGCAATAATAGCTATCACAGAATACTAACACTAAATGTAATTTAGCATAGTCCATAACACAGAAATGTGTTACACTTGCACTTTATGCAAATAACTTTTATTTCCCTTTTTGTTTAGGATTAACCATCTCTACATAATTACTTTACTGCAGAGTAGGCACAGCTGTATTGCTTCGGCCATTGCTTTGTTTTGTTGGCAGATGTTTAAACCTGAATGCAATGCCAAAAGTTCTTAGAATCACAGGGTCATAAAATCATTTGAGTTGAAAGGGACCCTAAAAGGTCATTGAGTCCAGCTCCCCTGTAATGTACAGAGACATTTCCAGCTTGATCAGGATGCTCAGGGCATGGTCCAGCATTGAGTGTCTCCAAAGCCAAAATTGCATTGTTTTTCTTTATTGTTCCTGTTTAATAGTACAATATTTTACAAGCAAATTCCTTGCTGTAGTGAGTTTTGTGCTTGGTTTTTCCCCATTCATCTGTTGTCTTCATAGACAGACCAGTGACTTTCCTGCTTTGTTTTGGTCACTCTTTTTCCATGCTTGGTGTTACAGGGGACATGGGGAAAGATTCCTTCAGCCATCAGAACCTAGTGAACAAAGCAGGCCCCACTGCAATACTTCACTTCTGCATAATGGCATAATCACATAGGACATGGATAGAAATAGGAGATTCGTTTGTACTGCAGTGATAGTGAGGTAATGCATGATGTAGGCTGGATATTGCAGGATGAGGTATGTGCAGGGCTTCTTAGCTTGAGAGGGGAGCTGTGGAGGAGCCCTTCTGCTAGGAGCACAGCTAAACCCAGTGCACAAATCAGAAGGGATGAGGCTTTGCCTTGGGTGTTCTTCAGAGACAGAAGAAAGTTGCAAAAGAGATATATCTGTATCTGTAAAGTCAGTCTCATGAGCAGCTACATGTGGGAGCTGAGGCAGTATTTTCTATCGCAGCGATGCCAAGATAAATCTTAGGAGCCATCTGGGGATTTTTTTTTTATTAAATAGTACTTAGGCAGAAAAGGTTGATTGATGAAAATCAAGAGGGGTGTGAATCGAAAACCATTCTCCCATTTTTTACATGAAGATTGAAATTCATTTTGTATAGTTCAATGGAGATTAATATGCAAGTTAAATAGGCCAAAAAAATTAGCTTTTCCAGAAATGAACACGCATTAGTACAGGGAAATGAAAAGAGTTGCCTAAAGCTCAACAGACGGATCCAGATCTTTGCTATACTTTCCTTCTGAAGTGCTGCATTAGTGGAGGTATGACAAAAATGTGACTGGGAAGGTTTGATAGAAACAGAACCAATAATGTTGATGCTTAATCCTCCTGTTGGACGATAGTCTCTTATGGTGACATTCTGCATAACAATTGAATACAATTTCAAGCATTCCTGCTTCCAGGCAGCTGAGTCAGAAGAATCTGAAGAGCTGAATGCTGACTCATGTGTTGAAGATGTGAATTCCAAAAAGAAAAAGTCACAAAGCAAATATTTTTCAGTGAAATTGCACTTTTTTCCCCTTATTGGTAAGCAACTGGTCTTAAGCAGTCATCGCTATTTCTTAATCTCCAATAAGAAATCCTCAATTTCAATAAGGCAGCACTGAGTTATACCAGATCCCTGTTCTGTTTCTCTCTTGAGTACCAGAGGAATTAATGGTTCTTTTCAACATATGTAAATTTGAGCAAGCAAACAGTCAAAAACCTTGAGAACATCTCGTAGTTAAGAGAAATTATGTGGAATGGGGAGTAGGTGCTGTAGCTTTCCTTTAGCTCTTTCAGCTTCTTGAGGTTTGTTTCCTTTATGAAATTGATATTTGCTCTCTTTAGAGGTATGGATCTTTCCTTCTCTGTAATCAACATTTATTCTGATCCTTCACCCTCTAATGCCTGCAAATCCTGACATGATCTGAAAGCGTCCAAAAATAAATCAGACTAGAAAGATGGAAAAGGTCACATGCAATATGAGTTTAGATTGCATGAGCTAATTTTACCTGAGGTGTAGTTGTGTGGCTAATGCTTTTCATAGCAGATCTAACACAGAAGGGCTTCATTTAGTAAAATGACATTGAGGTGCATCTTTGATAAGTAAAAAGTAGGCAAAAGTAGAGGAATCTATTTATGCATTCGACATCATATGAAGCAGCTCATGGTTTATTAGAGGATTTAATTTGAGACCTTTTCATATAGCCTCAAAAAAAGATATTGTTACTGTTCACAAGAACACTTTTATTATGTAACTGAGTCCTGGTTATTTGAACAGAACTTGAAGGAAGCTTTTACTAAAACTTGTCAAGTCCAATTTATCATGTCCATACACAGAGACATGCAGTGTCTTCCCTGTATTTCAGTCAAGTGCATTTTTACACTCTGGCTGAAACACGTGCTTAATCTGCTGGGTATCCAGTGGAGCATGTAGCATATGGATGTGTCAAAGTGTGACTTTCAGTGTATTTATAACATAGTACTAAATTCTGAGTCTTCTATTTAGGTGAGAAAGTAGGAAGTTCTGAGTTTTGAATTTGGGAATTTAATTATTTTTGTTTTCTTTCTGTAGTATTTGTGCACTAGAACCATCATCTAAAAGCAGTATATAGTTGTAATTAGGATTAAGTATCTACAAGTCATGATGAGAGGGCTTTAGTTATAGTAACATGATGTGGTGCTGCTGTTAATGTTTTTTCTTGCTGAAGTTCTATTTCTGTTATCCAGAGCAATAATACACAGAAAATACCCAAACCAGGTTGAATTAGCTAATCAGGTTACTGGAAATGGTAGGAGATAATGTCAGAAAGATGCAGGTGGTACCTGCAGATGTCTCAGTGGAAGGCTGTACTGCTTTCAGCACTCAAAGCAGTTTGGGCATCTCTGCATCTCCTTTCCATTTCATCACTGCACATGGTGAAATGAAATCAAATCTGCCTGTTCCAAACTCATATCCCATCATAGAATGGCTTGGGGTTAAAAGGGACCTCAGAGATCACCTAGTTCCAAGCCCCTGCCATGGGAAGTGTTGCCAACTATGAGATGCATTTAGATGGTGAAATTTCACAGTATGTTCCTATCTCCTATGTAGTTATAGAGTTCTTACGTACCTTTGGCTTTATACGAAGTGTATGCCACTTCTGATTGGCTCTCAGTTATGCTAAAGTCACTGCATTTATTTAAGGGTAATGGGAGTATGCAGTTGGCTTTGTTCTTTTACGAACACTTGATTCGTTTGCGAGCTACTTTTATATGAGGATGTTATAAAAGAGCATCAAGCTCCTTAATGATAGATGCAATTGGATTTCCAACTGATCTTTCTTGGACTTTTTTCATTTAAAGACATTTCCTCCCTGAACACTAAATTTTCAAAGGCGGAATCTTGCATAAGCTACCCACTGCAGATCAAATGAAATCAAAGCTTTGACTTGGCTAATGTATAAGACAGTCATGGGCCTTTGTCTTTTGTGACAAATACAGGCTGTTTAAGATTTATTCTGCATCTGGCTCTTGCTTCTGACTTGACAAATAGTTTTTGCCATGGAATGAGCTTTCTAATCTGATAAATTCATAATTTTGTGATTAAGAAATTGACTAAATACTTATATTTTTCTCTGTCAAAAAGAAAATAAATAACTGTTCAAACTCCACCATATATTAATTTACTTGAAACAGAGAACATTAGATAAATTAGGGCCCCAAGGGAGAAAGGATTAAATCCTGTGGTGATGTGGATTTTTTTTGACTGTACAAATGTTAAGAGTTGGTGGCACAACAAATCTCAGTGGCTTTATTTTATCATTCTTTCATGGTGGACAGTGATGGAAACAAAGCTTGTTAGTTCTAGCTTGACTTTATATTATAGTTTTCCTTCTGCTAAGTAGAACCTGTTGAACTTTTTTTGCTTTCAGAGCTGACTTGTTCCCATCAGCCAGTTCCATATGCAGAATGAATCCAGTTCCAGTGCCTAGCAGAAGACAACATGTATATAAGCAAATGACAGTAGGTATCTACAGTGCTGGAAGCTTGACACTGCAGTTGAGATAACTCCAAACTTCCTTCTGGTCTAAAGATTTAGATCTTTGGAACTTAAATCTCCATGAGACTGACTTGCAGTTTGGTTGTGATACCAAATGAGAATCTGAGGGGAATTAACTCGGTGACTGGAAACCAAATACCTAATTTCTAAGACTTGAGATAACTGATTCTAGAGCGTTTTACTATTGCAATGTGATTTTGGTCGCATAGCATAGTGGTTCTCTGCATGGGATCTCAAGACTGTGTTGAGAGCCCTGTGAAAGGTAACGAAGAAAAACAAGCTTATTAGTGGCAAGCATAACTTCGTAGCTTGCAGTCCCCAGCAAGTGACTGAAAATCAGTGCTTCAGAATCAAAGGCACAGTGCAGGCAGTTTCATCTTCCTGTCAGAGACAAAGGGGAAGAACTTGTTTGCAACAGAGGGCTTACAAGACACAGTGAAGAAATTACAGACTTGAGGTTCAGGCACAGCAGCCGAATTCCTTTCTGTACTTTTAGGAGGAAAGGCTTTTTTTTCCCATGGCTGAGGAAAAAGTTTTATTTTTAGCTTTACTATTTCTGGCTTAAGATTTTTGAAGCATCTAAATGTGTCCTTATATCATTTGAATATAACATGGAGTGCAGGAGCCTTAGCGTGGCGCTAGGACAGTTGCACTGCCACTCTTTGAGTCTTACATTTGCAAGACAGCAAATGAATAACTGATGAATACAAATCAATTTAAATTCCTCAGAAGAAGAAGAAAAAATGCCTAGGACCAGTCACATCTGAAATAGGAGGTATGTAAAAATCAAGTTAGAGTCAAGTATCTTTTTATTGCAGTCTCCTCCCTATCAATTTCATTCATTCCTTCAGCAGGGATTGTCAGTAACCTTGGTAACTCTGCATTTGTTTTCTCTTCTCCTTTGCTCTGCTGACAACTAAAAGTGCCTTTGGTGGTGACATAGAACTAATGTCCCAACCATACCCTATTAAAAGGGGGAAGAAGGAGGATGGAGAGGGAAAGGCTTAGAATGCTTTTCTAATGTAGATTTTTATATACCTATAAAAGAAAGCTTTGGAGTAGCTGAGACAGCTTAGATGTGATTGCAATGCTTTAAACAGGGTAATATTGTCACTATGCCTTGCTGTATGGGCTAAAGTGACATTGAAATGAAATCCTGTGCTAAAAAGCTTGATCAGCTAAGACTAATCTTTGCTATCGGAGGAAGAAGCTCCAATTTCTTTTATCAGAAGAAACATGGAGAGACAAAGGGCCAATGAATTGGGTGATGCCATGGCCTTTAATGTGATAGCATTTCAGTTGAAGGCTGTTCTTTAGCTGGGCTGCAAAGTCCTCCCTTCTGTGACTTGCAAAGCTGGTTTATTGTAGAGCATCCGTGTGGACATAATGTGAGCTCACACAATGTACCTCTGAGATGAGGACTGAATAAGCGTGAAGAAATCGTTAATTACACAATTGTTTTCCACGATCTAGGTGCTGCATTGAAGGGCCATGTGCAGTGTTCTGCTTTTTATCTGTTTAGTCCAGATGCATCGTAAGCACCTGATACTTGATTTTGAAAATAGAATCTTGTGCTTTGAGACTGGAAGTCCTCTGCTATGCTGTTCTGCAGTTATGGTACGTTATTTTAACTTAAACTTGTGCGTTGTTGAAGGACTCTGATTAAAGGTTAGGTTTGTTGATTAGGAAAAAGCCATTGAAATTTGTTTGTGGAAGGAAGGGAAAATGATTTCTATGTGTCTGATAATGGAAAACATTATAGTCATTTATTTTAGCTTTTGTAATTGAATTTCAAAGCCTTCAGGTTTAAGTGTGTGTATACATCCAATTCAGAAACTTTCTGTAATTCTCTCATCCACTCATGATCAATTTTAGTGATTGCATAAATTTGTCTTTACAAAAGTTGATTCCCAGACTGTAGTTGAAGGGCTATCTCTAAACTAGTTACAGTATTGATAAAAAGCTAACATAGATCATGCTGCTAATTGCTGCTGACAGTGCCTGCCGAACAGAACTGTTCTGGAATACAGACTGAACATCATTTCCTTCTTCCTGCGCAGTTTGGGCTGACTTCTTGATTTTGTAATTCTTCATTTTTCTTTTTAACCTCATCCTAAATTGGACAATCAACACAATCTGCGTTAGTTCATTTTGCATTCACTTTCAGCTGAAGTATACATCTGGCTTTGGCAAGTAAGGCGATGTAGCACCAGTGCCATAGTGAGGAAAGGAGAAGCATGCTTGGGGCCTGATCTTGCAAAGACTTGTGTGTTGCTTTACAGCTTCATGTCCTGCAGAGAAGAATTACAGCAAGTTCTAATGGCAGGAACTTATGGGTGAAGGCATCTGCTGAAGCAATGGTATGTATTTCCAAGGGCCTGAACAGTCCCATAACTGACAAACAGGTTGTTGGAGTGTGCATGTGTTTGTGTGGAAATTTGGGAGCCTGCTGGAAATGTTGTCCTTCAATTTGGTAGAATGTTTTTCCACTGATGATCACTCAGCAGTTAGCCAGACGTTGCCAGTCTCAACACTTCTAGTTTTTTTTCTCTCTTAAAACAAACCAATTATCCATCCATGACAAGAATAGAAACAGAAGGTGGTAATTTCTTGCACTCTTTAATTGCCTCCTAAAGAGGATAAAAACAGTTACTTAAAAAGACTGTCTTCATCTGCAGTCTTGAAATAGTCTTTTGAGGATAACTTGAAAGGACAGATGAAGATTCTTGGTTTGCTAAGGAGAGCCAGATCTAAATTAGCTACTGGCTTCAACAAACTTGCCTGTCATTAGGTATTCTCTCTGTCATCTGATACAGTGTAAATGGCATGGGAATTAACGAATGGGTTCCAAAAAAAGGGGAAATTTAGCTAGTATCTCTGAAGATATTGCAAAGTTTTTGCGATATAAAGGGATGGTTCAATGGCTAGGCAGCAAGCCTTGGGAAGTTCACTATTATGTAGGTGTGCTATAACCTTCCAGTGTGATCTCAGGCCATGAATTTTAGGATGCCTAGGAATTGAGACCTCAGCTCTCTCTTTGTGAAGTGTTTCATTGTCAGTGATTTGATCTGGGAATTGATTTCTTTAGGTTAGTTCTATAGTCAGGAGTTATCTGCATGCATCTTTCCCGTGGGCAGGGCATGGGAAGTATAACTCAGCACTGCTCAGGATGGGTTTGAGCACTTCATCCCACTCCACTAACACTAGAGAGGCCAAGAGGAGACATTCCTACTTAGGATTCTTTGAACACAGTGTTATCTCACTGATCTTCCCTATAGAAACCACAGGCCTGGCTGTGGTCAAAAGGTTTCAAGTATGCTTATAAGATCTTCTATATTACAAAATGATAAGAAATTGATACTAGAGAGAGCGTAGCATCTATTAGTGTTGTAATTAAAGCATATACACAAATTGCAGATGGTTGCATTATTCTGCCTGTGAAGAACTCAAATTTCTCACCTGTCCACCCAGCCATAGGTCAGCCCAAATGCTCTCCACCTCCTGTTGTTTCCCCCTATGAAACTGGGATGAACCTGTGCTGTGCTTGTTGTCTTGAAGGAAGTGTCTGACAGCTGTGATAGTGTTATATGGAAATATCTCCAGTCAATAAAGCTCCTACAAGCACCCTATAATTACAGACTGTAATTGTGCAGGTTACAGTCTGCAAGTTACAGCAGAAAAATGGTCACCAAACAGTTGCTTGTTTTCATTTCCTACTTGTGGTCTTGTGTATACTGCAAGCGCATCCCTTAAAAAATGTGATGCCCTAAATATTGTCGCATCAATTTAATATTTTGAAGAGATTTTTTTCAACTTAAAAATTATTTTTGGCCAAAACGAAAACACAATTTTGAGCCAGTTCTAATGAGAGCCTCCAAAAAGTAGTCGCTGGGTGTTGTTTCCTACTGGATGCTTGGTAATGCTGCCTTTTTAATATTCTCTTGCATACAGTGGGAAAGAATAGTGTTGTAAACCCTCTCCTGAAGATGGAATGCACACTGGCCAGAGAGTTCAGGGAAACAGCACAAAGTAGGCCAGTGAAAACATATTTTGCTGGTATAATTGCATTTCTGCAAGGAAATTTTCCAGTATAGAAATATCTTGAAAAAAGAACCACCTCATCTAGCCAACATTGTTAAGGCAACGTCCTGCAGCTGCCAGTCACACTGATTGGATTTTTAACATGAATAGAATGTCCACTTAAGAATTGTGTTGTAGGTCCTGCAGCCTCGCTCACGTATGTCACTCAGCATAGGTAATTTGCGCTCCTCATTAAGAGAAGTCCCATGCTGTTTCATCACTATTACATTTATCACATTTATCACCTGCTGTGGCTGGATTTATTCGATTTTCCATCTTTTTCTGTGCAACTGTGCATGCAGTTTCCTTAAGAAAAAGGACCAGCAGAGACCATACAATCAGGAACTGCCGACTGGCAAACTGGGCTGTTGGGTGAATTTATTGCACTAAATGCTGTGTTTCCTAAGGAACTCGTCGGTTATATTTTCTTGCTGTTAAGGAGCATTCAGTAGAACCTTTGTGCTTTCATCTTTTTCTTTCCTGATGTACCTGACTGACACGCAAACAGCGAGGCAGCCGAATTTGGAGAATCATCCTGAAATGCAAAAATGCAATTCTACTTTCAGCCTTCACACAGAAACATTTTGGTGTAATTACTGTGTCAAATTGTACGGATAAGTAGTATTTAGTCAGTGTACAAAATGGAGCATATGCCTTCTTGTGAATATTTGGGTTTTTCTCTTTTCTTGATTTTGTGCTGTTTTTGGTTAACCTATATGTTATATAAAATACTACTGAATGTTTTGAAGCATGGCAAGCTTTACTCAACACTTGTCAAAACAAAGCGATTTCCATTTTATTATTCTTGCTGTAACAACGAGCAGAAAGCATGTTCTGAGAACAAAATTGTATGAAATGCAAGTTATTTGTTCCTTGTCAAGCAAGGCATTGAAGAACAACCCTTGCTTTGCTGGATGCCCTGCTAATGGCTCCTGGGGAGAACTGAGCTTTGGGGAGCTCAGTGCACCAGCACAGAAATCACAGCCCCTTCAAATATTTAGCGATGGCATTCTGAGGATCAGCTGGATGTGTTGTTCCCTTGTATACGAATTCTTTATATGCGACCTCGTGGCTGTTCTCTCCCTGCAGAAGGTGCTTTCTGTTGAATTCAGATCATTGGGAGGTTGGGTTATTTCCCCCCCCCCAAAAAGTGGCTTCAGTGAAGATGTGCTTGTTATAGATTGCAGGTATAAGAGTACATAGTTTGCAGATAACAAGGAGGAGCTCTACTCAGTTTTCTCTATGGAAATGATTTCATTTGTTGGAATTAAGTAATGTTTTTCACAGCACCTGCATTTCAATATCATGAGCCTAATGCATTGCTTTGAAAATAATGATTCAGCTCCTAAAATGGATTTAAAGCATCCCTTGGTCAGTGTGGCCTGGGAATGACTGTTCCTAACTCACCAGCAGGATGGCACAGCCATGGCTCTACAGGGGTCTGCATGCATCAACTGTCGGGTTGTTCTGAATTCAGCTCTTACTTGCTGCATTTCCATCCAGTTTTCAGTACACGAGGATCCCCAGTAAGCATTGAGGTTAAATGCTAAGATCCTTTTCTAAGGAAAATCCAGAAAGCCTGTGTGTATGAATTTTCTTTGCATCAACCTTGAAATTCAACTTAATTTTGCCCATCTTTCGTAGTCTGTACTTGCATTTCTGCTGATAAAATAGACTGTGTAAATGTCAGCTTTGGGATGGCTTAATTTACAGAGCTGCAACTGAAAAGGCTAACACGGCATCTCATTTTTACTCCAAATATGTCTGATTTTTAGGAAGACTGCAGATTGAATCTCCAGTTCATCAAATCACGGAAGGCTTGCACATTACTTTTCAAGCTGAACGCATGCCAGGCTACTCAGGAGCTGACAGCAACAAACTCAAGCGAAGTATGGCAGTCAAGGGACTGTGCTAATTTCTGGCATTTCCATATGGTTGGCATTGGGCTAGTACGGCTTCCACAGTCATACAAAAGGTTTGGAACTGACCATGGTGAGCTTTGTGTTTGGTTGGAACTCAATGACCTTGAAGGTGTCTTCCAGGCAAAGCCATTCTATGATTGCTCTTAGGGTTTTGTTATTTTTTTTTCACTCTGGATAACTGGTAGGACAATGGGGCTGAAGGCTGAGGACTGAGGGATGAAAACAGAGGAAAGGTTACTGTTAAAGAAGAAAAGAATTACTGCTGCTAGGGAATGGGGCAGTTTCTGGTCTACTCTGCAACTGAGAGAAGACTTTCAAGGATCTAAACTGTGGTAGTAAATACTTGCATGGGAGTGTGGGTACAATACAAGTCCCTACATTTTTTCTTCATTCTTATATGAATATAATTGACCAGTGGCTCAGTACATCCTCTGAGATCATGGGTTCTTTTTCAGTGAGTTGAACGCATTTCTTTATGCTGCTGCGAGTGGCTGGGATTTTCATTTCTTGGGCTTCTACGTGAGCAGGGAGCTGTAAGCAATGGGAAGATGCTTGCGCTCAGTGAGCAGTGTCTGTGTGTACTGCCTGTGAGCCCTGCTTTCCTGTGCTGTGTCCCTGGTGGTGAGAGCAGGACAGAAGAGGGAGCTCGCAGTGCGCAGGCAGCACTGCAGGGCTTGCACTGCAGCCAGCTGCAGCAGAACTCTGCTTTGCTTTTAGATTATGACGGAAAATCTGTTTCCATTCTGTCCCTGTTATTGCTTAAAGCCACTCGTGACCTGGGTTTGAACTGGTGTCCTAGAGGGTGAAAGGCTCTGTATCTCGTTGCCAATCCCCAGAAGCATGCAGTTGCTCCCGACACAGATTTGAAACAAATCCCAACCTGAAGTCATCAGCCTTAGGTTTTGGTTACTCTGATGAGAGACGGCAATTTAAAGACTTTGCTTTCCTCCCTGCTCTTCCAGTGCCCAATGCACCCTCTTCTTCCTTCAGCCATACAAATCCAGCTAAATCTTCTGAAAGGAGATTATGAACCGGTAGATTTCAAGCAGTGTAGAGCCACAGAAGAAGAAAACAAGGTGGATGTTCACATTCTGAGCCCTTCTTTCTCATGTTGCATGATAGACAGAAACACCCTGAGCTTGCTCTGCCTCTTCCAAGGAAGGTTCAAAATGCAGTCGATCACAAGCAGGATGTTTGCTTCTTCTTGATTCTAACGAGTGCCCAACATTTTTACTGCTGTTGCATCAGGCACTCATTGCTATATTTTTCTGGTGCTTACAGCTGTGTTGTGCCTTCGGTTTTGTTATATGTGCTGACTTTGGTGGGCTTTGTATCAGAGAAGATGCTTAGATTCACACCCTCTCTATTCCTACTGTGAACAGCTATAGGGTAAGTGAGCAGCAAGCCCTGGTCTCGCTTGGAAACTGCTGTTGAAATTTTTGGATTTTGTAGCAGACTGTTTGTTAGGTGTTACTGGGCTTCAGCAGGAGCTGTGCACAGATGATGAGTGCAGAACATGTCTGTGGTGTCTGGTGGGGACCGCCATCTGGTTCTGATTGGCCAACAAAACACTGACAATTGATGCAAGTGCTCCTGTCTGCTATTGGTTTGTTTTCCAGAAGCCCACTAGTTTCTTGTGCACCTTTCCTGTTGCACGTTCCCCAAATACTCTTTGGTGACCTCCGAAGAGCAAACATTCTTTGAACCAATATTTACACCAATATAGCCCCTTTGTTCTTTATTTTAACTACTACTACTGTGAAAATCACAGCAAAAGGAAAAAAAAAAAAAAAAAAGGAGGTCATGTTAGAAAACTTGCAGAAGTTTCTTTTCTTGTGCTCAGAGTGGAAATCACAATGTGTGCAAAGGTTCCATGTCGTTGTCCTGTTGACTTTATGTTGTTTGCAATAATAATTAAAGCTGTGGTTCAGGAGGTTTCAGAAGGAGGTACTCATCTGTCATAAACTCTTCATTTTATTTTATTTTGTGCACCCCAGTTTGGAACAACTTACAACAGACTGATTTTAAAACTTTGTGCTGTTCTCTCTGTAAATGGTATCTATGAATGCATGTTTGGAACTGGTAAGTTGGGTCTAGTCCCTCTAAAAAAACCTCTCTTCGGGTATCCCAGCAGTGTGCTCTCTTCTTTCTATTGTGCTTTGCTGACCTGGGGCCTGCATGAGGAGGCAACTAAATACTAGCAAGAACATCTTCAGCAGCCTCAGGCTCACAAACTGATGATTTCTTGCCTTCTCTGCCCCATCCCTCTGCTAATAGGCAGTAGAGTGGGTGGTGATATCTGCTCCCCAGTGCCCCAGTTTATAAGTTTAGCTCCCACAATACCTGTGGACTGGTTGCCATTAGCATGGCCGCACCTTCAACCACCCAAGTCTCAAAAGGATGCATGGAAGATTTGGCATGTTAAGTTAATTGCTCTGGTAAGGCTCAGAAGGGAATCATCACAGTACCTGACATGAATTCAATATGGGGAAAATTATTGGGCACAACAGAAACTTCTTCTGTAGGTTGAAAAAAGAAAAATCCTCTCGGTACCAACACAATTCACTACTGCATTGCTCATAGGCTTTTTCCTTTTCTTTCCCCTCAAATCCTTGGCTAGGCACTTACTGCCTCAGGAATCAGAGGATGGGGAAGCTCTGCTCGTATTCTCACCTGTTTCAAATCAATATAATGACCTTCACTGAAGCTATAATTACATTGGTATAAGTCAGGGATGCATCAAGCCTCGGAATATTTGATTTGTCCTCAAACAGAGGTGAGGAGTCTGGATGTGTATTTTTTTTTTCTTACTGACCCTTTGCAGCTCTAATTCAGTTTAAATCTACAGGGATCACTTTAAGATTACACTAATAAAGGAGGTAGGTTAATATCCCTTCTGTCCTTGGCTTTACTGCAGACAGTAGCAACAAGGGGCCTAATTAGTGTTTGGCTTTGCAGGTTATGGAGGTTGCTCCAAGAGAAACTGGACTGACACCACCAAACTCATTAGACTTAGGTCCTTGAACACTGTTTTTGTATTAAAGAGAAAAGAAACCTAGCAAGGGGGAAGTCCAGGGAGTGCAAACTACAATCCTCATTAGAGTAATTAGTGCAAGTCATTATTTCGTAGAAACCTCAGATGGCCACATTTATTCTAAAGAGATGCCATGGGTACAACTGAACTAGCTGCAACATCTGCCTGTGGGAGGGAGCAGGGAGGGTGGTATTTGCTGCCCGTGTTTGCTTACATTTTCTGGCTTAGGTGATATGTGATCCTATTAAGCTCAGTATAGCTAATCCTCTTTCATGGTACTAATTTCTTACCATTATCTTTATTTGGCTGGTAATTTCCCTTATGGTATTCCTCTGCTGTCCTAATGTTAGCAAGTAGCTTTAAGCATCTCTTGAGTATCCCGCAGGAAAACTCTGGCCTGGTCTGTGTCAGTGTCCTTGGAAGGAAAAGGAATCGCTGTAGAGCAGAGAAAGTATCCCCTAATAAAGCCTTTTGCTGTTAATGGCATCTCTTATGAGCTACAGTGTCTTCTGTGTTTGCTTATGAAATTCATCTTGTACTTTTGTGCCGAAGCAGAGTTCTGTACCCTCAGTGAATGTTAACGAGCAGCTTTGCTGGCAAACCTCTTACCTTGAATGGCTAAAGGAGAAAAGGAGATGCTGGAATAGAGAAGTAAGGAGATCTGCCAGCACGGATGGGATATGTTCCCAGTCTTCAGATTGCAATTCAAGGTGTGTATGTCAGGTCACCCTTTGCAGCACCTCTGCTCTTTCAGACCATGAGTACTATGGGCTGGTGTGTAACCTTATCTGAGGCCAAATGTCCACATGGATAGACCCTCCTTGTGTGCTGGGCACTGTTAGTAAGTGCTAATTAACTAATTTATTTATAATAAGGATCCTTTTTGTATTTTTATTGGAGATGGAGCAACCCCTTTTTGGCCAATATTTGCCATTCTGTCAATCTAAAGATGATTTATGGCCAAGGAGCATGGCCAAGCACAGCTGCTAGGCTCTGAGCTGCTCCACAAAGCCTTGAAGATTTCACTTCTTTCCTCAAGACTCTTAAGCATCCTTTAGGAAGGGTATGAGATGGATTAAATTCTGTAGTATGAATGTAGGTGTAACTTCATGAAACTAACATTTTTGCTTGAAGCTTGCTTATTAAATGTTCTGGCCTCAACGTTACTCCATATGTCCCTGTATTTAGTAGGCCTGCGTTGAGAGCCTGACTGAGCCAAAGATGTTGCAGTTCACTCCTCAGATCCTTGTAGAGCTCTGAATTTAAACGTATCCAACAAGCAAAAGGATTCACTTTTCTCATTTTAAAAGTAGAGAAAGTCTACACGATAAGTTTGGTATCACATGGGGAGTCTGCAACTGAACTTGGACATCTCAGATCTTACCTTCATGGCGTTCTCTGCAGAAATGCCTGGTCAACATACAGCCATGTGGCTGAAATTGCTTTCACGATAACCAACTTGGTTCTTTTGAGTCGTCTTTTTCAGATTTCCAAAAGAAGTGAACAAAAATTTCTGCATCTCTGCCTTATTGAACATCTCATGTTTGGGAATAATGCATCTTTCGAAAGGGTGAAGGCAGTAAATGACTCCTAGATCTAAAGCGTTTAGGTAAGGGAAATAGTGCCCCTGGAAATGAAATGCTTTACCAAACAAAAAGGGTATTGGGGAATTATTTATTGTATGATTTGCAATAAATAAATAGTATTCTTTCTAGCAAATGATTGTTATGCATCTTAGATGTATAGCTCTTAAAATGGAATCTTTTGTTCTCAAAATGAAGGCATGCTTAAATATTTTATCTAAAATATTTATAACTTCTACATCTGTTCGGAAGGAGCTGTTGTCTGACAGATTTTTATTTATTATTTTTCTTAAATACATAAAATAATTGTGCCTTCCTTTGTCTGCTTGTAATAGATTGTCTGCTTGTGTTCCTTTTTCTTCTAAGAGTTGCTGTTTTCAGGCCAGGAACTTCTGGCTACACAAAATCAGGATTATCACAGCAAGGAGAGAGCCAAAGGTTGTCTTCAAACAGATCGTTTTTTTCAGGGAAAGAAAGATTATTGAAATGTACTTTTCCCTTGAAGTTTCAGAGAGGAATGGTAGACTAGCACAAAGTTTTTTATTATTTTCTCCTTTGGGATAAGAGTCTTTCTATTATTATTTTTTTGTCTTTGGGAAAAAAGAAAACGGCACTGCTTCACTTCAGTTGATAATTTTTACCACAGGCATAAAATGAGAAGTTGGTTTTCTCCATCTTCTGGATTCCTAACACATCCCTTACTCCTTCCTTATGGTAGAAAGTTGGCACACCCTTCACATCCTGGTCTACGCATAGAGTTCCTCAATGCAAAAGACGTATAAAATTTTGTATTTAAAATGTTAATCTTTAATTAAAGCCTAATATTCTTCCCCTTAAATTAAAAAAAAAGTAGTTTTTCTTATTGAGTTTTTTTAATCTTGTTGGGATCGTTCCATAGCGTTACTCTTTATCAATGCAAAAGATTTCTTTTTTACTTGGAGCACCCAGCTTAGAGGTAACAGTACTCACTGCAAGTAATGGATAATGCCATCAGCAGAGGGAGAAACAAATGACCGAAGCAATGTTTGGGATAATTACTGTTTTTAAACCTAATTTGTCAAACAGGACTTTTCTGTGTGTTACCCTCTTAAAATCTTCCTTTGTTATGGAGAAAAACAGATGCTGTAGATGCGATATGATTGCATTCGGAAAAGATCTAAGTGCTGTGTTTTGACCTGGAGATAAAATGTGTCAAATGAGACCTTTCAGCATCAAGATGCCATGTGGTTTTAATGAAATCTGACAGGTACATATGAATAGTTAACCTGCTTTTCATTTTTCAGAGCTTATTAAAATCATTAAAATACAGTGATAATTATGATCCTTTCTGACTGGTGTATTTATACCGAGCCAGGGATGTCAGTATACCTAAAGAAAGATTGTGTTTTGCTGCTGTTGCAGAAGTTTAGTGGTGCTTATTTATAATTTGAAATTGGAGGTTTGTGATTTTTGGTTGGATCTTTCTTGTGTAAGATCTGACTTGCCAGCTCTCAACGAGTTTAGCTTCTTGTTAAATGTTTTTTTTTCTTTCTAATTTGAATTAGAAATATGAAGTGGTCACCTTATATTAAGGACTGTGCAGAGCTGTAGAATGGCTTGGGTTGGAAGGGACCTCAAAGATCACCTCATTCCTCTGTCATGTAGGCCAAACTGGTTGGTTGGTTGTGGTTGTCCCTCAATCTTCAGAGCTCTTAATGAAAGACAATGGGCTCAAATAGAACTTCAGCAAAGAGCTGATCTTCTAAATCGTTGCTTAGGCTCCTTGAGGTGATATTTGTGTTCTTTTATTCAACCGGCAGGGAACTCAGTGCTCTAACTCTTCAGAGCTCCAACAAAAGAAGTGAGATTCCCAATAAGGAGAGCTCTAACTTCGGATTCAATTTGTATGTAGTTTTGTTGGTTCAAAAATGCAGGTATCAGCTTTGGTGGTGAATTTGGATGTGCTGCTTGTAGTTGGTGCTTGCTGAAACTGATCTAGAACGAAGCAACATTTTGACAGTGATGAAATGACTTCAGGCTTAGTCCTTAAGGTATTTGTCTACTCAGCTCATATAGGTCATAGATATGAGCATAACTGAGCTGATTTCTGTAGGCTGAAAATACAGACGTCAATGGAAATCACTATAAAGATTCCAATTATCTTCATAGTGAACCTCAAAAGAATGTTTTTGTCCCCAAATTCTATCTGATCCTGTGCTTGCCAGTCAGGGAATTTAACTTGTAAATCTGTGTCTTAAAGGTGTTCCTACATGAAGACCACTGTCTAGCTCTTGCATGATTTTTAGACATTGGCAAAATAATCAGTATAATTCTTCCTCAGCACAGATTATGCTGTAAAAGCAAGAAAACAAGCATCATTGATTTGCTTTTGTAAAAAGATGACAAGTTTGTAATGATCACTATTTTTAGAGGTGAAAGAAATGCACTTCTTACTTCTTTGACATTATGTCAATATCTTTCTCCAGCTGTTCTGAACACCTTGATAGCTTTGTTTCTTAAAATCTCTTCTGGAGAAAGATAAGGGAAAAGCTAGACCTGCTGTTAAAGCATTGCTGCATCTCTGTTCTAAATTTCTCTGTTTAATTGAAGGAAAAAAGAAAGAAAGAAAAAAAAAAAAGAGTAGTAAAACATACTCCTATGAAATCCAACCAGGTCAAGAGTGTTCTTCGCTATGGATGGCCTGGCTTATCCTTTGTGGTAAATATATTTGCTTCTCAGAGGTTGGGCAATGTAAGCAATGTAATTTGTTTTAGGTTGCGAAGGCGGGTCACTTGAGTATCATTGCCTCACCAGAATTTTTGTAATATTCTTGAAAAGTAGAAATGACATTTTCTAATAAGCACTGAAAAACGAAGAGGTTGGTGTGACTTGGTCACAGCCAAGTCCATGACATGTAAGTGAACTACAAACAGACTGAGGAAAAAATAACAGGTTCATGAAAGACAATGAATGATATCTGTACAGGTGGTGCTTAACAGATGAGGACTGTGTCTGAGAAAGAGGTGACTTGCAGAATATGACAAAGACCTGTGAATCATAACTATCGTGGAGAAACCGAATAGAAAACTAGTGTGTAGTCTCCCTTATATAAGAAATAGGGGTCCCCAAATAAGTTGTGTGGAACAATTGAAAGGACACTTTTTTTCCGCCTTGCATGATTTAACCATGGATTTCTCTGTTACAGGAATTTGGGAATTGGGAATACCAAACTTTGGTATTTTAATGATCACATAATTTAACTTTTGGCTACAGGAAAAGCTTATGTATACTTTTTTATATTTGGAGCTAGGATTGAATTTTCATAGAATCCTTAAGAGTTGGAAGGGACCTTCAAAGGTCATCTAGTCCAACTTCCCTGCAATGAACAGTGCAGTTAAATCAGGTTGCCCGAGGCCTGGCCCAGCCTCACCTTGAAAGTCTCCAGGAATGGGTCATCCACCACATCTCTGTGCAGTCTGTGCCTCACCACCCTCACTGTAAAAAGACTTTTTCCTTTTATCTGACTTAAATTGACTCTTTAAGCTTGAAACCATTTTTCCTTGTCCTGACACAACAGACACTGCTAAAGAGTCTGCCCCCTTCTTTCCTGTCCCACTGCAGATACTGAAAGGCTGCAGTCAGGTTTCCTTGTAGCCCTCTTTTCTCCAGGCTGAGCAGCCTCAGCTCTGTCGGGCTGTCCTCGTAGGAGAGGACATCTACTGCATCATTTTTGTGGCCCTCCTGGATGTAGTCCAACAGATCCTCCTGTACTGAGGACTCAACATCTGGTTGCAGTACTCCAGGTGAGGTCTCACAGCACGGAGCAGTGGGGCAGGTCCCCTCCCTCACCTTGCTGGCCATGCTTCTTTTGGTGCAGCTCGGGATATGATTGATTTTTCTGGGCTGTGAGGGCACATTGCTGGCTCATGTCAAGCTTCAGATCTACCGGTACTCCGAAGTCTTCCTTGGCAGGGCTGTGCTCAATCCTTTCATCCTTCAGCTTGTACTGGTAGTAGAGGTTGCCTCAACCCAGGTGCAAGACCTTGCACTTGAATTTGTTGAACCTCATAAGGTTCCCTATGGCTCACTGCTCAAGCCTGTCTAGGTCCATCTGGATGGCATCCTATGCCTCTGGTATGTTGACTGCACCCCACAGCTTGGTATCATTTGCAAACATGCTGAGGGTGCACTTGACCCCACTGTTGAAGTCACTGATGAAGATATCAAAGGGTGTCAGTCCCAGCACTGATCCATGAGAGACACCACTTGTCCCTGATCTTCATCCAGACATGAAGCAATTGACCACCCCCTCTGGACTTGATTCTGAAGTCATTTATTTGTCCATTTCTCTCTGACCATTTCTCTCATCAAAATCTGTATCTTTCCAATTTGGAGAAAAGGATGTTGTTGGGTACTATGTCAAAAGCCTTACTGAAGTCCAAGTGGATGACAACAGTTGCTCTTCTCTTGTCCATTGGTGCAGTTACAGCACCATAAAAGAACACTGTGTTGGTCAAGCAGGATTTGTCTTTGGTGAAGCCATGCTGGTTCTCCTTTATCACCTCCTTGTCTTCCATGTACCTTGTGGATCTGCTCCACGATCTGTCCTGGTGCAGAGTTGAGATTAACAGGTCTCGTTTTGCATTGCTGGAAAACATCCATACTAAAAGATGATTTCTGGCAAGTACACAGGACAGTAAGAATGGGTGAGACTTAATAGGAGCCTCACATAAAGGAACCAAACACAATGTCCTGCTGAATCCAGTACTGAAACTTCTTTCATTAACAGTGCACACACTGAAATGGTTATTTATCTTCTGAAGAATTTAACAGTAAGAAACATGAAGCTGTCGAAGAGCATTTTATTTTTGCCAGAATGAAATCAGGTCCCACCGAGCACTTGTTTACCCTCAGGCTTAATGGACAGGAGCGTGAAAAAGTAGCTCTTCAGAAATAACCGCTCACATGCATTAAGAACAGTATAAAGCCGAAACGATGTTTCATACATCAGCTGTTCTACAAGATTTTGTTTGCTGCAGGGATGCTGAGATGAAAACGGTTAGGGACTAATGCAAATGGAACAAGAAAAGCACTACAAGGAGAATAACCTCGTTACACTGAAGGTGTTCAAACTATTAAGGAATTTGTAGCAGTGTGATAGAATGCATAAATTAGAAACCTGCTCTAAGCTTCATTCCTGACTCAGTCACTGAGTCACTGGGTGATCTTGAGAGTGCTCATACCTTCTATTTTGATGTCTTGTTCTGCAAATTGAGGTCATTCCTTCCATTAGGAAAGTAACAGGTGTTGCCTAACAGTTGTTAGCAGCTGGTTGGGACCGACCATGGACAGGAACAGCCATGGTTAAAAGTGGCTGCTTGGAAATAATTATCCTTTTTAGGCATACAAAATGAGAAGTATCAGCAAGCATGTTTAAGATGAATCTTGTCTTCTTTTTGGATATAAGTGTGATTGTGATGGATCAATCCCTAACTCTGCCAGAATGGCAGAAAACTCATTTTCTGAGCGTAAGCAACCTTCAGCTTCACCATCCACTACTGAGGAAATGACCTATTGAAGTATCTTCATTAAGGCAGTTTACCAAACTGAGGTCATTCCACTTTGCAAAGCCCCAGCTTCTTATTTCTCTTTTTCATATTCACTAATGCAGATGTGCAAATCAGTGCTTCCTTTCCTTGCTAGCAGAGCAGATGTGGGATACGTTACTTCACCTAAACTTGAAAACGGAGCTCTTCATTGGTTGCTGCAAAACACTGTGAGGCATTGCTTTGGTGAACTTGGCCTAATTCTGGTTTTTAAACTGGTTGACAACCTGAAATAATTCAACACTGTAAATTATTTGCAGGTTTTTTGGTTAAAAAAAAAAATTGTGTGCAAAAACTATTTGTACGAAGCTGGCTGGAATTTTCATATGTATTAGGCACATAAATGCTGATGCCACTGTTAGGATTAGATCTCCTGTAGCCCTTTTTATTAGGTACAGTAATGGTTCCCATGATGTGCTCCTGTTTCTCACTGTATGTGCTGTTCACCAATGCAGACTCGCCTGTTTGTTTCAGTGGGTCTGTTTCTGGTCTGCCACTCACTCAATGGATTTACTCTGCATACACATTTATGGAGGTGAACTCTGGACTGGATTCACTACAATAATTGCTGCTGAAAATGCTGGAGGTGATCTATTAGTTCCTTTTATCCCAACTGCAGAGGACACAAACCCTTCTTGTCCTTTGCTTTCTTTCTTTCTGCATTCTGCAATAAAGTTCTGTGAATTTGGGGAATTTAGTTGAAATTCAGGCATTTGTTTTGTGTTCATGTCACACGTTGTTTCTGCCACAGTTGCTCTCTTTCCCCCCTCAGTGAGTAGCCAACTAAATAAAAGGGGTTTGTGTGAGATTTGGCTCAGCAGTCCCTGCTCTGTCCAAGTGCCAAACATCTTAAAGCCACAGAAACCCGCGGGTGAGCCAGGATCAGTAGCTGCTCTGCTTCTGCAACTTCATCATTTCTTTTCTTTTTTCTTTCTTGCTTTTAACTCCTAGTGATTCTACTGCTGGGAGTAAAGGGGATCCTATCAGCACGGGGCTTTGTGCATCCAGCAGTGGATTAGACAGCGTTGCCCTGGTTGGCTGCGGTGCTGCAGTGCGTAGGCAGGATGGTGGAAAAGCAGCTGTTCACTGGGATTCAGCTGGAAACTGAAGGCTGTGCTGATTAAGTTTAAATGCAGGAGTAATTTACATGCTTGCACTTCCCACCAACCTCTGTTCGTGTAATTCTTTCTCATGTATGTTGACAACACCTATAACAGATAGGTTTTGCTTTGCGCAGCGCAAGAAAGTGTTGTTAGAATGTAATGATAATCATGGAATTGTTAGAGTCAGGAGGAACCTTTAAAAGCCAGTGAGTCCAACTCCCCTGCAATGAACAGGGGCACCTACGGCTCAATCAGGTGCTCCGAGGCTAGTCTAGCCTGACCTTGAACATCTCCAAGGATGGGGCATCCACCATCTCTTTGGGCAACATGTGCCAGTGCCACCAGCCATGTGAAGGAGAGCCTAAACTTATGTTCAGATCTCTTGCCACTGAAAGGAATTGCCTTTTGCTGTTCAAGAATGTAAATAGAAATAGGCTTAAACTGAAGTTTTTCAAGATGCCAAAAATACACTGCTGTCTCCTTATGGGAAGCCAACCCGCTTCAGCGAGCAATCATGAAGAGGTCTTTGTGTAAAACATAATTCATCCTGCAATTCTTTTTAAAGGACAGACTCCTCTCTTCTTTTCTTTAATAACTACATTTGGCTTTGCAAGGAGAAGGGCCTTGTGGCAATGGAAAAAGATACAGGAAAGCTGGCAGTGGTTTCTGGCTTTCCTACAGAGATTGTTGCCTTGGGCAAGTCAGTTGGTGCTTGTGCTTTTTTGTATATACATATATATATATATAAAGCACAAACACAGCCTTCATGATGCCCAGTACTGGCTCAGGATTTTTTCATAACTTGGTGAGCAATGTGCCAGGCACAGATTTTTGTGGCAGCTCCCGGAACCCTCCTCCACCAGAAGGGAGGGGAAGAAAACTTCTAAACTCTGTTGGAACATGAACCTGTGGTATTTAGAGCACTTTGCCTTATCTCAAGCTTAGTGTAAGTAATGACTCTGATGTTATCATCTGGGGTTGGAGATTAAATATTTTCATTATGTCTGGATCCTTTTCTACTCCTAAGAGCATTTCTGTAGTACTGTTTTCTAAGCATAATCACTTGGTTGTTGATGTTTATAAAAAAAAAAAAAGAAAAATCTTCCTTTTCTAATGTTGTTAACTCCCATTACCATTTCCCTCCTGTAATGACAAAAGAGAGAATTGTATTTAATTGAAGTAATACAAAGCAGGGGAAAAAAAAATAATAATCTGGTTTTGCTCAGTAAAGAAAGAGATGGGAAAGAGAATAGATGGTTGGAGAGCAGGAGGATAAATAGTAGGGGAAGAAAAAGGCCTGCTTTCTTGCATATGCTTATACGCTATATGAAATATTTGGTAACAGGTATGTTGACACAGCCTTATTCCTTAGTAAGACTTTAAGGGGAACAACACTTCAAATTGATCCTCCTTGTATACGAGCTGCATTAGTATTCTATAGCCACACCAACCCGGTCATCGTCAGCTTGGCATGCTAATTATCCTGTCCCTCTTTTTCTCTTTCTCCCTGCCCCCATCTCCTTCCAATCTGACCATCCACTTCTATCAGTGATATATGGTTTATATCTTCCTAGCCATTATGCTGATGACCCAGGGCAGTGGCTGCCACTTTTGATAAACTGTCAGATTATTTTTGGAACGTCCACATATGCTTTTCTGGAGGTACAATTTAGCGCTATGATAATCTACTAAATTGCTTTCTGTGCTATGCCAACTCTCACTTCTGCTGCTCTTTTTAAGGTTTACGTTGCCAGAAGAAAAGCGTGCCTAGAAAATTTTAGGTAGTGCTGCACCCCGAAGATGAGACCGTTGTATTCTCTACTGGTCTGTTATGAAGTACAGGATTAAATAGCATTTGTCTTTCTCTACTGGAAAGATGTGTGCCCGATTTCACCTTATAAGCGTGTAATGTAGAAACCTCCTTTAATTTTACGACATAATAATTTGACAGTATAACAGTGTTAGAAAGGGATAACACTCGTGATGAGTTAGTTTATTTACTGCTCCCTCCCTCCCTCCCTGAAATAAAGAAAACTGTGGTTAAAAGTTGAGTTAGCTATGCATTCACAAAGGCTGCATTTTCCATTGAAAATACCCTACTCCTAAAAGGTATTTCCATTCCACTGCACTCTTAATTTTTTTATTATTATTATTATTATTTATTTATTTATTCATTCATTTATTTTTGCATTTGTGGTACAGCAGACAAAGAGAAAACAGTGAGTGGGTGCTCAGCTGGGCAGGGAGTAGACAAGTGAAGTAGGAAGGTGTTGCTGAATTTATGGAGCTTCATTCCCAATGGCTTTGTTATGCAAAGGTCTGACTTATGGATGCCACAAACTGTTTAGCTGCCAAAATAACATTGATTTTCCTGTTAGCAATCTGCATGTCGTGAGTATTATCAAGGGCCAGATTGCTCAGCCTTTGTATGTATTCCTTCCAGTATTTAAAAGGGGATTATAAACAGGAGGGGAATCAACTATTTACAAGGGTAGATAGTGGTAGGACAAGGGGGAATGGTTTTAAGCTCGGAGAGGGAAGGTTTAGATCAGATGTCAGGGCAAAGTTCTTCACAGGGAGAGTGGCGAGGTGCTGAAACAGGCTGCCCAGAGAGGCTGTGGATGCCCCATCCCTGGAGGTGTTCAAGGCTAGGTTGGATGGAGCCCTGGGCAGCCTGGTGTAGTATTAAATGTGGAAGTTGGTGGCCCTGCCTGTGGTGGGGGATTGAAACTTGATGATCCTTAGGGTTCCTTCCAACCCAAGAGATTCTATGTTTCTATGTGCGAAGTAGTTGGAATTAAGGCAAAACCAAATCCTTGCACTTGTAGGTGAACCAGTTCTAGAGAACTGACTTTGCTGTTTTTTGATGTGAAGTCAGGACAACTCTCTCACTGGCAGATAATGTTGTTGGTATTAAACAAAACTGGAGTTGTGATATAGCCTGAGATATTCATCATTCAGTATAATTCTAGGGACTTTTTGGGAAGAAGATTCAGAAAATTCTGTGAGTAAAGGTATGAAGTTGACCTCCGGTGAGGATTATCGCATAATGTTTGCTCCTTGATAAGAAGACAAGTCAAGGCTGACGCTAGATTGTATAAGCAGAGTGTAAGAGATTCAAGATAAGACCTGTGAACCTGTGTACATTTAGCTTTTGGGTTTTCCTTATTTAGATGAGTCTTATTGGAACAAATGTACAAATGTTATAACACAGATCTTTCAACTCGTTTTTCTTTTCTTGCAGTGCATGCAAATGTCTTCAAGATTTTTTTTTTTTTTTTTAATAGCGCTGTGCATAAACTTTCATTTGGTTCATTTTGGGAAAAAATATGGCTGACCTAAATAGAAAAGCTATCTTTGATCTTGCAGAGATTGAACTGTTAGCAAAAATTAATAACTGAAAAATGAACACGTGTGGCATCCCTCCAGAGAATAAAATAGATCTTTGAATCAAAGAATCTCAGTGCAGAAGAAGCCAGCTTCTCCCAAAGCTTATGATATTAAGCAAAATGCTCAGAATTTTAAAAAGGGATATATGCCAAAAATATATAATAAAAATGGAGCTGAATGACCAGGTAACACTAATATTTTTATGAATGCCAACTTTCTATTGTGCGTTGTGCTATTCCTCGTTTCACGTGGTAAGTAAAGTTGAAGTGCGTCATTCCTTCTTTGCAGGTGCTACCTGTAAACAGTTTCATACTACTGAAAGGCCTGAAACGAAGAGGCATTCATCTTTTGAAGCTGGTCTGAAATGGAAAGTGATGTTGATAAGTCATTATCTATCACTCTGAAAGAGTTGATGATAGACAGACTTCCTGGCTTTTAGCATAGCACTTGGGTATAGGAGATGGAAAAACAGAAGCTTACCCAGAAAGTCTGAAATACATGGTCTGATTTTTCAGAAATGGTAAGCATTTATTAAAATATTGTTTCCCCCCAATCTTGCCTTCTATCACTGCAGATCCATTCTTCATCTAAAAATAAGGACAGTGTATTATTTTTTTCTCTTTTTTTCTACTTTTCTCATTTAAATTTCAAGTCCTTCAAACTTCAGGTCCTTTACTGACTTATATATTGTCCTTACAGCCACGGACTTGGATTTCAAATAGTTTCTCTCTGAGGTTCTCTAATGTAATTAGCGATGGTCAATCTGTTTTACGTCATAAAGTATTTGTAATTCTCTGCCTATGGAAGGCTTAATTAATTAAAATGCATTTAATGTGTCACAGAGCTTGTTCAGTGAGAAGTATGCTGGAAATACCAAGAGTTATTTATTAGTTCATTGGCAAAAATGTTGATAATAACTTGATATTGTGATTCCAGTCTATGGTGTTTGTGTATGAACTCAGATTCCCTAAGAGATCACTTGACCTCATTTTCCATTTATTGATGGTCTGCCTGGCTGGCTCACTCTACTAAGGCATTGTGGTGTAAAATGAAAGATTAAATTAAAGAACCAAAGTGATGGTTTCTTTCTGTACACTCTACCTAGTTTACAACAAAATTGAGAAGATGTTTTATATTACAGGTGTGGCTTATCCAAAACCAGTACCTTTTCCAGCTTAGAGCTCTCTCCTTTTATTGTTTTTGTTAGTGAACGTGTTGCACATTAAAATCAACTGTTAATGTTCTTAAATTTGTCATCATAATTTTTCATCTAGAACTCCAGAGGAGGGATATGTAGACTTTTTCTCCTGTTGATTCCTGACAGTGGCTAATAGCATCCAGAGAGGACCTCGGGATAACAAACTAATTATTTGAATTATTTGATTGATCATGAAGCAGGGGCATTGACGGTCCAAATTTAAGGCGAAAGCTCAGAAGTTCTCTTGAGTTGTGACGCTGTATATCAGGTAAAAATGGAAAATTCTGAAGTTGTGATTTGTAGTTTTGGTTTCTTTGAAATACTTTTTCTTTGAAAAAAATGATAGAAGTCTACTGGTCAACAATTTTTCAAAGAACAGGACAGGAGAAATTTCAGAGAGCAGACTCAAGCAAGCTGGATGTATAGGTATTATAGTTGTATGTACTGTAATAGAAAAGCCTTTTTTTTTTTTAAGGAGCCTTAAGATAGACAGTAGCAAAGGTATTATTTCCACTAACAGTCAAAAAATATGTTAACAAGGCACTCTTTCAGGAAAGAAGCATGTTCTATGAAATATTTTAGTCTTCTGCCACCTACCATTGTAGTGCAACAATGGCTGCACCTACTTCATCCCATACAAGCATTCTGTTTTGTGTGCTCATGTACTGAGCCTAGAATGCACCCTGGAAGGACGCATGATTTCATTATCCTTGAGATAACAGTAGGCATCAATTTGTCTTTTCTGTTACTGTAAAAGTAACTGTTGTGCACAGTTTTGTATCTGGATAAAACACGCTATGAATTACTCTGCATCTGTTCTTGATGCTAATCCTATTACTAGCAACAGGATTAGTTCATAAAGAAAAGGGCTGTACTGGTCTACTCTACAGGCACTGCTATGAAAATTTAACAGAGCTTGTACACAATACACCACTTCTTCACTCTTAAACATTGCACCACACCTAATGCTGGCAACTGCTGAAATTCAGTGGACTGCAATGTAAATTTATAGCAATTCCGAAAGGACTATTGAAAACTATTTAAAATCACTGTATCTTGGTAGGTTTTTAGCTCTATACATTGCTAAATTGTGCCAGAAATTTTTTCAAGATAACTTTGTTTTTTATGGCTGATTTATTTCCATAGCTGAAATCAGGCCATGCTACCTTAATGGGAAATTACCTTCTGCAACTTAAGTTTTTTAGAACCATTTTTCACATTTGTCGATGTTGATCATTGCTGGTAGATCAAACAGCGCAGAACCTGTAAACTTCCTTGGGGATTCTTCAGTATGGCAGTGAGACTTGAACACTGCTATAGGTGCTGTAGAGAGGAATGCTACTTGTCCTGCCCATGGGTGATTCTTGCTGTCCCTCCTCATTATTGCTCTTAATTATGCATTGGCCATCATTCTGATCTGAGGTTACCACTCTTCTGGATGCTGCTTGTTGATAAGTGTGTTGGAAAGGCACCTTATTTCCATGTGCCTCACTTTTCTCACCTGAAAATGGCAAGAAAGATGCTGAATTCTTACCAGAGAAAGGGAGATGCTTAAGATTATTTTACTGCCATAGAATTCCTGTGCATTTCTCATTCAAGTCTCATTTGCATAGGAATAAGGCTGAAGTAGTCAGATGAAAAATCTAAACTTTCTTTAATTTGTCATTGCTCGCTTTCTGTGTTCCTGAGTTGTGTGTGGAGGTAACAGGGAAAGTAGCAGGATAATATCTGTGAGCTGCAACATTCAGGATTTGAAGGGAGCAGAGAGACATGGATGTTTATGCAATTATTTCTGCAATCCTGTATTTGCAGATTCTCGATGTAGAACTACAGCAAATGCCAACAAAAAACTCTTTCCATTGGCATTGCTGCATGCATTTCGCAGATGATGGGAACTAAGTTGACAAAAGCAGCATTTTGTCAGCGGTGCTACATCTCTTGGATTCAATATGTCAGGAACAGACAGTTGTATATTTTTCTCTCCCTCACTTCCTTCCTTACTCTTCTCTTTGTTTTCACCCGATGTCTTTCCCCATCTCTTTCTTACCCAAATAGAGTGAATACGCAAACCCAAGCCAAACCATTCCTATTGCAACAGTGCTGGCAGCATCCTTATTGCAGACATTTAATTTCAATTATGAATAAAGGGACCTTTTATCATTTCATGCAGCCCATGATGCTTCTACATCTGATCCAAATTTTTAAGAGTGGTGATCTTTGCTTTCCAAACAGGAATGAGAGAAGCACCTCACCAAAAGAGAGCAAATGCTGTCAGTTGACCTTTTCAGCCTTTGGATTCTGAGTGCATCTGACTCGACCAGACAGGTCTGGGGAAGAGAAAAATTAACAGCAGATGGATTTATGAAAAGAGCTCGGTGGCAGATGGTGCCTACAGATATTTACTGACATGTTCTCGGTTTTACAGGGTGGGTTTTTTCCCCTTTTAGCAGCACTGTTAGTACACAAGTATCTGTGTGTGTGTGTTACAACGTGATGCTAGCAAATAGGGACTGCATTGTTAGCAAGAGAAGAAACTCGGGGACTTATAGTATTGAGTTTGAGTACTTCAGAGTTCACGTTTGCTCGTGGCTTAATCCAGCAGCAAGCAGCAGGAGGAGGAATCTTTTTGTCTTCTTCATCTGTAAATTTGTGAATGACCATTTTTCTGAAATGGCTTCATCTTCAATATACGGGGTTTATATCTTCTGATGATCACCGTCACTTATGCACTTAAGAGCTCTGACTGCCTTTCCACCAATGCTTCAGTTTTGTACTTCAATAATGAAGATAATGATGCTGGACTTGATTATGAAATGAGCTGAGCTTCACAGCTTAGAATGTTTCTGTATATGGACTAGGTATAATTAATTTCTTTCTGTTATTACATGCAAAATCCTGTAACAGATGGACTAGTATAATTTGGCAGATAATTTATCTGACGTTTCCCTCATCAATCATTAAACAATTGGTATATTTCTTCATTGTGCAGTCAGCTTTAAATCCTTTTTTGTTAGATGATTCACAGCATACTGATAGGATTGGTCTAGATCCATCGAAATCAATGAGGAGATTGACTTGAACAGGCTGTGAATCAGACCTCATTTTTATACCAGTTGATCTCAGAAGATGGCATAATTAGTGAGTGAGGAAAATCCAATTCATTTTAAATCGTGTCTTGCTTTGTAGTGGTGTTTTTTTTTTTTTTTTTTTTTTGAGATGTTCCTCTGCATAAAGCATAGATACAAGTGAAGCAAATGTTGATTTATCTCCATTTGCAGGGACCTTTGTTGGAGAGCATGTTGCTGTGACAGTGATATCTGTAGATGATTTGTGAAGGAGTGCAGAGTCATGGTCTTACTACTGAAGCCCACTGAAACATCCCATTCCCTTTACTTCTTCTTGTTTAGTAGTAGACACCTTCTCATGTCATGGAACAGAGCCATGATACTTGGTAATTTTCATAGTGTGCTACTTGATGTTTATTAAAACTTCCTCCTCCCAAGACAGTGATTTTTTTCTTAAGTAATTTTAGGGGAATGCTTGAAAAAGGTGACCTAACTGAACCCTACAGGCTCATTAAACAGTGGAAACAGATAAATCTTTTCTTTGATAGTCTCTTGAATTTTTAAGTCTTGGAGTTGATAATGCCCATACTACAGATGCTGAAAATATGAATATTTCAGAAGTGGGCCATACCTTTTAAGTGGGGTGATTTGAATAAATGATTTGACTTTTCTTCTGCCTTTTAATTAAAACTACTGTGGCATAGGCTGCGTACTTCAACAGATCTTATTTTTAATGAATTGCATTAGGTGCTATTAGCTTTCAGAGTATTACTTGAGATTAACTCTCTCCTTTCTAGGATTTCCTCCACATTTTGCTTTATCTTACAAAACCATTTGTAATGAAAATAGCCAGATCTCTTTTCCTTCTTCCCCTCTTTATTACATCAGTATGCACCGCAAAACCAGTGGCTTGTACATCCTAAGCTAAGATAATGAGACCAATATTAATTCCACTACAGCTGCAACAGGCATGTAAATGAAGCTTTCATCTGTCCAGCAAAGCAGCACTGAGATTTGCAAAGAACACCCAGGCTAAGCAACACAAACAGTCAGGGAGATAGCAGAGGTGAGGGTGAGAGAAGAGGGTGTGCTAAAAATGGCCGAAATTTGAATGTCCTGAATTAATATTTCCTGCTAGAATCAATGCTGTTATTATCCTCTGCATTCCTTACTGCAAGGACATTTTGTTCTTGTTTGTCTCTACGGATTGGGATGTAGTAATCATTGTCCTGTTAGTGCTGCAAAGGTCACTATGTGAACCCCTCATACAGTTTTCTTAACATGCTAGCTTTTAACTCTGCTGGGGGACACACATTCTAGGATGTGCCCACAGGGTGGAGAGCAGGTTGGAGCAGCCTGATTCATCTAAAAGCTGTAAAGTGTGTAATATGGCAGTGCACGGGCTAGTTAGCTCAGCCTCTGAGCAAAGCTAATTAATCCAGACAGTGTTGTGCTGAGCATGACTGTGTTGCCTTGAGTTCTGGCAGGAATTAGTTTGTGGCTGATGGGGCTCATATCTCTCTGCTCTGTTTTTCTGCATGTGGGGCAACTGCGCACTAAGAAAACTTACAAGGCAGCAGTTGGATTAAACAGGAGTTTTCTATGTGATGGTGCAAAAAGGAATTCACTGCAGTTATAACAGCAGACTGAAAATTCTGCATTGTTGTAGGAAGCTGGTCCATTCAATGCATAACTCATATTTCTGCTTTTGAATGTGCTTACTTCCAGTCCTCTTCAGTAAAGCACTTAAGCATGTATGAATGGCTTCAATGGGGTTTAACCATATGTTAAAAGTAAGCTTGCTTTAAATGCTTTGCTGAATTGAGGTCTAAATGAAAGCAATATGCAGAACCTTTTGACAAACATCCTATTTCTCTGCACACAAGTGGTCCATTATTATAGGTTTGAAACCTACAGGGAGGCAGGCGATGTGTGTCGAGTAAATTACAGCGCGATCTGATTATTGTAACGTGCTCACTTTCCTGAGAGATGGCTCAAAGTTGCCCATGCAGGATGTCCCTTTTGACGAAGTTTTATGTCAGTGGCTGTAACGAGGAGATGAACTCAGGTATGTTTTTACAGTATCTTTTCAAATAAAAAGCATATTTCAAATGCATACATCTCTCTTTAATATAACTAAGCCAGGAATAAGCAGGGACTCCGTTTGGCAAGTATTGCTAATCTTTGATGAAGTTGGAATCCAGATATCCATTTTCTTCAGATCTCTATCTCTGGTATACATTAGGATGATATAGCTGGTAGATGAGCTCTATGTGTTATTAATCCTTCAGGTAACTGCATTTTAATGGAAATGTATCTGAAAGGATGCAAGTCATAGCCTTGGAGTTCTGAGGGATTGATCTGAGACTGTGAGGTTGAAAGTCTGAAAGGAACTTTTCATCATTGCTGTCAGAAAAATGAAAGAGCAGAAGCAAATTTCACAAAAACACATGATTTGGAGGTAACGGAGAACATTACAGTGGATATTTCAGTTCCCCAAAGCTCCACAGATGGTACTCCAAACCCAGAGATTTTCCTGTCTCATCCAACAGCCATCCTTTGGGTTGAATTCCTCTTTGCTCCTGAATTCTGATCCAAGACATGTGCTGTTTCTTTAACTTCTTTATGGGACACTTGGAGCAAGGAAAGACTGGAACTGCCTGTTGCTTTGATGCCCACACTTGCCTTGTGCAAACCAGGCAGAGGAAGGACTCCTATGGACTCCAAGCAAGGTCCTGTGTTTGAGATCAGCTTTTTATTAGTCTTGAAAGGGGAGGAAAAAAGCTTTGCTGTTTCTTAGTCTTTGCTTTTTCTTCTGCACTTTCACCCTGTTTTATTTGTCTTTAATACAGTACCTAATTTTGACAACTGGCTTATTTTAGTTGCCATGTTGGCATCTATTTTGGCCATCCATGTAAACAGCGCAACACTCCCACTGTTTCTAAAAGGGGAGAAGAAAAGGGAATTCCTGGAGCAGTTTCTGGTGAATGTACAGTATGATGCGTAGGACAGACCAAGCAGTCCCTTAGGAGCTATTTAAGTGCTTTGACTAGATGATGAGCATAAAAACAAGGTTTTACATACATAGGATTTTAATAAAAAACCTGTAAGATCGAACACAGTCTTGAGGGAACTTTTTCAATCTCTCAGGTAAATAAACTTGTTAAAAGACATTTCCTTAAGCATTGCAGGTTTTTGGACAACTGCAATCTATGTTTAAATAAGAGACCAAAGCAGCTGTTTCAGAATTATTTCAAAATGGGTCAAAGTATATTTTTATAAATGTGAGAAAACCTTATTTACTTGCTAAATGCTGTTCACCCCAGAAGAGCTTGCATGGATTCCTGTGTTATTCTGTGCTATGTTCCCTAAGGAATGTGTTTTTACTGAACAAGCAGAGGCGAGAAAAGTTGTTAGACATTTCTCAGCATGCTAATGTTGGTGCTTAGCCTGCAATTCAAAGGATGTCTTCGATAAACCAGTCTTAATAGAGGCCAGAAAACATCACAGGTGACTTGTGCCATTCTTTCCAATAGGGACTTTCTCTTGAGAGGTACTTTGCCTTATCTTAGATGCACAGCATATGTAACTAGTTGCAAGAGAAAAGCTTTGCCCCATTGGAAAGACAGGTGAGAACAGGTAGGGGAGGTAACTTGTCAGAGTGCAGACAGAAATAGAAACCACATTTCTGGGTTCATCCCACTCTACCTGCTCGAATGATGTTTTTGCTGTCTCTTCCCATGCTTTGTTTGCTGCTTTTTGCTGGCAATGCTGCTCTATTTTGTTGGTTTTTTTTTTCCCTCCAAACTAGTGTAGGGCAGCATCTTTAAGGCATTCATAATCATACCTGAGTGTTGATTCAAAGAGTTATGGATCACATAATTTCTTGTAGCAGTCTTGCTTTTTTTTTCCCCTCAAGGCATTTCTTGCTGAGCGTAATCTTAAATTATGTGAGAATTTAACTCTAATTGATGGGCTTCTTTAGATTGACAAACAACTGCAGGAATGGGCACTAAAAGCAATGAATGAGGTTTTAACAGGTACCAGTGGTAGGTGAAGCATTCTAATTAAATACAAGTACCTCCTCCTTGTATTAGAGCTCTTGGACAGAGATGGGAAGAACTGGACTATTCCCCCCCTCCCTCCCACTTAGAAACATAGAATCACAGAATTACCAAGGTTGGAAAAGACCTCCGTGACCATCCAGTCCAACCACTCACCTATTACCAATATTGCCCACTAAACTATGTCTCTCAGTACAGCATACAACGTTTCTTGAACACCTGTGGGGTGGTGACTCTACCCCAGTCTCTGGCCAGTCCACTCCAGTGTCTGTCCATTCTCTTGGAGAAGTTTTTCCTAATGTCCCATCTAAAAAGGTTCTGCATCAACTTCTGTCCTTTGAATATAGTTTCCCCAGCTGCTGGGAAATGCAGCTAGCTTTCCTTCTCTGAATGCATTTCTTAGAATGCTCTTGGGCACTGTTGCTTGATGGAGCAAGAGTTTGCCCTGCCTGGAAAAGGTCACCAAGAAATTCACCAGGGGGTGGATGAGCATGGAACAGGGCAGAGGTGATGGCCAACATGCCAGAGCACAGGGAGTGTTGGGACACTGCTTTCAGACACAGGGTTTGAGTGGTCCTGTGTGGAGCTGGGGGTTGGACTAGATGGTCCCTGTGGGTCCCTTCCAAGCCGGGACATTGTTTGGTTCAGTACTGCAGGGAACAGATGAGGCAGCCTCATAATGTTGTGTTCCAAGGGTGAAGGAACCTGTCACCACTGAATGTGAAAACTTCCAACTGCACTTTGATTCTGAGAAGGAAAACCAGAGATGCAAAAGGGGATGATCAGATGCTGAAATTAATCTGTGAAAATAATACAGTGTCCCTCTCTATCAGCCCTCTGATGGGTGTTTCCCATGCCTACATAATGCAGCATCCCACAGTGTTAGCAGGTCATGGCCAAGAGCATCATTTCCTTTGCTGAGAGGCAGTGCTTGTGTCAGCTGAAAATCGTTGGATGAAAAAATCTCAATTTGAAATTGAGTCTTCACATCAGAGAAAATGACTGAACACTCAGTTTTGGTTAATTTCAGGAGACAGAAATGGAATCTTCCACCCTACTGTCTTAGGTTCAAGTAGGAACCTGTTTTGTCCTATTTGATAAGCATTTAATTCCTGTGGCTGTTACATATGTGTATAATATAGTTCAGTGTTTCTGTTCTAAAAGATGGCTAAATTCAATCTCTGTAATGCTTTGACTTCTCTCAATTTGAGATCTGGGTGGTGTATTTTTCCTGCAGAAACTTGTTATTTCCAGAAAACAGATATTCTGTTGCCTGGTTGCTCTTGGAGAGTGGGTAATTCTATGTTGTGAGGGAGTTCTGGAGATAAATAATGAAAGATGTTAATTTATTAAGTTGGAATAAGAATCACGGCCTTAAAAATGGGTACTTCCTAACAATGTATATACTTTACAACAGTTTGACAGTTTTGTCTATGTGTTAAAATGCTCTCAGGCTTTTTGTACAAAGGACCTTGATAGAGATAACCCCTCACAGCTTGCGAGAGTCTTATAAAACAGAAACTAAGATTAAAAAAAATGAATTAAGAATGAATAATTGGCCTCTTGAGTATGAAGATACTGTCTGTTCTTAAAGGACATTTGTGTGTGCCAAAATTGACCTTTTCCTCAGCAAAAAGTACATATCTCTCTGTCTCTAAAGAAGAAATAATTGCCAAAGTTATTTGTGTCACAATAACTTATTAATCTGGAAGGATGAAGACACTGCCCAGAGGTCATGTATGACCCAGTAATGAGACCATCAAGCATCACTGTAAATAATTAAACCAAGACACATTACTTGGGAACCCTTTTTTTTTCCCCCCTCAAGCACATTGAAGTTCCTTCATTTTATAAATAATTTCTACTGCGTGTAGATCACCTTCAATAGGTCTAATCCTTGTCCTAGAGTCACAGAGTCTTTGCAATGTTTGAGCATCATCACGATAAAAAATCACCTTATTTTTAAGCATCTTTTGCTTTATTTCAGTTTGTGCCCATTCCCTTTTGTCTTGCTTCTGGGCAGCATGAAGACCTGCCTCTGTTGTCCTCTCCTTTCCATTGGGTACTCAGGCACATGGGTGTGATTATCCTGGGTCTTTTCTTCTTGAGGCTCTCTGTGTCTCCTCGGCTGATAGGTCCTTCATAGAATCATTAAGGTTGGAAAAGACTTCTAAGATCCCCAAGTCCAACCCCAACACGTCCCCATCATGCCTACTGACTGTATCTCTCAAAGGTGCCACGTCTCCACGTTCCTGAATCCACCTCCACAAGCAGTGTAAGCGTTTGCATTATAAACTTGAGGGTAAAATGAGTGTTTTGTGTACATCACTTCAGAATGTAAAATAGGTAACGAAGTACTCAAACTGATCTGGTTCTGCTAGTGAGCATCCCATCCAGCTAGGACATGCGTAGTGTCACTTTATGTGCACCCAATCAATGGAGGATGTTTGTTATGAATGCATATAAAGAATTTGGGCTTTTTGGATCATTAACAAGAGGTTGTCTTGTCTAGCTGTGAAGTGTTTGATTCAAAACCTCACAATTGAATTCCCAAAGACGACAGTTACCAGGCTGAGAGGCACGTTATGACTCTGAAGTTACTCTTTGCTTTACCACTGCGGACAAAGTAGTGTGCATATTTCTGAAACATTTCCTGAGGGTTTTTGTCAGTCTATCCCTTATTATTGTTGGGATTAAAAAAAAAAAAAACATGTTGAAAGAGTCCAGCAAATATCTTTTCACCACCATTTAATGTGCTTGGTTCCTAAACAATTGCAATTGATTTTGTTTGGTCTTGCAAACACAAATTATCCCGTAATCATCTTAGCCTTGCAGCCATGCTTACATTGACTTGTTTGTGTTTTAGAGAGAGAAAATGCAGACATTGTCATGAAAATAAGAAAGGTTAGAAGCAAATAAAAGGTGGCGGGATTTTTTCATTTTCCTTAATTGGCAGGATGTGCGCTCACTTCAATTAATTTTCATCCTTATAGAATATTTCGTACAATGCAAGGAGTGAGGTAAATTTCAGAATTAAATAAATGACCTTTATTTTTGCTTTTGCTTGTGGTTTCTGCTAAATGGTTATTTCAGGGTTCATCAGTGACAATCTCTAAGACTGTGTGATTGCTGCTTCTACTCAGAATGAGTACACACAGCAGAATACTAAAGGGACAGTATTTTTCAACCACAATACATTTCTCTACAAGCAAAGCTTTGTGGTTCAGTGCAATCAAAGTCCTGGAGGATGAAAACGTACAGACAATTACCCACCATTTTTGAATAACAGCATTTCCTTTGACAACCATCTAGATAAAGGGGGGGTGTGCGTTAGTGGTACTTTTAAGTCTCTTTTTTTGCTAATACGCTTTACTTTTCAAATGTCCTTATCTCAATTTCTCTGTACTCGTTAGCTTTGTAAATGATTTGGATTTCTTCTAACAGAATAGCAAAGGTAGTAAAACCTATCACATAGTGAAAGCCTACCAGCAGACACTGATGTTTTAAATGGGACTTGTATTTAAGCAGCTGTCCAAACCCCAAATTGCCTAAAATAGGAAAAACTGGTAGGGTTGAATCAATAGGGAATCTTGCTGTGAGCTACAGGTATATAGTACATATTCTTTTATTTGTTTCATACAGTTACAGTTCTCTAAGTAGACTTTACCAGAAGGCACAATAATAAAAGAAACCCAAATGGGTAATAACCGCAGGCTCCCGAAAAATGATCCTGTTTGTGACGCAGCATTTGCTGCTATGGTGGTATGGGTTATGATGGCACAGCCAGAGAATCATCATGCCATGTGGAGAACAAGCCCAGCTTTGTGCCTATGCCATTAGCATGGGGAGAAATACTGCAAAGCCTGCAGGGCAATAAGCAGAGTTATTTCAAAACAAAGTGAGTTTTTTCACAGCTTTTTGGTTTTTTGGAGACAGTGGGATTATCCTGAGCTGCTCTGGATATACTCCTATATAATATATGCCAGAACATGGCCTGAGCTGTCTCCAAATGCATTCTGCGTGTGATAGGACTATTTAGAACTTCAGAACAGTGGTTTTGTAAATCAGTCATCAGTTTTATTTTAAGTTCTGTTCTGTGAGCATCATACTGTAGGACTTCAAACCGTATGTAAACCAAGTTGGACTTGATGATTCTTTTGGGTCTCTTTCCATATGGGATATTCTATGAACTGCTTCATTAAGTCTTTCTTTTACTTAATGTGTTGGACTGTTTATTTCAAGGCTGAAGCAGGGACACCCACAGTAGATTACCAGGGCTCTGTCCAGGCTATTTAGTTGGCTTCAGATAGAGCAGTCCAAGTGGAAGTTCATTGATGCTGGAATTTGGTGCCTCTTTAACATAATGCTCGGAAAGGGTGTCAAGTAGCATTTTCCTTATGACCAATAAGGAAAGGTCCAGTTGCTTCTTTATCCTCTTTTTCAGGAGCAGGTAGGAGCAACTCCTTTAAGACAAGATGAATTGAGCACTGCAGTAGATAAAGGATGCTCCTCACCACGAGGAAATAATCCGCCAAGCATACATTAATAAAAGATTGAAGTACATAAAAAGATTTTGCCCTTTTTTCAAAATACTTGAATATTGCCTTGCTCTTTCTTAATTTGAAGACATTGGTAATCACTGTAAAGGTCCGCGATTATTTTTAATCTTGATTCCTGGGTTAATGAGATCCTGTGGCAATAAATTTCACTAGTTAGTAGCATTAAATAAGGAAGGACATGAAAGATACGTTTCCACAACCTGCCGAATGGTATTTTCTCAGATGAATCCCTGAGTTCTGATGGGAATTTCTGGCTTTTTGGAAGAATGTTTCCTTCTTTTTCCCACAATTCTTCTCTTATTTCACTCTCCTGCAAAATGTACAAACAGATGATTTTTTAAAATCTTACCATGTTTCTGATTATTTGTTTCCTACTTTTATGTGATAGGAACAAAACTGTCTGTTTACATTTCCTGTTTTTGGTTTGTTTACATTATCAGCTCCTTGTACAACACTCTCTTTTAATCTTTCTGCAGAGCAACTTGTCCCCTTGCCCATGATGGTGACTTCTAAATGCCACTGCAACGCAAACAAGAAATAATACTATACTCAAATCAGATAAATAATAACGTGCTCTGCAGCTGATGTGCTTTCACACCCTCAGTGCAGCTTTGCATTGAGCTGAAGCCCCAAGGCTGTGTTGGAGTCAGCGAACAAAGTGAATAGCACGGTTCTTCCATAGCCAGGATAATTTCCAGTAGGACACCCGTAATTGCCGCGAATGCAAGCAAATTAGTGATGTTAGTGCCACATGCTTGTTAACTTTGATCAGTAGTTACACCTGCCGTGGTGACATCAGTAGGTAGAAAGAGAAAGAGATCAGAAAGTTTTCATGCCACAGAATGCTTCAGCTGTCATTCCGCTCTGCTGTATGAGAGGGGAAGAGAAGCTAATGATGCAGGAAAAATGACCACCAGCAGCTGCTGGATCCCATTGGCTTCCACAAAGGTTTTTAGAAGAGGACAACTACAGGCTGCCATTCTCAGCCTTTCCCGCCATAATTGATGAATGAGAAGGGAAATTACCTTTGGTTGGATTCCAATGGCTTAGAAGAAACAGGTTTCATACTATGGCTGGTACTCAGGAGCACAGCTGTGGGAGAAAGTTAATGGATGCCTTCACTGGGGTGGAAATTGGTCTTTTGCAAATCTTCCTTAGTTGCATGCCTCTTTCTCGTGTTCTAAGGACAGTTCCATAAGCTGTCTGCAGTGTGAATGTACTCCTGAGGCCTATACAGAATTTCAGTGTACAGTTAGGTGGAGGCCAGTCTTTTTCTTCTGTTCTTCTTAGTGAGAAAACAACGTGGTGCTAATGCCTATGGGGTTTATAGTTGGTCCAAGTCCCTATAATAGGCATCTAAGCCATGAATCTTTTCACTGGATTGAAATCTCCCTAGGAAGAACATAAAAAGGGCAGTGAGGAAGGCAGTTTAAGAAAGCTTTCTGAATTCCAAAGCAAATGAAAACCATAGCAATGATTAATGCCTTTGGTGTTCCAGATTGTGTATGTCAGATGGAATCAAAACTGATCAAAAAAATTCCTGTTTGGGGGAGACTGTATTTTGAGTACACTTGAATAAAGATCCAATAAAATACTCAATTAAAATCATTTGGAATTTTTCACTTAACTGAGAATTAATTAACCGTGCATTGTTTGTGAAGAATTCAGCTGTAATTTATTCACCTGTTGTCATTTGAAGAATGAAGCTTACTGAGTGCTGAGAGCTTTCTGTTTACGTTTCAGGTTCCAGCTTTGGGTACTGCATGTTGGAAATCCTGTCCTTTCATGTGAGAGCATCTTATGAAGAATTTTGATCCTGATTTACAGAGTGAGTTACTTCCTTGCTGAAAAAGCTGACTGATGCCTGGTAGAATTATACGCAAGCACTAAGGAATGTATCTGATTCACCCTTACAGTTGCTTAGTTTCCTTTCACAGAGCAATGGATGTGGGAAGCGACCTCTGGTTGTCAGTATTCTAACCTCTTCTGTTCAAAGCATTTCATCTAGATCAGGCTACTTCAGCTGTGTCCAGCCTAACTGTGAGTATTTGTGATAGTAGAGGTTCCACAAACTCTGTGAGCAACCATCCCATGATGGTATTTCCTGGGCTTATTGCCTCTATCACTCTGTACCTTTAGCTGGTAAGTTGTCTATTTTCTCAGCTGTGAGTATGGCACCACATGTATAACTAAGGAAACAGTTTTGCTAATTATATTTAGTGCACAAAAATAGAGAATGCTGTCATGACAAGCTGGGACCAGGTTAGAAGAACATTCAGGAATTCAGAAATAGTTTTATTGAACACTGTTTTAATATACCAGCCAACTGGCAATGGTCATGAATTGTTGACAATTAAATGCTTAGCATACGAAGAGTTGAGGATGAGAACTTGAATGTATACTTTTCCATCAATAATTCACAGGACATTAGAGTCTCAATGTCAGAAGTTTTACCTCTGCACAGGATGGCAGTATATTAATGAACTTGCTCCAGCCATTACACTCTAATTGCTAATTTATTCATAGTTTACTAGCAGTGGGGAGAGAGGGGAAAAGAAAAACCCAAGGTCTGAATTCAGTAGCCCTTGAAACAAAGATATATGCTAGCTTTAATTGCAGAATTTGATTTCTGATTCTATATATGTATTTCACCTATTGTGAAATGAGACCAGATGAAAAGAAGTGAAGTGAATGCAGCAAAGATAAATTGACTTGAAGTAAACCTTATCACCGAATCATTCCCCTGGAACTGAATGTTAACAAAAGTAAGGCAGTTGTATCCAAGATGATGTAGTGAAAACATACTCTGATTTCCCTAAAAACCTACCCTGAGGTTTCATAGCATTTAATCCTGTGATTTGATGGTTATTATTGGCTGGTTCACACGTCTCTGTACAGAAGATTTACTCTCACAAAAATGCCCACCATGAGTTGAAATGCATTAATGAGGCAATGATATGATGCTGGCCCATTATGCTAACTGCTGTATAAGCAGGAAAACAAAGTGTGGTATGCCATTATTGGTCTGTTCCGAGAAAGTTTTACTAGTTACAAAGCCACAAGTAAAGGATGTGCTTGCTTTCTGTTTGCTTGTTTACATCAGTTTAACTGTGCTAGCATACCTCTGTCCTCTGAGAGACCAAGTGTTACCCTACTGGACTGTGACAACTTTTCGTAGCACCAGAATCCAGAAGATTCAGGAGTCTTTGTGGATCAGAAACTGCAGAAGCAGATTTGGGTTGAGCGCGTCGTGCTGCTCAAGTACCAAAGAGTGGATTACTTTAAAGAACTGAACTGTATGCACATCCCCTCTCTGTCTGTCTCTGTCCTCCTGCACCTACTGTGCCTACCCCAACACTGTTTTCCAGGACACTCTCCTAAAATAATTCAGGAAGGCATAGTCCAATTTCCATCGTGTTCTTAAATGGCACTCATTTTCAGATACATTTCAAAAGTCAATATAGATGTCTTAGAAATCATTAAATTGTGCCCCCATAATTACTGTTTTTGCTTGGAAAGTATCTCGAAAGAAGTTGTGTTTTGAAAGACTTGCTAATTGACTTTATACAGATGTCTGCAGTCATCTTCATTTCAGTGGTATTGTACAAAATCTGATGCACAGTCTAGTTTGTGGAATGCATACACCCATTTACATCCACAGACTCCTTTTCATCTGTGCACCTAGCGCACTTCAAATGTGAACACATCTGTCTCATTCAAAATGTGCCAGAACAACTTAGAGAATTTGTACACATTCTTAGCCTCTAGAATTTGCAAGCTCATTTTAAGAGAAGATATTTGAAGATATTTACATGAAATCCAGACAGGCGAATTGGAAGTGTCAGTAACTTCCACTGGGGATAATGTTAAGTGGTTTGAACGAGCGTCTGCTGGGGTAGTGGTGTAGTTGGGACAGAAGAGGATAAAGCTTGTGGCATTACATGAAGATAACAAGATCCCAAATGTCTGTGCAAGATCTTATATGAGCAGGCTTTGTGCAATGATATTCCATACTGAGAGCGTGAACAGAACTTTCCCTTCATCCTCTGTGCTGGGAAGCATAAATGTTTTACAGTATCTGAAATGCTTTGTATATCTGGAAGCATGTGTGATGAATCCATGACAAGATCCTGCATCCAGTTATCTTCTTGGGTTCAAAATGTGGAATGAGGTTCCCTTCAAGCAGTGGATAGTTCCAGAAGTCTCTGATGGATAAGAGCATTTCTTCACATTGAATCAGCAAACAGCTGGGAAGAAATTTGCTTAAAGCTACAATTCCCATTAATGTGGACACGACTTGTCCCGATAACAATCTCTTAATGAAGTGCATAGTCAGTTCTGTGTCAAATAATTGTCCAGCTGGAATAGTCTCTTATTCGTGTTATTTTAATTAAATTTCTCTCTGCCTCAGTAGTGCTTGGGAATTGCATTGACACAGCCTTTCAAAGGAGGTCACTGGTTTGAGTCCAGACTGCTTCAATTCCAGCTAGGGTTGACGAGTGGTAGTGTGATGCTGAGTATGGAAATTAGTTGGCCATCCTCCTTCAGAGTCTATGTGACAAATGCATGTGTTGCAAAAGCACCACCACAACTGGAACTACTGTAAGTGGTTTCACTGACCTCTTCACCACCTCTTGGAGGTGAAATTCTTCCAAGCTCTCATTTTCTGAAATGAAGAATATTGGTGGACAGTATGGAAGTTTATTTTGTGGCTAGCTAATTGTGACACTGTTGGGTGGAGAAAAATATATATATTGATACCCTGCTAATTTAGCGCTTTTTAGATATAAAAAGAGGACAAAAATAAGCATGTGGTATTTCCTTGGTCTCTTCTTAGCGTTAGGAAAACCACAAAGAGATTACCAAGAAGCCTCTTTCCTTATCTCCAGCTTTCCCAACCCCCTCTGTTCTTGTCTTTGAGTTGTTTCTTGGAATTTGCACTTCTTCAGATTGATAGTGTTGTAAGTTTTCTCCTTGCTACACAAAAGCACTTTGCTGTGCTTAAGCAGTTTCCATGTGCTGTGTATAGAAGAGGAATGTAGAATGAAAATTACACCTTTAGAGGGAAACTGATCGTATTTCATATTAAGACTATAGTTGAATGTAATTTATGCAGGGCTAACAAATGCTTAATAGCAATTGCATGCATGGTTTGTAGGTGTTAGAGATGGTTAAAGCATCATTATAAATCATATGTAAGACAGCAGCTGCCAATTATGAGAGTATTAACACATGTAGCAATATTGTATTAACCCTTCATAAACTTCCCAAAGTAGTGCTCCTATAAGGAAACTCATTTTTAGACTGAGCTTAGAAATAAAGTGAGTAGAACTAGACAAAGAAGGGAAGATTATTCAGATTGCAATAAGAAGTCTTGGTGAGATGTTTATTCTGCAGATGATAGATGACTTCACCCAATTACATTAATAAATATATATATATATATAAAAGTCATCGGAAAGAAAATCTGCAGATTAATTCAGACTTCAAGGAAGCAGAGTAGACTCTGAGACTGATAATGTAATTGCACGGAAGTTTTGTTTGGAGTGCACAGATGACTCAAAGGCTTTGCACTTGCAATCAGAAGGTCCCCCTCTTACCTGCTCCTCTCCACCTTTTAAAGCTTTTCTCTGGAGCACTGTTAATCGATCAAGTTCTTGTATTTAAAAAGTTCTTGCCATCCTCTCCAGCCCTCCTCTTCTACTCCATTGGAACAAAGAAACAAAAAAATCCCTCTGAAAAGTCCATAGGAGTATGAAAGGAAACGCTCTGCGACATAAAATGGGTTCTGTTACAACGGTATGGATATGTTTAGTAAATCTTCTCTTCATTTAAAAATTGTCACTGCTTCCGTTCCTAATGCCAACCTTGAAATATTTTCCCACTTTTGGAACATTAAAAATGACCATACATTAATGCAGCAACCTAATATCGCAAAGCTTAGATGTTTCCATCTTTAATAACATTAGAGATAAAGGCAAGTGACTTCTTAGCCTCTTGATGATTCCAAAGATTAACCAAATTGTAGGACTTCAGATTTATTAACAATTGCCGGATCTGAATTACTTTTATTCAATTAACTAACTTGAGGATCGTTTTCAATGGAAATGATGACCTTAAACACAGTCACTGTGGAAAGGAGGAATGAGATGTGGGTAAATGACATATTATTACATGCTTTAGCCTTGTCTTGAATGTAATAAGTGGCATCTAAGTGGAGAAATGTTTTACTAACAAGGATTATGGGTTTTTAGATATCTTCCAGACAGTTCTTTGATATACATTATATATACATAATATTATATAATATGATTTGATGCTTCCCTGACCAATAAATCAGGCTGGGAGAGGTGAATGGCTTCTGCAGTAGGTACTCCAGCCTCGACCAAGTCACCTCTCAAGGATCTTCTCACATTTAAAAAACTTTGGGATTTTCTTACACTTTTAGGGGCTTTAAAAGGTTAGATGCCTTCAGGGATTTGGGCCATTACTCTCTTTCATAGTCCCATCTCTGCAGAGAGACAGGGTTCTTTCCAGAAAATATAGACAAGATTGGCAGGTGCCAAATGAAGGGGGAATGGGAACGGTGAGTGAATATAAATGTCGAAGATTATCCATCTGATAGATAAAGCCTCAGGATTTAGCTAAACAGAAATTTACTTCGGTACTAACAGATGTCCAGATGTCCTTTGGGATGAATTCATTTATTTAAATCCTATCTGTTTTAATGAAACCCTTTTTAAAAGCTGGAATGAAACTCCGACTTCAGTGCCCACTCATATGTCTGCTAAAGCCCAGCTGCTTGACAAAGGTGGTCCAACAAACATGCTTCAAAGGGTTACCCAGTCATTGACCAACGCTTTGGTGTTGTCTTTAGTAGTCAAGAGTTTAGCAACTGCGTGTTCTTCCTTTCCACTGGCACTGCTGTTTTCTTTACCCACTGAATATCTTATCTGGATAATCCTCAGAGCAGTTTAATTTTGCTCAATTGGCTGCAGTTATGAAAAACTGTAGGGGAAATCTTAGCGTGCTTAACAGAGTGTTGCAATATATTATGAAGAAATAGAGAAATGTGATTAAAAGTTGATTTTCGCAGGTAGGATTATTCTTGGCTTCTTACACCTAAATTATAGTGGTATCGCAGTAATAACAGTGGTACTTTTGCTGTCAATCACAAGCAGTTAATGGGGAATACTTCTAATGAAAATCTTGGTTTTTTTTCTTTCCATTTTTAAAACTTAAAATGTAGACTGTTTCCTGTTGATAGTTTTCAAGAAATATTATGTCTGAAAAATCAAACCCTGGCTAGTTTTAACAGCAGCGTACAACAAAGTGCTTACATAAAGGAGAACTTTGGAGCGTTTGCAAAATGTCGTGCTTGGCATCTGAGGATGTGGGTATTTTCCAACCAATGTAGGAATTATTTTTTTCAAAACTGGATTTTTAATTTTTTTTTTTTTTTTTAAGATTTCGTGGGAGACCTGAATTTAAAAAGCACACAAACAAAAAAACCCAAAAACCTGAACAACTTTTGTAACTCAAATGAAATTTAACCAGAGGTCAGCTACAGGGCAAAACCACACAGTATTCATCGCCAAGATGGACTGATACTAAGTGCTGCAGTGGGGAGGATGTTTCATCCAGCCAAGGTTTTACAGCATGGTAAAGTCACAGAATTGTAGGGGTTGGAAGGGAAAGTCATTGTGAAGATTCCACTGAAAAGGAAGGAGTTGAGAATGCCCATCTATCTCAGTTCCTTTTCTTTTCTGAAGTCTGTCCCAGTATTAAAATTTCATGCTCTAGTTTCCTGCTATCTGCTAAGGACAGGCTTCTACATACTCTTAGAAAGCATTTTGTTTTCTGTTTTGTACAGTGGACTACATATCCACTTACCATAGATGGTGGTCAAACTGTCGTAGTTCCAACCATCATTCATTTTCAGTCTCTCAAGCATCTTCAGTATCTTCTGGTTTTATCATCCTGCCTGCAAATTCTCCAATCTGATATGTGATCCTGTAAATGGTCAGAAGTACAGAGGAACTGGCATTTGGGTAGAAAAGCATGACTTCCTTTGAGGAGGAGTTCTGTTCTAGTTCATGTTAGATTATGACATCTCTGCGCTGTTGGGCTGTCTGTTTATTTTTGGTTTGGGTTTCCTAAGGCTATTGACTGCTTCAAAAGCAATTAACGCTGAGATTAGACATTTGTCATTAATCAGATAAATTTATAAATAAAAATATGTATTGGATGCCTGAGAAAAAAAATAATTAAGACCTTAATTAAATGAGGAGGAAGTGCATGTTGCTGAATATGATATATGTCTGTGAGAATGCTGGTTTGAAAAAAGCCCTGAGGGCATCTAAAATGTGGGCTAATGTAGGGTCCAGCTTGGCTCTTAAGCACTTGATCAGCAAAAATTTGGGGAGTGTTCTTGTCATGAATTGTATAGAAAGCCAGAATGGATGACTGTAATTGTTCTTTTTGTGCCTGAAATGTCTAAATCTGCCTGAGAAGTCTAAATGATTTTGTAAAGCCTTGCAAATGCAACTTGAATGTAACCGAGTGGCTGAGTAGATCAAGGGGAAACAAAATGTACTGTTTGCTGCCTGAACTTTGTAAACTTGGATCTGGCAGTACATGGACAGGCCAAAACACCTCTTGGGTTTGTTTATTCTTCTCGTGTCTTTCTATTATGCAGGAACAATGTAAACCTTGCAGGTCTCTATACACAGAAAAAAAGAAATTACCCAAAGAGCATTAGCTCCCTTCCTTTTTATTCTACAACTCATATTACTAGGAAACCTTATTTAGGACTGTAAATTCCCATAAACTGGACAGCTGGTTTTCTAGGAGAGTGTAGCTGGGAGCTCCTCTTCCTTACAGGCAGGTGCTGAGGGCTGCTGGTGTCGGTGCACTTGGGAATGTTGGTGTACCATGTAAAGATAACTGATTATTAATTCTTAAGCAAATGTGCATGGAAACAAAATGGAAAGCTGAATGGAAAGCTCACAGCTGACATTCTAAGCATACCTGACAAACATGTATATAAAATTACAGCTGTTAGTATTGATCAGAAACGTAACGTAGACAAATGGAGGTTCATTATCATGGAAGAGATAGTATAGATCCCATAGCACACAAACTTATTAGTATGGATAATTTATCTAGGTGAGTCGTGGTCAGGTGGCAGGAAACCGTGCCAGCTGGATGAGGATCAACCAAGCACTTAGAAGATTTCAGGTTTCTCTTAGCTGTGTGTATCTCATTCCACTCACCGCTCTAAAGAAATGGAATGAAACCACAAACACAAAATTCATCTTCCTTTATTCTGTGAGCTTTATCTTCTTTTGTTTTGTTTTGTACCTGTTAAACTTATTTAGATTGATTACAAATTTCCTGTTTTTTTTTTTTTTTCCTTCTTTGGCCATTTTTTGTTGGGGCAGAAGACAATATAATATTTCTTTTATTAAAGAAAGAAGCAACCAAACAAAACTACCAACCAGACTGAAAAAAAAACCCAACAAAACTATGCTTTTGAGTGAAAGCTTGCTCAGTTAGAAATGAAAGATTTCTGTCTTAGAATGCATAATATTTTCAGTTATAGCATCAGAAGATTTTCATGAAAGTAAAATTCGTTAAAACTTTTTGTAGGAATGGGGTTTTTTGGAGTCTCAGTGAGTGCATAGCAGCAGGACAGCTTATGGCAATGCTGCTTCAGCTCATGCAGGATCAAAGGATCCAGGAATCCAGGAAAAGGCATCCCCTGCAAATCTGTATGGTGTCTGTAGACATCACTCTGCTCGGTTCATTCTGAGATCTGGCAGAGTTTCAAATGGACTCTTCCTGGAGAACCGTCAACACAAGGTTATAATAGCTGCACACTTCAGCTTTTACCTTTATTAGGAAATTGTATCATGAATAAATATGAATGCTGGCTAAAATGGTACTGGCTGTAATGCAGACATAGCTAATACAGACATGGAAGAAGTACTTTCAACATCATTTATGATAATTAAGCACTGAGTCTTGTTTGAGGAGGGTGTGAGTATTGCTAGCCAATTCAGAGTAAAAATAGTAATTAATTATATTTTCCTTATGCAAATCTGTCTCTGGCCTGCACAGGTTGCAGTCTGGATATAGAGGTATTGGAGAGGGGGAAGTTGGCTTCTAGGCATGTTTTTATGCATTTACTTGTTTTTAAATGGAGATGAAGCGGCTTGGAGTTTTATGCAGTTTTCATTTTTGTCATATTGGTGTGGAGCAACTGCTGGATGTAGGCAGAAACCTCAAGTGGAATGGGCTGTTAAATCGTAAGGGGGCAATACTTAAAGAACACTTAAGAAAACAGGAATAACATAGGATCACTCAATGAAAATCAACAGCAAACACTTTGAACGTATTTATCAATAAATAAAAGATTTGAGCTGGGAATTGCTTTTAAAATACCCGATGTCTGTGTAGCACAGGGAGAGGGGAGCAGCTGGGCAGACAGCACAGTTAAAAAAGCTTTAGGAACCCATGGATCTATTCCGTGATAAATGACAATTTTCTTTTCTTTTTGTAACCCAGGTTAAAAGCGTTAGGGGACAACCCAGTGCTGCCCTCTGAGATGGCTTTGAAACCCCAGAAGTCACGTCTGTGTTTGCATGGGCATCCATTGAGAGGTCTGTTTGCTGCTTGTGGTTAATGGGGCCAAACAGCAGCAGGTGAAGGCACTCTGCGTGGTTCCTCACTGCCTCCAGATCCCTTTGGCTGAGAGAGAATTGATTCCAGCCCAGGTAAACCTGCCAGACAAATAGCAGAAGGTGAAGTGCAGCGGAAGCATCGCGTCTTGGATCCCAGCACAGGGCTGGAGCCTGCTGACATCCTGAGCAGCGTGAGAAGTCACTGCCTGGGAGCTGGGGGAGGTTAAGGGGGATGAATTCAGGAGAGAAAAAAGGTGAATTCTGCACCGTCAGCTTTGTGTTCTCGAAGTTGTTGCTTTGTTCATCATTGCTGATGGAAAAGAATCAACAACCCAGTGCTTAAAAAAAGTGACGCCACACTGTTTTCAGTGTGTTTACACTTAGATTTGGTGCATGTAACTGAATTCCTTGTATGTGGATGATTAGTTTGTGTGTTTCCTGTTTCCCCCTGCCCTTAACGTGACTTTCACTTTGAATCTGCAGGCATCCCTTTCCCTGTGCTCACCCAGAGAATGCAGGAAAATAAAATCAGCGTGGAGTGTGCTGAAGAAAAATATCCAGGTCAGGTGGATTAGAAAGAGATCCGGTACCAAATACACGGGGACCAGGTGTTGTTTTTTCAGTGCTCTGTGCTCATTGCGAGAAAATCCACCTTTTATAAACATTGAACAATAGAGGGAAGGCAGAAGGGTCCGGGGAGGGATGGTGGTAAGCAAGGCAATGCTGTATCTTTAATTTTCTTTTCTGAAGGAAGAAAGTCTGCATAGCAATGACAGGAGCACTTGTTCATGCCTTTAATGTGTGATCTGTTTTCTCCAGTGGAGGGCACTCAGTGTATCACAAACTAGAACATTAGCACCAACAAGCTCCAAAGCATCATCACTCTCTGGAAAGCCTTCTGAATTAGACAGGAGCTGCCTCTCAGCACAGCTACAAAACACTTTAAACCTGACCAGCTAAATGGATAAAGCTATCCTGCACAGCCTTTAACTGGGGGGTTACACGGCACGGGAGGCCTGCCTGCTTCGGGAGCTGGGAGCTGGAGATGGATTGCTGTGTCTGGGAATGGCAAAAGGCAGCAGAATGAGAGATGCTAGGTACCGGCAAAGCTTTTTTTTTTTTTTTTTTTCCTTCTTTTTTTTCTTCTCGTTTCTCCCAGAGAAGTTGTTTTACCTTCGCGGTGTGCTGTAGCTTTCCCTTGCAGATTGCCACTTAATGCTGATGGTTCTCTGATGACTTACACAATGGCTCTCAGAGCTTAGAGTCCCTCCCTACCCCCCCCCCCCCCTTTCACAGACTCCCCCCCATCCTTCGTCCTGTCTTCCCCACCCCCAGCCCCTTCCCTCTCCTTTCCCTTCCTCATCCCCAAAATTCTTGCTTGTCCTCTCTAGGGAACTTTGTGTGGGGCTCTGGCATGCACGCTGGATGGCGGTGATGCGAGCGGCAGCCGCGCTGTGACATGAAGATTCTGATGGTTTAAGGAAAAGAGAGCAGTTTTAAAAAGAAGAGCGAGGCAAAGGGGAAAAAGGCAAAAAGGGGAAGAGAGAGCGAAGAAAACAGCTGGCGAGAGGAAGAGGAGGACGTTTGTTGGTGACAAAAGGATGGGTAAGTGAACTTTTCTTGCTTGTTTGTCAGCACAGCTGCAGCTGTATGGCATATTTTTTGTCCAGTTGGATTATTAGCTGTTCGGGAGGGGAAAACAGCCTAACCAGCAGCGCATTCCTGTGCCAGGTGACTCATTGTACTCATTGCTATTGTATTTTTAGATCATGCATTCATCCCCCCCCACCATCCCCCCAAACACACGCACCTTTCCTCCTGCAGTGGTTTCACATGTAATTAATGTGTGCGTGCATGCACGGGGTGAAGGGCTGTACGTTCCTGTCTGCCCAGCCACCCACACACCTGCACACATGATGCACAGAGGTACATGCATGCGTGAGGCAGCCCGCACCACATCTCTTCTGGGTTTCTATTCCTATTCCATGAGCCTGTAGTGGCATTATTCGGGCTGTCAGAACGGACTGTTAACACTTTGCCGTTAGGTGGGAAGCCAGAGGAAAGGGGGTGATTCGGTTCTATAGGTGGTTCTGAAAAGATGCTCCCTAATACTGCTGCTGGATTTCCAGCAGTCATTTGCCAGTCTTATTTTTTCAAGTGTGACAGGTTTATTTCCCTCCCTCCTTCCCTCCTCCCCCCCCCCCTCCCCAGCCCCCAAGTCTGTAACAGCAAGAACATATTTCTAGCTGGTTGCTGCTGACACATAGGCAGTAGCAAAAAAATGAGGATTTAAATTAAAAATCTAATCTTAAAGTGAAAGGCAGAGATGCATAGTCAGGGGCGTGTTAGACGAGGAATTATTTTGTAGATTGCCCCCTTGGTTTAAAAGCAGATGAAATAGCTGCAACACAAGGGTGGTTTTGTGTATGTGACAAATAATGAGGTGATTATTTATCAAGGAGATACCGGCCCTTAGAATATTTCCTATTGGAAGAATGTATCTTAATTCCTAGCAAGATTGCAACTCTGGACACAGAGGCATCAGTCCAAAAATCACTGCAGGCTGAGGAGAGCGTGCGTATGTGCTGGGGGTTCTGACACCCCCTGCAGCCCCTTCATAATTATTCAGAGAAGGTAGAAAATAGCACCATCCAATATCGGTTCGACATGAGAATTCTGACATCTGAAACACAGAATCTTAATATGAGTAGGGCTGGGGAAAAGAGACGGGAGCTACGATACAGAAATTCCCCTTTAAACTTTGGGTGTATTGCTGCTCTAAAGGCAGTGTTTATATGTAAGTATTTCTATGTATATTTTCACAGAGGATATGCAATAAATGTATACCAAAAATAGCAAGTGCTTAGGTATTCACCTCTCCATGTAGATAACTTTAAGGCAATAAGGCTGTGACTCATTTTAAATAAATGTCTCCTAACATTACCTTGTTACTCAGGTCCCATGCTAGCATTTTATAGTAATACTTCCCTATATGGTTGAACTTTGTTTCTGTCCTTTGTTTCTGTTTAAGGTACAGGGAAAATAATGAACAAGTGAAACCTACTCTCAAATACAATTTCTTAGTGCAAAAAGTAAAGCCTACAATTTTTAGTTTTCCAACAAATGGATGCATTAAAGATGGATCAAACTTTATAATAAGTAGATTCCTCACTTTTTGCAGTGATTTTAGGAGAACTGAACTTGCAATTGCTTTTATCAGGGAACGTATTTAGCACCATGTAAATGCCAGAAGCTTTGCCTCATTTCCTTCCCAGCACTATGGAGCATTCAGCACAGTGACTTGACAAATATGTTTATTGTTAAAATCCCAGCATCTAGTGATAAGGATATACCAGCAGCCCTGAGAGATGATGTACAGGAGAACAGCAAATAGAGAACGGGCTCTTGGTCCTTCTAAAGGCTCATAAATCACACACAAGTAATTGAATAACGAGAGTAGTGCCGGTGATGGTGCAGGTAGGAGAGATGGCAAGCAAAGAACAGACATTTATACAACCAAAAGTGCAAGCCAGGACACAAACAGATTGTCTTCAAAACGCACGGCTTCACTAAGGCTTTATCAGAAACCCCATTGATGTTAGAAAGCCATTGGTGAATTATTTTGGTAGCTTTACAGTGCACATTTGTTTTCTTTTTAATATTGTAGGTTTCCACTTAATTAAGCAGCTGAGGGGCATGAGTGTGGTGTTAGTGCTACTTCCTGTGGTGCTGTTTGTTGTGCTTGCGGGGGCTCAGCGAGCTTGCCCCAAGAACTGCAGATGCGATGGCAAGATTGTGTACTGCGAATCTCACGCGTTCAGAGACATCCCTCAGAATATTTCTGGAGGGTCTCAAGGCTTATCATTGCGGTACAACAGCATTCAGAAGCTTAAATCGAATCAGTTTGCGGGCCTCAATCAGCTCATATGGCTTTATCTTGACCATAATTACATCAACTCCGTGGATGAGGATGCGTTTCAGGGGATCCGCAGGCTGAAGGAATTAATTCTGAGCTCCAACAAAATTACCCATCTGCACAACAAAACGTTTCACCCGGTCCCCAACCTCCGCAACCTGGACCTCTCGTATAACAAGTTGCAGGTGCTGCAGTCTGAGCAGTTTAAAGGCCTTCGTAAGCTCTTGATCTTGCATTTGCGGTCTAACTCGCTGAAATCTGTCCCGATCCGAGTTTTCCAAGACTGCCGCAACCTCGATTTTCTGGATTTGGGCTACAACCGCCTGCGGAGCTTATCCCGAAATGCTTTCGCTGGCCTTTTGAAGTTGACAGAGCTCCATTTGGAGCACAACCAGTTTTCTAAGATCAATTTTGCCCACTTCCCACGCCTCTTCAACCTTCGCTCAATTTACTTGCAGTGGAATAGGATCCGGTCTATCAGCCAAGGGTTAACGTGGACTTGGAGTTCCTTGCACAACTTGGATTTATCAGGAAATGACATTACAGGGATAGAGCCTGGGACGTTCCAGTGCCTCCCCAACCTGCAAAAGCTGAACCTGGATTCCAACAAACTCACCAACATCTCTCAGGAGACCATCAATACATGGATCTCGCTCATCTCCATCACTCTATCCGGAAATATGTGGGAATGTACTCGAAGCATTTGCCCTCTGTTTACTTGGCTTAAGAATTTCAAGGGAAATAAAGAAAGCACTATGATATGTGCAGGCCCTAAACAAATCCAGGGTGAAAAAGTGAGCGATGCTGTGGAGACATACAATATCTGTGCCGAAATCCAGGTGGTGGTTACTGAAAGATCGTATCAGGCTCCCAAAACCCCCCAGAGACCTGTCTTTATTCCTAAGCCTACCGTTTCCAAACTTGAAAGCAATCAGCCAACGTCTGTTGTGCCAAGCCCTTCCACTGACCTCCCAACACCTGCAGTGGAACCCGAATACGAGCATGTTTCCTTTCACAAAATCATTGCTGGGAGCGTGGCCCTGTTTCTTTCCGTGGCCATGATTTTGTTGGTTATCTACGTGTCGTGGAAGCGCTATCCAGCCAGCATGAAGCAGCTCCAGCAGCATTCGCTCATGAAGAGGCGCAGGAAAAAGGCCAGGGAGTCTGAAAGGCAAATGAACTCCCCTTTACAGGAGTATTACGTGGACTACAAGCCAACAAACTCTGAGACCATGGATGTATCTGTTAATGGATCTGGGCCCTGCACGTATACCATCTCTGGCTCCAGGGAATGTGAGGTATGAACCATGATCCTCCTAAAACCATTTCAGCTGCTGGGAAGGAGAGGTAAATGTTTGAAGCTCTTGAGGTGTCTCTAAATGCTAGAAAGATTAATGAGTTGGTTTTTTTTTTTGCTTTGGGGTTTGCTCAGCATGCAAGGTTATCTCATTAAATGGTAGCAATCAGAGAAGTGACAGCGATTATTTTTGAACAATTCAGACTTAACGTAGAATTAGTTTAAGATGAAGTAAACACCTGTGATAAAGGTGCATTATCCCCCTCTCATCTGCACCTATTTAATTATCGGTGGTAGCGTGAGGCCCATCTTTCCTGTACTGCTAGAGGCAGAGAAGTTTAAGAACCTTTTCTGTTTCAAAAATAAGCATGGAGTCATCTCTGCTCCAGACCCATGTCACATCTTGGGGGTTTTCTGATGTGTTTAGTGATGATGCCAGAGCTTCTCTGCATTTTCTATCTGATTCAGGGGATAAATCTGGAAACAGCAAGACTGCAGCACAGTTCTGGGTTGGGCATTTACTTGTTTTGCTGGATAACCAGAAACATCCATGCTTCTTCATTAGCTTATTGTAGATTTCAGCCTTGCAAAAGCCCCAACTTAAACATCTGCAAATATCTGGGTTTAAGAGAGGGATTTTCTCTTGTTTTTTTCTATTTTAGTGAAAACTTTCAGATGCTTGGTGAGGGCTTAGCTTGAGACACAACTCTACTGGAGGCAGTAGTTGCATGCATTTAAGGATGCAGTATTATATTGATTTAGTATGTATGTATTTAGTATTTAGTATGTATGAGAAATACAAATAAGAAAAGCTCTTGGTGTTTCTTTTCTCTGTTGTTAAGCTTTGGCAAGAAAATACCGTATTTTTTCATTGCTGCGTTGTCATTGACACTATTTAATATGTATGTAAGAAACGTTTTTACTTGTGAATATAATTGCTTATTTATTCCTGATGAGGAGGATTTCCATGGTTACATTTTGGTACTCGTTACTTAACTCTGTTTGTGATTAGGGGGTCATGGTGGATTTTGGTTCCCTGGTTGTGGGTATCCTACCTGAATACACTGTCAGTGTGCCTGCTGACGTTCATTCATATCTTTTTATACATGCTGAATAGGCTATGGTAGATTTTGAGCAGTGAGGTAGTCTGAAAGGTGTGTTAAAGTTGAGCAGTGCTCAGCAGGCTGCGATTCTTGGATCCCCATTTTTGAAAATTGGATGTTTTGCACTTTCAGAAAATAGGGCTTCTGTAAGATATCTGGTATTTGGCACCTGAAATCACTATCTGAGTTTGGACTGCAGAACTAAGGGGAAGCAAAAATAGAGATGATTTGGGGTTACTGTGTCTGGAGCAGTATTGCCTTCAGAAAGGGAAAAGCACCTGTCGTGCCCTTGTCATTTCCACCAGCATTATGTGAATCAATGTGTGCTTTGGCTTTTTCTTTTCTGTTAGCAGTGCAAATAGAAATAAAAAGATGCTAACAAAGTTATTGTGAATTTTCACCAGCTGTCACAAGGAGCACTAATTTCACCTGATAGGCTGTCTTGTCTTCCTGCTCAAGTTTAACACCACTAAAGAGTCATTAGCTTTGGTACAGAGCTGTTTGATTTAAAGATGATTTGGAGGACAACTGAATCCCAGTGTCATATCCAAAAGTGCACGTAATGAAACCATCGTAAGAAAATTTGGATCGTAATTATAATGCACAAAAGATGTGGGCACATCTGCTGCTGTTTGCGAGGCTGAAATCCAAATAATTTGGATTATGGGAGATAAATAAATAGGTAAAGAGACCTACCAGGTCTGGTAACCGAAGGTCAGTAAGGCATAATTTCTTCCTGCTGCTGCTGAGTGTTAGGCACAGCTTTAAACACAAGGGGACCCCAGCTCACCTGGTTTCCAGGTGCTATTGCAGTGCCATAGCAGCTTGATTCAGCTGCTGCTCAGGTTAAGTTACGCTGGCTCACAAGTTTGCAGAAGTCAGGCTGTTTATCCCATTATCTTTGGGATTCCTCGTTGTGGTGTAAATTCAGGAAGCCTGTTCTGGATGCAGTAGTGCTGGGACTGGGAGAACATATGCTCTGTATCTGCCTGGTATTAATTATGCGTTGGCTATTAGCACAGAGGACTGGAGGAGACAGAAAGCAGCAGATCACTGAAGACACGTGTAGCAGCCATAAGCCCCCACTGAAATACTATCTTCAGCTTGGATTTAACATCCTTCGTCTCCATAGCTACAAGGTTCCACTTGTGAAAGGACAGATATGCACTGTGCAGTACTTAGGAACGGTAAGAAAAAAATCCCTGTAGTATCTTCAGCAGTGGAAAGGCTTAATGTTGCGGTGAAGGGAGGAAGAAAATGGAATATTTTGTTATCAATAGTTAATTTACCCAGATGCACCTGCTTGTGGAAAAACTATTACTAAAACTATTGCTTTGGACAAGTGAGACAGCTCAGGCTCGTCCTCCCACAGGACTGACTTGCTAATTCATTGGGCTCAGGCCAGGGTTTCCCCCAGAACAGGAACGTGTAGAGAGAGAAGAGTACCTGGTTATCAAAATGAAAGCAGAGCAGTTGTCAACATCAATTACTTAAGCTTCTATCGATTTTACTTTATTAATATTTTTCATATCAATATCTGCTCTCACATGCCAACCCCTACACACCTTTAAGCACTGTGGATGTCCAACATCTGCATATCTTTCTGTGAAGGGTTAATGGGTTAATTAGATATGGGTTAACTCCGTGTTGACCTAGGAAAGGATATGCCTGAGCATATTCCTCTGTTGGAAGTTGGTGATAATGGATGTTCCTGTGGGCAGCCTAGGGTTGTGCAGGACACAGCCATTACTGTCACAGCTCTGAATTTGTTTTTCAAGTGTCCAGCTCTTCTCATACGTAACCACCATCTTTCCATGGCAGAACTGGCCTTGGAGTAACATGTTTAAGCATTCACACAGGTTTATTTTTTAACAGCAGCTGCACATGTGAGTAGGTGGTGGCGGTGGTTGTTCTGAGTTCAGCAAGATGCATTGACTGCACCAAAGCAACACGGGTGTACAGGAGCTGCCCCGTGTTGGGTCTTTATCTGCAAGCAGTGGGTGCCAGGGGCAATTTGCAAGGCTGCTTTTAACTCTGTGCTTTATGAATTATTTCTTGTACTACAGAGGCACAGCCAAAGTCAGGCTTGCCGTAAACGGGAGCAACTCTCTTGGCATCAGTGGGATTATAATCACTGACACCTGGCCCATGGTATTCTATTTAGTCTATTGGCAAAGCTTTCTAAAATAACTGGATGCTTATGATTTTGGCTCTCACCATCCAGTTAGCAGACTGCTGCTATCTCATTTTGGTATTTGCTTTGTGCTTTTGCTTCTTATTCCCTCTCTCTGTCATGTTTATTTGTACATTTGCTGAAGATCATGGAGCATAAAAAGCAATTTTATAAACCAAGCTAGAACGACGTATTTCATACATAGCACATAGAATATCCACATATAGCACACTGTGTGGGGAGAAGGAACATTGCTCCAGAAATGTTTCCTCCTTTCTGCTAGGTTTTTCCTCTTCTGTTTCTCAGGCTGGCTGCTACTGAACAACCAACCACCAACCAACCAACCAAGTGAACATCTTTTCCATGTTAGCTGAGCACAGTTGATGTGAAACCCTTTGAGAGACAATTGACACAGACCCTGCAATGTTACTCTTTACACTTTCATGTCTCCATGTCTAACCATACCCCAGAGTTTGACAAACAAGCCCACCTGTTCTCATACAAGAATGTCTCTGCCGTGATGCTTCTATGTTTTTCATTGGAGTGAAAACCAGGGCAGTTGTCACTTGCATTCATACTTGCTAAATCAGTCGCGCAAAATTGTGTTTGCTTTGAATTCTGCTTGCTCCCCTCTTGCCAGTGGGAAGAAATAGATTGGTAGAGAAATATAACATATGCAAACGTATTGGGCTACTGTTGACCTCTTCTTTTTGAGCCTAATTTAAAAGGAAAAGCTGACGTGCCACTGTTGATTATCATGTATTTATTAAACATCATACTGTGTTGTTTGCAGCAAGATGCAAAAAAGGGAGAAAAAAAATAGTCTTCTCTTTCCAGATGCTTGTTAGCCCAAGATTCCAGCTCTGGAAAGGTGGTTTTGTAACTTACTTTGGAAAGGATGTCCAGGATCTAATCAAGATCTTATGGGAAATGGTGGCCTCAGGAGAGAGGCCTGTAGTAGTTTGGCAGAGTGGTGGATTTTGTATGTCTTTTGTGTGTGCTTTTTTAAGAACAATGACAATATTCCCTTTCGTCTTATATTTACATAAAGAAAATTTAGCAAGGACCTGATTGCAGAGGCTTAAGTTTTATGTGATTTGGGGTAAAGTAAAAGGAAGGTGATCTTCCAAGTAGTGCATTGCAAAGAGAAGAACATAGCAAGTAAGAAGCAGTGATTGTTGGTTCCATAGCCTATTGCCCTCATTTTAGGAGCAAGGAAGTTGCAGTCGTTTTTTCTAATGACTGTGTTTAGGAAAGCTGTAGGATGGCCCATGTTAATTGAGCTCTCTTGTATCTTCAGTGCTTTGGCTCTTCCTCCACCTATCCCTCCACCTCTCTGTGATTATCAATGGCCCTTAAGTTCTTGCTTGAGACGCAATGAAGCTTTCCCACAAGCTGTGTTGTAGAAATTAGGCAAAGACTGAGGTAACAGTGGATTTCCTCCCTGCAGTGTCTCTGAAATATGTCAGAAGTGGGTCAGAGGAGAAACCTCTTAGTGAGAGCTTTGAAACCTCAGTGAGAGCTTTGAGCAGGAGGTAAATTTTGGAAATATCATCAGGATTAGGTCCAAAGGTAGAAATGTGTGTTTGTTAACATCAGTCTCTGTTAATTCCTGCAGCCTTCCATATACTGCTATGATTTGTGGTTGCAAGCATAGTGTCAGTATGCTGAAGGTTGTGCTACAGAAGCACTAGGTAATGTAGTCATAAATGCATAGGGGCAAATTTTCCAGGGCTCAGCACTTGCAAAGCGTAAGACTTCCCAAACATATTACCAAAATGCCTGGCTGTATTTCCGGGAGAGCTCAGCCAGCTGCACATCAGCAGCAATTGAGATGCTGGTTGTGAATTTGAAAAGGGAGCTGCAGGAGGATGCTGAGCTCTTCTGAAAGTCTTACTCAATCCTTATTCAGGTGTCTGGTTGGGAGATTAGCTGATGTGAGATCTGCTCTTACAATGTGTGTTCTGCCGAAAGCTCGCTCTGAGATAAAGCAAGAAATTAGTGGCAGAGAAAGAAGCTGAGCCCATATCTCCCAATTTTCACTTAGGCTTGGAACTTTCCTGTGTTCCAGCATTACATTTGTTCTACTGTGTCTCATCCAGGCTGACGGCTAATTGACAGAACTCTGAAATTGCACCGAGGATGTGCGCTCTTCATACAGACATATCCAACAGAATGGCATCCTCCCTGCCCGCCATCACCTCTTCTTCTTCCCTTTATTTTGCCATATGCTGAAAACCAGTTTGTGTTATGCACAATGAGGAGTGACAGAATTGCACTGTAAAAGCTTTGTACAAGAGAAGAAAATAATTGTATTTCTTTTATAATCATTGCTCAGGCTTTGTGAAGGATTCCTGCGTGGCTGGAATTGTGACAGATGCAATTTACCCTCTCCATCTCTCCTTTTTTCTCACCCCTTCTTCTGCTTCTGCTTGAGCTCTGTGATGTGCTGCCAGTATTTTAAGGAGGGGAAAAAAAATCAATTTTAGTCCATTATGTAGCTCATGCCAGGAGGGAGAATGCTAGCAGAGACAGGGAGAAATCTGTCGAACCCATTCATTTGTTTCTTCTTTTAAATACACACGAACACACACAAAAATCTCACTTGAAAGGAAGCGAACAGTCTTGTTAGTCAGTATCCTGCTGCTGGAAATGTTCCTTGAGTTCCCCTCCAGAAAAACAGTGCTGACTTGGTTCTTGACTTTGAGACCTTACTTATGCCATCCAACCCAGAGCCAATGGAGCAAGGCTGGGTTCTGGATGAGGGCTGTGCACTTGGCTCTGCTTCTTGTTCCTGGATGCATCCATATTTGGAGGCAATCCGATGCTGCTAGAAGCAACCCACTGTGCAGGTGTGTTATTGCCACTAAGGTAGATCTATGGGTTATTTTCAGGAGATTGCATGTGTTGCTAGCAAGAGCTGCTTGGCACAGAGAAGTGGACAGCTCTCTGTCATGTTCTCCTTGTTGTAAACATTTTGACGTGTAAAATTCCTTTGTGATTTGTGTTCACAGCTCTGACATCCTGGTATTTGGCCATTGCAAGCCAAGTATATGGGACTGAACGCAGATGGGCTGCAGCTGTAAACATTTTTGACACTAATCAGATTTTATCACATCTGCCTGTTGTGGAGCCAAATAAGCTTGGATTGCTTGTACATCTCTGTCTTACATCTCTGTCTTACATAAAAAAGATGGCTGAGTCAATTCCTAGGAATCTCCTGGGGGTTGCTGCCTTTGTACATACTTTGTTAGAAGCTAGGAGATGCTGTTGTTGGAGACACTCAGGGTCAGACTGGACCAGGCACTGGGCAACCTGATACAGGTGTTCCTGTTCGTTAAAGAAGAGTTGGACCAGATGGCTTTTAAGATTCCCTTCCAACTCAGAAAGTTCTATGATTCTATGACACTGTGTATGGAATGGTGCAGGGCGATGTGACTTTGGGAATATTGGCTTCTTGGCCTGATGAATCTGTTTTCTCATTGCCTTTTTAAGCCATGTAAGAGTGCAGGAGAAATAGAAGGTTCTTGCAGATGCATCTTGTAGATGTAGCTGGGTAATCACCCATGGAAGTCTTTCTACCTGCAAGAGCAGGAAAAGCCATAAAGGGCAGGAAATGCTGATCAGCTGAAATCTCTCACCCCTATGGTATATTGCTACAGCAAAATCTCCATCCTTGTTTCATAGTTCAAGCATTTTAGTTCAAGTTTATCATTTTGGGGGTTCATTAGATGCATTTAAATGCTGTTGCTGAGGACATGAGAAGTTCATGGATGTAAGCAAGCCAGAAAGGCTTTCCTTGAAAGCTCCGTGTCAGTGGGCACCATTCTATGGAAAATGACAGGACCTTGTGAGGGAGGATATGAACTTATCTTTTTTTTTTTTTTTTATCCTCATGGCAAAAAAAAAGAGAGGGTTTTGTTGTTGTTGTTGTTTTGTTTGTTTGTTGCATTGTATCTTTCATTTGTAGATCTCAAAACTCATTGGATAAGTAACATCATTCTAATTTTTAGTTTCTGCATCACCCAGATTGCAATCTTATGCAACAGCTCCTTGCTGCTACAGTTCCATTCTTTTTCCCCTTTCCCTGTCACTGCTATTGTCTGATTTCCTCTGAAATACAGAAAAAAATAGAAGCAAAAATAGTCTTTCTGCTATTAGCCTATGGGGAAAAGTAGCATGATCGGTTTGTTGATGATCAGAGGTGGAATTTTGCTGTTGTGCTCTTGTACGGCTATGTGCTCTGGGTAGACCTAAAAAGGGAAGACTGACTTTAATAAATGAGTCTTGATTTTGATACTGAAATTTCTGAATTATTTTGTCATGTAACAGTATTTGCTATTTTGTGTCTGCAGCTGCACTGCAAAAGTGTTATATCAGGAGAAAAATGATGTTTTTTTAAAACTCAGTGCCTGTTAAATCTATTGTGGGAATGTGGCATGTCCTTCATTGCAACAGGCAGAGCTTAGAAATTATGTTGTGTGCAAAGATCTTTTGGTACATTCAGCGTTGGGTCTGTGTGCAGGGCTTCCTACTGCATACAGATATAAATACATGTTGCAGTAGAAGAAATATTTATCTCCAAGTCTTAACAGGCAATAAAAGAACCAGCTTTAAAGCAGAAGGTTCATTATTGTTGTTCTTTGCAAACAAATACATTGGCATATTTCCTTTCTTGTATGGAAGAAGTAGGCTTTTCCTGTATGTTACTCGTATTTTAATCCAATTTAGAAGCAATCAATAACAGAAAGTGAAGGAAGGTAAACTCATTGTAAGGGTATTATTATTACTACAGCTATTTGTGTTTGAGCAGCAGCTGTGACAACTCCCAAGTTCAATCACTGTATGGAAATACTGAAGGAAGTAGTCCTCACTGGGAAGAATTGGATCCAGTGTGCAATCCATAGAGATTTGGCACAGAAAGAGGCAACAGAGGCATGAGGAGCAATTTATTTTCAGATGAGTTCATAGCATTATAGAATTGCTTGGCTTAGAGGGGACGGACCTTAAAGATCTTCCAGTTCCATCCCCTGCCATGAGCTGTTTGTTCCCCACCAGCTCAGGCTGCCCAGGGCCCCATCTATAGCCTTGGGCACCTCCAGGGATGGGGCATGAACAGCTCTGGGTGCTTTGAGGACTGAAATCCAGGTTGTAAGAAACCTGTGGCTGTATCCTGTTTATTGAGTGACTCCAAATGCCAGTCTTGTGTAGGGAAAAGCTGTCCTGTGATTGCACTGTGCCAAGTATAAAGCCCCCTCCTGTATATTGGGCCAGTGGAGGACCCATTTATCTCTGAGAACAAGGAGAGGTCAGGCTCACTCTTGGTGACTTGCACTTTCATGCATCCTAGCTCCGCTTTTTGTCAAACTTTTCTAATGCATACTGTGGCTTTGATGAATAGACTCAAGTTGTGTTTTTTTGCTCATTTTCAAACTCCGTTCTCATTAAAAACCAGCTTCTTCTTCTGCATGATGGCCTTTGAAACCCCAGATGATTCTTCACTGCTCTCATCTTTCACTAACACATCCATTTGGATTATCTTTCTGCCGTGATGGATGCTTTAAAGGGAACCAACAAGGCCATGAAAATTCTTGCCCTGGTTCAACTAGCATTTGTTAATGTTCTAAATCATCTTGGGCCTGAAATGTGCTACTTCTTAAATTTAGAACGATGTGATTGCCTGAAGCTTCTCCGTGTGTTAATTAAATCATCGTAATTGTGGTTTCTTGAGACTGACAGGTTATAAATAGTTTTTCTTCCCCCCCCCTCCTGCAGTAATTTGGTATGAATGACAGGCAAAACCCACTATTGTTCAGACTGTACCTCTGACACTGTCTTTCCTATTCAGACTCCATTTCTCTACTATTATTGGATTGTCCCAAAATAATCGACAGTGTCATTCTTAAAGGCTAGTTAATTACCATGTACTTTTCACATTATAAGAAGATTTTTCTGGGTCATCATTATCCATTTAATTTAACAGAATGCATATTGAGGAGGACTGACGGTCAGGACAGATGTTCAGTGTCTGTGTGTAGACTCAAGCATATGTATGTAAAGAGAAGTCCTAAGACTGGCATATTTTAATCCTAGTTCTATTTCCATGTATAATGTCTCAGAGTTTTTGTGGAAATAGAAGTCTCTGTGTTTTTAACATTTAGTTTTTCTCTATTGCTCCCATGTGGTAGGTCTTTACCTGAGAAGGTGCTGTGCTAGATAAATGGCAAAAGACCATCAATTATTTGGTAACAGTCCTTTTCATACTTACTAGAAAAAAGAAAGAAAAGCTACAAATACTGTAGTTGACCAAGAATTTGTGCAAAACTATCTAGTTGGCTTTTGATCTTCCTCTGCTTGAGAGCAGCTCTCTCCCTGTGCACAAGAATGAGGTAGAAGCGATGTAAGTGGGAACATCCTGAAGTCTGCATAATGCATAACCCCCATTATGCAATTATGCATTGCTCCTGTTTAATGCAGCTCTGTGCGCTGAAATTTTCTCTGTTTATAGCTTTAATTCATGGAAGAACCTCAGGCTAGATCTTTGTCTACCACTCTGGATCCTTCCTGCGCTTCCAATCAGACAAATAAACCTTACCGCTTCATTACTGTTGAGTGTAGACATGTGTTGTGCTGACTGACATGATTCAGAGCTAAATGAGATTCAAGAATATATAAGGGACAGCTTCCATGCTCAGCCTTGCCGTGCAAGACTGGATGATATCTGTGCTCATGGATTCGGCATTTGAAGACCAACCAACCAGCCAGGGCTGGATGCCATGAGAACTGGGGACTGTTCTAAACTCTGCCCTTAATTTATAGCATGAGCATTGCAAACTGTCAGACTGTCAAAAGAAAAAAAAAAAAAAAATCAAGCAAGGTCACAATGGCTTTCATTACAATTTGAGCAACTAAATCAGTCTGTAAATCTTTGAAAATTTCTCCCATCCTCTTGTAGGCTTTGCCCTCCCATCTACTTACACGGAGGTCAGCTGGAGAGGATTGCCTTTCACTCTCTCCGTGCAAGATGCTAACAACAGGGCTGGGGCTTGAGCTACTGCTTTAGCAGGGATGAAAAAAAAGTATTGTCGGGAGCCTTGAGGGACTCCCACTGAGTCTGTTTTGTTCCTGCTATAAAAGCCTGTCTGAAGTGGTCTGCTTTGTGTTGGTGTGGTATTAGCACATGCCTATTTAGTTCTTTTAAAATGTCTGTAGTATATTCAGATGCAATGGAGATTTACTTCTAGGTACTCAGGTTCTCCCTGGTCCCGGTAGTTTTCTGCAGTGCAGTGCAATTGCATGATTTTAATGTAAATTTCTGATCCATTTCTTTTCCCTTTCTAAATCATAGGTTAGGCTTCTGGCTTCAAAAGCCACATCAGTGTCATGCGCAAAGTGGCACAGGGGAATGAAGGCAGTTTGTGTGGCTTTGCATACGGAACACAAATTGCACAAATCGGAAGGGGAAGCAACCTACTGGCGATTTGGAATTGTTTGAAAATTTTATTTAAAAACAAAGTCAGTGGGTGTTCTCTTTGCCTCCCTTTATTTGTTGAGTATGTTAAGAGTTCCAGTGCGCAAAAAGCTTTGTCAGTCTGAGGCATTGATCACACTTTTTTTGTTCATGATTAGCTCCCAGACATTTATTATATCAGCTTTCAAAAACATGGTTCAAGCTTCTTTGTTTTTTCTGTATCAGGCAGGGACTAAATTTAATATTGGCTCCATGACTTTTCCACGTAGGTTATAAGTGAAAGATATTACTAGCATATTGTATTCACTGCCTCTCATGTCTAATGAAGATCAAATTGGGGTTGTTCTACACTGGTACATTTTCAAAAATTAGGGTTAAAGAGATTCTGGGCCACCTGCTTTGCCTTCTTGTATATATATACGAAATTGCAGTGCTTATAAAACCCAGTAGCTTGTTTTGACTAAAAAGTGCCTCCACCAAAGTCACTTGAAGACTTAAGGAAGGCTCTGCTTCTCTGGTACTTTGTTCCAAAGGTTAATAACCTTCACAGTGAAAAATAGCTGCTCAGCTGTTAAAATCGTTCTTTTCTCCGCAAAGAGATTAAACTCATCTGAGAGGAAGAAGTATCTGATATTTAAAATGTCACTCAGGATAGCTGAATACAATATCCAGCTCACCAAGGAGAGGTTACAAAAAAAAAAACACACACAAAAAGTCACATGAAAATTTCTTCTTCTATTTCCTTGACCTTGTTCTTGACCACGTCTCCAGTCACTCACCACTAGTTCCTGATCCTTGATTGAATGCACACCCAGATCAGAGAACCAGAGACCCATTGAAGTCTGTGGCAAAGCTCCTATTTATGAAGTAATACCAACCACAAGTTTGCGGTGTTGAAAATGAAATACATCACTAGATCAGTGTAATAAATTTGCATTCACCTAGAAGTCATCAAAGTTTCCTCTGAAGAGCTATTGACCATATACAGTAACCCAACATCCCGTTAGGATTTTTTTTAATACGCTCTAACTCTGATGTTAACATTTCTTTAAAAATGTTTTATGCATCTAGCTCAACTCGTGATGGGCTACTGACATAATGAAACAACTAGCTTAGGTCTTTTTGCAGAAGTTTTAACAAAAGTGGACTTTATAAACCCTGAAGGGACAACATGAGTGTTTGAATGGACTCTGGAAATTGCATTCGCCTTGCAGATGGAATGAAGCACATTCACTTTCTCTTGAGGCAAGCTATTCCTAGACCAATCAACCTTGCAGAAACAAGGTTCTTTTCTTACTTTATAGTAAGATTTGGAGTTGGACTGAATGATCCTTATTGGGTCCCTTCCAACTTGGGATATTCTGTGATTCTATGATTTGTAAACAAAGCTGAGTCATTTTCCTTTTCCTCCAAAGGTTGAGTGTTGCTTGCCTTGACTACATGGCATATTACTGTTCTTTTTTGATAAACTGACACCGTGAGGATGTGATTACTGATGACTTGTTCAGTTAACTGCACCCATAAGAAGTCAAGCTACATGTCATTCTGGAATAACTATCTTCAAATATTCTGTAAATAAAGGGTTGTGCCAACAGGGCCAAGAGAAAAACGAAGGCGTTTGTCAATGATCCCAAGTCAGTCTTGTTCTGCATAAGTAACAAATGTTCCGCTTATAGGTAATTAATTAAAAATCATTAATGAGTCTAGGAGTCCAGAAATTCTTTATCATGAGTTTAATTGCAGGAGCCTTCATTCTCCCACCATTAATTTGGCATGAAGATAGATTCACAGTTGATGTGGAAAGAACATGGTAATTCACACTGCATTCATTGGGACTAGCTCAGCTCTCCAGGCCTTCTGCAGCAGAGGGTGACTGCAATGCCACGTGCAAACAAACCCTGGTTAAACCTTCCTGTATTGCTGCTTCTGAACTGATACAGAGCCCAGACCTTTGTCCTTGCCTCTATTCATCACACTGTGCTCTCCTCAGAGGACCTGCCTTCCCACCTTCTACTGAACTCTCAGAATTGCCCAAGTTATATCTTGAGCATGGTGAGATACTCCTATGTTATTTTTCTGGACCTAGCACCCAGCTTGCTTGGGCATCATTTAAGCTTTTTGTACTGTTTACAGTTGCTAAAATCTTCATATGGTTTCCTGTTATTTTATATATTTGCTAACCATTCCTCTAGTTCTGTGGACCTACAGGTGAGGAATTTGCACGATGCATCATCCATTTGCATCTGTCTTCTTGGACTGTATGCTTCTGAGTGGATTTGTTATACTTAGTGACTTAAATTTTAGGCACTTCCTTTGTTGTTTCTTGAGTGCAGCTTCCACAATATTTCTGACACAACCACAATGTCTTACATGAAAAAAAAAAAGTTCGGTTTGCCATCTTTTGGATGTTTGGTTTATATAAAACCCAACTAGCTGGCTGTATCTCTCACCCAGGAATTGCCACTTATTTTTTTCATTACTTATCTCTCAAGTTTTATTGTGACTGGATGTTTCCTAGGGATGGGAAATACTTTTTTCACTCTGAAAATATCAGCAATGTCAGAAGTTGCTTCATGGCCAAGTTTCTAATTTCTGAGGTACCTTACACATACAGAATGCTACTACAAAATAAACCCTCACCTGAAAAGAATTACAGTGCATCTTTTAGTTGGAGATCACTATGCTAGATGATCACTGGGCAAAAATATCAGGACTTGAAAGGGAAAATTGTTATTCCTTTTGAAAGTGTGTCAGGTGACCAAATGGAGATGGTTTCCCTTCATCCACAGCAGTGTTGACTCCCTTGCTTCGATGGGGGCATTTTGCAGGATCCTGCCTGTTTAAAAAGAAAAAGCTTGTGATATAACTGCTTAGTATCCAGTGTTTTAAATCACAGAAATGATACAGGAGCCCATGTTGGAGGGACCTCAGCAGTCATCTGATCCTCCTTTCTTGGTCAATACGAGTCAAAACATTCAGCATAGAGCTGAATTTGGCTCTAAGGAAATGGACTTCTCTCATTCATTTGTGTGTATATATGGATATGTATGTATGTATATAATAATATGTTAGTTTATAATCCAGAATTGCATTATTTTGTTTAAAGGCTTTATTTTACTATAACTTGCAACTGGATATCTTTGTGTAGGTACATTTTTTTGCTGTTACTGATTTTCAGCTCACATTTATCCTTCTTTTCAGATCCTTCCAGGCCCCTTTCAATTTTCATTTTCTTTCTCCCTTTCTCCTTTTCTGTTTTCCTTTCCCATTTTCCTTTTTCCTTTTCCTTTTTCCGTTTCCTTTTTCCTTTCTTCATTTTTTCCTTTCTTCACTTTCTCCTTTTTCCTTTTTCCTTTCTTTTTTTCTCCTTTCTTCATTTTTTCCTTCCTCATTTCTTCCCTTTTTCCTTTTTCCTTTCTTTTTTTCTTCTTTCCCCTTTCTTCATTTTTTCCTTTCTTCGTTTTTTCCTTTCTTCATTTTTTCCTTCCTTCATTTTTTCCTTCCTCATTTCTTTCCTTTTTCCTTTTTCCATTTTCCTTTTTCCTTTTTCCATTTTCCTTTTTCCTTTTTCCATTTTCCTTTTTTCCTTTTTCCTTCCTTGTTTTTAGTGATAACTGCACACTGGTTTCTTCTCTCACTCTACAGAGCAAGCAGCATGTCAGTCTCTGCCTTCGAGTGAATGTTTCCCTGTGCCCTCTGCCATATCCTTCCCTGGCAGAAGAGCCCAGCTGTAGCTCTACTAGCAGCCAGCACTTAGGGAGGAGAGAAGAGGAAGATAGATGGTAGAAGCAAGTTAAGTCACACAACCTGGCCTGCTATGGGGAAGGAAACACCTTTCTCAGGCAGAATAGCATTTCTGGGCTGTGATTAGCAAAGGCATGGACCCAACCTTTGAAAGCATTGCTGATAAATCTCAACTGTAGTTGAGTAGCTGTAGTTAAAGGGGAGTGTCAACAGTGGGAGATATTTCATGCTGTACCTATCGGAAGTGCCTGTGTGCAGCTTAACAACAAGCAACAGAAGCACGAGCTGACATAGGCCTTAAATATTTGGCTATTCTGAATTAATTCAGTATGAGGAATTAACAAAGGCCATTCTTTTAAGGCAAACAGTTCATCAGAGTGACAGATCCAGAGCTGAGGTTTATTTTGTGCATAGAGTACCTCCTTGAGAATGAAGTTATCCCAGTGTCTTTACAAACATTTTCTGGCCTTCAGCTGTTGCTCCAGCCATCAACTGCTTGGTGATGGGCACGGCAGATTTTCCTTCATGGATGGATGGAAAAAGCAAAACCCAAAGTGATGTTCACTGAAATTTTTACAGTGCTGCAGGAAGCAGTGAAAAGAGTGCCGTTGGGTTACAGGCACGGCTATATTACCTCATAACTCAAGGAATAATGTTGTCTGGGGATGCTGGCAGTGCTGGGATGTAGCATGAATCATCAGAGAAGGCATCGTAAGGAAGTAAGGAGGTAACATTGGTGCTTCATGACGATGGCTGTGTTGACCCCAGGGCAGGGCATGGGTCTGTGGGTCATAGAATTATGAATGAGAGCAGACCCACGGAAACAAACTGAAAGCACAGGGAGGAGTATAGTAAGGAGAAGACAGGAGAGGCTTCCCCCAGCCTGCAGAGAGTGTGTGGTGGTGTTGGACGCAGTAAAATACTTGTGGCTCCATTCAAATAGAGATTTTTTTTTGTCTTTTCCTCATTCTACTGGTTACATTTTCAGCAGCACCATTCTGTAGAAGCTTCACGATGGATCTTGACCATAGCAGTAAAATAATACTCATTTCTTAATATCATTTCATATATATCTCTTAATACCTTGCTGTGATAGCAATTCATGACTTGGGTGCAGTCTTTTGCGACTTATATCCAGTGGTCTGTTTGGATATATATATTTTTTTTCTATGAGTTTCTAGACAAACATTTTCCAAACCTGGCTGTGCTGCAGGAAGGTCATGGATTCCATCCTGCGGATATGCAGAGCATGCTATTTGCATACAGGTGTATGTGGGAGTATGACATATGCAGATGCATCAAATATCTGGGCCAGTTGAGTGCACAGTATTGCTTCTCCAAATGATTTTCATCATGTTAACAGCCTGTATTTCAGAAATTAATGCTCTAGTGGAGTATTGTGCTAGGAAATGATTTTAGTGTTGTTTTTTAGAATCTTTCCATGTGATGTGCACAAATGTTTTATTTGTACTGGGGAACAGAATGGATAAGACAGCTGGTTGTAAAGCGTGATGCATGTAAGAAACCGATGGAGTTCATGCCTGGTTTTCCAGCCTTCAACCCATCTTTCTTGCTAGCATAATAGCAATAATGTTTAAGTTTTATTGTGTGCTTAGTATCCAGGATGTGAAATTAAATCAGCACATGAATATGCTCTTTCACCGACATGCCTTAAATTATCCTGCTAAATTCTTGCTCAGTTACATCAAGGATTCTTTGCCAACAAAGGCTCCAAGCCCTGCAAACAACGTGATGCAGCATGTAACACGGAGGGCTTGGTTCCCAGCAATCTGCCAAGATCCTTGAAAGGTCGGTGATAACAAAGGAGAATTTGATGGTGACTTCTCCGAAGTAATTAATTTAAGGGTTCTCTTCTTCCTCCATTGAGTTCTGCAGGAGTGGGGTTATTTTTACTTCTATCCAATTAAATGCTCAAGCCTTTGCTTTACCATATGCTGCTGTCTGATAAGCTTTGTCAGGACTACAGCTCTGCTACTGGCTTTAATTCTTTTGTTTACATGGAGAGTATCACTTAGGTAAGGTTTTGTTGCCTCACATTACCATCACCTGAAGGGAGTTTCCAGCAGCTCAGGCCAGAATTACAGAGTTTTCATTATCTAAATGTAAATGTTTGAGACACGCATGCAAAACATTGACATGGAGGAGAGTAATAAAAACAAAGGAAATATATTTCAGTGGAAAATACCTTTTCCCTTTAGTTTACTTGCTTTTTTCCTTTTAAATTGTTTTTACCATTCACCTCGGTTGGTTGGCTGGTTGAACCTCTGCTGGGTGGGCAGAGAGGCACGGTGTGGCTTAGCTGTATTTCAAGCTTAATGGAGTAATTAATTAGTCACAGCGTGGATTAAAGATACATTTTGTAAGAGGTTTAAAAAAGTGCTAGTTAATCATTGATGAATTTTAAAACAGGATAAGCACATAAATAAGAGGTCACATGTGATTTCTGATCGGTTCTTAAAGCATGTATTAATTATGTATTAACTCCTGATAAACTATTTACAAATGCATGCCGGATCTGAGACACAGTCAGATGAGCTGCAGTCAGAAGGCAAATGAGAAACTCTTAAAATTAGTGTCTGCCTTATGCCAACAGTAGAGTAACTGGATTGAACCATTGAGTGAACAACACATAAATGCTCATTGCTAATATGTGCTGCTGGGGTTTGAAGTGGAGCCTTTGGGACCCATCACGAAGCCAGTTCCCAGTGTGGAAGAGGGCATTTTGGAAAGACAATGCCAAGCTAGGGGTCTCATTCTGGATAGGCTTTATCATTCAGTACTTTTTATACACGGGAACTGTGTGGGTTTACTTAATTTATTGCAGTCAAGAGACTCACCACATTACCCCTTAGCATGGAAAAGATTGAACATTTATTTTCAAGTGTTGGCTTGATGATTGGTTGAGTTTGTGTTTAAGTGTTTGATTTAATTAGGATGAGATGAGCTTAGGGTCAGATTTTCAAGAACACTTGCTGCTTGGATTTCTCACTGGAGGATTCATGCTCTGAATACCCATGATAGAGGCTGTAGGGAGTTCCCATCTGAAAGAGCCAGAACTCGGAACCACAAAACCAGTGCACCTGCAAGACCCTCATTGCTCCCCCGCCAAACAGAAGAAACTCTGTGATGTTTTCATTGATGGCAGGATTGATTCAATCGAGGCAGTTACTGCCAAAATTGCCCCACTTGTGAGTATGTGTTGACGGAAGAGTGAAGTACTCATTGTTGTGTGCATCACTTCTGTGGTCCTTCCAGATAACACATACAATTTGTTCTTCCAACTCCAGAGTCTTTACAGACTTTTCAAAAAGCGGAAAGAAAAATCAGCTTTTCTCTCTGTTTGTGTTTACTGAATCAATATTTATACATTGCGAGCTCATTGAAAGCCAGTGTTTATGGCTACTTGTCCCTGCACATCAGGCTGTGCCTTTGTTTCAGAGTGCTGCGATATTCGTTTCCTTTCAGGTAGGCACTCTAATATTTTCCTCCTCTCCCTGTGTTGATTGCTAATTATGTGGATGCAAGGTTTGCTTTGTTTCCTTTCGAGGACATTTGCTCAGGACTATTTCATCATCATCTTTGAATCAGACAACAGCATGAATATCAAACAGAGCTGTTAAAGGCTTTGCTTGTCACCTGTCTCCTTTCCAGTGAGTCAGTTCTGATTTATTTTTTTTTTTATTTCCACTTCTTTTATCCATTTGATGTCTTATCATCTGATGCATTTCTTTCCTCCCTTCCCCTCTCTTTTATTTGGCATGTCTTTTTACCTACCTGTGAGCCTCAACTGATTTCTTCTAGGAAGATCCTTGAACTTGCCAGTTTTCTTTACAGTAAGGATCCTTAGAAAAAAACTACTGCTGTACTGCTGTCCATTTTTCTCTTTTTTAAAGGCAGTTTGAGGCGATATTTCTCTCTGTGTGTTTTACAAGGCTACATTAAATTTTCCAGCACAAAACTTGCTTTATTCTTGAAAAGTTTGATCATGATTTTCCTCCCATTTTTGCTTTTCGTAGCAATAATTTATTTTAGCGGAGTGTTGTAGAGGCTCTGCTGATTGTGACACCCCTCCTCTTCCCCCCCCCAAATTCCAAATGCTATATATACTTCTAGACAGTCTCCTCTGCAGTGAATTGACTAAAAAGCCTGTAAACATGCTGATAAATGGTAATCAGGTTGTCCCTCCATTTTATTAAGTGCAAGTCTATACAGACAAGCTGAGACAGAGCTGCTCATTTTGTGTGCTGCAAGCCAGCATGACGTGGGGCCGTTCTAGAACAATAACAAATATTGCTGTGTTAGTGTGACCTTGCATCCGTGCTCAGGAACAGCATGCTCTGAACTTGAGTGCTTTCCTACATTGCTGTGATACAATGGGAGGAATTGCTCATTCCTACTGCTATTTTCTCTCTCCTTTCACTTACAGATCTTTACTTGGGTTATGTGCTGTTATGGTGCGTGGTCCTGGCATAGCAGCATGGTGACTCTATCCCCCTGTTCTCAACTAGAGACCCACAGAGCAATGAGATGCAGTGTTTGTCTCAACCACAGCCAAAGACCGGTCCCTGCCTGCAGGCTGTCACTCTGCTTTCACATCATGGTCTGGTGGCTTGGCTACAAGCTTTCTCTTTCTTTCCACATCATTTTCCTCTCTTGTGCTATTAACCAGACCTCCGGCCTATAAATTGGTTTTCCTAATCTCCTTACACATGCTCAGAATCCTATGGAAGCCAAAATGTAGTCTAATGGTTTTAACCATGTGCATAAGCAGCAGGATCAGAATGTACTGGGTTTAAGCTAAGCTTTCTGTATCAGCCATCCGGGTTCCCATTATCTCTTGTCCGATTTCCATTCTAGAACCCACATCATACCAAACTGACCAGAAAGTAACATCGTTCAGTGGACTTTTCTGTGTTGTGTACAATTCTCTTGAATACAGTCTCTTCCAAGACTCTTGCAGAGCCACACTGAGAAGTGCTTCTCTCCTCCTTCTGAAGCATTTGAGAAATTCACATTCACTGCTGCTCCATTTAGCACACTGTGTGTGGTCGTTATCCAAGCAGTGTTGTTTGCTGTGAGGGATGCACCTACGGGACAGCTGAGGTACTGCCAGGAGTGTTTGGAGCGCCCAGGGTAGGTGTGAAATGTCATTGTGTCTGTCCAGCCTTCTCTGGATATTCCATTAACCACAAAGATGAGCAAAGGCTTCTCAAACACTCCTGACTTCCCTTTAATTAACAGACACAATATGCCTGGGGCTTTGCTGACCACTGCCTTTGGTGTGAAGCCAGGTCCCCTGGCACTGCCTGCACAGCCGGTCTTTCAGGTGCCCCATGCAGCAGGGTGAACAGGAGGATCCTCTTAATGAGCACACTGCGGTGGTGAGTGAAATGTGCCAATTAAGAGATTATCTGCGTATCCACAAGAGCTGAGGCATGAACTATTCAAAAGAGAGATGCTCTTCCCCTTCATTTGAACTGCCTTAAAACAGGCTTATTAGGAAATGCAATTTTACGTATGTGTGCAATAGCAGAAATGGAACATAAGAAGTAATTATGGAAACAAAGCCTAGAAATGAAATTTGAGGTGTGCCGCTCCTTTGCTTCATAACTACAGAAAGACCTTAAAAACCTCTTTGTAATGCTGGTAGGAACCCTGGCATGTGCTGACTCATTCTGGCTGCACTGTGGTGAGAACCTTATGATCAACTCACGGAACAGTCATTACAGAACAGAAAAATAGCTTAATGAGAGTGAAGTATGAGGTAGAGAGAAAGGTTACACCTTTTAATTGAGAATGACCTTCGCAATACATTGAGTCATCACTGATGAACAGTGTAGGATTGAGAGAACTCAGAGTCTGGTGGGAAACGCTTTGCCTCTTTCAGATTTGAGGTGTGTGTCAGAGGAATCCACATCCCTATAGAAGACTGGTTTGCAGGTACAGGTTAGTGTACCCATCCAGTGTAATGCAGAGGATCTGGTATGCTTTGAGAAAACCATTTGTCATCAGACCTATGTAGACCAGCTGGAGCATCTCCAAAATGCAGCCTGGAGGAATAGGTGCTGACTGCATCTCTGTGAGTGTAATCCTGAAAGACAGGAGACTCTGCCACTAGGCAGTCAGTATCAGATCATACCTCTGATTTGTCAGCTTAAATCCAGCTACATTAACTACAGATGAAAAGATTCAGTGCTCTGTAGTGTTCTGGTCTATGTATAAAGCACCTGCTAATTCTCAGAAGGATGAACAGACGTTTTTCTGTGTTTGTGTTGCACCCAGAACACTGGGTTCCTAATCCACAGGATCACAACAACAAAAAGAAGTAATGCTTGCAGAAATGGTACAGTGCAAAAGAAAAGGGGTGGCACAGCTGGTGGACCTGTCTGGTGGCTGCAGAGAGGAATTCTGTCTCTAGAGCTGGCAATTTGGAAGGCTGAATTTCCCCACACAAGGAACCCATCTGCTCCAGTAAGGCACATCCCAACTGTGGATGCAGTTTATTTCAATCTCCACTAAATCATGTGCAAATGAATAAAGAACATGGTACGGTTTGCACCAAGCTGCTGATATTTATTTCGGTGTATACAAACAGGTGATGTGAGATGGCCAGCATGACTTCACCAAGGGCAGGTTGTGCCTGACTAATCTGGTAGTGTTCTGTGATGGAGTAATGGCTTTGGTGGACAAAGGAAGGGCAACTGATGCTGTCTACCTGGACTTCTACAGGCCTTTCACATGGTCCTTCACCACACCCTTGTCTCTGAGTTGGAGGGATTTGGATTTGAAGGCAGGTCTGTTTGGTGGATAAATAATTGATTGGATCATTGCAGCCAGAGGGTTGTTGTCAATGGTTCCGTGTTCAGGTGCAAGCAGTGGTGAGATGTATCCCTCAGTGGTCGGTCTTGGGGCCGGTTCTCTTTCATGTTTTTATCAATGACATAGATGGTGGGCTTCTTTAGCTTGGAGAAGAGAAGGCTCCAGGAAGACCTCATATTGTGATCTTCCACTGATCGAAGGGGGCTTACGAGCAGGAGGGAGACTGACTTTGACTTTTTACTCAGTCTGATAGTGAGAGGACAAGGGGGAATGGCTTTAGAAGAGGGGAGATTTAGGTTGCATGTTGGGAAGCAGTTCTTTACTCAGAGGGCAGTGAGACACTGGCACAGACTGCCCAGGGAAGCTGTGCTACCCCATCCTTGGAAGTACCCAAGGCCAAGTTGGATGGGGCCCTGGGCAGCCTGATCTGATGGGGGACACCCAACCCACAGCAGAGGGGTTGGAGCTCAATGATCTTTAAGATCCCTTCCAACCTAAGTCATTCTACAACTCTATTGGAGCTATTTTTCTTAAGTACCCCTTTCTGCCATCCAGAAAGTTGAGAAGCCATCGTTGTCTGTCTGTACCCCCATCCCTGAGGTCTCACTCCTTCCTTCAAACCAGAAAGCAAATGGAATGTTCTGGATTATCTCCAATAGCAAAAGTTGTCAGATTTTTCATCTCTATTGTAAAGAGGACAGGCTTTGGGACCCAGGTGCCCTGGGCCTGTTCTCACATCCCTGTTAGTGGCTGCCTGCCCTCCTTCTCTGCAGTCCAGTCTTATTCCCTGTCTCCTTTTGTCAGTCTGAACATCTTTGGAATGGGGCTGTGCGTAACTTCTGTTCCTGGCTCTGGGTCTCTGCTGATGGCTCTCAGGCTCCTGTTAGAAAAATAATAATAAACTTGCCCTTTTCACGTTTTTCTTCAGCTTTGGTTGCCATTTGGAAAAGGAGGCAGCACATAACTGTATGAAAATGTCATTTGTAAGCATTTACCTCTCCAGTGCTCACTGTGGTTTTATGTGATGCTATTTAGAAGCACAGCTAAGGAATAGGAGTCATTGAGCTCTATATGCTGGGGCTGGCTGAACAGCACTAGAAAAAGCCACAAGGGAAACTGAACGAACAAATTCACAAGCTCTTGTACCAGGAGGCTATCAAAGGTGTTTGAAGGAAAATTAAGGAGAAAAGGTGACACTTCACAAGATTGATATCCTCCTCTTTATTCTGTCCTCCCATGACTTGTATATGCCTCTGGGAATATTGGCAGTCAGACCTTACAGTCGCACGTTGCAGCTGGACATTGAGTGCCCTGCACCAACCAGTGTCATCTCCCTGCTCTCTACCTAACCGAGTTGTTTTCTGCTTTGCTTTATAGCAGCTGCTGTTCTGCTGGTCTCGTGCCTCGTTGTGCTCGCGGTGTGTAGCACAGTGATGCTGTGAAGTCTCTAATTTGCCACTACCTTGTTGTGCCACCGTTGCTATTGGTTTTCTTTCTGCTGTGGGTAGGTAGTACAAGAGGAATTAAGTAAGAGGTAGTTTTTGTCTCTCTGAAGCATTCATTCTGTTTATTCTTCTTCTTATTTTTGTAAAATAGTAAACTCAATTGCAGATAAAATAAGCCATCTGGTTCCTGTCACAGCTACTGTATATTACATACATATGGGGAAATTGCTTATTGATTTAGCCAAGTGTGAACAAGTGCTACTAGGAAACCACAGAAGTATTCATACTACTAATAGATACCATCAGTAGTGGCATGCTGCACTTGATTCTTGGCTAGAGGGCATCAACTTTTAACCAAGGATTTAAGAAAAGAATAAAAATCAGTTATCCCTATATGAAAGGCCACAATATTAATGTCTTCAATGAAAAATTTATTGAAGAAGGAAAGGTGATATACTTAGAGACAACTATGTGTGTGCTCTATTAACCTTATAGTATGTTGTGTGCTGGAGTTAGGCCTGGCTCTTGCAAAGTCTTTAAGCCTTTTACATCAGTGCTGTCCCCAAGAGAATATCAGTGCTGACTGTATACTGCTGTGACAGCGTCTGCGTGCAGATGTTTAGCCAACTATTGGCATAACCCGTGCCTTAACTTTGAAGCAGTCTGACAGATGAAACCACTGCCAGAAAGCAGTTCAGTGCTGCTTCTGACTAAAGCGTCTCAATTTCCAAATGAACTGGTCGTGTAGGGCTGAAAGTCAAAAAGTTACTTGTAAGGGGAGGAAAGCTGGAACAGAGAGTAAATGCTAGGAGACCGTCATTTGCTATGAAACCATTTCAATTAGAGAGTGAAAGAAAAGTACAGAGTCTGCAAAAATGGACAATGGGGAAAAGTCCTTTGTTTTTGCTGCACGAAATCCTTTTGAAACTCACAGTTGTGACCGTAACGTTGTAAAGGAATCATTTCTTTGGGCTTCCACGATTGGAATGTGTTTTTCCACTTTTATGTATAACTGTGCTCATCTCACAGATGTCCGTATGCAGTCTTCCTTCAGCATTTCTATTTTAGAAATGCTGTGGAATTACTAGAAGCTGCACCTATGGTTTAATAAATGGATGAAAAATTTGGGGGAAAAATGGACGCATCTGTCGCAAACAAATGCAGACGCAGTTTTTGAAAGCCTTCATTTGTCCTTGAAAAGGTGCCAGCTTATCCCCTTCCTAAAGCAAAAGCTCCCAGGCCCATTACTCATTCTTTGCATAGCTTGAGCGGAACCGCTCCGTGCTGAGTGCTAATGCATCCTTTAGCTGTCACTTGGACCACATGGACATGTGCTGGCACATCAGTAACTAAAATTGGGTGCACGAAGGGAGATGTAGGAGAGCCAAATTTGTCACTCAGTTGTTTTAGTTTCACATGCAATTAAAAAAAAACACAACCACAGGGATGAGACTGTGGTGTCAGCCTCCCGGAAGAATCCAGAGCCAGGACATTAAGAGCAGTGACTCAGCTAAACATAAAGTATTTGATTTTCATTTTCACACTGCACTTGGTTTAGGAGACATTCAGTTTAGCATCTGTCAAGAGCAATGTATGTATGTACACAAATAGACTGTCAGGAACTGAATGTGATTGCACGTTGTGGAATGAATCTCCTCTCTGAGTTCATAAACAGAGGGCAAAACCCTTTATGAAACGGGGCTAGATAGCTTTAACAAGTTCAGTGTGCAATTGCCTTTGTTATCCATTTCTCTGAGCCCCCAGCGGTCGCTCACCTCTGGGATCCTGACTCCTCAGTCCTGGGGATTTTTTGTGTGTACGCTCCTGGAGAAGTTCCAGAGGCAGAAACCAAGTGCTTGGCCTTTGTCAGTGCCAACTGATGTGCATTTTCAGTGGATCTTGCACAAAATGGATGTGTGCTATATTCCCTTTCATGGATCATTTACCTGGGGCCCAGAACTATTAAAAAATGCAAATGTTTAAAGTTTTGAAAGAGAGCTAGATGGTTTTCGATGAAACTTCTCATGAAAAACAGCCCTCCTTGCTTTCAGCATAAAAATGCAAGCACGTTTCCTTGCATTAGTGTCCTTTGCTCTGAGTCTGACAGCTATAAATACTGATACACTCCCTTCCCAGTGACAGTGGGCTACTCTGACATTGAAAAGTTCCACTAGCTTTGCTTCTTGTCTCTGTAGCTGTGAGAAGAAAAGCAATGCACTCTCTGGCAGGATTGCTTGGAGCACATTAAGCTGCTATGTTTATGGATAGGTTACATAGATCCTATGTATAGTGAAGATTTTATTAAATTAAAAACCTTTCTTAATGGTAATGCTGCACTTCCTCAGAGTTCTTTCTGTCTGAGAAGCAGATGTTAAAGCTTTTAATATCAAATAGGGTGGGTTTTTTTTCCTCCATTGGCTTTTAACTGTTCTAATCTCACAACAGTATGAGGCACCTACATGGCTTCATTGCTTTGGAGGAATGGTTATCAGAGATACTGAGCAACACAGCCCCACGCCGAGGCACATGGAAGCTTCTGGTATTCCATCAAATCAAGCTTCCATCTGATCTCACCTGATAAGCTTCAGCTGGTGTGATCCGGTGTGTGTCAGATAAAGCATAATGCTTCTATTTCAAGGAAGGGTCTTTTGAAAAGGCAATAAATTATCTCACTTTTAATCTGCTCAGCAACAGGAGAGCAGTTAATACTTCTTCCTGGTTACCTAATTTGTGCTGTGAATTTTACTTCCTGACAAAGGATCAGTAGATACCACGTTCAACTGATCACCACTCTTGGAAAGAGTGTAGGTGATATTGCTCTGAGTTAAGTTAAAAATAGTTTAGGATTGAATGCTCCAGTTGGTTAATAATAATGCTTAAGCACATTACAACTTCAAAAAGCTGTACAAACATTAACTAATTAATACCCCAACTAATACATAATACCCCATCGTGGTATGTAATTATGTATTACTATTAGAGCTGGAAGAATTATTCGTTGTGAATAAATTATCCAGCAAAGATTGCTTTTTTCCCTTAGTGTTGTGAGTTTGTTTGCAAAATGCTCCTTAGGTGTTGTGGATGTATTTGATTGCACATTTGCCATAATGATGGTAAGTGGTAACCTTTGTATTCTTCACAGTCGATTCCTTTAATCATTTGGTGCTGTTTTGTTATTGTTACTTACATTACAATGTAAATAGCACATCCAGGCCCAGCAGAGTGCAAGACTCCCCGTGCTCCCAATGCATTTATGTGCATTGGCTCACTGTTAATTGCTTTGAAGGGACAAAACAAAATGGTGAGAAAGGAAATGGATACAGAGGGAAGGAATAGATGGGTGGTGTGTGGAGGAGATCCATTCTTTGGGACTGTATTGGAGCTAAATGCATGTTTCTCAGAATCCACTCCCTTAGACGACACTGTCTACCCAAAACCTCAGTTTTCCTGTTTCTAAAACAACTCGCTGTCCTAAAATGCACATATATAGCAGGAGTGAAGTCTGATCTCTCAGTACTTTTACAAATGTCGCTGTGTTCATACTTGCTATTTAGTTGTTGTTGCTTTCCCAGCATTTTGCAGAACTTGAGCATGAGGCTGAGAGAGTTCAGTCTTAGAAAGGAGACGACTGAGACAGTCCTCTCAACAATGGCTGATATGGAGAACAGTTATTTGAAGTTTATCTTTGGCCTTATCAAAAAACTAGAGGACAGTGAAACTGAAGGACAGGAATTTTCACAGGAAGAAAGAGATTGTTGGAAGTCATTGGCACAAGATGTCTGTAGATTGGAATTTTCTTGGCTTTAAAGTAGACCGAATCTTCACAAAGACAGCAAGAATAATAAATGGTGCTATACATAATGCTTAAAAAATATACACAGATATATTTAAGTCACTTTTTCCACCTTTAAACCGGTCTTGGAACATGAGGGAAATGATAGCATTCTCGTTTGAGAAATTATTTTTCGTTGTTGCTGTAGAGCTTCCCATTAGCTCAGCTGAAGCATTTGTATGGTGGAGCTGAAACGTTCTGAGTTTTGAATACCATGGTAATATCTTTGTGTCAAGTAAGCTTGTACCTTTTTTTGGAAATTTCCACTATATCTGCATTTATTGTAGGACTGCCTCTCATCTCTTCCATATACATGCTTTTATTTAGCAGTTGCTGTGATTTTAGTCTCTACTACTATAATTTGTGTGTTGAATGCAGATGGAGCAGAACACTAAAGGTAATAGATCTGCATGGAAGTCTCTCATTTCTTGTTCTTGTCATTTCATTTAGTCTTCAGTGAAAGGGAAATGAAAATCCAAATATGGTCCAAATGTGGCATGTTACTCTGTGAAAGCTCCAGAGACAATTATGGTGGGCAGAGCATCGTTAGGGTAACCACAGCAACTCCGTGTTTTTTGCATTCTTAGCAGTGAGTATTGGAAAATGCCACTTTCTTGTCAAATGCAATGGATTTATAAATATCAGCCTGGAACAGACTTTCCATAATTGTTCCTCGTCGTTTGACACTGACTGATTATTATGGCGCTCCATTAAAAAAAGGTATCAAAAGATTTTATTGAGAAAATAAAAGCAAGGGCACCCGTTCCTCAGAAATAAATGTCTGATCTGACTGCAGAATTCATGTTCACTCCATGCAGGTGTAGTTAGCAGCCTGATCTTCAAAGAAGAAAGCATTAATTAATCCTCCAACTAGCTCTAAGAGGTATGAGCTCATCAGTGCTGAGTGGCCATGGATGAGCTGTCAGTGCATAGGTAGCTCCTACCCCAGCTTAAGGGAATGACACCTGAACTCACCTTAATGAAGTTAATATCTCTAAAATAGATTAAAATTGGGATGCCTGCAATATTTGAATTTAAGGAAGGTCCTTTGAGTCTTTTAATTATTTGACTCTTATGGGTGAAAATTAAAAAAAAAAAAAAAATAAGAGCAACAGCAAAATCCAAACTTCTTTGTCCTTATATCCTTTCCTGCCTTCTTTGGTTTAATTAGCAGGAATATTACTTTGAAACAGAAATATTCTTGTTCTGTGGATGACACCAAGGGCGTCCTGGTCTTGCTCAGTGATGTAAATCCCCAGAAATGATTAGAATGAAGCTGGAGGAGTGTCTTAGTACTGAAGTTCAATTCATTTCAATGGGAAGATGAGAATCATATAAACTAGGATGATCTGCCCAGAGCTGAAACATGTCTGAGGTACAGCACAGAGCCCAACAGCAATCTGTTTAGGTGCAGCTTGTGGCCAAACAGGTGGGCCATCCTCTTTTTCAAGGCACACATATAATAAAGAATTTTAGAAGACTTAATTGATGTTATTGTTCCATTTCAATGCATTGGGTCAAACTGGCACAAAATTCAGCGTAATTGAGAGAATACCATCACTTTATTTTCTTGCATGAGGCAACAGGTAGCTCTCATAAAGTGTGCTGAAGAAATAAACAACAAAATTCAACTGCCTAAGGCAAGACAAAACATAACTCCACCATTCTTCTGTTGCTTTAAGGACATATTTAATCAGCTCTCCTCTTCAGGTATTTAAGCTTTCTTTTGAAGGGTTTTGATTTCTTTAACTCTCCTAAAGATTTTAGTTGGTCAAAAGTTCTTAAAAGTGGTCTGTGCTGGCCAACTGGAAATGGAACTGAAGAGCTCTGCTGAAAGGTCGTATTAAGGGATAGGATTCAGCAAAGATGTCTTAAACATTTCAAGCTAATAGAGTTAATGTTTTTTGGTAGTGAGTTATCATCTGTGGGTGGTTCAGTGTTAACGTGGAGTTGTCAAAATAAGGGGTGGGGTTTGTTTGTTTCGCTTTGTCTTCCTACAGATAATGATTGGGAATTTCTGAAGGACAGCTTTGCAAATATTAATAAAGTTTATGTTGAGCACTTTAAAAAAAAATTAAAGAAATGGAAAAAAAAAAAAAACAACCAACAATCTTTTTTATATGCTAGGTGCCAAGAACTCAGAATTCAACCTTCAAGGCTGCAAGATTTAATTGACTTTCATGGCCTAATTTAGTCATAGTTTAAAATAATTGAATGACTGTTTTTCTTTTAGTGTCATATTTTATTTCTACATTGGAAAATAATTCTAACCAGGGAGAAATCTGTACTGGGTCTTGTCTCACTTTCTTCAGTTTGTCAATATTACTCTTAAATAGTCTTGGGGAATACTGGAAGCTGGGAGCTGACCAAAGGGTCCCAGAGTTGGCCAAGATATCCACAAACTTTGGCCCCTGTGGCTTTTTTCTGCAGTGACCAAGTGTAGCAAAAGTGACCAGCTTGTATACTCAAAGAAAGTTTATTGGATTTGCCAAAAATGAAAAGGCAAACACAAGCATCAGAGTTGTCTCTTCATTTCTTTATTAGGCTCATATGTATGGAAATGAGATGACAGCTTTGGGCTTAAGGAGTCTTAATTGGAGGAGAATGTGCATTCTTAGGATACAACAAGATCTTCAGAAGAGTTTATGAGACTTTGGAGCATAAGTCCTTTTATTATAATCATCAATAATTTTTAACACTTTTTAATACTGTCTGTCAGCAGTTTGATGGCAGATAAAGCAGTCAAGAGTTAATAATTAAGCAACGCTCCCATGTTCCTATTAACTGTAGCACATAGTGGCCTTCCCATCCTGTGTTTAAGTGCAGAACTGCTTCCCAACATGTGTGTGATGGCAAGAGTCTGTTGGGACTTGTGGGGATCAATGGGGTGAGCATAGTCATGACTACTATTGTCCATCTCTGGAACACGTCGATCTGAAATACTGCAGGGCTTCTGGAGCTGCTTTGCAGTCAGCCATAATTACAATAGATTTTAATTTTAATTCGTTCTTCAGGGAGTACAGTTTCAAGTTTTACTTATATAAGCTGAATTCTCTGATGGGGAGAGACAAAAGGCAAAGCAGGGACATCACCCTATTTAAAACTGCAGTGGATTAACGCTTACATCCAGTGAGCTGAATTTCTCTTGAATTTCAGAACCTGAAACCTGTATTTTATATGAAGTCTTTCCCTTCTGTAAATGTCATTAGAGGACACTGAGTTATGTTTGAAATAAGTGCTCCTTTTGATTACTAAAAAGCAAGAAGAATTTCTTTGGATAGGAGATTTTGATATGGGTGAATTTGGCTCAGTAGAGACATGACTGTTCTCTCTTAAGAACTTGACCTGGAAGTTTTATGATGTTCTGGTTGGCGCTGTGTGCTCATTCCTATGTTACCTCTGCTCTTCTCCCTGCAGCTCTGTTCCCCAGTATTTCACTTGGTGAAGACAACATGTAGTCCTGCCATTTCCATGACATAGGATAATAGTGCCATACAGCATTGGTATTTAGTGATTAGAAATGGTTGCTTAATTTGCAGTTGAACTTCAGGTGTTGGTTTTGACCTTTAAAATCTTGACTGACTTGAAATCTTCCTCTCTCCCACAGTTGCAATCAATAGAGGAACTTGAGCTTGAACCCTCAAATAGGAAGAAATAGGAGGAAGCTACTGGCAATAGCCTCTTTTTTTTCAGAGAGACAATTATTGTTAGAATCCATCCTGTCTTGATCTAAGGCAGGTAGAGTTTATTAAGTATTGGAATACACTGTAAGATCTATTTATTTTCCTTGTGGAAACACAGAGGCAGGAGCGAGCCTGAATGCTTTTGAGGCTCAAGCTATTTTTGATGGCCTAATTCTCAATAGAATCATTTAGGTTGGAAAATATCTTCAAGGTCATTAGGTCAAACTGTCAACCAAGTTCCATTGCTAAACCATGTCCACACTTTTCTTAACTACCTCCAGGACAGATATTTCCCAGATGTTCTGGAGCAGGTATTTTCTTTGTAGATGCTCTGGCTGATCCTTCTTGAGCAGGAGGGTTGGTCTATGTGATCTCAGCTCCTCTAATCCACGTGGTTTTGTGACTGATGTCACCTATGTTCTAGATCTGATACATTATTTTGAGACTGCCAAAGGAGGTTGTGGATGCCCCATCCTTGGAGGCATTCAAGGCCAGGCTGGATGTGGCTCTGGGCAGCCTGATCTGGTGGTTGGTGACCCTGCACGTAGCAAGGGGTTTGAAACTACAAGATCATTGTGGTCCTTTTCAACCCAGGCCATTCTATGATTCTATGACTCTGTTGGAACCAAAGTTACGTAACACTGTTGAGTGTGAGTGTGCACACTTTTGTTTGGCTACTGACTCATTCATGTATTCTTGCTTTGTTTGCTGACATGAGACAACTGATTTCACTATGCTGATGATTGCAGCAATACTAATGTCATTAGAAGTAAATTAGACCTGTGGACAGGTGAAGCTGACAATGAGGTTGTGCTAATGAGCACCTACATACTAGATGCTATTGCTATAAACTTTTTTTTCTTCACTGCACTCATTTCTTTTCTGTGTCAGCTGTTTGCTTCCCTCCTCATGCTTTCTTCTTACTCATTTGTCAGGACAACAAAGAGAGGAAAGTTTCTTTTCCTTTCAAAGTGTTATCCACCTGTGTTTCCTGGGTATGTAGAAACCAAAGATGAAATGGTGTCTTACAATTCTTGTTGTTGGTTTTAGTAGAACAGCCACTCCACTTGAAGTGAGTAGAGAAACAAGAATAGTCCAGCAGGGAATTCTGTGAACAGAATTTGTGTGGAAAAGAATCAATTACTGCCTGCTTCTGCTTTAGAGAGAGTGCTTGCTCTTTTTGGAACTGGAGCCCATTGGATGTTTTATCTGCATTTGCATCCTTTGATGAGGAAGTGCAAAACTTCCTTTGTTTCCCTCGTAGCTGCACTTAAACCAACACTTGGGTGGTGTAGCAAGTTGTCAGTGCTGAATATAAATCATCATTTACATACAGTGTCCCAGGTGCATGGACGAGAAAACTCTTACGCTGTTAAAATGCTCAGTTACGTTTCAGGTGCTTGAGGAGCAAGCTGGCATGTTTACCGACTGGAATGCATTGTGGATGTAATCCTTTATTGCCATCTGTAGAGATTGGTTAAACCATCAATTCTCCACCTGGATGTATCACACCTCATTTTCTATTAACTTCATTCTTCTCTGTTCTGTCACTTTTTTACCAGGATAATATCACTTAAGGGATGAACATTTACAAACAGAGAACAAAACAACACAAAAGCGTCTATCTTCAGCAGAGAAATATGCATGGCAACAGCAAAAATTGGATTTTATTGAAACCTGGGCTGGTTATCATTTATTGGTGTATTTGTATGTGAAATGATTGCTTGTATTATATTAACATTTCTGGGTTCTACCTCGGTTTGAATCACAGAAGATAAAAATAACCCATGCTTCAGTACTGCTTACAAACAGTAAAAATGGGGGGAATTGAGCATCTAGAGAGAGCACTGGCAAGACCCTTAAAAGCTATTTTTGCAAGGATTAGGGGAACTGGTAATTGGTCCTTAAAAGAGTGCAATACTTTGCTTCTGGGCACCAATTGTAGCCTGGTAGTCAATGAGGGATGAGAGTTCCTCCTTCACAGTCGATCCATTATTTATGTCCCTGTTTCCTTTTAATTATAATTAAGACAAGCTCTTGACTCAAATTTCTCTTCAATCCTCATCGGAAACTGATCACAGTTCAAAACTTGAAGTGATTTATTTATGTTTAACAAGGATGTGGGGTTACATACACAAAACATTGAGAAATACAGGCCTAATTCCTGCCTTTTCCCTTCAGTTGCTTTTTTTTTTTCTTGTTGCTTTTCAGTTTGTCAACCCTCTTACAACTCTTTGCAGTCCAGGAATTGACTCAAGAGCTACATTGGCTTGTCACTGCTCTGTCCTAATGGCCACTTTTTAGACAAAGCCACTTAATGAGGAGAGGACATGCTCCAGTTTCCCCTTGCTTCATGTGGAGATCCTTATGCAAGTCAAAAAAAGAAAAAAAAAAAAAAGTGTGAAATTTGTGCTCTGCTAGAAAGATAATGATTAACATCTTGTCTTCACAGCTTTAAAACAGAGCTGGAAGTCTAGGGGCAATGAATAACATGAATGAAATAAATAAATAAGATATTATCTCTGCTGATGTTGTTCCATGGCAGACGTAACTACAGCCAACACATTATCTTGCAGTGAATTGCAGAGACCGAAATCCTTGGATATTTGAAGAGAGACTGTGGGATTTAGGTAGAATTTCACAGATATCTTAATTCTTTTAGGTGCTAATTAAAAATAAGTCTTGAGCACATATTTGGTGGTGATTGAAAGCTTGTGTGCGTAAATTCAGACTCTGGATTTAGTTCCTTTCCCCAGGATGGGAGGATAGCTGATAAAAGCATATGAATTATAAATTCCTCTAAAGAACATGTACAACTACTTAGGAACAGAAAGGGACTCTCTACAAATCTGATACAAATCTCAAGATTCAATCCAGCAAATACAGATGTACTGTTTCATGCCATCAGGATGGCATTGGAAAGGCTATTATCATTACCAGTGTCTTATTTATTTTTTTTTCTATTTACCCTCTGTTGCAGTAGTGACAGGAAAAACAACAACCCTCAGGCAGGTTTTTGGGAGAATCTGTTCTATTCAGTTAGGATAGAGCTTCCACATGTTCTGACTCAGGCATGCTTTGGACATGTGAAGACAACGATAGAATTTATCACAGCTAAGTAGAAATATCATGCAAAACATTGGAAATACTGAATGTTGCTCCTGGATCTCCTTTGGGTTCAGTATAACTTGTTTTCTTTTTTAAATAGACAACTTCCTTTGTTTCAATGAACACTCCGAAGGGAAATCATCACTGTTTCAAGAGTGATCTATATAATGGTACTTAACACTGCTGGGATTGTACAGAAATTATTTTTTCCATGAAGTCTTTACGTACTTTTGAAATATTAAGTGAGATTTTAGAAATACCTTTTCCTCTTCGTTCTCAGAGAAACTCATCTGAACAGCAGAAAAGCAGTTTTCTATTCCAGCATGTATCTGACTTCTGTCTCATAGGAAGGAAAAGATCTGATGTTCAGACTTGTTCACTAGAAAGGTCTGCAAAATTGGTATCCCACAGTGCTGGACTAGTGGAGGATCAAAGAAATTACCAACATGTCTCTAAGTGGAAGGTAGTTTGGACCATACGGGATAGATTTAGATTTTAAGCTATCCTTAATTAATGATTGAAATAAAACATGGGATGGGAAATCCAGTTTAGCAAGAACTAGTAATTATGTCAAAGCTACAGACGAGAATGTGTTCCCACAGTTTGAGTTCTGGTTTAGAGAGGCTCTTCTAAAGCAGTTGATAAACAAGCTAGTAAAGAGCATTTGGAATTCCAGTGAACATTCAAAATGAAGAATGGGGAGTTTTCCAACTCTGAGACAGCACCAAGACACCTAGTGGGTCAACAATGAAGTACGGTTAAACCTACTAACAGAAGTTGAAGGTGGTAGTTGTCAAAGTCCTGCTAAAGGCTGGCTGAGATCATTGTGCTGTTAGGTTTCATGATGGTGTGCTGCTTGTGGTGTTGGTATTCTGAAGGTGAAGGACTTCCTCTGTCCTCCCAAGTTGATGTTTTCAGAAATGAATAGGAAATAACAAAATTTTGGCTAACATCAGTGTTGGCCATAAAACGCTCATTTAGGGAAAACATGAGGGTTTTGTGCAGGAAAAAATATTTGGCCTCTGAAGCAGCAAGTGACACTGTTGAACATCAGTCCTTTTCTGATCAATGCTATTGTTTGATTTTATTTCTGAGCCCAGAGAGGAAGCGTGCAAAGGGGTAGATAGACTGCTGTTATGGGAGATATCTGATATCTCCAGATGCTAATCCTTATCCTTGACCACATAGGGATATGGCATGGACATCTAACCTTTTGACTTGCTTGGGCTGCACTGAGTGAAAAAGAATTGTTTTGAGTTGCATATACATAGATTGTTTTGAAAGTAATGTCTCCTATGTATTTCCATGGAAACTACATCAGCTACAAAGAGCACAGTAGCATTATTTGATAGAGCAAGTTCTCAGCTGCAAACACTGTTTTTCAACACAGTCACCACCATTATCTGTGCATTTTCACCAGCAACAAACAAGAGCTGCATGCCCTGTTCATAAAAATCTGTACCAGTGTAGGTGACCACTGTCACTACTGCTGAAACACTCCAACCACTGCCTCACTGTGCTCACATCCTCTGTTTGGTCTCCACAAACATTCAGCATGCATAGGTGAATGTCAGTGGGTGCCATTTTTTTTTTTTTTTTTCTGCATGAAAGAATTCAGTTCCACTTCTTTGCTTCATATGCACTTCCCTGTCAGACACCATTCTGTCAGACTGCCCCTCTGCTGTCATCTGTCACATGGAAACATGTAATAGGATGTTGTTGGAATATCTGCCTCTGACACTACTGGCCGCCATAATAAAAGAGGAGGCATCACTTTCGGATCGGAGCAGCCCTTGTAAAATATACAGTATCATTAATGTATAAGAAACAAAATATTTTACTTCTTAATATTTTTCTTAAAACGTTAAAAAAATGGAGAGGAACAAAACCATAAAATGAAATAGTGGGATATGTGACTTTGTCTTCATGAAACAAAAGCATCAGGTTGGCTTGATGGCAGTGGTTTCAATTCTTAGTGAGCTCTCAAGGTGTTCATCAGAGATTTTTGATGAAATTTTGCTCTACCTGTACTTCATCCTTGACAGTAATTGTTAAGAATGTGCATACAGCCAAGAAATGATGACATGGATAAGGTGTGATTGTGAAGTGAAGGATATTTCTCTTTGGTAAGATAGAGGTTATGAATAATTGGTAAAGAGACATGATCAGATCTTTGAGTTGAACATTTGATTGCAACTCTATGCATTCTGCTTGAAAATTTGCAGGTGATCTGTTTCTACAAAAAAGAAAATGGTGCTGCAAACATAAATTTCTGATTTACTTTTTTTGCAATCTTGAAACCTATTTTCAAATTCCTTTGTCAGAGCAGAAAGCACAGCTGTGTATTTTTCACAGCACCGTGTTTAGCAAACGTTATCAAAATGCATGCAATTATTTGCCATTCCTTGAGTCAGCACTGCACAGCACTGCCTCCCTCATGCCCTGGTTTCAGTCGATGCAGTGTTCATAGCACACTGATGGTTTGGTTGTTGCTGAGTGATGGGTGCATGCCCAGTGCACCTTTATATCACGGGATGGAGGCTGTCTGCTTTCCCAGCAATGTTGGGCTGTGGATTGGACATACCTGAGCTGTGGTATGAACTGCTGTCAATCCATATGTTGCCTTTTTTGAGCTCTTAAGAACGTCCCTAGCAGGAATCCTGAGCTCAAAACGTATAGTTTGTGCAAGCAGTTGGGCTGTTGCAATACAGGCTTGAAAACAGATCTGCTGAACAACGAATTCACACGCCGTTTGTAACACAGCATTTTCCACTCATCCATCTTCTCTTGTCACTGCTTTTCAATACTGAGGCGTATTTTATTATTGTAAAAGGTACTGTATTTGTGATTTGTATGCATGCATTAGACAATGGTGCATTTTAAAAGGAAGGTGATAAATTTCTTAGCTTCACAATTACTGGAGTGCCACGCACCCACCTTGACAAACTTGTCGGGCAGCGACCACAAAATGCAGCAGTTAATTAAGGTCTGATGTGGAATGACATCAGACTTGCTAATTTGGAAGTCTCTCAGGGCTTTGAACATTTACTTAGGTGCTGTCTGTTTTTCATTGATTTTGCAATCATGTCTTGAAAGCTCATAGGAGGTTGAGGACAATATGAGAAAAATGTTCTTTACAAATAAATCAGAAAACTTTGAGAATGTTTGGTTTCACTGTGTGAAGGATGGGGACCTTTGGTATAGGAAATGAAGAAATCCCTCTCCCAAGGAGGAAATTACTCTGTGTTAAGCGTAAAAGTTGCAGGCATTAAATAAATGTGATGCAATCTAATGATCCAAACCAAGTTTACCTAGTGAGACGCTCCCAAAGGAGTAATGCTTTCTCCATTGATAAGGGCAAATAAGTCTTCTAGAAATGTCTGGCACAACTCTACTGGTATTTGTGGGAAGCCATTGATGGAGCAGGAACCTCAGAGAGGAAAGCAGTCAAGTAAGAGCAGGCTTTGAGTGATTCTTGCCAAGAGGAGTGAGGGAGAATCTTTGTTTTTCTCTCATCTCCATGCCAGTCTTGTGTTGGAGCTTCAGGATCAGGCTTTGATTTGCTTTTTCCCTTACATTTGCTCTTGAAATCAGGATGGTGTTGGAGTGAGGCTGGAGAAGAAATTGGAGGACAGCAGGCACAAGGATCCCGAGTCTTTTAAAATCTGTATTTTTATAAAAAGCTTTTTCCTTCAGAGCAGGAGAATTCCTGGAGAGAAATAATTAAGCTTTTGATAAAAGCTCTTAGATACGTAATGCACTGGTATTACAAGATGCTTTGTCAGGGAACTGTGTTTCTGCCCCTTTGCACCATGCTTGTGTTGTGCTAATCCCATCCTTCAGGGGTTTTGTTGCTTGCCAGCAGAGACCAGGAGGAAAATCATTTCCCCCTTTCCTTGATGTGTGGCAGGTTCTACAACAATTTCCTTCCTCTGAAGTGCCTATGATTAGCCAGGGCTACAAATTGAATTAGGATGAAATTTCTCAGGTGCCTGTTTGGCACATGTCGTACCTGGCCTCAGAAATAAACCAGTTGTCATATGTAAAGGCCAGGAGAAATAATTATTTGAGGGACAATTGCCAGGAATATTCTTCCCTCCTTTTTGAGCATGGGGCATGGCTGGAGTGCTCTTCTTCATCAGCAAATCCCTCGCTTTCATGAGGACTGAAACCACGAAGTCCTCAGTTTTTTTGTTCCTTCTGCAGTTCTCTCCTACTACAAGACTTGAAGTTCTGTTTCAGGAGCAGTGCTGCCTGTGATGGAGTGGTTCTGAGGCTTTGTCTGACATAGGCTGCTGTTGGGTGCTTGTCTCAGGGGCATGATCCACCTTTGTGCTGCTGGTGAGTTCATCCCTACCTTTAGATGATCCCAAGGCTTCAGGCCTCTATTGATATCACATTTATCAATGACATAATGAGTCAGAGTGGTTGTCAGTGTTTCAATGACTGCATGGAGATCAGTGACGAGCAGTGTCTCTCAGTGGTCAGTACTGGAACAAATGGTCTTTGATATCATCATCAATGACATAAAAAGCGTGTTTGAGTGCACCCTCAGATGACACCAAGCTGTGTGATGTGGTTGACATGCCCAAAGGACAGGATGCCATCCAGAGGGACCTCAACAGGCTGAGCATTGGGCCCAGGAGAACCTCATGAGGTTCAGCAAAGCCAAATGCAGTCTTGCACCTGGGTCATGTCAACCCCCACTAACAGTACAAGCTGGGGACAATAGGATAGAGCACAGCCCTGTCAGAAAGGACCTGGGGGTTCTGGTGGATGGCAGCTGAGCATGAGCCAGCACTGTGCCCTTGCAGACCAGAAAGCCAACCAAATAATGGGCTGCATCCAAAGCAGTGCAGCCAGCAGGGTGAGGAAGGGGATTTGCACCTCTGCTCTGCACTATGAGACCTCACCTGGAGCGTTGCATCCAGTTGTGGAGTCCTCAGTACAGGAGAGACATGGAGTGCATCCAGAGGAAGGCCACAGAAATGATCCCAGGGATGGAACATCTCTCCTTCAAGGACAGGCTGAGAGCTGGGTCTGTACAACCTAGAGAAGAGGAGGCTCTGGCACTTACAAATGCAGACATCACTTCTATGTTCCTAGAGTCAGAGTCCCAAATTCAGGTTATGGTCCCACATGCTTTTTGGACCTAGGTCAGCAATGCAGGCTCGAGCCATGCTGCATTCCCACAATAGGCACAGTGGCATATGGCCTCAGGCTTGTGGACTTCATGAAAATCCAGTCCCTTAGTATGGCAGTCACCATATTCCTTCACATATGATGTTAATAGTTGAAAAATAAGAACAGATAGTGCATAAGGTAAAGCTGCCACTTTCTGTAGCTTTGCTACTGCAACATATGCGATGTCTTATGAAAGACAAGTAATCGCAACTGTTCTGTTTAATTTGTTCTGTTTCATAACTGCGTTCATGTTCCCCATTTCAATACAAACTCTTTGCTAGCAGCACAGAGAACTGAGGGGAGAAGGGAAGAGAGGAAGCAAAGTGACTTCATAGAGTTAGAATTAGCATAATCAGGCAAAGCATAATAAAGTGCTTTGCAGCGCCAGCTCTTTTGCATAATGCTATCTCATTGAGGTGTTTCTGAGGATGTATCGTGGGGGAAGAGAAGGAGGGGACCCACTGAAATGGGGGAAATTGCTGCTGTAAGTTGACAAGCTTAGTGTAAGCTGCAGTAAGCCTATTGGTGTTCTGTTCTCAACACTGTTTTCAAGAATATAAGGTGGCAGGAAACCATCAATGAGATGAATGTTGGTGTAAAATACCCTGGTATTGGAGAAAAAGATGTTTTGGGTGTTTTAAGGGTTTCTGTGTGTGTGTGTGTGAAGGAAGGAGGAAGCTGTTTTGAAGGATAGTAGCTTTCAAAGTAATTAAAGCGGATAAGACTTCAGCATCATTGATTAATGGAAAGCCTTACCGCTGATCAGCAGTATGGGCATGGCTTTCAAGGATGTTATTCAACAGTTCAGTATAAAGCAATTGAGGCCTCATGTTAATATATTCCATCAGTATGTGCTTGACTCCAGTTTTAATGTGTTTTATCCTAAGCATCCCCTTAAATTTTTGGTTGGAAGAAGTGAAATCAGCAATGCTGGCTGAAACCAGAGATCCCCGATATGATGCTGTCAGGTAACTGCTGCAGTAACTGCTAGAATAACAGTTCAAAATGGGTTAGATAGTGACTCCTTTTTGAATTGCCTTAAGGAAATGCCTTTCACACAGCCCTGCTACTGGTTAGCCTTTGCCATCCCAACAGCGTTTGGGTTTGTGGCTTCTGTTATTTCAGCTCTGACATCACCAGTATTTCCCTGAATGTGTGTTATCATAGAATCATAGAATGGTTTGGGTTTGAAGGGACTTTTAAGATCATCTAGTTCAACCCCACTGCTATAGACAGGGATACCTCCCACTAGACCAGGTTGCTCAAAGCCCCATCCAGCTTGGCCTTGAATGCTTCCAGGGTGGGAGCATCCACAACCTCTCTGGGCAGCCTGTTCCAGTATCTCATCACCCTCATAATAAAGAATTTCTTCCTAAGATCTGGTCTAAATCTACCATCTTCCAATTTAAAGGTATTTTGCTGTGAATCCCCACTCATGATTTTTAGAATCATCCCCCAATTTTATATATAGTTATATATATATGTATTTATATACATAAACTGAAAAAGAGGGCTGAGAAAAATGAGTTGAGTGGTCTGGTCTTTGTCAGGAAAAACATTGTCACAAGCAAAACTTGGATACAAAGCATTCTGTTCAACATATACATTAATGATCGAGCAATTGAAACAAACAAACAAAAATCTCATGAAAATCCCATTTTTAGTCTGCACTTTAAAGCAGAATAATTTTGCACTTGAAAGGATGTTCATTTTTCTATATGAATGTTTTGATCTTAAAAATCAGCCTGGCACTTATTAGATTTTTACGTCATTAGATTTCACAGTTGCTATTCCAATATTGGAGAAAATAATTATGAAAAATCAAATCCCATAATGAAGAAAATAATTCCCAAGATAATTCTACTTCGAGTTGAGGAATTTAGGCTCAATTTTGTATCTAGACTTGTTTGCTTGTGGTTTTTTTTTAATCCTAATAACAAACTGCATGTTCATCACAATATCCAGTGTTTTCTGTGATATGTTTGCTAGTTAATAGTGTTTGGAGCTATTAAAGGCACTATTTAAAAATGGGCCATTATCTTAGTACCTTGTTCTAATGACTGCTTCTAAAGACGTTGAGGGGGAAAAAACATCCCAATGCATCTAAACAACCTTTTGGGAATAACAGCATCACTTAGCATAGAATTAAAAGGTAAAATTTCCACTTACTAGACATGTGAGAGTGACAGGTGCCTAGCTTTCATAGGAATTCAGTATTTTTTTAATTCTCTGCTACCACTTCATGTAGGAGTGTTTTACATTCTACATCCCCATGTGAACAAACACAAAAAAACGCATTAAGCCAACGCTGTTGGACTGTTTATGAGTGATCTGAGGCGAGGTCAAATGTTTTGATTAAAGATCCGTAAGTGAGTGGTGATGTGTGGTAAGAGCACAGATATTTCATTTCTACCAGGTGGCCCAGAGCCAGAACATGTTCATCTCTTTATTCACATTACTGTACATGATTAACAGTGCCATGGTTTGTGGCGCTTGAATCAAATCTATTCCATGCACATTACCATAATTAGGTCAGATACAATGCATGGGCAGAACACAGCTGTTTTACAAATTAATCATGGTTGAAAAGAGTCTTTCTTGTGAAAAACAATGTATACTGCGTTTTTTAATAGCAGAGATTGATATATATATATGTCAGAGGTTTTCAATAATTCCTTTATGTGCCATCATGCATAGCCCATATTTGCTTCCAGATCCATCCCAACAAACCCAGCTTGGAGGAGGAAGGGCTCAGATGTGTTCTAGGGACATGGCATGCATTCATGAGCTTTTCAGCTGATAGTGACTTAGCACAAGCACATCAGACACATCCAAATATCGTGTTCAAAGCTGAGCATAACTCATACTAATGGCGGTGGACTCAGCTAAGTAAAAGTAAAGGTTTGTCGGAGGTGAAGGGTTACATTTCAAAAAAAGCCCCATTTTTTCTTTGCAGGTTAAGCATTACGTCAATGAAAGTTAGGCTCCTAAGTCACCCAACTACTTGTTTTCTACCCAAAGTAGAAGTCATTTGTATAGGTCATGTTCCTTTTCCAAATTCTACTTATTCCCTGTGCAAATCTTGGTAATTCATTTTTGCTAGTAACAATGAAACTCAGATCTCATAAGAGAATTGTGTTCTAGGGAATTTCACTGCACACTGCACGTTGTCAACAAGTGTTTTTAATTCAGTACATTCATTCCAGATTAGAAATGTTGCTTAATAAAAGCATGATACTTAAGTGTTACATAAGTTATCCATTAATTTACTACAGGGAGTATTTTGACTTGCAGTTTTACAAACACTGATGTCGTCTCTAAAGGACATCATGTTTTAGATGAATGTTTTAAGTTACAGCTAATACAGCACTGCAAAATGAAATGAGTGGGAAATGTAGGAGCAGATCTAATCAGGAGACTTTGAACATGGAATGGAAGTATTGCAGCCAGTCGGAGTTGTGTGCATGGAAATGGTAAGTCATGGAAAAGAGTGAAGGTAAATATCTAATCCCCAGTGCTATAGTTCAGAATTGATGGGTTTAAATGTATTCCAGGAAATCCCAAAGGGAGTTTAAATCTGCAGAACTTGGAAGAATGCAAGAAGAGCCCCCTAGCTCTGATGGTGGCTTTGCAAGTTGTTCTGTATTTAACTTCTTCTTCCACTGCGTGAGTTTGCTGCCAAATGTTTCCATACATTGAACATGCTATTTCCAGGCTGAGCAGAAAAAAAAGAGCCTGCAATTTTCTTTGAAGGTAATATTGCTACCATTAAATTGGGTAAGCATAAATGAGATGAGTTTCACTATGTAGCAGGTGTAAACTTGATTTATGTTATTCTCATAATGAATTTAAAAGCTCTGTTACAAACACTGTGGTTCCACAGATGTTAGAGCTGAAAGCTTAAATTTATCAATCTCAAGCTAATTAAAACCAAATTAATACAATTTACTTTTTATACGGAAAAGGAAAAGAGAATTAAAATAAAAGATGGAGCTGATGTTGGTGGAACAATTTCTATAGCATCAGGCCATTTCCAGAAGCAAAATGGATCCCAAGCTGCTTCGTGCTCACAAGTCAGGCACTGGCACTGCATTAAGGCATCATCTGTTGATTTCAGCCGTCAAACAGATCATTTTTATGAGAGTCTCTGTATTGTTTTCGCTGTGAATTGGATCAGATTAATAAATTCCAAGATCCAGCAAAGCTGTATGCACTGCCAGAATTACAGCAGGGTGAGTGCTGGCATCACACTGGCCAGGACTCTGGGAAAAAGCATGAAACCTTAAAAAGTACAGCTGCAGCAATGCTGTGTGGATTTAACTGGAGTTAATGAAGTAGGCTGTGGGCAGAAAAGAAAAAAGAAAAATCTCCTGTCTTCCTCCTATTTAAATGTGATTTTACCCATGTATGAAATACAGTTTCTACAAATAGAATCATAGAATTATAGAATCATTAAGGTTGGAATGAGCTCTAAGATCCCTAAATCCAACCCCAACCCATCCCACCATGCCCACTGACCACATTCCTCAGTGTCACTTCTTGAATGCCTCCAGGGATGGTGATTCCTCCACCTCCTTGGGCAGCCTGTGCCAATGCATTATCACTCTTTTGGAGAAGAAATCTTTCCTAATGTCCATCCTGAGCCTCCCGTGGCATGATTTGTATATTTTAAAAAGCTTTGAGGTAGATATTGTGTAATTTGCATTTATGGAAATATAACAAGACATTCCAAGTCAAACGAGGATGTTGCTGGATGGGCCATATTTGAAGGTGGAGTGATCGACTGATGGCTGATTTATCTGGATGACACAGTGAGGGAGCTTGTTGCACAGGCACTGTTTGGGCTAGTGGTTTGCAGTGTCAGCTCTTACATCTATTTAAGGGCAAAGAAGTTGCTTTTGTTTTAAAGGAAATATAAATTTTAGAAACAACGATTTCATCCACTTTCAGATATTCAAGATGAGCCCGTGATTTCCTATTGGATCACAATGGTGGTTATTTCTGAAAAATACATAGAAAATTGTTGAGCTGGACCAGTTCCCTGATCTGGTTCACTGTGCAGCTGCAGCACCATCTGTGCCAGCAGCGACAGGGGCAGCACAGAGGTGGCAGTGGTGGCTGGGATGCTGCTTGTGCAGAATCACGGGGGTTGGAAGGGACCTTTGGAGATCCCTCCAGTCCAACCTACTGCTAAAGCAGGTTTCCTACAGCATGTTGAGCAGGAAAGCATCCAGATGGGTCTTGAATATTTCCAGAGAAGGAGATATTCATGTCAGCTTTGCATGGGTTTGTGAAGTCCTTTATCTGACACGCTCCGTTACCCAGACTTTAAAAAACCAGTAGTCCTGCACTGCATTATTTCTGTCTCTATTTGCTTCAGTTTTCCTTTCCAAGTGCTGCATGACTGGCTGTGAAATAGGTTCCAGATGCAGAAATGCATATGTGACTCTGAAGGCAGCTCTTGCTAGTCTTTTTCCATCAAGTTCATGCAAGGCATTGGGAGCTGAAACTCAGAAGTTTGAAATTTAGCAGCTGTTCAACTCAAGGCTGAAAAACTTCAGAATAAGTTTTCCGGCAGGATTTCTGCTCTCCCTTGCTTTTGAGCACTAACAGAAATATCTTAAGAGCCCTTCATGAGATATTTTCATCTTTTTAGTTCCAAATTCCAGCTGGAGAGATGTAGCTTTTGGTAGAACAATATTTTTGTTTTTTAAAAGGAACTATGTATAAACATTTCAGTTTGAAGGGAGGGAGAGGGAACAAAACCCAAGCAGGACAGTTTTTCTTACATTTGATAGTGGTTAGGTGGGCTGTGTATGACAGAAGGGTGAAATCTGAAGGGTGTCTGCTCATTCTGTAGGTGCACAAGGAAACTGAGCTCTCAAGGAACTGCTTGCAATAGCGCTAATTTTTTTTCAGAAGCTGCTAAAGGAGGGAAGGATGTAATTTCCCGTGAATGAGAGTAGAATAGGAGCGTGTAAATCATTTTGACTTCTTAAAATTCCTTCATCAAAGACATAATTTTTCTTTCATTAAATGACAAACTACCTGTGTCCTTTTGTTCAGCATCTTGGATGCATTGTGGCCAACGCTCAGTCAGGTTGAAGAGGGAGGTAGGCTCTCTGTTACGCCTGGGGTCAAATAATCTGATTATAGAACTCCATTCTTTCTACTCCATTGATCCAGTTTATTTTCGGTTCTCTCTGTGCTGAATGGCTTGAATCCATTAGTCACTTCAGGGAAGGCTGCAAATGATCTGTTATCATCTGCGTGGAACTGCTGCCTTGCATATTGTACACAAAAATCAGAAAGCGAGGAACAGAAAATGTCTGTAGGTGAAGATCAGCCATTGCTTCTGAAAAACTGGGAGCTGTGCTGTGCAACTGGAGTTCAGAGGTGTGTTTGAAATTACCTCATTTGATCATTTACAGTTCAGCACACAAATTTCTTCCTATTCAACGCTGGGCAAAATATGAGGTTGTACCGTGCTTAGGATTCCAGCTCATGAAAAGATCCTACTTTTGGCATGCATAATATTTAACCAATACCACAGGCCAATTATAATAACTCATTTCTAAAATAGCACCAAAAGGGGATAAAATGCAGATAGCCACTATGAAGGTTTCGCATAATTCCAGATCTTTCTAATGAGAACATGCATCAGCTCATGATGTGACATATAATTCCTGATGCTCTGAATTAAGGGTAAGTCTCTGCTCATCAAGGAGGGTTGTTAAAGCATTCTGTAGTACTTGAATTTCAGTTAAAAGCCTAAAGAATAATGGAACATTTTGAGAAGCTGACAAGAAGCATTTAAAACAAAAGCTTTTCAGTGTATTTTTTTCATGTTATGTAACATGAAGTCATTCTTTGGAACTCATGACTGTGAGATGGCTTTGAAATCAAGAAAGCAACAAGGTGTAGAAATAATGTATTTTCAAAAGACATGTACATGATTAGTCAGAACATTCAGAATTGCAATTATTACTTCAAGAAGTCATGATTATTGGAAGGGATGTTGAATCTAATGTAAAATAAATAGTAAGGGATGAAGTCTGAAAGGTCACCTACATTTTTTAATAGGTGTTTGATGAAAAAATGATAGTTGGTAAATTTGACCCTGTCCTGTTTTTCAACATAGTTCACAGCAGACAACACACACACACACACACACACACATATATATATATGCTAGATACTAAACCAGAAAATTGCCAATACCGCCAACAACCACAGAGTATTTTGGCTGGAACTGAGCACAGTCCTTCTCCTGTCTGCCACTAAATCAAATAGCTTTTGACAGTAATTACACAGTATTGTGTGCAGAGTAAAGTAAGTACGTTTTTGCAGTTGTATTTGCTTATGACAGTCTTGTCATAAAGAAAAGGACTAAGTTGGATACTGCAGTAGATAAAAATGTTAGTGAAGAGAGGACACTGTCTTTGCTTTGGGTTGCAGACCAAGGCTGAGCAGTAACAGACATGTATTAGCTAATGCATGTGTTAAAATAGTGTCCAGCTGAGAATGTGTGCATAGGATTCAGGGGTAAAAGACAGATCCTCTTACACAGAGCTTAAAGCCAATGGGAGCAACACAGCACAGTCCAACATTACCCCTATTGTATAGATTGAGAAGTGAGATGCAGAAATGCAGAGTGTCATTCCATACTTCTCCTTTCCTGTACATAATTATCTGTACACAAGAGCACAGGATATAGTGTGGAAGAGAGCAGAGAATGAGTTTTCAAGTGTTTTGTCAATACCAGTACAAGCAACTCCCTTTGCTAGGAATTCCAGTCTCTAAATAATGCAGCTGGCTAAACTGTTCCACATACGGTGGCATTTGAAATAATTTGCTTTCTGACTACTAATCGGTTTGCATTGACTGTTAGATTGGTCCATCCTGAAACCCAGAATTCTATCTGCTCAAATTGTGTTCTATATGGTGCCAAGAGGTTTGGCCTTAGGAGGTTGAATCTGGCTCCTTTGCTCCAGTAGAGAATCCACTGAGCTTCGGCCTTGCCCGCAGTCACTTATTTTTGTTTGGTGGGCCCACAAAAACTTGCTTTGAAGGGTCAGGAAAAAGAAAAGGCTTTCTGATTGCTACTGTTTTCTGTGCCATTAAATCATATGCAATTTCCAAACATCGTTAAGAGATTCAAGCTCTGATTTTACAGATCTACAGACTCCTGTTTCTACACACTTGCTGTAGTTTAGAAATATTTATAATGTTTGTTTGCCAATTTTAACCTCTAATCCTTACTTTCTAGGCTTGCTTTGTAATGAAGACCATTGCAAACTAGTCTGTGCAATGCTTCTCCATCTACAAGGCTTGCCTTAAAATAATGAGGTAGCTTAAAATAAAAATAAAACTATCTGTCCTTCAAGGTACCAGCACTCTTTAATAGGTGCTTCATGCTTGCTGCCAGAACGGATAGCGTCTCAGACATTTCAGGTGGCTGCTCTGCTGCAGCCCTGCTCACTGCCTCCTTGTCTCCCCTGCACCATTAAGCCAGGTGAAAAGCATCAGTCTGAAGCTGGTGAATGGTGGGAATAATGAGGGGCTGCTCTTGTTGTTTCTCACTGAAATTGCCTATGCTTCCTCCAGCTAGCCATCCAGCGTTGGATGGAGTCAGAAGGCAAGTGCTGTATGATAGGGACTTAAAGACCTTGTGTTGCTGTTATCCTTCCTGCCTGTCCCATTTTTCAAATGTAACACGAGCTTCTCAGTAAAATGTTAATCAAAAAGCTGCCTCAGAGAGAATCATAGGATTTGGATTTTGAACCACTATTCAAGAGAACCTAAGCCATTTGGAACTGATTCCAGTATTCCAACTGGTTTTGGTGTTCTTCTATTCAATCTAAATGGGCAGGAGGCTTAAAATGATAGAAAATCCGCAGTCATAATAAATAGCTAAGCTCTGACTTGCTTTGTGTTGTTTGAATGTTTCAAGCATGATACTGCTTGATTTAATTCTTGGCTAGGTGGCTCTGCTGATGGTGTTTGGGAGCAGCAGCCAGCCCTGCCCTTCAGACCCAGAGAACTGAGCTGATATTTGGCGTCAGCTTTACGTTTGAGAGTGTCAATTAGTACTAATCTAGAGGTGGCTATTTACCTAACAAGAATGGGGAAGACAGCCCCTCTCCCGTGCTTGGGAGGCAGTAGGTTTCTCTTGTTCAATTTTTTTCCAGCTCATGAAAGCTGACCCACAGCACAATGACTCCTTTCATTCCCCAAGCCAGCCGCTTTCCCACTGTGTTGTCCCTCCCCTTGTGTTTCTGCTTCTCCTACAACACACTAACAAGCACTTTGGCTTTGCTTTGTTCTGTGCTTCACTTTTGTTGCTCACTTTTGCAAAAATAGCTGATGTGCAATTTGAAGTCTACGTAGCATGCCATAGGCATCTTGTAGACTTCTGTGTCAGCTGGATCTTGCATTTAATTCCTGCAGGTAAGTGCCACGTGCCAACCTCACAGCAGATTTTTGGGGGGACTGTTTTGTGTTCTGTTTTATTTTGTATTTTGTTTTTGTTAATTCTCTTGTGAATTACTGAAAACCCTGCCGTTATAATTCCACCGAATCCTAGGAGCTGCCAAAATGGTGTCCTAGAATGCGTGGCTTGCTTCTCTATATTCATATTAATTTGCACTGAGGCTAATTGGCTGTGAAGACTCGATCCTTGCAAAGCAATAAGGACTCTTCTCGCTATTCTAAAAATGCTTATGAGTAAAGTTCATTGATACTAAGGCAAGCCTGTTCTGAGGGTCCGTTCCATTTTATTGAGCATTAATTCCTGTGGGGAAATGAGTAACTGCCACAGATGTGGCTATTTTCCTCTCAATACATCAGAAACAATTCTTTGATCTTTCTCTTTTTTTTTTTTTTTTTCTTTTAATTATGTGTCAGGTAGGAGCACCATAGGAGGCATTTTACGCATACAGAAACATTCAAAATGTATTACCAAGGCAGTAGATAGATTCTATTAGGAATGTAAGTCATAGCATTTACGTTACTGGTATGAGGAGACAGAGCAACCCAGGTTGGCTGTTGTTAAAAGAGTTTAATATCTGTCATCTGCTGGAAGAAGCTTAGATACTGATCTGAGGAGAAATACAAGAGCTAGTATAGAAGAACTTAAGCACATGAGTATTCTCACTTGTGCTATTCTCAATTTAAGAAATGCTATGCAAAAAATAGAGCAGTGGTGAGCGTATCACTTTGAAACAGACCACAAAAAGAAAAACAAGTTTTCCTTCTTTCTGATAAACTCTGAATCTGAAGGCAATTACTGCAAAATGTTAAGTTTCCCTCGAAATGCTTGGATGTGAGAAGAGCCTAAGTTTCACTTTGGCAGTAATGAGAATGCGTTGTCAAGGAGTGTGTCCTGTACAGAAGGCAACAGATGCCTGACCTCATCTGAAAAGTCATGTAGGTGATTGGAAGAGAAATGAGTTTTAAAAACTCAACATGACTGAGCTACATATTCATCATTACTTCTGTTTGTGGCATAACAGCGTACTTCCAGTATAATTAAGCACCTTGATACATACGGGACAATAAATGAAAATCTTGTTTTCCATCACAGTGCTAAGCCAGATCTTTTGGGGGAGGGCTTGAGTTGAGTGTGATACTGAAAGTTCTATATAAAAACAAAAACATCCTTCCTCAAGTGATTTGATATGATAAGAAAATGGATTGTGCTGCTTGCAACTGTTTTATCTTCAGATTTCAAAGCACTCAATCTGATTAATAGTAGGGGTTGTTCCTAGACTACTTTGCAGAGAAGAATAAGATATCGTTCTCAATTTATGAAGAGCAGTCCAAGGCAAAGAATGGTTATGGCCAAAATTTGATGGCTACACTCCTACAGGTAGAAACACAACGAGAAGATTAAAAGTGTTTACTTCTACTTATAGTATGGTAGTAAGGAAATGACTGGTTTTATTTAAAAAAAAAAAAAAAAAAAAAAGTAACTTTTGGAACTCCTGCCAAAGTCCAACCATTGTAGGCATTTAAATAGGAATATTTATGCTTAATATTTGAAAATAGGGTTCCTCAGGTTTCCAAGAAGCTGTCCTAGGTAACTTCAAGGTTGACAAAACTAGAATCTCTGAAAACTAGATTATCACTGTTCCGAATTGGACTTTCAAAAACAGATCTTAGCAGTTTGCTGAATAGCTAATTAATTACATGTTGAAGTGCCTTTGTGCTTTTTGGATGTTAAGACCAAGTCTACCCTTGGCATAAATGTATGAACATAAATGATGAATGCAACAGAAATCAACCAATTGTGTTTCCTTTACTAAAGCCATGGCTAAAATAATCTCTGTGCATCTTTGTACATCACTGGGCATGGCAATGTCTTGTTAGGATTGTTATTTTAATCCCCAAGGTTATTGCAGGATGACTGGTATTTCAAAACTTGATGGAAAGGTTGCTGTGAACTTCTGGAAAAGTCAGTGAGGAAACATAAGTCAACAGATCTACTGAGTGGAAATCTTAGCGCTCTTCCTTATTCCCTTATTAATAGTGCCTGTCTTCTGTGATTTGCACCTGCATTGCTTCAGTATTCCTGTGCTGCTTTACTATTTGCATTCAGTGCTCACTTTTAATGACCTGATCATAGAATCATAGAATTACTCAGGTTGGAAGGGACCTCAAGGATCATCAAGTCCAACCGCAGCCTAACCATAGTACCTAACTCTAACAACCCTCTGCTAAATCATATCTCCAAGCGCCACATCCAAACCGCTCTTAAACACATCCAGGGATGGTGACTCAACCACCTCCCTGGGGAGCCTATTCCAATGTTTAACCACCCTTTCTGTAAAGAATTGTTTCTTAATGTCCAACCTAAACTTACCTTGGCACAACTTGAGGCCATTTCCCCTCGTCTTGTCACCTGTCACCAGTGAGAAGAGACCTACCCTGCTCTCACTGTAAGCACCTTTCAGGTACTGGAAGAGAGTAATAAGGTCTCCCCTTAGCCACCTCTTCCCCAGACTAAACAGCCCCAGCTCCCTCAGCCTCTCCTCATAGGGCTGATTTTCCAAGCCCTTCACTAGCCTCATTGCCCTTCTCTGGACCTGCTCCAGTACCTCTATGTCCTTTCTGTACTGAGGTGCCCAAAACTGAACACAGTACTCAAGGTGAGACCTCACCAATGCTGAGTACAGGGGCAGGATGACTTCCCTAGTCCTTCTCACCACACCATTCCTGATACAAGCCAGGATGCCATTGGCCTTCTTGGCCACCAGGGCACACTGCTGGCTCATGTTTAGCCGAGTGTCCATCAGAACACCAAAGTCCCTTTCCATCAGGCAGCTTTCCAGCCACACCTCCCCAAGCCTGTAGGGTTGCCTGGGGTTGTTGTGACCAAAATGCAGGACCTGACACTTGGCCCTATTGAAACTCATGCCATTAACTTTGGCCCTTCAATCTAGTATGTCCATGTCTCTCTGCAGTGCCCTTTTCCCCTCTGGCAGATCAACACTCCCTTCCAGCTTGGTGTCGTCTGCAAACTTACTGAGGGTGCACTCAATCCCCTCATCAAGATCATCAATGAAGACGTTAAACAGAAGCAGCCCCAGTACTGAGCCTTGGAGGACACCGCTCATGACCAGCTGCCAACTAGATTCAGCTCCATTGACCACGACTCTTTGGGCCCGGCCATCTAGCCAGTGCTTCACTCAGCGGAGCGTACACCCATCCAGACCATGGACAGCCAGCTTCTCAACGAGAATGTTATGGGGGACAGTGTCAAAGGCCTTACTGAAGTCCAGGTAGACCACATCGACAGCCTGACCCTCATCCACTAAGCGGGTCACCTTGTCATAGAATGAAATCAGGTTTGTCAGACAGGATCTACCATTCGTAAACCCATGCTGACTGGGCCTGATCCCCTGGTTGACCTTTAATTGGTCCACGATGGTTCCCGAGATTATTTGTTCCATGACCTTCCCGGGCACCGAGGTGAGACTGATAGGCCTGTAGCTACCAGGATCATCTTTCCGGCCCTTTTTGAAGACGGGCATCACATTTGCCAGTTTCCAATCCACCGGGACATCCCCGGTTAGCTAGGACTGCCGAAAAATGACAGACAGTGTCTTGGCAATCACATCCGCCAACTCCCTCAGCACTCTAGGACGCAATCCATCTGGTCCCATGGACTTGTAAGCATCCAGCTTTCACAGCAGGTCCAAAACTATCTCGTCACGGATCACGAAGGGCTTATTCTGTTCCCCATCCCTATCTATCAGCACAGGGGGCTGTGTTCCCAGGGAGTAACAAGTCTTACTATTAAAGACTGAGGCAAAGAAGGCATTAAGTACCTCAGCCTTATCCCTATCCTGATCTTAAACCTTGAGTCCATGATCCAAGACCTTGAGTTTGTTTGGGCAAGAATTTACTCCAGGTAAAGGTAGGTACTTAAGTGAGGCACGTTAATATAACTCCTGTAAATATGCTCCACAGTCAGAAAATACACTCTAGGGAAATTCTGATATTTAGGAGTCACTGAACTGTTCTCTGGAGGTAAAATCCTGGAGTAACACACTCCTGATTCACACACCTTGAGTTCCAAAACCACCTTGGCATGGACATGGGGCTGTATCCAGACTCAAGTTCTGTTAATCATATTCATTAGTTTTCTGGGTCAAGACTGTTTCATGTGTGCCTCGCAATGTAATAATGATTTGTACTCATCATAATTCTGGTAATAAGAAATGTAGTAATTATGACACGTGAAACACAACCGAATCGTCAGCATTGGCTTCTCAGCTGCAGTGCTGGTTGCATAAAATCCGCTAACAAAAATAACAACCAAATATATGATGGAACTAAGTGAAAGCTGTTCACTTATTATAGAACCATTAGTCATTTCATCACACCTCCAACCTTTCTTTTTTGTTCTTTTAATTTCTTCTGCACAGGCTTATTTTTAGAGGAACTTGCTTCACTTGGATTCATGCACAGCAACACAGCCTAAAATACCATCCTTTGAATTAATTCTATTTTTTCCCTTCTACATCAAAACAACTAAAATTATATTGCATGGCATATCCCAAGCATTACTTCTACCCACCCTCTGCTTTTTATGTATGAAAAATATATGCAGTCAATGTGCAATGGCTTGACTGGGCTAATTCTAGTTAATGGTGTTGAAAAATGCTTTGTAGCTCTCAATTATACCGCGCTTTCAAGTTTTGGAAAAATTCCTCTGAATGAGCTGTTGAAGACATGAGGAGGATCTGAAGTGGCTTAGTTCTCTCAAAGGACAGAACCACAAGTTGGTGATGGGCATGGATATCGTGGTGCTCCAGCAGTCAGGTGGGTGGACTCTGCAAGGAACCCTGGGCTAACCTTCCCATACCAACATCTTTGGGGTTTGGGAGACTTAGGAGTATTCTTTGCTTGTGCAGTTCTTTGGAAACTATCTCAAGTCCCTTAAACTTGAAATATATTATTGGGCATGATGCTAAGGCAGTTATTAATCATGCAAATTATGGTTAAATTTTAACCTCTGAAACGAAGAACACAAGCAAAAGGCTAAGATTAACAACATATGGTTTTCAGCAGCTGAAATATTGTTACAGCTCTTAATTTATTTTACACTAGTGTTCAGTTTCCAACTGATATGACTGCAGTCTCTTGAGCACTGTGCAAATACGAAAGGACAGTCTAATATTTTTTCTGAATTTATTTGTATGCTGGAAAACACTCTGTGCTCCCAACCTGGCAACAGCAAAACAAAGTACTTAACCTCAGAACATTTCTGAAGGAACATCTTTAGGAGAGACAGGTGTGTCCTGGGAGCATTTTTCTTAGCTATATCATCTCACTTGTTCACTTACATATAAAACTGTATCACATCTTTTGTCCAGTGTTTCTCAAGCAAGGGCTGCAACATAAACCATCCTGTTTTCCTTGGCTATTCAGTTAGCAGTTTGCAATTCTGATGAGCCTGCTCCTGTCTCCCCTTCTCTTTATGTACTGTCCCCATGTATTTAAATTGAGCATTTGTATCTTTGTACGCATTCACTTTCAAGTAATTAATTCTTACAGAAAAAGTTACTTAGATATCTATTTAGCTGCTAATGGCTGCACTTTTCAAGAGCTCATCCTTGACAAGTGTGTGGGGTATTCTTTATCAGTTTCTCCCTGTAGATTGCTCTGAATGACTGGTCACTGAGAACTTTGTGAATATTGACAAGGCTGGGCACACTGAAATCTAGAGAATGTATCTTCTAGTAATGATTGCCTTTCCTTTGGTACCATGACTAACTACTTGGGCCAATGGTCTGAGACGGGATTTATTCCTTTCGTTCCTCCTGCCCATAGCTTCTCCCCTTGTGGTGCTAGAAGTGGATTCTGTGTGTTTCTGTATCATTAATGTTGGAAAGACCAAGGTCATCTAAGATGGATTTGGATGGGGGAATTGAGTGCACTCTCAGTAAGTTTGCAAATGACACCAAGTTGAGGGGGAAATGTCAGTCTGTCTGAAGATAGGAAGGCCCTACAGAGAGATATGAAGAGGTTGGATGTATGGACTGAGGCCAATGGGATGAGGTTTAACAAGACAAAGTATCAGGCCCTACACTTTGGTCACAACAACCCCATGCATTGCTGCAGACTTGAGCAGAGTGGCTGGTAGGCTGTGTAGAGAGAAAAGATCTGGGGATATTGGTCAGTTCTCAGCTGAACATGAGCCAGCAGTGTGCCCAGGTGGCCAAGAAGGCCAATGGCATCCTGGCTTGTATGAGCATTAGTGCAGCTAGCAGGAGCAGGAGGTGGAAGTGTTTAAGGAAAGGGTAGATGTGGCACTGAGGGACATGTCTTAGTGGGCAATATTGGTGGTAGGTGGACAGTTGGACTAGATGATCTTGGAAGTCTTTTCCAACCTTAATGATTTAATGATTCTATGATTCCAATCCAACCATGAATCCATCACCAAGACCCTGATGCCAGTTTGCAATATGAAAAGTAGGTCTTTGACACAGAAGGTGAAGGCTAATTTAAAAGGATTTTATTTGTTGAAAGAAGCAAAGAAGTTCGTGGCAGTGTTAATAAAAGTAGTAGAGAAGGGAATTTTCCTACCTGCCCCTGTGATTTCCCTTTGCTTCTGCAGGCACTGGGGTGAGGCTCTGAGAGGTGCATCTGAAGCAAGATGTGACAAAGTGATAAAACCCAAGACTTCAAGTAGAACCGGTTTGCTGATGTTCAGTATCAAAATAAGTCAAGCCCAATTTGCTGCAGGTGGTAGCTGAATCTCACAAACAGGACTTACTTAGTGAATTACATGGCTGCTAGTTAGTAGAGCATGACCAGACTTTTCACACTGATCAGTTCTCCAAAGACAAGCCCTGCTACCTGCTATCAGAAACAGAAAGGAAAGACCCATTAATCACAAAGTGTTCTAACAACCTCTTTGTGCCCACTGCTAAATGGAGGCAGGAGCCCTCTGTTCCACTACATGCTTTACTTGTCAACAGGAAATGCACACAGCAAATCACAACTCTCTCTTCTAGTCTGCAGGGAGAGACAGCCATGCTAAACTTCATTATTTTTTCTCAGACTCATCTCTAGAGTTCACTCACGGATGGACTTTTCATTCCTCCAATGTCCTATATGTTTCCTGTGTGCTTATTACACTGGTAAGGAAATATCTTTGAACCAGTCTTAAATGGAGTGCAATTTTGTGGAATCTTTAAAAAGCTGTGTTTTTTCCCCCTAGGAATCTGTGGGTTGGAAAGTAGGACTGCACCCAGCACAGACTGCTGACTGTTGCTCAACTACCTCAGGTTATTTGGTTCACAACCTCCGGGTTGTGAGCCCAGTTAACCCTATGCATAGGAGAAGGGTGTGTGTGAGTACCTGTTCTCTGTGCTAATGTATAATGGGAAGAATTAGGTAGGGCCATCTGCCTGTGCTCTTTCTCCTGCACAACTGAGGCAGAAACCAGGCAGATCCTGGGCTCCATTTCCATTCTCGATTGCCAGAATTAGGCTGGAGAGCAGTTTACTGCTGGTATAAGCTAACAGAGAAGAGCTACACTAACAGAGTGCTACTGAATTTCCATTATCTCGGGCACAGTGCATCTTGCACACATTACCTTTTTCCCCTTTAACTCCCAGAGGCAAAGCCAGGTTCTGCAGGAAGCAGGGAGCAGCATTATTGACAGCTGCGACAGACGTGATATCTCCTGGGATCAGCGGTAAATGCAATCAGAGTGACTTGCAGATTTGCACTGCATATCATCTTTTTTGATGTTGCATCGTCAGGAAGTCGTGATGAACGTATATCTGGAGTTCAAGAGTCCTGGGCTTCGTGCAGCTGCTCCACTGACCTTGAGCGAGTAACTTTATTTCTGCAGATCTCCTTTTCCCCCACTTGTAAAGTGGGGGCAATAATGATGATTTTCACCACAAGTCTGCTCATGCAGACTGTCCAAAAATGATGTGCCATCCTTAAGGAAGGTGAAAAAAGAAATTGCAGTCCATCTCATCAAGGGCAGTCGTGGGGGTTACTTTGCAGCAGGCAGAACCCACGCATAGCGGCAAGCTGAACTTTAAGAGAAGAGATGTTTCGTTGCCCCAAGTGTCAGATGATGGCAGGTGCAGGTGGTCAATTAGCGGGATGTGCAAGGGATTGGGAAATCAGACAGGTCTGAGGACATGGCAAGATGCAATTGTGGTGCAGAGGGAAAAAAGAGCACGCAATTAGGAGCGGATTCTAGAATTAAAGCACAGTATGTGATGTGAAATCCTGTTCATAGCCTGAAAGAATATCATATGCCAGTGGGCTATAGCATGTGTTCCTTTTTTTCTTTCTTTTTTTTTTTTTTTTCCCTCCTTCCTAAACCCCGCTGCTTGGTAACGGCAGTATTTTTGGGACTGATTCTTTTGCTAATTGCTAACCAGAAATAGCACCTAAGTTTGGCAGAGCTTTCAGGAGAAGAAGAATGAAGGCTTTTTTTTTTTTTTTTTTTTGGGGGGGGGGGGGGGGTAGAAAATTCAGATACGCATAAAACTTGCATAAAAACCTGTTTTATTCCTCTCTCTGAAAATTCATCACTCAGGCATATATAGAATGAATACGATTATGACAAGAGGGAGAAGGTCCAAAAAAGCTGGATTGCTTTAAGGAGGTTAAAGTTCCATCCGCTCTCTTTTCAGCCTGAAATCAAGGCATACCTGGTGCCAGATGCTCTGCATGTGCTTATTCAGTCTGTACTGTGGCCCGTCTGTCTCATACCTATGGAGACAGGCCCTAGCTTGCTCTCCTGCCAGTGGAACATGATGCTGTTATGTTAAGTGATAAAGGATGAAATGAAGGAGTAAAGAGGATAGTAGTCTTGGAGTCTCTCCTCTCTTTAAAACGTGTTATCCGGTAGGGCTTGTGATAAATGAGACTGAAGAATGCTTGGCCCATACAGCCGTGTTCATTTCATCCAACAGGCAGCTCAGAAGTGGGAAATCTGCGATTTGCGTAGCTGGGTGTTGCAGGTCCATCAGCTTTTACGGGAAAAGGGGATGTTCCTGGCCTCTAAGACTTGGCTTGTAACATGTTGTGTTTTGTGGTGGAATGATGAAAGCTGGAGAATGGAGGCCTTGGTAAAAAATGTTGGCCTATGTCTGTTTCTTTCTGTTTTTGTATGAAAAACAAAAGCAATAACTATTTGGAGACCAGATTATAGACATTTTACTGGTATTGGTGAGCATTTACTTGTGTGAGTAGCCTCATTGACTTCAGTAGTTAAATGAGCTGCATCGTTAAGCTTTTAATGCTTATATCCCTCTCTGATGAAATGAATTAGCAGTATCCTTCCAGGCCATGAGAAGGCATGGTGCTGTGGGTACAGAGTTTCTTGGAGTGTTGATATTGGACACGGCGGCGCCTGTTTGAAAGCCGGTAGAAATGTGATTAAAAATACAGACTCAAGCTCTTATCTGAGCCCATCACTCTATAGGGAATGCAGTCATTATTTTGTACAGCAGATTGACATATATCTATTTTTGCCATTTTTGAGGTTTTTTTTTTTTTAATGGAAACTGCAGAAAAAGAAACTGGTTAATATACATAAAGGTGAAGCTGGAAATGAACCAGCTTTCAGCTGCTGCTTCTGAAGATATACATTTAAAATAAAAGAGAAAGGAAGGAAGAAAAAGAAAATGCTTAATTATCTCTATGTACCATTATGCCTGAGAACAAATCAAAATACCATGTAACTTTCTTGTCTTAGAGGCTCCCAATTAACGTCAGATCAGGTGGCACAATTGACTTCTGCGGTCTCTTTTCATGTATTTCATTCACTTATTCATTTAACTAATTTCTAGCCTGATTTTTGTAAAGAGGCTGGCATTATACTGAGCATCTCTCTTAGTTTTACTTACCTATTGGCAGCTGGTTTAGTGGTGCTAATCTGCCTCAACAGATGTGGGATTATTACAGGCTGCTTGAATCTCAGTTTCTCATTTATCTGTTGTTTGCCAAACACTCTCGTATCCCAACACTCTGCCCATAGACATGTATGTGAAAGGATATTTATGTGTGCATGCACGCATAGCTAGCATACACCTTTCATCACGAGTCTCTCAAGAGCAAGATGTGAAAGTTTTTAATAGCGTGTGCTTTTTGGTGTAAGAAACGTATTGTTCAGCTTTCTGTTGTCTGTTTTGCTAAGGTTAGACAATCCCACACAGTCACTTTCAAAGCTTACAGAGAGCAGAGATGGCTCATTGAGGCCCTGTTCACCCAACTATCCGAGAGCTGCTGCAAGACTTCCCATTAGCCATATCACTACAAGGTCTGATGAGATGTAGTGATGAGATGCTTAAAGCACGTAGTCTGTGCACAGATGAGGTGCTTTTTGGTTTATGGCCATGTCCCCATCTACACCATATTCCATAGTAAAAGCTACTGTGTACCACAAAAAGATCTCTGTGTGGATTTTTAGAGGATTAAATGCACAAAACGATTGTGATGCTGTTAAAGCATATGGGAATAGGACATAACTGAGTGTCAGTAAGGCTATAGCTAAATAAAATCTGAGTGTCTTCAGGAGATGATGGCTATAGAGCATAATTTTGTAAGATGAGAACTTATAGATGGAAGAGAATGAAGTCATCAGGTCTTGTCTCCAGTGGGCCAACAATTGGATTGTTAGCACAACCACACAAATAAACGCTGCATGTTAATTCTACAGTTGATAATTATCAGATTGCCTTCTCTACAGATTCTCAGAGCAGAGCTGACTGACTGCTATTAGTTTGATGTAAAACATTATGCTGTAGATTAGCCTTTGAAACTACAGTGGCTTTTCATCAGATGAAGGTTCTCTCCAATGATCTGGTTTGTAATGTTCTCATTATATGTTCATTGTCCAACAAATGTGTTATTTGCAAATACATGTATAACTGAGATGAAATTCTCTGGACATAATTCTTTTTTATAGAAGAGCCTCTTCATATTACTGTGGATTCTGAAAAAAAACATCATGTGGATAGAGAGTTAATTTAAAAGAATACAATTCTTCATTTGAGGGATTATTGGATCTAGGTTGGCTACCTGTCCATCTTCTAATAATTTGCCTAAGCTTGACTGTTAAGTGTAAGTTTTTGCTAAAGATAGAGTATAATTGAAAGCCTTGTTATAGTCATATGCAATAAATCAGTTGCTCCCAAAAGGCAGCTGTATCTCAAAGTAGAGTTAGTATTCTGTTAGTCTCAATTCAGCGTATTTGCATTGACTTCTATGTCAGACTCCTTTCGTAGACCATGCAGTGAGTTCATACAGAACATCAGAGGACTTTTTGATGATTTCAGGCTCTCAATTCAGGGGACTTAAGTGCCTAAGAGTTTTGCTCAAAAATATATTTGAAGGCTTGGTTCCTCAAAGGTATTGAAAATTCTAGAATATTTGTCTGCCTGATGGGATTTCCAACGGTACGTGAATGCCTCGACCTTAGAATGTGGAGGAGTCGATGATGTCTGTTGGCTGAGATGTATGGAATGATACACCGTGTATACCAAATGAAGGTTAAACAGAAATGTTTTAAAGCCTGTTGTATTTGATTTGCTTTCCCTGGAGCTTTGGCTGTCCTGGGGAGGAGTGTTGTCCACATGATATGTTTTGTTAAATTCTTGCTGCTGTCTACTGGATAGCAGGGGGTAAATGTTGGATGTTATTGTCAGCTGCTGCTGAGGTCTGTGCATAAGGGATGCAATTGTTTATGGTAAATTTGCCCCTTTTAATGAGGACACAGTGTTAATGAGACAGTGTTTTGGAGAAGGGTTCATTAGTCATTTACTATTCTTGTCACAGCTCAGAGTTGAGCAGGAATCACTGGCTTGATGTTAATGCACAATGTTGTGTCTCACTGTCGTGGGATAGTCTGCAACATGGGACAGATAGGTGCAGTGGATGAGGAGAGAACATGAAAGCTAATTTCATGTTTCTGTAAGCATTTCTGCACAGCAAAGTAATACATGATTGGAATGCAGGTAGCCGTGTGCATTCATCTTTCATCTAGGTAGTTACAGATAGGTTATCAAAAGAGGATTCTCCTGCATGGACACTGATTTTGATTGGATGAGCTTGCTGGGGTCTCCAGATACGCTACCCATTAACTGACATCAGAGCAAATGGGAGCAATCTATTTATAGGAGCCATATTGTATGCCGGTCTTAATCTAGTTAGTGTGGAGGGCTGTAGTAGTGAATACATAGTGACAGGAATTGAAGCTTAAGCCAGTAATCTGAGTATCTACCCTCAGAATTGCTCAGCTCCCGTGCCTTGCAAGGCTGTTCTGAGGGTAAGTGCATTGAAGATGGTTTCCATGGTAATTGAGGCTGTATAAGTAGATTAGGGTTGTCCATTGGAGATTGAAAACATGGAAGAAATATGCTGTTGCTGATCAAAACTGCTGTCTTCATACAGCAACTCCTACCTTACTGTTTGCAAGGTAATGGCATATTGTTTATTTTTTATTATTATAGTAGCACTTAAAGAGCCCATTGTGGTAGAAGCTGTACAAGCAGAGATGAAACTAGCCCTAAGAGCTCGAATGTTGTGTGCCTTTGCACAAAATGCCCAACCAGACAGATGTCTGGTTACCATATCCATCCAAGTAGGGTGTCCAAGAATAGGAACAAACACATTTACAGAGAAAGAAACTAAGGATAAACCTTAGGAAGAGGAGGCGTTACGTTGAGGGGAACCTACTGTATTTTTATTGTCTCTGTGTTCTGAGTCAGGTAGCACAGAAGATAATTATAGTGACATTGGACACAGTGTAGGGTGACAAAGTTAACAGATTTTTACCCAAATAGAGGATGACAGACTTGGTGGAAGAAGAATCATCCAACTCCTGGTATGACTCATTAACGCATTGTTTAGCCAATATAAGATGTCACAGTGAGTAATGAGCTAAGCCCCCTGAGTTGCTCTGATGGGGGAGATACAACAAATCTTAGCGTAGTTCCTACTAAAAGAAATAAATTACTATGGACTGATCTTTCTTATGTATATAGTACCTGCTGGACAGGACTGTAACTTCACTGAGTCTTTCTGGGTTTTGAAAATTGTGCCTTCGTTCATTTGTTTTGGGAACTGTCAGGGCAGGGGAAGCTTTCCAGCAAAAATTGCCCTTTGCTTCACTAAATTTTATTCAAACCCAAACCCAATACCCTCTAGATTTTTGTCAGTTGATAAAATAGTGTTGTAAATCAGCCAAGTCCTATTGAAAGGGGAAGTACCACAAAATACTTTCAGAAAGCCAAAGCATTTTTGTATTCATCTTGCAGTGTTCATCATTTTCATAACTACTTTATCATTTTAATAGTCATTGTTAATTTGACTCTCCTAAAATGCAGCTTCCAGTCTCCTTGGTTCTTTAAAAGATACCTTGATACCCAATAATGAAAATACTTTCTCATCTTGAAAGTATTTTAATGAAAGAACCTATGACTTACCGTTCTGCTAAAAGCAATACTGTGTTCACTGATGTTGCAACCTCCACAGCCATGAAATAGGTTTCTATTAAGATATTTGCATTGTGCGGATTGGTGAAATGAGAAAACTCAAGTAGCAAAGAGCTGATGTGAGATGCAAAATTAGAAGCTATTTTCTGGTTCACAGTTTGTGATTGTATCACTCCAGCTAATGTTGTTCCATACGGGGCAGCTTGAAGATTACTGTGTGAATTGGGTTGTGTCTCTGTTCATGCACATGTAAGAGAAAGTGTTTTCTCTACCTCTAATATAAAGTTGTTTATGTGGAGACCTGTGTTCCTCTCAATTTCCTTTTTCTGTGTCCCAAAGAACTAGAAATTGCTCTAGAAGAAAAAAAATGCAGAGTAACGCTGACAATTCTGATTGAGTTCCACTAAGTCAGCAGCCAGAGTGGATGAAGTACTCACCAGGAATCTGTTTTTTGTTAACGAATGAATGACCTCTGAATGTTTAATTAATAGCTTATATGTTGCTTCTATTGCTTTGAGATGTTTTATTTTTTAACCAATTGTGTAAAGCAGACATTTGTGGACGGAAATGAGAATACTGACATAGCAGCTGAAATGCACTTCCATGTCGTTATCAGCCGAAACAAGCAGCATCCATGAGCTGTGATTTGTATTGCAGTACTTCCAAGGGTGCTTATTGGTATGGACTCCACAATGCGATGGCCAATTAGTTGACACATCTTAGTAGTGAAAACAAACTTCAAATGGAATGAGAAGCAAGGAGAGGTGGGTTTTCCAATCACAAAGGTGATTGGTGCTAAAGGGATGAGATCAATTAAACCTCCATCTACTGACCTATGGACTTGGCAAGCTTCCTCACAAGTGCAGAGTATTTTACCAAACCTAGTGCTCAGGTAGCCTTGAAGTCTTTTTTACTGCAATGATACTAAAATCTAACATGCGTCTGGCCTTGTGTGAACTGCTTTCTCTTCTTCTCTCTTTTACTAATGTTGTTACCAATAGAAACTTCCCAAAAAGTGTTGTTTAGCAGGAATACAGGAACACTGTGGGGTCTTGCAGTCCATCTCCCAGTCGTAAATGAGCATACAATAAAGTGACTCATAGGACCACCTGCTCTTTCCCTTGAACCATAGCTATAGGTCTTATTAAACCACAGCACTGTGTTAAAAACATTACAAGTTTGATAAACACAGAGACATCAATAATGTCAACGTAGCATAATATGATTATGAGCTTAAATTGCCATGTCAGGCTCAAAAGGAGCAGTTGTCTGGCAGTAAGCAAAGAGAATACAAGTTGCCTTGACCTCACCCATCCAAGCTACTTTGGTGGGCTTCCTACGTTATGACCTGTGCTCTGTACCAGATCTTGTTATATCCAGGTTAAATGCAAAGACCTGGAACTGCCATGGCTTTGGAAATCACTGGCTTTTGCAAAATAGTTTAACACAACAGTGTATGTTGTGGGTCGTGCAGAAAACTAATTGCATTTCCAGTGGCTTTACAAAATGTTGCAGGGGTGACAGAGGTCATACAGTAATTGCCACAGTAATCTCTCTTCTCTGTGTTAGATCATTGGGGGGAATCTTAAATTTACTCTTCATTGCAGTCAAATACTGGAATCTGGCATCCTCCAGCCATCTGGCGTGCTATAAATCCACTCAATAACATGGCTCTCCATCATGAAACATTATCCAAACCTCTATGAGGAGGCCTAACCAACTAGTTTCAAGCAGGTACAAATCCCAAGAGAAGAGTAGGTACAGTATTGAAAGGGCACCGGGTCCAATCCTTTGAAATACAAATAGAAGAAAGATATTTTACCCAGCAGTGATTTAATCTCCCTTGATTGCTGATTGATTCGGTGGACGTCTCTAAAAATATGACACATTCATAGCACCTCAGCCTCTCATCAGTCATTTTAATTTGCACTCTCATATATTTCAAATATGTTCTCAAGGTGACTCTTTAGGTGTTTTTTCCCCCCCTCTTTGCAGATTAAAATAAAAAGGATCATGGGAGGACTGAAATTCAAAAAGTGCTAAACAGACTGGCATTTTATTTTTAAATCATAGTAGAGAGATGTTATTAACATGAAGTAAAATGCCTTTTTTTTTTTTTTTTAAGTTTCTACTAGCAGAAGGAGGAAGAAACCTTTTTCTTTTTTTTCTCTTTTGAGGTGTATGAAAATTCTTTGCAAGGTATTAATGTCATATCATCAGCTTCTCCAAGGTGACATGAATATAAAAATACCCATAGGAACTTTCTTCAAGGGAGTTCAAAGTGCTTTATGCACAAAAAGTTTTTTGAAGTCTTATGAAGTAGATACATTTCTGTTGGGAATTTTGGGCTTGTAGGTGTCAACTAAGGGTTGTCTTCCTCTCTAAACGGTACTTAAGATCATGTTAAACTTCAGGCATGTACTGAAGGCAAATGGAGTTCAATGGGCTTTTTGCTGAAGTATATAAGTGAGTGCTTCCCTGTGGCGGGATCTTAATAGAATGTCATCTAGGGAATCCTATTGAAGGTGGACATCCTGAGAAGTGAGTGAAATGAATGTTTTGGATCTCTGAAGTGTGGCGGTGAGTCATGTGATAACTACCTGTTGGCATCAGCTTGGAAGAGACAGCATAAAAGACAATGCAATGCCATTGGTTCATCCTACGGGAATTCAAGACAGTCTGTTTCCAAAGTCAGCTCTGAAATGGATTTCATCCTGTAAAGGATCAGTAGCCTTTATCAGAACAGAAAACAGCATGGCAAGCTTCAAGACGAAACTGAGGAAAGATTTTAAACAGGAATTGCAGTTTGATAGAGATTTGAGTTTAATGCTGCAGCAAGGAGAGATGTCCTTACCAAAATACAGAGAAGCGCTCAGCTCAACGAAATAAACTTTCATAAAAATAATAAAAGTATTAATCTGGCGATCGCGGTTAAATCTGTGTTGTAGGTGTGGATGAAGATACTCAAATAAACAGTCTTTTAATCAACAGTGCTTTAGTGGAGCAAGTACATCATACCTAGAGACTGCATCATAATGCGTAAAAGAAAACAATTTTCCAAAGCTATTCTTATGATTTCTATCCTTATTATGTTGTTATGTTACAGACATGACTGTAGCACGTAAGGTGTCAGCAGATAGTGTTCAAAATGTGGTACGGTTTTTGCATTTTGCAGAGCTCTCATAACTTGCTGGGAAACGGCTTCCTCAGGCAACTCCTATTAGCTCCTGACTGGAATATTGTCACTGAGGGAGGCTGGAAAGTCATTGTTTTCTGATTGATTGTTCTGAGATAGATAGATTTCTTGCACCGGTGATACGGTTGTAGGAAACAGCAGCTGAACAGAATTGGTATGAAATGCAGATACCTATATAACATTCAGAATTGTTGTGTGAGAGCACCTTGAAAATAATAGGAAAATAATAATGCATTTTACAGGGAAAGTAATTTGATTTGCAGGGAGCAGTTTGCGTTTGACTGGACTAGGAACTGAATGTACCAGGGGCTTCCAGCAAGGGAACGGAGCAGCTCTCCTATGTGAGGACCTGGATGTGTCCTGGGCACTTTGCCTGGGTGGCCCTGCTGACCTCCAGAGGTCCCTTCCAACTTCAGCCATTCTGTGAATGTGTATGGGAAGTCACCAAGAATTTTGTAAAGAATCGAATATACAGAAGTCAAGTCAAGGAAGCCTGGACTAGTTGAATCCTCAAACTCAACAGTCGCTGTTGTGTTATTATAACAACGCTTTTAGTGTTTCCTTTAACAGTGCATGAAAGAAGATGAGTAAATAAGAGGAGCATAGAATGACATAGTCTGAAGGAAACCTTAAATTAGATCAATCCTAACTGCTTGCCATGGGGAGGGTTGCCACCCACCAGGTCAGGCTCCCAGGGCTCCATCCAACCTGGCCTTGAATGCCTCCAGGGAGCTCTTGGGGCAACCAGTTCCAGCACCTTGCCACCTTCACTGGGCAGTGTTTCCTCCTAACATCTACCCTAAATCTGAGCTTGTTCCAGCATTGCTGGCTGGCAAGGATTGCTTGCTGGATGTGGAAGAAATGGGCAGTAACTGATGTAGCCTGAAGTTGGAGTAGCGTGCATAGGAAAGACAAACAGTATCTAACCCAGCATAAAGCCTGTAAGACTTGCGTGGGTAAAACATCAGGTTCTGTAATCAAATTATGCTCACAAGGCTGCGTGTCTACCAAATCAGCGCTTTGCATCATGTGGCCACAGTGGTTTTCATCTGCTTCTAGGAGCCCTAGAGCTACATCTGCTGTATCACTGAACTGTGGCCTCTGTGTCAGCCCTTTTTGTTTCTTTACCAAACCACATGTTGTCTTCTGCAGGTCCTGTATCAGTATTTATGCTGCCTGACAGAAAACACACATGATTTTAGTCTAGGAAAGAAAGAAAACAGAGTGGGAATTAGAGAGAAAAGATATTTGAGAGACAGAAGTTTTAGAAGGTTAAAAAGAATGCAGGAAAATAATGAGATCACAGCTTCAGCGTTGCAGCCATTATCAACTTCTCACAAACTGCCTCTTTAGCTCATTCAAATTGATAATGGCTACAGCCTTGTAAAAGATAATTCGTGTGTATTCAGATCAGCATTTGCAATAAACTCTCATTTTCTGTCTTTCTCCATCCCTTCTTATGATACCCGTATTCATTGCCTATAGCTGTGGACTGACAGTTTCAGATTAAAAATAAAAATAAAAATCTTTTACAGACTGATTAGGGAGGGCTAATTTAGCAAACATTTAGCTGTTTTGCTGTATTTCCATTATACAACGTAGCTGTCGTGGATTTCACTGCAGCTACATGCTTTTATTCAGATGAAATGTAGGTTTAAAACTCATGTTTTGACTCTTTTTCTAAGCATGGGATTATCTACATTTTCCTCCTTTCAACTTTTGTTATATCTTTTGCAATAAATAAATGTTGGTCCTTATTTCACCCTGTGAAATTGTAGATGCAGGGCCTTCCAAAATTAAGGTTGATTTTGATTATTATACATTATTTTTATGGCAGGAACATGCAGCTCTTCTCATTCTAAAGAGACTTTTGAAACCTGTTCGGTTTTATGCTGGTCAAACATTTATATATATACATTCAAAGCTTTCAAAAATAAACAAACAAACTCACTAAGGAAATTCAGGGTGTAAGAAAATGAGGTTGAACTCAACTCTGCTGCCAATCTGTCGCATGTGCCTGGAAAAATCCCTTCAGAAATGTGTTCATCTGATTTTTTTTAGGTTACCAACTGTCTGGGGAACATTCTTCCTTACCAAGTATTTGTACAGTAGCTCTCATGATAGATGGGCTTTGGCTCTTTAGGTATTTCATTTTCATTTATTATTTATAAATAATACTGATATTCTGCAGTTTGCTGCATTCTTTTCAGTGAATATTGTTTTTTGTCTATGTATTACAAAAATGATACAAAAAAGTAGTATGTGATTTATGCAACATCTGTGCAATGATAGATCCTGCAGTTCCTATGCCTTGATTTCCCAACCCTGCAAATAAATAACATCATTCTTTATTAATTATTCCTTAAAATGCAGGTGCTTCTCAAGATGCTTCATTGACTTTATATTACCTTCCTCTGATTGCTGACTTTCCATTGAGATCTTAACAGACTGTTGATCATTTGGGGGATGTGTGACAGCCTTGTGAAAGTAACTGGGAAGCAGAAAAAAATGGTGAAGAGTTGTGATAATGGAGCTCCGAAAGCCAACATGAAGCATTTTAAGAGCAAGAGTGTTGACTTGTGAGAAGCGTGTGGATGGATCAGGCAGGATTTTTAGTTTGGGACTTGGTCACTGGTTCTCTGTGTGACCCTGTGGCCTAGTATTAGATACTGAGGTTGGCAGCCCTGCCTACGGCAGGAGGGTTGAAGCTTGATGATCCTTGAGGTCTCTTCCAACCCAAGCCTTTCTATGATTCTGTGATTCTGTAGGTTGGAAGAGACAAGAGAGCCAATGGCTGATGCCTGTGCTTGCTTAGAGCCATTTTTTGACCCATTTTTCTGTATGCTTTCACAAAAAGTATGTGTATGTGAAATTTACAACTCTAGTTTTCCCCTGATGATTTACAAACTGCATACAAGACGTTTTACCACTGAGAGTAGCTTACAGGGAGCCTGGGGACGCATTCAAGGAAATCTGAAGTAAAAGAACAGGAATTAAATCATGTTCTGACATCATTTATGGACTGCTGGCAAGTTGGACGTTCATGTCTCTGAGGTTAGTACTCTCTCATAACCAGTAGATGGAGCTTTTAGTAATAGAGTTTCTAGGTGTTTCTCAACTAGGAAGGCTTGATGATGCGCTTTGCAAATAGGCAAAAGCATAGTAAGTGTATTCAGCAGTAGAAAAGAGGAATTTTACTTGCATAACACACATCTTTATTTGTTTACGTTGAGTTCAACTTATGTTGAGAAGAAACCCAGGAATCCCTGTGCAGATGTGTTGGTAGAGAGACTCTAAAGCAGTTATGCCTAAATTTCCACATAGCACATACACACAGGGAGTTCCGAAGAGCTAAGCTTGCCCAAGAGCTTCTAAAGCAAAGGTTGTGACAGTGGTTAGATTTGCAGGAAGCATTCAGATGCTTTGAAACTATGCCTTGTACATAAGCAATCTGAACTTCAAAAGTATTCAGCATTCAACCACTTGTAGAAAAAAACAGACACGGTGATTACATTCCATCTCTTTCTTTGGATACAGAAATGAGAACTGACTTATTTTAAAATTGTGCCTGTCGTTTTGTATTCTGATGTCTTGACTGTAAATTAGAATATGAAAAGGAACTTTACACTATGTTAAATTTCTTAGCAATATCATTTTGTTGGTATTTTTAGATTTTGATTTTAAAAACTCAAGCTATTGCTTCTTTGTAGAAGAAATAAATTTTTTTACACGTAGGATATGATTTGGCATGGAGGATTGCATTGTTTCAGTAGTTTAACTTCACTACAGCATGTGATGTCCATGCATTTCTAGTTTTGGCATGCATTATGGTTGTAGAAGTTGATTTGTTGCTTCCTGACTGTGAAACTTTCCTGTGATTACCCTCTCATCTTGTATGTAAGGAAGTACTTAAGACTGTAAGCATAAATGTTCAGGGAAAGATCTTTCAGAAGTGTCCTTTTTTTTTTTTCTTCCTTATTTTTTTCTTCTTTTTAAAATCTATTTTCTTGCTTCTGGATAGGGGTCAGTGTTGTATATTCTACCGACTTTCTGCTTAAAAGCAAACAAAAATCCCAATAAGAAAATCAGCTTTAAACTAAGTCACCTTGAAATACAAGTCATGACCTCCCTTTCTCTTGGTTTTTCTGTCCTGATGAGGATGCGAAGATGCTTCCCCATTGCTCTGCTTGTATGACTAACTGCTTCTTGGATGAATGGACAACAAATTCTGCTGCTCGTAATGCTTTGTAAAGTAGATAGAAATGGTGTGTTCCAATGCATGTAATTTTTCTTTATTAATTTATTTCAGCTAATTTTATTGACAAACCTAGTTCCTGGGACTAGTTAAGTACTGGAGGATACCACCATTTCTACCGTGCATCATTGAAGGGTCTTAATTTATTACAAGTAATGACAATGATGTACCTCTTGATTTTATGCTATAAAAGACTTCAGTGTTGATCACTACATTCAAGTAATGGCAGAAGTTCCCAATGGAAACTGATGTGTCTTGGTTCTCTTTCAGGTGACGATCTTGGCACTGAGTTGGAAGGTTGGTTTTTGGCTCTTGTGGCTTTGATCTGTGCTGTAGAGATCAAAGAGCTATTGCCTTCATTACTAACACTCAGTGCTAGAAGAACTAAAAATGTTTTAAGGAGTAATGAGTGAATCTGGGGAATATTGAATCCTTTTTATGAATACAGAAGTCTATGTATGATCCAGTGGAAGAAAGTGAAAGAGTGAGGGGAAAATAGCATAAAACGAATGCAATTTTGTGTGGTCTTAAAAGGGTGCAGGCAGAAGGATAGAAAGACCCAAGTATTAAAGAGCCAAAAAAGAGAGATAATGTTTACTTATTATATGCCAGAATTTCCAAAGAGAAAAGTATCTTCAGGATAAAGGCTCCTGAAAGTGAATGGGACTTAAGTATTTTGAATCACATGATTCCACTTTGGATTTTCAAAAGAGTTTAGCACGTGGGATGTTGATTAGAGCCTATCACAAAATGAAAGGAGGTGGGAGAAAGGAAATCATTTTCCTCTGCTGAAAGTTTTGATGGAGATGAAAAGCATTTTGCTTTCAGATGTGATTTGCTTAAATTTTGGAAACACGGGAAGGAACGGGTGTTTTGGTGGTTGCTTTTTTTTTAGGAAGAGGAATAATGATATATGAGCAATATAAAAAGCACCAGACATAAGAAGGAGTGCAGTGTCAAAAGGGAGGGAAAGCCAATCAGAACCAGTAGACTTTCGTTTTCTGGGTAGTTGGGTGCATTACGGTGCAATTGCTTGACCTAAAAGCAATTGATAATGTTAGAGCCAACATCTAAAAGAGTACGTATAGACTCTCTAATGTCTGTGTCATCTCATAGCCTGTCTGCTGGCAGCCGATGACCAGGGATGGGCACGTCTGGTCTCTGGCACTGAAATTTCATATGCCGTACAGAATAAAGATCCACAGAGATTTATAGCACCGTTGGCTCACATCCTCTCCCAGGGGAACATTTTCCAGAGCTAGGTAATTGCAGAAGTTCTGAAAGCAATGTGCCATCGTCAAATGCACTGAACAGCTCCATAGCCCAATGGTTGCCTTCCCTTTATTCTTTTTACTGTAGATACCTCCAGTTTGAAAGCCAGTTTCCTTTTCTTTTGTGAGACGAGAATAGCTTCCCTGCGATGTTTTGGATTGCATATGAATTCCAAATGCCAGCAAAGAGCACTGCTAGCAAGAATTTACCTGCATGTTTCAATGAATAGAACCATGCCTCAATCGTGGGATCGTGTTATTACTGCTGTCACATGAAACAAAATACAGGCACGAAAACCAAATTATTCCCTTCTGATTGGAATTTCTTGATCCGTACAAATATCTGCAATCAATGGACTTGTGGCTTTCAGACTAGCAGAGCAGCTGCGTACTTGGCAGGTAGAAAAGCCAATCATTATCAACTTGTTTTGGTGAACTTCTTTCGTTCTTTGTCAGATGTTCACATTGTTACTCGAGTATTGTGAAGTGCAGTTTTGAAGTTTATCAGAGTAGTCTTTATAATCAAGGACTTCCCTCAGGACTTTGAGTCTTTGTCTCATTTTGCTACCTAGAAAAATGACCACATGCAGTGGGGCAAAATAGTGCTTGGCACAGCATGTTTCAAAGCCATGCATGTACTCTGTAAGCTAAAAAAGCAGGTCCAGTTATTAAAAATGTCTGTTAGCAAACAGGCAAAGAAGGGACATAATGCACATTTTATGTCCATGGCTTTTGCTGTATATGCATACTGGTCTCAAATTTGTTCCTGGAGTGTCCAGGAAGGAGTACAGCAGTGCTTTTTCACAGTCCTTTCCATTCTTTCATGCTTCGGAAGTGAACATTAGGCAGATTAGAAAGATCATTAGATCATTTTATCAAAGTCCACCCCAGTAGTTTCCCTGTGTGTTCACAGAGATGCGTTGCTACAAATGGAATATGGAAAATGAAGTTTGGAGCACAAATTCTGTTTTCCAAAAGGACTTACATAGAAAAGACTCAGATTCCCCAGCTTTTATCCTCATAACTTACAAATGAAATCAGTGGGGAGCTCAAATGGGAAATCAGGAGTCTCTTTTGAAGTTCTCTGTTCAATGTGGCCCAGAGGAGCCAGACCAGAAGTCTGAATACACAGCCATTGGAACAAGAAAATCTTATTCTGTGTTGGTGCAAGATTTTCCCAAGTGAGGAAATATCTCCGTCATCCATTTACATTCTTTCTGAGCCATCCAGTCACCTTGGATGTGCTAGTCTGGCCCTGTGGTCTTTGCTCCTGTCTTTATTTTCATTGCAGCCATTAAGCAAGCTAATAGAAATAAAACTTGTCCTTTTTGCCCTCTGTTTAGCATCCTGCCTCGAGCACAAGAGTCATTGAGCATAATGTTCATCCAGTAAATACAAGTGAAAAGGATACTATTCATTTGCAGTTCTATTAGTGGAAGCTACGGTTAACAATTCAAATCTAGGGAGAAAGATAATTGCAGGAGCTGATTGCCAACCATCCTCCCGTGTTGACTCACAGGGCAAAATGAGTGAGAGTGAGAAAGAGAAGCTAAAATTATAGTATAACTCTCTGAGGAATATTAATGTAATAGTTTTAACATGATCCTGCTCACATTTTATCAAGTAATATTAATAAAAAGGATGGCTCTGGTAATTTTTGTGATATTACATTTTCCTTGGAATAATTGTGGCTCAACATTCACTTTGCAAACTAATGAAACTTTTACGTTTCTGAATGTTTCTATAATTTTTGTTATTTAGGTGAAGATTATACCTCTGGGCTGAGAAAGTGCATTCTGGAATTTTAATCTTGTTTGCTAAAATATTTATGTGCAATACTCTGAAGATGCTGTAGCAGTGAAGGATCTTTGTTTGTGGGAACATGTTATGAAATCTCTGGGATTCCTTTGAGAAGCTCATTGGCTCTGCAAAGTAGGTTCATTTTGGGTTAACACAAACGTAAAATTTGCATTCTAGCCTTTGTCAATAATGTGGGCCCCAGTGTGCCTGGCACTGCCCTTGCTTTGGAACAAACAGATAGCAGCTTCCCTGGAGACCTAACCGTCTGCTCACCAGACAGATTTCTGCGAGCGGTGGAAACACTTGAGGTAACACCAGAACCAGCAGAGTTCGGCTAAAGAGCAGAATAATTCACAGTTCGTTGCCTACGTGGCTAATTGTTGAATGGCTTGTAGAGGCTAAAGTGAAGGTGAGGTTTAGATTGTTCTTGGACACAACCTACATGCCCTGGGCAGTGTTAACATTCAACCGATGCTGTGACAGGAACAAAGTAAAGGTGTAGTTAACTTGAGCTTCAGCAGAAAAGCAGCTGATTTAGGGACTTGCGCCACTTTCTCAGCTGATTTAGAGGTAGGTCACTTAGTGTGAGCATACAGGAGTCCAAAAGAAAATGAACTGTCAGTAAGTCTGATTTGAGGACGAGCAGCTGAATATCAAAGTACAACATCCCAGCTCTGTCCAGCTTGATTGAGCGCTTGTTGCTTAGGTCAGCTCACACTCTATAGCCTCTTTAGCTCATCTGTTCTGGTATCTTATGTCCCGTGTGTTTATTTCTTTAGCTGGAGGGCCTGCCCCGTAGGTATGAAATTCTTGGACAGGCATCTGCCACTTGAGTTTAGGAAGGGCCACCATCCAATGAGCAGCTGATAATAAGCTCCCATTCTCTCAGCTGACAGCTACAAACCATTCACCCCATGTGGCCAAGGTGGACATTAACTTCTTCCTGTAGTGGAACAAAATGGGTTTTTCTGTGCTGTCATTACTAAATCAGACTGTATTTTTCTCCATTCCCAGTGTGTTTCTATGTAAGCTCATTTTTAGCTCTCTCTTTTTCATTTATCTTAAACCCAGCTTATTATTTGCTCCTATTTGTTAATGCTTCCCCCCTCCACAGCCAATACATTTTGTACACAAAACAGAGCTAAAAATTTCTATTAGGTTTACTTTTCCCTATTATGTGAGACCGTTTAATGAGGCCAGTCTGGGATAAAAAAATATTAGCATCTGCTGTATGGAGCAGCACAGAAAGCTAATGCAATGCATTCAGGTAGGTCTTATGTATTCTGTCAAAAGAAAATACCTCCTGGGTGTTCATTCCTGCAAATGAGATATAAAATAGTTTCACATTTCCCTCAGGTATCAGCACTGTTCACTCCATCAGACTGCAGTGGACAGAGATCCATTAAAAGTTTTAAAACTAATCATCTGCTCGGTTATGATAGCCTCACCCTGCTTGGCAAGGTATTGTCAGCCTTCCATCACTCTGTCAACACTGCTGGTTTGTAGTGGTTGGAAGTGGAGCTATTTTTTGCAGCTATTAACAATCTAATTCTTCCAGCCTTGGTTCCTATCTGCCACCTTCTGAGCACGTGTTAGATTCAGTTTTGTAACATACACGGTACCCAGAAGAAAAAGGTCAAGAAATGATCTTTTTTTCCCCCTTTCCAACGTATATCTTCAATAGAAGTATATACAGACAAAGACATAGCAAGCTGGATGGATAAAATTGTTTCCATTATCCAGTGTAACTGCAAGGGTACTTTCTGAAAAGCTGATGCAGCAGTACATTCTATGTTGTATATTATACACAGCTCATTAGACCCTCCACCTCCCATCCCAAGAGATCTCTCATTGCAGTGCTGCCACGTAGGATCTGTGTGACTGGGATTTACTGGGTCTGCTGCAGAGCCTCGTGCAAAATGTTGTGTGATACGGGACATATCCAAGTCGAGAAAAAGCAGATGGGGCAGAAGAAAGGATGAGAAGATAGACATAAAGACAATAGTATTTTAAATATGGTACGTTGTGGCTTTGGCTTTCTGCTTAGCTATATGATCTAGATTTGTTTCTTTTTAATGTAAAGGCTTATATCTTATGTACTGGAATGACTCAGGCTGAATGGGGCTCTGAGCAACGTGACTGAGCTGTAGGTGTCCCTGTTCATTGCAGAGGGTTGGACTCAATGACCTTTAAAGGGTCCCTTGCAACTCAAAAGATTCTATGATTCTAAGACTTTCAGCTTAGATCTTTGTTTACCCATTTGTATTTCTCCTACTAAACGTGCCTGACTTTGAAACCTGTTGATAATTTGAAATAGACAATATTTTACCATGTAATAAAATATAGGAAGGTGGATGCCCCTGGCCCCCTTTTAGATGTGCAAGATACTCTTCTTTTTTACCTTCTCGAAGACATAAATTTCTCCTCTCATGTATGCAGTTCAGCTGAGTCTCAGCTTTAAAAGTCTGCACATTATCCGCTAAAAACTCTATAAAACATAAGAGACAATGCTGTCCCTGGGAGTCTGCAACTCCTGGTGAGATTTTTTTTTTTTTTAAGAAATGAAAGAGATTCTCATTTAAAACAAAAGAGAAGAGCTGCCTAGATACGGCATATATTTTCGGTGTTGCTTTCCTTATTAACAGTCTTTGAAGTAAAGGTACTGATTCTGATCAAGAGAGCAGAACATCTTTTTAAGAGGAGTTTGCATGCTATAGGAAAAAATATTTTTAGCTTTTAAGGAAATCAGTGTTTTCTCAGTGTGTGCACATGCATGCACCAGGAAAGGAGGGCAGGAAGCCTTGTTACATTGAAAGCAACTTTTTGATTGGGATCCATATTATAATCCAAGGTTCTGTTTGGATATTATTTGTGGAGAATGCAGGTTTTTTTGCTGTGTGGGGAGAGGAAGGCCCATTCTGAACATATACATTTTATGTATTTGTGTACATCTGTATAAGAATCACGTGTGTCCAGGTCATACAAATTTTCCTTGAAATTCGGCTTTAAAGCATCCACTACCATCAGTTGTATTGCAAAGAGAAGATACTCTGAGAGTTGCTGAGTAAAGCTGTTAAAATAATTGCTAGCAGTAGTCCTTGCCATACAACAAGGAGATCCTTAGTGATGTACCCCTGAATTTCATCAGTTGTATCGTAATTGAGTCGTCTTACAATTGAAACCTGTATTCAAAGGTTGGGGTAGCTAAGCTAAATTTGGAATTGTTCATTAAAATGCACAAAGGACAGGAAAGCACAATATGTTGTTAAGATGCTTGATGCTGTGCACTTAATTAATGCATTTTAGGGCCAGAAGGGACCCTTGGAACATCCAGTCCAGCTTCCTGAATATGCAGGCTGCCAATTTCATCTGTGGTCACTAAAAACTATAACATATGTTCAAATAATGCTTGCTGCCCAAGTACTCATTCAGTCTTGATTTGAACACTTCAGAAGACAGAGATGCCTCCATTTCCCTAGACAGTTTGTTCCGGTGGTTACTCACCTTTGCTGTATAAATAACTGAATAAATCCTCACTTCTATTTTGTATGAGTCTGGCATTTCATGTCCAGCTACTGTTTCTTTTGATATCTTCCTACATGAGCTTTTATAAATCTCTTTGGTACTTCCTATTTGCTTTTTCAAAAGGTACGTATACATGATAAGCTGGTTGCTCTTCTTTTTTAATGGGATAAATAGATTGAGGTCTTAAGGTCTTTTGCTGAAGGCCATTTGAGCAAGCCTACCAATCATTTTTGCCTTTCTTGCTGTACTTTTCCAATTTTTCACAATCCTCTGAAAATTACAGTACCAAGCTGGACAACATCGCCATGTAATTCCAGGTTCATTATATGCATTTCCTACATATTCCAGGAGCCTACCAATCCCAAATGTGTTTGCCAAGTTTTCAAGAATAGGGTAGAAAGCAATAAATAAGGAAAAGGATGTACATCTTCATGCATTGTATAGCAATCTGCTCTCCAGACAGTGAGTTAAAGCAGCTGTTTAATTGGCTGGAATATGTGAGCCATGTTGTGAAGGACATGCTGTTGGAGATATGTGGGTATGTGCTTCTTGGTGCATTTCCTGACAGCCGTAGAACAAGAGAAGGGAAATGCAACACGTATATTTCAGATACACATCCGTATTTCAGATATGCTTTGTAGAAACCTATCACAGAATCATTACGGCTGGAAAAGATGTCTAAGATCATCTAGTGGAACTGTCCACCTACCACCAGTGTTGCCAACTAACTGTGTCCCCGTGAACTGCTCATGTCATTTCCACATCCTCTCTCCTTTCAGCTGCCATGTAAGTCACTGATGAAATTGCTTAATACTAACCCTTCTTGTCTTTGATTGGTGCTTTGATTGTCTCTTGCTTTGATTGGTGTTTGCAAAGGAAGTTCCTTCTGCAGGACCCTTTAAGTTCTTAGGGATCTGTAGAGTGTAGTTAATTTGTCTCTAATGAGAGTTTTGCTTTTCAGTTTAGAAAGGACCCTGAGTGAGCCCAAAGTACTGGGTGTTTACAGCAGTGAGTCAAGAAAAACACTGGTCTAAATAAGCTCCCAAAATCCAAGAACGTTTATTTTTGTGGGAGGATGAGTCAACACAGTCATCTGATGCGTAGTAGCATTAAGAAGACATAAGGCAAAAAGAAAAAGGAGGGGTCGGGGGGGTAGGCCGAATGTCTGAATGGATAATGGCCTTTCTACTTGAGTGGTAATGATTTTAAACCATCCCTGCCTCACATGGCTTGAATTTAATCTCAGCAGCAGCCAGCAAAAGGAATGTTTTCTAAAGAGACAACACAATGTTAATTCTGAACTCCAGCAGTTTTATGTCAGCACTGCAAGAGTCTGGATCTGGTTTCTGATCCAGACCTTTCCCAAGAGGACCTGGCAAAAGCTCTTAACCCTCTCCTTCCTTTCCTCTTTTCCTTTCCCTATTCTGCGGTGAAGCTCAGTCCTGCAAATGAAGCTTTGAGCAGGACAAGAGGTGATGGCCTCAAGTTGTACCAGGGGAGGTTCAGGTTTGAATATTCAGAACAATTTCTTCTCCAGAAGAGTGGTCAAGCACTGGCACAGGCTACATGGGAAGGTGGTGGAATCACCATCCTTGGAGGTATTCAAGAACCATGGAGTTGTAGCAATGAGGGACATGGTCAGTGAGCATGGTGGGGATGGGCTGTTGACCTTTTCCAACCGTAATGATTCTGTGATTTCCTTATGGACTTAATTTCTTTGGAATGGAGAATGACACACTGTGATAAGAGTAATGGTCATTGAATAAGTTCTTGGCACAGACAGTCCCTAAAGGGTTTGCTTAGAGTAAAGTGTGCATATGCTGAAGTATCTTCTTGAAGGAGGGAGACAGGTCAAGCACTTGCTGTAAACAGGTACCTTTTCCATTCTTTGTATTCATGCTAAACAAAGCATTTAGCACTGCAAAAAGCTGTATTGTAACAGCAAAATACTGAGGATCCTTTCAAGATTCGGAAAGTTTATGTCCATGTTTTCTGTATTAAAAAGGGTTTGTTTTTACCTTTGATTGCTCTAATCTACAGGTATTCATCTAGAGGACTGAGGTGAGAGAACAGGGAGAGAAATCTGACAAAGTAAATCTCAGTGCAACGGAGGTTGGATGGTTGCTAGACATGGGCAGAGGTGATTCACTCCTACTAGGGACAGACATCAGAGAAGATGACAAAGGCCCTAATGAGTATGCTGGATGTCAGAGTATAGCATCAGTTTTTCAGCGCTCCGTATTTGCCAACCTTCTCTATTAGCTATTGACAGTTAAGCAAAGGACTTGTTCTTGGCTGGTCCCTGGTGACTTCTCTTTTCCTTTCATCATGGAAATGATGAAATCTAGGACATGCTGTAACATTCCTGTATGTTCCTGAATTTTTATTTTTATGAGTTGAGAGCCTTTTAAAACATAATGTCCCTATGGCAATAAGAATGTCATTTTTGTCAAGTGCTTGGCAGAAACCATAGATCAAAAATTTCACAGGTGATCTCTGAATCTTGGAATCTGTTTCATGGCTCAGACTGCTTTTGTCCTGACATCCTAGTGGAATGAATGCTTGGCGGTGCTAAGGATGAGCTGGCATTTTGGGTGCTTTACCTTTAATATATGGAATTAGAACAAAACTTGGACACCCCAGAATTTCAGAGAAGCAATATCTTTGCAGTGGACTTCAATAATTACTCTAATTTGGTTGAACTAATACGAAGTCCTGCCTGAAATTTCAAAAGCAGGTGTCTAGGAGATGAGCATCTCCTCATTTTGATCCACTTCCAACTCTGAGGGCTTTGTGGCTAGGAAAAGAAACCTAAGGCATAAGCACTTACCTCTGCTTATGAAGACTGAGAATATAAGGAATATATAAGGAGATTTATGGGAGGGAATTTGTAGAAGATACTTTGAGAGTAACAAATTCAGCTGCAAAACAAAATAAAAAGTAAGGGGGAGGGGGTGGAAGTGCTACAAAGCAAGCTGTTTTGTGCATTCAGAGGCAAGAAGGAGTCGTCTTGCTCAAGAGCTTAGGCTAAAAAGAGCTTAATCAAAGTCAATGCACAATTATAATGTTGGAACAAATGATGATAAAATACTGGATCTTGAATTTGATCCAAGGGAAGACAGAGGGGCCTAATGTTTTCCATAATTGATTTCAAGGCTCAGATGGGGAATACTGTGTATTATGGAAACATCAATTGTTCCATTTTCTTAATAATTTAGACTAGCTGTTTCTTTGATAATGATGGTCTCGGCAGCTGTAAAAATAACATTCTGGATAAACACAGGGTAAAGGCGAATATAAGTACTTGACATCAGAAGCAGTTAAGAAAGGTTGCACTTTTTGTGGCAGTGTTAGGAGTAAATAAAGGAAAATACAAGCATTTGGAGTCCGTTATTTAGTAATTTGTATGCGGACGGTTTCTCAATTACTTTATGACTGCCTGGGACTGCAGGAGCCACACTTAGGGATTTCATGTTCAAACTGGATACTGCCAGCAATGCATAACCTTTTCTGATAGATCTCAAGGTATTTTACAAAGGAGACCAATATTGTTATACTCATTTTACAAAGCGGGAAATTGAGATACAAAGGCGTGTATTGATTTGTTCACTAAAAACTCATGGACAAAGGTAGGAAAAGAATTCATGGCTGCGGAGTCGCTGTTGCATTTAAAACCAACTCATATATGTTTATTATTGTGGTTTAACCTCGCAAGTGGATAAGCACCATCCAGTTATTCTCTCACTCACCCACTTCCCAATAGGATGGGGGGAGAGAACAGTGGAAAAAAAGTATAATGTGTGGGTTGAGATAAAACTATTTATTAAGTTAGAGAAAAGGAATATAGTTATGACTATATATAAAAATGTATATAATGAGTGATGCACAAGGAATGGCTCACTACCTCCCAACCGATTCCCAGCTAGGCCCAAGCAGTGGAATGGAACCAGGTGAACTCCCACTCCCTTCAAAACTCCTTCTGCATGATGTCATATGGTATGGAATATCCTTTTGGCCAGTTTCAGTTGACTGTCCTAATTCTGTTCCCTCCTAGATCCTTGGGCCTTTTGCTGCAAATGGCCTTGGCTCTGTACAACACTGCTTAGCAGCAGTTATAAATATCGGTGTGTTATCAACATTGTTTTTTTGCTAGAACCAAAATATAGCATCACACTGGACATTCTGAAGAAAATAATTCCATCCCAGCTAAAAAAGACATTTCTTCTAAAAGGACTCTGCCCTTTCTTCATGGTTGCTATGCACTCATCTGCTCTTATACGCAGCATTATGAGCAAGGCCTTCTGCTCAGTCAGAATGGGAAAAGTCCTCTTCAAACCCTGAAATTTCTGACCTATGTGCTATTATCTTCAGTCCATGTAGCCACACCTTGTTGCCTTGCAGAGCTGAGAGGTACTTCTGCAGCATTCCAAAGGTGAAACTGTGCCTCAGAGAGATGCACCTGCAGTGCTTTAATGTTGAGAACAGATGGCCAAACAGACAAGAAAAAGGGCTATCTGACTTGGGCCATGTATTGCCTCTCACCATTGAATATCACATCGTTGGTCAAATAAATAATACTAATGATGTGTTGGAGTTGCCTTATTTTGTCTCTTCAAGGTAGCACAGGGATGACTTTTTATCTATAAAGTGGTAACTTCAGATTACAGCATCCTAAGCATTTTTAAGCAGGTGATACCAAGGACGCTGTTAATTGAAATATTAGTGCCAGAAGTAGAACATTTCAAATACTTAGCAACAAAGGTATACATACCTCAGAGCTGTATTTAACAAAGGCATAGGCTTAAGGCCCAAATCTTTACACCCGTGTTGCTGTAATTCAGAAATTGTTGCTCTCATGTGCCGAAGGTTCCCACAGTCTAAACAATGTAATGATGATACACCTGGAATCTGTATGGCTGGGGTGAAATCACAGATTTTTATAAAAGTTCAGAATTGGGAGTTTGAGGTGTTTGTTTATATATTTTTTTTTAATTAAAATGAAAGAAAATAGCTCAGAAAAAAAAAATCCTCAATTTTTACTAGATAACATTGCAGAATATGAAGCCTGTCTATATTGAAAAAATAGACAGTGATCTAATTGCCCCAGATTTTCAATAAATTATTTCAGAAGTTAAGTAAAAACCCTTTGTATAGCACACTATGCCACCCAGCTCAATATTGGGTTGCTTGTTGCCATAGCTGCAGCTCAGGAAAATGCATTTTTCTCAAAGATTTATAAACAGAGATTGCAATGTTTTAGCTGTGTGTAGCAACACACAATATCCAGCATCCCCAAGTTGCATATAAATTCCAACACTGGGGAGTCATTCAGATCACATTTGAGCCTCGGTACGTGTAGCACAAGAATAGCATCTCACTGGTTGTCCATTAATGTGTCTCAGGCTGTCCACAACCAAAGATACATTTCACCAAGGTAGGTTCTGGGAACAGTTTAATCTCTAAGGTTTCCAATGATGAAACTATTTGGACAGGATGTAGACACGTACACAAATGGACAGACTGTGGGAAGAAGTTAGTGACTTCTGTCTGGGTGGCAATATCCAGAAAGTGCTGTTGTATTATCTGTATTCTAATGGAAGGAAGCCAGAGGAATACTGTTTAATTTGTGGATAACAGACATTCTAAATCTCTGGAAAATCTTTCCAAAGTTCTTTGTTCTGTGGTTATCTCAGAAGCAAGAAAGGAGCTCACGCGCAAAGAAGTTGGGAGCGCATTGTTCTTACTTTGGCAAATGCAAATTTCCTTTTATTCTCATTTTTAATAATTTTAGTCCTTTCTTTCAACACAGAGTTCTCTTGGAGAGATGTTTCATTTTAAAAAAGAATTCAGTGAGGTCAGCTTACAGTTCTCGTCTTGTCTTATGAGTCCCAAACGATAGGAGTAATGCAGAGATGTTGAGTATGAAGGACAAACCAGAGACACTGAACAGTAGGAACCATTCTTTTCTGTAATATACATCAGACCCCACTGAGGCGTCTGAAGTGTTTTCTCCGTTTTATTCCCCCTCCTTAAAAAAGTTAACGAGGCATAAGGAAAAGGCCAATAATGAGATATTCCCCATCAAGACGATGGTTCGGGGGTGTAGTCTGCCTGTGTGTTGTTGGAATCATTTATATTCTGCAGTGTCATAGAGTGTTGTTTCTGAACAATGCCTTCTGTATGGTCAGGGTGAATTTATTAACTGGCTGTGCATTTAGACCTTGTATGTATCTTGTTAACAGCAGTTTGATTTATGTAGGCTTCGACTCAGTACATTTTCAGCGTTGCCTTTTGCTTTATATCTGGGAAAGCTCAGGGGGAAAAGGAAAAAAGAAAAGGGAATGTATCTTTTCCCAGGAGCCCAGGAGTTTTGATTTAACTCTTTGCTGGGTTATGACTTTACGTGTTCAGAATTAGTTTCTGTTTATAATAAATATCTCATCGGACTGCATGGGTGAAATAGTTCTTTCTGGCATTAAGTTCCAGGAGTCAGTGGGGAATAAAAGTAATCTTAATCAAGCACACATAACAAATTAAAAACTGGTATTAGCAAGTGTAACTATTAATGTATTTATGGCAGCAATTATTTAAATTTTGATGTGAACCTGATGTTAGAAGCCAATGTCACTTCATTTCTATAAAGAAACAAAGCTTTCACGAGAGCAGTGGAAGTATGTTTAACCTGTTGATGTCCAAAATCGTGATGTAAATATTAACTAATTCTCATGCCTTCAAGAGAGTTCGTCTGCTTTTAAGCAGATGTCATGGAAATTAAGATTCACAAAAGATGAAAATAGTAAAGCAACTACTATTTTACTACAGACCAATGCTGATAATGCAAACCTTGTTTCCTTAGACCAGTTTTCAACAAGGCAACACTCGTATGCTTGACCAGTTTTATACCAGTGAAGACGTGTTGATGGAGCCCCAGCTCCTTCCAGCTGTCCATTTCTTACATGGCTGCATTGGATGTCCTTGACATCATAAGATTTATACCGCCATTATCTGTCACCTCTGAATTTCCCCTGATGATATCACAGAATGGGAAATTTTCTTTCCTATGTAAACATGAAATATTGCAGGATTTAAATAATAGACCGTTTCAGGGAGGGAGGACAGAGTGACAGATGTCCATGTGAGGCTGTTGGGCAGCTATTACTTTTGTCTGGAGAGTGATTTTTTTCTTGAGCCATTTCCTCAGAGTTCAATAACTATTTTCTGAAAGCACATTTGAACAAAATAATACTGTGCCTTTCAGTGCATTAATGTAATGCCAGGCCTTGTCATCTCTACTCCTTTGCCTGTAAAGTGAAAGCTGTTTGTATTATCTGCTGGATAATATATAATGGCTACAGAGATGAAGGGCAGAACAGCAATATTTAACATAAACTTTAGCATCTGAATGTTAACTACAAAGCTGCATTAAGCAGGAATTACACAGAAAGAAGCTCCTTGCTTTAGTTTATCATATTTTCAAGAAGGAAGGCTTGCTGATTAATAAGCTTACTCATATTGTTCTTTTGGTCTTTTGTATGTCAGGGAGAAGCCAGAGAGTGGTTCTACTCTCAGGAAATGCCTGAAATAACCTCCACGGTAGCTTTGTGCTTCAAGGGCTGCTTAGGGGTTGCTCTAAATTTGTCTGCCTGTCCCCTGAAGACAAACTAGCACCTCCAGATATACATAGAGCACAGCATGTGCTGGCTGCCTACCATCTCACCCACAGGATATATTTTCCTTCCCTGCAGCACAATTCTCTGCTCTGCTTTATTTCAGAAGGAGCAAAGCATGGCCTGGTTTGTAGCAGTAGCAGATTGTCTGCTCTTCCAAGTCAGCATAGACAAGGTCACTCAACACGAGAGAACCAAGGCCCAGCAAGTGTGAATCTTACATATGCTTCTCATGATGCCATTTTCACTGTCAGTCTGCAAGTACAGTCTATGTCTGTATTTACCATTGTAGTACCAGCAATTGAGTGGAAGAAACAAAATGAGATGACTAATTAGGAATAGTTTTGCATCTATCTGGTGGCACAAGCAGTGGTGGACATACAGCTTGTTTCTTCTGATGAAATTAAGATTGCTTTAGGTGAGTACAAAATACACATAGTATCTTTGTATTCAGTATCTTTGGAATCTTGCAGACACAAAGGTAGCATTGGTAAATCAACCAAAACTGAACCGTTGGGACCTAATAGCCAATGCAACAGCAACATTATTATATTAAAAATCATATATGTTATAAATTTAGAAATGAAATTAATAAATAAAATTTAAAAATAAGTATAAAAATTACACATATATATGTATATACATACATACATACATATAATTAATGATACATCAGAACAAAGTTACTAACAATCATGAAAAGACTTATAAAATTGTATTGGATCCTGTAAGCATAATGTTATGTGGCGCTGAGGGACACGGTTAGTGGGCATGATGGGGATGGGTTGATGGTTGGACTAGATGATCTTAGTGGTCTTTTCCAACCTTCATGATTCTATGTTTCCATGTTCTTATAGAAGTTTTTCTGCTCTTTTGTAGCAAAGAAGTTTTCCCAAAGATTGCTTTATAGCAGGGATTAAAGGTCCACGATACAGGAAACCTAATAGACGTATTGTTAAGATTTTTCTTAAGGAATAATTCCTATCTCCTATTTCTGCATAGTCAGACTTGGCTAACAAAATTTCTCAAATTGTCTGAAAAGCTCATCCAGAAGAATATTTTATATAATGGTCTGTATATTCCAGGGCTTATTTGTAAGAGAGGATGGCTGAAAACGCATGCAGTCCACTCTCCCTTCATGCAGATATGCACATACATCAATTCATCATGTAAATCACTGAGCTTCACTTTGAATTGAAGACGTGAATTTAATTTATAGTGCAAGTCTTGACACGTCTCTTTTTTCCTATATTTTACTAATTATTTTCTTACAATGATGGAATGAATTCCATCCCCACAACTCCCCATGGTACCTGTTATTTTATCTTTCATCTTTAGCTCCTTGAGTTTAGTGGGACACCCACAATTCCTCCCCACCCCCTGCCTTTTTTGTGTTAAGCTGCTAAAAGGTTTCACGTTGGCTTGTCTGAAATTAATGTTCCCCTGAAAACAAATTGTCCTGTTCTCAGGTTGAGAAGGAGCTTTAGCATAATCCAGGAGCAGATGTCATATCTGAGCAATTTTTGGTGTTGTTGGATTAATGGATGAAAGAGGATCTCAGAACGGAGAGAGGGAAAGCCATGTGTTGCCATGAGGATGAGTAGGGCTGAAGCAATCGAAGATGCGTTCAAGATATATACTGGGAAAATGCTTAACTGCTCAGAAGTGAACTCATGGAGACCACCCTTGCTGGAGCAGTGGGAGATGACAGAAGATGATCATAGGCAGCAGCTGTTCCAGTCCCAGGCTGGGAGATCCCTTTCCTTGCTGGGAGCAGTGGTCTTTGGGTGAAAGGTGTTGCTTATGACAGAGATGGTTTTTCAGCAGCTCACTGCCTTTGCTTTTGTTGCGTGCTCTCTATTAAGACTAGTAGTAGTTTAAAGGGTATTTGTAGCTATATCTGAGATGGTTTATATCAAAATATCAAGGTACTCTAATGATATGCCAAAGAACAGTTATATGAAATAATGTATTTTATATAATGTAGACAATACCTTTCCTGTCAAAACCTATTGACATACCTTAATTTTGACTTATTAGCATCATGTTGAAACTCCTGATTAACTTCTTAAATTTCAGGCATTGAACCTCCTTGAAAACAACCTGTAAGTCAGAGCAAGTTGTTCAGCACCAGGCTGGAAGCTCTGAGTTTCATAGCATCGTAGAATGGTTTGGGGTGGAAGAGACCTCCAAGATCATCCAGTTCCAACCCCCCTTGCATGCATCACAGTGGTGGTGTTGGTGAAAAGACACAAGGATGGTTGTGTGTTTGATTAAACTGTTGGGAAGAAAGCAAAAGGAATCATGGTCAGTACTACCTTTTGTTTCTCCTTGTATTACCATGCTGCTTGCAGACAGATTGCAATTTCCAGGCAAACAGGCATTGCCCAAAGCTGTTTGCCATCTCAATTTGTTAAATAATTCTTAGACTTTGCCTTTTGTTCTGGAAGCGTTCAAAGTCAGAGCCACACTGATGGGAAGTAGAGCCCATGTAGTGTTGATACTGGCAACTGCTGTGGTGAAGGATGATTTTGGAATTAAATTATGATAGCTAATAAGTGTGACTTCAACATTCTTTGCCTCTGAATGGCTCCCTTAAAAACCTTAATACAATTTTTAACCAATTGTTTTGAAGCTTTTATTTTAACTTGTTGCCCAGTTTAATTTTCCCCCTGTTAACCAGGCACAGAGAGTGCTTTAGAAGTCAACTGCGACCCATCTGCTTGCTATAGGTAAAGATGTATGGACATATTCTTTAACAGCGTCTTAAAAATTGATCTCCTTTAAAAATTTCTTTCCTTTTCTTCTGCCCGTTCTGTTAACTTGCAGAAAGGTGCCTATGGGTGCTACACAGCTTGTATTGTAGTACTGCAAGGGTTCCTATGTAGCAAGTGTCTGATGTGGGGCTGGGTTTTGACAGCATAAAAATAACAGCTCTGGTTCCGAAAGGCACATTGCTGCAAGAAGACAGCGTTTGCTTACCGTGTTCTTACACTGCTTGATGGCATGTAGTTCTTCTAGCAGAGACAGGATATTGACTGAATTGGCTTTTGGCTTGATTCAGTAGGTCTGTTCCCATCCTTGTTCTGTTTCTCGGGCAGGAAATTTTTGTTCTTGCTGTATAGCAAAGCAGGGTGAAGAGCTGCATTTATGGCTCCACTTTCCTTTCCATGCAGAGCTTCGCTGATGATTTGCATTTGAGGATTGTTTTTGTGCTGGAGACTTGAGGAAAACTAAGAACTAATGCTGCTTAATAAACTATAATCTAATATTTTCTCATCTAGATGAAATTAGCACTGTGGGTATGTTCCAAAGATGTTCAGCTTATAATAGTGGCAATGCAAACCTGCATGAGATTAAAACAGTTTCCAGTTTCTTTAAGAAAATAAGCATGCTGTTGTTTGTAAGGTTTTGTATTTAACTATGAAGTAGAATAAAATATTCTTAGTCAGGAGTTCAGAAAATGTGCTTCCAGAAGAGCCTGGACACATCTGCAGCATGGCACCATTCGCTAATGATGATCAAATGGTGCTCTCTGACAAAGATTTCCATTTAAATAGCCCTGTGTATGACTGTTTTGCATTCTCTTTTTTTTTCCTATAAGAAAAATACCAAATCTTGTCCATCAGCAGTGCCCAAACAGATCCATTAGACACCACACTATCCTCAATGATACATATGCAAAACAAGAAGATCCTGAGCTGGTATGGCAGTGGGCAGCAGTACAGACTTGTAGGGAAAAGAAGACTATGCAAGGCACTTGGCAGCATCTGGTAGAACATAATTGCACTGACAAGAACTAGACAATTATGACTAATGAAGCTCTCCTAAAATCCTGTTTTCTGAGGGGCTATGCAAACTAATAACTGCAAAATGTGAAGTCCTGAAGGGCAATGGTGCTGGCTCGTCACACTTTCTAGACTACTTTTACCAGACGCGGCCTGATGGTTTAACAAAATGTGCCATAATCTGCAGTAAAAGCTGAAAGTGGGCCTTCTGCTTATTTGGGGCCAAATTGCCTGCTATGTATGCTACAAAGCTCTATTAATTTCAAGAGGATTGCATGGGATATAAATACAGGCAGCCCACGGTTCTCAGTCTGTAGCGTACTAAATTTTAAGCATAGCTGAAATCTGGAATGAAGGTCACTGGCATTGCAGGCTTTCGTTAGGAGTAAATGTGTGTGCCAAAGTCTGGGGCATAAGGCATTTATTTTAAATTCTGGAACGTAACATTAGCAATCACATAAATAATTCAAGTGTTGTGATGTCTAGACCTAACTTTAATGTTTGAAACTACAGCTCAGCCCTGGGACTGAGTACATCTTTAACATGTAGGTTGAAACTTTTCTAAGGTCCTGTAGAACTTTATCTGAAATGAGAGACCTGCATGTTTAGACACATGTTGCATAGGCATACTTGATCCCAAAACCTCTGAAAGCTGAACACATCAATCAGATGGGCATTCTCCCCAACTCACGCTTTGCTATTGCTGCTCAGCTGGGGGTTCTGGGGGTCTGGTGGCTGAAGGAGATGGTGTACTCAACAATATTGATTGTTGAGTACACAGGAATTAAGCAAAGCAATGTGGTACAATGGCTTACACCATACTGTGTTATAGTGTAACTCTAGTTAATGCTATAACATAGCTATAGAGCAGCTATGTGTGTGTGTTGCAGTGCATGTCAGCGAAAGGGTAGATGTGGCATTGAATAACATGGTTCAGTGGGCGTATGGTGGTGATGGGCTGATGGTTGGATTTGGAGATCTTAGTGGTCCTTTCCAACCTGAATGAGTCTATGAGACTATGATCATACAGGAGTTACCTGCCTGGATCTTATCTATCTATTAAAATAGGTGATTCTGCATATGGGAGGGCTTATTCTCCATTACCTACGCCTCTGAGCTGAGAGAGAGAAAAAACAAAACAACTTTGTTGCTCAGAACCTGTTTTTCAAATAAACATCACAGTCCTAACATTCTACAAAAGCAAATTAGATTCATATGGAAGAGTTCAATGAACAGCATTTTGAATGGGATCCATTATGGGCTTTTTAATTAAATGAATATAGTCATTTCATAAAGGCAGTTCTCATTAGTGTGGCAATATTGAGATGACCATTTCCTTCTAATTGTATTGTGTATTTATATAAGAGGCTCTGGTTTAGGTTTGATTTGAGTAGATTTATATGTGATTGTGCTTTGACACCTAGTGCACACATAAAAAGTAAAATAGCATTGCTTTTCAAATGAAGCTGTTAAATATTCAGTAAAACAAATGACAGTTGTTTACTGTAGCTTGTCTTGGTTGGTGTATGTACACATTGCAGTATGCACCCACTGCAATCTGTACAATTCCAGCTATTAAAAATTCCTTTGCCCAACAGAGTGAATTTTATTAAATTGCATTGAGTTCTCACTGTAAAGGAGATGAGACACAATTTCTATTGCATGTGTGAGAGGCTGTTAATTTCCAGGAAAACTGGGAGAAAGCATATTTCTCTCAGCTTCCCCCATCACACACTTTCCTATGTAGAATGCAAAATACTTCTGTCTTTTCCTTTACTCCTTTAAAGAATTATAATTCCCTCTTCAGAAAATTAATTTAAATTTCCCTCTTTTCCACTGTTCTCCTATTTTTTTTTTTTTGTACTTAAGGAAAAGGATTTATCAAAGAGAAACACTGACCCTTCTTGGATCAAAGCCTGTGACACTGTATAGAAGTTACATAATAGAGAGGTTAAATTGTTGGATACTGAGAAGGCGTTGAGGAGCTCTGCATTCAGGATGCCAAAGTAAAGCACAATTCCTGAGTTTCATCCAGCTGCAGCCATTCTGGTGCAATTGCTACATAAACCCATATGAACACAGAACCATCGACAACCTTGGAGCTGTGTGGGACATTCCACCACGTGCTGCATAGGGTCACTGCAACTTTCTTGCTGTGACCCCACTAAGGAATTGGGCTCAGACTTGCTAGCCAGTTGATCAAATCACATGGGATTGCAGTAGCAGAGCTCCACTGCAGATGCCTAAGCTTGGGACCATGTTTTGGGAGCTCACAAGTCAACTAGAAAGTGGTTGTACATTTCTCCTTTCCAATGGGATTGTTTGTAACGCTCTTGTCAATGCATTGAGTTGGGCATTTCAAACAGCGGGGAGAGAGCAAGAATTGATTGCAGACCCTGCAAGAAAAGAGAAGCATTTACATCCTATTCCTGCACTTGGTAATTCTGATTTAACCTCTGAAACATAGTGGGGAAACGCAGAAAAATTCCATGGACAAGCCTGAATTCCCAGTTCTTTTCTGCCCAAAGGTACATGTTTTCAGTTCACCAGGACCAGACAAGATTATAGCACTCTACCATTGAAAGATAGAACTTGAACAAAACTCTTCTGCTGCGTTTTGTATATGATCAAAGTCCTCACTGAGAAGGAGGGGCCTGATGGTCTCTGAGTTAGCTTGTAGTTCGTGTGAGTTCTCTGAAAGCTGGTGATCATTGCTAATGTTTCTCATCTGAAATTTAGAAGAAAACTCTAACTGCAATGTGGAGTTCCATATATCGAGTGACTTGACAAACAAATGCACTGTCTCAGGGTTCAAGTTCTACACTGAAACAGTTAAGACATACATATGCAGTACATTTGTGTACGTATTCATTCTTTTCTAAGAACTCATTGATATATGCCAATATTCCTCTGGGCGTGCACAGTTGTGTTCAGGGTGGTCACAGGCCCACTTACTTTATCTCCATTTTTCTCCCATCAGCAACATCACTGAGACTTTTGGCTGACCCTAAGCAGTTTTCCCCCACTTTGGCAAACTCCTATTGCTTGTTAGGCCGTAATGAGCAACTTCCAGAACAATATATGTGAAAATCTGAGGGAAATGTCCTCGCACCTAGTGAAATGCAACGGTAAGTCATCTATTATGACTCCAGATCTTCTTGTGAAGTAAAATCATTGAGGCAAACAAGGCTGCTCACACAGTAAGCAAAAGCAAAGTTGACATGAAAAGTTTTAGAACTAGGTCTCATTGATTCCTTTTGCTAAACTAATATATTGGTCCTTGAACTCATATACTGATCCCTATTGCTAAACAAACCAGTCTGTATCATGTTCAGGATGTCGTGACTGGACTCAAAGTGTTTTCTTGTTTTCAGAAGCCTAGAAACAATCCGCCTCTGGCGGATGAGTAGTTTGAACAGTTAAAGCTGTGGAGCTTCTCTGTTTTAATGACACAGCTGCACAAGTGCTTTTATAGGAAGAGCTAAAAATGTCAAAGCACAATTTAAAAATGTTAATTAAGCTTCAGTCTTTGTGGACAACATTGTTAATCACAGTAACTGAGTAAAACAGCAACCCTCGGTGTTCTCTGTCACATCTTATTGAACAACAATTCATTCCTGTTTCCAGGTGTCACTCCAGTGCATTCTATTCAACCTTTCCGTGGGAAAAAAAAAGTCACTTGATATCAGTTCTTTGGTCAGAAACTTTGGTGAAACACATCCAACACTAGTTGGTCAGTTGGAGCTTCTTCCTTTTGGCCAGTGCAGGCTGAGCCCATCGCTCCATTGTCGCTCTCTGTAACAGCTGGGCCAGGCCTGTCCTTACTGACTTGCTTTCATCATTACTCATGAATTGTGTGTATCTGTTTTTTTTAAGGCCACTGGCCTTGTTAATGATGCATCATATAGTGTAGACCTTTACAGTGTGTAAAAATTCTTAAATTACTTTGAATATAGAATGATAGAATGGCTTTGGTTGGAAGGGACCCCAACAATCATCAATTTCCAAGCCCACTGCCACAGGCAGGGCTAGCAACTTCCAGATCTGCTACTAGACCAGGTTGCCCAGGGCTCCATCCAACCTGGCCCTGAATACCACCAGGAATGGAGCATCTCTCTGGGCAGCCTGTTCCAGCACCTCTCCACTTTCTGTGAAGATCTTTCCCCTGATATCAAATCTAAACCTTCCTTTCTTGAGCTGAACACCATTCCCTCTTGTCCTATCACTGTCTACTCTTGTAAAAAGTTGATATCCCTCCTGTTTATAATCCCCTTTTAAATACTGAAAGTACATATATATATTTCACTCTCCTCGTTTTATCACCACTGTGATCTCTGAGCTGGCCCTGGCTATGAGCATTCTGACATACACAGTTGCTTACATATTCACCTCGTTTTCCTTACAGCAGTGCTGCTTTCTAACCTTTCCTCTCTTTAATTTTAATTTCCATTACTTTGAGCCAGTATGCATTGTTTCTCACAGCTCTCAAGTCCTTGCAGAGAGTTTCATCCCACCACTGTAATAACATCTCTTTTTTTCCCTTATTATCAGAGTTGCAGCTTAAATGAGACTTGGTTTGTTCTCACCAAGTAAAGGAAGATACTAAATAGGCTTCAAATGTGTGCTCATGTATCCTAAATGTACTTTGCATGTATGCTTTTAATCTGTCTAAATGATAAGTGGTACAATTTTGGGGAGCACTACATTTTATTTATTTAAAAAAAAAAAGAAAAAAAGAATGCCTTGGATTGTTTTTCAGTACAAATAAGACTTAAACCCATTTGGGTAGAAAAAGTTAAATGTGCAATCTGGCATTCAGACTCAGAATTTTCAACCTTCATCAGGGCAAGGGCTATTTAGCACAAAACAGTCTGCCTCTCCAAAGCACTATGAATTTCTTCTTGGAAGTATTTAATATCTGAAGCAGGGCTGTAAGAAAGAAGGGGTGAGAGTCTTTAGCAGGATCTGCTCTGACAGGACAAGAAGAAAAGTAGACTGGATGTAAAGAGGAAGTTTTTTTTACACTAGGGTAGTGAGGCACAGCAACCAGTTGCCTAGAAAGGCAGTGGATGCTCCATCCTTGGAGACACTCAAGGTCAGGCTGAATGGGGCTCTGAGCATCTGATGGAGCTGTAGGTGTCCCTGTTCATTGCCAGCAGTTGGACAAGATGGCTTTTAAGGGTCCCTTACAGTTTAAAAGATTCAATGATTCTATGATCAGGGTGAGGTAGGTGATTGTCTCCCTCTGTTCTACCCTCACGTGGCCCCAGCTGGAGTACTGCATTCTGATCTGAGGCTCCCCATACAGAAAAGATATGGAGCTGCTGGAGGGGGTCCAGAGGAGGGCCAGGAAGATGATCCAAGGGCTGGAGCACCTCTTCTATGAAGATAGGCTGAAGGAACTGGACTTGTTCAGCCTGGAAAAGAGAAAGCTGTGGGGAGACCTCATTGCAGCCTTCCAGTATTTAAAGTGAGTTGAGGAAAGGACATGGGTAGATAGTGATAAGATAAAGGGGAATGGTTTTAAACTAAAGAAAGGGAGATTTAGATTAGATGTCAGGGTGAAGTTTTTTCTGAGAGAGCGGTGAGGTGCTGGAACAGGCTGCCCAGAGAGCTTGTGGATGCCTCAACACTGGAGGTATTTAGGGCCAGGTTGGATGGAGCTCCATGCAATCTCGTGTAGTACTTGATCTAGATCTGGCAACCCTGCCTGTGGCAGGGGGTTGGAAGTTCATGATCCTTGTGGTCTCTTCCAACCCAAGTCGTCTTATGATTCTATAATTCTGTGATTCTACAAGGCAACACAACCAAAGCTGCAGTACACAAGGCCCTACTGCTTTTGTGCGGCCTGAGGGCCACCAAAAAAATTGAGTGCATCAGCAGTAACAGAGATTGGAGGAAGCATGCACATGCCTATGGGTATGCATGGGAATTAGTTATGCCCTTCATCCCATCCTTATTTAGGAATGGCTACCACAGCAGCCATGGGCTCTCTGCAGCATCAGAAGTTGATCTCATGTCTGTCGGTCTTATCTTAATGTCTTTATAAATATTTATTTACTTTCTATAGTACTTATCACTGTGACACTCAGACCACGAGAGTACTTCAGCAGATAGTTTGCAAAACCTAGTGCACCTGCACAAATACATTCAGCACTGCAAATTAACTGTTTTATAATAGCGTGACACAGAGTATGAACTGGGATTTTTTTTTTCTTGCTGGTAAACTCCGCTAGACGAGTCATTTCTATTCCATTTCTGTACATGAAGTACAAAAAGATAGGTATTTACCAAAAAATTCAAACAACTCCTTTGTAAATGTCCTTGCAGTGCCCCAAAGCAGAAGGAGTTCTGCTTCTAGTGTTAGTCTTGATAATGTGTGTCGTTATTTCAGAAATACTGAAGTGTTTAAAGTGTGATACCTCAAAAAAAACCCAACCATTTGAAATCAGTAGATGGCTTTGAAGTTTTCCTTTTGGTGCCTGTGTACAGCCTTTTTTGGCATGCATGGAAGAATCCTCATTTCTCAAGGGACACAGATTCAACACACTGCAGTGAATTTGACCACTGTCATCAAACTCAGATCATGCCAGCTGCTATTTAAATTAATTTTATTGAAGATTTATCTCTTCTTAAACCATTCCATACAAAGTTATTCCTTTGTTGTTGGTTCCTTTCTTTGACTGTTCATAGATCTTTTACAAAGTGTTTATCTGTGTTAATGTAAGAATTTGATAGTTGATTATATCTTAGAAAGGCCAAAAAAAAAAAGGAAAAACCGAGTACTACTAAAGAACTTCCTAGTAGTTAACTGATAAATTTTGATTCTAAAAGTGATTTTTTGCAACTTTTTGTTTGTTGTCCTCTAGTTTTTGAAAGCTATCTGAATAGAAGGCCTTTAATTAACAAATTTTTGCATCAATCTGCTTTCACAACTGGGACCTCAATGGTGTATCAGCTTTAATTAAATGTTCTCAGCACCTCCATAAGATGGCAAGGCATGATTGTGAATATATTGAATGTGGGATTTCCAAAATCCCACTCTGTTGATCCAGTTCTCCTCTGACTAGAGTCAGCAATTAACATTCTCAATGACTTGAATTAGAGCAGATGAAAGTCAAAACTGAATGTTTTTGCAAATCTTACTCTATCTGAAATAATCAGCTCACATGATGGTCAGTAATTGAACCAAGGAATCCAAATATCATCCTTCCATAATCTGTTTCATAGCATTTTTCAGTAGTTTTGCGGACTCTGAATTCTAAACTTAAATTGTATTTCTACAGCATATGCTTATTAGTGCTGTGGTTATTGCACTATACATAACCTGTGGCAACAATAGATTGAGAACAAAGAAAATTAAGAATTTTAATGGTTTATCAGTCTCATAGTCTGTTTCAACTATTCCCAGGAGGAGATGTGGCCACGATGAGTTAGAGGCTGTCATTACAATGGGGTTTGGATTTATTCGTTAGCTGATTATAAGTCTACATGAATTTGTTCATAGTTTGCAGTACAAGGAGCTAGAATGCTGAAATGGTGTACCTGTAGCATCAGCTATCATTTCATTGCCAGCTGAAAGTAAGCAGTCCTGTAAACACTCAGTGGTCAATGCTCAGCGCTCAGCATCAATGATTTCCAGTTAAGTGCTGAAATTGACTTAGGTGCTAATAAAATGAACTTGGACAGCTAGGAAATGCAGAGGAAAAAAACCACATAATTTGCCTAAGACTGTTCTTGTAGTCTGTCAGATTTTAAGTGTGGTTCACCACGTTTTGGTCCTGTGATCCAAATGGTAGAGTTAAAAACTTCTCTGAAGGATCTGCCTATCCATGCTTTGGAGCTTTTAATGTTTGATGTTTCACTGTGTAAGGTGCTGGGCGTCACCTGAAAACAGGACTGTTTATGCTTCCAATTGGATAGAAATGGGCCTAAAATTATGCTGAAGACACCTCCAAAGTTGCATTGAAATGAAGTTATTTGCTGTGAAACACTGAAATGATGGATATTGCCGGATGGATACTGAAACAACAGATGTTATTGCAGCGTTTAAAAGCATTAAAGGAAACAGTACCAAAAATAAAAAAAAGAGATAAAACATCAGTTCTACGCTGGAGTAACTAATGTGCTGTAGCCCAGTTTGTAGAACTGCTCCAGGACGCTATATCTAAAACCCAGTGATCTCACTGACCTCATTATTGAGAGAATATTGCAAAAACGGAAAAAGCAGCGCTGAGGGCAAGCTGATCATACATAGATACACACAGAGATAGAGTGGAGGAGCCAAATCTCTGCATGGGGGAAATTAAAAGAAGACCTTGTGAATGAAGAGATGTGATGCATATCGCTGGTCCTGCATGCCTACTGCAGAGTTTCTTCTCCATTTACGGTGTGTATCCTCGTAATAGGTTTTTGTTTTCCTCTTAATGGAGCACCAGAAGGGAGATGGATGCTCTGTGGAAATACGATTTACTCATGTTCAGAAAATAGCAGATTAGGAGCACTGGAGAAGGGCAGTGACTTCTTGAAATCTGCTGTAAAGTGCAGCTAGGGGTGTGTGGGGGACGAAGGGAATTGTTTTTGCAAAACTAGCACTTGTTTCCTTCTAGTTTTCTCAGTAGGGAGGTTTTCAGCTTCCATCAATTTTTCAATCATCTGAAGCAGCAGCATGTGCATAGAGCACTTTTTTATGTGGTTTTCTCTGCCCAGAATTACTTGTTCTCGTCTATAATGATACTGTAAAATGATTAGCAATAATAATGCTTTCTTGAAAGATCCTTTAACCTTTGCTTTGTTCAGAATGCAACCATCATGGATGATGTTAGCAGTCTCCAGCTGTCTCCAGTACAGAAGACCACCACTGGTGTCATGGTCCCTATGTAGCATTATCCATATGGATGAAATGTAAGCATCACCCATTTTGTACTGTGTATAACACAGAGCTTCCTAAATTATGATTTGTAGGTGGCTTGTGGAGAGCTGTTCCTGTGAGATCAGCTCCTCTTCCTTATTCCCAGCAGCTAGATCGCATACATAGAACTCTACTCATCTTAAACACTTTCCTAGCGTTACTACACAAGCTGCTGCTGTAGTAGCACTGTCATCTGATCATCCATAAGAAGTGTCTGAAGGATTGTGAAAGAAGAAAAGGAACAGGATTGTTCCTAATGATACAACAGAGGGGTCCAGAAGGGGAAGCTTTCTACTAAAAATGTGCACTGTGCTTAGATAAAATACTAAAAGCCTTATTCTAATCCTAGTCAGAGATCAATCTCATAAGCTGTTTGGAAACTGACTAATCATCTGAATAAAACTCAAAGCCACTGAACTGCAAGAGTAAGAAGCATCATCTGGTTCTTTTAGTTTGGTTTGGCTGTTTGTGATTGTCCATTCCTCTCCCCATTTTTTCTTTATTCAGGTCCTCTTCCTCCCACCAATCTCTGGGGTCTGGTTTAGGGCTTCAGATACAGTGTTACATGGCGTTAGGGTAGTATTGCTCAAGAAATACAAATCTCAAAATTTAGGCTACTGTACTTGGCTGTGATTTGGCAGAAGCTTCTCCCATGTGAGGGTAAAGCATATTCCCTGTTTTTAATACATATTCCATTTCAATGCATTCCTTGGAAGATGAGGAATAGACAGCTAAGCAACACTGAAGCCTGGTTGCATCCCTGGGTGGGACCTCTCCAACGCAGCTGACACAGCAATGGCAGTGAGGTTGTGCTGTCACCAATGGGAGAGCTTCCGAGATGCCAGTGGGTCCCAATAAGCATATATAGGCTGTCCCTTCACAACGCTGCTACCTTAGTTCAGGTACATTGAACACAGCTCCTGTTTGCAACAGGGATGCTGCCTAAGGGCTGCCTCTAAGACAGATGGTTAATGGTGGTAACTTTATTTTCTGCTTTGGTGTTCAGGGGCCGTTTGATTGGCCTCGTGCATCCTGTAGCATATGCATGTTTGTATATATGTTTGTGGTAGGTTTAAATATATCTGTCAAGTGACCACTATGAAGGCACATTATCAAGAGATAAAGAGGATACATGATTGACTTGCTAAAAACTACATTGTGGCTGAAGCGTTGCTTTATTTATAAGCATCAGTCTTAAAGAGAACATGGGAACCGTGTGAAACAGAATCACCAAGGTTGGAAAAGACCTTTAAGTACATGCATTACTCTTACAGCTGGTGTATGGGAATTGTTAAGTCATGGCCTGAAGGAACGACTGAACACCTGATGAAGGCACATAGCCAGCCCTGGGAGCACAGGGGAAAGCAACTCACCTGTGTGACTAGAAGAGGTGGAGCCAGGTTCCACCCATCCCCAAGCCTCATTTAAGGGCTGGCTGCCTTAAGGGCAAGGTCCCTACTTTAGATCCTTCCTTTTGGGGGTGTTCTGCAAGCCTTGGTCCCTGGGGCAGGTAACCAGGTCTTTTTTTTGTTGTTGTTCAACTGTGTCTATTACCCTTTTTTTGAGTAATTTTGAACTGGTTATCTGCTATCATCTTTCTCTACAGCTGGTAAAGCCAATCATCCAGTCTAATGTCCATATATCACCAATATTTCCGTTAAACCATGTTCCTCATCAGTTCAATCTCACCAGCACCGTCAGTTCTTGAATACCAATGGCACTATGAGGTACCAAGGGAAACTGTTGTTTGTGTTTGGTAAGAATGTGGAGGAAGTGATGGAGCGTTCTGGGTTTTGGACTGCGCTGGGCATTGCATTATGGTTGTGTGATGTTCCTGGTAAATTATGATCTGTTCAGCAATAGCTATAGGGAGAAACAAAACTTAAATTTAGGCCAGCTCTGAAAGTTTTCTGAACTCAGGATCATTTTTTTGAAGATTTATGAGAGTTCTAGTTGCAGAAAGAGAATGTGCTGAAGGTATCTTAAGGGAATGGCTAATAGCTTGTAACAAATCTCTCCACAGAGTGAGTGCTCATTTGACCTGGGCTATAGAAAAAGGCTGCAGACAACTTGAGGATATTCACCAACCGTTTTGCTATTACAGATTGGGTGATGCATTTCTTCTGGAGTTGACTCCACATAGCTTTCGGAGTATATCAACAGTTGTAGCATCAAACTTTAAAATATGGCTGTTGGGAGGGAGAGATGAGATGAACCTACATAAGTCTGTGAATACTCAGCCTCTCCTTAGCCCCAAGTGCCGAAGCATTGATTGGCCTCTTGTACCCCCTTGGTAAATGAGGAATGAGTATCTACTTCAGCAAGTATGTGTAGAGCATAGGATTTATATTCTTATAAAGGCTGAAATCCTTTTTCCAATTAGGTAGCTGTGTCTGCTGAGGTATGGAGAACGGAGCATGGAATTTGCAGGAAAGCAGGTGAGCAGGGATGCTCTGAACTCTGGAGCAATTGCAGCCAGTAACGCTTGTTTCTTTAGAGAGTGGAAAGATGATGACTACGATTGCTGAGAGAGATTGTATCTCTTCATAGTTAATTTAATATTTGTGATAGCTCATGTGCAACTACCACAGTGTCTAGTGTAATTGAGAATAGATGGTGCAAGTTATAATGGGTTTAGATAGTAGATAGTCGTGATATTTTGTCTTGTTCCATAGTGATTTAATGCATTTCAGTTCAAACAAACCCCAGTTTTCCAAAGAATCAAATCCCCCTTGTTTCAGTCACTTTTGTTTTCACTGCTTGGAACCACACAGATATATGTGCATATGGGAAATACAGTGCATCTGGTACAAAAAAAAAAAACATTTCCCGTGTGAAATGTACTTGCAGACTTCAGGCTCAGAGCATTGCAGTATCTCCTAGTACAGCTGATGGTTTAATTGGATGATCTTAGAGTTTCCAACCCTAATGCTTCTATCATTCTGCAGTATTTAAAACCCTCTTCCGTGTTTACTTATTCCAGAAGGAAGCTTCAGATACCGTATTACGTGCTGAAGAGCAAGTCCTCTACTCTTTGCTGCTGCTTGTCATCCTTTGTACCTGCACAATGTGGGGGAAGTGCAGGTGGAAACCTTCAATGGGAATAGTAGGCATTTGCGAAGCAGAAATGATGCTTGCTGCAATGCTGACAAGTCATGTTGTTCTCTTTGTTTCCTTCATTTCCATTCAAGCAAGAAGAGCAGTGAGGTTGTGTTTTATTTTTCTGTTTAACTCCGAAGTGGACTGATGAGAAAATGTGCTTTGCAAAGGTGGGCTTTCAGCTCTGCTGTGGGGCAGAGGGTAGGAAATTGTGGAGTATATGTGGCAAGATTCCTTCATAGCAGGAAACAGTGGAAACATGGTTCCAAAATTATAGGTAGGCACCTAATGGTGCTTTTCAAATGACTTTAAAAATAACCTCCAGTGGCTTCAGATAGTCCCTTTGTAGGAGCTGGAGCATATGTGTTGCACTGTGTCCTTGTAAATAGTCTAAAGGTGCATAATGACAGGCACCTTGTAACCTCGGCTAGGTCCCCTAAGCTTTATTACAGATATGGTTTAATATGATGGCGTTATCATCTTCCCAAAGTGAAGAGTTTTGCAGGTTTTTGAAGAGAGGCTGGAAATGAGCTGAAGTTGAGCATTCCTAAGGTGTCTTGGTGAGTTTACTACATCTTTCCTTAGATACCTGGAACCTTTTTCTTTTTCTCCATTGCTAAGGCCCTTTTTACAGTTACTGTCAGCATTCCCAGTTGAACTGAATAATTTACCCTTTTAAACTGACAGCAGCTGTCATTATGAAAATTGCAGGGCCAAGTTTGACGGTATTCACACAATAGGGGAACTTAAACTTTTAACAGTCTTCGAGAAAGCCCAGACTTTTCAGCACATCTTGTCAGTCAGTACATGAGCTCATCTCTTCCTTGTGAAAAGTTGGCAGATTAGAAGATTATATCTGACAGATCTGAAACAGCACTGATGACATCCTCCAACAATAATATCTCTGCAAGGCGCGGGGGGAAGAGGGGAAAATGGTATAATGAAAAAATCATCGTTAAAATTTTGGTGAGCATTTAGCAAGTTGAAGGATGCACAGTGCTCGTGGCTATAGCTGTGGATAATTAATTCCTTGTGTGTGGGCTAAATATCCACGGCTCTTAATCATGCAGAGATTACTGCTGGCTTTCTGCAAAAGAATGTTTCTCAAGTTTTAAGGCTTATAGTGGAAGAAGTTGTGTCCTTTCATATTCATTAGTGCTTGGTATTCTGACACCAAGGATTAATAGTGGCACACGTCTAAGGTAAGCAGTGGGTATGCCTGGCTCTATGGAGCTGGCTGGCACTGGAAACAGGCACATGGATAGAACATGACTTCTTTGCATGACAGAGGTAGGTGTGACTGCAATGCCCAGCCATCCAAGTGGGCCCGTTGTCATCTTTTTTCTCTTTTTACTTCTGGTGATTTTAGTCTCAAATATTTTTTATGCTGGGGTTTGTGGCTTGGTTTATTGTATAGAGTTATTAGTTTGTGTCTATGGTGAGAGTGGAGTGGGACGAAGGACCAGAAACCTCAGAAAGAATCTACTTCCACTGTTGTTGTGTATTCCCATCTAAAACAGAAAGCATGGCCTCATTTGAGGAATGCAGTGCAGCCTGAGTAAGAAGCACAGATTGCTTCAGCATTCTTGTTAGTATCTTTATAGCTTATCCTTTATTGTCCTATCTTGTTTTTCTCAGTCGCCCCAGCCTTGCTGTCCTCTCTGAACCAGCATTACTTTCCTGTTAACACTGTTTAAAAGCACAACAGAAAGTCTTTTTCTCCCCATGTTTGTGGGGAAGGAAGATATTGCTGTTGAGAAATATGGCAGCTGCTTGTGCCTTTTCTTGCAGTATTCCTTTGTCAATTCCCTTCCTAATAAATCCAGTGCTATCTCTTACTGTTATGTGCAGCATCATCCTGCTCACACTCAGCAGTGGTGCAAGAAGACGTTAAGGACTGTTAGTGTTAAGGATGTTTCTTGGTAGATAAAACAACAGAGCATTGTTCTACATGATGTAAACCACGTTTAAAATCATAAAACACTAATGTACCTAAAACGTACTAGCATGTTTTCTGATTTGAGGTAAAGCAGTCACAGGAAGCAGTGGGTATGTCTCCAGAAAACCTGAAATGCCATTGCAGCTCAGCTGCCCCCGCAGACTGACAGCAGGCTAAAATATTCTCCATGCTGTTTTGTTGGCAGTAATTGGTGTTTTAGCAGGTGAAGTTGAGATGCTCTCTACTGCTAAGAAGGAAAGAGGTGGAGATGTTGACTCTACTTTGTCCTGTTTGTATAAGACTCCTCATTATGTTTCATTCTGGATCTCCTGTTATCCCCAAGACCCGTGAACCTGGGCAGGCTGAGAGTTGGGCAGGGAGGAACCTCATGGTTCAGGAAGGGCAAATGTAGGGTCATAACTGGAGAGGAATAACAGCATGCATCAGTACAGGTTGGGGGCTGAGCTGATGGAGAGGAGCTCAGCAGAGTAGGACCTGGGTGTTCTGGGGGCCAACAGGTTGGCCATGAGCTAGCACCGTGCCCTTGGCTTTCTTGGCTACAATGGGACTCTGGGGTCCATTATGAGGAGCATGGCCAGCAGGTTGCGGGAGGTGATCCTCCCTTCTGCTTTGCCCTGCTGAGGCCATATCTGGAGTACTGGGTCCAGTCCTGGGCTCTCCAGTTCAGGGCAGACAGGGAACTACTGGAGGACTGCAGGAATGATTGTGGAACATCTCCCTCAAGAGGAAAGGCTGAGACTGGATGATCACCAGAGATTCCTTCCAGCCCCTGTGATTCTGTGGTCCATCAGCTGGCGTTCTTTGCAAGCTGAGCATTTGTTGCAAGGACTGGTTAGAGTTAGGTGTTTTGTTTGCTCTGCTTGTGAAATAAGTTCATCACTTCAAACAGATAAGGAAAAAAAAAAAGATGTGCTTTTCCCAACTAAACAGATCGATAGTCTCATAAGTACTGAAATGAATGGATCATAAATGCTAAAACAGAATTATTTCATCCAGCACAACCAAATGTCCGAACAGTCTCAGATTGAAATGAGAAATCTCAAACAAAACATTTTGACTTATAAAGTAACTCTGTCAGTATAGACATGTTTCTATGAAATGTTTCCAATTTTAATGAAATCGTACATTCTGACAGAAAGCTGTTCCCTGAAATGTGTGTGCTTGTCCTCACTTGATAGTGAAAGCTCTCAAGGGCCAGGACTGGGGAATTTTTAATATTTTTCCTTCAAGTACGTAGAATAAAACCCAAACTGCCTCCTTTAGCTTAGGTGCTCCAGATAAAAGCAGTGTCCTTTCAATAATTAAGAGAAGGAAAAAGGTTGGTGAATCTGCCCACGGTCTGCGTACTCTGTATTAGGCACTAATGAAACCAGTTATGCTGATGATTTTGCTGACTATCTCCATAGTTACCTTTTTCCCAAGAGACAGAAGAAACTGCTTGATCATATTGTGGCTGCTTCCTATAGCCAGTAGTGTTCATCTCATCAGGGCGAATGGAAGAGGAGGGTTTCTCATCCTTTAAATGTGATTCGTGTATCAATTCATTTTCTCACTTTTCAGAAAAGAAACCCGTATTTTTGCCCAAGGAGGCTGTGGATGCCCCATCCCTGGAGGCATTCAAGGCCAGGCTGGATGTGGCTCTGGGCAGCCTGGTCTGCTGGTTGGTGACCCTGCACATAGCAGGGGGTTGGAACTGGATGATCTTTGAGGTCCTTTTCAACCCAGGCCATTCTACAATTCTGTGATTGAGTGCAGAATGGTTACATCAGGTACAAAAAGCCATTAATTATTCAAGTCTTTTGCACAAGTTATAAAATAAGAGGCACCACTCAGATTCTTTCCCTTTAAAAGAAGTGGAAAAGAGAATTAGGCTTTGTAGAACATCCTGCTGGGCTTGCTGAGGCTGCTTGATCTGTTGTGTTGTGTCCCCCACCTTATAGGTGTCAATGACTCATCAAGAGCAGATATAATTGTAAGAGGGCTGGAAACCAGGGGATATAGGTGGTCACACTGTAGGTAAGTTTGACCCAGTGGGCAGGGTACGGAACTGGTAACTTGCCAATACTTGAGGACAAGAGGTAATGGCCTTAAATTACACCAGTGGCGGTTTTTGGTTGGGCATTAGGAAAACTTCTCGGGAATAGTGATAACAGGCTGCCCAGGGAGGTGGTGGGGTCGCTGTCCCTGGAGGTGTTCAAGGAACATTGTCAACGGTTTATGGGCTGGTTCAGCCCAGTTCTGTGACTAGCGGGGCAGAGGGATTTCACAGAATCCGACCCTCTGGAGAAAAGGAACAGGAGACCCCAAAGTAATTAAAAACAGTGGCAATGATCTGAAGAGAAACAAACTGATTTACTAAATATAGTATCGGAATGCAAGATAACACACCATAATACAATATAATTAGAATTGAAGCTAATAAATCAAATATAATGAGAGAGAGAATGTCCGAAAGGTGGACAGGCCTCACCAAAACGCTGAGGTGAGATGCGCAGTCCAGTTGAGCAGCAGAGAGACAGGGAGAAGAGCAGACGAAGTAGAGCACATCAGGTAACCTTGCCAGGAGTTATATCTCCTCTCTGTGACCACAAAGTCCACTGGGGAATGCAGTTCTTCTTCTCTTCCAGGCAGGTACCCAGAACTTGAGCATTAGTACTTAAACTCCCAGTGCCCTACATGACGTTATGATGTGGAATACTGAAAACCAAAAATAACAAAACCATGACAAACATGGAGATGTGGCACTGAGGGACATGGTCAGTGGGCACGGTGGGACGGTTTGGGGTTGGACTTGGGGACCAAGGAGGTCATTTCCAGCCTTAATGATTCTATCATTTGATGAAATCAATTGTGTTGGAGATTCACGATCCTTGAGGTCCCTTCCAACCCTGGCCATTCTGTGATTCTGTGTTTCCCAACTCAAGTTAGATCATACTTCAACTAAAGATTTAATCATCTCTTATTTCCCTTTTTGTAAGCTGGTAATAAAGCTTTCCTGTTGTAAATATGTTAAGGGAGTAGTGAATGCTGATGTGTGAGGTGTGTGGGTACTGCACTGATGAAAGCCAAAAAGATCCCTCTGCCATTTGTGTCCACACAACTGCATTGTGATTTCTCTGTAATTCATACACTCAAGTGATAAGAATCATGCAACAATAACAGCTACAAATCCTGCAGTCCTTAAGGAGAGTAGCTAGGATGGTTATTGTTAAGGAAGTAATTTTTTGGTTGGCCAATCTCTTTGGGATCTACTCTACCCAAAATGAGATGGCAATTATGTTGGCATTTGGACAGCCCGAAGAACAGGACAGCTAAGAGTCTGCAGGTTGAGCCAGTGTGTTTCCAGTAAATCAATTAGTAGGGATAAAATCAGGAAGCAGGTAACTCATACTTAGTGCTAGCATTGTAAATTGGCAGCTGTTAGCAGCAATTCGTGTTGCCATTGAGAAGTGATGAGGGTGCTCAGCACATTGTAGGAGGTATTCATTATCTCCCTGCACTGGACTTGAAGTGATCAAGATCATGTTATGTATTTTAGAAGTATTGTAGCAATTTGAATGGCTCTATCTTGGATAATTGTGTTTGTTTCTTTATGTTAAATTTACGAGCAGTTTTATGCCTTCTCCCCATGTGCCTGCAAATTTTCCCTGGTAATTTGCAAAATAACCCTGATTGCTCTTTCAAAAGTCCTTTCAACATGCTGTCTGCAACGAAGTCTAAAATGGCATTTTAGCAGTGTTTGGAGCTCACAGTTTGTGTGGACTACTGCTGCTTCTCCAATATCTCTTGTCTTAAGTCTAATGATTAGCTTGGAAAATCTTTGTCAGGAGCATCCCTCTGTTGGTAACAAGAGGTGCCTTGATGAGCTTCAAACGACAAGTGGGATATAGGTGGTCACGTGCTGAATGCTGCAAATTGTTCACATTTCTTTGTAAATAATCCCCCGAACTTCTGTCTGACCTGGTTTTGTAGTTAAGTCAAGTGACAGTTTGTTGCTGCATTGCTACTTCCACATTCATACTGAATTACAAAGAGAGAATGTTCCTTTCAGAGTGCAACCAGAGTGTTATACAATATGACAGTCCCTTTGGCCCTCTGAGTGATGAATGGCTCTACTTGGACTGTACTGCATTTGGTTTAATTTCAGTGGACACACATGATTCATTCTATTTTGTGCTGCAGAGTCCCTGCAGCACATAAGGTATCTGTGAATTTCATTTTGGCAAGTTGGTAATTGCCTGCCCTCGGTATGTTTGTTGTAGTATTGCTCCATGTCAGTTTGGAGGGAGTGGGGGAGACTGAGGAGGAAATAGTGAGCGTGACAAGAATGAAAACATAGGATGCAAAAATACTTGGGTTCAAAGCTTCAAATAATTTATGCTTTTGATGAAATCAGAAAGGGGCTTTGAAAACTAGTAGTAATCCAGCATTGCTAGCTCTAATGCTAGGTGCTGGATTCCTTTAAATTCTAGCCTTGAGTATTTTGCTGGAGATAGCACATTCCAATGTCTGGGGATTTGTTCTGGGTTTTTGCTTTGTGAGTTTGTGTTGCTGCTTTTGGTTGTTTTTGAATCAAGTCATGTTTGGTGATCTGGAAATAAGATTTTTCCCTTGCCATCCTTCTCCTCCTTCCAAAGCCAAAATGTCTCTTATTTTTGTTGTCCGCTCAGGCTGACTCCAGATGCCTCTATTTCTGCTTCTGCTTGGCTGACAGGTAAACCCAAATGTGATGGCATACATGTGTAAAGATAACACAGTAACAAGAAATCAATCTTAGTAGTAAAATTAGCTAGGTCTTTTACTTACTCTTTTGCACAACTGAAGACTGTATCACCTGCATTAGGACTGCTTAATGACTTAGTATTTTAATGGTGTCTAAACCAACATTAATCATGCAGCCCTCTGCATATCAAATATGAATCCCCCAAACCTCAACTGGTTCTGTCACTGTCTAACTACATGAACAGTAAAAATAAAATGAAAGAGTTAAATATTCAAGGTCTGCTGGCTCAGCACTCCTCTAAGAACATTCATGTGATGATGTGACTTTCTTTGGCACGTTACCAAATCATGTTTCTTGGAAGCCTGGTGGGTAATTTTTGTTGTTGTTCCTAATGTAACGTACCTTGCCTGATATCAAAATGAAGTTGTCACCTGATGACTTGCACAATATTAAGGGCTTGAGAGGCTTTATGGCAAGGAATCTGGGGTTGAGTTGGCTGTACCATATGAAGGCTGTCCTGTACTGGGAGTCAGCCTTGTGCAGATAAGGCAGTAGAACAGTGATGGCTGACTTGTTAGATTAAGACTTCTGAAAAGAACTGAAAGAGAAAGGAGTTGTAATGAGCTTCTTTCCCTGATGGTATTGGCAGCCCTGCCTTTACATGCATTTGGATGCATTTATTCATCCTGCTGCGATTTATGGGATACAGTGAGCTGTGTGATGGCTTCACTTCACCACTGATTTGTCTTTTGACAATGAGAAATTCCCTTGCTCAGTTAAAACATAGGTGATAACTACCCACTTCATCAAGTAATCCAAAGACTTATTTCTGGACAGTGCTGAAGTGACTTCATGTGCAGAAGAAGGTGGAAAAAAAGACCCTCATGAGTTTTGTTGTTGGTCAAGGCTTTTGCAGTATTTAGGAAATTTGTTCTTAGTATATGCTTTAGATCCAAGTTTGCCAAAAAAAAAAAAGGATTTTTTAACAGTTTCTCTTGTGTATATTTTGAAGTTTCTCTGCTTCTGTGCTTGCAGCCCAATGTTGTTGCCAATCGAAGAATAGCAGTCTTTCTTTTTATTCTGCCTTGTATGTACTTAAAGATTGTGTGTCTGTGTGGCTCCTATTTGTCTCCTCTCTCTGAGTACACATGGCTCCAGGTTTGCTTTGGCTCTGTCTTTTCTCTAGAGGGAAAATAAAATGGAAATAAAAAGACATTCCAAAACAGGCTCAGAACCACTTCTGTCATTAAAGAAGAGCATTTAATTTCAGAGGCTGTTTCATTGCATGCTTGCAGAGTCTCAGTTTGTCTGTTCAGTGTCTTGTGTTAGAGCTTGCTATTAGCGTTTGGGCTCTGTTTTCATGGTGAACTTAAATAGTGAATGGCTTGGAAGGAAGTGAGCCTGGAGTTTTCTTTTGTAGTTTAGCCACCAGGATAGGTAACGTACTCCTGAGCCAGGGCATGGAGCCTATGTGTTCTGGGGCCAATTAAGCTTTTTCTGTAAAATGCAGAGATTGCAGTTAATTTTTGAAGTGTCTTCATAGGAACCGAAGTTAAAAATCACTTCTCCAGGGAAATAAGATGAGGAATTAAAGAACAACTTGACTAATCTTTCTGCATGCGTAGAGGGTCAGCTGTAAGGGAAGTTCTTACAAAACAGTGTATGGGAGGGTTAAAGAAGTAGGTACCTGGGGAATCTATTTTGAATATGCTACGTGTTGCCTTTGGCTGTGTTATGAATTGGTTGTCATTTGTCGACCAATGTGAGCTTACAATAGTTAAATGCTGCCTTTGTCTGTTGGGACAATAATGAACTCCTGAAATCGAGAGGGTAATTAATTTTCCTGACAAGCTTTCAAAATGCTTGATTGAGATTTTAGCCCTCATATATATGACTTGACAGTTTGCATTTGCCTTCTTCCACCCCCACGTGTAAAGTGCATGGCTTGCTGAGTTGCATTGTTAACATCCACAAATCCCTAATGCCAAGAGTGAGATCATGGCTTAATGTGTGATATAAACTTGGGAAACTACTTCAGGTGTTTGCAGAGCTTCAGTATGCATCCAGATGTGTCTGCTTCATGGTTAAAATTGCAAAATATTCCTGGAAAAGGCCCTTTATTCTTGATGCTCTTTTTGGCCTTGTTCAGCCTGGAGAAGTCTGTAAGGGGACCTCATTGCAGCCTTCTGGTATTTAAAAGGGGATTATAAACAGGGGGGATATCAACTTTTTACAAGAGTAAACAGTGATAGGACAAGGGGGAATGGTTTTCAGCTCAAGGAGGGGAGGTGTAGATTGGGTGTCAGGGGAAATATCTTCACAGGGAGAGCGGTGAGGTGCTGGGGGCTGCTCAGAAAGGCTGTGGATGCTCCATTCCTGGAAGTGTTCAAGACCAGGTTGGATGGAGCCCTGGGCAGCCTGGTCTAGTAGCAGATCTAGGGAGTTGGTGGCCTTACCTGTGGCAGTGGGGTTGGAACTTGATGATCCTTGGGGTTCCTTCCACCCAAGCCACCCTCAACTCTATCAGGCCAAGAAAATTGCACTATGGTGCTGGTAGCAATGTTTGCAAGTGGAAGCCGCAATAGGAAAGGGCAGAACCTTCAGTGTTGGGTTGTTCTCCTCCCATTCGTGCATGAGACGACTTCATAACTGAATGTCTCTTTCTGGTAACAACTTTCCAGGGATAATGCTGCTTCATCAGCCTGTCTGTAAGCAAACAGTTCACAGCGTGCTCCTTCTTTGGGGGTTTAGCTGCAAAGCCAGGAAAACCACACTATTGTGTCTCAGCAGGAAATCCAGCCCTGAGGTTGTGTGGCTGAGTGCTTCTGTTGTGTCATCTATTGAGCCAAATACATGGCTCACTTGAGCCTAATAAATTAGTGAAAATTGAGGCTGAAAGATCTAAAAGTTTTGTTTCTAGTTCTGCTCAGGAAATGACTTACCTTCTGTGTGCTAAATATGTCTATTTAGAAAAGGTCAGAAATATGTGGTTGGCAGACCACCCTCTGGCTCAGTTTACCCATTACTCTGTTAAAGGTCAGAGGCTGCTTAGCCAGTCCTACTGGGTGAATACCCACTTGGATTTCCATCGTTACAACCTATCTCATTATAAATCTATTCTCAGGAGGCAGGAATTTAAATGGCATAATAGGAGATGAATGCCATGAAGAAGGTATTGGTTTTTGTAATTGGGTTCAGAATAGTTGGGAACCAAATTACATTCAGTATACTGTAAAATAGCCTAATAAAAGTAACTTATTAAGTGAGTGTACACAGTAATTAAGTTGTTTAATTTAGGGTGAAAAATCTCACTGCAGAATTAATTGTTATTTTTGTTTCATTATTCATTAAACATATGACAACAGTTTATCAGAAGCAAAAAAAAAAAAAAAAAGCATGTCAAAATATGCAGTGCAGAAGTGGGAAGGAAAAATGGTCAGGACATAGAAGTAAAAGAGGAACTCTTCTGAAGTAGGAACTTCTGAGTCCTGCTAGAAATATCAGGAGTACAGTTGGTTTCTACAGAAATCTGTTTATACAGATTTCCTTCAGCTTTCCTACAGCACTCTCAGTAACTCTAGCTTTGATTTTTAGGAAGGAGGCATTTGAGTCCTGAATACAATTGGATGGAAGTCTTAATTACAGTCATGAGATGTGACATGGTGGCATTGGCTTTAGAAAGGGCACGTGCTGTGCAGTCATATGTAATGCGGTATTCTGCCTGCATCGATGAAGAGACATCCATGCCCAGTTTTGAAATAGAGAACTGATACTCAGAATTGCCAGACAGAATTTGTAAGACTAAACAAAGCCAAAAGTCACCAGAACATAACTGCTGCTGCCTCCTGCACATTACAAATGCAATTGAGTGTTGCGAGGAGCAGCTATTGTGATTTATCTGTAGTCTCAAATGAAGACCTCATATCCAAAGAGCACTTGGCATAGCAGCCGTTTGAATTCTAAAATGAAGCTGTCTTGTGCAGTAAACCTTAAGCTCCTGGCTAAGCACACACTGTCCTGATGTCACTGTAGAGAGCTCAAAATATGCAGCTTCTGATGGTGGGCATCATTTATTTCCTTTCTCCAGAGGGCTCTTTTTCAGTGTTCCTTGAAGTGACCCTTGAATGTATATTCCAAAAGCTGAGTACGGTAAAAGGAGAGCCTGGGATTCGGTGGATTCTGAGACTGCTGTTTGGTTTTGTTTCTTTCTTGTCTTGATGGGTTGGCACGAGGCAAATGAGATTGAGATTAATGACCAACAAGGGGTGGGGGTGGTCTTTTATGTTATACCTCTGCACTCCTGTACAAGGGGCACGCGAGGGTCACTCTTGGAATGGCTCCCTGTAATTTACCAGGTGAGTTTTAATGGCCTTTACAGCGCAGTAAATGTCAGACATAGATCAAAACCATGGTAATTGTAAAGTAAATATGGAAGAGAAATGTATGATTTCTCCCCCTTCCTTTCCATTAGCTAATACCTCAGAATTACCTATGTCTTCATTGTCAATTTTCATTACCTCCCTCTCCCATGTGCTGATAAGTCATAACTACAGTCATCATAACAAAGTGAATCAGGTGAATTTCATATTAATATTGCTGCTTTACTACCTTTTACTACCTAGGACACTTCACAGATGTTGATTGCACATTCTGCTTTTATTTATTCCTATTTTCGTTCTGAGGCTGTTTAACCTCACAGGTTTCTGAAGAAATGAATTGCATGGGATAGCTCACACGTGCTGCACTTGGTGGCAAGAAGCTGCATTTTCAGCGAACCAATTGTTGCACTGAAAGAGAAGAGGCAATTCTTCTGTAAGAAGTCTTGATGCTTCCATTGCACGTTGCTAAGAATGTCCTCAGAGTGGGCAGAATGACTCAGTATCTCCACCGAAATTGAATGCTTGGGGGGTCATATGCTTTCTTCACTTAGTAATGGATGAGTCGTCCCAGAAAAGCTGATTTGGATCATACAGCTAATTAAGGGAAAAGCATATCCACATGATTGGCAAAAATAAAAGGTTGTGAGTGCTGTGGCTGCTTGGCCTTCGTGCTCTTGAATTCTGCTGCTGTTTCTACAGGGAATGGTACTGATACCAAACCTACCAGGGTCCTGTTGTTCAAAGGGCTGCTGGAATTCCTACAGGAGTATGCAGTCTCGGTGGTAATAAATGGTAATTTGTCCGTAGCAATGTGGAGTTACGGCATAGTATGTTTCATGTTGGCAGGAGGTTTGAATTTCAGTCCCATGGGGCTCCCAGGTGGTCAAACCCTGGGTCTGCTGACAAAGCAAGAAGGGAGATTAAAGGCAAGCACTGTGAATTCTTTTTTTATTTTTGTGTCAAAGCAGCAGGGAAAGCAACACCATGCTCCTGATGGAAAATTCCATGTGTGGAATATGTAATTTGATGCTGCTCTTTCTTGGAGTTCTTGGTGCTTTCCGTTTAAAACCCATCGGTCAAAAGGATGCTTGTCTTGTATGGAATGGCCTCTCTCTTCTTAGTGGGGAAGTTATCTTGTGGCACAGCATGGTGTGTTTCTTTAGGTGAGTGCGAATGTATTGTCCAAACACCCTTATGGCTGGAGTTGATTCAGTGATCAGTTGGTACCTTCCAACTCTGGATATTCTGATTCCCTCTCTTAGGTCATCAAAGGAAGAGAAGAGCTAAGGTTGCTTCTTGCACTGAGTTGAGCTGGTGCGTTACTTTCTTGGCCTTCTGAAGAATTCTTAACATGCAGTGTTAAGCAAACAACACATGCATTTTTTACGAATTCCACACTTTTCTTTACCTGTGTCAAAGTTCTGATGCTGCCATGTTGCAGGGAGGGGAGAAATGATTTATAATTAGTCAAGCAATGTGGGGACCTGCTGGGATATAAAGGCCTGTAGGAGAAATACAGTTTTGTTCGTAGTACACATTGGTGCTGGCTGTAAATGAACCAATAGAAATTGCTTAGATTTGTATGTGATTTGTGAATAATAGGGTGTTATATAAAACTGGAAATGGACAATGTTATTTTTGTATTACTGGCTTTAGGAGCACTGGAAACCTTTCGACTACAAGCACTGAAACAAGTTCAGACTTTTTTTTGTAGTAAGAAGCAGGTGTTCTCTTGCTCCTATGTTAGAGGAAAATTAAATCTGAAGCAGCAGAATTTCTCTGGGAGGCAAATTCCATCTTCTAGGGGCAGCTCTAATACAGGCTAGTATGTTTTTTCTATATATACTCTAGTCTGCTTTTTTTCTGGTCTCCAGGCTCGCTCTTTGTATCTTGAATATAGCTGTTTTGGGTCAAGCAGTCAGCTTTCTGATGTGTCCATATGATGTCTATAGATGCTGATGTGCAGAGGGGGGCTGAAGTACTGACAGAATGTCAGTGCTAAATAAGCAGTGGAGGTGTATGATGGATGTGTTGAGCTAGGCTCGCGTGCAGTGACTGATGGAAACACATTTGGCTAGGCTTTAGCTGAAGAAAGACTTAACTCCTAACATTTTGATTAACCAAGGAGTTCAATTGCATGGTGAGAGAGAAGAGCAAGCATGTTATAAGTATGACATTTCTGTAGATGTAAATTAGCTAGCTTCCTCACACAGAGTGGACTTGAAATTCTTTGCAGTGCAGATGTATGAAATTTGATGCAAAGGTCATCTGATGGGATTTTGTGTTCCTAATCGAGCTGTTATCTCACCACTTCCGTTTCCTATGTGCTCATCATTTATGTTAATGTCATAGGGAAACTGGGGAAGGCCTAACTTCACAAAGAAACAGCTGGTGGGCTGGGGAGAAGCAGTAAGAAAAAAAAAACAGAATGAAAAGAATTAGAACCATAGCATCATTAATGTTGGAGAAGACTGCTATTGTCATCTTGTCCAACCACCAACCAGGTAGAAAAGAGAAGCAGACAGCAATGAAAGCTGAAGAAGTCAGGTCAGCACTACTGAATTTTGAATTATACCCATTTCATTATGTCAGATCATGCTGCTGTGATCAGGAGACCTAAGGAAATTCTCCAGATGTGTCTCGCTGGCTTGTCCCTTGGGTTACACTCTCCATTGTTGTGTTTCCCTGTGCTGCAGTGCCAGATGTGGAGCTTTTACACTTGTCTCGACTTTGTCTTTGTGTCCCTCATCTACCAAAGATCACAGCTTTCCTGGAGCTCCCTGCAAGCTGACTTTAAGGGGCAGCATTGCCAAACAGATTGCTGGTTTTGTGCCCTTTACAAAGAAATGCCTTATTTCTGCATGCAAAGGCATACCTAGATCACAGTGTGCAAATCTTTCCTAACCAGTTTTCTCAAGTGTGCGTTTAGCAAATCAAGGCAAGGCTGAGCCCTGCTGTTCTCATATATCCTATTCCCCAGCCACCTCTAATGTTTTCCTCAGCACACAATAGCAGCAGTGCCATCGTTGCAACAGATATCTCCATTTCTTCTTGATAAGTATCCTCCAAAAATATTCCCACTTCTGTGGTTTGTTACTATTCCCCCATGGCAGACTCCGTCTGCGCAGTTTTTAATGTAAAGAATCGGATGATTAAATATTTGACAAGTGCATTCAGAACTGAAATACTAATAAATTGCTTTATCTCTTGGGGCAGAAGGGTTTTTTTGTCATTTGAGCAGAAAGGAAGAAATGGGGGGGTGTGCAGCAAAGGTTATTGTTTTGCTGCGTGTAAATTGAAGCAACTTCTGCTTTTTTTCACTAAGACTTTCATGTTTACAGCTGTCACAAATGACTTGTCATACCCCCCCTCCAATAAAAAATGATTAAAAAATTCAGTGTGTGTGTATAGATGCATGCTTTTAAAAGTTATGTATTTACCACTTAACAAACTGGAATTCCAGGTTTGTTATGGCAAGGAAAATAAATCTTTGGAGTGATCTTAATGCGACCTCTGCTCCTGATCTGTAGTTTCCAACAGAAATTCTCTTAAATTGAAATTCAGGGTACAAATCTGCTTTGTCTGCTCCCTTTCTTTCAGTGTGACGTCTGGTTTTATTGTCCCTGTCTAGTTTTCTCCTCCCACACAGAGGTTATTGAACACCTGATGTGTGGTCCCAAAGAAGATTCAGCTGACACAGCCCTGTGTAACTGAGATAGCCATGCACATATGATTCATGGAGAGCACATAGGCATTCTGACAATGAAATGTCTGGACTTCAGTGTAGCAAGCTGCTCTTTAGAAACTGCATGAGCTGTTGTCACATACCACTGTCCCTGTTTCTACTTGCACAGAGCAAAATTAAAATGTAACTATCTGACTTGGAAACCTCACTCCGCCTTCCCGCTGCTGCGGGTGAGTCAAAGTGCAAATTAACGGTCTATCTGTCATTAAGGTGTCAGTCTGCCGGGTTCTGTTTGCAATTGCTATTGACTCCTTCTGTGACCTTGAGAAATTCATTTAGTTTATTGGGTTTTCACATTTGCGAAACAGAGCGGCCCTTCATTAGGATGCTCCATATGGATCTCCGAGCGCTCCCCTCTCTTACTGCATCACACCAAGGATCTCTGTTGCTTCATGCAAGGCTTAACTTTATGAGAGCACCCAGATCAGGCTGTGCGAAATAAGATATGGAAGTGGAGCCTAAAGATAAGAGTGTGGATGTGTACTGATGGGATGGTGTGCTGGTGTCGTCATTGGCTGCCTATTCAGTGGCATCTCTAAGCACTATTGCCTTGGCTATGACCAAAGTTGTCTCCATCAAGCTATCGTTGATAGGATGCATGAGTCTAACCATCCTCCCCTATTTGTGAAGTGTCTCAGATGCTTGAGAAAAAGCTCAGCTTAACTTGTTTCGAAGATCTATCAGAATAGAAGGAATTCCTACTGATAGTCTGGTTCTCTAACGTTAGTGAGAACTGGAGAAAATGGCCATCCAGCTTATGTTTTGTGAGTGCCAAATAGTAACCAAGGGAGAGGTTAAAGTTACTCTAAGGTGCTGTCTTAAAGGTGAGCTCTGCCAGACTCAATGTTTCTTAAAATCTTGCTGTTAGAACACTTATCTGAATGCTGGGGAGGCCTGAGACAGCCTTATTGCTGGGCATTTTTAGGCAGCAGTGGAAATAGATATCCTGATCTATGGAAAAGATCCAACTTGGTATAGGTTCATGCAGTGCTTTTGTGTTGGGTTTCTTGTTATTTGAGGTGAGCCAGTTTCTTCCCCCCCCCTTTTTTTTGAGGATAACAATGAATAAGAGATCTGATCTGTAAATTGCTTAGGTAAAATTATTCACCCTGTACTTAAAGTGAAATATAGACAGTGTTCTCTAATAGGAAATCACCTACTCATTGCTCAGGTAGACCATTGTAAAAAGAGAGAGCAACAACTCTGTTTTATGAGCTTTATATATCAGATTTTACTTATATTTTAAAATACTGATTTACGACTGCACACCAGCTTTCCTATATATCTTGTACATTACAGCTGACTGGAAGTTTGTTTTGAAGAGTGCTTTGAGCAGATCAAGAGGTGTTGTTCTTTTCAATCTCTGAAGATTTAATTTGAAAATTTGAACTTCAAAGTGAAATTTCTTTCTCCTTTTGTAGCACATTGTTGGTTTTGTAATGGACCAGAAACATCACAGGCAAGAAATTGACCCTACTGCCTCTGCGTTATCTCAATTTGTTCCATAGGGCAAGGAAGATTCACGTTAGCAGGAAATCTTTGTGTGATTTAGGAACTCTGTGCCTGCTGGAAGCACCTCTGTCATGAATATTTCACGTTAGCTAATCAGTTTGGTATGGGGAGATCGTATTTAAACCAGCAGAAAATCATTAAATGATTTACAAAATGGTGAGAACGCGCGATGAGACCACGAGGCTTCTTTTGGAATAGAAAATGATTTGATTATTCTTTGCTGTTCTAAACATTTGTCTTGGTAGAAATTAAAATGGTTGTGTCAGGCAGAAAATTGCACTCTGTGTTAATATTTGCTGTAAATGAACAAATTGCAGAGTGTCACTTGGTTTCTTTTCTGAACTAAAAGAATGAAATGCATTCTAGTTCTTTTTAATCCACTGTAGTTTTTCAAGGCTAAGAAGGGAGTTCTGTAAACCGCTTGTGCCTTGTGTTTTCTTAGTAGAAAATCTATATCTTTGTTTGCTGGAGTTCCTCTCTCTCAGCTCTAGAATTCTTGTTTATGTGTATTTTTCATCAGCGTGCAGATGTGGTCCCCACATCCTCTCTTATTTCAACAGATGGAACTGCATATGGGCACTTGTGGGGTCCTGAGTGACTTTTCCTACCTCTTGCCCAGGGGTTTTCCTGTGCTTTATCAGGCTGCTTACCCCAGTGCAGCAGGGGTGCAGGATACCTGCTCTTTGGTTACTTACCAGTGTAGCATCAGTGAATCATTAAGACTGGAAAAGAGCTCTACAATCCCCAAGCCCAACCCCAACTCATCCCCAACATGCCCACTGACCACATCCCTCAGTGTCACATCTCCGTGGTTCTGGAACACCTCCAGGAAAGACTCAGGCTGCCTTAAAACTTAAATACTAGATGGATGTGCATCAGATTTTTTGTTCGGAGAAATGAGCTAACATTCAGTAGAATCTGATGCTGCCAGTCATAGAAATGAAAAACTTTGCATCACACTGGACACATGATGGATTCTACTATTTTTTAAGTATGCACGGGACTCGATTTTGCTGAGATGTGATTGTCCAAAAATAGAGAACAAGTGGGAATGTATAGCGTGCCTGAGGCCAGAATTTGTGTCAGTGGTAAAAAATAATTAGAAACTTTTCACATACTGTTCTATTTCTGTTTTTTCTTTATAAGCTGGTCTGTGAAACTTCCTTCGGTAGCCGGGCATTTGGGCTTGGGATGCTGAGCCAGACAATCGGCTGTCTCTCCTGGATTTCTCTGTGTGAATTTTAAAGCCAGAAGGAACCTTTAGTTAATCCAGTCTCGCCTCCTCTCTAACAGAAATAGTTCACTTGGTTAACCCTAGATGGAGCCCAGGGATCTCTCTCAAACCAGTTCTGACTTCCAGCACCTGAGGATCCACTGAGTTTGTTCTTGTCACTCCAAAAGGAGCTGAGGTTGGGGGCATGAGTTTAAACACAGTCAAATTGGGACCTGCCCTCTCCCACTCCCCCAGGTCAAAGCCTTGCTGACGTGCATGAGTGGTTTTGTGCGTAGCAGTGGATGGAGGGAATGAGGGGGGGTTCCAGCTGCCCAACGCTGCTCTAATCTCACCATTTGGGATAATCCAGGGGAATGGTGAGTGAAACAGTTCCATCCCGTGTGCTGCTTGACCTCATCTCAGAGTCAGCTCTGAGCACAGCCAATGGAGTGTGTCCAGTGGGGAGGAAACATAGAGCAGAATAGTTAACCAGATTACCATTCGTGCTGTCCCATATGGCTTTCAGACCTTTGTTTTCAATCCCTTTAAGGTGATCAAACTACTCCAGCATGAAAGGGATGAAGATTAAAATGGTTTCTGCTTACGTTGGCCTCGTTTCTTTTAAAAATAATGTAAGTAAAAGCATTATGTGCTGCAATTCAGTCTGCTAAACTCTGGGTTTTGGGCTAATTCTGATGATGCCTGGAGGATGGATATAACCCATGATAACAGGAGTGGAATTTTAACCTCTGCATGTTGCAAGACATTCAGTTTTAAACTAGAAATCAAAATTGCAGCACTGGAAAGCTAAATACTTTTTGAAAGAAAACACGGTACACTCATGGGATACCAGGGTTAATGTCTGCTGGAACTGTAGCACAGGCTGAGAACCACCTGACAGTCTTGTTTTCATCTAGTTATCTCTGTTTTAAACCTTCAGTTACAGAAACTTTTTTAAGCAGGTGAGAGTGTTTGCTTAATTGCAAATCCAATCTACTAGGCAGTCAGGAATGACAGACTTTAATTAAATTTAAAGCAGCAGCACAATGTGTGGCTAGCATGCCACACCTGTCCTCACTATTTGCTTAATGTATATACTGTACAGGCAAATGTCTTGTCTCATTCATTCCTTCTCATTTTAAAAATCCCTCTTTGCAGGGACAGCCATGTGTCGATGTCTGTTTAGCACTGTGCAAAGAGGGCTCCAATTCTGCTTGAATGAGGAGGATTTGGGTTTTCTTAGTGTTTGTACACAAAGAGTGCAGGCTACAAACTTTATTTCGATCCCACCCCTATTATGTTGTCCCATATTAGGCTCATTGCTAATGCTTGAAGTGCTTCTGTGTAACCACACAGCAGGTCCTGTAGGGAATCCTTTGACCCAGCAGGTCCTTGGGATGCAGCTAGCAAAATGGTGAGTCTTCTTGGGTCCAAGTACTCAAATGGGGAATATGAGCAGTTATATAATTGCTGCTCTCCTCTCCTATTAGATTTTTGTTGTACCATACAGAAGGGGTTATAAAAGGAATATATGATGTGCGTTTTAAGTCATGAGTTTCACAGTAAGTGGGAAGATGCTTTATTACATCCAGGCCTCATAAATCAGCAAGGCCAGCCCTGTTTTCAAGCATTAAGCCTTTAGCCCATGTTCAGCCACAAAAACAGATATTCCTGATGATAGTGTAATCTAAATCCATTACTGTTATGCAGAGACAATATCCCCCCAGCAGATTTGTTTAAGACTGGTAATACATTAAAAGCTTTTATATAATGAGAAGTAGTTTAGCACAAAGCTTTTCTGTATGCACTTTACAAAGTGTTTTATTTGTCATAGAACTTCTATCAGCGGTGCTGTGTTTGCAGTGGAAGATCAGTGTTTCATTGAAGTTTCTATAGTTAGTCCCATAAAATTACAGCTACTGTTCTCCTATGATAGAGCTAATTTATGAATCGCTGCAGTGATCGATATGAAGAATTGTTGATTGCGAAGATAATACAATATTTGTTACAGAAAACATCTTTTATAATAGATGAAGATTAAATAGGGCTTCTTGGCAGACTGGCAGTATGTTGCTACGTTCTTTTCTAGGGCTAATTTTCTGATAATCTCCTAACCAAGGAGATGCTGTATTATGAGAAAATGAGTCAATAGTAACAGGGAACTGCTGTGATGCTGCCACTCCAGACCCAGGTAGGTAGTCTGCAAGAGATAAAGATGTATGTGTAAATAGGATGCTAGTTTTCCTTCTCCCTTTAAAAACAAAGATTTGGGTGGTGTCCATGATATTGCTAAGTGTGGGATCACACCTCCTATGGTTCACCCACCATTGACATCCCTGGGAGCATACACTGGAACTGCAGAAAGATTTTAGATGCCCTTGAGAAGCAGCATCTCAATTATAATGGGGAAAAAGTTCCCTATTTTTTTTTTTTACTTTACAGCGACATCTCTTTGCTAGTAGTTCTCAGAATTTACGCTCTTAATGTTTGCTCCCTTCTTGGAAAGCATCTCCTTATGCAATGCTTTAAAACTAGAGATATAACTTGTTTTTTTCTTTGTCATGTTCCTGACGATTATAATTAGTTCTCTGTCCAGCCTTGCTTGTGCTGTCTGCACATTTTTGTAGTGTAGATTTTTTTTTAATGATTTTCTTCTAAACTAATGGGAACAAATAGGTGTTGACTTTTTGTGTGGATCTGGAAGGCATTTTCTCGCCCTATTGATTTGTAACTCAGTAAGTAAATACGTTTTCTGTTAGCACCAGGAAGTTTGAATGTATACAGGTACCTTCCCAGAACCATTCCCACTGCATTTAGCCCAAACTGTTGTGTTGGTTTTTTGTTTTTTTTTTCACAGCTAGGATTATTAAACTCATAACATGGGAGTTTGTAATGAAACAATTCTGTGTTAGCTATAGCAACACTGCTTATGCACATCACAAATGTGTAATGTTTGCCACTGCTCTGATTAATTCCACAAACACAGCTCAGTGAGATTTCTGTGAAATTCTTTAAAGGAAGCATATGGGTTTGGCTCCTATCTCCCATCTGTCTGCATATCCTGCCTTTTAAAGGAAGGGTTTACGAGAGCGAGGAAGTGAATTTGGGTTAGCCTGTTTGTTTTCTCAGCATTCCTTCAGTCTACCAGGTTCTGTTTCTTTCAGCTGTAAACAACAAGGCACCAAAATAGTCTCCTTGCTGGCGTCGTGCAGTCAAATCTACAGGTGTATTTGTATGCTTGTATAGAATCCATCAAAGTTGGTATTTCAGGAACTCCTATTGTGTTAGAACTTAAATGACATTAACAGCATTCTACCTTCTGTGTTTAAAGATGCTGTGCATCTCCCCATTGTTATTTTTGTTCTGATTTCCAGCAGCAAGGATCCCCCATTTCCTAGAGAAAGCGTGCGGAATTGTTTCTGCAACTGTTTGCCCATCGAAATGCACAAGCCTGCAGGGACAACATCACATTATCGAGACGTGCTAAGTGGTAGAGAGATAATGGGAGTCTATGGAGAGTTTGCTACGCTGTCAAAACAAGTTGTAGCAGTCACTACTTGTTGTTCTGTCACTACTGCAGAAATAAACTGAACTGAGCACACCGTATACACAGACCTGGAGAAGTGGAGTTTTAGACAGAAACGTTGGATCTCTCTTCTCCTCTGGGGTTAACAGTGACCCTGCTGTCACTGGGGGTAGGTGGCAGGACAAGGGGAAATGGCCTCAGGTTGTGCCAGGGGAGGTTTAGGTTGGATATCAGAAAAAACTTTACAGAAAGAGTGGTTAAACACTGAAATAGGCTCCTCAGGGAGGTGATTGAGTCACCATCCCTGAACGTGTGTAAAAAAAAAACTGTCTGGATGTGGTGCTCAGGGACATGATTTAGCAGTGGGTTGTTAGAGTTAGGGTAGTATGATTGGGTTGGTTGAACTTGATGATCTTGAAGGTCTTTTCCAACCTGAGCTATTCTGTGATTGTGGTCTCTTGAGCCTACAGCCAACCGTATTGTAAAGACTCAAGGGAATAAATAACTGTCAGAGGAATGGGTATTTGGGGAGCTGTGTATTGGCATCACTGCTTATGTGTTGTAGTCTTAATCACATGTGGAGTGCCTGCTACTGCTCAAAAAACATTATTCAACAGTCCAAAGACTTCAATTCTAAGCTGTGGGCTTTATATACGTTGAAGTTTGGGCAGGCACACTGTTTCATGACTTGGAAAATCAGGATGCTGAACTCAATCAGAGGTGGTTGTTTCTTGTGTCATTCCCATCTTCAGTCACTATAGAATGATGAATGTTTAACTCAAAGAGGGTACAGCTTGTTTGTAGTTTGCCTACTTCGTGCTTTTAATCTGTGTTTTCAAGATTTCTGTAGGTGTCCTTTTAGATCCTAAGCCCACAATTTGGCTGTTTTGAATATTGACCTGTATACTCAAATCACAGTAATTCCAGCCACCCTCACTTCTGCAGCTTGGCTGTTCTGAACTCTAACCTATCATTTAAGTGTCCAAGAACTTGAGAAAACAGAAAATCCAGAACTGAATCAGAGCTGAGTGACCCTGATTCATCCCCAGTTCATAGCAATGCTGGCATTTGGGCCACCAGTTCAGAGCTGCTGGTTTCACTTTTCTGTGCTAGCAGTAGGAGCTTTTGAGTGGATAGCCATCATGTGTGTATGTATGCAGCTTGTATATGTCCTTTCCAAAGTTGCTGGGTTGTTTATTTTGTTTCCTTGTCAGAATGATCACAGATAGTGCATCTGTTTGAGTTATAACAGTGAGGGTCAGCGCTGATAATAGACTATTTTAAGCTGCTCTTAACAACAGCCTGTGAAACTGCAAGGTTGTGTGAAAGATAGCAGTGGAGGTTTATGGAACTGTGGAGTGAATTATTAACTGATGCTTCTAGCCCAACATGACAAATAAAATTCTATTGCAAAAAGATACTCAGTTGTGTCAAGCATCGATTTTTTTTGAAGATGTCTAACAAATGACTTCTGGGTAAGCACCCTATCTTTCTTAATTTGTCTTTCTGATCAGTGAAGTTGAATGGAGAGAGAGCCACGAAATTAAAATAAGCATTTCTTGCAGTCATTATCCGTGCTTTCTTAATAAAAGACTTGGAAGCCCCTCTGATTTAAACGAGTTATTCTGTATAATAAAGACGTGAATTTCAGATATTTCTATTTCGATTTCCTGGTAAAATCACTGAAAAACCGTGAATCAACTCTAGACATGGAGAACACATATTTGTCTTGGTAGCAGTGTTTGGTTTTTATGTTGGTCTTCAATTTTTAATGGATAAATATCAGTTTGGATGCTGGATTTTGTCTTCTCAGAGTGAAAAAGGGAAAGGAAAAAGGGAAAGGAGAGTAATTGAAAACTACAATAGCTGAGTTTCTCTTTTGAAGGCTTGATCCTTGGCTGTAGATCAAAACCAAGAAAGAAGAGGAGATCCCAAGTCAGCCGAAGAGAGCAGTGCTCCATGAGATAGGCCATGGCTCCCAAGGATCCAGCCTACTCCAAGAACATCATCTTGCCTAAGGGTGCAAGTGTTGCATGCTCACTGCTGAGCTGTGCTACAGGTCAGCTGCTGGAGTAGTGTGTTGGTTTTTGTTTTTTACCTCCTGTACTATTCTGGTAAAGTGTGGGCTCTCACAGGACACTTCTTTCCAGGCTGAAGTTTCCCAAGTACGTTCCTTGCCTCACGCTGCAGCATGAAACTGCAGTGCTGCCAGGTGTTAGTTTCCCTATTGAAATGTTGGTGAGTTATCAGTGGGCCCCCCAGCAGGGAAGCAGTTTTTTGTGCACACGTTTGTCTAATCTACAACTTGAAGATACTTATACTGTTTATGCTAAGTAAGGATAGTTTCTTCAGGAGGCAGGGATATACTGGATGGCACCTTGGTGCTTGATCTAGTGGTTGGAACTGGATGACCTTTGAGGTCACCTCCAGCCCAACCCATTCTATGATACATAAGGGACCAGGCAGCCTTGCTGCTGTTGGAAAATTTTTAATGCTCTCTTGTGTGGCTACAAGAGCACAGAGCAGAATGGTGTAACCTCACTTTTCTGAGCGTGCTGCAAGTCATCTTTACCAAGCATGATGATACAGATGCAGTCTGTCAGGGATGGAGGAGTGCTTTTATCAGACGTACTGATTTATTTCACCAAGGAGATCATCAGAATCTTTCAACCTGGAAACCTGTCATCCTGCAGAGGAAGAGGAATCTCATCATGAATGCTCAATGTGCAGATAGTTCAGTAGAATCTTGCTGTAGAAAGAGGATGCATGAGAATTTTTTGTAGTAGTTTGGAGAATGAGGGATTGAAAGAAGATTAATTAATTTGTAGATAGCATTGTAGTACTTGCAGTTTGCCACAGTATTAGTGAGGGAGGGCATGCAGAAAGACTTCTCTGTTGAAATTTAGATGTAAAGGCTGGCTTTCCATCATCATCACATTGTTCATACTTCTTGCAGCACTTGCAGTGTGAGAAAACGTAATTCTCTCTCGTTCTGAAACACCTGTATTGTTTGTAACTAATGAAATGAATTAAAATCAGTGTGTCCTACTCTGGCTTTTCACGTTCCAACAGGGCACTGTCACAACTGTCTTAACTGTGGCGACTTGAAATCTCTTTTCAACTTAGGCGTTAGTTTCCTATATGCTTGATGTCAGAACAGTAGTTCATGGGCTTTGGGTATTGGGTCAGCATTGATTCATTTCAGTGCTATTTTTTGATATTCAGTAATCTGAATTTCATATTTGATCTAATGGGCAGATTTGTCTGGTTCCAAACAAGGTATGAAACTCAATTCTAATAGGTAAACCTGTGAGCAGTTATTCATATGTCTTTCTAGAAATCTGTGCTGCTCAATGCAGTTCATTATGATCATAGTCCTGAGATGTGCCTGGTTGTGCAGCATAGTATAGAATGAAGGGAAGATGTTGGCTTAAATTTTGGACCAGGGTGAGCCCACTCCTGTGATAATGCACCCAGGGCACATCTGCTTGGCATTATAACATGCCTGGTAGTCACTGCTTTGTGCCTGCTGTTAGTTTATGAGTGTTGGTGGCTGAGGTGACATCTCATCACGATGGCTTCATCACGTGTGGTTACAAAGGAGTGCCAGGGTGCAGCCTGCCTGCAGGTAGCACTCACTGACCATAGGAGCAGCAAATAGACAAGGCTTGGGCTCCCAAGTGCTGAGATAAAACCAGGTATGTCCTGCTTGCAACTTAACAAAGTTCTGAGCTAAGGGCATCATTCAAGAGAGTGCTTGTGCACATTCTGCTCAAAGAAGCACTTAACTGTATTTTGTTTAATCAGCTACACTGCTTTACTCCTGCTCTGCTTTATACCTTGCTCTGTAGTGGCCAAGTGTTGAGATCTTTTGTCACAGCAGTGTGACCTCGGTATGCTAAGAAATAATATGGAAGCTACAGAGGAGTTCACGTACTCTGAAACAGAAGGCTTGGATAAAAGCATTGTGAGCAATTTCATCACAATTTTCATTATAATGTATCGTAGAAAGCCATTCATGTGCCCTGTTGACATGATCTAGTGCTAACACTAATTGTTCATCTCCCTTCAACTGTTGGTCAGCTATAGAACTATTCCCTGCTTGTTTTTTGTAGTTCTGGAGGGTGGTGAAAGGGTCCTTCCATTGTGGCATCCTTTGTATGTAGCTTTTCTTCTGGAAAAACTGGAAAACATTGTATTAATGTGCAGGAATGTGGCCAGTTTCAAAGAAAATTTACCTTTTCAGTCTTCTAGAATAGCCCAGAATGATGAAGTGAAATGTGCGAGCTCTTTGTGGAGCTTAGCAACCCAAAATACCTGACTGCTTTCGCTTATGTTTTCTTTGCAAGCTATTAATCATGTGCAAAAGGAATCACAAAGATGCAAATTAAACCTCTGGGAACTGCAACAAAAGAGAATTGGCAGCCGTGGGCACCTCACATTAAGGCAGTGGTGGTAATTGGAGTAAGTTTGGTTCTCCTGCACGTAAACATGTCCCACTGTTTAACTTGCTTGGTTAGAACTAGAAGCTCTAGCTAATTTCTGCAAAGCAGTCAGGGTTCTGTGTGACTGGGATCAGGATGATGGTCATCTTACTGTCTGCTTCAAGTTGTTCTGGGTGTTCTTGTTGTGGAAAATGTGAGATGATGATAAGGGGGAGGAAGAGAATTTAAAGAAAGAAAAGCCTGAATTCTGGTAAAACCTGAAACTTACTCAAATAACATAGCAATTTCCACCCCTGCCCCTCACACACACAGACAGAAGGATGAGGTCTGAGTTTCTCTGCTATAGGGCCAAGAACGAGAGATTCAGGTCTGTGCAGTGATGGTGAGCACTGATTATGGCACAGCTGATGGTGCTGCTGCTGCAACAGCTGCTCCTGGAAACCTGAGAGTCTGTCAAGGTAGATCAGTGCAAGATATTGTCATTTCTTTACAAATGAATGGATGTCTGCTGAAGACATCTGAGTGTTTGCTTCGCAAAGATTACATCTTGTCTCAAACACTAACAGCCTATATATTCCTTCGTTTTTATATTAATTTCTATTCTTGGTTGCCTTTACATAATCTCATGAAGCCTTTTCGTTTTTCTGTAAAAGGAGATTACTATGGTTAGCAACTGATGCCACCAGATAAAATGGCTTAAAATAGCCAAGAAAAAGGACAAGAAAAAGACAGTAGCTTGTAGAAAGGATATAGAAAGTTCCTCTGCATTTGCAGATTTTTTTACAACGGGCAATCTTACTTTCCTTTTTTGTCATTGTTTCTTTTTTTTTCCTTTGTTATTTTGGCTGAGGACCCAAACAGGTGGTGGCTGGTGGTTTTCTTTTCAGAACTTCCCACTGCTTTCAAATTCCAAGCATGAGTTACCAAAACTGTTTTGATGAGTTGTGAGATTTTTTTTTTGTTGTTGCACATACACCTCACGATGGCAGAACAGTCAGAGATATCCTTTCAAGCTTTCAGTAATAATAAAAGAAGTGATGAGAGCCAGGAGTTGGACTCCATGATTTTTGTGGGTCTCTCTCCACTTGGGATATTCTGTGATTCTATGAAGATGTGAAGAGGTTGGTGGGATTAAAGCATGCATCTGTTCACCCAAAATGAATCCAGCTTTCTTGAAATCCCCACTGTGCCCACAGCATACCCTGGAATGGTTCCTGAGTCTTGCATTTCCAGGCCTTGTTTGTGAGTAACTTGCATGTAAGAGAGAAGGAATGAAGTTCCCCTGGGTTTGTACTTGATTGCAGTCTTCATGAGTTTTTACTCCTAGATGCTTTCCCTGCTATCACACTCATATGAGTGACAGAGCAGAATGGAGCTAACAATGATTGTAATGTATGTTTGCAGGCAGATTTTTTTTGTTGTTGCAGTGCTGCTGGCTTAATGAATTGGAGCAGTGCCAGAAGGTGCTTCTGACATGACAGGGGTTTGTAGTCTTGAAGGAACTATTTATGTTGTAAATTGTAAAGCATTCGTCATTTCGTGGTGGTTTTTTTTCTCTGTGCGTGCCTACCTGCTTGCTGCAATGAATTAAATTAATGTGTGTGCACCCCCATTGAAACAGTTTACAGTACAGTAATTGTCACTGGCAACACAATGGTGGTTTTAAGTTACTATTTCGTAGGCACAATCCCATAAGTCATACAAAATTGATATGCTGCATTATGTATACTACCTTCAAATTAACTTGGTGTAATATTTGTCTTGTTAAGAGGGAGCTGGGCTGTTTGTGCCATACTCAAGTGTGCCTCCTCAGTTTTCCCTATTAGAAGGAAACCACCTCCAACAAACAAACAAAGCAAGAGATGAAATCAGGTTGGGCCCTAATGGAGAGACTGAATTGAAAAGGAATGGAATGAAATGTAGAATAACGTAGTGGGCTTCTTTCCATCCAGTTAATAAAAGATCTTTGAATAATGTAAGGTAGAACAATTAGCATAGCTAGGTAAGCATGCTTGGTTTGCCAAGTCTGGGGGCAGTTTGCTTACAGCGTTGCAGTCTGAGTGCAGCCCTATTGCTTAAACAGGTCCAAGAGGGCTTAGTGAAATCAGTGATGCATTGTTGAGCCACGTACTGTTCTATTATATTCTTCTTTTTGCATCTGTTGGCTGCTTAATGAACATTCAGTTATGAGAGGGTAGATCTCTCCAATGGACACAGGAGTCTAATCCCAAACCCACTGACATCAGGCATCCTACTGGTAGGCTTTGTGTCAGCCTGGGCTGCAATTTGAATTGACCCTTGGAAGTTTGAATTTCAGGCACAAATTCCTCCTCTCCATGCCTATTCTCTTTTACCTTGGAGATCGTTCCAGCTAAGATGCTTTCTTCATCCTGACCATTCCCAATTACCTTTATTAGACATCGATAATTTGCAGACCTGTTTACAGCACTTTAAGCAATATGCTGAGCTGGTGCTATAGGTTCTAGTGAGATCTGAGACACTGGGATGGTTTACAAGCCACACACAGCTCTTTTTCAGCAACTGCTCATTTACAGTGAGGCTTTTATGTGTTTCTTCTTGGTGCTAATACTGGAAATGATGGAGTAAAACAGTCCTGTGTTTAATCACGAGAGCAGCTTATTCCAACTCGCTAAAAGATTTACAGTGAAGAAATGTGGTTGATGGAGGATTTTTGCTTTCTCTCAGCTAAAGAAAGCAACAACAAACTGAAAATAATAAGAGTTGCTGCTCTGGGTATTGAAAGGTATTCCACCCTGCTGTGCCACCGAAGCAGGATGTAGGAGATGCTAGTTTTTATATCACACCATTACAATATCATTAACCGGCCTCTATGCATTTTGTAAATATTTGCTTCTAATTAGTTTTGTTGCTGCAAGGCTCGCATTATTTTATCTGTGAAATGAACTCCTGGTTTAGGGGAGTGGCTTTTTCCCTCAATTTCAGGTTTCCCATTTCCTTGCAAACAGAGTGGATCAGATCCTGTGTTCTTCTGAGTCCAGTTACACATAAGGGATGAAAAAGCTCTTTCACTGGTTAGCTTGACTTGTTTGGCACCTTTATTTTCAATTTTAGCGGCAGTGTTTGCAGCAGGAAGCAGGGACAACCTCTCTAAATTTTGATCAATTCCCACGGAATGAGGCAATTTCTGTGAGATTCTTCTAGTGGTGCAAGGCAAAGTCTGGACACCTGTAGTGAGTGCAGCAATGGGGGACTGCACACAGTAGGCTTTCACTGTCAATCAGATCCTCTGGAAAGAGCTTTCACCAGAAATTAGGGATAGTATCACTCTGTTGGATGGCTCTGGGTGAGCTGTTGATATCATTATTGTATTTCATAGAATCACAGAATCATTATGGTTGGGAAGACCTCTAAGATCCCCAAGTCCCAACCCAACCCCATCGTGCCCACCACATCCCTCAGTGCCACATCTCCAGCAATGACTCCACCACATCCCTGGGCTGCCTGTGCCAGTGCATCACCACTCTTTTGGAGAATTTTTTCCTAATATCCAACACATCCAACCGAACAACCAAACCAATGCAGAATATATGTTCTTCTAGAAATAATCTACTACAGTTATTAATCACTAGCAAATTCCAGATTGTTTTCATGATAAAATCTAACAGCAAACTAGGTCCATTTCCTTTCTGTCCAGCAGCTCTTCATTTAGTTGAATGCTTAGGAAGTACCACAGTAGTCACTACAGCAGTGAATTCCAGCAGTTGACAGTACCCTCTGCCAGAAATTCCAGACTGCAGACATAACATTGTTCCAAGGGAGTTATTTTAAGGAGTTCTTAAAACTTTTAATCTGTGGTATTTTTTTCGTTATAACTGCAAGGCACTTTAATAACATATTCACTTTATCTTTTATGTTTCCATATAATTTTACACACCTGTGTGTTTTAGTGATAGCCATGCCTTTCTGATATTAAAGTCACCTGTAACCCGGCAGCTATTATAGCTGTAATAGAATCAGTTAAGAAACAAACTAAAAGCAACAGCAACCTGTGCTGTCAGGGGGGCTGAGTTAACAAAGGGAGCCAAGGGCAACTCCAGTTGATTTTTTTTTTTTTTTTTTTTTTCAAAGCTAAAATCATTTAATCCAGGGTAGAATCTGATGTAGTGTTTAGTGGCGGAGGAACCTCTGTTTCTGGTGCAGGCTCAGCCAAGCAATTGTGAGACTTTATGCAAGGGCTTTCATAGACTCATAGCATTGGTTGGGTTGGAAGGGACCACAAAGATCATCCAGTTCCAACCTTTGTGCTGCAGTTAGGGGGATGCCAGCCACTAAATCAGGCAGCAGTTTGGGTTGAGCAAGGCCCCGTTCAGCCTGACTTTGAACACGTCCAGGGATGTTTGAACTCACTTTAATTTCCTTCATCCATCCAAGGTGAGCGGTCATCTCTCCATTCAACTGATAACTAACGAATGTGCAAAATGTTTAAATTGATTTCTCTGGATTGGAGGCAGAACTCCTGAGTTCTGGGAAAGTCCAGAAGCTTACAGAATAGGTTGATATCTGTAAAGAGACTTTCTTCCATCCCTGTGTAAAATGTGATACCGTCTTGACTGGTTCTTTTGGAACTGATCAGGAGAATGAGATGGGCTTTAGTTAGAACAGAATTTACGCTTTCAGAAAATAGTTTTGACACTGCTGAGCCACTGTTAAATTCTCCACCCCAGCATGCTAGCATCGTGGTGTTGGTTGGGGCTTCTGAGAGTCCTTTCCTGGCATCATCTAGTGGCTCAGCAAGCTGCTTGCCTTCAGCAGCAAGTTTAAGTGTAGGCAGGGTGTGTGTGTATATATATGTATGTATATATATTTACTTATAAGTTATAATATAACTTATAGTAGTATACTACTGAATTTTCAGAATATTTTTTTTATCTCAGTACAACCCAAAATGTATGGTTCTTTGTGACAAATGAATTTGATCTGCACAAGGTACAGGAAGCCTCTTGTTGTTGCCCGTGGCATTTGTTGGGGGTTGCTATTCGTTTTGATCTGGGGAGTTCTGGGAAATTGTTTTTATCTCCATTTAAAAAGCAAAACAAAGAATACTAAATAGAAGTGGAATCTTTGCACATAGCACCTTTCAGCTGCAGAACTGTGAGATGAGTATTATTTCTAATTAATGTATTGAGAAACAACATGAAGTGGCTTGTCTGTGATTGTTCATTATGTCACTGGCAAAAGCTTGGAATAAAATCAAGAGTTCTTGAATTTACATCTGTTGCCCTTCCAAGTGCTTGTTCCTTTTATTTTTTCCTTTAATTTAAGAGGTATTCATTCCCAACAGTTCACTTCTAGTTCAGTAGTTGACATTAGGGCTACTGCTGCTACCTGAGTACCTAAGACAGTAGATGTGTAAGTCAGAGTTTGCATACTTCAGGAGTTAAAATCTGCATCAGTTACCAGTAGGGATCAACTGTGCTGTTCTTGAGCAGAGGTGTCAATGAGTTCTTCCCCTCATTTCCAACTGCAGAGAAACACTGTCTTGCACCATTTCAGCTCTAGTTCAGGGGAGTGTTTTTGTTACAGCGCTGAGCAAATTGGAAAATGTTTTGGCAGTCTGCCTATTTTCATGTGCCAAGGTTTACTTCCCTAGAAAATACAACTGTACTTCTTAGTTTTACTGGATTTTGGGGGGAGAAACAACAGAAGGATGTGCTACAGGTCACCTGGAATATAGAGAGTCTAATGACCTACCTGTAAAACTGCTTTAGCTAACCAATAGCAGTGTGATCTAGCATTGAGATGTCAGCAGTGAAGGGCTTTAAAAGAGGGAAAGAATTAAGTAATAGTTTAATAAGTGAGGAAGCGCAGAGCTGACTACATCAGAACAATCCTTATTTCTGTAGTTCATAGTTGCAAAGACAACAAAGCCTTTAGTTAGCAACTGTAGTGTCTTCATATCCCTCCTCTTTGGGTTTTTGTGCTCCCAGTCTGCTCTATGACTCTGGGAAACAGGAGAACATCATCTCTATTTGAGAACAGTTTTAATAGTGCTTTGGGATCCACAGAGCTGTATTAGATTAAGGTGTTATCATCAACTCTCTTGGGTTATCAAGCAGCTAAAAGACTGCTGCTAATAACTTCTAATGCAACCAGTAGATCTCTGATCCTGTAGAGTAGTGTATGTACTGGGGGGTCTTCCACATAGCATGCTGCCTTGGCTTCCCTTATATCATTTTAAAACCATTCCTTTTCAATACTAGCTCCTGAGTCTGCTCATATATCCATACAGTATGTATACAAAGATATACTGTAATTCTATCCGCTGTAACAGCTCAAAAAGGAAATCTGTCATCACTGGAAGCTACAGATCAATATACTCATTCAATAGTGATAATTATTGAGCTCATTAAGGATGGTGAACTCCTGTCAGCTGTAAGCAGTTTTGAAGTGAGATCCTGGGAGGTTTTTTCTATTCTCAAGAAACAAGAAACTGGAATAGGATTAACATCATTATTAAGACCTTTAGTCTGTCTAACATAAATCGTTTTCTTATACTCTCTAATGGTGGCTTTTTAATCTGGCTGTAGCAATTTAAGATATTTTCTGCGAGGAAAGATGGGGTGGATATAACCATCTGAAATTATTTGGGGCGCACACTGCAGGTTGAAAGCCATCCCTCTTCTCATGCATTGGAGCAATGCGGCAGCCATTTGGAGCTGCATTTAAAAAAAACAACAACAAAGCCTTGTTGCCAAAAAGCAGTGATTTGGGAAGCAGACCTTGTAGAGTTTATTCTGTAGGTGCAATCAAAAGTATGAGTTGCAGCTTTCTTCTCCCTTCCACAGCCCATTTTTTTGCCCACTTAATTCATGGCCATCATAGCTTCAGACATTTGCTCTCTGAGGACAGTCTTGAAGATCTCAGAAATGAAGATTTGGGGATATTTCCCTCTTTCTCTATTTGAAATAGAGTCCAAAACAGATCTGCTTATTTCAGAAACCTGGAAAATGTTCCTAACTGGAAAGACAGCCTGAATGACCGAGAGCGCTGCCAGAGAAAAATCACTGCTGCAGCATTGTGCTGCTATACGTTGAGAGCTGCAGCTTGACAGGGAACATGGTGTTATTCATTGCTTTGTGCTCAGAAGATATGTTGAAAGCTGTACAGTCCCTTGACTGTGTTAGAGGGGGAAAAAGTGAGGCACTGGAAAAGCACTGAGGTAAGTCAGTGTTTCCTTGAGCGCAGCTGGACTTCAGCCTGGGGTTAAAGTGGAAAGAAATGGGGACACTCTGAATCTTGGTGTGTTTTTTTTTTTTTTCCAGAACAGACCTGTTCTACACAAGTCAGTGGTTCATGGGTTTGATTTTCCCTGTCCTTTAGCCGGGTTTAGCAATCTAAAAGGAGTGATTTGTGCAGTGAATCACTGGGATTTATCCCAAGGTTCGTACTGTGAAACCTGTTGGTAAAAGGAACTGTGCGCTCATTATTAATTAGTTGCTGTATGATTTTATCTTTATTATTATTGCTGTATGGTTGAGAGTTTGCAGCACTCCTTGACTGCGTGACCAGTCAGAAACCAGAACGAGAACTGAAGCTGGGCAAAAAGCTTGAGCGGTAGGATCAGAATTTATTTTTGTTGTCTGCTGCTCCTTCTTATTAGTAGCATCCTGCTGTTCTGTTAATTCGTGGTTTGCAGCACTGGATACACTTAGGCTATGAGTTACTCTGTGGAAATAAGTAAAAAGAGGCAGGAATGGAGAGAAGTGAGGAGAATAAAATAGTATTTCCTCCTGACCTTTTCTAGCTGAGTAGGAATGGTTGGGAAGCAGTCCAAAGGCATGACATAGCATCTATTAGTTCCAGGAACGACGTTCTCCACATGGCTGGTGAACCACTGCATTGATTCATTTCCTTTGGTTTCCACAGCTTAGTTCTGAGCTTTAACAATGATGGATTTGTCTCGATCTCAAAGGCTTCCATTTGAAAGTCAAAACTTCTTGCAGAAGTATCTTTCACCTGTTGGGGCGGGTTCCCCACCACCCCAAAGGCAATCCTGTTCCGTGATATGAAATAACTTTATTCAGTAAAGCTGCCATAGGAGCCCAAGCTGTAAATTAAATATTACATTAAGCTCGTGTTGTCTTTGTGAGCGCCTGGTGTTCTGTTTGCTTGAAGTAAATATATTTAGTAGGTTTTTTCCCTCTTCTCTTAATCCTTCAGTGATGCATGTATGCAGAGCTGACACTTGCAGTGGTTAAATATGAAATACCTGCTACTTTTGCCCTACTAATTATGGGCTTGCATGCACTGTATCAAGCTTATTGAGTGTCCTAGCATATTTTATAGATTTGAGATGATTGTACTCGTTATCCATTCTATACCATCCAAGGGGAAAGCAGTTTTATTAATTTAAAAGTCTAACTAAAGTTGAAAAGAGCAAACTATTAAACACAAGAACCATGAGAGAGCTGAAATCTGTGAGAGAGTGTGGTCAGAGAAGCAAACCAACCACAGTGCTAAAAAGTTACCATGTAGAACTCATTTACCATAGGATAAATGCACATGCACGGGTGATTACCATTATGTGCAATAAGTTTAAAACTTAATTTGGCATCATGATTCCTGAATTACATTCTTTTCTCTGCAGATTCGTTTTCGAAGGGACTGTGGGAAAACCAGGTAGATGTTGTCTAGGAGGTTTTAATGGGTAACTTTGTGTTCATTTCATCGTTTTTCTCATCCTAGTGACACTTCATATAGTTTTATTCCCTTTATTTAAAAAAAAGAGAGCATGTTAAATAACATTTTCATACTCTAAAACCATACCTGTTCTGGAAAGGACTGTATAATACTAGAATATATATATGCAAAAACTATACTTTGAACAGCTCAGACAAAATCTTCATCTGCCCATGACTTTGTTGCCCTTCTTCAAGACAAACAGTCGGGATGTATGCATGGTGAGCACTGGAGCAAATGTTCTTAACAAGGCATCAATCCCTTAAGTGGGCTCATTGCTCACTTACAGATATTGTTATTTTTTCTTTTTCCCTTCATAGGAAAATCAGGCACTGAATAAATGATTCATTTTACCAGCACTAAACTGAATATATTTAGAAAACAGTGGAACACACACTGCCCAGCGGGAGAGCCTTCAGTGCCTACAGCAGCTGAGGGTCTCAGCTGGGTCCATGTATAGAGGTGACCAGATGCCTTGGTGTTCAAGGCTGGAAGTTCTACTGGGTCAAAATGGAAATCTTATTGAAGGATCTCTGGATCTTCAGTTTGACAAGAATATAAATTCTTTCATAAAAATGTTTCTAGCCTGGTTTACGATGTCATGGCCAGCTGTTGTATGAAGGACAGCCTTTGTTTGTTCTTTTTGCTGTCATGGTTTGTTTGTTTGGGGGTTTTTGTGTGTGTGTTATGTTTTCTTTCTTTAAAAAAAAAAAGGGGGGGGGGGGGGGGGGAAGCACACAACAAATGGAGTGAGTGAAGCAGCTGCTGTCTAGCTGGGAAGAAAATTGATAACTCTGCACCGTAGCCAACAGGGTGCTTGCATCGCAGTCATTGATTTCCCTCCCTGCCAGGCTGTGGCTGCTCCAGACTCTCTGCAGAAGGCAGACTGCATCCTTTATGGACTTCATTATCAGGGCAGTCGTGCAGAGATGCCACCAATAGAATGTAATGGCCTTATTATGGAAGGAGAGCTGCTTGGGTTAGAGACCCTAAAGCCCGCTTCTGTTGTTTCCTTGGAATTGTGGCATTTGGCTGAGGCTACAAGCTGCTCCGCTAATGGGAAGGTTTCTGGGGCTTTCAGGTTGGGCTGTTTTGATTCTAAGCATCCTTACTTGTGAAAAGAGGCTTTCTCCTCATTTTTCTTGCTTGCTCATGATGAAGTCAAGAAGCCAGTGGGAGCGATGGTTGTTAAAACTGAGCTGTTAAGCTGAGATGAGCTTTATACCAGACTTCTATAGATGTACGTTTTGTTGTGGATATAAAAGAACAGATTCTGATACGTATGTGGCCCCAATGGGATCCGTGACGTGATCAACGTTAAAAACATGGACATCCTTAAATTTCAAAATCCAAGTTTGTTTGAAAAATCAAAGCCTGTGATTTTTTTTTTCCTGTGAAACAATGAATACTACAATTTAGCTTTATTTGACCTCAGTAGAACCGAGTGCTTTGAAACGTCACCCAAGTATTTTGACATTACCAGAGCAGCTTGCTTTCGTACAAGAAGAGAGGTTTTGTAGGAATGGCTTTAGCAGTCTGAAATGATGAGTTCTTGTCTGGATAATCTGATGTGTAAATATTTGCATGAAGGCATTGTGGCCATCCGAACCTGACCAATGTTCTGGCAACATAGAGAAACCTGGAAGATGATGTTTAGCTCCTCTAAAAAGAAGATTGAGAAGACATTAAAATCCTCGGAGTGTTTGCACAAATGGTTTTTATTCCAAAGGAATGATTTTTCTAAAATGCAAAAGGGAATCCAGTCACTGATTTCCCTCTCCTTTTAGGTGTGCATCAAAAAACCTTTTGCAGCTCTGTTTTTTTCCTTAGAATAAAACTGAATGATACATTTGAATACCAGATGAAAACAAAGTACGTTACTCATTAGAAACATCAGTACTAATTGAATAATATAAATGATGAATAATTGTCCAGCTTTGGAAATTAGAATTCCTATTCCACGTCGTTGAGCTTTTTTGTTTTTTAAAATACCTTCCTTGAATCTGCCTAATAATGACAATGTTAATTTTGATTTAACTTCTAGCTATTAGCAGCACAAAGCTGATGGGAATTCTCTTTTTTTATATTCCTCGAAAATACTTCAGGCACAGTTGCTGTCTAGACACTATCATTTTCTATTCAGTCCCAAATTGTTCCCACTGTGGCTTCTGGTTGTAACATCACAGTGGAAGAAATACCATGAAATGAAATAGAAAGCTATCTATAGAATCTCCGTCATAGGAGAATTCACTTAGACTGGCAAACATTGCTCAGATTTTCCTCTGAATTAAATTTTGTGTGGTTTTTGTTTGTGCTCAGAAAGCTACAAGGTGTCCAACACCACCAGATTTATTTCAAGGCCGTCGGGTTATTTCTCTTTTTATGGGGGAACTGGATCCAAAAAAACAGTGGCAGCCATCGGTCTGCTGAGATTCATGACGTCCTGGGATGCTGAGTGGTATTCTGGGCTCCCAACTCTAGGTTCCCCAAAACAGCTCCATAAGAGGGGAGGACTCTGCACAACCCTTGCAACCCTTAACCAGCCTCGTGATGGCCTGTAGATCCATATATCTCTTGTATAATATAGACCCCATCCCAGCTAAGGGAAAGGTTTGTGGAGACAGAGCAGAGTTTGAGGAATTGAAAACACATGGCCTCAAATTAGAACCCAGTGCAAGACTGCTTGCACTGTGCACTTTATCTAGGGTTTGGTACAGGCATCAAGGCAGCCTTGGCATTTTGGAGGGGGCAAACAGGATCAAATAAGTGTCTGCTGGTGTTTGAAAAAGAAGTTGATCTTAAAATGCTGTATTAAAAAAAAAAAAAAAAAGGACATAAATTTCTCTGATTCATTTAAATTGTGAGTAGTTTAAAATCTAAGCATCTTTTTAAACATACAAACGAGCCAGCAAACAAGCAGAGCCCAGTTTCAGGTAGGTTTAACATGCCTTTGGACAAGTGAATTTCCAATAGCTAATTTCAACTTGACAGCTCATGGGAAATATCAATCTATTAGGCAGGCTTCAAGTGTTGCATTTTTAATGCACTTCTAGTGCTGGAAGTGCTGTGTTTCTGCACTGCTTGAAAGGGGCCACAGTGGCTTTAAAGAACAGTTTGAAGTCCTGACAACAATGTAGAATCAATAATTGCAGCTGACCATATTTCTCCCTCTCCGGGAGCGAAGGCTGTGTGCATCTGTATGTGTCTTGTGTAGTACATGAGAAGCAAAAGAAAATCACTCATTTTGAGAGCAGCAAAAGTGCTTGAAAAGGATCTCGTAACTTCACTGTCTCTGATAGGAAGCAGTCAGACACTTGTGGGTTGCAGCAGTGAGAGGAAGAGGGGCTTGAAGAACACAACAGTAATGATTTTGGGCAATCATTTAGGCTTGGTGTTGAACTGAGCATCACTCATGCAAATGGACGTGTGAGGATGGAGTCCCAGTGTTACTGAATGAGTGTGTGATGGGCTGCTGATGCCAGCAAAACTCAGATTTGCAGGGCGACAGACCCAGATCCTTACAGGTGGCTGCACTTCTTGCTGCTATTGCAGCTAAAACAGAAAAACATGATAGCATTCACTGTAGTAGATCTTGCTGCACGTTTTGCGAGGGAACATAATGCTTTACCTTCCTTGTAGGAAAAGAGAAAGTGCTAAGTCCATAAGCTAATTACAGGGCTGCAATATGCAAGGCAGAGCATGGCTTTCCAACACCATGTTGTACACTTTCATTATAAATAGGGAGAAAACAGCATTCATGTTCCGCTTGACTTCCACAAGGAAAGAAGCGTTTGCCCAAGTCACTTTGTGCTTGCTCTCCCTTACCACTTTCCATCATGCATTTTGCACATCTGTCTACAGGGCTACTTTTAAATCAGTATGCAGCAAATCTGAATTCTTATTTGAAAAGTGCTCTTAGGGACTCCTTGCTCAGAATCACTCTACCTGCCCTAATCTTGTCTTTTAAAGGAGCTTCAAAATAAGTCAGTGCTGGAACTTTTGTTCTCTCACTCTTACTTTGTTACCTTGTTTAGGTAGTGCTGATGAATGTGTTATTGTACTGCCAACTGGCCTGCAGCAGATCAGAATTACTAAATTTAATTGTGGAAAACTCAGACTGTGATTTCTGTTGCTCTACATACTGCAAATCAATAGCAGACAAAAGAGTCTCGGAACTGGAAGAGGAGCTCAAAGCAGGCACATCTATTTACATTCATTTGCATCATCTCTGGGTTTGATGCTGATACCGTGGAGTGTAGACAGACCCCCTCACCTCCATACCTGATGTTGATTGTAAGTGGAAAGACCAGAAAGTAAACTTGGGGCACAGATGGATGAAGCCTTTCTGGGAAAACTTGGAAGATCCTACTGTGTTCTTTATTTGATGGTGGAAGAGGGTTTTTGAGCACAGCCTTCTTCTTCCATCCCCAGTTGGAGTGGAATGTGGTACCAGTCTGAGTTGTCAGGCATTGCAGCTGACAGAAGGTAAAATACGATCCAGTCAAAACGCTCAGCTAATCCTTTCTCTCTCTTTGCTTCCTCCTGACACTTCCACCTTATCTTGAATAATCTGATCTGACCTGATCCAGCCACAGCAAGGAGGAGGGAATGTTCATGTATATTAAATCGATAGTACGATTTAACAGATGAATGAAGGTATATCTAGTGTTCCTTTAGGATCTGCTTCCAAAACCTTTTGAAATAGGTGGGGAACTTCTCATTTACTTCTGAGTTTGATGGATTGGATAAAGGAAAGAAAAAAGCAGTTAAGAGAAGAAAGCAACCGATACCATGAAAGATTATCAGTGCTTATGTTTTTGATATGGAAATACACATGCATGACAGCACTTTATCCACCCACAAAAAAAAAAAAAAAAGCATATTCTATCCCAGTGTCTTCTGTGATTGAAGTCAGCAGAACTGCCCTTTGTGCAGCAGCTGATGGACTCCATCAGTATTGCTGATTTGTCACGTTTTTCATAGAGCGTAATGCTGATCTTACCAACCCAAAGTATGGGGGAAAAGGGAAATCAGTGTTTGTTTTCAAACCTGGGAAAGTTGTAAAAGATTTTAAATGAAACCAGAGAAGCAAGTGATTCATAACTTTTTTTTTCTTCTTAACTAATTAAAAGTTGAATATGTAGAACTGGCATCATGATATTTGAACAGTAGTATTTCTTGTAATATCCCCTGTCTGTGTCCTGGCTGGGAATTATGAGAATACAACAAAAAATCCTATAGTCACTCTGTAATCTCTCATTAGGTTATTTTAAAACAGGATTAGGGGATAGACGGTGAGAAGATTTGTGGTGTATATAGCGTGTATTTAGTCTGGGAGCCAGGCAGCAGGAGTCTTCTTGCAGTACTACCAGTTTTTAATCCAAATAACCCATACTAACTGCAACTTACCCCCCCATACAACTTAATGCCAGGGTCCCCATACCTTGTTTCTCTAAGACTCAGTTGGAACAGGTGAGATTCCAGTGCTGTGGTTTGGGAAGAACAGGAAGAAATCCTGTATTGTAAATAAAAATCTGTGATAAAATACTGTCTCAAAGATACGCTATGAGATACCAGGGAAAATATCCTGAATTTCTGCATTACTGTAGCTGATTTGGAACAGCTGGCTCTGAGAACTGGGATCTTTAATAGAAGTCAAACTTTAAGAGAGATTTCAAGGGCTGCAGCAGCAGTGGTTTAATTGGAACACATCTCAAAGCTTTTCAGAGGGAGCTTGGTGTCTGTTCCATTTTATTTTATGCTCCCTTGCTTAGGCTGTCTCGCTGATACAAACAAAAATTAGCATTGCTTCTAATTTCCTGGCATAGCCTATGCAGAATGCAGGAAATACTGGTAGTATTCAAGCCGTGTTCCTCATATGTGCAGCGCACAGGAATAAACCCTCCAGGGTGCACATCCATCATTTAGATGGGTGCCTCCTTTGCCAAGGACCGCGTTGCATTGACATTTCTAGGAAGCAGAGGTGCCTCCAGCAAGAGGAGCTGCTGACAGAAGTGGGAAGTTGGTGCAGCAGAAGGCAGGCAGCCCAGATGGTGTGGATATGAATGGAGCTGGGTATCTTGCGTGGCATCAAGAGAGAGGAAGTATTCTGTGTGCTCCATTCTGACATTCCAAAAAACCCAGGGTAATTGTCAGCTCCTCCTCGGGGTACAAATGCTTAGGATGCTGTTATGTTCCTTTTTTTTTTCCAGCTGGATTTTGCTGTGAAAGCTGTGGTCCAGATTTCTCATCTGGATCACAAGAGAACAACTTAATTGAGAGCCTCAGCATTGGGCAGACTTCGTCATTTCCTCCATTATTTGTTAATTTCTTCACAACTTCAATATTGTCCTTGCTGGCCCTTTGGCAGTTCAGAGCTCAGTGTACTTTCAGCAGGCTTTATGGGAAATGGAGCAAAGGTATCCAAGAACAACCCTAACTGCTTGGGTTTTGTTCCTTTTTTGAGTAGATTTCAGCTATTCAGGCACCTAAAAGAATGCAGCATATAGGTGACTGGTTTTATTTGTCTAATATGTTCTTGTGTGTACTGATCCTACTCAGGTTGGGCTGTCAGATTGGATATTAGGAACAATTTCTTCTCAGAAAGAGTGATCAAGTATTGGCACAGGCTGCTCAGGTCACCATCCCTGGAGGTGCTCAAGAACCATGGAGATGTGGCACTGAGGGATGTGGTCAGTGGTCATGGTGGGATGGATTGGGATTGGACACTTAGTGGTGTTTTCCAGCCTTAATGATACCATGATTCTATTTGGGGACATGGTCAGTGTGCATAGTAGGGATGGATTGGGGTTGGACTTGGTGATGGCTGTGGTCTTTCCAACCTTAATGATTCTTTTTCCCTGTACGATCTGAGCTGCGATTCCTACTCTCAATTGTAATGTGTATTACAAGATGATTTTAGTTAATTTGCAGCTTCCAGAACAAATGACAGGGCAGCTGAAAACTGATTTTTGTAAGTGACTTTGGCATGTAATATATGCTTTCACTGAGATTTATCATCTGGAATGGCCATCAGAAGTCTCTGAAAATGGGATCTGAGCTGTTAGCCTACACCAGTGTTCTTTGAAAATGATTCTGCTACCTGGAGTTTGTGGCTCTTTCATTCATTTCCTTCACTGTAGAGGAATTTCACTTCAGAAAACTGGGGAAATCAGTTTTATCTCTTCGATCTTATTGTTTTCACATTCATACCTACTTAATCTCAACTTTCTCCAGCTGGCATTTTTTTGAATTTTCATTGATGTATTCTATTCTCCAGCCCCTTTCCATTTTATTCCATATGTTTATTATCTTTTCCATCATCAAGCCGTGAATATTTTTCTGTGAAATCGTGCAGCTGCATGGAAATCAGCTGTTTGGCACAAACACTGGACTGTCTTGTTATTGGAGCCCCTGGGTTAACAAATAATCACTGCTCAAGTAGTTTGGAGAGCACAGAAAACCATCTTTTGCCAGTGGTGCCAATCTCAAGCTGCAATAATTGTTATAATTGGCTTGAGTGGAAAAAACAGTGAGTTTAAGTAAAAAAGAAAAAAAAGAGCCAATTGCATTGCATTCCATTGCGTTGCACTGCATTCCATTGCATTCTATTGTATTCCATTGTATTGCACTTTGATTTGTATTAAGGCTGCAGTTCATTTCATTGCATTCTATTGCATTGTATTGCATTTGGGTTAGGGTTAGAGCTGTGTTATGTTGCATTGCTTTTAGTTCAGGGCGAAGGTTAGAGTTGTTTGCTTTCTGTTTTTTTTAGGACTGCAAAGGACTGTTTCTAACTATGGGGTGAGCTAAATATTACATGTTTAAGTTTTAACGAGTTTAATGAAACTCTGGATTCTTTCTTAGTGAAAATCTTAATTTGAAGAGTACAGTCTCTTCACTCTTAATAGACGTTCAGTGAGCACATCAGATTTATTTACTTGAATGTGCCTTAGGACTAAGGAAGCTGAGCTAGAAACTGATTGAAGTAAGGAATCAAAGTCCTCTCCATGTTCATATTCATGTTTATAATAACGATCTCTTTATCATTACCTGGATAATGATAGGTCTGGTTCCTCTGGTTCTGATGCTGTGTCTGATCAGCCACATACAACAAAGCACGTATAGCACCTATAGCTCATAGATAAGCATTATATATATATAATATAGCAGAGCACCTGTAGTAAATGTAGAGAGCACAAAGAGCTTATATAGCAGAGTACATATAGCAGAGCACGTAGAGCATCAATGGTACATGAAGTACATGTAGCAGAGCTTATATAACTCACATACGCAGAGCACATGTAGCACCTATAGTACATATAGCAGAGCCCAGGTCTGCTCTGCCAGCTCTTAATTCCTATTGAAAGTTGACTTTTTCCTGTTGGCCTGGGGTTAATTAGTAGTATGCCACCAATGCACACACGTTTTGTTGCATAGATGATCCATAGAGGCAGTCTTTGAAATGAAGGTTTCTGGCATTTATCCTGAAGGAGCTGAGAGAGGTAATTGTTTGGTAGAGTGAAGTAAAGCATAAATTCTGTGTGGTGTGTTTCTTAGTTTTTCAAAGGTGTCAGATGTAGGGAGCTGCAAAGGCAGTGAAATAATTGTTTTTTGATTTTTGCCTGCTCACCCAATGGTTCAAATAGGCAGCAATCAAAGCAAGGCACTTTTTGTCTGTAAATAAGACTTTAAAGATTCTGATGCAAGAAGAACACGAAGGGTTATCATTAGCTGGCTTTAATATCTGCAAGATCAGTGAATTATAAGGATTATATGTGAATAATCTAAAGAAAAGTAAAGAAGCTTTCATGTTTGTTATTGCTGCATCAGAGGCAGTGGATTTCTGGAGGCTATTGAGATGTTCCCTGTGTATATTGACAGCTTCTCTTTTTTCCAGAGGCACTCACAGTTTGCAGGCAGCCATTGTTTGGAATCCTGTTACTTTTTCTAGTTTGGTACCATGTGAACTTGTTTATGTTGCTGTAGGATACGGTATTTTTCAGGCATTTTTTCATGGCAACAATAGGATTTGGCAGGGTGGAAGAACTTAAAGTCACAGAATCGAAGAAAAACGTCTTTAGGAAGCAACCTCTGCAGATAATCATTTAGTCTCTCCTCCCTGCACAGCAGGGCTGACTTCAAAGCTACATCAGGTTGCACAAGACCTTGGCCGCTCTGAAAATGTGCAAGGATGAAGACTCAGCAGCCTTTCTGCACTGTGTTGCAGTCTTCACCAATTCTCTTGGTCAATGATTTTTTCATTTTGTTTTGCTACATCCCGTCAGAATTTCCCTCCCTGTGAACTCTACTGCCTCTCTGTATTCTAATTGAACATCCCTATGTGTATCTGCCTCCATTGTCTGTAGATGGTGGATGGGCTGCACCCCTCATCCCTATTGGCAGACACTGAGGCCCTCGAGATTGTCCAGAAAATAGCAATGGAGTTGTGAGGGGTCTGGAGCACAAATGTTAGGGAGGGAACTGGGATGGTTCAATGTGGAGAAGAGGAGGCTCAGGGGAGACCTTATCACTCATTCTCTAAAACTGCCTGAAAGTTTGTGGCGAGGGGGGTTGGCTTCTGCTCCCAGATAGTAATGACAGGACAAGAGAGGATGACCTTAACTTGAGACAAGAGAGGTTCTGGTTGGATATTAGGAACAATTTGTCCTCTAAACAAGTGGAAATGCGTCGGCACAGACTGCCCATGGAGGTGGTAGAGTCACCATCCCTTGAGATGGTCAGGAACCAAGGAGATGTGGCATTGAGGGATGTGGTCAGTGGGAATGGTGAGATGGGTTGGGGTTGGAACTTGTGGTCTTTCTCAACCTTAATGATTCTATGATCCTATGATTCTATTGCTCTTCTTGCAGCAAAATCAAGCTCTTGCCTTCTCCTTTTCCACCTTTTCCCCTGTCCTGTGCCCATTGTGAAGCATGCCAAGTTCTCCCAGTGCTTTGGACAAGCTGCCCAGGCTAGAGCTGGCAGTTTTTGATAGGTATTTTTTTGTCTCCCCCCAGGAACCAATTAGCAGTTAGCAAAAAAAAGTCTGCTTTTTAATAGAGTTGCTCCATGTACAGATCAGGAAGTTTTCTCAGTGTATTCAATCCTGTTCCCAGTGTATTTAAGCATTCTTACAGCTCTAGCAGAAAAGCTCTTGCTGTGCATACAATCCAGTGGTGCACCTCTACGTCAGCAAAGGTTCTTCAGCTGAGAGAGTAGATGAAGCCATTGCTTGGTTCCTCATAAGCCATCTGCAGCATTCCTGTCTCCCTCACTCCTTGGTATTGCAGCAGCATTGGAAAGAGTTTTACATCAGGGCTATGAAGTGCTTTTCCTCTGCTTGTTGTTTCTGTATCTAATAGTCCCCTCTATTAATCTCCACTGGAGAGAAAATGCACTTGTTATAATGATCTTTAAGAGAACACAATCTCCTTTTCTCCCTTTTTTTTTTTTCCCACTTATATTCCCTCAGTTCAGAGCAGGTCCACATTACTTCAGGTCACAACAGATTTGAATGATAAAGTGATTCGGATGGACCTATTAAGACAGAAGCAGCTGAAAACTGTGTTATTTGCTGGAGGATTGCAATTTGTACAAGAAGCTCATGATAACCTATTCACCTTCCCCCCACAGAGCTGTAATCCATGGGTTTGGCCATATGGAAGCTGGTATTCACACAGAGTGAGTGTAAATAAAGCTTTTCAATGCCTTTGATATCAAAGCTATTTATGCCTCTCTCTCAGCAAGTAGTTCCATTCTCTCCCAGACATAGTTAGCATAAAAGAGCAACCCACTGTTTAGAATGCATTTGGACTGGAAAATAAAAACCCAACTTGTTTCCTGACTTTCAGAAGATTGTCATGAAATCTTATCCTACAGTTATTATTTGCTGGGGTTGATGGGGGCGGAATTTAGCCAACAGGAGAAAAAAATAGGCAACCCATAGGAGCCCATGGCCCATCACTGAAGACCCAACAGCCCTTGTTGGGTCTTCCAAAATCATATTAGAGAGTATTTGCAAAGCCTGATTGCTGACACCTACATATGTGCATATAGATAGATAGATAGATAGATAGATAGATAGATAGATAGATAATAAACTAAGTGAACCCTGCCCTTTAAAATAATCTGAGTTTTTCACACAGTCTTTCTTAGCATACTCTTCTGTAAAAATATTTTGTTTGGGCTAATTTGCCTTATTTTTTAATGGCAGAATTCTCTACCACCCCGTTGCATGGAGTGAGCTGCTCAGCTGCATTACTGTAATGTTTTAAAACCTCAAGTAGTTCCTATAGGCCATTGAGAACCCTGCACAATTTCATCCACGTTATGAAGTTTCCACGTGTATTAACTAGTACTGCATATAGATACATTCATTAAAGGTTTTTTTTGCTGGGGAAAAAAAAATCATCAATCCATGTTCTGTCAAAGCATATGAACATTTACATAAAAATACAACAAGGAAAAGGAAAATACCCGAGTGTAGCAGTGCAAAGCACTGATGCACTATAAAAAGAAGCAATTTGGAAATACTGTTCCCTCCCTGAGCCTGCACAAGAACAATTTCTCCAATCCGACCACTCTACGAATTTGCTTGGGTACTTAAATTTGTAGTGATTGTACATTAAAAGTGTTATAGGCAAATGGGAAAAATAAAGAAGCCAGGCATTTCCTAAACAAGTGCAATTTAGCACAGCTATAGAGAGGAATGCTGAGATTACCAGCAAGCCAGGACCCAGCACTTTGCTTCATAGCCTTAAAAGAAGAAGTACAAGTTGGCAGTGAGAAACAATGTCACATTTCATTGTGCTGAAGGTAGTAAATACTTAAAAATAAATGAGCTTGGATTCACATGGCATATCTGTGAGCAACTTTAAAATCCAATAACTGCTTGTGATTTTATTGGCCTTGTACCTCTGGCATTTTGGAGTTTCTGGAGAGTCATCGAAGATAAACACAGAGACCTAAAGCTTGATTAAGCTTGTGAAAAATGGCTGCTAAACGAGGTCTCTGGCTTTCCTTGTGATGATTCCTTTTTTTGATTTGGTTTGGTTTTTCCCTTGCCTATTCCTTCATTTCTTTTTCTTCTTTCACCTCAACGGGAAGCACTTCTGCCTAAGGGTGATCATTAGAAATGCAGTGAGCTAGTTCATCTCTCCCTACAAGTGAATTATTGGGGATGAATATCAACCTATGTGATCTTTGACAAGGAAAACTGATTAAGATCCTTAAGCCAGGATCATCAGAGAAGTTTAATGGGTCTCAGAGAGTTGGATCCTTCACATACGGGACCATTTAGACCTTTCTAATAGATATATTTGCTCTGCAAGCATTAAAAAAAAAACATAATAAAGGGTTTTCTGTGGATCCATCTAAGGTGTATAGATGGAGTTGTGCTATTTTGCTCCTGTTAGCCCTGGAATATAACTCTGAAACAAGAGTTGTGAACAACTCTTGGTGTTCAGAATGGGAAAGCATCCTACAGTGCTTCAAAGGTAGTCTGTGTGCAAAGGATTCAGTTCACTTCTTTGGGGAAAGCTCTTGGAGCAGCAGATTCTCTGCTAGGGTTATGTAACGTGTTTATCTAATCTTTTCACCCTATCAGCATATATAATTAAGCATATTATTGTTTATATTAGAGGGATGCTCGAGTGCCCTGGGATAGGGGCCCTGTTGTGCTCAGTGATGTGCAGTGCTTCAGGGGAGCACAGTCCCTGCACAGAACGGTGAGGAAACCTGCAAGGACTACAGAGCCAGGTTGAGCATTTTAATTATATTAATTAATTAATTACAGTAATGCCCTATCCTCTGCCTACATTGCTTCAGCAAGCTTATCTCTCTTCCTATGTTTTGCAGTGTGGCCAAAAGGGAACAAAGCTGAGCTTGCTTATCACAAAGAGGAGACACGAGCGGGTACCACAGGGCACCCATCAATCTGTCCCCATGCTTTCCAGCTCTCCTGCACGCATCTGATTTCCATCTGCAGGCAGCTCACCGTGGTGGCAGGGGATTTAGCTGCTTTTTAGGCAATCCCTGTGCACAGCAAAGCCATTTCAGCCTCTCCTTCCAGCAGTCAGAGACTGCAGTGCACACAAAAAGAAGAAAGACTCTTCCTGCGTCTCATCATTAGCGCTTGGCCATTGCACAAGCTGTGACTGTGGGCAGGATTTTTTTTTATTTTTTTATTTTTTGGTGTTCAAAAGCCTTCAATGCCAAACATCTAGCCCCAAAGGACTGTGTGGGAACCGTGGAGTTCAGAGCATTTTGCAGTGCTGCCTACCCTGTCAGTGCCTAAAGGAGAAGCTGCTTGGGCATTTGAGCTTTTCTCAAATCTGGCTTGTAATGAGCATGATTCACTTGCACCATTGGCATCCAAAGCAGCTGGTTCCTTCCTTTCTGCTAACAGGAAAGGAAGAGATTCCTCCTGCTGGACCCTTCCATAGCAGCGTGTGTTGGTATTATCTCTGGAGCCGCCTGAGTGGGAGGCTTTAGGAGAGCAAAGAGGGAGGGCAGTGCTACAAGCAATAGCTTTTATCTTTGCTAATAGTAATCTAATGGACAGAAGAGAGGGCCTGTAATTGGATTTTGCTTCAGATCATGATTAGGAGGATTGCTTTGTGAAGTGTATAGAAACTGCCTGCGAGAGTTACACACATCTTTCTGCGGCACTGAGCGAGGGTGATAGCATGAAACGAAGCTATGACTGTTGCATGGCTTTATGTTTAGGTAGAGAAGGGTAAAGGCAAAGCAGAGGCTTCAGCTCGGGTATCCAGGGCTGTGTTTGGCTTTGAGTACCTGTGGGGATGGAGGCTCTGAAGGCCCTCTGGGCAGCCTGCCATGATACTTGACCACCTTCACCGTAACAGTGCAGAACCACAGAATGACTTAGGTTGGAAGAGACCTCAAAGACCCAATTCCAACCCCTGTCATGGGCTGGTTGCCCCCCACCTGATCAGGCTGTCTAGGGCTCCATCCAACTTGGCCTTGGTCACTTCCAGGATGTGTCATCCACAACTTCTGTGGGCAAATGAAATGTTCTCTAGTTCAGTTTAAATACCAAAGAGTCTGGCTCCAGATTTCTCTGCCTCTTCCTTCCCTATGCCCTCATGGATGGGACCTCCTCCAGGCTGAGCAGTCCCAGCTCTAACTACCTTCAGAGCTCAGATCCTCCAGTCTCAATCATATTCTGACCACGCACTACTCCAAGATGCCCATGCCTACTCCTAGAGAGCCCCAAACTGGACCCAGGGCATCCATGAGGTCCTACCAGCACTGAGCAGAGGTAAATTATCCCAACCTCAGCTTGCTGGCTGGGCTCTGCCCCATGCAGCCCCAATCCTGTAGGCTTTCTTTGCTGTGGGGGCATTTTGGTGGTTCAGATACAGCTGAGCTCCCTTCTGTTGAGGCATGCTGGGATGGAGGCAGCTGTCAGACACAACCATGAGCTGCACATCAGATTCCTCCATCTTTGGGTCTGTTATCCCTTCCCTGTAAAACAGCACAGTCTTGGAAGGTCACCTGAGATAAGTGGGTCGTGATTCACAGCAGATCTGATTAATTATCACCCAAGGTCACGCAGATAAATTCCAATCTGCGTCTGATTGTTTTTCCAGATAACATGCAGGTGTTTAAAAAGCAGCCGTGGGTGTAAAGTGCTTTTTGTTTGTTTGTGCATGTTGCATAATTAATAAATCACAATAGGAAGGCTGGGAATACTTAACCAGGAACTCTACCAGAGCTGTAGGAGGATTTTTTTTTCGAAAGTGGTGAAAGGTGAGCTAATTTCTTATATAGCAGAGATGAAGTAAGTTTGTCTTTTGCACCTTTCAGGTATGGGTTTAATTTCCCCATTAGTCCAAAGTAGTCCTGGTTTTAAGCAGGACTCTGTTGGGAGACGAGATCAACAGAATTAAACCTTTAGTAATGTTGTATAAAGTACTGCTTCACTGAGCTAATGGCAAAATATTGCTGTGAAATTGTTGCTGATTTAGTTTTAATTTAAGATAAATTAGTAATTTAACTAGACCGGTATACAAAGACGTGTATGTTGTACTGAGTTGCCAATTTTAAGACAAATCCTTGTATTAATCAGTTCATGATCTACAGGGCAGGGTTGGGCATCTGGATGAGGAAGTGTTTTTATCTGTGAGTTATCTCTAGGCCAGCCTTCTTATTTCAGCCCTTCTACGAGTATATCCCAAGATTCCCCCATGTCTAATGCTTTTACTGTGCAGCAGAAACTAAAAAATAAGTTCATACAGTTGTTCTTATGTTTTAGAACAGCATACCTAGAACAGGCAAGTTAATAAACATGAGAGAAGGCTTTTGAATAGTCAAGGCAGATGTGCAGCCCCTATTGCCTTCAGGCTCCTTGAGCAACAGTATTGCACATGGAGTCACTGTGCCAGGTGAATAAGCAGAAGGAACAGAAATGCATCTCAGGCACTATTCTCATGTTCCAGCAGCTTAATGGAAGGCTGTGCTGGTATCACTCCAGCCAACTCACTGTCACCATGAATTCAATTAACCTAAAAAAGAGAAATATATGGATAGCTGCAAAGTGATAGCTCCAATGTCACCTTCAGTTGGAGAAGTCTTGACTTATTTCTAACTTCAGTAAACTGAAGAGAAGGTAAAAACTGATGCCAAAGTTTTCTAGTGATGTTGGATATTCAAATCACCACCCCCCTCAGAGAACTGAATTCTACCTTCTCCTTTCCTTCCTTTTCCCTCCTTCCCTTCCTTTTCCCTCCTTCCCTTCCTTTTCCCTCCTTCCCTTCCTTTTCCCTCCTTCCCTTCCTTTTCCCTCCTTCCCTTCCTTTTCCCTCCTTCCCTTCCTTTTCCCTCCTTCCCTTCCTTTTCCCTCCTTCCCTTCCTTTTCCCTCCTTCCCTTCCTTTTCCCTCCCTCCCTTCCTTTTCCCTCCCTCCCTTCCTTTTCCCTCCCTCCCTTCCTTTTCCCTCCCTCCCTTCCTTTTCCCTCCCTCCCTTCCTTTTCCCTCCCTCCCTTCCTTTTCCCTCCCTCCCTTCCTTTTCCCTCCCTCCCTTCCTTTTCCCTCCCTCCCTTCCTTTTCCCTCCCTCCCTTCCTTTTCCCTCCCTCCCTTCCTTTTCCCTCCCTCCCTTCCTTTTCCCTCCCTCCCTTCCTTTTCCCTCCTTCCCTTCCTTTTCCCTCCTTCCCTTCCTTCTCCTTCCCTCCTTGGTTTCTGTGAAAGTGGGTGATTTTGCTTGACTCTTAATCCCTAAGGAGCCAGCAGCCCTGCAGCATCACTAGCTGTAGTTACTCATCATAACACAAAATCACTTTTACACGTGCTGACTCTTGAAAGGCATATACCCATATTGCTAACATCTGTCAGGAAAAAGATGTCAGTTTGAGTCTCCTCTAATGCCCAATTCTGCAGATATTAATGGATTAGATTATTTTTTCACCAGAGTATTCTGCATTGCGTTAAGTTTAAGGTATTTTATCTACTTTGAAGCAAACACTATCAGGCAGTAGAGAAAGTCACTGGGAGTTTTAGAGAATGGATCTTAAATGATGCAACTCAAATCTGATTGTGAACAATCCTAACATCTGGACTTGCTTGCATTGAAATCTTACTTCTGCTTTCTGTTTTGATGGGAAGATTACTTTGGGGGAAAGAAAAATATAAGGTATTTGAACAAAATCTAAAGCCTGTGAACCATTTACTCCTGGAGTGCAACTTCAGCCTGCTGAACAAGGGGTTTCAAATGATGTTAACCCAAGATTGATTTCTATCTTGTACCTTCAATAATTGGAAGTGGTAATAAATTGCATGAAATCGTAAGGAAAGGAAATCAGGGCTTTACCTTTTTGCTTTAAGAATAAGTAAAACTGAGGAAATTGGTACCATACATTGCCCAAATGGGAAATGTTGAGTTTGACAAAATGTGTTCATTTGGAGGTATAATTATTTGAATCTAAGTAAAGGCAGGCATCAGGGTTTGTGCCTCGTATGGAAAACCATGCTTTGATCCCTTTGAAATAAGGAATCAGAAGGAAAGGTTTTCTATCTGTTCAAGGAACTGGCTGGAGGGCCAGACCCAGAGAGTGGTAATGAATGGAGCTAAATCCAGCTGGCAACCAGTCATGAGTGGTGTTCCCAAGGGATCAGTGCTGGGGTCTGTCCTCTTCAATATTTTTATTGATGCCCTGGATGAGGGCATTGAGTGCACCCTCAGTAAGTTTGCAGATGACACCAAGTTGGCTGGAAGTGTCGATCTGCCTGGGGATAGGGAAGCCCTACAGAGCGATCTGAACAGGCTAGAGAGCTGGGCTGAAGCCAATGGGATGAGGTTCAACAAGGCCAGATGCCGGGTCCTGCACTTTGGCTGCAACAACCCCAGGCAACGCTACAGGCTTGGGGCGGAGTGGCTGGAAGGCTGCACAGAGGAAATGGACCTGGGGGTGTTGACTGATGCTGGGCTGAACGTGAGCCAGCAGTGTGCCCGGGTGGCCAAGGCCAATAGCATCTTGACTCGCATCAGAAACGGTGTTGCCAGCAGGAACAGGGAAGTGATTGTCCCCCTGTGCTCTGCTCTGGTGAGGCCGCACCTCGAGTGCTGTGTCCGGTTTTGGGCCCCTCACTGCAAGAAAGACATTGAGGCCCTGGAGCGGGTTCCAAGAAGGGCAACAAAGCTGGTGAGGGGTCTGGAGCCCAGGCTTTATGAGGAGTGGCTGGAAGAGCTGGGATTGTTCAGTCTGGAGAAGAGGAGGCTCAGGGGAGACATTATTGCTCTCTATAACTACCTGAAGTGAGCTGGGGGTCAGCCTCTTCTCTCGTGTAAGTGTTAGGACTAGGGGGAGTTGCTTTAAGCTGTGCCAGAGGAGATTTAGGCTGGCCATTAAGAAATACTACTTCTCTGAAAGAGTGGTCAGGCACTGGAATGGGCTGCCCAGGGAGGTGGTGGAGTCAGTGACCGTGGAGGTGTTCAAGGAACGTTTGGACGTTGTGTTGAGGGATATGGTTTAGTGAGAACTATCATCTGTTAGTGACAACATCCACTGATAGGTGGATGGTTGGACTGGATGATCTTGTAGGTCTTTTCCAACCTTGGTGATTCTGTGAAGAGGAAAGTCTTGGCACTGTCTGAATGGCAAATAAGCAATACTTGAGGGAGTAGTCCAGTCCATTTAACAAAACCCTGCAATGAGACTGATGCTGAAGTGAACCAGAAGAGTGAATTCCTGTCCCGGTGTGATGGGTTCCCATTTCAGCTGAGCTATTTGGAACTGAATTAAAGAGAGAAGTGAGAATCCATGAAATGCATAAATTAAGGATTTACAAGTTGCTACTAATTTTGAATAAAAGGCATTTGAATCCTGTTCATGTTAATGGCAGTGACACTATGTTGAATTATAGAAAGTTAAGCCTTTGTTTATCATGCTCCAGTTCCTTGGCACCCAGAATTGATAATAATGCAGACTTTATTTTTAAACCTGTGATTTTCAAAGGGGCCTGACAGTTGTCAGTCTCAGGCAGGCTAAATTTAGCCTGACACCTCATGATTTCAAGCTTCGTTACCTTCATGAATCTGGGACTCACTGATGCGAGTTTAAAGATGGTAAAAGTAAGGTAGAGAGGAAGAGAAAGTTTTGGGCTCAGATGTTTGATGGGTGATGGTTATATAAGTGCTGATACTTTTAGGAGTAACACAGAAATCCATGTGAGCCTATAGCCCAACATGAGCCATTAAATCAGTTTTGGACATGTTCTGAAATCAGGGCTGTTGTTGGGTGGGTGAAGGGATGGTTGAGCTATTTGGTTCATTGGAATGCCAATTTCAACACCGTTCAAATGCATTTGAAATTGCCAGCTTAAATGTTCCTTCAAAACCACGAAGAACAGAAGGGTGTGTGTGTGTACACGTAAGTGAACTGATGTTAACATTAGAAGCTGGGAAAGCTATTAATGAGGTACTTGGTGGTGCCAAACACGTTGATAAATGTGTCTTGAATTCAAGCTAGTGCTTTTGTGTGGAAAAAGTGAGTATGGAAAATAAATCCTGGATTTCCACTGGGGCACTGTTTAGATTAGCCTTAATCTCTCTAAAGAAGAAGTAGGTGGAGGAAGGAAATCATTTTGTGTAGGTTAAGATGAATGCAGCAGAGAAAGTCTGTTCTCTCAGTTGCTCCCTACACATAGCTGCCGTCTGTCCCAGCCATGGGTGGGGTTGCGAAGGGAAGAACCCCCCCTTGGGGTGCAAGTTTGAAATGCTCCCAAGGAGGTCTCAGAATGCACGGGGCACTTTCCCTTTTCAGCATTGCATTGCTCTGCAAAAGGACTCTTCCACATTGCATGCATGTTGATAAACTGCGTTGCATAATTTATGCTCCGACTTATTTAATCACTCTGGAGTTTTGGTATTCATTGGCAGTTGCTAGATTGCTTTTTTAAATTTAGGCTGTGTTGAAGGAAATTTATTTTTGTGTATTCCTCCTTCATAATTTTTTTTCTTAAATACTGTCCCATAAATTACTGTGTTATCGATGAATCTGCATACAGAGCCTTACTATTTAGCTCTTAGGCCAGACTCCTCTAAATCATGTGTGACATATGTATTATATCTCACTTCATGCCATCCTTCTCAGTGATGGATTTACCTTCATTGCTTTCTTCTCTTTTAAATCAGACAAAGACTTTCAAACTTAAAGCATTGGGGGAATTGTGTCTAATTTTATATTATTATTTAACACACCTTTCTCAGTTAAGGCTTACGCTCCTGTGAGTAAGCCTTGACTGAGAAAGGTGTGTTAAATAATATAACAACATAAAATAGGAATATTTCTTTTTTTCCCTTCCACAAAAACAATGTAGTGTCAGGGGAGAGGGGAGGAAATCCAAGAGGAGTTCCAGCAGCTCCTGCTTCTCCTCTGCCTTTGTCTTCCTTATTCTCAATGCATTTAGCGGTGAGTTAGGATGGATGTAAAAGTATTGCTGTGTGATAATTGCCCACAGTAATTGCTCAATGTGTAACCCACTCTGTAGGTGTGTTGAGTTTGATTTTGGGAGGTCCCTGCTGATGCCATTATTTGTTACATGCATGGTGTTTCAGTTAGTTAAAGCAGTAAGGTGTTGGCAGACCTGCACTGTGCAATTCAAATGTGATTAAACACCCCAACAGCAACGGTGTGCAAGCATATTGGAGCCAGTGAGAAGTTACCTACCTCTGGTTTCCGTGGACAAATAGCTCTTAACAAAATGAAGCCTTTGTTGAAAAAGAACTTTTTTCTTTGTATATTTCAAGGCAAACAGGGAAAATATTTTCATCAAAAGTTGCTACAGGAAGCAAAATGTTTACTGAGCTGGTGTATATTTATCAATGTATGCTGAGGAGTATGTAATATGTGTTTAGATTTAATTTCCTACTTGTTATTTGTCTGAATGTGGTTGATTTATGAATGTACGTGTGCACTCAGCTATCTTTCAGTTGGTTGAAAACTATCCTACAAAACTGTTTTTAATGGAAAATCATTTTTTTTTCATTTACTAACCTCATTGCTGGTATCTGCTTGCAGTGGTAAATGTTAAGTTTCCATCAGCGTTTTCCCAGACAGCTGCCAGCATCATCTTGGTTTTGCATTTCTGTGCCAAATTTACATAAAAATAGCTTTCCCATGAGAACTCAATGTGTGTGTGTATATATATATATATATATATATATATATATATATATATATAAAATCTCTAAGCTCATACATTGCCATACATGCATATATACATAGCTGTATGACTGAAAATCCTACCAAAGGAATTTTTTCATCTTAAAGCTTTTTAATGAGAAAATTGACTTCATGGTGGTTGCTCTGAATTGCGAAGGGTTCTTAACCACAAAGATTGCATTGAAGCTTTTGTTCATTTGTTTTATTGAACATATGAATTGGAAGAACTTTAGTCTTTCTAGATTAAATTTCAGGGCCATCATGCATACAAGTATTCCTTTGTAGTCTTTCCTGAAATACTCTCATTGTCATATGAAGTGGACATTGCACTTTAAATGCAGAAGGAAATGGACTGTATATGTTCTCTAGCTTTCTGAGTTGTTTGTCAACTTCCTGTGGGCTTATGAAAATAGCTCAAGTCTTAACTTTGTGATTCAGATTATAGACTGATATTCATCAGTCGTTGAGATTGTCCCGTAGCTTTTTCTCAAGGCAATTAGTGCTTTCTGTGTAGAATATGATGTCAAGGGGAGCTTTGCCCAGGTAAAGTTTGCTGGGTGAGCAAGCAGGGTGATGTGGGTCCAAGAAGGGGCACTGAAGGTCCCATGCAAGGGTGTGCAGGAGAGAAGTACGGTGGGATATAACATGATGGGATGCAGTCTCTGGGGCATGGATTCCTTATTGATATTTTTTCATTCCTCCAAAAAAAAAAAAAGGGATTCACAAAGTCAACTCCTCTTCACACACTGTTTTTGGGAGAAGCAATGGGAGCACGAGGTGTATTCCTCTGGAATCACAGCAGAGCTTCTGCCAAGACAGGACTGAGCAGGCAATAGGATTAGGGTGGCAAGATTAGGGTTTCCATAGAGCATCCTGAAAATGGTGGGAAAGCTGAAACTTCGCTGTTGATTAGCAGATAGGAAAGCAAATGGGGCTGTCAGGCTGCATCTTTTTGTGCTGGAGCTGCTAACTTTGTGTGTGTTGTTGACATGCACCACATCCAAATCCTTCTCTCCATACTGATTCCTACTGAAACTCACCGTTCTGCGTTCATGTGACAAAATTGTCTTCCAAATTACAGCACTGGTGTCAGGGAAAATTTCATTTCTGAATTGCACTAATTTGGAGAGGAACAAGAAGTGTCAGATCTCATTACTTTTCCTCACCACACCTTCCTGTTGTCTGCAGTTTAGCTCACAAAGTGCTGAGGGTGACAGTCACACAGCAACTCTTTGGTTCTGCATTATGAATCACTGTCACCCAGTCCAATGTGACATATCTGGTTTGTCCCATTCTGTCCTCTTTTCTCTGTTCTGTCTTTTCTCATACAGGTCTGTAGCCACTCAGCTGAAACTAAGCATCATTTCCCCAGTGGATGTTTGCTGTGCAGGCGTCTAGTGCTAATAAATAGATGTTAGACTGGATTTGTATATCTAACAAAGAGACAATGGTAATTTGGGAAATGTCTTTTACTGTCCCTATAATGGGGAGCTCTGCATTTCAGGCAGGATCTTGCAGGGCACATGAACCTGCTCTGCAGCAAAATATCTTTGTCAGGGGGCTGTGGCAGTCCGAATTCTTCTGCAGCAAAGGAAGGTGATGTCTGCAAAGCGCTCTACAGGGTGCTTTGTGTTCTGCTTGGCTGCTCGCACTGGCATGTGGCATCCTTAGGGGCTGAGCTCAAAGCTCAACATCATTCAGTACTGAGAGGGGTGCTGTGGCATATGGGGCTGTTGGAATGCACTGTCATCCTTATGATCAGGTTGATAACTCACTAATAGGGATCCACAGCAGGACAGAGCCAGTAAGCAGATTGTAAGGTCTGGTGGGAAGATCATAGAATGGCTTGGGTTGGAAGGGACCCATCGAGTTCCAACCCCTCTGCCATGGGAAGGGTTGACAGCCACTCAACAGTCAGGCACCAGATCACTGGACTTGCATTTTTGTGTGGATCACTTCCCTTGACAACACCTCTGTTGTCCATGGGGAAGAACAAAGACGTCATGCCATTTTCAAGACCTCCCAAGTTTTGGATGATTGTAGCATCTCTTCTGTTCAGATTGTCTCAAGGTGCTTTCTGAACAGTAACTGAAAAGAAAAAAGAAAAAAAAGAGTAGAAGAACAAACATTGCTTTTTTTCTAACAGACCCCAGCTGGGAAGATGAAGGTCTTTCTTGCGTAGGAGCTGTGCAAACTGAGAATGGAAATCAGATCTCTGGAATTAATTAATATTAATTCATTATGTATTTAATATAAATCATGGAATAACCACGTGCAATTTCCGTTATAAACTTGGTTCATTTGTCATTTTATGTCCTTGTAAACCTTAGTGGAATACAGCATCTCAGTTTGATTTTAAATTGGCTTTTGTTAATGAATTTTTCTTTTAAATAACTTTGGGCTTGTTTTATGTATAGACATTGCTTGAGATGTAGGCGGTTGTACCAAAACATAACATAAGGGATTCTTAATCCATGGATTACTGCTGACTCCATGGCTTCTCCAAAGGCTCTGTGAGCATCCATTTAGTCAATGCAGGTTTTGGTAGCTTTGATCCATGCATTAAGGACTAACACCATGAATTTGCATGATGCAGATACAGGAAAAATCAGCTACTTTAAGAGAAAAACAACAAACTCATTCTTGTGGCTACTTTTTTATAATGCAGAATAGCAAATCCTGGCTAGAGGGAGAAAGTTTCCCCCATCTGAGAGCTGCTGGTGAGACTTTCCCAACACAATTAATCAGAGCCTCTTCTCATCTTCATTGTCATTGGCATCACTGCATCCCTCGCTGCAGACTCATGATATCCCTGGGCTGCACATGCACCCATCTACATTTCTTAATTTGCTGGTAGCTTAGTTCACCAAAACCTCAAAAAATGCAATATGGCACAGTGTAAATTTTGGGTCACTTTTCCATGCTTACTCATCCTTCAAAGAACCAAGTCGAAGCCCAGTAACTTGACAGTTCCCTGCACCTTGCTGGCAGCCCTGGAATATCCTCTTTCAAAATGTAATTCAGTGTGGTGGTGACATAGTTGCTGAGGGGTTTCCTGAGCACCCAATGGTCTTCTCAGCTTCTTCCTTGCCTTTCATTTTGCAACGAGGAACCGTCTCCAGAAATTAAGGTGCTCCAGGTGTGTGATACTCATCACTTTGGGTTTGATTTCCATGAAGATGCAGAACAATGATAATTTATTTCATTCTCAGCTCACGTTCTCAATTAACTGTCTGCTAAGAGCAGTATATTGTTATACCGTAATAGACAGTCAGAGCTATATTTTTAGTTCCTGTACTCCAGTTTTCCCCCTAGATGCTCAGTATTCTTTCTTCCTAATATAAGAAAAAATGTTAATTAATGAGAGTCTGTCTTTCACACAGTGACACTGGCTGACAGTAACTAACGAATGTGATTTTAAGAACTAAATAACACAACGGAGCCCATAGTGATGGCAGTATGATAAGGGAGATGAGAGAAGTTAATTGCTGGACTTTAAAATATCTGGGGAAGGGAGGTGCTGAAAGAAGTTTACAGGGAAAATTAATGGTGTATAACAAACTAATTAGAAAGGCTAAAACTAGGAATGAAATTGTAGTTATAAAAGCAGCAAAGACTCAGACTGGAGTCCAAGAGAAAATGACCATTGTATGTTGTCGTTAATGAAATGGGGGTCTGTTGGAGGATCTTGCTGAAGGTCATTTCATAGAATCATCATAGAATGTCTGGATTGAAGAGGACCACAATGATCATGTAGTTCCAACCCCCCTGCTCTGTGTAGGGTCGCTAACTACCAGACCAGGCTGCCCAGAGCCACATCCAGCCTGGCCTTTAATGCCTCATGGGATGGGGCTTGGGGTGAGGAGTCTTGGAAAGCTGCTCCTTAGCTCCTGCATCTACCTTAGGGTGAGGTAGCAGCAAGTGAACATGCCATACATTCATTGTCACAGGGTTATCTCTGTCCTTGGAAAGAGATCTGAGGGGCACAGTGTCCTTCTCTCTCTGAGCCACGATAATGGTCTCTATCAGTCTTCCCTTCAGCCCTCTTTGGACCAGTGAGAATAGAAAAACACCTCTTGGCATTTGTCAGTGAGGTCTGGATCAAGCACTTTCAGTCTTTACATTTTTTTCTTTTCCTTCAGTATTTTGGGTATGAGGAATGTAAAATGAGCTTGAGCAATAGGAACGACAGGCAGCTGAGGATCACTGTTGCATTGGAACCTTCAAGCTATTATTTTATGTTGGTTTTTGACTCATATTCTTTAAAGAGGTCATCTATTAGTAGGCTGTATAAGATTATTCAGTGGTCGTTCGATGTTTTCAGAAGATGACAAACCCATTGTTGAGGCAGATTTAGCATTCAACAGGTCAATAATCAAAGTGGTGCTCGAAAGCTGTATGTCCCTTAAAAATTTTAGCTCAGCTGATACTTAGATTTTCTTTTTTTTTAAGTTGCCCGCTGTTCTCACCATGATGTGCATTTTAATGTATTTTAGTAGTCTTTCAAGCAGACACTTTTAGCATCACTTGTACCTGATTCTCTATGCCATTACACATCAGCTCATCCTTCCTTGTTCTGCACCCCCTATGGAAAGACTTTTGGAAGCTTATTTTAAATCTGACATTCTGCGTTTTCTATCTTGCACTGCATGGTAGGCTGCCTGCCTGCCTCCATGCAGCCTCTTTAAAACCATTTCAGAACTGAGCCCACAATTCTTGGAATATCTGGGAATGTAGTTCCATATGAACACAGATCACAGAATTGTTTGAATGGGAAGGGATCCTAAAAGGTCATCTTGTCCAACTCCCCTGCAGTGAACAGGGACACCTACAGCTCTATCAGGTGCTCAGAGCTCCATCCAGCCTGACCTAGAATATCTTCAGGGATGGGGCATCCACCACCTCTCTGGGCAACCATTGCTAGTGCCTTACTGTAGAAAACTTCTTACATCCAATCTAAACCTCCCTTCTTTTAGTTTGAAGCCATTTTTTTGGTGCAGATTATTACAGTGTTCTCTCTTCAAAAAACGGATGGTAGGGGGCATCAATCATTCATTTTTAGCCTTCTTATTTCATCGCAGTGGAGGAAAGCTGGAAATCGCTTGTGCTGCAGTATAATAAGCAGCATGTGTACATGTGGATTCACTTTTCAATATCACTTTCCAAACCCCAAGCCATCTTAGAGTGCTTTACCAAGTCAAATTATGTATTTATGGACTTCTGCAAAATAAGTCTGATGTACAGTACTGCCTGCGTAGCTTTCATCACTGTAATTGTCGGAAGTGTGTCTGCTAAAGAGTTACAAATACGGTATCTCATTCGTTGCTTTCAGCCTGTGTGGCATTTCATAGCAGTGAGCATACAGGGATTTAATTTCCTGGAATTGCTGCCATAGGATCTTCCCCTCAGCAGTGCAGGCTCCAGCTCCAAGCTCATTGCCTTGCATACTTCCTTGATGGAAAGCATGGCACAGCTTCAGCACATGGCATTCCCACACCGTTAAGGGCAGAGCTTCAGCAGCCTTCCCTAGAAACCTTTTTCTTTCTTTTCCCCCTGTGATATTTTCTTGATTTGCGTTCCTACTTGTTCTCCATGGTTTAAAATACAGTCTGAGCACAGCTGTAGTCTTTGGGTGGCTGGGGAATGGCTGAGAACTTGTGTCATGTATCATTGTGGTGAAATCAGAACGTTATTTTGTCTTTCTGATCAAACGTTTTCCTTTTGTACACCGAGTAACTGATGTCATACATCACTGTTTCAGCTTAGGCCTTGCATTCTTAGTGCCTTGCATTGCCAGAAAGGCTCACTGAAAGGGGGCATCCAGCTCATACTAAGAAGTGAAGTTCTCTGTGTCTCTCTGGTCTGTTCCATGCAGAATTTCTCTCCCTGTTTCTGTAAGATTGTAGTTTACAGACCATGTTTCTGCACATAAATCTGAAAGATTTGTCTTCCCTCCTGGCTCCTGTATCTCACACCAACTGGTTGCATGGGTCGATGTAAGCCTGGAGCGCTAGCAAGGTGTTCTACAATGAATGGGCCCAGAGAACTGCCAGCTGTGCTGCAAATCACTGCTTCTCAGGAGCACATCTGGGGCCAGATGTTGTAAGCCAGCACAGCTGCTTGCTTTGCTTTCAGTGGACATTGTTCACATGTGTCAGCAAAGCAGCTGGCCTTGGGGCTTCATCTGGGAGCTGGCCCTCATTCAGGAGAACTGGAGCAAAATCCCAACGTGGACGAGGTCTAAAAGCAATTACTGTCTTGGCACATCACCAAAGTTGATCTTTGAAGGTGAAAATGTCAGCTTGGTCTGCCTTAAAGGAGCTGTTTTTCTCCTAAATGATGTTACAGATATTTTATTAAAACTCATAAAACGCATGCCCCAGTGTTCTTCATCTTCAGAGCTGGTGTTACTGCAGTTTCATTATTCAACTCATCAGGCAGCAATGGTTTCATAAATGAATATGGTTGCATGCCGGGGTGGTAGCATTACTGAATAAACTGGATTTTCATCCAGCCATGACCGCTTGGATTATAACGTTTAGAATGCATCGCTTCAGTAACTTCTCTTAAGCAAAGATCATAGCACAACTTGAGCTTTTAAAACCACAGGAGGGACAGAGGAAACATTTTAAAGGGTTTCAAGTTGCGTGTACAGATTAAGGGAAATCCAAGTGGGAGAGGTTAATAGAGTAATGCCTTTGTTAGCAATAAATGTGAGAGCAAGAAAACAATCCTTCATGTTTCTGAGATCTGGCGTTTATCCTCATGCAAGGTTTCTTTTCAGAGTGCTGTTAACAGCTGAACCAACAAGTCTCAGAATTCAGCGAAATGTCCAGATGCTTTGTGGTGTAACAAAACACTAAGGTCAGAACTTGGGCTGTTCAGAGGATTGAGGTCTTCGAGATAGACATTACAAACTCAAGTTCTGAATGCCTCCGAAGTCATAATCTGAATTGTGGTCTTGTACTTTCACGCTTTTAATTACTGCTGTGGAGACTCAGAGAATAGATGAAGGATTCTTGAAAAATTATCCATAAAAATATTATTTCCTCCCTCTTCCCTTTCCCCCTTCCCTTTCCCCCTTCCCCCTTCCCCCTTCCCCCTTCCCCCTTCCCCCTTCCCCCTTCCCCCTTCCCCCTTCCCACTTCCCTCTTCCCCTTCCCTCTTCCCCTTCCCTCTTCCCCTCCCCCCTCTTTTTTGGCTGGAGGCAGGAGGTGCCCTTGTCCAACTTAACGTAGCTGGAAGGAAAAACTCAATTTCTCTCTTATTTTCTCTTTTTTTTCATCTTGATTGTCTTTGGTTTCAGTTTGAAGGGAGAGTTTTTAGTTACAATACTCAGCTAGTTCTCTCTGGGTAATTTGGGGCAATTTATTGAAACGTTCTGTGCACGACTTACCTATTTTTAAGCAAAGATAATGAAAGCTCTGTTCTCCTCCACGTCTGTGATGTCTCTGAATACCTGTTGCTGACCTTGCAAGGGGCATCTCTAAATATATAACATTTATACTGCAATATGAACAGTCATGATTATGTTGTGTTTCTGTTTACCTATTGGAGCTATGGGGATTTTTTCAATCATAACCCCTTTTCCCTGTGTTTGTGCAGATGGAAATTATGTGTACCTCAGCAGATAGGTGAGGGGTTTGTTCTGCTGTTTTTCTGTATTGCACTGAAAGAAAAGGAGAGACAGACGGAAGTGCTAAAGCATCGCTACAGCTGCCTCTCACCTTGAAACCATAGGTGAAACCCATAAATTTTAAATATTGGTTTTAAGGTTTTGAAGATTCCTGATAGAAATACTACCAATGGAGAGGCACCATTGGGATTTACACCATACTTTGATTTAATTATTCTTAGAGAAGCATTATGACCTGTCAAGGCATTTGTCCTTTGCTGTCAAGGCTGCAAGCACCGCTTTCACTTTCCCAAAGAGGATGTATAATAGTCTGAAAATAAGCAAGTATGAAAAACTGTGGATGTAATTATTATAATTTTGGGTACAATGAAATGATAATCCTTTTAAGTATGCTCCGACCAATATATTCATCTATAATTGCACATAGCCAGACTTTCCTACACAGTACTTTATTTGCTTTGTGTCAGTATCTGAAGAGACATACACGATGGTCTTTTGTGAAAATGATACAGAATTGAGATGTATAAAGCTGGCAGTTGATTTCTTGCTGTCAGAAGAAACATTATTTGCTGTCTTGAAACACGCTGTGGTTTTGCATGTGCTTTTCAATTCTGACTGGTGGTCAGTGGGGACTGGGTAAATGTTTATTTATGGAGCTGCAGGTCCATCTCTCAGGTAGTGGGACATGAGATGGAGTAGAAAAGATCCTTCAGGTGCCCACTTCACCTACCCAGGTCTTCCTGAACTTTCCATTGACTGTGCTGCTCTAATTTCACAGCATCTGAGACCAGAAGGGCCCGTTAGATCATCTGCACTGAACTTCAGTCTATCACAGGCCATTAAGTTTCACCCAGTTACCCCTGGGTATTCTTTACTGCCAGTCTTTAAACTTTTATGTAGCATTCCTATGCCATGTTTCATCACAGAGGTAGCTACATTTCAGTGAAATGTGTTCTGTATAGAACCAGTAATGCTTGTAAAGTGCATTAGGAGCCTTCGAAATGAATAGAACTTGTTTATTTGAGATTTTCAAAGATGCTTAGGGAATTAGGAAGCGCGCTTCCCATTAATTTTTATGAGAATTTAACATCTAAATGTCCTGGGTAGCTTTGAAAAATCTTCTCTTTTAGTGTGAGGAATAAAAGCAACCATTTAGAATTAGTTAAATTGTGTATGTAGTTCACTAGTATAAGATAGTTTAAATTAAGAGGTTAAAAAATTCCTGTTATAGACAATTTTATAATGACCTGATCTGGAGGTGATGTCTTCTTCATTACTCTAAGCACTTCACTGTTGGCTGAAACTTGGGAGTTTATGTTCCTTTTTAACTCGTTAGCCCACTTAATATTAACACAGGAAGTTCTTAGGAACCATAAAAATGCCTAATTGTATTTTAGCCTCTACTGCTTTATCAATATTGGTATTTATGAAGTACTACAGAACTCCTAATTGTTTCACTGCACGCTGACATGTGAACTACAGTTCTCATTAGCACCAGCTTTCATTGGAATGAATTTTCTTCAAGATGATAGTAGAGGGTGATGTTTTTTATTCTTAGTAATAACTGGTCTTTGACTGTTGTTTTTCTAAGGGTTATCAGGCATGAGAATGACAGAATGGGAAATGAGCTGTATTTCAGAGAAGACATTTTTCAAGAGGCAAAACTAGTGTAAACATTCTGGGTTTTTTGTTTAGAGATGCAAACAAGGTGTCTAGTTGCAATTGAAAAATGCATTGGATAATTCTCTATATTTCAGAAATTACTCCATTATCTCCCACAGTCTCACGTGGGATGGTTATCCTCCTCCACTGGGAGCACGTGTTGCATGCTCATGCTCCTTGCAGGGACACTTTCCCTATGTACTCATTTCCAGTTCCTTTTAGTCACTTCAAATTGCTCACTGTCCTACCCACCATAGATAATTTTCCTCCAAACTCTATTTTGCCATCCCCTGGATATTGGAAGGAGCACCATTCTGTCCATGATGACTTAACCAAGGATGGGCTAACAGAATACAACAGCTAGTAGAAACATTGTAGTAAGCATGGAGTACACCTGCTTTCCTAATTATTACATGCCAGGCTTAATTGTATGACTGCAGATATCGGATCACACTACTACTCATGACATGTTGTGACTACAACAGCCCACCATTTTTTCCTAAGGTACCTGTTGCCCAGAAATTGAAATATTTGTCTTAATTGACACAAATTATAATTATCCTAAAGAACTTGGAGGTTCTTCCTGCTCCCCTCCCCTCTCTTTTTTGTCTTCCTAATTATCACTGTGGATCCTAATGAAGACGGCTGATATCGCTGCTCATTAGGCAAATAATTTCTTTAGCGGTTATCAGAAATTTAGGCAGCCAATCTGAAAGAAAGTATTGTAGTGCACAGCAGAGCTTTTGCCTTTAGAAAATTCCCAGATGCGGGTCAAGTTTGCTGTTAGTGTCAGTGCAAGAAACTGCATTGAAGATAACGTAGCTGCACTCCCTTGAAGTAGAGACAAATTTAGCTCTCATATTTAAAACCAAGAAACCAGATTTTATTGATACTGGAGCAATAAATTGAGGCTGACACTGGCAGGTGTGAGTCTGTGCAGCACCAAGGGCTTCCATGGGGAGACAAGATTTATGCTGGCTGGGTGTCTTGATTGAAATCCTGTGACCTTTCATTACTTTGTGGTGAAGTGATTTACGTGCAGCACCAGCAGCCCTGGACGTCCAAACATCAGCCTCCAACCTCAATCAAACTATCACAGCACAGTGATTTCTTTAGAGCTTTTGTAGTTCTTTGGGGTTTACTTTGCAGTTTTTTAGGTGGAAGGTCTTGAAACCTTTTTTTTTTCAAAGGCAGTTGGGGTTATCTCATCATTTCCTGACAGTAGAAACGGAGGAAGAACATGAGCAAGTATTGTAAGTCATAGCAAAGCCCTGAGAATCATCAGCAGTGTAGACAGAGCAAAACTAGGCACAGGTCAGCTGCTGTTGCTCCCAGGAGCATCTAACTGTGGATATTTTGGTCAATGGTTAGTCAACCTTTTCTCTGTACTTTTCCTTCCAGTACTTAAAGGGAGCTTATAAGTAGGAGGGGAACTTACTTTTACATGGTCTGATAATGATAAGACAAGGGGGAATGGCTTTAAACTAAAAGAGAGGAAATTTAGGTTAGTAATTAGGAAGAAATTCTTTACTTGCAGCGTGGTGAGGTGCTGGAACAGGTTGCTTAGAGAAGCTGTGGGCATCCCTGGAGGTGCCCAAGGCCAGGTTGGATGGAATCCTCACCAGGCTAATCTGGTGGTTGGCAACTTCACCTTTGATAGGGGTTGGAAATGGATGATCTTTGAGGTCCCTTCCAACCCATTGTATGATTCTATGATTTGAGTAAACAAAGGCCAACATGTAAAGATGGAGCAGACAGTTCCGTTCATGGCAGTAGAATTTTGCTGTAGCCAAGTAACTCAGGTTGACACTCTGCTGTCAGCAGGAGTTCTTCAGACCCAGGGCTTCGTGTTTCACAGCTCCAAGAAGTGCCAATGATGGGCCTGTGGTTGTTGTTAGTGCAACCCTGGAACTGGAGAACAGAGACAAACCCTTAAAAACTAGAAGGGAGCCTGACTTAGAAGTAAGCCATGCTCTGAGCCATTGGCATAGTGCCCATCTCTCTTGCAGGATTTCCATGTGACCTTGGGCAGGTTGTATCATCCTTCTTCACCCAAGCGCTGGGTGTAGGAGCGATGAGATCTCCTTGGACTTGCTGTTGCATTTTGATGCTGAAGTGTCTTAGATTGCAGGTGTTTTTCAAAATTCAGGATATTGCTGTATACGTTGTTCCATAGTACACGTGTTGGAGCACTCAATAGGCACACATCCATATAAATACAGATATAATCACACCACAGCGTGCTGCATTCCTTTATTCACACTGCAGCCCTGACAGATGTGTTCTCAGCAAGATTCCACCATATTCCACAGTTGAGCAGAGACTGTATGCTGTTGAAACAAAAGAAGAAGATTAATTAGGCTGTCATTGTGTGAAATTGGGTTTGGAGATGGCAGGCACGCTCAGAGAAGCCTGCATGGAGGTTGTCCTTTTTTTTTTTTTTAATTATAGAAACTGGGAGAAGGAGAGGAAGAAACATGGCAAAACCCAGGAGTTGAGCAAATAAATGTGATCTTTTTGTGCTTCTGAGATGGATTTGCTTCTTTCTGAAAGTTGTTGGACTGTTAAAACCTAAAGTTGCTTGCATATCGAGTCAAGCCAACGTGACACTATATGGGAGCTCCCAGTGTGGAGATGTGACTTAACATTGAAGAGCAGCATTTGCTCAGCCTGAGCTCAAAGGTTGAACTGCACTTGCTGGCAAATGTGATTTTTTGGTATCAATCAATTAAAATTAGACGGCATCCAGGTAGCAGACTGGAAGGCAGTTCTGTTCAAATAGCAGCCACAGCCACCTGCAGAAGGGAGAATATCTGCCTGTGAGTTATTGGAGACCTGTTGTATCCTTCTAAAGATGCAGGAGATGAACTTTGTATTCATATTGCTTCTAATTTAACTCTGCTCCATTGAATGCCACTCAGAATTGAGCACTTGTTTTATTCTTTTCTTCCTTTAAAGAGAAGTAGGGGGGCTGCATTCGGGCATATTTCAAACCAGGTAATAGTATTCCACCTCCCTCTCCTCTGCTTGCAGTTTCAATTGGAAAAGCAAATCCTATTGTGTGCTTTTGGCTGCTCGAGTGAGAGCTGCAGCATTTTCTGCTGGAGAGGAGAGCTTTGTGATGGGGCAGATCTGCACGTAGCATGTCCCCTTCCTCTGCAAAAATAAAAACAGCTTCCAGATGGAACAGGAGCAGCACTGAGCTAAAAGCAAGTCTGGTTCATTCTGGGAAGGACTAGTTGTACAAGAGCCCCTTGGACTGGAATGGGGAATGGATGATGGACCTCTTCTCTTTGTTGGCATAACCTCACAGTTTGCAGGCCTTGATCAGCCTTCCTGCTTTGTTCAAGGAGCTGCACCAGTGTCAAGGAATGGAGCAGAGCAGTTCACATCTCTCCCTGCAGAATGCACAGTTGGTGATGCTGTACAATGAATCCTACTGTCTTCTTACCGTGTTATGATATATAGTGATGCTTTTCCTTGCTCTCCCTGATGTTCCTAGCCAGGTTTCATTGTTTACTTCTGCAGCTTCACAACTGTGGGGTTGTCCCAAGAACAGACCCAAGGACAGGGCTGGATTCCCAGGACCTGCAGGTATATGGGATCCCCCAGGGCAGTCCCTGTGGACCATATGATCCTAGATGCTGTAGGACTTGCCAGGATCCCACTGCTTTTATTGGAATGCAAGTGAATTAGCATCATATCAGGAAAACAGTTATTGTGTCATTGTAAGATGTGATGTTACCTTGGCAAGTTCCCGGGAGCAAGTGGGAGAGCTTTGGCAGTCCTTGGAAAGGAAAATGTTTGTACAGTTCTTTTACAACTGAATCAGCACTCTGTTGGAGAGCAAAAGATAATTTGTTGTTTACTCTTCCTTAAGTATCATCTGCAAAGAGTGGTCAGCTTGGCAGTTAAAAATATGTGTTCTGAGACTCTTCTTTAAGGAAGACAAGGGAAATGAGGAGGAGGAGTCAGAGATCTCGATTTTAAGGCATGGTGGGTGCACAGTAGTTTACCTGAACTACAGCATGGTTTGTCCAAAGACCCATATGCCCTTTCTGTCTTTGTTATGGAATCTACACCATTTATTTTTTGGGGGTAGATTTTTTTGGTTTTGTTTTGTTGTTTAATCTTTTTTTTTTTTTTTTTTTTTTTGCATTTTTATTCCCAAACTGTGTAACTCTGTCAAGTCTCTGGATTTAATTTCCGAAGAGATGCACATCTTTGTTTATTAACTCTTTGTAAAAACTCATGTGTGAGGAGAGGAGAGGCATCACTTAAACATACCACATCTACAGGCAGGAGAAATGAGTGCTCATTTAATTTCACATTCAAGAGAAGAAGACACAAGGAATAAGATTTGTATCTAGGCTTAAGAAATGGTGGGACTGAAGGCAAATATATGTGATTTAGGCATACCTTTCTGGGGAGGAAAAAAAAAAATGGGGGGGATATTGTGGATTCTTTGTAATGATGGGAGAAAGTCCTTTCTTTCAAATGCCTGTTTTAGTGTGGGAGTGAACCCGCTCCTTTCCTTTCCTTGTGTCTGTTTGGGAGCTGAGGTGCTGTAATTGCTGGAGAGTTTGCAGAGGAGCTTGAGGCATTCTGCCTTTCCACTTGCTGCAATGCATTCTTTTTTTTGTAGGAATTGTGGTCTAATGTATTGTTTGGGAGAATCACGTAAGGTGAGAATGAACTTCAGTATTATTATTCAAAACTGTTTGTTATTCTTAAAAAGAATGTCATAATCCATGTAAATGCTTTTGGTATGATATGCTAACCCAGGTGCCGGGATTCCTCTCCTCTCCTGAAAGTGGGAGATACTGCTTTCAACAGTGAGCTTGTAGCTCAGTGAATACCTCTGCTTGTCATTTGGAAGCAATATATTCTTTATTATCCCTATGAAGAGATTCTCATGAATACTTCAGGAGACATTCGTAAGGAAAGCCTTAATTATTTAGAACCATTTTTTCCCATTACTTACTTAAGAATGTTGCCTTTCATCCACCCAAGCTGAATTTATTGCAATGAATAATCATTTTCATTTCAATTAAGTTTTGTATGTACACATCTCTGAATCTTGTATCCATCTGTTTGCCATCTGCCAATCGGTTTGCTATTTCTACAAAGCTTCTTATTTTTTAATTGTAGATGGTCATGTACTCGTTACCATTATCGTCATTCAACTCATCTTGGGGACAGCACGTAACTGTATCAGTCTCTCTGTATAATTAGATTGCCAAGACAGCTGAAATCACAAGATCATAGAATTTTTCTTAATATCCAACCTGAATCTCTCCTGTTGGATGTTGCGATGCACTCATCCTATCTGACAGCTGTTCTTCCTTGGGTGGAGGTTCATCATGGCCAAGACTTTTGTCCCAAACCACTGCAAGCTGGGCAGCTTCCTCCATCCTACTCCTCAATCTCCAGACACCATCCAGAAGGCTCATCAGGTTGCTTTATATTCAGCTGGTTTTCTGAGCATCACTCCCTTTGAAAATCTTTATATATATTATATATATATATTTTTTTTAATTATTATTATTATTTTTTTTTTTTTGAGAGGCTAATCTGGTGTGCTGGAGACAGTGTATTGCGTTGGGACTTCACTCTTCATTGGCTTTAATTGTGATGGTGCCTGAACAAGTTCATCTTACAGGAGATAACCAGTGCTTGCTGACAGGAGAATACATCTCACTGTTACTGTAAGCTGTTCTGCCTCAGAGTTCCTAACCTGGACAGAACTTGGCAATTGGGTCAAAATTCATCCAGCTCAGTACTGGATGGCATTATTTATTTATTTATTTATTTATTGGTGCAGAAAGGATCTGACTCCATCTGATAAGCTAGATGAGGGACACATGAACCCGGCCTCCACATTATTTCCATTCCATGGCCCAGCTTGTTGGCTTCAGCATAACTCCAAGGAAAAGACATTCAGCCAACGCATGCATAAATTACCCCTTTTCCCCATTGGTAGCTTTGCAGACAGGTTATGGAATATCTCTGTGTAAACTTAGCTTTATGAAAATGAGGTAGGATGGCCTGACCTAATCTAGTGCCTAATTTAGTGGTTGGCATCCCAGCCCATGGCAGGGGGCTGGAACTAGATGATCTTTGAGGTCCTTTCCAACCCAACCCATTCTATAATGGAAGCTGAAGAGAGAGAGGTGCTTTTCAAAATACTCAAAGCAGAGAACTACAGGCTCCTTCAGTGTATATTAAACCAGTTAATCTTCTCCATAGAACGAGCCCAGGCTTGGCATTTCCCTTCACACTGCCCAGACCTGACCCTGCCTGGGAGCTCTTCCATCTCAGAGGATGCAATTCAGCACTGACCTTGCCAATGCCAACCTGGCTTTGGTGCTCCCATCACTGAGCAAACTGCTAAAAAAGGGAAATAAAGACAAAACCCACATCGAAATGAACAGCTGCTGGGAGCCAGAAAGCACTAATTAACTTGTAGCAGGTGCAGCTCCTGGTTTCCATCGGGTTGCAGGCGGGCAATCTGCTGCAACAGAGCAGGGAAGGCCAGGAGGGAAAAGCCTTCCCTCGCAGCCCTGTGAGCCCACAGTATTATTTCTGTGTTATTTCTGTAGCTGAAACCGTGACTCAGTGTTTTTTGAGGCTGAGGGTAGCTTTCTCTCTGCTTCCTACACCCGAATGTCACTCAGCCAGAGGCAGCTGTCATGCTGATGGGGGAGGTGGCAGGGCTCAGAGGAAGGAGCTGCAAGGACCTTGCCCCGTGTTGCTGCAGTGCCAAATGGGTCACAGCCGTCCAGTCCTCCCCGTTCGACCTCAAGATCCCAATTAGCATCAGGGCTCATTGTGCCGGGTGCTATAGAAACACCTAAAGAGAAAGCAGTTAACCCAAGATACAATGCAGGCAGTTGCCAATGTCCTACATTCTTCCTCTAGAGTATTCCTGTGTTGCCTATTTTAGAAAAGTCAGTGCCTTTGTGAGAAAAGCTCTTGAGGTCTTAGAGAAGTCAGATTCGTGTGGACTGCGTATCTTATTGCCTAACGTGCCTGAGAAATTCTGTTCTAAGGTACGTTTTCCAAATACAAAGTGCCCTTTTCAAACCAAATAATAAAAACCCCTCGCACTCCCCTAACCCTAACAATCTCGTGCACTCAGGCACTCAACATTTAAACTGAAGTTTGAGTGCTTAACTCAGGGCTGACAACAGATTCTGGTTTTTAAGCTGCAGAGACACTTCTTGAAACGTTATCCCAATTTTGGCCTCCAGTAAATAAGTTGTTTTTAAGATGAAATCTTGCAATCGCTCAGGCTTTCTGTGGCTGCCTCTGATTATTTTTTTTTCTCCTCAACTATAAAGCCAAATTATACCTGGATATATCCCATGTAATTCCCTTTCTGGCCTTATCTTATCTCTAGCTCTTAGCTGATGTGATTGAAAAACTCTGGCATTCCGTGACACAAATCCAAATGCCAAGCACTAAAGGCTGACACTGTTCTTCCAGGAACAGGTCCACTCACTTCACAATTGTGTTCCTTTATACCAAAGTGAGAAAGGAAAGAAAAATATTAGGAAAATATTAGGTTTCACTTTCTAATGCTGTGCTGTAGCAACAGTAAAGAACATGGGTTAAGGTGAGGAGGAAATCGGTTGATTGCTGCAACTGGATGCACTTGGATATGACCCTGTTCTGTTTTACTGCTAGCTAAAACACCACAATTGTTTGCTTATTGCTGTTTTCAGGGTGTATCTTATACGTATAGCCCAAGGCAGCTGTGTTTTGGTTGTTCCTGGCAGCAGACAGGGCCTACAATAATGGGAACTGTGGTTGTTACGGATGGAAGGGAGCAGTGAGATGAATCTACAGAGATACCCAACAGGTATGAAGGTGATAATTATTAATTTAATTTAACTAAAGGTTGCAACTCTCTAAAACCACGTTTATAAAACCGCTTTTTCTCTTAAGGTGACATAGGGGGAGTTCTTATGCTACAGCCTAAGTTGCTTGAGCAGCTTCAACTCTGTTGCTGAAGTGTGTGCTGAGCACTACTGAGAGCATCACATGAACTTCTCCACCCTAGAATGGTGCTGTCAGTGTCTCAAACTCCGGGTAGAGACCTGTCTGCAGATTCACATTGTTGTAACTAAGAGACCAACGTACTTAGCAGGAATGTTTCTGGGTTAGAATTTACTTGGACTGAACTCAGTATGATTTTTGCTGGCATGGCAACATAAGACAGAGATGGCATGCCACGGGCAGGATTTAGTGCTTCATCTCTTTGTATTCACCTCACTCAATAAGGCAGGAAATTTATTTACTATCCAGAGGCAGTTAACTGTCATCCTAGTGCATTGTTTCAGCAGTGGAAAATGGCAATACATCTATATATCTATTTTTAAATGAATGACTTTGAATACCCAAGGAGAAGGATGAGAAACCCTTTTTGCTGTGGTATTGACAGAGAAATGAATTTCTCCACCAAGTTGTACCTCAGACATAGGTTTGATGATTTTTCTTGAGGAAGTTTTCTGTTGTGCTTGTTCAGTTTCCACTGTTTATCCTAGGAGAAGCAATTTAAAAGAATTATATATTCTGCAACCCTTTCTTTAGCATGAGAATCGCATGGAGCCGATCCCTCTGTCATTAATAGCCCAAATGTAACTGTCACTTAAAGGCAAGGATTGCTCCCGTGTGTGAGATCCAAGACTGCTGAAAGGAAATCCATTTGGGAGAAGGAGAGGAGGGGCTGGGCAGTCAGCATCATTCAAACCTCCTGCCTTGGGTTGCTTGAGTTCTGCCCAGCCTGCACCGTGCTTACCATACTTTAGTGAAGGCTTTCGATCTTATGGTGGTAGGTATCAATACATAAAAGAATTCTAATTTAATGCATAAAAATAAATAATAATTAAAGAAGCACAATGGGTTATTTAGAGAAGAAAACGAAGATCATTGAGAGCTTTGTCTAGAGCTGCTGGTGACTTCTATTGCATTCAGCTGTCTTGAGGATGTGTGTTTGTAGGGTAGAGAAAACAGATGTCTTATTTCAACTGGTTTTCAGTGCTGATGGTCCACTTAGAGACTTGAGAAAGGAAAAAGGACAAAGAAGGAAAGGCTATTTCTTGAGTATACAAACAGTTGGTGCTGTGTATGTTGTCATCCCATCCAATCCCATCCATACATGCAGGCATCTCAAAGTGCGTATATCAACACATTGGCTGTGGGTGTGCTGAAGGGAAAATAGCAGGTCACTTTTTCAGCTTGAACAACATCACTTTTATTAGATTTGGAATGAGACATTATTGGTGTGGCATGTGCCCAAAATCATGAAAACTACAAATAAGAGACTTTCGAAGAAGACAAGCGTTGGGCAGGTTTCTGATTTGAAACAGATGGAGAAGGCATTGCTCAGGGAAACACTGCTGAACCCTCAGCACATTGCTAAGGTTTCAGAACACCATTTTAGCTACTGTTGAGACTGACATTTTGTCACACAACCAAAATAAAGTTCATCTCCTTGAAGAAGGACGGTTTGGATCTCAGGTCTTGAAAACGTATAGGTTCCTATCTCTTGGATGCAGTTAGAGTCTTGGAGACAATTCTCTAAATTCTGTTGATGAATAAATTAACAAAAACTGATTCATTCCCACAAAGACCTTTGGTTTTGCAAAAATAGCGTTGTTCAATAGAAAACTGTCCCAACAAAATGTTTCAATTCTCTTTCCTCAATTTTTACACTGGATGCTCATAGCCCTGCAATAAAAACGATCAGTCTGTACTCATAGCCCTCGTGCAAAACTTGCAGCTACCCAGTCCTTCATGCTCACTGATGAAGTGCAAAGTTCACACACTCAGCTGAGATGCTGTGTTGAGTGCATCAGGGCTGACAGCAGCAAAGTTTAAAACATTCAAAAAAGCTGGGTATACAGCTTGTGTCTACAGTGAGTATCAGCTTTAGTGGGCCACTCCCTATAGCTAGCAGGGCTAAATAGCCATGTTCCATAAAAACCTAATTAGCATTACATTTTATTTTATGAAGCATCTTTTCCAATCATTATCCTCAGATGTGAATGCAGTTAATTTTGTGTGGTTTGTTCCATTTGACTGTACTTTATATGTGATGTATCGGTACCCAGCTGGGTAATTTTCCAGTCCTGCTCTCCTAGTCTCAGTATAACTATAACCACCTTGTCTGAAATTTTATCTGCTCAGACACATTGTGTTCGATTTGCAGAGATTTCTGCATTTTCTTGGATGCGGGATTGCAGGGTCTGAGCTGAGCTGAGAATATAGAATTCCACACACAGAGTAAAAAAGAATGAATAGCAAGAGCTGTGCAACTGGAAGGCAGTGTGGCATCATCCCAGCTCCTGAGTGCACCCTGGAAATCCTGGTGGCACAAGGGAGAAATAACAGGCAAACCACATCTGCTTTCACAGCACAAAGTCTGCAGTGGAACTTTGGATCCATGCTGTTATCAGTGAGGTTATCCTCTGCTCTGTTATCAGAGAGGAATTTTCCTCTCATCACAGTGTTGTACATCTTGCAGGATCACTCCTTCTTCTATGATAATCACAAATGTGTATTTATAAATTGTATTTGTACCAGGTTATCATTTCTGAATCGTGTGTGCTGTATGCTTTATATGTAGCACGTTGCATAGATAGTCCTGTGAACCACAGCACTTCATTTGCGGCCGTGCTATTCATTACAGCTGGATTATATGCCCTCAGGGGAGTAAGTAATCATTCCTCTTCATGCCTGCATTGTATGCAATGCAAAAGCATTCCTGGTCCAGATGGATAAGGAGCGAAAAGGAGAAAACGTGGCTCATTTACCTTGTAATAGTTTAATAGATGACTACACGCAGCGGGCTTGTAATTTGCTGCTAATGCAGACAAAGAGGAGGCAAGAGGATCTGGAGCTGTGCCTCAGACCCAATGCTTCAGTAGTGCAGTTCTGGGTAAGTCCTCATCCTCAGCCCCTCTGGGTGTTTGGTGAAGAGTGCTGGGAGTGAGGAGCTGGACCCCTATGTTCTTGAGGAGCTGATGTCATCGGGGGAAAATTGGTTCTCTTCTGTGTTTTTGGCATTTTCCTGTCTGTTTGTTTGCAATAGTGAAATTTCGAAGGGCGCAGTTTGAGGAGGTTTAATTAGCTGTGCTCTCAGTAGCACTGATGCATTTTGTCTCTGTTGGCTATTGATTGTTTTTCCTCAGTGAGGTCCAACATAACAAATCAGAGTGTACAACAAATCCCCTGTTTGTGGACGCATTATGACACTCGGTAAAAAAAAGTTGGTTGGAATGATACTTTAATGCACGTTTGTTTGCGTTTTTTGTCCCCAAAAACTACAGCAGCCAAGATTTCTCTTCCCATATGATACCCACAGATTTTCTGTGCTTACCTAAAATCCCAGGACAAATTAGTGGCAAAAAAATCAGGTTTCCTTGTGATAAAACTGTGGAGTATGTGTTCATTTTAACAGCTGCCATACGTGGGCAGGATTTCTAGATCATTTGATCCAAAGTAGAGTCCCATGGTCTTTGATGGAGCTGTGGAAGTTTCAGTTGTGGAACAATGCCCCCACGTTTTCAGTTGTTGTTAGTTATTAATTTTGAACAACACACATCAGTCTGTATCGATTTTCAGATGTGATGCCAGATGAGTTTAGTTCTTGACTGCGCTAATTACCCTATGCTGCTGTGTTTAATCTTGCACTGGTGAAGGCAACTGCACAGCTTCAGGGATTATTGGAGCCATAAGAGCGTGACTGGCTTTATGAGTTTTGCACTAATGTGGAAGATTTGCACTTCAGGTACTTCAGTTCTGTAGAGTCATGTTTGTATGATTTTCTGTTAGCAAACTGTGGCTTGAAAACAACTCCAACCACTCTTTCTGCTCCGCTGAAGCCCCAATTCCCTGTGAAGTCAGAGACTTTTTCCTTTGTTTAAAAAAAAAAAAGGCAAAATTAATGGGAAATGACAAGAGGAAAACGATCCAGCTGAATGCTTTGATAAGCAATCAAGACTTAATAGATTAGAAAATATAATTAATTACTTAATTACACTCAGAGTGGTTGTTGATGGTAGATTGTTTGTTGAAAAGCCATTGTTGAATGGAAGGATGTGTCTGGTGCATGAAGAGCAGCCTCCAGGAGCCCGTAGCTGCTCGCAAGGACTCCTAATGAGCAGAGAAGTTGTTCTGGTTAGGGCACATGCTTCCCATGGCCGGTGCCGTGCAGCTGGGAGGACCCAGCTCCTTATTTCATTGTATTCAAGCCCTGCGATGCCTGCTGTTCATTTGAAAATTCACATTTTGACATAAAACCATCATACAAACAGTTCCTTCAGTGAGTGAAGTAAGGGGAACAGAGTGAAATGCAGCATAGGACACAGCCCAGTTGCTCAGTAGCCAATTCTGTGTCTGCAAGGGTTGTATTTTAAGTCAAAAATTCTGAGATTTATATCTGCTTCTAAACTTCTAAGGTTTACTTTTCACATCTATGCACCTTTTCTTTTCAATCTATGCAGGATTGCATACAGGGACATACAGAAGTTGATGGACAGCTGCTTCTTACCGTTAAGTTAAAAATATAAGGATTCATTTTTGGTGGTAACTACTAAGTAGGGGTCTGCAGTTACTGCCTGTACAACAGGAGGATGACTGGCTGAGAGAAATGAATGTCTGCTTTCTGAAAATTTGACCCCTTTATAAACATCTCAGCTTGGATTCTCTGACATTAGTTCCTATGGAGGACGTTGGTTTAATTTTTTTTTGCCTTTAATTTTATCTGTCTTTGTAGTTTGAGGGCACTTTGAGTACTAGGGAGCAGATTAATACAAAAAGGGTTCACTTGACAGTGAGAGCTGTGCCTTTATCCCTTTAAGTGCCATTCAGATATGGCAGCATGGAGCTGGGAAAAGCCCTGTTGCTCTCAGTGCTGCAGCACCCACAACAGAAGGCTGCGAAGCCCATCACACAGAGCTGGTGGAGCAGAGAACAGCAGCAGCCTGCACCAGCAAGAGGAAACTCATCCCAGTGAGCTCCGTTTGACTTCATTAGCTCCTGCAGAGCTGGGAGCAGAATGGATTTATCTCTCCCTGGAACCAGGGCAGGAGCTGGATGTGCTCAGCATCGCTGTGCCTTCCTGTGAGCAGAACAGAACGAGCTCACTGACAGATTGGCCGCTGCCTCCCCGTGCTGTGTGCTGCTGTTTCACTTTGCAATGCTTTCCATAAGTTAAGGTCTCATGCTGGTTTCTTTAATTGTGCTCGGGTGTTGCTCGCCTCGTGCAGCAGCACTGGAAACTTGTTTGCTCATATCGGCGTAAACTTGAACATAGGAATGCTTTCCTCAGAAGCTGATCTGGAGAGGAACAGCATTTTTTTCTGTTTGTTGCCTTTTGTAACATTACTGATCCGACAGTTGGTAAGCAGCCATCCAAAACTGGATGACTCCTTCATGGGTATCTCATATTTTGTTGTAGATGTGGTACTTTGGCTCAGCTGCCAAAGAGTCGACATGCAGAATTGTTGAGGTTCACAGCTTCCTTCTTTTTCTGGCTGTTTGTGCACTACAATGTAGTCTAGTGGGGTGTAAAGACAAACTGGATGATCTCAGAGACCTTGCTTATAGAGGGCTGGAGGTTTTCTGCCTTTATATATTTACACTGATGACATCAAGAATTAATTAATGGTGTCTGTAACTTTTCCACGATGGGTGACTGTTTTAGTTTTTATTTCCTGAAAAACATAGATATATTTTCCATCTATACATCAAAATGGATCTCAGTTAGAGGCACCATTTAAACTTCCACCGTACCAAATCAGCAGTGCTTTGCCTCACTCACACAGCCTGTTTTCCAGCCAAAGCCTTTCGTGGAGCAAGCTCTCACTGGCAAGCTGAAGAAATCCAGCACTCTAAGTTGTACCTCCAGCAAACTGAGTGATGGGTGCGTGTAGTCTGTGATTCTCTCCTGCCCTCTGCTTCACAGGACACAGAGGACTGTTTTCTCTGAGTGCTGTTCAAGCTGTGGGCTGGTGTTGCCGTGTAGAAGAAACAGCAGAAAGTTCAGGGACAAAAAGATAAGAAAATTCTGTGCTATGGGGCAGCAGCATCTTGATTCCGAATGAGTTGAAATGTTTCCTAGGGAGATGCACTCATCTTCCAGTGGACAGATCTCAGGGTGGCACCAACAAGGGATTTTCTTGCCGTATGTATGCATTCCCTTCCAGTCAGAAACCAGGCTGCTTGCTCATTCTTTGCTGGGGGGTGTTGCTGAATGTGGCACATTGAAGAATGCAATGGATGCCCTAACCCTGGAGGTGCCCAAGGCCGTGGATGGTGCCCTGACCTGGTGGGGGGAAATCAGCCTATAGCAAGGGGGTTGGAGGGAGATGGTCTCAAAGGTCCCTTCCAACCCAAGTCGTTCTGTGATTAGCATCTCAAATCCCAAAGCTCTTGCCAGGGTTGGTCGAGGGGCTGGAGTTATTTTGTTTTGTTTTGTTGTTCTTGACTTCAGATCAGGAACTAGAAGGAGTATAGAGAAAAAGTAGAAGCCTTACTCCAAAGTTCTGACTTCAAGTCTTGCCAAAAGATGATTGTGTGCCAAAGGACAGTGCTAATTTAGAGAGACAGATGTGGCAAGGGGATACAAAAGGGTCATGGGGATGTAAGTTAAAGATAATTAGGGACAGCTGGGTATTTTGGGTCCAGCATGTGCTTTGACAACATCAAAAGAGCACAAGTTAATGGGAAGCAGATTGTTGTAGGAAGCAAATTGTTGGTGGAAATGAGATAAACTCAGTAGGGTCAAACTTGCTTTTGAAGATAATAGCTCGGTTACATGCAACTGTGCTCCACACCCTCCCCAAACAGGGTGCTGTTAGCATCAGTGACGTACAGCAGTTAAAAATAGTTTAAGGTACACAATCACAAGTTCTGTATTCAATTGCATGCTCCCATTTACAGAAACTTTGGAATAGCGGTAACGCTGTTAGTACACACAAATCTGTCATTATTCAAAACTCTTCCATTTTAGCACCCAAATTATAAGGAAACGTGCGTGGCATTTGACACAAAGTGCTGTTTTTAGGATGAGCAACTTTGTGCACTTAATAAACAGTGTTGAAAATCAGCGCTGCGAAACCAGCATCAGGTTACCATGGCAAAGAACAAGGAAATGAAATGAGGCTGACTATTGTTACAAAGAGATTGTAGAGCAGGGAGGAATTTGCTGGACCCCTTTTTCGCTGCTTACACTTTTTCTCATCATTAATACAAGATTTTTAGAGACATCACGTTTTTGTGATGGACGTGTGATGCAGTCCTGCTTTGCCTGCATGCGTCAAAATACGCATCGTGGTTCTCTTATTATTTATGCCAGTGTATAGGAAGGAAATCTATGGCATCAAGAGAGTTAGCATTACGAGAGCAAGGATCAGCTCCTGTCTTTACTTTGACATGTAGTAATATGCATCCGGGTTACATATTTATATGGAAACTGGCTTATTTGTTTCTAGTTCCATAAATTCAGTAAAGATTGAAGGACTCTAGGCTGATATAGCTGTTTATAATGTATTTAAGTACCAATGAGTTATGATAAGATCCAAGCTAAACTGAACAACCTCATTGAAAGTTAAAAAGGAACACACACAACACACACACACACACAAAAAAAAAAAAGCATGTTTGTGCAGAAACTTTAAAACAGACATTTCTGATGCTGGAGCAAATGGCCTTACATCCCCAAGCTGTTAACGTGGGTTTGATAGAATCATTAAAGATGCTTTGTGTTCAGAGAAATTCCTGTTTAGCAAAAACCTCTGGGGAAATATAGGAGCGATGCAGTTGATTTCATACTGGTGTTTGAGCAGGGTTTTGTGCGGAGTTGCAATTTTTGAGTTGATATCTACAGAAATACATCTGGCTCTACTGGGCTTATGTCTCTTACAGCGGCTCTTCCCTCTTTTGCGAAGAAATCTGAAGAAGTCTCTCTAAGGTTAGTTGCTTGTTTGGTTTAACAGAAACAACTGGAGATGTCTTGCTAATGCAAAGGGTCCTGCTTCTCCTTCTGGGCTCTGTGCTACAGATGAGGAGAGCATCAAGGCTGAATCCCATCTTCTGAGAAGAATGTAAAAACCAATCTGAGCAGCCTGCCCTCTTTAAGCGCATGTAACATGGGAAGCAAACCTCCAAAGGCTCTTCAAGATATTAGGGAACTGTTCTGAGGGATTTAGGGAAGCGTTTCCAAAATTAGAATGCAATTTGCCTGGTTTTCAACAATTTTCATCTCTAAAAACAGTTTTGGAAGTCATTCGAGGAATCTATTTCCATCTGTTGACAGCTGAAGATCATGATTCTTTGTCAATTATTTATGTTGCTTAAAAATTTGAGGGAGAAAAAAAGCCAACCAACCAAACTCTGGAAGCAGAACGTTCAGTAGTTCTGTTTCTATATAGTAATAATGTTTCTTGACAGGCTTGTTTCATTATAAGCTACCAGCAGCAAAGTTTGCTGCAGGCCTGTAAAGCAGTTTTCAAGTGTTTTCTCCCTGAAATAGCAAGTTTGAAGAAATGGGGAGGATTTAAACAAGGGACCCACAGCTGAAAATGCATGAAATCATTTTGCTCTCTGATCATCTCGAAATCAACGTATCCTGAAATTGCTGTGATAGAAAACACGCAGACACACGCACAAAAAGGGTAACATCGCTTTATCTAAATCAATAACAAAGATGCTGTAAACAACTTGAGCAGAGCTTTTTGGTGCCCCATCATGAGTGGTTGTAATCAGGACAGCATGAGGGCTGTATTGTTGCAGAACGGGGACCTCACCTCCTGTCTGGGCTAGGCAGAGTCCAACATGTCAGAACAGAGAAAGATGCTGTGGTTTGATAGTTGTATTTATCGCTATTTGCAAGGTCTGAGTTCTGCAAAAAGGAAAAGAATTTCAGGCTCCTTTCTTGTCTTAGAAGGCATCCTGCAGCCAGGCTCATGAACTGCAATGGTCTGTTTGCCTTCAGCAGGACCAGAACTGGTGGTATTGTGTCACAGCAGCCTCTCGAGGTCTTGTGCTGGGGTCATAGCCCCAGTGTGGCTGCTCCAATGCTGCGCACAGATCTGGAGTCTCTTTGGATCCCGAGCTGAGCAACATGCCATACAAAAGCAACCACAGCTCCACCAATCTGTGCACTTCCACAGATACACATGGACTAGTAGTGATTAATTGCAGGCTGTCCATTCCCACCCCTGTACTGCCAGAAATGAGCCAGACATGCTCTTCATATGTGTGTCTTCCTGTAGTTTCTACCTGTGTGCTTCAAAGTCAGCTCAGCATTCAGGCTGCACTAATAGAGCCCTGGGAAGGCAGTCCAGTGTTCTGCATGCAGGTCCTCTGGTTCCCTTTTCTGCTAAGGTTGTGTCAACTGCTGCTATTTATTATTCTGTTGTGTTATAAACTTTTTTTCCTGAAATTCATGAAGTTCAAGCAACTGCATATAGCACAAAGAGCACATAAGCTATTAATGTTTTATTCTGTTTAAACAAACAGGCTTAGGCTGCAGTCTGGTTGGAGTGCATGCTTTTTCTGCTTGCTATTTTGGGATGCATGTAGAAAAAAAAAAAAAAATGATGGGGCATTAATGTATGTGGAGCAGGTTGAGTGTGTGGGGACAGAAGGCAGAGGGATTGACCTGGAAACCAAGCACTTTGCAGTGAAATGCCCACCAGAGATGGAAGGATAAGGGTGAGGAGCTCTGCCCACAAGCAAATCTCGAAGGGCAGTGGGATAGTTAAGGGCACTGAATCTGAATCTTTCAGCTCAAAGGACAACGGGATGGTTAAGGGCACCGAATCCACAGCTTTGAGTAGTGTGAGTGCAGGAGCTGTCATCACAGCATTAGTGCACAAAATCACAGTGCTTCCAGAGCTGTCAGTTATGTCAGTGAGTGGCATTGGAGCCCTCAAAGAAAGGGCATCTTGCAAGGAATGCTGTGCTTCATTATTTTCCTTTTTTTTTTTATTTTTATTTTTATTGCAGTATGTAGGCCCCACTTGTGAGCAGAGGGGGAAAAAAAAAAAAAAGGATTTAAGATAGTCCCCTAATCTGTCAGACAAAAACCATATGGCTGAGGCTACAATTGAGCCACGGTTGATCACACTCCCCCCTAATCTGCAGCTGTTTTCCTTCTGATAGATAAATATGTGTTTAAATAATGCACCCTGCCGAACACTCCACGATTTTTTGGAATGTTCCTTTTGACAACAAAATGCTCCCATTATGCCCAATAAACGTCTCGCAGACTGACCGCTGCTGCCCAAATGCACATCAAGGCTGCCTTCCCTCCGCTTCACCTTCCAAAGGAAACACCGCAGCTGTTCTTTATTTGCAGCACTTACTACAAGAGACTCATTTTCAGGAGATAATTTTTTCCCCTTAGAACTTCATAAAAATGTTTTAGTCCCTGGCCACAAAGACATGGTGAATAACTATTGCAGAGGAGTGCTGTGAGCTTTGATGTCAGCGCTGTTCTGCTTTAAAAGGGCACTGAAGTCTGTCAATGGCACATTCTTTTCTTCCGTGGTAATAGGACGAGCCTGCCTTGCATTGTGTTACATTTTGTAGGGAGGTTTTGAAGCTGAACTCACTACATACCCATAGCACAAAAAGAAAAAGGGTAACCATGTCAACCAGTGTCCAGCTGGCACCAGCATGATGCGCTGCCGTCATCCTCTTGCCTTGTCCTTCCGTAGTGATGTGGACAGCGATGGGATGAAGGCTCTAGGGCTCCTCCTCCAGCTATCAGCATCATGTTGGGATAGTGAGATGCTGCATACGCTGGTCTTTCTGCTGGTTCTTGGGTTTTGTGCCGAGGTAAAGAGTAGGAAGCAGAACAACATAACTGTTGGATGGTTAATGGCTACTCTGATAACCTTCCCATATTTTTGTTTATATGAGTGAGAGAATACACAGACCAAAGAAAAAGAGTTTTGTTTTTTTGTGGAATCATAGAATCATTATGGCTGGAAATGACCTCTAAGACCACCAACTCCAACCCCAACCCATCCCACCAGGCCAACTAACCACGTCCCTCCATGCCACATCTCCATAGTTGTTGAATCCCTCCACGGTTGGTGATTCCACCACCTCCCTAGGCAGCCTGTTCCAATGCATTACACTTTTTTAGAGAAGAAATTGTTCCTAATATCCAATCTGAATTTCCCTTGGCGCACCTTGAAGCAAGGCTGTGCAGAACTGAGCTCCTACAACAGGCTGCAAGAACTGAGGTGACATCCAGAGAAATCAATTTTACCCACTGTTTGAGTTCCTTCTGTTCAGTGTTATGGCTATTAGCGTGTTCTAGCTGATGCCACTGTGCTAGCAGCCCCACTCTACCAAGGAAGGATCAATCTCCAGAACTCATACAGTGACTAATGGGAAAGTCCTGTTGAGTTCATAAGTGATAAAACCAGTTGAATTGGATGGAGAGAAAAAGAACTAGATGTTGTGGTGCAGAGATAATATAATACTTAGCAGAATTGCAGACCATCTCTAGTTGGCCTTAATCTGCAACACTGGGGCCAGGTTTAAGACTTTGAAATTTGTAAAGCCCCTCTTAATGCCCCCTCCAAAAGTCTTTTGTCATCGTGCTCCTTTTCATTGACTGCATTGTGGCTATATCATACAATAGAGCTGTGTATCTTAGTATTCAATAAGCAGGCGCAGGGTGCTTAAATTGCATTATGTGGTTATGTTTGCTTCTAGATAGAGCTTATACTGGCTGTTAAATTGGGAGCCATCTCTCAGGTGAGGTTATCTCAGAGACCAAAGTTCCAGGCCCAGTTATCTGATGTTGGGCTCAGCTTCAACTCTTCTTGTTCCTTTGTCTTTTTGGTAGCAATAGTGATATCAGTCTTTGTTAAACCCTTTGATGTAGGTATTCAACTCTCTGGATTGCCTTGGGGGATTTCCCTGACCTCTGTTTATTTATCTATAAAGTGAGAATAATGATATCTGCTTGTCTCAAAGCAACAACACAAGACTTATCAGAATAATGACTGCAGAGCCCTTGGATGAAAGGTGCAGCACAAGGGCAAACAACTGTTGTTTATTCTTGTTGCTAACATGATCTGACTTACAAATGTGGCAGGTTGAAGGTAGGCTCTTCATAAAATTTTGCTAAGTGTGAGAACTTAGGGACCTGCAGTATGTTTGCTGTGAGTCGAGGCTGCTGCTCTGATTGGCCTTATTTTGTTTGGTGGAAGATATAGATGTACTTGGTCTTGCATTGCACAGGAGTGAATTATTTCCAGTTGGCAAATGGAAAAAAAATTGTCATTCCATCGGTGTGAAGAGGATGGGCTATCATTTGTCACCTGAAATCCCTACTAACCCTATGAGCCCATTCTGCTAGTGATTGCAGAGCACTCTGTATAATGTTAAAGGATATGGGGAAATGGTCAGTGCTTTATGTTCTTCCAAAATTTGGTTTTATCATTGAGATAAATCACCTGTCTTCCATTCCATGCCCATGGCTGACCTTCATTTGCTCTATCCTTGTTTGGGGGGCGGAAGAAAGATAAGGAGTGTTATCTTTAAGCAGCATTAGCTTTAAGCAGCATGCTCTGCATTGCAGGAAGCCTGTCCATCCCTGGTGAGCAGGAAAGTGTTCTCAGACTTTGATTTGCTTTGTTTAATCTGACCCCTCCTGCTTGTTGCAGGTCTTCACTGCTCGCTGGTGGCAAAGCCCCTCAATGCAGTGCTCCCAGGAATGTTCTCCCCAGGAAAGAGCCTCAGTGCAATAGAAATCCAATGCCTTTTCCACAACATTTCATCCGTTTCATGCTGCAGTTACCATGGGATCGTTTCCCTCAGCCTTCCTCTCTCTGTCTCTTTGCCACAAAAGTGCACGAACTGTGGCCTGCAGTTGTATTGTCACCTTTGTTCTCTTTGTTGGGAGAGAAGAGGCTGGAAAGGAGCAGAAGGGTCTGAGCAATCCACGGGGCGATGGCAGCCACAAAGCTCATGTTTGCTGTTTGCTCAAGTCTTCAGCATAAAGCCCATTGTTTTGGGCTGCAACTGGGCTTTACAGGGGCTCTGCTAAAGAGCTGTTCTTTGGCAGCTTTTCCCCATTGTTCTGGGGTGAACTGAGATCTGTGGGTTAGCTGAGATTGCTGTTCTTAGAAGGGCAGAGCAGTCTGGCTTCCTTAAGCATCTGTCTGTGCTCAGTTCTGTCGTGGTTTTTTTGATCCTGGATTAAGTGCAAGAAAGCAAAAAAAAAAAAAAAAAAAAAAAAGGTGTAGTCAAACTCCTGGCTTTGAGATCTGTAGCATCACTTTAGGCTACCATGTCATAATCAAAACCACCTTTAAACAGAGAGCTTTGAGTTGTGTTGCACTAGCTTGGGGCTCCAGAGAGATGAATCCCATCTCTGACTCCCAGAGGATGCTTTTAATTGGTACTTTAGTTCAGATCCTAGTGATACTTCTGATGTGCTGTCCTCACTTAGTGTGCTGACATCCCAGAATAAAGCCAGATCCCTCTGGGATGGAGTTAAACCTGCTCTGAGTGTTGGTGGGACCAGACTGGAGCCAGTTTGGTGGAAATCCTCTGAAATGCGTGTGCCGTGGGTGCTGTGTGCTCAGCCAACTCTACTGCTTGGCCTGTAGCACTAACATATCTACACTGGCACAGTGGCCACATGATAAGGGAAGTCATTTAGGGATAAAAGATCTGTATTCATGTATTTAGCTCGTGGAAAAATCTGTCCCTCAATCTGTGCATCAGTTTTGAGATCCTTTGCTTGCTTGCTGTTCTCTTCTCTCCCACCCTTCATCTGTCACGCCTGTCTGCAGCACGAGCTCTCCAGGGCAAGGGCTGTGCTGAACACATGAGCATTGGTTACCGCCGCGCAGTTCCAGTTCTGGTCGAGGCCTCTAGGCACTGCAAATAAACAACAGATTTCGGATTACAAGACACTTATTTATCTCTTTCTATTGCTTCTCCCAGTCTGTTTCACCCTTGGGTAGTTAGGGATCAGGCCGTGATATTGCCTTGATCTTACAGATGAGCAAAACATCGAGTGTTTGTTCTGTGCAACCAGCACAGATCCCATGCAGGAGGTTGGGAATGGTCACAACCCTTTGCTCCACCATCCCAGCAATGCTCTGACCCGATATGACAAAGGTGGGTTGCTCACCTCTGTGCTCAGCCCATCCGACACGCTGCAGTTACTTTTCCCAAACAGAACAAGATGGAAAAAAATGCCACAGTAGCTGGAAACTGCTTGGCTCACGCTTGGCTGCTCGAGAGAGCGTTCAAGCATGCCGTCTCCTGTTGACGTGAGCTGCAGAGATTTCTCACAGCAGCTCCTTTGGTTTCCAAAATCTCGCTCACAGCGCGGATTTTATTTTTCCAGTGGGGTTCTTTGAACCTGATTCTTTTCATTTACACTCCATCGCTACTGCTGAGCTCAAGCACAGGAAGGGTCTGAGTAGGCAACAACTATTTTTGCTTATTAATGTTCATTGCGTCAGAATAGGTATGAGGCTGCTTTGTTTGCTCTGTCCGGAGCGTCAGCGTGTGCGGTGCGTGCTCTGCAGCCCTCTCCTGGTTGCATTCAGCTCTACAGGCAAAGGCACTCGGTTTCCTTTTCTCCAAATGCCTCTGAATGTTTCTGGTTTTTTCTGAGCTAGGCTCAATCTCCAGCTGGATTTACACATCATGTTCTGTTGGGCAGTAATTACAGCTTTGGCATCTGCCAGCTGGCAGCTCCGTGGAAGGGGAGAGCAGTGATCCGGCCACAGTCGGTCACAAGTTCTTTGCAGGGGTTTCATGCGTGGGACAAATTGAAGACAACTTCTTCAGTTTGTCCCATGCATGGCTGTGGCAATGGCTGCTTTCCATCCACACAGAGAAAAGACACCTTGGGCAATGCAGCCCTTCCTCTAGTTCCTAGCTATCGTACCGTTTCCATGCCAGTTTTCAGCAGAGTGATCACATAGCTTCTGAATGTTTCAGAGTGTTTGTGCACTCTTCTCTCCTGCTATACAGGGGCTGTTCTGAGGACTGAGCATTGAGCATGCTTTTCGGTGTGCACGTCACCCAGGCCTGCCTTTCTGCTTTAAAAGTGTCACTAAGCCAGTGGGGCCCAGTAATCATATCCATTAGTTTTGCATTCATAGGGTAATCAAATTGATCTGCTTAGTTCTGTGGCAGCAAAGATTGCTAACCCAAGAATATTTTCTAACCCATCTTTCTTGCCGTTTTCTCAGGGATTCTGAATATTCTGAAGATTTCCCTGCATATTACAAAACTCGCCCAGAGGAAAGAAAAAGTCATTTGTTTTCCATGGAGTATTAAAAAAATAATGCTATCATTGTGCATTGTCCTTGCCTGCAACGCCGGACAGTCTTGCATTAATTTTCTGCTTGCTCGATCTCAGATATACAAAGATTCTATAGAACATGACTGAAGCATGAACCCAAGTTGGTTATTAATTTTCTAATCCTTACCCCTGCCTTTTTTTGGTTTGCTGTTTGCCATTTCAGAAGCCTGCTCAGAAAGCAGCTAACAATGCTGCTGTTACATCCCTCTTTTGCAAGTTGCGTGCTCATACACCAGCAGTTACAGGATATATTTACAGTGCCTTAGCAATACAGTCAGGTTTTGTAGCAATTCATATCCGAGCATTTCCTGAGCTTTAATTAAAGTCTCAGTATTCTTCTGTGATGGTTTTAACGCTGGTAAGAGAGGTGAACTAACATATATCAACTAGTCATGTATTTGTAACTAGGGTTTGGGTGGATGGATTTCTCATGTTGCTACTGGGCTGATAGCATTGCCCCTAAAATAGCCCTTTCCCTCCAGCTCTGTCCTCCTCTTCCTCCCCTTATGGTGCTGCAGCATGCACAGATGTTCTTCAGCCTTCCAGTGAAGATGGGGGTTATATAAATCCTCACCCCAATATGAGTCACTTATCAGTTCCTTTTGGAAACCATGGAGTTGGGTACATCTCCGCGTGGGCACACTGCTCCCATCAGCGCTAATGGAAGTGACATGCATCAGGAGAAGAAGCTGTCCCTGGATTAATGCTCTTTCCATTGTGTTTGTGCCATTGCACACACTGATTCCTCTGCTAGGAGACAGTGGAGGTAATTAAAATGTAATTTCTCATGAAGAGAACCCTGCTGAGACATTCAGTTTAATAGGAGCTCCCTCCCGTGTCCAAGCAGGTCTGTAGTGCCAGCTCTTTCTTCTCTCCCACTGGAACAAATTTATCCCAGAGGAAATTGGTTCCTCACTGTTTCCTCAAGAGAAATAATCATTCCTTCAGCTCAGTCTCACTTTGCAGCCGTGGTGCTTTGGTTGTTCCTCTGCTTTTGGTTTAAGTCCTTTCTGGTCAGCAGCTCTGGATGTTGATGGTCCAACATAGACCATCTGATGCCCAGGTGAAACAGCAGCAGCATGAGCTCCTGTAGTCTTCTTTCTTTGTTTTCCTGCCACTTATTTTTCTTTTCTGGCATACATTTTCTGTAAAGAAAGCCCCTTCAGATTGTCTGGGGGTGACTGAAAAATAAGGGAAATGATCTGCTTGCCTTAGGTCAGTGCCGTGATGTTTAATGTGGAATTTTAAATGCTGATAGAGGAGGACTCTGACATTACAGCTTGTGGGGGATGCAGAGGTTGGATGCTATCTCTATATTTAATACTACCATATTAAATGGAACTCAGTGCTAATTATAAATATGATTTTTAAAAAAATCAAAATGGGTTGAGGCTGTCAGCTAACTCCAACCAAAACCTGTTGGTGTGATATAACTAGATAATGTAGAGAAGGAGAAAATTCCAATTTTTATCAGTCCAATCAGGGACACAGCATCCCCATTCTTCTAGCACCAGTAGTTTTTAATCACAAGCTGTTTGGTTGTATTGCCTTAAGGACAAAATCCTGTGCAATTTGAGTCATTTATTTCCAGCTTTTCAAAATGTGTTTTTGGTGTCATCATGTACAGAATCTACTATTTAAAACTCTAGAAAAAGCCATCAATTTCTGGACGGCTCTTTGGCACATTGAAAATTTGAGGCAGATCAAATGGAAAGACATTGTAATGTGAGACAGAGTCTTATTCACTCATCCTCCAGCATTTTGTCACTGTGGCAAAGCATTATCAGGTGTATTAAATAGTACACTATTAAGTAGGGTACTTATTTATGGTGAGCAGTGGATGGAGCAAGTTGCCATCTTTATGAACATTGCATGGAAAAGCAACTCCACCTTTTTCTATGTTGTCATAATTAATTTTTTGGGACAGTGTGCTCTGTTTCCCAAATTGCATGCTGGATCTTCCCCTCCCAGGGGACAATACAGGAAAGGGAAAGGTTCCAGTTCTCTCTCACATGGAAATCAGAGGGAAGGGCAAGTACTGGGATTAGGGCAGCTCCTAGTTAAGAATGTCCTCCCAGTGCTGGGATCATTCAGCATGCAATTGAACCCCAAACCATCTGCTGAAGGATGCAAGGCATCCCCTTACCTGCCAGCGCCCGTGTGAGTGCCTCAGGCTCTTCAAGATGCTGGAAGATCCAGCCGGTAGCATTTCAGGCTGAAATGTCAGCAATTGAGAAGGCTAACAGAAGTCAGAAGTGTTGGAGGTCAGGAGAATGCCCTGTGGACATTGTTACCATGCTGTTGACCTGTGCTCTGCTCTTTCTTTTTGATCCCTTGGAGACTTGGCTCGATGGCCCTTTATCTCATCCTGGTAGGCTAGGTACAAATGATCCGTGCTTAAGCAGCATTTAGTGCCATACATAGGGAGCAGAAACTCCCCTTGAGAATATTGCTTTTTAAAGTAGCTAAATGAAAACCAAGTTGCCTTAGGAGAAAGTCAAGTTTTTGAAGGCTTGTGTGCTTAGACACCCAAAGACATGTACCCAAAGGGACTCTCTTGCATCTGGGTAGGTCCCTGCCACAAGGCACTGCATTGCTTTTGGAAAGCTAATCTGTCCCTAAGCAATGCAAAAGCTTTTTTTTTTAAACACCGCCCTTCCCTTCCTATTGAATTCTATAGAAAATTATCCTAATAGCACTGAAAGCAATATTAATGGCTTTCCAATTAGAATATCTAGATAGTTTGTTTATTTTATCGGTGCTCCACGGCGGAAAATCGAAGGTTGCTTTGAATCTCACTTCATGCTTTTCATCAGCGAGCTCTTTTGTCATGAGCAGACACTCCATGAAATACAGATAAAGCAATTCAAAAGAAATATTTTGCCCAAGAAGGCTGAGGACTGCCTCCTTTCTCGGAGTTCCCTTTAGGGAAAAGTTTTCATTTGCTGATTGAAAGACAAAACTGGCCTATAAAAGGAGCAGGGGGGGATGGGCATGGTTTTTGCCCTGGTCTTTGAGCACTCTTAGTTCAGCAATCCACAGAGTGGAAGTGCTTAAAAGGGAAAAGCACTTGTGTGCTTGGATGGAAGGGTTAAAAAACTGTCTGTGGGAGAGAAGAGGAAAACTGAAAGGGTGAGAGAATACATCATAACATTCTGTTTTTACAGCTTGTCCTGTATAGCTTAATGACATTTTAAAAGTTGGTGAAAGTTTTGATGACATGTGAAAAATTAATAGATGTGTTTCAATCAACTTATATGGAATCAATCAATTTAGGATGAGAGGTAGCAGCCTTAAGACGTGCCAGGGAAGGTTCAAGTTGAGTATTAGGAACAATTTCTTCTCTGAAAGAGTGGTTGGACATTGGCACAGGTTGCCCAGGGAGGTGGTGGGGTCATCATCCTTGGAGGTGTTCAAGAGCCATGGAGATGTGGTACTGAGGGACATGGTCGGTGGACATGGTGGGAATGGGCTGGAGTTGGTCTTGGTGATCTTAGGCGTCGTTTCCAACCTTAATGATTCTATTATTCTAATTTTGCAGGTTTGTATAGTCCCATGTAGCCCTAAGAATCTAATTCATTGATGATTAATTCCTCTAGCTATATAGTATATCTATTAATTATCAGGTACCTTTTAAGAACTATAAATAGAACTGTAAATAGGACATGCAGAAGTACCCCGTGCCTGCACCCTCTGCCTGCTGGCTGTTGCTTTTCCACACTTTCCATAGCAGGATCATTCCTGATTACCATACATCAGTTTTGGAATTCCATTTTCATGGTCATAAATACAAGGATTGAGTAAACATAGTGACCCACCTGTCAGTCATGTGTAGTGTTTGGGCTCCAGATTTCCACTGATAGAGTTGTTGTTTGTACAGGGATATCTCCCAACACCTGCCAATCAAGTCTTCTGGAATTTTATCTCTGGATTAAATTTAAACAAATGCTTTCATTCCATCTCTGCCAGCCCCTGAATACTTGAAATTATCTCAGGCTTGGCTCTAAACATGTGGGTTTCATCCCCAGGTCTGCTCACAGCAGTCCTTATCTCATTAGCTCAGTGCTTGCTTTGACTGACACTTGGAAACTGCAGTCTGCTGAATGCATTGTCCAGCGTGGCACAAAACATACCCAGCAGCTGCATTCCTGTAACTGGCAAGGCTCTGTATGATGACAAATTTCAGCTGGACTGCTGAGATCCAAGTGGACCAAAACCATGCTGTCCTGCGTGCCTCTACCAATGGTCCTTTGAGGAGATCAATGGGTGAGGGATGTTCATGAAGATGAGCTTTTAGGACTGTGGTTCGTGACACTGCATATAGCAAAGGGATTGAAACTAGATGATCATTTCAATCCAGGCCGTTCTATGATTCTATGACTGTTAAAGTGGGCATAAGCTAAGTTTAAAAAGGTACTGTGAAAAGGTGAGTCAGAGGAGGTATTTTCATAGAATCATGGAATTGTTAAGGTTGGGAAAGACCATGAAGATCACCAAGACCAACCCCAACCCATTCCCACTGTGCCCACTGCCCTCAGTGCCACATCTCCATGGTTCCTGAACACCTCCAGGGACGGTGACTCCACCACCTCCCTGGGCAGCCAGTGTTTTGCCACTTGTTTAGAGAAGAAATTGTTCCTAATATCCAATTTAAGGTCATCTTCTCTCATCATACCGCTGTTACCTGGAAATAGAGTCCAACCCCTCTCACCACAACCTCCTTTCAGGCAGTTGTAGAGAACAATGAGGACTCCTTTTCTCCAGAGTGAACCCATTTCCTCGGCTGCTCCCCATAAGACTTTTGCTCCAGACCCTTCCTAGCTTTGTTGCCCTTCATCTGGACACACTCTAGAGCCTATTTTGCTCTATCTAGGAAGAAAAAGCCTACTTTGTACAACGTTTCGCCTTGAGAATACATATGAGTGTTTGCATGCGTGTGCACAAGTGTGCAAGAGATGAGGAGCTGACACCATTGCACATCCCCTGAAACATCCCCTCTGTGGGTGCACCCCTCCATTTCTTGGTGAAAAGTTATACGTACCAACCTGGTGTTGGTTCTTGTCCTGATGTGAATGATTCTGGAGCTACACCGCGGGCCTCCTCCTTGTCTGGTTCCTCTCCCAGAGGGAGATAAGTAGATCATTAACCCGATTTGGTGGAAAATAGATAGAGGAGGCAAAGAAGTGGTTTCTTGCTGGAATGGGGAGCAAATTGAACATGAAATTGCAGGGAATTGATTGTGGGAATTGCACCTACAATTCAGGCTATCGAAGGAATCCTGCTTAGTGCTTCATGCCTAATGTAGGCACGCCGACTGCAGGCAGAGTTCCCAGTGGGATCTGTAGCTCTTATAAAACCTGTGCTAATGAAACGTTTGGAAGACCTTCACATAAAAAGCAATGCTGACATTTCCTGAAACTCTTACATGTCACACGGGCAGCTGCAGTAAAAGCAGTTCTCCTCAACACCTTGTTACTCAGCGCTCAGAGTTCTGAGATCTGCATTTTTTTTATTTTTTTTTTCAATTAAAGTGATTTTGATTCTTTTGCCAATTTGAGGATTTCCTTTGGAAACATGAATTTCAGGCCAAAAAGGTTTATTTAAAAAACAAACAAACAAACAAAAAGGACAGACAATCTTGTGTTTATTGCTATCGCAAACAGAATGAAACAACATTCATTTTTCAGACCTAACTTTAATGGAGGCACTTTGTTGCTTTTAACGAGTTTAATAGGAAGTGCGTGATTGTGCATTTTCCTGAACAGGAATGATTTTCTGAACTGAATTCAAAGGGATGTTCCAGGGGCAAATCCAATGAGATTGATCATACCTGCCCCCTATCTTCCTAATGCACCTAATCCATCCGTCTTTAAGGTGAAGCAGTGTGCTTCGCTAATTGTAAACCTTGCTTATTTTTACTCTAAATTACGATAGGGTTTAAAATGAACTCTGAATTTGATTTATCAACATCTACGCTGTTAATTCAGCAATGAAGTCATGGTGTTCTGAGACTAAAAATTAGCGCTAATGAGGAAACATAGCTTCCGTATTTTGTCACTCTCAGTTTCTGCTATGTATGGACAACTTCTGAACTTGGATGTAATTTAATCGTGTAATCACTAAGTGGGCAAGTGTGTGCTCATAATTCAGTTTACCTGAATCCAAATGACCTCCCTCCCACCACAGACCTCTTCCAGAAGGCTGTGCTGGGATTATCAGTCCTTCCTTGCTTTGCGTGTCTGCCCACTGGTTGATAGTCTTGGTGCTATGAGTCATTTAGACATCCATGGCCATCCTTGTTTCCCAAGAAAGATATCCCTTCCCTGCAGGGTAACAAATGGTTAGAGATCTTTCTTCAAAGCCCAGCTGAAAGAAAAAACACATAATATTTCCAACCTGAAATAGATCTGTTCGGAAAACTCGTGTTTTCAAAATGTGATTTAACAGTTTACCAGGAAATTATTTCAACCTGGGACCGCTGGTGATTAGATCTTGCTGAACTGCAAGTGATGCTGTGCGAGACAGAGCGTTAATCTTTGATCCTCAGCTTGTCTTCACTGCAGTAAGTCTGCTGCTGTGCACCAAGAAAATACCTGAACAGGAGTTACAGGCAGCACAAAGAATTGGGTGTTCTGTTCAGCTCTGCATTGCTTGATAGAGAGATGTTCAAGCTTTGAACCCATAGTAGGGCTGAATTTTGGGTTGCCTGAAGCCTTAGTTATTAGGCAGTGCAAGCGATTAAGGATGAATGATGATGCATGCTATGAAAGGAAATAGAGACATAAAAGCAGTTTAGACATACAGTCACTTAATATTAATTGGGGGTCCAATCTGATATTCTTTCAAGCTCCTCAATGGCCAAGGTTTCATCTTATTCATGTACACTTCATGTTGCAGAATAAGGATTTTTATTGATGTTTTGTTAAAAATCTAAGTACGAATGGCTGCATCTCTATGAAACCAGATTTGAAGCTTAACTGTTATCATTGAAAAATTTTTTAATTTGAACTTTCTTGTGCATTACCACTCTGAAGTTTAGAGAGTAAGTTAGTAAATGTAGGTAAAGCTGCTGATACATATCAGTGCAGTGTTTAAAACAAAACAAAAAATCACAAGTTGCGTTGAAATGTGGATACATGCATTTGCATGTTGGAATGACTTAGGTGTCAAAGGCAAACTGGACAGAGAATGTAGAGAAATACGTTTTGAATTAATTTTGTCAAATTTCTGGTAAACTCAAGTTAGTACAGCAGGTTTTGCAGGGAGTTGTTATTTGGCAGCAGTGCTGTTGAGCTGTTAACCTCTCCAGTGTCAATTCATTAGGAAGATTTACATTTCAAAATTTCCACTGCTAAATCTTTTATCTTATTCCTGTAGCTGGGGGTTTATGTAAATTTTGCTTGCAATAGTACGTTTGTTTGAAGTGAGTGACTGCTAAGATGCAATGTTTATTACATTCAGAGTGAAGATCTACAGAGCTGCAGTCTTCAGAAGTTAATGCTAGCTAACTAATCCAGTCCATTAGCCAAAACCCCTCACCAAACAACTGAAGTGCTTATAATGCTTGTTGCTTGACAGACTCAGTGCTTTCTTGCAAGACAAGGTTCATTCACTCATTAACTTAATCAACTGGAGAGACACTATGCTCCTTTATGGTAAGGCAGTAGCACAGATGAAGACCATCCTGCTTGGTGCCGTGCATGGGTTAACACCAGCATGTCCATCACGTACACATTGATGACTTTGGAAGGCATTCTCTTGCTTATCACAGAATCACAGAATCATTGGGTTGGAAGGGACCTTAAAGCCCACCCAGTAGTTCAAATCCCTGCCATGGGCAGGGACATCTCTACTGGACCAACTTGACAAGAGCCCCATCCAGCCTGGCCCTGTGCACATCCAAGGAGGGAGCATAGCCATTGATTTATGTTTCTCCTGCAGCAAGAAGTTTAAATCCTTTAAGTGCTAGGCAATGTCATTTTTAGAAGAGAGAATAGAAATGATTCATAAAATACTGTGGGTAGGTATGTGCTTCATTCCCTTACTCTCAGTTTCTTACCTGTGAAAACTGTGTCTTCCATGAAAGAGGACTTAAGATAGTGATGGCAGAATCCCAGAGCCTGTAGCTATTTGTTAGGGTATTTATTAGCCTGTTTGGTGTTTTTTATTCTGTTTCTTTGTTTGCCTCCTGGAGGCCATAGCAGTTGAAAGGCCCCAGCTCAGGTGAGAACTGCATTGCTTCAGTCCCTACACAAACATCCCTTGCTCAAAGACCTCCAGTCCCAAGGGCAGTAGGGGCAGGACATAATCTTCTCATTTTCCAGCTCATAAAATGACTTGTCGAAGGTCACTTCTCTTGGCATCCAAGGAACTAGTTCTGTAGCAATAATGAAACAGAGTAGAAGTTGCTTTAGAACCTGGAGAAAAATATTTCTAAAATTAATTTACAACAACTCAGCTCCTTTTAAATATGCTTTTTTTTAAAAATAATTGAACAAAAAAATATAATAGCTTTGTGAATGATGGCCTCCATATTTTCATTTCAGATATACTGAAAATGGGGAAGTTCTTCACAGAGAGAGTGGGGAGGTGCTGGAACAGGCTGTCCAGCTAGGTTGTGGACACCCCATCCATGGTAGTGTTCAAAGCCAGGTCGGATGGGGCCTTGGGCAGCCTGGTCTAGTTTTAAATGTGGAGGTTGGCAGTCCTGCTTGTGGTAGAGGGATTGGAGCTTGATGGTCCTTGAAGTCCCTTCCAACCCAAACCATTCTATGATTCTATTATACGGTTCCAGAGAGGGAAAGGAGGCTTGGTTCTGCAGTCAACAGTCCTGTTTGTCTTTCCATTCAACATGGGAATTTCTGTGCTGATCTGTTCCTGTGGTTACCACCACATTGTAGAGGAATCACAAAAAACAACTTGTGGGGGCTTGTTGGCATTTCTTCATTTGGTGTTCCCTGGAGGGACTTCAAATATAATGCTTCTTCCAGGATTTTGTCGTGGTTTTCTTTTAACTTCTCTTGTTGGGATCTAGGTCCAGAAGAGTTGAGGAGCACTAGAAGAGCTGTGTCTAAGAACAGGGGGTGCACATCCATTGTTGGGCCCCATTATTCTGTGTATGTTTTCTCCAAATGAACATGTAGCTCCTTAGCTCATGAGTTGCTCAATACACATCTTTGTTTTTTACACTTTTAAAGACCTTTCACCTTCCCTGTGCTTATGTGCCCCTTATTAATGTAATGTCAGCCCTCCACAAACCTGGCTTTTTTAAGTGGGAAAAAAAACCCAACGAAAACAATTGAGTGGTTCTCTACTCCTGAGACAGAGCTGAAAGGGAAACGTGTTTATCCACCACCCAGGGGTGCTGTTGGGATCCCAATTCCATTTGACTCCCATTTGGAGAAGGGGAGAAAACAAGCAAAGAGTGCTGCTTGCATGACTCGGGTGGTTAATGTACCGTGCATTATTGCTGTAAAGCCAGGACCTCAATCTCTCAGCTCTCCCGAACACAAACAGTCCTTGGATTTTATAGAATCATAAAGAGCTGCCTTAAAGGCTGAGGACAAATTCAAGCCCTGATAGGAGTTGGCACAGATACTGCTGTATCTAAAGGGAGTTGGAGTTTCTTGCACTGTGGCTGAAGGTGATCCACAAGTGAATACAATTGTCCCATCAAATTCTGCTGAGCAGCCTGTCTGCTATATTCCTGCCTTTGAGCTGTCATGTAAAATGACGTTTTCAGCTGAGCATCAGGTAGCAGAAGAGTTTTGGAAGCTCTCCAGCGTTCTGCAGAAGGACCAGAAGAGGATTCCAGCTGCTTCTCAGATCCAAATGCAACAGGAACTCTGACCCTGCAGGATTTACAATAGCTCCTAATGCCTTTGCTTTTTTCATAACGATTGGAGCACCGTGCACCATGCGATGGAAATTTGTGATAAATTAGCTCAGTAGTGTTCACTTAAAGTTCGGCATGGAAAATAAGGAGGCATTGCTTGTGAGATTGAATTCTGTGTAGGGTTTCTCCAGCTATAATGAGCCCAGGTTTTCTAGGTGTGTTAGAATAGACTCTTGCCTCTGTCTCCTGCAGCGTGATTTTTTCCTAAAAGCTTATTTCTTTCTACTTGAAAAGCTCGTCTCTTGTAGCTGATAAAATTATCTGCAAAGATTTGTATCTGAGGTTGTGCCATAAATTGTATTTACCTGTAGGATTAACATTTGCAAACATAGGACATCTATCTACAAAAAGAAAGGAAAAGGAGGAGATGTGCGTGGGGTGGGGGATTGGGGCATTTTTCTATTTACATTTTTGAAAAAAAAAGAGGATTCAGATAGATCTCGCAGGCATTTTGAATATATTTTTGCATTCTTACAAGGTGTGGATCTGCTCAGCTCCAGCGAGCATCATTAGGGCTCTTGGTGAGGCTGTAAGATACAGAACCCACGAAATCATCTCGAAAGCAGTTTAGTCCTAGGAGGAGTAAACACGTGTCCAGCTGTGCTGAGAGCTGCATGAGCTGGCAGCTGAGATTTCCTGTCCTTTGACATGCTCAGGCTGGGCTGCCTTCTGTAGAAATGCTCAGCTGCTTTTGAGGCACTGGAAGAGGGCCTGTTTTTTTTTTTTAAAAAAAGGTTTGTCTTACCAGCATCTTTATTCACAGACAGATTCTGCAAGCAAGGTCAGAATTCAGTATGCAAGACAGGGCAGGTTAAGATCTGCCCCTAGACATAGTCACCTCCATGGACCTAAGCTTCTAACCTCAGCACTGTGGGAAGAGATGAACCCACGTGCACTGTACAGACCCTCAGCCCGAGTTAAGGCTCACTCAGTTTGAGTAGTCCCATTGCAGGCGACTGGATGAATCAAGAGCTGTCTTCCTGCAGGAGCTGAATGCTGAGCACCCAGCACATTAGGGCTGCGTTGGGATAATTGCTAACCAAACATGGCAGAGCACATCATTCATATTTCTCTTTTTTTCGATCTGTTTCGGTCTCTTGCAGGTCCCTCACCACATGAAGACTTTACCCTACTACAGCTACGACCAACCAGTGATCAGCTACTGCCAAGCCCACAAACCCCTCCACGTTAACAAGGGCTACGACAGCATGGCCCGGGAGCAGCCAGAGCCCACCAACCTGGAACTCAGTCGGGACCACAGCTTCATAGCCACAATCGCACGCTCGGCGGCTCCGGCCATCTACATTGAGAGAATACCAAACTAGGGCCGGAGGCAGCGGGGAGCTCTTCTGAAGGACCTTTCAGCTCAGAAGAGAGCAGGGCCAGGAGCTAAAATCCACCATTCCACTTCGAGATGTTCCAACACAGACCACGGGAAGGGGATAAAGCAGAACCCGCAGACTGGAAACGCTGTCTTGCAGTACACACTGAGAACTTCAGGATTTTCTTTGCTTTAAACTTTCAAACAAATTCCTCAATGTAAATATTAAAGAGAGATTGTTGAGTTCTTATTAAAAAAGAAAAAAAAATAGATTTCACTCTAGCTACATAAAGGGATGGATTAAGAGTTTTGTTTGTATATTTGATTTTTCTACATTGCACGGTTCCAGGGAAGGAGAACCACAGGTAAAAAATAAAGGGATGGGGAGGGCAAGGGCTGGGGTGGGATGGGTCAGCCATGATTCCTTATTGAGTGTTTATTACTCTTCAAAGATTTGTTTAATATTTTTGTTGTTTTTTTTTTTTTCAATGGAGCAAAAGATAGATTTATATTTTCTTTCTTTTTTTTTTTTCTTTTCCTTTTTTTATTTTTATTTTTATTTTTTTAAGTGGTCAAGCGCTAATATTTCAAACTTCAGACATGGGCATTACAGCTTATGTTGAACCAAAAGGACATTGGCAATGGATGCAGCAGAAACAAAGAAACTTGGGTGCATGTACATTTAAGAGACAGGCTGTACACTATGGAGGGTGCTTTTGATTTTTACTATCATCATTGTGCTTCATTGTTGACACTATAATTACTTCTGGGTCTCTAAAAAAAAGGGGGGGAAAACATGCAATGGTGTATCGACTCTCATATTTACAGTCCAGCTGTGCTGTAAGCAAAATTAATGGACATTTGGGAACCAAAATGGAAAAGATGTGCTTGAAATGAGAAGGAAAATCCTTTAAAGCAAGAGTGTTTTGGTGAAACTCACTGGCTGACACAATTTCTAAAACACAGGAGAATGTGTAACATTGGGCTTTTTTTTTTGTTTTGGTTTGTTTTGTTTTTTTTTAAATTAATTATCCTGATCAGTTAGTTTTTGTGTAGTTTTTATCAATAAAATGACAACAACAAAAAAGTGGTGGAAAAAAAATAAACATATTATTTTGTGGTTGGGACACCACAGCCAAGCTACTGTTTGAATGATTTCTCTGGATGTGTTACACAGGGATTCGGTGGACAAAGGGAACAAAACTTTGTCCCATTTCGCATTCTTGGAGCTAAAGGAATTGGGTGAAGTTTAGAAAAGTTGTTTCTCCCTAAGAGTAGGTTTAGGGGTGATGCTGGGGGAGGGAAGAATGGAGAAGGAGAAGCCTTCTGGCTTATATTTTGTCTCTGTGATGAAGCTAGATGGGTTCAGATTAGAAGGTAAGGTATATGGTTTTTAATTGGCTGGTGAATAACACAGCAGTGGGTGTTTACTTAATTAATACTTATCACTTGGCCACAAGGTCAGGTTTCAATGCGTGAGTCTCTGTAAGTGCTCGTTCTTGTATCATGTATACAACTTCGTATTGTCTTCTGCATTTCTCACCTGAAAAACATATTTTTCCTCTGAAAGGAAAGGAAGAATGTTTGTGGATTTATGCATTCTGTGCACTAGGCAGCCTGTAGGAAAACATGGACCTGCAAAGTCAACTGGATGCATCAGAGGTAATGTATTTAGAATTAAGTGCTAGGCAGGAAATGAAAAGAAAATGGAGTGGAAGACGAGGTGATGAGTTTACAGCCAGCTCTATTAGACATCTCAATATCTGTCAGATTTAGCATTCGTACAGATAGAGGGAAAAGGTTGCCCTAAACAGTGGGCTGCTTCAAATTCAGTTTAAGACATTGACCCACAGCCTATTACACAAAAATGGAACCTCCCTCTTTCTCCCAGTGATTCCTGTGGGCTCTGGATCAGCAATGGATTACGTTTCAATAGGCACCAAAAATGTGGTGACATTCCCATGGTCCTGAAAGGTGATCATGGCAGTGTTTGTATTATAGGGTTCACTACTGTGTGCATGGCTAACTGGATGAATCCACACCTTTCTGCCTGAAAATGTTGCTGGTTTTGTGCTGTTTGAACCCTGGTGCCAGTCTGGGCAAGAAGCATTTTCTTAGTGTTCTTGATGATTAAGGAGGTAACGTTCCATGAATGCTTTGAGGACATATTGTTGTGCCTTACCTACCTGCATGAAGAGACAGATATTCACATGGTGGATTGCTTTAGATCAAATCACAATGTCACTGCAGCTGTACGAAGCTACCTGAAGCACTGTTAATTAGCTGGTTGCAGCGATCGGACCAAAAGGGCTCTATACAAACCTCTCTGGGACTCTGGATGTAGCAGAAATTAAATCTTACACTGCCGTGGCTGCAATTAGAGCCAAAGAAATGTGATAAAACCCATTTTCGGGAAAAAAAAAAAAAAAAAAAAAAAAAAAAGCCCGAAGTGTAATATGTCCAGCTCCAGTCTTTTGTTATGAGTTTCATATTTGTCTTTCGTTTTTCAAGAGTTGGCTTATGGAATCGTGATTGTATTACAACTTCAGCTTAAAAGCTGCCTGGGTTCCTCATAGGGAAGGTCTTACCCTCCTCTTCAGATGGTTTTGAGGGAGGATGGAGCATCTCCCCAGATGCCAGGTAAGGCCCAAGAAATGCTTTGTGCTGTGTCCCTCCCCTAGCAAATGACAAACAGGCGTACTGGAGAGAACTCATTACTGAGTGTTTGCTAATGATGGCATCTTTGTGGTCACTGCTGGGTCTGAGCACTGATGTCACGGAGCTCCTCAGGACAGCAGCTTGTGGTTGTGCAGTCTCCAGGCAAGCTGGATGAAAATCAGCCTGACCTTCAGCCCAGTGTTGTTGAACTCTGTGCTTTGCGAAAGACAAAAACTGATGCAACCAAATAACAGCTTCTGGGAGGTGTTGGGAGAAATTGACTGCTACCTGGCTCTCCAGCTCATAATTGCCTTGCAAATGTCAGCAGGGCACTGAAATTACACTGCACTGATAATGTGATGGGTTGGAGCTGCACCCAAGGAACGTGAGCCTGTAAAAGCAAGTTTCTGTTTGGATTTATTGCTAAGGCTGGCATTGTTTGGCCCTGAGATTTAAAAACCTTTTGGAATATGCTGCCCCTTTCCCATAACAAACTGGAAACGTTCTGAAGATTGATAAACACAATTTTGTCTTGGCTCTCCATTGGGAAAAGTCCCTGAAGGAATTTGCCACACTGTACATAGGAAAACTTGTGCTTTTACAGATGTCTTTAAGCAGCACGGTGATTTGTCTGCTGTATTATGTTATATTGAAAGGAATTAATTTTTAGGAGGTCCCAGCAATTGGGCTCCTTTAAATGTGTGTACTCACTTTTTTAAACCTAGCCAGACGAAAAGGGGTTTGATAAGACTTTAGGTCCATCAAGCCTCAACCTTGCTTTAAAGACAAACAAATTACCTGTCTGATGTAACTGCCCACACACAAGCCTCTAAATGGCTCCCACATAACGTTAATAGCAAGAAAGAATTATCTGACAGAACTTGTAGAGTTTGGACTTGGTAGAGGAGAGATTTTGATCTCCCCACTCCCCAGAAATAGAGATTTCCAAAATAGGTGTTGTGTTCCCTGCTGCCCCAGCAGCAAATGTTCCTCCTGCTTTTGATAAGATTCTGCTCCTCATCAGAAATACAAGATGTATTAATCCTTATAAGTGTAATCAACAGTGGAAAATGAGAGTAAGCCAGCCATAAAGCAGCCATAGGGTAAACATGATACTGAGGGACATGGTTCAGTGGGCATGGTGGTGAAGGGTTGATGGTTGGACCTGATGATCTTAGGAGGTCTTTTCCAACAGTAATGATTCTATGATTCATTTATTTAAAAATCCACCTAACTCCATGCACGTAGGAGAGTTAAACAGAAAAAAAACAGAGAGGAGGTGAAATAAAGAAATCTATCAACACAGCAGTTCTGTGGCCAAGGTCTGAGGTGGAGTAGCAAAAGCAAAAAATCCCTCATTTTCTTCCAGAGCAGTTATTTCACTGGTACTTAATGCCCATTATTTGCTTTGATGCTCTGGTGACTGGCATTTTGGTAATATATGGGCAGGTTAAAGTAAATTCATCTACGGAAGAGAGTTATATCGGCCATAACTGGAGTCAGGGGATGCATTACACCTTTGTCATTACTGTGCTAAGTCGTATTGCAGTGATACAAAAATAAAATTACACGTGAAGCAGGCAGATCCCAGCTTCTTTTTGCACAGTGTTGATGCCAAGCATCTCCCAGTGCTAACTCAGCACTTTTAAGGTCTTCAGCAATCTGCAAGCAACATTCTTGTTTGTTTGTATTGCACGATTGAGCTACAGGTAAGACAAGCTTTCCGAAGTAGGTACAAAAAAAAAAAGCTATTAAATGCATTCTTGCTTTTCTAATTTTTGTATTTTTTTTCCCCCTCTAGGAGGTATCCAAAGTTGGCAGAAAAGGAAGAGAAGTCACTCCAAGCTCAGTAGTAGCTGAAACATTGCACATCTGCAAGGCAGCCTTGAGTAACTGAGGAGCTGCTGCCTCCCCCGGAGGCAAGAGGCAGATGATGCAGGTAATAGATCTTATTCCTGTTGCTTTGCTGTGGACACAACTGGCCTTGGGGAAGCAATGGCTTTTCAGACAGCTCATTGCATCAGTGGCTGCAGAGCTCTGGCAGTCCTGCTGTCTCAGCTGTGCTTCTCACTCTCTATTACTTTGCCATATGACCTTGGGAATACCAATTTACTCTTTTATTCTCTTCCTAGCTGCTAGCATGTCTCATGCCTAGCATTCTGCACGGTCACGTCCTCTGTGACTTCTGGTGCAACAGAAATGGAAATAAGTGAAAAAGCCTGAAGATCCCTGTCTTGCCCCTTTCCCTGCCACCCCCCAGTGTTATTTTGTGTATTTAAAAGGCAAGCAAAATCACTTTGATAACGCAATAAACTATGGTAGCTCGTGACTTTCAATCAGTGCTTCGGACTCCCCAGTGATCTGAAGCACTCTTATTTGCTAAAAGTGTGTTCTCAGAACAGCAGGAATTAGAGGATCTTGATAAGCTGATGAAGCAGGGAAAGAAAGCATTTTCTTCCAAAGTCATCCTGGGAGTTGGGGTTGGAAAAGAAGGCAGCTGTCGTATACAGTAGAGTTTGTGTTTTGCTGGGGAATAAAAAAGAAAGCATACCCCAATAGTCTGAAGCAGAATATATTATATATATTTCATTGATATACACAATATATCATCATCCTGTGACTTGTGCTTGTTTATTTATGCTGGATTTTCCAGGTAAAAGAGAACTTAACTGCATATGGACGTTTTGTTGATTAAAAGCAAGAGGGCCAGGCAAGTTAAATCATGGAACAGTAGGAAAACATGAATTGGAAAGGTCTGCTGGAGGTCATCCAGGCCAGCCTACTGCTAATGCAGGGCTGACTGCAGGGTTAAATCAGGTTGTACCCAGCCTCCCTTTTTGGCTGCCTGGCACCTTGCTGAAGAATTTCCTGTGGTTTCAGCAACCTGCTGGGGGAGCAATGCTGGCGTGCCTCCTGCAGGAGTGAGACAAGTAACCCTTTCTGATCTTAGAGCCTTGGGGTCTGTGATTTCCTCTAGGTAAGTGTATATGGGACATTTTTATGAATATGTCAGCCATGAGGTTTTGCTGATTTTGGTATACTCCTCATGCTTTCCTTGAAGCTGGACAAGATGAAATGGGGAGGTGGACTAAATGACCTTTAAAGATCCTTTCCAACTCCAAGGATTCTATGATTCTATGAAATAGGAACGTTTGGCAGTTGGTAATGGGTTACAAAGAAGCATTGAACAATGCCAGGGGGCTTTTTTCCTCCTATACTCAGGCAGAGTAACTCATAGACAATAGATGGTGATGGGGAACTCCTGCAAAGCCCTGAAAAAGGCATGGCAGGAAGAGTGCCCACACTTGTGTTTCATATTGCAACACCCCAAGTGTGGGGCCAGATTTAAGTTTCTCACATTATGCAAAAGAATGTGTGAGAAATCATAGCTGATGATATGCAGCTTGTAATTTATAAATAGCATACTCAGTATTTGCAGTGTATTTATATCGTATTATGTAAGATAAATTGTTGGCAAACATTCATAAAGTATTTATTGGACATGCCACTGTTTGTTCAATGATTTATAAATCAATGCTGTAAAGTGTGAAGTGGTGACAGAGCTTCAGATAAATTCTTTGCAAAATGTTTGCTGTGCATCAATAATTCTGATATTAATTACTATACAGTTTATCTGCAAGTGTTTTGGGAATGATATACCGTTTACTTTCTCGCTAGTCCTGCTAGCAAGGGGCTTGGAGGTTTGGTTCTGATCGATGCTAGAACTGCTGCTTGTTCACATGTAGTTCAGTCAAGAATGAATGAATCTGTCCCTGTTCTGTGCATTGTTGTTAGAAACCTATTGCAGCAGGGTTTGGGAACCAACAGCAAATGGAAATAGCTAGAGATGCTGAAACAGCATAACCTGAGTGCCTTTGTCAGCAATTAGCTCCAGATTAGTGGCTTGCTTACAGCAGGGACTGTTCCTGTCTCCACTTCTGATGCAGTCCATCACGTTCTCCACATTAGAGGTGGTTTCCTCTTTTTGTCATTCTTTTGTTAAAAGTTTCAGTTTCCACAAAGGTTCACTCCTTAGGAACTTTGTTTAAGTGAGGCAATTTTTTTGCTGGTCTTTGAGACCTTAAAAAGTTGAAGTTTTCTGGCTTTCTTCACCCAGAAAAGCAATAATGGGAACTGTGGTAGGAACAGGGATTCCCACTTTACCATATGGTCCTAACACCATAATGACTTCTCCATCCCCTCTACTCTCCCCATAAAGCATTCAGGGACACCAAAGATCTGGAAACACTCAGAGCGAAAGCACTGAGGTTATGTTAAAAGAGGTGCTAAACTATCTGAAGAAATAGGATGCATTTAAGCTTCTCCCATGTCATCTAGTGCACCTATGAAGCCTTGGAACAATTCTGTAGAAGCAATGAATCATTAATACACTGGAAAGAAAGCAAGTCTGCAGCTACTCATTGCCCAGCAAAGAGTGTTCCCAATGATTAACAACACATCTGCAGCAGCTGGAAGAGGAAGCACAGGTGAGGAGAGGGGCAGGTTAATGCTGGAATCCATTCACCTGAAGGCAGTCTCATGCTCCTGGCTCTGCTGGGAGCTTTGGTTGTTGCATTCTGTTGGGGTTTCTCTTTGGGGCTTTTTAACAGCAGATTCCAGCAACAAGTCTGCATCTGTACACCAAAAAAATAATAATTACATAGAGAACATAATTCTGAAAATGCACCAAAATAAGGTGGATTTAAGAACTGAAATCACACCTGTTGAAATGCAAATGCACAGCAGTTTATCTGTGCAAGTAAGCTTTGAAGTAGTACTTGAATTTCATTCTGGTCTGGTAGATCAGCATGCAGCCATCTTTTAGCTTGAACTCAAAATGTGGTTGGTTTCAGAACTGCGGATAATAAAGTTATGGACTGTGTGTAAAGTAGTGTCCATCCCTGTCTGCATAGATCATCCAGCCTTCTTAAGGTACAAGAAGCTTTCATGAAACCAGTGTAGAATTTCAGATAGATGATGTCTTTGAGGTGGGAGAAGCATTTAGATAAGTGTTAACGCAGTAGTGAAGATAGAAGAGATAACATAAAATGTATTGATCAACTGTTCTCAGTGAGAAGATATGAAGTAGGTAGCTGCATGTATTGGTATGCTGATAGCTTTTGGCAACAATTTATTTCTATGTTTTAACCACTTTCAGAAATTTTTGGTGAGGCATTCAGCACAGGGAAGTAGCTCTGAGCAGAGACATCCTGATTGCTTTCTCTTTAGAAATTTCAAGTAGGATTTGGGCAGACTTTTAGAGAGCTGTATTCACCTGGGTAAGGCCTGGCTGGTTTACCATCTGTTTTTGCCATCAATAATGTTAAAAAGTTATTGATATACTTTTTCAATTTCGAGTTCGTGAGTCATTATCTTACATAAGTTATTTATCTTCAGCAAATATTTGTGTTCAGTTGACTGTGTTCAACCTTGTAGTTTTATTGAACGCAATGATGCATCTTCAAAATTTGACCACGTGCAAAGGTAGCGCAAATTTAAAACAATTACTTGTGGTTCATTTTATATACACAGAGAAAATGCCTTGAAACAGGCTTCATCAAAGCCTTCTGAAATAGCTCCACAATTCAGTGGAAAAAGAACAGAGATTTACAAGGAAAAATTTATATATAAAATCAAAACATTTCACTTATCTCCCATTTACAGCAGAAAATACTAATTGTTGACTGCATCTTATTAAGACCTCTGTAAATACTAATTGTTGACCTCATCTTACTTAGACCTCTTTAGCTTTTAGTGCTCTCACAGGTTATTTTTGAACCTTCTTAGTCCCTCTGCATCCTGTTCTTCCAGTAGTACTAGCTGGACTTCAGACATGCCTTGCTCTGCACATTTGCCTCGTTTGACACTGTCAAGAACAGAGGAGCCTTGTGGTTGCATGAGACATAAACAAGATCAAACACATCTATTTCCTTTGGCTTAAATCATAGGCAGCGTTATCTGGGCTCTGAACCTGGTTTGTATCCAAGTAATAATGGGAAGCAAGATGAAACATTTTTGTTTCCATTCCAGGCCTCTTAGCAGCAAATATTTCTTCATAGTAGGAATGTTGTCAGTGCTGGTTTGTTTGTTTTATTTCCTCTTTCTCTAAGTGGTGGAGTGCTGTGTGGTGTCACATCAGCTCCGTCCCCAGGGGACCTTTCCTTTGCTTAAAGTGGAGTCAAAGGAGAGGTGTGAGATTCCCCTTGCCCAGCAATACCAGCACCCAGTGTGTTATTTCACCTTCCTTTGTGCATTCAATCTATGCTCTGTAGGAAGGGGACCTCGGTGGGGGTTACAGGCACTGTCTACATTCTCAGCAGCCGTTGTGCTTGTCCTAGGAGTAAAATCCATCTGTAGAACGGTGGGAATTCCATATTAGCATGAACCAGGGAAGAGGGCACTGGGGCCTTGAAACTTGTTCCTATCTTTGCCCCTGGGTCCAATTCTTTCCTACTGGTATCCATGCTGGATTAAGTAGTGTGAGAAGTTAGAACAAAGACTGGTCCCTCTTGTTACAATGGTTCATCTTATTCCAGGGTGGTCCAACCTTTTGGCTTGCCTGAGCCCCATTGAGCAAAGAGGAATTGTCTTGGGCTGCATCTATGAAGGTTGCTCCAAAAGTAATGCTTCCTATTTATTTCCATGAAAACCACAACCGATACAAAGAGCTAAATAACACTATTTAATATAGCAGATTCTCTGCTACAAATCACTATTTTTCAACATTGTCAACACTGTTAGCTATGTATTTTTACCATCATTGACCAAGAGCCTGCATGCTGTGCTTGTAGCAAAGTCTCCACTCTCACTGTCGCCTTTGCTGAGACACACCATCCATTGCCTCATTGGGATCACATCCACTGCTTGATCTCCATAAATGTCAGCAAGTGTCAATGAATGTCACTGGGTCCCATTTTTTCTGCATGAATGAATTCAGTTCCACACCTTTGCTTCCTATGCACTTCCTTTGCAGATCCCATTCTGTCAGACTGTCCCTCTGCTGACATTTACTGCATGGCAACAAAATATAATGGGATATTGATGGGAAGGTTCAGCCTCTACTGCCATACCTCCACCATCCATTTCTAACATCATACTCCAACAGAACAAAATAGGAGGCATTACTTTCAGAGTAGCCCTCATAAAATATAAAATATAAAATATATATTTTACTTTTTAATGGTTTTTATTAGAACATTAAACAGAGAAGAACTAAATGGTAAAAACAGTGGGTATGTGACCTTGCTTTTGTGAAACCAGTGCATCAGGTATGTATGCAAAATCCATAAACTTATTTGCCAGCACTAGAGTCAACACTGTTTTGTGCACTGCTTTCTGCCCAGACAGCATTAACAGGGCAGTGCTGGGTGGTTGTTGTGAGTGATGGGCAGGGGAAGAGCCACCACCATGATGTAAGCTGGGCCGCAAGTTGGACATAGAATCATAGAATCATAGGATCACCAAGGTTGGAAAAGACCTGCAAGATCATCCAGTCCAACTGTCCACCTGTCACCAATAGTTCTCTCTCAACCATGTCCCTCAACACAACATCTAATAGTTTCTTGACACGCCTCCCTAATTCCCTGTTTTTCTTCTGCTGAAGTCTGAATCTGTCAGCTTTGCAAGATCACTGGATGTGTTAAGGTATGTAACTGCTTTCTCCCTGCTTTCTGCCTCTGCATCTCCCTCTGTGTGCCCACAGGCAGCCGCCTGCCTGACTCAAATCCCTGTGGAAAGCACACCTGAAAAACATCAGAAGCTTTTTTCTCATGCTTGTGTTAGCAGAGCACACAGAGTCCTGGTATGTTTTCAGCACTGAGTTTTCTGAAGGATGTGGAAGCAGTAGCTCAAGGTGACATACTTTAGGACCAAAAACGTTGAGCCCAGTCCTCTCATTTCTATAGGTATCACGAGACTCAGTCCACAACTGATATAAATTCTGTGCTGCCCACCTATATGTTCTTGGGCTGTCAGAGTGCTTAAAGAGCAGAAGTGGGTGTTGCATAGAGGAAAGGGGCTGGTGGCTCTGGCAGAAGCTGAGCAAGACGTCCCACTTGTCATCTTGGACCCGAGGGGCAGCTGATGGCTGTTATGGCTCCACTAGCCATGGAACCAGGCCAGATCAGCCCTTAAACTTTTGACAGTGGCTAATCTATGGAGATTTTTGATCATTGTTTATATGGAATTCTCTTGGTCTGTTCTGTGAAGCAATTGATTTTTTTTGGCTGAGGTAGGAGGGATGTTGCTAAATTAAAAATGCTGCTGGTCTACTGTGAACATCTTTGAACTCTCTAGAAAAGAGAATAAGCCCTTTTTGAACAAGGAAAAGAAATTGAAATTTGTTTTTAGGGAGTGGAACACAGTTCAACATCAGCTTTTAGAAACCGTAAAGAACACCCATAGAATTAGGAAAAAATACTTAGTTTTTGCTTTTGTTTAGATTAAGGTGCAATATTTCAGACACTATACATGGAACTGAGATTTACTGTAGAGGCTTCAACCTTCTAAAAGGCATCAATATTTCAAAAGCACAAGAAAGTTGGTTTACAAACTGTTCAGTTGTATTAAATAATGTATATGTACTTGTGAAGAAAACAAAAAATCAATGGCTATTGCAAGTTTAGCCCTGTATGAATATGAAGGAAATGTCAACAGTTCTTTTCTGTGCTATTTCTTTTGTGCCCATCAAATGGTTTGGACTCTCTTTTGAAATGATTCTTCGATATCAGCTTCTACATTGTGGTAAGCTTTATGCTGAAATGCTCTTGGATGAGCCGACATTCATTTATTTTATCCTCAGCAATGAGTTTACAGAGACCTTTAAACACTTCTGGGGAAAATGGCAATGAAGTGCTGGGTAATGAAATGTAATGCCCTCTATATGCATCAAAAATCTCAACTGTTTCCTTACTTGAACTGGGGATGATGGTTTCCTACAAATGTGTGTGTCAAGGGCCAGCTGCATGTAGTCCCCTCACCATATGCTTGAGTGTCCTAATACAGTCTGTCTCCTTCCTGGCTTCTTTTTGTTGCAGGACAAAAGTGTGCATTTCTTATTTGACTTTTAAAACGGATTACAAGTAGAAACACAGAGCTCACCTAGACACTTACCATGGGAATACCTGGTATATGTAGACAAGCAGGTGATGTGTGTAGCTTGACATATTATCAGAAGGTGACCAAAATTTAAGGCACGTGTTTAAACGGGGTTAAAATCTTAAAAAGCCTACCACAATTCAGTTAAAGACAACTGATAAGATTTTAGGCTGCAAAGTGGTGCAGCCTTTGTTGACATCAATCACAGCATCATTATGGTTGGAAAAGACCACTAGTGTCACTGAGTCCAACCATGAGTAAAGTTTATTTTTTGTACCAAATTGCAATGACTACAAGTGCTACTTCCATCTGAAATATAGAAATGACATCAGAAAAAAATGGCTAGTCGTAATTATATTATTCAAGAATCAGTTTGATTCTATAATGCTGTTAAAGACCTTCTGGCTTAAGTTTTAAAAGCATCTGTAACATCTCATTGATCTGTAATATATGCATTTTACTTTTATAAAATCAGCTTATAGGTGAACAAGTGTTCCTATCTGGGGCTATTTATAATCTATATGTAGAAGTATATCTATAGGCTTGAAAGTTTTATGTGGAAGATATCAAATGCTAGATTGCAGTGCACATTGCACATCCTGGTGCTAAACAGTTTGAGTGCTCTTGGTGAAATTAGTTGGAGTGTGTAAAAAGTCAAGCACTACTTACAGTGAGCAAGGGCGTCCTAATCCTCATCCAGAAGGGAATAGTTACGGCATTCCTAAAAGAAACATCTTTGCAGCACTGCTGATACTTGGAGTTGCTTCCTTCTGGCATCGGGGTGATTAAGACAGACCTCTCAATTTCAGAAGCGGTATCTTAGAATCATAAAATCATTAAGATGATCATGACCAATAAGATCATCTAGTTCAATCATTCACCTAGCACCAATATTGCCCACTAACCATGTCCCTCAGTGCCACATGATTCTTGAACATCTCCAGGGATTGTGACTCCATCACCTCCCTAGACAGCCTTGAATTCATGAGCCTTGCTTGAATTAGTTAAAGTATACAGGTAAATAAAGACAGGACAGGTCTCTTGTTTGGGCATAGCATGATAACTTAGTGGTAGCAATCATTTTAATATTCCCCTTGTTTCTTGTTTTATTGCCTTAAGTATCTGCTTGCATGGCCAAGTGGTGAATATGGCCAGAAATGGATCAAGTAATTGCCTCAAGTTACTTCAAGTTACTTCACTGCTTCAAGCAGTGGAGGTTCAGGTTGGATATTAGGAACAATTAGGAAAGAATGGTAATGCTTTGGAACAGGCTGCCAGGGAGGTGGTGGAGTCACTGTTTATGGAGATGTTCAAGGACCATGGAGATGTGGCACTGAGGGATATGGTCAGTGGGCACGGTGGGGATGAGTTGGACTTAGGGATCCTAGAGGTCTTTTTTAACCTTAATGATTCTGTAATTCTGTGTTAAGGGGTGGTGGAAATGGTTGGCAATGGGAAGGAGCAGTGACTTGTTGAAGGAGAGCATCAAATAGGGTAACTTGTTGCAGCTGGCACCACAGATGAGGTTGCTGAGCCTTGATATTGATAACCTCCCTCCTGCCTTGTGAATGTGAACAAATCAGGATGGGGAGGTTCCGCTGCCTTGCTACCCATTAATGCCTCATTTCACTCCATGAAAAATGAAGTTGACATAAACTGGTTTCCAAATGATTTGTAAGTATCGAGTTTAATGACTGAGTTAGAGCTTGGTAAATATTTGCAAATCGGCGTGTGGAATTAGCTTGTGTAATGCATGCAAGCAATGTAATTTTCAATTTACTTATCAATGTAAACAGTAATTTAAACCTGATCCTAATGCTGGTTTACGTGGCTTTACGTTCTGGGAAGTAGTAAGATTGATGATTTGCATGCATGCTTCTTTAGAATAAAGTCTGCTCACAGGTATCAGAGGTCAAGGCTTAAGGTCAGCCCTGCTGACTGGTGGGATCCTGGATGTGGGAATAACACATCACTATGTTGCTTGGAAGCAGCTGGATTGAGGGACTGGACTGGGTTGTGCTTTACATTAAATCTGGGAAAGCCTGGGTTCTCTTCCTGCTCTGCTTTGATCTGTGTATGCCAACTGTTTGTACTTGATCCGTGCTGGGAACAGTTTACAATTCAGTACATAGGAAAGACAAGGAGCTCTTCTGGTTTGCGTGCATAGTGCCTTACATAATTCACAGCAGTATTGCTTGGAGTCTTTAGGCATTACTGTCATACAAATAACATTAACCATTTTATTTTAATGCTTTGTTTTGCTATGCAGAACTCTGTTCTTTCAGAAATACTCTATCAGATTTCTGCATCCCAGTGGAAAAAGGCTTGACACATTATTCCAAATATTTTTCCATTATATACCATGTGCTTTTTCTCAGAGAACAGAAAGAAATCTTTCACAAAGCAAATCTTTTTGTCGTTTTCTGCTTTTCTCTGTTATTGTTTAGCAGATCACAATCTTATGCATAATGTATATATAACTGAAATATTCAAGGTAGTTAACATTTACCATTGTTGCCAAGGGAAGTATTTCTCCTCGAAAGATACAACTTTAATATAAAAGAGTAATAGCTGATATTACAGTGTTCAGATACAAAAACTGATAATGGAGCCCTGTTGATATTTAATATCAGCTGGATTCAGTGAATCTTGTATTACGATGCTGTTTGAAGGTTGGATTTGTGGTTCTGTGATGAATAGCTAGAATAATTACATCCATATGAAATATGGTGCCCGAGAACTGTATGTCATGAGAGTACACTTTTGATAGACTACTTTGCAATTTTAATGAAATTGTAGAAAGTTTGCATTTGGGGAAAATGGCTTAAATTTAACTTAACCTAGCAGAGAAGTTGAGCTTATCCAGAAGAACAGAAGGGCTTTTTGCATAGCTGCTTAAATCAACATTCCCTTTTTGTGTCCTAGTTGAACTTCTCTTGGGGAAGTGAAAGCATTGCTTCCATCAAAATCTGTTATTGCTTGGGTGCTGTAGTTTGAAGGTTGAGCACAATATGGAGATGCGTTAGAAAAAATTTCTTCTCTAAACAAGTGGTAATGCATTGCAAAAGCTGCCCAGGGAGGTGGTGGAGTCACCGTCCCTGGAGGTGTTCAAGAACCATGGCCATGTGGCACCGAGGGACATAGTGGGCATGATGGGATGGGTTGGTGTTGGACTTGGGGATCCTAGAGGTCCTTTCCAACTTCTGGGATTCTATACAAATTATCTCATGTTTTTCTGTACAATGCAGACACTGCTATGCTGCTTTTTCTCTTATTCCTTCCAAAGTTCCCCATATTCCTTGAACTGCAATGTGAAAGCATCAGAATCTGATGGAAGGGTTCTCCTCAGTAATGTGCTGGAACAGCTGCCCAGAGAGGTTGTGGATGCCCCATCCCAGAAGGTGTTCAAGGCCATGTTGGATGGGGCCCTGGGCAGCCTGGTATAGTATTAAATGGGGAGGTTGGTGGCCCTGCCTGTGGCAGGGGAGTTGGAGGTTCATGATCTTTGAGGTCCATTCCAACCCAGGCCATTCTGTGATTCTGTGATCCTCAGTACTGGGCGGGTAGACTTCAACCATAGAGTTTATCATAGAGCTCCTGGTGAGATTCTTGGGCAAATAGGAGAATAAAGCCAGAGAATGGTGGAAAGAACCTTCTTTTTGAGGTTTTCTGGTTAACAAGAGAGCTGCTTTTGAACAGCAAGACAGGGGAGTATTGAGACATCCTTCTGCCTTTAAAGAAAGGAGAGCTGGGGGATGACAGCCCATCTCAGGACCAGCTGCTGCAGGAAGGCACTTGTAGACAGACATCAGTGCAACATCTGTGAAGCACAGCGAGGTGGGAAAGGGGAAAGGAGCTGGCACCACAGGAATAAGCAGCTGTTCCTTTTTGTGCTCCCTTTATAATCATTGCTTAGCATAAGTGAGCAGAGCAGTGGTACAGAGGGGATGCAGGGAGCTGAGCAGCAGGTGCTGGGGTCACTGGTGAAGGAAATGGATCTGAGAGCAACAGGACAGTGGCAGGAGATGGCTTGCAGGCTGCCAGCCAGCATGGCGTCGAAGGCTGAAGCTCTTGCCACAGTCTTTGCAGCAGTTTTCTGAAAGCACCCTGGAAATCTGCTCTGCCACATGCTTTTCTGCTTGTCTCATCCAAGAAAACACTCTCTTTTCATGAGCCGTATTTTTTTCCCCTTTCAAAACAGCCAAAGATGTTTCCCTTTTTGCTATTTCATCAAAGCTAGAAGAGGTCGTTTGTCCTCATCTTCTGACGTGCAACTGTTCCTTGATCTTCAAATTCTTCCCCTCCAGTTGCTGCATATAAAGTTGTACAAGAGAGATTCTCAGCACAGTATTCGGAGCAGAGCAGCAGGTTGCTCCCTGTTGCTGTTTGATCAGCAAGTCTCCATCTATTTCTCCATAGCACTGGGGCAACAAGTGGTTGAGTCTTTGTAGCTTGAACACCTTCTGCCCACGGACACTGAGCTTGCTTGGAGCTTTGAAATGCCTCTCCGCAAACCCATAGCCAGCTCCATGTCCAGCCATGAAATAAAACTGAAAATGGTCCAACGTCCTTCAAAGCAGCCTCTGCTGAGACCTTGGGAGAGCATGCTCACACTGTCATTATCACTGCTGAGATTTACATCCAGCATCAATTAAAATCACCACATTGCTTTGGAGCAAAGACAGAAAACTCAACAAGATTATTGTGCCAGTATTATCCCAACTGATTGAAAATTACAAATCTTATCTCAAAAATCTTTACAGAACTCCCTAGCTCTTAGGTAAAGCTCCTGATACTTAAATTTCTGCTGTATTTTGAAAATCTAGAGTGGCTTCTAAGCTACATAGGTGGGCTTGGAAAGAGTTCTGCTTTTTTTCATGAGGGTCTATACCAGTGTCTGCAGGTACAGATGGTCATTTACCAGGAGGCAAAGGGTCATGTGCTGTGTCCAGCTGGTGCTCTCTGCAAGATGTGCGCTGAATTTGTGTGATGGAGTAGCAGGTACACAACATAAATCTGTATATATGCATACATATGGAAAGAATTCAGTAATAACAGCAGAGGATGAGCTTATATCTCAGAATCTCATCACTTTTCCCATTGGGAGAGCCAGGCGTTGTTTCTGGTTTTGCTGAAGCACATTTTATCTGCGTGGCACTGAAGGAGGTGACAGATCTTTTAATCAGAGGGGCGGCTTCTCGTTTCTCCCTCCAGTAGAAGTTTTGAGGATTCTTCAGCACTTCTTAAGAGGGAAAACCTTGAAGTTTTCTCCCACTGTTAATTGTATGGGCGAGAGGGGAATAAGAAATGAACTATCCAAGATTTGTCAATTTTAAAATGCTATTAAGCTGCTCCAGTTTAATTTTGGTTAAGAGCCGTTTCATTATTGATGCAGAGAGGAAGTCATCTCTAATGACCCTTGGGACCTGCCAAAGTGCTTTAAGATCAGTTTGGGCAGTCAGAGATGTGTGAGTAATAACGCGTCTGCTCTACGAAGGGCCTTTGCCCATCCTTGGCAAGGGGAGCTGGCAGGGTGGGCTCTGCCATGCTGCTTGCTGATCCCAACCAGTGCCTTCCAGAGCCTCTTTCATTTAATCCTTTCCTTGTTGCTCTTCTGGTTACATTTTGCACAGAAACCTCAAAAGTTAAAGCACCAGAAGATGTGATATGACATAATCGATACAGTAAGTTTTCAAGCTTGCCAAGACTTTGAATTTTATTTTATTTTTTAAAGTGTCTTGCTATCTGTCAGCATGTGCTAATTGAGCCTACATACCCATATGGCATCTGCTCTCCAGAGTAAAATGTTTGAGTAGTCCTATAGAGTACAGTAAATAGTGGTCGATATGTAGAGAAGCATTTGCCTGTGGATGTTGTGTTCTTATAGAACAACTTTGGATCAGTATCCACAAAGCACCTGAGTTCAGCCAGAGCTTGAGTTATGCTTTTGGTTTCAGTGCTGGCGTGTAGCAGAGCCCAGGGTGCTGATATTGGATGCACTGTGTTTGGTACTGCGCAAACCTAGAATCACAGAATCATTAAGGTTGGAAAAGACCTCTAGAATCCCCAAGTCCAACCCCAACCCATTCCCACCATGCCCACTGACCACGTCCCTCAGTGCCACATCTCCACAGTTCTTGAACATGTCCAGGGACAGTGACCCCACCACCTCCCTGGCAGCTTGTACCAATGCATTACCACTAGTTTAGAGAAGAAATTGTTCCTAACATCCAACCTAAACCTCCCTTGATGCAACCTAAGGTCATCCCCTGTCATCCTATTGCTGTTGCTTGGGAGCAGAGGCCAACCCAACTCCTCACTGCAACCTCCTTTCAGACAGTTGTAGAGAGATACGAGGCCTCCCCTGAGCCTCCTCTTCTCCAGATAAACCATCCCAGTTCCCTCAGATGCTCCCCATAAGACTTGTGCTCCAGACCCTTCACGGCTCCGTTGCCCTTCTCTGGACACGCTCCATGTTCTCAATGTCTTTCTTGTAGTGAGGGGCCCAACACTGAACAGCACTAGAGGTGTGGCATCACCAGGGTCAGTACAGAGGGATGCTCACCTTCTGCTCCTGCTGACTGCACTGTTGCTGATACAAGCTAGGATACCATTGGGTTTCTTGGCCACCTGGGCACACTGCTGGCTCGTGTCCAGCCAACCACTGACCAACACCCCCAGATCCTTTTCCTCCACACAGCCTTCCAGCCACTCTTTCCCAAGCCTGTGGCAATGCGTGGGGTTGTTGTGACCGAAGTGCAGGACCCAGCACTTGTTCTTGTAAAACTTCATGCAATTGGCCTCAACCATCAATCATCCTGACCAGATCCTTCTGTAGGGCCTTCCTACCTTCAGGCAGATAGACACTTCCCCCCAGCGTGGTGTCATCTGAAAACTTACTCAGGATACATTCAGTCATTTGGAAGGCCTAGGGGTTCTAGGGGTGTAACATGACAGCAGGTGGAACACAAATGGATGCCCCATGGAAACACGACAGCAGCTCTGTTAAACATAAGGAATAGTAGTGGGACCTCAGCCTTCGTCCCTGAGTGATGGGAATGCTCCTCTCGCAGCGTGGGACCAGATGCATCTGCTTCAGCTGACTTGAGAAGACTGGGATTTCACCTTCACAACCATCTGTATGCACACTGCTTGAGTTTCACTGCAACCCTTGAAGTGGAGTGCAGGTGCTTTCTGGGTCCCGTGCTGGCTGTCTGCAGGGGGATGAGTTTCACCCTTGGAATTAATGAAGCATCTGTCACTGTGGGGAGGGTAGCTGCTCTCTCACATTCACAGATGGATAAACAGAAGGAGAATGGGTTGCCTCAAGCCACGCACTGAGAGGGAGCATTAAAAATAAAATAAAATAAGTCTTTTGCTTTCTTAAGGAAACAAGACACACACGACGTGTGGAACTGGAGCGCTTCTGAACCCGGTGACCAGATTGAGATAGCACAAGAATCCTGAAAGGTACTAAAATCCTACAAATTATGAAAACAGGTGGTGCAGGGCAGAAGGGTAGCACAGTGCAGGCGCTCAGCTTCCCATTAGGAATCGGTGGTGTGGACACAAAGCTGCTCAGCACGTCCAGGCTGTTGGTGCAGCACACTTTATGTTGCCCTGCACAAGTTATTCTCTCCCCCCTTGCCCATCTGAGTAGCAGAGGGGCTTGCCAAACCCCTTTGGCTCCTTACCCAGCCTGCTTTCTCCTGCAGATATAAGGAGTGTTATATTGCATGCATTTGCCATGGTTTAATTCATATACATTCTCCCCAGAAGTTGATCTGATTTCAAGCATCTCCTGCCTCCCTGCCCAGCACTCCAGCTTGTTGTGCACCCAGCAAAGCCTCACCCAGCTGGGATACCACTGTGGGGTTAATTGAGTCAGCAGGGACCTGTGCTGTGTCTGCAGGGGGTAAAGCAGGCTGCAGGATTGTTTTCCAACTACATAATGAGTAGGCTTGTTTAAGGCTGTCAATTAAAGCATTCCACTGGGCAATCTGGAGCAGCCTTGGGTGCACGATTGCCTGTCTCTGCTTGGGCAGGAGGTGCTGGTGCTGGCTGTAGGGATGCTCCCAGCTGGTGGTGACTGAGTGAACCATGCACTGCTGTTTGCATCGCTGCCTTGTTCCTGCTGGAAGCCGAGCTGAGTTTCATCTTTGAAATCGGTGTTTTGCACTTCTGGACTACTATGGCTTTCACTGGGGTAAATCCCCAAGGCAGGGAGGCTCTGGTGTCAAAGTGAGATGTGAATGATGGGACCGAGGGGAAAACTGGACTGATGGATCCTTTGTGCGGGGAGAGCTCTGATCCTGCAGAGGCTGCAAGCATGAGAGCTGCCACTGCAGTCAGAAAGTGATTCTCATTCGAGCTGACATTTACTGCCTTAGGCTTGTTGTGTGTATCCTTGAGTGCAAAACAGAGGGACTGAACGCTGCTTATCTCTTCTGTAGCATTTGCTATACCTGAGAGGGCATTTCCAGATGTGGCACAGCCACACTTTGTGGGATCCAGGCAGCTGAAGTTCTGAGAGGATGGGAAAATAAATAAATAAGCCTAATCCCTGGAAACTTTGCTTTCCTCTCTGAAGTTTATTTAGGAAAGAAAATGAGCAGGACCAGATGTGTGTGGGTGCAGGGAGGAGATGCTGTAGGACTGCAGAACTGATGGCAAACAGAGAGTGGGCCTAATCAGATTAACTTGGATACCTCTGCACGCACGTGGGCGTCTGCTTGCACATAGAGTTTCTCAGTGCTGCTTTGAAAATATCCTGGGACTTTGGGTAGGAGCATCCTCAACTGCCTTCAGTGTGTTGCAGAAAGTTCACCAGGCTCCAATCAAATGCACTGAGCCTCAGTTAGGGCACGTCTGGGTTGCACAAGAGGCTGAAAGCCAGGAATTGCAGCAGAGCTGCTGCTCCGTGTGGGTGTCACTTGGTAGACAGTGTTCCTCAGGTGGAGTGAGTGTGCTAAACTGGGTGCTAATGTGGAACCGAGGCCTCAGCCGGGCTATAAATTACCACCCTGCAAAGCAGTTTCAGATTGTACTGTGTTCTCACTTGTGGTGCATTTGCTGGGACCTGGAGGTGTGATGCCTGGGATTCCTTGTGCTCTTCTCTGCTTCTTTTCCTGGGTTTGGAGAGGGGTATTTCTCTGTCTTCTGTGCACATGTAGGCTGCACATCTCACACGGTAACACCCCAGGGAGTCGTTTCCTTAGGAAAAGCTGCTGGTTGCAGCATGTTTGTCTTTCAAACACACAGCTTTTTGGGGAAGCATATTGTTTATGGCTTGTAGATGGAATTTACAGCCCTGTGTGGGAGGCTGGAGAACAGAGCACTGCAGTTAGGGGATTCCCAGGGCTGCAGAAGAGCTGGGTACCCCGTTCTGCTCTGCGATTTCCCATATACCAAAGAAGCATTCTATGCATCAAACTGTCTAATTAGACACTGAGTTCTTCTATTTAATCTCATTCTGTATTGCATATAGTTGACGTACAAAGGCGGATCCTGCAGCTTTAGGAAAGGAACATTCCGTTGGGTAGGAGTGATTCAGCTCCATGCTCCTGCTTCCCATCAGGTAGAGGAGAACTTGAACTCAAATCTCCCATCATTTCACATGGCTTCTCTGACCACCGAGAGGTGGCTCTGAGTTGGTTTGTTGTTTGTGTTTTCTAATAGACCTTTCATAAGGTCTTGTTTTCATAGCACTGCAGAGGAAAACAAGTTCCAATCCATGACTTGGTTCAGGAAATGCAGCTGTTGTTTTTTTTTCCAGCCAGCCCATAGGGAAGACATTCAGCACCCCAAAGAGCTGACCTGACATCCTCACTGCTGGAAAGACAGACAGTCAGTTTAAGTGACAGCTTTGTTTTGCATTTTAGCATCTCTCCAAGGATGACTGACTATCCTAGGGAGAAAATGTTGCTTTATTTGAAGCCTTCTTGTGTGTGGATACAGGTAGGGGAAAGATGATATCTGAGCTCGCTCCAAAGTCATGCCCTTGGTAGAAAAAATAGTTGTTCCAGTCGGTAATCATACATTCTGTTTTCTCTAGTTGATGTATTAGGTTACCTCAAGTATTTTAAGCAGTAAGACAATTTGTTTTCGAGGAGTCTTGTTATTTGTTTTGGCATGCTCCACTGTGCTAGGGAGCAACTGCATTTGCAATTGGACTGGAAAATCTCAGAAGGGCAATAGTAACAATAGTCCTGTCATGGACAGGCTAGGAAAAACAGCCACTTAAGGCAGATTTTCTAATGCAGCTCTTTCTGGGACAATGTGTCTTGCCACGGCACTAGAGCAGTCCCATCTAGACCCTTTAGTTGTGTCCCATCTCTAATTATAGAGTAATAGAACAGCTTGTGTTGGAAGGAACTCTAAAGATCATCTAGTTCCCAATTGCATTGAGAAAATTGTGTAGAATGACAGGGGCACCAAAAATATGCTTAAATTGTTACTACTGCTTTACCATTGCACAGATCCCTTGGCTAACTGGTGGCTGTTCTGTTTCAGCCCAGTGCAAAGGTGTTACAGTCCCTGGCCATCCCTGTGCTGCCTTCTGACTCACATTGCTGCTCTGTGCTGAACAGCAGTTGCTCAGGATCTGATCTGGGAGGTGACGAGATGCCCCTGCTCACTGAACAGAGCTTAAGACTGAATTCTTAAAATCTGACTTTAATCCAGTGCCACACAGTGAGAGAGCAGTGGTACACTTTTAAGCTAGTGAGCTGCAAGTTGATTATAGTGTCAGCTGGAGTGTATTTGCTGCCTGTTGATGTTGTATCTTGTCAGTTTGGTGGAGCCAGAAGAGGGAAGCAAGGCTCAATGATTTGTTGCTTTCTCTGCTGGCTGGTGAGTGACATCAGTGCTCTGTGGGTCTCTTTGAACACTTGCTGAACTGTACAGCCTAGTGCTGAGGGAGAGGTGCAATCAGGATTTGGGTATCTGGTGTACAGGGCACCATCTGGTTATGGGCACGTTCCCATCCGGTTTGTTTCTAGTTTTGACAAGAAGATTTGTTTCTGGCTCTGAGCGAGCAGCTCTATTGGGACAGTTTTTCATTTCTTGCAGTCTTTCTCCAAATGTTCTTTGTTGCCAATGAACAAGCAGGAGAAATTTTATTTGAAGGCTTATGAAAATGACCGGAGTTATGGAATCAGTAGAAGTGATGAACCTTACTGCAACAGCTCTTCATAGTATTTATTAAAAAAATCGTTAAAAATTAACCTTCGTACCAAGAATCTGACCCACTAGCCACTGAAACCAGCAGATTTTCTTGCTGAGTTTAATAGAGGTTGGGTTAGGATCCAAATACATAGGTTAAGCTTAGAAATTTATGATTTGTAGGTAGAACAGATGGAGCTGGGGAGCCAGAGGTTTTAAAGCATATCAGTACATAAATGAAAGCATTAATAACATTTATGTGTTGAATTCCTTTTCCTAAAGGTCAGTGAGTTTGAAAAAACGTTAAGAAATATGGCGAGATCTTTGTTTAGTAATGTGCTGTTAGCTTGCATCCCTGGTTGGAGTAACAGGGCATGTAGTCCTTGGGGCCAGGGAAGGAGAATACGTCCAACAGACTGTGGACAAAGCCAACATCTGCATCCAACACAAGATCAGTAGCCAGTTTTAATGAACAGCAACAGAAGAGTTTTTCACTTCATTTGCTTGTGACATTCACGTAGAGGTGAGGACCCCCACCGTGATGGACTCTTCTGAAGGAAAGGGTAAATACAATGGCTCAGCTCTGGAGCTTGGACTGTATTTTGTGCCTAATTGTGGCTCAGACTAATCACTCGTGTCTAAGATTAGAATGGAGTTCAGAGTTAGGCTCTAAAAACTCATAGGGAAACTGGGAACAAACAATTTCCCTTTCCTTCTGAGACTCACATCGTCACCTTCATCCACTGCGTGCTCTCCAGCTGCTGTGACAGGTTTATTTTACAGCAAGCGTCCTTCAAATCCCAGTGCACAGAAAACCAACTTGTGAGGCAGCAGCAGATGCCTCGATGTTACTAGCATCTGCTGAAGGCAGGGTGGGGAAGATGAGTTGGGTAGAACATGTGTGATGTGGGTGCTCCCAGGCTTAGCCAGCCATGCTGAGCATATGGAGAACTCAAATAGCTTTTCTGTAGCGCTCAGCAGAGTTCATGTTTGTCCAGATAAATGCAATGATTCTCCATTTTAAAACAGAATATATTCCCCCACCCCCATGTTAACAGGTCTAGATGGAAGAACAGTGAGCAGATTTGAAGTTGGTTTTCATTAGTGGGAATAAAAAACCAGGAACACTTGGCATTGTGTGCTATGGGAGAAGAATGGGAATCTGTTTTGAAAGCATTATAGGAAATCTCAAAGTAAAGATGCCAAATTTCTAAAATATCTCAATTTCTAGGACTCATGTGAAGGCTAGAAGTTCATAAATCTGGGGGCCGGTGCCCATTTCTCCTTTGAGCTTCCCCTTGGCTTATCTCTTATCCTAAAATCTCTACTTAGGGACTGGCAAATATTTGCTCAAGACATTTGGGAGGAAACTCGCCTCAATATGTATTACTTTTCTACATTGTTCAGTGTGCTTTTTTAAGCTATTTGGCTGTATATTCAGGTTTGGAAAGTCTGCTGTATAACCCAAGTGATGAAGACGAAAACCTCTGAAATAGAAACTGGAAGCAAGTTGGTGAGATTGGTCTCCAAAATGATGTCTGAAGTCAGAAAGGTATGAATCGGCAGCAGAACAGTGTGAGTGCAGAGATGTAACACGCACCTCTTTGTGTTTTGCGTGCAGCTTTAGAAGAGGCATGCAGCTGCTTTGGATCCAATTTGATTTTTATTTTCACGTCAGTCAGCATATTTTGAGATTTCTTAACGCTCTGTTTTTACGTTACGACAAAAATGATTCGAATAATGGACTTTGAGATGTATGATCTTGAAGCATCAAAAACAGGTTTTTTTTTTTCATTTTTGTTTCATTCAGCCTCCCCAGTCTGTTGGGGGAATTCTGAAATCAGCATCACCTTCACCACTGGATTCTGTTGCTTAGTTTGGCTGGATCTTACTTCCCTACGCCTTCTGCACCCAAAAGAGATGAAGGTAAATTTTGCTGGAGTCTTCCAAAATGGCCTTCACGATCCTTTTGAAAAAGTAAAAACCCCCATCCTTCCCCTATGGAGGTGCAGTACGAGACCCTCACAGCATTCCCACCTAATTGGAGTTGTCACTTCAGCCTTGTGCTGTGCTCAGGGCAGAACTCACCTCTGTGCGTGCTGAAGACATCTGAGTGCTGACCCACGCTGGGCTCCAAAGCCCCCATCTCAGTCATCTGCTAATTGGCAATCCTATTAGTATTCTGGGCAGAGAAGAAATGAAATGTCACAGGGAACGGCCCTGGGGATGAGTGCCTGCAGCACAGGCGTGTGGGGAGAAGAGGCTGCATCGCCTCTGTATCTCTGCTGTGAGTACAGGAGACTGATTTCTTTGTGCTCTGCTCTACAGCTGTCAGTCTGGGACGCGGCAGCAACACCAGATTCACTAATTTGAAAAGACAGCGCACACTGAAAGCCAATGCTCTGGAATGGCACCAGCTCGAAGTCAATTTTTGTTTTCCAGTGGAACTAACAAATAGAGTCCTTGGCTTCCCCAAAACGCACAAAGCATTTTATTGGGAACCTTCTCTACTTTTTCTCTGCTTCTCTGCTTTACTTAAAAGGCCAAAAACATTTGAAAATATTTCTCCTTTGTTTTGTTTCCATAGGAAGCGTGGGGAGGGGTGTGCAAGGAAATCGACAGCAGTTGCTACGTAGGGCTTTGTGCTCATACGTTGAGAACTGCAGTGTGTGGGGTCCAAAATGCAGCTGTGTCTGCTGGCAGGCAGGCTGCTTGCTTGCTGGGTTGTTGCTGTGGGGGGCCATGCCTTTCCCCAGGGCCATAAAGGAGGCTTTTCAAGCTCCAGTGAAGTTCTCAGCAAGAGCTGGTGAGTCTCCCTTCATTCCTTGTGTGTAAATGTGAAGATCGTGACTCTTCCATAGGGTGAGAGTTGAAGTAATTGCAAAGAAGTCTGTGTTAGCTCCATGTTACTGCTGCCCTGCTTCTAGACCAGACTTCTACCTTACTTTATGAGTTTGTCACTGATTCTGCTGTGTGCGTTGGCCAAGTGGTGCAACCTACACATGCCCACGCATGGCGACCACAAGAGAAATCACTTCAAGGGATGCCCACCCCATGGGTACACAGCATAAAGTGTAGGGAACGAGCATGGTGAGTGATGCAGTGCTGAGTCTGTGGTAGTGTCCTGCTCCAGAGGGAGGACCTGGGCTCTGCATCAGAGCACAAATGAATATTCCTGACTTCCAATAGTGTTTGAATCCACAGCATCCTTTGTTATAAAGTCTCTGTTGCCAAACTGGGAGCTGCCTCAGGAGTCTGCTTTTTCTGTTTGTCTGTTTTGTTTCGATCTTTTTATTGTTGGTTTTTGGGCTTTTAGGGTCTTTTTGGAGAATGACATTAAGGGTGCCTGCACATCATGTGAAAATAACACCTGGGATTTGATGCATCTTCCTGAGTTGAAACTGCCAACGTCGATCACACATCTGCTTTGTGTGGCTTCTACAAATCTCTGTTCCCCGTGCAGATCAGTAATGCATTTGTGTTGGATTAATTTTACCTTGACAGAGCAACAGACTTCTGAAGCATTTCTTTCTTTGCTCAAACCCTTGGGACATCGTTTTTGCCTTTCTGACTTTGTTACCGAAAGTTTATCTTTATGCTCCAGCCAGCACACATCTGACTGCTTCACGCTGTGCTCTTCAGGGGTAAAGCATGCCCAAAAAATGTACCATAGGGGCTCCAACAATGTTGGTAGTGCTGTCAGGTTCACTTCTGTCACCTAGCTGCCTTCGCCCACGGGAACACTGCAGTAAGCAGCAGAAATGATCGATTAATACACAGTATGGAAAATAGGTGGCTGTTAACATGTCATCTAAATTTAACTCCAAGGGCCATGTTTACTTTTGATATGCTGCTTGGTTGATGTCAGTTATGCGGCTTGGTTGATGTCAGTAGCCTCGTGTAAATTCGGAATCAGTTCTTCTGGTTCCAGACCCATTCTAGATTTATCTGAATTCAGAGTGCTTTTGAGTATCCACAAATGTAACAAGCTAAATGACAGGCACTGTGCTCTTTTGTTGGCCAGTGGCTGGCTGTTACTGCTAATAGTGAAGAGAGCTGAGCTGGAAACCAGCTTTTAGGTTGGATGGGAAATCTCATTTTCTGTTGGGGTGAACTGCTGTGGGCTGTCTGCTCCTTTTACATGTCCATGTCCTCTCCTTTTACAGTGTATACGTGCATGGATATGATGGAAAGCAAAGGTGAGAGATGCTTAACTCACAGCTGCAGAGCACCCAGGGCACATACAGGTGTAGCCGAGGTGGTGGTCTTTAGTTTTGAGCACTGTGATATGAAAGCTTGCTGTGCTCTGTATTGAATCAGCCTGTGCTTAAATGTCCGTGGGCCTAGCAGTTGAATACAGCCAAACATCAGGTACGTGACTGGAATTAAACATGAGTAAATGGTGATCTGTGATTCTTCAACTTTCTGTGAGCTGAAACCTCACAAACTCATACCACCTACTCTGCTGCCTCTGTGGATGCCACTGCTGTCTAGCACTGTGCAGTAATATTGGCTTAAGGTGTAGTCATGCTGCAGCTGGAAGTGTTGCATCTGGCCAATAGGAGCCAACCAAGTGTGCTGCAGGTAGAGATGCTCTTTGGATTGTAATTCAACCTATCCAGGATCTGTAGAGTTGGCATCCAGTAGGAATGGGTTAATCCTCAGTCCTTACTCTTTGCAGAATCCTAATGATATAATTCAGTTGCTGGACCATGGGGAGAGAAGTAAATGGCCAGGATGAAGGTGAGATTTGTTGGTAGGATATTCTTGGTGAAATCTGTTATTGTACACTGGTACAGATTATTTCATCCCATTCCCTACATGCTCCTCTATTTGTAACTAGCAAGCTTTTAAATCTTCATCTCTATCATGGCTCTAAGTATCGTGCTGCAAATACAGTTAGTTTTCCAAATCAGTGCCTGAAGCTGTAAACCCTTCTGTGTCAGCCTGATTTCCTTGTCACTTCTGGAACAGGAGCTCTCAATACTTCTAATTCAGTCTCACTGGATCTTGGAAGAAGCAAGCATTAACATTCAGAGAGCTGCTGCAGTGGCATGGGAAGAATAACATGACCTCTTGCCTTCTGCAAAGTCCCGAAACGAGGGTATTCTTTAAGGGTCAGCAAAACCAGTCCCAACATGGAAGAGCTCTGGAAATTAATTCATCCCTGCGTCTGAGCCGTCTGACAGCGGTCCTTTCGCTGCATAACCTGTTCTGTGCTTTCAGTCTTTCTAGGTGTGACACTGCTGTGACCTGATTGCAAACGAGCAGCATTTATGGCAGTGCTGCTGGAGTCTCAACAGAAGTGTGGGGCAACCTCTGCCTCAAAGGCCGTGTTCAGGCAACCTGAATTCTTCCTCATCTTTTCCAAGTGACAGCTTGGAAGAGCCTTGAAAAATCAGGTGGGGTTCAGGGAAAGCACCAGGCAGAACTGCCTAGCATTGGCTAATAGGAAATAATGCCCTTGGCTTTTAATGATTTTTACTTGCATGCAAGTATGAGGGAGAGGGAAGGTGAAGGAAGAAGTTTAAGACTTCTGGGAGAGTGTTCATTCAATTACAGCTGTGGATTTCAAATCTGATTGGACACTGGGCAGTTGGCATGCTGTCTGCCATGTCTCAGCATGCAGCATCTTTGGATTTGTTTATTTATTTGGTTTTTTTAATTAATTTATTTTTTTCTGCAGAGATCCATTGTTGGAGGTCACAGTTATGGGTTGCACTAACTTCCAGTCCTGACTTCCACTATTTGTATGATAAAGCTCAGTCTTTTTCAGTTGTGTGGTGCTACTTCAGTTGCAAAGGCAGTGGCAATTGGCCTTCTGCTGCAGCTCCTGGAGTAAATGTAGCTACTTTTATCCTCTGTTTCCCCTCCATGCAACTTTCCGAGCACTAATTTCTTTCTGGAGAGGCGAGTTTTCTTTTTTGCACCTTTTTCTTAACCTCCTGACCTGCCTCAGAAACGCGGGTGCTGTGCAGCTGTGAAAATGAAACGGAGCAGAGGTCCAGAAGAACTGAGCTTTTCCTTCTGTTACAACCGTGTGCTCAAAGCTACCCAAGAAAGAAGACTGTGAGACTTGGATGAAAAGCCTTGACAAGGGGCCTTGAAGAGGCCACTACAGAGAGAACCTGAAAGCTACTCTTCTGAAAGGTACTCAGAGCTCAGAAGAGAGCCAGCATGTGAAACGCCCATCTTAGGCCTTTCTGTGGCTTTTTGTGCTCATCCCAGACTTATTCAGGTGAACTGGAGAACCTGGCTGACCTCAGGAGCTGTGGAGGGCAGGAGATGTAGGTGGAGGTGTGATAATGAGACTTGCCCTATTGTCACATCCTTCTCATCAGCAGCAGGTGGCTTGTGCTCATGGGGCCGTTGACTGAGGATCAGGTGTTAACAGAGCAAAGGTGGAGATGTGGCTGAAATATGAAGTCGTGCAGTGAGCGTGAAGCGTTCTGATGCATATAGAGGCTGAAAGTTGGATCAGATGCAACATTGTGCTGCAGAGTTAGTTAGGATGCTTTGACCACTTGCCTTCTATGCAACAAAATGCAAGTTTTACTTGAACCTGCGTTAGGATGGAATTTCAGATCTGAAGGAGACCAACAGTGTCCTCTAGCCCAATTAGTACAGAATTAGTAAAGCTTAGTTATCCTGTAGGTATTGTCTGCTCTCATTCACTGCAACAGCATTGTCTCCAGAAAGTGCCCATTAATGAAGGGGAAAGAGCAAGATGAGATGTTTGTCATGATACCAGTTCACCTTGACTTGGTTTTGCTTTGTGAGTTTAGGTGGAAACAGCTGTTAACCATTAATTTTATATTTAGTGTTTGTGCACTCCATTTGTTTGTGCAGCCAGATGCAGTTTAGCTCAGGTTTTATTTTACTTCTTGCTGATGTGTTCATTGAAGCTCAAGTCTGACCTTTAGAAATTTTATTAGGTTGTCATGTCACTGCAGAAGCAGCCATCGAAGGAGGGGGCCTTTAGAGGAAATGCTGAGATCAGTCCCAAGCACTTGACCAAGGCACTGACCAAGGACAGTGTCAGCAGAAGGTAATATTTTATGAAAATACTTCTTATGACCTCTGTAATGGCCATTATATTTCGTGGCAGAATTGCCACTAAAATGACTTTTTAAGTCTGAGAGCCAACATACCTCCCCAGTGATGTATTTTGGATATAAATAGACTCAATGAACTCTTAAATGAATAAGGCTGATGATCCTTATAGGTGCTTTGCAGTTTCCCTGGATGTGAGGTGCTCGAGGGCATCGATTCACATTTGGTTCCTTTTTGATTTACAGGGCAAGAGGTTTCTGTTCTAGTTTCATCTCTATTGTAACAGTTGATATTATGCCCTTTGCAAGACTGCAGAATGACTGGCAGTAGACATAACTGCAGGGAAGCATCTGTGTCTTAGAGTTTGTCGTGGGTATTAAAGATGTTCAGAGTCTCACAGACTTGAGCCCAGCAACTTGATTCATTAAGGTAGGGTTCTTTTCTTGGGCATCTTCAGGAAGAAGTGGGTTAGGAGCCAATAAAGGGCAGCAAAAACATGTGGATAGTGTTCAGTCTTCTTAAAATCCCTCCATGATTGATGTGTTTGTGCCATCAGCAGTCAACTTGTAAGTAGTATTTCAAAGACTAGTTTCAGTTCGCCCATGGTCTTACCCTATGTTTCTTTACGTTAAACTGCTGAGAGGTGCTCAGTGCCTAGCCTGTGGATTATAATCTGGTCTATCTACAAGGCAGTCGGTGCACTTGGTACATTGTTATGTAGAACACTGAGGGCTTTTTGGAAGGAAAATCTAGTGAATTGCTAGGCAAAATCTTGCATTTAGTAAAGCCGGTACTTGGTTAAATTTATGACTCAACAAAATCAAATTGCTTTGGATTTACATTGAGGTAATAGTGCAAATTGGACTGTTATCTTCCTTATGGACGTGCTGCTTGGGGAAAATTACATAGGTGCACTTGTGTGATAGAGCTGGCGGACACTAAGTTGGAACTGAAGCAACTCACGTTCAGCCTACAGGTGGAAATTTGCCACTAATGAGCGGCTCTTTCAAACACAAAAGCATCTGTAGGGTTTTTTGCAGTGATCTTTTAAAACTCATCAGCAGGTTTAAGAAAACAAGAAGTTTCTGTTTGTTTGTTTTTTACGTCCCCCACAACATATTACTCTGTGATAGAACTCATTGCCACAGGGTGTGTTGGAGGACAAAGTTATCAGTGAGTTCAGAGGACAAATAAGGAATATTCATAAAGAACACTAGAAGATCAAAACAAAAGTTCTGGCTTGGAAAATCTACAAGTTGATGGTTCTGTAGAAAATGGGAAGAAGAAAGGAAGGATCATTAGCTTTCAGTTGGACAGTTGGCCATTGGACAAGGCCAGTCTCTTTTCAGTGGTGTGAAGTGACAAGACAAGGAGTAATGGCCAAAAGCTGGAACATAGGAAGTTACATATACGTGGAAGAACTTCTTTACAATGAGAGTGGCAGCCCAGCCCTTCCTCTGCTTTGCTGCCGCGAGCCATAAGTGAAGCATTTAATGCAAACATAGAAGATTCAGAATGAGCAAAACTCAGGTTTGCATAATGCTATATTTTTTCAGGAAAGGGGAAAGTTAAAAGGAAATAACTTTTTTTTTTTTCTCTGTAACGTTATCTGAATGAGATTTCTTGGTTTTGTTCAAGTCAGTGTTTAGTTTCAGCTGCATGAAATGTGGTGGTACCATGGAACTGAAATGATCTCATTTGGGGAATAGAGGTGACTCATCTTAAATCTTTCTGCAAAACTTTCAGTGCAAACTTTTTTTTTCTCTCTTTTTTTTTTTTAATATCCTTGAGCTTTGAGTGAGCTGGGAGGTGATAGAAGGGGGTGAGTTTCTTTGTGGTTTTGAGGGTTTCTTGAGAAGGCACAGTGACTGGTAACTTTCCAAATGATAGTCTTCCCTCAACCTGGATATTGTAGCAGAGTCAGAAGATGAGCAGAACTGTAAGACACCCTCATAAAATGTGAGCTGAAATGGAGATAAGATTCATTTATTCTGGTCAAGAATCAATCTCTCAAGATCAATCTCTCAAGATCCAGAGTCCCAGCCATTATTCCCTTGTACAGCCATCAACTTTTCACTGTTGCTGACCAAATTATTTCTTTTTATGCTTAGAAGTGTTGTTAACAGAGAATCCGTGTCCTTGGAAGCCAACAGCAAAAAAGTTGTTTTGTAGAATTTCTTGGTGATGTGGTTCTGTGCTTGCCTCTTTGCCCATGCAATTCAATTGTCTGTTAAGGAAACAAGTAGGTTCTGGAAGTATGAAATGGTTCCCTTCATAATAACTTTAATGTTTCATAATTAGAAATTGAAGGGGTATGCCTGTTTTAAAGTGACTTTCCTGCAAAAGGTTTACATTAAAAATTAAGGTGTTTCACTACGCCAATTTCTTGCTCTTTCTGTCCCTGACTAATACAGTTTGAATGGGGAGATTAAAGCATTGGGATCATCAGTATTGCCTTCATTTATTCAGTTTCTATGAGGGCTGATTTAGCTTAATAACTCTCATGTAGCCAACTTGGATAATGCGATAAATATGTGCTTTACTGAACCACTGTTATTTCAGATCATTTATTTTCATTAACCCATCACTCACTTCTATGTTTCACCTCCTACCAATGTTGCCCTGGAAATGAATTCCCATTTTTTAGATTGCTTGCTGCTATTGGAATCATCAGCAAGTCCACTGTTATACCAGGTAGGGCAGGATGGGCTCCTTTCCTTTTGCTTTTCATTGCTTCATTCCTTTTTTCATTCCTGCATCCCCACACAGCTTTTTAGTTCTCTTATAAATAATGAAAATGGAAAAATCTGTGAGAATTGCAGAATACCTTCGCCTCCCAGGAAAGCTTCTCAGCACTGTGTAGGATGGGACCAGTCTTATCTTAGATACAGATTTCTGTAGTCTGAGCAATCCTCAAAATGCCATATGCAACTTCAAGTGTTGTGTTGTGCTGCTGAAATTTTCTGGTGATTGAAGTCTTTCCAACTGAGGTAGCATTGCTTCGAGTTAGGTAATCACAAGCAGAGAAATGTATAAAATGCTTTGTTGTAATTTAGTCAATTTTGTAATCTTGAAAATAAGAGGAAAGAAAGTTGAAATAAAACATTTACGGTGGTTGGGTTTCTTTTTTTCAGTAGAATAAATGTTTAAACCAAGATTTTTCCAGAAATGATAGATTTTCTGAAACTATCTCTAAGTGCTCTTCATATGTTAGCTGATCAGTTTCATATTCTGTTTCTTCTACCAGATGCCATCATCTGTGACACAGAATCTCTGCAGATAAGGGGATGCTCATCCTTGCAGTTTGTTCCGTTCATAAACTCTGCAACAAAGCACAGACAGTAATGCCCAGGATGTGTGTTTTCAGCTCCAATGACAAGATGTCAGTAATTGAAGAGATGATTTGATACCCTTTAGTGAGCTGAGTGGGTGGGAAGAAGCAATTGATTGGGAATTTCTTTCGGTATTTATGGTCCTCGTTAAGAAATCATACCCTTGGCTAGTAAAAGTGTTGTGGCTTTATTGATTTCAGTAGCACATCTCTGCATTATGTTACCTCAGATGGGTTGACTTGCTCCTATTTCTGAGATTGTAGCTAATTATTCATTGTCTTGCTTGAACAAGCCATTGCATACAAATTTAAGAATTACTGCCTGTTTGAGGAGCCTCAAAGGTGGGGTCTGATGGGTAACAGATCCAGTAGGCTCAGTGAAATCAGGTAAATGAAATGTGTATTACCTGGAATGAAACCCACTGGTATGTTTCAGTCGATAGATATCCCTAACCAGGAATGATTTTAGAAAGAAAAAGCTCAGGCCACCTAAAATATACGTACCTGTTTTTCTTCTTTCTCTGCCCACATGCCAATGTCTGCATTCCTGCCACTACAGAAATTGACACAGGTTTCAGAATTCATAACAACTAAGTGCATTTTTTGTCCAGCCCTTTTGGCTAAATAGCATCAAGCTGGAAATACAAAATGAAAAGAAGTAAAAATAAAAGATTTGATTTCTATCAAATTGATGCAACTTGCACCTCTTTGAAATTCTACTGATGTTTAATGGCAACCTTTGTGTATGGTATGCAGAGGTGACTTGCGTCGTGCTGCTGGAATTAGCTTTTAAAATAGTAAATCAAAAATGTTAAAACATACTTTGAAATTTTTAGCCTTTTTTTTTTTTTAATGAGTGTTTGTCTTTTCATTATGTTTCTCTGTTGCATGTTTTCCTCTGATGTTTTTTTCAGGTGAATTTTGCAGATGATCTGGAAGAAGCCACGAACCTCGAACTGGATTGCTTTGAAGCTCTTGGATGCTTTCAAATTCTTCTATAATCATTAGGAAGTGAAGGTACTTAGCACTTCTGGAAGCTAGGGGACTGTGTTGTAACCTGGTATAAGAACTTTCTTCTGTGTGGTGACTAATTAGATTTCTTTAAGATGACTTCAAGTGGCAGGTGACCCTGTAAAGGTCAAATCAATTGAGTGGTAAATAAACAGGCTGGTAGATTCTTTGTGAGGCACGCTGCTCTTCGTAAGATAAAACTTGTTATCCTGGAGGCAATTGAACAAATTGAAAATAAATTGAGGGTAGAGAAATTGACAGGGGCAAAATTAAGCTTTCTGTTGAATCTATGGAACAAGTTCCGTGGGCATGTCATTCAATCTCAGTCAGTGAAAGTCTACATTATATTGAACAGTTATGAAATGAATTTGATGGAGGAAGGCTGAATGCTGTTTCTTGCATTGAGAGTTGTTTAATTCTTTCTAAGAAATAAATTTTTAAAATGCTGATTTTTATTTTTATATTATTTTATTTTTAGAATCAGATATCCTTAAAAACAATAATAAAAGGTTGTGCATAAAGACACATTTCATGAATTATAACCTGAAACATTTTTATACCTTGTTCCCCAGCTTACAATCTGTAAGAAGCCAAAGCAGTACTGTGTGATTCAGCTAACAGTACAGAGGACGTTGAAAATATTTGGTTGCTGTGGACTTCTGGCTGAGCTGAATTTACAACACCTTAAAAGAGATGCATGTGTTAAGGACAAGAATAGCAGGGTATTTTCGGTAGCCTTAGTATTATCAAAGAATTTCAGATTGGATGCTCAAGCATGGAAGCCCCTGAAGTCTTCTGTTTCTGGGATCTTCTGAAAGAAGTTCTCCTGAAACTGGAAGATTAGCCAAGCTTTTAAGTGAGTACTGAATTAATGGACTAATCCTGGTTGGTGGGTTGGTGTCCCATTTTGGTATGTTGTGCTTTAGACTATGTGGGGTCTGTATAGTCAAAGAACTGGAGCACTGATTCTCAGCAAGTGCACTTCTTTAAAAAATGAAAAGGCTTCTTTTAGATGTGGGCTGGGATTCAGCAACTTTTCCAGTCCTTAGGCGAAGAGGAGTCTTTCTTTGCATATTTTATGTCATGTTCATTTGTTGCTTGTCAGAATTCATGGAGGAGTTGGCTCTTAGACTGAAGTGTCTCTGGTTAGCTTGAATCGTGACTTTTCAACTTTATTATGCTTCAGGGGAGAAAAAAGCAGATTCTGCATACAGATGACATTTATTTAGTTCCTCATGCTGGGTATGATGGCCAGAACCACAGATTTGGATTAAATGTGAAGGCTGAAAACATTTGGCTTTGGGTTAACACAACAGCTTGGCCAACTTGGCCAAGAAGTGACGCGATGAATGCACTCCTTGAGCCTGCACATAAACCCACTGCAAAGCTGCTGGGCTGGGGCAGCCCAGAGAAATTCCAGGAATATCTGGTACCTCCTGCAATGCTGGAGTCTCGTCAGGTGCTTGTTATTCTCCATCCTTTCTTCTGTTGAGATGGATGAAGTTTATCATAGAACCATTTGAGTTGGAAGTGGTCCTTAAAGGTCGTCTACTCCAACTCTCCTGCAATGAACAGGGACATCTACAGCTCTGTCAGAGTGCTCAGAGCCTGTTCAGCTTTCCTGCATTTCCAGCTGTGTTTCGTTTCTCTTCCTTTCTTTCCTTGCTCTGTTTTTACCTATTGCAGCTCTCCTTCACCGTCTGGGCAAAGGGGAAAACATACAGAAGGGATGAGGCTGCAAATCATCCAAAAACTTACAGAAAAACTGGAGTCTCTCTCCTGATGATTTGCATGCAACTCTTGTTTTCCATCATTAGAGGAAGAGCTGTTTCTTCTTCTGCCAGCCAGCCACTGGTAAAAATAGCAGTGAGGGAATCCCACTGATTCCACACGAATCCTTATAGTTCATGTGCAGGATACTACTGTGATGCTGTTCCTAACAATGGCTGGCCCCAAGAAGAGCACAGAGTATTTAATCTTTGTTAAAAGCTTGAAATTCTCTGAGAATTTTTCCTCCTCTCAAAAGTATGCATTATATCGTCATACATTATATCAAAACTGTGAAGTGTTTGGTGCAATGAAGGTATTTATTTTCACTTCCATCGCAGCTGATGCTTCTGTTGTTCTAGGTTACATCTAAATCTGTTCCTGCTCTTAGGATCTTGATTTTTTTTTTTTTTTTTTTTTTTGAGGGGACAGGAGGGGAGGAGAGGGGGAGCGACATAAATTTGCAAACAGTATTTTTCCCTTTCTTAAAAGTAGGAATTGAAGGAGCAACATCTAAACTGACAAGCTAAAGTCATGGCAGAACTCTCCCTTGATCCATTGGACACGGTGATGGTGGCATGTCCCAGGCACAGGAGAACTGGGGAGCAAAGAGGAGATTTTCTTTTCCAGATGTCCGTCAGCCTTCTGACATGGAGCTTTGTTTGGGTCAGTGCTGTTTTCTGTGTTAGGTGAACTGTCAGCTTTTATCAGGAAAACTCATTGTTGGAGTTGTCCAAATGATCCTCAACAATCAGTATTATCTTTTTTTTGGGGAGGTATAAGGGGGGATAATTCACATTATGTGAATGTCTCAAGTCAAAGTGATTTTCAGTGCTTATCTACACTTTGTTTCCTCTCATCCTGAAGGAAATGCATTCACTCTTTACTAGTGTACCAAACTGATCCATAAACATTTCATTACCAGCAAATGCGTCGCTACTTCCATCAAGTGTTTTATTTTTGTGATGTTAATTGTATCCAGAGCCTGATACGGGGATGGTGGTTAATGAAACCAAAGCTGCTATTAACAGATAAAAATTGGAAATTGTATTTTCTTCCTGCTCTTTTTAAAGTAATTTTCCACATATCTTAGCGATCTGTTGTGTCACGTCTCAGCGCAACCAATCTTGTGTAATTTTTTCTGCTAAGCAGCACAGGTCACCTGTAAGAGCTGAACTCTATGGGTTTCATTCTGCAGACAATGAAAGGGAGTTTTGATGTCCCACCTCACAGACATGTGCCCATATTGCAAAGATTTAGTGAAGAGGAGCAATTTTGGCAACTAACACCTTATCTTTAAAAGAAAGTTTTGACCACTATGGCATTGCAAGGAGAGAGCATGGGTCTGTAGATGCATGGTGTTATTTTTATTAATTTATTTTTTTAAAGGATGAAGAGGCAGGTGGATGTTGCATTCAGCTTGAGTAAATTGTGATTAATTACCTGGAAGTGACTACTGTTTTAGGCGTGACACAATTATTAAGTGTGTGTTTGGCTCAGCAAATGCCCATTTCTGTTTGAGAGGTGAAGGACAATGCAGATCCCTTGTAGCTGCATTTTCTATACGGTCATCATTAATGTTACGCTGCCTTTGATTGTAGGTACTTGGCAATGTCCACATAAGAAATAGTAATTTGCATTATAGAACAGCAATGTCTGTTTTGATTAAGAATAACACTTCCCCCTGCTATCCTGTTTCCATGAATATTTAAATTAATTAAGCCCGGCAAAGATTTTATTTCAGCTTAATGACTTATAAATGTGACTTCTTATGTCTGTGGAAATGAGTGAAATGCGACAGACACAGCTCTTAATACACCTAATTACTGAACTGATGTATTCTGAAAAGATGGGGCAGCAGCTTTTTTCCTTAGATATTCCATGGCTGAGCTCGCGGTGATTGCTTGCGGCTCCACGCGTGTTTCTTCTGTCTGTTTTGCTATTAGGTTTATTACTTAACATTCTGCTTTGATCTTAAATAAAGCGAAGCATCTGTGATAAAATCATGGAATGCTACTGTAATCCCAAGGCCAGGGCTCTGAACATCACCTTGGTTAGCTGGGTGTCAGCTCATGTGCTTTAAGAGATCTGCTTCAAACGGGCAGGGAAGGGATTAGAGGGCTGTGACTGTTTTATTATTTCAGGCATTTGTGGGAGAATGGTCACAGGTGGTGATATCAGCAGAGAAATTCTGGTTTGTAGCGGGTAGGTGGGATTGAACTTGCTCAGGTTTGTGGGGTTTTTGTTATTATTGTTGTTTTATATTTTTTTCACATAATTTACCAACCAGACCATCTTTCTGAAATTACAGGGTGTCAGAATTAGAGCAAGAGGATGGTGTGGGGTATAGGTGGATATACTTGAAAAATAAGTTTCTTTAAAGCTTCTACTATTCTACTATTTTATATTAAACAAACAAACAACAAAACAAAAAAAAAAATTATCAGCTTTTGAAAATTCTGCTCCTACTGTTATGCTTACCTGAACTTCAGGCATGCATAATTTTAGAGAACAGATATTACTGCCTAAATTAAATAGACAGTCTGTACCAGTGGTTGCGTTGGTATCGGAAGAGGTGGGTCTCAAGTCACTGCCCCTAGGAGCAACACAAGATCCCCTATGAAAATGAAGCTAGATGCTACAGATAAGAGACCCCTTATCTGCCCTGAAAATAATGTGCAGGATTAAGTGCTGGTGGTGGAAGGTGCTGGATATCCCAAGGTGGGTAACGGGGAATGCCTTTGGTACTGCCTTTTCCTGGAGAACCACAGCAAGGATGTGTGCCAGCAGCTGAGATTCACAGCACTAAATCCTCTTGTTCCATGCTCAGTTGTTTGGACAGCGTATATTTGGTTACATATATTTTCACATTTGAAAATATTTTTGAAAATATTACATGTATTTGGTTACATATATTTTCACATTTGGTGAATGAGACAGGGGAACAAACCTGCCACGCTCTGAGTTCTAGGATGTTCCCAAATTGTAGTAATGTTTGACTTTTATGTTTGATTCTAATTATTTTAAAGTGTTGTGGGGGGCAGGTGCAGATTCTGTCTTCAGCACACTGGTCTTGACTCAATTTAAATCCAGCTAAGAGTGCTAAATTGACATCTAAGTAGGTGAGTCAAGTGCTAGCAGTCTCTTTCAGAACGAGCTGTAGATGTGTTGTGATTCTAATTTATTTCTTTATAACTCTCCTAATGGAATAAAAAGTACAAGGGGGATATAAATACTTGGATGACTAACTTGGATATAGTTTTAAGTGAAGCCTGCTTCCCCGGAGGTAAATGACAATTGCAATAAGGCAGCTGATGAGCAGGATGCTCGCACCTGATGGAAGGTCTCTAGGGGCATCTCTGAAAGTGATCCAAGCTGCTCTTGGATTTTAATTCTCTCTCCCCATTTCTACTCCCAGTTCTGCTGTGTGCTTTTGGGAACATTAATTATTTCCTCTATTTCACCACTTCTACCCCCAGAGCAGCAAACTCTGCTACCATGGACAGCGAGAATTCCCTCCCCTCATCTCCATTACCCAGTCTTATGAGAGATGCTACTTTGGATAACCCAAGGTTGGGGTCTTGGGGCTGCTTCCCTAGGATGGACAGACAGACAGACAACACCCATCAGGTTACATGCCCCCTGCTCTCTGAAAAGTACCGTTTCTTAATGAAACAAAATGTCTTTTGCCATGATGTAGTGTCTGACAGACCTCTGGGATTAACCAGGTTGTGTAAAATAGTGGAACACTGGAGGATTGTTGTTAGAGTTGATGCCAAAATGTAGATGACCCAAAAAGTTGTTATTTGAGTAAAGCAGTTTTTTATTTCTTTGCAGGTGAACAGGTTAGGAAATATGTGTTCTGAAGCTTTTCAGTATAAAAATTAAAAATTGAAATTTGGCCCATAAAGAAATGGCTTCAAGAAGCTCACTTTACCAAATTGGTGGTTCTTAAAATCCTTTGTTTTCTTTAAGTTCTATATAGAAAAATCCTTTCAAGTGTCATGGTGAATAGCTGAGATACCTTTTTTTTTTTTTTTACCCTTTTTTAATAAGGTGTATCTCTTTTTTTCTGACTTAAAGGTATGAGGAAGATGACAAATTGAAATACCATAAGCCTCTGCATGGAGAACTGTCTAATGAGGCAGCTTTATCTGCAGCACTCAGGAGATTGGTCTGTGAGTATAGACTGCAAAAGCCTAAAATATGGCATTATTGTTAATCTAGCATATTTGATCTAGCTGAGAATCTTAATCTTCAGATAGCTTACAAGGAGTGAAATTGATTGCTGCATCAGTTTGTCTGGCTGTAACTCTTGTCTTTCATGCTACTATGGAGATGATCTCTGAGCTGATAAGTTCAATTAATTTATTGAAGCTGTACCCTAGAAATTCAGCAGATGGTTTAAAACCGGTATCGATTTTTTGCTAATCCTAAAGAAGTGCCTTAGATTATGATAAAACAAATGAAGACTTTAAGAGTCTTTTTCATATTTTAAATTCATTTTATTGCCAGTGGGGAATACCATATTTGAGACTTTGTGGACTTTCTCTTAAGATTATCTTGACATGTTTTTAATTGCATCTGGTGATATGTTTTCTGGTAATATGTATTAATGGGTTGGAAAAAGGTGAGTAAATGAGTTTTTGAGCTACTATCAGTGAGATTGATGCTGCAGGGGTGACTGATTTGGAATCCAGTTGTTTGTGTAAGAAATAAAGGGACATTAAAAATAAATGTGGGTTTGGTTGGGAGTACAGGGATATGTTTGTTACTTTCAGGTAATTCAGTGATCCATTTCCACATCGTTGGAGACCTCATTGAGTCTGCAGTCAGGGAGTTACGCTTACAGAGCCCTTTGCCCTTTCATTGTAGCACAAATTGGGTTGCTGGAAGGACTAGAGCTGGGAGGGCAGGAACCTCACCTTGGTGCAGGACTTGCAGGGTAAGGGCAGCCCTGTATGAACCTTTCAGTCAGACACATCATTAGCATGTTATGCTGTAGACTTTGTAAGCAAATGAGCGATAAATGCATAACTGCATGTAGGTCCCAAGCTAGGGCTGTGCTGTGGCTGAGGCACCTTTCCTCCTTTGCTCTAAACTGAACTTCAGCATGGAGTGAAACGACTGTGGAACTGCTATTATAGACCACATCCAATAGCTGCTAGAGTGGGAAGGATTTTGTTTAGCTGAAGTTTAATCAGGCCTCGCTGTCAGAGCTTTTTATTTATACCTGGTTGTACGTTCAGGGAGTGCTCCTGGCTTTTCTTGATGAAATGTGATTGCTATGTCTGTTAGTACTGTATCCATGGAAGCAACAGAATTTTTTTTCTGCTCTTTTGAGATCTTGTTTGGGATTGACAAGAAACAAATAATTGATCTGAGGATGCTTCTTCACTTCAGTTTACTTGTTTGGCAAGAGCAGGGCTGTAGGATCTGTCCTTTAATAGCTTTTACAGAACCTACGCCCAAGTCCTTCTCTATTTGCTCCCCAAGTAAGTGATCCTACCTCCAGACTGGAGAAAATGCATATTCCCTAGAGCAAAGCACTGTGCAAACTCATCAGCTTTGCTATTTAGATTATTGCCTTCTTACATGAATTCTTTACAAGAAGCTTGTGTATTATCAGAAGCTCTTGTTCTGTTAGTTAGCTCTGTCAAAGGAGAGTGGATGGGCATAATTACCAAGTAGTTCTGGACTGCTGAAGTGGATAATGAAAAGTGCTACTGACATAGTCTTTGCATGCTATTAAAAAAAATTAAGATCGTGATTCAACATCCAGAATTTTCACCTGGGCTGCTGGTAGCAGCTCTCTGTACTGTCGTCTTCCTGAATACATGGAGCACTGCCCTGAGTCATAGATGTTGTTGCAACATCCTCTTTTTGACAGCAGTCAGTGCCAGCAAAAATAACCCCTGTTACACAGCCAGAATAACATGCCCTCCAGGGACAATTTTTTCTTGGCATCAATTAATTAGAGGCTGCGTTATGCTGTGAAGTATGAAGGCGTTTATGATTTCTGAAAGTCTTGTTAGGTTGTTTTTTGGTTTTTTTTTTTTCATTATTATTATTTTAATGTGTGACAGTTCTGGGCAGTTTTATTATCCCTATGAATGCCCACTTCTTTTGTGACTTCGACTAAACCCTTATACCAAAACGATACCCTAAAGCAATGGTGTTTGCTGTAGCTTACTAAGTGTCATGTGGTGGTACCAGGAGTATTTTAAAGCAAATCACATTCATCTCAGTGAAGGCTATTTCTGAACCACTTGATGGAGTCCTTAACAGTCTGCACCCGCTGCACTTGCTGGGGAAGGTATGAAGGTGTTTGATGCCTGCTTTCAATTCTGTGTGTTAAATGAAAGAAAATGAAAGCGTTTATTTCAGAAGCAAGCTCCTCACTGCTTTCTGTAGGAAAACCATTTATTTTTTAATGATGCTAAAAATGCCCGGCTTCTGTAGTAGCCAGCAGATGACTTCCGCTCTTGGAACGTTAAAAATTGAATGAGTATTTGGAAGTGATTTGGGCCAGAGTTAATGACACCTTTGCTGTTGACTTCTGTGGAAATGGATGCAGTCAGGTGGGCAATAAAAAATCACAATTTCCAGAAGGAAGTCTGAGGTTCCCTCAGAATCGCCTTTAGGGTAGGACAAGATCTTCTCTCTCGTGTTAATCAACTTAATATGTACCAAGAACTTGATTTATAGACTAGGTGAAGCTTTTTTCCCCTATACATTTTAAAAGCTCGACAGAATTCTTCATTAAATCCTATAAGAAGGTTCAAAACACTTAAAAATGCATGATTAATTTCTCTCCAGCTCTGCAGGGCTTTTTCTGAATTGTTCATCCTTGACTAGGATGTCCTGGGAGACTTGTGACAGAATTACTCAGAAAATTTCATATTCAGGGAGATTTTGTGTGGCGTATCTTCTCGCTTTGAAACACTGCTCAGAGAATGATGATAAGGATGGAAAATCATACAGGGAAAATTGTACAGTGTTACACTGCAAACATCTTTTCACCGCTAATGCAATACAAAGCGTTTTGTAATAGCAGATGGAGATCCATTGCAATCTATCAAACTCTCAAAATTCTCAGAAGTGTATGGATTAAGATGACCAAAAATAATTAAAATCCAGAATAGTGCCTTGTTAAACATCCCTTGTTTCAACAGCTATGAGCTTAGCTGTCACCATTGAACTTGCAAATAGGTAAGACTCGGGATTGATCGCTTTTCCCCTGAAATCAGTGTTGGTTTGTTGACTAATTGAATAGGTATTTGCCTAATAATTCCTTTAGTGCTTAGTGGTTTCTAGTGATGGAGTGTTAAGTAGGTGACTGCTGTGGTCCCGTGTAGACAGCGTTGACTCAGATGGGAAAACACTGCCTCATTTGTACTGCTTTGGTTCCACTGGCAGCACAGTTAGCCAGGTAAAGAGGTTCCCCTACAGTCTGGGGCTCTCACTGTGAGATAAGCTAAACCACAAAACGTGGACTCTTCTCATGTTCACCTATCAAAAACTGCATTTAACTGAGATCAAAACACCAAACATACCCCACATGATAAGCATTGTGAACTCTTTTGAGGACAAAATACATCCTTGCTCCCCAAATTAATTTTTGGTGTTGTACATTTCTGCAAGGTTGCCCTCATCCAATGCTCTGTTTATCTCCAACAGGCTAGGAATGTTATTCTGTCTCAACCAACGCTCCTTATTTTTAGTTCCTAGCTTTTTCTGAGACAGAAAGGAGAGTTATTACATATTTTAATTCTTATGTAAACCCCAATCTTTGTGTGTTGGTCATTTGAATGCACCTCCGTGCACCTCCTAGAAGTGCATCCACTTCATAAATTGATATATTACCATCACATTCTGGTAAATATTCTGGGGATTTCATAATCAGCTGCTATTTAAAATAGTTGATGTTATTTTTTACTCCTATGCTGCTCCTTCACAACATGGAACAATAGAATCTTTAAGGTCAGAAAAGTTGTCTAAGATCCCCAAGTCCAATGCCAAACCATCCCCTCAGTGCCACATGTCCACATTTCTTCAACAACTTCAGGGACAGCGACTCCCTGAGCAGCCTCTGCCAATGACCACTTTCTGAGAAGAATTTTTTCCTAATATCCAACCTGAACCTCCCCTGGTGCAACTTGAGGCCGTCATCTCTTGCTCTTCATTGTATTTGCCTACAAGTCTCAAGGATGGGAGCAAGGGATGCTGCTGAGCAGGTTGACTCACTCAGGTGGGCACTGCCAGCAAGCATGCCATGTTTTGGCTGCCTTGGGAATGGAAAGAACTTTTTTCCTCTCTAATAAGAAAGCAATTTATAATATTATGCATAATGACAAGGGCCAACTAAGTATCTGCAGTCAGGTCTAATAAGATTAAAGACTGCAGCAGGAAAGAGCTGTTGTATATGGAGTTCACGTCCATAGCCAAGCACCACAGCATCTATAAGTGCTTATGCTTTGTTCATGCTAAACAGTCAGAAGCTCTCTTACTGAATTTTTATATGGGAAACACTTTGGTCAGGTCTGAATTCCATCCGGGGCCCGCAGTACTTGATGCTGTGACAGTGTAGCAGGAGCAGAAACCTGCAGGAGGGAAAGGAAGCAGAACTGCTGCCCTCTTTGCTCCTTCCTCACCTTCTTCTGCTCCCACCATTCGCGGTTCCTATCAGGAATCCTGGCTTTAGGGAACAGCTCCAGGTCTCTATCAGCACAGAGAGATTTGTTGGCCCCTTGTGTAACTCCTGCTGCGCATTCTCTTTCTTAACATCTGGAGCTGGCGTGCTGTACTCTGCTCCAAGCATTTGATTTACCTCTTATCAGAGAATTATGTATGTATTGTGCTCCCATATTCAGCCATAGCAAAAGCAACTCATCTGCTGTGTGCAGATCAGAATGTGATAGCTTTATCGGGGCTATGAATACAGCTTTAAATTCGTCTTAGAGCAAAGTTCTTGCATAAACCTCTTTTTCTCAGTATGTAGAGTAAAATCTACCAGGAAGCTTCAAGTCTTGGAACCTGGGAAAGAGTTGAATTTCTGTTGCCAAAATGGAAGCCTAGCCAAGAGCTCCCATTGAATCTTCTGGAGTAGCTTGCATGAAATAGTTGCCCAGTTTGGATGCACTCACCCTGCTTTGCAATGAGGAGAGCAGAAGTAGGAGCAGGTGAGGGAGTAAATCAGCGACGCTGTGCAGACAGCAAGTTCCTTGATGTATTTGCTGCGGGTGCTTAAAGTATGTTCAGTGTGTAAAACACAGCAGCAGGAAGCTGAGAGCAAGGTGATGGTGTGCTGCTCTGACATCTGTATGAAACTGTGATGTCAGAGCAGCTTTGCAATGGCTTAAAGCTTGCAAAGTGCAATTTTCCTGCTGGGCTGCGTGGATCCTGAACAGCGCTTGCAGAGGAATGGGGTGGTGCAAGACCTCAGGCTTCAGCTGAGCATGCATGCAATTACTGATCAACTTGTTCCTTGGCTTCTGTTTGTTGTTTTTTGACAGCTTCAACATCTGCAGTAATTTGCTGCTATGGCTAAGATAAAATGTTTTGGAACAAGACAGATCTCTTAAATGGAAGATGTCTGCATACAGCAGCGTCAGCACTTCAGAGAGTCTTTTTATCCTTTCTGCCAGGCATTTGCAACAGATTCTGACAAAAAAGGCAGGCTCATGTGCTTAGTGCAAGGTTTGCACACTTTGAACTCTGCCAACTTTATTAATTGTTCTTTATTGGTGTCTTGCATCCGCATGGCTTCTGTGGCTTGGACTGCGGCCCAAGATGGCTGCTGGCTCACAGATGTTTTCATCCCTCAGTGCAAATGCTCCCTTAGACAGCCCCACATCTCATGGATCTTTTAGAAATAAAGATTTCAGATTTATGTGGAGTCATTGGAGATTAGAAGGACTCGGTATCACAGGAACGTAGCCTGCCTCTACTGAGATTTCTTGCTGCAAACTCAAGTGCTAGATTTTGGGGGGATTTTTTAATGTCTCGTCCTTTGCTCGCTGCTGCTCAGCTCTATCCGTAGATCATGTACCACTTCTGATAAGTCGCATTTGTCTGCTCTGCTCTACTGGAGCAAACAGAGCTGTGGATGCTGTGGAGTGCTGCCCCGATGCGCTGTAGCTCAGAAGGATGTCACCTGAATGGCTCCTAAAATTAGATCTGTCCAATAGAGAACCATTGAAATTCCACAGTTAAAACTCCTGGTGATTGAGAACAAATGAAACTGCTCTGAATGCTTCAGAAACTTGCTAATGGCTGGAAAGGAGAGGGTCAGGGTCTTGTTGGGAATCATTTACAATCCTTCCCTGCCCATTAGTCATTCTTTAAGTGACACCTTGATGGTTGCACTACGGTAGTTAAACATATATTGTTAATACCACAAGCTTTTATAGATAGGGTTTTTTGCTCCAAAATGAAACTGAATGATTTTCATGCTGGTTACCACCAATTCTCCAGGCTGTTAAATATTCTTTATTGCATGGCAATGGATTCACATCCTGGAATCGTGATAATTCACGGAAATCTCATAGATGTATTATTGGTGTTCATTCAGAAATGATGTGTCCTGAAAACGTCAGCAGTGGCTGTAACTATAGCTGATGCCTTGTTAAATCCTTGTGAAAACCAATTTTCAATGTTCTAGGTCCATTGATTGAAAAGTGACTTCAAAACTGAGAAAGCGTAAGACATACGAGCCTGGGTACATCATCTAGGATAAGAGGTAATGGCCTTGAGTTGCGCCAGGGAAGGTCCAGGTTGGACACTAGGAAGAAATTACTCTCTGAAAGAGTGGTAATTCATAGGTAAGTGGGAGTCACTATCCCTGCAGGCATCCAAGAACTGTGGGGATGTGGCATTAAGGGACGTGGTCTGTGGGCATGGTGGGGATGGGTAGACTTGGTGATCTTGGAGGTCTCTTCCAATCTTAATGATTCTGTGATCTTCTGTTAACCCCTTTTTCACTCATACTAAGCTTATTGGCAGGCCCACCACATGTCCTTGGTCTCTTCTTACAGATCAGTCTTCAAGAGCCTCATAAATGAACAGGGACCTCAGCTTGCTACCTAAAGCTGATATGTATAGCTCTTATGGGTGTGTAACCACTAAGTGTATTGCATTACTAATTAGAAGTCAAGTGAAAAGCACTCAGATGTTACTAGCGATATGACATTTTTTGTTTGTTTTTTTTTGTTTTGATCTATTTTTTAAATTACATTGCTTATTGATAATTTTTGGTGTGTTTTGACTGTCGCTTTGGAGTTGTAATATATGTACATATGAACATATATTATAGGGTCCCTACAGGGCAAACTTTTAGCTCCTTGCAGACATCTGCTAGGGCACCCAGCCCTGTGTGAGCACAGCATTCACCAGGTCTGCAGATCCCTGTCTCTCACCTTTAGACAGTGCCCTGCTCTTTGGGGTGTACACGAGGCTTTTTGCTTAAGGCTGTTTTGTTGAAGTGTTTCCATGGCACAGCCCTGAGCTCTGCTCTCAGCGTGACTAAATGCAAACAAGGGGAAGAGATGGGCTGGGGATAAACCCTTGTCTCTGCATCTCTCTGCAAGCTGTGAGCATTGACGTCAGCGGAGCAGTGCTGCTCCCCATCTACCCGGGATCCAACCCATTAGAGGGGCAGCAGTGGGTAAAAATAAATTCCTGAAGAAGGCAGAACCTAAATGCAAATGTGTGCAGATGAACCTGGGGATCTTTCCCCAGCCTGTGACAGTAACACCTCCAACCGTTTGCTGCAGTCTGGGGTCCTCTTGTGTCCCTGTATCTCCTGTTTCGTTAACCTAGAGCTTTCTCTTTTCTTTTTCCTGAGTGCTGCAGGCACCTCCATCGTCTGCTACGTGGCTTTGATCCAGCAATTGGAGACGTGCTGTGGAGTAATCCTCAGAAAACCTGGGATAATGGGATGAGGAGAAGACACAGTGCCATATTAATATTACATATTAATATTATTACTTATGATCTCCACTTTCCTTTCATATTTGAGGGTCCAATGAACCAACACAAAGCAACAGTTGAAGAAGTAGAAAGGGTGCACCATCATTAATGGTGTGGAAGGGCTTATGGACTCGTGTACAAGGCTGGGAGGAAATGGCACAAAGGGAGATTCCATGAGCAGCTGAGGTATGTATTTGTTAATCCTTGAATAAGGGTTTTCTTCTTCCCTTTTTGAATTTGGTGTTTGTGTGATGACTCCTCCTATTGGCAGAGATTGTTTTGTAGTTTTCATACCCCACTGTGACAGTCCATGTACAATATCATACTAACCAACAAGATGTTGGTGAATCAAATACTGTTAGAAACACAGTATGAATTATATTTAATGAAAACTTCTGTCTTATCTTTAGATTCATATAACTCATTTTTCACTTTTTTTCCTTATTTTGCATTTCCTTGCCTTCAAACTCATGCCAGGCCTATTTCTCTTGAATAAAACCACAGTTTTGGCCACAATATCACTTTCTCTTGGGTCAGAGCACAGTGTGGCCTCCAGCAATGCCGTTTGATGCAGCTGAGCTGGGTCATGAGCGTGTGGAAATTGTCTGGGAGACCTCCAGGGTATTTTCAGACATATGGTAGTAAATGCTGAACCTCCAAACTTTAGTTCACTGCTTTTATTGCAGCTACCAAAAATAGGCACCTGTTATGTTAGCTACTGCACAAGGAATATGTGGCAGGGGGGTTGGAACTTGATGATCCTTGGGGTCCCTTCCAACCCAAGCCATTCTATGATTCTATGAATAAACTGCAGTGGATTAGTATTCCTATAGCTTCCAGAAGGCTCAGATGAGGATATGTTAAACTTTGCCTCTCTCTCCCAGCCTCAGAACCATTTTTAGACAGCTTTAATCATAAACTACATTTTGTAATAGCAAAATTTCAACTCATCCCATGACTCGTCTCTCTCAGTGTTAAATACCTGATGGCAAGGTACATTTTCCTTTGTTTAGATTGCAATACACTAGTTGCAAAGTGTCAGGTGAACAAGAATATCTTGATTATGCTGCTTAACTTTTGTTCCTAATAGCTGATGTTCACTCTTGGCGGAGATGATTGATTTGATTTCCATTGAAATTTGTAAGTACAGGTGAGGAACCCAATCACAGAGAATAGACTGTGATCAGACCCAGAGACCTGACCAACTAAAAAGCAAGATGAAAATTGAGGTGTGTGTAGGATAATGTCAAAATTCTGAAAAATGTTTTCAAGAAAAGTCTGCTTAAAGTGATAACACTGCTGTAAGGTGCCCTGATCTTAAAAGATCTTCCTGTAGACTCAACGGCATGTGGGGTTTTTTGGACTAGATTCTTGCAGTTTTGGAACAGGACACACTTGGCAATACATTTCTGCTTTATTTGTGCATATCGTTTTTTTACTCCCCTGACTTGAGGGATCAGGAGTGGAATTGAACAAATTCTGTCATATTTATAGCATACTTTAACCTAATATATATACAAACTCATATATGTTGGGCATCTTCAGCAGTATTATCTTTATTCATGTTATTGTTTGATGTGTTTTGCATGAAAAATATCTAGGGTTATGAATTTATTCAGAATGGTATTAGAGTTTGAATTCCTAGCTGATTTTTCACTTGTTCCCCAAATTCCCTAAGCTATTAACTTATTTACAAGGCTAATGAATGCCCTAATTTTTTTCCTTTACCCTATGTCAACAGTATAGCTTTTTTTTTTTTTTTTTAATTTTGCATCAAAAAATCTTTTATTAGCATTTTTTCCCTTTCTAATCAGTAAATGATTGGAGTAATAACCTCACTATAGGGAATTATGTCCATTTTCCACCTAGAGCAGCGCTAACACGAGGGCAGCTCAGTGCAATATTTTCAGCATGATCAAAACCGAAGAGGTCGCTGGCAGATTTGGAAAACCTGTGCTGATAAAGCTTTTCCTGTCCAGTTGGCAGGAACAGGAGGGCTGCTCAGATAAAGCACTGCTGGTAGCGTGGGCATTGCAGGGCATTTATCTCACCAGGGCCAAAAAGTCTGACACTTCTTGTGTTGCATTTTGCATCTTGATTCAGGCACTTATTTAGAAACAGTAGCACACAGCATGTGTCAGAACGGGGATCTGTGTTCTCTAGCCATCAGACTGCTGTTAAAACACGTTAAATATGAAACGCAAGACGTATTTTAAATATAAAATGAATATTCTGTTTAAAATACTTAGTGGGAACATGCTTTATTTACTTATTTATTTATTTATTTTTCCCCTGCCAAGTTGACAGGAGCTGCTTAAGGTTATTAAGCTTTTATTTGTGCATGGTTGTGGACCTACAGCCTGCTCCTAATACTGCAAACACACAGAGCAGATACTGGGGTGCCAAATAGTTTGTTACCTTGGAAAGGAGCAGTTTGAGGGATTGTGAAGTGTGCATTTATAGAATAATATTCTTATTGGAAAATAATTGGAGCAAGATATACTCAACATTGTAAGTCTAAAAGAATTAAAAGGAATTTCAATTAATGGGACATAGCAGCTCTAATGCCAGGGAGCAAGTGGAAAGAGGAAAGAACTTAGGGGATTTTAATCTTGTTTGTCAAGTAATTTATCACAGTTGTTTTTGTAAATCTCAGAGATAATCAGCATCGATGGCAAATGGAGCCTGGATTAAACATGAGCTAGCATGTTGTTCTGCTAAGCTGCATCTTGTATCTCAGCACGTAAGGCTTTAACTGGACACGTTTTCAACAGTGCAGTGCATCACAACGGGGGCAAACATTGGAAAGAGTGTTTTGAAGTGTTGTGTCCTCCAATAACTCTGTTAGTAAGCCTTTTTGCATCTGCTTCTGCTCATTGCTTTGACATCTGAATGCAACATGTGCTTCTGTAAAGCTTCCAATTGCTGGTTGCAGGTGATTCTTATGCAGTCGTCATTATGGAGCAATCATTGCCTTCTTGCAACAGAAATGGCAAATCATTTCCATTATTAAACCTTACTTGGGAAACTTACGATTCTGCTCGGAAAAAAAGGTTCTTTCTGTCTGAAAATTGTTACCCTTTCTGCTAATTTCAGTAAGGTGTGTGGAACTGCACTTTGCATTTCAAGTTCTTTGGAGCAAAACCTCTTCGTGATCATAGAATGATAGAATGGTTTTGGTTGGAAGGAGCCAATGATGCATTAATGCCATGCACAGCCCTGAAACTACTGAAGATTCAGATCTCACTGCTGCTTCCAGCTGTCACTTCTGTTACAAAGGCTCATTGCCCTTAACCAGAAGGGACCAGAACCCCAAGATTCCCTAATCTGTACCAAGGGAAGGGTCCAGGTCATCAGGCATGTGTTGGACCTGAGTTCCAGAAGTGCCACCACTTAGTGCTTTTATGGCTCCCGCTTTGAATCTGTGGTTTGCAAAACTGCTTGAGATGAGCAGGAATGTGACTGCACACCTGGGCTCAGTGCAAGCACTTGTGCATACGTTAAAGCAGGCAGGAATGAATTTTCAATCAGCACTTGAAGTACTTGCTTCCTTGAGTTGGGACCAGACACTGGATGCAGTGGAAGCACTCATGCTCAGCCAAAGCCCAGAGATCTGTCTCAATTAGTGTGCTCTCCAGTCTGCAGTTCAGGGTGCCTTTGGCTCCTGCGTCAGCTGTATTTTATCACTTTAAAATGCTGTGTAATGCTGCATCAATAAATTCTGTATTAGTGAAATCTGCAAAGAAGCAACAGCCTTATCTTAATTAGGCAAAATATATGACTCCTGCCACAAACCATACCAGGAGCCAGTCAACCTTGTAACAGTCTTTTTTTTTCCTTTTTCTTGATACTCTTTTAGTTGATTTTTTTTTTTTTTCTTTTTTCTGTGTTACTGTAGAGATTGGTTTTGGGGAAGGAAAGGATGCATCACAGGAGCATGACAAGTAGCAGCGACCGAAGGGAAGCAAGTTAGACTGCTTGATAAAGTGGTATCTCCTGTGGTCTGTGCTCTGTTAGCCCCTTCTGTGCCTCTGAAATATGGAGTGCCTCTGAAGATGTGATGCTGGTACCTTCCATCTGCTGCCCCGACACCAGGGCTGGCAGCTCAAAGCTGAGAGCTCTTCTGCATGCTTTGACTGTTGAGATTCTCCAAACTGTTTAAAGGGACTTCAATCACATGAATCTGTTCTTTTTTTCATACATTCATTTTTGTTTTCTTTCGATTTTCTTGACCCAGAGAATTTGGACAGCTGTGTGAAGCTGAGGTGGGAGCATTCCTCCCTGACGCATGCTGTATCCCTTAAGCCATCTCAACTGCTCCTTAAAAGCAGTGATCATTAAACATTTGCCAAGCTGATTTTGCTCTGCATCTCCAAACATGAAGGTACGTATTTTCAGAGAATTTATTCTTTGTTTTACTTTGTGGAAAGTGTTGGCTTGCCTTGCAGTTAGCTGCTGCCATGTTCTGCTGCGTCAGTGGCTGTTTTTCCTTGGAGATGACTGACCTCTGTCTATATATAATCAGCAAAGCACTCTGTGTTTTTACAAAATGAAAGGCAGTGTATAAATGCAAGCTATTACTCAGCGTACTGATCTGGGATCATAATTCCCCAGGGAGAGGCTGCATATGCAGTGCCTTTGTCCATGTACCGCCTGGATTCCTTCACTCCATCAGTTGATTTACAGCTGCTGCTTTGCCTGTGCCCATCCTTCTCTAAATTCTGATTTATACAGGGAGGTTAAATGACTCTGCGTTTAGGTAGGTAGGAGAACATGCTTCTAAATCAGCAGCAGTGCTGCATTTCAGCGCTGACCACTTAAAGTCCAGTTAGCTCTGACTGCTTTCTTGCCTAAAGGCAATGTGGCAGCTGCCTCTCTTGTACCACTGGGTGAATTTAACTCTATTACTTTTAGAATTCATTGCATCCTTCCCAGCTAGCTATTCCTGTGTTTACATTGAGAGATCCATAAATAGAAGCACAGAATCATTAAGGTTAGAAAACACTACTAGGATCATCTAGTGCAACCCCAACCCGCTCCCACCATGCCTGCTAACCACATCCCACAGTGCCACATCTCCATGGTTCTTGAACACTTTCAAGGACAGTGACTCCACCGCCTTCCTGGGCTGCCTGACCAGAAGAGCTTGACCACCGTTCTGGAGAATAAGATTTTCCTAAAAGCCAACCAAAACCTCCCCTGGCACAACTTAAGGTCATTTTCTCTCATCCTATTGCTGTTACCTGGGAGAACAGGCCAACCTTACCTCACCACAACCTCCTTTCAGGCAGTTGTAGAGAACAGTAGCATCTCCCTTGAGCTTCCTCTTCTCCAGACTGAACCATCCCAGTTCCCTCAGCTGCTCCCCATAACACTCACACTCCAGACCCTTCACAGCTTCATAGACCTTCTCAGGATTTGGTACTTGATAAAGCTCATCCCATTGGCCTCAGCCCATCGATCAGCCTGTCCAGGTCCCTCTGTAAGGCCTTCCTACCCTCAGACAGATAAGGACTTCCTCCCAACTTAGTGTCATCTGCAAATTTACTGAAGGTGCACTCAATCCCCTTGTCCAGATCATCAGTAAAGATATTAAAGTTGGTTTCAGTACTGACCCCTGGGTAACACCACTGCTGACCGTTAGCCAGCTGGATTGGACATAATCTCCCAGGCTTCTTGGAAGCTTTGACTGGCTCAGCCAGCAATGGAATTTCACAGAACCATAAGATGGCTTGGGTTGGAAGGGATCTCAAGGACCACCTGTGCACCATGAAGAGGAGCCCGTGCCTCTGCTGCGTCTGGAATGGGAGCAGTCCTTCCCTGTGTCTCAACCTGAACGCTTGCTGCAAAGACAATCTGTCTCTAGCTTTTTTTGCTTTTTTTTTTTTTTGCTTTTTTTTTTTTTTTTTTTTGGTCCTTTTGCACCGATCTGAATGGTTTGCATGCGCTCCCAGAAGAATGGGATGCATCATTATGTGGCTTTCTGTGTAGGCTCTGCTCCAGGTTCTCGCATAGGGACTGATGCTGCTTCATGACAAAAGGAGAGAGGCAACAGAGAATAGGAATGTTCTGTTGGCTGATTGAGAAAGAATTCTGGGGCTGGATAGTTATCACAAAAGATAAGGTTCTTAAACAAAAAGCTGGTATTAATGGAAACAGTGCTGGCTGAATGCATAGAGGAGGGCTAGGGAGCTGGAAACCCTTGGAGTTCTGGAAGGAAATGGAATAAAAATGAGAGCTGCTTCACTTCCAGGTTTTTGTCAAGGTTTTTGAAGATAAATTACTAGCAAAACTGTGATCAGTAATGTATGCGATGATTAATTGTAGAAGTTCTGCAAGACAGAGTGGGGAATGCCTGACATGCAGTAGTAGATCTCTCAGTTGTCAATGAAGATTTAGACCAATTCTTACGAATATCTTTCTCCTGTGGAGCAGAGAATAGAAGCCATGAGACCAAAATTGCTTACACCGGGAATCGGTTTATGCTGGTGTGCAAACAGGATCAGAATGATTCTCCTTGATCTTCATAAAACAATGAGGTTGTGTTCGAGTAGTGATCAACCCTCCTCCTACCCCAACTCCTACAGACAATCAAATGCTATTACTCATTGCTGCTTTCTGAAATCAGAAGTGCAGATGGTACCGTATTGTTTGGAGGCTACCACAGATATGCTCTTATAAAAATTCCGCGTGATTTCTTTCTAGTTCAGTCCTTCTACTTTTAGATATGTTTATTCACTGAAGGAGAAAGAAACCATGGGGCTTTTTCATTTTAATTTAGAAACCTCTCTGGCTCTCTCCTATTGCCATTTAAAATGTAGTTATGGTCAGAAAAATGATGCTATGAAAAATAAATGACCTGGAGAATGCCATAAATTTTGCTTGCTCTCTCCAAGACTCCCAGATCAAATTTTCTCTGCTTACAGATCCAAAAGATGTCTGTGCAGATTGCCAATACTGCAGACTATGTGAAATTGCATTGGAAACTGTTCTTTCATCCTTTCTTTGGATCTGTGTTGTGCCTGAATTTCCACGGATGGGACCAGCCAGGTTGCTATGGCACTCAGACCACAGCATTAACGGACCATACTCTTGTATCTGATTTTTAATAGCAACAGGCATGATGTACTTCCAAAAAAGAAACTTTTCTCAGAAAGAGAGCTTTTGATCCTGTATAGCTAGAAATATCTTTTTGGCCTGGAACTGGACAGTTTTTCCATTTTCATTGGGCTTTGCAAGCAGCCGCCTATGCTGTTAATTTTACAAAAAATAAAAGAACAGAAACTTCCTTGTGATTTCCTGCCAAAGGTTTTGTGTTCCTAAGCACACAAAACCATCTAGGAAAATGGTGTCACTCACTTGCAAGTACTGCGAGTCCAGTTGGCATAGGGATGGGTGATGGAGTGCTTTGCTGGAGCAGCTGAAAATGCAGTTCCTGTCCCTTTGGGGTTACTGTCCATCTCCCCATTTGGGAAAGGGGTTGCTGTCTGGCTTAAACTGACCTCAAGGTACCTTGTTATGCTCTCCTGCCCTAACCTCCTATACCAGCTCAACAGGGACCGTGTGTATGTAATTCCTTTTCTGATTGCTGGTTAAGTTTTATATTGGTACAGACTTCTCAGCAGGAAATCCTTAGGGCTCTACCCCATTGACCTTACAATAGCAGTTGGGAAGTGTCTGTCGTATTCCATGTCCAGTGCTGTTCTTCATCCGTTCTTGGGTTATGTTATAAAGGAGCAGGCAGCGCGTACAATGAGCTTGCCCTCTTTGTGGGGAGGTTTCTCCTTTTTCCCTACTCAGACCTGACATTATCAAGGGTGAATTCACTTCTTGTGCTCTGCGCACAAAGAGCCTTGTTTAGGCTTTCAGCTTGGACGTAAGGAAATAATGTGCAAGAAAGCTGTTACCAGTAGCTAGCTCCACAAGCCAAATGCAATTGCCCAATGTGATGTTACAAGCAGAGTTCTTTATGCAGGGCAGATCTGCTTTGCCACCATAGGCAGAGGAAACTAGAATTGGACATAATGGTAGTTGGGCATGATGGCAGCATGGTGCTCGGGTTACACAGGCTGCTTTTGGTCCTCCCCTTTCTACGAAAAGGAATGCTGACAATGAGGTCAGAACACCTTAGGTGTTTGGGAGAAGTTTTGCTCCTTTAGTGAGCCTGTCTCCTTGTATTACACAGGAGAGCATGGAAATTCTTGTTCTATTCATGCGTTAAGAATGGATCGCTCTATTTTGTTACCAAATAACAGAGGGAAGTGAAGCAGCTGTGACAACTTAAGCATTGAAAAATCATAAATCATTTTCTCTTTCTTCCACCCCCCAGAAATCATGAAAAATAAATGTGGAGCCCTTTAGGAAATATTTTTATGCTTTTCATTCCTTATAGCTAGGAGGCTTAAAAATGTTGTGGTTCTGACATCATCACATGTCTTTAGAATTGGGGATTTTAGTAAATAATAAGTGCAATTAAAATGGCAAGAGATAAGGCTAAAGAAGCTTGAAAACATAAAATAGTTTCCCAATCCCATTGCTCCACAGATAGATGTAAATGTTCATAAGCATCTACTCAATTTCTGATGGAAGCAGCAAGGATACATAGGCTTCAGCTGATAAACATATCAGGCTCTGACAAGAACTGTGTTTATTTAATAGTGAGGCAGGCTAAGATCTTTGTTTTGTTTGGGTTATTCTTGTTCTTAGTTGCTGGTGTTGTGGGTTAATTAGTATTGCAGCCACATTACTCGAAAGCTGCTATCTACCAGTTTTTTCTTAAAGCAGACGAATCATATATTTCTAATTTCTGTCTGCTTTCTTTCATGCTATAAACCATGCTACAACTGTAAAGGATATTCTTGGCCTCAGCCATGTTCTTAAATATTGATTTCACTGCTTGCAGACGTGAAGGCTCCTACATTACTGTCTCCTCAAAGTTCTGCTTTATTACTGAGCACAGGACTGATGGCTTCTTCTGGGCTGTGCCATTTATTTTTGCTTGGCTATTTGTTTTCCTTTGGGGAAAAAACCTTTATGTCATGTACCAGAAGATGTACTGGAGTCTTTCAGACACAGGATACTTGGCTCAGGGAATGCCTCCACCAACCTGCTGGAGTATTTCATGCTTTCCAGGGCCCAACTGATGTCTGCAATATAGCCATCTGGTTGGCTCCAATTATGCACACAGATGAACTAACTCAAATGAAGGCATGGTCTGAATTAGATATGGGATTATGCAGATTTGTTAAATCCAGATTTAACTGGGAATAGTACACATGAACAACTGTTTCAGGATAGCTTCTGTTGCAGACACCCAAGTTTCATGGGAAGGTGTTAACAAATGCCATCTCTTTTTCCCTCTTTCTGGCCCATAGAGAGAGACTCTTACACATAACCTTCCTTCACCAAACCTTGGAAGTTAACTGTCCTATCATTTTCCACATCACTGCAGAATATTAGAAAAATAGCTTCTGCTCTTGTGTTTGAAGAGATGTTTAACCTTTTTCCTTAAGGTTAATCGGGCCTATTAGAAGAAGTTAATTAGAGTAATTAGGTTGGAGAGCATATTCTCCTTGGTCTTTACTAAAAGTGGGAAATATAAATATACTGGGATTAATGAGATTATAATGCTATTGTTTGTTCCCTCATATTCTGGAGAAGTGATCAGAGAACCATCAGTTCTCCTCTAAATGATTCTTTCTTAGAAGACTTCATCATTAATATTGTAAGTAGCCATAGACTGTTCTTTGCTGACTTATTCAATGCATTAATTTTTTATCCTTTTCATTACACTCTCTCTTTGAGAACTGGTGCCTTTAACAACGTGTCACTGGATAGAGAAGGACTATCCCCCGCTGGAGGGAATTACGTTGTGCTCAATCTAAGGAAGATGTTTAAATATCTTCTGTGCCATTACTTCTATTTAGTCTTACAGCTTGTCTTTAGCTATTCTGACATCTGCTCTTGGAGCTGTAATGTTTTGGCTACCAGCTATTTTTTCATAGACTGCAGTCCTTGACAGCATCGGACAGCCAGAGTGGATCCCTTCAGCTCAGAGCTTGTCTTGACTCAGGGAAGGCATGCTGGAAATGCCATATTTTCCTTTTTGCTTTTTTTCTCCCAATAATTTGCCACTGCTGTTTCCAAATCTGATGTAGCATGAGAACAGCAAACATTCTCATACTTTATTGTTTGTTTTTTTTTTTCTTAGACATATTCTTGAAACATATCACATTGAATTTCTTCATTAGCCTCACTTAGCTATGCCTTATAGCCTTGGCTCAACAGCTACACTGTGTGCATCTCATCTCCTTTCTGAATATATTTACTTTGGTATATTTTTTTCCATTGAGTTTCCTCTGTATAGCTAATTAAGTATCATAGGGTCATGTAATTTGTCTGCACCTTACTCTCTTACAGTAGAAGGTTATTGGTCTCAAGGGAGGATCCATGCCAACCACTGAGGTTGGTTTGTTCAGATGGACCAATCCTTCATTCCTTAAAAAACTCCACTACTTTTAGTATTTTTTGTGCTCAGATACGAGCACAAAATGTATTTATTTTTGTTTGCCCTATCCAGAACGGTGTCTATTATAGGTGAAAGGTAATTTCAAAAATGCAGACTTTTTTTAACATCTTAAAAAGAACCCTAAACCTCCAGCTAAATCTCAAGGGAGATTCAGGATGTGGGAGGCTGAAGTTACTTGAATGGAAAAAAGATGCAAAGTTGCAGCTGATAATACTTGCTGATGTGCAGCTTATGCATACCAAAATATGCCCTTAACTACTTCCCATAGTGTTGCTTCACTGCTCCCAAGCCCATGGCAGCAGGCAAGCGCAACCTGATAAATTTGCATTACAGTACCACAAAAAGGTGAATCTCTTCCTTCTTGAAGGACCCTCAGTCTAAATAGAAAACCCAGACAAAGCACCAGCTGAAAATGGGATACTGATTCCATTTTGTAGATTAGTTAAATCACAAGCAAGCTGCTTCCCAAGGCATGAAGCTGGGAAGCTGCCATCCAGTTTTTAGCCTGTCCTTGATTAGCTTTACCTGTTATCAGTCTAGAAGTCTCTGGCTTGAATAGAAATTGAATACGTCTTCTGGTGATTGCATATTTGAGCTTCTGGACCGGTATCATCCACCTTAAAGCTGGGTGGTTGGATGAGAAATAGTCATTTTTGTGTGCTGTAAAAAGACTAGTGGGAAATTCGTGCACATAGAGCAAAAGAAGCTGTGAGGTTGACTTTGAAATGTGAAAAAGGTGGGGCGGTAAAAGACTATAAACAATGCAGCTGCACTTCTGCTTCTTCCATCTCTTTTCCATTAGAACTGTGTGTCCTTGTCCCCAAAGTGCAGTGCCAGGAGATGGCACAGGGACAGTGAATGTGGCATAGAAGGCAGTGGGTGGAAGTATGGACGTGTGGGTTCAGTGAGACTCAATGCCTTGGGGTATCCTAGTTGGTCCAGTGCAAGAACTCAGGCATAGGACTTTCAAGTCCTACAAACTCATTCCTCTGCTCATCTCCATGTTAAAGACGTTCTTTTCTGCTGGTCTCTCATTTGATTTCTCAAACTGAGTTCTCTGTATTAGAAGATCTGCCAACTTTTACAGTAGAAAGTCTACCATATTTACTGCTTTCATCATAGAAACGTGTTATCCTTTATTCCAGGAAGGGTTCTCCATCAAATACTGTACAAATATCAGCTTCATGTAGCAGAACCCAAATATTCATACAGTCAAGTTTTTCCTCGGATGTGCTAGCTTGGGTGTGTGCCAGCCAGGATCCAGGGGATGTAACTTAAAGTCTCCCAGGAGAGGAGTAACAGGAGGAAATTTGATGGCTTATGCTCTGCAGGAGTTCAGAGATGATATTCCACTCTGGTCTTAAAATTTTGAATCTGCCTGCACATTCTCCCCTTGCTGCAGTTCAAGTTACTAAAATAGTTAATAACAGAAAATCCCTTTCATATTTATTTATCTAAAGCAATCTCCAGATCTCCCAGTGCTTTAAAATGTGAAGCAAGTGATGGTATTGCCACTGTTAATTGCAGGGTAGTAAGAAACGGGTGTCAGACCTTTCTCAAGGTCATGTGCAAGAGGGAGAACCAGAGCCAAGTGTTGGAGTCCAAGTTTGGCTCTGCCATTGTGCCCTATTTCAGTACCATGGAAAGCACAACTTGGTAAAAGGAGAGCTGAGGTTAGCAGCCCAAGAGTGGTGGAACTTTCCCCAGAAACTACATAGGTTGGTGAGAGCAGTAGGAGGAAAATCCAGGAGAAATAATAATTGAGTCAAGGATAAAGGCACAAGGTTACTAAATCACATTTGTTATTCAGGGATAATATTTCTTACTGTCCAAAGAGAATATTAAAGTACTGCAGAAGAAGGGAAAAAAGAAAAAATCACTAAGCAGAAAAAAGTTATTAAGAAAAGATAATGGAGGGAAGGGAATATTATGCTGATTCTCCAAACAGTTATGAATGAATATAGATACGCTGTCTGTGATAAAGGAAACACATTTCCCCAAAGAGAATTGGAAAAAAACAGTCATTGCTAAACACTGATCTGTCTTTCAAACACCGAGTACAAAATAACCCACCTTTTCAAGTTTTCTGTTGATAACTCCTAATGAGAATCTTTGAGTCATGAAAACATTCAGAGATTTCAATCTTGTCGTATAAGAGCAATAAATCAAAAAGATGGGACAGACAGCCACTTCACAAGAAGTCCCTGAATCAGTCATTTAGCATGCAAAAAAAAAATAGCGTGGAAGAAAAACCTGTCTTCTGTATAGTATTTATAATAGATCAAATGTTTCTATTTCATAACAGTAATCAACAAAATTGTGGAAGCAGCTACTTTGCAAGAAGCTCTGGAATTAGAAAATCAAATGGTATCTTAACACTGCAGTCTGTTTGCAGTAAATCAATTGACTGCATTACCAGAATGAATTAAAAAAAAAAAACACCCTCAAAAAAATCAGAACCCCATTGAAACTTCCACATGTGGTTGCCTGACATGTTACAACTCAAGTGAGAGTTGGGCAAGTACATTGTGTTATTAGGAAATGTGCAAATATACAGCTCCATAGGCTTGAGGGGGAGGTAGGTAGCATGTGGAGCTACTGCATCAAATTCTTCTAAAATAGGCATTATATTGTAGATCATATCTGTTTTAGCAGAAGGTAGATCTGGCTGAGATCTACCATTTCTTAATTTTGGTTCAGGATTAAATCTAGACTCCTCTTATACCAGTGAGTGATAGTAATAAATCACGCCTTCCCTCTGGGGCAGTGCTATAATGACGTAGAGTTGTGCAGTAACAGCAGCTGTTCATCTGTTATGCCCTGGAGTAACTCAGTGCCACCAGGAAAAAGGCAAAAATGGCTCTAATCTCTTTTTTTTTTTTTGTTACCCCTTCAGACCAACTGGGCAGCTAGTTAGATGGTTCATAGGTTATGGCCCTACATGTGGTGTGGTAACTGAGCTGAAGCTCAGCTTCCCCTATGTTCTCTGCATAGATCTGTGCTATCACTTTCCTTTGTCTTAGTCAATTCAGAACACATAAAAACTGATGGTGTCATCTAGATGAAAAATCCAATATAAAAGAATCACATTTTTTATTTGATTAATATCATTCCAATTTTAAGCTCATGTTTTGCTTTTTATTAATGATCTTCTTTGGGGCCATACTCTTTTTCTACTTAATTCTGCAGCAGAGTAGGATATTGTGCCATGATTTAGCTCAAAGGACAGTATTCCCACTGCTTCCCATTAAATGGGGCAGATTGCTGCAAGGCCATGTGCACATTTTAGGTTTCAGAACTGTATGCAAATTCTTTGTTGAATGTTGTCATGGTGCTTTTATGAAGCATATTGGATTGCTCTAATTATATTTTGGAGTGGATAGTAATGGACTGCTTGATTCCTCTGGTATTTAGAATTCTGATGTAGTTAGATTCTGTCACCTGAGCTAGATTTCATCTGTTTTATGAGTCGCATGTTGGTTTTGGATCAATACAGGATGTTTTCAAGTGTCTCTATTGACACAAATTAGAGTGTAGGGAAGGGTTAATGGTGAAATCCTTAGCTCTTACTGTCTTGGAAGGATGGAAATGATTTATAGAAAATGTGCATTTTCAAGCTGGCACAAGTCTCAGCCTGGTGCTTCAGCCAATCTTCCACCTACCTGACAGTCTATTCATTGAGATCAAATATCTTCAGCTTCCAAATGAGAATACTGTTGCCCAGAATCCTGTCCAGGCTTTTTCCTTACCCGGTCTCTTCAGTTTGTCCCTTGATCTATGCTGATATGGTAGCAAAAACATTTCAGGTGGCAGCATTTCTAACTTTCACTAAACTAGATGTGTCACGAGCATAATGTGTTCGTTAGTTGCACAGCTTGATGGACCTGGTTCCCACTGCTCTCCTGTCCTTCAGTGGAGCTGAACCAATAACAACAGCTATGTGTTGATATGAGATTGAGGAAGAGTTCCATAATACAATTTCCCTTCAAGTAATTTTTACCTACGCTCTTTTCTACCTATTCAAAAATTTAGGCTACACTAATTGCTATAAAAGAAATGTAATGGTAAAAGAAACAAGCATATCTTCATTGCAGGAAGGATGAGGGGAGCTTGATAACTTTGGCTCAACTTGAATTGCACTTTTTTATGTTGTTTCAATGAACCTGTGTTGTAGATGGAGATGCAGAAAAAGACCTTAACAGTGGTCTGAAAAGGGAACAGCTGGAAAATTGCATGTACTGTAGTTGCCTGTTCTGCTCAACATCTGCAATAATTTGTGCTTTGAAAAACCCAAAATATGGTGTTCTTAGTTTGGTGTTTGTTGAAAATCTAAGGTAGGAATATCACTTGACTCAGCTGCCTCTCTACATACTAATTAATTGCTTTTGGGTTAAGTATGTAATTGGTGTTAACCATCACAGACCTGTGCCAGCAAAAAGACACCTTGGCTGTTGATTTATACATGGACAGGATGTGATGCTCAGGTCAGTAATGACCTTTTTCAGCACACTCCACCTGACGAAATATTAAAGCATAATAACGCAGGTGTTTGGCTGTATAAATGAGATCTAATTTACCATTAGTTGAGCATCTGGTTCATTTCCTCCCTGCAGCCGGTTGAGGAACAAACTATTAAACAAACAAAGTTTAGAGAGCAATTTCTGTTAATTCCTTCCGCTGCTTGCCATAGGCTTTTCAAGCCATTCTGACAACCTATGCACAGTGTAGAGTCCAGTTGAGCTGGCCTGAACATGAGAGGTAAACCAGGGATCTTGGCTCCATCAGCTGGGATCAGAGTGATGATAGCTGACACTGATGTACACTGGAAAGCAAGAACTGGACCGTGATGCTCTTGGGGCAGTGGACATCACAATAACTTCAGTGGAGATTCTGTGGTCCCCATCCCTGCAGCAACAAAGTCATGACTCCTTCACCCAACCCAATTTTGGGGTACACTTTGCCACAATCATTTCTCTTGCTTCTTGGATATGTTGGCAAAGACGTTTAGGCAGAGTGGTGTGCTTGATACTACCACACTTGACACTACATGTGTAAATGGAGATTTCATTCTAGGGGCTATCTGGCAAATGCAGAGAGTTGTTATTGCTTTCAGGAATTAAGTAATCCTAAAGGTTATGCCTGCAGGGTGTTCTCAGACCTGCGAGAATTAATATGATGACATTTTACAGCTATTAAACAAAAAAAGTTTCCTTTCCCTGCCCCCTCTTTGCATATTACTTGAAAAACTAAGTGAGAAATTTGCTTTTTGTGCTGGTGCAGTAGTGGCTATTTAATATAAATCATCAGATCACACAACCGTCACTGTCGTTTCTTAGGCTAATGCAGAGACAGATTATGGTTATCTGCTACCACAGCATGGTAACAGTTGGCACATGCTGACTTTTTAATGGCCCCTATATTAACTCTTCTGTGCAGAGACCTTACTCCTCAAATACAAAGGAATGGGGTCCTCAGCAGATGCCAACTGGCAAATCTTCACTGGGGATGTTACAGTTTTGTATTTTTCATTAATTTGGGATTTTTCATGAACTTGGGTCACTGGGAAGACTCTGTTCAATTCCTCAGGAAAAAAAAACCCTAGAACCAGTTTTCAGCTTTGCATATAAAATGTGGATGCAGTTTTTTTATTGATTTATTGTGATTCCTAATGAACCGAAGGGAAATGATGAATGGAATATGGTCAGTGGCTCCTTCAGGTTGGATATTCATGCACAGGCAGATATTTCTGTATTTATTTTTATTTAAAAAGGCTTTACCCGCTTTGTTTCCTCTTTAGAGTGTCTCCTTCAAGTGAGTTTTATTGGGTTTGGGCATGATCCAAAGTCATCTGAAATATTTTCTCGGTGGTTCTGCTGTGCTTTGTATCAGCATTTTCCTCTCAAACCATTAAGTGCACATCTATTAATGTTACCTATATTTTCCATGAAAATAAGTAAATTCATTGGAATAATAAATAACCTTTCTCTGAAATTATGGCAACAACCAAAAAAAAAAGCTGAATTACTACACATTTTCCTACCATGTAAGTGGATGACCATTGTCGGACAGCATTAAAACAGATCAAAAGACCTTGTTTCCCATAATGTTCTCAAGAACTCCAAAAGATTAATAACTTTTTAAATTCAACATAGAAAGCTTACAACTGTTTTGAACCAAAGATCTATTTGTGCAGTTTCAATAGCTCATTATTTTGGTAGGAGGATCATTCTTCCACTTCAATAAATTCAAAATAGTTTCAGTTATACCAAGTCATTTGCAAGAGAAACAAATTCTTTATTTATTTAAGGTAGATGTTTGGTGACACTGTACAGCATGTTCCTAGTTGTCTTATTCTGTGTAACTGCACAGAAATAGTGCAGTTTACCTCTGTGAACAGTTCCAGTCCAGCAAAACACCTCAGCCGTATGGCTACGCTCTAAAGCCACTAATAATCCCATTGATTTCAGTTGCCCCCTGCAGCTAGTCAAGGATAATTAAGACTTGAGATTGGATCACTATTGACAGTGGGGTGCCAGAGGGGGAAGTATTTGCTGTGTCTTTGTCAGCCCCTTTTTGGCAAATAACTATCTTGTTTTTGTACCAGTTTTTTGAATCGTCATCGCGTATTTCATCTTATTATCTAAATCAAGTCTCTGGAGGGTAGCTTATCCCAGCTTTGATCCATTATGTTGTTTACTCTTGTTTCACAAACCATTAGGGATGCTAAAGGATGTAAAATAAGATATCCATCAGGCTAAATCTTTGGAGCCATTTGCTGCAGATGTAGTCTTGTCCTCATTGCACTGACAGGATTTTGGTGTCCTAATAGAGCCCTCTTTTTGCTAATAGAACTCTGCTCTCTTCCTCCAGGTGCTGGGAGGGACCAATGGTTGTGCACATCAGAAACCCTACCGTGCTGCCTGGTGTTGGACAAGTCTTATCAGAAATTCATGCCAACCCAACCTGCCCTTGGTGCCTAAACCTGGCAGCTTCTGGTAAGAAGCGATGGCCACAAAGCATACAGTAATTATTCATATGGGGAGGAATGTGTAAATTGGGATTCTCTTGGTTGCTTTTGGAGAAATGCACCAGAAACCAGAAATGCCAATGACGACTTGTGGCTGTGATGTCAGGTGGTAGTTCATTTGTAGCAATGAAGCTCTTTGTGTTTTTTAAGAATCTTGTTCACTGGAAGGTTGGCTTTATCCCACCCATGGGCAGAAAATAAGGTAGCAGTGAGTCCCACATTCCAAGCACTGAGATAGATTAAGAAATTTACAGGGATGATGGTTCTTCAGCTTCATATTTTGTGCATTTATAGGTGGGTTTGCTCTTCAGTTGTCTTGAGCTAACCAAAGGATGAGGGGTGTGGAGGAGGTGCAGTGTCGTTTTGCTCTCTCCAAGCTCGGTACCAGCATGCTCTGTCTCTGCAGCAATTTTGCCTGCTCGGAGAGAATCCTTGGGGCTTTACAGAGCTCTGCTCCAGGCTCTGTGGCTCGGTTCATTGCTGGGATGAAAGCAGGCAGTCCCACTGACAGAATGGGAGAGCACTGATACGTAGCAGCTCTGAATGTGCCTTCTTTCACGCCAAGGTAATTCAGAATATGCTAAAAAGTGGCGACCATTACGAATACACATTTATGCAAGGGGTGTGTGCATGGGGCTTTTTAGTGTTCTTTTCTGAAGACAGAGCCTTATTTAAAGTGTAAGCTTACAAAGCTCTAGGTAACAATGTGCTTTGAGTAAGGGAAGGCCATCGGCTGGAGCTATTGTGAGAATTTATGCCGCATTCTCGACTCCCAAAGTCCTGCGCCAGCTCTTTCCCAAAACATTTGCAACCAATCTGCTCCCTACAGCACTCGTGAATTCAATGACATAAATTGTTAGAAGTGCTATAATATAATTTGTAAATGATGTTGATTTACTCATTCCAAAGCCTTTTGAAGTAAATAGATTGTGTTAATTTTCTCCAACTAGCTGTACATTCAGAATAACCACTGAAACACCCCATTTGAATGTATATTCAATTAAACTAATGATGTTTTAGAACATCCTAAATAACAACACATCACAGGGACAGCTGTCCATCCCTTATTGAAGTTTACACTCTGCACTGCTGCACATTCTGTTGGTGTATTTTTCTTGCAAATGGGAGTATACATTATTGGCTTTTCTGCATCATAGACAGCACAAGCTGCCCCCATCTCAAGACTGGCAGTGAGGAGGAGAGCAGGGAAATAAAGGCTAGAGTTTAAATGAAAAGCAATTCAGGTGTAATGCTTTGATGTGAAACTCAGTCCTATCCAGATGATGTAAAGAGACTCTGGGGTATAGGGGAATTGGGCCCTGTAATATCCAATATAATTATGCAAATTGATATTACAAAAAGGCCTTTTAATTGGGAATGCTAAACAACATTTTAATAATGCCAGGTCATTAATCTGTGGGAGTCAGCTGTATCAAAAGACTTATTATGGGCTTAGAAATAGAGCACGCCAAGACCTTTGCTGAAAAGTGTTTACAGATGTTAATGTTTCATACGAATTATTTACTGGAAGGGGATTTTCCCCATGCAGTCCTACAGCCACGTGAGTTTCCTTTCTCTGTGCTGAAATTGGTTTTTAACAAGTTTCGTGCTCTCAATAAATAAAGTAAAACTACCTTCCAAGGTAATGGCTGCTGTTGTAAACCCACTGTGAAGTTCATGTGAACTCCAAACATCTTCGTCACCTTTTAATTTTACTAATTACTGCTTCAGTTTGCTACTAAGCCTTTGGAGGTTCTTCCATTCAGTGTAGAAATCCACTCATGTTCAGCTTGTTAGGATATGAGACCCCTCATTAAATCAGAGTATTAAATGAAACAGTTGAGTTAGTAACCAAATCGACAAAGGAACAGCTGACTCTCTCTATGATTAGGGACTTTGTCATCTCATTCATGGATTAATTATATGGTCCATTATACTGAAATGTGTTTTTGGTATCAAGACTAGTTTTGTTCTTGAATTTTTGTACTTGCCAGCTGCTTTAATGTTCTTTATCTTTCTCCGAACAAGAGCCAAATTATAGATTTCTTAACTTGAAGGACAAATTTAGAACGTAGCTCCGAATGTATATTATTTAAAATAAATTCAAGGATAAAATGCACATAAAACTCTCTTCAGAAGGGTGAGTGTGGTACAGCTCTTCTTTGCTGTCAGATGTCTGCAAAAGCAAACAAACTAGCAGGAACACACAGGAAAACTGGTTCCAAGGCTGCACACACTTCCTAGCAACAGATGTTCCGGGAAGGAGAGCCATGGAGAGAAAGCAGTAATTAACTCTTCTGCAACCCGCTATACTGAACGCTCCTCTGAGTTATTTATGTTTGTATTCTGAGAATTAATCAGATGGTAATTTTGAACCCTTTATTTCAAGTCGACGTCTTAGCGCATTGGTGTTGTAGGTAGTTGGTGAGAATTGTCTGTTGGCACAAGAACTCGATAATCAAAGCAGATAAAGGATAAGAAAGAATCACAAATTGTGCTTGTTTTACAGAGCAGAGGGTGTACCTAGACCATGGGATTAAATGTCTTGAGGTTGAAACCAGAAGCTATTGGCACATCCTGGCTTTACACCAGTGGATTCCAGAGAGGTGCTCCTCGATCCAAGTTCTGAAGAGCAGAATCAGGAATGAGAGTGAAGGGAGAAGAAAGAAAAAAAAAAAAAAAAGTAAATATTTTGACCCCCCAAAAAAGGAAAGATAGCAGAAAATGGATGTTTTTGAAACCTGTGTTTTTATTAATTGATTTTGACTACAGGAAACGGGCAACCCTGTACAGGATGAAGTTTGCTCTGAATGAGGAAAGCGTTTGGAGTCCCTTTGTGTTCATCTCATTAATTCTCTTTCTGCCTGTTAACTTCTAAGCAACACTTTCTGGAAAGGGTGGAAGAGTCAGCAGAGGCGAAAAAAAAGTAAAATTCAATAGACTCTGAAAGCCTGCGGGAAAAGAAATTAATTGTGTAGCAGCAAGAGGGATGTTTGAAGGCTTTGCTTCTAGCAGGTAGCAGCCAGCAGAGGTCTGGGCTGAAAGCCTCATCCGGCTTTTAATCCAGGAAATTAATGGCAAAACTCCTTGGCTTGAGATGAGAGAATGGAGTCATGTAAGGGAAAATGCAGGAGATGTATTGCATGATTAAACAAGCTGAGTAAACTGTGCAGCAACTCCTTGCCTTCGAGATAATTCTGGGTTATGGGCAGTGTTTTGCAGGTGCAAGGCCCTCATATTTGGGGTAAGTCTTAAGTAGAGACCCAAATACTGCAGGTGCTCTGTGTTCCTCTTGAGTTAATTAAGAATGGGATGTTCCTGGCTTACTCAGGTGTGGGGACCCTCACAACTACACGTTTTCTTCTTGTATTGCTTTTGGGGTGACTGTGGTTTGGTCCTAAAGGCTGCGTGAGCCCAGGAGGAGCAGATCATCCATTGGAATAGTTGGCACTGTGGCTCCTTAAGTGATGCAGGAAAGGTCACTTCAGATGACATCTGCTCTGGTCTCTAAGGCAGCGCTGCTCACAACAAACAGGACTTGAGGTCTGCAGTGAGTAAAAAGAGTTTGGTGCGTACTGGGGGCGTCAGGGTGCAGCTCTGAGGTCACAACCTCGTTACGGCTGCAGTCTTTGGAAGAGGGCTTTCAAAGCCAGACGGGAAGAAACTTGTTTTGCTTGTGCCAAAAGTGCTCTGCAGACTGAACCAACATATTGCAAATGAAAGCAATTGGGAATGGCTTCAAAATCCATTCTGCTGCTCCAAAGTAAATTGCTGGTGTTGATACAACTCACAGCCTTCCACATATTAGTGAAGTTGGGTGTGTTGGTTTTGGGGAGAAAGATGTGGAATGCCCACCTGGGTGTAGGATCCCATGAGAGGTTGCATTTCCCCTCTTGGGACTGTCACCATCGAGCAGCAGGATGCAGCACAGGGCTCAAAATAGAGCCATTTCCTGCATAGGGTTAGGAAAGATGACTCTGGACCATGGTTTCTAACAAGGATTAGGAGCAGCCCACTTCTAGGGAGCAAATTCTCTAGCCAGCAAACACCAGGCTATGAAGTACCAAAGTAATGGCAGAGCTGTGTAAGGACTTAGATAAACTCTGCTGTAGTTGGGCAGCAAATGAAAGAGCACATTCGATAAGGGTTGTGACACTTCAAAGACAGTGATAAGGAACAAGCACTTGAAAATGAGGTATGTGTTTATCTGCAGCAGCTGCCTAACTAGAGGAATGGGAAAATTAAATTTGTCCCATAATTATCTTTTGTACAAACAGGCAGTGTCCCTCCAGCCAGGCAGCTTCTAAAAAGCCTATAATTATTGCATATAATAACTACCAACATTAATCTTAACTGTTGCTCGTACAAAAATTATAAATTACTGCACCAAATCCTATTACAGCAAATATTAAAAGTTACTAGACGTTTATTTGAACCTTGGTTTTTTTCTTGTAACTTTGCGTTAATTTTCCCCATATTTCAAAACTGCAGCAATCACCAGAATAGAGGTTTGATAGCTTAAAAAATTCATCACTCTGAAATTAGACAAATCTGAAAAAAAGAAAAAGTCTTGAAGCCGGGGAGGACTGTGAGTAGTACTCAGATTTGGCCAGCTCCACAGCTGTTCATCCTCATGTATTGGGCGTTTCCCATACTCATTAGTCATGCTGCTATTAGCAGAAGGGTATCCGAGCCCATAAACCATCCCATTCCCTCCTTCTGATAGAGCTCAATCCTGCAGGAACACTGACTGCTCCCTGGGGAAGCATTTAATCCTTGGGGTAAACGCACTTTTCAGCTTTGCTGGAGCTGTGCTGGAACGCTGAATGCCTGTGGGACTGGGGTAGAGGCAGAATTACACCCACGGTTATTATTTGGTCTTGCAGATATGGATGTAATTCTCAAGGTTTCTATTCAAATGCTGTTGGATCAAGGCTTAAATGAGCATTTATTACTTTTATTGCTCTCAAATCCTGATGTGCTTGTGAAGGCTTGAACTTTCTTATGAGATAAGATTCTTATTTCTTATAAGATTCTTATGTGCAAGGGGACTCAGATGTTTCAGATTTCTTCTTGAGGATCCAACAAGGCCACCTTTTACATGCTGGCAAATTGAAGATGCCACTGAGGTGGGTCAGACAGCAGCCTAGCCAAAAACATTGGACCCCATCTTCAGATCTTTGCCCAGGAGCCAAGAAATGTGTTAAAAACAAGGAAAAAAGATTGGTTTGAATTTAAATCATAAGAGAGTGTTCTTTTTAGACTGTGTTGATACAGACATTTTTGAAGTTTTTCTCTAGGGTATTTAGACTATTCTCTCTGTTCTCCCTAAACAATGTCTTATTACCTTATTTTTCCCTTGAGTTCTCAATATCTGATGGCCTCTTTGGTTGTTTTATTGTTATTATTTTTAATTTAAGCTCAGTTTTTACCTATTCAGACATCTTCAATATGTTGCACTCAGTATAATGAGCCAACTACTTCTTGCACTCACCGGGGGGCATGAATAGAAAACACTTTAAAACACTGCTTGAACTTGAATGCTAGCAGATGCACAAGGCACTTCAATGAAAGAGAAGTTAAAACAAAATAATTGCCTATGACCGCTCACATGGAGTATAAGTTGAGTCAACTGTGGAGCATCTCATTGTAAAATAGATTGCCTTTGGATGTGTACAGAGCAAGTGTAGCTCTCTGTGCATGTATATCTGAGTTCTATTTACTGCAGTGGCATAAAAACGGAAGAGAAAATGGATCATATAAAATAGCTGCGAAAGGAATGGGAAATGGCATTGTGAGTTGTGCCCATGCATGCGTTTTCCTCAGTCTCAAGGCTTTATGTCGCTTTATTTCCGAGCATCTCCTGTGTATAAGCAATCACAGCAGCTAAAGGACTTCTGCAGAGCTTTGATGCATTTGGGGTTGGACTCGATGATCTCCGGAGGTCCCTTCCAGCCCCTACAATTCTGTGATTCTGTGATTTCTTTTAGGATGGGGACTCCGCTTGGGCTGGTGCTCTGTGTAAGTCCCATTCATGTGATCACAGAATCATAGAATATACAAAGTTGGAATGGGCCGTAAGGATCATTGATTCCAACTCTTGGCTCCACACAGCACCACCCAAAAATCAAAACATTTGATGGCACATATACCTAGTTAAAAAGTGTAATCCAGGTCTCTGTGTCTGGGAACAGCCATCTGCAGTAGAAGTATTGCATTTGCAATGTGTTTGCTTGAGGAACTCAAATTCTCAAATATTTTTGTACCTCATTATGGCGGAAGAAGCCAAGCCGTGAAGCAGAAGTGGAGACACTGCAGAGGAGCCTGATGTTGTATCCCTGAACAAACATACTCTCCTGTATGCTCACACCCCTGGCTTTAGCTGCTGGTTGTTCTAGCAGCAGCTTTTTATAGCATTCAATCCCATTTTGCCAATAGGGAGAGGATCAGGAGGGGATGTGTGTATGTCAGAATGCATTCCTGGGCGCAGCAATGTGTTCCCTTATGGAAGACAATTTGCCTTGTCTGCTGCTCTGGCTTCAGGGAGACTTTTTTTCTCCCTGAAACCATGTTGTGAGAGTAAACAATTCAGAAATCTTTCAGAGCTGGTGGAAAGCTTCCTTATAAAGCAGCAAGTGCTGTTCTTCCAGATGTCCCTATTTACAACGCAGCAATAGTATCTTTCTATTCTGTGCAGCCACTGTTGTTTCCACGCTAGTTTTCCTTTTAGGAAGAGTGATGATGGTTCAGTTTAGAGATTTTCCCTGCACTGGCTGTCTTGAATTTATCACTGTATCAATGCATGAGGAATGGCCTTTAGAAATGACCCCTGCTAACCATGTCACATCTGCTGAGCTGTTGTGACTAATTCTTTTCTTAAATTAGAATCATTCAGAACGCTTCAAAGGCACCATATATCTTCAGATACTTAATAATAATCATCTGCTTAAGGCGAACATTTTTTGCCACTCTGATTTTAAAGTAAACATACTCTGCTCCACGAACACCAGATGCACAGCTGTAAATGTGTTGGAACTGCTTATTTCGGTGTACTTAGTCCAGATTATCTGAAATTACACTGATCTGGCTGGTTACTTCTGTAGTGCAGCTCAGTGTGATCACAGGCTGAACGTGGCTGGGTTCCAAAGTCCTGAAGACCTACAGAAATCATTAATGAAGGAATCCTTGACATCGGGAACGCGTATAACTATGAAATGAGAGTCATTCCAACAGGAAAAGGAAATATTTAATGTTTCTGACAAGCAGAACCCATAAAAAAACATGTCCTGGACTTAATTTTCTATGCACCTTGCTATGTCACAGCTTCCCGTGCTCTTCATTTTTCAGAGAAATGAAGAGTCAAAATCTTTCCTGTTTATTCACATTCTTTGCTTAAAAAGGGTGATGTTAGTCCAGCGTACCTCAGAGACGTGCCAGAGTTGCGTCTTTTGCTTCTCCAGGGTAACATTCATCCATTAGAACAAAAATCCACCATGCTGACTTGGTAGCATTTAGTTCTCCTTTTGCTTTCACATAAATTACTTCACAAAGTGCAGCAAAGAATAAGGGTCATAAGTTGAAACTTTATTCAGAGCTGTAACTCTTTTCCTGCAATCCTATATAACTTTACTAGGTAATATGCATCCCATCTCTGTATGGGGAACCTGTATGCACCTGCACACTCCTCATTTTGTATTGCAGCCACTCTCCAGAATGCTGTATCTCACAAATATATACATATATAAATGCTCAGAATATCCAGGCTGGGATGAGCTCCTTTCATCTCTTTGCTTCTCATATATTCATTTTTGAGTAACAGTAGGTGACAGAGAACCCTTGACTTTTTTTAGATTTGGGGCAGCAATAGCTAAATGACTCAGGATCTCATTCATGTTTTACAGACTTTGGTTTGCCATACCACAGAAAGTGAAAGTTTGCCATCCCGCCATGGTACATTATGGAGGCTTGTTCTATTTTATCCTTGGGAGAGATGTGCGTCTCTCCTCATAACATCTCAGTTGCCTCATATAAATGATGCATATTAAATCCAGTGGGGAGAAGAAAGCAATTATTTGTCACCGAATGAAGATCTCCACCTGTTGCTAAGGAAACGTGCCTAATACTGATAAGGATTTATTCTTGGATAGTGTTTTGCCCATAGCTCCCTGCCTCCAAGCTTTTGAAGGGGGTGGATGGGAAGCTAGGAATAGTTTTACCATCTGAGCAAGGAGACAGCAGTTTTATTCAGATCACAATAATCCTGAGTCAGAAATAACCATATTGACTTCAGTGTGGTTGATTCTTTTTTTCCTGCCTTGCACATTTAAGCCTGTGCAGAGTTAGTGCTTAAGTGAATGTAAAATGCCCCCAAATCACAGTAATAGCTTTTCAGCCACTTAGATGTTACTTTTCACATGTCTTACTATGTGTGGCTATAAGAAGTGGAAAATTGGGCCCATTAGGGTTAGTGGGGTATATTTCAAACTCTGGAAAGTTTTTAAAATGTTCAGTCTTAAGCACTTCTGTGAGGCTGAGGACAGAGTCCATCTTGAATAGTATATTGCAATACTTTGGGCTGGAGAAAAGGCAAGCTGTGCTTTGTTTTCAGGTGTGATGCTGGGCTTTGGGAGCATTCAGCAAGTTGGGATGGGTTTGGTTAATTCAGGTTGGATACCAGCAAAAATTTCTTCTCAGAAAGAATGGTGATGAGTTGGAGCAGGCTGCCCAAGGAGGTGGTGGGGTCACTGTCCCTGGAGGTGTTTCAGAACCATGGAGATGTGGCACTGAGGGACATGGCCAGTGGGCATGGTGGGAATGGGTTGGGGTTGAACTTGGGGATCCTAGAGGTCTTTTCCAACCTTGATGATTCCGTAATTCTATTATTTGTTTGTGGGCATATTGATTGGAAATAAGTTAACTAATATGCCATCTTCAGAAATACCACTTTATATTGATTTTGATCTTTGTGGAACTATAGCATATCCTAATCTTCATTGTCCTTATTCTTAAAGGTCATATTATTGCAGTATCTGTTTCTTTTCAGCCCTGAGAATGGATTTTGAAAGAAGAAAGCAGATCTGATTGTTACTACCTTGTAAGTACAGCAGGCCTGGGCTTAACAAAATTGGAAGGACACAGCTGTGTTGAGATGGTGATTGTTCAGGTCAGGCAGAGAACCAATACACAGCACTTGAATGAATAAAGGATGGTTTTTATTGGACAACCACAGTAGGAGCAGGGGAACCTTTACAAATTACCGTAGTAATACCTGCACTTCAACAATTTTTCAAGTACCATTTTAAATGAAACTGGGAAATGCATTCAGACTGTTTTAGAAAAGGACCGTGATATAAACTGAAGGCTGGCTACAACACCATAAACAACATTTTATCTAACATTTTTATGAATGATTTGGAAAATAAATGTCTGTTTCTGGTGAGTCTAAATGTAGAACCTTAATACAAGACCCTGCACTGAGGATTTTGTTGTCATCTTGGATCTGTCTTCTAACAGAATTCTAGCTAAAGATCTATAGATAATTCTTATCCTGCGGCCTAACAAAGGAACTGTTCATTTTGTTAATGGCATCAATTACACAGAGCAAGTATCATTTATAACTGCACTTGGGTCAATGGATCGATGTACCTATAACTATGTGGATACAGTAGATTGGAAGTGCGTTCCTAAATATTCAGATACCAGCTGAAAAGACATACCTTGTTTATCATCTTAAGTCCCCAGGTTTCCTTCTGTTTTATTCCTCTTTGAAATCCTTGAAGGATGATGTATTTGACCTGTATGTCTCAGGTTTAGCAGCAAAGTGTTTTTGAGAGAAAGACTTCTGATGAAGTAGGGCAATCCAGTATAGATGCATATCTTCACAAGAATGAAAATGTTGATATGTAGAGGACTAGAGAAATGCTCTTCCTGGCCCAAAATTAGTGCTTGTAATTACAGCTTTTGTCAATAACAGCCCTCCTTGCTGGGGGTGAGCAGTCGGCTCCAAGAATTGCACCCCCAGCTGCAATCCCCTTCACTTTGCTTTCAGATGTCACTAAGTGGCCGCTAAAACGATCGTAACAGTCCATCTTTGTAAGAATCTGATTTTACCAATATTCATTTTTGGTCTTAATCTTGACTTTCTTGTCCTGATTTATTCCTGGTTGCAGTTCATCATAAACAATCTTTCTGCTCCATAAACTCAATTGCTTGTCTAAATTATCTTCCTGGAGTCCCAGTATCTCATTAAGGACATTAATGTCTTTTAGAAGGCCTTCCAGTAGTTCCGTATGGAAACCACAAAGCAGTTGTTAGCATTTGACTTATTCAATCGTATCTGTCCTGCATTGACCTTCCACATCTATATGCTGTCAGGGATTTTATTTGGTTTTGCTACTGTCCTGGCCACTGGAGCATCCGAGTGCATTAGGCAATGTGATTAACCTTTGTTATTCATGGCTTTTTCCTCCCCGGTTCCTCTCCCTAGAGACTGCATTGGCATTGCATGCATTGTTTAATTACATTATATAGGGAGAGCTGATGTTGCAATTTCTACCTTTGGTTGCCTAATAAAACCGTCTGATGAACGTTTCCTCAATTAGCTAAAGTAAGGTCAAAATTAGTCTTCCCCTTTCATGTTATTTCAGTTCTAACATATTAGTATTATTTAGGTGCAGGGGGGATCTTTTTAGTGTCTGCTAAGGCAGTATTTGGTTGTGTCTTTTAATTACCTGATGAAATAGCAATGTCATCTCCAAGGCCAAATGGTACATTGTAAAGGTTGCTGCATAATATATCCAAATGCTTGCTTCAGTGAGACCAAATCTGTTCCCATCTTAACTTCATTGACTTTGGTATAATTGTGCTCTCATTCCTGGATTTTGCGAGTGCGAATGAGGTCCTTGTTCTCCTCCATCAGCTTCCCTGTCGCTTTGGTAATGACTGATGTTGATGGTACCTGAGGGCTGGTGAAGAGCATAGCTGTATCTCCTTAATAGCATGCTAGATGTCCTATATCTTTTCGCCTCATTCTGTCAGCAGAGCGGCCTCAGTGGGCCTTATGTGGTCCCTAAGGTGCTCTTGTATCTGTTCAGGGCCATTCCCTGCCTATTTCTGATATATGCCTTCAAAGGTCCAGAGCCCAGCTCGTATTTTTCAGAGAGCAGGAGTCTTGCTCATTCCCCAGTCCTTTCACACCTCCTCCCCACCCTCCAGCCCGTGGAAAAGGAATCATTCCATTATGGGAGCACGTTGCTGCCTGTTCCACAATTAATCTGAGCCTGCTGATCAGAACCTGCCTTCCTTCATCCCTCGAGCCATATAGAAATAGATTGAAGCAAAGCAGTTTTCCTAGCTGAACCTGGCAAAACTGTGACACCTGAAAGAAGAAATTAGTTATGTGCATGGCATATTTCCAGGAAAGGGAGCAGAACTTGCAATGGTTTGTACCCTTGGGGAGATTAGCTCCTCATTTTATTTAATATCAGCTTGTTCTACACTGCACAATGGCATACAGATTAATAGTTATAACAGGTATGTAGATACAGTTAATATCCTCTTGGCTTGTTAATCCGCTTAATACTTTTAGTAAATAAGAGAGTGGCTTGGAGTATACTGTGCTTTTAAGGCAGAACTGAGCTCGGGGCATTCCTTGTCACAAAGGAAAGGAGGAATATCAAAAACACGGGACTTTTTGGTAGAGATCTGTCTTCCAGGGGTGACTCAGGACACCAGGATCTCTGGAAGTCAGGGAAGGAAGCAACACCATTTCTGTGGGGTTCTTTGATTTGGGCTTGGGATGGTTTTGTTTTGTTTTGTTATTGCTGTTGCTATTAGTTTTAGGGTTGTTTTTTTTTTTTTTTTTGCAATGTCTCTTGTAACAAGCTTAGCTCTGCCTTCAGAACAGAGCCAAACAGCATCCTGGTAACAGGTGCAAGTGATAACCGAGCACAACTGAACTATGTGATAAATGCCAGTACCTTTCCATGGTCTGACCTCACTCCATTTTAGTCTAATGTGCAGCTGCATGTTGGTGTTTACAGATGACAGCGAAGATAACTGATGCCATTTCTCTCGGTAGCTGGATGTCATATTTTTTCTCCTGAATGTATCAGCTAATAAACAGACTCATAATTTTGTTGGGACTGATGTTGCTGCAGGACCCGATAAACAAGGAAGCGTTCTGTTATTGGATTCTGTTGCTGTCATTTTTTGAGATGATTCCAGTTCTGTCACTGACCTTGGGCTGGTCATTGAGCCAATAACTTTTGGAGAGCCTGCAGCACCTGCTTTTGGGTTCTCCTGTTGGTCGGGGGATGGAAGGGGACACTGGGGCTTCGGGTGGTTTTCCAAAATTTCCTGGTATGGGGGCATGAACATTCTCAAACTGCTCTGAAAAATGTTTCTGATGCTTTTTGAGTTTTACTTGATCAAAGCATGTTCAAAGCTATCCGAAGGAAGTCTTACTAGCTTGAGTTTAATATTTAATTGCTAAGTTTGAAATTCACTTTCAGAATATTGAGTTAAAATATCTTTTGGGGGTGTTTCCCCCACCTCCTCAAACAAAATCAATGTTAGATTACAGATCTGGGTAGGACCTGATGATGCTCCATGGCTTGCGTTATTCACCAATGTAAAGCATGAGATTTTGGGTAAAGAAACTTTACTCTGAGCACTTATTTTGAATGCTAAGTGATACCTTTCCACTGAGAGTGTTACACTTAAATCAACAGAAGAAGGAGTCTGTTTTTAATGCCCAGTTGTCCAGATGCACCAGAGTCTACCAACAAATTAGCAGCACTTTGAGATGAGAAGGATCATACGTTTGTTTGCACAATGATGCTCAGTGGTATTAAATCTATTGACAATGTACCACTTGAAAAAAATTGCAGTTGAGAATTAGTCACTTACATTTACTATTCAGAAATTCCAGCAATGACCTACCTGTGGTTTGCAGGTATTTTAGCACTAAGCATTGTGTGGCAGTGCTTTACAGAAGAGCAAGGACACGGGCAGAGCAGCCTCTCAGCTATATATCACGCAGTCATTCTTTTGAGCTGAGCAATTCCATCTAGCTGCAAGGATCAGAGGAGTTTCCTCGAGCATGATTTAATGCCTTTCAAGCCCTCTCCAAACAATACACGCATTTTGTGCTGTTAGATTTAAGCCAGCATATCCAAATACAAAATGTTGCTTTTTGATTTGTCCACTTTCAGCGATGTCAACTGCAGCTGATTCTTCTTCCACTCAAAGCCCATTGTCTTCAGAGGCGTTATTGCAGATTTACACCTCTGAGGCAGGACATCATCACCCATTAAACTACATAAGGCTATACTGGGTAGTCAAAGCAGGTGGTTAAGATACTCATTTGGGATGCCTGGACTTAATTCTCTGTACTGCTATGTTTTTCCTGCATGACTAGATGTACATAACTTGCTACAGATTTGCTGTCTCTCATTTTAAGCACTAGAATTCCCCCAAGGTCCATCTGTGGTCATCAAAAAGACAGACAGATCCTCAGACCAACTCCTCCAGCTGGAAGTGATCAACCATCTGGGGATGCCATCTGCTTTCTGTCTGTAGTTACACAGTCCCACAGAATGTGGGACAGCTAGGATGCCTTCCCCAGCCTCAGCAAAGGCCCTTGGTTAAATCTCACATGGATCTCTTTGCTCTCGAGTTTGCTGCCTTGATAGTCAGCATAATAGCTATTCTTTATCTTCCTTGTGAAGAAACCTATTACAATTATTAATTCTGCAGTGCATTTGGTTTACTTTAGTAAAACAAGGAGAGGACTCATTAAATAGCTGGAAGGTAGGAAACTCGCAGTCAAAACCAACATTTAAGTCCATTGTGTGTTACACGAGGACGTGATCATTCATACAGCACCTGGATTTGAGGGATGATGGTAATGGTATCATTTGATTAAAGTTGGCATTCCTTTTCTTCTCCTGTAATGTGCTGTTCTGTCTTCTCTAATAAAGGCGTTCTCCTCTAAGACTACTCAAGCCTTCACGTAGGCTGAAATGTTTCCTCATCCCAAGGGAAAGAATGCAGTTAAGCATTTTGGCTATGTTAGGCTTCATATCGAGGCTGTGCTCTTGCAGGAAAATAATAAACAGATTAGTAACGTTACCAAGAAGAGATTTAAAGTATCATCTCTGATTAAGCTTTTCAAAACTAGCCAGGCAACAATGGGAAGAGGTTAAAGTTGTCGAAAGGCACAGTGGGGAAAAAAGAAACAATACATTTAGTTTGGTTCAACTTGTTCTCCCACAAAAGCAATTGTTAAAGGCAGTGTTACATAAGAGGCTATGGGCAGGGGTCCCTTCTGGGGGTGTAATCATTGCCTCGCTGCTGCATTTTATAAGCCCTCTGGGAAATTTATTCCCCTTTTCTACTGTCACCTATCTGAAGTTTGGGGAATGCAGGTAATCTTTTCAATTGTTCTTTTTATAGCATCTCCTGTAAGAATCTTGGTTGTCCTCTCTAGGCAATACTATAATATTAATACAGCTAGCAGAGCTTATGGAATCCTGCAAAGCAGTGCTCCAGCTGTACGTGAGGCCCTTCAACATTCACATTATGTCCACTTCATCTCAAAGCAGAGATCCTGTGCTCCAAGTGTAACTAGGGCTGCAGTGAGGCTTGCTTTCTCTACTGCACAAAAGCACTGTAAAACAAAGCAAAGCAGATTCTTTTTTTGTAGGTTTGTTATTCTGCTTCAGCTAGTCTTCCTGTGATTTTTTTCCCAACTGTGCAGCCTGTGTTACCTCCAGGCAATATTACTGCAATGCGCTCCCCTCCAGGCTTTCTTTGAAGAAGACTTGGATGCTTTAGCTGGTGCAATGCGTGTTTTCCTGGCCACCCCTGAGTTCACCTTGTTTGTTGGACTAAGGCTGTGTCCTTGCTTTGAGTCACTGGGAAACCCAGTACCCAGATACCAGTTTTTGTTGAATCACAGAATTGTTTGAGATGGAAGGGACCCTAAAAGCTCATCTAGCCCAACTCCCCTGCAGTGAACAGGGATACCTACAGCTCTATCAGGTTGCTCAGAGCCTGGTCCAGCCTGACCTTGAGTCTTTCCAAGGATAAGCATCTACCACATCTCTGGGCAACCTGTTTCAGTGCCTCACCACACTTACTGTGTTTTGCTGAGGTCTGTCTTCTGATAGTATGTGGGCACTTTGCAGTGTGCTTGCTGCCTTTCAGCAGATCTGAGAATCATTCAGTGGAACCATTTACTGTCCCACTGCTTCCCAACTCTGTGCTGCTTTAAGCCCCACAGATGGGCAGGTTTTCTGCCTAGCAAATTCCCCCACAACCTGTGAAGACCCTACAACACCTCACTACCCACCACAGGCTCATTGCCCTTACATTCCATGGATAAGATTGAACCTGGAGAGTATTTCTACCCTGAAAACCACCTACTATTACAGGACTGGAGGTGTTCAATGAAAGGGTAGACGTTATACTGAGTGACATAGTCCAGAGCAGTCACAGGCATGGATTGTTGTTTGGACGAGATGGTCTTTCAAGCCTTAATGATTCTATGACTTGCCAAATTATCTCAGAAAGAAAATGGGGCTGTTTATGGAATTCTTTATAGATTTTATATATCCTGTTGTCAAGTTTTACAGGACTCTTACGCAAGGATAAATTGCATTAACTGCGGAATTCTTTCTCTGCAGCTTATCTGCAGGCCTTGTTTTGACTTTCTGTCTAGTAGCAAATTCTAGTCCAGTCCCCAGCATTTGAGAAGCAAATCCACCAATTGTTTCTTTGATACTAATATTACGAAAAGGAAAAAAAAAAATACCACCTCTGGCCTCTTTCTCTGCTAGTTCCCTGCCCTCTTATCTCTAAAGGGATCATCTTGATTATTCTTTCCAACACCGTTATAAACTTAGCTTAAAGGGAAGGAGAAAAGAGCTTTCCTTTTGCTTTTTTTGTCTGCTCCCCTGAGTGCTTCTGTTTTCAATCACTCAGCCTGATCTCTCTTCAGCGGGGCTTCTTGGATGCTTGACCACAAAGAAGGGAAATAAATGCTTTGAGCTGAAGTTACTTGCAAACTTTTTACTCTTACCTCAGAAAATTTCCTAATGGTGGGGGACCATCAGGAGTTCAAGGCCGTGTACACACAGCTTTGACTATTTTTCCAGGCTTTGAAAAACTGTTTGAAATCACACAGACTCATCCACACAGACCTACTGGTAATTCTAAACCATTTGCTTCCAAAGGTGACTCCTGTCAAGGATGACAGCAGCACCATGCATGTAAGCCTTCTAAGTCTTTCTTGCTGCTTTGAACACAGGAAGCAGCTTTAGGGGTCACTGGGCTGTATTGGTGTCCACAAGCAAAGCAGCCTGTTGGTTGCTACCCCATGTTGTATATGGGGCAACTCAGGGCAGTAGATGTGGCAATCATAGAATGGCTTGGGTTGGAAGGGACTTCAAAGATCATCTCGTTTCAACCCCCTCCTTGGTCAGGGTTGCCATCCACCAGATCAGGTTGCCGAGAGCCCCTTTCAACCTGGCCTTGAACACCTCCAAGGATGGGACACCCACAGCCTCTCTGGGCTGCAGTGCCAGGGCCTCACAGCCCTCTCTGTGAAAAACTTCCCCTGACATCTAATCTAATCTTCCCTCTTTTGGTTTAAAACCATTTCCTTTGCCCTATCACTATATACCTGTGTAAACCGTTGATTTTCCTCCTGGTTGCAACTCCCTTTAATTACTGGAAGGCCTCAGTGAAATCTCCCCAGAGCTTTCTCTTCTCCAGAGTGAAAACGCCAAGCTCCCCCCTTCTTTTGTTGTTGGAGTGGTACTCCAGCCTTCTGAGCATCCTTTTGGCCTTTTCTGAACCCACTTCAGCACCTCTGCTTTCCTGTGTTGGAGGCCCCATGCTTTGCACTTGGCTTTGTGGAACCTCATTAGGTATACATGGGCCCACGTTTTGAATTTGTCATTGTCACTGTGGATGCCATCCCTTCCTTCTGTTGCTTCGATTTCGTGTCATCTGCAAATTTCCTGAAGGTACACTCAATCCCATCATCTGTGTCATTGATGAAGATGTTAAAGAGTACTGGTCCCAAGACAGACCCCTGGGGGATACCACTCATGACCACCCCCACCTGGACATAGTGCCATTGTCAACAACCCTCTGACTGTAACCACTCAACAAGTTCTTTACCCACCAAATAGTCCACCCTTTGAACACATATCTGTAGAATGCGGTGCAGGACCATGTCAAAGGCCTGGAAGAAGTCCAGGTAGACATCAGTTGCCTTCCCTTTGTCCACTGATGCTGTCACTCCATCATAGAAAGCCACAGGTGAAATCTCTTCCACCTCCAGCATACTTTGATAGGGACCTACGGTTGCGTGAGGGGGGAATAATCATATTAATGATACTGATTTCTCAAGAGAATATCCATCGTTGTCTGCTATTTATCCACATCTCCACTTCTTTTTCAAGTTCTCTTCCATAAAACTTCCACTCTGCTTTTCTCAGCTTCCTCAGTCTCCATTTTACAACACAACACTGATAATGCAGCCAGGATCAAAATGTCAGACATCAGGGCTTTGACTGGATTTAAATTCAAACAAAAAGATTTTTCTGAAATCTTAGTTCTCTCAAAAGATGCAGATGAGGCATCAGTACCTTAAAGACTGCAAAATTAATAAACCTGCGTGGACTACGTCATTTTACTCCAGCTGAGAATCTAACCCTGAGCTTTTATGTTCCCAGCCTTTAGGATTCATGAGGCAGTGGCAGATTTAAGGTTTGATTTTCCAGGGCAGAGATGAACACCAGCTCAGTGTGATGCTCGGACCTGTTTATGTTGATCTGTGCCTAAATAGAATCATGGAAGGATGAAGTAAAGCACGTGCATTTGTGAATAACAAAACAGGTTCAGAACACTTAAGAGCACCTCAAGAGAGAATAACTTATCAGAAGAGTATGACAGGTATACCAAGTGCACACTGCTGCTCCTATGCCTATGTAATTGAAGATCCATTTGTGTGGTTTATAGAAGAGATGGTAAATGCTAGACTTGATTCATATTTCCTAGCAGTTTGGTCTTATATGGGTTATCTTCAATTCTCCTTTTACCCCAGGCTACCAGATTTCAAGTCCGGCCCACTCCAGGCCAGATATCTGAGAGTTGACTTTTTCTCTGGCTCCTTGACAGGTGCTGAAGTAAGGAGTGAGAAATTAGCAGTGATTTAATTCTTCACTGTGGCCATTGTGTGTTCAGAATTGTAAGTCACAGGATGATAGAAAATTGCAGAGACAACTTTCTCCTCAAACCAGAGCCTTATTTAAAGCCGGGTTGCTTTGAAAGTCGCATCCAAGGAGAGGCAGATTGCAGTAACTTCAATGCACAACCTGTTCTAGAGCTTACCAACAAAATGGTGAAGCCTTTATGATTCAGAATGTGTTGCCTGCATGCCGTGTGTGCTATGTAGGGCTATATGTACACACCCCATCTCGCAAGGTCGTGCCCAGAGTAATGGTAATTGTATCTGGGTTTTTTTGCTATTTACTTTTGGTTTGCACTGATATCACTGAGATGGCAATCTGTTCTGACTCTTACAGAGGCTTGGATAATGGAAAATGTTCTTTTTGTTCCTTGCTCCCCTTTATTTGCCTGCTAACATTACCACGTAGCTTCTGTCCTGCTCTGGGATATTCTGGTAGGAACTCCCTGTTTCTGTTGCTGGATTGGGGTCAGGAGGTGGTATGAAGGAAGGTGCAGAAGCAGATAAACTGTCATAAAAAAAAAATAGTTGTAAGAATGAAGCCTAGAATATATATTTAGAAATCCATTTAGGTCTCACCATCTTGCCTAAAAAGGAATTGGATAATAATACCTGGCTGGGCAATACAGTTAAAGAAAAGCATTGAATGTAAAACTTAACCAAATGTAAAAGTTGAATTTTTAATGTGAGCTTTGCTTTTCTGGTAAGCTTTTAAAACTCCATTCTCATTTTAAGCAATCTACTGATACATTTAACAAATGTCAAGATGAAATGCTTCAACAGAGATCAAAAAGACTGAGGGTTTTATTGTACTACTCTTACAGCACTGATAGTCAGTATTGAACTCTCACACTAAGGATCAATAGCTTTATTTGATCAAATATGGTGAACTATCAAAGACACTGGGCTCTACTTAAAGGACACTTCAGATTGAGTTGTCTCCCTCGAGAGCCCTAGGACTCTTGAATTTGTGCTTTGATATTTGCACTCATGTCCCAGCTATTTTGCGATGTTGTTGTTTTTATTTAGAGAGACAAGTATTGTTGTGTATTCATGAGTATTCTCCGTGCCCTGCCTTGGCATGTGGAGATCAAAGCTACTGACTGCAAGACAGGTGCTGGTCATAGCAAAGAGTCTCAGCTAAGAGTCTCTCAAAACAAGCAAGTTTGCAGATGACACCAAGTTGTGTGATGCAGTCAGTGCAACAGAAGGAAGGGATGGTATCCAAAGTGACCTTGACAAACTCAAGAGGTGGGCCCATGCAAGCCTAATGCAGATCAACAAAACCAAGCGCAAGCTGTTGCACTTGGGTCAGGGCAATCCCAGATGGGGGAAGAACTCAATGAGAACAGCCCTGCAGAAAAGGATTTGAGGATCCTAGTGAACAAAAGCTGGACATGAGGCAGCAGTGTGCTCTTGGGGCCTGGATGGTCAACAGCATCCTGGACTGCAGCAACAGGGGGCTGGCAGCAGTGTAAGGAAGAGGATGTCCCCGTCTGCTCTGCCCTTGTGAGGATCCATCTGGAGTACTGCATCCTGGCCTGGGTTACCCAACAAAGGAAAGTTGGCGAGCTGTTGGAGAGTGACCAGTGGAAGACCATGAGGATGCTCAGAGGACTGCAGCACCTCTCCTATAAAGACAGGCAGATGGAGCTTGGTGTATTCAGTTTGGAGAAGGGAAGGCTGCAGGAAGAGCTTCCTGTGACCTTCCAGTGCTTGAAGGTTGCTATAAGGAGGAAGGAAATTCAATCAGGCCTGGCCATTGAGGGCAGCCAACAGACTCTGCTTTCAGTCTTTTTTTTTTTAAATATTTTCTCACTCCTGGATCCTTTGTGTGTAACATTTTCCTGTGCACAACTGTGTGAAAAAGGCATCTTTGTGCTACATTCAGTTTCCAGGAGAAGCCAAGCCATCCCCATGCTGGTTGGGGAGGCAGAGCATGGAGAAAACAACCCTTCCCCCAGGCTGCCAGCTGAACAATCTGCCTCACAAATTCCACAGTCCTTCCCACCTCCACAGTTAATGGTTTCAAGCTCTCAGCTGATGAACTTGGTATAAACAGTTGTTTTTTTATCAGCAGAACTGCTGAAAGAGGAAAGTGGTGGGAGCTGGGTAGGAGTGGTTTGGGGAGAGGAGAACAACAGCTGAGGGCTGAGAGAATGCAGAAGAAACAGCAGAATTAAGTCTTCCTCCTCACTTCTGGTGAACTTGGCTGAAGAAATACCTGTAAAGGCCCAGAGGTACTGGTTCACCTGGGGCAGAGGGGAAGGTGATGGCAGGTGGAAAGGATAGGAAAAGCCCTCAGAGCCACGTTCTTCCCTCCCTGTCAAAGCTCCTGGCAGAGCAGTGTGAATTACAGCTGCTTCTAGGGGTGAAGAAGTGCTTCAGCTTCTCTGCTATGCTACTGCTGTACTGATTTGATAGCAAATGTGTGGGTCTGCATAGGATGAAAAAGCAGGTGAGAAAACCCCATCTGCATGGGCTGTGAAGTTCCAGTAGCTGTTTAGCACACGAGCTTGAGTGCAAAGTTTTGCTCTGAGGGGATGATTGCAGTGCTCATTACAGAGGAGGCCAAACTTACCTGGTCTCCAAGCAGCTCTCAAATCTGTTATTCAAACCATGTGAACGCAGAGCTGTGAGCAACTGTGCAGATGAAGTGGAGATAGGAGGCCATGCTAGCAAAGGGCTCACAGCTCATAGTCTGTTGGGTTACAATGTGCTGCTGCTAAGGTTTGGATGCTGAGATGCAGAACGTAATGGGGTAGATCTGGGCCAGAAGAAATGAGCTTAAGATATGATTTACTGTGACCTGTTCTGGTTTGCCTGTGCACAAATTACTTCCACCAGAGGGATGTTACAAGGAGGAATGCAGCTCTTCTCTTTTGTCCTTGTCCTTTGCTGCTTTCTCAGCTGGCTGATTCATTTTGGCAGAGAGGAGTGAGACAGGAGATTGGGAACACAGCATAGACATGAAGTCTCTCTCCACTGTTCCCCTGGTCTTGGAGGCCCAAGAGGATGAAGATTTGAAGAAATGATTCAGGAGCACACTAACAATTCCTCAGTCAGCACAGTTTCAGGCCACTTGTTGCAGCAGAGTTTGTTCATTTTAGTACCAAACTAAAATTGGCAACCAATTCTCAGGTCTGCAAGCCAGACTTCCCCTAGTGTGAAAATATCTTGAATTTAACATAGCCCCAATGTGATGCAACATAACAGGAGAAATTTAGCCGTCCTTGCATTAGCTGTGAGGAGTGGTTTTGTCCAGCATTCCCTTAATCACAGATGTGAATACTGCTCTGAATGCCATTTTCATGCCTCTCCTGCAATGCTATGAATGAGATGTTAATGCAGTTTTACAAACATAAGCAGACCTCAGTACTTCTGAGCTGTGAGTTCCAGCTGTGCTGTTAGCTTAGACCTGAGGAAGTTTGGAGAGCATAGGCTGACCACAAACCACCTTCTTCCTCCTGGGTGGGTGATTTACTGAAACAAAGGCAGAAGCCTGAGGCATGGAACTATTTAACTTTTGTTTGTGAATTTTGGCTATCTGGGTATGATTTTTGGCTGGCTGCTTTCTTGTAGTTTTATATTGAAATATGGAATGTGCTGATAAATGGTGGTCTTTGGTTTCCTTGCTTTGTTCCCATGTCAGTAGATTTCACATTATTGCGCAAGGTTCTCGTGGTGTTGCATGAAGTGGGGAAAGGATATTAGAATGTTGTTAGAGTCCATGAGACAGAGTCATCAGCCTCAAATGATGACGATATGGATTTCTGAGGATGCTGGGTGAGTGGAGTGCTGTTTGGTATTGTATTATACAACTGGGCTGCAAGTTGGAAGGCAACTGAAATCCTGGTTAGATTAGGTACAGCATTAGACCTCTGCTTCCTGGTTGTAGTTTAGTGGAGCGCTAGATTGGAGGAGGCTCATTCAGGGCTAAACATACTCTGTATTTAGGAAGGGACACAGACAATTGTAGAAAATGCTGTGAGAGGAGATGATTCCATAGCATAGAGTTGGAACCCAGGGCTGCTGCTCTTCCTTATGCGAGTTCTTTGCAATTAAAATGGATGTGAATAGTAAATCTAAACAGCACCAAAAGTCAGCTGCACACAAGTAATTCTTCTCCACTGACAAAAATGTACTCCATGCAATAGGAATTATATGGGAAATGTTGAGTCATGGCCTGAACCACTGATTGATCACCTGGGAAAAGGACCCAGTCAACCCTGAGAGCACAGGTGAAGGCAATTCAGCTGTGTGACCAGAAGGGGTGGAGCCTGGCTGCCTCCCTCTTAGACCTCATTTAATGGCTGACTAGCACAGAGAAAGATCTCTTTCTGGAGATCCTTCCTTGGTGAGGTTTTCCCCTGTGAACCTGGCATCTTCTGATAGAGGTCAACAATCTTCTTTCCTTCCTTTATAGCACCTTTCAATCGTACTGGTCCTTCCATCATCACATCTCTGTTGTAATGCCTTTCTCATTGTATTGATCTGCCCAATTGCTGGAGTAATTCATGCTGGTTTAGGTCTCTCTGATAATATTTCTCAATGATACTTTTCCTCCAGTGTTTTCTGCTCCTTAGTATTGATAGTTGTACTATAACGAAGTCCTTTGTGCACCTATACTACCAGCTTGGTTTCCTCAACTGAAAGTCACACAGGAATGGCAGAGTTCAAGGGCTTGATACAAAAGTCTGAAACTTGACCTCAGTCACCCACACACTCCATTGTAATTCAGGGCAAATTATTCAGCCTTTTGACCCCTTTTCTGCAAAATAGGGTCATTTCTCTGCCTGGCTTAGTTCAGCTGAGGAGCTTATACCCACTTTGTGCACATGTGTCATCATGTGCACAACAGCTTCTAGATTTTAGGGGCAGCTGCTGTGACTGAGTAGTGAGCGAATGCTGGAAATAGCCATTCTGTTATCTTGGAAGTCTTTGTGTCTTCTGAAAAGCTGGATCACTATGCACAACGATATCTTGAATAAGGTAGGAAGGGAAGGAAGTGTTCCTTGCCAGCTGCCTTGGAAACAGAAATAGTTATTTTATTAAGCAGACTTACTAATTGTGTAGGATTACCAAATAATTTGGCTAATGCCTGCTTGGTTTCTCCAGCCTCTCTCTATTTCTATTAGTAACTGTTGGTGATCAGTTTTAGTGCTTTCCTTCCCTTTCAGGTGCAGTGCTATCTGTATACCTGCATTTGCAGATGCAAGTTGGGCTCAGCTCATTGTATTCACTGGGAGAAAAAACAATTCAGCAGGATATTGTTTAAATATGCACTCAAATTAGCAACAGTTTAAGAATGTTTATGTTTTGTATATAGAACAGGAGATGGAAAGATTTAATGGAAAATAGCATAATTGAGTGCACAAATAAAATTGTCTTAAATGTCATCACATGGGCTAGTACCATTTAAAACCTCAAAAATAAGGTCCACTTTGATTATAGGAACAGCGCTAGTCTTGTATTTCTTTATAGGGATAAATTTTATCTTACAGCAATGCCCATACTGATTGAAATAAACTGGTTTGGGGAGTTGGTGTGCTTGTAAGCATGCATACTGGCTGGGGGAGAATTTACGTTACAAAAGATTTCTCTCCTGGTGCGTGCAGCTTCATTCATACGTTGCAACCATTACAGTAAAAATGTTATTGGTTTGCATATTCCAGCAGAAAACTGCTGAGCAGTCAGAGCTGCTCTTGAAAACAATGTAAAACCCTGATCTGAACATGTGTTAACTGCCTATATCAGATCCCAGGCACTGGAAATTAAACACTTGAAGTTAGTGGTCTCCCTTGACCACAGAGGACCTCTTTCTCTCAGTTTGCTGCCAGTCATCTGGACATTATGTCTTTTATCTCTTAGAGATGCTGTGAAAAATAAATTGTTTCTGAAAAACTCAAAAATAGAGTGCTGAGAGCAATAAAAATCCCTGTGAGGAGCTTAATTGTGTCTTCGGGGAAGGTTTAGAGTAATATGCTGTAAATAAGGTGTAGGACCTCTCACTGATCCACGGGGGAGGTGATAAAGTACTGAACAGCTCTTGGTCGAGAGAGGAGAGCTTACTTTGTTCATCATGGTCCCTACATCTGGAGAGGGCACAGAAGAGGTGAAAGAAGGGTACAGTCATGGGAGATGGGACTGATTGGCATCAGTGCAACGCAGCAAATGTAAGGATGTACCAGACAACGTCAAAAAGATATTCTCTCTCTCAGTTTTGAGATCTTTGCTTCTGAAACTGACTTCTTGGTGAATACACACTTAGCAGAAAACTTAACTGCTCCTGACCATGGAGAGCATCTTCTTGAGTAATTTGCTACCACAAGTTCTGAATCCTGCCCCTTCCAGAGAATCAGATGTAAAGGATATCCATCCAGTTGGTAGCAGTAGCAGATCATAATCCAGTAAGTAGAACAGGCACTAGAGGGAGATACTGTTCTTTTAAGGCTTGAAACCCAAAGGATTTATTTTAAATGGCCTCATGGACTGCAAGAAACTATCGCACTACTCTTGCCATTACCTGATAAAACTTCTTGATGTGCCTTGTAAGAATGTAATCCATCGAGAAATAAGAGATAACGACATAAACTGCACCGTGTGGATAGCTGGCTGTCATGTGTTGCAAATGGAGGATGCTGGCTTTTCTTTGGGAAGTGTTCTGCAGAGGAGAAAAAACTGGGAGATCCAAAAGTTGTATCAGTCTTTATTAGGGCATTTTCTCACTGAAGGCTTTCTGCTCTGTAGTTGAACGTGACAAAGTTATCCTCCAGGATGACAAATAGATTTTGACTAATGAAGGCTCTTTCCTGATTAATACAATTGTCTCTGTGTAAATAAGTGGGAATGCTTTAATGGTAATATCTGCTAGTTGAAGTACCATACTGAATTTCTTCTTTGTTCTCTGTCTTTCAGGAGATGTACAGCAAGATCATCAAAGCAATTGTAATGTTTATGGCTTCTCAATTCTCCAGAAATATATGGAGGTATAGACACACAGTGCTATTACCTTGGGGAAACTATTAGAGGTTGCTTCATGCAGTGATAAGGAGTTTTATTCATCAAGAGTAATTACTTCTATCTTGATAAGAAGTGAGAAGATGACAGTAAGAATTACTGCGTCACATGGAGGGGTGATGATGGCAGGAGCATCATTGCCTCAGCTGGAATGAGAGCTCCAGAATTATTGTGGACATATCCCAAGGTTTCAACTAGCAAGAACCCTGGTGGTTCTACCTGGCATTGCCATTCCATTGGACTTCCAGAAGCTGCTCTGCCATCTGTCCATATGCTGAATATCATCAGCCTGTTATAAGCATGAGTCAAAGCGGTAAGTGTACAACTTCACATTTGTGATTTTTTTTTTTTTTGGTCTTTTTCTTTTCCTGTGTGAAAGTATGACAGCATAGATTTAAAGAGAGAAAACATTCTGTGTAGATACTAAAGCTGGTTGTGGGAGTTCTCCCAACAGAAGGTTTGCATGGTGGCTGAAAGCATAAAATTGTAGCAGATCATCTCTGTGGCAGTTCATTGTAATGTTGTGCTGGTAAGAATGACACTGTGAGATGGAGGATAAAGTAAAGTTAAGCCATTTTATGGCTGGCTGAGTAAAATTTCATTGAATGACAGGCATTTACGATGACTTGGTTGGAGTGTTACGGCTGTGGTAGATTTATTTTTCCTGTGGGCCTCTGTTTTACTAAGTTCAAATGTGCTCAAGGTTTTGGAGACAACTGGATTGAGCGTATCAGTCTCTTGTGATGTCCTGTTAATTTCTGCTACTGTTGTTGCATGTGACCCATTCTTTCTGCAAGTTGAAGTGTTGCTGTTGGCTGTTGGAAGGCTTGTTGATGGATTTCCAGTTATCTGCGTTCATCAATCAAACCTTTGGAGGGAATGGGAAGCAACAGTGTCCTCATAATGGCAGCAACCGACAAACTTGAAGAGATTGATCGTGTATTGTAAGGTGTGATGATGCACAAATAAATACCAGAGCTGGAATGTATAATCTGAGTGTGCACATTCGTATGTTGTGACTTAAATTCCCTTAAAAACAAACAGCCTTTGTATGTACTTTGCGAACACAAGTTGTCACTTTCAGAATTTCATCTAGTTCCTACTTGCGAGGAACTCAATAACCTAGAGCTTGCTGTAGTGTCTGACATCATAGTAACTCTTTTGGTAATATTTTCCCTCCACTCAACTGAGGAGGAGGGCAGATTTCAGGATGTTTAATAAAAAGAAAATGGCATTTCAGTCTTCGGTAATGTAACACTGCATAGAGTTATCACTTATCAACTGAAAACAACCTGGTATCAAGCACATAGAATATAGAAGCTGCAGCACATAGAATATAGAAGCTGCAAATGGAAAATTCCTCTTGCTTCAACCCACTTCCTTTTGTTGCACCAGGAAGGGAAATATTTGTATGGAAGATGCAGTTCTTACGGTGAGTGACAGATTACCATCTTTGCCCATGCACGTGAATTCTTAATATATCTTCAGATATATTCGATTGAGCATGTGGGTGTCAAAATAAAGCAAAATAATACATAGTTCTTCCAAACAGCTTTACTTTCAGGAGGCTTATTGGTGTTGTCAGTTGTTACATGATGAGATGCACAAACTGCATAGTGTGTATCCACTTTTCTTGGAACTAAAAGAGAACCAGTATTCAATATTCAATGTGAGTTACAGTCATGATTGTCAGATCAAAGTAACATCCTGTCAGTTCTAATTTGCTGCTATTTTCCTGAAATTTTAAAGGGCAGAATCCTTCAGTGTTCCTATTCAGGTGTCAGATTTGCATTATAACAAATTCAGCCTGTTACCTTCTGACATCCTGATATGTACAGCCAAAAAATATACATTATTAAAAATTATGGAACATGCCCAAAAATATCATGGAAAGTGGCAAATAGAAATAATTGTAACTCCTAAAACTACTGAGCTGATTCCGTTCTTTTCTTGGCTTTATTTTTATGTTTCTGTCAGAATACGAGATAAGTGAAAAGTCAAACCTGAAGTTGACATCTCAGTTACTTTTAACTAGTTTTAAATTCCAAATGATTGAAGTCAATAGATGAAAATTGTCCTTGCGCCTGTCTGAACTTGTTTACTCAAATATCATTTTTCTAAATACACTGGTTGCTAAGTCACTGGTTGCTTTAAACTTGTGGGTCTCTGTTGGAAGTGATAGAGTTGGCATACAGACACTGGAGGTGGGTCTTCCGTGTTAAGAATTTATATGTGTGTATTGTTTTGCACATGTTGGTCCAAGCACATTAGCAAGGCTAAGTACCTCACAGCTGAAAAGCGTGCAGAAGTTCTGAGCTGAGAAATATGAGCTAAGAAGCTGGAAGGATGTGGTCATGTTCATGGTAGTTAAGGCTGTTTGAGATGTCACTACTCCAGTCTTGCAAAGATACCATAATATGTAGACTTGAGAGCAGGAGCCACGTGTGGGGATGTTGTCTACATCAGTGCACGGTTAGGGAATTTAAATTAAATAGATTTTTCAGCAATAGGTTAAACAAAGAGAACTGGCTTCTCATTAGGCTGTGTAAGTAGCACTTTCAGGTTGCTTCTGCTATCAGTGTGAAAGCTTCTCACTGTTCAGTGGTAATAAGCAGCAGGGGACGATAACAGCATAAGCTGCTCCAGGACTATTTTCAAGATGATGTCTAGAAGCAATCTTGATATAAGCACCGAAGTGCCATTGTGTTTCTGGGATTAATATGGGCATACATTCATTTGCTTACATTCCCTCCAATTTATTTCCTTGCAAGTTGCAAAACTACAGAACAAATGTTTCAAACAGAGCGAATTCTAAGATCCAAAAAGAATAACAACATAAGCAGAAGGCACTCACTGATGCCAGTAAATTCTTCATGGCTGTGACTTATTCATAAACATGAGCAGATAAGTATTCAAGGGGAAGAAAGGACTAATTTTTAAGTGATTGAGGCAAAATTTCTTCGCACAAAAAATACACAGGGCTCCTAGGCGAATCTAGCGATAAGGGTGAAGTGTTGTTTGAGAGGGAAGGAGCTGACACAAGTTTAATGTCAATGGAGCGATCCAATGCACGCAGCCAACACGTGCTTTATTTTAACAGAGGCATTTAGGCTGATCTGCACGTTTCCTAGGGTTAATAAAGGTAAGTCTCAGTGGCTCACAGGCCTTCTTTATAGTTCTCAGCTAGGTTTGTGCTTGTACAAAGGACAAGAATACAGTGCTGGAAGCTAGCTTAAAGGATTGTTCCCTCATCCTCCCGAAGAGTCAACAGAGGTAAGCCATCAGGAAGTGAGAAGGAAGATTGCAGACAACAGTCTCTGATAATAGGCATTGGTTTTTGATTCTAAGGGATGGGATTTGTCCAAGTATGAGGCCCAGTGCTGCTTTAGAGTGTAAACACAGTAAATGGTGTAGCATGGCTTTATTGGAATCATTAAGATTGGAGAAGACCTCTATGATTACGAAGTCCAACCCCAGACCATCCCACGATGCCTACTGACCACATCCCTCAGTGCCACATCTCCGTGGTTCTTGAACACCTCCAGGGATGGTGACTCCTCCACTGCCCTGGACAGCCTGTGCCAATGCATCACCACTTTTTCCAAGAAGAAATTTTTTCCTAGTATACAACCTGAACCTTCCCTGGTGCAGATGAAAGTTATTACTGCTTGTCCTATCAAACCTGTATCAGAAGGGTCCTTTTTTTACTTTCTGTTCTGCCAACAATGTCAAAAGGGCAAGTGTGCAGAGCGCCAAGGAATCAGATCTCTGTATGGGAAGATAAAAAACAAAACACCAACGGGTTTCCAATGGGAGGTGGTGTGTATGTCTGTGAGAAGAGTTTTGCAGTGTGGAGTAGCCACTGCGTCAAAGATCATGCCTTTAAAATGTACTGACAAAGGTAAAAGGAAGGATCTCTGTTTCCCATTTTTTATGGAGGGGAAATAGAGGTCCACGCTGAGGAATAGACTTGTCTGTGGTTTTGTCTGATGTTTTTTGCAGAACGGTGAATTTGGGAAACTGGTTTCAAGTCCCACTTGTACACAGTGTGTAAAACAAAGCTATTCTTCCTCACACCTAATCAGCTAGCCATTATGGGGATAGAGCAGGAAAAGACAGGTTGGAACAGGATGCCAAACCAATGCAAAGATTTGTTAGCAATTTCCTTTCTTACTTAACTGCGTAAATAATCAAATGTGAACACTGGAAAAGCTCAGATATTTCCCTTGGGATGTAAACTTGCCTTGCATGTTTAAAATATTTATTTATTTGAGCTGTCAATGTTTCTAACTCTATCAAGGCTGAAACAACCATGGAATCTGCAGATGAAAGATGAGACTTGAAAAGGGAAAGAAAGCAGTGCGTTAGGCCCATTTAATTTAAATGTGCTGTATTAAATCTAAAGCTCTGTCTCCTCAGTGTCTGTGCAGTTTGGCTCCTTATTAGTATTACTGAGAAAGGGAAGATATTTTAGAGCAGGCATGGTTTAGATTAAGTTAATTTAAGTTAGTACAGTGGCTTAGAATACCAAGGCGCTTTTGTACTGATCTCATTGCACTCCAGTGCAAGAAAAGCAGTTGGGTGTGTGACAGAAGTACTTTGAAATGATAACTGAGCAACTCTGCTCCCATACCTCCTGAGAATATGGGAAGAGGTGTTGCCTGGTGGTGCAGAGAATAAAGAACAACGAAGGGCAACACAGTTTGCCCTGAGACAGCAGTAAGTAGGTCAGCGAGGCACGGTCCTGCTCCTTATGTTTGTGCTGTGTGTTTTGATGGAGCACCACTGAGCTATACAAGTGGGGGTCTTACTTCTTTCCATGTGAAAAGCCAATGAGCTGCTGTGAGCCATCAAACCTGGCAAGTGCTTACACGTATCTAAACAGCTTTGAAAAACTCATCAGGGAAGAGAACCTTTTATTTATCTGCCAGATCCTCTCAAATAACAGAGGAAAGTGCAATTGTGTGAAGGATTTTCGAGTCGCCACTTCTGGTACAAAACACCACCGCTGCATTAACCCTGATGGGAGAGGGTCCTTGTTAGAGCAGCCTGCTCTTTGTTAAAGGCTGGGATAAAAATAAAAACTGAGCTGGCCTTCATTTTGTTTCTTTGAGAGATTTTCCTTTATTTTTTGTTCATGTTTGTGTGGGACCTTTCATTTACGGGTCAGCGACCTGTGGCTGGAATTTCTTGGTGGCACTTCAGTCAAAGCAGTAAGACCTCATTTTGTGGCTTAATAAAATCTTAGAGCTCAATAGATTATTCATAATATCAAAGCTATTTAGGGCTAGAAGAGTATTTCTGCTCCAGTTCCATCCACTTTACTGGCATTTCGCAGTTACTCCTATACTGAATGTTTTCCTTAGGCAGAAGAAACATGTGAAACTAAAGATGTGAATCTTTTAGAACATTATGTATCAGATTACTGAGAGAACAACAGATTTAGGTATTACAGTCCTCCCACCCAGGAATCTTTGCAGCTGCTCTTTTAATTTCCATCTTTTAAGGCCAATGGGAAGTTGTGTGGCAGCTGGGTAACAACCTTACTTGCATTTAAATGGGACTGGATGTGGAAGCAATGTCACTGGGCAAACTGTTTTTGCAGTCATATTTCTGTGTGGATTCTAAAATGGATCCTCAGAAAGCAAGAGCATTTGTTCTCCATGTACTTGCAATACCTGTAGAAAAGCTCAGAGCTAAGCTGTTATTTCTTTGCCGCGTCTCTTTTCCATAGCCGGAGTTGTACCAAAGGAAGGAGACCACATAGAAGATGAATCGTAATCAGTGAAACTTCCAGAGACAAATATCAATAACAGTATCATTCTTGCTTAGTTATTTTTTCAATGGTGAAAATGTAGTTGATGTTAAATAATGATCTTTTGGTAATTGCCTATTACAGAGATGTTTTAAGTTAACGCACAATGAGTCTGGAGTTAGTTTTCAGAAGAGCTTGCTTTTCTTTCTCTGCTAGCATCTGAGTGATGCCCATTAAGGGTATCTATGGAGCACTTGATGAAAAGAAAATTGTTGGATGGAACCATCCCATGTAATGAGATTATTTCAGCAGTTTACTCCTTATAATATGTTAGCATGAAAAATTAGAATTTGGGGCAGGTGTGAAAATCTGTTGAGTTTCCCTGCAGATATAATCCATGCACTGGGGGAAATTTTCTATAAGGGTACGTTTTTGTGACTGTATGAAGTGAAATCAAAATGATACACTTAGATGACCTTTTATGAATGTGCAAGTTATTTGTCAAGATAAATTAAAACTTGTATTTATTCTGCTTGACATGAGCTATTAGCTGGAATTTCTGGTCTAATCAGTTATTTGCATTCAGAGAAGAAAGTGATTGTGAGGTCAGGCTTCCTTTGGAGTCAGATTTGTTATAGTCTATCATTTCTTTAGCCAGTAATTTACCCCAAACACCTTCTCCTCTTCTTCTCCAGGAGACCGCCTTGCTGAGTGGTGTCACCACATCTGTTCTAGGGCAATTGTTTTTCTCCCACCAGCCTGAAATCAACTCCTCTGCTCAGATTGTCCTGATAAGTGACTGCTCTTTGGGATTGTGTTCCTTATCATTTTATCTTCCTAAAACAAAAGAGGGGTTAGTCTGAAAGGAGGACAGCCCTGACGTCTTACAGGCCAGTAGAGTTTCCTTTGCTCTCCAACCCAGTAAAGCTGTCCCCACTATTTACCCTGTACTCTCCGACTGTGTCCCATATGTTTCAATCATAACGCTTAACTCTGTGGGTTTTTTTTAATTTGAAGTAGTGTCTATTGATACCCTGTTGATCTGACACAAAAGCAGTGTGCCTATTTTGTCGAAAAGGCGGACTGAGAGACTGCTGAGGGTTTGTGGCTCTAAGGACATGACACTTTGCATTTCTTTATACTCGTTAGACAAAAGAGGGCATAATTAGACTTCAGGCGGGCTTCTGTCATAAAGAAATCAGGGGGGAATTTCTTTATGTGTCAGGTTTGCAACAGTGTCTTCTATAGCTATAAAATGTACTCAAGTATTTCCAAGACCTGCTTGGCATCGAGCTTGATGTGAGCTTTGTGTACCCACAGCTAGAGGCCTATCGTTTGAACGGTACATCCATTTGCTGTTTTTATTCCATTGTCATGTGGGTTTTTTTGTCCATTATCACTGCAGCCATGTTTTGAAATCAGTACTCCCCTCCCATGGATCTGTTGCTTTGCTGTGTGTGTTTTGAGACCGCTTGCGCTGCATATCAATGGGATTTAGGATGAAACAAGAGAAGTCCTGGGATTTTTGTAAGCCAATCCCATCATCTGTCTTTTGTGAGCTTGGAAAGCTGTCAGTCTGCACAGAAAACATACTGGCAGGCCCAGCCACTGCCTTGCTGCTGAGAGGGTTTCTGCAAGGGCGGCTGAAGTCATGCAGTGAATCCTTAAACAAGCCAGGGAGGAAAACATTGTAGTCAAGGGAAGGTTCCTCCTAGATTTTTGTAGCACTTTTCACTTTCTGGGAGCATCCAGATGCAAAAGAAAAAGCAGTGAAGGATTTCAAAGCTCACTTTGCTAGAAATCTCAGTGGCATTTTCCCTAGGTTGACACCCTCAGCACTCCTTTCAGATAGGCCACTGTCCCTACCATCTCACAGTCCTTGGTATTTTGAATTTATTCAGGTTTTAAATAGGTTAGGGAGGGAGAACCAATTTTAAGGTCAACTACTGCAAGTGTGTGGTGAGGAAAAGAGATGTATTGATGTCAGAAGATGGATGGCAAACACTTCTGGATTGGACTGGTTGAAGGTTGTGAGCTTCTCCTATGGCCACCGATTGAGTTTCTATGTATAGGATGTGAAGAATAACCAGCATTTGTACTAACTGCTGGGGAACAGCTTTGTTACAAGGTGGCGCTTCTGAATAGCAAGACAACGGTTGCGTTGGTAGTGCTCCCTGGGATCAGCATGAACCTGCAGCAAAAGAAAGAAAAACGCTGCTTTCTGCTATGCACTGTGTTAATTAACTGTCTTCAAGGTAGGCCTGGGATATGTTCCTCTTGACAGGAGTCCAAGGCCTCACAAAAGCAGGGCTGAGAGTTTGAGGCATCGCTGGGAATCTGCAGGAGCTTTATTGTGTTAGTCTGCAAATCCACTTCCAAATGGTTTAACGCTCTGAGGAACTAGACAATTTGTAAAACGGTCTTTTGAACTAATTGAAGTTAACTTGCCACAAATTCTAGTTGTAGACAGGTCTTAAAAGGCAGATATAACATGGAGCTTTGTTTCTAGCCGCACATAATGGCTACGGTGCTAATGATTTCATGGGTCCTTGTCCGTGGGAGACTTGTTTGGAGAAATCTGATTCAACCCCTACATTATGAACAGAAAGGGTACAGAAGGCGGGTGTCTTATTTTTGTTCTCTATCTGCTTTTTTTCACTGCTTTTTTTATTAATTTTTCTTTGAGAGGGAATTTCTAGACAGAAAGAAATAAGACCCAAACCTACCAAACAACAAGACACGAAGGCTTTAAATTCCACCTGGGTAAACAAACCATGTTTCTGACAAAGTGTTATTGTTCAGAAGTCATACGAATATGGCCACTCATTTAAAGATTAAAATCTCAGTTGGTTACCAACAAAAGTGAGCTGGAAAGCTCAGGCATTGAACACAGAGGAGGTAGTGCAGCAGTGGGAATTTTTTGAGCTTTTACTACTTCTATGTTGGAGATCGTAGAAGCTGGTTTGAGGTGCTCAAAAACTTCTTTTGTCACTGTTTTGGCTGAGTTTGAGATGTTTCACACAGCCCAGAATATGGGCCAGCACATTCCAGCTACTTCAGTGTTGTCAGTTTATTCTGTTACAGAAGCATTTCAGTCCTTCAGCTGAGGTCAGAGCCACAGGCTAAGCAAGGTGTTGCCAGCTCTTATCATCAAACGGCCTTGTTCCAAGCCTCATCATAGAATCATGGTATCATTAAGGTTGGAAAAGATCTCTAAGATCCCCAAGTCCAACCCCAACCTATCCCACCATGCCCACTGACCATGTCCCTCTGTGCAGCATCTCCACAATCCTTAAACACCTCCAAGGACAATGATTCCACCACCACCTCCTTAGGCAGTCTTTGCCAATGCATCACCACTCTTTCAGAGAATAAATTTTTCCTAATATCCAACCTGAACAAGCCTTGGCTCAGCTTAAGGCTACCACCTCTCATCCTGATAGGTAGCCTTGCACAAGGATCCCTGTTTTTACGTATACTTCTGTCCTGCATTGTTTGAAAGGGGAAGCATCCTTAAAAGCTAAAATTTTAAATACAAATTAAGAAAAATAAAATTGATATTGGAGTGTGTTTTCACTTTATCTCTTATGCATGCTTTCCTGAGAGCTCTGACTGATGACAGCATAGAGGGCCAAACCTTTCTAGAAGGCCTCGTAGATATAGAGGGCAGAAGTGGGGGAGATGGGACTCTCCTGGATGAGGGCCAACATTCTCCCCTCTGCATCTGAGTTCACATTTTTCAGGTTATTGAGGTCTGTATTGGTCAGAGGTTCAGCAAAGTTTTTCCCTTCTGAGTCACACACGCTCCTGTCTGTCAGATTTCTGACTTTGTTGTGTGTTTGTTCTGCCACGTTGCGGTGTGGAAGCACTGTTAGCAAGTAAGAGCTCAGGGAGCAAATCTCCCCCACACCTCTTTGTCTTTTGTCTTCATATATTCTCTTTTCTGACAAGTTTGTGACAGTCTTGCAAGAATTCAGAGAACGTGTGGATGGCCATGCTGCTACTTGGGCAAGTGCAATGCATTGTTAATGTTTAAACACTTGACCCTCATCCTTAAGAGAAGAAGAGATTAGGTAATATATGTTAAATTAGGTACTGTATGTTATTTTGCTAATGTCAAAGAGGACCCTTGGAAGGCACACACAAAGTATGTGCACAGAGACATCAAATATGTTTTAAAATATGCCTTTTATTTCGTGTCTACATTAGATTATTTTCAATTTCTTTCTTCTGCTAAAGTACAGTGTGGGCCAAAACACTGATGTTAAATGGTGCAGCTCCAGTGAATGCACTGGAGCAACTGGCCTGCCTGACTCGATTACTGCAGATGATAAAGCAGTGAAATAAATTTGCACAAGAAAAGTAAGGAAAAGGGAGAAGGAGAGGAGGACAGGGTTCTCATTACCGCCTTTGAAGTCGGTTCACTTGCAGCAGTGGCAATTCAGGCCACTTGAAATGTTCCTCCACGTTGTTTCTGTCCTGCTTTTTGGAAGGTGTGATTAAATATCTAATTAGGTATCAGAAATGCTCGTTCTGTCTGCCTTGTTGACATCATTTGTTTATCTTTAGTATCTGGACAAGCAATCAGCTTGGGGATGTTTAAATGGTCAATTTAATACTTAGGGACATGCTTTATGGGCAATATTTGTGGTAGGTGGGTGGTTGGACTGGATGATCTTAGAGGTCTTTTCCAACCTTAATCATTTTATCTCACTCTTATGCCATCTGAGACTTTCTTATAATAGTTTTCTTCCAGGAACTTGTCAGGCATGGAAAGTTATTAACTTCTGAAAATTAATAACTTTCCAATCTCAGATCTCCAAGTTTTCTGAGTAATTTGAATTCTAGCCCTGTATCCTTTTTGTTTATCAGGGATCACAGATGATTGATGAATTGCAAACACTGAGTAATGTATGTTCTCTGGGACTCATTAAAACTTAGGACCAAGGTCCTCCTTTTATTTACCTCTTTCTGAAATTGACATTGCCCTAAATAAAATCTTCTGGCAGGATTTCCTCCAACTTTGAGCATTCTGTCACCTCAAATGAATAGAAATTACAATTGTTCTCTTATTTTCCATCTAGCAAAAATTAGGTCCGTGTCTTAAATATAAGTTCACACTTGATGTGTCTTTTTCTTTTTTTTCTCCATTTCTGATGCCATGCCTGTCACATGTTAGCATTGCCAGGCTGTAGAGTACTTATAGCAGCTTGCAATCCATCCACATTTTTCAGAGTCCTGTCAGACTTTGAGCTCATCAGTATTCGTGTAGGTGTAATCGCACCTGCAAAATTTGAATTACCATGTTGATAAGTCTGTGACAGAAATGGACTGTGACTGAACCTGGTACAAAATTGATAAGCCCTTGCGGGGAAGAATTGGATAAAAGAGAGCCACCTGCTAATGCACACTTGTTTTGAACTGAGCAGATATAAAACATGTCTCCTTGACATCCCCATTCCTGAAGCATCATTCAGAGATCATTTGCATCAAGAAATGGAAGGAGCCCTTCAACCCCTGGGTGTCTGGCGATGCACTAAATTGCTGAGACTCTACCTGCTGGGGTCTGGCCTCTGCCATGAGGTTTTGGAATTCCTTAGGGGTTGCAGAGTACAGGCAGGGACATCATTGGTTGTGTGTGAAGGTAGCATGGTTTTTCCCTTAGGAAACGCGAACAGATTTACCTTTTTGAATCACCAATTTAACAAAATAAAGAATGTCAGCAATCCTAAGCAACACTCAACCTCACTGATAAACTGGGTGTAGGATTTTTTCATGAGATCGTTGAAACACATGCGTGCTAAAAGCCTTACAGCTGTAACTTTGTTAAAATCAAAACATCAAAAAAAAAAAAACCAAACAAACCAACTTCTGACCCAAACTACTTGTTTGATTACTGAAAATATACATGGTTCAGACTTCACTCTTTGCAACAGTGATTAATTTTCATTGCTATGAAAGCTTAAAGCTGATAAAGTGAAGATCAGTACTAATTCTGAAGTTGTGGTTTTTAAGGCACTGTTGTCTTCCAGCTCACAATGAGGGCTGCAAATCTCGTGTTCCTGTTGCATCACAAAAATAAAGAACAATTCACAAAGAGCCCCCATGTATTATTGCTAACTACATCTTTTGTGTTTAGTGAAAGGGTCCTGTCTTCTGTCAGAAGGCTTAATGAAATGTTAATTTTCACTACTAATCAACTTGAAACATAATGGCAGCAGCTCACTAATAAATAAGTGAACTTTGTGTTTGCCCTGTGCCGCTCTGGAAGATGTCCAGGTTCTTCCTTATGTAATTCATCTCTCTTACAGAAGAGAGGAAAGCAGCAGCTCAGCAGAACGGATGTAAATCCATCATGTTTCAAACAGTGTGTAGCCAATTAAATACTTACCCAAGTCTCATTTTAGCCTTAGAAATATGTTATGTCATTGCAGGTTTTCTTCTAACTAGCTCTGCAAGGGTTGTCAGCCCCCAAATCTTCCAGGATCTTTGAATAGGTGAGTGCGAAGTCTGTGTTTGGAGGAAGCTGCAGCAACTCTAAGTTTGTATAAAGCCCTTGCCATGTAGTGAACAAAGAATGTTTGCTTAAAGGTTGTGCGTTTCAATCTAATCCAGGCACATTACCTTAATACTTGCTTTCAGGGTCTGTTAAAAACACTGAGTTAGAGTCAGTGTTATCTGGGGAGAAATAGGTGGGAAAAGGGGAACGAATTGCTGGGTCTCTTTGTTTTCTTTCCTCTGTAACTTCAGCTGCTGTGTTGCTTTGGGTTGCTGAAGAAGCCTAGAAATGTTTTCTTGCCTAAAGAATCTGTAACAATTCCTGACGAAAGATTTCCTATACGCTCACATATCAAACACGCAGCATCAGCAAGCTGATTTTTAATCCTTTACAAACTGTGGAGCTCGGGTTTCCTAAAAGCACTGCAGTTGGGTGCTGCTGGCTGTTGGTACCGCACGGAGCTCTCACTGCACGCAGCATCTTGCAGCCCCCTGCTGCACGCCCGTGGGCAGGCTTCAATTATACGCTGGCTAACGTCCAAGAAAATGCAAAGTAACCCCGTATCAGATGAGCGCTTATTGCTCAGCAGAGCTGCATGTTGTTTTTTGCATGTGTTCCCCTCTCCTGGGGACTTGTGGAGGTGTGACACAGTGGTACATCGGTGACAAATACTTAATAGCAGGCAGCCAGGCTGAGATTTATACGTGACGCCAGGCAAAAACACTAGCATCAGGTGATGTACATCATATAAAATAACAGTTGATTATAGGAGAAGGCCAGATATGTTTTGGAAGTACAATTACACAAAAAGCCTATAAGTATTACTGATATATTAGTTAATTATCTCAGACATCGCTAAATAGCAGTCTGCTGCCATTGGTCTTATCAGCCAATTGTTCTCTGTTCTAACGATGCGTTCCTTTCAACACATGTTTTATTGATTACTCTTACTGCTGTTTAAAATCTAAGTTTGTAAGCAGAATTTTCAACAAGCACATCTGGGTTGCTCTCAGATGTTGGAATCTCTAATGGAAGACTGAAATGCATGCCCTTACATCTCTTAGAATGCACTGCACGTGCAGTGTGGTCAACATTTCAAAGCAGATCTTTCTGAACAGCACGCACACTTTAAGTTGCAGACTTCTGCTATGTTTTCCTTAGCCCCACTGATTTTGGAGCTATGTGAAAGCATGACAATCTCACCCAGGGTTTCTTTGTTTTTTGTATGTTGTTCTTTGTGTGAATGCTAAGATTTCTGTCCTTCTGATAGCTGAGAGAAGCTTGCAAATGCAGTTGCTCGGAGTAGATTGCACTTAAGGACTTCTTCGTAGTTGAAGACTTTGAATGTTTTCCAGAGGCTTTGAAAATTTCTCCATGTAGTCTTGAAGAGTCTCTCTTTGAAGTACTTTGAAGCCTGCATATGAGAGCTGGGTTTGGTCGAGTCCTATTTTTTCAGGATGGTGGAATTTAAGGCAGTTTTTATAGCTCTGGTATATCCTCTACTCTCTTTCTCTACACATCAAGTTTTGAACCAAGCATTTCTGTTTGTTTCAAAAGAAATAATTATTTTGAGTACTTTTTGTGTGTGTGTGTGTGATCCTGTAATAAGTCATCACATTGAAACAGAATGCCCAGAAGGGCAGGTAAGATTTATTGAGTCCTGACCTGCATGTATTTATCTCTGGCAACGAAGCATGTAGAGATGAAATAAAATCAGGAAGGTGACAATTGAGGATACTGAGTAACTGAAGTAGGTGAATTGAAGGCAAAGAATAAGGAACAGGGAATGAAAGCTTGATTTTTTAAATAGAAAAGAGGCTTGAAAGAAAAATTGAAGCCCCAGAGATAATGATTGATTGACACCACATTATTTCAACAGACTGTACCAAAAATTATAAGAAGTTGAGAAATTGAATTGATGACCTGTAAAATAAACTTGGACTAGGAATATTACAGTGATGAGGCTGCTGTAGGCCTGAGGATGTGGGAAGGCGAGCTGATCCTTAATTTTTCTTCCTGTCTTCTTTCAGCCCACGGCACGGACTGGAGCTGGAAGGCTTTGAGGTCCCTTCCAAGCCAACCATTCTACAGTTCTATATTCTGTCACCTTTAAGACCTCTTCCAACCCAAACATACTGTGATTCCATGATTTTGTGATTTTTAAGGTCCCTTCCAACCTAACCATTCTACAATTCTATGGTTCTGTGGTCTTTAAGGTCCTTTTCAACTCAACATATCTACAGGTCTGTGGTCTTTACGGTCTCTTCCAACCCAAAGCATACTGTGTTTCTATAGTTCTATGATAATTAGCACATAAATATAAATCTATTATCCATGGGAGAATATAACTGTGTTCTTCAGTGTTAGGAAAGCTTGTTTGTTCAAACAAAACAGAAACATATCTGCCAGACATCTGCCTCGCAGCATATTCCCTGTCTGTTTCTTGGAGGCTGATCTCTTTTTTGGCAACATCTTTGGCCTGATCTTCAACTACTGTTCTAACTCTGGTTTGGAAAGAGGGAGTAGAAAGCAAACACAATTTCAAGATAACTTTGTACTTCCCATGGTTCAGGACCATGGAGTTTTTTGATGAACTCAGAGTAATTTTGGCCTCTAAAGACCGATGATGTGCACTCCATCTTTTGCAGTTGGTTCCTCAGAGAGTCCTTGATTTTGCTCCTCACTTCACCTCGAATGGGAGCGAAGTGGGAGTGGAACCAAGAGCCAAGTCCTTACATTAGCTGCAGAGGTAAGAGTCACTGCAAAAAAGAAATTACTAGGGCCTATTTTTCTACCATTTTAAGGCTGAGTGTTACAAGGAGACCTCGGTATAAATGGAAAACAACCTCATTATCTGTTATCATTCTCATCCTCTTCATACTAAGTCCCCATCTAATTTTCCCTGGGTTCGAATAATTGGACAAACAAGAATTTGCCCTCTTGATGTGTGCTTTGAGCTTTTGTCTTGTCCTCACTTTCCTCTCTCCGGCTGCTTCAGGCTGCTTCAGTCATTTCATTTTAAGGCTTGGAGTGCAGTCGAGTGCTTGACAGGGAAAATTGAGGCTTTGTCTCTTTCAGTTCTTTGTGGCTTCTTCTCACTCTTGCCTTGACTCGCTGTATGTCTTTGTGCAAGTCACAGAGTCTGCTTGTGGTAATGCTCCTGTGACCAGAAAAAGTAGACCAGTGATTCTGCCCCAGAAAGCAATTTAAGATTTAATTAATACTTGAGGGCCACACTGTTTCAATGAAATTAACAGTAAAGTCTGTTAATTTTAGTAGGTAACTGTCCTACATTTGCTTCTGATTAAAGCACCAACTTTGTATGAAATGAAAGAAGGAATGCAGAGTTAAACTGATGACTAAACAGCCTTCCGTGTTCCTCAGGTCCCTTTTATAGTTAGCATTAAATGCTGATTGATAGAGGCCCAGAAAAATGTAATGGAAATCAGAAATATTTTCTTCCATCTCACCTAAAAATACCTCTGCTGGGGGGAGAGTTTTCTATGGAATGGTTACGCGTGTTCAGCACAGTAATAATAGTTCAGGAAAAACAGCGCTGGGATGAAATGGGTGTCAGAGTTTTGTGTTGAAAGCAGTATTTATTAACAGTTTTTTCCCTTTCATGTTTACTTGAGGTTGGTTTTTTTGTTGTTTTTTTTTTACCAGAACTCATTTAAAAATCAAAAGTGAATGTTTTCCCTGCTTTTATTAAAAAGTTCTCTGTCCCTGCTAGATAGACTTCACAGTGCCTAATTTGCTTCTAGGAAAGGCTTTGGGTTTTTCAGGCATTGCACCCTTACCTCCATGCCTCCAAAGGAATATGGGTGGTGTGTGCTCATCCCAATGACCAAGGGTGACCCCAGCACCATGGGTTTAACAGCTTTGGATAGCAAAATTATGTTGGCAATAGGTTGTCAAAAATCAGACCGTGAAACTTCCCACTGTGACATCTACAGCCAGATTCCTCAGTTCTGGTTTGGTTGAATTTAATTTTTATTCATTTTTTCATTTGACCATTGTAAAACCTAATGGAGAATTGACTTTTTAGACTGTTTTATTTCAACTGTACAAGACAATCTATTTCTGATAGTCTTGTTTCTTCTGAATAACCTGCTTGTCTTGTTCTGACCCGGTTCTGTTGCTATAAGAAGTTAGGGTTGAAGAGGAAAAGTTGCCTTCTCTTCCCTTTGGCACTTACAGCCATTTCATTGCAATATTTTCTCACTGGCCATAAATCAGGATGTGAATCTCCTATAAAGATTACTTTAAAAACAATCTGAAATATGACATATTTATGAGATCATGACCATACTACTCTGATATGAGAAGGACTTGGTTTCCTTCATTTTTTTCCTTGGTAAATGAGAGTAGGTGCTGTTTTCAGTAATGTATACTTCATGATGTATGGAATAAAGCAGGCCAGTAATTTAGTTAAGATGATTTATATGAGCCATACATATAACTATTTTCTCCCTTCATCTTATGGTTTGGTGCCAGGAAGGCCGTAAACAAATCATTGACCTTTCTGTGAGCATGCAGCCATTGACCTGAGGGCTGCTAGATTTGATTGATCCTGTATTTCCTGGCAGCTTTGAGAGGAGGGTGACAGCTGTGGTGCTCCCACTATCTCTGTGTACATGGGGTCTGTTTACATTTTGTTCATTCTGCTGTGTAGCTCTGCTCACTGGGTGAGACCTGCTGGTCCTCTGAAAATGAATGCTTGGTTTTTAATAAGGGCAAGTCAACTGCCAATTGAGAGAAAAGGGTTATTGCCTAAAAGAGATGGTGCTGTCTCATTAATAATATTTTTCATTTCACATGTGGCCTCGAAGCACTTTGCAAAGGAACAAGAATATTATAATTGCCGGATTACATAAAGTAACTTGTCTGCAGCCACCCAGCTTATCACATCCTACAGCGAGTGTGGTGTTCTGCCTGCAAAAACAGGGACTTGGTCATTCATTATGGTAACAGGGCATCCACGTGCAGTGCACTGCAAGATGCCACTAATGTTAGCTTTTGAGTGACCCTAAAATTAAAAGATGAGAGGTGAAAAACATTGTTTTCAGAGGGAATGACATCTGGAGTGCAATTCCAATTCCAACTCATCCCATCATGATCACTGACCACGACCCTCAGTGTCCAATCTCCATGGTCCTGAAACATCTCCACGGACAGTGACTCCACTGCTCCCTGGGCAGCCTGTGCCAATGCTGACCATTCTTTCTGGCATTCAGGAACCACAGCAGTTCTGAAAGTCTTTCTATTAAGATCCTCTAGATCCAGAAAGTGAAAGCATGCAGATTTTCAAATTTGTGTGTGATTCTGAGCTATTTTGAAAATCTCACCTTTTGTGCCATAGTGATTCCTCACACCATGGGAAAGGTTAAGTATGTAAAATCTGGCCTGAAAAGTGCAAGCTAAGTTTTCACTTAACTTTTAATTGCAGTGTTTCCTGGTGGTGGCGGTTGTTCTTGTTTGTTTGTCTAGTTTTTCCTTAGAGGGACTGTCTTTGGCTTTTGTCATGCATCAAGAAGTATGAGCTAGTGAGAGCAGTAAGGGCAAATGCAGTGTTGAAATCAGAAAGGCAAAGGTGCTGGAGAAGTTTCTGCATTGAAATCAGTGGAAGAAAATGTAGTCCTGTCAAGATAATTAGTATGATGAGTAAAAGTGACCTTTATAGCTGGAAACATAATTGCTTTGTCATGGCCCATTATTTGACCTTCTATAAAGCATCCTTCAATACTGCTAATGAGTACTTCTGTGCATGCATGTTGACAGCCGGGATGTTGTTGGGAAATAAGTGGCAGCAAGAAATGAAAATATTAAGTACACAGTATTCTTATTATTTATAAAAGAGCTCTATTAGTACACTTCCTCCATGGTGTGGTAATTGAGAGCCTTAGGTGAGTTGTTCCCCCTTCTCACTTGTGGACCTGAAGGTAGCATCTGAAAGATGCTACCAAGATCCTTCTAAAATAGAGAGGGAGATAAACTAAAACCTTAACCTCCGTGTTTTGTGAATTTAAAGAAATTCAGTGAGTCTTGGCTGCATCCTTCTGCCTGAAGGATTGGCATTTTGTGATCTTATTTTTTTCTTGCTTGCAAGTTAATGGTTTCTTCACGGACTTTGAGTGACGCTGTAATTTATTTCAAGACATGAATTTTGATGCCATCTGTCACAAATTCGTGAAAGAAAGCTCTCATCTGAATTTTTTCCTCGGCAGCTTCTTATTCAGAGATGCTCCTTTGTTAAGGCCAGAAATCATTTGATAATCAACTTTTATTCCCTGTGAAGCAAGGGCTAGAAAGCTGTCCTTCCCTAACACCTGCATTACACATTCTTAATGCCTCTGAGAGCCTTTGGATCACTTTCAGAAAGATAGAGAGCCTTGATTTAGGGTCTCCAAGTGACAAAGAATTTGCCATTTTCCTAACAACGTTTTTTTAGCACCTGATTGCTTTCAGAAATCGTACCTTTTGGCTAAATTTTGGTAGCACCATCTTGCAGGCATTGGCTTGTTCTCCTCAGTTTCAGCTGCTGTGGTGGGTAGGGTTGAGGGAACCTTTGTAAAATCATCAGAGATGCCACAGCCTCAGAAGCAGCATCTGCTTCAGTGTCTTCTCATCTCTAAGAAACTCATGAGGTTCCCCTGGGCCCACTGCTCAGCCCATCCAGGTCTTTCTGTTGGCATCCTGTCCGTCAGGCATACTGATCGCACCACACAGCTTGGTGTCATCCACAAACTGCTGAGGGTGCCCTTTATCCCACTGTTGGTGTCATTGATGAATGACAAGACCATTAAGAAGGTTGCTGATGGTTAAAGACCATTTGTCCCAGAACTGGCTGCTGAGGGACACCACTCATCACTGATCTCCATCTGGATATTGAGCCATTGACCACCACTCTCTGGGTATGATCTCACAGTTTCTCATCTATTGAAAAGTTCACTCATCAAATCCATATCTTTCCAATTTGGAGATGTTACAGGGGACCATGTCAAAGGCCTTACTGAATTCCAGGTAGATGACATCACTGGCTTGTCCCTTGTTTACTGAAGCAGTTATGCCATCATAAAAAGTGATGAGACTGATCAGGCAGGGCCTGCTCTTGGTGAAGCCATCCTGTTATCCCATGTGCCTTAGTACAGCTCTAGGATGATGTTCTCCATGATCATCCCCAGCACAGAGGTGAGACTGACAGGTTAGCAGTTCCCAGGGCTGTCCTTTCTACTCTTCTTAAAAATGGGTGTGACATTGTCTTTTTTCCAGTCACTGGAGAGTTCACCTGACCACCATGACTTTTCAAATATCAAGAGTGGCTTGGCAGCTACATCAGCCATTTCCATCAGGACTCTGGGATGCAACTCACCAGGACCCATAGACGTTATGGATATAATGGTATCCTCAAACTGTGAGCTTCCTATAGACACAGCTTGCGGTGATGGAAGCGTGATGTCAACAATCTTTACTAATTCCAAATTTTGCTGCCAAAAATGTGGCATCAGAAACAGCCCTTTCTGTCTCCCATTTTTGGCTACAACAATGTTAGGTGGCTTACAAGCCACAAAGAGGAAGATGATATTGTCAGTATAGCTAGTTGCCAAATATTGTGCCCTGTAGTGCATTTGTATTTAATGGCTGTTGGGTCTGTCTTGCCAGTGTAGTTATGGCTGTTGCATGTTCCAGCCTTCTGTTCTGAAAACCTGCTAAATTGCCAGCAATCGTCTTCTGTCTTGAATATGTATCACAAGCACCACTGTTTCTGCGAGGTCACTTGAAGGGCCAGAGAAGAGGAAATTACAGCAGTAATTAGGATATGTTGAACAGAGGGTGCTGAAGTTCCTGCCCATCTGTTGCAAGGTTATCTTGGGTTTATCTGAGCAGTTTTCATCGCTCCGACTCTTTTGTTTCACTTAATGAGTTGATGACCATGCTGCTGTTGGAAAGATCTGTGGAGCCTTTGTTGATACCTTTGAAGCCACTTTTTTCATTATAGAAGTTTACAGGACAAAAAATTTCATGCAAGACATGAAACAGAAATTCATCAGATGCGGCTTTGATTCCTGACAATGCTTCAGGGTCAATGACTGTGTCACTGAGTTCCTCTCTGTTGATAAAACCCCTGGGAGATGCAAAGGAATGGTTCTGTAACCCACCTTGCTGGGGATCACTAGCAGACTGCAATTGCTTTAGGTCATCTCACCTGCAGAAAATCTAAACATCGTAACGGTGTTTGTAGCAATCCAGCTATTGATGACTTATTTCCTACATTGCATCTGTCTCTTGCTTTACAAACTCTTCATTGATTCCTTTTTACAGACTTCACATACCAGACTCATTTATGACTTCCTTGTTGACTGCACACCCGAAGGGAAAGACATTCCTTTCCCTTCTAAGCATCTCCTGGTGCTCAATCCTAAATGACGTGTCTGGATAGGATCATAATGTGAATGCTTTAAAGCAAATAATAGCCCTCAAGATGTGTTCTTCTACCCTTGTTCATTTATAGCAGGCCTGTTCTACCTGAAAAAGGCAAAGCTACGGGTGTTGAAAACCCTTCTCCATTCTTTTTAGCATCAGGTGGCCTGGAAAAATCATTAATTTTTTAGTGGTCCCTGGGATTGTGTGGGCGGTGTGCTGGGAATTTCAGTTTTCTTGCGCTGCATTGGAAGTGAAAGCTGGCATTTAAAATGTATTCTAACAGATTCAACAGTTTTCCCTGTGCAACCAAAGATACTAATTATCAGGTCTATTTCCAGAAAAGTGGTTTTTAATGGCAATCTATAGGGGTAGAAAATTATTTTGATTTCATTTCTGTGGAGGATGCCCAAAGACAGGTTGCTGAAGGCTTGAATATTCAGTGTAATGAGGCCCTGGGGGATAAATTGCAGCAGTCTGAGCACCCCCGCTACGAACTGGAAAACGCATAGGATGTGTCTGTCAAAAGAGAAGCCAATTCTGATAGATTTGGGGTGTTGTGGCTCCTCTGCTGACAGAGCAGCAGCAGCACAGGGTCTGCACTCATCACACGGATAGGAGTTAGAAAAAAGTCAGGTGAACTCATTCCTCCTGCTCAGTGATTTCTGCCTGTCTTTAAATATTCTTTCTAGCATTCGGGCTGCTGTCGATCACAGCACTGATGCTATTTTACTAACAAAGTTCTGTTAAAACATGTCTCAGCTGAGGGTGAAAGGGTCTGGATCCTCTGCTGTCGCTCAAGTATTTAATTATATCCAACTCTTACATCAGTGTTTCCATACTTAGAATAGAAACTAATAGGAATGCTAGTTTTTAATGTTGGTGGGAGGTTTTTTTGTTGGTTTTTGTTTGTATTGTCTGAATTTGCATTAGGGGGATGATGACTTTTCAAGGCAAAGGAAGATTGCTTGGTGTGTCTTTCCAGCAGCTTTGTCTAGCAGGGAATGTCATGGGCCAACAGCAGCGTTTGGGCTGGTGTCCTTGGACAGAAGGGCTCTCCTTGGGCTCAGTTCAGTCCGAAGACTGAATTGAAAATCTCTGTTCTGTATTCATGCAGCAGTTACTGCCATGCTTATCACTGAACATCACACGCCCTTAGACCAAAAAGTGTGTTTGGAAACAAGCAGCCTCCCTTGTTCCTGGAACTCTCAGCCCCCAGCAGGTGTCAGATGAGACTCTACTACTGCAATAATAATGTTAGTAATTGCTTGTTTTCTTGGGCAGCTTTCTAGTGACTTGAAATTCTTACCATGCCTCTTCTTCCTTTTATGTTTATATGCCTTTCCATTTTGGGTTAACACTTTCCTGGACTTCTTGGCTATGCTGCAGAGCCCATATTACCCAAGTGAGCTGTGAGTCACAGGGGAGAGCAGAAGGCAGTGCAGCCCAGAACTTCACCAAGTCAACTAAAGGAAATGCTATACCTGAGGGAAAAAACCCGCTATAACATCATGTAGGGCGTATTGTGAGAAGCTCACTGCACCAAAAGGAGGAGGAAATACTGAGGCAGAATGGAGGACTGGGTGAGATAGAGTTACAAGTCTCTCTGTAGTTATTCCAGTTCTGTTCATATCATTAATGAGCAGAGAACTTGAATTTGAACGTTGCAATTCCTAATAATTCTTGTCCTTATGACAGCAGCAGAGTATCTCTGCAACTGTACAGAATAAATCTACTGTCATTGGAGGGGCTGTGAATGAGCTGCTCTGGGGTTAGCAGAAGGGCACAAACATTAACAAGAAATAAAAGCTACAACATTTGGGTCCCCACTCATGTTTTTGCAAACTCAGGTGCTTAACCATGTTTTCATGTCAGCGTTTGGCCTTTGCACCTCTGACCCTTGATTCCTGCAGTGGCTCTGCATTGCTGACACAAGACATAGCAGCATCTGAGGATTATAGGGTGAGAGGATCAGATGTGGAGAAGCTGCTATTTTGTAGAACAAAATTCTCTGCTTTAAATTTAAAAAAAAAAAAAAAAGTTTTTTAAGAAGCATCTCTGGTTTTTTTAGTTGTTTTTTTCTAATGGCAGCTGCAGGTTTTGAGTTTCTCTCTAACACCAACAAAATGTGCCCTGCTAGTTGTAACAGGTTTTCCTTTGTCATTGCAGTCCCACGTCTGAAAGCAGAACAGGCTTTTATTCTTCAGGGATATCACGAAGATCAGGTTGAGAGAGAAGGGGTGGCAATATCCCTTAGAACAAAGGTATTAAGGAGTTCCATTTATTAAGTTAATCAAAATACTGCTAAAAGGAAAATTGATCGCAGTCTATCCCCACAAGGAGAAGTTACGTGATAATAAAGGGCTTCTTATTCTGAGAGATAATGGAATAACAATTTCAAATAGCTGGAAGTTGCCTAGGAAAAAAAAAATCCTACAAGTGAGAAAGCATTTGGAGGAACAGCTGCAGTTCTGCTTTACTGTCACCTGAAGGATGCAGCAAAAAGCCATGCCCAGGCTGTACGATGTGGTGGTTGGAAAGCAGCTGGGGCTAACAACTAGAGCAAAGGGAACCAAGGGGTCTGAGCACTGCTGATGTCAAACCCTGCCTGCAGGGCAGTGCTTACTGTCACATCCCGGATCACTGGCTGTGTGCATGCTCCCAGGCTGTCTGTGATGGGGTAGCAATGGGGTTCTGTTGCCTTTGCCCCCCAGGTTCTCAGGGTGCCTGGTTAACATGCTCCACGAATTCCCACTGCTGCTCAGTTCTGCTGCATACGGTGCCACTGTGACCCACTTTCTTTCCCAAGATAAAAGCTGCCCACAAAGCATCATAGTTTTCTTTCTCTTCTCCACCCCCACGCATTCTCCTTTCAAAACGCTTTATTCCTCTCAATGAATTCTTGGGCGTGATGGTTGCCGTAAGTTACTGATCTGCTTAAAAAAATAAAAAGATGTTTAAAAGCCTTCGGTTGAGATTTCAGAAGAAGGCAACGAGGAAAGAGAAACCGTAAAGCAACCGCTAATGGGCGCAGCCAGGCAAACACGGGTCTCTCTGCTGGTTCTGGAACATTAACTAATGCACAGATAGAGGCATGCTGCTGCTGTTTTCTTTTTTAAAGCTGCTGTTCTCCTTAGTTTCACTTGGGAACTGGCCAGGAAAGGAAACCCGTGCTGCCAGTCAATGAGAGGCTAATGGAAATCCAGGAGCTTTACTGGAGAACTTGCTTGAACTTTCAACGTCTGTCTCCCTCCCTGGCATGTTACTGATCCTTTGGATGCAGAAGGAGTGAGGGTCGAGAGCACTGTCCCCACCTCCCCCTCCCCTATTAGCACAGCCCGACACAAAATGCAGCACCGTCTCCGCAAGCTGCTGTGACTACACAGAGATATTAGCTCCAGTCCCAGAAGCAGCATCATTATGGTACTTTGCCTGGGTTAATTATCTTCTTAACATGGGTAATTAGGCCGGTTGCCACACTCTGCTGACTCAGCGACGCGGTGCCTGCCTGCACATCCTGCTGAGCACTAACCATGCTGCACAGCTTCATTGCAGGGTGAAGCCCAACTCCTTTGGGCTTGCATCAGATTGCTGAACTAGGTCACCAGGCAGGAGATTCCATCTGGAGAACCACTGCCGTGGAGGAAGCTTGTGCAAGCATGTTGTCCTGTTTGGATCATCCCTGAGATCGGGACAGCATGGCTTGACCTCCTGTGTACTGAGTTGTTGATGTTTACAGCACTAATTGCAGGTGACTGGCTGTGTGGTTGAAGCAACAGATTCTGAACATCTGGCTCCACTTCTGGTGTCTACCGTGGAATTGTAGCCTTGATAAGTATATTAAAATCTCTTTATCTCATCCTCTATTTTACTTTGGAGAGAAATAGCTCTTCTCTTCCTTAGTTGTCTGCATTGTCTCTCTCTCTCTCTGTCTCTCTCTCTCTGTGTCTCTCTCTCTCTCTATATATATATATGCATTTAATATGGTGCTGGAGACTGGGATTTCCCCACTCTCATTTCATTTTATTTTTCTGAGAACAGTCCAAAGTTAGCGAAAGTTTGCAATTCGGGTTTTGCTTGGCTTGGTGTCAAAAACCATACACTGATTTTACATGAGGAGATTCTAGTTAGGCGGGAGGTGATAAAGCAAATTGGAGTTTGGCAAGGATTCTGGGGCTGTTAAATGCCATCCGAGCTCTTAATGATCACAAGAGCTCAGGCGGCCAGTTCTGTGCCCCATCCAAAACGAAATGGCAGTAGGGGTTGTGTGTGCAGATTGGAGGACATCTGGTACAAACTATTGGGATGTATTTCTCTCAAGAGTCAATGAAAAGCATGTTGCTCCCGAAATGCACAAATACACGCCTTTCAGTCCCGATCCTTCTGCACAAGTGGGTGTCTTCAGCTCTTCCTGAAGAGTTTCCTCCCAACTTGCAGTTGGCAGCCAGTGTCCAGTTGACTTTTATAGCATGTCTGGGAGACAGCTGGTAGCTGGGCCTTCTGATCTGTTCATCTGCTTCCTTTCTCAGCTGAGAGGCACTTCGCTTGCAACATCAGACCTTGCCCATGGTAAGAGATGCTTGTGTTCTGCAGACATGACCCAGTTCTACACCAGCTTTAAAAGGAGCTCAGTCTTACAGCCTTTTGCTGCATGAGTTGGGCAATGACAAAGCATTAATCCAAGCCAGCGGAAGGAGACATATGGCCCCATTAGCTGGTAAGGGACTGTTTTCTGAATGTTCCATTTAGGATATAACCTGCACGTGCCACGCTCAGGCTTTTCATGGCTGGTGTGACCGTTTCTTCATGGAAATGGTACCAGTATTCCAGCTAGCTTCCTCCTGCCTTTTTCCCTGTCTTACAGTGGAAAGAGCTCTGTTGGACTTCACAGAGCATTGCTAGGGGAATAAAGGAACAAAGTGGAATGACTCTCGAGCCACAGGGACTGTGCAAGTGTAGCTGAACGTATCTCACAAACCTGCATCTAAAGAAAACAGTCCTTCATATTTCAGCATCTTCCCACAAACAGCTGATCCCATGGGGGATTTTACAGCAATATCCTGTTCTAAACCTGCTGGCAGAAAGTCACCTCTTTGATAGCTCAATTAGTCAATGAGTTTGTTTATGTGGAACGCTCATGAAAGTGTAAATTGAAGTTGACCTAGTTTAACTTGACCAAAGTTAAACTATATTGAACTTCTGCTTAGACCACCTAATTCAGAATTAAGTAGTATTAATTGGCTTCTGTCGTTGTTCTGACTTTCAAGTATTTTGGGCCAGGTTGTGGATGCAGTACTGTGTGCACTCACGTAGACACACACACTGCTGCCCTTCAGCTGGGCTCAAAATTGTACTCTTGCTCTGGAGTTAGAATGCAAAGGTAATCTTCCCTAAGATCTACACACTGCAGATAACTGTGCGTATGGAAAACTGCTTGTTTGGATTCTCAGTTCTGTTTAGGAGCAGTTGGTGCTAAAGGAAAACTGAAATTTATTTTTATGAAGCAGATCCTAGATTTTATAGCGTTTGATCAAGCTCTTTCCCTATTTTGCCTTCCTGAATCTCCCCACTAGAGGGAAACTAGTGATAGGATAAGAGGGAATGGTCTCCAGTTGCGTCAGGTTCAGATTTGCTATTAGGAAGAACTTATCTGAAAGAGTGGTAATGCATTGGAGCAGAGTGCCTAGAGAGGTGGTGCAGTCACCGTCCCTGGACGTGTTTAAGGAAAGCACAGATGTAGTACCTAGGGCATGGTTAGTGGGCAGTAATTGTGGTAGGCAGATGGTTGGACTGGATGATGTTAGAGGTCTTTTCTAACCCTAATGATTCTGTGATTCTGTGAACCAACATTGCTTTTTCCCCTTTATAACATTTTTCCCATTGATGCTGCAGTAATATGGGGAACTACAGTCTGCAGGCTTGACTCTGCTACTTTTCCAAGGTTGTGCACTCATTCTGTGCGAGCACATGCAATCTCTACCTGAGGTGAAAAGCTGAGAAAATCAGATGCACAGCACACCTCTAAAAGCTTTGCTGTTCCTTAATCCTCTAACCTAATTTGGTGCTGCTTTTAATATGACTTGTGCATTGGCAGCCTTGTGAGAGACAGAATACTAAAAGAAAAAAATTAGTTATAAGTGTAATGCTAGATTTTCTGCTTTTGAACGCTCAATAGAAAAGCGAAGGGCTAAGAAGATTTCTTTAATGTAGCAGAGACTTTCCAACAGAGAGATAAATAGGTCTCACTTCTCCCATTCTCTGCTACAAATCAGAAATAAGTCCCCGGGAGCTAATGATGTACTAGCAATACAGCACTATGAAAGGGGGATTTTGGCACTTGTATTTTTGTTGTTCTTTTAATTCATGCAAATGGTTTAGATTCTGGCAAGCATTTAACCCTCTCAGTTCAACTGTATTTGAGGAGCATCATAGCGCTTTTAAATATTCAGGACAAAACCTTGAACAGGTGTTAAATGTTGTCACGCTTTTGATTTGTGGTGGTACTGATTTACAGCAGACTTGGAGCTGGCAATGAGAAAATAGAGGCATTCTCTCCCATTTTCTGCAAAGCCACCCTCTTTTACGTCAGCAAAATAGAAGGCCCTTGGCTTGATGTTTTAATGATTTCTTCTTATTAATTCAATATTTGATTGTGAGGTGTGGCTGGTGGTGCCAATTCTTGTACAACTTTGTCAGATTCATTCACGACAAAATATTTGTTTATGTTGAAATCCAAATCCAACCCTAATCCTGTAACTCTCAGTGTTCTCCATTCCTATTTACTCTTCTTTCTGAAAAGAGCTGAGCTCTTGTTTTCCACGATGCATGAATACGATGTTGAAATAAACTATTTTTGCCCCAGTAGTTTACAAAAGAATGTAAGGAATTTTCATTCTCTTTTCTCTAGGGTTTATTTCATCATACTTTCCCTCTGATACTCCGTATTTTCTTACGCTCTAAGATAAACAGTAGTGATCTTTTCAATACCTGTAGTGTTGGTATTAAGAAAAGTCTTTAAATCATCCTATAAAACATGATAGGAAATGCTGCCTATGCTATATAATTCTTCTGGATTGCTTCTAAAACCCTATAGAAAGGTTATCATTTTCTATAACAAAGACAGACTTCTAATGCACTTTCTACAAAATCCTCTTGGGCTTCATTCCTATTAAATTCTATAGGACTGAAGATGCCCCTAAGGATTATTCTGATAAAAGCAAAAGACCATTTTGCTGGGTAATGTATCTTTAGCTGGGATGTTTTCACCCTTGCTTTTTGCAATTATCTGCTAAAACTTTATCACCCTTCTTTAATTTCTCAGCTGTCTTTCCCATTCTGAAAAATGCTGGTGAAATCTCTCTTGCTGAATTTCAGATGGTAAGGCTGTCAGAAGTGTAAATATTTTATAGGTGATGATTTGGCTTTCCAATAAATTAGCACTTCCTGAAGTCCTCTAGAACCTTTCAGACCTGGCTGATAAAATGCTGTCATTTGTACCAGCGCACTGCTTTGGCATTCCCTGCTCTGCCTTCCTGCTCCTGAGGCATGCATGGCACCTAACGGCGACCTGCTTTATTTTGTGTTTGTTCCTCTGGAGCAGTGGCCTGAAGGATCCCTTTCAAGAGGTGTTTTCATCGATAGTGAAAGAAATGTTGTGTTTTGACACTTCCTATTTCTCCTTGCTGTTTCTCTGCTATGGTTGGAGTGCTTCTTAGTCCCTTCTCTTTTGGTAGCAAAGGGCTTTTCGAGCTTCTAATTGCCCTGAGATGGGGAAAATGGGGGCAAGATCAATTTAGACTACTTTACATTCATGCTAAATGCTCTGGCTTGTCTCTTTAGCAGCATCTTCACCTCTTAAGGGAGCTCAAATCCAGAGTTTAACCTAAACTAGTTGCACAAAGTGCCCATGATGCAAAACCCTTCTCCAGTGAGAGCAGCAGTCCTGCCTGGGCTCACATGGCATGACATCTTTTCATGAATGGAACATCAGGACATAATGGGCCTCTCTGGCAGTCCTCTGTGTGCCATATGTTGAGTGCAGCTGGTATGTGGCACCATCACTGAAGCAGATAATTTACTGCAGGAGGAAGAAACAGACTGCATGTGCCAACGTATCAAGGTTAAAAGCAGTGGCGAGGAAGACACCATGGAAAGAGGTGTTGTAGAAATATGTGTGCAGAGTTTGTTCAGAGGGGAAATAACTCTATGAAAATCCCTTCCATTATTCTGCAAGGCACTGGTTCATTCCTCCAAGAGGAGGATGGGGACTGCACTACAAATGCCTGTAGGCTTCAAGTACGTTTACTATATCTGGGTACTTCTCTAGCTGCAGACCGTGGAAAAATACCTTTTTTAACATGAAAAAAGGTCTATATCTGTATGTGTGAACTTGGAAGACAGAGGACTTAGATCATTATTCTATCTTGGGAAACAAAGGTGTGATGGACTGATAAGATGCAGTGCTTTCAGACTGGTAGGACTTGTGCTCCTTCGTTGTTCATGATGTTAACATTCTTTTTATTTACTCTGTCGATTCAGCTTGAGGATTAATTCAAGTGGGGACTGTTTCTTTCCCCATGTACAGCAGCCTAGTGTCTCTTCCAAGGGTAGGCTGAAGTACGCCTGAAAACACATTCTTATTAAGACACCCAGCAATAATTTTGAGTGAGATGACATAATTGGGATAAATCTGAGCGGGGCATGTTTGGAGAGAAGAATCATTATTTCTCAGAGATGATATTAAAAATCTTATTTCATGCAATATTCTCATCCGAAGTGCTACGCTGTCTCATTTTGGCACGCTGGAAGCGAATCATTGGCTCTGATTGTCTAGCCTAGGAATTCAAATGTAGCTACATCCTTCTAAGAACCTGTAAGAAATACAAGAAAGCAGAATTAACTTTCAGGCACCCTTATTCAAGCCTCTATGCCTAGCTCAGATGAGATTAAGGATTTCGTTTTCCTGGCCAGACCCTGTGATTTTACCTCATTATTAAAGATAACCAAACAGCAACCTTACACCATGTATGTCAGGATATTTCATATAACCTTGTTTTATCTTCCAGGATAATCTTAATTCTTCATTAGGAGCTATGTGGCTATTTTGGGCCAGTGCCCAAAGGGTGAACGTTCACCACTGAAAAGAACAAATCTCTGTGGTCTGAAACAGAATGTTTGTTTGTTAGTTCTTCTATTGGCTTATCTACACAAGGCTTTTTTGGGAAGATGGGGCACACTTTCTCTTTCCGTGCCCTTCAAGTCAAGCCAAAGCACAGAGTCCATGAGCTAATATCCCGAACTGATATAAAATTGATCCCATAAAAAATGAACTTCACAATGATAAGAGGAAGCAGCTTAGCAAATACAGCTGCAGAGCACCATGGCTTCCCTCTCCAAATACAGCTACTAGATTCTGTGGGTTCGACTTAACATGATTAACTTCATCTAGGGGAACATGCATCATTTGACAAACTAAGATGAGGGAACACACAGTGGCTCTTCTAATCTAAAAACAAAGCTGGAGCTCTAAGTTCAGGCCTCCAGCAGAGTTTAGCTAGCAGAGACATCAGGACAGAGCCCACAGCAAATGATTTAACTCCCCCTTCCCCCAGTGTTTTTTTCCTTTATCCAAATGGATCAAGCTTACTTGTAAAACTGCCATTTTGTTCCCTTCTTCAAGACAGTTTGGGTTCTTTATTCCCCCTTTCTCCCCCACTAGCTAAATCATATTGGACATTTCACACTGAACACACTGATAGTCTCTAAAATATCAAATGCTTTATCCCTAGGAGCCCCCTAGGAGTTGCTTTTTTAATGGATTAACTATGACAGAGACTGCACTCCCACAGTTTTTAAAATATACAATAAGTATATTACATACTTTTAAAGCTATAAATAAGATTTATACACAACCCATGGGGATTTTCCATTAAAACTTCATAAATCACATTGTACATTATCCTTTTTAATCCTCAGCCTTGCAGTGTTAGTCACCAGAAAATATATTTAACCCTGTATAAAATTCATGATAAGCATGTATAAAGAATGTTAACGAGAGCTTTTATGTGCTCTGTATTTTCTTACCCTAATGCATTTTTTTCCAGGCAATTATTTGTAATAGAAGCAGTTATCTCCTGGCCGCACTTTATTAACTGAAAATCCAGGTGCTCTGCCTGGAATAGGATGGGCTCAGAGCAGCATCACTGTGTCTTTCTGCTTTATCCTCTCCTCAACTGGAGGGTTCCCTATTGTTCAGTGCAAGGAGAAGGCAATGTTCAGATTCTGCATCTCATTTGCCCTTGCCTTGCTGATTAAGCCTTTCCTTTCTAGCGAACGGCATACGAGGAGGAGCACTGATCTACTTTTATCAAAGTGTGCTGCCTTCAGCTATTTAGCCTAACATGTCACAAGATTCACAATAGCTGAGGCTACCGTTGTCTCTGCCTCCACGGTGGTGGTGTTCCGTAAGGACTGTTCAACTTTCTATTATGCCCTCTTAATATTTTGGGAACAGAATGAAAATGAGGCTGTATGTGGTAGGATCTTGTCACGTGAACCATTGAAGTGAAAAGCTCAATCATCTCCGTGCCCTCCTCTTTAAGGTTCCAGAGAAAGGAAGGTGTAGATCCAAGCCATTGGTTTTATGTTTTTCTTACTTTCTTTTTCTTATGTTTTAATAATAAAATAATAATTTTTAAAAAAAGAAACATTAAAAAGTAATAGAAGTTTTGTTACTTACAGAAATTAACTATATTATATGTTTTATATATGGCCCAAGGCAATTCCTCTTCACTCAGTGCTGCCCAGGCAAGCCAAAAGGTTGGACACCCAACACTGTGAAGTTTATATAAGAGTGTTCCTGCTGCAAAGGCTTTCATGATCTTTATTTTTTTTCTTCTCCAAAAGAGTGGTTAGACACTGACACAGGGTGCCAAGGGAGGTGGTGGGGTCACCATCCTTGGAGGTGTTCAAGAGCCATGGAGAGGATGGCATTTAGGGACACGGTTAGCAGGCAATATTGATAGTAGGTGAACATTTGGACTAGATGATCGTAGAGATCTCTTCTGACCTTAATGATTCTATAATTAATTGATCATGTTGGAGATCCTCTGACATTGTGTTGCCAGTAACAAGAAAGCATGTCTGCGTAAGGACCAAACCGTACCTGGAATTTTCAGTTTGCATAGGTGATTGTCAGTTTAAAGTTTTAAGGGACTTAGTTGGTTGAGGATCCCTTGAGATTAAGCTGTTACTGTGGTTTTTCCTCTGTTGACTAGAAGATGAAAAAGATTTATTCCCATCATATATACACATAATTTTAAATTCACAGCAATTGCACTAAGATAGAACTGGAATTGCCTGTGCCCTGGTGTCAGTTCCATCAGACAAACTGAAAGCAATGGATCCTAATGAGGTGCTGTAAGAGATCTGTTTTTATCTCTATGATTATGGAGACATCAAGTGAACCTGTTTTTTGTCTTTTCAGCAGCTGAGCAAACATGTTTTGCCACTACTGACATAAGGCAGTCAGAACAGAATGATCAAGCTTCTGCTGCAGGACTGCAGCTGCCCTGTGCAGGGAACTACATGACCTTATTTCAAAAGGTTATCACAGCTTACAACATCACCTCTTCTGCTGTGCCTAGTTATCAACCAATGCCCTTCCCACCCTTTTCCAGTAGCCCAATTTCTCCAAAAAAATCTTTCTTTCTCTCTGTGAAGACCCATTGTAGCGATCTGATAGTTTGCCTTCTTCCTTCCACTGTCAGTGCCAGCTCTGTGGCAGTGCCTGTGTTGTTGCTCTTCCATCGTAAGTCGCAGGGTGGTTGAAGGCAACTTTGTCCTATCTTTGCTCAAGAAACATAGCTGAGACCTTGGCTAGCTCTGACCTAACTGGGACAGCTGCTGCTTAGAATCAATGCGGTATTGCGATGCCTGCCTCTCTCCATTGCATCCTAAAGCTTGGCCAGAGCTGTGAAACGTTTTTCTTCGTATGCTCTATGACAATTTTCCCCAGTGACAAAGGCAACAGTTCTTCTACAGCTGGAACTGTTGGCCTCAGGGCCTTTCGGGGGTTGACCTTTTCGTGCATCAGCGAAAGGGACGAAGCTGTAGTGAGAGTCTAAGTGCAACTGATGGCAGAGCAGCTGGCTGCATCTGAAACACTGAAAATAATTGCACCTTGTACTTCTCACCCCATCTATTTGTTGATTGGTTTTAGCTGTTATCTACATTCTTCATGAATTTAGGCTGTACACTCTTGAAAACCACTTCCCACTTGGAAGAATGAAAGGGAAGGAAGCATCATACCATCTATGCATGATGTGCAGTCATAGTTTTCCAGTACAACCTGATCACCTGTAATGAGATATACGACCAAATGTGCTGTTTCAGTCTGTTTAATGGTGTTTGGGAAGACACCATACAAAAAATAACAGCAATGTTCTTGAACACCAGGATGCTTTTAAAACACTGGAACATGCAGTGCAGCTGCCTCCCCACCAGGAGCCAGTGGCAATCTGACTTAATTAACAGATCCCTTCACGTTTTGCAGCAGGGATGTTGTTTTGTAGAAAAGAGTCATCCTAGGAAGAGTGGTGCCTCAGCACCGCAGAGAAACAGAGACAAGCAGCAATCTGGATTTTGCTTTAGAGGCTTTTAGAAACAAGCAGCTCTGATTAGCCTATTGCTGGCCCAGCCAAAATACTAATTCATCAGGCTTGGAAAGCTCCATCAAGGAGGAAGACAGGAGGAGCTTCTCGTTTTACAGATGTGCTGGAGGACAGGCAGTTGTTTCATAACAGGGTACAGCAGCCTAAATGCTGCAGTGATGGGTGGAGTAGGTCCTGCCCTGATTTGGATGGCAGAGTGCATTTCAATGACTGTCTTCTGCTCCTGTTCTAACAAGTCCTGCCAGACAAGAACACCTCTATCTTATCGTGTAATGAAGCTTTTCTCAGCAAATGTGAGATAGATTGCAATGATAAGTTCATTAAGAACTAAAGAACAGAACCATGCTAATAGGAACTGTGCCAATACCTGTCCAAGACAACTTGTGGTCTAAATGGAGATGAAAGAAAAAGCAGAGTTGTGGGGTGACAGAGAAAAACAAAGTCAACTACAGCATCAACTATAGAGCCTGGATATGCCTATGTCTAGGTGGGAACTCCTATGTACAAATCTATGGTGCTTGCTTGATAAATGTGACTGCAGTGTGGATGGATACCTGAAATGACAGTGTGAGAAATTCCTCTGGGGGCTTTATTGGTGTCCAGTTGTGTTCCAGGTGAGAGATTGGGATTCCAGTTCAGTGTGGGAGACAGCAGGGAAAATGAAAAGCTGACACTTGGGAGCTGCTGATCTACAGCATAGTGGCTATTAACCCAGCAGACATCTATTTTTATTGAAGGGAAAAAAAAGACAGATCTCCCTTAGCTTTTAAGCTGTATGTCAATTCTTGCTCAAAGGTGAGAAGGTTGCACTGAAGAACCATTGGCAGCTGGGAGCACACCAGGAAGGTAGCCAGTTGGTATCGCACTGGGTGAGCCACTTGAGAAGTACTGGCATTTGTGCAATGGCATCTGCTTATGCAGCCTGTCAAAAGGTGCCAGATGCTGTTTGTGCAATAATAGCTTCGCTGGGTTGGCATCTGTGTCCTACAATTTGCAGCTCTTCCTCTTAAATGTTGGGAGGGGACAATCCCTTGCTGCTGAACAGAAACTGAACCCAGTTGGGTGATCTCTATGTGAACGTGTCTGGGCTGATCACAGGTGCACTCTCTCTGCCTGCAAATGGAGGGCAACCTGAGATCTCCAGAGATTCTTGACATCATTTCCACATCTTCACAGTTATCTTGACCTCAGGATGTTGAACCGATCTGTTTAGCATTAAAAATCTGGGGTGAACTATCTTTTTCTTTCAAAGCTCTTGCACACAGGAAAGCAGATTGATTTACAGGACAGCTTCTGTGAACTCTGCCCTTGTCATCTACATTTGTCTCCATCATCTTAATTTTTAGTGGCATATCTGAAGAGATTGCCTGATTCTTGTTGAAGGGGGACAAACACATTGCAAGGTTATGTAATGATACTCTTGGAGTCCTGATTGCCTTTTGAAGGCAGATTCATTGATTTGCCTGTTTTCTCTCCTACTGTTTGGAAGTTAATATATACCTGAAAAATATAAGTGTGCATGTGGGGGGGGGAAAAAAAAAAGAATGAAGGGATATATGAAAATGTTTCCTTAAGCCAGATCAGTATCTTTTGCCCACTTTAAAGACAGAAAAAAGGAGGTACAGGGAAACACTAATTAGGATAAAACAGGCTGTTTATCATGATTTTTAATTCAGTGCTATGAGAAAGGCTATTTCCTATACATAAAATATATGACTTTTCTTTCCACTTCAAGACTACAGGGCAAAAACCTTTGTTTTTGTTCACTGAAATTCCCAAGGTCATTAAATTTAGGAGCAAGCTTAATATTTAAAAGTACTGGTCAAATATTTCTGACTCACCGTGCAACATTAATATTTTCACTTTGGAATCTAATGCAGGGAGCTAATATGGCTAATGAAGGACTTAGAGGGCTAATAAGCCCTAAATCAGGCTTCCCATCCTTTTAATCACGCTGCATAATTATTGGAGATTTGCCAACGTCTTTTTAATCTGGTTGATTAATAGGTATCTTAGCCAATCCACACAGCAAACTATTCACCCTTCAGTGGTGATTGACTATCAGCTGTAAAATTACGGGGGCATTGGCTAAACAGAAAGAACTGTGAGTTGCTTGTCAGTATGAAGCGCATTTATCACGCATGTCAAACCTCAGCAGATATTAAGTTTGGTTTCTTCTTTTTAGGAGGTGAGAAGGTGGTCTGTTCGTTGGCCCAGGCTTCTTCAAGAGTGCTCTAAGGTGACAAATCTTCCCATTGCAGTGCAGTGTTGTACCAAGGGACGAGACATTGGAGCAAGAGGCAGAAGAGCTATGGGGCAAAGGGCAGCTCGCAGCATACACTAAGTGTTAGAAATGGACTGGAAAAAAAGTAATGAGTGCCTCCAACAGCTTATTTTTCCAATTTTTTACATAAACGCTCTGCATTTTAGAAGAATTCAGGGCAGGTATTGAATAAACCTGTTTTTTGTTTTTTTCTTCTTTATTTTTCTTTTCGTTCTGAGCGCAACAAGAGGGGAATGCTTCTGTTCTTATATGTGAGCTCGAACTGTTATCAGATGCAAAGCCTGTTTAAATCTGTACCTTGCCAGCAGTAGAGCTCGAGAGCTACTGCTTCTGCCTGATCCTTGGCTAATGCATGCTTTGATAATTTGTCTGAATTCATTTGAGCTAGGCTGCGCCGTGCAGATCTGACCCATCTTTTGTAAATGGTGCTGCATGATTTCGTGTTTGTGTAGACGTATGGAATTCTACTTTGAAATCACATGTGCTTTAAATTATGCATGCTGTTTAGGGATTGCAAGAGACTAGCACATCGTGATCAAAGAGATTAGGATCTCACCACCTTCTCCACCTGTATTCCTCTTCGAACAAAGCGTGCCAAAGTAATTACATCTCAGAAAATATTTTTTGTGCTGAATAATTCAGTTCAAATGGAACGCATTCTGCGTGCATTACGCCAAGCTCTGTGCACTGGTCTTGGTGGGACGTAGGTGGGACTGGAGCAATGCTTTTGGCCTTATTTTGGCCTTATTTTGGCCTTTGCATATGAACGTAACTCAGCCTCACTGCTGTTGGGAGCAGCTGTGTTTCATGAGCATATCACAGTTTTCTCCCATGGATTGGTTGCTTCCATCTTTCTTATTTTTTTCTAGAGCTGCAAGTCTGTGACACAAACTCTGTCATTCAGTCTGAGATATGCCTGGTAAGCCACAAAGCGTTATTTTTGACTACTGATCAGGCGAGCTGTTCTGGAGCAAAAACTCCAGCGCAGATATGTTTTAAAACATTGTCATTATGCATATTCACATATGCCATTTTAAAATTCCCCTCCCCGAAATATTTTTGGCAGTAGAAAGCCAGCCACTGAAATGTTTGTAGGTAGCAAGCATAAGATGAAGGCATGCAGACAGAAGCACAGCTAGTTAACCATGGGAATGAAAAATATGGAAAGTTCAGTTGCCTTTTTCTCTTTAGTGTTGGCCACCTCTAGACTTCTGAACTCTTATTTTATGTTTTCACCTATGGCCAATCCTCTGATGTGCCTGCTCAGGTGTGCCTTCCTTTTTTATACATCACCCCTTATACATTTATTTAAACAACAGCTGTTGATCTTTACCAACAATAAGAGGGTTTCACATGGAGCAAGGTTATTTTAGCTACTCGTTAGGGATTTTTCTGTTTCATCTTCCGAGGTTTGCTAGGGCACGGATCCTCAAATAATTGTGTGCATGGGTAACAAGATGTAGTTCAGCTCTCTAAGCCCTTAGTTAAGTGATGGACAGAGTGTAAAGGCAGTGTTGCCCTGATCTGCAGAGCTAACTATCAAGCAAGGCGTTTTTTCTTTTCCAGGAGTTTTTTAGATTAATGGCTCTGGTTCCTGGATCAAGCTCTAATTTTAACAGCTCTTGGGATAACAGATGAGACTTGATACTGTCTATTCAAATGGAACCGAAATTCCAAGTAAATATAATTGGGCTCTGTAATGAAAATGCCTGTCAAGTGTCAGCCAGAAATGATCTGAGAGGTTGCAGCAGAGCTGCTGACAGGCTCTTAGCTGTAGTGGCACAAGGAAACCGGTATAATACAGTGTGACAGAGAAATAGATTTTTCCATGTACAAGATGTGTATGTTGGTAGAACAGGCTGGACCAAAATTACCGCATGGAATTGATTAGATCATCATGTAATGAGAAGCATAATTTTAGTGGTGGCTTTTTGACGTGATCTTGACAACATAATTAACCTCGGAGATGTTGAGGCAATGAAAATAGAACAGAAACCTGTGTAATTATTGGCAATAAAATACTACAAAAAAATTGTTACAGAATAATAAAGAGCTTCATCTTTACCCTTCCTAGCAGATTATTGTAATTGCAACCTTTCAGGCCATTGCCCCAAATCCTTTTGCTGTCCTAAATTTGAATTTTTTTTTTTTTTTTTTTTTTTGAAGGATCATGTTATGTATTTTGCTTTGCATGTTCAAAATTGCAGGCAGGCTAATCAGTGCGGTTTTACCACGCCTAGTTAAATTGCACAGCTGTTTGGAGAACTAGGTAATGTATATGATTAAGGAAAAGGTGAAATTAGGTAAGCAGTGCTCAATGAAGAGGAAATTATATTACTCACAACTGATGGTGTTAATGGAAATATGTCTGCAAAGTTGCAGTTCGACTTGAATTACCACTTTGGCAGCTGAAATATGTAGCTTTTAATTACCTTAGTTTAAGTCAGATAATGGATTCCCTTATATTTTTATTATTATTTATCTCTGCTCAATATTTTATGGAGTGTCTTCATAAACCTGCCTTCTGGCTGTATAAATACCCATTAATACTCTCTAAACATAATGTACATAGGGAATTTGTTATACAGAAAGTTGCAAATAATTCTCCCCCGTGTGCTTTCACCTCCCTTCACTCCACGTGTGCATTTTCTCTTCTCGACAGCTTTTAGGAGATGAACTTCCAACCTTGAGAACTTCTCTATCTTATCCATGGATAAGTCCTATCCCTTTGGTCCCTGTATTGTGATTGTATGGGACAGACCACAGCGTGCCACAGTGACAAATCAAGAAAACCCCTCTAGCAGATGAGAGGAGCTTCAATAGCACGAGTCTGGGTTGGTGTAGTAGATAGCACGATGAACCTTCAGCCTACAAATAGTTGTCAGTGACTAGGCTACCTACATTTTCATTGTGAGAACATGGTTAATACCTGCATGGAGAAGTCAGCATCAGGGTGTACTTCAAAAATAATTTCCTGGGTTGTCCTTGCTCTGCTCCTTTGCACAATGTCAAGATGCTCCAAGCACCCTTTTCAACCTCTCCTCGCCTTTTGCCTCAAGGCACTCTATGGGAGAAATCAATATTCAGAACTTTTCCAGGAGGCAGACAGTGGGCATCAACCCTGCTGCTGGATAGAAGGAAAAGGTTTTTTACAGTGAGAACAGTGAGGCATTGCAAGAAGCAGCCCATAGAGGTGGTGGATGCCCATCCCTGGAGGAATACAAGGTCAGGCTGAATGAGGCTCTGAGCACCACTGATCTGTAGGTGTCCCTGTTCATTGCAGGGGAATTGACCTGTAGAGGTTCCTTCCAACTAAATTATAACAATCAGGAAGGAGGATACAGGAGCAAGTAGATGAATTGGTGGAGGTCATGAGGAAGCCAGCAAATAGAGAAGCATGGGGAAGTCCCTGACTTTGTACCTGGCCAAAGCCAACCTATGCCTCTTTCCTTCAAAAACAAATTGTCTGTCCAGCAGAACATCCAGACATTGACTGTCCTGCCCATGAGTCATGTACAGCACTTGGAGCTCAAAACTGGTAAATGGATGGGGAGATGTGAAACCAGAGCTGCCGACTGACTGAATAGTGTGCGTATCTATTCCATGCACTTGATAACCATCTCATTACTTCCCCAGCTCAGCTACTTGTAAAACTGGTGATTTAGATTGAGCTCTTTGGAAAAGGCGGCTGGATGGCCAGAGATTTTTAGAACACCTGACACAATAGGACCCAACTTCTTGCTACCATCGGGCTTATTTAATAAAAATCAGTAGGTGATGAGGCACTGTGTGATGCTGTTAGCAGATGATGTGCTTTGTATGGGAAAGATAAGGAACTGTTAGCTTTCAAAGACACGGAGTTGGGAAAAGAAAGTGAAGCTGTTGTAAAACTTGCTCCTCCGCCTGTGAAGGATTTGCTCTTTCTCTTTTTCTTCCAGTGTTCCTTGTACGAATCTAGAAGGAAAAGCAAGTCTTCTCCTTTCAGATTTAAGGAAGGCAGTCCTCTTGTGGCTCTGTTTAGTCTATAGTATTTCCTTCTGGAAGGGAGAGGTAAGCATGGCAAGGGCAGAGGACAACAGCAGCACTCCCACCCCAATTACTCTGCCCACTTTTGCAACTGTGCAGCTCCAGGCTCTCGTGCTGGGCTCAGCTTCTACCTTTGATGGCAGCAGCAGGAGAAAAAAGCACCTGGGGAGCTGGAAATAGTGCTTAAAGCTGAATTTTATACATGTTAGCAGGAATGATAAGGTGAGGGGGTGGAAGGAAGACATCACTGAGTCTCTCATTATATATTGACATGGTACCTGATCTCACCATCAGAAATGCAATTAAGGGGAGAAGGATTTAATATAAAGATGTGAGATATACACATATATACATTTACACGAGTGTGAATACTTGTGTAAGTTTAGGGTGGTGAGCTGCATGTATTGTTATTAGGGGAGTGATCTATAAATACGTTTTGTAGTCTATCTGCATACATTTTGCAGTCCATAAATCAGATATTCAGCGGTGCGCAATACAGCTGAATATTTGAGATAAATGCAACTTGGAAGCAACAATTTCTAAATCAAAACGAAGCATTTAAAATCCATGGCAGCTTTTATAAATCAGAGACCCAAGATAGAAAACCCCAAGTTCTAGGATGCGTATATCTTTAATTTCGCCCTGTAAATCACAATGGTAGGAAGTGAGAGAGGGGGAGAGAGATTGTTTCTTAAATGTTTACTTGTAGAGGAGCCCTGTGCAGGGAAATAGGAGGAGAAAAGCTGCATTGCTCCTTCAGCTGAGCTTGAATTTAACTGCAGAAAGCTTAGCAGCAAAGCTATGACAACTAGGTGTTCTTGGCTTGTTTTATTTTTACTTTTCCGATTTGGATTCCAGCTTGCAAACGCGATTTGGTAGCAGCTCAACAAATCAGTGTTCCTGTGTTCGAAGTAGGAAATGTTCAAGACATCAGCAAGGTTTGAAATGTGCACCCCTAAGACCAAAAATGATGAGAATCATAGAATTAATCAGGTTGGAAAAGATCTTCAAGATCATCAAGTCCAACCTCAAATTTGGATTGTGGAGTTTCTTTCCCATCCCAAAGCCAAATGGCCTGACTGGTGTCATGGGTTGATTTTTCTGTAGCAATTCATCATTGGTTCCACCACCATAAGTGGTGGCAGCTGGATTTGGTGCTTATCAAATACGTCCCAGCTTCTGCAAGCAGCATTCCATATTTATGTTCAGCACTTCAACAGATGCAGATGACAAACCAAAAGCATCTCAGTTAATGGAGCGAATCGATGCCATGATCAGCATTGGAAAATCTGGGCCGAAATTCTCCTTGTGTAACCAATATTTAGTCTTCGAATACAGAAACTGAGGATTCAGTTGAATCATAGCACAATTCTGTTATAAAATAGTTACTCCATATTTCTGAAGAGCAGTCTAAGTAGATGTATACTGAGATTGGCAGCTGTCTTCCATGCATATGCCGGGAAAAATTCAAAAGGTTTGGTGGTTCATTTCACATATTCAAGTTTGTCCTTGGCTTCCCTGAAGTGTGAGAATTTTTTAAGGTGTGTAAATCTGAGCTGTAAATTTAACAGCAGACAGATTCTGTCGGAAGATGCTGCAGTTTCCACCTCTTCCCTCATTTGCAACTAATTGGCACAAAGAAATGACCAGCGATGAAAAGAAGTTTTCTGCAAATACGAAGATGACAAAAAGAGTCCATTTCAGTTGCGCTGTGACATCAGGGCCTTGGAATGGATTTGTTTAGCTTGACCTCAATACTGAGCATAGCTTGTCATGGGAGGAGAGCTAATAATTCCTTTTTGTCCTAAATTCTATTAATTTAGCATGAGCCAGAGTCCGGCTGATTTTGGACAGATGTTTTTGTCTTGAAAGATGTTGGGCTCGTTATCTTTGAATAACAGAGATGGGACATCACCAGCCTCTTACCTTGCATTAGTTTCTCATTCTGTGTGATATCTTTATTCTAGCATGTCTTTCTCCATAGAGAAGCAGCAGGTGGGCTTCCTCAGCTCAGGTGTCCCCTCCAGGAAGTAAGCAGGTTTCCTGAACATTAGAAGTGCTGTGTATGCATGGAGGGTTTTACAAGAATCACAGAATTGTTACAGTTGGAAAAGACCTCTAAGATCCCCAAGTCTGACCTTTATCCATCCCCACCATGCCCACTGACCGTGTCCCTCCGTGCCACATCTCCACGTTCCTTGAACACCTCCAGGGATGGTGACTCCATCACCTCCCTGGGCAGAAGTGGGGCATCTACTAAGATGTGGCAGTCCTTGAAAGCACAGCTGCTGGTGACCAGCAGCAAGCAGTGGGAGAAGCTTTTCTCCATGGGTTTCTTGTACGGCTGTCCTGACCTACTGTGCTAATATGGGGCTGGATGGACCCCTTGGTCTGACCCAACCTGGCCGCTTTAATGGTTCACTGAAATGCTAAGCTTCAAGTTGCTGTGACTGCCCTTAAGGAGAGTAATAATATTGCCACTTCAACATTATCTATCCTCATTTTGAGCCCTGCGATGCGGGCTATCCAGATGGTGCCTTTCACACCTCCTCTTCACCAGCTTGGGTGTATCTTAACACATTCTCCCTTGCCGTCCTCCTTGGCTTTGACAAGACTCAAACCCTGTTTTCTTCATGTTTAGGTCTTGCCAGTGCAGATGGGTGAGATGTCTAGTAAAAGTCCAAAAGACAGTAATTAGTGCTGTTTAAAATTAATGACCACGGCGATTACGCAGAGCAAAGGAGGCAGCAGGAGAGGAGAAAATACCTGCTTCATGAATAATCAGGTTGACTTTTAACCATCTCTAATTAAAATATTTTATATTAAATGTTGTCTAGGGGCAGGTAAAGTTCAGAATGGAAAATGAGGGTACTTATTTATTGCTAGTTTCTGGGAAATGGATCTTCTATGTGCATTAGTGGCTGTTGACAGATACTGGAAAATTGAGATATTTCTTGCTGGATACAAACCCCAATGTTACCATTAACAGTGAACTTCTGATTGTGAAATGGTAACAGTTGTGTTTCCTGGCTTACTCTCTGCTAGCAGCGAGCTCTCTCACTATGCTTAGAGCTGTGACATGCTGAGGTCTTGTGAATAAGCACTGAGTGTTGGAGGCAAGAGCGATGATGGAAATCTCCTTGTATCTCTTGCACTACTGAGAATGTAAAGGCTGAAAATATTGTGCAGTTCCTTCCAAATCACGAGAGGATATCTGTGCAAGGTGAGGAAATTTAACTTATGTTTCCCTAGCTCTTTTCCAGCTCTTTGCTTCACCCAACCTTCCCTCAGAGAGCCTTTCTGCCACCACTGGTTCTGGGTAAACTGAAATGAGACTCAACTGGAGAGGGAAGAACTTGGGACCTCCTATTCGCCAACTGATGCTCCTGGAGAGGAACAGAAGCAACAAATTCATCTCTGCCCAAGCTTATGTAAGGAGCTGAGCTGCTGGCTGGCTGAGAGCACCACAAAACGGTGTGTTTTGTAACACATATGCTAGAGGAGGAGGTGTTTATAGGGTCTGTGCAGCTAGCTGGTGTTTGTGGGGCCAGAGGAATGTCCTGCAGACAGCTACAAAGCAGCAGAGATGGAACTGACAGCAGGCAGAGCTGGAGGTTTTAAATTCCCCGTTACTGCGTTCACGTTGCTACCAACTGACATCGACTTGAGGAAAACAAAATGAAAGCAGCTCCAGAAGGCAAGGAACCTGTGTTTACTGGGTCCCCATGGCTCTGCAGGTGTTGCCGAGCACAGGCTCAGAGCACCACTGTCTGTGTTCCTGCAGCTCGAGCAGGCTGCTCCCGTGCTGCAGATGCTCAGACAAATCTGCAAGGTGCTGCCTCCTTCTGTGCAGCCTTCAGCCCTGCTGAGCTCCCGCAGGTGCAGATGTGGCTGGTTGCTATTAAAATCTAGCAGGAGCACATCAACCCCAAGAGCAACACATTGTTGTGCAGGCTGGAAAACATCCAGCAGCATTATCAGTCCTGAATATTCAGAAATCTGAAATCAGGTGTGCCGAAATGGAGCGCTAGGAGGGTGAGTTGTTTTTGTCCTGGTTTCTGAGACTTCAAGGTGCATTAAAATCATGTTTTCAGCCTTTTCTCTGCTGACTTCATGGCTAACATCTTTCTGAAAAGAAGAAAGGGAGGCAAGTCCTCAGGAATGCTTTCTTAGGCACCAAAGCATGGCTGTATTGAATTGGCAAGGCAGCTACTGAGTTTGAGGAGATCTCAGAAGGCAATCAAGAACAGCCCTTTGCCCCCAGATAGTTCAGCACATCTTCTGAGCGTCTGCAAGCAGGGCCGAAATTGTGCAGCAGCTCAGAAAGTGCCTCTCAGGGGTCCTTTTCTGATCTGTTTGCTTTAAAGGCTAGCTTGTCCTTTTCTAAAACTGCAAGATTGAAGTTTTGTCTCTCCAACAAAGAAACGCTGTATTAGGAAGAAAGATTTTACAAAGGCGATTAATCAAAGTGGGGGTCACTGTGAGGGTCACACAGCCTTTCAGCAGGTGGGAGGGAGAGCCCAACACACATTATGGCCTGGGGCAAGGCATCAGCAAGCACAGTTGTGTGCCCAAAGCAGCCCAAATCTGCAGCACTTTGTGCAGAAGGGTGTGCAAAAGGGAACCAGCAACAAGTGGTGACGTGCATGGTATGGAGCTGCTGTTCCTCAGCATCAGAGACCTTGATGAGGAGGAAATCAGCAAGCTGGGCATCATCAGAGGTGAAGAAAAGGAGGTTGAGCAGACTAGCGCTTCAAAATTTACCTGTACCCCCAATTGCACTGAATGAGGTGCAGCAGAATCTGTGCTTAGCCAGTTCAGAAAAGATTTCAGAATCATTTAGGTTGGAAAAGACCTTTGAGATCACCAAGTCCAACCATTGACTTGTGCCCACTGACCATGTCCTTCAGTGCCACATCTCCACAGTTCTCAAACACCGCCAGGGATGGTGACTCTGCCACCTCCCTGGGCAGCCTGTGCCAATGCCTGACCTCTCTTTCTGACAATAAATGTTTCCTGACAGCTGGAATCTTGTGACTTCTGATGTGAAGAGATATTTTTATTATGAAGGTGATCCACAGCAAGAAGTTGTGCACTCTCCGTCCTTAGAGACAAGGTTGTGAGCAACCTTCTGTAGCCAAGAGGGATTGGACCAGATGATCTCCAAAGGGTCCTTTCCAAGCCCAGCAGGTCTATGTGTGCATGTGAAACCATGGACCTGGCTGCCTATTTCTGCAGAGTTCCGTGTTATTAGGTAATTAAAAATGGATCAGAACACTTCTATGCACTATATATATAGAGAGAAAAGGGTGTATGTGGCACTGAGGGATGTGATTAGTGGGCATGGTGGTTGGACTTGATGATCTTGGAGGTCTTTTCCATCCTTAATGATTCCATGATTCTATGATTCTGTACTTAGCAGAGTCGATTTTCAAGTCACATTGCTCTGCTCAATATTAAGAATGAATAGAAATTGTGGAGAAATGAAATAATTTTTATCAGCTTAATTTCTGTAGTAGATGTTTGGTGCTGTTTTCATGTTTGGTTGGGGGTTCATTTGAAACAGAGGTTGACTTTGAATTGTAAGTAATGCTTGTCTTGTCTGGGTTTTGTTGTTTTTCTATACAGGCTACAAAGAAGGAACGAAGAAAGAAATGCATCTGGGCTTGTATCCAATTGGATTACTGTCAACCTCTTCCAGCTGAGAAGGGAAAAGACATGTATTGATGGTCACCGAAATGAGATGGAACAAAAGACAGCAACCTGAGCAGAGAAGAAGAGGTACTCTTTAAACAGTTGTATTTTGATGGTGTATTATTCTGGTCCTTCAGAGCTTCCTGCATACCCCTCTATGCCAAGTAATCCCCTCTTATTTTTTTTACTTCTTTTTGCCTCAAGGACTTTTATGATTATTTTTTGTAACAAAATTCAATTGTCCTCCTTTCCTCTCAGCTGCCCTTCGTCACAAGCCACATGGCGCATTTTCAGGCCTTTGTAACCTACAAAAGCCTACTGCTCCCCTGTTTTTGTGATCTGGAAGATGCAAAGATCTGGAACCAAGGGTTTTTTGATTGTGTTGAAGAAAAGGCCTCTCAGTTATTTCCATTTGTCACATTTTTCTGTATGTACCTCATTTTTGGATTTTTTTTGGCTGCCGTTGTATAACCCGTGGTCACATCCGAGAGTGAAAACATAATTTTCCTTCCCTGCAGTATTCTGTGAGTCACCAACCACCCAAAAAGTTTGACTGTTAGCCAGCTTAGCTGCTGAGATACAAATGGAGATAGGTCCAGCCAACTGTAGTGCCCAAGGGACTTCAGCCCCAGCCTGCCTGTGTGATGCTAGATTAAATCCTTTCAATGCAGACTATCACAAGTGTTTTGCTGCCTAATATCTATTGTGATGGCAGGATCCAGTTGGCTAGATACTTTTTTTAGAATCTTTCCATTTTCTTTTCTCATTTTGCTATAAAGACCTTCAAAAATGGTATTTTTTCTCAGAATGAGATACAATCTTGGTTAATCCACCTATTTTTATTGCTCTGTTTATTCACGGAACGACAACCTATCCCGCCATCCCAACCATATCCCCCATAGCACACTAACTCTGACCACGTGGATGCCTGCTTAATTTTAACGATAGTTTGGTGTCCCTTTCATTTGAGCACGCACCAACGAACTTTAGTCAATAAGGGTCTTTGCAGAAATGTCTTAGCTGTGGCTTTAACTGTTGGCTGGTTATTCATTTTCGCCTTGATTTTTGCCTAATTTTGTGTAATGGAGAATGTGATACCTTCCTTTCTGATTAAGAATCAGCATTTTATTTATGGAAGCGTGTCGATTGAAAGGAGCAGAAGTGTAAAGTATTATTATTATTTCTCTAAATCATGTTGTCCATAACTCAGAGAGCAAATATACTTTATGAAACGTTTGCTATGCAGCTTTCATTTTTCATCCTTATTTATTAATACCTTTTCAGAGCACTTTAGATAAGTATTTGGAAATCTAGTTATAGGAAAGTCATATTTTGCACATTTCACTTTAACTGGGAAGAACATTGTTTTCTGATTTTAATCATAAAAATGGAATGCTCCTAATAGAGCGGAGAAACCCAATTTCCTCAAGAAGCATTTGCAGGCTGATCTGGTTCAGATACTCCTGCGATCATAAGAGAGTAATATCTTGGGCATGAGAAAATGTTCTGCACTATACCTGAAACAAATATAGCTGTACTGGACAATTATGTTTTGAGCATCGCTGACTTTCAGCTTGATGGCTGAGATATCTGCACCGTCCATTGTCAATTATTAACCTTCACAGCCACAGTGCTTTTTAATTCTGAGTGTAGCATAAGGATCAGATGAAGCACAGTGAAAAAAGGCAGCGGGAAAACGTACCCTCTAGCAAAGCATTCCCCAAGACAAAATCATTGAATCATTGAGGTTGGAAAGACTCTAAGATCCCCAAGTCCAACCTCAGCCCATTCCACTGTGCCCTCTGACCATGACCCTCAGTGCCACATTTCCACGGTTCTGGAACACCTCCAGGGATGGTGACCCCACCACCCCCAAGGACAGCTGTGCCAATGCTTGGGGACAAATGGCAGCTGAGGGGCTGCATGGTGGAGCCAGGAGGAAGGCAGTTATTGCCAAGCTGGCGGAGATCAGTCAGTGCATCATGGGGAATATGATGTGGGACTATGAGATTTGGAGCTCAGTGATAAACATGGGCAAGATAGCACTGTGACTAAGTCCCAACACTTCAGTCCTTTGCTGGGACCACTCCCAGATATAAAACGAATGCTGCTGGGTGTCGTGCAGTCATCAGTCTGGATGTGCAATATGGGAGAACAGCTGAAACCAGGATTTGTTCTCCATCACTTCGGAACAATCAGCCAGTGGGGCTTTTAATACAGAATACTGGAATACTGTTTTCTCACTTTCCCCAAGATTGAATCGTTTTATTCCACTTGGGTTTGTCAGCTCTGACCTCACACTATGATATTTGTGCCAGACCCTCAGCTGGCACAGTCCTGCCGAAGTCAGTGCAGCTTCACTGACATCCTCCAGCAGTCATCTTGGGCTTTGTGAATGGAAGGGATGCAGCTTGACAAGGGTCAGGCATCAGAGCATCAGCTTCTTGTGTGCTCCTCATGATTTTAGACTGAAATTCACCAATCCCATTCATTATGTTTCTTTGACCTCCGACCACTGTGTTTATCTCTGCAATAAACTTGGTGCTGCATAAACTCCAAGTTAATTCTGTTTTACTAGATATTGCTGTGTGACCCATGGACAGAGACAAGGTATGGACAGAACAGAAGAGCTCCCTGCAGCATTAAGCAGCAGGTTGCTGAGGTTATGGATTGAAGGCAACAGAGTTTTATTTTCTCTTCTCTCCCCCTACCCCCTTCTTCACCAATCTCAACTAACATCACTTCGTTTTTCAATATATATTGCAGTGAGTGATTTCATGGGCAGTGCTACCAGAGTTCATCTGGAGTTGCACGGCAGCATGTTGTGAGAGCAGGGGGATCAAACACAAAATGACATTGGCAGCATGTAGCCATAACCACAAAGGATTAGGAAGCTTACTTGAAGGCTGGAAGTTGCATTATGGGATCAGGAGCAAACAGACAGCATTTCAGACAATTCTTTTAGAAATGTGTAAGCAACTTCAGGAGGAGCCTTTAACTTTCATTTAGGGTCAGGGAAAGTTTCCCACCAGCAGTTTTTTGCAGGTTTGTTTGCCTTGGTGTTTCGTTAGTGGACAGTGATATCAAGCAAGTCTTCTCCCAAATTCCAAAGCTTTGAAACCACTCTGTATGTTGTCAGTGTTGTGTTTTATTTATTTCTGAAGTCTCACCCCTGGATCCTGGGCAGGGCCCCAGTTTGGGCTTCTTTTATTCCTTTTGAAGGTTCTACTTTTGAACCTTCCCCTGATATTTTCATACTTTGGTCATAATTTAAGATGGGAGTTGGCTACTGCTTCTGATTTGTTTGCATGCTGCCTACCATGAGGGTTTCTTATTGATCAGTCTTAACACATACTTCCAACAAAATTATTTCCAATTATGATGATTAGATCTGTATACGCCGGAGTATCTTTCATGAAAAATTGGATTATTTCAATCTCGGATAAAGATCTCTGAGATTAAAATAACTCAATGATTTCTCACTGCAGGGTATTAGAATGAGTATATTTCCATCTGTACTGGCATACATCTTTTGTAGCATTCACAGAAATTGCATTCAATCTCTCTCCCCTGCAAGTGTAGGTGCTAATGAAGTAAGCATATGCTCAGATCCGGTATGGTATCTTGCTGAATACTATACTAAGATGACAAAATCTGGCTAAAAGTAGCACACAACATAGTGATTTTGTATGCATCTAGCACAGTAAATATTTATGATCTTATGCTTTTAAAGACAGAAAGGCCCAAAGAAAATCAGACACATGTCATGAATGTGTATTGGAATATGAGTTTGGTGTTTGTTTTGGTACCATCACATGCTGTTCTCTCTTGCCCTGTGTAGTTTCTCTTAATCTGTGAAGTATCAATTTTCTGTGACTTCAGTTATTGAATCCCACATTGAGACTTCTTCTACTTGTTGGTATTCTTTTCTCAATCCTCTCCAGTGTGTATTCTGCAGTTTGTGTTTGCATTACTCGTGACCACCCATGTGCTTTCCCATTGCTTCTCATTCCTGTGCCTGTAACAACATGAAAAACAATAGTTCGTTTCTTAAATGTCTGCAGGATATTGGGTATGATTAAAGAAAAGCACCACAACTGGCTTGGTGTGAAGCAAAGCCTCAAATCTGCCAATGCACTCTTTCTTTCAAGAAAACTCAAGTTGCAGTCTGAATACTTTGGGAGTAACTTCAGAACTGTAAAAAGTAGGAGGTTGGTTTACAACAGATAATATTTCTTCACTCTGAGGACAGGGAATTCCTGGCACCAAAGCAACCAAGGTAGTGGCTTCATTTGGATGTTCTGAGCCTGGAGGGTGTTCTGTAGGCTTTTCTGTCTGCAATATATCAAAGTATAAATAATTTGGTAGAGCCCTACAAATGTGTTGGTTTCTTTTTTTATTCTTTATTCTTTTAATGTGTGGTTTTTATTTTTTTAAATCATGTGTGAATATGTTATGGAAAAGTTGTTGCAGAAGCAAATAATTAGTTGAATTAAATGGTGTTGTTTTATTTGGGAAGGGGACAATTTGACTGTAGGGTGAAGATAATGAGCCCATATCTCACTTAAACAGCCATTTAAGGTACGTGTTACAATACCAATTATACTCTGTGAAGCCATTAAAATGATGACTTTTTGGCATCTGATCGTAAGAAGTTTCATTTCAGCATGTAGCATCAGACATTAAAGGTGATTATAGAAGGTGGAATGCACAGCACGTGGGGAAAGATGGGGTCCAGAAAAATAATAGGGGAGAGCAGTGCTGGGACACTGTTAGAAGTGACAGACCCAATGAGGGGAGAGCAATGGGATGGTGCCATCATTAACGTGAAGCAGTATGGTGATGATTATGTGTCCAACTCTGAGTAATGCCTGTTTCCTAGCTGAATGCCAGCACTAGTGCATGTGAGATGGACAATGTTAATCTGACATAATCATGAAGTTCTTTATGATCTCAGTGATATCGTTTGATACACAAGACGAGCTGGGTTTTGATTTTGTCTTTCCCAGTGTTCAATGAATAATAAAATGGGACAAGTTCTAGGTGTTGTACAGAAGGAATTATTTACTGTACCATGGTGACACGCATTAAATGTTAACAGACAATATCTTGCAAGATTTACTGCAGGAATCTTGCCGCTTCTCCTTTTTGAGCTATTGAGTAAAAATGAGAGTTATTGCCAGATATGATGAACAGCAACAGTATCTCGTGATAAGTTTGGCCATAACTCAACATTTACTGCAGGTCACCACTGCAATGATAATGCAAAGGAAATTAATCTCTGGCCCTGGCTAAATGAATGCAAGCATGAAGAGACTAGCACAAAGGTTCCCAGTGCTCACACAAGGATTAGCCATTAAAAAATGCATTAAAAAAGAGATACTGTGGTCGATAAATGCTGTGAATGTCATCTTTAGCTCAGATATGAGCAAAAGGTACAGAACTTAACTCTCAACTAAGAACCCAATAAGCTGATTCTCAAGCATGATTCCCATTCTTGCGACCCAGGTTTGATGGGTTGGCTGTTGGACTCGATGATCTGAGTGGTCTTTTCCAACCTTTAGTGATTCTATGATTCTAATTCAAAATAATTCACAGTATTATAGAGAGAATGGAACAGATACCCATGAAGTGAGACTCCCTAGCATAGCCCAGTGAGGTAAAGCCTCTCTCATTCCACGTTCCACCACCAGGTCTGAGTCTTCTTCAGGCCCAAGGAAAGCAGCCTTAATGCGTGTTCCTCTCCTCTGTGCGGTTTCTCTTTATTCTTCTGTTCGTAATGTTCCTGAATGAGCAGGAAAATATCAATTTCATCTTTTTCTTTCTGTCTGAAATGCTTCTCCAAAGTTCGCGGGCGTCTCACCACTTGAAACTTGTTTTGAAAGAACCACTACTGGGGATCGTGTATAATAAGGTTCACAAACATGCCTGTCTTCTGCAAACCAACAAACCATGATGCTGTGATTGGCATATAATCAGTTATCAACTATGCAGTTTTTATCAGTTAAGTGTGCGTGAGATGGTTCCTTAGGTGGAAATGTACTTGTTCAGCTGAGACAGATTTTATGGACCATGAAAAATCTGACTAAGTTAGACTTTTCAGGTGAGAGTGAGAGAGAGAAAACAGCAAGGAACCATCAATGATGCTTTTCATATTCTTTGCGTATAGCACTAAATACCAGCTGTGAATTATCAAAATGAGAACCTGACCACGTAATGAACTGTTGTTTGTGGAAAATGATTATTTTTTTCTGCCCTTTCATTGAAGCTCAGAGGAAGTTTAAACACAGAATTTGCTGCTGAATAAGTTAAGGACTACAAGCAAATCTTTTTATTTCTTTTGGCCTCATTGATTCATCTATTGAATGCAAATAATGGAGCCAGGAGTTGGACTTGATGATCCTTATGGTTCCTTCTAACTTGGGATATTCAATGATTTTATGATAATTCCTGATATGGGGGAGTGTTAAGGATTGAGTGCATCTTATTTCACAGATGACTCAGCTTAAAAACTCAGTGATAAAGTCCTGATCCTTCTCAGAATGGACAAATTTAGTGGAAGAAAATTCTCAAGTGTTGTAAGGACAGCTTTTTTTCTTTCCTTTTGTTCTTTTTCCTTTTTTCCTCTTCTTTTCCTTTTTTCTTTTTTCTTTTTTCATTTTCTTTTTGAGAATAGAGGACACGTAATACATTTCGGAGAACTACCATCATACTTTTTTTCCCCCTACTAAATATAATAAACAGAAATGGTGAAGATAAAAAAGAAAAAAATTTCAGATATCCAAGGAACTATCAGCTTTTCACTATTCCCAATATTCTCTCAGAAACATAACTTATTTAAAGGCTTTGATATACTTAGCAAAGAACCACCATGCCCTATATGATGTTCTTTTTCCTTTACATCAAGAAGCACAAATATAACTGTAGCTGCTTATAGGCGATCAAATATAGTAATAATTAGTGATTAAGTGCTAATTTACATTTACAGATATTCATTATGTAAGTCTGTTCCTCAAACTGGAGAAAGCAGTGTGGGAGGGAGTACAGCTGATGAAAATCCGCGTAGCTCGATTGATTTCACAGGAGTCAAACAAATTTATGCTAACTGAAAATGTGGCCCATTGGAAAAGTAAGGACCCTCTGTGGCACTTAGGGATGTGGTCAGTGGGCATGGTGGTGATGGGTTGCTGGCTGGACCTGAAAATCTTAGTGGTCTTTTCCAACTTTAGTGCTGGTCAGAATCATGGAATCATTGAGCACCATGTAACTGCTGCTGGGAGATGCTTACATTATCTCCAGGCACTGAAGGCAGGTTTTTAACATAGTGGAGTCAAGAAATATTTGGAAACTTTTCCGATTCAGACCAGAATAAATTAAAATCTGGATTGTTCGGATTGTAGCATAATGATAGTGAACTCTATGATCCCAGTGGCTTTCCTATGCCAGCCTTTGGGCATCCAGGTGTCAGCTGGTGAACCCATGAAAAATATGAACTATGGCCAGCTCATTCACTGGAGGTAACTAGCAGTCTGTTTGTTAAACTTCTATGTGAATGGGTCCACAGAAATGCTCTGTCCCTGAAGGAGCCCATTTTGCTCGTTGCTTGGCCTGAGCCCCTTGCCAACACAATGTTTCTCAGCAAATTCACATTCCTGGAGCGCTGGAGTCTGAGCTGTACCCTTAGCTCTGTCACACAACTCATTGCCACTTTGCCTGTATGTTCTCATCCCTCTTTGAGCCCTACACCATTCAATATCTCACTTATTTCAGTTTTCTAGCATAGAGACCACTCCTGGATTCGTGCACAATCCCAGCTGAGATTTCTCACTAAAGTAACACACTGACAGCAGAAGCAGCCCTGAGCTTCCCCATCCTTAAAACAAAGCTACAAAAGCCCTAAGATCTTGCCACATGCCCCATGGAAAGCAACAACACAGTGGGTGACCGAGACCATTATTGTAATGCAGTCTCTTTGCACTCAAGCAATTGAGGGGAGAAGGGTGCTGCAGAATGAGAACAGTGACAACGTGTGTGACCAAGAGCAGGGAGCAAGTGGGGTGAGCACCAAAGCAAGTCCACTGGGGCTGATGCTGGAGCGTTACAGCCCACACAGCTTTCCTTGTAAAGGGCAAGGCGAGGTCAGTGTGGTTTGACTGCACTTTGAAGAAATTGCCAGCAAGTAAAAGACTCCAAGATGGAAAGCTGGATTTCAGGCATGTTAGCAAAGAAAGACACTCATGTTCTCTTTAATGGACTTCTCTAGGCTACCCATCTTGTAAAGATCACCTGTGAAACGTCTGCTTTAGCTTATTACTTTATTTTCTGCCAATGGTACTCATTTTTCCTGGCACCGAGTCTTTCCTGAGAGTTATTATCTGAATTACTGTATATTGCAGCTATAAACCAGTTGCCTGTCTGGATGCTCTCACAGTAAAAGGGACCTATCCTGCAAATGGGACCTGGGTCTTGCTGCTTCATCACAGCAGAGTTCACACAGCTGCACACTGCTGGTGCCTCCAGAGCAATTAGCTGAGAGCAGAGATGGCTGAGCACAAAAAGAGGGAAAATAGGATTTGGGATGATTTGGGGGCTGCTAATGCAAGCAGCTGCCCTTGCTGAGAGATGTGTGAGAGCTCCTGGTGAAACGTCAATAGAGCCCAAGCTCAGCAAAGAGTCCAGGCACTCCAGCAGGACGAAAGTAGTTTTTAGATATTGCATACCAACATACGTCTGGCCCCTAGTTGTAAAAATTCTTTAGTCCGTCTCCTTTTTATTTGTTTTCTCTATTTGTCTGTTAGAAAGCAAACGTATTTAGGCACTAGCTTAAACTAGAGAGAATATTTCAAACTTTCATAAATCATTAAGGTTGGAAAAGACCTCTATGATCCCCAAGTCCAACCCCAACCCATCCCACCATGCCCACTGACAACGTCCCTCAGTGCCACATCTCCACGGTTCTTGAATCCTTCCAGGGATGGTGACACCACCCCCTCCCTGGGCAGCCTGTGCCAGTGCATTATCATTCTTTCAGAGAATAAATTGTTCCTAATATCCAATCTGAATCTCCCCTGTTGCAACTTGAGGCCATCACCTCTCATCCTATCACTAGCAGATTTCTCTTGTGACAAGAGATAAGTCACTGAGTTTTTCTTGCAAGCCCTAAAAGAGGTTTGAAAACATTCTTCACCGGGGATCTGGGACCAGAAGAGTATTTTAAATTCCAATTTGTTCACTAGGAGCAACCTGGGACAAGTGTAGCTGATGCCAGTTTGTTGTAGAGATGATCCTCCCATTCTCTCCTCATTTTGAGGGTGTATAATGAACACTCATGAAATCAAGAGGCAGTCTTGCACCTAAAACATTAGGAACTGTTAATATGCTTGAAAATGGGTGGCCTTAAGTAACAGATATGTGAAGGCAGCCTCAGAAATGCTTCAGAGCGTTGTAGAGCTCTTGAGAATGCAGTCGGTATGACAGGGCTTTCTGGAGATCTTTTCTTCAGAGATATTTGTCATGAACCTAGGAATAATGCATGATGCACTTGAAGAACAAAAGGGAGTTATCTACAGAGTTTCAAAGGAGAGGTTTTTACAATTACAGGTGCTCGTAGGGTAGTCTATAGGCAGATTATAGTGTCGGAGTGAATGGCTGATTGAATTCTCTATCACAGGTTTCTTGTTCATGAACCTGTTGAGAATAAAAGAATTATGTATAAATCTATGCTGAGACTCCAACAAGAACTGAGATGCGTGAGGTCTCCCCTTTCCTTTTCGGTGCACTCGTTCCAGGTTTACAAAACTGCTTGCTTTTACTGTCTCGTCTCGGAATGAAAATTTCAGCAGCCCTGGGCAAGGAGGTGTAGCAGAGTATAAATATTGCAAAGGGATCCTTTGAGTTCTTGTTGTGATGCCCTGATGATACAAGACTTGAGAATTAGTCCAGGATACTCTTAAACGTGTCGATAATTTATTTTTTTTTAATTAAGTCTTAAACAGTGTGGGTTGAAGCGTGCTTAGGTTGGCATTACAGGCAACATTACACCAGAAGCAGAGACGTAAATAGGGACTAATAACACATTTGTAACATTTTACAAGGAGATGGAAGGATGCGTGGTTAAATTTTTTAACAACTTGTGTCTGTATTCATAGGTGGCTTCTGCCCAGCTGCAGATAGGTAGCAACAGTTCTTACAAGGCTGGGAATCCATAACCCACTGATGCCACCATCTGCAGTCATGAATAGTAAATGCCTCCCAGTTAGATACCTGGTTCATTCTGCCACTGATTCCAGTTACAGCATTCATCTTTACTGAGCTGTTCACGCAACCACAGTTGCAGCAGGGAAAGTGAGAGTGGTGCAGGAAGCTTGCACCCCAAAACACATCTCTGGAGCCTCAGCTCTCAGCACTTGGCAGAAGCACCGTGGACTGCAGTCGTCATCGTCCTTTGAAGCCCTGTTAAAATCAGTGCAGTTAATAGCAACCAACGCAATCAAACATTTGGCTGGCCAAAGCAAACCTGCTTGCTTTGCACAGAGCCAGCACACAGGCTGTGCCTGGAAAGCACTTGCACCATTTTCTGTAGTGTTAGAAGGGAAAATTACATAAAAGCATGAAAGGGAAATCTGATGAAAAATCAGCTGAGGGTCTTGGGGGAGGTATACTTCAGAGACTTTTATTTTGCTAAGGGAAAATATTGAACTGCATTTTCTTGCAGGTCATTTTTTGAATTGTGTTTGTTTTTTATGTTCAAAGATAAGCCCAACTGATGCTCTGTTTCCTTTGACTAGCAATCACCCTAGCTATTATCGCTCTGAATTTTCCCATTTGGCACCAACACAAACCATGCAATTCTCCAAATAACCTCTCCTCTCCCTTTCCTTATCTGTTCTGTTTGTATCTTTTGTTAAAGACTTTTCCTTCTTCATGCTAATAGCTGCTCAGAGTCCTCTGGAGGTCAGCTTTCCCAGTGGCACTCAAGAAGACCAGTAGCTCTCCTCATTGTGCAGGAAAATGACCTCAAGGAAAAGCTGGTCCTTCAGGGACAAGAAGTGGTGTGTTAAGATCATTGATGCCCCGGAGCATGCTCAAAGATGGGCAGTGAAGCTATGAAGAATCTGGAGCACAAGTCTTATAGGGAGCAGCTGAGGGGATGGGGATGATTCAGTCTGGAGAAGAGGAGGCTCATGGGAGACCTCATGGTTCTTTACAACTGCCTGAAAGGAGGTGGTGATGAGAGGAGAACAGCCTTCAGTCCCAGTAACAGTGATGGGATGAGAGGTTTTAAGTAGCACCAGTGGAAGTCTGGGTTGGACATTAGGAACAATTCTTACTCAGAAAGAGTGGTCAAGTATTGGTGGGAGGTGGTGGAGTCAATGTCCATGAAAGTGCACAAGAACCATGGAGTTGTGGCACAGAGGGACATGGTAGTGAGTACGGTGGGATAGGTTGAGGTTGGACTTGGGGATCTTAGTGGTCTTTTCCAAGCTTAATGATCCTGTGATTCTGTATTGCTCTCCTTATAGCACAGTCTCATTTTTCTAACATCCTGTCCCCTGTCTACGTCATGTTAACGATGTGAAACAAAGCAAACCAAGGCCCTTGGTAGCCCCAGGATGGCTGTTTATTAACATCGTACTGCGTGTGCAATCCATGCATCGCATACACACTGTACATAATTAAAAGTCTTAGAGCGGTGGCATTCCATGATTAATGCCTTAGGTAGGCACTTCGGTTCCTAATACTAATAGGAAGTGACTTGCTCTAAAGCGTGAGTGGTGCTCGGGCACCTCAGGAGTAATAAAGGTTGCTCTAGGCATATTGCATGATTCCTTAGCTCATTAATTATAGCTGCCCAAAGTGGAAAGTTTATAATTAAACATATAGTTTACTCTTCTACTTTTGAGATGAAGTAAATTAAGGTAATTAGATTTCTTTTCGATTAAGCATATGGAGCCATTTACAAAGCACACGGGTGTGTGGAACAAGGAGGTTATTGTGCAAGGAATTCTGTCCTGGACTCATCTGAGATCCGGTGTGCAATGATGTCATGTTTATGAACGAACTTGTTCAGCTGAATTATCTCTATAGGCAGTTTTTACTCAAAAAAGAGACATATATATCAGTGAATAGGCTCCTTCACTTATTTGGCTGGAACTTCTGTTGGGATGCAGCCATTCTTCCCATTTCTTTACCCATAAACTGAGTTGAAAGTAAGTGGATTTTCAACTGAAAATATCAGAACAAGCAACTAATGAATTCACATGTTTCACTGCAGGCATGTATTGTTAAATGAACAAGGATTTTTGGAAGTATATGCTAAGGGTGTTTTATGATACTTGTTCATAGCAACTACCATGATTCTATGATCCTACCTTGATATCTGAATGTGTATGGTAGGAAACTATCACTGGAAATTCTGAGTTGACACAGAAGATTTTTGTAAGGAATTAATCCTTTGTCCTAGGTCAGTGCTCTTAACTTTCAGCCACTCTTTTAACCTTCTTAGATGATCGCATAGACCAGGAGCACAGACACTAACTGGAAAACCTGGGAACTGCAATCTTCTTTTCCTTGCTTTGTATGGTGAGATCCACAATGAGCACAATATATTTTTGTTGACATCTTGACTTAGTTGAGGTTCTTTGGTGTTTTTATTTGTTGAGGTTCTTTTTAATTAATGCTATAAAATGAACAAACACTTTGTGTTATCTCTCACCATCAACATAACAGAATCACAGGTTGGAAAAGACCTGTCCAACCCCAGTCCAACCCCAGTCCATTTCACCATGACCACTGACCACATCCCTAAATAGAACTGTAGTATCATTAAGGCTGGAAAAGAACACTAAGATGGCCAATTGCAAACCCAACCCATCCCACCATGCCCAGTAACCATGTCCCTCAGTGCCACGTCCCCACAGTTCTGGAACACCTCTAGGGAGGGTGACCTCACCACCTCCCTGGGGAGCTTGTGTCAGTGCATTACCACTTGTTTAGAGAAGAAATTGTTCCTAATATCCAACCTGAACTTCTCCTGGTGCAACTCAGGGTTGTTACCTCTTATTCCAATGCTGTGAGCTGGGAAATGAGGCTGACCCTCACCTCGCTACAAATTCAAGGCCACCTTTCCTTAATGAGCCTTTAACTCAACACTGACTTCTGAAGAGAAATGTGTATTTCTGTGCTTTTGTATACATATCAGAGTACAAGAAAGTTCCCTGTGTGTGGAATTTTTTGGCTCAGCTTTGTGAGAATTGTTTCGAGTTGTAGAAGGAAAGTCTGGGGAGCTGTTTGCACAGGGATGTGCAGATAGACAGTGAAAGAAGTAAGGGATGGGGCCCTTGGTAGCTCCTGTCTCCTGGTGGATCTGCTCTTCTCTTCCATTACTAAGGGCTTTTATTTGTGTTTTGTCTGGAACTCCAGCTGGAGCTCCAATTGTGATCTGGGTACAATCAAGTCAATAGAAGTCAGACTCATTAATCCTGGCCTGCAGGAAGGCTTCGTGGCTGGAAACGGTACAAAATGTCTCCTAATGACTCAAGCAGGGATAGTATGGAAATAAAAGAGTCTGAATACTGAGACTTTGTGAACGAGCATGCTGGTTTGTTCAGTTCCCCCCATCTTTTTTTGCTCCCTGTTGTGGACAGATGCGCGGTGTGTATTGATTCCTGAGAGCACTAATGGCATTTGCTTCTTTGCAGAATTAAACTTGACACGTACATAATAACGACTTTGCCAGGCTCTGCCTTTAATGAGCTTTTCCAGGCTATATTTGCAACTCATTGAGGACCTTTTCTGTGGCTGATTTTCATAAAAAATAAAGTTCAAGCACATTCAGCAGGATTATTGAAGTGATGCGTTAGTGCCTGCATTGCTACACAAACAACTTTAAGGTCTACAATTTGTTGAAGACACCCCAAATGTAGGCAAAGCAGCACTGCAGTGTTTTACCGTGCACGGTGCCCACGCTGGTGGCCATCCCCTGCCACTGGAAGGGAGACAGTGGTGTTGTGGCAGCAAAGCCCCACCAGGAAAGGCTTAGGCATGGGCTGCAGTGCCCATCAGAAGTTTTGTTCTGTACCTGTCCTCGTGGAACGGAAATCAAAGGCACTGCCTTTATCTGATGGTATGTAAAAGGGATCTGAAACTTTGATCTCTGTTTTCAAGTGAAGCAGGAGCGTCACTTTGGCTTTGTGCACGATCCTTATCTCAATTTCCTCATTGAGCAGCAACGTGGTTCCTTCTATTTTCTTTTATTTCCTTGAGGCAGAGAAGGAGAGCAATTCTGTTGCAGCTGACCTGTCTCACAGCACTGAAGCTGGACAGGAGGCCCCTGTGTTGTGCTGCCCAACTCTGAGGCTGTTTTTCCTCCCCGTCTGGTGCAGAGTGTGCACTCTCCCCAAATGATCCCTCTCATGTGCTCCCCATACCTGCAGGTATTTCTCCTATATTGAGTTACACCCCTTAACAGCATGCTTTGGCTGGGAGTTGTGAATTCTGAACTACTCTTCCTAGGCCAGTTATCTACCTGGAAATATTCAGAAGGAGATGCTCAAGTAAGAGCTGGTTCAAGAACTACTGAATCTGCAAGGGGACCCCTACTCAATTCTGGAAGATTTTGTGTTGTAAGCTGCTTCTCCACGAGTTTCTGTTTTATTTCTTGATGTGAATCAAGACACCACCTTCAATCCATGAAGTCCTGTGCCCTGTCAGCCCTCCAGCTGTATTTACATCCCTCTGCTCCATCTGTCCATGATGGATCTCAGAATGACGTCTGTTGGAATCAGTTTTCAATCCAAGAGGTGTAATTAGCTTAGCTATCTTGTTACATCTTGAAAGGTGGCAAGCAGGAAATGTGAAGATTTTCATGGTGCATTAACACAGCAGTGATAAATACCTTAAGAACTCGTTCACTATTTAAATGTTTCACGCGTTGAGGAGAACTGAAAGGAGCAGCAGAGCCATTCCAGACCTGTGCCTCTGGGAAGGAACCGATTGGTTTTCAGCTCACGTGCTGGAAGAAAGAGGAGAAATCCCCTGGAAGCGCCCAGTGCTCCGAGCAGCGACGTGCAGCCCTTTGCTGCCTGCAGCCAGAGGTCCCAGTTTGCCCCACAACCTGCAGCAAGCCTTTCAGCACTCCAAGGCTGTCAGACGGACTCTGTGATTGTGCTTCATCCTGTTGAGGCAGAGATTATTAAAAGTGTTTGTTGGTTTTTTTTTTTTCTCTCTCTCTGGCTTTTAAGAAGCATTGTGCAGCTATCTGCTGTGTCAATCTGTCACACAGGTTGTGGCTTTTGAAGGTGTCTGCACAAGAGCTGCTATCCACCCTGCAAAAATGGAGGGGTATGGGGCTTTCATGGCTATGTCCTTTCTGGGAAATGATGGTCAGTGGGCAGTTATTGCATGGAGCTGTCACTATTCCCGTTCTCCTCTTTCCTTTTTTCTCTTACACGAGGAAGTTGTGTTGCTCAAGGGAACGCTCAGCTGAGGTCTGCACGTCAGTGGCACAGCATATCACAAATAAAAGGTGCCAAATAAATTGAGGCTGCCTGTAAGATTGGCTGCAGTAAGCCATTTGCATTGGTAGAATCACAGTCATTGAGGTTCAAAGAGATCTCTAAGATAATCAAGTCCAACTGACCGCCTACCAGCAACATTGCCCACTAAACCATGTCCCTAAGTACTGCATCTGCCCTGTCCCCTCCAGGTACAGATACTCCACCACCACCCTGGATAACTTGTTCCACTACCTCACCACTCCTTCTGAGAAGAAATTCTTCCCAACCTGAGCTTCCTATCAGGCTGCATGCGCACGAATACACCAAGCAGCAGCTTTAAAGGATGTCTGAAAGTGAAACTGAAGGAGAACAGGATGAAGAATTTCCCAACGATGAAGGGAAGGTCATCACATGAAAAGCTAAATGTCATATTTGTTGCTCAACTTAGTACCATTACATCTGGAAAAATGTAGCTCTTCAGCTCTGCCACTGAAATAAGCTGAAGTCAAACAGAAGTCCTTGAGTGCAAACACACAGATCAGAATTAAATTTCCTTCTAACTCCTGGGTAATAGAGTTCTGTCGGAGCCAGGAGTCAATTAAGTGGATAAATACACACGTAGTTCACTAACACTTAGCATTTCAGTGGTATTTTGCTGAAGTAAGCACTTAATGTGATTATTGTGTTTCAGCCTGATTTAAGATGACAAGTTTTGCATTTCCTAAATATTAATTAGCCCTGAATTTCTATTTATTTAAACTCTGAGGCAGCGAGTGGGTAGTTGTGTGATTTACCTCTACCTCCTGGCACTTATCTCAACTGGGACATTTGAAATGCAATTCTAAACAATTAGCCTTCATGCCTGTCAGCATAAAGAATGAAGAATCGAGCTTGTTTTGTTTATTTGCAGGAATGATCCTCATACAAACTACATCTACAACAAATGCAGGGATCTGCTTGTTTGCAGCAGACTGCAGGATTAGTTTTTTTTATACCCAGTAATAGAAAAACAATAGATTTTAGATAGGGATTTTGTTATTTATTTTTCCAGGGCTGTGCTATCTCCCTAGGGCTGGCTTTTAGGGACAGTACCAAAGGCACACGGTGCTGAATTGCTTGTACAGTGCTGCTGGGGTAAAGCACTCAGGTGCCTGCCTAGCAGGAAATGCTTTAGCTGGTTGAATAATGCCCCTGGAATGGGAATGAGAGAGATGGATCTGCAGTAGTCCACTGCTGGGCTGGGGCTGCTGCCATGCATGTGAAGAAATCCATTTCCACAACAGGAGAGCTCTCGCCGTAAAGAGAACATTTTCCAAATCAGACCCCTTTGTAGCACCTTGGAGCGGGCTGAATTCCTCCAATAGCTCTGAAACCCTCACCCCATGGCATCCAAGAACTCACAGGCCAGCTGTGAAAACATCATTCAGCTCACCGGCGGTGCAGGGGGAAGATGGTATTTAAATCTTCAAATGGGCAGAGATTAAAGGACTCTGGACACCCAGAGCGCCTTTGGAATTCAATGGGAGTTTGTGTACTCGGCAACAAAAATAGTAATATTTTTATAGAGCAACGCCGACTGGAGCATTGCAAATCTATCCCCAGGTCTCCTGCTCCATTTCTCCAATCCAATTATGGTCCTTGTTGCGCGCACTTTGCTATTACTCTATATGTAATGAGGTGATGGTTGAAGTATTTCAGCTGTAATGGACGAGTGGCAACCAATTTGCCTTGACACATGCCTCTCCCTTTTAAATACTTTCTCTTTTTTAAACACTGAGAAGCTGAAATATTTGTCTGTCTGGGGAAGAAATGGGTTACAATCATAGCAAAAGTATGTCACCCAGTGGTCATCTGTCTTGCCGACGCATATTAAATGCTTTGGATCATCTTCTGTTTTGGAGACTTATTTTTAGATCTGTACTTTTTGAATGTGTTATTGGCCACCAGTCAGAGAACAGCAGGGTTAATGTAGCGCTTGGTGGAGTTTGCCCATCTGCTCCAGTTTCCATCCAACCATGGAGTTTTATGAGAGCTCTCTAGGAGGGTTTTGAGTTATCCAATTTGTAGTATTCTCTAATATAATCAGCTTGGTAGCACTTGAAAAGCTCTCTGTGCCAAACAGGAGGCTATAAAATTTCTGAAGAGACAAAGGAGCCTGGAAATCTGAGATGTTTTTACATTTTCAGGAATTACGTTTATCTCGATTCATAGCAAAATTAGAGGCTGGAACAGATGGAGTGATTGTACAGTAAGATGAGATTAGCTGAGGCTTTGACATTCTATCTAAAGAGGAATTAGAAGGCAGACACTACTGATTGGGTTTTAATTTGGGGTCTAGTTATGTTTTATTTTCCTTGTTATTTATGTCACTGGTAGCACATCCATAAACACTCTTACCCAATCCTATTGACAAGATAGAACATCCAGACTTGTTCAGTTGCATACGTGCCATCTCCTGAAATTCACAGACTAAATATTCTGTTTTACAGAGCGGTGTGTTGTTGGCAGAATGCGCGTATCTTACAGAGAGGATTTGGGAAGACAGGTTGTGATGGTGGATTGAAGTCAAGAGGGAGGGGGTGACCTAAGCTTTTCAGTTCACCTCTTCCCTCACCTGTAATACCGTTTATTTTAATGATTCTCCTTTCTTCAGGGTTTTTCTTCTTGTGGTGGGCTCGACCCAGCAGCATTGTGGCTGCTCTCAGTGTTTGTGCTGGTTGGGTCTGGGCAGAGATGTTGCACATGGGTGGGACTGCTGAGAGTGGAAGTGAGAACATCTCTAATGGGTGTCAGATGCATTCTGAAGACAAGGAGTCTCTGTTTTAGGTTGCGATGTCAATCTTCTCTCAGTTTCCATCAACAGTAAAGTTACAGAATTAGAGGAAATACAGCAATTGAGTTTCTTCCATACTAATATATATGGGCAGCCATTTGGAAATTGAGATGCTATTACAGAAACCTAATTAAATCACTGATCACCATTGCCCCTCGCCCCAAGCTATGATATCACCATGAAGCGTGGTGACTTTTGTCCAAGCAGCCACCATGAAGTCAGCACAAATTTTCCATCAAAAATGGACAACTGCAAAGATTAAACCAAAGAGCGCTGGAGGCGTTAGATCCGTGCTTCCTAATTAAATGCATTTTTCTTGTGGAGTGGGAGGGCTTTTTCATTTCTCTGTTAACTAGCACTGGGCCTGTACCCACATCCTGTGCAAAAAAAAAAAAACCTTAGAAAGAGAGGCTTCCTCTTCTCATTAAAATTGTAGGCATTAAGGAGCTGGCCTTTTCCTTGCAGAAGAGCACAACTGGTTTTGGAAAGTTCACAAGTGCTTTCCTAGCATGTACCTGATGGAGAGCAGCTAACAAGAACCGAAAGGTGTAATAATCAGCTGGAAAGGGACAAAGCCACTCTTATAAACAGGAGAGATTGAGAGATGAGGTCAGAAAGCTTCTGAGAAATGGCATCAAACCTGTACATGTTCTCCTCTTCAGGCTTTTGCAATTCGTGTCCATTCTTTGAAACAAAAAGCCCAGAGCAAACAACTCTTGTTCAAACTGATTTTAGGATTTGAGGTAATTGTATTTTTGTACGGTTAATGAGTTTGGGCTCTGTGGGCAGGGGCAGTGAGGAGCTGGCTTTGCAGAGTTCTGTGCTCTGTTGCAGGGAGCAGGGCAGTCATCCAAGGCAGCACAGTCTGTAGCTCTAGCACCACGAAGTGGCATTTGCAACCTAATGCTTTGTTCAGAAAGGTTTGCTGAGTGCACACGTAGCTGAAGGGCGTGAAGGTACCTTACCTGTGTGATTATTCCTCTACAGAAATCAAACCCTGAGCAAGTACCCATCAACATAACTGGGAGAGGTTTAAATACAGGATTCATCCTAGGCAGTCCTGAGGCTCCTATTATCTGGTCTTCAATTGGGAAAATGCTTTTTAATCACCGGTATAGATGGGAGTCATGGCATGCAGAAGCTCAGTAACTCACCCAAGGATGCACAAAATGGGTTTCTATGTTGCATCTCACTCGTGCACTGGTGTCTTCCTGGCTTCCTCTAAAGCCTCTCAGCCAAGTCCAGTCCTAGGTCTGGAATGCATATTTCAAAGTCCTCCCTCAGAGTTGAATGTTTGCAACATGGAAAACACTAAAACAGCTTTCTGGAAGGAATGAGATGCATCCAGAAGGACATCAAGGCCCCTGAGCAGGTAGGGCTCTCACAGTAGCTAGGCAGGTGGGCTTTTGTCCCCCCCCCCAAAATCAGTGTTTGGTTTGGTTTGTATACCTGAGGTGTATCATTTTCATGGTTTGTTTGTTTTTAAAGCCTCTGTGACGTGCATTTCTTCTCTGCAGGGTTTGCTAGGAACTATCAGCTCCTGACAGCTGTCCCCTAGGAGCAGCAGGCGCTGAGCAGAGCTGGGTTGCACTCTCCTCCTCGCCTTCCTTTCTCTGTACCACTTGTGTTTGCAGCTGGATGCCTAACGTGATCAGACATCCCGTAATAGATTGTCTCTGCATCCTGCCAAGCACTGCTGAAGTGCTAACACGGACAGTTTTGCCTCTGTCTCTCTTCACCCACATTCCTTTCTGAGCAGTTTTCCACCTGGCAATTAGCAGAGACTGATGGGAAAGGTTCTCAAACGAGGGAGGAACCATCGTGACACAATAAAAGGAAATGGAAAAGGATTATTTTGTATTTCTTTTCTTTCTAGTTTACTGGCAACTGTGACAGCTAGGGCTGGTAATTGAATCACCTCTCTGAGACTCCACGATTAAATGATATTATTATTATTTTCCATGGATGCTGACCAGGAGAGGGGAGAAAATGTTTAGAGTTTAACAAATGGAGTAAGACACCCACGAGAACCTGATCTACCATGGGAGATGAGCATTTAAGTGATCCTTTGTGCCTTGGAAACCATTCTCTGTAGAGTTAGCTCTACAGAAACCAACTCTCTGTAGAGTTGGTGGAAGAAGCCATAGTGTGGTTGAGTTTCTGCTACTTATATTTGTGGAGGAAAACCCTTCTAAAAGTAACTTGACCATGGTTTATCACCCTCCATGTGAGGAGGCCGTTTCTGATCATAGCAGACTATTTAATCTATCTGACAAAAGCATAACAAGACCCAAGAGTAACAACCTGAAAGCAGCCAAGTTCAGGCAAGACATTAAATTTATATTTTTAACAGTCTGAGTGGTTAACCCTGGAAATAACTTGACAGATTCTCTATCACTAAGCTATATTGATACTGTCTGATGCAGGCTGTACAGGGATGCCAGATCTGGCCTCCCTGCTGCGAACAGCATTGCACTAATTATTCCAAACTGATGCTGCAGTGCTGTGGCTGCAGGGCTTCTGGGACAGAAGCTGGATCTTCCGCATGGATATGTGCTGTTCTTTTGGACATATCAGCTTTTTCAGAGCTAATTAGGCTTTGTCTGAGACAGCACTTCATTGCTCAGTACAACCCGTTACAACTGAGGTCAAGAGCTGTAGATTAAAGAAATTGTAGGCATGACTTGAGAATTTCTTGCTGCCGTTCTGGTCCGGTTGTTGTAAACGGCAGAGGGAAAAAAAGGGGGAAAAAACCCTGATGAGGTTTTATTATTATTATTTTATTATTATTTTGCATTTTAATGTCCTTCTTGAAAACCTTTGTTCTTTTTCAGTGCCCTAAACGCAGCTAAACTTTCTTGAAAGCTCTCCCAAGCTGCAGTCTCTGTGTAGCTGTTTTAGTCTAACAACACTCAGTGCTCTCTGCCCATTGAGAGCACAGTGTCATCCTAATTTCCTCCTTCAGTCAGGGGCCCTTCTCCAGGGACATCAGTTCTGAAAAGTCGCATTGCTTTGCAGTGTATGATACTCAAAGCTTGCAACCACCGTGGCCCAGTCAGTAGCACTGCATTATTTCAAAGACAAGGGGAGTGGATGTCACCTCTTGGCTTAAGTCTCATTGCTGGAATTTCAATACTGTTATTCCTCTTCAGTAGGAATTAGGACTGTGCAACTCAAAATTTTGATTGTATTCATGTCAAAGCAGTACTAGTTTCTGGCTCAGCCTGTGTTGCTATTGCCACCCTAGATTTATTTGCATATATATATATATATATATTTTTTTTTTTTAAACATAGATGTATTTTTAAACTACCAAAGCATTACGTACTGCTTACCTGATGTTATTTCAATAAGGAAAATGATAGGATCTTTACAAAGAGAAACCTAAGTCAAGTCCTGGAAGGAAACTCTCACTACAGTCACCTCCTCATTGCCAGTCTTAACACAAAGCTTGAGAACTTGGTCAGCAGAGATGTTCAGATAATAGCAAAAAATAGTTTGCACAAACAGAGCTCTATTCAATCCTTGCTTCTATTAACAAGTTAGAGTATTCTTCCACATGGACTTCACTCAGCTGGAGCAAGCTGCCACTGAAGTTAATGATGCCAGGCCAGAGTGGGCCATTGGAGTCCAGATAGAGTTATCTGTTGGAGGCCTTTCTGCAGTGCTACAGCTCTACTCCATTACCAGGAGTTTCCCACTCCCTTTCTGAAATGCTGATGTTTCCAGAGCAGTGCCACCTCCTTACAGACGCTGCAAAAGGAGTAGGATAGGTGGAAGTAGGGTGGAAGGGAATGGAAGAAAGAGGAGAGAGGAATGTTATTATTCTAAAATCGAGCTCCTAAATTGCCTGTCAAGAAAAGAGAGCCAAATAGTCATATCAAAACAGGATCTAGCTGCTCTCTCCAACATAGTGCCTCCATTTATCACTATAACTTTGGCAGGAGGTGGCGGACAGGTTCTGAGTTCTAAGATCACAGTTCATGCCAGCAGATTGGCTCCTGCCCACTGCCTTCTGTAAGACCATTATCATTGTCCTTGAGGCCATGAATGAGGAAGTTGAGGATGTATTTTGTTGGAACCACGAGAGCACTCCTGTTGAGATGACTGAGAGCTACGTGCTTCAAGCTGAGGATGGTAAGTCATTACTAATATAGATTTTTCAGATTTTTTTTCACTCTACTTCTTATCTTTCTTGAATATTCAGGAAATTTAACAAACTCTGTTTCTTGAAATTCAATGCTATGGCAACACCACTGAAAAGAAATAACATTTCACCCTTTTTTCTCATCAAGCATTATTCACTTGGATGTTTTCATCACTTGTTGTTTTGTTTTGTTTTGTTTTTTGGGTTGTTTTTTTTTTTTGCTTTGTTTTGTTTTTTTCAGATGTAGTCGTATAAAATTGTCCGTTTCTATTAATACATTTTGCATGGCTGGCCTGAGGCCAGCTAACATTCGGGAGCGAGGTTTTGGTCCCTCCCTGCTTCACATCTTTAAATTTGCAAGGAGGAACAAATCCTCCAAGGAATGGTGCAGAATCAACACGAGGTCCTTGGGTGCAACAGATTGCCCAGGGCTGTTTACTGTAGCGAGTGTATTTGTACAAGCACATTCTGGCAGTTGGCTCTCCATGGGCACTGCGGCAGCATAAGAGGACGAAACTGCTTAAGAGCCCTCAAATATACCATGCACAGGCACATTATAAAAGACAGATACACGATGGGTCATGTTGCCGCTGCAATGAACTAGAAGGCATTTTTTCAGTTGATTAAAACTGTGCTTCAAATCTCCACCATCCAGATTGCTCATGGGCACCAACCAGGCAGGTCAGGCTGGCTGGAAGCTGGATGCTGGAAGCACTAATGGAGGTCTGCAGGACCAGGGCCACCATTTTGCTGCCTTTTGGGGAGGTTCTGTGCTGTGCTGAAAGGTATTCAGAATGAATTTCCTACAGCATGAGAAGCCCTGAGGTCCTGATCGAAAAAATGTTCAAGTTTTGCTTATCTTTGAGTGCTTTGTTCAGCAATGTCACCTTCAAGATGAAGGCAGTGTAAGGGAAAAGAAAGCAGAGATCTCAAGGAAGGGACAATTCTGCTGTCACACTCAGTGCATGGTGTCACAACGTGACATTTTTGCATTGATAGAGGTGCAGTCTGTCTCCTCTGTTCATGACTTTATCTCCCAGTTTGATCATCCAAACCCCTTCAAACTCTGCCAAACTTTCTTGGTCGAGCAAGAAACTGGTATTTCATGAAACTCCTGTGAAACTTGGTGGGGTGCCAAGACAGAAAGCAAGGCACATCATTAGTGGTGTTTGCCTGACAGAAGATTCTCTGTGGGCTCTTATTAATAATAATACTTTGTACTACTGATATCTTTCATCCAAGGATATGCAAATATTAATTGGCTGAGCAATTCCCTGCTTTCAACTTGATGGCGTTTCTCTGTTTATTTTTGTGTAGCGCAATAACTTCTGAATGTCACATCTCATCAGCACAAAACTTGGGGGGAATGTTCTGCCTCTCAGTAAGCAGAGCCTCGCTGGTTTAGAAAGAAAAGCCTGGAAATGCTAAAAAACTGAGGAAGGGAATGGAACACCTAGAGTAAAAGGTTCAGGAATAGGTAGAGAGTGAGTGGGGGAAGCTGTTGTTGGGAGGAAGATGAAGAAATATAAAGACCCCCGTGCTGTTAGCACAGACCCAACCTTTTGGGGCCAGTTTCACAGCTGGTATGAGCTGGCACTGTGGATGATGCAATGTCAGTTTATGCTAGTTGCAGATCTAGCCTTGGGTATCTTGATTGGAATCTATGGTGGCAATTATTCACGCTCACCATTCGTATTTGGGGACTAATTAACTATTCTAGGTTTCTATAAAGAATATTGTCAACTATTTAATGGCTCATTGGGTTTAGCAGGATTTCTAGCTTCTCTTTTATAATTTCAACAGAATAGTTATTGTGATTTGTGGCTTCAAGTAACAGCTAGCGAGCTGTGAGCAGACCATGCGTATTATGATGTTAGTTCTACCCTTTGACAAATAAGTTTTAATTGGCTTTACATGGATTCCACTTGGTGATACAAGACATCCAAAGATAGATCTGATAGAGGAGTTTTTCTCAAAACATCCAAAAGCAATGCCTTTTGTGCTAATGCATGCTCAACAGCTCCTTTTCAACAACTTTAGGCAATGAGGAAGAACACTTAAAATTAGTTCCTGTACTTGTGAGTCCATTGGTCTTGCAGCTGCCTTCACAAAGACATTCAAGCCAAGGTCTCCAGCCTAATTTTGCACTAACAGAAAAGCTTAATGTTTCCGACCAGCTCAGTGCATGCTGAATACTTCTGAAAACTGTCTCTTAGTCCAATAAAAAGAGTAAAGTGTTCTGAATATGCAGTCCTGGTTTTGGTTGCAGGGCCTTTTAAAGCTTCACAGCTTACTTCTCTAGAGCTGTGTAACAAAATGTGTTTCATGCGATCTCAAAACTGCATTTCTTAAGGTAATGGATTCCCATGTTCTAGCATCCTATCTGAAATTCCTCTGTGCAAGGATTTGAAACCGCATGTCAAAGAGATGCTTCCAAAGTCCTTACTTGCCCCTCTGCTGTAGTAGATGGAGAAGGCAGCTTGATCCTGGCTAGAGCTTTTTAGATTGAACTCATGCCCTGCATTTCTTCAGAAAGAAAATGGGAGACCGGTGAAGCTGAGAGAGCAGACAAGTGCAGCATTTTGATCTGATCATCCCTTATCTTTCCTCATGTCTTCGTGTAGTTTTGGATCACAAGATACTCAGAGCTGCAGCAGGGCCAGGGCACCGGTGTCTCCTTTGAGCTGTTTTGATTTTTTCTGGGGAAGGTTTCAGTTTTTTTTCTGCTCATACATAGGTAAGAGGGCAAATTTTGGAAGTAATGATATCTTGCTAAGGGTGTAATCAGCTCCATCCTCACTGTTGTTCCATTACCCCATTGCTTTGCCCATTTAGAAGGTCCTTTTGCTGTGTGATATCCAAACCATCAGGAAATGGGGGCAAAAGGATGGTTCCTACTTATTTTTTTCCCTGGACTTTGTTGGCATGTCCTTTATCTGCCATGAATGAAATGGGAGGATAAATTACTGGAGTAAGAGCCAACTGAACCTGCAGATCAGCCATAATTCAGTGTCTCAGCAGCCAGTGAGCAAAGTCTGCAAGCTGCTTTCACGTGGACTAGACATGGGCTGGTGACATGATGGTTGTCGGGCTAGAGGGAATGAAGACCAATTACCCACAGGCCGAGTTCTGTCTCATAAATTCTCTGAATGATTCGCTCACCTGAACAAGAGGAGAAAATACAGCCCTTCTGTTTGCTCTGCGGATAACCGTATCATCTATTATTATTGCAAAACAAGTAAACACCAAAACACACGGGGACTTGAGCAGAAATAATATTAAGGACATCAGTCCCTGAATTGAGAGCTGCTGTGGCAGCAGGTAGGCAATGTTACCAGAGGACAGAAATGGGAATGGGTGTGTAAGAGGCAGAGAAGGATTGCCAGAAGGAATTTATACTCATTTCCGATCAGATGGTTCCCATAATATTTCCTAGTGCCTGTCTCATCACCCCAGAGCGTGTCTGTAGGAGCTCCGTCCAACTGAAGTAAACATTTTCTTCTGATCTGCAAGATTTCATCTGAGATAGGTGTGTAGCATTAAATAATTCAGTGTCGTCAGTGTCTGTGATGTGTGTTAACAGCATTCAGATGAGGTTTTATGGAAGACAGACTTGATCAAAAAAAAAAAAAAAAAAAAACCAATCTCCCAAAGTAGCTCTTTGGCAATAGGTCTGCTAAATCTTTGACAACCTTCTCTGCTACTGAACAGCGAAGCCAATTTGCAGATTCCTCAGTGAGGGATTGCATGCACAAGCTTGCATGCCCCAGCCTGTGAGCAGCTCCCTCGTTGCACCATTTGCACCTGCCACCTATGAGACGATAAAGGAATCCTGGTGGGAAAACTTGAATGGAAATACTTGCATTGACATTGCAGCTTTGCTGAAGGAAAATACCTTCATGTATTTTCACACAAGCATATGTGTGGAGATGGGTGGTTTGTGCAGCTGAGAAGGCAGGGAGAGGTGCTCTCAGTCGTGTTTTACACCCTGATTCTGCAGAGATTTGAGTGACACCGAGCTGCAGAACAGGACTTTGAAGCAGGACTCGGGTTTGGCAGTGTGCTCTGGTTTATCCTCACAGCAGTGGCACCACTGATGTCCTTAAGCACCTGAGGATTTCAAATAACAAAACAAGTAAGCACAAAAGCTTAAAAACAGGAGATGATGTAACAGATCATTCCGCTCCCGCTGACAAATACACATCTCCCACATCTACCAAAAAACCCAAACCCTCCAACAGAAATGTCTTATGTGGTCTGTACTGCAGATCTCCCATCCTGGCTGCAGCTGCAGCATCTTAAACTGGCGCCCATCTCCATTACACATAAGGACCTCCTCCTGAGTGTAACAACATGTTCTCCCTCTGTTTCCAGCCCCTGCCAGGAACAGACAGGTTTCACTTCTATGTTTACTTATTTCTCCTGTTTTGTTCTTTTCCGTTCCTTCTCTGCTGCCCTTCGTGGTGGAAATTTCCCCTGCTGATGTGAGTCACTGCAGAGCTGTTGGCTTTGATAGGAGCTGCAGTGACAGACCACTTCCCTTATGCTGTGCCACTAGAGGATGTAGAATGGTCCTAAAAAGCAGTTATGTGTATGTAACTGATACAAGGCTTTTCACCCCAAAGGTTGAAGGAGAGATCTCTGTGTTAGATGGGGGCACAACACCCCTCCCACTGACCAGAATGGACCCTGTGTCTTTCAAATTGTCCCACCAAAAAAAAAAAAAAAAAAAAAAGCAGGGGAAATTTGGGTTGGGTGAAGGCTTGTGCATAAACGGGGCTTTTCCATTTTTGCTCATTCTGCATTTCCCAGTGCATATTTGCCTTAAAAGTCATCCTAAATATTAACACCCTTTATTAGGTAACCACTGCTGTTGTACGTGGAGATTGTGTTCATTTCCTCTCCCTTGCCCCAGGTGTGCAGTTTGACTCTAATAATGTAGGAATCATGCGTTTTTAAAGCACAATAATTTTTTTCTGGTTGAATTCGATGGACATTGCAGAGCTGAGAGAAGAAAATGCAATCCATCTTCTGTGAAATGAACTCAGTCATCCTTCAGTTTATTGAGTGAGAGGGAATACAAAACAAATCCACAAATGTCAAAAGCAGTCTACAAGGGATCATTCCATTTCTTTTTCCATTTGTTTCCTTGATTAAAATGATTTTTAACTGATTCCTCTCTTAATTTAATATGACAAAATATAATTCACTTGAATATCCTCCTGAACCCCTTTGCCAAAGTGTGTGCTTGGCCAAAGAGGGTGGTGAGGGGGTGGGATTTGCTGAATCATGCTTGTGCTCTTTAATAATCTCTTTACTGTAACAGTGGAAATACAATGAGAAAAATTCTAGCCCTGTTAAATCCATTGGAAGATTCCCACTGATTTAAATGGGTTGGGAGAGAACCCCAGTGGTGATCGACTGATTTCTTCTGAGATGAAAAGAATAGGTCTTTCAAGCCATGTGTTTCTCCCTATGAATTTGTTCTTGGGGCTACAGATGGGAGCAATAATTTCTGCAGCAGTAATTTAAGCCCATAGATTGCTCAGCACAGACTACCACTGTGCTGTTCTGCACACTCTGTGATTCCTACCCAAGAGGTCCCCGCCATCCCCGGGTTCCTCATGGTACTCACTGTGGGAAGAAGGTTGGTAGAACAGAAATGTAAGATTAATTTTGGCATAGGAACGCAGCAAAAGACCAGCATCCCCTCCAGCTCATCGCTTGTTGTGAGAGCAGGGGATGTGGACCCAGTTCCTTCCCTGATCACGAACCTTTCCAGTTAGATCATGCAGCGTCTTTTCTGTTTCCTGACTGAATAAATGCTTTCGTGTAGGAGGCAGAAGTATTTCTAGCGTTCCACAAGGATTATGAATGGATCCTCTTAGCAACCGTTTGGGGCTAGAAAACATTATTCCCATCTCAGAAGAAATCTGTGAAATGGTTCAACCAACGTCATCCAGGGAGACTGGGGCAGGAAGAGGTTTACAATCTGGATTACCCAAACCCATTTGCTGCCATATCCACAGCAAGGTCCTAACTCCCTAAAAGCTTCTCAATGGGAGGATAACTGAAGTTTTTCTATATTCTGAGAACTGTGCCTATTCTTTGAATTCCAGCACATAAAAGAAATGGGTAATGGAATCTAAGCGTACCATGAAAATGAAGATCATAAAGAGCTATCTTTCCGAAGCAGTACAAGATTATTTAGGAAAAAGTTGTGGGTGTTTTTTTCCATCTGCTAAGGCCATTGTTATTATATCAAATCTAATATCCTGAAATGAAAAGAAAGTCTTAAAAAAACTGAAATGGAGGAGTAATGAAATAAGAGCCACCAGACACTGTTAGTTTAATATTACGCTTTAAAGAGTTGAATTTAACTGAGGGATAATTTAACTAAGACACCATTAGTAATTTTTCAGCATTAACTTTAGAGCCAGATATGAAACGGGAGTAAACCTGTGCATCTGCAGGGACTGATACTAATGGAGGATCTGCACATTTGCATTCCGAAATGGACTCCAAGTAGCAGCCCTAGAGACTGCCATCCTCCTCCTGCCCAACAACGAGCTCTGGTGATGGAAGTGCCCATCTCCCATTCCTCTCTTGCTCAGCCCAGCCACCACCTCAGCTCCGTACTGGCAACACCCAGTAGGATGCCATGGACCACATGCCAATTCCATGTACAGCCTAAAGCCAACGAAGTAGGGGAAATTAATGCTTAATTAAAAGCTGACATAGGAAGAGAAATTAAATTAATGCCCTAATTAATGCATCAGGTTTAGTCCAAATAGGAAACTTAACGATTCTCCTTTCCCTTTTTCAGCACTACGCTTACCTTGGAGCAGTGATGAATTTCAGCTCATTTGGCCCCAGTCCTGGAAAACATCCTCATTAAAGAACGTATTGAAGCCCATGCTTAATTCTCTTCCTGCCATGTATAATTGCTGGCCTGGATAGGCATGGAGTTAAGTATTTGATTAAATAAGGCGGAGCTATTGGGAAAATTTTGCATAATTGTTCCCAGTTTGCTAAGCTGATCTGACTCTTAAAAGCTCACTTAAAATCCTCTGTTGGAATGAGTAGCATTAGTCAGTATTGCAGCATTTCTCTTATTCCAGTAGCTGTAGTGGAACTGGTATTTGTAAAAAGTCACTCTTTTATGATCGAGAAGAATCTAAAATCTACCTGAGCAGCAAGTGTTCTGTGAAGGAAACGGAGAAGAGGTGAAATATCTGAAGGATTAAGACAGCACATTCAACAGATCAAGGTTCATTTACTCTAACAAATCTGGGCTGCTTTGTAACAAAGGCTTCCATTTGACAGCATGTGAAGTACGACAAACTGTCAAACTTAAAATGCTTGGATATTTAGGTTGCTCCACTGGCTGGAAAAATTAGCTTCATGGGGTGACTTTTGGATCCGCAAATGCTGTGCTGCTGTCCTTTGGGAGGAATGCCACGTCATAGGGTGGGTGGTGAAATTCTGCCTTGGGACAGAAGTGGACTGAAGGATGCACACCTTCATGCAGGTAAGTGGGAGATGAATTGTTGAAAGGTTTATTGTTGGTATATTTCTGTATGAAGAGTTTGATAAAGAAAGCTGAGGAAAAGACGTTCCAACCTATCCACCCCATAGGGTGCACAAGGAGACCTGTAGCACTGCCTTGAGGAAGCATTAGCATCGCCATGCTTTATCAGCCATGTGCATCAGTCCTGTGGAGAAGCAAGCAATATTGTTTCCCTGGCTCTGACTAGGTGCGTTTTTTTTTCCCCAGATAAGGAAAGCAGCAGGATGAATGGTTTGTAGCCTTTTCCAGAACGTATGTACATCACTAGTTGCACCAGGGGATGTTCAGATTGGGTATTAGGAAACATTTCTCCTCAGGAAGTAGTCATTGGCACGGGCTGCCCAGGGTGGTGGTGGAGTCATCATTCCTGGAGGTGTTCAATAAAAGGGTAGATGCGTCACTGAGTGACATGATCTAGAGCATGGGTTGGTGGTTGGACTAGATGATATTATTGGTTTTCCTAATCTTAATGATTCTAGGATTCTATGATCATATAAACCATGCCAATTAAGCGCACTGTGCATTGGACTGTGTTCTTCCCCAGTACCCAGGATCCAAAGTTTGACACAGCAACTCTTGGGTCTAGCCCAAGACCAGGTTGGATGGAACCCTGGGCAATCTGATTTAGTACAAGATCTGGAGGACCTGCCTGTGGCAGGGGGGTTGGAACTTGATCTTTGGGGTCCCTTCCAACCCAAGCCATTCTATGATTCTATGATCCTGTGTGATCATGGGAGAGGATAACAGAGGTGGGTACCAAAAAAAGGCATTATAACCCTTTTCTAGTTTGCCTTCTGGGTTTTGAGCTCTAAGTGATGTTATTCAGAGCCCTGTGGGGTTTTCCTCTGCAACCACACGGCCAGAAGACAAGCATATATAAAAAGCCAAGATCCTCGCTCAGTCTCATGTTCTTAAGGACTGGCATTGAAAAATGAAAGATGTTTTAATACTTATTAAGAAAAAATACCACAAGTCTAAGAGAAAATCACAATAGGTGGCTCTGAGTCTCTTTGGATAGGATTCCTATTAAAATCAATGTGAGTTTTGCAAGCGGTAGTGCTCAGGTGTTATTGATTGGTGGCTGATTGATGATTTGTATGTTTTCCAGCAGCGGTATCTCCCTTTGCAGTTTTTTCTCTTCCCAGCCAGTTTCTCATCCTTTCAGCTTTAAAAAGAAACCGGTGCTGGGAATTTAAGAGTGGACTGATTCTGTAAGATTCAGTTCAGTGTGAGGTCCGTGTGTCCCTTCAGTCATGTTCAGATCCCAAATTGAAGGCCTGGAGAGAATGAAAATGCTCCGATCGTGTCCTTTTGAGAGCAGGGGTGAATTTTCTTCTCTAGAAACTCTCGCCACCCTCTCCAATGTGTGCACACAAACAGAAAGTTCCTATGAACTGTTTGAGGTCATGCATTGCATCAAATGACTGTGTTAATCCAGAGTTCTGCACGCCCAGGGCAGATCCAGCTCCATAGGAAATGAGCACATCCGGAGCATTTGTGTTTTCAGCATCATAGAGGGGGAAAAAAGCCATCAGATTCTGAATCCAGCTCACGAAGCCTGGATGTCTGCAATGTAGGAGCATTTCTCATCCAGATACTCTGGCTCTAAATGTTAAATGTTTTTTTTATTAGCAGCTCTTTTATTGTGTGCACTGAAAGATGAGTCACTGCCCTTCAAGAGCAAAGCTGGGAATCAATAGACCTCTGTGAATTAGATAATGTGCTAAAATATGGATATCTACAAAGGCATGAGAATTGTGACTAATGTGTAAGTAGAAACATACAGAGAAAATGGCCCAGCAGACAGTAATCTTTCTGGAATCTTCTTTGGGACCCACCCCACTTGTGATGGTTAAGCATCCTGTTCACTGTGGCCACGTGGTAGCTAGGAGGATGTGAAATTGAGCTCCCTGGCCCTGATGCACAGAAAATGAGTCTGCTGCTCTTAATGACAGAAACTGCCTCAGGATTGCTTGCTGGGGAAGCCAGCTGCACTTATTGCACCCTGAAGCCTGATTAGAAAGGCATAGGTGGGTGATAGATGATTATTCCCCTTCCCCCTGTGCTGCTGAGACCCATCTGGACCCATCTGTGCTCCCAGTTACAAGACATACATGAAAATAGTGGAGCAGATGCAGCGTAAGGGAACAAAGGTGTTCAAAGGGTTGACCCTGCTTTCAGTTGGAAGATTCCCTCCTAACATCAGCCGTCCTGTGAGATCCCATGAAAACCCAGTCCCATGCCCTCAGGCAGTTCTCTCAATGCAATCTGAAAGTGTATTAAGTCAGAATAAATCCAAGTTTTGCACTAGCTATCCAGAAATAGCCCCGTGGTTATCTAAGATGTGCTCTCCCCTTTCTAAATGTTGCATAAGCAGCTTCCAAAACTTTAGTAGAGTTGTCGTTTTATCTAATGAACCTTGCTAGCTTGCTGGAAAATAATTAGTCAATGAGCTCCCTAAAACAGTGTTAGCTGCAAGTAATGTGAGCTCCCACAACATGCTCATACATAGCAGTTAAGTTTGTATTGGGGATTTTATTGTTGTTTCTCTAAACAGAGAGGATAGCCTCAGGCAGATCTGAAAATTGCATCTCTAGCCAATTGGGGAAAGTGAAAGTCAGAAACAATCGTCAACAAAATAAATTTTTCCTCTTGGCACATGGTGTGCTGGACTTGGCAACACCAGGTGCTAACTCCCATTCCCCCCCAGACTCCCACTCCCGACTGGGAAGGGAAACAAGAGCCATAAAATACAGCTATGCACACGTAGAGATAAAAGGCCAAACCGAATCCCTCATGTACCTCTGCAGCAGACAGAGGCAAAGCTAGACCACAAAGATTCATGGCTGTTAGTTGTGTGCTAGTATAATCCAGTGGATCGTGTTCAAATCACTGAGCAGAAGTAAAAAAATCTGACATGGATATTTATGTGGCCATTATCTTTTGCCAGTCCTTTGCAGAGCACATTGCTTCAGTGTGAATTTTCCTCCAAAGAACCGTCTGATGTAGGCACATGTTATTACCCCCATGCTGGAGAGGAGAGGGGCTCTACTGAAGGCCAATGACAACTGCATATTTATGTACCTTTGGAAGACTTTCCCGAAATGGCAAAGGAAGTTCTTGGTATGACAGCAACCAAACCTCAACTTACTCCTGTTCTGGGCGTAGATATTAATCCTCAGAGCATAGTTTTGAGATAATTATTGAATAACAGTGATTTGAACCCGTGAAAATACCAGATCTAGTCTATAGGAAGGATGCTGAGCTTAATTGTGTTTTGAGAGTTGCAGACACGCAGCATTGTCTGGATATCATGGAATCATAGAATGATTTCAGCTGGAAAAGAGCTCTAAGATCCCCAAGCCCACCCATCCCCACCGTGCCCCCTGACCATGTCCCTCAGTGCATACTTCAAATATGAAGATGTTAACTTACTGTCTCTTGTCACCAACAAGGAAAATACGTTGGGTATGGGAGTGGGAGCAACTGGGTGGAGGCTCAGATCAGGAGGAAGGATGCTTTACAGATTTGTGCCACTGCTGGTTGTCTCCTCCAGTTGATTGCATTCAGTGGAACCATTTCTGGCATGTCCCTTTCTGTCCAAATTATCTCAACCAAGTAAAGAAGAAAGGAGAAGAAAGGAATTTTGCTTTTTTTATCAAGTAGTTATGATAAGGCAGAGCAAAAATACACTTGACTTGATTGCCTTTGTTATCAAAGGCCAGAATGATACAATAATTAATTATATTTAACTTATCCACTGGTTGCCGTGGGGGATAAAGAGGTGATTTTCATGCAGACTGTGATATATTTCTGTTTATACCTAGCTGACAGGTATTCTTAGTGCTTGAGGCCCCAGTTCTTTGACCTAAAGCCAGCTGATATTGATTTAGATTTTCTGTAGATCAGATTCTCTTCCTGGAAAAAAACTACAGATTTAACAGTGACTTAAAGAAATTACTCAGGGTTTATACAAGTGCAAATGTGAGAGAAGAATTCACCTCCAAAAGACTTGCCTGTAAGAGAGAGAAGAAAGTCTGTGATTTCTCTCTTTCGCTTAAAACAAATCAGAAACCCTACTGTATTTATTTATTTACTTATTTATTTTTAATTCTTGATGCTGGAATCAGTAGCATCTCATGCATCTTGCTTCATGGAATGGTAAATTTCTCCTTTCATCACCAAGGTTCAGAGAAACAAAATCCAGATACATCCAAAGGAGCTGCTCTGAAATCCCTGGAGTTTCGTGGTAGCTGACGTGGGAGTAGAATTTGATCCAAAAGAGTTATTTTTGCTTAGAAAAAAACAGTCACTGCCAGAGAATAAGCTTAATATAAACGTTAGCTTTCTCCTTCTGTAACAGAAATCTCATTTTATTTTCGAAGAAAAAAAAAATGGCGGTATGTAAATTCTGCCTTCAGCTGTTTTGGTGTAAACTGGGAGCAACTCATTGACTTTAAAATCCATGCTCATTTAGAAGTATTCCTAACCTTATCTCCATGCATTAACCAGAAGCCATTCCTTCCTCAGACGAAATGCAAATCTGGAATAAGACAGGGATTTTTGCAGAAAGCTAAGGAAGCTAGGAACCCAAATCCTGTTGATATCCAACCGAATTTAGGCATGTAAACTTTATTCACTTCTGTGAAAATCCCAATCTATGATTCAAAAAAAAAAAAAAATTAAAAAGTGCAGGCAGTTCCTTTAACTTACTGAAAAATTTTTAGAGAGTGTTTTATATGATTGAGTGTTGAAGAGCTGTCATAAACCTTTTCATTTAGCAGCATCCCCAGATAGATAGCAAGAGGAGATTGCAATAACAGAGGAGAATGAGAAGGAGAGGATTTGCTGCACTACCTCCAAACATTTCTCCCCAGATCCCATGTCCTACTCCCAGAAATTGAAAGTGTCTTAATTATTCAGGGGAAGAAGGATGCCCTGCTGTAACTTGTTGGATAATTATTCTGCGCTGACAGTGCCCTGAAGTACTTCACTGGTTTCTCTGCCTTTGAGCCTTTGAGCTAGCTGAAATGTTGAAGTGTTTTGAGATCCGAGAGCCATTTACAGGAGGGGCACGGAGACCTGCTGTGAGCAGAAGGGATATCAGGACACACAAAGCAAAATATCTTCTTAGAATCATAGAATAAAATCACGGAATCATTAAGGCTGGAAAAGACCTCTACGATCCCCAAGTCCAAACCCAACTCATCCTATCGTGCCCACTGGCCATGTCCCTCAGTGCCACATCCCCATGGTTCTCAAACATCTCCTGGGATGGTGACCCCACCACCTCCCTGGGCATCACCACTGGTATGCCAGTGCATCACTGCTCTTTCTGAGAAAAAAATTGTCCTAACATCCAACCTGAACTTCCCCTGGCACAACCTGAGGCCATCATCTCTCATCCTGCTGCTTTTACCCAGGAGCAGAGGCCATCCCCCACCTCCTCACAACCTCCTTTCAGAGCATTGTAGAGAGCACTGAGGTCTCCCCTGAGCCTCCTTTTCTCCAAACAGAACCATCCCAGTTCCCTCAGCCACTACTCATAGAGGTAATGCACTGGAATAGGCTGTCCAGGGATGTGGGCACAGTGGAGGTGGGTTGGGGTTGGAATTGGTGATCCTAGTGGTTTTTTCCAGCCTTAATGATACTATGATTCTATTTAGGGACGTGGCTAGCGGGCAATGCTGGATGGGTTAGACTGGGTGATCTTAGTGATCTTTTCCAACCTTCATGATTCCATGATTCTGTGATCCACTGTTGGGGAAGAGGAGAAGTTTGGACTTCCAATGAGCACATCATTGTCAAGCAAATCCCAAACTATCCTGGGAACAGCAGCCTCCAGCCTGCCACATGGACGTGCTACCCTGAGTAGTGTACATGGCAGAGTTCACACGGGCTGGCAAAGCTCCTCACGCTCTGATGTGTTAGAAACATCCAAGCAAATGAGATGCGATATTTGGGTGTGAGTGTGTGGCTGTAAGGACTCAATCCTGCCAAGCGTCAAACGCTGCTGTGGTCCATCCCCCGGTCAATGGGAGCTGCTGGCCCAGCACCAGGCAGGATGGAGCTGCCAAGGCTCCAGGCATCAAGTAGCAGAGTGTGAGAAGTCGCATCGCGAGCACGCTGAGATGTTCACAACAGATCTTTCCAACGGTGAAAACTGCCTTTTCTCCAGCTCCCACATTTAGCTAGCTCCTGTCAAAGAACATTAGAAGGGGGAAGATGACATGGAATTAAGAAGAAGATTTCTTGTGGCCAGAGAATGGTGGTGAAGCCCACTGTGCTGCCAGGCTGCTTTCTACATCGGAGAGCTGCTTTGTTAGTAAGAAAAAAGCCAGCAGCAATCCCAACACTGCACGAGTTTCTGCTGCTGGGTGCTGCAGGTATTTTAATCCACAAAGAAAATGAGTATATTTCATGTAAATTGATATCAAAGTGACACGCCATCCTTCAGCTCGCTAATTTAGGGGCTGGTATGCAGATGGAGAATGCTTGCTGCTTCCTCATAGTCAAACCCCTCTACATTCAGCATCTCACATTCAGCATCTCACATTCAGCATCCAGGGTGACATGTGGCTTTCTGAAAACTTGGCCAGCTCTTGTGCTGGTGTTTGTTTTGTTGCAGAACAGCACAAGGAGAGCTAGCAAGGGTTGGTGCTGGGCTGGAACATGGGGAATATTGGAGTAACCCGCACGCGCACCTCTGGCAGTCCCTTTCAAAGCAATTCTGCAATGCCTCAAAAAAAATCAGTTCTGAAGTCCTTCAGACATCATCTCAGAGCAATTTGGGCAGAAGGCTTTACTATTTTCATCAGTACTTGTGCAAATCCACAGATGGAGCCGGAAAACCTCCCAGCTCCATGTGAGAGTCCTCACTGGCGACATTGGCACCAATTTTTATGCCCTCCTGACCAGACAAAAAGAGACCTTTATTAATGGAATACAATGACATTCTTCCTGGCCCTCAGAGGAGAAGAAGGGCTCCAATTTAGGAGACCTATGTTTTAGTTTAGTATCTCTATTACAGGATTTTTCACTGTAACCCTTTTGTCATTAAAAGAAAATAACTCCATCCTTGCCTTGTGAAATGCTTTAAAATTAGACCTCCTTTTGGAATCACTGTCATCTGAGTACAGATCATTTGTGTTTCTGGAAGCACTTTGGATTATTATTTTCTTTTTCCTGGGAATCTCTTCCTTTGGAAACAGTAAAACCAGCTCTCTCTTTCTTAACTGTTTGGCTGGAGTCAAAGACAATTTTCCACAATCTATTTTTCATTCTATTTTTTTTCTTTAATCCTTAAGGTTTCATCGTCTTTATGCCAGTGAAACTATGCACTTCAAATTCTCATCCCAAGGTTTTGAGTTGATTTTCATGGCAGATACAAGCAGCGATGCCTGCACTGATCTCAGCCGTGGTTTATTTTTACTCTTATATATCAGCAGCTATTTGTCATGCTACCTTGCAGTGTGGGACTCACATTTATATGGTTTGGGGAGATGTAACTCATTTTCTGTTTAATCCACTGTCTGTCAAAGGGAGAGATTTAAGATAGAATACCGTGGGCTTTCTGACGTGGTTCACAATTTTTTTATATGTGTATTTATTTATTTTTCGTGCAGACTATGTCATTTGTTAGGTTGAGTGCAAGAGAAAGTTGGTTTTCCAGTCAATGTAATTTGAGACAAATTTTCAGCATGCAATGGACTTTAGACATGATTTGGCAAGGTTCTGGAATATTAACAATGTCCTCGTGAACCAATTGCACTGTGACTACAATTCTGCTGCTAGGAAGGCCTTGGCAAGTTACTTCCCTCTGTATGTTCACAGGTTTAAAAAGGAAGAAACTGATGATTAAAAGAAGACGGTGCTCTAAGCAACATGATAGAGTTGTAGATGTCCCCGTTCCTGGCATGGGAGTTGGAATGGGTGACCTTTAAGGGTCCTTTCCAACTCAATTCTGTGATTCTATGAGTCTGTGAGAATGAATGCTGTCCTTGGCGAAGTGCTTTGAGATCTGTGGACCAACATTCTCATAGGGAATTGTGAGCACAGAGCTCAGCAAACAAGAGGAAGGTGAGCACGGGGATGGAAAGTGGTGGCATTCAGAACAGTGACAGTGGAGGATGATGGCTGAAATATGAAATCCCTATGCTGTGTGTATCCTCATGAGAAGCAGGTGCTGCTACCAGGCTGCAAAGTGGGGGGCTGCAGCTTGCTCGCAGTTGGCAGCGAGGAGGAGCTGGGAGCCTCCAGGTTCACTCTTCCACCCAAGCTGTCAGCACCCCCCATGTCAGACGTGCGGAGGTGACTCGCATCCATCTGATGTGACAGGAACCAGGAACCCTGCCACCCCAACGTGATACAAAAATCACTCCCCAGTCTTTCTTAAAAAGAACAATGATGGAGGTGTGATTCTTTCATCGAAAGAGACATCCATGGGGTGTCAGCTAGAGAAAGACCGATCCCTGCAGCCCATACTACAAGAAGCCTTGCTATGGCTGAGGACTGCCTGCGTCAGTGAGCTGGTGGTTATTTTGGGTGGTCGCCGTATGTCTGGTGTGTCTCTGACTCTAAATGGGACTTCTGTGTTTCTAAAGTCTGAATAAAAAATACTCACTTGGTGTGACAACAGATTTGCAGTTTCCTGTGAAAGAATTTGGCTTGGGAAATTGTTCTTGGTATGGGAAGGAATGAAAATCACAGAGTTGTTGGAAGGGACCTCGGGCGATCATCTGGTCCAACCTGCTCCTAGGGTTGGTTCCCTATGATACGGATAGGGCAATCAGCAGGCTGGGCAAATGAATATAGGTCTCAGAAGCTTGACGACACAGTGCAGCAGGCTTTGCGCACAGTGAGACTGAAGGAGGAAACTGTCTTTATCCCAGAATGATACCATGAGGTATTGAAATTCAGATGCAAATCTTGTAGCATCACTTAGATCAGAACGCAACACTCAGGTCTCAGGCATCCTTCTGGCCAACTGGGCTCGCTGGTGATGCAGAGCTGTGATAAATTAATCTGAACCTGAGCCCTTCAGGAGCTGATGGATATTCTGTTAGCCTAGTGCAGGAAAATAAATACCCAGGAATGAACGTGAGGTTGCTGCTTTTCCTTGAGGTTCTGCTTCCACAGCCTATAAATTTGAAGGCTCCAAACGCCACGAGATGCAACTTTCAGGAGAGAGAATGTACAGAGCACTGATGAGATGACAGTAAACAAAAGAATTAGGCTGTATTACCAGGAAGCTCTCAAAGAAGCAAGTTCTGAAGCAGCTTCCCATGAGATTTGCACCAGACGGTGATATAAAGTATGCTCTTGAGAGCATTCCTTCATTGTCAGAAGGACGGACTGTAGAAAGCCAGCTCTGAGAGATCTTCTCCATCATTTCTATGAGTCAGTATGCTTAGGTGCTGTCAGAAGCACGTCAGAAAAGCATTTCTTCTGGATTAGACACTTGTTATCAGTCTGGAGTACTGGGCAATTGATGGTGCGGATTCATTGATGCACTGGACAAGGTACACGAAGGCTGGGAACGTTTGTCAGCCTTGGCTGAGCCTCCTTCCAGACAAACTCCAGTACCCCTGTCACTTTAAGGGAGTTTATTACTTCTTAGTGAAAAGCAAGGGAGGAAATATAACAGATGAAAGGAGACTTGTGAGGCATTTCAAACCCGGCTGCATAAACCCGGTGAAAAAAGGAGCAGATGGATTTCAAAACCCTGCCTTGGAATCATTTGTGCTGTGGATGCATAGAAAGCTCATGGGTTTCTTTAGCTGCTTCACGCCCTTACCACACTCTCCTGAACCTTCAGCATGGCTGACCCGAAACTCTATAAATCATTCAATGCCATTTATCTACCTTTCAGCACTCTCTAGTGAACTGGTCACACATCAGCCCCTGGCAAAAGCAGTGCATGAAAGCAGCATGGAGGACATTGCAAAACGGATGCAGCAGGGCAGGTGGGCAGCAGAGCTGGCTTTACAGCCCTATTCCCCTTTGCTTATGGTGGTGCTTAGCAAAGCCAAGCTCAGATCTGCCTTCTGATCTCAGCACTCTAATTGGGTCATGCAAAATTTGGGTTTTGACTTTGGAAAAGCTGTGTTATTTGAGTTAATTAGATGTGGCTATTCCCTCTCTGTAAGCATCTGCAGACGAGAGAGCAGGAATACACCGATGACTTGCAGGAGCTATTTACTGTTTCACTGAGAAATTCTTGTGACAGTACACACGACCTTTGGCTTATGTGCCCTGTGTCATCAGTCCTCTGAATTCGTGACCTGAGAGCAGCTGGTTCTGAGAGTCAGGCTGTGCCAGGGCAGACCTGGCTCCAGGAGGGTACTGCCATGCCTGTGTGGAGGAACCAGCTGAGGAATAATGAGTGGGACTGGAGAACTCCAGCTTTAAGCAAAGCCAACAGCAATAGTGGCATAATCTGAAAGATGGCTGTATAGAGGAGGGAAAATGACTTTCTTGTTATTAATATGGGGCTTGGGAATCTGTATCTTGGTGCAGCCTGGGCAGCACGTCCATGAGTGACGATGGCCATTGCCAATGACTGCTATGGTCACTGTATTGAAAGCTGGAGGAAGCATTTAAATGCTCCTGACTCCCAGAAGCATCCTCAATTGACTTCTCTCATTGACAACACTTCTAGGTTTAGGTTGTGGCTTAGCTGTCTAAAGCACATTGCATGTTTAAGCTGACACATCTGATAGTTGAAGAAGGGCTGGGAGCTCACACTGCCAGGTGTTAACTCTTCAAGCTGCAATTCATCACTTGTCATTACCCACCAATTTTTTTTTTTTTTTTTTTTTTTTTTTTTTTTTGTCAGTGTTTCCATGTGAAAAAAAGGACAGAAACATGACTGGGAGTTGGGGCAGTCTGCTCAGGACTGACTTGAGGATCTTCACTCACACCTCACCCCAACGCTTTGAGCAAATTAGGCACCTGCATTCGGTGCTGGGAGCCCAGGGTTGTTAGGAGATGGGCCAGGATAAAGTTACTCGTGCAGGCTGTGGGAAACTGTGGGTAACTGAGGTAAAGCAGCCTTCCAGCCCAACCCAAATATCTCCTTGCTGTCAGCAGGAGGAGGAACTGGCATAAAAACTCAACTCCTTTGGGTTGGGAAGGTGCCCTCCATAAGTACTGCAGGAGAGCAGAGGAGGAGCTGGGGAAAAAACCCGTGTTGTCAAATTTGAGGAAAAGAGGACTGGAGGAAGAAGTTCTTCAGGGCTTGCTCCCAAGGTAAGCAGATCTCATGTTGGATTGTATTTCCTAAGGAACATCTTAGCAGGAGGATCCCAGTGTGTAACTGTAGTAATGTATAAGGGTGTGAGGATAAGGGGAAGTTAAAGGAGAGAAGGCTCACCAGATGGGAAGACAGAATCGGGTGTGGGAGATATGCAGGACTGCAGCACCACAAGGGGAAGCTGCAAGGGAGGAGTGGGAATCACTCAAGGCTTCAGATATAGGGCCAGGAGCTGGGACACTGAATTCTAATCACAGCTTCTGTGGGGACAATCAGTGTGGCCTGGAGCAAGACAGCTGTGTCCTGATCCCCAAAAGTACCTACAGACCTGATAAGGCAACAGATAGTAGAACCAGAGCTTTACTGCCTGGATGTTTTCTCCCTTTGAAAAAGAAATAATACTTTATTGCCTCACACAGCTGTGATCAAACTTAATTCTCAAATGTTTGCAAAAGGCTTTGAAGGGAAGCACCAAGTCTTATGGAAAAAAAGCTCTTATCAGAGAATTCCTATGCCTGTGCTGTATCCAGCAGAGCATCAGACCTAGCCCAAGTAAATCTGATGGCTCTCCAGTTGGCTTTGGCTGAAGAGGCTGAAGATAAAAGTTATTCAGGGCTCAAACTGTGATTTTAGGCATGTATGAAGCTGGTGAGCATGTTAGTTCAGCTATGAAATGGAGCACTGAGATGGATATCCTCTCCTTGCAGACTCAGAAATGACATGCATCCCTTTTTGACTCGCACAGCGGGCTGCTCGTGTGATGTCACCTGTCATTAAATTTCTTAGGATCAATATAAGCTATTCAGTAGGAATAGTAGGTGTAGCAGAAATGCTAAGTCACAGCCTGAATTGGTGATTGAGCACCTGGTGGGAAGGCAGAGCCAACCCTGGAGATCTCAGGTGCATGCAGTGCACCTGAGTGACCGGAAGGGATGGAGCCAGGATCCACTCCTTCCCAGACTTCTTTAAAGGGTTGGCAATGGAGATAAAGGTGTTTTGCTGGAGGTCTGTGTATACCTGAGGCCTTCAGAAGGTAAGCAGCTTCTTTCCGTTGTTTCTGTGCCCATGGCTGTTGCATTTGAGTAAATACTCACTTGCTGCAGCCTAGGACCTTGCTGCTCTGTTGTCGTTGCTGTGCTTTCCACTGCAGAGCAGGCACTGAGTTAGTGCTAGGCAGATAAGCCCCTAATGGGTTGCCCTCTTTTTTACAGATGTTAGAAGTCTATAGATGAACTTCAAATACTGAATGCCATTTGATTGAAAGTTTACTGCAATTTGGGACAGCGATTTCTGTAGAGTCTCTCTGTGCTTGTTCACAAAACAGAAGCCTTGATTCTGGAAATAAAAAATAATGTGCTACATCATCTGCTAAAGTGGTAGAATAATTTTGATATGTAGAAATATCAGGCTCATTGTGAGCTCTGTTAGTTAACCATAAAAACCTGAAATTGTGAAACCCAGAAGACATCTGCCTTGTGTCTGGTTCTCTCTCTTTATATCCTGTAGACAATAAGCCTGTATTGTAGACCTCCAGACTGTCTTTGGTGCGTTCTGTTACCCTCATACAAATATACGACACAACGTATATCTTCAGGCTGAGCTTTGACAAGACAAGATTGCACTAATGGTCAAAGGCAAAAGCATTAATACAGTAAATAACATTTCACGTTTCAGTGCAGCAACTCAAAGCTTTTAATTCACACTGCATCCTTGCAGGAGAATTTTCAATAGGGGGTGAATGAGGCATTCAAAGGGAAACCAATTGCCCAAAATCTTTAGCATAGTCAGTAACACAGTCTTGAACTCATGCTCTGTTCTTAACTGTGAACAGACATTTTCATTTTTTGTGGATAGAATAGCCTGTGTAAGTATAAAATATTAACATTCTCTTGCTCCTTTGAATGTCTCTGGTATGAATTCTTCAGGCAAGGACTATCTCTTACTGTGTTTTTAAGGAGGAGGAAGTCGAGCAGAAGAAATCATGGGTTTGAAAGGATGACATAATAACTGTTTGTGACATTCTCAGACACTTCAGTAATACGAATACTCTAGTTGGAGAAATTTGTACATTTTAATGCAAGTACAAATTTACTTCAGATGTTTCTGTGCTTCTCTCAGTAGATTCAGGCACCCTTCCAGACTGGGTGAAGCTCAGGGTAATTCACTGAGTGCAGTGCACTGAGGTTAGGCTTAAAAACATCTCTTCTCTTATAGTTATGGCACAATGTGCTTCTGAATCTGAGAACCCTCTTTGAGATTATTCTTCAGAGGAAAAGGAGGCAACTTAAGCCCTGGCATAACATCTGACTAAAGCAATCTGCCATGGGACTTTCCTTTTTTTTTTTTTTTTTCATTTACAAGAGGTAATGGCCATAAGTTGTGCAGGGGGAGGGTCAGCTTGAATATTAGGGGGAAATATCTTCTCAGAAAGAGTGGTATTGCGTTGCAACAGGTGGTGGAGCCTCCACCTCTGGAGGTGTTTCAGGACTGTGGAGACGTGGCACTGAAGGACGTGGTCAGTGGGCACAGTGGGGATGGGTTGGGGTTGGACTTGGGGATCGTAGAGGTCTTTTCCAACTTCAAATGATTCTATGAAGATGGACAGCTCAGGACCAGAGCTTGACTCTGCTTCTATCCCTAGTGTGTGTCCAGTGGGAACACGGCTCTGTGCCTCTGCCTCAGTTTCTCCAGTTGTTAAACTGTAGATCTGTAAAGCTGCGTGTGGAAGTCCAGAGTTGTGACTGTGAAACCCAGAGTCAAGGACAAATTTGAGTGATGCCCAGCAGTGTTGGGTTTATTTAGGTAGATGTGTCCCAGTGATCACTTCAGGATCTGCGCCTTCCCCTGCACAACTCTTTGCAGATCATCAGTGACATGACTGAGTCAAAGCTCAGGATATCTCTGGATGTGTGTTCAGTTTTTCAGTCCCTGCTCTCAAGAGCTCTGATCCGAATCACCTTCTGCTTTTTGTATAGTGAGTCACAATGTAATTAAGATATTACCAGATGTTCTCCAGAGTGGGAGTGACAGAGCCACAGATTGACCCCAAATCCCTTTTGCCCTTGTTTTTTTCCCATGCTTCAGCCACAAGGCGATTCTTCCTCTCATTTGTCTGTAGAGACATTTATATAACATGAGTACTGAAGTGTGTCCTTTACGCAGCCTCCTCTTTCATCCACAGCAACTGCATTCAGATCTATCTTAAATCAAGCCCAAAAGCCTTGAGAATTTTTGCTAGCACATCATCTGTCAGAGGTCTTTCTACCCGAATAAATTTGTGTACACCCAGAGCACACCAAGGGAAGGATCAAATTAATTGACTTCTCCTTCTAACAAAACATTTTTTGGAACGGGACATCAAAATGATCATCTGACACAAATCATCTGTTTTTTTTTCTCTTTTCTCTTTCCCCATCCTTTTTATGGAAGGAAAAACAAAGGCATTCTTTAGGATGATATTTGCAGTGTCATTGTCTCCAGTGCAATCATGACATTTCATCATGGAGCAACACCTCCTGCCTTTCCAATTACATTAAATTTTCAAGATGTCTCAGAGTCAGCCCAGAGCAAACTAGATCAGATGGATGCCTGGCTGCAAATATTTCCAGCCCCCCTTAAAGAACTGTGAAAGATTTAGGTTTCTTTAGTGCAAACTGTGGTAGACAATACATTTATTCTATTCTCTTGATGCCAGCAAAATTCCAGGGACCAGACTGGAATGGAGGAGAGGCAGATGGGAGTGAGGTGGTGATGACATGCAGCCGTCTGTAGGTCAGCTATGGATGGAAAAACTAAGCATTTAATTATATGATTAAAAACTCCCCCCGTTTTCCTCAGAAAATGCTTCAGGTTTTTTAAAGTCAAGGATATCCATGTCTATGTTCTTTGCCCCCGATATTTCAGTTGGACAATTCTGCACAAATGGACGTGGTAAACCATTTTCTTTCCTGTCTTTTGGAAGAGGCAGCTCGGTACCATGGAGAGCGGCGGCAGAGGGAACGTCAGAGCTTTGGGGTCTGCATCCCGCTTCCAACTCCTGAATCCATTTTCTGGCAGGAGAGTGCAGGCAAAGAGCATCTCCACAGGTCCCATGTGTTTTGACACTGTATTGTTGATGTCTGCCCCCCACCCCCCACATACACACACAGTGCACAGTGCTTCAGAGACAACTGAATTGCTTTCTACCTTTGAACTTCAAACCCAGGCTTAAACCTGCATCCAGTTGTCTTCCCTTGGTTGTGTTGCATTTAACTGCTTTTAGTAACAGTACAAGACTGGAAATGAGATTATGAAAACAGTTTATGGGCCAAATTCATTTATGAAGATAAACCTGCTTGAGGACTTGAGGCTCTCCCAGGGAAGACTCTCCTAGCTGTAATTATTATTACATAAACAGCAAGTGAGTTTGGATGCATTTCATTCTAACATTAAGCAGTTAGCTTTTCTTTTAATCTCTTAATGTTATTTTCCCCAGGCATTTTGGAGGTGGTGGGGAAGATCCTGAGTAATAAAGCACAAACCAAATGTGCTAGCAAGAATGGGAAGCCTCTATGTGATGTCAACAGCGGTTTGTCTCAAATGTTTAGCAATAATGAAACGTACAAAAGCTTTCTTTTGACTAACAGTGCTGCTGCTCATTGAGATGAGAGAATAGCTGATCTGCTCTACATCCTGTTCTATGTTGTGTGCGCTCCCCCTGCATACACACCCCCAAGACAGACATCCCCACAGGGAGTGGGATTATTTTTTTTTCCTAGTGGAAAAATTGGCAGCTTTTAACATAGAGTTTATTTCTGCATTGGCCTTTGGGAAGGGCAACATTTTTTGAGTGCTGTTTCAGAGCCTTGCCAATTATTATTAATTAAAACAGGCTTGGTATTGCCTGTGTCAGCCTGCTTTACATCCAGAATTCACAGCTGCAGCTCAGGGCTGCCCAGCACCCGGCTCCTGCAGCTCAGCTGCGCTCCCTGCACGCGCTGTCACCACCAATTGCTGCCTGGCCGTAATTTGAAGCAGGACAGCCACGAAGCACTGTCAAAAGCCTGTGTTTACACAGCCAAGTCATGCCCTTAATATTTAGCATAAACATATTTGGGCCAATGGATTGCAAACACCTCAAAATGCCTGAGAAACCAGCATTTGGCAGCAGTGTGGTGGATTTGCAGTGATTACAAAGCTGGGTGTGAATCAGGCTCTCAGGTCCTAATGTTTGGGCTCAAACTCCTGCCTGGGGAATTATGGTCTTGCAGAAATCTGGAGCAGCAGGAAATATCTTGATCCAGATAATTTCGCTGATGGAAACAGAAGTCTTCGGTTTTTGCTGCACAAGGATTTGGAAATTTCGTTTTAATTGTCATCAGGTGTTTGTGAAGGAAATAGCGGGTCCATTGAGGTCAATGTGGGTTTGTGTCTGTGGTTTTGGAGCCCAGGGAACTAGAAGCCCTTTTTCCTGGTGCCCCATAACTCCTGCTCTGGTAGGACATGCTAGTGGGTTTCTGCTGGAGGGTGTAGAATAACAGAATCATTAAGGTTAGAAAAGACTTCTAAGATCCCCAAGTCCAACCCCAACCCACCCCATCGTGGCCACTGACCATGTCCCTCAGTGCCACATCTCCATGACCCTTGAACACCTCCAGGGATGGTGACTCCATCACCTCTCTGGGCAGCCTGTGCCAATGCATTACCTCTCATCTTGAGAAGAAATCTTTCCTAGTATTCACCTTGACATATACCTGCTTCAATGGGCATTGACCTGTGGAAGCAGCCGCTTTAGTGTGGTACCTGTGGAAGGCAGGATGCTTGGAGACAGGATCTCCTTGACTTGCTCAGGGTTATGTCATGACAGCAGAGGCTGCTGTCAGCTTGCCAGAGCTATTTGTAGAGCTCCTTCTCTGGATGGCTGGGGTGCTGTGAACTGTGGCCATCGGTGATTCAGAGCAACGTGGGGAAAGGACATGCTGGGAATCAGATCTGCCTGACAGGTGAAGAGATTTGTATTTGCAGAGGCCAGCTTGGAGCAAAGCAAATGAGCAACTGTCCTTCCAGCTGCTCAGCTATGGCCAAGGGTAAAGCAGACACAGAGCGAGGCAAGCAGTCCACAACAGGCTCACCGTACTGGTGTTTCAGGTAAGGGCTTACAAAACCTCTGGCTTCTGGTGGTGGTGGCTGAGAGATGCCCTGAAGGTTGGGCATTGCCACTTGTCTAATCATGGAATGCTTTGAGTTGGAAGAGACATTTAAAGGGCATCTAGCCCAACTCCCCTGCAATGAACAGGGACACCTACAGTTCCATCAGGTGCTCAGAGCCCTTTCCCATATCCCATTGAAATCTCTCTAGTTCTAGTTAAAAACCATTTTCCCTTGCCTTGTCACAACAGATCCCACTGAAGAGTCTGTCCCCTTCTTTCCTGCAGCCCCTTTAGATACTGAAAGGCCACTCTCGGGTATCCCTGGAGCTTTCTCTCCTCCAGGCTGCACAGCCCCAGCTTGCAGCCTTTCCTCCTAGAAAAGGTGTTCCATCCCTTGAATTGCTCTTGTGGCCTTTCTCTGCATGTCCTCCCACAGGTCCATCTTTGTACTGTGCTGAGGACTCCACATCTGGATGCAATGCAGCATAGAGGGGCAGATCCCCTTCCTTGCCCTGCTGGCCATGCTGCTTTGGATGCAGCCCAGGGTACTGTTGTCTTTCTGGGCTGCAAAGGCACAGTGTTGGCTCATGTCCAGCTGCCATTCACCATCACACCCAGGTCCTGCTCCCCTGGACCACTGCTCAGTCTGTCCAGGTCTCTCTGGATGACATCCTGTCTCTCAGGTGAGTTTTTTCCAGTGGGACCTGATGAGTGACCATTGCTCAAGGTGGGCTCCCCTAATTTGTATGGCATGCTAATGGAGCTCATCCTTTCTGGCCATGAGCTACAGTTTTCCATGCTGCTTGTTCTCCCTGCAATTAAAGTGATTTCCACTCTGGTAAGCTACTCTGATTTTCCATGGATGAGATGAGTAGCTCTCTTGTTTTCCTGTGAATTTCCTGCAGAGGAAATAAGCCCTCTGCTGAAGCAGTGCAATGGCAGAAAGAGGAGATGCTGCTCTGCCTTTTCCTCCAGGGGTTTTCTCTGAGCTGATTAAAGTTCCCTTAATAAATCCACCTGGGGGAAGTTATGGAGGGCACAGAATTCTTGGACTGGCCCTTTCATCACTGGCTGTGACCATGTCCATAAAGTGGAGCAAGCAAAGGGACTGCCACTCCAATAAATATTTCAAGTTAAAGCCACGTTAAAAATGTGTTGTAAACAAGAGCAGAAATTTATCTCCAGCTTCAGCTCTGCAGAGGGTTAGGAGCAACGTGTTTGGGGTGGAACGAGGGATGTTGGCTTGAGAAGCATGAGTGCAGCTGCGTGTTGACAGAGCAGGTAGGCACAGGGGCAGCAGCATCACCTGAGTCACATTTGATGTGGCAGTGACTTGAGTGGTGTGCACAGGGGACTGCCAGCAGCAAGCAGAAGCAAACACCCGCCTACATCCATGAAAAACCACAGCACAGCAAAGGGATCCCCAGGGAACATCGGGGCTTCACCGTGGGCCAGCTCTGTTGTCCCTGAGGGTGTGCTCTGGGTCGATCAAACAGGGTTAATGTGTATTTTGGGGAAAAGTCTATAGAGTTTTCTTTGGAGTCTTCTGAAATAAAAAGATGGAGGGAGCAGCGGAAAATGATTTTGCAGAGGGTGGTGGAAAATCTGTGCTTTCTGGGAGTTGGCAAGGGGTTATGCTGCTTCACACCCAAGGGAAATGTATTTTATCAGTGTTAGATGCTTTGCTCAAGAGGAGTGTTTGTCTACCTGTTTCATCCTTGTTTTCCTCCTCGGGTAGGTTGAAATAACAAAAACATTTCAAGCAGAAGCTGTTTTTTCCCAAGGAGGGCAGATCTTTGGGACACTCTCAGATATCCTCTGAGGAGTCAGCTGTTGTGGTTGATTTTGTGCAGGCAACATTCAAAAACTACAGCAACAAGGCAGTGTAAAGCCCCAAGATACATATTAATTGTTCCTGTGCAGAAGTGTAATAGCAACCAGGTTTGGAGTTATTGAGCCTTATGGAGTTTGACACAGTCAGCACCCACACTGGGTGGAAATTCGGGAAATGAATTAAATGTAACTTTTTTTTAATAGGAATTTATAGGTCATTTAGGGTTTAATGATCTCTATCCAGAGCTATTGGCTTGGAAACTCTTGGGAGGGAAATACATGCAGAAAAACTCCCCAGCCTGCTGGTTGGGGAGAAAGGCTAAATGCCCTGAGGACATCTGCTTGGAGTCACATCATGTGTTGGGCAGTAGCCTTTGGAAATGCACAGGGTATATCAGTGCTGGAGGAAGATGATGCAATTGGAATTCAGCTCTTGTAGGTCCCAATGGGGAGAAAGGAATAAAGGTGAAGTAGTGATGCAAAAGCAAAGGACTTGTGTTCATGTTGCCCAGAGAGGCTGTGGATGCTCCATCCCTGGAGGTGTTCAAGACCAGGTTGGATGGGGCCCTGGGCAGCCTGGTCTGCTACCACATCTGGAGGTGGGTGGCCCTGCCTGTGACGGGGGAGGATGGAACTTTGTGATCTTTGGGGTCCATTCCAACCCAAGCCATTCTATGATTCTATGTTGGAATACATACCTAAAAAATATGGGCAGCCCAGAGGGGAGATGGAGTGTGCGTATCTGTACACAGTAGCACTATCAAGTAGTGGCGAGGCAGGAATACCAAGTGTAGGCATGCCAAAGATTTCAGCTCCCAAGAAATGACTTTTTACACTTCCATCCTCTGGGGAGAAGGAAAGAGAAATGAGAAAGGAGGGAGGTGAATGCGGCAACGACAGATTGATTTCAGCTGCTCTATTTCTTTGCTCTCTTCCAAAGAAAATGGAGGTGGAACGATTCCAAAGGCAAAGCTCAGATGGGGGCTGGCACTGCTGGGAGAGAACCAAAGCACCACACATGCAGGTGGGACGTCGTGTCACCTTAGGAGTTCTTCAAACACAATGTGAGAGCAAGTTATATATTTTTCATGAGGAGGACCTGGATATTGCAAAGGTTAAATTGCAGTGGGATAAATGTAAACGTGTGGTTTTGAAGATGCGTTTCCCTCCAAACAAAATGTCAGGAATGGGGAGAAAATGGAAAGTGTTCAGCTCTTTGTCAGTAGTTGCAGAGAAAAATTAGAATCAGTGCCATCAGTGCTTCATCAAGTTATTTTATTGGGTTTGCTGCTTTGCTTGGAGTCTGCAAAACAAGATATTCTTAATGAAAATAGCCATGACTTAAGGGTCAGAAATACAAAGCTAAAATCAATGTTTTGTTTTCCATTGCCTGGGTATAGCACAGTTGAGTTGACCTTTCTATTACTATTATTATTGCAGTTTGATGTGTGAATTATGTTTTTAATAATTTTTTTTTTTTAACTTTTCTATGGTCTGAAACATAAAAAGAAGCAAAACTATCATAAAGCAACACAGGGAACTTTTAAACAGAGCTCTCCATCGCTGTGCTGCTGGCTTTGCATTCCTATTTAGGAAGGGGATGGCAGTGGTCAAAGCATAAGATTTCTCACTCCCAACTTCTTGTCTAGCACCGTTGTAAACAACTTAATTAAAAGAGATTATTGCATATTTCAACTTTTTACAGAGTTGAAACTGGAATAAAAGCGTAACTCCAATTCTCATATGCATCCTTTAAAACTCTTAATTGGGAGTCTTTTAATAATAGTCTGGAGTTCTGCAGAAAGATACCTTGAGAGATATAATATCCTGCCTGGTGTTTCTGGCACAGTAGCCTAGTGCATATTGGTATGGGAAGGCTGTAAAATGATTTTCTTTTAGAGAAAAAAGGTTCAATATTGTATTATTCTCATTATTTTTTGCTGCAGGCAGCGCAACTCCCACAATGCAACGTGGATCACAAAAAGTCGCCCCTTTTATTCCCCTTAGATTTATAATTTTTCAGAAGCCTGATCTTAACAATGAATTACCATTCCTGGAGCTCTGCATCTATCAGGAATGGCAGAGGAGTTAATTGCATAGCCAGGGAGCTATGCGTTAAACGACGCCCAGCGATTTGTTTGAGGGCTGTTTATTGGTACTGCTCTGCTCAAACACTGCCGTGTTTCCTCTCATGCTGTTTCAGCTTCTCCTCTGCTCACTAAAAATAGTGGGTAACAGACCAATGAACAGCACCTGGGGATTCTTCTGCTTTTTTTTTTTTTTTTAAATCACCAAGAGCTAGTTTCTCTAAAGAAATATTGTTTCCTAATTAATCATTTATCCACTTCATTAGGTATTGTCAGCAACTGAATAAGAAATGGGGCTGTGAAGTTGCTGCATGTTTGTGTTTATTTTATTTCCCGTCGAGTCGGGGGTTGGTTAAATAAGCAAATGTGTGACAAATGCTAACAGCAGAGTTTCCCAAGGGGCAGAAAAAGGGCCAACAGACAGGGCGGGTTGGTGGCTGGGTTGGTGCATGCCATCAGGTCACATCTCTTGAGCATATCCACTGTGCTACCCATGGGAGAAAGTTGGATATTAGGAAAATCTTCTCTTTAGAAAGAGTGGTGATACATTGGAACAGGCTGCCCAGTGAGGTTGTGGGGTCACATTCCCTGGAGATGTCCAAGAAATGTGCAGATGTGGTCCTTAGAGGCATGGTTTAGTGGGCAATATTGGCAGTAGATGGATGGTTGGACTGGGTGATCTTTGAGGTCCTTTCCAACCTTCATGATTCTATGAAGAGGGCTTCTCCTTCTCCTCCCCTCTCTTTGGACGTATCCTACTGCATGCTGAGAGGCTCAACAGAACATGACTTCAATCTTCATAAGGGCCTGTGGGTGTTACTGTGGAGCAAATAATAGCAATGATAAACTACAGAATCATTGAGGTTATAGAAAAAACTTAAGATAACCAAATCCAATCATCAAACCCAGTGCAGTGACCTCTAACTTAACTATGAACAGCTCGGCTATTGCCAACTGTAAGAGGACAACTTAAGAGGACTCCCAAGCACCATCTTAGTAAGCTTGGCCTTAGGTTAAAACGTTCACCTCTTCTTTCTTTTTTACACTCATCAGATATCTGCACTGGTATGCAGATGGATGAATGCCTCCACTGCTCCTCCTGCCTGCAGCCCACACACCAGTCCCAGTTGTCTTGTGTCACTCAAAAGTGGATCAAATAGCAATAAAAACACCAATCTTGGGGGTAGCCAGCGTAGGTCATGCTCTGTGCTCAGGTGTTGAGGCTTGGAGGCTTGTTGAGGCTATAATTTTTAAGTTCCATTCCAACCCAAGCCATTCTCTGAATGGCTCTCTATGATTCTCTGAAAAGGTTGGTCCCAGGCATGTGTAAAATAAAGCTTTCTTTTCATTAGCAAATACTTAACATATGATTAAGAAGTGTTAGGAGCACACTGAAGGCATGAATAATTTGTAAAGACAGCTGTAAGTACCCTCTTGGGTTACTGGAATGCCATAAAGATGGACTGGTCTGGTATTAACTCTTTGTAATCTGTGCATTTTAGAGAATGTATCTTGCATTACCCCTGCACTGACTTCCACTGACAGTAGCTTGTATTCACACAAGACCTCAACTTATCTCTCCTAAATTAATAAATACTTCTGTTATTAATTTGTACTCTTTAATTTTCTTCCGCTGTCAATCTGTTCTGGGGCTGACAGGGAAATGAAATCTGCTTGTCTAAATACATATATTAAGAGAAGGTGGTCTGAAGTACAAGCTCTGGGAAAACAGAGCAAAATAAAAGAAAGCGATCCTCTAATGCAGAGTCCATTCAGTGGTTTTCATATTTCTTTAATGATTGTCTGCTTTCCTAATATTTCATGCGGATAAAAAAGGACGTGATGCATTTGTACCATGGACTGCCTCTTGCTGCATTCATCATCAGCAATTACTCTTTGCTCCGTATATTCCAGACTTACACCTAACGACAATGGCTGAACACACCGAATTGATTATCGTCAATTAGGACCCCGTTTCACCTAAGCAGAAATTTCTCATTCACAATGGCTTTTTAGTCTCAAAAGTCCATATTTAAAATTCAAAGCTGAGAAACTTTGACCTAGAGGTATGAGGATATATATAAGGAAATCAAAACTAGGAACCCAGCAAGCAAGCCAAATGATTTGCTCCTCCCATACTGAATTCCCTGTGGTTTGTTCTCTTTGCCCATGCATTTCTCCTTTCAGGATGCAGATTTTGGGAACAGCAGTGGGATTCACCAGCAGTAGATCCATTCATGCTTTTCCCAGTTAAAACGGGTGTGATTTAGACTTGCAGTTGCATTTGAGTCAACCTTTAAATGAGCGACACAGATGTTGGTGATGTTTAAAAGCGAACATTAGCCTGGATCTTCCCTGCCTCTGCCCCCATACCCTGGAGCACAGAAGCAGCAGCAGCAGCGAAAAGAAACTCTTTCAGAGACTCACTTTGAAACAGACACCCAAAGGATTTAATTATTTCCCTGGGTCTGATTCTTGACAATTTCCAGCGCAGCTCTGGCTGCTCACGTATGAGTTTCAGTTGAGATTTCTGGCATGCAGCCAGAGTGAGGAAGTATATGGATTAATTATAGGCCCAGCCACTTGCTTCACCTGGCGCAGGCTCTCTGGATTTGCAGCTAATTTCATGTTGGCAGGCCCTATCCTTGTGACACTGAGAATGGAAGGAGGCTTGTACAATGCTGCTTGTACCCCCGTAATGAATTCTGATTGCTCTGCTCAATATTCTGCAAAATAGATTGGAAACTCAGAAGTAGGATTTGCTCATTAAATCCGTGAACATATCTGGAATGGCACAGTAGGCAGGTCCCACTCGGATGCTCCCAGCTCCCTTGCCTTGAGCTGCCATGACTTAAGGAAGGCAAGCAGGACAATAGAATCACTGAATCATAGCATCGTTTGAGTTAGAAGGGACCTTTAAAGGTCATCTAGTCCAAAATCCCTGCAATGAATGGGGACATCATGGTGCTTAAAGTCCAATCCAGCCTGACTTTGAGTATCTCCAAGGGCAAGGCTTCCACCACTTCTCTGTCCAACCTGTTCCAGTGCTCTACAACCCTTATTGTAAAGGATGTTGCAGGGTAGGAGAAAAAAGGTCGTGCAAATACACCTTTTCTTGTTTCACATCATCTCCAAATAGAGTGAGTTTCTCTTACTGAAGTAGTTTCTCTCGTTGTTTGTTGTCTCCTCTCACTCCAGATCTAAAGGGCTGAAATGACACTTTGGGTTGAAGCTTTTTTTGTTTGCTCTGTATCTTCTTGGCACAGGCTGCCCAGGGAGGTAGTGGGGCCAGCATCCCTGCAGGTGTTCCAGAATAGTGGAGACATGAGGGATGTGGTCAGTGGGCATGGTGGGGGTGAGTTGGGGTGGGCCTTGGTGATCTTTTCCAATCTTAATGACCCTGTGAATCTTGAAGCTTTGTTATAAGGGCACTGAGTTTCTCTGCTTTAGTTTCTCCTACCGAGGAGAAATGAATGCAATATTCTTACTCCTTCTGCTTTCTGTATAATGGAAGTTGTGAGCTCCTTGGGGTAATGAAGGCTCTCACCATGCCAGCACTGAGTGCTTACAGATGTACTGTAATCTCATTGTGAGCTTCTCATCCCCACTACTGAGGAAGTTGTATGGGGAGGAAAGGCAGAAAAAGCATTTGGGATATGGTGCTGACCTCTGTGAGACACAATCTGTACATCATATCACAGGGAACAAATCAACCAAAGAACAAGCAGTATGGAAATAAGGATACCCAACAAGTTCTCTCACTCCCCTCGCCACTGTGGAAATAAAACAGCAGAAGAGAGAATCCTCATTCCCTCCTGAATACAGGATAAGATCACCATTTTTCAAGGCAAGTTGAATAAAGGTCCATTCTTGCTGTGCTTGTTTCCCTCCCTGTGCCACTCTCCGTGTCCTTCTTCCCATGCAAATGATCCAGAAGGTTTATACCCTATTTTAAAGAGGGTAGAGAAGGAAAGTGCTGGAGTCTGATGCCTGAAATGAAATTTAATTAAGCTTTCTGCTTCTTTATGGCAGCCCGGAGTTTGTTTAGCCTATCCTAGTATCTGAAAAGTCATTATTAGACCAATAATTTCCGATGAACATGTTCTAGGAAATAGCGTCAATTATAACTGTGTAGGACTTTGTTATTTCAGTCTATTACCTGTAAATGAGTTATTCAGGAACAAGAAGTTCAATTGATAAAAGGCAAAAAATCAATAGGTAAGATTGTTGAGATTAATTCCAAGTTTGTAATGGATTTTTCCTTGTCGATGTTTCCAAAAGCTTTCGTAGACTATCTGTCATAGATCTAAATTTCATTTTCCTGAAGCCAAATGTGTGACTAAACTCGAGCGAAACTTTTGTAAATCTTTATTTTTGCATTAAGTTTGTTAATAATTTCAAAATTGCAGCCATTGGGGATAAATGATGAGAGGTATAAAAACACTCAGGACTTTCTTCAGCAGAAATTGCACTGAGTTTTCTGGCTGCAGTACATTAATGAATGAAGGGATCGCTGAGTTTCGTGTTTATGCTTCAGTGTGTGTCAAGGATCAGAAGTTATGGTGCAGGGTGCTCAAGGAGAATCATTCAGAGTCTCCTCTAAAGAGGGAAGAAAAAGAGAATATTAACCCCAGTTTCTAACTGGGCAAGAGGAGCCCTTTGCCAAAGGGATGTTGTGGCAGACAGAAATTAGAACTTCCACACCCAGTGTCTGGGGGGTTTTCTGAGCAGGATTATCACTGTGCTGGTAAGCAGGTACCACAGTCAGACATTGGTTCTGAGCTTCTGGGTACCACTGCATTAAAGGAGGAGCTCTATTGCAATGCTTAATTTTGTTCTGGCATGGAGTGGAAGAGGAAAAAAATGTCGCATGTGATACTTCTGTGTGAAATGGTATAAGATGGTGCTGAGTCCTGTATGCTGAGGCTCGAGTTCCTGGCTCATGAAAGTGTCAGAGCAATTAATTACTTAACTGCGTGTAAATGTGCAAAATTCCTTTTGAAATCCATTTTCTCCCAATGTGTGTGCAGTAAGATGGGCAGAGACGCCTTCTGAGGCTCAGCCTTGGCTGTAAGCTTGTCCCTCTGCTCCACACTCTTGCACTCTAAACCCAGCACACCTCCCTTCACCCTCTCTCACTGTTGTCTTTGCTGAGCGGTCTGTAAATCTGATCCCCCTGAAGTCTGGAAGAGTGGTGAGCATCCTTGAAGAGTCCTTGCTCACTCTTTTCATGTGACCAGAACCAATCCCCCAGGATGTTTGGAAAAAGCACTGCTGACTCTGTTCTTCTCCTGCTGGCGTTTGACATCGGTGACACCCAAGTTTCTCATTTCTTTTTGTGCTGAAGCAGCAATTCCTGCCTCTCCATCCAGCCACCTCTCACTGCTGCTGGACGGAAGCTTCGAGCCATCATCTGCATCTCCGAGCCCATCAATTAGTTTCTGTTTTAATCAAGGAATCCCAGCTTTCTCTTTGGACCCATCAATCATCTCTGACTCTTTGTGATGCTGCAGCCATCCATCCTTCTCCTGCCTCATCACTCAGAGCTGGTTGTGCTGAGATGGTGGGATGGGAGGTGGCTGTGCCAGCTCTGCATGCGGTGCAGAGAGGTTGCAGCCCACAGGCATTCCTCCCCAGCAGGCAAGACCCCAAAATTTCTTCTTTTTCCCTTGTTTCTGTGGTCTCAGAGTGCTTGAGGTGAGCTTCTTGCTTGTGCTGCAGACACTCATCCTTGCTTGGGTGTCATTTTGTCAGCAGCTTTGCATCCGCAACAGATAGAACTGCAGAACAGGCAGTGTCATCAGTCAGATCTCAAATGGAGTGTCTCTAATTAACTAAGCATGTAGTAGCCCTAATGGAATGCAAAACAATGTCCAAAGTTGATGTCACTTGTTACTGTCCTGTTGCTGGTGGGGGGGGATGAAGTATCAGCACAGAGTTCTGTCACAGTGACGTGTGTACAAGTCCCTCTCTAGGAGCAAGAACAATATGACCAGAGGTGCCCCAGCCCTCTGAGCAACTTTGTGACCTCCTCTGGACCCGCTCCAACAGCTCTGCATCCCTTCTGTACTGAGAACCCCAGGCCTGGACACAATACTCCAGATGGGGCCTCACAAGAGGAGTGCAGAGAAAGACTTCCAACTTGGGATATTCTATGATTTTATGATTATATGATGAATTCACCAGAGCTTTACTTGCTGTTTCCCAACCCTTTCTAACGTTGAAGATGACAGTTCTCTAAAGAGTAACTCCTGCCTTGGACTTTCCCAGTCATTGCAGATACCCAACCCACAGGTTGGGATGCCCAAAGGTTGAGGCACCCACAGGTTGGGATGCCCAAAGATTGGGATACCCAGTGGTCGAGACACCTGAAGGTTGGGTTACCTACAAGTTGGGTACCCAGATGTTGGGATACACAAACATTGGGATACCCACAGGTTGGGTATCTAAAGGCATTGGCCCTGCTGCAGTGGAGCACAAGTGGCTGGGAAAGCAGAGCTGCATTTCTCCCTGCACCTCTTTTTCATCTTCCTAGGGAGGGTGGATTACAAAGGCAGAACAGATCTTCATGCCTCAGCTGCAGCCCACTCGGAAGTGGAAAATTGTGGATGATGATGATAAATCTTATGAAGAAAAATGTCAAACACTCGTGAGCTTTCTAGTTAAAACATTTCTACTCGTAAGTGTCATATGAAGGGAATCACTCTTTGCATGTGATATAAAAACTCATAGAAAGCTACACCAACCAGGGGAGAAAATCTATTTTTTGCATTTGGTGTGATTAAGCACGAGTCAATTCTGCCGATACCTGCCCAGAGGAGTTATACAAGCCAGGTGTAATAGCTGGGGGAGGTGAATTTTGAGATGCTGGAACATCGTGTGTGAGCAGTAGGTGGACTCAGCAGCTGAGTTTCTATTAAGCCATGGTTTTATTGCAGGGACACAGCTCATACGTGTGTTTGATGGGAGAACAGATATCATGGTGCAACAGATAACACAATAATTATCTGTACTGTTTACCTTTATCAGGTTGCAAGGAGGATATAGACTGGATACAGCAAAAGTCATATTTCAGATCTTAGTGGCTTGTATTTTCTCACTAAACTGAGGTCAGAGGTGGCTGTTAATCTTCATAAACAGTTTTGGTGTATAAACAGGTTTAATCTTTCTTTCTGTGAGGAAATGTGTATTCCAGATTAGGTACAAGAATAAACAGTTTTTTGCTCTATGCTATCATGTCTCTGCAGCTAATGCCTAAGTTATTGGTAGCAGTTACAAAAGGCTAAATTTGTTCCTTGACTGTCTCAGACGATATTCAGTGCTGAGACTTGAAAAGTGCTTATGCAATTTCGAAAATATTATGTGAATAAAATGCCAAAGTGGCTTTCTCTCTAAGCCATCGGTTTGTTGGCTTCCGTTGGAAAGAAGGTAAATGATTTTTTGCAGATTATGTGCCTTCATGCTGTAACAAAAGATGCAGGATAGCGTCTGAAGAATTTTTTGTCATCTTTTTCTTTCCTTGAAGGGTTTGTTGAATCCATCAGGGATAAAGGATGAGCATTAGAGGCGAGGGGCAGTCTGGATGTACAAAAGGACTGCTGCTATCAAAGCCCCTTATCCTCCACCTAGCTTGAGAGGTGTGGGGTTTTGTTGATGGTGGTTTTTTCTTACTTTGTGCCATTGTGCACAGCCAAAATCATTTTCAGCCCTTCTGGTCCAGCAGCTGGCCATACAAAAAAGACCCTTTTGCTTTTCTTTCTGACTTGAAAGCTGCCTTCTCCCCCTTGAATGGCTGCAGGAAGCTCAGAGATGCTCATTGTTCCAGGAATGGCTTTTCAAATCGCAACTAAGCGTATTACCAAAGGCAAATTGTGCACTCGTGTTTAAATAAGTTCAGGCAGGAAAAGCATATTTTCCCTTTGAGGAAACAGTGAAAACACACGATGCTTTCCCTCATCTTTATTCTAATACTCCTCCGCTCTGTGATAGATATGTTGCCTTTGCCCTGCTGCGGTTGCTTTGCTCAGCTCTGCCACATCTGACCTGGCTTCGTGGCCCCATCCTACTGCTGTTTCTGTGCCTTCTTCCATATAAGTTCCCCTACCAGATCAGGGAGTGCATAAATTAGTTCCTCGTTTGACCCAACCTGCATGGGCAAGACAAAAATGTTCCTTTGTTGTGGCCTCAGGTTTCCTTTTCTGAAATCAGACGCAATGTGATACTTAGGGACGTGGTTTAGAGGGCAATGTTGGTGGATGGTTGGACTGGATGGTCTTAGATGTCTTTTCCAACCTTCATGAGTCTGTTCTCTGAGTACTCCATGGGAAAATGTTTAATGGCCAAGCACACAACCTCAGCAAGCCACGAGTCTCTCCAAACATGGCAGTGCACCAATGGATGGCCAACACCACCCATGTTCTGGCTGGCTCACGTATTCTCCATGATGCCCACTGGGATTGCAAGCACCTTCATGCAAACAAAGAGGAATATGTTGTCAGTGAGTTCCCTCTTAATTTGCATTCTTCCAATCTAATCAAACCTTTGTAAACACCAGCTCTCTGAAAATAATAATCAACAGCAAGAGACATATTGGCAGGCTGAGGGAAGGTGAATTAAGATGCTTTTCTTTCTCCTATGCTAATCTTCTTCTAATTATGTTTTATTAATATTATGATGCAGATGCTCTCGCTCTTGTTTTCACTCATCTTGTCCGCAGTTAAACTGCAAATGAATGAGCTATATATTCGACCTAATCACTTAAGCCCCTGACTTTCATCATTTTCATAAGCAACCCCTACAGACATCCCAGAATTGGGCACATTTCATGTTTTTGAAGTATTCTTACATGATTTTTCTATGGGTGACATTGACATTTTGTTATGATAAATTGGCTGAGTCATTATCATCAGGGGGCTGCTGGGTTTTCTTATAATAAGGTGTTTTTCATTCCAGAACAGGGGGGAGAAAAAAGCAAACCCTTTTTGTTTTAAACAGCCTAATATTGCAGCTTTCATGTCGGAATTGCCATAGAATAATGTTATATTCTTCCCTTTTGATTTTTGAGGGATGCTTTGAAAGGCCTAATCAAAAAGAAATTGGAGCCTTGAGCTTGGTTGTTCTTGTAGATGAGCAAGTCTTTGAAGCTGAACCATTGGCAATCCAGGCTGTTCCAGGCATACAGACTCTGCAAAACCTCACACAGACCAGAGTTTTCATGGATAAGTGTGGTAGAACCCAGCTTTCTCAGGTTCCATTGCTTCAGCAAGAACAGCTTTAGAAAAGAGAGATTACTCTGGTAAATGAGTAGTGGCACTTGCCCCATTTGAAGGGCAAAATGGTGACATGAGTGTCTAAGTTGTTTGGATACAAGACAGGTTTCCAAGGTAAAATACAGACCCTGCAAGCCTAGAACCTTTCCCAGTCTAGATAGCAAATGAAATTTGATGCTGTATTATTTAATGTAGAAACTGTTGACTTTTTGGGGGTGGACTGGGGTAACGAGTGTGGTCATTGCCGTATGTTTTGTTCTGCTTTGTTTACCTGCGATTGTTCAGGTGCAGCAGAGGAGTGAGAAAATTCGTAAAAGAAATGTAAATGTATGTCACGCTGAATTTAGAAGCTTTTGCTCAAGATCTGTTTTGATAGAAGTGCCAAATTCCATCAGCTTAGTTTATTTCAGGTGGCTCCTGCAAATCCTCCCGCTGCCTTGTCCATCTGTTGATGGTGATGGGTTTTATTTTCCGTTCTTTTATGGAGAAATGAGGATACCCTTCACCACCGCGGACAATTTTGAAAATATTGTTGATGCTCTGTAGCTCATCAAAGAAATGTCAGCCCAAGAGCTGGTTGCTTTCCCAGAAGAAAGAAAATAATGCCTTGAGAAGAGAAAATATTTCTCGGTTGACAGAAACTATTTAAATACATAATTATCACTGGGAGGGAGTCATTAAGATGATACATTTTTTTTTACTCTGAATTATTGCATCAGGACCATTTATAGATCTAGCTTAGAGACAGATATGTAAATAAGATGCAGTGGCACACACTCCAGCTAAAGCACTCTTGTTGCAGTAGATGACAGCTAAAGGGCTCGGTTCTGAGCCTGCAGGTCCTAAAAACTGGGGTAAAATCATCGTTATCAAGAGGGTTAGCCTGGATTCTCCCTGCTACAAGCCTGCAGACCTCTGTTTATCGAGTGGTGAACTTCAGTTTCACGTGGAGCAGTTCAAGTCGTGTACATGCCTAAAGCACTCAGCCTTTGAGAAGCAACGCAGGGCCCTTTGGGAAGCACAGTTTCAAGGGTTTAAGTGGAACTCGAGTGGCACAGAGGTCTCCTGCAAAGGACTGTTTCCACCCTAGAGGCAAGGAGGTGCCTGTATTGCAGAGCTCTCCTCTGCCCTTCTCCTTGCTCTCTTGCACTCCACACATCTGGCATTTGCCAAAAAGTCAAGGGGATGACACGCTGTGAGGATGGAGCAACTCTTCAAGGGGCGTTTATTGGTGGTGAGGAGCAGGCATCCACATAAACGTAGGAAGAGAGCAACGCTAAGAGGTCACGTTAAACTCAGGCATGTGGAACCTGTGCCTCATCCAGCACTAATCAACATCGTCACCGTGTTACACCAGTTGGTGTATACCAGCTGGAGTATTTCTGTGCAAACAAATTGCTTTATTGATCCTTTCTTGCTGTGCATTTTTATCTGTTTCACTTTTTTTTTTTTCCTTTTATCTAACGGTAATCTCTGCGCTCAGATGTGGTCACAAAAAAAAAAAAAAAAAAAAAAAAAAAACCAGTAACAAAGTTAGAGAAGTAGAGACTCAAAGAGAAATTTAATGGAATTATACTCCAAAAGTGCTCCAAGTAGGTGTACGTTGCAATAAATGGCCCACATTCTCGATTGAATTGCTTCCATTGATGGAATGAAGTGTGCCTGTCTTGCCAGAAAACTTCATTTTTCTCCTGCAACGCGCGATATATCTGCTTTCAAAGATGCAAATATTTTCAAGAGGAGCAATTGAATATGCAGCACATTGCAGCGATGGAGGGACTGAACACAGTGATCTATAGCACAACATGTTGGAACTGGGAGCTCGTTCCTGTTGCTCATTAATCTTAAGGTGCTGAGGAGTGATGTCCTGTGTAGTGTGACGAAGTGCATCAGATGCATGGAGTTAAAGAGCAGAAATTAGAGCGGCTCCTGGCTTTCCTGTTGTTCCTTCCTGCACACACCAGCTTTCCATGAATGTTTTTCCAGTGGCCCCATCTGCAGCACTGCGTCCAGGTCTGGAGCCCCCAGTACAAGAAAGACAGAGCTGTTGGAGAGGGTCCAGAGGAGCCACAGAGATGAGCAGGGGGCTGCAGCACCTCCACTACAAAGACAGGCTGAGGGAGCTGGGCTTGTTCAGCCTGGAGAAGAGAAGGCTGTGGGGTGAATCGTTGCAGCCTTCAGTACCTAAAGGGAGCCTACAGACAGGAGGGGAATCAACTCTTGGAAAGGGGAGATAACAGCAGCACGAGGGGAAATGGTTTGAAGTTGAGGGAGGGCAGATTGAGGTTGGATATCAGGGGGAAGTTCTTTACAGAGGGGGTGGTGAGGTGCTGGAAGAGCTGCCCAGAGAGGCTGTGGATGCCCCATCCATCCCTGGAGGTGTTCAAGGCCAGGTTGGATGGGACCATGGCAGCCTGGTCTAGCATTAAATGGGGAGGTTGGTAGCCCTGCCTGTGGCAGGGGGGTTGGGGATTCATGATCTTTGAGGTCCCATCCAACCCTTGGCCATTCTGTGATTCTATGATTCTATGATGGACCAATGGACACGATCATTTGTACGTGACACATCTCAGATAGAGGCTGTAGTTCCAGTTGGTTTCAGTAACAATTAAGTGTGCAAAGCATCAAGTTTTATTTTTAAAAAACAGAGGAGCCTGGCATGTGTATTTTTTAACCAGACTTGAAGTGGGCAGATTTCAGTATTGTGGTCACCCACCTGAATTGCAATTAATCTTAATTGTAGAATTCTACTTGGGTTTATAGATAGTAAGAGTGAGTCACACCTCGGCAAGAAATGACGACCGGCTGTAAAAAGTTGATGGATGTTCAGGGCCTGCATAAGAGGATTTGGTCTCAGTCCAGTTCCCAGTAGACATGTATCCGCATTACAAAAATAGGACATTATTAAATGGCCATTGAATTGATGGAGTCAGAGCAAAGACTCAGCAAGCTGTTAATGCTGAGCTGGGATACGGGAGGCATGGAGCCTTGAGCACAACTTTATCGCCCTTGGCACCCCTTGATGGCATGGACTGGATCACTGGCTGGTCTCCCCATCTGCAAACTGCAGATGGTTGCCCTTTCAGGAGGGCTGCAGAGGTGCTGACCTGGAGGCTGTAGTGCATGTTGATCACAGTGAAAACAGGAACTTCCTTATCTCTTGTTACCATGATAGTGCTTCTGGTCACTAAATGGCCGTGCATCCATATCTCTGGCCAGATAGCAATTTCAGCACATTGTGTCACATTTTGCTGTAGAAATGTGAGGGGGCAACTTCCCTGAGGGACACTGTGGGGGATTTCTTACTTTCTGACTGTGCATGGAACAATCAAGCTGGGCTGGAAAAGATGAACATTGGCATTCTTTTTCCTAAATCCCAAACTTGACCATTTATTAAATACAGACAAGCAGTAAAAAATGAGGCAGCTTCAGTGGTGGAGAGGAAACTCTACTGGGACCTTTCCATTGAAGCCTTAATTGCGCATCGCTTGGCATTGTCAGCGTGGCACGCCGACATCCGGATACATGGAGCACCTCTTTTTACAGCTCAGTGACAATCAATTACACCGGTAGTAGTTGTCTTCCACTATTGTGGCATGAACATCTACTCTGTGAATGAAAGAAGAAACTCTATTACCGAGCAGCCAAAGAGGGCTCACGTCTTCTTCTGAAGACACGTGTTCTTCTCTATGCGTGCGTTGCAGGAACATGGGGGCACCTGCCTCATTTCTGTCCGTTCTGTTTCTGATATCGTTGCACAGTTCAGGGGTTGAAAGCCTGGCTGCTCACTATTACGGCAGAACAAGTTCTCCTTCATCTTTAGCAAAGCCTCAGAGGGAGAGCAGAGATAAAAATAAAAACCTGGTGAGAATAAAGGTCACCGTGAGAGACGGGGATTCGGGATGAAAAGCCTCAGGAGAAAACAATCGGTAACAGCTCTGCAGGTGTTGGAGAGGAGGGGAAGGAGGTTTGTGCCCACAGCCTCTGCTAATAAGCTGCCAAAAGAGGAAAAGCAGCGTTGTTTGGTTAGGAGTGCTTGCTTCTTTTTCTGCTTTCAGATCAAAAGAGCAGCAGCTGCAGCAAGGTGGGCTGCAGCTTACCCAGCAGTGCGGGATACGTGACAGGAACATCTGCTTCTGCTGGAGCAGTAATGAGATTCGGGAACGGAGCAGAGAAGTGTGAATGTTATGGATTTAATGTGATTACAACCTTATTGATTTTTCATTGTATTTGGAAGCGCCAGATGGTTTTGCTTTCCGTTTCCTTTTTGCCCGATCTAGATAATAAAGGCTTTGAAGGATGGGAGAAGAAAGAATGAGCATAGATGATAGCATGGGTCTTGTCTGTTGGCTTTAGCCACTGGGAAGCTCAGCCAGTCTGGGATAAATCTTCCTCCATATTTCTTCCTGGTTTGTAGTTGTGGTACCCCAGGCCACGCTTATCTATCTTCTCCTCACATACCCAAGAATCGCAAACATCTTTGATTTGGGGGATGTTAGGATGGATATCAGTAGAAACCACAGGATCTTTGCTTTTGGTAGAAGTCTAATGTACCGAATGGCAAGCTTGAAATGTGAATGCATTCATCCTGAGTTGGAAACATGAACATAAAGCCTCCCTTCTGCAGTGCTACCTCCCTGTGTCACACCAGCACCCAGCTGTCCCCATGTCCCAGGGCAAGACCTGCCAGCCTCGGCTTTGTTGTCTGTTTACTCTTTTCTCCTCTCTTAAATTCATGTATATTTATGTGAAGCTCCAAAATAGCCAAGAGCACTTTAATCAGAGGACTATCTGCAGGCTAATCAGGGATAATACTAATCAGGAAGTTCAGAGCACGCTTTAACGCTTGCTGCAGGAGGGGAAGTTTGCTCCCAGCTCCAGAAAGGAGATCGGTGGTGCATCTTTTCCATTTGCCCCAGTTATCGGAAGAGAAACCAAACATTTACGGTTGACATCTGGTGTTTTAAAGCTTCATGGCAGGAGCAATGAATGCTGGATATGCCACAGGAGCTGATGTTGTCATGAGAACGTTATGCAAACAGCGTGATGCTATTTTAGATCCAACGTCTCTTGTATTTCCAACCATAAGGATTTCACTTTCCAGCCAATCTCTCCGAATCCCATCTTTTTTTTTTCTGTCACGTGGCTGGGTTTGAATACATATTTTTGCTTGCAGGAGGGTGATCTGAATGCAGGAAAGCTGTCGTGTTCCTTCTCTACAAGTATTTTTAAATCATTGACTTTGCAATCTCGATAACTAGGATTTTCCAACAGAGATTGTATTCAAAAAGGAAAGAAAAAGAAAGAAAAAAAGAAAAGAAAAGAAAAACCTTGAACACTTGGATACAAATACAGGTAAAACTTTGTGAGGTTTAGCAAACTTAAAATTAGAGCTCATGAGGCTTTTAGACCTGCCAGGCAATATTGTAACATCTGTTTAACATGATGCCCTTTCTTGAGTTGAGAGATTTTTTTATTCTCACCCAGATACAGAGTTTTGCAGCAAATCCTTTTACATGATTCACATGAAAGTCTTCGCTTCCTGAAGTCTTCTCAGATATAAATGACAAAAGCTCACATTATCTGCCCCATTTTTTCAATCGCTACTTGATGGGACAAGAAACCACATTGCTACTGGATTATATCTTTAGTGCAGATTTTCCACTCGCGTTTTATTATTTTTGAAGCACTCAGCAGTTAGAAATAGGTGGGTTTAAAAATAAATAAGTCACCTCTTGCTTTTAGGTCACAATCCTGCTTCAGCTGAAGTCAAAGGAACAGTGTCAGGCAATGAGTTCTGCATCGTTAGAGCATGCTGGGTGAATGTCTTCCATTTCCCTTGGATAACAAGAGACCTGGGGCTCGATTCATATCCGTGTCACCTAAGACAACCACAGATGTTGCACCCTAATAGGAGGGATGCTCCCAAGAACAACCTTTCTGATGCTGACAGTGAAATTGGTCTTTGCTTTACAAATGCCGGCGCCTGGAGTTGGGGCCAAATGGCAAAGCTGGCTCCTGCCCAGTGCTTACCTCCAGTTTGGTGTTGGCATAAATGCAGTGCTGTTTGCCATGGCCATATATTGCTTTGCCAAGTGGAGATGAGCCCTGAAAGACGGATTTTTATAGACTCACAGAGTTTGGGTTGGAAGTTCCATTCCAATGACGATGAACCCTTCTGTGATTCAAAAGTATTTTTCCCATATTTTGCAGCACTCAAGACCAAAGGTCTCTTGGACTCCAAACCACAGCCACGTCGCCATCGTACAGAGTTTCCTTTTCAACTTCAACTTGTGACAAGCATCCCCTTTGGCAAAATAACTCTTGCAATGGAGCTATCTCCACATTTGTATCTGTCTACCACCACCACGAGACATTGACCTCCATCGGTCTCCAGCCCTGGTAAGCCCCATAATGAGAGGTTTGGTGGGTTTGGATTTGCAAGGAGTGGCTGGGGCAGTGTGAAGGCAAAGCCCACGTGTTGGCCAAGCTCATCCTCTCTCGTGGTTTAACACAGGCACAGACATGTGAACAAATTCGAGGTGGCAGTTGTAGATTTAAGGCCATTGCAGCCCCAATGAGCCGATGGTTTATATTCCTGCCACAAAAGGTTGTTTTTATTGTTGTTTTAATCACTAGCACAAAATAATTCCAATCTTTTTTTTTTCCTCCCGTGAAGCAACGAAGTGACAAAGCAGCAAAATAAATAATTGTATCATCGTCTACACAGAGCAAGCAAAATTGGGTTTGCAAAATAAAATAAAGGAATCAATCACTTTCCATACACAAAGACTATTCTTAAGTAATTCTTGAAGCAGGAGAAGTTTTAGGATCAGAGAAGTGGCTGTAATCAAAATGCTGGAGGAAGATGGGATTCGTTCAGAAAACTAAGTGCCTCATTAAAAATCAATCTCCTTTCTGCACATTCAAATAGTGTATTGATTATCATACTTTACCAGATCTCTTTATAGTCACATTTGCTTGAGAGAGGTAAAAAAAAAACCAACATGTTGTGTCGTATTTACTACAGTATTTATCCATCTATTGCTGCAAGACAGCACCAAGAAGGTTTACAAAAGGAAGCTGGGTGTCCACCAGGACAGCTGCATGGGTTGGGCCAGTCATGCAAGGAGTTCATCTGTGTTGCCCCATTCCTAATTGCCATCCCAACCTTTTGGGGTGAGTTCACACCCACCCCACGCTGCTGAGATTGCTCTGCTTCAGCATCAGTGCTGCTCTCCTAGGAAAGTCAGAGATCTCTGTCCCTGCAGAGCACGGTGCTGAGGATTTGCAAGTGAAAACAGCAAAACGAGCAGTTGAGGGGGAAAAATGGTTATTATTCAAATTCCGTTTCCTGATTACCAGCATGCTATCTCCTAATTTAGAAGCAGGCAGTCCCTTGAGTCTCCCTGCTCATCAATTATTCTTTCTCCTACCCACCAAAGCCAACCCAGTCAGTACAAGAGAGGCATCAGGGCTCACCAGCAGCGTTGTGGTCCTTTTGTTTCCTGAAAAAGACTCTGTGTGTGACCACAGTGTGACTCTGGATTACGGTATGTATCTTCAATTGCACTTCATGTATAGGAGTGAACCTAAATATGAATTTGGAACATTATGAGTGAGCATTATTGCTCTACTCTTCTCCATAACAGACATTTCATTGGTCATTACAGCTAAAGGCACCTCCCAGTGGCGTTCAATTCTCTCGAAAGCCCTTTTCATTCCCCAGTCCACTGTCTTCAGCTAGAGACTGGAAAACCCAGCGTGGCTAACAGCAGTAGAGGCAGGCAGGGGAAAGGCAGAGTTTGCCTTGAGGGCAGTCCTGATGTTTTGAAAGGAAACTGTGGGACTGAACTGAACCTTTGCTGAAATACAACATATTTTGCCACTGATCTGCATCCTCGGGTCTGATCTGGGATAATCTCGAGCTTCCTTTGCGTGCCAGCAATTGGATTATTCTGCTTTTGCTCACAGAGCTCTGCATGGGGCTGAGCCCCAGGGCGCTGCCACCAGCCCTCCCAGAGCTGACTGCAAACTCTGCAGCACATTTCTGATAGAAAGAAATGCAAATGTGGCAGAGCTTCCCACTGCCCTGCTCAGGAGCCATGGCAGGCTCTGATTTCTGTAAGACACAGGTGCTAATTACTGGAAACGCTTCCCTGAGAAGTACCAGTCCCCTAAGGGGAAGTGTTGGGGGAGGCATTATTTTCCATCTAATCTATTAAATTTAGAAGCTAGGATGGCTGCCACCTGGGAGACCCCTGTGATTATTGACTTATGCAAGCACACTAATTTCCAGCACTACCTTGTCTTCTCTCTCCTCCCCCTGCATTATCTCCATTTATACCAGCTGCATATTACCAAAATTGTAGACTTTTTAGGTACTGCAGAAACACCCAGGAGACCTGGCAGGTTTTTGCTGTGACAAACTGCGCTGAGAGGGACAAAGCCAGAATGTACAAACAGGCAGCCAGGTAGGAAAGAGTAGGACCAAACATGAGAATAAAGACAAGCCTGATCTTGGTCTCACATCTCCAAGCTTCTGTATTTCAATAAAACTAGAGTAAAAAAAATAAGTCAGAAATCTCTGGGACTTTCTAGTTCTTCCCAAACATTTACTCCCTCAGCCACCATGATGCTGGTAATCTGCTTTCCATATGGGCTCTGCCATCTTCCATATGTGCTCTACCATCATCCATATGGGCTCTGCCATCTTCCATATGGGCTCCACCATCTTCCATATGGGCTCTGCCATCTTCCATATGGGTTCTGCCATCTTCTATATGGGCTCTACCATCTTCTATATGTGTTCTTCCATCTTCTATATGTGCTCTGCCATCTTCTATATGGGCTCTGCCATCTTCTATATGTGCTCTACCATCTTCTATATGGGCTCTGCCATCTTCCATATGGGTTCTGCCATCTTCTATATGGGCTCTACCATCTTCTATATGTGTTCTTCCATCTTCTATATGTGCTCTGCCATCTTCTATATGGGCTCTGCCATCTTCTATATGTGCTCTGCCATCTTCTATATGGGCTCTGCCATCTTCTATATGTGCTCTACCATCTTCTATATGGGCTCTACCATCTTCTATATGTGCTCTGCCATCTTCTATATGGGCTCTGCCATCTTCTATATGTGCTCTACCATCTTCTATATGGGCTCTGTCATCTTCTATATGGGTTCTACCATTTTCTATATGGGTTCTGCCATCTTCCATATGTGCTCTTCCATCTTCTGTATGGGCTCTGCCATCTTCCATATGTGCTCTGCCATCTTCTATATGGGCTCTGCCATCTTCCATATGGGCTCTACCATCTTCTATACATGCTTTGCCATTTTCCATATGTGTACTGTTGCATACACCTACTCATATGCCTACAGGGAGATGCTTCTACCCAAGGTGGCCTTGTTCTGTAGCAATAAGTGCGTGCTCCATGGCTCTGTGTAACCCAAATAGTCCTCTAATGGCTGAGTAATACGCTTCCACTCCGTATATCACCGTGCCATTGATTTCAATGGGCTTTGGATTGGACACTAAGTCTTTACGATGTGTTTTACTTCTCACTTCCTAGCTCCTTGCTTTTTTTTTTTTTCCCCTTGGTTTAATGGGGGCCTTTCCACGTTACTTTAACAAAGTTTTATGTGTTTTAATTTTCTTTTATTACTTTGTAGCCGATTTCCAACTGCTTCACGAGACAAGTCAATGAGACAGAGCTCCTAATAAACCTGCATTCATCAATGCCTTGTTTTACTCTCTTTCATCTCTAACTACCATCCAATCACTTGGACAACTGGTGCTTCTGAGCTTGCAATTAGACCCATGCTTTCTACTGCTGATGAAGGAAGATTAATTAAATCAGTGCTTTTCAAGGCTAGAACGAATGTGGGAACATTTTTGGCATTTTTCTCCTTGCTTTAAACCTGTAGCCTATTAATTTAAGACACCTGGCAAAGGACTAACATTTTGCCCTGATAGAAAACAATAAACTGAGATTTATACACTGAAGTCTTACGGAAAGGTTTCTTTTTCCTTCCCAAAATGCAAATTACGGAATAAAACGACATGAGATCAGAGAAAAAGTTTACAACCTTCCTTGCAAAGAATAAGGACTTCTACAACGAACCTTTCATTTTTTAACAACACCTGAGAGAGCGAGGGGATGGCAGTGATATACTGATAGCAGTATTTATCTCAGGAAGCTTTCACACTGCTCTATCCACTGTACCAGGGCTGTGTGTGCCCACATGCACATTTAAGGCCTTTTCTCAGCAGATACAGTCCAAAATAAACAAGGCAAACAGGATAAGAGAAAGAAATCAGTGAGACTGCTGTTCTGCAGAACAAGCACTGAGTTGGGATTACATCAATGGGATTACATCAAACCTGGCTGAAGAGGTCACGGGAGAATGAGTGCTGGTGTAGGAGTCATTGTCTTGAGTAAAAAAATCTGGGTAGGACTCACTGTGTTGGATTGAATTCATCCAGGAGTGGTTCAGGAGATTGCCCTGTGCACTGCTGAGTGATTCACTGAGGTTTCAAATGCCTACATCCCACCCTTCGGTTCCATTAGATCACGGCTGAGTGGTTACAGGGTGGGAGTAGTTGTACTTTTTTATGACCATGGCTGTGAAAATACATTCCTACATCCCCAGCACCAAACATAGCAGTGACTGGGCAGCCGTAGGGAGCTGTAAGGGATTGTAATGCCCATATGTCTGAGGGTCCTGATCAGATGCATCCCAGTGTCCTGAGGGAATTGGCCAACGCAGTTGCCAAGCCACTCTCAGTGGTATCTGAAAAGTCACTGAGTCACTGATGTCATTTATCTGGATTTCAATACGGCCTTTTATCACTGCCCCCATAACATCCTTCCCTCCAAATTAGAAAGATTTGGATTTACAGATGGACTTTTCAGTGTGTGAGGAGCTGATTATAAGTCATGCCCAGAGAGCAGTGGTTAATGGAGGCTGTAAGCAAGAAGGGGACAGATGTTTAGCGGGGTCTGCTGTGATAGGAGAAGGGGAAATGGTTTCGAAGTAAAGGAGGGGAGATTTAGATTGGATGTAAGGAAGAAGTTTTTGGCAATAAGGGTGGTGAAGCAGTGGAAGAGTTTGCTCAGAGAGGTGGTGGATGCCTCATCCTTGGAGACATTCAAGGTCAGGCTCTGAGGACAGGGCTCTGAGCACCTGATAGGGCTGTGGGTATCCCTGTTCATTGCAGGGAGTTGGACCAGATGGCCATTAAGGATCCCTTCCAATGCAAGCAATTCTGTGACTGCAGATACCTTTCATTAGTTGAAATATAAACCACGCAAGAAACTGCGTGTACTGCAGAACACCTGCAAGATATTCACCCTTTATTTCTCAAAAGCAGTCATTCATGCTCTTTCAGCACTGGCCACCTCTTTTTTATCCATCTTTCAGGTAGCATGGGCGCAGCCTGCACAGTTCTGTGTGCTTCTATCTGTTCCCTCACTGGTTTGCCATTGTTGGTAGCAGCCAGGATTGTGTTTCAGGACAACAGCTTTGGATACTGGCTGTGCTGTGTGGTCTTAAAACATGCAATAGGTTGGCACCCACTGTCCACCCAAAACCCATGGCGTTGGGGTAGCTGGCTCCAAATTCGACTTGCTGGTGGCTGGGCTGGGCAGCCTTTGCACGGCAGAAGCTGTTGGCGTTAATTTCCTCTCCATTTGGAGCAGATGAGCTGACAAACTCATTTGTCAGTGTTGGTTGTTGCATTTTCAGGGATGCAGATGGCACACGAACCCCTGCAATTTCCAGTGATTTGTTGAAATCTTCCCTACTTGTCCACACGGTGGGAACAGTTTGCATGAGACTTAGGGCTCCTTTCTTTATGGAAAAACCTACAAGAAGAAAAAAGCACGAGCCAGGAGCTGTGCTATGTGCATCGGTTCCAAGACAGCATGCTATTTTATTGCCATCAGTAAATTTTCCCAGGGTCCTCATTCCAGCTCCCTGCTACAATCAGCAAGATCCCCCAGCACCAAACCTGAGGCAGAGCACAAAGATACCTGTGTTTTGAGCTGTGATTTTTATTGATTTGCACCCATGTTTGAAGGCATGGGGCATGCTGGTAAAACCCTATGTGTAACCATCCTTTCTCTGGGATGCTTTGAGGTGTTCTGGTCCCTCACAGTGATCTCTGATTAGCTTGAAGAAGAATCCCCTAGATCTCAGTTAATTGAAACACACTTCAAATAACTGCATTCAAAACTGAGTCATTTATAAGCAAGACAGGAAGGAAAAGAGTTTGGCAGGAGAAATGTCGAGAGTCGCTGGTAGGTGCCTGGTCTCCTCCAGATGTACAACATGTATGGGCACACATCAGGAACCCTCTGGTGCCATGAAAATTGGAGCAGCCACAGCAGATGGGTAAACACAATTAATACAGTGTAGTCCATTTGTCAGTTTGGTGACGATCAGGGAAAATTTGGTGGTACATCAAAAGTCTCTGCTGATTGATACCAGCCCGTTGGACTCAGGCATTGCTCCTTGGGGACAGCCTGATTTTGGGCACACTGAGCTTTAAAATAATTCCTTATACCCCAGGATGACTTCATCCTCCGATCCTTTGTCCCGCTTATATGACTTACACCCTCCTGTAATTTTAAATATCTTCTCTGGTTTTCTAGCTCATGTTTCATGCAGTAGGCACACAGAAAACACACACTAACTCCTGACACAGCCTGTGATTTACAGAACAGTGCCATACTGCTCGGTGTTTTCTTTTGAAAGTCTTCTGGAGTCTTGCACCACTGATGTGAAACACTGCGTTTTCTGTTAACGCTACACCAGTGTTGGATCTGAGATAAGGAGCCCGCTAATCAGTGATAAGTACCCATTTATGTCGGTGGTTCTCAAGAGCTTTCAGAAGGAACTTTGCACATGGGGGTGCCTGAGGCATGAATGGGCAAAATGATTTGCTTATAGACTGCTGCTAATAGTGTATGTAACTAAATAATTTCGTTTTGCATTCTTGTGACTGCGAGCGTTGACTCCACTGATTGCTTCGAGTCTTCTCTTGTGATTTCCTCCTGAAGGAGCCTCGTGTGATCCCAAGCCCTTGGGTGGGAGCAGACCCTGGTCACTGCACCCAACTGGATGGAGCCACCCCTTTACAAACGGGCCCTTTGCAACTGCTTCTGCTCGCTGGGATGAAAGCAAATCCAAGAGATTTGCACTGAAATCAATAGATTTGGAACATGACAAATGAAACGAGACACGTGTGGACACTGCAACATTGGTGAACAAGGTTCCACACTGATGTGCTTATCTCAGGTTGTCCCAGCACATGCTGGGAGCGCTGCCAGCAGTCCATCAAAGCACTGATGTGATGCAGGATTTAACTCAGCTGCCCTCATTCCACCTCCTCTTTGGCCCATGGGAAAGACAAGGCTCCAGAACTGCCAATCCAGCATGAAATCCCCATTAAAACACACACACACTTCACAGAGTCCAGAGCCATGGGGTGTTAGCCCTATAATTGGGCAGGTTAGGCTCACCTTAGGGTTTAATGGCAATTTAAATCTCTCTCCTGCTCTGATGCAGAAATATTAACGCTTTGATCAAGGCCTTTCAGTCTTTCAGTTGTAGAGGCAGTTTTCTCATAATGAACCAGGGGACCTGAGTGTTTAAGACATCAAAACTAGGCAAAATTTCTATATTTTTTTAATTATTTTATTTTTTTCATTTTAAAGCCTCGGATCTGTGGTTCCAAGCTGCCCTTTTCCTATTTCTTCCCATTTCTTGTTATGAGTTAGGGATGCTTTATTTGTCAGGCTAATCATAATGAATGCACTGATTAAAAATAAGACATCATGCACCTAGAGCAAAGAAGAAACAAAACCTTCTTCTGGAGGAGACTGTTTCCTTGGAGGTTTCCCTCTGTTACAGAAATATTTATTTGCAATCAGAGGAACGCTTCTTTCTAGCAAAAGAACAAACAAGCATTTTCTCTGCAGCCTAATGGGCAGAGACATATGTTTTTAATAAACACACGGGAGAATGGTTTTTTCTGCACTCAGGAATTTGCATTCAGGAGTCCCACAATGTTTACAAATCTCTGTGCTTTTTTCTTTCTTTTTATTTAATTAAGGCAATTTTCAGTCTGTGTCCTCCGAAGTCCTGGTGGTTTCACTGAGTGTCTCCACGATCGTTTAGGCTGTGCTCGAATGTTTGCAGCATCTGAGTTTTAATTAGGATGGGGTTCCCCTGCGCGGCTGAATTTCATTATTTCACACTAGTGAAATAATGCTGTGATGTCCTGAACTCTGCTGTCTTCACTCGATATCCCATTACATCCCTGAGCTCCTGCTGTCTCTCATGGTGCAGGCACTTCTTCACCAGTGGTTCTAAGAGTCTGATCCTTTGTCATAGCATCACAGAATCGTGAAGGTTGCAAAAGACCTCTAAGATCCCCAATCCCAACCCCAACCCATCCCCACCATGCCCACTGACCCTCAGTGCCACGTTTCTCACACACCTCCAGAAATGGTGACTCCAACACTCCCTGTGCATCCTGCTCCACTCTGATGAAGTTTTCCCTAGCATCCAACCTGACCTTCCTTTCAGGGAGCCGTAGAGATCTCAGTGGTTCTGTAAAGAGCTCTATATTGCTTTGAAAGCCGGATCAGCATCGTAAGGTACATAAGGATAATATTTGCTTTGCAAATGCAAACTAAAAGGCTGGCTGTTGCCATAAAGCCTGAAGCCCACCTCCTGGCAGAGCCCTTCTGGCTGCATCTTGTACCCTCCAGTGAACCGAGGTCGTGTAGGACCACCAACTTGAGAAAACACCGGGATCCATGGATGCCTGCAGTATCTTTCCATCCCCATTCCTTTTTATTCTGAGCACAGCATCGTTATTAGCAATGAAGTTTTTATATGTTACAGTCATCCCAGCCGGGTCATGATGTGCCATAAATCTTTGACAAGTCAAGCGCTGCCTCTTTCTGGGTACAGTATATGCTTGGCCCCATTAAGAATAATAGCATGAATAACCATAAGCCATTAATTTTGACGAGATCAGACCCATATCACCTTAAAAAGAGTGTGCTGATACCATGGGAGACATTTGGCGGTTTCCGCCGCTCACTCCCTTAATGAATAAAAATACAGCAGTGGCTGCAGAGTGCCTGACAGGCTGCACCCAGAGCCCAGGGACAACTCATCCCACCAGCAGCACAGGGGAAGGCGTGGGGAAATTACAGCCTGTGCTTGGAGAAGTTGCAGCCGTGCAAAGAGGCGCTGCTGTGTGCATCCGTATGACCAGCCCAGCTGTGCAGGGGGACTCTTCTGCAAGGGGAGCGTTTTGGTTTCCTGAAAAAAGGAGCAAAATCAGTGCTTCCTCCGTTAGATGGGCCAGAGAGGAATCCAGGAGGATTTGGGCAAACTGTACAGGGAGGCAGACAGGATCCTGCTGTCTTACACTGAGATCTGAGGTGACTCAGGCTTCCCTTAGCAATGAGATTCCTTCTGTTGTTTTTCTGTGGGAAAAAAAAAAAAAAGAAGATGAAGAAGAAAAGAAAAAAGAGGGCTAGGGCAGTGAGTTTCAAATGTTTCATGTGAAGGAAAGGGAAAAGAAAAGAGGGTAAGAGGAAGAAGAAAGGGAAGGGAAGGGAAGGGAAGGGAAGGGAAGGGAAGGGAAGGGAAGGGAAGGGAAGGGAAGGGAAGGGAAGGGAAGGGAAGGGAAGGGAAGGGAAGGGAAGGGAAGGGAAGGGAAGGGAAGGGAAGGGAAGGGAAGGGAAGGGAAGGGAAGGGAAGGGAAGGGAAGGGAAGGGAAGGGAAGGGAAGGGAAGGGAGTGGGGGAAATGGTGGGCAGTGGGGGGAAGTGGGGGGGCGTAGGGGAAAGAGGAGTGGGGGGAAGAGAAATGGGGGAGAGTGGGGGGAACAGGAAAGGGGAAAGAAAAGGGAAAAGAAGGAGAAAGGGAAAGAGAAAAGAGGGAAAATGGAAAAGAAGAGAAAGAAAAAAAGAAAAGGAATAAGATGGGAAAAAGGAAAAGGGAAAAGAGAAGAAATGGGACATGAAAGGGAAAAGGAAAGAGAAGAGGGAAGGGAAAAAGAGAAGAGAAAAAGGAAAGGGGTAAAATGGGGAAAGGGAAAAGAAGGGGAAGGGAGGGGGAAGCTGCTGGTCAAGTCCCCATGCAGACAGTGTTCTCTGTGGGGCTGCAGTTATCAGGGCTGCTGCTGTTGTTTAGAGCAAGGTGCTGTTTTGTTTAAAAGAGGCATCTCTCCTCATTATTTGAAGCACCTCTGTGCAAAGCTGGATGTAGCGAGCTCCTCATCAAAGCAAACACCTCTGCACCACACCAGGGGAAGCAGTGTGCAATTAGGGGCTCTTCTCATCCCATCGCACCTCGTTTCCAATGTTCCCCTCGGATCTGCAATGGAAATGAGGAGGGCAGGAACAGCAAAAATGTATATGCTGGCAGTGGAGCCTTGCTGCTTGATTGAGGGGGTGATGGATGTTACTGCAGTGCTCATTCGGATGCCTTGTCATTAAGTGGGTGAATTTGGGGAAGTGAGAGCGTGTGACCCCACTCCTCACACTTCTGGGGGTCATTTTTTCTCTCTTTGTGCAAAAATCTGCGTTGCCTAAGCCAGAGGTTCTTTCTGTGCAAGATAGAGACGTAAACATCCAAATATTTGAGTGTGACTCATTCCTTGTGTGCTTTCCCGTGCGCAGTTCCTTGTGTTTAAGGAGCCAGGATTGAGGCAAAGGAGAGGATGGAAAGATTCTTACCTGTCATATCACTCCATCACAGTCTGTGGTTTCTGGGCTCTGCTCTTTGTTTGGTTTTGTTCTTCTCCCACAGGAATTCAGCCACAAGGATGGCTTCAAGTGCAGTCCTTGCACTTGCTTTGTCTCCGTGGCCTTCTGCTCAGTTCTCATGTTGTGCCAAACACTGGCTGGGTTTCCAGGTAGTTTTCTATTCAAGTATTTGGCAGATAAAAGGCAGCCAGGCTCTGAGATCAGACAGAAGTCGGCGCGTTCCCTCCACTGTGGCTGGCGTCCAAGCATTTCAATATGTAATTTCCACTAATTTGCAGAACTGTACCGTTAATTACATGAAAGATTTACTTAGAGCTACCCCTTCTGTAATGTCCTTAATGCCTGCATTAACTGCGTTGCTGCTAGCTTGTAATTCTCCATCATTCAGTCAGGTTAGGATGATGCAGCTGACGCTTTCTGCTTACCCAAAACACAACCTTGTCATGCCATCTTATTTTTTTCTTGACCTAATAACTCAGCTTTGTCAGAGCATCCTTATAGGACACAAATTCCCATATTCCACCCTTGTGTGTGACAGATGCCCTCATCTCTCCACAGCCCTGCACCGATGGGTGCAGAGATGCTATGGTGTGAAGCTCAGATATCCAACACGAAGATCAGACATCTTTCTTGCCTACTCTGCCAGATGTGCTTTCTTGGGGCCCAGGAATCAGGATTGACAACTTATGGAAAGTGTAAATCTCCCTCTAGTGTTCTATACACAGCTTCCTCACCATGGGAATCAACCAAGGGTTGACACTGGGCATCTTCCTCACCATGGGAGTCAACCAAGAATTGGCATTAGCCATCATCCTCATTGTGGGAATCAACCAAGGATTGACAATGACCATCATCCTCACTGTGGGAATCAACCAAGGATTGACACTGACCATCATCCTCATTGTGGAAGTCAAGCAAGAATTTACACTGGCCATCATCCTCACTGTGGGAGTCACTCAAGGCTTGACAGTGACCATCTTCCCCACTGGTTCCCCATGGGAATCAACCAAGGGTTGACACTGGGCATCCTCCTCACCACTGGAATCAATCAAGGATTAAAAGTGGCCATCATCCTCATCGTGGGGGTCAACCAAGGTCTGACGCTGACCATCCTCTTCACCGTGGGAATCAACCAAGGATTGACATTGGCCATCCCACAGGAAGAGTCTTTGACGAAATCTCATCGCTCAGCACCCCTTGGTATGAGTGTGGGCTGAAGAAGAGCTGGCAGAGCCCAGGAGGGGACCAGAGAAGCCAAGAAGCAAGTAAATGCATGGATGAGGTGCTGGGCAAAAACATGGGATCCCATGGTCTGCAGTGGAGTCCATTGGAGCAGTCTGGGCTGTAGCACAAGGACCTATTCCCATCCTCTGCTGCACTGCAAGGTCGAGCTGGCATGGTTTATCTCAGTGTAGAAACAGCTGGCAGATAGACATGGACCCAACTGTTTAGATTGGAATGCCTTGCTGTCAGGTCGTGTTACTGGTTCAAACAGAAAGGCACTGCGCAGCCAAAGCCAGGCACATACAACTGACAAAAAAAAAAAAAAAAGAAGGTGAAACCTGCTTTGGGCTCATCAATAACCTCCTGCACATCCTTGCCTGTGCTCTGAGTTGAGAAAACACAGAAATGATCAGCACTCGGGTCAGGATTTCGTGAGCTGTCCAAGGAGAATTTACTCTAGCTCCTTCCTGACAGGAGACAGAGGTATAAAAAACAATGCAGTGACTTCTGTTCAAGCAATAGCTGTGTAAAATATTGTTCATCAGAGCTGTAAAGGTTAGCTCAGCAGAGAAATAAGGTCTGCAGCTTTTGGCTTTGTATCCCTTTGGGCAATCCATTTGCGAGTTTGTTGAAGGCAAGGAGAAAGATCCAGTGATTGGAAAGGGGCTGCACTCACCCCAGCTCAGTCCCTGAATTCAGCATCTTCTTTTTTTCCATTGGCTTTGAAGTGCTTCCAGTCAATACAGATTTGTAAAATGATTGAAAGGCATCCACTGCTTTATCATAATATTTCTCAGGCACTAAAAATACCTCCCATAGCATCTCGCCGATGGCACTTCCACCCCTCTGTCCCTGTGCTTCACCCAAAAGCCACCCACCAGACTCAGTGCTAAGCATGAGATGAGCAGGCTGAAGGATGGAGTTCAAACTATCCCAAATCTGGCAGTCCCACTTCACTTCTGGCTGTTAACAGGGCGAGCCTGGAATAATTTGCTCTAGAACAGCTCATTCACAGAGTAAGTTTCCTAATGCTGACTATTTCTCAGTCATTCCAATAGAAGTCATGGAATCCTACTATGGCTTGGGTTGGAAAGGACCTGAAAGATCATTCAGTTCCATGCCTGCTGTGATCTGGGTGCCCCCCACCAGATCAGGATGCCCAGAATCCCACCCATGGCCTTGGGGACCTCCAGGAATGTGGCACCCACCATTCCTCTGGGCATCAGTCCCTCACCACCCTGTAGAAGAAGAAAGAAATCTCACCTAGGAGCAGACTCCTGTGCTGTCTACATCCTGTCTTCTATTTATAGGATGGCTCCAAGCTCCAGGATCTTGATGATCTTTCAGGTCCCTTCCAACTCAAGCCACTCTATGAGTCTGTGATTCCATGCTGTGATTTGTAGGGTCACCCCATACTCCCCACCGATCTCCCACCTCTTCAGTTGCCCAAAGTTTGTGCCCAAAATCCAAGAGAGAGCTGGGAACAGAGGCCAGTGGAAAAAAAAAAAAGAAAAAAAAGAAGGCATAACAACCAAGATTTTTATTTAGTTTGGAGCTTGTTAGGTTCCATTTGCATGGCTACAATGTCAGATGCATTATTCATGAGCATAAACTGCAGTGACCCCCGCCTCCCCCTCTTCGCAAACGCTGGCTCCAGATTCCCAAGATTAGACATCCTTCTTGCTGCTTCAAGCAATTTCTCTTTAAAAGGAGCACGGCAGAGTGACAGCCTGATTTTTTATTCATGTGTGGGTCTTTTCAAGGCATAGCATTTACCACAGTACATAAAAACTAGGCTCACAGGTTGGGGGGGGACGGGGGGGGAAATGACTCAAGCAAATTGGTTTGAAGAGGAGTTTTCAGCTTTTATCCCTGATCCAAGGCAGGGCATCTCCCACCAGGTGACACCTGCCATGCCCAGGTGCCATGAGATCCTCAGGAGATGCAGGAGAGATTCTTTCTCAACTTGCCCTTGAATCTTTGGATGGGTCCAACAGCAAGTGTGGGGTCAGAGAAGAGTTTTGGGTGGGCCAAGAGTTGGACTCAGTGATCCTTATGGCAGGGGAGGGGAGGAGAGGGGAGGGGAAGGGGAAGGGGAAGGGGAAGGGGAAGGGGAAGGGGAAGGGGAAGGGGAAGGGGAAGGGGAAGGGGAAGGGAAGGGAAGGGAAGGGAAGGGAAGGGAAGGGAAGGGAAGGGAAGGGAAGGGAAGGGAAGGGAAGGGAAGGGAAGGGAAGGGAAGGGAAGGGAAGGGAAGGGAAGGGAAGGGAAGGGAAGGGAAGGGAAGGGAAGGGAAGGGAAGGGAAGGGAAGGGAAGGGAAGGGAAGGGAAGGGAAGGGAAGGGAAGGGAAGGGAAGGGGAAGGGAAGGGAAGGGAAGGGGAAGGGAAGGGGAAGGGGAAGGGGAAGGGGAAGGGGAAAGCAAATGCAAGACAGTATTAAGCAACATGTTGTATATGAGACATGGGAGGTCATTACCTGCTTGGTGCTCAGGGAGCTGGAGAAGACAGCAGCACTGCAGGAGGTGACACAATTGGCTGAGCCTTCCCCAGTGCTGGAATAAAGGTAAAATGACCTTGGGGTCATTCAGAAATAGCAGGGGTGAGCATCAGCTCCCCGACAGCACCTGCAGCAGGGAAATAGGAGATACCTGGGAAGGAGCCTGCATTGTTTTGGGACAGTGTGAACATTTCCATTGCACAGAGGGGTGGTGGGAGCTGTGCTGGGAGCACTGCCAGCCCCAGCAGGAGGCACTAAGGAAAGTAATTAACCATCTCCAAAGCACTGGAGATTGCAGTTAGCATAAGACAGGACCTGAGGGGCAGTAGGTAGAGGTGAGATGAGGCAGGTTGGTAACTGCTGGATGTTGTGACCTTTTCTGGCTGTTCTGCAGCTGGAATGTGCCAGCCCCACTGCTCCCCATGCTGTCACCTCTCTGTGTCACTCACAGAGGATGCTGGGGACTGAAGGGCAGTGGCAGAGGTGTGACACTGTCCTTGTCTTCCCTTGTGCCCAGGTCTCACTCACAGCATCTCCCCTCACTGGAAGCTCAGCACAGCATCAGCATCAACCAATTCAAGCTATCCACAAGCAGAGGCTGAGGGGTGAGTGGTTCCACTAGAAATGGCTCAGCCGTGCATTCAGACTCTCACATAAAGAATTGGAGAGAAAATGCAGCTTTTTTAGCACGTCCATCCTGATGGCCCACCTCGTTATCAACCCGAACGCAGAACTCTCTTCTGTTCCCATTTTAATTGGAGGTCGCTTGGTCCAGACACAACGCCATCAGAAGTGCAGCTCCAGCATCACCTCCTCCCTTAGACAAGGTGACCAAAGGGCCTTTCAGGGGATCTCAGCCCATTTCCAGGCTCAGGGCTGATCTCTGCTGACCCATTGCTTCCTCCCACCTCTCACGGTGTGTACGTGCCATCTGGTGGCAAACTGCAGGAAAGAAAACGTGCTCAAAACGCCTTTTGCTACGACAGGCTCAGTCAAAGCAGAGGAGTTGGAGGAGCCATTTGGCCATTTGCACAGCCTACGTCTCATCTCCCATTGTTCCTTACGAGCATAGCTGGTGGAAAACACATCACCATGAGGATGTGTTCTGCTGGAAGCAGCAATTTCCCTCTGTTGAGCGTTCTGATTCCTTGTTGTAAGAGCAGAAAACTCAGAAGCTGCAAAGTCCAGCATTCAAAACTGCCTTTGTCTTTCATTTGCCATTTTATCCATCTTGTATTTTCCCATTCTTTCCTCATTTCCCCCTTCCCCACTCCCCATTTCTTCGGTGCAGTGCAGCAACAGTTCCGTTCAAAGTGATGTATGTAGATTTATATGTGTTGGGGTTTTTTTTAGTGCAATAAGTTGGTTGGCAGCACCCAAGTATGAGCTGTCTTTCTGAAAATACAGCAAGAGAAAACAGAGCAAAATGCAAGAAATGATTTTCTATTTGGTACTGAGCTGGGAGAAAGCACGTGCTGAGACCCCCACAGAAAGGAACAGTGCAAGGCCATGCATGACTTATGCCTTATTTATAGGTATTAAATAAGACTTCAGTAGAACACAGCTCTGGTTCTGACCCTCTGCAGATGGGTGAATTGCACCCTAAAGCAAATATAGGGAACTTGTATTATTCAACAGCCTCTGCTAATAGGGTTACTGCAGGCAGAGATGTTGCCTGTCTCGACTGAAGAGCAGACGCTGGCCTCAGTGACTCCTGTTTGCATAATTATACTGTAAATTCTGTCCCGCTGTGTCTGTATAATTACATTTTTAAATAAGAAAAAAGTATTTATATACATGTAGAGCTTTTTTTTATTTTTTTTTTTCCTTTTACGGCCAGATTTTTCAAGTATTTAGAATTAGGTCTGATTGCAAAACAATAGCAAAAAAAAAAAATAACAAGTTGTGATTGGTATGCATTTTGTTGGCTAACAGAAGGAAACCTGCTGTGCTGAAGGCATTTAGATGGGATGCAGCACTCTCCTCCCCTACCAGGGGAAGCCAGCTTTTGTCATCTACATTGTCCATTGGGAAGGAGAAAGATGGAATCTCTGGATCAGTTGGTTTGAAGGTGAGAAGCTTGCAGTAACTGGGGTTGAAAAGAGGTCTTTGGAAGATCTTCAGAGCCCAGAGCTGCTTGGCTTCCTGCTTTTATTGATGACTGGCACCAAAACAGTAATGAAGATTCCAACAAAAAATATCTGGTAAAAATAAAACTGAGGAGAAACTATGAGCTCAAAGGAGACGATACTTAAGATCCAACCCAAACCATCCTCTTCCATACTCTTCCACTCTACTCTACCGTACTCTACTCCACTCTACTCTGTTCTACTCTACTCTAATCTCCATTCTATTCTACTCTACTCTACTCCATTCTATCCTACATTACTCTATTCAGTTCTACCCTACTCCATTCTATTCTACTCTACTCCATTCTACTCTACTCCACTCAACTCTGTTCTACTCTACTCTACTCCACTCTATTCTGTTCTACTCTACTCTACTCTTCTCCACTCTTTTCCACTCTACTCCATTCTATTCCACTCTACTCCATTCTACTCTACTCCACTCACCTCTGTTCTACTCTACTCCACCCTGCTCTACTCTACCCCACTCTATTCTGTTCTACTCTACTCTACTCTTCTCAATTCTACCCTACTCTACTCCATTCTATTCTACTCTACCCCATTCTACTCTACTCCACTCAACTCTGTTCTACTCTACTCTAATCTCCATTCTATTCTACTCTACTCCATTTTCTCTACTCCACTCAACTCTGTTCTACTCTACTCCATCCTGGTCTACTCTACCCCGCTCTAATCTGTTCTACTCTACTCTACTCTTCTCAGTTCTACCCTACTCTACTCCATTCTATTCTACTCTACTCCATTCTACTCTACTCCACTCAACTCTGTTCTACTCTACTCTATTCTGTTCTACTCTACTCTAATCTCCATTCTGTTCTACTCTAATCTCCATTCTACTCTACTGTACTCCGTTCTATCCTACATTACTCAATTCTACCCTACTCTACCCCATTCTATTCTACTCTACCCCATTCTACTCTGCTCTACTGTATTCTACACTACTCCATTCTATTCTACTTTACTGTACACCATTCTACTCTACTCCATTCTACTCCACTCTGCTCCATTCTATTCTACTCTACTCCATTCTACTCCACCCTACTCCATTCTATTCTACTTTACTCTACTCTACTCCACTCTACCATACTCTGCTGTACTCTACTCCACTCTACTCTACTCCATTCCATTCCATGAGTGGCATTACAAACCTGAAAGTGACAAAAAGGGGTATAAATTTGATAGCTCTGTATACAAGTTGGGTTTGCCAGACAGGTGCTCAGCAGTTGGAAATGACTGGCAAAGAAAAAGTTTCCAAATGGATCACAGGATAAAGCAAAAATTACGCAGCCATGGGGCCACAGCAAAATCAGCAAAATGAAGGGGGTCAGACTGGAGATGAAACTGAATTATTTTGCTTTATGGCAGCAGAACATCTCACTTCTTGTTTCCCTGCCAGCGTGAGCCACTAGCAGGTGCCTCTCTTTGACAGCTGCATCCCAACGACCCCCATCTCTTATATCCAGGTGAGGAAAACCAAACCATCCCACCCTGCCCTCCTGCTGTGTGCTTTACTTTAAGGACTGGAGCAACTGGCAGGGAAAAACTGCATCCTGCGTTACTGTCAGCGTCTGCAACGACAAAAGCAGTTCTCTGCAGCCCTCTAGTGCTCGTTGCATGCAAACAAAAAACAGAGCTTGCAACAGCCATGGGGAAACGGGGCCAGGGCAGCTCAGGCTCGCTGTAATTTAGAATAGAGGCTTTTATTTGCTAGCAGGACACGGCAGCAGCTGTTATTTACCCAAAGAGTTGTGTTGTGTAGGCAGGCTCTGCTCCCCAGGCTGCATTCCCACCAGAAGCAGCACTGGTGCACAGCAGAACGTGCCAGCCAAGCAAAGGGCACACAGGTTTTGCAGCACCAACATCTGCTACAGAAATGATGTGACAGCTTCGTCCCATAGAGCATCACCAGGAAGCTCCATCAGAAGACCCCTTCCCATCAGTATTCCTTCTCTCCCTGCCCCTGTGCGTGCCTTCAGCCTCCTTTTCTGCAGTGCTACCAAACTGAGGGCCAGAATTATGCAGGAAGGCCCCTTTGGAGGAGCAGAGGAGGGAAAGGTTGTGATTTATTGTTCCCTTTCCTGGCAGCTTTTGCCTATTCGTATTCAGCTCGTGCTGTGTTGCCTCAATGATAAAAATGCACGTGAAGTTGGGAAACTTTCTGCATGTTTCACTTGTGTCAGAAATCCTCCGTGATTCATTAAAAAAGAAAACCAAGCCCTTCTGCCAAATAACAGATACCCAAAATTACAAGTTAATTAAAGGGAATACGCTTTGCTTTCCGTGCTCCCGATAAAATCCTGTAGAGCTCTTCTTACAAGTGGATTTCTCCCACAGATCTCCACTTCAACCAAAGAAGCTGCTGTCTGTCTGCACACGAAATCTTGCTTTATCACCTCTCCAGGCTGAAGCTGTCCTTACAGAGACGCCCTGAACAACCTTGTCATTTCCATTTCTCACGCATTTTTTCTGTGCTCTGCGTTCTCAGGATCTGGGAGGTTTCATTTTCCCATTGCCAGAGGCTGCTCATCCCTATCAGGGCTCACTCTGCCACATCAAAGGCAGCAGGGATACATCAGAGGGAGTGGGGACACATCAGAGGGAGCAGGAGGGCTGCAGTCCCCTGTGGGGGGGACCAGAGGGATGCTGCATGCTCTGAAGCATCCTGCAACTTCTGGAAGCAGGTCTGGATCAGCAAAGCTCTATTGATGCTGTGATAATCACCAGAGCCCAAACAGCTGAGATGGTTTGTGATCCTAATTTGCATCACTGTGGAGTGAAACCCTTGCCAAGGTGCCATCATAGAATGGTTTAGGTCAGAAGTGACCCAATGCGACCCATTTCCTCTGCAGTGAACTGGGACACCCACAGCTCAACCCAGTGCTCAGAGCCTGCTCCAGCCTGGCCTACAGGATGATGCTTTCCTACCTATAATGTTAGATATCTTTTTTTCCTGACCTGTAGGATGACGTTTTCCAAAGTCACCCCTCTTCCAGACAGCGGCAGGGAGACAGCTATGTAGTGACAGCCTTCACAGCCTTTGCACCACCACATCTTTGCCCTGGGAGGTGGTGGAGTCACCATCCCTGGAAGTGGTTGAGAAACATTCAGATATTGGTGACCCTTGAGGTCCCTTCCAACTCAAGCCATTCTGTGTTGTACTGAGGGACCTGGCTTAGTGGGAAGTACTGGTGGTAGGTGGATGGTTGGACTAAATGATCTTGGAGGTCCTTTCCAACTTTGGTGATCCTGTGATTCTGTCACTGTCATTACCTTACAGAAAATGGACACAAGGCTATTAGAGATGCTAAAAAGCTCTGGTTTCCCAAATGACAGTGGTTTGTCCCTCAGGTAGCCCAAACCCCAGCACTGGGAGGTGACTTCCACTTGGCTCCAGCACTACCCATAGCCTTTAGCTCACCTCCTGTGCCCGAACCTAAGACAGGAAGGAGCCCTGGCACCAGGCTGCACCCCAGAAGAGAGCTGGCAGTAGCACGAAGCCATCTCAAGGGGAGGAAAATGAAGATGCAGGCACTCCAAGGGGAGGTTTGTCAGAATTCAGGGTTCAGGCTGCCTAATGTAGCAGTGCTGGCTGCCGAAGCAGAATTTCCATCCCTTTGTTTATCCCAGCTGCGTTTTTCCATTGCCTACTGCAGGCAGCAGCGTTTCCCTTTGGTGTAAAGCAGGAGGGGAGGCTTGCTTTGAAGCCTTTTGCTTGCATAGGAAATGAACTTCTTGATTCCTGTTGACATTTGCAGCGAGGTGTAGGTGGCGCTTGTAGCATTTCTCAAAGCTCCCCGGCTCTGTTTGTTCAGATCCTTCTCACTCCTGTGAAATGTGATAATACCGAGCAGTGGGTGGAAGGAACAGCACAAATGGAGCCCTTCAGGAGATGGAAGGACTCAGAACTGCTCTGCACGGAAAGACAACTCCTTCTGCCACCAACCACCACCACCAACCCTCCCATCCCTGCAGCTGGTCCATGGGGCCAGAGCACAACCTAACAACGCTCTGCTCTGATCCTGCAGCTATGGAGATGGTCCATTCCTCATCCCAGTGCTTAAAAAAGCATGAACAGCTCTTCTCCTTTCTGGTCTCGCCGTGTGGGACTTGTCTCAGTGGGGTTTCACTTTCCAGGATTAAAAACAACCTGCTGCAGCAGGGAAATGGGGGAGAGCTGCCCTGACATCTTCTTGGAATCAGCCTGCACAGCACTGATGTGCTCCTTAACAAAGCATTGTAGGAGCCTGGGTCACAAAGCAGCCCAAGAGCTGCAAAACCCAAGTCACCTGAAGTCATTCAGGTTCCTCCCTGCATCCTCACAAGCCTCAAATCACAGCAGCCACTCTCATATCTCCCCTTCTGCCCTGGCAGTGAGAAAGGAGTAGATTTGTGCAGGCTGCGTTAGGGGATGAGGGCTCAACCTCCTGTGAGTGTGGAATAATGACACGTCTTGCTGGATGGGGTGGCCTTAGGGTCCTGTAGTGTGGGTCCTCAGGTTGTGTGGGGTGGGATGGATATGAGGTCATGCAGTGATGGAGCTCAGGTTGTGTTGGGTGGGGTGGATATGGGGTCCTGCAGTTTGGTGCTCAGATCATTGCCCTGAATGCATGACATAAATTGTTTTCTCCCCAGTCGGAAATACCTGCAAGGAGAAAGCACCGCAGCGAAGAGTTGAACGGAAAGCAGCGAGCTGCTGCTTGTGAACGAAGCGTGCAGAGCTCCGCCCCAGCTGCGCATTAAGGCTGATTAACAACAAACCAGGACCTTATCGCAGCCGGATCGTTGGGGCTGATTAGCGACTGATCGCCCATTGAATGAGAAGGAGCGTGCCCGGGTTGTCGGGGGTGATCTGTAAGAACGGCAGAGAGCAATTAGAAAAGGAAAGCTGCGATGATTATCGGGGAAGTGGGGCAGGGTAAAAGCAGGGTAAAATCCCTGCTGAAGCTGGGATTGGAATCCTGCAGGATTGCATTGGCTAAAGGGGGAACCCATTCTTTCTTCTGAGTGCTCTCCAGGGTTCCATCCCATCTCCAAGCCCTCGTGCATCTCCAGCCATCCATAGGGCTACAGGGATGGATTCTCACTCATTTGAACCGCTGGGAGGGCACGTTTTGATGGCTGTAGGGCAGTTTTCATTCACAAATTGCCCAGAATTGGGCAAGTTGGAGCACCTGAGTGCGGCACCAAGGTGGGCTTCACTTCTGCATGCTGACCAGTGTGGTGGTTTTGTAGCAACCAGAACTAAAGAGCCTGAAATCTCCTCCCGTGGCCTTTCTGTTGTTTGCAGTTCCCTACCGCTGTGGGGTTGTGCTTGAGGAAGATGAAATGTTCCCATCCTCTGAAATGCTGTAAATACAAACATGTGTTGGAGGTGAGCTTGTTCCCGGAGTCACCTCTGTGTCAGTTCAGAAGAAAAATCGTTTATTTCTGACTTTGAAGCAAAACCCGACTCCACGCTGCCCAAATCCACCCCACGGATGGAGATGGGAGATGGGGTTCGGCCACCCCTGCGCCCCACAGCCTTGCAGAGATTAGATGGGACGAAGGAGACAAGCGATCCGCAGCCCTACAGGGAGGGGAGAGGGGATGCAAGGGGCAGGCCGTGCCCTCGGGTCTGCGGCAGGAGGTGCCCCGTGCCTCAGTTTCCCCACCTGCCCCGTAATGCTCAGCGGGTCCCCGGCACTTCGCGGTGCGCTGCGGGGTGGGAAGAGCCGAGCGGTGCCGGGAGATGGCACCATCCTCCTTTCTGTTTCTGCTTTCTGCCCAGCAGCGCTGCCGGGAGGAGCCGAGCAGCCTGCCAAGCTCCCCTTCCTGCTCGGCTGGGGGTCTGCTGGGGTTTGAGGGGCAGCAAAATGAGAACTGTGCGCTGGATTCGGGGGAAGGTGATCTCCGTGCAGTTCAGCAAAGGAAGGGTACGGACTCCGGTGGCTGTCACCCATCTCTGTGCCCCATCCCTGGCTTTTCAGCATCACCTCCATGCACTGTACTGCAAACCCCTGCACTCTGAGCATCCTCCATTCCTGCCCCTATCACTGCCACCTCAGCATCACCTCCATTCACTGTGCTGCAAACCCCTGCACTCTGGGCATCCTCCATTCCTACCCAACATCACTGCCATCATCTTCACCACTGTGATGCACTGTACTGCAAACCCCTGCACTCTGAGTATCTTCCATTCCTACCCAACATCACTGCCATCTCATCTTCACCACTGTGATGCACTGTACTGCAAACCCCTGCACTCTGAGCATCTTCCATTCCTACCCAACATCACTGCCATCTCATCTTCACCACTGTGATGCACTGTGCTGCAAACTGCTGCACCCTGAGCATCCCAAATTCCTGCCCCCATCACTGCCATCTCAGCATCACTTCCATGCACTGTGCTGCAAACCCCCCAAGCAAAGCCACCCCTGGTGACCACCTCGCCGTTCCCACGCCGCACACAGCACACATCACACAGCCCTCATCCAAATGTGACACCTTTGCTCCAGGACACATCACATATCTCAGAACAGGACGCCGTTTCGGGTGCCCCACAGCACAGCACAGACCCACAGCACTGGGTGGACACGGAGTTCATCGGTGTCTCCGCGACGCAGCGATTTTTCCGCCGCTCTCCCGCTGGCCGCCAGCCGAGCAGCGTCCATCCCCGTTCAAAGGCAGTTCTTGTTCAGTGCCTGGCTCCTGGAGAGCCCCAAAGAAGGGCTCCTTTCACAGCCTTTGCATTTCCTAGACAGAAATTGTCATTTTTCAAACACAGCTTCCCTTCTGCTGGCCCGGCGCCTTTCACCTCGCAGCGCCCTGACGTCAGGCTGTCTTTGTGATGCTCTGTGCGGCGTTTTGTGCTCCCGTTCCTTTTCAGCTGCTGTCAATGCCCGTTTCTGCCCAGGGCCAGGCAGTCAATGAGGGGCTGCCGGGGGCACTGCCAGACCCCCAAGTGTCCAATCTGTGCCCCCACCCAAGCGGGGCCATCGGCTCAATGCACAGCGCTGAGCAACATGGCGAGGTCCTGTTACTGAGTGCCTGGTGATGGGAGATGGGAAAGGAATGTTTCTTTTTAGGATTCCTTTCCCCTGGGATTTCTGTTCTATAGGATTTCATTTCTCCTTGGGTTTCTTTTCCCTAGAACTTCTTTTCCCAAGGATTTCTTTATGACTTCTCTTCCCTAGGGCTCCTTTTCCCTGGGACCCCTTTTCTCTTGGATTCCTTTTCCCTTGGACATCTTTTCTCTATGACACCTCTAGGATTCCATTTCCATAGGACATCTCTTCCCTAGGACATCTCTCCCCTAGGATGTTTCTTCTCCTGGGTTTCTTTTCCCCAGGATTTCTGTATAACTTCTCTTCCCCAGCGTTCCTTTTCCCTAAGATAACTTTTCCCTAGCACATCTTTCCTCGACGTGTGCTAGGACTCCCTTTCCATAGGATTCCCTTTCCACAGGACTTCTCTTCCATAGGACTTCCTTCCCCTAGGATTTCTATTCTATAGGATTTCTTTTCTCCTAGGTTTCTTTTTCCCTAGGATTCCTTTGCCCCACGACTTCTCTTCCCCAGGACTCCATTCCAGTGCTGTCCATGCTTTTGATGCCACGCACAAGCAATTTCAGCAGGGCTGCATGCATACCACGGTGCACAGCTCCAGCCCTGCACCTGCTGCTCAGCTCCTGGCATCATTCTGCCACGGAGGCAATGCCCAGCAGCCACCACCAGGCGTTGGGGCCAGGCTGTGCCAGCAGCAGGGCGGTTTCTTGGAGCTGCTCTTGTGAAACAAGCCAGGCCGGTGCCGAAGCCGTCACCCAGCAACGTCACCACGCAGGAAACCATTGCAACCCAACCCCAAAATAGCAGCAATCCCCAGAAAAGCCATTCCCTTCTTCCCGCCTGAGTTCCCCTGCTTGCAGCAGCGCTGGCACTCCCTGGGGCACGTCATCGGCCGCCGTGTTGGTGCACAGTCACAGCCCTGAGTGCACGCATCACGCCGTGCTGGGGTTCTGCTGCAGCAGCAGTTGTGCCCCAGCTCTGCGCAGCTCCGTGCCACGCACGCAGCCACCAACGTCGGCTCTCCGTTCCACCAAGGCCACTCCTCACGCTCAAAAATTTTCCAGGCTTGGAGCCGGGCCAGCGGTGAATTTTGTTTTGCAACTGAGCAAAATCAGCTCAGTGTTGTCGTGTCCGGCCCCCCACGTGAGCACGGCGCGGGGCTCTGGGCTCTCCCAGCCCCACTGTTTGCACTGCGTTGTGACTCTGCACTGCTGGGCTGTGCTCTGCCTGGATGGGGAATGATTTACAGGCTGCGTGCCTTGTGCTGGGGCTAGAGATCCCACAGAGCTTGTGACGGGGCTGCAGGCCCTATAGATGCAGTAAGAGTTCTTAAAATGGGCCTTGGTCTGCCATGATGGGGCCTGAGCTGTAGGACAGGCACAGCAGCTTCTTGTCCTGGTGTCACCAAGCCACCAACCTCCCAGTGCTACCAACCCATTCCCCCAATGCTACCAACCCATTGTCCCATTGTCACCAACTCATACTTTCAGTGCCACCAACTCATCATCCCAGTGTCCCCAACCCAACTTCCTGGTATCACTAACCCAGCATTTCAGTGCCACCAACACATCGTGCCATTGTCCCCAACCCAACTTCCTGGTAACACCAACCCAGCCACCCGATGCCAACAATCCAACCTCCAAGTGCCATCAACCCATCCTCCCAGTGCCACCAACCCAGCACTGCAGTGCTGCCAATCCATCCTCCCGATGCCACCAACCCAACTTCCTGGTATCGCCAACCCATCTTTCCAAAGCCTTCAACACATCGTACCATTGTCACCAAACCATCTTTGCAATGCCACCAACCCATCCTTCCAATGTCACGAACCCATTCTCCCAATGACACCAACCCAACTTCATGGTAACACTAATCCAAACTCCCAGCGTCACCAACCCACCCTTGCAGTGCCACCAACCCATCCTCCCAATGTCACCAACCCAATCTCCCAACGCCACCAACGCATCCTCCCAGTGCCACCAATCCAACCTCCCAGTGCCACCAACCCAACCTTCCACTGCCACCCAGGCTTTGTCCAAGGCATCCAGCACAGTCCCACAGCTGCCCTCACCTCTTCCCCTCCCTATCCATAGGTTTTTCCCACCCTCTCTGTGCGTGTTACACCCAAACACGAGGCTATGGGGTCCAAAGGCACTGACACTCACCATGCGTCGGCGCAGACCCAAAGCTCTCTCCCTGATGCTTGTCTTGGTGAGGAACGCTCAGCGCTGCAAGCCCACGGAGCTCAGGAGCATCCGATCCCCCGCGGGGTCTCCCATCCCAGAGGAGAACAACTGGACCAGTTCTACCTGTGTGCCAGTTCCTGGGGCAGGTAGGGCCAGCGGGAAGAATTCCTGCCATTCCAGATGGTTGAGTCACAGTGTCCCCACTGCCATCCTTCGCCTTCATCTCCTCCTCCCAAGAGGGGCTGAGTCAGCGCCGTGGGCGCAGCGCTCGCAGCTTCCCCCCCGGGCTGCTCCTCTATGGGACTGCGTTCCCACGTCCCCCCCCCACCCCCCCCCTTCCCTCGTGGGTTTGTTGGCACAGAGGTGCCGCACAGGGGAGGGGTGTGGGGGGGGTCCTGCTGACTCAGCTCTCTGCACAATGCAGCCGAGGGAGAAACAAAGCGGAACGAGGGCAAATGCATCGAGTTGGGGCATGTGCTGTGCAGCCGTGCTTGGCAGGGTGGTGGCCTGGGGACGGAAGGCTCCTGTTTGCTGCAGGTCCCAGTTCCTCCGCTCGCTTTCCCCCAATGGGCACTGAGCTCTGTTTACCCTGGAAGAGGACAAAGGGCACGGGGAGGCCTCCAGAGCCTGCAAGTCTCACTGAGCGCCGCTGCAGCAGCATCCCGCCGGCACTTTGGGTGCCGCTCCAACAACAAACCCCCCTCCCAGACCCCTCCTGCCCCGCTCACAGCCCATGGGATAACCCCACACAGGTGAATAAAACCACCCAAAACCTCAGGATTTTTAAGGGCACGGCCCAACGTGCAGCACGAGCGCCAGGCAGCGACTCGCCTCAATGCCCCCTGTGTCCCAGCAGTGACCGCAGCGGTCACGGGGATCCCAAAACCCTACAGCAGCCAAAGCACCTGGCGTAGGGACCTGCCGCCAGCCCTTCTCCTTCCACGTTTGCACCCATGGAGGGGTTTTGCTGCACCTTCTCCCAGCCCTGCGCCCGCTGGCTGAAAATACACCGATAGAATAGGAGCTCTGAGTGCTCATTGCGCTGTTGACTTTAGGCTGCGAGGTGCCAGCTCTGCTGGTGCAGCCAACAAAGGCCTTTTAGTGGCCGCGAGAAGGGCTGGGTTGGAACTAGGTGAAAAATCCTATATTTATAGAGCCTTTGTGCAAAGAAGGTCCCCAAACATCATTAGGGGAGCTAAAGAAAATGTCTGGGGAGGAACAAAACCCCAAGAAGTTATTTAGGAAAAAAAAAAAAAAAATGGGAAGGGAAAAAAAATAAAAAGGACTTGAATGAAATGTACATTCACGGGGGAAAATAGCAGCTATGAAAGAGCCCTTTAAGCCAGCAGAAAAACAGAACCGGTTGCTGCAAGATAAAGCCAGGAAAAAAAAATGCAATAAGGCCCCGTTTTTTTTGCTTTTTTGCTTTTTGTTTTTGCAGGAGGAAATGTCAGAGGGGCAAAATTTGAGATGGGGGATGACAGAAGGGGTGCACACTGCAGGGTGGGTGCAGGAAGGGAATGGGAGCTCCCATGCAACCAACGCTGTGGCGCTGACCTTGGGCGCAATGTTTAATTTCTCCCAGCCCCGTGCAGAAAGAAAATAAACAGGGGGGGACGGTTGCTGGCTGCCTGATTGATTTCTGCCTTCAAAGCAGCAGCCAAAACCAGCCCAGCAGCTACAATTTGGGTTTGTGCGAGGAACGGGGTGAGGGGGGCGGAGGGCGCGAGGAGCGCCGTGTGCCCAATTTTCATGTTCCCCTCCAAAACAAACAGGAGGACGGAGCCTTTTATGCAGGACACAAGCACACAGCCCCCTTGTTGCAAGCTGCTTCAGGGCAGGATATCGATGGGCTTTTGCTTTTCCTTTTTCCCCGCCACGTCAGAATGTTTTAAGCAGAGATTAAAGGCATCTCTGTGGCGGAGATGGCCCCACGTTGCCAAGCGGTTCCTCCGAAGCCAGCAGGGTTCCCCTCATCTCTCAGGGATGTGAGTGAGGTTTGGGTGCTCCCTGCTCTGGGTATTGGGTACATTTTGCTTTGGTTGATGGCTTCTGGGTGCTCCTGTGGCACCAGCCATGAATGGGGGTCCCCAACGGGTTCCCAAAGGGTTCCCCAAAGAATGTTCCAAAAGGTGCCCGAGGGTCCCCAAAAAGCATTCCCAAAGGGTGCCCAAAGAGTGTCCCCAGGTTATTCTCAAAGATTTCCCAAGGGGTCCCCAAAGAGTCTTCCAAAGGATGCCCAAAGAGTGTCCCCAAGGTGTTCCCAAAGTGTCAGAGGTCCCCAAAGAGTGTCCCCAGAGTGTTCCCAAAGGGTGTTCACCCAAAGGTCCCCAAAGTGTTCCCAAAGGGCTCTCAAGGGGTCACAAAAGAATGTTCCCAAGACGTTCCCAAAGGATCTCCAAAGGATGTTCCCAAAGGATGTTCTCAAGATGTTCCCAAAGGGTGTTCCCAAAGAGTCTCCAAAAGTGACCACAAAGGGCCCTGGAGGTGCCCCATCCATGCTGTGCCATTGCTTGGGTTTCTCCCCAACCATTGCCCTCCAGCCTTGGTAACTGCCTGCAAGGCAAAAGGAAAAATAATCTTACCAAAAAATAATAATTAAAAATCACATCCTCCCAACTCAGTGAAAAACGAGGTTTTTTTTAGTCGCCCTTTCTCAGGGTTTTTGCCTTAAATGGGGCAGTTTGGTCGAGCAGAGCACTGCACTCAGTTTGCAGCTTCGCAAGGCAGAATCTGCCCCCCAACCCCACTCAGAGCCAACATACCCATTTCATCTCATCCCCCAGAAGGAGCAGCGGACAAAGAGCAATTTGCGAAGGATGAGAAGCACCTTGCCAGCATCTGGGAGGAACAATTCAAGAATTGTTTTTGTGGTTTTCTAACAGTGGGAAGAGCATGGAAACGTGCATTGCGCACTGCAGCCGAGGCAGTAACAGCCCTGGATCTGCAGCCCCAATGCCAGCTTGCTTTGCTTTGTAGGATTGCTCTTTCTCTTCAACGGTGCTCAGGGGCAACCGATGAGAACGAAGAGGGGAGCACAAAAAACAGTGGAATTTCTTCCTTTTAAGCAACATTCTCCTATCACCCAGCTGGCGTGCAACTCCAAGCCAAGTTTCTTTGCCCAGTGATCCCGCTGCTCTTTTGCAGAGCATCCTCACATATGGAGAAAAGATTGTGCCTCCCTTATGGTGGCCTGCCCACTCCTTCTCTAGAGAGCAACCCCCTCCACGTTACCCGGCCCCACTGTACTCCTTCCCCGCCCCTGACCCATCACCTGCCCTGATTCACCCCAAATTGCCATAATTCCAGTTTTCGCGGAGGCAGCAGCTGCTTCCACGAGTGATTCACGCCAGGAGTGGGAGGAATATTGCAAAGGAGGAAGCATCTATTTACAAACAAATATCGGGGCTCTCCGCATGCGGGAGGGGAGAAAGGTGAGCGTGAAGGGAACAGCACGGCTGGGCTGGGCTGAAAAAGTGGGATTTGGGGAATTCGGTGACTGCTGCGCTGAACCGCTCTGGCTGTGACTTGGTGTCAGGTATTTGGGATCAGCAGCGTTGGGAACAAGGCTTTCCCAGCCCCTCATTTGTGCGGTGGAGCTGCTTTCAAGTGCTAAGAGCAGATGGTATCGCCTGGGAACGCCTGGAAGTTTCGGCTCTGCTCAAACCACAAGGCTGGGAGCAGCTCCCGGGCTGCCGCGTGGCTGCGGGGTGCTCCTGCGGCACCGGCCCCACGCGGGGGGTCCCCAAGGTGTGCCCAAAGGGTGTGCCCAAAGGGTCCCTAAGGTGTGCCCAAAGGGTGTGCCCAACGTGTTCCTAAAGGGTGTCCCCAAAGGTCCCCAAGGTGTTCCAAAAGAGTGTCCTCAAAAGGTGTTCCCAAAGGGTCCCCAAAGGGTGCCCACGGTGTCCCCAAAGTGTATACCCAAAGGGGTCCCAAAGGATCCCCAAGGTGTCTCCAAAGTGTGCTCCCAAAGCGGCTCCAAGGGGTGTTCCCAAGGTGTTCTCAAATTGTGTTCCCAAAGGGTCTCCAAAGAGCATCCCCAAAGTGTCCCCAAGGAGTGTTCCCAAAGGCTGTCCCCAAAGGGTGTCCCCGAAGGGTCCCCAAGAGGTGTTCCCAAAGACTGTCCCCCAAGAGTCCCCAAAAGCTGTCCCCAAAACATCTCCAAAAGGTATCCCCAAATGGTCCCCAAGGGATGTTCCCAAAGTGTTCTTAAAGGGCATCCCCAAAGAGTCCCCAAAGAGTGTTCCCAAAGGGTCCCCAAGAGATGTTCCCAAGGTATTATCAGAGGGTGCCCAAACAGCCTCCCTGTTGTGTTCCCCAAGGCTGGTTAATCCCAAAGTGTCCCCAAAGGGTCCCCAAGGGGTTTTCCCAAAGGGTGTCCCCAGAGTGTCCCCAAATATTGCCCCCAAGGTGTTCCCAAAGAGTGTCCCCCAAGGGTCCACAAAGGGTGCCCCCAAAGGTTCCCCAAAGAGCCTCCTCAAGGTGTTCCCAAAGGCTGGCTGTCCCCAGAGGGTCCCCAAGGAGTGTTCCCAAAGCATCCCAAATATTGTCCCCAAGGTGCTCTCAAAGAGCGTCCCCCAAGTGTCCCCAAAGGCTGTCCCCAAAGCTGCCAAAGGGTGTCCCCTAAGAGTCCCCAAGGGGTGTTCCCAAAGGATCCCCCACGTGTGTCCCCCCCACACCACCAGACCAGCCCCATTTGTCACAGCACCTGGGGACAGCTCTCCGAGGGGCCACGTTTGCCACCAGGGGGACTTCAGTGACGGGGTTGGGGGGAGGGGAAGAGGCAGAGGTGCGAGTGGGGGCCACGTTCCCATCTCTCTGCCCTCCCCCGGGCTCCCAGGTGGCCTCGTCCGCGGCCCCACTGATTTAAGGATGACAAAGACTTGGATCACCGAGGTGAGATTCGCAGCGGGGAGGAAGGGGCGTGGGCCGGCGGCCAGCAGCAGCTGCAGGAATGCACTTTGCGGTCGGTGAAGCAATCCGGCAGCGCGATGGAGCAGATAGGGGCAAGGAGGGAAGGACCGGTTCAAACCTTCCCCCACCGCCACCACCACCTCCTCCCCTCCCCATTTCCCCACCTCCCACCCCATAACGAAGGGAACGATCCGCCGAACGAAACGGGACGGAGCGCACCGAACGCTGCCGTCGGGGGGAGCTCGGAACCGGGCACCGCGGGGCCGGGGGCCGCGTAGCTCCGCCCCGGGGCCGGCGGGGAATCCGCGCCCATTTCCGCCGGCGCGGAGCCCGGCCCCTCGGCCGCACTGGGCGCTGCGCACCGCCAACCTCCGCCGCCAACACCGCCGCCACCGCCACCAGAATGCCGGGAGAGGCGGCCGTGCTGGCGCTGGGTACGTGTTGGGGTCGGGAAGGGAGGGAGTGTGAGGAGGGGGTGTGTTGGCTGCTTCCCCCCCCCTTCTTTACTTCCCCGACCCCGTAACCCATTTGGGGCAGCGAGCTTCCCGCAAAGCATCGATACCCGGCGAGAAAAGGAAACTTTGTTTTTTGCTGCGAAGTGGGGAGAGTAGAGCATCCCTGAGCCCGGGTCCGGGGGGCTGCTATGGGGGTGTTGTGGGTGGTTCGTGTCCCCCCCCACCCCACCCACCACCAGCACCACCACCAGCACCACCTCCCGAGGTTGCCGTCGCTCGCTCGCGGAGTTGTTTGCTCCGCTGCTTGTGGGACCGCGGCGGTTTGCTGGGTACGGCCTCGGGGAGCCTCGTAATTTATGGTAGGGGAGAATTAATTAAGGAGAGCGCGTCGGTTTGCACCGAGCGGGACGGGCGCTCGCCTTGTGCCGCTTCGTTGGGGGAAAAGGGGCGGAGAAGAACGGGATCGCGGGGCACGGAGTGCAGCTCCGAAGGTGTTATTTGCTGGGGCGCGCGGTGCTTTCCTCTCTTGCTTTGCTGCTCCGAAGGAAAGGGGCTGAGAGCTGCCCGCTTAGGCAGACTCGGGGATTGGGGGTCGGGGGAGCGTAGCGCGGTGTGCTCTGCCCCGTGGTGGCCGAAGCTGCGGGGCTGCCAGGGGAAGGCTGGGGACGAGCAGCTTCCATCCTTCATGCAAGCACCCTACCCGTAGACCCCAAACCCTACCCGTAGACCCCAAACCCTAACCCCTAGACTCTACCTATAGACCCTACCCACAGACTCCAACTCTAGACCCTACCCATAGATCCCAACCCTAGACCCTAAACCCTACCCATAGACTCTGAACCCTACCCGTAGTCCCTAAAACCTAACTCTAGACCTCTATCCATAGACCCCAACCCTAGCCCCTGGCTATAAGTCCTACCCATAGACCCTAAACCCTATGTGCAGACTCTAAAACCTAACCCCTAGACCCTACCTGTAGACCCCAACCTTAGACCCTAGCTTCTAGACCCTTACCTGTAGGCCCCACCTGTAGACCCTAAACCCTACCTGTAGACCCTAAACCCCAACCCCAGACCCAACCTGTAGACCCTAAAACATAACCCCCAGACCCAACCTGTAGACCTCAACCCCAGACCCAACTTGTAGACCTCAACCCCAGACCCAACCTGTAGACCCTACCCATAGATCCTAAACTCTACCCCCTAGACCCTACCCTCTAGACCCCAACCCTACCCTAGACCCTAGCCCTTGGCCCTAGACCCTACTGCTAGAAACTAATCCTAACCCTTAATGCATTTGGTTCAGTTTGGGGACACCCAGGTCCCCTCTGCTCCCCACAGCCAGCTCTTGGCTTCCCTCCCTGGGGCCATCTGACTTCTGTAAGCCCAAGTCCCCCCCCTGTTTGAAACCCAGACACTGCATCCCACTGGGAGTGCTTCCCCAAACCTTGTAAACAAGAGGTGGGAACGTGGCTGCAAGCACCCAGGAGCTGCCACCTCCTCCCCCTCGCTACGTGCAGATGCACCTGGTGGCTGCAAAGGGCTAAGCTGCAAAGCCGAGGGGAACTATGAGCAAAGCTGATTAGGAGGGAGAATGTGGGGCTGGAAACAGCCTGGAGATAATGGGGGTTCCTGGACAAGGAGGGTCACCCCATCCATGGGGGTGCTGAAGAGCCGTGGAGGTGTGGCACTGGGGGATGTGGTTGGTGGGGGTGGTGGGATGGGTTGGGGTTGGACTTGGAGGTCTTTTCCAACCTGTGAGCTGCTGGCACATCTCAGTGTGTGATGGGGTGTGGAGGAGTTGTTCCAGCAGAGCTGGGATGCGTGGGGAAATACACATGGGATGGGAGGATCGGGGCTGGAGCCTTTTGGGGCCGTGATGGGATTGGTGGTGGTTGTAGAGGAGAAGCATTGGCCATAGATGTTATGGTGGGGACATTGGCAGCTCTGCGTCTTGGGCATCGTGTGTCTTATCCCAGGGGATCTTCACGTGTTGGTGTTGGTGTCGGGGTCTTCCCAAAGGCCAGAACGTGGGGTTTGGGCACACTTGGTGATGCATTAAAACCAAATTCATGGAGGTCGCTGGGGAAGAAGACCGGCATCCTAAATACAAAGCCCTTGCCAAATAGAAAGCAAGAAGTGACACGAAGGGAAGTGGAGCAGCAAATAGGGCCGGGGTGACCTCGTGGGGCCAGCGGGGCTCATCCAGCCCCAAAAGCAGCGGGGTGAGGCAGCACAGCAGGTTCTGGGGGTGGCAGGAGGGGACACTGAGTCTGCCCGGTGACACAGGGATGAGCCACTTGCCAGATAACACACGGAGTCCCCTCGGGTTGATGTAGGCAGGGAGTATCACTGTGTGCATGGGGAGCAGCCAGGAGGAGGGATATTGAGCTGGGAGCCCGGGGTTGGTGCCCTGCTCGTTGCCTTCAGCTGGAGTTTTCTGCATGGGTTGATTAACCCCGTGCAGTAATTGGGTCAGAGAGGGGTCTGCGGGAAGCGCTGCTGCGTTCATCTCTGAGGTTAAACCCTCAGAGCCAGATGGGTTTCCCAAAAAGGGAATGTCCCCCCCCCCCCCCCCCCCAAAAAAAGGAATGTTTTCCCACAAAAAAAAAAAAGGAAGAATTCAGGGATTCTAATGAACCCACAGGGCAAGAGAAGGGTTCAGGAGGCGTGGGGACACAGCAGGCAAACGGGGAGCTCCTAAGAGAGTTCAGGTCCTGGTGATGGCACAGCTGCCCCCATTCCCTTTTAGCTCAGGGTCTTCACGAGAGGTTTTAGGGCTTCTCTCTCTTCCTGCGTTGGCTCTGAGCCCTGTCCGTCTGCCCGCAGGCATGCTGGTGGCTGTGTGCCATGCCCTGGAGAACACAACGTCAGCGCTGAGCGGTGAGTTTGAGGGCCCTGCTGCCCTATAACGTGGTGTTTGGGTGGGTTGTTGCTTGTCGTGCTGCTGCTAAAGTAAAAAGGACGTTGCACCTGGCTGAGGTTATCCGGGCTGTGTGCAGGATCGGGGTGGAGGGGGGAAGGATGGAGCAGGGGTGGGCATGGGGGTGTGGGTGGAGAAGGAGGAGGGGGTAGGATAGGGATGGATGTGGGGATGTGGACATGGATGGGGATGGATGTGGATGGGGATGGACGTGGATGTGGGGGTATGGATGGACAAGGGGAGATAGATGGGGATGGAAGTGGAGATGAAGATATGGATGGGGAAGGGGGAATGAATGGAGATGGGGGTATGGATGGGGAAGGGGGGGATGAATGTGGGGATAGGGGTATGGATGGGGATGGATGTGGTTGTGGGGCTGTGGATGGGGAAGGGGGGATGGATGGGGATGGACGTGGATGTGGGATGGGGATGGACGTGGATGTGGGATGGGGATGGACAAGAGCAGATGGATGGGGATGTGAGGATTGGGATGTGAGGGATGGATGAGGATGTGGGGATGGGAATGTGGGGGATGGATGGACAAGGGTAGATAGATGGGGATGGATGTGGGGGATGGGGATGGTTGTGGATGTGGGGGATGGATGGGGAGGGACGTAGGCATGGGGATATAGAAGGGAATGGAGTTATGGGCATGGGAATATGAATGGGGTTGGGAGTATGGACGGGGACTTGGATGGGGATAGACTTGGGGTTGGGGGTATGGATGAAGATATGGGTCTGGATTTGGGGATATGGATGTGGGAAAGGGGGTATGGATATGGATGGGGATGAGGTTGGAGTTGGCGATGGGGAGCTGCTCTGTGCTGACGCATCCTAAAGCCCCAAATGTGCCAATGCTGGGAGCCCCCCCAGGAGGTGACGCACAGGAGCGCTCTTCCCTCTGCAAAATGGTGCACGGGGGGAGAGGAATCTTCTCCCCCTGCTCAATTGGGATTTTGGAGGGCAGTGGCTGTGGTGCAGGTTGCATCCTATGAGCAAACACTGAGGGATGCTGGATGGGGCTTTGGCTGCACCCCATAACAACAAGTCTTGGCTCCAAGGATGGAACCCCAAAGGGACCTCAGCAGCCCGGCCACGTGCGGGTTCTCGCAGGACCCGGAATCATTCGGCGGCCACGGCGTTAATTACTGCAGGGCTGCCATAAATCCCAGCAGCAGGAACTTGAGGTGGCTTTGAAACGACAGCCGTCGGATGTGTTTGACGCGCGGGCTGAGCCAGCAGCAGGATATTCGTTTTCCGTCTCTGCCGGGGAGGATAATTCAAACCAGCACGGGGCGTAATGGGAAACAGCATCACGGCGCCCACCCCACACCAGGGCAGCCCCCGGCTCTCATTTAACTCTCTCCGCCCCTATTTTATCTCTAAGCTCTTTAGCAAATTCCTCCAGTGCCAGGCAGGCTTACGGTCGTGCAGCGGGACCGAGTTGGGTTCGTTTTGCTGGATGAAGCAGCAGTCTTGATGCTTTTGTTGGCTGGATCCCAATGGCGATGCCCTTTATGTTTTTCTCCTTTTTTTTTTCTTTTTTTTCCCCTATTTCCACCCCACCCCCACAGATCCCCCAGTGGCAGCAGCCGTGCGGTCGCACTTCAATGAGTGCCCCGACTCCCACCGGCAGTTCTGCTTCCATGGGACGTGCCGCTTCCTGGTGCAGGAGGACAAGCCGGCGTGTGTGTAAGAGAAGAGAGGGGGTGGGAGAGAGGGATCTGCCCCATAGGGTGCCCCTCTGCAGGGTGGTTTGAGGGGGGTGGCACAGGGATGGTCAGGGGTGACGTGGGATGACCCAGAGATGCTCCAAGGTGACATAAGGTGACATGAAGATGCTCCAAGATGGCATGGAGTGACATGAGGATGCATGGAGGTGACGTAAGGTGACCCAGAGATGCTCCAAGGTGACATAAGGTGACATGAGGGTGCTCTGAGGTGACATAAGGTGAACCAGGGATGCTCCCAGGTGACATAAGGTGACATGAGGGTGCTCTGAGGTGACATAAGGTGAACCAGGGATGCTCCAAGGTAACATAAGGTGACATGAGGATGCTCTGAGGTGACATAAGGTGAACCAGGGATTCTCCCAGGTGACATAAGGTGACATGAGGATACTCCAAGAGGATGTGGGATGACCCTGAGATCCTCTGAGGTGACATAAGGTGACCCAGGGATGCTCTGAGATGACATGGGGTGACATGAGGATGCATGGAGGTGACATAGATGTGACCCAGGGATGCTCTGAGGTGACATGAGGATGCTCTGAGGTGACATAAGGTGACCCAGGGATGCTCTGAGGTGATATGGGGTGACATGAGGATGCTCTGAGATGATGTGGGATGACATGAGGATGCATGGAGGTGACATAAAGTGACCCAGAGATGCTCTAAGGTGATATGGAGTGACATGGTGATGCTCCCCTGTGACATGCAGTGACCCAGGAATGCTCTGAGGTGACATGGGATGACATGAGGATGCTCTGAGGTGACATGGGGTAGCCCAGGGATGCACCAAGGTGACATGAGGATGCTCCAGGAGGATGTGAGATGACCCAGAGATGCTCTGAGGTGACATAGGTGTGACATGGAGATGTTCCCAGGTGACATGGGGTGACTTGAAGATGTTCTCAGGTGACATGGGTGTGACCCAGGGATGCTCCCAGGTGACATAAGGTGACATGAGGATACTCCAAGAGGATGTGAGATGACCCAGAGATGCTCTGAGGTGACATAGGTGTGACCTGGAGATACTCTGAGGTGACATGAAGATGCTCTTAGGTGACATAGATGTGACCCAGGGATGCTAAAATGGGCTATGGGGTGACATGAGGATGCTCTCCTGTGACATGCAGTGACCCAGGAATGCTCAGAGGTGACATAAGGGATGCCACGAGGATGCTCTGAGGTGACATGGGGTAAGCCAGGGATGCACCAAGGTGACATGAGGATGCTTCAAGAAGATGTGGGTGACCTAGAGATGCTCTGAGGTGACATAGATGTGACATGGAGGTCCTTCAAGGTGACATGGAGTGACAAGAGGATGCTCCAAGGTGATGTGAGTTGTGCCAGGGATGCTCTGAGGTGACATGGGGTTATGTGAGGATGCTCCAGTGTGACATGGGATGATGCAGGGATGCACATGGGGTGACATGAGGATGCTCTGAGGTGACATAAGGGATTCACCAAGGTGACATGAGGATGCTCCAAGAGGATGTGGGACGACCCAGAGATGCTTTGAAGTGACATAGGTGTGACCTGGAGATGCTCCGAGGTGACATGGGGTGACCCAGGGATGCTCCGAGGTGACATGGGATGAACCAGAGATGCTCTGGGATTACACAGGTGTGACTTGAAGCTGCTCTGAGGTGACATGGGGTGACTTGAGGATGCTTGGAGATGACATGGGGTCACCTATGTTGCTTTGAGGGATGCTCCAAGAGGACATGACCTGACCCAGGGATGCTCTAGGATGATGTTGATGTGACGTGGAGATTCTCGGAGGTGACATGGGGTGACCCAGGGATGCTCTAAGAGGGCATGGGATGACCCAGAGATGCTCTAAGGTGACATGGCGTGACATGAGGATGCTCCAAGTGGATGTGGGATGACCCAGAGATGCTCTGGGGTGACATAGGTGTGACCTGCAGATGCTTCAAGGTGACATGAGAATGCTCTGAGGTGACATGGATGCGACCCAGGGATGCTGTGAGGTGACACGTGGCCAGCCAGGGATGCTCTGAGAGGACACAGGGTGACACATGAAGGTTCTGAGGTGACATGGGGCCAGCCAGGGATGCTCCGAGGCGACGTGGGATGTCATCAGGATGCTCTGGGATGATGTGGGTGTGACCTAGAAATGCTGCAAGGTGACATGAGAATGCTCCAAGGTGATATGGGTGTGACCCAGGGCTGTTCCGAGGTGATGTGGAGTGACGTGAGGGTGCTCCATGGTTACCCAGAGATGCTCTGAGAGGATGCAGGGTGAGACAAGAAGGGTCTGAGATGACATGGCCACCAAAGGGTGCTCCGAGGTGACACAGGGATGCTCTGGGGTGATATAGGGTGTCATGAGGATGCTCTGAGATGACATGGGGTGACATGAGGATGCATGGAGGTGACATAAAGTGACCCAGAGATGCTCTAAGGTGATATGGAGTGACATGATGATGCTCCCCTGTGACATGCAGTGACCCAGGAATGCTCTGAGGTGACATGGGATGCCATGAGGATGCTCTGAGGTGACATGGGGTAGCCCAGGGATGCACCAAGGTGACATGAGGATGCTCCAGGAGGATGTGAGATGACCCAGAGATGCTCTGAGGTGACATAGGTGTGACATGGAGATGTTCCCAGGTGACATGGGGTGACGTGAGGATGTTCCCAGGTGACATGGGTGTGACCCAGGGATGCTCCCAGGTGACATAAGGTGACATGAGGATACTCCAAGAGGATGTGAGATGACCCAGAGATGCTCTGAGGTGACATAGGTGTGACATGGAGATGTTCCCAGGTGACATGGGGTTCCCAGGTGACACAGGGATGCTCTGGGGTGACATGGGGTGACATAAGGATGCTGTGGGATGACGTGGGTGTGACCTAGAGGTGTTCCAAGGTAACATAAGGATGCTCCAAGGTAATATGGGTGTGACCCAGGGATGTTCTGAAGTGATGTGGGGTGAAACCATGATGCTCTGAGGTGACCCAGAGATCACCTGGGTGACCTAGAGATGCTCCGAGGTGACACAGATGTGACATGGAGGTCCTTCAAGGTGACATGGGGTGACATGAGGATGCTCCAAGGTGATGTGAGTGTAACCCAGGGATGCTCTGAGGTGACATGGGGTTATGTGAGGATGCTCCAGTGTGACATGGGATGATGCACACGGGGTGACACAAGGACATTCTGAGGTGACATGGGGCCACCCAGGGATGCTCCAGGGTGACCCAGGGATGCTCTGAGAGGACACAAGGACATTCTGAGGTGATGTGGGGCCACCTAGGTGTGCCCCAAGGTGATCCAGGGATGCCCTGAGGTGGTGTGGGGCCATCCAGGGATGCTCCAGGGTTACCCAGGGATGCCCTGAAGTGATATGGAGTGACCCAGGGATGCCCCAAGGTGACCCAGGGATGCCCTGAGGTGATGTGGGGCCATCCAGGGATGCTCCAGGGTGACCCAGGGATGCCTTGAAGTGATACGGAGGGACCCAGGGATGCTCCAGGGTGACCCAGGGATGCTCTGAGAGGACATAAGGACATTCTGAGGTGATGTGGGGCCACCTAGTTGTGCCCCAAGGTGATCCAGGGGCCATCCAGGGATGCTCCAGGGTGACCCAGGGATGCCCTGAAGTGATACGGAGTGACCCAGGGATGCTCCAGATTGACCTGGGGGTGCCCCAAGGACCTGTTGGTGACACAGGACGGGTCCAGCAGCTGCTGCCACCCAGGGAACAGCAACAAAATCCCTGCCCATATGCCTCAGTGCAATACATCCCATATTCTGTAGGCTGCTGAAGCCACCTCGAGTGGGTTTGGCCACGCACAGCACCCAAAATGAAGATCCGGCTGCCTGGAAAAAAGGGCTCAAACTCTTCTCCACTGCTTCCTCACCCCTGCAGGTGCCACTCAGGCTACGTGGGGACGCGCTGTGAGCACGCAGACCTGCTGGCCGTGGTGGCTGCCAACCAGAAGAAGCAGACGATCACCGCGCTGCTGGTGGTGGCCGTGGTGGCCTCAGCGGTGCTCATCGCAGCCTGCGTGCTCATCCAGTGAGTGGGGTGAGGGTTGGGGATATCGGGATCAGGAGGGAGATGTGGGGTGCTGAGCATCCCCGCCGTGTCCCACAGCTGCTGCCGGCTGCGGAAGCGCTGCGGGTGCTGCCGGGTGCCGCTCTGCGGGCAGGAGAAACCGTCGGGGCTGCTGAAGGGTGGAGCGTCCTGCTGCCATACTGAGAGCGGTAAGGGGTGGGGGCACCGTGGGGACAGGGGGATGTGGGGACAGGGGAATGTGGGGACACTGGGGATGTGGGGACACCATGGGGACAGGGGAATGTGGGGACACCATGGGGATGTGGGGACACGATGGGGACAGAGGGACGTGGGGGCACCATGGGGACAGAGGGACGTGGGGACACTGTGGGGACAGGGGAATGTGGGGACACTATGGGGATGTGTGGGGGTACCATGGGAACACTATGGGGATGTGGGGACACCATGGGGACATAATGGAGACAGGGGGACATGGGGGCACCATGGGGACACAGGGATGTGGGGACACTATGGGGATGTGGGTACACTGTGGGGACAGAGGGACATGGGAGCACTGTGGGGACAGGGGGATGGGGGGACACCATGGGGATGTGGGGGCACTATGGGGACAGGGGGATGTGGGGACACTATGGGGATGTGGGGGCACCATGGGGGCACTATGGGGACGTGGGGACACTATGGGGACATGGGGATACTATGGGGACAGAGGGAGACAGAGGGACATGGGGACACTGTGGGGACACAGGAACGTGGGGACACTATGGGGATGTGGGGGCACCATGGGGACACTATGGGGACATGATAGGGACAGGGGGACATGGGGGCACCATGGGGACACAGGGATGCGTGGACACTGTGGGGATGTGGGGACACTGTGGGGACAGAGGGATGCGGGAACACTGGGGATGTGGGGGTACCATGGGGACATAATGGGGACAGGGGGACATGGGGGCACCATGGGGACACAGGGATGTGGGGACACTATGGGGACATGGGGGCACTGTGGAGACAGAGGGATGTGGGGGCACCATGGGGATACCATGGGGATGTGGGGACACTATGGGGACGTGAGGACACTGTGGGGACAGGGGGACATGGGGGCACTATGGGGACAGAGGGATGTGGGGACAGGTGAACGTGGGGACACTATGGGGATGTGGGGGTACCATGGGGACATAATGGGAACAGGGGGACATGGGGGCACCATGGGGACACAGGGACGTGGGGACACTATGGGGACATGTGGGCACTGTGGAGACAGAGGGATGTGGGGGCACCATGGAGACACTATGGGGATGTGGGGACACTGTGGGGACAGGGGGATGTGGGGACACTATGGAGACAGAGGGATGTGGGGACAGGGGAATGTGGGAACACTATGGGGATGTGGGGACACCATGGGGACATAATGGGGACAGGGGGACATGGGGGCACCATGGGGACACAGGATGTGGGGACCCTATGGAGACATGGGGGTACTGTGGAGACAGAAGGATGTGGGGGCACCATGGGGATACCATGGGGATGCGGGGACACTATGGGGACAGGGGGATGTTGGGACACCATGGGGATGTGGGGACACAATGGGGACAGGGGGACGTGGGGGCACCACGGGGACACTATGGGGACATGAGGACACTATGGGGACAGAGGGACATGGGGACACTGTGGGGACAGGGGAATGTGGGGACACTATGGGGATGTGGGGGCACCATAGGGACACTATGGGGACATGATAGGGACAAGGGGACATGGGGGCACCATGGGGACACAGGGACGTGGGGACACTGTGGGGATGTGGGTACACTGTGGGGACAGAGGGACATGGGGACACTGTGGGACAGGGGAATGTGGGGGCACTATGGGGACACCATGAGGACAGGGGAATGTGGGGGCACTGTGGGGACACTATGGGGATGTGGGGACACTATGGGGACACCATGGGGACAGGGGAATGAGGGGACACTATGGGGATGTGAGAACACTATGGGGACACCACGGGGACAGGGGGAGGTGGGGGCTCCATGGGGACACAGGGATGTGGAGATACTGTGGGGATGTGGGGGCACCATGGGGACAGGGGGATGTTGTGACACTATGGGGGCACAGGAACGTGGGGACAATATGGGGATGTGGGTACACCATGGGGAATATAGGGATGTGAGGACACTATGGGGACAGAGAGATATGGGGACACTATGGGGACACAGTAACTCTATGGGGACAGAGCGATGTGGGGACACTATGGGGACAGGGATGTGGGGACATCATGGGGATGTGGGGGCACTATGGGGACACAGGGACGTGGGGGCACCGTGCAGATGGGGTTGTGGGAACACTATGGGGATGTGGGGACACGATGGGGATATGGGGACATAGGGACACTATGGGGACAGAGGGATGTGGGGGGCACTGTGGGGGCACCATGGGGATGTGGGGGCACCATGGGGATGTGGGGGCACTATGGGGACAGAGGGATGGGGGGCACCATGGGGAGACTATGGAGATGTGGGGACAGAGGGACGTGGGGGCACCATGGGAACATGGGCTCGCTATGGGGATGTGGGGACACCTTGAAGATGTGGGAATACCATGGGGACATGATGGGGACACCATGGGGACATGGGCACATCATGGGGACAGAGGGATGTGGAAGCATTATGGGGGCACAGGGCCATGGGGACACCATGGAGACAGGGATATGGGGACACCATAGGAATGTGGGAACACTGTGGGGACACCATGGGGACCCAGGGATGTTGGGGACACTATAGGGACACAAGGATTTGGGGACACAGGTCTGGGGACAACAAGAGAACACTGTAGAGACACTAAAGGGCACAGGGATGTGGGCACACCATGGGGACACCGATTTGGGGACACTATGGGGACACAGTGATGTGGGCACACCATGGGAACATAGGAAATGCGGGGGCACTATGGGGATGCAGGAACATGGGGACACCATGGGAATGGGGGAGCACCATGGGAACACTATAGAGACACAGGGATATGGGGGTAACATAGGAATGTGGGGTCACAGGGGTCTGGGGCCACCATGGGTACATGGGGACACTGTGGGGACACTAGGACTCTGTGGGGACACAGGAATGTGGGGCGCTATGGGGATGGAGGGATATGGGGGCACTATAGGGACACGGGGATGCCATGGGGACGCATGGGAACACAGGGATGTGGGGACATCATGGGGACTTGGGCTCGCTATGGGGACAGAAGAATATAGGGGCACCATGGGGACCCTATGACCCAGCTCCCATGCAGGAACCCCATAACCCCTCTCCTTCCCCCACAGTTGTCTGACGGAGCCAACACATCCCAGTGGGACACAGACATCGCTTCTTCCCTTTGGTTTCCCTATTTTTCCCCTTTGGTTTCCCTATTTTTCCCCTTTGGTTTCCCTATTTTTCCCCTTTGGTTTCCCTTTTTTTCCCCTTTGGTTTCCCTTTTTTTCCCCTTTATTTTTGTCCTCCTTCCCTTTCCAGGGACACCAGCGTGGGCAGCACAGCAATGGCTGCAGTGCTCCCAGTGCTCCCAGCCTGTCTGACAATCCACCTCCATCACCACAGCCCAGAGTGCTGGAAATGGGGGAAAACACCCCAAAATCCCCCCTGCTGCCAGCCCTGGGAAGCATCGCTGGTGGTGGTTGGGCTTTTTTTTTTTCCTCAAATGCTTCTATTTTTTTTTTTTTGTCCTCTTTCTTTTTTCCTCCCTTTTTTCCCCTTCTTCTTTTTCCCTTTTCTCCATCTTTATTTTTTCCTTTTTTTCCCCTTCTTTTTTTCCTTTTTGCCCTCTTTTTTCCCTTTTCCATTTCCTTTCTTTTTTCCTTCTTTTCTCCCCCTTTCCTCCTTCTTTTCTCCTCCCTTCCCCCTTCTTTTCTCTCCTCTCCCTCCTTCTTTTCTCCCCTCTCCCTCCTTCTTTTCTCCCCTGTTCCCCCTTTTCTTTTTCCCCTCTTCCCCTTCTTTTTTTCCCCCTTTTCCCCCGTTTCCTAACCAAAACACAGAAGAGAACCCCTCAGCTTTATTTTTCTATGTGCCTACCACAACAAGTGCCGCCGAACCCTCGGCCGTTCCCAAAGCCACCGCAGCACCTTTGGGGACAGATCTGCTCTTTTTAGTAATAATATGAACCATCATCCTAAGAAACCTCCCCAAACGGAGGCCCCAACCCCCTCCCCACCCCTCCATCCTCTCCGTACCCCCCATCATAACCAACCCGACGCTATTTTTTGGGTTTTTTTTTTTTTTAGTCATGGTTACTCAATGTCTTCTGTATATGTTGCACTGAAGGTTAATATTTAATGTTTTAATTTATTTTGTGTGGTTTAAATTAATTTTGATTTCTATAATATGTTATTGTGATCAGCTGTTTTCCTTTTTTTTTTTTCTCCCCTAATACCTGGATTATAGTTATTTAAGTGATATAAAGGACACTTTTTCAGAAGGCTGTGGCTGTGCTTTGATTTGGGGTTGGCAAATATTGAGGGGTAGCAATGTGGGGTCACTTCTATGGGAACTGAGCAAAACGAGGTCTCCTCCATGTCCCACTCCTGTCCCCATCCCAGTCCTGTCCTCATTCTAACCCAATCCCATCCTAGTCCAGTTCCATCCTCTACCTTTCATCTTCTCATCCCTTTTGGGTTCCAGTCCCCATCTCATCCCATTCTGGTCCTGCTCCAATCCCTTTCGGATCCTCATTTCATCCTGTTCCTATCCCCATTCCATCCCATCCTGTTCCCCATCCCTTCCCAATCTGGTCCCCATCCCATCCTTTTCCTGCTCCCCTCCCCTTTGGGTCATCATTTCATCTTGGTCCTCTCCCCATTCCATCCCATCCTGTTCCTCCCCCCATCTCTTTCGCATCCCCATTCCATCCTGTTCCTGCTCCCATCCCTTTTGGGTCAACATTTTGTGTTGGTCCCCATCCCATCCTGCTCCTATATCCATCCCATCCCAATCCAGTCTCCATCCCATTCTGTCCTGGTCCCATTCACGTGTTTTCAGATCCCCATCCTGATCCCTGTTCTTATCCTATTGGGATCTTAATTCCATCTGTATCCCATTCCCATCCCCTTTAGGTCCTCGTTTTATCCCATCCTTCTCCAGTATCTCTCTCACCCCAATCCAGTCCCCATAGCACTCTGTGCTGCTCCTCTTCCCATCCCTTCTGGGTCCTCATTTCATCCTGGCCCTGTCCCCATCCCCTGCTGGGCTCCCTCCAATCCCATTGGCCTGAATTCCCTCCCATCCCCCCACAATTCCCATATCTTTGGAGACTTTCTGCATCTACTCCTGCACCCAATCCCTGGGCCTCACCCTCGGAGTGCAGCATTGCATCGTGTCACAGCAGTGCAGGGTTTGCATGGCAGTGCTGCATCACAGCGTTGCATGGTGGCAGAGCCATGGTGGTGCAACGTTGCGTGGGGGTGCAATGCTGCACAGTGTTGTAGCATCACGTAGCATGCAGCATTGAACAGCTGTGCACCATCACAGCCCATTAAAGTGTTGCACAGTTGTGTGGTGTGGCATGCAGCGCTGCACGCCATTGTGGTATTGCACAGCATGCAGCAATGTGCAGCATTGCACAGTATATGCAGTGTTGCACAACCCCATAGCATGGCATTGCACAGCATGCAGCACTCACACCAGCACTGCATTGCACTCTGTGCAGCACTGCACTGCATGGCATGTAGCATTTTACAATGTGCAGCATTGCACACCAGCAGTGCACTGCACAACATGTGACACTGCACAGCATTGCACACCAGCACTGCACAGCATGCAGGATTGCACACCAGCACTGCATTGCACACCAGCACTGCACTGCACAACATGCAACACTGCACGCCAGCACAGCACTGCACATCATGCAGCATTGCACAGCACTGCACGGCATGTAGCATTGCACACCGGCACAGTATTGCACAGCATTGCATAGCACACAGCACTGCACACCAGCACAGCACTGCACAGCATGCAATACTGCACACTAGCACAGCACTGCACAGCATGCAGCATTGCACACCACTGCATTTCACTGCATGCAGCATTGCACACCAGCATTTCACTGCACAATATGCAACATTGCACACCAGCACAGCACTGCACAGCATGCAGCATTGCATGCCAGCACAGCATTGCACATCAGGCAGCACTGCACACCAGCACAGCACTGCACAGCATGCAGCATTGCACGCCAGCACAGCACTGCACACCAGCACAGCACTGCACACCAGCACAGCACTGCACAGTATGCAGCATTGCATACCAGCACACAGCACAGCATTGCAAATCATGCAGCACTGCACACCAGCACAGCACTGCACTGCATGCAGCATTGCACACCAGCACAGCATTGCAAATCATGCAGCACTGCACACCAGCACAGCACTGCACTGCATGCAGCACTGCACACCAGCACAGCATTGCAATGCATGCAGCACTGCACACCAGCATTTCACTCCACAATACGCAACACTGCACACCAGCACAGCACTGCACAGCACGCAGCATTGCACACGGCAGCCCCACCTCCCACCAGCATCGCCCCGCCCCCTCCCAGCTCCACCTCCCCCTTTCCTTTCCCCCCTCCCCCCCCGGCCCGGCATGGCGGAGGCCGCTCAGGGCCGCGTGCAGGAGGCGGTGGAGAACGTTGTGCAGGAGCTGGAGCGGGACAGCATCCGCGGCATGCAGGTACCGCCCGAGCCCTTGTGCTCCCAGTGCCCCCCAGTACTCCCAGTGCCCCCCCATTACCGCCCAGTGCCCCCTGGAGCCTCCCCGTGCCCCCCAGTTTCTCCCTGTGCAAGCTCTGCACGTCTCCCTTTGCGCTCCGTGCAAGTTTTGTGCCCCATTCAGTGCATGCTGTGCTCCCCCCGCAGTGCACGCCGTGTGCAAGGTATGTGCAACCCCCCAGCTTGCCCCCTGCCCCTCAACCTTGCAGCACGTGCTCTGTGCAAACTTCGTGGCCCCATCCCAGGTGCAAGCCCTGTCATCCCTCCAAGCGCATGCTGTGTGCAAGATTTCTGCCCCACAGTGCATGGCCTGCACCCCCTTGCCTTGTGCATACTCTGCGTGCAAGCATTGTGCCCCTTAGGTGCGTGCCCTGTGCAAAATTTGTGCCCCCTCCCCTCCAATTGCATACCCTGTGACTTCTTCATCCCCCCCCAGTGCATGCCCTATGCAAGATTTGTGCATCCCCCGTGGGAACGTTTTGTGCCCTCTGCAAACTTGGTGGTACCCACCCTGAGTGCATGATGCCCTGCATACAAACTTTGTGCCCCCTCCCTTCCCAGTGCACGCTCTGTGTGCCAGCTGTGTGTCCTCCAGGTGCCTGCCCTGTGCAAAATGTGTGCAGCCCCCCAGGTTAGGGGCTGAGCTGCTGCAAAGTAGCTCTGTGAAGAAGGACCTGGGTGACCTGGTTGACCAGCAACTGAGCAGCAGTTGACCAGTGGTTGACTGATGGTTGACCAGCAGCTGACCAGTGTTGACTTATGGTTGGCCAACAGCTGACCAACAGTTGACCAGTGGTTGACTAATGGTTGACCAACAGCTGACCAGTGGTTGACTGATGGTTGACCAGCAATTGACTAATGGTTGACCAGCAGCTGACCAACAGCTGACCAGCAGTTGACCAGTGATTGACTAATGGTTGACCAACAGCTGACCAGCAGTTGACCAGTGGTTGACTGATGGTTGACCAGCAGCTGACCAACAGCTGACCAGCAGTTGACCAGTGGTTGACTAATGGTTGGCCAACAGCTGACCAGCAGTTGACCAGTGGTTGACTGATGGTTGACCAAACCTGACCAGCAGTTGACCAGTGGTTGACTAATGGTTAACCAATCAGCTGACCAACATTTGACCAGTGGTTGACTAATGGTTGACCAACAGCTGACCAGCAGTTGACCAGTGGTTGACTAACGGTTGACCAGCAGTTGACCAGTGATTGACTGATGGTTGACCAGCAGCTGACCAACAGTTGACCAGCAGTTGACCAATGGTTGACTAATGGTTGACCAACAGTTGACCACGACCCAGCAATGTGTTCCCATGCCCAAGAAGGCCGATGGTATCCTGGGGTTCATCACAAATTTGTACAATCCCCCCCCCCAAGCATTCCCTGTGCAAAATGTTTGCATCCCCTACGTGCAAGCCCTGTGCAAACTGTTCCTGCCCTGCAGCCCTCAGCTCTGTGCAGTTCTGGCTGTACCTCGGATTGCTCACGCATTAGGAGGGGTCCCCTGGGTGCTGCACCTTGCTAACCCCCCACACCCCTTTTGCCCACCCTTTGCAGGCCACCATGTTCCACTGCAGCGCACGGTGCTGCGAGGACAGAACAGCCTCCATGCAGCAGGTGCAGCGCTGCATTGAGCGCTGCCATGCACCCCTGGCCCAGGCCCAGGCCATCGTCACCGGCGAGCTGGAACGCTTCCAGGTGAGGATATATGGGGGTACACGAACACATCGTGGGGGGCGACACCCCAGAAGGCTGTGCTGCTGTTCAGTGAGACCTGGGCAGGCTGAGAGCTGGGCAGAGAGGAATCTGATGAGGTTCATATGAGCTAGTGTGGGGTCCTACACCTGGGGAGGAATAACTGCACGCAACAGTGCAGGCTGGGGGCTGAGCTGCTGGATGAGGAGCTCTGCAGAGAAGGATCTGGGGGTCCTGGTTGACCTACAGTTGAGTGGTTGACCAACAGTTGACCAGTGATTGGCCAACTGTTGATCGGTGGTTGACCAACAGTAGACCAGTAGTTAACCAACAGTTGACCAGTGATTGGCCAACTGTTGACCAGTGGTTGACCAACAATAGACTAGTAGTTAACCAACAGCTGACCAGTGATTGGCCAACTGTTGACCAGTGGTTGACCAACAGTAGACTAGTAGTTAACCAACAGCTGACCAGTGATTGGCCAACTGTTGATCAGTGGTTGACTAACAGTAGACCAGTAGTTAACCAACAGCTGACCAGTGATTGGTCAACTGTTGATCAGTGGTTGACCAGCAGTTGGCTAGTGACTGACTAATGATTGACCAATGGTTGACCAACAGTAGACCAGTGACTGACCACAGGCTGACCACGAGCCAGCAGTGCATCCTTGTGGCCAAGAAGACCAGTTGGACTCTGGGGTCCATTACAAAGAGTGTGGCCAGCAGAGCAAGGGAGGTGCTCCCACTCTGCCCTGAGGAGGCCACATCTGGAGCACTGGGTTCAGCTGTGAGCTCCTCAGTTCCAGGCAGACAGGGAACTGCTAGAGAGCCATAGAGATGGTAGAGGCCCAGAGGAGCATCCCATGATGGGAAAAGGCTGAGAACCCCAAGGCTCTGTTCAACTGGGGAGGAGAAGGCTGAGAGGGGATCCGATCCATCATGTAAACACTGGGGGAACCCCAGAGGTCCCTTCCAACCCCATATAGTTCTGTCATTCTTGTGACCTGTGCCCCCTTGTCCGCTTGCAGGACCGCCTGAGCCGCTGCACGCTGCACTGCTCTGACAGAGCCAAGGATGCCCTGGAGGCAGGCGGTGGGGAGACAAGGGCACGATCCCAGCTCGATGCCTGCGTGGCTGCCTGTGGGGATGAGCACCTGCGCCTGGTGCCCGGCATGGCCAAGAGGATGCGGGATGGGTTGGCAGCCCTACAGCACTAATGGGTGCTGTTGGGGTGGGGCTGATGGTATTAAAGGCAAGGAGCTGCACTCGTGGTGCTCGAGGGGTGCTGGGGGAGTGGGGTGATGGCGGTGCAAAATGTAGGGTGCAGGTGTGCAAGGTGTAGGGTAGTGGCTGTGCAATGTATGGGGTGGGTGTGTGCAAGGTATGGGGTGATGGCTGTGCAGTGTAGAGGGGGTGGGATGAGCCATGCAAATGTGCATTGTGTAGGTAGGGTGCAGGTGTGCAAAGTGGGGGACGATGGCTGCACAAGGTACGGCATGCAGGTGTGCAAGGTATAGGGTGTGGGATGAGCCATGCAAGCATCAGTGTATGGGGTGAAGCTTTTGAAGGGATGGGATGATGGCTATGCAGTGTATGGAGTGTAGGGTATGGGTTGATGATTGTACAATGTATGGGGCACAGTGTATGGTGTGCAAGGCATGGGGTGATACCTGTGCAGTGTGTGCAGAGTGAGCCATGCACATGTTCAGTGCGTGGGGTGAAGTGTGCAAGTTGTGGGGTGATGTGTGGGGGGTGAGCCATGCAGATGTGCAAGGTGTGTGGCAGAGTGTGGGGTGCTGGGTGTAAGTGTGCAGTGAGTGGGGGATGCTTCTGCAGTAGGGTGGGGTGCAGGTGTGCAAGGTGTGGGGCAGTGTTTCTGCAGGGCGTGGGGGTGTGCAAAGTGTGCAGGGTGCAGACATGCAAGCTGCACAGGCATAGGGTGATTCCTGTGGTTGTGCAATGGTATGCATGCAATGCAGTAGGTGTACAACAGTATGCATGCAGTGCAGCGTGCATGCAGTGTAGTGGCCGTGCAGTGGTGCATATGCAGTACAGTGCGTGTACAACAGCATGCACTGAGGTGTGCATACTATAGTGGACATGCAGTGTGGTGTGCATGCAGTGTGGTGCATGTGCTATAGTGGATGCAGTGCAGTGTGTGCTATAGAGAGTGTGCTGTGTGGTGTGCATGCAGTGTGGTGTGTGTGCTTTGCTGTGCATGCAATGCAGTGCATGCAGTGCACTGTGGTGTGCGTGCAGTGCAGTGCTTTGCTGTGCTGGGCGTGCACTGTGGTGTGTGTGCTGTGCATGCAGTGCACTGTGCATGCAGTGCAGTGTGTGCGCTTTGCTGGCCGTGCAGTGCAGTGAGCATGCAGTGTGCTGCATGTGCTGTAGTGGATGTGCAGTGCAGTGTGTGTGCTATAGAGAGTGTGCAAAGTGCTGTGCATGCAGTGTGGTGTGTGTGCTTTGCTGTGCATGCAATGCAGTGTGCATGCAGTGCAATGTGGTGTGCGTACAGTGCAGTGCTTTGCTGTGCTGGGTGTGCACTGTGGTGTGTGTGCTGTGCACGCAGTGCACTGTGCATGCAGTGCAGTGTGTGCGCTTTGCTGGCCGTGCAGTGCAGTGAGCATGCAGTATGCTGCATGTGCTGTAGTGGATGTGCAGTGCAGTGTGTGTGCTATAGAGAGTGTGCAAAGTGCTGTGCATGCAGTGTGGTGTGTGTGCTTTGCTGTGCATGCAATGCAGTGTGCATGCAGTGCGATGTGGTGTGCGTGCAGTGCAGTGTGTGCTGTGCTGGGTGTGCACTGTGGTGTGTGCTGTGCATGCAGTGCAGTGTGTGTGCTTTGCTGGCCGTGCAGTGCAGTGAGCATGCAGTGTGGTGCGTGTGCTATAGTGGATGCGCAGTGCAGTGTGCATGCAGTGCGGTGTGTTTGCTGGGCGTGCAGTGCGGTGTGTGTGCTGGGCGTGCAACGCGGTGTGCACGCAGTGCAGTCCACGCTGTGCAGCAGAGCTGCGGGTTCTCCCGCACGTGCTGGATGGCGCCACCACTTGCGCGCGATCCGGGAACCTTTCCCAGCGCGCATGCGCGCCCCCGTCGAGCGCTCTGATTGGCTGCCGGCGAGGCGCGGGGGGTGGCGGGAAGAGGGGCGGGGCTCCTATTGGCTGAGCGGGCGACGTGATGACGTCAGAACGCGGCGCGAGCGGCAGCGGCGCTGAGGAGACGCCATGAGCAAGGCGCATCCACCCGAGCTGAAGAAGTGAGAGGCGGGCCGCGGGGGGGGCAGCGGGGTCTGAGGTGGTCCCAGCGGTACGGGAGGGGTCCGGGTCCGGGGTCCGGGTCCGGGTCCGGGTCCGGGTCCGGGTCCGGGTCCGGGTCCGGGTCCGGGTCCGGGTCCGGGTCCGGTGGAGCTCGCAGCGATGGCGGCCCCGACCCCACGCTGACGCGGCCTCCTCCTGTTGCGCTCTCGTTGCAGGTTCATGGACAAGAAGCTGTCACGTGAGTCGCACTGCCGTACCGTGGGGGGGGGAGGGGTTGCCCTCTGAGCTCCAGCTGCCCCCACAGCTCGCAGCCCCGGGCCCCCTTCCTTCTGACGCTGATCCCCCCCTCTCCCCTTTTCCCCCTCAATTGGTTCGCAATGATCCCGTTTCTCGTAGTGAAGTTAAATGGCGGCCGCCACGTGCAGGGCATCCTGCGGGGCTTCGACCCCTTCATGAACCTGGTGATTGATGAATGCGTGGAGATGGCGCCCGGCGGGCAGCAGAACAACATCGGCATGGTGGTGAGTGCTGGGGGAGCTGGGGGGGGTTGTAGCATCACAGCGTGGGACCTTACAGCCCCCCAGTGCCACCTCCTGCCCTGGGCTGCGTGCCCCCTTCCAGCTCAGGCCTCCCAGTGCCCGTCCATGGCTTTGGGGAATGGAATGGGGAACCCGCAGCTCGTCTGTTCCAGCACCTCGTGGTGAAGAATTTCCCCATAACATCTAACCTAAATCTCCTCTCTTTTAGTTTCAAACCATTCCTCTTTGTCCCATCATTATCTACTCGTGTAAAAAGTCACTCTCCCTTCTGTTTATAAGCTCCCTTTAAGTGCTGGAAGACCCCAGTGAGGTCTGTCCACAGCTTTTACTGAACAAGCCCAGCCCCTTCAGCCTGTCCTCACAGGAGATGTACTCCAGCCTTTTGAGCATCCTCATGGCTTTCCTCTGGACCCTGTCACACAGCCCGATATTCCTCCTGTGCTGAGGGCCTCAGGAGGGCAAATCAGAGGGGGACAAACCCCTTCCTGCCTGCTGCCACCCCTCTGCTGCTGCAGCCTGGGATGCTGTTGGCTGTGAGGTCACATGTATATGTTGCTGTCTTATGTTAAGCTTCTCATCCACCTTTTCTATCACCACCCTCCAGCAGGCTGACTGCTACCATGAGCCCCTACAGTTCTGTGATTTGCTTCAGTTCTTGGAGTTGCATGTGCTGTGCAGCTTTTTAGGAGGAAAAGACAGAGGGAAAGAGAACCTTCTGTGCTGTGGGTAACAATGTGCTTCGTCTCACCTCCTGCTGACAACTTCTCTTTGTAGGTAATACGAGGAAACAGCATCATTATGCTGGAAGCTTTGGAACGAGTATAGTGGCAGAGGAACCCCGTACAGACCTGACCCTGTTGTGTTTTGTTTACTCACTCGAACCTAGTGAAGCAACCACAAGTGTAAGCTTATTTTTTGTTAAATAAATTTTGTACTGGTTGGTGTAAGCCGTGTGAGCTGTACTTGGTGTAACTGAAGCCTGGGGCAGTTAATTCTGTGAGTGCAGCAGTGTGTCAGTGTCAGCTTTTAAGCTGGGGGGAGGGCTTTCAGGCAGCTTCATTTCTTCCAGTGGATGTTCAGATGATACTGCCTGTATCTTTCCCCCCCCATAAATAACAGGCTGTGACACTTCTATTTCTGGCATTGCTCTGTGAAGAGTGAAGGGGACTGAAATATCTCTCCAGCTAAAGTGTTTGCCTGCAACTTCGTGGTGATCTTCACCTCTGTGCTGAGGCAAAAGTGTTTTTGGTTATTCTGATTGCCCCCACGCAGCCCAGGGGGTGAAGCAGACAGAACAAAGCACTGACCCCAAGGTACCAGCAAGCTTCTAAGAGTTGAATCGTGTTCCAGCACGCACACCTGTGATGTTGCTAATCTCAGTGCAAGTCCTGCAATTTAGCTTTAATCAAGTGTGTTCATCTTTCCTAGCACAGCAAGTGTGAGGCAATGCTAGTGGAGGCTTGTTAGTGAGAATTTGAGCTAAGCAAGCACATCTTGCTGGTACAGGAGAGCTCTGCTGATGGAGGACTGAGTAGCAGCTCTGAGTAACACAGACACCAGTTCAGGGCAACAGCTCCAGCTTACATTCAAACCAGTGCATTACTACTTTTTGTAATGGCAACATCGTATTTACTGCATAGTTAGACATGGGTGAGGTTCAGCAGCAATATTAGATCCAGTCATGGGATAGAAGAGTTTATCTGCTACAACCTACTGCTGCCCTGCTGTCGTTTTTAGGTCATCCAAGCAGCTGACACTTCCAAAAGTTGATGAAGTACGTGCTGTGTGTTTTGTCTGTTTTCCACCCTGCACAGGTCTGCTGCTGTTCTCCTCTCTCCTCCTTCCCCCAGCTGCAGAACTTGTTCTGAATGAAAGTAAAGAACGTGTTCACTATTTCCCCTGCGCTGGTCCCATCCTGAGGGCTAGCTCCTTGATACACCCTTTTAAAAAAGTGGAGGCAGAGAGATTTAATGCTAAGAAGCTGACTTATTTCCCCCCCAGTGGAGAGATGTCCAGAGAGGGAGAGCGACATGCACAGGTCTAAGGGAACAGTGCTCAGTTAATCACAGTGATGCAGATCCTGGGCTTGGTAGGATCTGAAGGACACTTTAGGGTCAATATGGCATTTAAAACATCTTGGTTATCTTACAGAGGGATAGATTGAAGGCTTTGCTTAAGGGAGGGCCAGCTCACTTGGGGAAGTGCCCCCTGCTTTTGACAGCAGTTCAAGTCAGCTTGTGTCTGGAGCTGGCTGGATGTTTCCTCCTTCTTCGAGGCCAAGTGAGAAGTTAGAATAAAATCACATCATCCAGGCTCCTCCTTTATTCCTTTTAGTTGCGACTACACAGCTTCAGTACACGATCTGTATCTCTGGGGGCCGTAGTGGTGCACAGCTCAAAGCTCTGTTTTCAGTTTCTCATACAAGTCTTCCTGGTCGATCTTGTCTGTGTTGCCGTACCAGCGGTGGTAGGCGAGCAGCGCAGCGTTTTTGGCTGCAATGGAGCTCATCTCCATGGCACTCGCAGCCCACTCAATGCCATTCAGGTAGTAGATGTTGTCATGGAGGATGATAGGTGGGAATTTATTTGGGGGGCTGTAGTGGGGGTATGCCAGCCACTTCTTCACCTTGACAGAGTCGTAGGAGGAGAAAAGCAAGTTCAGCTGCTCTTTCGTGAGCTCTTCCTTTGAGAATATCTTCCAGACTGCTGACTGCAAGGGTGGCTCTTCTTCGCTGCCTCTGTTTTCCACAGGAGATACGATCCCCACACTGTTGATGAACAGTTTGGGATTTTCTGTAGTGAAAATGGCACCCAGATGAAAGGCAGATGGGTCTTGGTAACCGAAGAAGGAGGAGTTTAAGCGGCCGTGCACAAACGTAGCCACAGTCTGTTGGTAAGGACTGGAGAACTCTGGGACTGGAGGGCTGAAGTTCTTGAAGGTGATGTTGGCTATTTTGCGGTTCAGAGGAGCAGCAATGACAACAATGTCATAAATGTCCCCTGTCTGTCCTGACGGCGTGTCGTAGGTGACGTGGTAGAGGTTAACTGGGTCCCCTGGGGAAGACAGGAGGGGTGAAGAGCTCAGTGATGCTGTTCCACCTTTCTGACAAACATAATGTTTGGAATGCCATCACATTTAGGCTCGTTATGCCTTGCTGTGAACCAAGGCTTGTTTGAGTAGTATAAGATTAGCTGACGGCAGGGCTGTGATCTGAGGCTTTAAACAGAGCACAGTTTTCATTTGTAAAAGACCAAAGAAAGCCCAGGCTGTTGCTTTGGTCTGCCAAGAGCAAAGGTCAGTGTGTAGCTGCCAGAGCTGGCTATTTCCCCCCACCACCAAAGGGAAAGCAAACAGGACCCACCTGTGGATTTCTTTCTGGTTTTAGGCTCTATAGACACGACTGTACCAGTGATAACATCTGCTTTCGAGGCGTAAATAAGACCAGTGCAGACAAGTTTGTTTCCCCCTTTCACTGACCAAAGGCTTGATCCTGCCCCTGCCAGAGACACGGCACCTATGAGGAAACCACAATCATTAGCACTGCTTGTTCAGCACCGTTTTGTAGGGGACCACTCAAAACATCACGTGGAAAGTGAAAGGAGAAAACATCCCAACAGGAGACAGAGCTTGAATGAGGACGAAGGGCTAAGTAGGTCATGTTAGCAAGCAATTGCTCGCTTGCCAGAGTAACCCAGTAACCCAGCAAGGGAGGGTGCTGCTTAACAGTAGGAGGAATTGTTCTGCAGCAGGAATAAATAGGTTGCTGCCAGTATCTGCCCAGCCCAGGGAGCAGGAATCCCAAAGCACACGGTGTCACCTGAAGCACACCCCTTTCACCACGGGGAGGACGTGTGAGACTCTCACCTACAAAACCATTGATGTTGACACCTTGCCCGTAATCGACCCTCATGGCTGGACAAACCATCTCATTTATGAACTTCTGGGAAAAGCTGGCTTTCTGCATGGCTTCATCGATGGTTTGGTTAAACATCTGGGTGAAGTCATTCCCTCCAAGGGCGTGGAAGAGCTGCTCGTAACTGCTGAAGGTGTAGTCGTGTGTCTGGTAGCGATAGATCCTTTAACCAGAGACAAGGAAATGCATCTAGCAGCTGCACGACTGTGGGTTACCCAAGGCACTCTTATCTTGGAAAGGGAACTGAAGCATTCAATTGCTGCTGATTATCTTTGTGGCCCTTGGAAGTTGAGGAGAACCTCACGTGCCTTCTGGCATAGGACTCCCAGGAGCCTCACAGTGTTTGGTAGGAGCAGCAGTGCTCCTCCTTGCAGCCTAAATGCCATTGGCCTAAAATGATCATCTGCTCACCTTTCCTGATAAAAGCACTTTGTGCAGTTACAAATCCAAGGATCTCTAGCACCCAGGTGCTAAGGACCAACGGACCATGCTATCTCCAACCCACCAGCAGCACACTGCTTCTTTTAGTGCCCCTAACAAGGTGACAGCTCCAATCTTGACCTTTTTCCTTAGGAAAGGATTGGCAATAGAGTGGACAACCAAAGAATTATTCTTTAGTGGCAATGGGATGATTTCACCAGTTTTTGTAGCTCAGCAGCAGGTATAACAGAATAGCAGAATCATGCCAATCTTCTCATTCACCTTTCCCATCAGCCATCCCCCTCCAGGACCTCCCCTAATGTTTCTGCCACTTATGAGCAGCTGCCTTACCGCATGAACTTGTCCAAGATGTCCTCCACCCACATGTTCATCCTCAGGGGGCTGAACCCATAGTGCCAGAGCAGCTTGAGGATGTTGATGATGTACCAGCTGCTCTCCTCGAAGATGAACTCCTCTCCGTTATAGATGCCCATGAGTTTGCCAGGGACAGGGATAGCAGGGAGGCCTGGAGGAAAGGGTGAACAAAGGTGATTTAATGAGAGGTGAATCACAGAACCATTGAATATCCCTGCAGGCTGCAATATCTCCCTTCAGTCTCTACCCTGGGCTGAGCAAACCAAGAGACTCCAGCTGCTCATACACTTCCCCTCTAGACTCTTCAGCATCTCTGCAGCCTTCCTTTGGACGCTCTCTGACAGTTTTATGTCCATTTTGTACTGCGGTGCCCAAAACTGCACACAGTACTCAAGGTGAGGCCTCACCAGTGAGGTGTAGAGCAGCACAATGCCATCCCTCAACCCGCCAGCAATGCTGTTTGATGCACCCCAGGGTACATTTGGCCTTTCTGGCTGCCTGGGCACACATTCATGTTCAACTTGCTGTAGGCTGAGACTGCCAAATCCCTTGCAGAGAATCATTAAGCTTAGAGCCTTTACAGCTTTGGCCACTGATACCATCTGGTCCAACCATGGCTCTTCACCATTCCCATTCCTCCTCCAGTCTGTACATACACCCAGGGCTGCTCCTTCCCCAGAATCAGCACTTGTTCTTGTTATACTTCATGTGGGTGAAGGTCTGCCCAGCCCTCTGATTTGCCCAGGCCTCTCCACTCTTGATGAAGGCAATCGCTTCTCCCAGTTCAGTATCATCAGACACCTTCCAGTCCCACATCCTCATCACTGAATTATGGAACGAGTATCACCCACATCACAAGGATCACAGAACATCCCTAGTTGGAAGGGACCCATAAGGATCACTGATCCCAACTCCTATAGGGAACTGGCCCGAAAATGGAGAACCAGGAGAACCCTGCCAGCCACCAGCCTGATGGAACCCCAAAACCCTTTTGGCCCAACCATCAGCCAACTGCTCACCCACAGCAGTAACAGGACAAGAGGTAATGACCTTAAGCTGCACCAGGGAAGGTTCAGGTTGGATATCAGGAGCAATTTATGCCCAGGGAGGTGTGCAGTGGGGTCACCGTCCCTGGAGGTGTTTAAGGGTAAATGTTACGTGGAGGAACACGGACAGAGGGCACAGTGGGATGGGTTGGACTTTGAGGTCTTTCCCAACCTGAATGATTCTAAGTGAGAAACAGCATGGAAAGCTCTACTTAAATGCAAACAGATACCAGAGCATGGCTTCCATCACTCCATCAGATGGTTGACCTTGAGACAAAAGGACACCAAGGGAGCCTCCCCCTCCTGAACTGCGACCAACAAGCACAGAAGCCAGCTGCAGCACTTCGACTTTCAGTGGCCCTCGCCCCACTGCAGTGTCTCAACATCAGAGGGCACAACGAGGGCTGGCAGCAACCAACGAGACCTCGGGATCTGACGCAGCGCCAGGCCGTAACCTGAGATGACTTTGGCCGTGCAGGGAGCGCGGCTACGGGGCGGAGATGTGGGGTGGGATGCGGAGCCCTCACCCCATAGCACAGGGCAGCCCCCCGCCGTGCACTGGCTGCAGGATACTCACCCAGCTCCTTGGCGAAGTGCTTCATGTGCAGGTTGAGGGGGTGCAGCACGGACCCCCCCGCCTCGTAGCTCGCCCCTTCCATCTCCACCGTGGCCAAGCGGCCGCCCACCTCCCCCCGCTCCAGCACCTCGATCCGCACGCTCCTCCCGAACTTCTGCCGCAGGAAATAAGCGGCCGCCGTCCCCCCGATGCCGCCGCCGATCACGGCTGTGGGAGCGGAGCACAGCGTTAAAGGGTGAAACCTCTCCTCCCCCTCCCCCCCCAGCCCGCAGCGGCCCCTCCGTACCGATCTTCCCCGGGGCAGCGCGCTGCTCCCCGCGGCCCGGGACCGGCGGGCAGAGAACGGCGAGGAGCAGGAGGAGGAGGCGGCGGGGCGGCATGGCGCTGCTCTGTCGGGCCGTGCTGTGCGGATCCGGGCCTCGCACCCGCCCCTTGGCCGCGCAGAGGCGGGGCGAGGGTGAGGACTTAAGGTATCCGGCGCCGCGTTGCAACCAGCAGCGCCGCTGGTGTAGTGGTATCATGCAAGATTCCCATTCTTGCGACCCGGGTTCGATTCCCGGGCGGCGCACGTAGCTTTTTTTCGTTTTTTTTTCCAACTTAAATTCTTGATTCTAAATTATTTTATTGATTGACTGCACTTCTCTCTTTTCTTTTATCGCTTCTGCCTGAGGGAGGAAGCTGGCACGGCCAGAAGGAGGTAACAAAGCACAGCGCGCTGACACGCTGCCAACGCTCAATCACTGCTCTCGCAGTGCGCATGCGCACACATAGCCCGCCTCCCCCACATATACCCCAGCGCGCATGTGCATGCAGTGTAGCGCTACTGCGCCTGCGCCGCGGGCCGGCGCCGGAGGGGACGAGCGCTATTGGCGCCTCCTCCGGGCGCATGCGCAGTGCCGGCCGGGCCCCTTCGCCCGCCCGCCGCCATCTTGCGAGGACCACCGGGGTTATTGTCCGGCGCTCAGGGCGCGGCGGGGCCGGCGGCGGTCGCGTTGCCCACGCGGTGACGGGGCCTCGGGGCCGGCTCGGTGCGAAGAGCCGGGTCGGGCGGTGGGTCGGCGGCAGTCGGCGACGCCACCACAACAACCATGGAGGATGAAATGCCCAAGACCCTGTGAGTGTGGAGGGGGCGAGACCGCCTATTGTTCACGGCCCCGCGGGGAGGGGCGGCCCCGGGCTCTCCTCAGCGCGGCCGCGGCCTGGCGATCCGAGCTCCGCGGGACCCGGGGCCGCCTCAGAGCGAAGGGAGCGGCCTGGGCCTGCTGCAGGCTGCGGGGCCGGCCCTGAGGGGCCTTGTTTGCCCGCGCTGTTCCCCCTCAGTGTTCATCCCGCCCTCCCCCCTCCCCCCCCGAGGCCTTTGTAGCCCACATCTCCCAGCCCCTTTCCCGCTTCAGATGTGTCTTTTCCCGTGCTTTGCTCCCCCGTACATCTCTGAGAGCATCCAACCCCTGTGCGCTCCTGGGCCCTGCGTTGTTTTACGGCTGTCAGCTCGCAGAGCTGGGGGGCTTAAAGCTGCTTAGCTCCATAAGGATCGGTTCAGCATAAGGGGTGGCCAGCAGGGACAGGGAGGTGATTGTCCCCCTCTGCTCTGCTCTTGTGAGGCCCCATCTGCAGCACTGCGTCCAGGGCTGGAGCCCCCAGTACAAAAAGACCAGGGAGCTGTTGGAGAGGGTCCAGAGGAGCCACAAAGATGAGCAGGGGGCTGCAAAGACAGGCTGAGGGAGCTGGGCTTGTTCAGCCTGGAGAAGAGAAGGCTGCGGGGTGACCTCACTGCAGCCTTCAGTACCTAAAGGGAGCCTACAGACAGGAGGGGAATCAGTTCTTTGAAAGGGTAGATAACAGCAGGACAAGGGGAAATGGTTTGAAGTTGAGGGAGGGGAGATTGAGGTTGGATGTCAGGGGGAAGTTCTTTACAGAGAGAGTGGTGAGGTGCTGGAACAGCTGCCCAGAGAGGCTGTGGATGCCCCGTCCATCCCTGGAGGTGTTCAAGGCCAGGTTGGATGGGGCCCTGGGCAGCCTGGGCTGCTGTGAAATGTGGAGGTTGGTGGCCCTGCATGTGGCAGCGGGTTGGAGCTTCGTGATCCACGAGGTCCCTTCCAACCCTTGGCCATTCTGTGATTCTCACAGCTAAGGGAGCAGCTAACGGTGGCCATACAGCAGCTCCCCGCCTTGCTAAACTCACAGAGCTCCTCTAATTACAGGGAACTTTCTGGCCCCACTCACAAAGCTGACGCCCATTGCTGTCAGGTGGTGTTTAGGCTGTGGTGGGACACACAGGGACGAGGTGCTGAGCTGAGGTGTGCAGCTCCCTCCTTAACCTGGCAGCCACCACCTGCAGTGATTCCCCTGGAACAGACTGCACAGAGAGGCTGTGGATGTTCCATTCCTGGAGGTGTTCAAGGCCAGGCTGGATGGAGCCCTGGGCAGCCTGGTCTAGTAGCAGATCTGAAGGTTGGTGGCCCTGCCTGTGGCTGGGGGTTGGAACTTGATGATCCTCAGTGTCCATTCCAACCCAAGCCATTTTATGATCATTGAGGGGGGGAGAAAAGGGATCTTGCCAAAGCAGGAGGAAAGTTTGCCCCTGGGTGACTTGAGGAAAACAAGGTTCTTACGTGACTTGTGCCAGCTACTCTGTTTTGGGCACATGCATGATCCTGTTGTCCTTAAACTATTCTTAGCATCCACAAACATGGGTCAGACCTGTTGGCATGCCGGTGTGTTTATTTAGCAGAATGTTTTCCCCTTCCCCCTAGTGAAATTGTTGTCTGCAGGCCAGTGGTCTCAGCAGAATGCAGCTCGTGCTCTAGGGAATGAATTCTCCATCCTGCAGCACGTGTTGCACAAGCACGACAGCGTTTCTGCTGAGCTGGCTGTTGAGCAACATGCCAGGAGCTGCCTTTCTCCGAATCATGACGTTCTGGAGTCACACAGAGGGATTGTCACGAGCTGAGTTACGCAGTGTGAGGTTCAGATGGATTTCTTGGAAGGCTGAAATGCAGCTGCATGCCGGCGTGGCTCTGAAATGTGTGTTAATGATGTGATTGCCGAGCATTTCTATAGGAAGTGCTGGTGGAAATGAGGTCCTGTTGGTGTGATGTCTACGTAACCCATTTCTTGCAGGGCAGAAGTCAGTGCTTGGGTATCCAGGCGGACGTTATGGGCCATATTAGCTATGGAAATGTTTTCCTGGATAAACAGCACTTTTCACGTGGCCGGTTACCACCTTTGAAAGCCACTCTCCAGCAGTGATGAATGCGAGGGGCGGTTACAGCTCAGTGTTTTTGAACTTTACAAAGAGCTCTTGTTTGTAGTTTACCCGTGTGCTTCTCGAATACGTGCACTTTGGACTTGTTTTGTGTTTATAAAAAGATGAGGGAGTGCAAACACCCGCTAGTTTGGGAGGGCTTTTCTAGAAGACGTAGATTGATCAACCTGCCCTGGATGAATGGAGCTGTCTGCGTGGTTTGCCTTGCGTGTGACCTGCAAAGAAGCAACGCCTGAGAATCCAAATAGCAGAAAACAGAGAGGGGAAAGATGCAGGAAGACTTGTGCAGGAGAGATCCCTGCTGCTGGTGGGACTGGCCCCATTGCCTGGCACTTATTTCTTAAGCAGCGGTGCAGTCCAAGGTCCAGGCTGGGAGAGCAGAGCTGCAAAGAAACTTGCAGATGCTTATTGAAGCTTGAGTGTGTTTAAACCGCTTAAGTGAAGCACAGAGAGCGTGGCTTAAGCTTGCTGCTGAGTACATGGGGGGAAAACAGCCTGCTTTGTTGCTCAGGGGGAGTGCAGCTCTGTGTTTTTCCCCTAAATCCGGGCCCACTTGGTGGCATTGCTGTGCTTTTATTGTGGTTTGGCAGCTTGTGGGTTGGAGAAAGCTCTTCAGACGAGCTGCCACGCAGAGCAGGCAGCAGAGGCGTGTAGGATCCCTAACGTGTAGTTACACAGGTCATAATTACACATATGTGTACATATTTATCTCTGCATACGTGTGTGTTATTGCATTTTGAGAGGGCTGCAGCTGTGCAGAAGTTTGTGGTGCTCCCAAGAGGTCTGTTAGCCAAATCCTTTGCTTTCCAGCTAAACCCAACCTGCAGGCAGGAAATGCTTCATGCAGCAGCTGCCTGCTTATCGAGGTGAAAATGCAACCTTAGTGCAAAGGTCGTGGCACAGACCTGCACTTACAAGGAAGCTGCTGTAAGCTCAGCCCTAGAAAAATCACATGAGAGCGTGTTGCTGCGCGGTGCCTCGGCTTATTTATTATCCACACCATGCTAATGTTTAAAAAGGGAGAGAACAGGAGCTCCTGCTAGTTGTGCATCGAGAGGGTTGGTGGTTTATTGACATGCCCTTAAAATCACTTTTCTCTGCATCCCCTTCCTGTAGGAACATCTGCACTTCTAACCTTTCCTTCCACCTTACAGATACGTGGGGAACCTGTCCAGAGATGTGACAGAAGCTCTGATCCTCCAGCTGTTCAGCCAGATTGGACCATGCAAAAACTGCAAAATGATAATGGATGTAAGAGACTTCAGTTAATTATTATTTCCCCTCTCCTTATAGTGAATGGCCTTGGGTCTTCCTTGTGCCTTTTGGGATCCTTCTGGCAATACGATGTGACCAAGTTCTGCGATGTGATGGGGGTGGGAGGTCACCATCACAAACGTTGTGATGTTTTCTGATTCATACCTGATACTATTTAAGGATGAGTGGACATTCTGAAAGGGATAGGACAGGTTAATAACATACGGATATTGTAAATTAAATTGAGAAAGTTCTTTTTGGCCAACTTTTACCTTTTTAAAGTGGAGCTGAATGCTCATGGAGCGTTGTTAGCGTGCTGTGTGTGGTCTTGGCCTGCAGTAACAAAGCCACTTCATTTGGAGCTGTTCAGATTTCATGGATAAGGCACTGAGAGTGATAATGAGGAGGCAGTTAGGAGGGCTGGTGGTCACAGATCTTTCTCTTTTCTATCAGACAGCTGGAAATGATCCCTATTGTTTTGTGGAGTTCTATGAGCATCGCCATGCGGCTTCGGCACTGGCTGCCATGAATGGCCGGAAGATAATGGGTAAGGTAAGCTGTCATGTCTACAGGGTGAGTTGGAGCTGGAGAGCACGGGCTGTCTCAGCTGGTGTGGGATAATGGCACTTGAGAGGAAGTGGATACGCTGCAGATGTTAGGCACTTCATTGAACTCCCCACTCCCTGCAAGAAAAACCCCACCCAGCCAAGCAAAACCCACCCAAGAAACGTGTCTTAAATAGAAGCTTTCACCCAGCTTGCATGCCTGGCTTCCCCGTAGCATCAGAACGAAGTGCTGGTGGTATCTGTGCTCAGCTGTGACGTGCTTGATCTAACTGATGGCCAACTGATGTTTGCAGGAGGTCAAAGTGAACTGGGCAACGACTCCCAGCAGCCAGAAGAAAGACACGAGCAGTAAGTGTCCCTCAGGCGTGGGGTGATCCTTTCATTTGCACGGGTAGTTTTGAAACAAGCCCTCTGCATCATACAGTTACACTCAGTAATGTTTTGTTCATAATCCTGAGATGATATTGGATGTGTTTGTGTTAATGAACTTAAGAGCAAATGTAATCTTTGTCATCAGGCAGTACCGTTGTCAGCACACAGCCTTCACAAGGTAATTGTATCTTCTTAAACATAGAATGAAATCTCTCAAGGGTGTTCACTGACCACTCAAAGTCCTTTAGTCTCAGTTCACTTGCACACGGATTCACACACACTGAATTCACGTGGTGTAATGGCTGAGCAACCAAAACTGTTGGCTCAAATTCTTTAACAGCAAACTGTTGCAATGCAAGGTGTTGTTTTGTTTTGTTCTACACATCCTCTGGTGTTCAGTCGGGCATCTTAGCTAGGTTCCAAACATGTCCTGCATTAGAATGCCTGATATCCTTTTTTCTCTTTTTCCCCAAAAGACCATTTCCATGTCTTTGTTGGAGACCTCAGTCCCGAAATTACAACTGAAGATATAAAAGCAGCTTTTGCGCCGTTTGGAAGAATATCGTAAGTAATTGGATAGGATAAATGAACTAAAAGTTCTCTCTCCTAAATGGAGGCAGCCTCTTATTTCAGTAAGTAAAAACCAAAAATTGACCCAGTGCAGGAGAACAAATTCATCTGTTCATACAGCGCCCGGACTCTGAATGGTTGAGCATTAAGCAGGGCTGTGTAAAGAGATTTCTTTCTAGAAGCTTCTTCTGCTTTCCTAGAAAGGTTGCATACGACATGCTTTGGTTTCATACTCCTCACATTGTTTAGCAAAGCAACACTGGAAAAAAAAGATTCCTGAATGTGGGGTTACACATTTAGCTTGCCCTCTCTGCAGTCACGTCAGCATCACGCTGTATGGTTTGTGAGTGAGCCCGTTTGCATGCTCACACCTCACGAGGCCTTGGGTTTTCACCAGCAGCAGCCATTCGTGGCAGTTAAGTTCCCACCCCACCCCCACAAAATGAACCCTTTTCAGCCTCGTGGCACCCAGAGGCTGCAGCTCCAGTGGCCTCCAGGTGTTTGGCCAAAACCAGGGGGCATCTTTGGTCCTTGGAGTCACACTCATGGGCTGTGCAGAGCAATGGTGTGACAAGAGAACGTGTTACCAAGGGGGAATGGTGGCTGCAGCTCTGCCTGCCAGTCTGTTGGACTCAGGGTGTAGCAGAGTAAGGAGCAGTTCGTTCTTTCCATCCTCCAAATGTAAACCATTAATTTTCCTTGTAGTGTTGTCTGTACTGGACATTGAAGTTTCTTGATGGTGATGTAAGAGAACGTAGAGTGCTTTGGAGTGTTGTGTAGTGCAGCCTTTAATTGAAGTAAGTTTGTTTTTTTGTTTTTCCCTCAGAGTCCAGTGTGTTACTCTTGTTAATGCCAGCTTGATTTCCTCTTTGATACAATTAAGAAAAACCATGTGATCTGAATGTCACTCGCTTCAGAGAACTCTAAATCTCGACTAATATCCCTTAGGAAACTCAGAGGGTCAGACTCCTAAGCAGAGTCAGTTTATCCTCATGGCCAAATGCAGTGTGGATGGAAGGGCTGAGGGACTCTAAAATGGGTTTGCACTGGCACTTTGCTGCTGAAATGAGTAGGAAAGGCAGGGAGCAGCAGGCAGCTGCGTTGGTGTGAATGTGGTAGAGCTATGAAGGAATTTCCCCTAGCTGCTTCAGCTCTGGGTTCCTCAGGTGCCTTCCAATAGACAGGATTCTCCAACAAACACAACCCCCAAAAGCAAAGCCCTTTAGGACACAGCATCAAGACTCTTTCCCAGCTGGGGTGGGGAGAAGGCAAGCAAGCTGCTGCTCTTGGGGTGCTCAGCACGCAGCTGTAGAGCTAGCAGGCTGAAAACTTGACGACTCGCCCTGCCTTAAATGGACAGGCCAAAAAGAAATCATCCCTGTTAAGACTCTCTGAAAGTCCTGTTCCCAAAATGGGTTAGGGAGAGCAGAAGGGGCCTTGGTTTTCTGTTGATGGAACTGAACCCAAAAAAACACTGCTGCCATCTCATCAGCAGTCGATTGAAGCTATTTGACCTAATCTGTTCCTCATCAGTGACTTCCTTTCTGGAAATGTGCTAATGGAATATTTCCTGATTTATTATTATTTTTTTTTAACGTTGGTATTAAACTGAGCTCTTTTTTTATGTGTGTGTGTATATATATATATATATGAAACCAAGGTTGAACTACTGCATGATTAGCACATAAAGAAATGTTGGTAATTCATTGCATCTGAACTTTTTAATCACTGTAAAAGCACACATTCACTGTGGTTTCCTTTTCTGCTTACTGTACGCATGTTTTCACTTGTTCTCAAGTCTTATTTTCAAAGTTTTCAGTTGAGGGTAAGTAGAGATGAGTTCTTCCCTCCCCCCTCCCTCTTTAGGCTGTTGAGAGCAAACCAGCTAAGAGTACCAGCGTGGCTCTTCTCAGGCAATTTGTCCTACCCAAATTCAGACCAGGAAGGAGAAACGAAACAAAAGGGAGGGGGGAGGTGTTGCAAACAGAAAAGAAATAACACTGCTGGCGGTGGAAGAGGTATTTTCCTCGGGTCAGTGCTGTAGGCTTACATGTACCACAATGAGCTCATGATACAGCATTTGCAGTTACTGTGAGGCTTAATAAAGTGGTGTAACAAACCCCCTCTTCATTGTGACTCCTCTCGCCAGTCTCGGAATGCTAAATGTTGTGCCCATGTTACACTAGTTTTTCTGAACCCTATCATGTTATGCAGACCTAAGTTCCATTGCATGACTTGCTGACTGGTTTTCTGTTTTGCTTTCTGTTCTTTAATGCTTGTTACGTGTGGGGGGGAGGAGGGGTGGCCTGGAGAGCATCCCAGCCCCTGGCTAACCTGGACACAAATTGCCTGAGAAGTGCTGTAGAGTGGCTTTCCATGAGTGGGGGTTTAGCTCTTGTAGCTGGGTTCTCTTCTTAACTCAATCTCAAATAATAGGGCTCTGGTTATTTTGCAGAGTGTCTCTGAAGAATGGACAGAATTGCCATGGCTAACTACAAGCTACAGTTCACAGTGGACAAACGTTGTAGTTTTCTTATTTACTTTTATAAATATTTTCTTTTTTTTTTTCTTCTTTTTTTGTTATTTTTTTTTAAATATCTTGTAGTTTCCAATCAGTCCTGTATGATTGCTATTGTACAAATGCACTTTGAATTATTTGTAATGTGTAGTTTAAAACGTAAATGTTTCGGTGTTTTCTTCAATAATTTCTGAAAATGTCAATCTCTCAAAATTTACAGCTGCCCACAGTCCCAAAAGGGGGTAACGAATTGACCAGAGAAAATTAAAGAATTCAGTTAACAGGCGACGTATGCCTTTTAATTCCTCTCTTTTTCATTTTTTCTATTTAATATTTTGAATGAGTAGGTAGAATGTGTTGGCAAAGGAGCTGAGTGTAACGATTGCATGGTTAAAGAGAGCCATTCAGCTAATGTTAGTGGCTTAAGTTATCCTTTGGAATAGCTGCTTTGACCATGCTTTGTGCTTTAACAGTATGTAAAAGCGTTTTGAAGCGGAAACAACTGTCGTAAAGTACCTACCTTTGTTAGAGAAGCTATTGATTTGCATGTTTACGAAATTAAGTTTAATTTTGCTACCACCTGGCAAAGCAGTAGTAAAGTTCTGTATAGAAACCAAGCCGTTTGCTTTGACTGTGTTGCTGGTGCAATAAACAGTTGACTTTAGTAAAGGTGAAAGGTGAAAATGAGCTGTAAGTGTGACTCGAGTTTAGTCGGGCTGGCTTTGTGAGGTGCTGAACTGGCTCTTGTTTCTGCTTTCTAGAGATGCACGGGTGGTTAAGGACATGGCAACGGGGAAATCTAAAGGCTATGGCTTCGTCTCCTTCTTCAATAAATGGGTAAGCTGTGGCACGGTCTGGAAATGGGGGGGGGGGATCTTCAGTACATGCTGCAGAAAAGGAGTGATTTTGGTCCCCGTCTGCTCCTGGCTTCTCCAGGAAGGAAACTTCCTCAGTTTCCCCTCGTGCTGAGGATAAGGATGGCTTTGTAACCCGCTGATTCTCGTGGGGGTGAGAGGTGGGGAAGAAAACCAAGCAGTGAGCCTGGATGGAGGGTTGTGCTACTCAGGCATTCCTTCTTGGTTAGCGATACTGGTAATGCTCAGGCTTCCGCGGTGAGCCAGCAGTGTCTTTGTGGAGTGAGTATTTTTTCTCTCTCTCTCTTGTGGACAGGATGCAGAGAATGCTATTCAGCAGATGGGCGGCCAGTGGCTTGGTGGAAGGCAAATCAGAACAAACTGGGCAACGAGAAAACCTCCAGCTCCAAAGAGTACATATGAATGTGAGTGTTTGCACGTGCAAAAGCAAACCTTTTACCACAAACCAGGGAGGAAGAGAGAATTGTGAGCTCCAGGCATTTGGCAGCTGTGGGAGAGGGGAAAGTGGGTGCTCAAAAGCAAAGATTCTTGATTCAAAACTGTGAACAGATCAACTTTCTGAGCTAAAACAGCTGTATTTCCACTGCCACCCAGGGCTTCCTGCTGGCTCTGCATGCTCTGGAAAGCTGCTTTCTGTCAGGACAACTGGGATGAGAGTGGGGTTGTTTTAACTTCTCTCTTTTGGACTATGGCTTCCTTTTGTGATACAAAGCCAGCAGGGCTGTATTAAAGCATTTCCATGAGAGAGACTGGAAATTAGGCGTATCTTGATAAGCTTGACATGTGAACTTAACTTCACAGCGGTGTCCCTATCATTAGCAGCCCATCCTAATTAGGAACGGGTAGCTGTGGGCAACCAGACAAACCCAAGTGAAAATGCTGACTGTGCTCACAGCATTTATCACCAGCTCTGTCAGCATGGTTCCTCACTCTTAGGATGGGATCAGAACTGCTCCATGACGTGTGTATGATGAACTGAAAAACTCTTGCAAATCTCTTTTAAGCAAACACCAAACAACTGTCTTACGATGACGTGGTCAATCAGTCCAGTCCCAGCAACTGCACCGTGTACTGTGGAGGTGTCACTTCAGGCCTGACAGGTATTGTGTCCCCAGAGCACGTTGTCACGTGGAATGACTCCGGATAACGCTGTGTGACCTCATGTTGGTGTTGTGCTGCTTCTTGTTGCAGAGCAGTTAATGCGCCAGACCTTCTCTCCATTCGGACAGATAATGGAAATCCGAGTCTTCCCAGATAAAGGCTACTCCTTTGTACGGTATGCTGTCGTGCACTCACACAACAAGTGGAAGAATTTAATAAAAATGAGTGGCTGTATGCCTAACTAGAGGGTTCTAACAGCAGGGTTCTCAGCCTGGCTGTAGTACTTCCAGTATCGTTCCTATTGGCACCATTTCTATCCCAACAGGTTTAATTCTCACGAGAGCGCCGCACACGCCATCGTTTCTGTCAATGGGACAACTATAGAGGGCCATGTGGTGAAGTGCTACTGGGGGAAGGAGACGCCTGACATGGTCAGCCCAGTGCAGCAGGTCAGAACTGCTCCTCCACTCGTGTCAAAAATGGTTGTGTGACATTAGTCCTAAATAGAAACCTGCTGAGAGGCTGTTGTTGCGTGTGGTAGTTTGACGTGGGGTTGCTCTTTATTTCATCACTGGGTGTTTCTCTGAAGTGATTACAAATCCTTTGAAATTTTATTCAGGGAAAAATGGTGAGGTAAAATTTTGAAGCAGGCTTGCTGGAGGCTGTCCTGCACGTGGCATATCTTTGTGCCATGGAAGAAAACGATGGTGCTGTTCCTCTTTCCTGGGCCTCAGTGAGAAGGCTCTGGGCTTTGAGAAAGCAAAGACCCCACGCAGTTCATTAGCAAAGCGCTGGGGGGGGTCTTTAGTAATGAAACACGCTCTCCGAAGAGTGTCCTGCTAGATATGTGTTTCCATTTCAGTGTTATGTCACCTGTAAGCTTCCAATCCAAGGCAAGCATGCAGGCACGGTGCGTTGTGAGCAGATGAGCTGTGTTCTCAGGCAGTGCCTAACACATTTTCTCCTTGCAGAATCAAATTGGATATCCTCAGGCTTACGGGCAGTGGGGGCAGTGGTATGGCAACGCACAGCTGGGGCAGTACGTGCCCAACGGGTGGCAGGTCCCCGCCTATGGGATGTACGGGCAGGCGTGGAACCAGCAGGGCTTCAAGTGAGTACATGCTCCACACTTTCCCATGCTTGAAGTCACGTCCCAGGGATTTTCCTATAAGGGAGGTGATGTTCTGAGGCTGCAGCGTGTGAAGTTGTTAGGTGTAGCAATGCCTGTGGTATGCAAATACTGAGGAATACATAGGAGAGCTCTCCTCGTATACCTTTGTTGGGGCAGCAAAGGATGAATTCTTATTTCCTATTCAAATTATTTTCCAAACAATGTTGAGCTTTGGCACATCGCCGTCTGGCCAAATGTGGAGCCTGCTCATTGTGCTGCCAGTGTGAAATTGTTTTGCTGTTGTCACTCAACACTGGTAATGGCTATCTCAGATTATAGAATCATCATAGCATGGTTTGGGTTGGAAGGAACCTCAGGGATGACGAAACTCCAATTTCCCTCCAGCAGGCAGGGCTGCCAACCTCCACGTTTAATACTAGAGCAGGTTGCACATCCAACCTGCCCTTGAATACCTCCAGGGATGAACCTGCCTCTCTGGGCAGCTGTTCCAGCACCTCACCACTCTGACAGCAAAGAACTTCCCCCTGACATCCAACCTCAATCTTCCCTCCCTCAACTTCAAACCATTTCCCCTTGTCCTGCTGTTATCTCCCCTTTCAAAGACTTGACTCAGATACTAAATGCAAAGGGAAGGAAGGGACACAGGACACTTATTTATCAGCTTTTAAGCAATAGTAGCAGAGGCCTTCTGGGGTCTGCCTGCCTTGATACACCACAACCAACAGAGAGAAACTGCTTTATGGGGGGCGAATCTCCAAATGTCCCTTCCATCTCCTACAATGTGTCATTCCTTAACACGCTGTTTCTCCCCCTACAGTCAGACACAGTCATCAGCAGCGTGGATGGGAGCAAACTACAGCGTGCAGCCCCCACAGGGGCAGAATGGCAGCGTGCTGACAAACCAGGCCGGGTACCGAGTGGCAGGATTTGAGACACAGTGAGAACCCAACGCTGCAGCTGGGTGCTGGTGGGGCTCGAGCAGCATCACAAAGATGTGTCAGATCAAGTCAGTGCAAGCATCAGATGCAATGTATTTATTTAAGAGAGAGAAAGAAAGAAAAAAAAAAAAACATTTTTAATCGTGAAGTTGTCATCCACGTTGTTTAAAAAAAAACAAAAAACAAAAAACACACAAAAAACGAGATGCTGGATGTCTGCCAACCATTGCCTTCTTTTCCTCTTTTCTAGATGTGTTTCTTAACGATCCACTGTTGAAACACAGCAAATTGCAGGGACTACTGCCACTTAAACTTGGGGGCAGCAAATTGCACAATGTCAAACTTGTTGTTTTGTTGTTTTTGTTTTTGTTTTTTTTTCCTCGGGAGCAGCGTGCGGTTGTGGTTTGCATTCCGAACGATTTACAATGTATTATAAAAGCTGTTGTATACAAAAAAAAAAAGAAAAAAAAAGCCAAAATCGTGTGGGTCCTGGAGGCTCTCCGCCCTCAGCTTCTGCACAGCCCTCTTCTCAAAGAGCCTCTTGTACAGAGCGTCCATCCCTCCCCTCCCATCAGAGCGGCTCTTTTGGAGGCCGGGTTCTTAGTTTACATCGTTTTTCTACCCATTCATTTGTTCAGCCTTTGCCTTACGACCTCCATCCCCCCACCCTGCCATCAGTGCCCACCAACCCAACGTTGCATTGTGTGAATGGGTGCCTCCATCACACTGATGGCAGAGAAGTCCCCATCTCTGCTGCTGCAGGAAAAAACCCCGTTACAACTCACTTAAAATGTGACGAATTCTACCAACCAGCTCCTTGGTTTGTTGGTTGCTGGTTTTTTTTTTTTGTTGCTGTTGTTTTTTTTTTCCTTTTTAAATCGATTTCTACATTTACATGTACTGATTATGTAAAATATTTTAGCAAATTAATATTTTGCACAAACATAGCCGACTTTGTACGTTTCCTTTATTTAAAGGTAGGACGCCGAGTTCTTGATTTATGCATATATATATTATTAATTTTTTTTTTTTTTTTGCATGTGGATATCAAATATACACTTTGGTAGTCTTTGAATACAAAGTCATCCTCTCTTTGTTTTTAAGAAACTGTTTAAAAACAACAAAACAAAAAAAAGCAAACAGAAAACCCCTCTATGGAGCCATGTGATGTGACGTGGAGGTTCCAGGCTGGGGGAGCAGCTGGGAAAAGAGTTTCTCGATGTTCAGAGGCCAAAAGCGATCTTTCTGTGCTACCTCTACGAGCAGCCTTCAAAAAAAAAAATGCAAAACAAAAAAAAAAAAGGAGAAAACAACAAAAAAAAAAATCAAACCGAAGTTTTGTGTGCTCTCGTTTCTTTACCCGATGGTTCCGGGGTGAACTCAGGCGTGGGGGCGGGCGCTTGATTTTGGGGCAGAAAGGTCGGGAATGGGTTTAATTAGAACGGAGGTGCCGAAATGGGGTGGAACTGCGCATGCGTGCTGGCGCCGCCGCGGACTCCATCTCCCAGCGCCCCCTGCGGCGCACACACGTGATCGCGGCGGTCCAATGGGAGCGCGGCGGCGGGCGCCATGGCGGAGGTGGGGCGCTGAGCGGCCTCGCGGCCGGGTTCGGGCCGGAGCGGGGGGCGCGCGCCGCCGCCCAGGTAAAAAGGAAGGGAGGGGGGAGGGGGGAGGGGGAACGGAGCGGGACCCGCGCCCGCGGGACAGGAAGTGACGTCAGAGGGGCGGGGGGACGGAGGGAAAGGGCCGGCGGGGCGGCCCCTGGCGGCGGGGGGCGACGTCACGGCGACGCCGCTGCGGTGACGTCACTTGGCGATGGGCTGAGGGGAGCGGGCCGGGCCGCGGGGGGGGAGCGGGAACGGTTTGGTCCTGGGCCGCTTCACACGGCGGGGCGGCCGCCGGCAGCTCCTCCTCCGCTTCGTCACGCCGCGCCAAAGCTGCGTGCGGCTGCCGGGCCGCCGGGGCTGCGTGAGGGAGGGGCGGGGGGCGCGGGGCTGTCGGACATCGGTCGGAACGGAGCTGTGCGGTTCTGCGGCGTCGCGGTTCCCTCGGCTCCTACGGCTCTGTGCTGTCGAGGGGGAGCGGTTTTAAAGTGAGACAGGGCAGGGTTAGGCTGGATGCGAGGAGCGGGTTTGTCGCACAGGGAGCTGAGGCACTGGAACGGGTCACAGAATCACAGCATACAGAACGGGGGGCTGGGAGGGACCTCGAGGATCACGGAGCTCCAACCCGCTGCCACACGCAGGGCCACCAACCTCCACATTTCACAGCAGCCCAGGCTGCCCAGGGCCCCATCCAACCTGGCCTTGAACACCTCCAGGGATGGACGGGGCATCCACAGCCTCTCTGGGCAGCTGTTCCAGCACCTCACCACTCTCACAGCAAACAACTTCCCCCTGACATCCAACCTCAATCTTCCCTCCCTCAACTTCAAACCATTTCCCCTCGTCCTGCTGTTATCTCCCCTTTCAAAGAGTTGATTCCCTTCCTGTCTGTAGGCTCCCTTTAGGTGCTGAAGGCTGCAATGATTCACCCCGCAGCCTTCTCTTCTCCAGGCTGAACAAGCCCAGCTCCCTCAGCCTGTCTTTGTAGCGGAGGTGCTGCAGCCCCCTGCTCATCTTTGTGGCTCCTCTGGATGCTCTCCAAAAGCTCCCTTTCTCATACTGTTGCCCAAGGAGGCTGTTTCCTCCATCCCTGCAGGCATTCAAGGCCAGGCTGGATGTGGCTCTGGGCAGCCTGGTCTGCTGGTTGGTGACCCTGCACATAGCAGGGGGTTGGAACTGATGGTCACTGTGGTCCTTTTCTACCCAGGCCATTCTGTGATTCTACAATCCTGTGGGTCCTTATGGCACCGCATGGGTTCTCAGGGCAGCCTGGCCTGGTGGTTGGCAACCCTGCACATTGCAGGGGGTTGGAACTGGATGATCATTGCGATCCTTTTCAACCTAGCCCGTTCTATTGGCTCTGTGATCACCAAGAAGCTTGGCAGCAAGGCAAGCAGTGGGGATGTGGGACGATGCATCCATCACATACATGTGTGCAGGCACGCAAAAGCTTTGCATCACTTTTATCCCATGCATCCCATGCAGCCTGCATATGTGCAAGGCGGGGAAGTGCTGACTTCCTGTAGCTGTGGCACTCAGTCGCCTTCCCTCTTCTGTTCCTCTCAGCTCAGGAGCTGCAAGGCCTCCATACCTGCTGCATGGGGGACCTGTAGGTGTCACCACAACCAAGCTGTGCTTCCCCCACTGCTCACCTCCCCATCTCTGCCCTTCCAGGAAGATGGAGCCCACATCGGTGAGAACCAAAGTGCCCTCCTTCCTGTCCGACCTGGGCAAGGCCACGCTGAGAGGCATCAGGAAATGTCCCCGCTGTGGCACTTATAATGGCACCCGTGGGCTGAGCTGCAAGAACAAGAACTGCGGCACCGTCTTCCGCTACGGCTCACGCAAACAGCCCGGGGTTGATGCTGTTAAGATCATCACTGGCTCCGACCTGCAGCTGTACTCAGTGCGCCAGCGGGACCGGGGCCCGGATTATCGCTGCTTTGTAGAGCTGGGTGTTTCAGAAACGGCCATCCAGACGGTGGATGGGACCATCATCACGCAGCTCAGCTCCGGCCGCTGCTACGTCCCGACGTGCCTGAAGGCAGCCACGCAGGGTGTGGTGGAGAATCAATGTCAGCACGTCAAACTGGCCTTGAACTGTCAGACCGAGGCCACCCCGCTGACCCTGAAAAGCTCGGTGCTCAACTCCATGCAGGCCTCGCCCGAAACGAAACAGACTATTTGGCAGCTGGCCACGGAGCCCACGGGGCCACTGGTGCAGAGGATCACCAAAAGCGTCCTGGTGGTGAAGTGTAAGGCCAGCCAAAAGCACAGCCTGGGCTACCTGCACGCCTCCTTCGCCCAGAAGATGAGCACGAAGACGCTGGCGGAGCACAGGTTCTTCTGCTCCTGCCAGAGCCTGAAGCCTGGCAAGGCCGCCTCAGCCAAGGAGGAGGCAGCAGCACAGAGGTGCATTCACTTCTTCGCCTGCATCTGTGCCTTTGCCAGCGATGAGAGCCTGGCCCAGGAGTTTGCCGACTTCCTCACCTATGACTCAAGCGGTATCTGAGGCTGATTCAGGGATTTTGAGAGGGGAACAAATGGGGAGCCAAGGGGAGCAGGCCACCCTATTGCTCCTGCTCACGCCACAGCCAGTGCTGGCCTGAGGGCAGCCCTCACACCTGCTCCCCTTGGGCGCTTTGTCGGTTGGGGCTTCATTTCCTGCTCACCACCCCCCCACCCAGGAAGCACTCACAGGCTGTGAGATGCCTGTGCAGGTGTGAGAGCAGAGCAGGGGGCTGCCCTGGGGGACAGGTCCCCTTTGCTTTGCTGCAATCGATGCTTGTAGCAAGTGGAGCTTCCTCTTCTGGGATGGGAACTGGGTGTCTTCTTCCTTTTGGGCAAGAGCAGCGAAGCTGAAGGTGTTGTGAAATTCACATGGGGCAGAAGTCACTGGGTTTGTGTGCTCTGCAGCCTGGAGGCTGCACCCAGCTGGTCCTACTGAGGCACTTGAAAGTATTTGGAATGCTCCCTAACACAGACTGCTCCGGGTGAATTAACCTGAGCTAATTAAAACCACTTCCCATCTCAGTGCTGCTAGGTTCAATAGTGCTTAGGGTGCAGCATTGCTCCCTTCAGTCCCCCTGGGGACAACACACAGAGCCCAGTGGGACCCGAGCTGGGAGCAGAACATGGTTAGTGCCCAGGAGCCCCAGCAATGATCCCTCCCCATTTGCCAGCTCTCTTTCTACCCCCAGGAGAGCTGGCTGTCTCTGCAGCCTAATCTTTCCCCTCTGGGCTTTTCCCCTGGTTTTGGTTCTGGTTTTCTGTGTGGTTTTTGCAGGCAGCAACTCAGGATGTGGGAACCCCACGTGCAGCAGTCGGCACGTTTGCTGCTCGGTGCTTTGGGTAGCACTCCCTGCCTGTCAGGTGAAGCTGAAAACAAGCCAAACCCCAAATATTTGGCTCAAGGCTCTTCTTTTTCTTCCCCAGTGCCTCTGTGTGGATCAGTCCTGCCAGATCCATTCAGACGGACCGGTTATGGAGTGTGGGGTGGATGTGAGTCCCCCCAGCAGGGCAGCACTTGGCGAGGTGGAGCAGAGGTGCTTTTAATGACTGACGGCTGTTCCTCCTAGGTCTGAAGGGGATCGCCGTCCCTCAGTTGGCGTGTGGCCCTGAGTCCACCCTGCAGGCTGGCGAGGCTGCCAAGGCCAAGAAGAGGAAAAAGGACTTAACGCCCGGTGAGTGGCGCAGTCAGCAGGGATGGGCATCTGAGGCCCATTGTGTGGGCTGTGGTGTCAGCACAGCGTGTGCCCCAACCTGCCCTCCTTTCCCCAGGGCCTCTCCTGGCTCAGGACACGGCTGGCCTAAGGAGAAGCAGCCTGAAGAAGCCCACGGTTGCTGCCTCGCTGAAAAGGCAAGGTAGGACTCGGCTCCACACTCCAGATTTTTTGGTACTGGTGGTGGTGATGTCCAGAGTTACCCATCCCAGATGAAAATGGGGCAAAGTTGGATTTTTTAGGGATGAATACTTGTTGAGAAAGAACGTCAGGGCTCTGGCTGTTCACCTGGCTCTGTGCAAGCAGCACGCTGCAGGGAAAGGAGGTGCAAACTGCCATAGCAGCGTCCTCCTCAGGGGATTCTCCTTGGCATGTGTGTCCTAACTTATCTCTGAGTATCCACAGGTGTGTGCTGGATACACGGGGAGAGAAGGGTCAGTATGGCACTGCAAAATCCTTTGGGTGAAAAATCCAAATCCAGGCAGCTGGAGCTGATGTCCCTCTCCTTTGCCTCACAGGTTGTAACCAACTTTTGGACGAGTCACAAGTTACCCTGTCCTTCCAAGACTGGCTGGCCAGCGTCACTGAGCGCATCCATCAAACCATGCATTACCAGTTTGAGGGTAAGCTGGGCTTTGGGAGCACGGTGGGAGCTTCCTTCCAGCTTCTGACTGTGAAATCACTTAGCCCAAAGGGAGGCACCTGCTTTGCTCAGCTCAGAGCAAATGTTATTTTTACCCGTTGGCTTTGATTTGTTCCCCAAATGCGGTGTTAGCTTCACAAAAGCCTGGTGTTTATTGCTGAGGGAAGGGAGAAACTCCCTTAGAGGTTATTTATTCTTGAAGAACCCGCCCAGAACCAGGCAGAAGAGGTGACGTAAGGTAAGGTAAGGTGAGGTGCCTCACGTGGCATCTGAGAAATGCTCCCTCACCAGTCTGGAGCATGCTGCTGTCCCCCACGTGCCCTCAGGGCAGAGCTCTGCACAGTGTTGTGCACAGGCAGCTACAGGTGATGGCTGTTTCTGCATCCCCTGTGGCATGCAGGTCAGCCACACCACTTCCTGCAGGGCACGTGGCTACAGAGCTCAGCAGAGCTGTGAAAATCCTCACAGCAGGGCTATACTGCATAAGGCTCCCAGCTGCTGCAAGCTGTGCATGCCTGGCCTGTGCACAGATCCTGCTGGGCCTTCCTGAAGAGGACAAACACAGTTAGGGGCTCTCTTTCCAAACCCTGTAAGAGCAATGTCAGTTTGTCAGTGAGGACACGCTCTGCTCTCTGGCAGATGGCTCTGAGGTGTCAGGCATAGGAGTTCAGTGATGTCCTTGGCCTGCAGTGAGCTGCTCACCCACTGAAAGAAAGCCCTTTCTGCTGCCCTGCTGTGCTCCTCCAGACAAAACAGAGCCCCCCAAGGGGGGAGAAGGAATGGCAGCAGCTGGCAGAGAAAGCCAGGGCTGCTCAGCCTGGGGAGGTGGTGCCCAGAGGTGGAGTTGGTGGAGGCTGTGCCCAGCATTGTCCACAACTGGGCCAAGACCACAACACAAGAAAGTAAATGTAAAACACATCGCTGGCAGTGGAACACCAGCACTGCTGTTCCAGCCAGATGCTGGTCTCCACCTGAACACGCACTTCTTTCCAACCTTTTATTTGCCTGCAAGCAGCAGTGCCTCTCTTGCCCTAAGCCCTGCCCTCTCTGTGACCATGCAGGCAAACCCGAGCCGTTGGTGTTCCACATCCCACAGGCGTTCTTTGATGCACTGCAGCAGAGGATATCCAGTGGGAGTACAAAGAAGAGGTTGCCCAACTCCACTACAGGTAAGAAACTCTCTTATACATTGCAAGCACTCTACATACCACTTAAGGCAAGGAAAAGCCAGCAGGAAGCTGACACCCCCCCTTGTTTCTAGCAGCCTTAGGGGCAGGGAGCCACAGCCTGTGCTCCCAGTGTGGCTGTAACAGCTCCAGCCTTAGTGCAGCCTGGCTGCAGGCTCAGCACTTGGCCAGTGGCTGCAGCTGCGTAACAGTTTGACTGGTGTTAGAGCTGGAAGAATAAAGGCAGCAAAGACTCAGAGCAAACAGCATCTTCCCTGCAGCTTCTGCTCAGTTCTGCTGCTGCTTTTGAGCCAAATGGACTGCAGAGCACTTGATCTTAAAAGTGTTTCTCTCCGCTGCTTTACACTTCACACTAATGTAAGACAATGCTTGAGCAGCCACGCAGAGCTCTCAGCACAATTACCTGCAGCGTTCTGACTTCAGGAGCACCACTGGGCCCCCAGCTGAGCATAAAGAGCCCGCAGACGCTGAGCAGTCCCCGAGTGCCAAGCCAGCTTTACTTCATTATTGTGCTCTTAACTGAGACCAGGAGGAGAGTCCAGAACTCAGTACAAAGCAACAGACTGAGGGCTCGCCTCCCAGCCAAGGCAAAGCTCTCTCACTGCAGCCCAGTAGGAAAAAGAAGTGAGGAAAAGCAAGTTGCATCACCAGCCTCACTCCTTCCCCCCACCTTTAACTGCACTTTCCTTCCCCATAGCATTTGTCCGCAAAGATGCCCTTCCCCTGGGGACCTTCTCCAAATACACGTGGCACATCACCAACATCCTGCAGGTCAAACAGATCTTCGATACGCCCGAGGTAAGGGGGAACTCACACCCCACCCTGCACTGCCCACGCATTACCGAGCTCTTCACCCCAGTGCTTCCCAGCAGCTGCCACTGGAGATCACACGAAGCTTCATCCAGAACCGGGATGGCACCTATGAGCTCTTCAAGTGCCCCAAGGTGGAGGTGGAGAGCATTGCTGAGACGTACGGGCGCCTGGAGAAGCAGCCAGCCATCCGCCCGCTGGAGCTCAAGACCTTCCTCAAAGTGGGTAAGTGAGGGAGGGAATTCTCCTCTCAGCCCACCTTTGGGGGGGGGATTCCTCCCCCTACAGTGCCAGGGCAGGCCCAGCAGCACCGCCATGAGATCTCAGCACAAATGTTGGAGGAAGATACCAGCTAGATGTGCACCTCCCTGCCTGGGGCGTGGGGCTCCACCAAGCAGCATTCATCACCACGGAGCTCCCCAGGCATTAAGGAATGCCTCCAGACCCCACCCAGGAGACAGACACCTTCACCAGGAGGGGTTCTCCCCTTCACAACCTCGCACAAAGGAGTCCTACCATAGCTGGGGGTCTCCCCCTCACACCCTCATGCAGCTCTGCCCATAAGGGGCTCTCCCCCAGACCTGCACCCAGAGGCAGTGCCCCCCAATAGGTGGCCTTTCCCCACCCACTGAACTACACAGGCACTGATGAGCCCACCCCCCCCAACATCTCTGAGATGAGTTCTGTCACCATCTCCACCCCACTTCCACAAAAAAGCAGCCACAGAACTGCATGATTTCACCTTCCCAAGTCCAGATGCCCATTACACACATGCCCCAAAAACACAACCCCTGCACCAACAGCCCAAAGAACGCCTACTCCACCAACAGGGTAAGGCCCAGGGCCCCCCACTCACCCTCTTTCCCCCCCCCTCCCCTGTAGGAAACACCTCTCCCACCCAGAAGGAGCCCACCCCTTTCATCATTGAGTGGATCCCCAACATCCTACCTCACTCCCACATCGGAGAGCTGCGCATCAAGTTTGAGTACGGGCACCAGGGTGGCCGTCAGCCCCCCACCTCCTTCTCCACCCAACAGCCACCAGCACTGGAGCCCACCCTGGAACTCGCTCCACTCACCACCATCACCTTCCCCTGAACTCCAGGACTGCACTCCAGAACTGCCACTACGGCCACGTCAGCCCGAAAGAGAGAAAGAAACCAAGCACAAAGCTGCTGCCGCACCTGGAAAAATAAAAAGTGCTGCTTACCAGGTGCACGCTGCTCCTCTCTGCACCCAGGAAAGCAAGCTGGGAAGGGCACAGGGGGCTGCACCCCTGCTGCAGAGCACACTCACAGCCAGGGAAGCCCCAGCTTCAGCCCAGAGCCAGGGGAGGGGGAAATCAGTGCAGAGCAATGACCTGGGGGGAGCAGAGAGCAGGGATGGGGGTCCTGCCACCTCCGGGGGACCACTGCCAGCATTTACCTGAACTTCAGCCTCTCCTTGCTTGCATCCTCCTGCAGAACCCAGCTGCATCTTCTCCATGGATGGAGGAGGGCATTGCCGGGCTCATTCCCTCCCTCAGGTTGATGAGCTGCACCTGGACTTGGGGGGAGAGAGCAGCCCAGGACCCCAACTCCTGCAGGGAGGGGCTGCAGGCACTGCACCCCCACCAGCACCGCCCCTCTGCATCCCACCCCTCTTCCTGACAGCAGCACACAGACATTCGTACTGAAATAATTTATTTTCTAACAATCCAACAATACAGAAGTATACATACACACGGCCAGGTCTGTCTAAAACACGTACTCTCTAAAAAAACGCGTGTGCTAACTTGTAAGAAAAAAAAACAAAAAATGAAGCACCATTATATGGTCTTGACACAGGATTGATAGTGACGTGCTATGTACAACGGGAATTGAACGCCTGGAAAGGAAATCTTGCATCCTCCCATCTGCTGCTCCCCTTTCACTCCGTGTCTATCGCTCAGAAGATGCCAGAACTCAAAAGTGATGCTAAAAAGCCAAGGAGTGGGGTTGGGGTCTTGGGGGCAAACTGGAAGGAAAAAGGGGGAAAAAAAATAACCGGGAAGGGCAATGAAAATGCATCAAAAGCCACTGAGGTGGGGAAGGCTCCTGAGATGGGGATGGAGAAGCCTCTGCTGCTGGCTTTGTTCTGCCCCAGATTGAGGGTTGGGGATGGGATGGGGACCAGCGCCCAGGGCTGGGGGCTTCCCCATCCCCAAGCAGCGCGGTTTGGACTCGCACGTCTGTGTAAACGCAGGGGGTGCTCCTCGCTTCCCCCCTTTTTTCCAACAATCTACAAAAAATCTCATTGCTGCAGCTTATCTCTGAGTAATGCTGGTGGATCCGTGAATTCGAGGAAAGGCTGGCGGCCCCAGGACGCTGCGCCAAGCTCACCTGGAGTTTTGGGGGAAAAGCCCGTGGTTTTAGGTTCGACCTTCGTGCCCATCCGACACCAGCGCATCGTTTGCCAAAGGTTTGAGTTTGTGGGTTTTTTTTTTTTTTTTTCGATGCTGGTGTGTTGGAGAGGAGCACGTCCAAACAGTGCAAAGGTCAGAGGAGTACTGCTTCATATTGGGACAAAAAGAGAATGAAAAGGGGAAAAAAAAAAAAATAACAACAGAAAACCACAACCAAAACCAACACGTGGTTCTTCACCAAAAGAACGCGGTCAACCCAAAAAGGCACAACACAAAAAATAACAATTAGAGTCTAAACCTTAACACTCGGTATAACTAAGTGGAGAACGAAGCGCACGTTTCCTCCTGTTTCCCCTTGGAGTGCATTGGGTTGGAATTGGGATTTTGGCAGTGCTCACAAGAAAGGGGCTGGAGAGGGCTCGAGCCATCGTGTATCAGAGCAGCACACCTCCAAGTGCAGATATTCAGCTTTGCCCATGGGTTTTTGTCTTCTTGGGGTGGGCTCCTGTGGGTTTCCATGGGTTTTTGTCTTTGGGGGTGGTTTCCATCAGTTTTTGTCTTCTTGGGATGAGTTTCCATGGATTTTTGTCTTCTTGGGGTGGATTTCCATGATTGTTTTTTTTTTTGTCTTTTGGGGGTGAGTTTCTACGGGTTCTTGTCTTCCTGAGGTGGTTCCATGAATTTTTGCTTTCTTGGGATGGGTTTCTGTGGGTTTCCATGTTTTTTGTTTTCTTGGGGTGGGTTTCCAAGAGTTTTCATAGAATCACAGCATGGCTTGGGTTCAAAGGGACCTCAAGGACCATTAAGTTCCAACCCAGGGCTGCCCACTGCTCAATCACATAGTAGATAAGGTTGCCCAAGGCCTCATTAAATACCTCCAAAGAGTTTTCTCAAAGAGTCGGAATGGCTTCTGAGCCCCACGTGGATGTTCCATCCCCATCACCAAAGCATCCAACGTTGAGCACAAGAGATGGAGTAGGAAAACCCTCAAAGAAACCTCTGCATCTCCATCAGAGGACTCTGCTTACAACGATCCCAGAACATCTCGTAAAGCATGAAATCATGTCAAAGAAAATGAAGAAATACTGTTTGTAGACCACACATTCTACGTACACGTGCTCGTGTTGGCTTGTTGGCTTCGAGGCATCAGCACGGCTGGGAACCATAGCCTTGGGGCCAGGGGAAAGGGTTGGCCTTTTCTTTTGGCGTCTGGTTGTGGCTCTCTCTGGTGGAAACCCAAATCCTCAGCATGGAGAGCTCCCAAACACAACCCGAGGGCCGGGCAAGTGCTTCACACAGCAGCGCCGCTCGGAGCGCCGCCACTTATTGCTAAATCGCGCGCGACGGATGCGATGGGACCAAGCAGCGCTTCTATAAAACAATGAGGCATCTCGTTTGTTTGTTTTTGTGCTAAAGGGATGGAGATAATCTTTGTTCATCTCTCCGAGGTAGAAAAAAAATTGTCCCAGAGACAAGAAGCGCCAAGGCCGTCCTAAGACACGCAGCCGTAACGCAGGAGGGCACAGCGCGAGGACAGCACCATTTGGTTTTGAGGCATTCCAGGAACTTCCAGAGCTGGAGATGTCCATCCCGAGGCTGCTGGGAGGAGCAGAGCCTTTTGCTTTGCAGGAGGGGTCCGTTGCTACCCTGAATTTTTAGAGTCGGTGGAGGGAGGGCCACCGACTGATTCTCCGTTGCAGACCTCCCTCTGCTTTCTCCCTGCTCCAAGCTACCAACAAGGCTGGGTCTCACCCACACAATGCATATTTGGGCCCTGGTGCTGATTGTTAGTGGGCAAACACTACAAAGATCCGGAATAGCGAGCGGTAACAGCAAAGCAAAGGAAAGCTGAGCTCATCCAGCATTGCTGTTACTGCTGCGATATTCCTGGGCGCACCAAAACGGGGCTGGAATGTTTGGTCTCGCTGAGATGAGCTTCCCGACGGAGCGAGAAGCGAGTGGGCACGATGGGCTGCCGGGGAGAAGCTCAGCACCCACAGCCCTGCTTGGGACTGGGGCAAAGCAGACTTCGTGTCAGCGGCACAAGGGAACTGCGGGACGGTCTGGTTCGCTACCAACCGGGAAAGAGTGGTGGGTGGAAGAGCTGCGGGGTCTGATCCTTAGAGAGCGGGGCACAGCTTGTGAGCACTCTGCACCTTTGCCCTCCGCACGCCCGAGCTGGCGTAGCCCTCATCGCTGCACACACTCTGCAGGCTGCCACGCTCATCCGAGTCGCTGGGGCTGCTGCTGCTCCAGTCGAGGTCTGCAGGCAGGGAGTCGGTGCTTTCCACATCCACATCAATCTCTTCTGCAAGCAGAAAACGAACAGCATCACAAGGAGCTCAGTGGGGCCCCCAAACGCTGCCCATAGGCGTGCGGGTCTCACCTCTGTCCGAGTCGGAGCGCTCCGAGGACACAGCGGAGCCGACGCTGTCGGTGCGGATCCTCTCACTGCCCAACTTCTCCAGCTGCCTCTTCAGGTGCCGCTGCTCACGCTGCAGCTGCTCGATCTGGTGGAGAGCTCTCCTGTCATAGTCCTCGAGCTTCTGCAGAGGGGGAGAAACGGATGGAATGGTTGGAAGAGACCTCAAAGGTCACAGAATCATGGAATCACGGCATGGTTGGGTTGGAGGAGTTCTTAAAGGTCGTAGAACTATAGAATAATAGAATGCTTGAGTTGGAAGGGTTCTTAAAGGTCGCAGAACCATTACATTATAAAATGGTTGAGTTGGAAGGGTTCTTAAAGGTCATGGAATCATGGAATCACACCAGGGTTGGGTTGTAAGGGTCCTTAAAGGTCACAGAAACACGGAACCATAGAATGGCTGGGTTGGAAGGACCTCAAAGGTCACAGAATCAAGGCATCACAGCATGGTCAGGTTGGAAGGGATCTTAAAGGTCACAGAACCATGGAACTCTAGAATGGTTGGATTGGAAGGGACCTTAAAGATCAGAGTCATGGCCTCACACCATGGTTGGTTGGAAGGAACTCCCAAGCCCCTCCAGCCCCAACCCATGCCATGGGCTGCCCGCCACCCACCAGATCAGGCTGCCCAAGTCTCCCAGACCCTTTCAGAGCCAGACTGCTGCTGATGCAACCCCATGGCAGACAGAGCTGACATGCCAACAACACTCTCTCCTGAACAGTTTCTATGCAGTGCTTTTTTCTATTTCTTTTTTCTATTTCCAGGCTTTGATAAGGCACTGGTGTCCCGCCATGCTGCCACGGTTATCTGCTGCTTCATAAAACCAAATGTGCTCGGTGAGAGTCACAGTGTAAAGAGCAAACCATAAAGCAGTCAACACACCAGGAAGCCACGCGGTGCCCATCAAGTAGGAACAATGCTGAGGGCTTTGGGGATGCTCTGCACGAGCAGCTTTCTCCAAGCCCTCTGCTCTCCAGGGACTTTTGGTGCCACCAGACTCACCTTGATGTGCAATTTGGCTTTCATGAGTAAACTCAGCGTGGTGTGCTTGCTGGATTCGGGGCCGAGTGGCACCAGCACCTTCAGCTTCTCCAAACACAGCCGCAGGTGGGCACGCCTGGAAGAAAACCATCAGAGTGCTCAGCATACCCCAACATCACATGGCACCTCGACCTCCACATCAGTGGAGGAACAGCAAAATAAAACTGCTCCTGCTACATCCAGCACAGGGCTGCAAACCCAGCACATCCCTCGAGCTTCTTTTGGGTCGGAATCAAACAATTTGCAGCACTCCATGCTCCCACCTGCACGGATGGCAGCGCAGGATGCCCTGTGCTCAGCCCCCCAGCCCCAATATTCCGGTTCTGTTCCCATTGCAACACCGCCTGTGCCGTACCCCACTGACACACTCAAGGCAGATGGGGATGTTGCAACGACCTGCCTATCTCGTTCCGCACGCAAATAAACAGGCATTTGCCTGCACTGAGTGCCTCCTGCATGACAGTGCCAACAAAACACGTGCTCGTGCTGTTGGGGTCAATCCCAAACAAAGCTGAGCCTTCACAGACGTTGTTTTCCATCAGCTGGGGCTGCGCCGACCTGCAGGAGATCCATCCACACGTGGGAGGTGAGCAGCCAGCCCAGCTGCATGCACTGGGGATGAGAATCTACTGCAAAGGTGTCCCCAGAGAGGGACAGCTGCTCACACCCAGCTCAGTGCCTACACAGAGCTCTCCAATGAGGAACCACTCGGGTGCACCCCAGCAGCTCACGGGGGGGAGACGTGTGATTTAAACCTGCCCCTGGAGCGTGAAAAAGCCACAGAACAATTCCAGCTGCCTGTCCCACGTGGGCTGAGCATACAGAGCTGCAGCACACACCGAGGCACAAAGCAACACCAGGGGCACAGCACGGCACGGCTCCTGGAATAGGTGTGGGGCAGCCCTGATGTGCAACGGAAAAGAGACTCCACGCGGATCCCAGCCCATTCTCACCTGTTCTTTTCCATCTCATTGTGCGTTGACCTGAAAAAGAAAGAGGATTTTGTGAAATGCTCGTCTCGAGGAGGGTGGCACAGCAGGGGTCCCTGCAGAGGGGGTCACTGCACCCAGGATGACAAATGTGGTGGCAGAGAGGCTGGCAGGGAGAGGTACCCAGAGAGATGGCAGTGCCAGGGACTGGAAACCCAACTGAGGTGGTCTGGATGGGGAGGGGCTTGCTGCTGGAAACGGGAGCAGCAGCACAGGAGAGCACAAAGCAATGCCAACAGCACAGGCAGTAGCACCCAACACACACACACTCCCTGGATGAGTGGTTATAAGGGAGAGGAGGAAGCAAAGGGGCCCAACCACCGCTCAGCAGCACCATGCAGGAAGGGGAAGCTCTCCTCATCCTAACGCCAACCCCAAGCACAACTCCAGTGCACCTCCGAGGTATGTGAGCAGCTCCAAAGCACAAGTCCTGCTGCTCCCATTCCTTGTGAGGAATGAAGCTCCACATCTTCCCAGAAAGGAACCTCGGAGCGCTCGCTGACTGCGGTCAGGATGGGGACATCCTGCTGTCACAGCTGGCAAAGGTCACCCGTCCCCAACGCGACGTGCGCCGGAGCAGGACGCAGCGCCGTGCCCGTGAGATGGCAGAGCTGCTCCTCCCTGAGCAAACAGCAGGAAGGAGCCGGGAGGAGTGGCTGCGATTTGCCACAAGTGACATTTCGGGGCAAAAGCGCTCCTCCCCAACAAAGGGTTTGGATCTTAATCTCATCTGCCACTTTGAGAGCCCCCAAACGGAACCCGAGCACCGTGCACCACACCAAAGCAAAGCCCAAAATCAAGAGCCCAGCTTTGGCATCCTGGTCTGCCACGTCGTCTGACTGCACCTTCAGTCCCCAACAGAGGACATCCCCAGTGTGCCCACCCCCTGCCCGGGGTGTGGAGGGGTGGCAGGGGGTGCAGAGCCACCACGCAGCTCTGTGGGGTCCCGGGGGAGGACGAATGCTGGTGGTGACAGCAGTGCCCTCATGGGTGCCCCGCAGCCCGCAGCTCTGCCACAATGGGGCAGCCCAGCAAACCACGATCCCCCAAAGCCAGCTGTGCCTCCTCCAGTCCCCCCCCAAACCCCACCTGTCACCCTGTGGTCACCAGGTGACAGCAGCACCTCCCGTGTCCCCAAGGATCCCCACTAGAGCCCCGAACCCCACTGTGTGCTCTGTGACGTGGAATCCCAATAGACTCTGAGCATCCAATGACAGCAGCGTCCCCAGGATCAGGGACAGGTGCCAATCATCCCCAGAGCTGTCAGACCCCCAGGTCAGGGACACCAACAGACCCCGACCCTGATCTCCGGGTATGAGCAGGTGCCCCCATGCCCCCAGATCAGCCTGGAGCCTTCTGTTAGGCCCCAACTGACAGGTGCTAGGAGCATCCCCAGTGCCCCCAGTGCTGCCAGACCCCCAGCAATAGGGACCCCAATAGACCTTGCTGACAGCAAGGCCCTCCACATTCCCCACCCCACCTGGCACCCCATGACAGCTCCTGACCCCCAGCTGACAGCGGTGACCCCAAAGTCCCCCCCCAGCCCTCCAGCCCCCCCCATGGCAGTGGGATTTCAACAAGCCCCAGCAGATCCCAATCTCTGGATGCAGGCAGTGTCCTCCACATCCCCAGATCAGCCTGGTGCCCCACGACAGCTGCTGACCACCGGCTGACAGCGGTGTCCCCAGAGCCCCCAGAGGTCCCCCCCCTATGGCCCCCAGTCCTCCCAGCCCCACTGTGACAGCAGGATCCCAACAGATCATGGTCTCTGGGTGCAAGCAAGGTCCCCCCACACCCTCAAATCAGCCTGGAGCGTTCTGTTAGGCCCTGACCACCAGGTTCCAGCAGAATCCCCAGTGCCCCCAGTGCAGCCAGACCCCCTGCAATGGGGATCCCAACAGATCCAGAGTCCTCCACATCCCCCACCCCACCTGGCACCCCATGACAGCTGCTGACCCCCAGCTGACAGCACTGTCCCCAAAGTTCCCATAGGTTCCTCCACAGCCCCCAGCCCTCCCAGCCCCCCATGGCAGTGGGATTTCAACAAGCCCCAACAGACCCCAATCTCTGGATGCAAGCAGAGCCCTCCTCATCCCCAGATCAGCCTGATGCCCCACGACAGCTGCTGACCCCCAGCTGACAGCAGGGTCTCTATGGGTCCCCGTGGGTTCCTATGGGGTTCCTATGGCTTCCTACGGGTTCCTATGGATCCCGATGTGTTCTTATGGGTTCCTATGGGGTTTCTATGAGTTCCTACAGGTTCCTATAAGTCCCCATGGGTTCCTATGAGTCCCAATATGTCCCTATGGGTTCCTATGGGCTCCTATGGGTCCCTACGGGTTCCTATGGGATCCTACGGGTCCCTATGGGTCCCTATGGACCCCTATGAGCTCCTATGGGTTCTTATGGGTCCCAATGTGTCCCTATGGGTTCCTAGGAGTCCCTATGGGTTCCTATGGGTTCCTAGGGGCCCCTATGGGTTCCTATGGGTTCTTATGGGTCCCTATGAGTCCCGATGTGTCCCTATGGGTTCCTAGGAGTCCCTATGAGTCCCTATGGGTTCCTATGTGTTCCTAGGGGCCCCTATGGGTTCCTATGAATCCCTATGTGTCCCTATGGGTTCCTAGGAGTCCCTATGGGTCTCTATGGGTTTCCAGGGTCCCCTGTGGGTTCCTACGGGTCCCCCCCCTCCTCCCGGTACCTGCCGCCCCCGCCGTTCCGCCGGCCCTTCCCGCGGCGCCTCGGGCTCTCCCTGCGGGCTCGTCCAGCTCCGGGCAGCAGCGAGGCGTAGCCGTGTTCGGCCTCTGTGGGGACACAACGGGAACGGGCAGCGCCGGGAGGAACCGGGAGGTGCCAAAAGGGGCACGGCGGGATGCCGGTACCTCGCTCCCGCCGCTCCAAGTATTCGGCCGCCTCCAGGAGCAGCCCGATGCTGGACCCGACTCCGGACCCGTCGTCACCGACCGCCGCCATCGCCGAGCTGCGGGGCCGGGCCGGGCCGCGCCGGGGTGAGCGCCTCGCCCGGCCGCTCCGTCAGCCCCGCCCACCGCCGCCTCTCATTGGGTGCCGCCCCTCCGTCGCTTTTCGCGATTGGTTCGGCCCCGACGAAAGCCCCGCCCCCGCCCGCCGTCGACGATCAGACGGGCCCTCCGGGTGGGCTCGCTGTGATTGGGTGAGCCGGAAGGCTCCGCCCACGGGGCTGACTCACTTCCTGCCTCCTGCAGCCAATGGGAGGGCGAGGAGCGGGCGAGGGGGCGTGGCTCCGGCGCCAGGTGTCAACGTGGGGCTGACGGGGAGCGGGCGGGGACCCCCAGAACCCCCCCAGGTTTAGGGACCCCCCCTGGGCTGGAGGCCCCGTAAGAAGCAGGAACCTCCCGGAGCGCTTCCCTACCAGCAGATCTCCCTTAAAAAGCTACGAGCCCTCCCGAGCTGGGACCCCCAAGCACAGGACAGGAACCTCCTTGAGACCCCCCCCAAAAAACAGCGTCCGAGGCCACAATGGAGGGCGTTCCCCCCCTCCTCCAATAAGCACAGACCCCTGGAGCTCCCCCGAGAAGCAGAAAGTCCCTATAAGTAGCGCCCCCTCCCATCAGCAGGGATCCCCTGAGCACCCAAAGATGCTGCCCTTCATTCCAGAGAACCTCCAGCAGTATGGAACCCCCCCCCTACCCCCCCAAGCAGCTCTTTTGCCCCCATGGGATGAATTTTGGGGAGGGGGGGAGAGGGGGGAGGCAGCTCAGCATCATTTCCTCCCCACACCCCGAAACCCAGCCCTGCCCTGGGGTGACTCACCCACCTCGGCCACAGCATGGAAACCAGATAAACCTGGGTGTGTGTGTATGGTGGGGGGGTCGAAAGGGGGGCACAATGCCCCAACCTCACCCTTAAAATAATACCTTCAACAGCAAAACGCTGGCGTGGTGATTTAGGGGAAAATAGGGTGGGATTTGGGGAGTGAGGTGATCCCAGCTGGCTGTGAGCTTCCTGAAAGCACCCATCACATCTATGTGCGACCAAAAAAATGGGGGGGGGGGGGTGTTTCATCTCATTTTTGAACCTGCAGCCAGAACGGGGTTTTAATTAGAAGGGAGAGAAAGCAAACAAAACGATGGGGGTTGGGAATCCCTGCCTGGCAGCAGGGCCTTATCGTGGGGCGCCAGGCGTGCCGCAGTGATGACATGGCAGCAATAAGGCTGGGTACGGCAGTGTCACACTGACAGCAGGGTGTGTCACTGTCACCCAGCACAGAGCTGGCTAATTGGTGACGAGGCTCAGTTTTGGCAAGCCAAACCTTCAAAAAAGTAGAAAAAAAACAACAAAACTGTCATAGCAAAGGCCTCAGCTCCAGGCTGGATATGCACGTCCTCTTCTTAAAGCATTGGTGTAACGTTTATCTGCCTCCAGAGGTGGGAATGAAAGCACTTCTGGCTGTAGGACCGTGCTGCCACCTCCTGGGGCTGTGTGAAATCCTCACCCCAGGAGCACACAGAGCAGAGCTGTGCAGTGGGAATCCCTGCCCAAGCATGAGGTGATCCAATGAACACATAAAGAAAAAGCAAACTGAGCTTGTTGGGCTCAAATCCCAAATGCTGAGTTGGGGAAACAGCTGCTGGGTGGTTTCCAGCAGCCTCTTCTCGCTGACTTTATTCCTGAGTGATGTAATCACAGACAAATGGGGGGTGGGGGGAGAAACGAAATGGAAAAATATATACAGGTTTTAATTAGACAACACTGAGCTATTAAAAAAAACAACAACACAACAGGAAAAAATACAACCAGCAGGAGATCCTGGCAAGGGACAAACGGAGCTGGGTGATCAATGAGCTTCACTTCACCCTCCCTTGGTGCAGGGCAGAGCGAGTGCACCCGGATCTGCTCTAAATCACCCCAAATTCACTTTAAAGGTGGAGTTCTCTCCCATCTCTGAGCCAGCAGCACGTGAGGAAGGCAGCGATGCTCTCCACTGTCTGCAGCATCAAGCAATGAAATCCAACGGTCTGTTGAATCCTCCTTTTCTGTTCATGTACTGTCTGTGGGGAGAGGAAAAGAAACAGATCAGCGCCTCGCTGTGCCCACAGACAGCAGCCTGGACATTCAGTTTCCTCTGAAATGCCTTCTGTCCCCAACAGGGTTGTTTTATCACAAGAAAGCAAGTGAGCTCTGTGCAACCTCCACAGCACAAACCTGTATTTCCTCTTCTGGGACACATTGATGGCGTATGCGTTTGCAGCACCGTCCACTTTCTTGCCCTAAAAGAGGAGAAAAATTGATCCAGAGCTGTGCAGCACCAAGAGCCTGCCCACATACATGGAGACACCAAGCAGAGCAAAGAATCCAGCAGTGCCACAGCTCTGGGCCATGAATCATAGAACGGCCTGGGTTGCAAAGGCCCACAACGCTCATCCAGTTCCAACCCCCTGCTGCGTGCAGGTCACCAACCAGCAGCCCAGGCTGCCCAGAGCCACATCCAGCCTGGCCTTGAATGCCTGCAGGGATGGGGCATCCACAGCCTCCTCGGGCAACCTGTTCCAGTGTGTCACCACCCCCTGCGTGAAGGAGAACCCCCACACCAAATGGGTGCACTGGAAGCAGACAAATATGTTTTGGGGGTATAACCAACACTGTGCTGTACTACTTGGGCAAAGAGACGCCCAAGCACTGCCTGTCACAGCCCTGCAGGGTATGGAAAGTCAGCCTTGACCCCAGCACACTCACTTTTGTTGTGTCAAAAGAGGCAAAGCCCATCATCTTCATCATCTCGATTTCCTCTTCCGTCTTGCCTTGCAAATCTTCCTCTGAAAAGGCAATGAAACAGAAGGCTTCACCTCACACAACCGGCGGCGTTCACTTAAAAAGCACTTTAATAAGTCCCAGGGAGCCCTCTGTGCTGGTCATACCAAGAACTCCGGCAGGAATTAACATGAGAAAAGCGCCGGGGCTGAGCCTCACCCGTGATCTGCCGCTCTTTGCCTTTGGTGTCTTTGCTCTCCTTCTTCTCCTCATCTCGTCTCTCCTTCAGCCGCAGAGGGGAGGAGGAGCTGGAGCGGTGCCTCCGGGGGGACCTGGCGCGGCCGGCACGCAGGGTTCAGCCTCGCGGGAACGCAGCACTGCGGGCCGGCCGCTAAGGGGAGCGGCAGGAGGTCCTGCCGGCACCGAGAGCCTCACCTGGATCGCCGCCGGTGCGGGGAGCGGGAGCGGGTCCTCCGCCTGTCCCTGTCCCGGGACCGCGTCCGTTCCCTTCGCCTCCTCTCCCGGTCCCGCGAAGCAGATCGCGAGCGTCGGCGGTCTGCGGGAAGCGGGGCGGGAGAGGAGCAGAGTGCGGTGAGCGGCGGGGAAGGAGAAGAAGGGGAGAGAAGGGCCCCGCTGCCCCCTCATGGCCTCGTCCCTCCGGGAAGGCCTCGGGGACATCCCCGGGCCCCGCTGCCCCGCGGCCCTCCCGGAACCCGCTCCCCCTGCTCCTGGCCGCCCTCAGGCCCCCAAGCCCGGATCCGGCCGCCCACCCGCCCTGCGCCCCTTCCGTTCCCTCACCGCGCCGCGGCGGCGAGCGGGACCGGCTGCGTCCCATGGCACCGCCCCTCCGCCCCACTTCCGCCCGCAGCCCGCCCACTTCCGGTGCTCCGCTCCGTTCTCCCCACGCTCCGTCCGGAAACAGCGCCGCCGCGTTTTGGTTCCTCCACCAAAACGTTCCGGGAGGGGCGAACCGCGCTGTGCCCCGCCTCGGGCAGCCCCTCTCGGCCTCCAGAAGCGAGAAGGGCTCGGGGCCAGGTCCGCTGCGAGGCTGGGGTCCCTCAGCACCACCACACGGAGCCATACCTCCAACCCCACCCCACCGCTCCGCACCCCTCCATGGACTCTGAGCGCACTGCGGCCGAACGCGGGGTTTATTTATGTACAGGCAGGCGATACGCAGCGCTCCCATCACCGCCCTGCAGCCCGACCCCACGGCCACCAACCGCCACGGGCCTTCAGGCACCCCTCAGTGCCGTGATGGTGCCCCAAAGCCTTTTCTTTGCTTCGTCTTCCGCTCCCAGCCCGGCGCTTTGGCTGGGATGACTCCGTCCCAGACACAGCCCTGGAAACGGGAGCCAAAAATCCCACCGAGGGGCGGTGGGCTCAGGGGTGCTGAGGGCCACGGTGGGGCCCGGGAGAGGAGAAAAAGCAGCGAGGGAAAACGGGAGGAGAGCTGTGGGTGAACCCTGGGAAGAAAGGCTGAGGGCAGCCGAAGGGAAACCTCAGTGTGGCTCTGCAGTGCTTAAAGGGAGCTCATCAGCAGGACAAAGAGCGACTTTCTGATGGCAGCAGGGCCAGGGGGAACGGCTTCGAGCTGGAAGATGGGAGACTGCGATTAGATTTAGGCAGCAGGAGATTCTTTAGGCAGAGGGCAACGAGGCAACGCTGCCCAGAGCTGGGAGCGCCCCATCCTGGAGCCGGACGGGCTGAGGGCAGGGTGTGGAAGCAGGCAGTCTGTAAGGTTCCCCTCCAACTTAATCCATTCTGCAGCCTCTAGCAGAACGCCAGTGAGGACGTGGGGGCACAGCAAAGACTCTCAGGCTGCAAAACCCCAATGCTGGGGGGAGGACGTTCCTGCTGGGTTGTGGTTTTGCGATTTTTTTACTTTCCCCCTTTAGAAGTCGCTTGGCACACCCCAAACTGCAGCCCCGTAAAGAAAACCAACCCCATCCTACGCATTTCCTCCTCTCCAGCTCCTGCCTGCAGCAGCCCTGCATTCTACCTTAATGACCGACCACCCCAAAAAAGCTACCAGACTTTTCCAGGCTTCAGAGCTGCTTTTTTCTTCTTCCCTTTGGGTTGTATGGCTGGGCACGGGGAGGTGAGGCTGGGGGAAGGCCGGGGAGGATCTGTGTGTGTGCTCAGGAATCCAGAGCTGGGCTAAGCAGCGGTTCGGCCTCGGGGCTCTCGTGCTCTTTACGTGTGCAGGCACTCATCAACACGGTGTAGGGGGGACCAGGGCAGTGCCTCTTACTGAAGTGAATTGGCAGCGTGTGTTCATCCCAAAGTAGCACTTGGTGAGTGAAGTTTGCTCAGTTTTACATGGCTCTGCCCCGAGGCTCTTTGTCTTCTGTGTTCTCAGGTGCGGTGCAAAAATCCTGCTGCTCTCCACCAAGCAGCAAACGTGTGAGTGTGTGGCACCAGGAGAAGGGGACCGAGGTGGCTCACAGCCGTGGGGTAAGATTGCAATCCGAGAAGGAAAGTGTCCCAGCTGCTCTCCTTCGGGGAGAGCAATCCTCCGGTGTCGGGCTCCATCCCATCACCCTGGCAAAGAGATGCCAGGGGCGAAGCCAGCGCCATTCCAGCAGAGCGTGAAACAAAATGTTTTCTTCAAAGACCCCAAAAACAGCGACAACACACCCTTTTCTTTCTCAAAACCAAGCGCATCCGGGCTGTGCCCCCGCGTTGCACGAGGGCTCTACAAGCAGCAGGTGGGATAAACAAACCTCATAGCCCACGTGGGTGCCTGGGAGAGACGGGGGAGTGCTGGTGGGAGCGGGGACGTGGCGGTGGGTATTTCCCCAAGCAGCAGACAGGGGCCAAAATCTCTCGGTAAGCTCAGTGGCCACCTCCAAAGCGGGTGACGGGGGGGACTTGGTGCCTCGTGCCTGGGGCTCCCGGATTGTTCACCTCCAGGGTTTTTGGCTGCGCCACGGCCAGACGCACGACGCAGACACATCCGTCTGGAAAGACACTCGGCCAAAGCCACGGGGGGGAGGCTCAAGATTCGATCTTTTCCTTCTTTTTGCCCTTTTTCAGGAAGGACGGGGTCCGGAATTTCTTCTTCTTCTTGGAGGGTGATTTGGAGGGTGAGCCTTCGGGGGAGACGGGGGTGCTGGTCACCGTCTCGCTCTTCTCCTTGGGGGCATCCTGCTCTGGGTTGGCCGGGGTGCTTGTCTGGTCCCCCCCTTTGCTCTCCTCGGTGCTCTGCTCCTCATCCTTCCCATTGACCACCGCAGGCGGCTCCTTCTCAGCGGAGGAATCGGCTGGAGCTTGGCCATCCTCCACCTTCTTGTCACCTTGACAAAGGGAGAGGGAGAGGTGAGTGCTGCGGGGCTGCCAGCCGGCATCGCCCTCCCCGTGTCACCCCGGGCAGGAGCAGAATCCAACCCTGTAAGCGCAGCACAGCGCGCCAGGACCCGACACACCGCTTCCCTGAGCCATTCCCCTCCCCACGGGATGGAACATGGGGCAGAACCCTGCATCCCAGCCTCAGCGATGGAACAAAGCGGGCAACACCAGCAAGGCAACCCAAGGCAGGTCCTGCTGCAGGCGCTGAGCGGGCTGCTGGAGCCCGGCCCCTCCGTACTTACTACAGTGATAAGCATTCGGAGTCAGGGGGAACTCCTGGGGTGAAAGCGACACATGGAGGAAAGAGAAAGGAAGACGTTGTGGAGACAGACAGACAGACGGACACCATGAGACACGATGAGACAGCCAGCAGCCCCCACCATCAACCCCCCCATGCCCCGACCCGTGCAGGTTGCATACAACAGATGCACGCGATGTGTGGGTAACGACGCTGGAAGCCCCCGCAGAGCCCCCCTGGTGAGTGCCAAAATCCTGCATTGACCTTAAAAGGGAGGCAGCAGGTATGGGGCCATTGTGCATCCCCACTGCTGTGGGGCAGCACGAAGGCACTGCTGATGTTTACCCATGTTTTCCATAGGGGTTTTGCTCTTCAGCCCTCTCCGCCCACACCCCACTCACCCTCTGGACCCTCCGGGGCTGCACTTTTGCTGGGGGATTTTGGGGACCCTGGTGGTGATTTTGGGGGGGATGCCTGGGTCTCCTCTTCCTCCTTGTCTCCTGCAGACAGACAGATGGCTACAGACCCCATAATGGGGCTCTGGGATGCACACGGTCCCCCCAGCTCGTACCGTGCAGCCCCAGCTTCTTCCTCTCCACCTCCCGCTTGTACTCCTCCAGCTCCTGGTCCGTGAGCTGGCTGAAGGGGTTCGGGGGCTCCGGCTCAGCAGGGGCCTCCTCTTGGGATGGGTTTTTGGTCTCAGCATCCCCCAGATGGCTTTCTGTGGACTGAACCCCCCCCCGAATAGCAGCGTCACCCCCTGGCACGAGGAGGAATGGGGACGTGGGGACATGGAGGACGTACGGGGCTGCGGCTCGTCTCAGCGATCACACTGGCCAGCAGCTGGGACTGTGGCCCTGCAGACTTCACGTCCTGGCGGTTCTGCTCACGGATCTACAAGAGAGATGCAGAGAGAGGATGGGAAAACATGGACCTGTCATCCTTGGGACCCTTGGGACCCCACATCCAGGGTCACCCGGATGGCAACACACCTTGTTCCTCATCTCCAGCACCTCCTGAGGGTCAGTGTAGAGGGGCACAAACTGGTTGGGGTTCTCGATGCGGATGGCGGTGCCACTGCTGCCCTTCTCCACCTCGTCAGCCTTCAGCCACTGCGCGGAGAGGAAGGGGGAACACCCAGAGATGCATGGCATGGAGAGCAAACCCAAGTGAATTCATGGCATGGAGAGAGGAAACCCTCATTAATGCATGGCATGGAGAGCAAACCCAAATGAATGTATGGCATGGAGAGAGGAAACCCCAATAACTGCCCCAACAAATGCATGGTACTGAGAGAGGAAACCCAGATAAATACACGGCGTGGAAAGAGGAAAACACAATACATGCATGGCATGGAGGAAGCAAGCTTCAATAAATACATGTCGTCAAGAGGAAACCTTAGTAAATGCATGGCTTTGAGTGGCAACCCCAATAAACACACAGCATTGAGAGAGGAAAGCCTAATAAATGCATGGCATTGAGAGCAAACCCTGATAAAAGAATGGTTTTGAGCAGTAACTCCAATAAATACATGGCATTAAGAAGGGGAACCTCGATGGCTGTGTGTCATGGAGAGCAAATCCTGACTCACATCATTGGGAGCAAACCCCATTTGCAAGGCACTGGGAGGAAACCCTTATTAATACATCGCATGGATAGAGAGGAGAACTTGATAGATGACCCAATAAATATATGGCATGGGGAGGGCAAACCCTAACAAATGCATGGCGTGGCAAGAGGAAAGCCCAAGAAATGCATGGCACCAGGAGATTAAAGCTGATGAATAAATGCATTTTGCAGAGAGAAGAGAGTGTGCCAAATATGTGCTGCAGAGAAAGGAAACCCCAACAAAGCACTGAGTGCTGGCGATGGGCTTTTAGAATAAAAGGTAGTCTGGGCAAATAAAGGCAGACATGGGGCAAATAAAGGCAACTGAAGTGGGCACACCAAGCATTTCTCACTGCTGGAGAACCCCTGTGGGCTCTCTCTGCGCACCCATTTTTGGTGGAACCAGCACTCCAAGCATCCCCTACCTCCCTTCTATCAACAAGCCCCCCCAGGAGCAATCAGCTAGAGCCAAAACCCCAAAGAACCCAACAGCTCCATACGGTCGTCTTGGTCTTCTGGCCTCCCTGCTGCTCCTCAGCCACGCTGACACGCAGGTACGTGTTGGGTGTGTTGAGCCACCGTGTCTTCTCCTTCTGCTGCTTCTGTGCGTGCTGCCGCAGCGCAGGCGTGGGCATCGCCTCCTCCTCGAAGACGAAGGCTGTCACCGTGGCAGGGATGAGCACATCGCTTTTGGGTTTGCTTTTCTCTTGCACGAAGGGGTAGCGATAGGTGTAGCCGGTGCGGTAGCCCTGCAGAGCAAAGCGGTATCGAGTCCTGTGAGTTATTTTCTCTGGGTGGTTTGAAGGGATGGAGGGACGCCGTGCGCTCGCTCGCAGGTGCTCACCAGGTTGTCCAGCATCCTCATCAGGGCTTCGAATTCATGCTCGCCCAACCGGCTCTTCTGCATGGGGCCGAAGGTGCTGCCAGCCCAGCGCACGGAGCCCACCTCATGGGGACGGTGCTTGGCACGTTCCAGCACGATGAGGTTCTCTGCACCACCTGCACTCGCCAACGCCGACACCTGCAGCATTGCATCGGTGGCTGAGACTTTGCACAGAGCAAAGGTGCGGGGGGCATTGCATCGATGGCTGAGAGCATGCAGAGTTCAGTGCGTGGTGCTGGAAGCATTGCTCTGGTGGTGAGAGCATGCACAGCTTTGTGTATGTACGGTGGAGGGGGTATTTCATTGATGGCTGAGACCATGCATGGTGCTGAGGGCACTGTACTAGTGGCTAAGAACATGCACAGAGCTGTGTATGGTGCAGGGGGTATTGCATTGATGGATGAGAGCATGCACAGCTCAGTGCATGGTGCTGGGAGCATTGCACTGATGACTGAGACCGTGCACAGCTCAGTGCATGGTGCTGGGAGCATTGCACTGATGGCTGAGACCATGCACAGCTCAGTGCGTCGTGCTGGGAGCATTGCACTGATGGCTGAGACCGTGCACAGCTCAGTGCACCATCCCAGGGCACCGCGGGCCCCCATGTTGGGGGCAGCTCTCACCTGCACCTCGCAGGCTGCCTGCAGGTGGAAGATGCTGTAGAAAGCCTCCTCGGCCGTGTCGCCCAGCGCCAGCACCCCGTGGTTGCGCAGCACCAGGATCTGCAGTGGCAAAGGAACATCAGCACAGTGTGTGGGGCTGGGGGGGGGACCGTTACCAGCACCGTGACCCCCCCAGACCCACCTTGCAGGTGGGGCCGAGGCACTTCTGCAGCTCAACCCGGTCGGCTTCGTCCTCCACCTCACCACGGAAGTCGAAGTAGGCGATGTCCCCCAGCAGCAGCGCAGCACGGGAGATGGGCAGCACACCACAGCGCATGGCTGACACCTGTGGCACAGCATGGCATGGTACGGCACCACGTGGCATGGCACAACATGGCACGGCACGACATGACAGCATGGCACGGCACAACTTGGCGCAGCATGGAGCAGAGTGGCACAACGCAACACAGCAAGGCAGAATGTGGCATAGAACAAGACAGGGTGGCACAGCAGGACACGGCACAGCTTGGCACAATATGGCACAGTGTGGAATGGTGCAGTGTTGCACAAAACAGCTTGGCACAACTTGACACAAGACGTTGCAGCGTTGGCACAGCGTGGAACAACACAACGCTGCACAACGTGGCACAGCATGGCACGGAATGGGGCAACGTGGCACAGCAACACAACGTGGCACAGCAACACAACGTGGCACAGCAACACAACGTGGCACAGCAACACAACGTGGCACAGCAACACAACGTGGCACAGTGTGGCATGGCACAACTTGGCACAACATGGCACAGAACAACACTGTACGAAGTAATATGGCACAATATGGCATAGAACAACGTGGCGTGAAGTTGCACAGTGATGCACAATACAATATGGCACAATACAACACAACGTGGCACAGCACAACACAGCACGATGTGGCATAGAACAACACAACGGAGCAATATGGCAGAATTTGGCACAAGGTGGCACAGAGCAATATGGCACAATATGGCACAATGTAACACAATATGGCCCAATATGGCCCATCACAACACAATATGGCACAACACAACACAAGGTGGCACAATATATCACACTATAGCCCAACACAACACAATATGGCCCAATAGGGCCCAACACAACATCACATAACACAATATGGCCCAATAGGGCCCTACACAACATCACATAACACAATATGGCCCAATAGGGCCCTACACAACACAATATGGCCCTACTCAACACAATAAGGCCCAATATGGCCCTACACAACACAATAAGGCCCTACACAACACAATATGGCCCTGCACAACACAATATGGCCCAATATGGCCCTGCACAACACAATATGGCCCAATAAGGCCCAACACAACACAGTATGGCCCAATAAGGCCCAACACAACACAGTATGGCCCAATAAGGCCCAACACAACACAGTATGGCCCAATAAGGCCCAACACAACACAGTATGGCCCAATAAGGCCCTACACAACACAATATGGCCCAATAAGGCCCTACACAACACAATATGGCCCAATAAGGCCCAACACAACACAATATGGCCCTACACAACACAATATGTCACAATATGGCCTTACACAACACAATATGTCACAATAGTGCACAATAAGGACCAGGAGGGCCCAATAGGGTACAATTTGGCCCAACACAACACAATATGGCCCAATATAACACAGTATAACATATTATATCACAATATGGCCCAACACAAGACAATATGGCACAATAGTGCATAATAAGGATCAAGAGGGCCTAGTAGGGTACAATATGGCCCAACACAACACAATATGGCACAATAGGACCCAACACAACACAGTATATCACAATAGGGCCCAATAAGGATCAGTAGGACCCAATAGGGTACAATAGCGCCCAACACAACACAATAGGGCCCAACACAACACAGTATAACATATTATATTACAATAAAGCCCAACACAACACAATATGGCACAATAGTGCATAATAAGGACCAGGAGGGCCCAATAGGGTACAATATGGCCCAACACAACACAATATGGCACAACAGGACTCAATAAGGTCCAACACAACACAACATAGCCCAGTAGGACCCAACACTGCACACTATAATATATTATATCACAATATGGCCCAACACAACACAATAAGGCACAGTAGTGCATAATAAGGACCAGTAGGGCCCAATAGGATACAATATGGCCCAACACAACACAATAGGGCCCAATAGGGCATAATATAACACAATAGGGCCCAATAGGGCATAATATAACACAATAGGGCCCAATAGGGCATAATAAGGACCAGGAGGGCCCAATAGGGTACAGTATGGCCCAACACAACACAATAGGGCCCAATAGGGCATAATATAACACAATAGGGCCCAATAGGGCATAATATAACACAATAGGGCCCAATAGGGCATAATATAACACAATAGGGCCCAATAGGGCATAATATAACACAATAGGGCCCAATAGGGCATAATAAGGACCAGGAGGGCCCAATAGGGTACAGTATGGCCCTACACCACACAACATACCCCAATATGGCCCTACACCACACAACGTACCCCAATATTGCCCTACACCACACAACATACCCCAATATGGCCCTACACCACACAACATACCCCAATACGGCCCTACACCACACAACATACCCCAATACGGCCCTACACCACACAACATACCCCAATACGGCCCTACACCACCCCCCTCCCTCCCTCTCACCGCTGCTGTCGCTGGCGTGTGCAGGCGCACGATGCAGCGCGCGTCGGGGCGGGCGGCGTAGATGGCAGCATGGAGGCTGAAGGCACGAGCATCGGGGGCAAAGTCGGTGCTGCCCTGCTCCACGACATCCCCCAACACGTTCACCTTGATCTGAGGAGAGAGGGGAGGTCTCAGAGCACAATATGGCCCTAAACAACACGATATGGCCCAATACAGCACATAATGTCACAATATGGCCCTACACAACACAGTATGGCCCAATATGGCCCATAATGTCACAATATGGCCCGTAATGTCACAATATGGCCCAATATAGCACATAATGTCACAATATGGCCCTACACAACACGATACGGCCCAATATGGCCCTACACAACACAATACGGCACATAATGTCACAATATGGCCCAATATAGAACATAATGTCACAATATGGCCCTACACAACACAATATGGCCCAATATTGCACATAATATCACAATATGGCCCAATATTGCACATAATATCACAATATGGCCCTACACAACACGATATGGCCCAATATGGCACATAATGTCACCATATGGCCCAATATTGCACATGATGTCACCATATGGCCCTACACAACACAATATGGCCCAATATTGCACATAATGTCACCATATGGCCCAATATTGCACATGATGTCACAATATGGCCCTACACAACACAATATGGCCCAATATAGCACATAATATCACAATATGGCCCAATATGGCCCAGTATGGCACGTAATATCACAATATGGCCCTATACAACACAATATGACACAATATTGCACATAATATCACAATATGGCCCAATATGGCCCAATATGGCCCAATATGGCCCAATATGGCACATAATATCACAATATGGCCCTACACAACACAATATGGCCCAATATGGCCCAGTATATCACAATATGGCCCAGTATGGCCCTACACAACACAGTGTGGCCCAATGGTGGGGATACGGGGGGCTGTGGGGCTGGGCTCACCAGGCTGGCTGCGGTCACCTCGCTGCAGGCCAAACCTTGGGGGGCCACCAGGAAGTGCTCCTGTTCTTTGCTGACCCTTAGCTGGGGGGGGAGAGAAGGGAAAGTGAATGAAAGTGAAAAGGGGTGAAAAGGGAGGGGGGGGGGGGAAGGGGGAAAAGGGGGAGGAAAGGGGGAAAAGGGGGAGGAAAGGGGGAAAAGGGGGAGGAAAGGGGGAAAAGGGGGAGGAAAGGGGGAAAAGGGGGAGGAAAGGGGGAAAAGGGGGAGGAAAGGGGGAAAAGGGGGAGGAAAGGGGGAAAAGGGGGAGGAAAGGGGGAAAAGGGGGAGGAAAGGGGGAAAAGGGGGAGGAAAGGGGGAAAAGGGGGAGGAAAGGGGGAAAAGGGGGAGGAAAGGGGGAAAAGGGGGAGGAAAGGGGGAAAAGGGGGAGGAAAGGGGGAAAAGGGGGAGGAAAGGGGGAAAAGGGGGAGGAAAGGGGGAAAAGGGGGAGGAAAGGGGGAAAAGGGGGAGGAAAGGGGGAAAAGGGGGAGGAAAGGGGGAAAAGGGGGAGGAAAGGGGGAAAAGGGGGAGGAAAGGGGGAAAAGGGGGAGGAAAGGGGGAAAAGGGGGAGGAAAGGGGGAAAAGGGGGAGGAAAGGGGGAAAAGGGGGAGGAAAGGGGGAAAAGGGGGAGGAAAGGGGGAAAAGGGGGAGGAAAGGGGGAAAAGGGGGAGGAAAGGGGGAAAAGGGGGAGGAAAGGGGGAAAAGGGGGAGGAAAGGGGGAAAAGGGGGAGGAAAGGGGGAAAAGGGGGAGGAAAGGGGGAAAAGGGGGAGGAAAGGGGGAAAAGGGGGAGGAAAGGGGGAAAAGGGGGAGGAAAGGGGGAAAAGGGGGAGGAAAGGGGGAAAAGGGGGAGGAAAGGGGGAAAAGGGGGAGGAAAGGGGGAAAAGGGGGAGGAAAGGGGGAAAAGGGGGAGGAAAGGGGGAAAAGGGGGAGGAAAGGGGGAAAAGGGGGAGGAAAGGGGAAAAGGGGGAGGAAAGGGGGAAAAGGGGGAGGAAAGGGGGAAAAGGGGGAGGAAAGGGGGAAAAGGGGGAGGAAAGGGGGAAAAGGGGGGAGGAAAGGGGGAAAAGGGGAGGAAAGGGGGAAAAGGGGGAGGAAAGGGGGAAAAGGGGGAGGAAAGGGGGAAAAGGGGGAGGAAAGGGGAAAAGGGGAGGAAGGGGAAAAAGGGGGAGGAAAGGGGGAAAAGGGGGAGGAAAGGGGGAAAAGGGGGAGGAAAGGGGAAAAGGGGGAGGAAAGGGGGAAAAGGGGGAGGAAAGGGGGAAAAGGGGGAGGAAAGGGGGAAAAGGGGGAGGAAAGGGGGAAAAAGGGGGGAAAGGGGGAAAAAGGGGAGGAAAGGGGGAAAAAGGGGAGGAAAGGGGGAAAAAGGGGAGGAAAGGGGGAAAAAGGGGAGGAAAGGGGGGAAAAAGGGGAGGAAAGGGGGAAAAAGGGGAGGAAAGGGGGAAAAAGGGGAGGAAAGGGGGAAAAAGGGGAGGAAAGGGGGAAAAAGGGGAGGAAAGGGGGAAAAAGGGGAGGAAAGGGGGAAAAAGGGGAGGAAAGGGGGAAAAAGGGGAGGAAAGGGGGAAAAAGGGGAGGAAAGGGGGAAAAAGGGGAGGAAAGGGGAAAAAGGGGAGGAAAGGGGGAAAAAGGGAGGAAAGGGGGAAAAAGGGGAGGAAAGGGGGAAAAAGGGGAGGAAAGGGGGAAAAGGGGAGGAAAGGGGGGAAAGAAGGGAGAAGGGAGGGGAAAGGGGAATAAAAAATAGAAGTTAAATAATAGAATTGGAAACAAACTAGAAAATATTAGAAGAGTAAAAATAGAGCAATAAAAAGAGCAGAAAATAAAATAAGATGGAAGGCGTAAATAGAAGAAAAAGAAGGAAAAAAATGAAAAGTCGGCAAAAATAAAGGGAAAAATGTAAAATAATTGAAGTAATAGAAATGAGTAAAGGGAAATTTAAAGAGTTAATAAATAATAAAAGAGAAAAATAAAATGAAACAAAGCGAAGTAAATAGATAAAATAAAAATAAATGCAATAAAAACATCAGAAGTCAAGTAATAAGAAAATAAAAGAAAGTAGTAAATAAAATAAATAATAAATTGAATAATAACTAGCTAATTAAATAGGAAATAAAAATAAATTGATAGCAATAAATAGTAATAAATGAAATAATAAATAAAAAGTAAATTGAGTGATCAATGAATGCAGTAAATAGGAAGCAAAAAATAAAGTCAGTAATATGAAACTGTAGAATGAAGAAATGATTAAAAATTAACAGGATGGGTAAAGTAAAAACGTGGAGAGTAGGGAGTGAATAAAAGTAAAATGCACAAAGGGAAGAAAGGGAAATAAAGTTTGAAAGGGGAAACTATAAACGAAGTAAATATGAAAGGGAAATAAATGGAAGGAGGGAAGTATAGAAATAAAATTAAAAAGTGAAATAAATCAAAATAAGTGAAATAAAGCAGGAAAACCAAGAAAAAACGGGTGAAATAAATGAAAAGCGTGTGAAAAGGAAATAGCAAAATAAGTGAAGTAAATGAAGTGAAAAAGGTGAAATAAATAGAGCAAGATAAGAGAAATAATTAGAGCAAACTAAGAGAAATAAATAACCGCAATCAATAAAACAAATGCAATCCATGAGAATCAAACACGTGACACAAAAACCAACTCCGCGCTTCCCCCCGTGAAGCGACGCGAAAGGAAAAACCCGCAACGGCTTTAATAAAACGCCCGAACGTCGTCCGACCGTCGGGAGGACAAACGGACGCGTTGAAAAGCGGAGAAAAAGAACAAAGAGCGAAAAATCCGCGCGGTGCTCACGGTGACGGCCGCGTGGCCCAGCTGCGCCCAGCCGTACAGATCCAGCAGGCGGTGCACGCTGCTCACTTTGCAGCGCATCAAACGCTCCCCCTTGGCCAGAGCCGGAGCGTCCCGGACCGTGAAGGTCGTTGATGGGGGTCACCGCTGTCAGACCTGCCGGGACACAGGGACAGAGTGGGGTGATGTGGGGACAGCGGGGGGAACAATGGGGGACACAACGTGGGGATGTAATGTGGGGATGGCATTGGGACACAGGGTGGGGATGATGTGGGGACAGTGAGGGGACACAACGTGGGGACACAGGGATAGTATGGGGTGATGTGGGGACAGCGGGGGGAACAATGGGGGACACAACATGGGGACAACGTGGGGACGTAATGTGGGGATGATGTGGGGACAGTGAGGGGACACAATGAGGGGACAAAACGTGGGGATGGCACTGGGACATTGTGGGGATGGCACTGGGACACAGGGTGAGGATGAGGTGGGGACACAACGTGGGGACGCAGGGATAGTGTGGGGGTGATGTGGGGACAGTGATGTGGGGAACAATGGGGGGATACAACATGGGGACAACTGGGGATGTAATGTGGGGATGGCATTGGGACACAGGGTGGGGATGATGTGGGGACAGTGAGGGGACACAGCAAGGGGACAAAATGTGGGGATGGCACTGGGACACAGGGTGGGGACACAACATGGGGACACAGGGTGTGGATGATGTGGGGACAGGGAGGGGACATAACATGGGGATGGCATTGGGACACAGTGTGGAGACAATGGGATAGTGTGGGGTGATGTGGGGACAGCAGAGGGACAACATGGGGACAGAACACGGGGATGTAATGGGATGGCATTGGGACACAGGGCGGGGGATGATGTGGGGACAGGGAGGGGACACAACGAGGGGACAAAACGGGATGACATGGGGACACGACGTGGGGACACAGGGATAATATGGGGTGATGAGGGAACAGCAGAGGGACAACATGGGGACAGAACATGGGGATGTAATGTGGGGATGGCATTGGGACACAGCATGGGGACAATGGGGCAGCGTGGGGTGATGTGGGGACAGTGGGGGGACACAACATGGGGACAACGTGGGGACAGCAGGGGACGTAATGTGGGACACAGTTTGGGGATGATGTGGGGACAGTGTGGGGGATAGCATTGGGATACAGGGTGAGGATGATGTGGGGACAGAACATGGGGACATAACGTGGGGACAGCAGGAGGACATAACATGGGGATGGCATTGGGACACGGCATGGAGACAATGGGATAGTGTGGGGTGATGTGGGGACAGCAAAGGGACAACATGGGGACAGAACATGGGATGTAATGGGATGGCATTGGGACACAGGGTGGGGATGATGTGGGTACAGTGAGGGGACACTATGGGGACACAACATGGGGATGGCATTGGGACACAGCGTGGGGACAATGGGATAGTGTGGGTGATGAGGGGACAGCAGAGGGACAACATGGGGACAGTGTGGGGACACAACATGGGGATGTAATGTGGGGACGGCATTGGGACACAGCATGGGGACAATGGGGCAGCGTGGGGTGATGTGGGGGGACACAACATGGGGACAACGGGGGACATAATTTGGGACACAGTTTGGGGACGATGTGGGGACAGTGTGGGACAATGTGGGGATAGCATTGGGACACTGGGTGAGGATGATGTGGGGACAGAACATGGGGACAAAACATGGGGACAGCAGGGGGACATAATGTGGGGATAGCATTGGGACACGGCGTGGGGGACACAGGGATGGTGTGGGGTGATGTGGGGACAGCAAAGGGGACAACATGGGGACAGAACATGGGGACAGTGTGGGGACACAGGGTGGGGATGATGTGGGGACAGTGAGGGGACACTATGGGGACACAACATGGGGACAATGTGGGCATAGCATAGGGACACAGTTTGGGGATGATGTGGGGACAGTGAGGGGACACAACGTGGGGACACAGGGACGGTGTAGGGTGATGTGGGGACAGCAGGGGGGCACAATGAGGGGACACAACGTGGGTACAGCGTTGGGATATTGTGGGGACACAGCATTGGGACAACATGGGGACAACGTGGGAACACAACGTGAGGATGTGGGGACAGGAGGGGGACGACAAGGGGACACAACATAGGGACGATGCGGGGACAGCAGGGACTCAAGATGGAGACACAGCATTAGGACAATGTGGGGACAAAGCAGGGGGACACACATGGGGATGGGGGGGAACACAAAGTGGGGACAGCATTGGGATGCAACACTGGGACAACATGGGGACAGTTTGGGGACATGACATGAGAACAACGTTGGGACACAACGTGGGGACAACGAGAACAATTTCTGTGATTCTGTGAACAATTTGGGGACACAGCATGGGGACAATGTGGGGACAATTGTGGGAACAACATCCAGACAGCATGGAGACAGTAGGGGGGCAATGTATGGACAACGAGGGGGGACACAACGAGGGGGGACACAACGAGGGGGGACACAACGAGGGGGGGACACAACGAGGGGGGACACAACGAGGGGGGACACAACGAGGGGGGACACTGGAGAAATTGCATGGGGAGGTGTGGGGACAGCAGGGGACCAACGTATGGACAGCATGGGGACAACGGGGGGACACAGCATGGGGACAACAGCGCTCCACCCCCCCCAGCCCCCTCCCAGCTTTTCCATTAGGAACGGAACATTGAACACTCAGCGATGTTCTCTGAACCACAACTCCAGAAGTGCCCCCAAATCCTTCATTTTTCATCCCCCAAAGCCCCCCACACCTCCCCCCCCAGCCGTACCCATGGGGGAGGTGGGGAGGGCAGCGGGGGACGTGGTGGCCACGAAGTCTGCAATCTGCCGCAGGGCCCACACGTGGGATGAGTTGTTCCCCTTCTTCATCTGCTCCTGGATGAGGCTCTCCAGCTCCTCCCTGAAAGACTGCAGGGCGCGGCATCACCGACCCCACCGACGCCCAGAAAGGGGACATTTGGTGGCACCACGGTGGTGGCATCTCCGGATGGGTGGTGGCATTGCCAGGGGGTTGGGGAAAGCGGTGGTAACGGGGGGATGATGTCATTGAGGTGGTGGTGGTGACATCATGGTGACGTCACCAACTTGGTGCCATGGGGACGGTGACATCATGGTGACGTCACCAACTTGGTGCCATGGGGACGGTGACATCATGGTGGCATCACCAACTTGGTGCCATGGGGACGGTGACATCATGGTGGCATCACCAACTTGGTGCCATGGGGATGGCAGCACCAGCAGCTTGATGGAAGTGCCATCACAAAGATGGTGACATCATAGCAACGTCACCACTTGGTGCCATGGGGGCGGGTGACATCATGGTGGCATCACCAACTTGGTGCCATGGGGGCGGGTGACATCATGGTGGCATCACCAATTTGGTGCCATGGGGACGGTGGCACCACCAGCTTGGTGGAAATGCCACCACGAAGATGATGGCACCGTGGTGACACCCCAATTTGGTGGCATGGTGATGGTAGTAACGGTGGCACCACCAGCTTGGGGAAAGTGCCACCATGGTGACATCACCAACGTGGTGCCATGGGGGGTGGTGACATCATGGTGGTGTCACCAACTTGGTGACATGGGGATGCTGGCATCAGCAGCTTGATGGAAGTGCCACCATGAAGATGGCGACATCATGGTGGTACCACCAACTTGGTGGCATCACCAGCTTGGGGGAAGTGCCACCATGAAGATGGTGACACTATCCTGACACCACCAACACGGCGGCATGGGAGCAGTGACATCAGCAGCTTGATGGAAATGCCACCATGAAGACGATGGGCACCGTGAGGGCATCACATCACATCTTGGTGGCGTGGCGATGGTGACATCATGGTGACATCACCAACTTGGTGCCATGGGGACGGTGGTGGCATCATGGTGACACCACCAGATGGGTGGGGACATGCCCTGCACCAACACAGAGCGGCATTTTCTTTTGGGGCAGGAGGGATTTTTGGGACAAAAGGGACAGGGATGGGACAAGAAAGATGGGGCGGAATCAAAGGAATGTTTGGGTTCAAGAGAGGCGTGGATGGAGCAGGGGAGACATTTGGGGTTAGGAGGGGTGGGATGGAGCTGGGATGGGGCAGGAGGAATATTTGGGGTCAGGAAGGATGATGGACCCAGGACACGGCAGGAAGAACATTTGGGGTCAGGAGGGATGGGATGGGGCTGGATTGGGAAAGGAGGAACACGTGAGACCAAGAAGGAATGGGGATGAGAGGGGACAGAGCAGGAGGAACATTTGGGACAGAAGGGACATGGATAGGGCAGGAAGAACATTTGGGGTGAGGAAGAATAGGATGGGTTTGGGATGGGAAAGGAGGAGCATTTGGGGTTATGAGGGATGGGGCAGGAAGAAGGGGATGGGACAGGAGGAATGTTTGGGGTCAGGAGGGAGGGGATGGGTTTGGGATGGGGCAGGAAGAACATCTTGGGTCAGGAAGGATGGGATTGGGATGGGGCAAGAAGAACATTTGGGGCCAAGGAGGGATGGGATGGGGCTAGAATGAGGCAGGGGGAACATTTGGGGACAGAAGGATTGGGGCAGGAAAGGTGGGATGGAGGAGGAGGAGGAATGTTTGGGGTCAGGAAGGATGGGATGGAGCTGAGATGGGGCAGGAGGAACTTTTGGGGACAGAAAGGACATGGATAGGGCCGGGAAGAATGGGATGGGTTTGGGATGGGAAAGGAGGAGGCATTTGGGGTCAAGGAGGGATGGGGCTGGGATGGGGCAGGAGGAATATTTGGGATCAGGAAGGGTGGGATGGGGCAGGAGGAACATTTTGGGGACAGAAGGGACACGGATGGAGGCAGGAAAGGTGGGATGAAGCAGAAGGAATGTTTGGGGTCAGGAAGGATGGGATGAGGCTGAGATGGGGCTAGGAGGAACATTTGGGATCAGGAAGGGTGGGATGGGGCAGGAGGGCCGTTTGGGGCCAAGGAGGCCATTTTTAGGGTCAGGGGCCGCCGCTCACCGGGCTCTGTAGGATCATGGTGACCCTCTTCTTCTGCTCCATCATGTTGAAGTCCTGCCTCAGGTCGGCTGCCATGTTCCGCTCCCGCAGGTATTCGGGGTCGTCTTCGGGGAAGCGTTCGAAGTACCGGGGTGCAGGGGGGGGATGGGGGGGGCTCAGGGCTGGCAGCCGTGCTCATCCCGGCGGCCCTACAGACAGCAGGACGTGCAGTGCGCCCCTATTGCTGCCCAAATCGCCCCACAGCCTCCTGGTTCCCATTGCAAACAGCACCAGAGGGAAGCATGGGGGTGGGGGGGGGGCGGCGTAGGGGGGGGGACAAGCCCCTGCCTGCGCCCTATAGATAAGGGCTGCAGCACCCCCGCCCTGCGTGGGGTGATAATAGGGGGGGAAAATTGGGAAATCCTGGGGGAAACAGGGTGAATGCTTTGCCCCCCCCCCCCCCCCCCCCCCCCCCCAAAGGCTGTAATTGGGATATTTTGGGGAGAGCACCACACACACCCATACCCCCCCCCCCCCCCCAACCCCCCCCATAGAAAGCATCCCCCACCCCAGCCAGCAGTAGGGATGCATGCAGGGCCCCTGATACCCAAATAACCCTTTAAACCCCTAACCCCCCCCCTCCCCAATATTCCCCCCCCAGGTTGTGTTCATTCACAGCACCACGCAGCCCTCATGCATCCCCCCCCCCCCCCCCCCCCAAAATATCACCCACCTGCAGCAAGCGGTGACCCACAGCTGTTCCTATGGTAATAATAATGGGGGCAGCTCAGTGCCCCCCCCTTAGCATTAAAGCAGAATTGAGGAGGGGGGGGGGGTCGCTGGGATATTATGGGGTGGGCCGCCCCCCCCCCCCGCCTCACCACACCCAACCCCTCTGCGGCACCGCAGAGCGCAGCGCTGGCTGATGGGATGGATGGGGGGGGGAAAAGGGCGATTCTCTATGGGGGAGGCGGGGGGGGGTCCTACAGCCCTCACAATGCGATGGATGGGGGGGAAAAAAAAAAATAAGGATGGAGGAGGGGTGGGGGGGGGGGCATTCCCTGTTTGTGCATTAGGATGAAGCCGGGGGTGGGATTGCGCTCCCCTCCCCCCACTCAGATAAGGATGCAAACAAAAGAATTGAGATATTGGGGGGGGGGAGAGGGGGAGAACAGGGGGAGGCGAACACAGGTGACCCCCCCCCCCCCACACACCCCTTCAGCATCCCCTCCTCGCGACCCCCATCCCGTTATCGTTACACAACGTGATGCCCAGCAGGTGCATTCCCCCCCCAGCCCCCCCCATCCGCACCCACCTCTCAGCGCATCTCCCACACGTGACAGCGCCCGACGGGGACACGCGTGGTTCTGTGCCCCCCCCCCTTCCCCCCAAGCCCCCCCCCCCCTTTCCGAGCCCCACTCGGCGATGACAAAGAGCCCCTCCCCGCTCCCGGAGCTCCCCCTGCCGGCTCAGCCCCACAGAGCATCACCCCCCCGCCCCCCCCATCATCCCATCGCCCCCACCTGCGAGTGGGCGAACCCAATCCCTTCCCATCCCCCCCCCCCCCCCCCCCCAAAAAAATAAACCTCATTAATTCAGTGGCGCCTTTAATGAGCGCACCCACCTGGGGCGCAGCGCAGGTGCCGGAGCCCAATTACGCTTTAATGAGCAATTAAAGGCACCGCCTCCCTCCGACCCCTCCCTCTTCCCCCCCCCCTCAACAGCACTACGGGGACGCGGAGCTCCATAGCATCAACGCGGGGGGGTGGAATCAATTCTGGTTTGGGAGCACCGAAATCAGCGCTGGGACGCCAGCATCACTCCGGGTCTCCCCCCCCCAATCCCCCCCCCCCCAAATCTTCGTTAATTTTCTTATGGATGAGCAGGAAGCGTCTGGAAAAGAGAGAATATTTCTCAACCAAAGGTTTTGGGTTTTTTTTTTTTTTGAGGGGGGGCTGATTTGAGGCACCCCATGTGTGATGCCCGCCCCCCCCCCCCCCCCCCCCCAAAAAGAACAACCTCCCAGGTCCACCCCCACGTCCCAACTCACCTCCTGCAGCCGCCCCACGCAGGGCTGGGAACCCCATGGATGCGGCTGGGGGGCAGACGGGGGCCAACCGCCCCCCCCCGGCGTCACCTCCTGGCCGCCGCCTCCCGCTCCGTCCTGCCGAAAATTTAAAGCTTTTCACCCCCCAAAATATAAAAAAAAAAAAAAAAAAATCAAAGCGGGGTCATTCGGGGGCTCTGACACAAGGACCCCCCTCCCCCCCCCATAGGATTTTTGGGGTGGTACCTGCAGCCCCCCCGCGTCCCGCAGCACAGCCCGCAGCAGGCGGATGTATTCGGCAGCTGCCCGCAGGGTGTCGGCTTTGCTGGGTCTGCGGTCCCGGGGCACCAGAGGAACCAAAGCCTTCAGGGCTGAGAATCCGCTGTTCAGATTCCTGATCTGTGATGGGGGGAGACCCCAACCCGCGTCAGCATCGCCCCGAACCGAGCCCCAAAAGCAGCCCCAACTGGGGGAACCCCGATCCTAAAAATCAGCGTTGAACCCAAAGCCCAAGAGCAAGCCCAGAACCCAGGGCATACGCCGGCCCCAAACCCGCGCCGGCCCCAAACCCGCGCCGGCCCCAAACCCGCGCCGGCCCCAAACCCGCGCCGGCCCCAAACCCGCGCCGGCCCCAAACCCGCGCCGGCCCCAAACCCGCGCCGGCCCCAAACCCGCGCCGGCCCCAAACCCGCGCCGGCCCCAAACCCGCGCCGGCCCCAAACCGCGCCGGCCCCAACCCCGCGCCGGCCCCAACATCAGCCTTGACCCCAAAGCACAAGGTGAACCCCAACCCCAAATCAATACTGACCCCAAAGCCCAAGAGCAAGCCCAGAAACCAAGGCACACACCAGCCCCAAACCCCAGATCCCCAACATCTGCTCTGACCCCAAAGCACAGGATGAACCCCGATCCCAAAACAACACTGACCCCAAAGCCCAAGAGCAAGCCCAGAACCCAGGACACACATCAACCCCAAACCCACGCCAACCCCAAACCCCAGAATACCAGCATCAGCCTTGACCCCACAGCACAAGGTGAACCCCGATCCCAAATCAATCCTGACCCCAAAGCCCAAGGGGAAGCCCAGAACCCAGACGCCAGTGTCAAACCCTGACCCAAAACCCAGTGCATGTTCTGCCCCAAATCAGCCCTGACCCCAAATCCATACTGGCCCCAAACCCCAGAACTCCAGCCCCAAAGACCAAGGGCAAACCCTGATCCCAAACCCGGGGCAGGCCGTGACCTCAAATCAGCACAGACCCCAAAACCGTTGGGCAAATCCTTACCCCAAAGCAGCTATGATAAAAGTCAAGGGCAAATCCTGACCCCAAATCCCAGAACCCCAACATCTGCCCTGACCCCAAAGCACAGGGTGAACCCCAATCTCAAATCGGTATTGACCCCAAAGCCCAAAGGCAAACCCAGAACTTAGACCCCAGAACTCAAGGTGCATCCTGACCCCAAATCAGCCCTGACCCCCAGAAGCCAGACCCCAAGAGCAAACCTCAACTCAAACCCCAACGCATATTCTGACCCCAAATCAGCCCTGACCTCACATCAATACCGGCCCCAAGCCCCAGAACTCCAGCTCCAAAGGCCAAGGACAAACCCTGATCCCAAACCCCAAAGCAAACCCCAACCCCAGAATCAACCCTGATCCCAAAGCCCAGAGTGAACCCTGATCCCAAATCAACATTCACCCCACAGCGCATTCTGACTCCAAATCAGCCCTGACCCCAAACTCCTGAACCCCAAATAAATATTGACCCCAAACCCCAGAACCCTGACCACAAAACCCCAGGTGAACCCTGATCCCAAATCGATATTGACCCCAAAATCCCAAAACAGCCAGAACTCAAATCAATGTTGACCCCAAAAGCCAAGGGCAAACCCTGACCCCAAGCCCCAGAATCCCAACCTGCAGGGCAAAACCCAACCCCAAACCAGCTCTGACCCCAAAACCCAGCCTCACATCAGCATTGACCCCAGAACCCTGACCCCAAAGCCCCAGGAACCCTGAAGCCCTGATAACTGCGAGTCCCCAAGGCAAACTCCCAGTGACCCCAACCCCAAATAACTGTAGACCCCACAAACCTCAAACCCAAGAACCCTGACCCCAAATACCACAGACCCCAAGAACCCTGACCCCCTAACAAGCTCTCCAAACCACAACTCGCAATAACCACAGACCCCAAAAACCCCAACCCTAAATGCCTGGGAACCCCCAAACCCATAACACCCAGTGACTTTAATCCCCTAAAACTATGGGCCCCACAAACCCCATTAACTGCAGACCCCTATAACCACGACCCCAAGAACCACGAATCCCCCCAACCCCCACAACTGTGGGCCACCTGACCCTACACCCACCCCAAATGGGACGGAAAACCCAAACCCCACAACACATCACCCCAATGTCCCCCCCCTTACCAAGACCCCCCCCCATCCTATTTGGGGTCCCCAGCACGGGGTCCCTCACCCTCTCCCGTTCTTTGGCATTGGCCACCCGCCGCCGTTCCAGGACCCCCTCGGGGTCCCCCACGGCCATATAACCCCCTTTGGGGTCGCGGCGCAGGCGGGTAATGGGGGCTGCGTGGGGCAGGGGGCCGTGCTGCTGGCTCAGCACCACACCCAGCACCTCGGGGGGAGGCGTGGGCAGCAGCACCCCCAGAGCACCCTGCTGCTCCCCCATAACCCAGCTGTAGGGGCAGAAGCAGCAGGCAGGGCAGCTTCTATAGAAAACCCTAAAAAGGGCTTCCAAATGCCCCTTAAATACCCTCGGCCTAATGGGGTGGGGGGTGGGGGGTGGGGGGGGTTGCACCTGGTGCCCAGCTGGGGCTAACGAGCAGCGGCCTTTCCCCTAATTAGTGCTCGTTAGGGGGTGCACCACTGTGCTGCATCCGTATCTCAGCCCTATAACGAGCCCATGAGGCAGGGTGACCCCGATCCCAAATCAACACTGATCCCAAACCCCAAGGACAAGCCTGGATCTCAAGGGCGAGCTCTGACCCCAATATCTGTGACCCCAATAACTGACACCCCCAATCACCATGACCCCAATAACCCCCAAAAGCAATGATCCCAATAACCAACACCCCCAATCACCATGACCCCAATAACCCCCAAAAGCAATGACCCCAATAACTGACACCCCCAATCACCATGACCCCATTAACCCCCCAAAAGCAATGACCCCAACAACCATGACCCCAATAACTGACACCCCCAATCACCATGACCCCAATAACCCCCCAAAAGCAATGACCCCAACAACTATGACCCCAATAACGGACACCCCCAATCACCATGACCCCAATAACCCCCAACAGCCATGACCCCAATAACCGACACCCCAATCACCATGACCCCATAACCAATACCCCCTGAACCCAATAACCAATACCCAGAACCCTAACCGTAAACCCCCGACCCCAAACTCTAGGGTGAACCCTGACCCCAAAGCTTTCCTATTTGGGGCTTTAAGCTTTGGGGTTTCTGGGGGTATCTGGTTTTGGGATTGTGGTTATAGGGAGCATCCATTACTGGAGGTCATGGTTATTTGGGGGTATATCTGGTTTTGGGGTCATAGGTATTGGGGTATCAGTTATTGGGGGTATCTGGTTTTGGGGTCGTGGTTATTGGGTATTGGGGGTATCTGCTTTGGGGGATGATGGTTATTGAGGTCACAGTTATTGGGGTGATCAGTTATTGGGGTTATTGGGGTTACGATAATTGGGGGTATCAGTTATTGGGGGCATCTGGTTTTGGGGGTCGTTAGGTATTGGGATATTGGGGCTATTAGGTATTGGGGTGCTGGTTTTTGGGGTTATTTATTGCAGTTGTGGTTCGGGGGGTTGTAGTTGTTGGGGTTATCAGTTACTGGAGGCTGGGGTCATTGGGGTTATTAGGGTCATTGGGGTTATTAGGGTCATTGGGGGAATCAGTTATTGGGGCGTACCTGTTTTGGGGTCGTGGGTATTGGGGTATCAGTTACTGGAGGTCATAGTTTTTGGGGTTATTTGGGGTCTCAGTTATTTGGGGTTTTAGTTACCGGAGGTATCTGTCTTTGGGGTCGTGGTTATTGGGGGAATCAGGGATTAGAGGTCATAGTTATGGGATGATCAGTTGGTAGGGCTGCTGGTTACTGGGGTCATGGTTATTGGGGTATCAGTTATTGGGGTTTATGTTTTGGGGCTGTGGAGTTTGGGGTATTGGTTATCGGGGTTATCAGTTATTGGAGGTCACAGGTATTGGGGTGGTCAGGTATTGGCCTTACTAATTATTGGGGTCGTGGTTATTGGGGTCATGGTTGTTGAGGGTATCAGTTATTGGGGGTATTTGTTTTTGGGGTCATGGGTATTGGGGTTACCAGTTATTGCGGCTGTTTTTGGGGTTGTAGTTGTTGGGGTTATCAGCGGTGGGTATTGGGGTTTCTGGTCATTTGGGTTTCCAGTACTAGGGTGTCAGTTGTTGGCGTTATCGGGGTGATCAGTTATTAGGGTTACCGGTTATTGGGGTCATGGCCATTGGGGATATCAGTTATTGAGGTTGTCTGTTTTTGGGGTCATTATTATTGGGGTTATTGGGTATTGAGGATATCGGTTATTGGGGTTATGAGTTATTGCAGGTCACGGGTATTGGGTTACTGGTTTTTGGGGTCGTGATTATTGGGGTTATCGGGTAGTGGGGTATCAGTGGGGTTATCACTGCAGTCGTGGTTATTGGGGTCGTAGCGGTTGGGATTATCAGTTATTGGGCTCATAGTGGTTGGGGTTTTCAGTTACTGGGTTTATTGATTTTGGGGGTTATTGGGGTCATCGGTTATTGGGGTCATCGGTTATTGGGGTTATCAGTTATTGGGGTCATCGGTTATTGGAGGTCATAGTGGTTGGGGTTATCAGTTATTGGAGGTCACAGTTATCGGAATTATCAGTTATTGGGGTTATGGTTATTGGGGTTATTGGAATTATCAGTTATTGGGGTCGTGGTTGTTGGGATTATTGGAATTATCAGTTATTGGGGTTATGGTTGTTGGGGTTATCAGAATTATCAGATATGGGGGTCATAGTTATTGGGATTATTGGAATTATCAGTTGTTGGGGTTATGGTTATTGGGATTATCGGAATTATCAGGTATTGGGTTATGATTATTGGGGTTATCGGAATTATCAGTTATTGGGGTTATGGTTATTGGGGTTATCGGAATTATCAGTTATTGGGGTTATGATTATTGGGGTTATCGGAATTATCAGTTATTGGGGTTATGGTTGTTGGGGTTATCGGAATTATCAGTTATTGGGGTCATAGTTATTGGGGTTATCGGAATTATCAGTTATTGGGGTCATCGTTGTTGGGGTTATCGGAATTATCAGTTATTGGGGTTATGGTTATTGGGGTTATCGGAATTATCAGTTATTGGGGTCATAGTTATTGGGGTTATCGGAATTATCAGTTATTGGGGTCATCGTTGTTGGGGTTATCGGAATTATCAGTTATTGGGGTTATGGTTATTGGGGTTATCGGAATTATCAGTTATTGGGGTTATGGTTATTCGGGTTATCAGAATTATCAGATATGGGGGTCATAATTATTGGGGTTATCAGAATTATCAGTTATTGGGGTCATAGTTGTTGGGGTTATCAGAATTATCAATTGTTGGGGTTATGGTTATTGGGATTATCGGAATTATCAGTTATTGGGGTCATAGTTGTTGGGGTTATCGGAATTATCTGATATGGGGGTCATAATTTTGGGGGTTATCGGAATTATCAGTTATTGGGTTATGATTATTGGGGTTATCGGAATTATCAGGTATTGGGTTATGATTATTGGGGTTATCGGAATTATCAGTTATTGGGGTCATGGTTGTTGGGGTTATCGGAATTATCAGATATCGGGGTTATGGTTATTGGGATTATCGGAATTATCAGTTATTGGGGTCATAGTAGTTGGGATTATCGGAATTATCAGATATCGGGGTTATGGTTATTGGGTTTATTGATTTATTTTTTGGGGTGGGGCATCGCAGTTATTGAGGTTTTCGGTTATTGGGGTTCTTTCTAAACAAGGGATGTTCGGCCCTTGAGCAAATAGCCAAAAAGTGCTGCTGCCCCCAAAACTGCCCTAAGCTGTGCGGCTGCCGTGTGACCCCAAAGCATCCCCCAAAAGCATCCCCTAAAAGGGACCTCGTGGTGAATCGGGCAGCCCGAAAGGGAGGAGTGGGGTTTGGAGGCCCCGCGTCCCTACTATTATGGGATGCTGAATAGTCCGAGTGGACGCATCAATAGGGCGGGAGGTTTCGGTAGGTGGCAGTGTGACCCCACAGCCGCTGCTGGACCCTACAGCTGCCGGGAAATGGGGGAAATTCCCTGTAATCCTTAAATAATGGGGCTGCTATTGGGGTCGTAGCGATTGAGGGTTCATCGGTTATTGGGGGTATTGGTTTTTGGGGTGACGGCTTTTGGGATTACGGTGATTGGGATCACGGTTATTGAGGGCGTTGTTTTGGGGTGGTATCAGTTATTGGGGTCGTGGTTTTTGGGGTGTCAGTTATCAGAGTCACACGTATTGGGGGTGTCGGTTATTGGGGTCGTGGTTGTTGGGGGTATGGGTTAGTGGGGTCATGGTGATTGGGGGTATGAGTTATTGGGGTCATGGTTGTTGGGGTATCGTTCTTGGGGGGTTATTGGGGTCACGGTTATTGGGGGTATCAGTTATTGGAGTCACGGATATTGGGGTCGTGGTTATTGGGGTCATGGCTTGGGGGGGTCATGGTGATTGGGGTGTCGGTTATTGGGGTCACGGATATTGGGGTCATGGTTATTGGGGGTCACAGTTGTTGGAGTGATGGTTTTGGGGGGTTATTGGGGGTTTTGTTATTGGGGTTGTGGTTATTGGGATCATGGCTATTGAGGGTATTGTTTTGGGGGGTTGTCAGTTATTGGGGTCATGGTTATTGGGGCTATCAGTTAACAAAGTCACAGATATTGGGGGGCTGTCGGTTATTAGGGTCACGGTTATTGGAGTCATGGCTTTGGGGGTATCGGTGATTGGGGTCGTGGTTATTGAGGGTTTTGTTATTGGGGTCGTGGTTATTGGGGCTATTGGTTATTGGGGTCATGGTTATTGGGGTAACAGTTATTAGAGTTGCAGATATTAGGGGGATAGGTTATTGGGGTGGAGGTTATTGGGTCATGGTTAGTGGGACACAGCGTCAGGGTTTTGGGGGGTCATTGGGGTGTCCATTATTGGGGTCACGGTGATGGGGGGTAGCAGTTAATGGATATCGGGGATGTAGGTGACTGGGGGGGGAATATTGGGATCTGGAGGCGTGGTTTTGGGGTTTCGTGGTTCTTGGGTATTGGTTTGGGAATTGCAGGTTATTGAGGTCACGGTTATGGGGAATTGGCTTTTGGGGACACGTGCACCCCCACCCCGCCCCGCCGGGCTCTGACGTTTCCCGTTAATCACGGGAATGGAAAATCACCCGCGCTCTCCCATTTCCCTCTCCAGGAAGGTCGGGGGGAAGGGCAGCTCTGTGGGGCGGCCCCATTCCGGATGACACGCGATGAGCCTGGCGTGTCCCCAAGTGTCACATGAGGCCGTTGGAGGAGCTCCATCCCAATGGGGTCGGGTGGATCCCGTGTGATCCTACAGGCGTCAGTCTGAGGGATGCGGCTCCTCCGTCTGCTCCTGAGCTCAGCGCCCTATGAGTGGCATCCCCATGTGGCCTCTGCTTTGGGATGGGGGCAGCCCCAATAAGGCATTGTGAGGGGTAACCACGGGCTGCGTGATGAACAAAATCCCATTAGCGAACCCCAGAGCCCAAGCATGGTGCTGGTCGTGCTGACCCCATAGGAATCACCCCCAGAGATGCTGTGCTTTGGGGGCTGGCCATATAGATCCTAAACAGGTGGATATCTGTGGGTTTGGCACAGCAAGAAGCCCTCAGATCTATAGGGTGGGTTCATCCCTCATTCATCCCTCAGATCTATGGGTTCATCGCTCAGATTTATGGGTTCATCGCTCAGATTTATGGGTTCCTCCCTCAGATCTATGGGTTCATCCCTCAGATCTATGGGTTCATCGCTCAGACCTATGGGTTCATCACTCAGATTTATGGATTCATCCCTCAGACCTATGGGTTCATTGCTCAGACCTATGGGTTCATCCCTCAGACCTATGGGTTCATCCCCTGTTCCCGGCGGGATGTGGCCCAATGGGGATGCTCACATCCAGGCTTTGGGATGGGGGGAAATTATGTGTGTAATAGGGCAGAAATGAGAAGAACTTTGCCCCCTGTGCAGGTGGAGCGTGCTGCCCTGAAAGCCTTCATCCTGCCATTAGGGTCATAAAACTCTCTCTGGTGCCATAAATCCTTATCTTGGAGGATATTGCCTGCGGGGAACGGACAATCCTGGAAACCCAAAGGACATTCAGTCCCCAAACCCCACACCGATGTCTTCCCCCAGTGTCTTCCACGCTGTGGAAGTGATGGGAGTGGTGTGCCAGCCAGCGGGCTGAGATTCCCCTACAGGAGCAATAGGGTCGTTTGGAGTTAGCAGGACCAGGGCTCTGATCTGGGTCTGGGAGATATTATAGGGGATTTCTGTAGGGTAACATGGTTGGGAGAAAGCCATGCTGCCGTTGGGCTGAGAGTGATGGCGGTGGTGGGATGTGTGCATTGGATGTATGGGATGGGGATGGGATGGGATGGGATGGGATGGGGATGGGATGGGATGGGATGGGATGGGATGGGATGGGATGGGATGGGATGGGATGGGGTGGGGATGGGATGGGGATGGGGATGGGATGGGATGGGATGGGATGGGATGGGATGGGATGGGATGGGATGGGATGGGATGGGATGGGATGGGATGGGGATGGGATGGGATGGGATGGGATGGGATGGGATGGGATGGGATGGGATGGGGTGGGGATGGGATGGGGATGGGGATGGGATGAGATTTGGGCTGGGGATGGGATGGGATGGAATGGAATGGGCACGCAGTGAGGGTGGGATGGGGATAGAAATGGGATGGGGATGGGATGGGATGGGATGGGATGGGGATGGGGATGGGATGGGGATGGGATGGGGATGGGATGGGATGGGATGGGATGAGGATTGAAACGAGGATGGGAATGGGATAGGGATGGAATGGGATGGGGATGGGATTTGGGATGAGGATAGGTTGGAATGGCATGCAATGAGGATGGGATGGGAATAGGAATGAGAGGGGGATGGGTCGGGGATGAGGATAGTGAGAAGGATGGGAATGGAGAAGGGATGGGATGGAATGGGATGAGGATGGGATCTGGGATGAGGATAGGATGGAGTGGGCATGAAATGAGGGTGGGATGGGGATGAGGATAGTGACAGGGATGGGGACAGAGGGATGAAGATGGATGGGGGTGAGGATTAGGGCAGGGGGAATGAGTGTGGGATGGGATGGGGGCAGGAATGGGGATGGGATGGAAGTGGGATGGGGATGGGATGGGATGGAGGTGGGGATGGGGATGGGATGGAGGTGGAGAGAGGGATGGAGGTGGGTGAGGATAGAGATGAGGATGGGGGCAGGAATGGGGATGGGATGGAAGTGGGATGGGGATGGGATGGAGGTGGAGAGAGGGATGGAGATGAGGATGGGGACAGGAATGGGGATGGAGATGGGGGTGAGGATGGAGATGGGATAGGATGGGAATGAGGGCAGGGATGGGGAGGGGATGCGGCAGGGATGGGGATGAACGGAATGGGGAGGGAATGGGGTCGGATGGCACCATCCCAGCACCTGGCAGAGGGAAGGTGCCGCGCTCAGAGCAGACAGCAGGATTGAGAGCCGGCTTTAAGCTCCGTGCCTGAGCCAAAAGCCGATTTCTGCCTTTCCCTTCTTTCCCTTCCCTCTGTGTGGCCGGGCTGGGGATCCTCACGGGGTTACGGTGGGGAAGAGATTCCTTCCGGCGCTGCCCTCCCGCCTCGTTAATCCCGTCTGATGGAATTAAGGAACCATCCGCAATAAACCTCTTTGCTCACAGCTCCTCTTCCGGAGCCGCGCGTGGCTGCGGTCACGTAGGGACGGGGGTGTGGGGATGGCGGCCGCGTGTCCCCCCTCGGGGCAGGTAGCATCTCAGCATTAAAAAGAAAGGAAAGGAGATGGGGATCGGATTCGTCATCCAACCGCCGGCCGCGAAAAGCAACGTCAGCCCTCTGCAGCGCGGCCACCCGCAGAGCTGCCACAGCGCTGCCCCAAAGGACCCCGACCCACGTGCGGTGTGGGACCAGTGCTGTTCTGCAGCCCCGTCCCACGGTGCTGGGGATTAGAGCCGTGCCCAGCTCCAATCCTGTCTTATCCCTGCCGTGCCCAGCCAATGGTCACCCATCAGCTGCCATAAAGCGGCCACGCCGTCGGCAAAAGGGCCAAAAAGTGCCGCCGAGATGGGGACGGTGAGCAACGAGGTGGGGATGAAGACCCAGATGGGGACGGTGAGCAACGAGGTGGGGATGAAGACCCAGATGGGGATGGCGAGCAACGAGGCTGGGATGATGAGCACTGAGGTGGAGACGACAACCACCGGGACTGGGATGATGGCCACCAAGTCGGAGTCGGTGACCAACCAGGTGGAGATGATGGCCACTGAAAGGGGGATGATGGCCACCAAGATTGGGACAGCGAGCACTGGGGCTGGGGTGGGGACAGTGACCACTGAGATTGAGACGATGACCAGCCAGATGGAGATGATGGCCACTGAGATGGGGATGATGGCCACCAAGACTGGAACGATGACCACCACGATGGGGTCAATGACCAACGGGACTGGGATGGGGACCACGACCAGCCAGATGGAGATGATGACCACCGAGATGGGGATGATGGCCACTGAAAGGGGGACGATGACCACCGAGATGGAGACAACAGCCGAATGGGTGGCGAGTGGGACGGGCGGCGTGCAGGTAAGGGGCCGTGCCCCACATCTGTAGGGACTTCTCCGCTTTGGGGTCAGCGCGAGGGATGCTCCATCCTATTGGAAGTGGTGGGGGAGGGGATTCTGGATATCATGCAACAAACTGATAACCCGAAATAATTGGCGGAAGGAGGGAGAGCTGCATGAGGGCATTTCTGCACACCACTTATACCCTTCAAGTGGATTCGGGGAAGGCACGTGGCCGGGGGGTGGGGGAGGCACTGCTGATGGCCAGCTGAGTGTGGGTGCCAATCTTTGGGGCTTTCTGGGAAGGAAGCAGCGTTTCCCATCACTGCAGTGACTTCGGGTGGAGGTCAGAATGGAGAAGCAGCAGCTGTCGCTCTGTGGGCTCCACATTCCTCCCCCCCCGTGTTGCCCCATTGATGGTCGTTGCTCTGTGGTGCTGCGTCCCTGCATCCCCAGAGCCATAGGGACCCCCCCCCAAACCCATAAGGGATCCCCCAAATCCATGGGGCATCTCCAGAGCCGTAGAGACCCCCCCCAAATCTATAGGGACCCTGCTGATCCATAGGCAACTACAGAGCCATAGGGACCCTCCAAATTATAGGGATCCCCAAAATCCATAGGGCATCTCCAGAGCCATAGGGACCCCTAGAGACATAAGGGACTCCCTAGATCCATGGGGACCCCCAAATCTATAGGGTATATGCAGAGCCATAAGGGACCCCCAGAGCCATAGAGACCCCCAAATCCATGCAGACCCCCCTAGTCCATAAGGGATCCCCAGGCCCATAGGGACCCCCCGAATCCATAATGGAACCCCAGATCCTTAAGGCACCCCAAAATCCATAAGGGAATCGCCAGACCCATAGGGACCCCCAGAGCCATAGGGTTACACTGTGGGATGCCAGAGGGTTGGAATCCTTCCAGCACTTGGGGACATTCCTGAGGGTTTGGTTCTTCCTCTCCATTTCCCCTCCACTTCCCCCCTTTATTTCCCATTTCCCCTCTATATTTCCCCTCCACTTTTCCCCTCCTTATTCCTTCCTTTCTCCCTCCTCCCGTTCCCCCCATTTCCCTTTATTCCCATTTCCCTCCCCCCCCATCCCCTTCATTCCCCCATCCCCTCCCACTCCCCCGATCCCACACATACACCCCACAGCATCCGCACCCCAAAAAGCAGCGGGGACCCCGAGCCCAAAGGACGAACCAACGGGACCACAGGGACACAGAGAAGCCCCCAAATCCCACCGCGGCTTCAGGCACCCGCTTATGGGGCAGCATCGGGGTGGGAGGGGACGGGGATTGGGATCTGGGGCTCCCCGGAGCTCCGAGCCGTGCTGTGGGGTGATGGGTGATGGGGTCTGACGGGTGCACACGGATGGCTGAGCACGCAGTGGTGCACATTGCGGGGCCATGTGACGGCACACGGGGCTGTGGGGCGGGCGATGCGGGGTGCTGTGTACGGACACGTGCCCCCCTACTCCCCCCCCCCCTCCTCCCCTCCATCCCATCCCCCCACCCCGTACATCTTCTCCCATCCCAAAGTGCCCCATAGAAGCCCACCCCGTCTGTGCCCACCCCATCTGTGCCCACCCCATAGAAACATCTTTGTCCCACGTACATCCCACCCCCACCCCATATACACCCCCACCCCATACATCCCCCCCAAAACACCCCCCACCCCCTATACACCTCCACCACATACATCCTCTCCCCCCCACACACCCACCCCATACATCCCTACCCCATATACACCCCCCGCATCCCATACACTCCCACCCCACAAACCCCCAGCACCCAATACACCCCCACCCCATACACCCCCACCCCATACATCCCTGCCCATATATCCCTCTTTGCCCAAGGTAAACCCCCCATACAACCCCACCCCATACAACCCCACCCCAAATGCTCCCCACCTCATACACCCACCGCATACACGCTCTGAACCCACCCACCCCACACCCCCACCCCATAGATAGCCCCCCCTTCACACACACCCATCCCATACACACCCCCAACCCCCCACCCCATATACACCCCCACCCCATAAATAGCCTCCCTACACACACCCCCATCCCATACACACACACCCCCAAACCCCCCACCACATATACACCCCCATATACATCCCCCAACCCCACACCCCCACCCTATACATACCCCCACCCTATACACACCCCCACCCCATACACACCCCCATACACACCCCCCCACCCCATAGACAGTCCCCCTACACACACCCCCACCCTATACACTCCCCCCCACTCCCTCACCCCATATATACTCCCACCCCCTACACACACCCCACCCCACAGCCCCCCACCCCATAGATTGCCCCCCTTCGCACACCCCCACCCCACCCATCCCACACACCCTCACCCCATACCCATCCCCCAACCCCACACCTCCACCCCATACACACCCCCCACCCCATACGCACACCCCCTACACACACGCCCCCCACTCCACCCATCCCACAGCCCCCCAACCCCACACCCCCACCCCATACACCCCCCCATGCACACACCCTCATCCCATACACACACACACTCCCATCCCATACACCCCCCCCACTCCCCCATCCCATACACGCCCCCATCCCATAGATACCCCCCTACACACACCCCCACCCCACCCCATTCACACCCCCCATGCACCCCCCCACCCCATAGACAGTCTCTCTACACAACCCCCATCCCATACACCCCCCCCACACTCCCTCACCCCATACACACTCCCACCCCATAGATAGCCCCCTACACCCCCCCACCCCATATGCACACTCCCTACACCCATCCCACACCCCCCCTACCCCACAACCCCACCCTATACACCCCCCGCATGCACACACTCCCACCCCATACACCCCCCGTCACACTCCCTCACCCCATATACACCCCCACCCCATAGATTGCCCGCCCCCCTTCACACACCCCCACCCCACCCATCCCACACACCCCCACCCCATACTCACCCCCCAACCCCACACCCCCACCCCATACACCCCCCCATGCACACACTCTCATCCTATACACCCCCCCCACTCCCTCACCCCATACACGCCCCCATCCCACAGATACCCCCCCTACACACATCCCCACCCCACCCCACACACACCCCCCATACACCCCCCCACCCCATACACAGTCCCCCTACACACCCCCCCACCCCATACAACCCCCCACTCCCTCACCCCATATACGCCCCCACCCCATAGATAGCCCCCCTTCACACACCCCCACCCCACCCATCCCACACACCCCCATCCCACCCCACCCCCCTACCTCCCACCCCATACACCCCCCCATGCACACACCCCCACCCCATACACCCCCCCACTCCCCCACCCCATTCACACCCCCATCCCATAGATACCCCCACTACACACACCCCCACCCCACCCCACACACACCCTCCATACACCCCCCCCACCCCATAGACAGCCCCCCTACACACCCCCCCACCCCATACACCCCCCCCACTCCCTCACCCCATACACCCCCCCACCCCATAGATAGCCCCTCTACACACCCCCTCACCCCATACACACACCCCACCCCACAGCCCCCCACCCCATAGATAGCCCCCCTTCACACACCCCCACCCCCCCACCCCACCCATCCCACACCCCCCCACCCCATACCCACCCCCCAACCCCACTCCCCCACCCCATACACGCCCCCATCCCATAGATACCCCCCTACACACACCCCCACCCCACCCCACACACACCCCCCATACACCCCCCCACCCCATACACAGTCTCCCTACACACCCCCCAACCCATACACCCCCCTTCCCACTCCCTCACCCCATACACCCCCCCACCCCATAGATAGCCCCCCCCCGCACCCCCCCGCACCCCCTACCCCCCCACTCCCCCGCTCTCACAGCGCCCCCTAGCGGCGCTGGATCCCCCGGGGGGGTCCCACACCCTCTCCGTTCCGCCAATGGGAGGAGCGGCGGCGGCGCGGCGTCACGGGGTGGGGGGCGGAGGGGGGGGGGGGGGCCGGGGAACTCCTCAATGAGGCTCAGCGCGACGGGCGGGATCGGCGCACCGCACCGCACCGCTCCGCACCGCTCCGCACCGCCGACATGATCGCGTCCCATCTGCTCGCGTACTTCTTCACTGAGCTCAACCATGACCAGGCGCAGAAGGTGGGCGGGGGGAGCGGGGAGTTGGAACTGGGGGGTAAAGCGGGGGGAGGAATGGAGAGGTGAAAAGGGGAGGGGGTGTCGGAAAAGGGGAGGGGTGGGAGGGTGAAAAGAAGGGAGCGGAAAGAGGGAGGAAGGGGGAGAGAAAGGAGGGAAGTGGGGAAAAATGGAAACGTGGGGAGGGGAAAAGTGGGAAGGGGTGAAGAGGGAAGGGGAAAAGGGGAAAGGAAAAAAGTGAAAACAAAATGGGGGGAGAAAAGGAAAAGGTGAAAAAAGGGAGAGGGGAAAAAAACGGGGAAAGGAAAGGAGGAAAAAGAAGAAGGAGAAAAAAATGGAAAAAGGAAAAAAAAAGGGGGGAAAGGGGCAAAAAGAGGGGAAAAAAATAGCAAAAAGAAAATGAAAGTAAAAACGGGGGGGATGGGGCGATAAAAATGAGGCGAGAAGAGGAAGAAACGGATGAAAAAAGGAAAAAAGGCGGAAAAAAGAGCGGCGGCGCCGGCGCTGTCCCCGCGTGGCCGTGGGCGGGCTGAGCGCTGCCGCCGTGCGGGACGTGCCCCGCGTGTCCCTGCGTGGCCCCACTGGAGGGGGGGGACCGGGTCGGACCGGGGGGGTCCCGCGGGATGCGGGGGGGCGAAATGCGGTGGGATTCGGGGAACGGAGCGGAGGAGAGGAGTTGAGCGCGGCTTCTTTGTTCGGACGGAGCATCGCGTGGTGGATGCGGGGCGGGGAGGGGGGTGGGGGTCCTGTGGGGTCCGAAGGGGTCCGAAGGGGGGGTGCGGGGGAGGGGGGCAAAGATGGGGAGGAGAGCGGAGCGCCACGCTGTCTGAGCTCGGTAGGAAGTGAAGAAAAGGCGCGGGGGGGTTGGGGGGGGAAAGAAAAAAAAAGTGCCGAAACTGCCCGAGGAGCTCCGATGGAGGGGGGGGGGCGGGGGGGCACGTGGAGGGGGTTGTGTAACGCCGAGAGGGGGGGGAAGGAGAAGGGGGGGGGCCCGGAGGCGCTGCCGTTGCGGTGCGGCTCCGTCCGGTTATGGGACGGCGGTGTCCCGGGGGGGTGCGGGGCTGGAAGCGGTGTTTTGGGGGGGGGGGGGGGGGTCGGTGTTTGGGGCTGGGGGGGTCGGCAGCGCACGGCAGAGCTGCGCTACAGGGGATCCGACGGGGCGGGAAATGCGGGCTTTGCGGGTTGGTTCCGTTCCGTTTGGTCGCGTTTTCATATCGGATTTCGGGGGGGGGGGGAGGGGAACCCGAAATGCCCTCCCAGCCCCGAAGGTGGGACAGAACCCAAAACCCACAACTGCACGGGGGGGAGGGAGGGGGGGGAGCGGACCTGTGTGCCCCTCATTGAGCTCCCGTGGGATTCATCGGGTCCTGGGGGCAGTGGGGAAACAATGGGATGGCAGTGGGGTAACAGTGGGGGGGGGGGCAGGGGGGTGGCTGACAGTGGGGTAAGTGACAGTGCGGTGACAGCGGGGTGACTCAGTTGAGGTGACAGCGGGGTGGCTGACAGCCAGCAGCCGGCAGTTCACGACTCCCAGCACAAACACTGGCGCTGTCAGCTTTCCTTCTTCCCCCGTACAGCCCCCATTTAGGGCCGTGTGACTGCGGGGTCCTGGGAGCGGCCCCTCCTCAGCCCAGCAGTGGGACAGACAGACAGACAGACAGAAAGACAGACAGACACAGACAGATTGCTCCTTCCATCGCCTTTAGGGATTTTGGGGGCAGATTTTAAGAGCATCCCCTGCGGATGATGAGTGGGGCTGAGGATGGGGGCGAGGAAGGGTGGGTAGGGCTGGGGATGGTGAGTGGGGCCGAGGAGGGGTGAATGGAGCTGAGGAAGAATGAGTGGAGCCAAGGAAAGATGAGTGGATGGATGGACGGGGCTGAGGGATGGGGAGTGGGGCTGATAAGGGGTGAATGGGGCTGATAAGGGATGGATGGGTGAGTGGGGCTGAGGAGGGATGGATGGGGCTGAGGAAGGGGGAGTGGGGCTGAAGAGGGGTGGATGGGGCCAAGGAAGGAAGGAAGGATGGATGGATGATGGATGGATGGATGGATGGAGCTGAGGATGGATGGATGGATGGATGGATGGATGGATGGATGGATGGATGGATGGAGCTGAGGATGGATGGGTGAGTGGGGCTGAGGAAGGATGGATGGGGCTGAAGAAGGGTGAGAGGGGCTGAGGAACGGTCAGTGATGCCACGCAGGGATGGGTGGATGGATGGGGCTGAGGATGGATGAATGGGGTTGGGATGAATGGATGGGGCTGAGGAAGGGTGAGTGGGACTGGGAAATGATGAGTGGGGCTGAAGAGGGGTAAATGGGGCTGAGGAAGGGTGGGTGGGTGGGTGGATGGATGGGTGGATGGATGGGTGAGTGGGACTGAGGATGAATGGGTGAGTGGGACTGAGGATGGGTTAATGGGGCTGAGGGAGGATGGATGGGGCTGGGGATGGATGGATGGGGCTGAAGAAGGGTGAGAGGGGCTGAGGAAGGGTCAGTGATGCCAAGCAGGGATGGGTGGATGGATGGGGCTGAGGATGGATGGGTGAGTGGGGCTGAGGAAGGATGGATGGGCCTGGAGAAGGGTTAGTGGGGCCAAGGAGGAATGAACGGGGCTGAGGAAAAGGAAGGATTGATGGATGGATGGGGCTGAGGAATGGGGCTGAGGAAGGGTCAGTGGGGCCAGGCAGGGATGGGTGGATGGATGAGGCTGAGGATGGACGGATGGGGCCGAGAAATGGGTGCAGGGCTGGGGAGGAGGAACCGGCCGAGCAGGAACGCGGTGACTCAGCCTGGCTGGAAGTGACTCCGGGCTGCGTCACGGGGGCTCGGCTGCGCTGTGGGGTCACAGCGTGCACACGTGGGGTGGTGAAGATGTGGGGTTGCGGGGTCACGGCGGCGGCGTGGCCTTCGTCACCTTCCGGGATGGGAGAATGGGGTCAGCGCTCCCCAAAGCTGCGGGGTTCTGTGGGTTGAAGGGTTGGGTCAGAGCTGGGAGGGGGTTTGGGGGGGTTTTCACACGCTCGGTGCTTTGGGATCTGTGCAGCTCAGGGTTAATGCCTCCCCGGCCCGGATGCGGTTTTCATGCATAAGAGCTGTTTGTCTTTCCCCGGTGCCAAAAAGCGAAAGAATCAACGCCAAAAAGTGAAAGAATGCGCCCCGAAAGGCGCAGCCTCAGCTCCTTCTGCAACTGTGGGGCCCCAGGGGGGTGGGGGGGGGTTGGAGATGGAAGGGGTAGCAGTGCTGCTCTGGAGATAACGCAAAAAAGGGGAACCAAAAGCAGCGTCCTTCCTATGGGGGGGGGGAGGGGAAATGGCAGGGGGGGGAAGTGGGTGCTGGGTGCCCTGACCCGGCTGAGCCGGGTGGGATGGGCTCTGAGTTTGGAGGAGAAGATGATCCCGGGTTTAAAAGGGCTTTGGGGATTAAAGGAAGGTGACCCCGCGCCTCGTGACGCCGCAGGTAGCACGGGGGGCACGGGGGGGATGGAGCCGTACGTGCCTGCAGACAGGTGAGCTGAGCCCCGTGGGTGGGGTTTCCCTCTGAGTTGGCCGCTGCCCTTTAATTAGCGGTAAGGGAAGGTCATGGGGCCAGGGCACGGCCTGGCCGTCCGTCTGTCTGCACGCCTCCCGCTGTCCGTCCGTCCTGCCCCGCTCTGGTATGGGAGCTGGCAGCCAGCTCAGGGCTGAGGCGTTGCGTTTCGAGGTGCTCTGATGCGATGTGGGGCGAGCGGCTGCCGGCCGTGATCCCTGCAGGGCCCCTCACCACCAGCATCCCCTGTGGAGCACGGGGTCCCACGGACTGAGGTGTCACTCCCAGCCCCACAGCTGGGAATCCAACCCCGGGACCCAGTTTGGGGTGGCAGAGGGCGAGCTGGGCTGTGCCAGTGCGTTTGGGTGCCTGCAGGTGGGGGTTCTGGGCTTTGCTTTGGCCACCTGTGAGACTGGGATTCTCTTAGGCTCCCTGTAGGGCTGGGCTTCTCTTGGGCCTCCTGTAGAATTGGACTTCTTTGGGGCCACCTGTAGGGCTGGGCTTCTCTTGGGCCACTGTGGGGCTGGACATCTCTTTGGCCACCCGAGGTTTGGACTTCTCTTGGGCCACCTGCAGGGTTGAGCATCTTTTGGACAATCTGTAGGGTTGAACTTCATTTCGGCCACCTATAGAGCTGGGCTTCTCTAGGGCCACCTTCGATTTGGGCTTCTCTTGGGCCACCTGGGGCTGAGCTTCGCTTGGGCCACCTGTAGAATCAGACTTCTTTTGAGCCACTGTGGGGCTGAACATCTCTTTGGCCTCCTGAGGGTTGGATTTCTCTTGGGCCACCTGCAGAGCTGAAGATGGGTTGGACCACCTGTAGGGTTCAACTTCATTCGGACCACCTTAGGGTTGGGTTGCAAAGCGGCTCCAGGAGTTTGGGCAGACGTGTGGGAGCAGTTCTCCATGCACATCCCCGTCGTGCTCTGGTGTGGATGACCTGCTCCCATCCTCCAGCCACGGCGTTGTCCCCATGTCCCCCGGCCCCACTGCTCACCTGCTGCCCCTCCGTGCCCCACAGGTGGACAAGTACCTGTACCACATGCGGCTCTCCGAGGACACGCTGCAGGAGGTGTCCGAACGCTTCCGCAAGGAGATGGAGAAGGGGTTGGGTGCTGACACCAACCCCACCGCCTCCGTCAAGATGCTGCCCTCCTTCGTCAGGTCCACCCCGGACGGGACAGGTACGGTGCCGTGGGGACAGCTCGTGCCCCTCTGGGCTGGGTGCAACCAGGGTGGGGGTCTCCCTCAGACCGAGGGGCTCCTGGTGGGCCGTGGGGTGCGAGCAGCCCTCCTGTGCCCCGTGCTGGCAGGATGAGGTGGTCACGGGTCGGCTCATCGCTTCTCATTAGTGCTGAATGGGATGGGGACCACGTGAGGAGGCAGCTGACAATGCCGCCTTTCTGCTCCTTTCCCACACGCCTCTCATCCTCCCCAAGGGACCGACCCCTCTTGGCCGGGGTGGCACGGCTCCTCTTTGGGCTCCCATCAGTGCATGTGACACCGAATGACTTCCTCATGCGGTCGTTGCGTGGAGATGCTATGGGGTCCTCGTAAAACCTGATGGGGGAGAAGTGAAGAATGCTGGGAGCTGCTGGAAAATCAGGGAGTTGTAGAACTGCAGAATGGATGGGTTGGAAGGGTCCTAAAAGATCATAGAGCCGTGGGATGATTGGGTTGAAAGGGTCTTTGAAGAGCTTAGAGCCATGGAATGGATGAGTTGGAAGGGTCCTTAAAGATCACAGAGCCATTGAGTGGTTGGGTTGGAAGGGTCCTTGAAGAGCATAGAGCCACTGAATGGATGAGTTCAAAGGGACTTTAAAGGTCACAGACCCATGGGATGGTTTGGGTCAGAAGGGTCCTTAAAAGTCACGCAACCATTGGGTGGTTGGGTTGAAAGGGTCCTTAAAGATTATGTAGGTCCAGCCCTGCCATGGTAAACTCATCCACCCCCACCCCTTGGTGTTCCTGCCCCAATCACACCGGTGTGTCCGGCCTCACCCTCTGCACGATGGACTTTTGGCCCAGCATGGGGCTTCCTTCCCAGCAGCTGCTGAGCCATAATTTGGGGCTCGCCCAAGAGCAACCCCAACACAGAGATCCCAAAGCATCACTCCCAGGCTGCCTCTCCTCCCGGCCAGGACAGGGTGCTGCTCTGCAGGGGTCAGACCTCCAGGGTCGGCTTCACCTCCCGGATTATGCTGGATGAGAGGGCTTACATAGCCAGCGGGTCACACTGAGATGTAGGGGGAGGGCACAAGATGTAGGGGGAGGGCATGAGATGTAGGGCAAGGACAGGAGATGTAGGGTGTGGGCATAGATGTCGGATGAGGGCACGGCATGCTCTGCACCAGAGGAGTGAGCTCTGCTGTCTGTGCGCCTCGGCACTGCTTTCCCCACAGCTCTGCGGGATTGGGAACGCAGTGCTTATCTTCGGGCCCTTTGCAGAGAGCAAACAGCCCCCGGCAGTGAGCGTGCTGTTAGCCGTGCTGTTTGCTTTCCTGTTTGCTTGTGTCTTATCGCGGCGCGAGGCAGCGCCCAGAGCCCAAACCTCCAGGGTGTGGGGTGGAAACTGGAGCTCTGCAGCTCCAAGCTGGGCACAGCAGGGACAGCCCTCTGCTCATTCCTTGGCTGCTGGGATCTGCTTTCCTGGATCCATGCCCTGGGCGCCATCTGTGTCCCCATGTCCCTGCACACGCCGATGTCATCAAGGCTCCGTGATGTCACCATCCATGTCGCCGTGCAAACTGATGCCACGAAGGCTCCATGAAGTCACCATCCATGTCCCCATGCAAACTGAAAACACCAGCATTGTGAAGGCTCCATGAAACCTCCACTGCAGTGTCCGTGTCCGTGTCTCCATGCGCACCAACGTCATGAAGGCTCCATGAAGTCACGGTCCATGTCCCCATGTCCCTGTGCACACCAATATCACAAAGGCTCCATGAAGCCACCGTTTGTGTCCCCACGTCCCCACGCACTCTGATGTCGTGAAGGTTCCATGAAGCCACCATCCATGTCCCTGTGCACAATGACATCACGAAGGCTCCATGACGTCGCCATCTGTGTCCCCATGTCTGCGCCCACCAATGTCATGAAGGCTCCATGATGTCACCATCCATGTCCCCATGTCCCTGCGAACCCTGATGTCGTGAAGGTTCCATGAAGCCACCAATCACCTCCCCACATCCCTGCACACACTGATGTCATGAAGTCTCCATGAAGTCACCACGTCTCCATGCACACACAGACACAATGAAGGCTCCATGAAGTCACCATCCATGTCCCCATGTCCCTGTGCTCACCAATGTCACGAAGACTCCATGAAGTCACCATCCATGTCCCCATGTCTGCGCACACTGACATCTTGAAGGCTCTGTGAAGCCACCACTGCAGTGTCCATGTCCCTATGTCTCCACACACATCGATGTCACGAAGGCTCCCTGAAGCCACCATCTGTCCCCATGTCTCCACCTGTGTCCCCATGTCCCCACGCACTCTGATGTTGCGAAGGTTCCATGAAGCCACCATCCATGTCCCCATGCACAGTGACATCACGAAGGCTCCATGACGTCACCATCTGTGTCCCCATGTCTGTGCCCACCAGTGTCATGAAGGATCCATGAAGCCACCATCTGTGTCCCCACATCTCTGTGCACACACCAGTGTCATGAAGGCTCCGTGAAGTCACCATCCATGTCCCCATGTCCCTGCAAACCTTGATGTCATGAAGGCTCCATGAAGCCACCAATCATCTCCCCACATCCCTGCAATGTCACGCCAATGTCATGAAGACACCATGAAGTCACCATCCATGTCCTCATGTCCCCGCACACGCTGATGTCACGAATGCTCCATGAAGTCACCATCTATGTCCCTGTGCACAATGACATCACGAAGGCTGCATGAGGTCACCATCCCTGTCTCCATGTCCCTGTGCTCACCAATGTCACGAAGGCTTCATGAGGTCACCATCCATGTCTCCATGTCCCTGTGCCCACCAATGTCACGAAGGCTGCATGAGGTCACCATCCATGTCTCCATGTCCCCGCGCTCACCAATGTCACGAAGGCTCCATGAGGTCACCATCCATGTTCCCATGTCCCCATGCTCACCAATGTCACGAAGGCTCCATGAGGTCACCATCCATGTCCCCATGTCCCTGTGCTCACCAATGTCACGAAGGCTCCATGAGGTCACCATCCAAGTTCCCATGTCCCCACACACGGTGATGTCACGAATGCTCGATGAACACAACACGTGTCCCCATGCACACCCCATCCATCCCCCCTGCAGATACCGGAGTGCCAACGAACGCTGCTTTCTGTCCCCACCTTTTGCCTTGGTGGCCGTGTGCCACCCCCCAGCTCTCGCTCTGTCCCAGTCCTACTGGCCGAAATGCACCCAGAGGAACGGGGCCGGCATGCAGCCATGTGCCGGCAGCGCTGGGGATTGCTGGGCTGCGTTCCCAGAACGGCACTCAGATTTCCTCCGAAAGCGTCTCCTCCGCTGTGCAACGCTTCGGAAGGGCAGAGCGTGGGGAAGGGGTGGGGGAGCTCTCTTGGGATTCTAGCGTCAGCAGTAGGGAGTGGGCCTGGTGCTGTGACCTTACAGGACGTGCAGCGCTGGGGGATCACCCTGTGATTTTTGGGGTAACCCCTATGGAGTCTTGGGCCAGCCCCTGTGGTTTTGGGGTAACCCTGTAGAGTTTGGGGCTAACCCCCATAGTTCTGGGGTTTGATTCCATGGTTTTGGGGCTAACCCCTGTGGAGTCTTGGGGTTCACTGCAGTTGAGTTTTGGGGTTAACCCCTGTACAGTTTTGAGGTTCACCCCTGTGGAATTTTTGGGTTAATCCCTGTGGGTTTGGGGCTAACCTTTGTGGAGTTTTGGGCCTGCCCCTGTGGTTTTGGGGTTCAGTCCTGTGATTTTGGGGCTAACCCCTGTGGTTTTGGGGTTCATTTCTGTGGATTTCTGGGATTCAGTCCTGTGGTTTTAGGGCTAACTCCTGTAGAATTTGGGCGTTCAGCCCTGTGGTTTTGGGGCTCATTCCTGTACAGTTCTGGGGCTAACTGTAAACCCTGTAGGGTTTTGGGGTTAATCCCTGTTTTGGGGCTGACTGCTGTAGAGTTTTGGGGCAAACTCCTGTGCTTTTGGGGGTCACCCCTGTAGAGCTTTGGAGTTCACCCCTGTGGAGTTTTGGGGTTTACTCCCGTACAGTTTCTAGGTTAATCTCTGGTTTTGGGGCTCACTCCTATGGTTTGAGTTTGGGGTTCACCCCTGGCTTTCTCTTCCCAGAGGACGGAGACTTCTTGGCACTGGACCTCGGTGGCACCAACTTCCGCGTGCTGCGGGTGAAGGTGTCTGACAATGGCCTGCAGAAGGTGGAGATGGAGAGCCAGATCTATGAGATCCACGAGGACCTCATGCGAGGCAGCGGGATGCAGGTGGGCCTCCCCCCTTCCCTATTGTACCCCTCAAAAGGAACATCCACCCACAGTGGGGCAGTAGCCAAGACAATGCCAAGATGTCCTTTGAGATGCTGAGATGTTCTTTGAGATGCTGAGATGTCCTTCAAGACACCAAGATGTCACCGTTGCTCATCCTCAACCGTTGCCTTTCAGCTCTTTGACCACATTGCTGAGTGCCTGGCCAACTTCATGGAGAAGCTGAAAATCAAGGAGAAGAAGCTGCCCCTTGGTTTCACCTTCTCCTTCCCATGCCACCAGACCAAGCTGGATGAGGTGGGTGAGGGATGTGGGGGGCCAAGGGGTAATGTTCTGTGCAGGATTGGGTGACTGTGCCCTGGAGGGGTCACACGTGGAGCACTGGGGGCAGTTGGGGCACCAGAATGGAAAGCATCTAAGAGTATCCAAAGGTTGGCCAGGAGGATGGGGAGGGGGGACGAGGGCAATGTGTTGGGGGGGAGGAGGAGGTCCCTTGGGTTCAGCGCAGAGAAGAGACTGAGGGAAGGCCTCATGGTGGCCCTACAGTCACCTCTTGGTCCTACAGCCCCTCATGGCCTTACAGCCTCTCATAGCCCTACAGCCCCATGTGGTCCTACAGCCCTACATGACCCTACAGCTCCTCAGGCCCTACAGCCCCTCATAACCCTACAGCCCCGCATCGCCCTACAGATTCTCATGGCCTTACAGTCATCTTGTGGCCCTACAGCCATGTGAATGACCCTTTGTGGCCAGCTCGGTGATCCCTGTGGGTCCCATGGGACACAAAGCTCTCTGTGCCTCTCTCATTCTGCTCTCGGCGAGCAGCTGCTGGTGCTGGATGAAGGCATGGGGCAGCAGCTGTCTGCAGCCTGGCAGCCCCAGGGACGTGCCGAGCACCACATCGGCACCAGCGACCTCACTGGGCACGTCCCACACCGCCATCTCCTGCTTCCCAGGGCTCACCCCATGTGGGGTTGGGTGGTGGGCAGCTCCATGGCACGGCAGTGGCTCAGCACGTCTGCAGCTCCATCCTGGGGGTGCAGGAAGTCGTGTTCTATGACTGTGGTGATGGGTGAGACCCCGTCCCACTGGTGCCCTCCGCATGCATCAGAGCCGGTTTTGCTGCAGGGCTCCATGAAGCCAAGCACAGAGGTCACGTCCCTCTGCCAGAGGCAGGGAGCCGATGACTCACGTGCCCATGGCCATAAACTGGGACGTGGGAACCGCTGCAGATGCCGATGGCTGTGATAAGAGGGAGGGGCTGTGCCTGCAGAGCTGTGTCTGTGCTGGAGGAGGCTGGGCGGCTCTGACCTTGAGATGTGGGTTAGGTAGTTCTGACCTTGAGACGTGGGTTGGGTTGTGCTGACCTTGAGTTGTGGGTTGGTAGGTCTGACTTTCAGCTGTGGATTGGTGGGCCTGACTTTTAGCTGCAGGTTGGTGGCTCTGATTTTGAGTTGTGGGTTGGCTCTGATTTTGAGTTGTAGGTTGGCTCTGACTTTGAGACATGGATTGGGTAATTCTGACCTTGAGTTGTGGGTAGGTGGCTCTGATTTTGAGACATGGATTGGGAAATTCTGACCTTGAGTTGTAGGTAGGTGGCTCTGACTTTGAGACATGGATGGGGTAGTTCTGTTCTTGAGTTGTGAGTTGGTGGCTCTGACCTTGAGTTGTGGTTTTGTGGTTTGACCTTAAGTTGTGGGTTGATGGTTCTGACCTTGGGGCACAGTTTTGGATATGCGGTGGCATGGGGTCCAGCTGAGCATCCCCTTCTATCTCTTCCCCCACCACAGAGCATCCTTGTCAACTGGACAAAGGGATTCAAGTGCAGTAGCGTGGAGGGGAAGGACGTGGTGTCCCTGCTGCGCAAGGCCATCAAGAGACGTGGGGTAAGGGTCCCACCTCCCAAAATCCCAGGATGGGACACACGGGACGCAATACGCGTCATCACCGTGCAGCCGGAGACGCTGCGCTGCTCTTTGGTGGCACTCAGTGCCCCCTCCACCATTTCAGGACTTCGACATCGACATCGTGGCGGTGGTAAATGACACTGTTGGCACTATGATGTCCTGTGGCTATGATGACCAAAACTGTGAAGTCGGACTCATCGTGGGTGAGCGGGGCTGAGCACGGGGATTTTGGTGGATTGCATGGTGTTAATTGGGGAGGACGGGGGAAATCCAGCATCCGATGCGAGCGGGTCTCCGTGCTCGGCGCAGGGACGGGCACCAACGCCTGCTACATGGAGGAGATGAGGCACATCGACCTGGTGGAGGGGGACGAGGGCCGGATGTGCATCAACATGGAGTGGGGCGCCTTCGGGGACGACGGTGTGCTCAATGACATCAGGACCGAGTTCGACCATGAGATAGACATGGGCTCACTCAACCCTGGCAAGCAGCTGTAAGCAGATTCCTGGCTCTGCTCTGCTCTATGTTGCCCATCCTCCCATTGTGTGGGACCGGCGGGGTTGTCCCAGTTAACTGGGTCACAGTGTCCTTCGTCCCGCCAATGGGGACCGCATGGGATTCAGGCTGGCATGTCCACCCAATGCCTGCTTCCCTTGCCAGCCCTCTACTCGGGGCTGTCGATCTACGTTTCCCCTGCCAACAAATCCATCAGCAGCAGAAAGGGAACACCACCACCTAATGTCCACAGCCCGGTCTTACAGAATTCCCATTCCGCAGATGGGCGGCGCGGCTGGGAGAGCGGTTGGGGTTAATGGCGGGGGTCCAACTGTGCACCTCTTGTGTTTGTGAGGTTCGAGAAGATGATCAGTGGGATGTACATGGGTGAGCTGGTGCGCCTCATCCTGGTGAAGATGGCCAAGGAGGGGCTCCTCTTCCGAGGGAAGCTCTCTTCGGATCTGCGCACCACTGGACACTTTGAGACCAGATTTGTCTCTGCTATTGAGAAGTGAGCAGGGGCTGGGTGTCTTTGTGGGGTCCCAACCCACCACCCACCAGCTGGGGGAAATGCTGGGCCCACAGCAGATTTCCAGGCACAGATCTCTTCTGTTCTTTGGTGTGCAGGGAGAAAGAGGGGCTGCAGAAAGCCCACGAGATCCTCACCAAACTGGGCCTGGAGCCGTCCCATGAGGATTGCCTGGCCACCCACCGCATCTGCCAGATCGTTTCCACCCGCTCGGCCAACCTCTGCGGGGCCACGCTGGCTGCTGTGCTGCGCCGCATCAAGGAGAACAAGGGGGTAGACCGACTGCGTTCCACCGTCGGTGTGGATGGCTCCGTCTACAAGAAGCACCCGCAGTAAGTCCTCGAGGCAACGGGGAGCTGGAGGAGGTCTGGCCTCAGGGTGGGGGCCCATGGGCACCTCCACTGGATCCCACTTGTTGACCATCTCAGAGGAAGTCTGGCCTCATGATGATGTCCTATTGGCATCTCTGTCGGATCCCATCATTGGATCCCATCTCCGCTGGACCCCATTTGTTGGCCATCTTAGAGGAAGTCTGACCTCATGGTGATGTCCTATGGGCACCTCCATTGGATCCCAAAGTCCCTGTGAGCCATCTCAGACTAGTTCTGGCCCCAGAGAAGCATCCCATGGCACCTCCATTGGACCCTATTTGTTGGCCATCACAGAGGAGGTCTGACCTCATGATGGGTCCCATGGGCACCTCCACTGGATCCCATTTGTTGTCCATCTCAGAGGACATGTGGCCTTGTAGTGGCCCATGAGCACCTCCATTGGATTCCAAAGCCCATGTGGGCCATCTCAGAGTCTGACACGACCTGTGAAGGCACACTCAAACCTTCTTCCTCCTCCTACTCCTCTTCCATAGCTTTGCCCGACGCCTCCATAAGACAGTGAGGAAGCTGCTGCCCGACTGCGAGATCCGATTTGTGAGGTCAGAAGATGGCAGCGGCAAAGGGGCGGCCATGGTGACAGCGGTGGCCTACCGGCTGGCAGCCCAACACAAGGCCCGGCAGAAGATCCTGGAGGCACTGAAGCTGAGCCACGAGCAGCTCCTGGAGGTGAAGCGGAGGATGAGGGTTGAGATGGAGAAGGGGCTGGGCAAGGAGACGCACGCGGAGGCCACAGTGAAGATGCTGCCCACATACGTGTGCTCAACTCCAGATGGGACAGGTGAGGGCACCTTCATAGCCTGCGTATAGCAAAGAGCTCCCAGTGTCTGTGCCATGCAGGGACCGTTGTTGCCCTCAATGGTGAGCAGCACTGCAATTCCAAAGCTCTGGGATGATGATGCTGAGCCCCCAGAACATCCCACACCCAACACAGCGCCCTTGGCTGGGAAATGTCACCTCCACGTTCTCAGCCATCATTTCTCCCCTCAGTGCTTACGGTGCTCCTCGTTGGGCTCTCTCTCCTCACAACCCTTTCCTGACTTTTAGAAAAAGGAGATTTCCTCGCCCTGGATCTGGGGGGGACGAACTTCCGCGTGCTGCTGGTGCGGGTGCGGAATGGAATGCGGCGCGGCGTGGAGATGCACAACAAGATCTACTCCATCCCGCTGGAGGTGATGCAGGGGACGGGCGAGGAGGTGAGTCCACCCACCGTTCCATCCCACACACCCAACAAGGGCAGATGAGCATCAGCCCCACTTCCCCACCAGGGAGATGGCACAGGTTGTGCTCTGAGCATCGCTGATGGCTTTGGGGCGTTGCTGGGATTGGGGCCAGGGGGGCTCTGGGGCACCCCACAGAGGGAGGACCGCATACCACGGGTGGGAGTGCTGCCCGCTGGTATGTGGAGGAGCCTGCAGTGCATGGCACACGCAGTGACTGTGCCCTCCTGCCCCGACTCTGCACATACAGCTCTTCGACCACATTGTCCACTGCATCGCCGACTTCCTGGAGTACATGGGGATGAAGGGAGTGTCACTCCCGCTGGGCTTCACCTTCTCCTTCCCATGCAAGCAGACCAACCTGGATGAGGTGAGCCTGGCACCGGCAGGATCCTGAGTGTGTCCCTGAGATTTGGGGGTTGTGGGGCACTCCTGTCCCAACCCGCTCACCCCAACCCTCTTTTCTCTCTCCAGGGGATTCTCCTCAAGTGGACAAAGGGTTTCAAAGCCACGGGCTGTGAAGGGGAGGACGTGGTGAGCCTGCTGAAGGAGGCGATCCACCGCAGAGAGGTGAGCGGGGCAGCTTTGCGGCGGCGTTAATTGGGCTGGGAATGAATGGGCTGAGCGTTGGGATTTCAACCACCGCCCTTAGTCATCACATAGAGGGTGGATTTCCAGAGCCTGGAGCTAGGAGCTGAGCAGTGCTGCCCTCCGCCCATCCCACCCCTGTGGGCTGCCCCATCATCTCCGTGTGGGAAACCACCCAACTCAACCCTTCCCTTCCAGGAGTTCGACCTGGACGTGGTGGCGGTGGTGAACGACACGGTGGGCACCATGATGACCTGTGGCTACGAAGACCCCTACTGTGAAGTCGGGCTGATAGTTGGTGAGCAGTGCACCTTTCCCTGCCCCACGCGGGGTTGCCCTCCCCCTGAGCCCCACTGAGACCCCTCCCCCCGCAGGTACGGGCAGCAACGCCTGCTACATGGAGGAGATGCGGAATGTGGAGCTGGTGGAGGGCGACGAGGGCCGCATGTGTGTCAACATGGAGTGGGGCGCATTTGGGGACAACGGCTGCTTGGACGACATCCAGACCGAGTTTGATTTGGCTGTGGATGAACTGTCCCTCAACCCCGGGAAGCAGAGGTGTGTGATGGTAACGCTGGGGCTGAGAGGAGTGGTCCCTCCCCTGCAGAACCCCGATGGTGCTGGACCATAAAGACGGTGCTGGGTGCCATGGGGTGGGCAGGGCTGTCCCTTCTGCCCTCAGGTGCCAACGCTCGGCCCCGCTGTCCCCACTCCAGGTTTGAGAAGATGATCAGCGGGATGTACCTGGGGGAGATCGTCCGCAATATCCTGATAAACTTCACCAGGCGAGGGCTGTTGTTCCGCGGCCGCATCTCCGAGCGCCTGAAGACCAGGGGGATCTTTGAGACAAAGTTCCTGTCCCAGATAGAAAGGTGAGGACGTGAATGTGGCCATCCTGCTGTGTTCTGGGGGGGGGTCCAAGGTGCTCCGCTCAGAGCCAGGGCGATACGGTGTGAGGAATGGAGCGCACTCCACGCTGGGCATCCCTCCAGTTGGCGTTACCCAAGCTACGGCTCCATGGGTGCCATAGGACACACGGATCTCAGGGGAAACCTCCTAACCACTGTGTCCTCCCCCCCGCAGCGACTGCCTGGCCCTGCTGCAGGTGCGCTCCATCCTCCAGCACCTGGGCCTGGAGAGCACGTGTGATGACAGCATCATCGTCAAGGAGGTGTGCACCGTGGTGGCCCGGCGTGCTGCACAGCTCTGTGGGGCTGGAATGGCCGCCGTGGTGGATAAGATCCGTGAGAACCGCGGGCTGGATTTCCTCAAGGTGACGGTCGGCGTGGATGGGACGCTCTACAAACTGCACCCACAGTGAGTGCCCAGGGGAGAGAGAGGAGCAGGGAGGTGGTCTGTGGTTGGGCTCAGCTGGGGGTTCTGCCCACTAGGAGGGTCTGTGGTGAAGCTCTGCCCCTTCCAGTGGAGCCCACACAGAGGCCAAGGTGCAGGGATGAGCATGCACTGGGCTCAGGGCTCCGCAGTGGGGCATACAGAAGGCTCAGGGCTCCGCAGTGGGGCATACAGAAGGCTCAGGGCTCCGCAGTGGGGCATACAGAAGGCTCAGGGCTCTGTAGTGGAGCATACAAAGGGCTCAGGGCTCTGTAGTGGAATGTGCGCTGTACTCAGGGCTCGGTGATGGAGCATCCAAAGGACTCATGGCTCCATAGTGGATCGTGCATAGGGCTCAGGACTCCGTGGTGGGGCTGCACAGAGCCCCTTGGCACTCAGGTTGGGTGCTGGCCATGAATCAGGGCTGGAAGGCAGAACACGGGCTGTCTGTGCCCGGCTCCCAGCACTCCCACATTGCGTTGGGTGTTGGCGTGGGACAGCATTGGCGTGGGATGGCATTGGGTGCATCACAGGACGGCTCTGATGGGTTCCTCCTCCTCCCACAGCTTCTCAGCCATCATGCAGGACACGGTGAGGCAGCTGTCCCCGTGCTGCGAGGTGACCTTCCTGCAGTCAGAGGACGGCAGCGGTAAAGGAGCGGCGCTGATCACGGCCGTGGCGTGCCGGATTCGTGAGGCTGGGCAGCGGTAGGGGCAGCTCAGAGCTCTGCACCTGACGGACGATTCCTTCCCCGCTCCCTCCCTCCGTACACACACACACACACGGGGCCCTCCCCCCTTTGCTTTCCTTGCGGGACACGAAGGCTGTGTCCCACTCAACCCTGAACCACTCACGTGTCCCCTGACAGCAGAAAGGATCCGCACAGAGCAGAGCCTTCTGATGCCACATCCTGCCCCATAGGGCCGTCCTTTCCCTGGACACTTCCAGTTCTATTTCCCCCCCCCCACCTGCACAGGTGGGGAAGCACTGGGGATGGGGGTCCCATTGCATCACCCGGCGTTGCGTTCCTGCGTCACCTCGCCGTGTCCTTTAGCGGTGGCACCGAATCTTCCTTTCTCTTCGTTGTTTTTTTCCTTAATTTAACGTTTCCTTGGGGTCAGACTGGAGAACCCGACGTTGTGGGGCGGGGTGGGGGCACTTTGCTTGTCCCCAAAGGGATATATGGGGGGAAGGGATGCACCGCAGCCCCCGAGCGCGGTGTGGGGCAGAGCTGCGCTCACGGAGGACGGAGCTCTCAGGGGACTCCTTTGCGTCGGTACTGTGCTCTCGGGGTTGAAATGAAGAAGGGAAGCTGAAGTCGCAGCTGTCGATATGAAGGGAAGGACGGACGGAGCTGGGGGGGGCACTCAGAGCTCAGCCCGGCCCCCCCGGCACGATTCGGATCCAAGCCAAAGACGGTGGGGCTGCGAGCAGCGGAGCTGCGCCTGCTGTTCTCCTCTCGTGTTTACACTATTTATTTTTAGCCGTGATAGATAGAGAGATAGAGAGGCTTCCTTATTTTTGTACTTTTCGTACCGGTTTCCCTGGCAGTGTGGTGGTGTTGTACTCCTCGGCTCCCCCCAATAAAAATGTGGAACCGACTGAGCTCCGTTTGCTGGGCTGTGCTGAGCCATGGAACCCATGGCACAATGGGGGGGTGATGGACAACATTCCTCTTGACCCCATTTCTGGTCTGCTTCACCCCACGCTCCTATCCTCATTACCAGGTCCAAGCAGGGAGTTTGGTTTTTTTTTTTGTTGTTTTTTTTTTAAAGCTTTTTTGACAATATTAAAAAAAGACGCTTTGAGAGGGCAACGTTCCCTCTCGGAATGCAAAAAATCGGGCTGTAAATTCCCAACAACAACAACAGTCCAACATTAAAAAAAAAAACAAAAAACACACACAAAGGAACGAAGGCGCTGAGCCCTCACCACCCCAGTGGGACGGCACAAAGGCACTCCATGGTCACAGTGTTCCTGAGCAAAAGCAGGGCGGGTTCCCCCCCACGGCGGACGTGTGAGCTGCTCCCAGCACAGCTGTTGGGCTGCTGGGGGGGCACTGGGGTGGCTCCGAGCACCTGCAGCAGTGGAGCAATGCAGGATGGGCTCCGGGTTGCAGCAATGCACTCAGTGCTGATCTGTGCCCTCTGATGCCGCTGTGCCACCCGTCCTCTTCTCCAGCGACGTGTAGAGGAAATTGCAGCAGATGTAGAGGGGGAAGACAAGCAGACGGCTGTCCAGGTTCATCACCACCTGCTCCTGGGGCGGCACACGGAGCTGTGAGCAGTGCCTCGCACCCAGCACTGTGTTCCCAGCACTGGGGCAGTGCTCCCATTGCCCCCAGAGCTGCTCGCCTCCCTTTTGTGGCACACATGAAGTGTTCTCAAGGCGTTACAGCGCTCTGTTTGGCATCACACATCCCCAGCTGCGAGACGTGGCCGCCCTCGAGCAGACATTCCCTTAACATCATTGAGTTTACAATAGCAGAGAGTCCTTAGGGAAACATCTCTGCCCCCCAGCACAGGGTAACCCCACTGGTGCAGGGGGGTGGAGTGGCATCGCAAGTCTGACCTCGTTAAGCCACATTAGTGAGACTCCCAGCACCCCACCCCAGCTTTCCCCCTGCATCCTGCACCAGAGCACAGCACCCCAGTATACCTGGTCCTTCTCCAGGCTCAGGATCTGATACCCCGTGGTTCTGCTGCAGATTATTTTCCCGCTGCTGTCAAAGGAGGCGAGGCGTAACCTACGGATGCAACACAGGGAAGGGGCTCAGCACCCTCCTTCTGCTCGACCAGCGCAAAGGGCTTCTTCCAGGACAGAAGGGAAGGCCTAATTAGCCAAGTAACGACGTGTCTCATGCTCAGGGAGGTACCTGAAGGCGATGCTGCGCCGGGGCTGCAGGCTGACAGAGCCGCTGCAGGGCTGGTTGAGCGTGTTCCGCTTGAAGATGATGTAACGATTGGTGTAAGTGATGAGGAGGTCGAAGCCGAAGTTGAAGCCTGTCCAACGCCAGCAGTACTGCAGGGAACAGCCATGGAGCACCCAGAGTCACAGTGCACACCCAGCCATGGGGCTCAGCCCCATCCCTCGCAGCTCTCCCACCTCTGCCCCCTGTGTCTGGAGCACACTTACATCCCCGTCCTGCGCGAGCTTCCGTCCGCACCTCATGCTGCTTCCCTCCAGCTCCTCCTTGTTGATTTCCTGGGGCCTGCCAGCAAACAGAACAGCAGCACAGTGCACCAGCATGGGTTGGGATGTGTAGGAGCTCCGAGTGTTGCCTGTGTGTGCGTTGCAGCTTACTGCCAGCCCCCATCCCCCCTCTCCAAGGACGCCTCCAGAACCTCTACAGACGAGGGCATTTTGGGGTCCAACTGTTGCAGTGAACCACGTGGTGGTGAAGGGGCTGAGCCAACAGGCCAAGCCTGCCCAGCAAACCACCCAGCTGGCTGACAGTGGGTGATAACAGGCACAGATCAGTGTCTGTGTGATGGAGCTCCGCTCCAAGTGCTGCCCCACTTCTCCTCCACCCAAGGGGCCGTGCTGGATCCCAGGTGGGCATGAGGTGCACCCATTTGGGACCACTGCCCCCCCCAGAAACACACTGTGTGGTCTTTATCAGTGAGGTTTCCGCTGTGAGAAATAAGCAGAGGAAACCCTGCCGTGTACCCACCCAGTGTCGTTGTCCTGTTCCACTCGAAGCATGGCAAACCACTGCTGTTTGTACACGGAGGACAGCCATTCTGCAAAGAAAGAACAACAGCTGGCAATGAGCGTGTACTGAGCACAGCCCGAGGGCAGCAACGAGGTTGTGCTGGCCCTAAGAGGTTCATAAGAGATAAAGCACGGGTTGTGGGAGCTCCCCTGGCCGATAGCAGCAAGGCCGCGGCCCGGAGCACACTGTGCCCAGGGAGGGTGGATGGGGGAACGCCAGAAGCACTCCTGCAGGCAGCAGGGAGGAGTGGGATGAATGCATACAAGGAAAGCAAATCAGGATTCATTTACACTTCTTTTTGGATGGAATTTCCTGATCTTAACACCTCCCCTGGCTGCAAACAGATAAGGGCAGACAGCAAGGCCCCGAGCAGATCATGCTGTGCAGGGCAGCTCCTCCTTCCCCCGCTCAGCAGCTCAGCATTTGGGTTTTGCAATTCACAACCAGCGCTGCAGGAAGCAGCAGATCCCTCCTGCATGACTGCACGCCCCGCACCCCCCGCTGCCTCTCCCACTGCGGACTACAAAGCGGGTGAGGGCAGCAGAGGGGCTGTTCAGCTGTGAGAAAACAAACACAGCGCTGCTGTGCTGGGAGCTGTGCCAGAACCGCGGGCTCTTTTACACCAAGCACGAGGAAATGGGCTTCAAAGTCACAATCAGAACGGGAGTGACCCCAGAACTGCTCGCCCTGTGCTGCACAAGGCGAGCTGCCCGCAGGCTCTGTGCTGCAGGGACAAAACATTCCACCCCAGCACTGCCCCACGTCTGTTTTGCAACAGCTCTGATGCACACGGAAGGAGCCCACAGCTCCACGTGGCACCGTGGGTGAGGGTTTACTGAGTGAAGGAGTGCAGCCCGTGCCAGGAGCTGCCCGAAGCACTGCGCAGGACGGGAGGTGTTTGCTGTGATTCAGGGATGTGGGTCAGGTATGGCTGTCAGAGCAGAGCTGTGTGCACTGCTTGCTGCCTCACTCACAGTGCTCTGCCTCCACCTGCTGCTCCCACGCTGCTCAGCACACACATGGAGTGCCAGAACTGAGCTGCTCCTGGGTCAGCAGCGGGGCAGGAGACGCCTGTGACTATGGATGGTGTGAGCCCACAGCAATCCTAGGGTACAAGTATGGACACAAAGAGCAGCCCCAGGGTACAAACTCCTAGGGCACAAACCTGGACACAAAGAGCACCGATGCCAAGGAGCTACAGATACAGAAAGTAATAAATTTCAGTGAAATTCAGTCTTTTTGTGACGCCTGGCCACTGCATCGCCCCTAAACAGGTGCCACTGAGATGCAGCCACGCTGTGGACACAAAGAAGACCTGCCCAAGAGCTGAGATGCCAAACTCAAGGTGAGAGACCAGCCTGGGTAATGGAATACTGCAGTGGGAGCACAGGGAGGCATGATGGAGGACAGGAGTGAGGGGAGATGTTCTGTGCCATCAGAGGTACGAATGGCAGCAGTGATAATGGAGGAATGTTTTCAGGTGAGATCTCCGCTTGATAAATTGCTTCCAGGCTTGCAGCTTCCAAGCAAAGAAGGAAGCTGCAGGTGAGCCCAGCCCTCAGCAGCCAGGTGTGAACAGGACGGGTGTTTTTATCACTTTTTATCATTTTTTATCATTTTATGATAACATAACGGCGCTAAGCGATAATAGCACCGAATGCAGTTCCACCCTGCGGGCAGCAGGCCCAGAGCAGCATGTCACCTAAGGAAGGCAAAGTGCAAACAGAAGCAGCTGAGCACCCAACCTCCCCCCGGGCACCAAACACTCACCTGGGGGGATGAGAGCATCCCTCTCCACGATCCGTGCAGATGCCAGGTCGCTGATGATGTACTGCAGGCGCAGGTGTGCGAACACGGGCCGGAAGGCAGCGCCCTGCTCCAGGTCCAGGAATGCAGCATCGCCCTCCAGTTCTGTGGGACAGCACAGCCCACGTCACCATTCTGCTTCCTAAGGGTTCTGTAGACCCTGTTTGTATGCGAGGTGGAGCTTTTTGTTCACCACTCTGGGGTGAACCGCTTCCAAATCCTTTCAGCAGAAGCTCCTTCCAACCCAACCATCCCATGGTTCCAGTATCTCTGAGCTCCTTTCCAGCCCAACCATCCTGCAGTCCTATGATCCCCTCCAACCCAACCATGCCATGGTTCTGTGATCTCTGAGCTCCTTCCAACCCAACCATGCCATGATTCTATGACCTCTGAGCTCCATTCCAACCCAACCATCCCATGGTTGTGATCTCTGAGCTCCTTCCAACCAAACCATCCCCAGAAAACATGAGAAAGCCTGGAGATGAAGACTGCCACATCCCACCTGGAGCCCAAGGCCACGTCCTTGGTCCCTACCTCTCCTTCGCTCAGCAAACCAGGCATCAGCTTGTGCTAAGAGCTGTTTCAGGGGCCCGTTCCAGGAAGGCACCAGCTGCAGGAACATCCACTAGGTAAAACAAACAGACCCCAGTCAGCCTGGCAGATTATTTCTCCAACGAGTCATACATGCATTCTTAAAGCCACGTCTCCATCACGCAATCGCTCCCACAGAGTTTCCCATCCTCTTTAAGTGCTCACAGTACATTCCTCAGGGCTCAAACTTGCTGCTTTACACAGCAGCCCTCAGAGCACCAGGTCAGTGCCCTGGCCAAGCCCTGTGCCAAGTACCTTCTTGAGGGCAGTGTACAGATCCATCTCCACTTGCATCACAAAGAGGTTAGAAGAGCTGATCAGCTGCTTCATGAGGTTTATGCTGAAAAAAGAGTAAAGTAATAATCACAGGGGTTCAGGGAGAGAAGGAAAAGTCAGAAATCTGCACAATCAATCAACAGCCAGCACCAGAAAGGCACCAAACGTGGCTGAAAATTAACTGAAGGATGAATACCTGAGCTCTTTGAAGAGTTCAACGCTCTGGTGAGTCATCAGGTTGTTCAGGAGCCACTCGAGGCACCTAGGTTAAAAGCAAGGAGTCAGTGCCTTCCTTTTTCCCTGAGGATGTCAGCAGCCTATGCAGGGGGCACAGAGCTCGAGGCAGCTTTAAGTGATCAGGAACGAGCCCAAGGCATTGCTGCTAATTAGGCTCATGCAGTGCTGTGCAGGGAGGATCCTGCACGACGTTGTCTCACCTCTTCTTCACCGAGTCCAACCCGTACGTCCCCGCCGAGTTGTAATAACTGCACACAGTTTTGGCATTGATGGTTTCCTTCATCGTTTCCCCGCACTGCAGGATTAGGCCATCCTGCAGAAAGGGAAGGGGTGAAAAAAAAAGCAAACAGAAACACTCAGTTTCACATTCCCAGCAGGAAGAGGGAAATACAGCACAGCTCATTGTCACACCCAGCGATTCCTGCTGCCACAGTGACCTCTGCTATGCCAACATAAACAGCCAGGTCGCTCTCGAGCTCCACCACCAAAAACCACGAGCAGCATCGGGGCAGACAAGGAGCTGCTCCAGCACTGCTTCCAAACACAGCTGACAACTTCCACATCACAACCACAGCTCAACCGCAGCGTTTTCCAACACAACCGCAGCGCCGTGTTGTGCTGTTCTGCTCTCCTCACTGCAGGAAGGTGCTGCTGTGCACGGCAGGAAAGGCCTCAATACTCACCAGCTGCAGCATGCAGGCGGCAGCCAGGAGGGCAACAACTCGACCGGGCTTTATCAGCACATCATCTCGGTACAGCGAGCCGAATGCCACCTGCAGGGCTGGGAGGGGAACAGCAGCACAGCGCTCAGCGTGGGGCTGACAGGAGCTGACAGGAGCCGACAGGAGCTGACAGGAACCTCCGTGGGAGCTCTGCGGGCTCCACTCACCCTCTATGTCAATGTTCTGGTCGGGGATCTCCAGCTCGATGGTGTCCATGCAGGATTCCTTCCAGGAGCCGCTGAACATGCTGGAGAAGTATCCTGACTGCAGGAGGGCAGAGGAGAGAGAAGGAGCTTGAGTTGGAAACGGCACTCAAATGAAAAGCACGGGCAGCTGCACGTGGAGCTGAAGGTTGTTAATGTTTCCCTTCACACAGAGAAAAGGCAGTGTGCAAGCCAAGGCATCCTGGTGTACTGAGAAAGGCCTACGTGTGCTCAGTTTGTGTCTGAAAATGCACCCAGAGAATTTGAACTGCGTGTCTGCAATCATAGACAAGAGCCCAGAAGGGCCAGAAGAGCCGTGTCAGCTGTTTTCCTCCCAACCACACCAGTGTTGGGTATAATTAGTCCAGGAGCTGCATCCTTAATGACACCAGTGGGCAACAAATCCTGCGGGCATCAGGGAACGCCACTTTGGGTATTAGAAGGAAAAAACCAGCATGCAAGACATAGAAATTAACGTACAAGGTGGCAGCCTCGTACCAAGGACACATACACAGACACCACCGATGGAAATATACCTTCAGGATTAAGGTATTTAAAACTAGAGGGTGAAAGGTTTCCGTCCAAGCGGAGTGAAATGAGCCACGACTTTCCTCCCCAGCAGTGGATGTGCACACAGGGAGATGCATCACCCACTGACGTCTACCTGAGAGATCAGAAAAATAAAGGGTTTGTGTGGCACTGCAGCCCTGAGCTCTGCGTTGGTTCTGCTCTGGCACCCATCGGTGGGAAACAGGAGGTGAAAGGAGAAGATTTCAGGCCCTGCACAGCAGGAGGTGTTGTGACGGGCAGCGCAGCACCCACCTGACGCAGGTACACTTTGTGTAAGTTCCACTCCTCTCCCAGGGCACAGATTTTGATGTCGCTGTTTTCTCCGTTCAGAAACAGAGTCTGGTAAATATACATGGAGGTGCTTTTCAGCTTTTTCCTATGTGAGAAGGCGACAGAGATTGCTGCTTTCAAATGTCACATCACACAAAAAACCCTTGGCAAAAAGCAGCTGACAGCTGCAGGGTCCTTCTCCCCAGAGCAGTCGGATCCCCTCTTCCCCACCCTTACCCCCAGATGCTCCCAGATGAGTTCCCACATTACCAGCAGTCCCCCGAGCCCCCCAACATGCCCCAGACCCCACACAATGTCCAAAGCTCCCTCCAATAAGCCCCAGCCTCCCCAAAACGGCCCCAATGTCCCCCAGCAGGCCTCAAACACACCCCACACCCCACCAAACAGACCTCCCCAAACAGCTCCAGATCCCCCAGCACATCCGAGACCCCCTCAAACTGGCCGAGATCCTCTCAAACAAGCCCCAGACCTTCTCAACATGCCCCAGACGCCCATACATAGGCCTCAATCAGACCCCAGTCCCCCTCCAGCACATCCTAGATCCCTACAAACAGGCCCCAAGCCTCCACAACATGCCACAGATCCTTTCCCAAACAGACCCAGACTCCCTCAAACAGCTCCAGATCCCCTCAAACAGGCCCAGACCCCCCCAGCACATCCCAAACCCTCATAAAAAAGGCCTCAAACAGACCCAGACCCCCACCCCAAGCAGGCCCAGCCCCCCTCTAACAGGCTCTAATCCCACCCAGAACACCCCAGATTCCCCCTAACAGGCCCAGACCCCCCCCCCCAGTTCATCCCAGATTCTCTCTAACAGGCTCCAGGACCCCCAGCACACCCCAGATCCCCTCATACAGACCCCAGACCTTCCCAACACACCCCACACCCCCTAAATAGGCCTCAATCAGACCTCAGACCCTCCCTCTATATCCCAGGTGCCCCCAAACAGACCCAGCCCCAATCTAACAAGCTCCAGTCCCACCCAGAACACCCCAGATCCTCCCAAACAGGCCCCAGTCCCCATAAAAGGCCTCAAACAGGCCCCACACCTCTTCAACATGTCCCAGACCTCCCCAAACAGATCCAGCCCCCCCTCCAAGAGTCCCCAGCCCCCCAGTACATCCCAGATCTCCTCTATCAGTCCCCAGGCCCCCCAGCATCTCCCAGATCCTTACACAGATCCCAGACCTTCCCAAAACACCCCAGACCCCCCTAAATAGGCCTCAGTCAGACCCCAGACACCCCATTTATATCCCAGGTGCCCCCAAACAGACCCAGCCCCCCTCTAACAAGCTCCAGTCCCACCTAGAACACCCCAGATTCCCCCTAACAGGCCCAGACCCCCCCCAGTTCATCCCAGATCTCCTCTATCAGTCCCCAGGCCCCCCAGCATCTCTCAGATCCTTACACAGATCCCAGACTTTCCCAAAACGCCCCATACCCCCCAAAATAGGCCTCAGTCAGACCCCAGACCCCCCCAGCGCATCCAGACCTCCCCAAACAGCCCAACCCCCCCCCTATTACGCTCCCAGCCCCCCCATCACACCCCAGCCCCGCCCCTACAGGCCTCATTCAGGCCCCAGACCCCCGCCCCCACCCCAGAGCCCCCCAGCACGCCCATGTCCGCCCCCCCTTCACCCCCAGACCTGCGGGGGGCGCTGTGGAGCCGCTCGTCCCGCTCGCTGTCGCTGTCGCTCTCGCTGTCACCGGGCCCTTCGCCCCCTCCCCGCTTTCTCTTTCCTCCCCGCCGCCCCCCGCCGCCTCGGCCTCCCTCCCCCGCCGCCCCGTCTACGAGCGAGAGGCCGCCCCGCCGCCTCAGCAGCCGGCTGCTCAGAGAGCCCATCGCCGCCCTCCATGTGGGGAGGAAGAAGTGACGGAGGCGCCTCAGCAACGGCCGGCGGCGGCCATGATGCGCGGGGGTGGCGGCGCGGCGGAGTGCGCATGCGTAGAGGGTCGCTGGGAGGAAATGCGCATGCGCGGAGGAACAAGGCGCTGAGCTGCGCACGCGCAGGCGGCGAAATGGCAAAACGCGCGTGCGCACTGAGCGCCCCGCGCATGCGCGTTCTGCACCCCACGCGTGCGCAGTGTTGCACCACAGGACTCCGTGGCGAACGTGGTCGCCATGGTAACGGCCGTCCGCCATGCAGGGCCGGGCCTCCTCCTGCTCCTCCTCCCTCACTGCCAACCCCGGTGCCGCCTCGCCGCCCCGTTCTGGGGGAGATACGGCCCCAGGTGCCGCGCTGGCGGAGGACCGAAGCGCTGTGGGATCCCCACATCATGGCCGGGTGTTTTATTTAGGGGAAAAAACAAACAAACAAAAAAACCCAGCAAATCTCAGCCGCCATCCATCAGTGTCGCATCCATCCCATAATGTCCGCCTCGTGCTGGGTCACCTCTGGGGCAGAGACTCATTTTTGGGGAGATCTGCCCCAAAATGAACCGCTGGGGGGGGGGGGGGGGGGGGGTCCAGTGTGCAAGCTGGCCACGTCATCCTCATTATCAAGGGTTTCTCCTCATTATTAAGGGTTTCTCCTCATTATTAAGGTTTTTCTCCTCATTATTAAGGGTTTCTCCTCATTTTCAACGTCCCTCACGCTGCGTCCCACCACGGCCATCCTGGGATCCCTGTGCTCTAAATGGTGTTCTCAAAGATCTGCATGGAGCTCATGATGTCCGCATCCTGCCGGGGCACACGGACACACAGGTGCCTGTAAGGGGAGGGGGCACCCATGGAGGGGTCCCCGAACCCACACTGACATCCCTTTGGGTACAGGGATGGGAGGGGGAGGATTGGGCTGAGCCCAAAGTCAGTGCTGGCGGTGTCACCTGCTGGCACGTCTCCAGGAACTCCTCGTAAGTCACCACGCCGTCCCCATTCCTGTCCATCTTCTGCAGGGGCAGAGCTCAGCAGGGATGGCCCCATCCCCGTCCCTGTCCCCATCTCCCTCTCCATCCCCATCCCTGTCCCCACCCCCATTCCTACCCTCATCCTCACCCCCATCCCCATCTCTGTCCCCGTCCACATTTCCCTCCCCATCCGCTTGCCCATTCCCATCCCCATCCCTGTCCCCATCTCTCTCTCCATCCCATCCCTGTCCCCCTCCCCATCTCCCTCTCCATCCCCACCCCTGTCCCCATACCCTTTCCCATCCCCGTCCCCATCCCCATTCCCCTCTCCATCCTCATTCCCATCCCTGTCCCCCCTCCATCTCCCTCCCCATCTCCCTCCCCATCCCCATTCCCATCTCCATCCCCATCCCCATCCCTGTCCCCACCTCCCTCCCCATCCCTGTCCCCATCCCCATCCCCCTCTCCATCTCCCTCCCCATCCCCATTCCCATCTCCATCCCCTTTCCCATCCCTGTCCCCACCTCCCTCCCCATCCCCCTCTCCATCCCTGTCCCCATCCCCATCCCCCTCTCCACCTCCCCCCCCATCGCCATTCCCGTCTCCATCCCCTTTCCCATCCCTGTCCCCATCTCCCTCCCCATCCCCATCCCCATCCCCGTCCCCATCCCTGTCCCCATCCCCGCGCTGTGCTGGAGTCCCACCTGGAAGAACTGCTCCACGTGCTCTGCAGGCGCGCTGTCCCGCGGGGCAGGCAGGGTGCAGCGGCCCATCATATCATAGATGGATTTCATGATCTCCAGCATCTCCTGGGAGCAGACAAAGCTGGGCTGACAAGGAGAACCCCCCCCCAAAGCCCCCCCTGACCCAAGGGTGTCTCCTCCCCCCTCCAGACGTCCCCCAGGGCACCTCCTTGGTGATGAAGCCATCCTTATTGATGTCGTAGAGGTTGAAAGCCCAGTTCAGCTTCTCCTGCGCCGTGCCCCGCAGCAGGACCGACAGCCCGATGACAAAGTCCTGCCAGGGGGTGGTGGACAGGACAGTGATGGTGAGCAGCCCCCGTTTTATATGGAGCTGCCATGACCCCGCTCTGGACCCCACAGAGCACTGCAGCGTGGCTATTGACCACGGGCACTTCTCCTATCGATCCCGTTTCTATTCTGGCTCCCATCTATTTTTAATGGCTGGGGACGCACAGCCCGGCGGTGCCGCAGCATCCCGCAGCCCTGGGCCTGCAGCAGCACTCGGGGTGCAATCAGACCAACGGGGTTCGGGTTGGTTTTTTGGGGGTGCTGCTCCAAAATCCACGCACAACTCCTTCCTGAGCATCTCCCCCTCATGCCAGCAGTGCTATCTGATGACTCACACTGCTGGCATAGAGCTGAGCACCCCCCACCCCCCCACGGTGCCGCCCCCCAGCAGTGCTCACCTCGAAGCAGAGCGCCCCACTGCCATCCGCATCGAAGGCGTTGAACAAGAAGTGAGCGTAGGCACTGGAATCTGGGGAGGGGGCAGTTAGGGAGCATCCCGTGGGGTTGGTGTATTTTGGGGGGGTGTTTTTGAGGTGGGTGATGCTTTTTAAGGGGGTGATGTACCCCCAACTCACCTCCCTGCGGGAAGAACTGCGCGTAGATGAGCGTGAAGGTCTCCTCGTCCACGTGGCCACTGGGACAATCCTGGGGGAGGACAGAGCGATGGCCACGGGAAGCCCCGCAATGGGGGTGTCCCCAAAAGCAAGGGGAGGCCCCAACCCACTGTGCTCACGTTCTTGAAGCCACGGTAGAGGGACTGCAGCTCTTTCTTGGTGAACTTGGTGTGTGCCTGCAGCTCCTCCAGCCCCTCGGGTTGGTGCCGCGCGGCCGAGAGCTCCACGTCGCCGTCGCAGGTGTCTGCGGGGGGTGACGGCGTGTCACCTTTTTTTGGGGGGGGGGCAGAGGGGCACCGGGACCTCCGGGGTGGGGCTGTCCCTCCAGGAGCACTGTGGGAGTCTCATCCAGGATCTGGCAGTGCTCGGAAACGCAACGGGAATCCCCGAACCCGGCGGCTTTCCCTGTCGCGATGGGGAGCTCCCCCGGTGGTTGCAGCCGCTGCAAACTCTGGATTTCACGATCCGAGCGAGGGAGGAAACGGCTCCGTCTGCACTTGGGGGGTTTCCTGGGAGCTGCTGGACTGTGCCTGCTCCAGCAATACGATCCTGGAGCATCCCAAAGCATCCCCGAGCATCTCGGAACATCCCTGAGCATCCCCAGGTACCCTGAAACATTCTGGAGCTTCTCTGGGCATTCCACAGCGTCCTGGAGCATTCTTGAGCACCCCAAAGAATTGTGCAGCATCCTGGAGCATCCCTGAGCATATTTCAGCATCCTGCAGCATCCCAAAGAATTGTGCAGCATCCTCGAGCATTCCTGAGCATCTTAGAACATCCCCAAGCATCCTGCAGCATCCTGAAGCATCTCCAAGCATGTCAGAGCATCCCTGAGCATCCTCAGACACCCCAAAACATTCTGGAGCTTCCCTTGGCATCCCAAAGCATCCTGGAGCACCCTGGAACATCCCAAAGCACCGTGCAGCTTCCTGGGGCATCCCAAAGCATCCCTGAGAATCCTGGAGCATCCCTGAGCATCCTGGAGCATCTTAGAGCATCCCCAAGCATTCTGCACCGCCCTGGAGCATCCCAGAGCATCCTGGAGCATCCCAAAGCATCCCTGACCATTCCAAAGCATCCCAGAGCATCCCCAGCCACACTGCAGCATCCTGGAGCATCCCAAAGCATCGTGCAGCATCTCTGAGCATCCCAAGGCATCCCTAAGCATTCCGAAGCATCTTCAAACGTCTCCAAGTATCCTGCAGCATGCTGGAGCATCCCTGAGCATCCCCATGCTTCCCTACGTAACCCTGAGCATCCTGAAGCATCTTAGAGCATCCCCGAGTGTCCCGCAGCATCCTGGAACATCCTGGAGTATCTCAGATTGACCCCAGGCATCCTGCATCTTCCCAGTGTATCCCCAAGAGCATCTCGGAGCATCCTGGCGAATCCTGGATCGATCATCCTGGAGAATCTCAGAGCATCCCAAAGCATCCCCAAGAATCTTCCAATCATCCCCGAGCGTCCCAGCACATCCCAAAGCATTCTGGAACGTTGTAGAGCATCCCCAGCAGCCCCTGTTCAGGTCCCCACCCGCATCGCATCCTCCGGCCGCTCCCGCCCCGGCCATCCGTGCTGCCGGAAGGTAATTAATAAATGATGGCCATTAATGTTTTCAGCCCCGTGAAGCCCCTGCGGAGCAGCTCAGCGATGAGCAGGGAAGAGCAGGAACTTCAGGATGGGGAAGATGGGATGGAAACGGGGAGGGGAGATAAATGCTGTGGACCCCCATGTGTGGCTTTTGGGTATGGAGGTCCCATCGTGGGGGGTCTCAGGGGTCCCTGTAGGTTTGGGGGTCCGCTCTGTGCCATCTCAGGGGAGGAGATGGGCTCAGAGCCCCCCAACAGCCCACAGTGCGGTGGGAGAGCAGGGCCATGACACGGCACAAAGGGACGCCCCAAAACCTCCGCATTCCACCACGGAGATTCCAAAGAACCACCCCAAAATCCCACGCGTCCAACGCAGAGAGCATCCCCCAACGTGCGGCGTGGGGCGGGCACCCCAAAAACCACCTCCGTGCCATCGTGGGGCTTGGGGGGGGGGGGGAAGAGCCGGGGTTACCTTCCACAGAGATGGGCTCCAGGATGCCAAACTGCTTCAGGACGGCGATGAAGAGGAGGATGACGACGGCCACGGCGCACAGCTCCATGCCCTGCATGCCCGCGGCGGGCGGGGGGCACCGGCGGCAGATTGGGGATGTGGGGCCGCCCCTGCCCCCCCCTGCCCCCCCCTGCCCTCCTCCCTTGGCACGCGCCCACACGGCTGCCTCCATCTTCCCTCTCTTCTTCTCCAACAGTTCCTCTTTTTCTTCTATATTCTCTTCTCTTCCACAACGTTTCCTCTTCTTCTCCATTATTTTCTCCTCCAACATTTGTCTTTTCCCCCAATATTTTCTCTTCTTCTCCAGTATTTTATCTTTTCCCCCTATATTCTCTTTTCTTCCCCAATATTTTCTCTTTTTACTCTATATTCTCTTTCCTTCTCCAATATTTTCTCTTCTTCCCCAATATTTGCTCTTCTCCTCCATTTTTTTATCTTTTCCCTCTATATTCTGTTTTCTTTCCCAACATTTTCTCTTCTCCTCCAATATTTTCTCTTTTTCTTCTCCTCCGTATTCTCTCTTCTTCTCCAATATATTCTTTTCTTCCCCTGTATTTTCTTTTTCCTCTATAATCTATTTTCGCAGTAGTTTCTCTCCTTCGCCAATATATTCTTTTCTTCTCCAATATTTTCTCTTCTTCTCCTACTTTTCCCTTCTTTTGCAATAGTTTCTATTTTTCCTGCATGTTTTCTCTTGTTCCTCAATATTCTCTTTTCTTCCCCAATATTTCCTCTTCTTCTCCAATCTCTTCCCTTTTTCCTCCATATTCTTTTTTCTCCTCCAATATTTGCTCTTCTTCCCCAGCATTTCCTCTTCTTCTCCAGCACTTCCTCTTTCCCCCAACATTTCCTCATTTATATCCCAATATTTTCTCATTTCTTCCATATTTTCTCCAGTTCTCCATGATTTCCTCACTTTTCTCGTCTCATTTTTCCCATTTTTTCTCCCTTTCCCCCATTTTCTCTCCTGTTTCATCTTTTCTCACTTCTTCCATTTGTTCTCCTATTTTCCCTCCTCCCACCTGCCTTCTATTCCACATTTTCACTTTATTCTTCCATCTCTTCACCTTTATTCCACCTTTTCTCCACTTTTTTTTTCATTTTCCCAATATTTTCTTTTTTTCTCCACTTTTTTCCCCATCTTTTCTCCATTTTCCTCCTTTTCCTTCATTTTTCTCTTTTTCTTCACCTTTCCTTTTTGTCCTCCATATTCTCTCCTTTTCCTCCATTTTTCCCCCTTTTCCTCCATTTTTCCCCCTTTTCCTCCATTTTCTCCCCTTTTCCCACCATCTTCTCATTTTATCCATCTTTTCTCTTTTTTCCCCTCCTTTTCCCCCAACCCCCCTCCCCCCCTTTCCTTTCCCCTCCCCTCCCCCCTTTTCCTTCCACCCCCCCCCCCTTTCTGCCCCATTTTCCCCACATTTCCCCTTTTTTACACCATCTCCCCCCACTCCCCCCTCATCGCACCCCAAACCGAGCTCCATTCCCCCCCCAGGCGGTAATTACCCCCCTGCAGGTAATTAACGGCTCCCCCCCCCGCAGCCATCGATCTGCACTGCAATATTAACGAAGGTGACTCATTAAGGCCGCTCGGAGCGGGGGGGGATGGGAGGCCCGCGTTACGGCCTGGGGACGCAGCCCGGCCCGCAGCGCTCGGGGCCGTTGCTATGGGCGTGGCCCCACCCCGTTGCTATGGGCGTGGCTCCACCCGTTGCTATGGGCGTGGCTCCACCCGTTGCTATGGGCGTGGCCCCGCCCCCCTCGATGCCCCCCCTCCTTCCGCTCCTCCACTTCCGCTTCCGCCGCCGCCGCCGCCGGAAACGCTGAGTGCCGCCGCTGCAGCCATGGCCTCAAGGTTACTGCGGGTGGGCGCGGCGCTGCGGCTTCTGCCCGCCGCTACCGGCCGGGCTGCGCCCGTAAGGAGCTTCGCTGCGCCTGGTGAGGACGGGAGGAGGGGCGGGGGATGGGGCCGGGTGTCCGGGTCCGGGTCCGGGTCTGGGTCTGAATCTGAATCGAGGCCCCGGTCTGAATCGAGGCCCGGGCCTGGGCCACCGCTCGTCCCGCAGGCGACCTCGCCACGGATGAGGAGCAGGCGACGGGGCTGGAGCGGAAGGTGCTGGAGGCCATGAATAAAGGCCTGGTGAGTGCGAGGTGCTGGGCGTGGGGGTGGGACGGGAACGCCGTTGCTGGGGATGGGGATCCCGCTGACCCCCTGCCCCCTTTTCTCTCCCCCCTCCCCCCCAGGACCCCTACAGCATGTTCCGGCCGAAGCGCTACGCGGGCACCAAGGAGGACCCCAACCTCGTGCCTTCCATCACCGATAAACGCATCGTGGGCTGCGTCTGTGAGTGTCCTTACGTTTCCCCCCCCCTCTCCCCACGTTCCTCCCCCCCCTTTCTCCCCACGCCTCCCCCCACCCTCTGTGTTCTTTCCCCAGGTGAAGAGGACAACAGCTGTGTCATCTGGTTCTGGCTGCACAAAGGGGAGGCGCAGCGCTGCCCGTCCTGTGGCTCTCACTACAAACTCATCCCACACGAGCTGCCCCACTGAGAGCCCCCCCTTCTCAGCAGCCCCCAGGGGGGGTTCCTGGGCTGCGAGACCCCCCTCCCTCCCCCAGCACCCGTCTGGTTTTCAAAAGCTGAGCCGCTGCAGCGCTTGTTCTGCTGTGTCCCCCCCCACCTTACATAGAAAAAGAACTGTGTGTGGAAACCCTGCCTGCTGTGTGTGTGCTGGGGGGGGCAGCTGGTGGGGGTGGGCGGGGTGGGGATCAGGGGAGGCGGTGGTGACCCATTGGGGTGCTGAGTGGGGGGTGGTGGGGAGTCCCCTCCCCATGGGTGCTCCCTTTGGGTTGGTTGGGGCTGATGAGGAACGCCTCGTCATTGGGGCAGGACGAAAAGGCGCACCTGGGGGTCGCGTTGGGGTGAGCTCCCCCTTGTCCTTTATCCTTGTCACTGTCCTCAAAGCTGGGGGCGTGGGGCTGAGAGCAGAGAGGGGCTGCTCTGTGACCCCCCCCCCAGTGGGCGCTGTGTTTGGGCAGCCGGGCCCCACCAGCACGGCCATCCCGATTATAAACACCTCATCTCACACCCGATCCAACGCCGCCTCCTTTCCATTGGGGCCGTTTCCCCTCCTGCTGTCCCAGCACAGCCGGAGATACGAGTCCAGGGACGGACAGATAGAAGGGACGGATGGACGTGCGATCAGTGCTGCACCCACAGCACAGCGCTGCCCTCCATCCCACGGCTGCGATGTGCGCTGCGGGCACCCGGACGGGCGACGGCAGGAGCCGCTGCCCCGAGCCGCGGGGACCGGTGACGTCAAGCCCGGCCGTGACGTCACGAGCTCCCAGGCCGCAGCTCCGGGCTCGGCCAATGGGAGCGGCGGACGGGCGTGATTGACGGCGGGGGCGGGCGCAGCGCGGCGGCGCCGGCGGCGAAGGAGCGTGGCCTGGTGGGGGGCGTGGCCCGGCTGGGGCGTGGCCCGGCGGAGGGGGCGTGGTCTGAAGGGAGCGGGCGCGGCCTGCCGGGGGGGGGCGCGGCCGGGCGGGGAGCGCAGAGGGCGCGCGGGGACGCGGCGGGCGGAGCCTCTCCCCGCCCACGTGACCCCGCGGGGGAGCCGCGCGCGGCGGCGCGGAGTGCGGCGGTGACGTCACCCCTTGTCGCAGAGGGGCGGGGCGGGGCGCGGGGCCGCGCGCCGGAAGCGGGGCGGCGCGCGCGGAAGGGCCGGCGCGGGGCGGGCGGGCGGACAAGATGGCGGACGGGGACAGCGGCAGCGAGCGCGGCGGCAGCGGCAGCGGCAGCGGGGGGGGCGGCGGCGGAGGCGGCGGCTTCGCGGCTCCCCGGGGCGGCGGCGGAGGCGGCGGCGGCGGCGGGCCGGGCGCCGGGCCGGGCCCCGAGCAGGAGACGCAGGAGCTGGCGTCGAAGCGGCTGGACATCCAGAACAAGCGCTTCTACCTGGACGTGAAGCAGAACGCCAAGGGCCGCTTCCTGAAGATCGCCGAGGTGGGCGCCGGCGGGTCCAAGAGCCGCCTGACGCTGTCCATGGCCGTGGCGGCGGAGTTCCGCGACTACCTGGGCGACTTCATCGAGCACTACGCGCAGCTGGGCCCGTCCAGCCCCGAGCAGCTGGCGCAGGCCGCGGGGCCCGGCGGCGACGAGGGCGGGTCGGGGCCGCGCCGCGCGCTGAAGAGCGAATTCCTGGTGCGGGAGAACCGCAAGTATTACCTGGACCTGAAGGAGAACCAGCGCGGCCGCTTCCTGCGCATCCGGCAGACCGTCAACCGCGGGCCCGGCGGGCCGGGGGGGTTCCCCGGCGGCCCCCCGGGGCTGCAGAGCGGGCAGACCATCGCCCTGCCGGCCCAGGGCCTGATCGAGTTCCGCGACGCGCTGGCGAAGCTGATCGACGACTACGGAGGGGAGGAGGACGAGCTGGGCGGCCCCGGCGGCGGCGGGCCGGGCGGGGGGGGCCTCTACGGGGAGCTGCCCGAGGGCACCTCCATCACCGTGGACTCCAAGCGCTTCTTCTTCGACGTGGGCTGCAATAAGTACGGCGTCTTCCTGCGGGTGAGCGAGGTGAAGCCGTCCTACCGCAACGCCATCACCGTCCCCTACAAAGCCTGGGCCAAGTTCGGCGGGGCTTTCTGCCGCTACGCCGACGAGATGCGCGACATCCAGGAGCGCCAGCGGGACAAGCTGTACGACCGCCGCGCGGGGCCGCCCGGACCGGGCAGCGGCAGCGGCGCCGGCGACGATTCGGACGGCGACGACGTGGACGACGACTGAGCCCCCCCCCCCCCCCCCATCCATCCATCCATCCATCCGCCCCGGCCCCCCCTTCCCCCCTCCCTCCCCTTCCCCGCCGGACCCCCCTTCCTTCCTTTCCCTTCCCTCCCTGTGGAGAAGGGGAGCCCCAAAGCCCGGTCGCGGTTGGAGCACGCAGCCCCGCCGCAGCCCGCCCCGCGCCTCTCCTTCCACCGGGGCACGGAGCGCCCGCAGCCCTCAGCCCGCTTCCAAACGAGGACGACGCGCTCCTTGGGGCCGCCGGGCCCCCCCTCCCCTCCCTTCCCTTCCCCTCCCCTCCTCTCCCCTTCTCTTTTCTCCCCTCCTCTCCCACCCTTCTATCCGTGCCGCTCCACCCCACCAGCATCCCGGCGTCCGCACCGGAGCCCACGGCCGCGAGAGGCGATGCGATGCAGGGCTTCGTCTCTGGACCAACGTCCATTGTCTCTTTTAATTTCCCTTTTTAATTTTTCCTCTCCCCCCTCTTCCATTCCTACCCCCCTCCCCCCCCCCGCTCCGTTCCGCAGAATTGTTTTCCGGGATGCAAAACTCCAGGCGCCCGACCCGGACCCCGTAAGCACGCAGGTGGGAAGCCGGCAGCTCTGTGAGCAGTAAGGAACGCTCTCGTTTGGCTTCGGGTCTCATTTTTTCCTCTTCTTTTTTTTTTTTTTTTTTTTTTTTGGCTTCCCCCCCCTCTCCCCCCCCCCTTTTTTTTCTTTTGACCACGGGGGTCGCAGGGCCGAGCAGCAGGAAGGCAGCAGCACGAAGCACACGGCCGCGGTGCCGCCGGCCTCAGGTGCACAAATCCCACCCCGTCCTCCTCCTCTTCCTCCTCTTCCTCCTCCGAGCGCGGGTTTTTAACACGAACTCAGTGCATCTCCTCAGTACCTCAACAGCTGTGGTGGCTGTGGGAGCTGTGAGCCCCGCCACATTTCTCCCCCCCCCCCTCTTTTTTTTTTTTTTTTTTTTTAATTTTTAAATTTTTTAATTATTCTTAATGACCACCTCGGCGTTCTGCCAGCTCGGCTCCTGCGGCCGCGGAGCACAGCGGGGCCTTCCCAGCGCCCTCCTCTCTTATTAAACGGATTTTTCACTCTCTTTGGTCTTTTTTTTTTTTTTTTTTTTTGAAGCAATCTGCTCAGTCCCGCCCTGCAGAGCGGTGTTTTTTAAGCCACGCCGTACTCCTAACTTTGAACTGAATGGGAGCCCGCTGTTCATTCCAAAGTTCCAGCTGTTACTGTGTGACACCTCCCAGGCTCTCGTAGGACCGTCGTCGTCGCTCCGGTTCCGTCTCGCACCACGCACGCCCGCCCTCTCATTTCAGCTGCCTTCTTAATTTATTGTCTCCATCCCCCTCCCGGCCGCCCCGCTCCGTTTGCTCCGTATTTATTGGCAGAAGTGAGGCACGGCGGCGGCTCATCCCAGCAGGGCCGTCCCCAGCCGCCCTCCGTCGCCCCTTTTTAAGGGAATTTTTAACCAGAACTCTCTTGCGTTTTGCTGTTTTTAACTCTCGTCCATCACAAAAGGACTCGGTTTCGAAGCCCTCTGGGAGCAATAGCACCCTGCGTGTCCGCCCGGCGCCGTACACTGTACTGTATTTTGTACTGTAAGGCAGCTGTCCCAGTGATGTCCTGCTGTACTGCTGTGTGTCCGAGCAGCGCCGCGTCCCCGCGCTTCGGTGCTGATGGACTTTGTGTTGCTGGGAGCCGCTCCGGTTCCTGCTCCGACGTGGGCGGTACCTCTCCTTTTGAAGAGGGTTATATATATATATATATATATATATAAAAATATATATATTCTTTTTGGGTTTTTTTCTCCTTTTTTTTCTTTTTTTTTTGGCTGAGGTCGCCTTACCTTTCTGACTCCGCTTAGGAACCACGTGGGAAAGGAAGGAGGCAAACATCGCGTAGGCCAAAAGAAAAACAAAAAAAACAAAGCCAAACAAACAAAAAAAAAACCAGAACACCCAACATCTGTCCCACCCAGCGCCACGGATGGCTCCAGCCACCAGGATCCCTGCTCTGAGAGATGTATCTATGTACAGAAACCTCCCACGGCTCCATTTGACCTTCCAGCATGCGGGTAGAAGAGCAGAGCGCGTCGGGGGAAGAAATCTCGCAGCAACGAAGAGAGAAACAAACGCATCGGTGCGGCGTTATCGACGCAGAGAGGCTGAGCGAGGCCCGGCTGCACCCTGCGAGAGGAGAGGGGCCGTGGTGGTGCTCCGTGGTGCTGCGTGACAGCAGCCGGCTCCCCAAAGCCTGCAGGCAGAGCCGGGCTCCGCGCGGCGGCGGTTCGGTCGTTCCTTGTGTGTCTGTATACACACGGCCCTGTATGTGTGTATAGATATGAGGTGGTTGTTTCGCTTGGTTGGTTTTTTGGTTTTGGTTTTTTGTTTTCTTTTTTTTTGTTGTTTTTTGTTTTGTTTTTTTTTTTTCAATGGCTTGGATTCTGTAGGAGACGGGCAAAAGGCTTTTATCCGGAAGGGGAACGCCGGGTTGGTGGAGCTTCCAGATTTCTGTCGCCCCAGAAGGGACGTTTTGAGAGCGCGACTCTATCAAAGCATCTGCTGTACAAACGGAAATGTAAATCTTGTATAGCGCCCCGAAACTCCGTGTACATAAAGAGCCCAGACGGCCGCCCGCGTGGATCAGCCCAAGAATCGAATCCCAAGGCTCCGTCAAAATCAAAACTGCTTCGATTTCCCCGCTCCCTCCCAAGAGAAAACGGAAACGCTGCGTTTTACCCCGCGTGCTCCCGGCCGCCGCGGGGTGACGGGCGCAGGAGTCGGCTGCAGTGATCCCCTCATATTGAGTGGTCCATCGGTGAGGGCGACCCGCCGCTCCCCGGCGCCGTTCCGAGGCGCTTCGCTCCCCCAGCTGCTCCGCTCTGCACTGAGGGGCAGCTTCTCTTCGCCTCGCCGGCTTCTCTTTTAAAACAGAAGATTAAAAAAGAAAAAAAAAAATTAAAAAAAAAAAAAAAAAAGAAGAACCGTGAAGCGATTGGTGATGGTACGTGGGGCGGCGCGGCGACCGTCTCTCAGCAGATATTTGCCACGGGTTGAGAAGATCGCCGTTGGAATCGCGGCTCGGCTCCGTGCCGGGAGGTTCTGGGGACGGCCGCGTGTCCCTCGTGGGGCTGCGGCACTGAGAGCTGCTGGGTGTGGTGCTGTTGGCTCCGAGCGGGGCGCATTCCAGGCCTGCTGTGTAGGAAGGCGCTCACCCCGTCCTGCAGCACGGAGAGGAGCTTGGAGCTCGGATGGAAGGAGGCCATGGTCGCTCCTGGAGGCCGACAAGATGGCGGAGCGCGCGGTTATCCAGGGCGGAGGAGCCGGGGCTGCTGGATGGCGAAACACCGAGCGAGAAAGGGCCGGGCCCAGCTCTGCAATATCTGCTGAGAGACCAAAAAAAAAAACGTCGTTCAACACCCCCACCACTCCCACCCCCCCCCCCCCCCCGAGTACCTTGATGAAAGAAAGGAAAAAAAAAGGAAAAAAAAGAAAAAAAAAAAAGAAAAAAAAAGTTTTATTCCTCTTATTTTTTTAATGAAAGAAAGAAAAAAAAAACTAAAAGCAAACCATGCACTTTACGCGGCCCAGCGGGGGCTGCCCGGGGGGGTCCCGTCCCCTCTCCCACGGCGGCGGGGCCGATTCTCATTCCCTTCCTCTGCGGCCGGCGGGGCGGCTTCGGGAGCGGCCGGAGTTTGCCGAAGGCAGGGCCTGGATTTACCACTAGCAAAAGATGACGCCCGACGTGACGAACTCCTCATGCTAGCGAGCACTCCTTACCGTAGCAGATTTTTGCAAATGGAGTTTTACAGTCTATATTTAAAGAATTGTATGTTTGTAACAAATAATAAAAAAAAAAAAGTATGCGGAAAAGTGAATGACAAAAAAAAAAAACGACAAAAAAAAAAACAAAAACGAAAAAAAAAAAAAAAACAAACAACCCAGACGGTCGCCTGGCCTCGCTTATTTTGGGGGCTGGGCGGGGGGCTTTGGGGTGGATGTGTGGGTTGGGGGGGGGGGGGGTTGTACTGAGGGGTTCGGGGCTCGGCGCTGGGGGTGATGAGCGGCGTGGCCACGCCGTCGTGGGGGCAACGCAGCCCTGCGTGGGCCTGCAGCGCCGGGACAGGAGGGACGAGGGAAGGGGGGGGGGAGCAGAAACGCGAGGGGCTGCGGGCACGTGCGCGCGCTCGGTGACGCATGCGCTGCAGCGCGGCCGCATTCGGGCTGCGGCTCCCCGCGGGCACGCGGGCTCATCTGAGGACACGGACGGCAGCCGCCTGCGCACTGCGCGCTGCCGCCCGGCTCCGCCTCGGCCGCCGCCGCACGAAGCCCTGGGGCTCCGAGACCTCGCGTGACCCCGCGGCCGGAGCCCCGCCGCGCCGCCCGGCCGGCAGCCGATGCGCTGGGGGCTGCGGGGCGGCAGCCGCGGGATGGGGGACAGCTGGGGGGGCCGCCCTACTTTCAGCGCTCCCCGCACCTCGTCCGCGTCCCGCGTGGCGGCTGTGGGGGCTGCGGTTCCCCCCCTGCGCTCGGGGGGCACTGGGAGGGCTCCCCTCCTTCTCACAAACCTCATCCGTGCCCTGTATGGCAGCTGTAGGGCTGCAGGCAGGCTGGGGGGCAGGTGGGGGCTGCAGCCCCCCCCCCGTGCGCTCAGACTCAGTGCTGGGGGGCACTGAGGGGGCTCCCCTCCTTCTCACTGCTCCCCATACCTCATCCGTGCCCCATATGGCAGCTGTGGGGCTGCAGGCAGGGCTGGGGGGCAGGTGGGGGCTGTAGCCCCCCCCCCCGTGTGCTCAGACTCAGCACTGGGGGGCACTGAGGGGGCTCCCCTCCTTCCCCTCAGAGCTCCCCATACCTCATCCGTGCCCCATATGGCAGCTGTGGGGCTGCAGGCAGAGCAGCAGGTGGGGGCTGCAGCCCCTCCGTGTGCTCAGACTCAGTGCTGGGGGGCACTGAGGGGGCTCCCCCCCCTTTCTCCTAAGTGTTCTGCACCTCATCCGTGTGGCAGCTGTGGGGCTGTGAGCAGGCAGCAGGTGGGGGCTGCAGCTCAGGGACTCGGTGCTGGGGGGATTGAGGCACTGGGGGGGCTCCCCTGCTTCTCAGTGCCCCCCATACCTCATCCACGCCCTATGGGGCAGCTGTGGGGCTGCAGGCAGGCAGCTGCTGCAGGTTTTGGGGCAGGTGGGGGCTGCAGCCCCCCCCGTGCGCTCAGACTCAGTGCAGGGGGGCACTGAGGGGGCTTCCCTCCTTCTCCTCAGAGCTCCCCATACCTCATCCGTGCCCCATATGGCAGCTGTGGGGCTGCAGGCAGGCAGCAGTTGCAGGCTGGGGGGCACTGAGGGGGCTCCCCTCTCAGTGCTCCCCATACCTCATCCGTGCCCCATATGGCAGTTGTGGGGCTGCAGGCATGCAGCAGTGGCGGGGCTGCAGCTCATGGGCTCGGTGTTGGGGGGCACTGAGGCAATTGGGAGCTCCCCTACTGTTCCTCAGTGCTCCCCAAACCTCATCCGTGCCCCATATGGCAGCTGCAGGGCTGTAAGCAGACAGCAGTTGCAGGCTAGGAGGCAGGTGGGGGCTGCAGTTTCTGCTGGGGGGCACTGAGGGGGCTCCCTTCCTTCTCCTAAGTGTTCTGTACCTCATCTATGCCCTGTGGGGCAGCTGTAGGGCTGCAAGGAGGCAGGCAGCAGCTGTGGGTTTTGGGACAGGTGTGGGGCTTCAGCCCCTCTGGTGCAATCAGGAGCTCAGTGCAGGGGGGATGACGGTGGGGGCTTCCCTCCTCCTCCTCCTCCTCAGTGCTCCATGCTTCACCCTGAAGGACAGCTGAGGGGCTGCAGCCCCCCTGGTGGACACAGAGACTCAGTGCTGGGGGGGGGACTGAGGCACTGGGGGGCTCCCCTCCTTCTCCTCAGCTCTGTACTTCATCCACGCCCTGTGGGGCAGCTGTTGGGCTGCAAGCAGGCAGCAGCTGCAGGCGGGGGGCAGCTGTGAGGCTGCAGCCGCCTCCCCCCACTGTCTTCAGGGGCTCAGTGCAGGGGGCTCCCCTCCTTTTGCTCACTGCTCCATACCTCACCCCCCATTCTGTGTGGCTGTAAGGAGGCAGCAGGTGTGGGGCTGCAGCTCATGGGCTCGGTGCTGGGGGGGGGGACTGAGGCACTGGGGAGTTCCCCTACTTGTCCTCGGTGCTCCCCGTACCTCATCCACGTCCTATGGGGCAGCTGGGGGGCTGCAGTTCCCCCCGTGCACTCAGACTCAGTGCTGGGGAGCACTGAGGGGGCTCCCCTCCTTCTCATAAGTGTTCAGTACCTCATCCATGCCCTGTGGGGCTGCAGGCAGGCAGCAGCTGTGGAGTGGGGGGCAGCTGTGGGGCTGCAGCCCCCTGCTGCGCTCAGGGGCTCACTGCTGGGGTGCACTAAGGGGGCTCCCCTCTGCTCAGCGCTCTGTACATCATCCATGTCCCATGGGACAGCTGTGGGGCTGCGGGCAGGCAGCAGCAGCTGCAGGTTTTGGGGTGCAACTGCAGCCCCTCTGGTGCAATCAGGGGCTCAGTACAGGGGGGACGACTGTGGGGGCTCCCCTCCTTCTCCTCAGTGCTCCATACCTCACCCGCCATCCCGTGGGGCTGTAAGCAGGCAGCAGGTGAGGTTCGGCAGCTCGGGGGCTCGGTGCTGGGAGGCTCTCATTCTCACGCTCTGCGCCTCATCCACCGTCCCGAGGGGCAGCTGCGGGGCCGCAGCCCCCTGGTGGGCACAGAGGCTCAGTGCTGGGTGGACTGAGGCACTGCGGGGCTTTTTCTCCTCAGTGCTCCGCATCTCATCCCGTCTCCGGGGAGAATTCCCCTCACGGTACCTCACGGCCCCTCCTCATAGAGGCGGAGAAGGAACGGACGGACAGCCGCCCACCCCTCCCGACTTCTCCTCACAAACAAACAACACGCCGGGCGGGGCGAGAGAATGGGCGGGAAAGCTGTTCCTCCTCCTATTGGCTCGGTTGTCCGTCCATCCTCTCTGCCCCGCCTCTCTCCGCGCCATCCGCTCTTTCTATTGGTTCGCCCTCACGTCACTCCGCGGGATCCGCCGGCCACGCCCCCCGTCCCCCCACCCCGCCTTCAGCCTCTGCGTGCCGTGTGCAAAGGAAAAACAGCCGTTAAACGGGCCGCGGGGCGGGGCCAGCGGAGCGGCCAACAAGCCGCGCGGCGATTGGCGGCAGCGGGACGTTCAAATCAGTACGGGGCGCTCCGATTGGCCCGGGGTCGCCGCGGCAGGCCGGGCTCCCTCCTCGCGCTCGGGCGGGTATTGTCTGACGGCTCTGAGGCGGTTCGAGCGGCGGCGGCACCATGGTGAGGAGCGGGACCGGGGGGCGAGGAGGCGGCCTGAGGGGCAGCGAGGAGCGGGGCTGGGCGCGGGGGCGAGGACTGAAGGGCGCGGGGCCGAACCGTGCGGGCGTCGCGCTGCGTGTGGGCGGGAAGGCCTGAGGGAGAGGGGAAACGTCAGCGGCGGGCAGAACGGCGGCGGGACGGGCTTGGAAGGGGCCTCGAGGGGCCTTCGGGCATCTCGTCCCAACCCTCTGGTGTGGGCGGGGGTCTGAGTTCTGCCCCAGTGCTTCCAGGGAGGGGAGAACGGCAGAGCGGTCCAACCTGCTGCGTTTGGTGCTGCCCGAGGGGCTGCGGCTCCTGCCCCGCGTTGCGTTGCCTGGGCCCGTTCCCTGTATTCGCAGCTTGTATTCCTGCCCTGCGCCCTGCGCCCCCCCCCTCCTGTTGGTGCCCTGCGCCCCCCCCCCTCCTGTTGGTGCCCTGCGCCCCCCCCCCTCCTGTTGGTGCCCTGCGCCCCCCCCCCTCCTGTTGGTGCCCTGCGCCCCCCCCTCCTGTTGGTGCCCTGCGCCCCCCCCTCCTGTTGGTGCCCTGCGCCCCCCCCTCCTGTTGGTGCCCTGCGCCCCCCCCTCCTGTTGGTGCCCTGCGCCCCCCCCTCCTGTTGGTGCCCTGCGCCCCCCCCTCCTGTTGGTGCCCTGCGCCCCCCCCTCCTGTTGGTGCCCTGCGCCCCCCCCTCCTGTTGGTGCCCTGCGCCCCCCCCTCCTGTTGGTGCCCTGCGCCCCCCCCTCCTGTTGGTGCCCTGCGCCCCCTCTGCCCTTTCCCTGTATTCCTGCCCTGTGCCCCTGCCCTGTGCCAGGAGGGCAGTGCAGAACGCAGCCCTTCCCAAATGCTTTCCACCACTCTCCTGCTTACACATCCCTGTGGAGTATCTCAAAAAGCCCCGTTTCAGCACCAGCCACCAAAGCACTGCTCCTGTAAAGGCTGTCAGCTCCACGCTGTGCTGCGCCGCTCCTGAACTGAATGCTTTCCCATCGCAGCTTTGCTGGTGGGGTTTTTATTCTCTTTTTGGGCTGTGCTGCCTTCGGGGTGCTGTGCAGGGATGTGGTTTTGTGCAGCAACGCGTTCCCTGTGGGAAGGCAGCACTGTATTGTAGGAGTAATGTGCTCAATTAGGGTTATGTATGGACGCTCTTAATGACAGGACGGGTTGGTTGTGCTTGCGGAGTCATAGCATGGCCTGGGTTGCAAAGGCCCACGACACTCATCCAGCTCCAACCCCCTGCTGTGTGCAGGTCGCCAACCAGCAGCCCAGGCTGCCCAGAGCCACATCCAGCCTGGCCTTGAATGCCTCCAGGGATGGGGCATCCACAACCTCCTTGGACAACCTGTTCCAGTGCCTCACCACCCTCTGTGTGAAAAACTTCCTCCTAATATCCAACCTAAACCTCCCCTGTCTCACTTTAAAACCATTCCCCCTTGTCCTGACACTATTTGCCCTCATAAATGGTCAAACCTGTCCTGTTTACGTGAAGTACTGAGGGCCACGCTGAGGTCTCCCCGCAGCCTTCTCTTCTCCAAGCTAATCAAGCCCAGTTCCCTCAACCTTTCCCCATAGGAGAGCTGCTCCAGCCCTCTGATCATCTTAGTTGCCGCTCCCAGAGCTCCGCATCCTTCACCTCCCATAGCTGGCCGTGCTCAGCCGTGTGCTCAGCCCCGTTGGCTTTACCAGCATCCCGCAGGATGAGGAGAGCGGAGCGTGCTCCAAAGCAGTGTGCTGACAGCACTCTCCATCCCGCAGGCAGGTGGGAAGGCTGGGAAGGACAGCGGGAAGGCCAAGGCGAAGGCGGTGTCTCGCTCGCAGAGAGCCGGATTGCAGGTAACGAGCGGCGGCCGCAGCGCTGCCATCTGTGCCACCTTAATTGCTGTAAGCACCGCTCCCGCTGCTGCCACAGCGCCCCGCCACGCCTTTTTCCCCCGTTCCAAGGTGAAGTTGCCCTGCTGTGCCTCGTCCTTCGGTCGCCGCTCGCCCTCTGGCTGTGCCTGCAGGGCAGGGCAGGGCCGGATGCTCCCGACGTGAGGCCATGAGCCGCTGCCCGCCCCGCTCACCTGCCTCTCCGTTGCAGTTCCCCGTGGGCCGCATCCATCGGCACCTGAAGACTCGCACCACCAGCCACGGGCGGGTCGGGGCCACCGCCGCCGTGTACAGCGCTGCCATCCTCGAGTATCTCACTGCTGAGGTGGGTGCTGGGCCTCGGAGCTGCGTGATAACGGGGCGGGGGATGGGCTGCTTTGTAAGGGGGGCTGTCAGATACATCCCAGCCGTGGGCCGGGCTGCTGCCTGTTCGCCTCTGCAGCGCAGCTGAGGGGCTCTGAAGTGTTGCTGGAATGCTGTGAGCCTGGATTCCATGGGGCAGTGCTTTGGGATCGTGCTGTGGGGCATTGCTATGGGGTGATGCTCTGGGGCAGCACTATGGGATGGTGCTGTTAGGCAGTGCTTTGGGATGGTGTTATGGGGCATTGCTATGGGGTGATGCTGTGGGGCAGAGCTATGGGGCAGCACTATGGGATGGTGCTGTTAGGCAGTGCTTTGGAATGGTGCTATGGGGTGATGCTGTGGGACAGAGCTATGGGGCAGTGCTTTGGGGTTGTGCTATGGGGTGATGCTATGGGGCAGAGCTATGGGGCAGTGCTTTAGGGTTCTGCTATGGGGCAGCACTATGGGATGGTGCTATGGGGCATTGCTATGAGGTGATGCTGTGGGACAGAGCTATGGGGCGGCGCTTTGGGGTTTTACTATGGAATGGTGCTATGGGGCAGTACTATGGGGTGATGCTATGGGGCAGAGCTATCGGGCAGTGCTTTAGGGTTCTTCTATGGGGCAGCACTATGGGATGGCGCTTTGGGATTCTACTATGGGATGGTGCTGTGGGGCATTGCTTTGGGGTTCTGCTATGGGGTGATGCTTTGGGACAGTGTTTTGCTCTGATGCTATGGGGCAGCAGTATGGGTGACACCCTAAGATGACACTATGGAGCAGTGCTATGGGGTGATGCTATGGGATGACAGTGTGGTGTGATTCTGTGGGGCAGCACTGTGGGGTGACACTATGGGGTAACAGTATGGGACAGTGCTAGGAGGTGATGCTATAAGGCAGCACTACGGGGTGACTATGGGATGGTGCTATGGGGCAGTGCTTTGGGGTGACATTATGGGGTGATGCTGTGACACAGAGCTATGGGGCAACACTTTGGGATTCTGCTGTGGGGCAGTACTATGGGATGGTGCTATGGGGCAGTGTTTTGAAGTCACGCTATAGGGTTCTGCTATGGGGCAGTACTATGGGATGGTGCTATGGGGCAGTGTTTTGAGTAACGTTATGGGGTGATGCTGTGACACAGAGCTCTGGGGAGTGCTTTGGGGTTCCACTACGGGATGATGCTATGGGACAGTGCTTTGGGCTGATGCTGTGGGATAGACCTATGGGGCAGCGTTATGGGATGGTGCTACGGGGCAGTGCTTTGAAGTGACATCATGGGGTGATGCTGTGACACAGAGCTGTGGGGCAGTGCTATGGGGCAGCAGCTCAGCTGAGCACAGCTTTACCAACATGAAGCCCCCTGCCGTGTCCCCGTTCCTCCGCAGGTCCTGGAGTTGGCAGGCAATGCCTCCAAGGATCTCAAAGTGAAGCGCATCACTCCCCGCCATTTGCAGCTGGCGATCCGTGGCGATGAAGAGTTGGATTCCCTCATCAAAGCCACCATAGCGGGGGGAGGTAGGTGGCACCCATGGAGGCGCCCATAGGGTGCCCAGCGGTACTAATGGCACCCATAGGGGCACCCAGTAGCACACAACAGCACCCAATAGGATCATCTAATGGCACTATGGGCAGCTATAGGGGCACCCATGGGGTCACCTAGTGTCATCCATAAGGGCACCCATTGGGTCACCTAGTGACATCCATGGAGTCACCCATTGGCACCCAGTGGCACACAACAGCACCCATAAGGTCACCCCAGTGGCACCCAATAGCACCCATGGGGCTATCCAGTGGCACCCCATGACACCCCAATGGCACGCATAGGGGCACCCAATGTTACTAATGGCACCCATGGGGTCACCCATAGGCACCCAGTGGCACCCCATGACACCCCAACAGCACCCATAGGCTCACCCCGTGGTACCCCAGTGGCACCAAATGGCATCTACAGGGTCACCCAGTGGTACCCATAGGGTCACCCTGTGGCACCCAGTGATACCCCATGACACTCCACTGGCACCCATAGGAGCAACCAATAACAGCACCCATACGGTCACCCATGGGGTCACCCAGTGGCACACAACAGCACCCATAAGAATCCCCAGTGGCACCCCATGACACCCCAGTGGCACGCATAGGGGCACCCCATGTTACTAATGGCACCTGTGGGATCACCCAATGGCACCCATGGGGTCACCCAGTGGCACCCCATGACACCCCAGTGGCACACATAGGGGCACCCAATGTTACTAATGGCACCTGTGGGATCACCCAGTGGCACCCCATGACACCCCAGCGGCACCCAAAGGCTCACCCCGTGATACCCCAGTGGCACCCAGTGGCACCAATGGTACTTATAGGGGCATCCAGTGGCACAAAATGGCTCCCATAGGGTCACTCCGTGTTACCCCAGTGGCACCCAATAGCACTAATGGCACCCATAAGAGCGCCCAGTGGCAGCCCGTGACACCTCAGTGGCACCCATAACGGCACCCAGTGGCACCCTGATGGCACCCATAGTGGCATCCAATGACACATAACAGCACCCATGGGGTCATACAGTGTCACCCATAGGGTCATACAGTGTCACCCATAGGTTCATACAGTGGCACCTATAGGGTCACCCATAGGATCACCCCTGGGGTCACACAGTGGCACCCGTAGGATCACCCATGGGGTCACCCAGTGGCACCCATAGGGTCACCTGTAGGATCACCCATGGGGTCACACAGTGGCACCCATAGGGTCACCTGTAGGATCACCCATGGGGTCACCTAGTGGCATCCATAGGGTCACCTGTAGGATCACCCACGGGTCACCCAGTGGCACCCATAGGGTCACCCATAGGGTCACACAGTGGCACCCATAGGGTCACCTGTAGGATCACCCATGGGGGCACCCGTAGGATCACCCACAGGGTCACACAGTGGCACCCATAGGGTCACCCATAGGATCACCCATGGGGTCACACAGTGGCACCTATAGGGTCACCCGTAGGATCCCCCATGGGGTCACCTGTAGGATCACCCATGGGGTCACCCAGTGGCACCCATAGGGTCCCCCATTGGCAGCCAGCAGCGCGGCTCCATCTCGCTGCTCAGCCTCTCCCCACACTGTTTCTCTCCCGTAGGCGTCATCCCCCACATCCACAAATCTCTGATCGGGAAGAAGGGACAGCAGAAAACCGCGTAGGGATCGGGGTCCGACCCGGCGCCCAGCACGGCCCAGCGCTGCCGGGATGTGTGGGGCAGCTCCGCGGGGGGGCGGAGGGAGGAAACGTTGGGATGGGTTTTGTGTGTGTCCCCCCCACCCCGTGGGGCGGCGGCCGCGCCGACTGGCCGAGGTTTCTCCCGTGTGTTTTATACCGAAATGGAACGGATAAACCATTTTTTACAAACGCGGGTGGCTGCTGTGTGGGCTTGGGTGGGGTTCGGTTGTTTGCTGTGAGAGCGGTGAGGTGCTGGGACAGCTGCAAGGGAGGTGTGGGCGCCCCGGCCGTCCGTGGGGGTGTTTCAGAGGGATGGAAAGGTGGGCTGGGCTGAACCCCGTGAGCTTCAATACAGCAAAGTGCGGAGTTGGGCCGGAGGAACGGCAGCAATCTGCACCGACTGGAAGGAGCGTACCTGAGAGCAGCCTGCACAGAAGGACCTGGTGGATGAAAAGCTGAACGTGAGCCAGCAGGGTGTGATTACAGCTTGGGATCCTGGGCTCCAGCAGAAGGGGGGTGGCCAGCAGGGACAGGGGGGTGGTTGTTCCCCTCTGCTCTGCTCTTGTGAGGCTCCATCTGCAGCACTGCATCCAGGGCTGGAGCCCCCAGGACAAGAAAGACAGGGAGCTGTTGGAGAGGGTCCAGAGGAGCCACGAAGATGAGCAGGGGGCTGCAGCACCTCCCCTATGAGGACAGGCTGAAGGAGCTGGGCTTGTTCAGCATGGAGAAAAGAAGGCTGCGGGGTGAATCATTGCAGCCTTCAGTACCTAAAGGGAGCCTACAGACAGGAGGGGAATCAACTCTTGGAAAGGGGAGATAACAGCAGGACAAGGGGAAATGGTTTGAAGTTGAGGGAGGGAGGATTTAGGCTGGGTGTCAGGGGGAAGTTGTTTGCTGTGAGAGTGGTGAGGTGCTGGAACAGCTGCCCAGAGAGGCTGTGGATGCCCCGTCCATCCCTGGAGGTGTTCAAGGCCAGGTTGGATGGGGCCCTGGGCAGCCTGGGCTGCTGTGAAATGTGGAGGTTGGTGGCCCTGCGTGTGGCAGCGGGTTGGAGCTCCGTGATCCTCGAGGTCCCTCCCAGCCCCGCCGTTCTGCCGTGCCGTTGGCGCAGCCGAGGGACGCGCGCTTTTCTCTGCCCCGCAACCGGAGGAGCCCCGGAACCCCGCGCCTTCCCGCCCAGAATGCAAATAGCCGCTTCGGCCACGCCCACTATGCAAATAGAGGGGCGGCACCCGCGGCTGTAGCCACGCCGCCCGGCGGTGCGTGTCCGTCCGGCGGTCCGTCCGTGCGTGCGTGCCGTGAGGGCCGCGCGGTGCCGCACACCTGCACGCCTGCGCTGCGGCCGAGGAGCAGCGCTCCGCACCCCGCCCCGCACAGCCGGGGGCTCGGCCCGCTCACGGCGCCTGTGCCCGGCACAAGATGGCGGCGAGAGGCGCCGGGCGAAGCACGCAGCGCCGTTCCGCGCCGCCGACGCGCCGCAAGGCCCCGCGCGGCCCGCAGAGCCCGGCCGGGAGGCGGCGGACCGGCGGACCCCGCGCTCCGAGCGGCGGCGCCGGCCGAAGCCGCACGACGGCGGCGCCGCGCGGCCCCAAGATGGCGGCCCGGAGGAACCCGGCCCCGCCGCCGCCGCACCGCGCGTGCGCGGCCCGCTCTCCTCTCCGCGCGTGCGCCTCCCGCCGCCGCCGCGCGCCTCCGTGCGCCGGGCCGCTCCACGCGGGCGGGGGGGGGAGGAGCTCCCGGCTGATCGCCGCTCCCCGTCCGCCCGGCCGCGAAGACGGCGCTCGGCCGTGCGGCCCCGCGTCTCTCCGCGCCGCTCCGCCCCCCCGGCGCTCCTCGCGGCTCTCGAGAAACCGGCGGCGGCGCGGGGAGCGCCGGGCGTTACGTAACGCTCCCCCCCCCCCCGCCCTCCGCGCGTGGTTCCTTCGCGGCGCGCTCGGCGCACGCCATTGGCCGGCAGCCGCGAGCGGGCGGGGCGGCGAGGGTATAAATAGGAGCGAGGCGGCCGGCGCCGCTCTTAGTTCGCCGCTTCCCCGCCGCGCGTCGCCGCTCTCCGCGCTCCGCTCCGCCCGCGCCCGCCGCCCTCCGCCATGAACGGGCAGCTGAACGGCTTCCACGAGGTGTTGATCGAGGAGGGGTCGTTCCTCTTCACCTCCGAGTCCGTGGGCGAAGGGCACCCAGGTGCGGGCCCGGCGGGGCGGCCATCGCGCAGGCGCGGCCTCGTCGGAGCGGGGGAGGGGCGGGGTGGGTGCGGGGTGGTCGCGCGCGCCGGGTTCCCGCGGGTCGCCGGGCGCGAGGAGTTGCGGGGGGGGGGGGGGAGGGAGGCGTGACGTCACGAGGCGCGCGCGCCGCATTGCGGGCCCCGCAGCGCACGTGGTTACCGCGTGGGGAGGGCGCGGGGCGGGGGGGGAGCGCGGCGCTGTGACATTGCGGGGTGCGGTGCGGTGCGGCGGGTGGGATTGAGGGGGGGGGGCGGGGGGGGGCCGTGACTCAACGCCGTGACTCAGCGGATCCCAGCCCCGCCGCCCCCACCCCTCCCCGCGCCGCTCCCGTTGTCACCGCGCTGCGGGACCCCCCTCCCCCCCCCCCCCCCCCCCGCGCCGCCCTCGGCCCTCCGCATCTCCGTCCCCCGCGCGGGGAATTGGGGGCGGCACCGCCTCCACCCCCCCCCCCCCCCCGCACAACGCACCGATGCCGCAGCGGGGGGCACCGATGGCCGCGGGGCGAAGGTCCGGACCCACCGCCCCCCCCCTCCCTCCTTTTATCCGGCTCTGCTCCCAAAGGTCGCCGCCAAGGACGGCGGAGGGGGGGCGGGGGGGGGGGGGGAGGTGTGCGGCTCCGACCCTCGCGGTACAAAAGGCCGCCGCGCTGCCCCCCCCCCACAGATAAGATCTGCGATCAGATCAGCGATGCCGTGCTGGACGCCCACCTGCGGCAGGACCCCGACGCCAAAGTGGCCTGCGGTGAGCAGAGCGGTGCGGGGCAACGCGGGGCGGTGCAGGAGCTCAGCCCGGAGCTCAACGCCCCCCCCCTCCTTTATTTCAACCCCCCCCCCGCCTCCCAATCCTGCAGAAACGGTTGCAAAGACGGGGATGATTCTGCTGGCGGGTGAGATCACCTCCCGGGCTGCTGTGGATTACCAGAAGGTGGTGCGGGACACCATCCGCCACATCGGCTACGACGACTCCTCCAAAGGTACCAGCGGGGCCGTAACCCCCCCAACCCCCCCCCCAAATCGGCCCTTGGACCCCCCCGACCCCACTTTGAGCAGCACAGAACCCCCGGCCCCTAAATCCCCCCTTTGTGCGGCACGCTGCCCGCTCCCACCCCCAATTTGAGCAGCACATCGACCCCCCCGCCCCCGTTTTGAGCAGCCCTCAGATTCCCCCCCCCGCTCCCAAATCGGCTCTTTAACAGCCCGCTGAACCCCCAGCCCTCAATTCAGCCCTTTGAGCAGCACAGACCCCCCCAGTCCCACTTTGAGCAGACACTGACCCCCCCACCCCTCATATCAACCCTTTGAACAGCACAGACCCCCTCTCCACCCTTCAATTCAAGCCTCTGAGCAGCACAGACCCCCCCGCCCCCACTTTTAGCAGCCCTCAGACCCCCCATCCCCAAATCAACACTTTGAGCAGCTCACTGACCCCCCCCTCACCCCTCAATTCAACCCTTTGAGCAGCACAAACCCACCCAACCCCCAATTTGAGCAGCACAGACCCCCCCACCCCCACTTCGAGCAGCCCTCAAATCCCCCCATCCCCAAATCAACCCTTTGAGCAGCTCACTGACCCCCCCCCACCCCTCAATTCAACCCTTTGAGCAGCACAGACCCCCCCACACCTTCACTTATAGCACAGCAACCCCCCCACCCCCAAAATCAGCCTTAGAGCAGCACCCCTATATCAGCCCATGGAGCGGCACGCTCACCCCCCCACCCCTCACATCAACCCTTTGAACAGCCCACTGACCCCATCCTGCCCCTCAGTTCAATCCTTTGAGCAGCACAGACCTCCCCCCCATCCCCAAAATCAGCTCTTTGGGCATCACAGACCCCATCCTACCCCAGCTCAGCCCTTTGAGCAGCGCAGACCTCTCCCTGTCCCCAAAATCAGCTCTTTGAGCATCACAGACCCCATTCCTACCCCTCAATTCAGCTCTTTCATCAGCACAGACCCCCCCATCCCCAAATTCAGCCCTTTGAGCAGCACAAACCTCCCCCCATCCCCAAAATCAGCCCTTTAAGCAGTGTAGACCCCATCCTACCCCTCAATTCAGCCCTTTGAGCAGCACAGACCCCCCCCATCCCCAAATTCAGCCCTTTGAGCAGCGCAGACCCCATCCTACCCCTCGATTCAGCCCTTTAAGCAGCACAGACCCCATCCTACCCCTCAGTTCAGCCCTTTGAGCAGCACAGCCCCCCCCACCCCCACTTTTTGCAGCACACTGACCCCCCCCCCGCTCTCCCCCCCCCCAGGCTTTGACTACAAGACCTGCAACGTGCTGGTTGCCCTGGAGCAGCAGTCCCCAGACATTGCTCAGGGCGTTCACCTGGACCGCAGCGAGGAGGACATCGGTGCCGGCGATCAGGTGGGTTCGGTGCCGCGGTACCGGCCCGGTTTCTGTGTTTCCAAACTCTGGAACTGCCCTTTTTCCCACGGCAGGGGTTGATGTTTGGTTACGCCACGGATGAGACTGAGGAGTGCATGCCTCTCACCATCGTGCTGGCGCACAAACTCAACGCCAAGCTGGCCGAGCTGCGCCGCAACGGCAGCCTGCCATGGCTGCGCCCCGACTCCAAGACACAGGTGGGCTCTGCTGGGGGCACTGCAGGGCCTTTGGTGGCACTGCTGGGTCCCTTGGTGGCACTGCAGGGCCTTTGGTGGCACTGCTGGGTCCTTTGGTGGCACTGCTGGGTCCTTTAGTGACACTGCTGGGACCCTTGGTGGCACTTCTGGGTCCCTTGGTGGCACTGCAGGGTCCTTTGGTGACACTGCAGATCCTTTGGTGGCTCTGCTGGGTCCCTTGGTGGCACTGCTGGGTCCTTTAGTGATATGGCAGATCCCTTGGTGGCACTGCAGATCCCTTGGTGGCACTGCAGGGTCCCTTGGTGGCTCTGCTGGGTCCCTTTGGTGGCACTGCAGGGTCCTTTGGTGACATCGCAGATCCCTTGGTGGCTCTGCTGGGTCCCTTGGTGGCACTGCTGGGTCCTTTAGTGACATGGCAGATCCCTTGGTGGCATGCGGGGCCCTCAATGGCATCATGAGTCCCTGGGTGTCACAGTTGGGTCCCTCAGTGTCACTGTTGGGCCCTTTAATGTCACTGTTGTGCCCTTGGATATCACACTTGGGTCCTTAGATGTCACTGTTGGGTCCCTGGGTGCCACTGTTGGTCCTTTGATGTCACTTTTGGGTCCCTCAGTGTCACTGTTGGGCCCTTTAATGTCACTGTTGTGCCCTTGGATATCACACTTGGGTCCTCAGTGTCGCTGTTGGTCCCTTGGTGTCACTTTTGGGACCCTCAGTGTCACTTCTGGGTCTCTCAATCACTGTTTTTGGGTCCCTCGGTGTCCTGTTGGTCCCTCAATGTCACAGTTGGGTCTCTCAAAATCATGAGTCCCTTAGTGTCCCTTTTGGGTCCCCCAGTGTCACTGTTGGGTCCCTCCTTGTCCCTGTTGGTCCCTGGGTGCCACTGTTGGTCCCTCGGTGTCACTTCTGGGTCTCTCAATCACTGTTGTTGGGTCTCTCAGGGTCCCTCAGTGCCCTGTAGGTCCCTCAGTGTCACTGCTGGGTCCCTGGCTATCACAGTTGGGTCCCCCAATGTCCCTGTTGGGTCCCTGAGTGCCACCGTTGGGCCCTCGGTGTCACTTCTGGGTCTCTCAATCCCTGTTTTTGGGTCCCTCAGTGCCCTGCTGGTCCCTCAGTGTCACTGTGGATCCCTGGGTGTCACAGTTGGGTCCCTCTGTGTCCCCGTTGGGTCCCTGGGTGCCACTGTTGGTCCCTCGGTGTCACTTCTGGGTCTCTCAGTCACTGTTGTTGGGTCTCTCAGGGTCCCCCAATGTCCCCGTTGGGTCCCCGGGTGCCACTGTTGGTCCTTCGGTGTCACTTCTGGGTCTCAGTGTCCCTACTGCTGGCTCCCTCTTGGCCCCCCCTCGCCCCCCAGCCCCTCCCCTGAGGTTTCTGTCCCCCCTGACCTCCGCCCCCCCCCAGGTGACGGTGCAGTACGTGCAGGACCGCGGTGCCGTCATCCCCATCCGCGTGCACACCATCGTCATCTCGGTGCAGCACGACGAGGAGGTTTGCCTGGACGAGATGCGAGACGCCCTGAAGGAAAAAGTGATCAAAGCCGTGGTTCCCTGCAAGTACCTGGACGAGGACACCATTTACCACCTGCAGCCCAGCGGCCGCTTCGTCATCGGCGGCCCCCAGGTACGGCCGCCATCCCCGAGCCCCTGGAGCCCCGCGGTGACACCGGCACGGCCGCGGTGACGCCGACGTCCTCCGTAGGGCGACGCCGGGCTGACGGGTCGGAAGATCATCGTGGATACGTACGGGGGCTGGGGGGCGCACGGCGGAGGGGCTTTTTCTGGCAAGGATTACACCAAGGTGGATCGATCGGCCGCCTACGCCGCGCGCTGGGTCGCCAAATCGCTCATCAAAGCCGGGCTGTGCCGCCGCGTCCTGGTGCAGGTGGGTCCCACGGCCCCCTCCTCCCCATTCACCCACCCTCCCGCTGCCCCTTTCTGCCCCCCCCCGTTGCCACGCGTCGTTCATCTCCACCCCCTCCCCGCAGGTTTCCTACGCCATCGGCGTCTCCCACCCGCTCTCCATCTCCATCTTCCACTACGGCACCTCGCAGAAGAGCGAGAGGGAGCTGCTGGACATCGTCAAGAAGAACTTCGACCTGCGGCCCGGGGTCATCGTCAGGTATGGGGGGTCGGGGGGGGGGTTATGGGGTGGGGGGGGTTGTGGGGTGGGGGGGTCGTGGGGGGCGGCTGTGCGCTGCGGGGGGGCGATGCCTGCTGCTGGCTGCTGAGTTTTAAGCTTTGAATTGAGGCAGGACGGCGGCAGGGCTGTGAGCAGCACTGCTGGGGGTGGGGGATTTGTGGGGTGGGGGATTTGTGGGGTGGGGGAGATACAGGATATGGGATGTGTGGGATTTGTGAGAGATGTGGGGTGTGAGATGTGGGGTGTGCGGGATATGGGAGATGTAGGATATGGGATGTGTGGGTTTGTGGGGTGTGGGGGAGATATGGGGTGTGGGATATGGGATGTGTGGGGTTTGTGGGGCATGGGATTTGTAGGAGATATGGGATGTGAGATGTGGGGGGTGGGAGATACAGGGTGTGGGATATGGGAGATGTAGGATATGGGATGTGGGGTGTGGGATTTGGGGGGTGTGGGACCTGGGAGATATAAGATATGGGATGTGAGGTGTGGGATTTGTGGGAGATATGGGATGTGTGGGGTGTGAGGTGTGTGGGATGTGGGTGATGTAGGATATGGGGTGTGGGGTGTGGGATTTGTGGGATGTGGGGTGTGGGATGTGGGAGATAGAGGATATGAGATGTGGGGTGTGGGATATGGGAGATGTAGGATGTGGGGTGTCGGATTTGTGGGGTGTGGGAGATATGGGGTATGGGATATGGGAGATGTGGGGTGTGGGTGATGTAGGATGTGGGGTGTGGGATTTATGGGATGTGGGGTGTGGGATTTATGGAAGATACAGGATGTGGGGTTTATGGGATGTGGGGGGTATGGGGTGTGGGATATGAGAGATATAGGATAAGGGATGTGAGATGTAAGTTATTGGGACACGGAATGTAGGATATAGGATATAGGACGTGGCATATTGGGATGTGGGATATGGGTGGTACGGGATGTGGGATATTGGGATATGAGATATGGGATGTTGGATGTGGGATATGGGAGACATGGGGTATGGATGTGGGATATGAGTTATTGGGACACGGGGATGTGGGATGTTGGGTTATGAGATACGGGATGTAGGGTATGGAGTATGGGGTGTGAAATATTGGGATATGAGGTGAGATATGAGATATGGGACGTGGGCTAAGAGATATTGGGATATGAGCTGTGGGATAGGGGATGTGGGATATGGGGTAGGGGACATGAGATATGGGACATGGGATAAGGGATATAAGATAATGGGATATAGGATGGGATATGGGATATAGGATATGGGATATAAGAGATAAGATACAGGATATGGGATACAAGACATGGGATATGGGATGTAAGATATGGGATATGGGACATGGGATACGGGATATGGGATGTAAGATATGGGATATGAGACATGGGATATGGGATATAGGGTATGGGATATGGGATATAAGACATGGGATATGGGACATGGGATATAAGATATGGGACGTGGGATACGGGACATAAGACGTGGGATATGGGATATGAGACATAGGATATGGGATATAGGATATAAGACATGGGATATAGGATATGGGACATGGGATACGGGACATGGGATGTAAGATACGGAATATGAGACATGGGATATGGGATATAGGTTATGGGGCATGGGATATAGGATATGGGATATAAGACATGGGATATAAGATATGGGATGTAAGACATGGGTCATGGGATATAGGATATGGGACATGGGATGTAAGATACGGGATATGGGATATAAGACATGGGATATGAGATATAAGATGTGGGATATAAGACATGGGACATGGGATATAAGACATGGGATATGGGATATAAGATGTGGGATGTAAGACATGGACATGGGATGTAAGACATGGACATGGGATGTAAGACATGGGATGTAAGATATGGGATATAGGACATGGGATATGGGATATAAGGCATGGGATATAAGACACGGGATGTAAGACATGGACATGGGATATAAGATATGGGATATAAGACATGGGATATGAGATGTAAGATATGGGATATAGGACATGGGATATGGGATGTAAGACATGGGATGTAAGACACGGGATGTAAGACATGGGATGTAAGATATGGGATATGGGATATAAGACATGGGATATGAGATGTAAGATATGGGATATAGGACATGGGATATGGGATATAAGGCATGGGATATAAGACACGGGATGTAAGACATGGACATGGGATGTAAGACATGAGATATAGGACATGGGATATGGGATATAAAACATGGGATGTAAGACATGGGATGTAAGACATGGGATGTAAGACATGGGATGTAAGACATGGACACGGGGTGGTGCCCATCAGTGGGGCCACGCGCTGTGTGCTCACAGCTTCTCCTCCACACCGGGGGGTGGGGGGAGGAAATCTTGCAGCCGCGCTGGGGGTGGGGGTGGTGGTGGTGCTGGGGGCGCCGTGAGCTGAGCCCCGCTGAGCTGCGGCTGTTTGCAGGGACCTGGACCTGAAGAAACCCATTTACCAGCGGACCGCAGCCTACGGCCACTTCGGTAGGGACAGCTTCCCCTGGGAGGTGCCCAGGAAGCTCAAATACTGATGGCTGTGAGGCCCTTTTCCCCCACTCCTGCTGGCGTAGCCTACAGAGAAGCTTTCAGGCTCTTGGGGGAAAAGCCCCCCCTCCCCATCCTGTCCCCCCCCCCCACCCCCCGTCCCCTTTCCCCACTGTCTGTTCCACGGTTGCATTGTGTGGGGACCACACGCGGCCTCGTGCCTCCCCCCATCTCCTCCCACCCCCCCCCAATGTAGAACCTCAATGTCTGAGCTCTGAGCTGCCCCCCCCCACACCCCCCCCTCCGACCCGGGACCCCCCCAGGTCCCTCCTGGTGCTGGCTGTGCTGCTCTGACCGCCTTCGAACCTCTCTGCTGCTCCTTTGGGCTCACGCCATGTGGGATCAAGGTTGGAGGTGGGGGGGGAGAGCTGTGTTATTGTCCCCCCCCCGCCCCCCCCCTTTCTCTCCCATCGTGAGAAGGAAAATGAGTTTTTTTTTTCCCCCCCCCCTTTTTTAACTAATTTCACTGTTTTCTCCATAAGAAAGCGGAACCCAGAGCTGCACAGCCCCCCCAGCTCTGCCACAGGATTTGGGGGGGGGTTGGAGCTGGGCTGAGCTGTGGGGCTTTGATGGAGGTTGGGGGGGGGGGGGGGGGGCAGTTTGGGGGATGGGGAGGAAGGGGGGGGGTCAGCCCTACATACTTGAACGTTTTTTAGTGGCGTATTTATTGTGTGCTGAGGTGCGGGGTGTGATACAGAGAAGCCCCCGCGCTCAGACGGCAGCTCCTGGTTGATCCCTTCCCCTGAAAGCCCCCCCCCGCCTCCCCCTGCACCCCCCGCACCCACCCCCCATCCATGGGAGGACATGGGGGGGTTCTGTGCCCCCCCGGGCGGCGCTGGGGTCCCGGCTGTGGGGCGCTTTGGTCGGTGTGGTACAGAGAAGCCGGCTTGTTTACCTGCCCCCCCCGGGGTCGGCCCCAGAAGTGCCTTTTAGGGGTGGGGGGGTGCTGGGGGGAGGGGGTGGCTTTCACCTCCCCCCCCCCCTTTTTTTTTTTTTTTCCCCCCCTTCTCTTTTTTAACACATTTTGGGTTTTTTTTCTGGACCGTTTTCCACTCGGTTTCACCGCCCCCACCCCAATAAACTCACGGCGAGGTTCTGCCTTGGGAATAGAAAAGCTTTATTGTGCTAAAAACGATTCGGATGGGGGGGGGTTCAGAGCTCGGGGGGTCGCGTCCCCCCCCTTTCCTCCCCCTCTCCCTGCCCCCCATTGGCAAAAGCCACCTCCTGTGCCAGCTGCTCGGGGGGGGGGCCGCCCCAGCGCCAGGTTGCGCAGCGCGATGCAGGTCATCAGCAGGCTGAGGATTAATGGGGGGGGGAGAAGACACAAAGCGGGGTTGGGGGGCGGACGTGAGGTGGGGGGGCGGATGTGAGGTGGGGGGGCGGATGTGAGGTGGGGGGGGGGGTCTCACCTGCGCCGGAAGAGGTGGAATTTCCTGGCGAGGAAGCGCTGCAGGCGCTGAGCCACGCTGGCGTTGCGCCGCTGCCCAGCCTCCTCCATGCGCCGCTGCCGCCGCAGGAACGCAGCCACCAGGGGGTCCAGCTCCGTGCCGGGGGGGGGCGGCTCCCCCATGATGGGTCGCAGCTCGGGGGGCAGCGGCTCCGTCTCTGCTTGTGGGGCAGAGCCGCGCTCAGCCTTGCGTTGCCCCCCCTACCCCCCCCCCCTCCCATTCTCAGCGCTCACCCACCCGTGCCGTTGTGCAGGCGGTCGCGCAGCTCCTGCAGCCTGCTCAGGTTGCGCTCCAAGGCCATGGCCGTGGTGTTGACGTAGGTGTACATGAAGCACGAGGGCCGTGCCGACACTGTGTGCACTTTGTGGTACTGCCCCGCCGGGAGCTGCGTGGCGTTGAGCTGCTCAGTGCCCCGCCGTGCAGCGCGTCGACCCCCCCCCCGCGCCCCCCTGCTCCCCACCTGCATGCTGTCCCCCTGCTGCAGGCTGTGGTTCCGCTGCTGCTCCACCAGCTCCAGCAGCACCTGGCCCTGCAGCACGCGCACGCTGGTGTTCCCCAGGTCCTCGCTGACGAAGTTCTCCAGGTGCAAACCTGCGTTGGGGCTGCGGGCTCAGCTGGGCTGGGGGAGCCCCCGTTCCACCCCCACCCCCCATCCGACACAACTCTATCAAACCCAGCCCCAACCCACCCAACCCGGCACCATCCGACCATCCCAGCTCCATCCCAATCCTATCCATCCCAATCCCATCCTACCCTACCACCCTACTCCCATCCAACCATTCAGTCCAGTTCTACCCAACCCAATCCCATCCAGTCACCCCATCCCAGTCCCATCCTATCTATCCCAATCCTGTCCAATCCAACCCCATCCCTACCCAACCACAATCACAACCATCCAACCCAATCCCCCCCAACCTCCTCGTAATCCCATCCAATCCAACTCCACTCAACCCTATCCCAACCCCAACCACCCATCCCAGTCCCATCCAACCCAACTCTATCCCAATCCTGTCCAATTCAACCCCAACCCAACCCTGCCCCATCCCTCCCCAACCTGACACCATCCAACCATCTCAGCTCCATCCCAATCCTATCCATCCTAATCCCATCCTACCCTACCACCCTATTCCCACCCAACCATTCAATCCAGTTCTACCCAACCCAATCCCATTCAGTCACCCCACCCACCCATCCCAGTCCCATCAGACCCAACTATCCCAGTCCTGTCCAATCCAACCACAGTCACAACCACCCCATCCCAATCCCACCCAGGCTCCTCGTAATCCCATCCAATCCAACTCCACTCAACCCCGTCCCAATCCCAACCACCCATCCCAGTCCCAATCCAACCCCAACCCATCCAACCTGACACCATCCAACCATCCCAGCTCCATCCCAATCCCATCCTATCCATCCTAAAACCATCCTACCCTACCACCCTAATCCCATCCAACCATTCAATCCAATTCTACCCCAACCCAACACCATCCAACTCCACTCAGTCCCATCCCAATCCCATCCAGTCACCCCACCCACCCATCCCAGTCCCATCCGATCTATCCCAATCCTGTTCAATCCAACCCCATCCCTTCCCAACCACAATCACACCCATCCCATCCAACCCAACCCCATCCCAATCCCACCCAACCTCATCCTAATCCAATCCAACTCCACTCAACCCAATCACCCATCCCAGTCCTGTCCAATCCAACCCCAACCCCCCCACCCTCCATCCATCCAATCCACCCCAACTCAACCCCACCCCGATCCCATCCAGCAGCCCAATCCAACCACCTCCACCCCATCCAGTCATCCCAGCCCTGTCCAACCTTACACCACCCAACCATCCTAACTCCATCCCAATCCCAGCCAATCCAACTCCACTCAGCCCCATCCCAATCCCACTCAGACATCCCAACCCAACCCCATTCCCACCCAACCACAACCCCACCCCATCAACGCATCCAATCCAACTCCATCCCAATCCTAACCAACCTCACCCTAATCCCATCCAATCCAACTCCACCCATCCCAGTCCCAATCCAACCCCAACCCAACCAACCCGACACCATCCAACCATCCCAGCTCCATCCCAATCCCATCCAATCCATCCTAATCCCCTCCTACCCTACCGCCCCAATCCCATCCAGCCATCCAATCCAATTCTACCCAACCCCACCCCATCCAATCCAACTCCACTGAGTCCCATCCCAATCCCATCCAGACATCCCTACCACCCATCCCAGTCCCATCGAACCCAACTCTATCCCAATCCTGTCCAATCCAATCCCAACCCAACGCTGCCCAACCCCCCCATCCACCCATCCAATCCAACTCCATCCCAATCCCACCCAACCCCTCCTAATCCCATCCAATTCAATCCAACTCTACCCAAACCAAATCCAACCCCATCCAACTCCACTCAACCCCATCCCAACCCCATCCAACTGCCCCAACCCAATCCCAGCCACCCAATCCATCTCTTCCTACCCCACCCAATTATCCCAATTATCCAACCATCCCAACTCCATCCAACCAGCCCAACCCCATCCAACCCCACTCAACCCCATCCCGATCCCATCCAACCATCCAATCCAACCCCATCCCATCTCCTCCCCCCCATCCAATCCTTCCAACCCAAATCCCAACCCCACCCCAATCCCCCCCCGCCCCCATTCCAACCCACCCATCATCTTCTGTTTGGACTTAAAATCCCCGGGGCTGGAGAGGAGCCCTCTGCTCTCCTACCGGGGAAGTCGGCGATGAAGACGACGTCCGTGTGTCCGTCCAGGCCGCTCTCCAGCTCCTGCAGCTTCTCCCTCCAGGGCGACAGCTCCAGCAGCAGCGGCAGCACCCACGGCGTGGGGTGCCATGGGGACCACTCCGCCCTCACCAGATCCACCCGTGGGTCCACCAACCTGCGGGGTCAGCGGTGGGGCCGGCGCCCCAGAGAACCGTCCCAGCGTCCCCATATGTGTCCCCATCCCACAAGGACCCCCAATGTCCCCATAAGTGTCCCCAGTGATGTCCCCATGTCCCCACCTCTACTGGATGCAGTAATGGGGTCAGCAACCCGCCTGGCCCCCTCGGTGTCCCTATATGTGTCCCACTGATGTCCCAGTATGCATCCTCACATTTGGTGGAAGTGGTGATGGGCTCAGTGCCCCACAGGACCCCCCAGTGTCCCCATGTGTCCCTATTGATGGGCTCAGTGCCCCACAGGACCCCCCAGTGTCCCTGTGTCCCTATTGATGGGCTCAGTGCCCCACAGGACCCCTCAGCGTCCCCATATGTGTCGCTATTGATGGGGTCAGTGCCCCACAGGACCCCCCAGTGTCCCCATGTGTCCCTACTGATGGGGTCAGAGCTCCCCACAGGACCCCCAATGTCCCCATGTGTCCCTATTGATGGGGTCAGTGCCCCACAGGACCCCCCTGATGTCCCCATATGTGTCCCCACCTCCATTGGATCACAGTGATGGGGTCAGTGCCCCACAGGACCCCCCCGATGTCCCCATATGTGTCCTCACCCCACAGGATCCCACCAGTGTCCCCCTGTCTCAGTGTCCCCATATGTGCCCCCACCTCTACTGCATGCAGTGTTGGGGTCAGCGCCCTGCTGGCCCCCCTAGTGTCCCTATTTGTGTCCCCACCAATGGGGTCAGTGCCCCACAGGATCCTCACAATGTCCCTATATGTGTCCCCATCTCTACTGGATGCAGTTATGGGGTCAGTGCCCCCACTGGAGCCCCTCGCTGTCCCCATATGTGTCCCCACCTCTACTGGAAGCACCGATGTCCCCCTGTATGTCCCCACCAATGGGGTCAGCGCCCCACTGGCCCCCTCAGCGTCCCCATATGTGTCCCTATTGATGGTGCCAGTGCCCCACAGGACCCCCACAATGTCCCCATTCGTGTCCCTATTGATGGGGCCAGACAGGACCCCCACAATGTCCCCATTTGTGTCCCTAGTGATGGGGTCAGTGCCCCACACGACCCCCACAGTGTCCCCATATGTGTCCCCACCTCTACTGGAAGCACCAATGTCCCTATTTATGTCCCCACCAATGGGGTCAGCACCCCACTGGCCCCCTCAGCGTCCCCATATGTGTCCCTATTGATGGGGCCAGACAGGACCCCCACAATGTCCCCATTCGTGTCCCTATTGATGGGGTCAGTGCCCCACAGGACCCCCACAATGTCCCCATTCGTGTCCCTATTGATGGGGTCAGTGCCCCACAGGACCCCCACAATGTCCCCATTCGTGTCCCTATTGATGGGGTCAGTGCCCCACAGGACCCCCACAATGTCCCCATTCGTGCCCCCACCCCTACTGGAAGCACCAACGTTCCCATACGTGTCCCAGCCAACAGGGTCAGTGCCCCACTGGAACCCCAACATGTTCCCCCACCCCCACGCACCCCCCCACTGAAAGCAGCGCCTTGTTCAACCCCCCCAGCCCCCCCCGTGTCCCCACCTCTGCTGGAAGCGGTCGTTGATGGACACCCAGATGTCAAAGTAGATCTGGGGCTGGGACACGTTGTACTGGGGCAGGATTTGGCTCAGGCACATCGAGTATTGCTTCAGCATGTCCGCGTGGTCCTTCCAGCGCCGGGTCTGCGTGAACACCTACAGACCCCCCCTCTATCAGAAAGTAGACCCCCCCCCCTCCCCAGGCTCCCCCCAGACCCCCATAGGGCCGCCCTCACTCACCCCTGGTTTCAGGTAGCCCACCTCCCCCGTGAGCCCGTCCCTGTACGTGATCTTCACGTGCTGGTGGAAGCGGGAGTGCACCATCATGTCCCACGAGTAGCCATACAGCCCGTTGGTCCAGCTGTTGTAGCCCTGGGGGGGGCGGGGGGGGGACACACAAATGGCATGGGATGGCATCATCTGCAACCCCACCAGTGCCCCCACATCCCCATGTGCCCCCTACCGATGTCCCTGCGTGCACCCACAGCAGTCTCTGTGCCCCCCCCAGCACTGTCCCTATGTGACCCCCACCAGTGTCCCCACGTCCCTTTGTGCCCCCCAGCACCGTCCCTGTGCCCCCCACCAACGTCCTCACACCCCCATGTGACCCCCACCAGTGTCCCCACGTCCCTTTGTGCCCCCCACCACCGTCCCTGTGCCCCCCACCGACGTCCTCACACCCCCATGTGACCCCCACCAGTGTCCCCACGTCCCTTTGTGCCCCCCAGCACCGTCCCTGTGCCCCCCACTGACATCCTCACACCCCCACGTGCCCCCCAGCAGTGTCCCCACGTCCTTATATGCCCCCCAGTGCTGTCCCTGTAACCAAACGTGCCCCCCACCAATGCCCCCAAAACCCCTCAGTGCCCCCCACCAATGTCCCCATTTGCCCCCAGGTGTCCCCACGTCCCTATGTGCCCCCCAGTGGTGTCTCTGTGTGCCCCCCCCATGTCCCCATGTGCTCCCAGCACTGTCCCCATACTCCTGTGTGCCCCCCACTGATGTCCCCACACCCCCATACGTCCCCCACCGATGTCCCCATGTGCCCCCCAGAGCTGTCCCTGTAAACACGTGTGCCCCCCAGCCGTGTCCCTATGCCCTCACGTGCCCCCCCCTGCAGTGTCCCCCCTCCACTGTGCCCCACACCCGTGTCCCTGTGTCCCCATGTGCCCCCCACCACTGTCCCCGTGTCCCTATATGACCCCCAGCACTGCCAATGTAACCACGTGCCCCCCAGCAGTGGCCCCACACCTCCGTGTGACCCCCACCAACGTCCCCATGTGCCCCCCAGCACCATCCTTGTAGCCAAATGTGCCCCCCAGCAGCATCCCTGTGTCCCTATGTGACCCCCACCCCTAAGTGCCCCCCATCAGTGTCCCCACATCCCCATGTGCCCCCCATCAGTGGCCCCACATCCCCACGTGCCCCCCGCCAACGTCCCCGTGTCCCCATATGACCCCCAGCACTGCCAATGTAACCACATGTGCCCCCCACTACTGTCCCCACACCCCCATGTCCCCCCCACCACTGCCCCCACCCCACTGAACACCCCCCACCAATGTCCCTATACCCCCCTGTGCCCCCCACCACTGCCCCCACCCCATTGAACGCCCCCCCACCAGTGTCCCTATACCCCCCTGTGCCCCCCACCATTGCCCCCACCCCATTGAACACCCCCCCATCAGTGTCCCTATACTCCCACGTCCCCCCCTCCAATGCCCCCACCCCACTGAGTGCCCCCCACTACTGTCCCCACACCCTCCTGTGCCCCCCACCAATGCCCCCACCCCACTGAATGCCCCCCACCAGTATCCCCACCCCCCCCTGTGCCCCCCAGCAATGCCCCCACCCCTCCCCGCCCCCAGCAGCATCCCCACACAACATCCCTCCCCCACCCCCATCCCCCCCATCCCCCCCCAAGCCCCCACCTGTGTGATGAAGTGGGAGTAGGGCAGGAAGAGCTGCTCCAGCACGTAGAGCAAAGTGAAGGCAGCTGCCAGCTGCTGCCGGAGCGCCGGGCGCCGTGCAGCCCCCCGCCCCCCATAGTGACAGTCAGGGCTGTGCTGGGGGGGGGCGGTGGTGGGCAGCACCCCCTGCATCCAGCGGGGGCAGCGGGAGAACAGCCTGCGTGGCCACGACGGGTCACAGAACAGCCCACTGCTGGCCAGCATGGTGTAGGAGAACATCCCTGCGGGGTGGGGATGTGGGGACAACGTTAGGGACCCCCCCAGCGCCCCCTGCTTGGGATAGGGGACATCTATGGGGGATACGGGGACATTAGGGACCCCCCAGTGCCCCTGCATGGGGTAGGGGGACATCGATGGGGACACAGGGACAAATTAGGGACCACCCCAGTGTCCCCTGCATTGGGTAAGGGGACATCCTTGGGATGTGGGGACATGGGGACAAAGTCAGGGACCCCCACACGTCCCCACTGTGGTGAAGGGGGACATCTATGGGGACGTGGGGCACAGGGAAAAAGTTAGGGACCCCAAGTACCTCCTGTTTGGGGCAGGGGGACATCTATAGGGACATGGGGACACAGGGACATTAGGGATCCTCCAGAGTCCCCTGTGTGGGGTAGGGGGACATCGATGGGGACACAGGGACAAAGTTAGGGACCCCTCAGTGCCCCCTGCATGGGGTAGGGGGGACATTCTTGGGATGCGGGGACATGGGGACAAAGTCAGGGACCTCCACATGTCCCCAGCGTGGTGTAGGGGGACATCTATGGGGACATGGGGACACAGGGACAAATTAGGGACCCCTCCAGTGCCCCCTGCATTGGGTAAGGGGACATCTTTGGGATGTGGGGACATGGGGACAAAGTTAGGAACTCTCACATGTCCCCAGGGTGGGGTAGAGGGACATCGATGGGGACACAGGGACACTAGGGACTCCACAGTGCCCCCAGTAGGAGGACATCCCTGGGGACACGGGGGCACAGGGACAAGGGGACAAAGTTACAGACCCCCAGTGCCCCCTGCACGGTAGGGGAACATCTATGGGGACAGGGGGCACAGGGACGTGGGGACAGTGTTAAAGACCCCCAGCACAGTGCAGGTGACCACCCAGGGACCCTCCGGCACCCCATCCCTCCGCTGCGTCACCTATGCTGAAGAGCTGGGAGTTCATGCAGTGGAAGTAGGTGACGAGGACGAGGCCGAGGGGCCGCGTGGCATCGAAGAAGAGGAGGAACCCGGCGGAGAGATCCAGCGCCAGCCCCCCGCCGTGCACCACCAGCCGGCTCGTCAGCTCCTCCGACAGCACCAGCCTGCGGCACCGCGGCACCGCTGCCGTCATCGGGGCGTCCCCAACCCAACCCGCCTCGATTCAACCCAACTCAACCCAACTCGACCCAAACCAACTCGACCCGACCCAAATCCAACCAACCCAAACCAACTCAACCCAACTCAACCTGACCCAACTCAAATCCAACCAACCCAGCTCAATTCAATCAAGTCCAACTCAACCCGATCCAACTCAACCAAACCCAAATCCAACCAACCCAACCAACTCAACCCAACTCAATCCAACCAACCCAACCAACCCAGCCCAATCCAATCAAGCCCAACTCAACTCAGCCCAAATTCAACCCAACTCAAATCCAACTCAATCCAACCAACCCAGCTCAATCCAATCAAGCCCAACTCAACTTGACCCAACCCAACTCAACCAAACCTAACCCAACCCAAAACCAACCAATCCAACCCAACCAACCCAGCCCAATCCAATCAAGCCCAACTTAACCCGACCCAACTCAATCCAACTCAAATCCAACCAGCCCAACCAACTCAGCCCAATCCAACCAAGCCCAACTCAACTTGGCCCAAATTCAACCCAACTCAAATCCAACTCAATCCAGCCCAACTCAACCCAACCCAGCCCAACCCAGCCCAACCCTATCAAACCCAACTCAACCCGATCCAACTCAACCCAACCAACCCAGCTCAATTCAACGAAGCCCAACTCAACTTGACCCAACCCAACTCAACCCAACTCAACCAAACCTAACCCAACCCAACACCAACCAACCCAACCCAATCAAGCCCAACTCAACCTGACCCAACTCAACCCAACTCAAATCCAACCAACCCAACCAACCCAGCCCAATCCAATCAAGCCCAACTCAACTCGGCCCAAATTCAACCCAACCCAAATCCAATTCAATCCAACTCAACCAACCCAGCCCAACCCTATTAAACCCAGCTCAACCCAAACAACCCAAACCAACTCAACCCAACTAAAATCCAACCAACCTAGCCCGACTCGACCCGCCTTAACTCAACCAACCCAGCCCAACCCAACTCAACCCGACCCAACTCAACTCCAACCAACCCAACCCAACCCAACCCGACCTCGCCCAATCAACTCAACCCATCCCAACTTGACTCAACTTGACCCAAGCCAACTCAATCCATGCCAACCAACCCACCCCACCCCGCCCAACTCACCCACCCCACCCCGCCCAACTCACCCACCCCACCCAGCCCAACTTGACCCAACCCAACTCGACCAAACCCAGCCCAACTCAACCCAACCCGACCCAACCCAACTGATCCCAACCCAACCCAACTGATCCCAACCCAACCCGACCCAACTGATCCCAGCCCATCCCACCCCACTCACCGAAACGGGGAGAAGAGCCAGTGCCGTGCCAGTGACCCCATGGAGTACCCGCCCACCCAGTCAGCATCCAACTTCTTCAGCCCCGCGATGAAGTAGACGATGAAGATCTGTGGGGACACACGGTGACGTCCCCCGGTGGGGACGGCGGGGGGGGGCGCAGTGGGGTGGCACCCACCTGGGCACGCAGCAGGGTGTAGTTCCAGAGGGGGACGTGGGCGTTGCGCTTCTGCGGGCGGAAGAGGCCATCGATGGAGCTGTGGGGACACGGGGGGTGGCACCGAGGGGGTGTGAGCGCTGTGGGGTGGTGGCACGGCCACCCCTTGGGGACAGCGAGACATGGGGACCCATTGGGAAGCGTGGGGACATCGAGGTTGTGTCACCCCATGGGGACCCCGATCCCATGGGACACCCCACACCCATCTGCTCCATCGCCCCATACCCCGCCTGCACCTCCCCACCCTTCTCCCTCCTCCCATCGCCCCCACCCCGTGTCCCCACGTCCCAATGTCTCCATGTCCTGGTGTCCCCACATCCCCAAGATGTCCCCATATCCCCGTGTCCCCACATCCTCATGCCCTGGTGTCCCCACATCCCCACATCCCCATGCCCCCATGATGTCCCTGGATCCCCACGTCCCCATATCCCCATATTCCCGTGTCCCATGTCCTGATGTCCCCATATCTCCATGACCTCTGTCCCCATTTACTCATGTCCCCATGTCCCCAAATCCCTTTATCTCCACGTCCCTGTATCCCCACATCCCTGTGTCCCCACGATGTCCCCAGTGAAACCCCATACCCCCACGACCCCACGATGTCCCCAGTGATATCCCCAGTGACGCCCCACATCCCCATGTCCCCGTACCGTCACGACGTCCCCACCGATGTCCCCCTCCCCCATGACCCCATAACCCCCCACCCCCGTACCCCGTACCCGTATCGGTCGGCGCCCAGCAGCGCCAGCTGGAACGCCAGCAGGCCGTACAGGTAGGAGTGGTTGTTCCAGCTGGCCTTGTCCAGCAGCAGCACGTACCAATATGGCGCCAGGAAGGCCACGGCGCTCAGCCGGTAGCAGCAGCCCAGCATCACCCCCAGCGCGCCTGCGGGGCACCCGCACCCCGCATCATCCCAAACCCCACGTCCCACACACATCCCCGTGGCCCCGTACCCATCCCACGACCCCATACACCCCCAGCGCCCCATACCATCCCGACAACCCCATTATTCCATCCCCATCCCCACCCCCACGACCCCACTCCCACCTCCCTGACCCCACGATCACCCCATACCAACCACGACCCCATACCCATCCCAACCACCCACTACCCATCCCAACGACCCTTTCCCACCTCCATGACCCTATACTCACCCCATACCCTTCCCAACGACGCCACGACCCCATCCCCACTCCCCACACCCTCATCCCCATGTCGCCAGGTACCCAGCAGCACGATCCCATCCCCATCCCCATGACCCCATAGCCATCCCAATAACCCACCACCCAACCCAATGTCCCCATACCCATCCCCATGACCCCATACTCACTACCATGACCCCATACCAAAGACCCCATACCCACCCCCATGACCCTTTTCCCCATGGCTCCATCCTATGACCCATACCCATCCTGATGATCCTATACCCAACCACATGACCCCATACCCACCCTAAGGACCCCATATCCACCCCAGGAGCAAATAACCATCCCATACCCATCCCAAGGACCCCATACCCATCCCAAGGACCCCATACCCACCCCAAGGACCCCATACCCACCCCAGGAGCAAATAACCATCCCATACTCATCCCAAGGACCCCATACCCATTTCAATGACCCCATACCCACACCCATGACCCCATACCCACCCCCAGGGCCTTATTCTCACCCCATACCCACTCCCATGACCCCATACACAACCCTTTATCCATCCCCATGTCCCCATACCCATCCCCATGACCCATGCCAATGATCTCGTACCCATCTCCATGACCCTATACCCACCCTACATCCATGCCAATGACCTCATACCCATCCCCATGACCTTATTCTCACCCCATACCCATCCCCATGACCTTATTCTCACCCCATACCCATCCCCATGACCTTATTCTCACCCCATACCCATCCCCATGACCCATGTCCACCCCCAGGACCCCATACCCACCCCCAGGATCTTATTCTTATCCCATATCCATCCCCATGACCCCGTACCACCCCATGACCCTGTACCAGCCCCAGGACTTTATTCTCACCCCATACCCATCCCCATCCCCATGACCCCATACCCACCCTATATCCATCCCCATGACCCCACACCCATCCTAATGACCCCATATTCACTCCCAGGACCTTATTCTCACCCCATGACCCCATACCCACCCTATATCCATCCCCATGACCCCATACCCACCCCCAGGACTTTATTCTCACCCCACACCCACCCCATGACCCCATACCCACCCTAAATCCATCCCCATGACCCCGTACCCATCTAATGACACCATATCCACCCCGAGGACCTTATTCTCACCCCATTCCACCCCATGGCCCTATACCCACCCTATGACCCCATCCCCATGACCCTGTACCCATCCTAATGACCCCATATCCACCCCCAGGACTTTATTCTCACCCCATACCCACCTCATGACCCCATACCCACCCTATATCCATCCCCATGACCCCGTACCCATCCAATGACCCCATATCCACTCCCAGGACTTTATTCTCACCCCATACCCACCCTATATCCATCCCCATGACCCCATACCCACCCCATGACCCCATCCCCACCCCCAGGACCTTACTCTCCCCCCATACCACCCCGCCCCCAGCCCACGTACCGAGCGCCATGACGGCATACAGGAGGTACATCCAGTCGAGGGGCAGCGGTTGCAGCAGGGGCAGCAGGGGGAAGCGGCAGACCTGCAGCCCGTCCAGGTAGCGGTGATCCAGCCGGGCCATGCCGCGCTCCTGCGGCACATCCAGCACCATCAGCAGCCCTGCGTGCGGCGGGAGGGCGCTCAGAGCTCAGCACCAGCACCACCATCGTCAATCATCACCACCAGCACCACCATCGTCAATCATCACCACCACCAGAACCACCGTTAATCACCACCAACACCACCACCGTCAATCATCACCATCACCACCACCACCAGAACCACCATTAATCACCACCATCACCAACACCATCACTGCCATCGTCAATCATCACCACCACCAACACCATCGTCAATCACCACCAACACCACCAGAACCACCGTTAATCACCACCATCACCACCACCAACACCACTAGAACCACCACCAACACCATCGTCAATCACCACCATCACCACCACCACCAGAACCGCCATTAATCACCACCGTCACCAGCACCATCACCACCATCGTCAATCATCACCATCACCAGCACCATCATTAATCACCACTATCACCACAACCAGAACCACCATCAATCACCACCATCACCACCACCAGCACCACCATCGTCAATCACCACCACCAACATCACCAGAACCACCACCAGAACCACCACCACCATTTTCAATCATCACCTCAACCACCACCTGCACCATCGTCAATCACCACCATCACCATCAACAACCCCACCATTGTCAATCACCACCACCATCACTGCCAACACCAGCACCAACACCACTGTCATCATCACCTCTACGACCACCACTGCCATCACCACGAATGTCACCACCACCATCACCACCACTGCTGTCACCTCCACCACCCCCACCACCACCCCATCAATGCCACCACTGTCATTGTCACCATCACCACCACCACGGCTGTCACCACTGCCCCCACCATCACCACCAACCATCGCCAAGACCATCACCACCACCACCACTGTCACCAGCACCGCCATCACAACCGTCACCATCAATGTCACCACCCCCACCACCATCGCTGCCACCACCACCACCATCATCAACCCCACCACTGCCACCGTCATCACCATCACCACCGCCATCACCACCAGCACCGCCATCACAACCGTCACCATCAATGTCACCACCACCACCATCGCTGCCACCACCACCACCGTCAACCCCACCACTGCCATCGTCACCACCGCCATCATCACCAGCACCGCCATCACAACCGTCACCATCAATGTCACCACCGCCACCATCGCTGCCACCACCATCACCATCATCAACCCCACCACTGCCACCGTCACCACCATCACCAGCGCTGCCATCCCAACTGCTGTCACCATCAATGTCACCACCATCACCAACACCACCGTCACCATCACCTCTACCACCACCACCGCCATCACCATCAATGTCACCCCGTCACCATCACCGCCATCAATGCCATCACCTCTACCACCATCACCTCTACCACTGTCACCGCCATCACCACAATGCCATCACCACCACCACTACCATCACCACCGTCACCATCACCTCTACCACCACTACTGCCAACACCATCAATGCCATCACCACCACCACCACCGTCACCATCACCACTGCCAGCACCGCCAGTGTCACCCCCACCACCGTCATTGTCACCAACCATCACCAACATCACCACCACCACCAATGTCACCGCCGCCGCCGCTCACCAAACGCGGCACGGAAGGCCCCGAGCGCAGCGGGGTCGGTGGGTCGGTGCAGCAGCCTCACCAGGCGCTGCCATCGCGTCACCTCGTGCAGCTCGAAGCCCAGCAGGCGGCGGCACGGCCCCGGGGGGCTGGGGGGGCTGTGGGGCGGTGCTGGGGGGCTGTGGGGTGTGGGGTCGGCACGGCCCGGCCTGCGGCGCCGCGTGGCGGCTGCGGGGCAGATGGTGCGAGGGCTCAATGCCCACAGCCCCACAACGGCCCCACAGAGGTCCTACAGCCCCACAGCTGCCCTATAGCCCCAGTAGTGGCCTCAATGCCCCATAACAGCCCCACAACAGCCCCATAGAGATCCCACAGCCCCACAGCTGCCCTATAGCCCCAGCAGTGGCCCCATAGCAGCCCCATAACGGCCCCAAAGCAGCCCTACAGTGGCCCCATAGCAGCCACAGCGGCTCCACAGCCCCTATAGCAGCCCTATACCACCCATAACAGCCCTACAGCCCCCACAGCAGCCCCATAGTGGCCCCACAGCAACCCTATAGCAGCCCTACAGCCCCCACAGCAGCCCCATAGCAGCCCTACAGCCCCCACAAAAGCCCCATAGTGGCCTTACAGCCCCATAGCAGCCCTACAGCTGCCAAAGCTGCCCCATAGCACCCATAACAGCCCTACAGCCCCCACAGAAATCATATAGTGGCCTCACAGCCCCATAGCAGCCCTACAGGAGCCCTACAGCCCCCACAGCTGCTCCATAGCAGCCCTACAGCCCCCATAGCAGCCCTATAGCAGCCCTACAGCCCCCACAGCAGCCCCATAGCACCCATAACAGCCCTACAGCCCCCACAAAAGCCCCATAGCGGCCTTACAGCCCCATAGCAGCCCTATAGCAGCCCCCACAGCACCCCATAGCAACCATAACAGCCCTAAGCCTCCACGGGGCAGATGGTGCGAGGGCTCAATGCCCCACAGCCCCACAACGGCCCCACAGAGGTCCCACAGCCCCACAGCTGCCCTATAGCCCCAGCAGTGGCCTCAATGCCCCACAGCAGCCCCATAGAGATCCCACAGCTGCCCTATAGCCCCAGTAGTGGCCTCAATGCCCCATAACAGCCCCATAATCGCATAGCAGCCCCATAGCAATCCCACAGCCCCACAGCTGCCCTATAGCCCCAGTAGTGGCCTCGTTGCCCTGTAACAGCCCCACAATCCCATAGCAGCCCCACTGAGATCTCACAGCCCCCACAGCAGCCCTACCACGTTCCCATGCCCTCACAGCAACCCCAGAACCCCATAGCAGCCCCCATAGCTCCCACAGTGGCATCATAGCCCCATAGAAGCCCTATAGCCCCAATGGTGGCCTCATTGCCCCATAACAGCCCCACAATCCCATAGCAGCCCCAGAGTGGTCTCACAGACCCCATAGCAGCCCTACCATGTTCCTATGCCCCCATTGCATCCCCCATAGCAGCATCATAATCCCACAGTGGTCCCACAGCCCCACAGAGGCCCTATAGCCCCAACAGCGGCCTCACTGCCCCACAGCAGCCCCATAACCTCCCTAGCAGCCCCACAGAGGTCCCACAATCCCATAGCAGCCCTACAACAGCCCCATCACGTTCCCACGCCTTCATAGCAGCCCCACATTGGTTCCGCAGCCCCACAACCACCCCACAGACCCCACAGTGACCTCATTGCCCCACAACAGCCCCACAGTCCCATCGTGACCCGAGTCCCAGAGCAGCACCACAGCAGCCCTACAGCCCCCATAGCGACCCTACAGCAGCCCCATAGAGGCCCTACTGCCCCCATAGCAGCCCCATAGCCCCCATAACAACCCTACAGCCCCCACAGCAGCCCCATAGTGGCCCTACAGCCTCCACAGTAGCCGCACAGCCCCACAGCAGCCCCACAGTGGCCCTATGGCTCCCATAGAAACCCTATAGCCCCCATAGCAGCCCCATAGTGGCCCCACAGCAGCCACATAGCAGCCCCAAAGCAACCCTACAGCTCCCATAGCAGCCCCATAGCACCCATAACAGCCCTACAGCCCCCACAGCGGCCCCGTAGCAGCCACATAACGGCCCCATAGCAGCCCTACAGTGGCCCCATAGCAGCCACAGCGGCTCCACAGCCCCTATAACAGCCCCATAGCACCCATAACAGCCCTATAGCGGCCCTACAGCCCCCACAGCTGCCCCATAGCACCCATGACAGCCCTACAGCCCCTACAAAAGCCCCATAGTAGCCTTACAGCCCCACAGCAGCCCTATCACAGCCCCCACAGCAGCTCCATAGTGCCCATAATGGCCCTATAGCGGCCCTACAGCCCCACAGCAACCTGATAGTACCCATAACAGCCCTACAGCCCCCATAACGGCCCCATAGCAGTCATAACAGCCCCATAGCAGTCATAACAGCCATACAGCCCCCACAGCAGCCCCATAGCAGCCCTACAGCACCCATAACAGCCCCATAGTGGCCCTACAGCCCCCACAGCTGTCCCATAGCACCCATAACGGTCCTATAGCGGCCCTATAGTGGCCCTACAGCCCCCACAGAAGCCCCATAGTGGCCTTACAGCCCCATAGCAGCCCTACAGCTCCATAGCAACCCCATAGCAGCCCTACAGCCCCCACAGCTGCCCCACAGCACCCATAACGGCCCTACGGCCCCCACAGCAGCCCCATAGAGGCCTTACAGCCCCATAGCAACCCCATAGCACCCATAATGGCCCTACAGCCCCCACAGCAGCCCCATAGAGGCCTTACAGCCCCATAGCAACCCCATAGCACCCATAATGGCCCTACAGCCCCCACAGCAGCCCCATAGCACCCATAACTGCCCCATAGCGGCCCTACAGCTGCTCCATAGCACCCATAACGGCCCTATAGCAGCCCTGCGGCCCCACAGCAGCCCTATAGCGGCCCTACAGCCCCCACAGCTGCCCCATAGCACCCATAACAACCCTACAGCCCCCACAGAAGCCCCATAGTGGCCTTACAGCCCCATAGCAGCCCCATAGCACCCATAACGGCCCTACAGCTCCATAGCAACCCCATAGCAACCCCATAGCAGCCCTACAGCCCCCACAGCTGCCCCATAGCACCCATAACGGCCCTATAGCAGCCCTGCGGCCCCACAGCAACCCTATAGCAGCCCTACAACTCCCACAGCGGCTCCACAGGGGCCCTATAGCGGCCCTACAGCCCCCCAGCCGCCCCATCCCGCCCCATCCCCACCCGCTGCCGCCTCCGCCGCCGCCATCGCCCCGCCGCTCCGCCCCGCCACGTGACCGCGCGCCGCCCGCTGGGAACCAATGGCAGCGCAGGGCTGGGAGCCGCCCCGCCACCTCTGACCCCGCCCTGACCTCTGACCCCGCCCTGACCTCTGACCCCGCCCTGACCTCTGACCCCGGCCCGCACACGCGATGGCGGCCCCACCCCCAGTGTGGGGAGGCTATGGGGGATCTATGGGGCGGCTATGGGGCGGTTATAGGGCAGCTGTGGGGCAGTTATGGGGCAATTATGGTGCGGTTATGGGGCAGTTATGGGGCAATTATGGTGCGGTTATGGGGCAGCTATGGGGTGGTTATGGGGCAGCTATGGGGCAGTTATGGGGCAATTATAGGGCAGCTGTGGGGCGGTTATGGGGCAGTTATAGGGCAGCTATGGAGCGGTTATGGGGCAGTTATGCAGCAGCTATAAGGCAGTTATAGGGCAGCTATGGGGTGGTTATGGGGCAGCTATAGGGCAGCTGTGGGGCAGTTATGGGGCAGTTATAGGGCAGCTATGGGGCAGCTGTGGGGCGGTTATGGGGTGGTTATGGGGCAGCCATAGGGCAGCTGTGGGGCGGTTATGGGGCGGTTATGGTGCACCATGGGCCGTCCCCACATCCCCACGTCCCCACATCCCCATCACGTCCCCACAGTGCCCCATAGCCGCCCCATAACGGCCCCATAGCAGCCCTACAGTGACCCCACCCTGTGTCCCCATGTCATCCCTTTGTCCCTATAACGTCCCCATGGTGTCCCCACATCCCTGTGTCCCCACACCCCCACGATGTCCCCATGTCATCCCCATGTCCTCCTGTCCCCATGAGTCCCCGTGTCCCCATGGTGTCCCCTTATCCTCATGTCCCCACAACGTCTCCATATCCCCCCGATGTCCCCCCAGTGTCCCCATATCCCTGTGTCCCCATTGTCACTGTGATGTCCCCATGATGTCCCCATGTCCCTGTGTCCCCATATCCCCATAGTATCCCCTTACCCTCATGTCCCCACGATGTCCCCACATCCCTGTGTCCCCATGTCCCCATGATGTCCCGATGTCCCGATGTCCCCACATCCCCACGATGTCCCCATGTCCCCATGATGTCCCCACAATGTCCCTATGTCCCTGTGTCCCCACGATGTCCCCATGTCCTCCCCATGTCCCCACGATGTCCCTATGATGTCCTCATATCCTTGTGTCCCCATGTCCCCACAGTGTCCCCATGTCCCTGTGTCCCTTGTCCCCATGATGTCCCCATGTCCCCATATCCCTATGTCCCCATGTCCCCACAATGTCCCCACAACATCCCCATGTCCCTGTGTCCCTTGTCCCCATGATGTCCCAATGTCCCTGTGACCCCATATCTCCACGATGTCCCCATGATGTCCCCACATCCCTGTGTCCCCATGATGTCCCAATGCCCCCATGTCCCCACAGTGTCCCCACAATGTCCCCACATCCCTGTGTCCCTTGTCCCTATGATGTCCCCATGTCATCCCCATGTCCCTGTGTCCCCACAATGTTCTCATATCTCCCGATGTCCTCCTGAGTTCTCGTGTCCCCATATCCTCAGAATGTCCCCACAATGTCCCCTTATCTCATGTCCCCACAGTGTCCCCACAATGTCCCCACATCCCTGTGTCCCTTGTCCCCATGATGTCCCCACGATGTCCCCATGTCATCCCCATGTCCCCATGGTGTCCCCACAATGTCCCCATGTCCCTGTGTCCCTTGTCCCCATGATGTCCCCATGGTGTCCCCTTATCCTCATGTCCCCACAACGTCTCCATATCCCCCCAATGTCCCCCATGTTCCCATATCCCTGCGTCCCCATTGTCACCGTGATGTCCCCATGATGTCCCCACATCCCCACGATGTCCCCATGTCCTCCCCATGTCCCCATGATGTCCCGATGTCCCCGTATCCCCACGTCTCCACGATGTCCCCACGTCCCTATGGTGTCCGTATGGTGTCCCCATGTCCCCATGATGTCCCAATGCCCCACAATGTCCCCACGACGTCCCCACATCCCTGTGTCCCCATGTCCCCACGCTGTCCCTGTGTCCTTATGATGTCCCCACGTCCCCACAGTGTCCCCCCCCCCAGTGTCCCCATGCCAGCCGTGTGGCACAGAGCGGTGCCAGGCACAGGGGGACAAAGAGCGGAGTGTGACAGCAGTGCCACTGCGGGGGGGTGACAGGTCTGTGGGGTTGTGGGGGGGGACATTGGGGGTTGGGGACATTGGGGTCCTTGTGGGGGGGGGAAGGGACGAATCTGTGGGGTTATGGGGACACATCTATGGGGTTTTGGGGGGGACACACTGGGGTTTGGGGACATTGGGGTCCTTGGGGGGGAAGGACGCATTTATGGGGACGCATCTATAGGGTATTGGGGGGGACGTTGGGGTTATGGGGACATGAGGTGTGGGGGGACACATCTGTGGGGTTCTGGGGGGGGACATTGGGGTTTGGGGACATTGGGGTCCTTGGGGGAACACATTTGTGGGGTTTGGGGGGCACGGGGGACACAGTAGGGCTTGGGGGACATTGGGGTATTGGGGGGGTGAAGGGGGACACATCTATGGGGTTTTGGGGGGCACACATTGGGGTTTGGGGACAGTGGGGTCCTTGCGGGGGGGGGAAGGGACGAATTTGTGGGGCTATGGGGACACATCTAAAGGGTTCTGTGGGGAACACATCTATGGGGTTATGGGGACACATCTATGGGGTTTTGGGGGGGGACACTGGGGTTTGGGGACATTGGGGTTCTTGGGAGGGACACTTTTGTGGGGCTATGGGAACACACCTATGGGGTTTTGGGGGGGACACATTGGGGTTTGGGGACATTGGGGTCTGGGGAGAAGGGACACATTTGTGGGGTTATGGGGACACATCTATGGGATTTTTGGGGGGACACAGGGGACACATCTGTGGTGCTTGGGGACATTGGGGGGCCTTGGGGGGGCATCTGTATGGGGTCTTGGGGGAAGACACATCTATGGGGTTTGGGGACATCAGAGTTCTTGGGGGGGGGGGAGGGGGGGGACATCTATGGGGCTTTGGGGATGCGGGGTCTGGGGTTGACACATTTGTGGAGTTATGGGGACACATCTGTGGGTAACGGGGGGTCATCTATGGGGTTTTGGGGGGACACATTGGGGTTTGGGGACATTGGGGTCCTTGGGGGGGGGGAGGGACACTTTAGTGGGGTTGTGGGGGGGGGACAGCTTTATGGGGTTGTCATTTGATGCCATTGGCATCACGGGGCATCATTTATGGGGACGCATCTATAGGGTATTGGGGGGGACATCGGGGTTATGGGGACATGAGGTGTGGGGGGACACATCTGTGGGGTTCTGGGGGGGGACATTGGGGTTTGGGGACATCGGGGTTCTGGAGAGGGACACCTCTGTGGGGTTATGGAGGGGGGGGGGAAATTGGGGTTACGGGGCTGTGGGATCGCTGGGGGGGGGTCGGCACTTCGGGGCATCGCGGCTCCGCCACCCGCGGCCACGGGGCGGAGATTCCGGTACGGGCGGGGCGAGGGCGGCCGCTCCGGTGCCGCTCCGGTCCTGAGCGCGGTGCCGGTGTCGGTCCCGGTGTCGGTGTCACTTCCCGGTGTCACCTCCCGGTGTCGCCTCCCGTTGTCACCCCCGTTGTCACCCCCGCCGCCCCCCGCCATGGTGAGCGCTGCGGTCACTTTCGCTTTCGCTTCCCGGGTGGGGGTGGGACGGCACCGCCTTTGTCCCCGTGTCCCCCCGTCCCTTTGTCCCCCCCCCGTCCCTTTGTCCCCCCCCGTCCCTTTGTCCCCATTTCCCCCCTCCGTCCCTTTGTCCCCCCCCGCGCTCCCCTCTCCCCCCCCCCTCTGTCCCCGTGGGTTCGCTGTCCCCCACCCCACGTCCCCAAAGTCCCCAAACTCCCCCGTCCCGCTGACCCTCGGGACCCCCATCCCACACCCCCGAGGTCCCCCCTCCCAATCCCCGTCCCCAAAGCCCCCCCGTCCCAAAGCCCCCCCATCTCCACGCTCCCCGTGTCCCCAAAGCCACCACAGCTCCACACTCTCCCCCACCTGAGGTCCCCAAGGTCCCCCCCCCCAAAGTCCCCATGCCTCCCTGCTCTCCCATCCCGTGACCCCCATGGCCCCCCGTGCCCCCATCCCACTTCCCCAAGGTCACCAAGGTCCCGTGTCCCCACTGATCCCCCACCCCCCCAGTCCCTGTTCCCAAAGACCCCACATCCCCAAGGTCCCAATGTCCCCGAAGTCCCCACAGTCCCCCATCCCATGTCCCTAAAGCCCCACAGTCCCCCATGTCTCTGTCCCCAAGGTCCCCAAAGTCCCCATGTCCCCAGAGTCCCTCATTCCACATCCCTGGGGGCCCCAAGGTCCCCCATTCCTATTGTCCCTGTGTCCCCAAAGTCCCCACACCCCTCAACCCATGTCCCCAAGGTCACCACATCTCCACGGTCCCCCATCCCACCACCCTAAAGCCCCCAAGGTCCCCAAATCCCCCACGTCCCTAAGGTCCCACATCCCTGAGGTCCCCCATCCCATGTCCCTGAGGTCCCCAAGGTCCCTGACCCCATACCTCAGTCCCCAAATCCCCTACATCCTTGAGGTTCCCCATCCCACATCGCCAAGGTGGCAACGTCCCCAAAGTCCCCACATCTCCACGGTCCCCCATCCCACCACCCTAAAGCCCCCAAGGTCCCCAAATCCCCCACATCCCTGAGGTCCCCCATCCCACGTCCCCGAGGTCCCCAAGGTCCCTGACCCCATACCTCAGTCCCCAGATCCTCCACATCCTTGAGGTTCCCCATCCCACATCCCCAAGGTGGCAACGTCCCCAAAGTCCCCACATCTCCACGGTTCCCCATCCCACCACCCTAAAGCCCCCAAGGTCCCCAGATCCCCCACATCCCTGAGGTCCCCGAGGTCCCTGACCCCATACCTCAGTCCCCAGATCCCCCACATCCCTGAGGTTCCCCACCCACATCCCCAAGGTGGCAACGTCCCCAAAGTCCCCACATCTCCACGGTCCCCCACCCCCCGTCCCCGAGGCCCCCCCCGCCCCGAAGCCACCCCCCGCGCTGTCCCCAGGCGGAGCTGGCCCGCTGTCACCGCGAGGCAGAGGAGGTGACGGAGCTGATGAAGCAAAACGCGGCCAAAGCTCTGGAGCGCGGCGCCAGGCTGGGGGAGCTGGGGGAGCGAGCGGAGAAACTGAGCGCCATGGTGGGACGTGGGGCAACGGGGGGACACGGGGTCTGGGGGGAGGTGGCCCTGGGGGACACTGTGGGGACACGGAGTCTATGGGGGACACAACCCTAAGGGGACACTATGGGGACATGACCCTGTGTGGGGCACACTATGGGGACTTGGAGTCTATGAGGATATGGCCCTAAAAGGGACTCTATGGGGACACAGAGTCTATGGGGGACACAACCCCAAGGGGACACTATGGGGACACGGAGTCTATGGGGAACACAGCCCTAAAGGGACTCTATGGGGACACAGAGTCTATAGAGGATATGGCCTTTGGTGACACTATGGGGACACGGAGTCTATGGGGGGCACAGCCCTAAAGGGACACTATGGGGACACAGAGTCTATGGGGACTTGGCTTTGTGGGGGATGATATGGCCTTTGGTGACACTATGGGGACATGGAGTCTATGGGGGATGTGGCCCTGGGGGACACTACGGGGACAGGACCCTGGGGGGGGGAATATTATGGGGACATGAAACCTATGGGGGGGGGCACAGCTCTAAAGGGACACTATGGGGACACGGAGTCTATGGGGGCTTTGACCCTGGGAGACACTATGGGGACATGGGGTCTATGGGGGATGTGGCCCTGCGGGACATTATAGGGACAGGACCCTGGGGGGGAACATTATGGGGACGTGGGGTCTATAGGGATGTGGCCCTAAGGGGACACTATGGGGACATGGAGTCTACAGGGGATGTGGCCCTGGGGGACACTATGGGGACATGGACCCCGGGGGGGGGGATATTATGGGGACATGGAGTCTATGGGGGACACAGCCCTAAAGGGACACTATGGGGACACGGAGTCTATGGGGACTTGGCTTTTGGGGGGGGATGATATGGCCCTAAAGGGACACTATGGGGACGTGGAATCTATGGGGGAGGTGGGCTTTGGGTGGGGACACTATGGGGACACTAAGGGGACAGACAGAGTCTATGGGGGAGCACAGCCCTAAAGGGACACTATGGGGACATGGAGTCTATGGGGGATGTGGCCCTAGGGGACACTATGGGGACATGACCCTGTGTGGGGCACACTATGGGGACTTGGAGCCTATGAGGATATGGCCCTAAAAGGGACTCTATGGGGACACAGTCTATGGGGGACACAGCCCTAAAGGGACACTATGGGGACACGGAGTCTATAGAGGATATGGCCTTTGGTGACACTATGGGGACACGGAGTCTATGGGGGGGGCACAGCCCTAAAGGGACTCTATGGGGACACGGAGTCTATGGGGGACACAGCCCTAAAGGGACACTATGGGGACACGGAGTCTATGGGGACTTGGCTTTGTGGGGGATGATATGGCCTTTGGTGACACTGTGGAGACATGGAGTCTATGGGGGAGGTGGGCTTTGGGTGGGGACACAGAGTCTATAGGGGGCACAGCCATAAGGGGACACTATGGGGACATGGAGTCTACAGGGGATGTGGCCCTGGGGGGGGACACTATGGGGACGTGGAGTCTATGGGGGATGATGGCTTTGGGTGGGGACACTATGGGGACATGGAGTCTATGGGAGACACAGCCCTAAAGGGACACTATGGGGACATGGAGTCTATGGGGGAATGTGGCCCTTGGGGACACTATGGGGATGTGGGGTCTATAGGGGACACAGCCCCAAGGGGACACTATGGGGACGTGGAATCTATGGGGGATGTGGGCTCTGGGTGGAGACACTATGGGGACACTAAGGGGACAGAGAGAGTCTATGGGGGAGCACAGCCCTAAAGGGACACTATGGGGACACGGAGTCTATGAGGATATGGCCCTAAAAGGGACTCTATGGGGACACAGAGTCTATGGGGGACACAGCCCTAAAGGGACTCAATGGGGACACGGAGTCTATGGGGACTTGGCTTTGGGGGGGGGAAGATATGGCCTTTGGTGACACTATGGGGACACGGAGTCTATGGGGGACACAGCCCTAAAGGGACTCTATGGGGACACAGAGTCTATAGAGGATATGGCCTTTGGTGACACTATGGGGACACGGAGTCTATGGGGGGCACAGCCCTAAAGGGACACTATGGGGACACAGAGTCTATGGGGACTTGGCTTTGTGGGGGATGATATGGCCTTTGGTGACACTATGGGGACATGGAGTCTATGGGGGATGTGGCCCTGGGGGACACTACGGGGACAGGACCCTGGGGGGGGGAATATTATGGGGACATGAAACCTATGGGGGGGGCACAGCCCTAAAGGGACACTATGGGGACACGGAGTCTATGGGGGCTTTGACCCTGGGAGACACTATGGGGACATGGGGTCTATGGCGGATGTGGCCCTGGGGGGGAACATTATGGGGTCGTGGAGTCTATAGGGATGTGGCCCTGGGGGACACTATGGGGACACAGAGTCTACAGGGGGGGGGGATATTATGGGGACATGGAGTCTATGGGGGACACAGCCCTAAAGGGACACTATGGGGACATGGAGTCTATGGGGGACACAGCCCTAAAGGGACACTATGGGGACACGGAGTCTATAGAGAATATGGGCCTAAGGGGACACTATGGGGACACGGAGTCTATGGGGGACACAGCCCTAAAGGGACACTATGGGGACATGGAGTCCATGGGGGCTTTGACCCCTGGGGACACTATGGGGACGTGGGGTCTATAGGGGACACAACCCTGGTGGGGGGGATATGGCACCTGGGGACACTATAGGGACATGGCCCTGAGCAGGGACACTGCAGGGACACAGTCTGGGGGGGGGACATTATGGGGACACGGAGTCTCCAGGGGCCACAACCCTAAGGGGACACTATGGGGACATGGTCTGGGGGGGGAATATGGCCTTTGGGGGGACAACACTATGGGGGATGCAGCTTTGGGGTCAGACTGGGACCCTGCTGGGCTGAGGGCGGTTGTCCCCACGATGTCCCCACGATGTCCCCCTGATGTCCCCCCGATGTCCCCTCTGTCCCCGCAGAGCTCCACGTTCCGGCGCAGCACCAGGACGGTGTCGAGGCAGCAGCGCTCGCGGGGGGGCTGCAGGGTGAGCCGGCTGTGCTGGGCGCTGCTGGGGGCTGCGGTGCTGCTTCTCTTATTGGGGTTGGGATTGGGGTTAGGGCTGCGATGGGCCGCCCCTACAGCACCGCAGCGTCCCACCCAGCCACCGGGAACCCCAAAATGGAGCTGAGAGAGGGGCTGGGAGACCCTACACAGAACAATGGGATTGTTATGGGAGATCCTACAGAGAACATTGGGATTGTTATGGGAGACCCTACAGAGAACATTGGGATGCATCATAGGAGACCCTACAGAGAACATTGGGATTGTTATGGGAGACCCTACAGAGAACAAACACTAGGACCAGCTGGGGAGACCCTACAGAGAACAATGGGATGCATCATAGGAGACCCTACAGAGAACATTGGGATTGTTATGGGAGACCCTACAGAGAACATTAGGATGTGTCATGGGAGACCCTACAGAGAACATTGGGATTGTTATGGGAGACCCTACAGAGAACATTAGGATGTGTCATGGGAGACCCTACAGAGAACACTGGGATTTCTCATGGGAGACCCTACAGAGAACATTGGGATGTGTCATGGGAGACCCTACAGAGAACAATGGGATGCATCATAGGAGACCCTACAGAGAATATTAGGATTGTTATGGGAGATCCTACAGAGAACATTGGAATGTGCCATGGGAGACCCTACAGAGAACATTGGGATGTGCCATGGGAGACCCTACAAACACTGAGACCAGCTGGGGAGACCCTACAGAGAACATTGGGATTTCTCATGGGAGACCCTACAGAGAACATTGGGATGTGTCATGGAAGACCCTACAGTGACAGAGACATTGGGACGTGCTGGGGAAACCCTATAATAAACAGAGACTGGAAACTGTTAGAGACCCTACAATAAACATCAGGACCTGCTGGGGAGACCCTACAATAAACAGAGATTGGGAACTGTTAGAGAGACCCTACAATAAACAAAGATTGGGACCTGCAGAGGAGACCCTACAATAAACATTGGGACATGTTCTGGGAGACCCTACAATAAACAATGGGATCTGCTGGGGAGACCCTCCAATAAACACCGAGACACGTTTTGGGAGACCCTACAATAAACAGAGATTGGGAACTGTTAGAGAGACCCTACAATAAACATCAGGACCTGCTGGGGAGACCCTACAATAAACAGAGATTGGGAACTGTTAGAGAGACCCTACAATAAGCACCAGGACCTGCTGTGGGAGACCCTACAATAAACAAAGAGTGGGACCTGTAGGGTCTCCCTGCAATAAATGATGGGATGCGTTATGGGAGACCCTACAATAAACACCAGGATCTGCTGTGGGAGACCCTACAATAAAAACAGAGCAGGATCTGCTGCAGAAACCCTACAATAAACACTAAGATGGATTTTGGGAGACCCTACAATAAACAAAGGCTGGGACCTGCAGAGGAGACCCTACAATAAACACTGGGACGTGTTTTGGGAGACCCTACAATAAACAATGGGATCTGCTGGGGAGACCCTACAATAAACACTGGGACGCGTTTTGGGAGACCCTACAATAAACAGAGATTGGGACCTGTAGAGGAGATCCTACAATGAACAAACCCTATAATAAACAATGGGATGCATTATGGGAGACCCTACAATAAACGCTAAGATGGATTTTGGGAGACCCTACAATAAACGAAGATTGGAACCTGCAGAGGAGACCCTACAATATCCATTGGGACGTGTTCTGGGAGACCCTACAATAAACATTAGGACATGTTTTGGGAGACCCTACAATAAACATTAGGACATGTTTTGGGAGACCCTACAATAAACACTGGGACGTGTTTTGGGAGACCCTACAATAAACATTGGGATCTGCTGGGGAGACCCTACAATAAACACTAAGATGGATTTTGGGAGACCCTACAGTAGACAGAGATTGGGACCTGTAGAGGAGATCCTACAATGAACAAACCCTATAATAAACAATGGGATGCATTATGGGAGACCCTACAATAAACACTGGGACGTGTTTTGGGAGACCCTACAATAAACATTGGGATCTGCTGGGGAGACCCCCCAATAAACACTAAGGCTGACCCTACGGTTCTGGTGGCACCTGGGGGGGGACAAGGAGCGGGTGGCCCTGCTGGGGACCTTAAGGACCTGGTGGCACTCGGGGAGGTGACAGGGACCCCACGGTGCCAGCTGGTGGCACTTGAGATGGGGACCTGGTGGGGACTTTGGGGACCTGGTGGCACTTGGGGAGGTGACAAGGTGCTGGTGTCCCCTACAGGGACCTGCTGGCTGTGGTGGGGACATTGGGGACCTGGTGGCACTGGGGGTGGTGACACGGACCCGATGGCTCTGGTGGCACTTGAGATGGGGACCTGGTGGGGACCATAGGGTCTGGTGGCACTCGGGGTGGTGACAGGGACGTTGGTGGCTCTGGTGGCACTTGGGATGGGGACCTGGTGGCACTTGGGGAGGGGACAAGGAGCTGGTGGCCCTGGTGGGGACCATAGGGGTCTGGTGGCACTTGGGGTGGTGACAGGGAGGTTGGTGGCTCTGGTGGCACTTGGGGAGGGGACCTGGTGGCACTTGGGGTGGTGACAGGGAGGTTGGTTCTGGTGGCACTCAGGGAGGGGACAAGGAGCCAGGGGCTCTGGTGGCACTTGGAAAGGGGATGGGGACCTGGTGGGGACATTAGGAACCTGGTGGCACTTGGGGTGGTGACACTTGGTGGCTGTGGTGGCATTCAGGAAGGTGACAAGGAGCTGGTGGCCCTGGTGGGGACCATAGGGGTCTGGTGGCACTCGGGGTGGTGGCAGGGACGTTGGTGGCTCTGGTGGCACTTGGGGAGGGGACAAGGAGCCGGTGGCTCTGGTGGCACTTGGAAAGGAAAGGGGATGGGGACCTGGTGGGGACTTTGGGGAGCTGGTGGCACTCGGGGAGGTGACAAGGAGCCGGTGGCCCTGCTGGGGACCTTAGGGATGGCAGCGATGGCACTCAGGGAGGTGGCAGGGATGTTGGTGACTCTGGTGGCACTTGGGATGGGGACCTGGTGGCACTCGGGGTGGTGACAGGGAGGTCGGTGGTTCTGGTGGCACTGGGGGAGGTGACAAGGAGCCGGTGGCCCTGCCGGGGACCTTAGGGATGGCCCTCAGGGAGGTGGCAGGGATGTTGGTGACTCTGGTGGCACTTGGGATGGGGACCTGGTGGCACTCGGGGTGGTGACAGGGAGGTCGGTGGTTCTGGTGGCACTCGGGGAGGTGACAAGGAGCCGGTGGCCCTGCTGGGGACCTTAGGGACGTGGTGGCAGCGATGGCACTCGGGGAGGTGACAAGGTGGCTGCCACCCCATCGCGTCGCCCCACGACACCGCGCAGCCTCTGACACCAACGGCACCTTTAATGCCACCCCCACCTCTGTACCCCCACGTCCCTATGGGGTGGGGTGGCCGTGTCCCCGCGTCCCCCACCACCCCGTCCCCGTGTCACCGCGCTCCCTGCCGCTTGCAGATCTCATCCTGCACACGCTGGCACAGGGCGCTGCGCAACGCCGGCTCCAGGGGGCTGAGGGCACAAACCCTGCGGGTCACCTCCTCCGCGCTGTCACCCTGCGGGGCCACGGGCAGTGAGCAGGTATTGGGGGCAGGGAGGGAGTGGGGGGGGGTCCCCAATCACAGCACCCCCCCCCCCCCCCCAAACCCCTGGGTGTCCCCACCTGGTGCACGATGACGCTGGTGACGTTCCCGTCGTCCCCTTCGTAATCCAGGCAGAAGAGCCGGGCACCGCGGGGGGGGTGCGGAGGGGGTGGGGGGGACCCCGGGCTGCTGTCACCTGGAGGGACCCCTGCCCCCCCCCCCCCCACCAGCACAGTGTCACCCCGAAGACCCCCCTACCGCCACCAGCACCACCACCCCTGGGTGTCCCCCCGTCCCCCTCTCAATGCCTCCCCCACAAACCCACCCTTGGGACCCCCCCCCACGTACTCCTCAACCCACATTGGGTGCCCCCCCCACACCTCAAGCCCACCCTTGGGACCCCCCCCCACCCCCCTTCCCCCATATTGGGTGCCCCCACGCCCACCTTTGGTTACTTCCCATCCCAAGACCCCTCTCCCCCCACCCCCACAAGTCCATCTTGGGGACCCTCCCATGCCCCCCCCCATCCACACTGGGTGCCCCCAAATCCACCCTTGGGTGCACCCTTCACCCCAAGCCCACCCTGGGGACCCCCCCATGCCCTTCACCTCATATTGGGTGATCCCCATGCCCACTTTTGGGTGCTCCCCACCCCACACCCACCTCAAGACCCACCCCCCAATGCCCCCCCCCAAGTCCATCATGGGGACCCTCCCATGGCCCCCCTCCACATTGTGTGCCCCCCTACACCCCAAGCCCACCCTGAAGACCCCCCCCATATTGGGTGTCCCCATATCCACCTTTGGGTGCTCCCCACCCCTTGCCCCATGCCAAGACCCCCCCTCCAATGCCTCCCCAGAAACCCACCCTGGGGACCCCCCCCACATTGGGTGCCCCTAAACCCACCCTTGGGTGCCCCCAAAACCCCCCCACGCCCCTCCCCCCACATTGGGTGCCCCTAAACCCACCCTTGGGTGCCCCCAACCCCCCCCCCCACACACACCCCAGCCCCACATCGGGTGCCTCCAAACCCACCTTTAGGTACCCCCCCTGGGGACCCCCCCCAACCCCTCCCCCCTCCCACAGCGACCCTCCTCGTGCCCCCCCCCACTCACCGGATCTCCTCGCTCTGTACACGGGCTGATCGGGGCGGCGGGGCCGGGGGGGGGCTGCGGTGTGCCGCCCCCGAGCTCTGCCCCGTGCCTGTCTGACGGCGCGCTCGTAGGCGTCCCTGGGCAGCGGGGCTCAGCACCGGGACACCGGGACACCGGGACACCGGGACACCGGGACACCGGGACACCGGGAGGGGGGCAACCGAGCACCGGGAGGGACGGGAGGGGGGAGTATTGAGAGCATAGGGGGTGCATTGTGGGGAAACGGAGCGGGGAGTGAGAGCTCGGGAAAAGGCAGAGAGCACCGGGGGGCACCGGGAGAGAATTACGGGAGTACCGGGGGGTACGGGAATACCGGGGGAGGCTCTGGGGTACGAGGATGGCTATGAGGGCGGAGGGCGGCTGTAGGACACCGAAAAGGGGGACACGCGCGCACTGCAGGGGGGTTGGGGGGAAACGGGGTCCCGGGGTCGGCGTTACCGGAGGCGCTGCCGGTACCTGGCCAGCTGGTTCCGGCGGATGTGCCGCACGAAGCCGTGGCTCATGTCGAGCCGCCCGCCCGGCCGGCAGCGCCGCCCCGAACTCGTCTCCATCCGCCGGGACGGGGCGGGAGGCGGCAACCGAACCCCGCCGGTACCGGGACGCGGCCCCTTTAAAAGTTCCGCCGGAGTTCGGCACGCCGCTCTGCGCAGGCGCAGAGCCCGAAGCGAGCAGTGCGCAGGCGCAAAGCGGACACAGCGCACTGCGCAGGCGCGGAACCCGCAGAGCGTTGGAGCCTGAAGAGCGCAGGCGCAGAGCGAGCACGGCGCGTTGCGCATGCGTGAAAGCGCTGTGGCGCTGTGCGCACGCGCGAAGAGGAGTGACGCGTGCGCGTTGCTGCATCGGCGCATGCGCGGTGCGCAGCGATGTCGAGCCGCGGGAAGAGGGAGCGGGACCGGGAGCGGGAGCGGGCGGCCGCGCGGGGCTCCGGGTCGGCCTCGGCGCGGGGATCCTCCCGGAGCCGCCGGGACAGCGATGCGGACAGGGCCCGCGGCCGGAGGGAAGCGGAGCGCGGCCGGGAAAAGCGGGAGGCGGCGGCGGAACCCGGGCCGGGCCTGGGGCTGGGGCTGGGCCTGGGGCTGGGGCTGGGCCTGGGGCTGCTCGGCGGGACTGCGCGCGGCCGGAGGGAGGCGGGAGGCGGGAGTTGGAGCGCAACCGGAACCGGAAGCGGCGGAGCTGCGCGCGTCAAACGGGAGCGGGAGGAGGACGGCGACTCTGAGCCCGAACCCGAACCTACGGGTAGGGAGAGCGGGGGGGGGGAGGTTATGGGGTCGGGTGTGGGGTGCGGGGTCAGTCATGGCTGTATGGGGTCAGTTATGGGGTGTGGGGTCAGTCATGGCCGTATGGGGTCAGTTATGGGGTGTGGGGTCAGTCATGGCTGTATGGGGTCTGTTATGGGGTGCGGGGTCAGTCATGGCCGTATGGGTCAGTTGTGGTGTATAGGGTCGATCATGGCCGTATGGGGTCAGTTGTGGGGTGCGGGGTCAGTCATGGCCATATGGGGTCAGGTGTGGGGGTGTGGGGTCAGTGATGGCCGTATGGGGTCAGTGATGGCCGTATGGGGTCAGTGATGGCCGTATGGGGTCAGTCATGGCCATATGGGGTCAGTCATGGCCGTATGGGGTCAGTCATGGCCGTATGGGGTCAGTCATGGCTGTATGGGGTCACTGATGGGGGTGCGGGGTCAGTTGTAGCTGTACGGAGTTGTGGGGCCTGTTATGACAGTATGAGGGCATGGGGTCAGGCATAGGGTTGTGGGGTCAGTTATGGGATTGTGGGATCAGTTGTAGCTCTGTATGGGGTTGTGGGGCCTGTTATGGGGGAATTGGGTCAGTTGCGGTGGTATGGGGGTGTGGGGTCCGTTATGGGGGTGTGCGGTTAGTCGTAGCTGTATGGGGGGTGTGGGGTCTGTTATGGCAGTATGGGGGCATGGGCTCAGGTATGGGGTTGTGGGGTCTGATTTGGGGGTATGGGGTTAGTTATGGTGATGTGGGATCAGTTATGGGGTGCAGGGAAGCAGGGGTGGTTGGGGTCGGGTTTGAGGCTGCGGGTGGATCCAGGAGGGTTCTGGGGGTGTCTGTAGGGATGCTTGGGGGGAAGTTGGGGTCGGGTTCTGGTCTGTAGGGTGGGACTGGGGGCACTGGAGTTTGCAGTGGGCGTAGGGGGGAACCAGGACCGGTTCTGGGGGGTTTGGTGTCAGGTTGGGGGGAGCAGAGCTGGGTCTGGGGGCCTGGGGTCACGTAAGGCTTGTGGAGCAGAGCCAGGGCTGGTGTGGGGTGTGTGGGACCAGGTGTGGAGCAGGGGGGGCTCTGTAGGGGCACAGGGGAACCAGGGCTGGGTCTGGGGGGGTCAATGATAGGGGTGTGGGGTGGGGGACGAGGGAATCTGAGGTCAGATCCGGGGCTATGGGGGGAGCTGTGGGGTAGGGGGGGGGTGGGATTCTGTGGGGTGGGACTGGGGCCGGTTTGGAGCTCAGATCTGAGCCCCCCCCTCCCCCATTGCCCCATTCACCAAGCTGTGCCCCCCCAACCCCCCCTCTGACACACAGTGCGCTATGGCCGCTTTGACCCCGAGGACCAACGCAGCCGTCACTGCCCCTACCTGGACACCATCAACAAGTGAGAAGCGGGGAGGGGGCACCCAGGGGTGGGAAGGGGGCACCCAGGGGTGGGGAGGGGGCAGAGGGAGGAGATGAGCACCACCGGGGGGGGTCCATGGCTGCCCCCCAGCTCTGCCTGCCTTGCAGGAGCGTGCTGGATTTTGACTTTGAGAAGCTCTGCTCCATCTCGCTGTCCCACATCAACGTCTACGCCTGCCTGGTGTGTGGGAAATACTTCCAGGGTGAGAGCTGTGGGCTGGGGTGCTCAGCCCCCCACCCTTTGCTTTTTTTTGGGGGGGGTGGGGGGGTTGAGCCCTGACACCTCCTCTCGCCCGCAGGCCGGGGGCTGAAGTCGCACGCCTACATCCACAGCGTGCAGTTCAGCCACCACGTCTTCCTCAACCTCCACACCCTCAAATTCTACTGCCTGCCTGACAACTACGAGATCATCGACTCCTCGCTGGAGGACATCACAGTGCGCTGCAGCACCTGGGGGGGGGGGGCGAGGGGGGGTGGCTTTGTGTCCCCCTGCTTGTCATCACGCCTCCTCGTCCCCTCCGTTGTGCAGTACGTGCTGAAGCCCACCTTCACCGCGCAGCAGATCAGCAACCTGGACAAGCAGGCCAAGCTGTCCCGCGCCTACGATGGCACCACGTACCTGCCTGGCATCGTGGGGCTCAACAACATCAAAGCCAACGACTACGCCAACGCCGTGCTGCAGGTTTGGGTTTGGGGAGGAAGGGGGGGGGGAAAGGGGTGCAGAAGGGGCAGAGAATCGCTTCTGGGTGTCGTGCCCACACCACGTGCCACCCCCAGGCTCTGTCCAACGTCCCCCCGCTGCGGAATTACTTCCTGGAGGAGGACAACTACAAGAACATCAAACGGCCTCCCGGGGACATCATGTTCCTCCTGGTGCAGCGTTTCGGGGAGCTGATGAGGAAGCTGTGGAACCCCCGCAACTTCAAGGCTCACGTCTCGCCCCACGAGATGCTGCAGGCCGTGGTGCTGTGCAGCAAAAAGAACTTCCAGATCACCAAGCAAGGTGAGGCCCTGGGGGATGCGGCCGAATGCTGCCACCAGCACTGCACCCACAGCCGCCGTCTTTTTCTTCCTCGTCCTCCTCCTGTTTGCAGGGGATGGGGTGGATTTCCTCTCGTGGTTCCTCAACGCGCTGCACTCAGCCCTGGGTGGCACCAAGAAGAAGAAGAAAAGTGAGTGGGGGGTGTGGGGGCTGCGGGCTCCCCTTTGTCACCCCAGTGCTGTCCCCGTGCTCCTTATGTCACCCCCTGAGCCCCTCTGCCAGCCCTTTCCCACCCCCTGTGTCCCCTTGGTCACCCCTCGTGCCTTTTTGTCACACGCCATGCCCCTCTGTCACCCCCCACGTTGCCCCTTGTGCCCCTTTGGTCACCCCTCATCCCTCCGTTGTCACCTCCTTTGCTCTCTGTCACCCCCCTTTGTCACTCTGTGTTCCTTTTGTCACCCCTTTGCCTCCCTGTCACCCCTCGTGTCACTCCCTGTGCCTCTTCAGCCACCCCCTGTGGCTCTCTGTCACTCCCCATGTCACCCCTGTACCCCTCTGTCACCCCTTATGTCACTGCCTGTATCCCTCTGCCACTTACTATTCCCCTCTGTCACCCTCCTTGTCACCCAGTGTCCCTTTTGTCACCCCTTTGCCACCCCTGTGCCCCACTGTTACCCCCTTGTCACCCCCTGTGCCCCATGTCACTCCTGTGCCCCTTTGGTCATCCCCTCTGTCACCCCACGTCACCCCTTTACCCCTCTGCCACCCCCCATGCCCCTTGTCATCTCTCTGCCACCCCCGTGTCACTCCCTGCTCCTTGTCACTCCCATGTCACCCCCTCACCATCCCTGTCCCCTTCTGTCACCCTCATGCCCCATGTCACCTCACGTCGCTCCCTCTGTCACTCCCATGCCCCTCATCACCTATCTGCCACCCCTCATGCTTCGTAACACTTGTCACTCCCTTGTCACCCCCTCTGTCACCCCTCTGCCACCCCTGTGCCCTATTGTCACCCTTCTGCCACTCCTGTACTTCATGTCATCCCTTGTCACCCCTGCTGTCACCTCCGTGCCACCTTTGTCACCCCCATGTCACCTCCGTGCCGCCCCCATGCCCCATGTCACCCCTCTGCCATCACCATGCCCCTCTGTCACCCTTCTGCCACCCCTGTGCCCCAAGTCACCCCACGTCACCCCTGTGCTCCACGTCACCCCATGCCCCTCTGTCCCCCCTCTGCCACCCTTTGGCAGCTCCACCTCACCCCTCTATCACCCCCATGCCACCCCTGTGCCACCTTTCTGCCACCCTGTTTAACCCCCGTGTCACCTGTCTGCCACCCCTGTGCCTTTTTGGTCACCCCTGTGCCCCACATCACCCCTGTGCCCCCCCATGCCCCACATCACCCCTGTGCCCCCCCATTCCAAGCCTCTCCTGTGTCCCCTCCCCCCAACACGGCTCTCTGTGCCCGCAGCCATCGTCACCGACGTCTTCCAGGGCTCCATGCGCATCTTCACCAAGAAGCTGCCGCACCCAGACCTGGTGGGTACCCCCATATCCCCCCCCAGGCCTCGTAAGTGCCCCCATAATGCCCCCACACCTCATGAATACTCCCATTACCCCCCCCAGACCTGGTGAGTAGCCCCGTATCCCCCCCAGACCTGGTAAGTGCCCCATAATGCCCCCCAACCTCACGACTACCCCCATAGCCCCCCCAGACCTGGTGAGTGCCCCCATAATGCCCCCAGACCTCGTGAATACCCTCATAGCCCCCCAGACCTGCTGAGTACCCCCATAACCCCCCCCACACACCTGGTGAGTGTGAGTGCCCCCATAATGACCCCACACCACGTGAATACCCCCATACCCCCCCCTCAGACCTGATGAGTACCCCTATAACCCCCTCAGACTTCATGGATACCCCATGAAGCCCCCAGACTTCATGAATACCCCCATACCCCCCCAGACCTTGTGAATACCCCCATAACCCCCCCCTCAGACCTGGTGGGTATCCCCGTACCCCCACACACCCGGTGAGTGCCCCCATAATGCCCCCAGACCTCATGGATACCCCATAGCCCCCCCCCAGACTTCACAAATACCCCCATACCCCCCAGTCCTGGTGAGTGCCCCCATAATGCCCCCAGACCTCGTGAATACCCCTATATCCCCCCCCTCCCTTCACAGACCTTGTGAATACCCCCATAACCCCCCCATTGCCCCCCAGACGTGGTGGGTATCCCCATACCCCCCCCACACTCCTGGTGAGTGTGAGTGCCCCCATAATGACCCCACATCACGTGAATACCCCCATAGCCCCCCCTCAGACCTGGTGAGTGCCCCCATAATGCCTCCAGACCTCATGGATACCCCATAACCTCCCCCCCCAGACTTCATGAATACCCCCATACCCTCCCAGACCTGGTGAGTGCCCCTATAATGCCCCCAGACCTTGTGAATACCCCTATAACTCCCCCCCCCCTCCCTCAGACCTGGTGGGTATCCCCATACCCCCCCCACACCTGGTGAGTGCCCCCATAATGACTCCAGACCTCATAAATACCCCCATAACCCCCCCCCCTAGACCTGGTGAGTACCTCCATAACCCCCCCCAGACCTCATGGATACCCCATAACCCCCCGTAGACTTCACGAATACCCTCATACCCCCCCAGACCTGGTGAGTGCCCCCAGACCTTGTGAATACCCCTATAACCCCCCCTCAGACCTGCTGGGTATCCCTCACACACCCGGTGAGCGCCCCCATAATGCCCCCAGACCTCATGGATACCCCATAACCCCCCCACAGACTTCATGAATACCCCCATAACCCCCCCCCAGACCTCATGGATACCCCATAAAGCCCCCAGACTTCATGAATACCCCCATACCCCCCCAGACCTGGTGAGTGCCCCCAGACCTTGTGAATACCCCTATAACCCCCCCTCAGACCTGCTGGGTATCCCCATACCCCCACACACCCGGTGAGTGCCCCCATAATGCCCCCAGAGCTCACAAATACCCCCATAACCCCCCCTCAGACCTGCTGGGTATCCCCATACCCCCACACACCCGGTGAGCGCCCTCATAATGCCCCGGAGCTCATGGATACCCCATAAAGCCCCCAGACTTCATGAATACCTCCATACCCCCCAGTCCTGGTGAGTGCCCCCATAATGTCCCCAGACCTCATGGATACCCCATAACCCCCCCACAGACTTCATGAATACCCCCATACCCCCCCAGACCTGGTGAGTGCCCCCAGACCTTGTGAATACTCCTATAACCCCCCCTCAGACCTGCTGGGTATCCCCATAGCCCCACACACCCGGTGAGTGCCCCCATAATGCCCCCAGAGCTCATGGATACCCCATAACCCCCCCCAGACTTCATGAATACCCCATACCCCCCAGACCTGGTGAGTGCCCCCATAATGCCCCCAGAGCTCACAAATACCCCCATAACCCCCCCTCAGACCTGCTGGGTACCCCTATACCCCCCCCCCATGTTGTGGGGCTGCCCCCCAGCGCTGCCCACCCTGCACCCATCCCACAGCCAGCCGAGGAGAAAGCGCAGCTGCTGCAGAACGCCGAGTACCAGGAGACCATGGTGGAGTCCACCTTCATGTACCTGACTCTGGATCTGCCCACTGCTCCGCTCTACAAGGACGAGAAGGAGCAGCTCATCATCCCCCAGGTGCCTCTTTTCAGCATCCTGGCCAAATTCAACGGGGCCACGGAAAAGGAATACAAAACCTACAAGGAAAACTTCCTGAAGCGCTTCCAGCTCACCCGGCTGCCCCCCTACCTCATCTTCTGCATCAAGCGCTTCACCAAGAACAACTTCTTCGTGGAGAAGAACCCCACCATCGTCAACTTCCCCATCACGTGGGTGCTCCGCTTCCCCCTCCCGGAGGTTTTTTTTTTTAGGGGGGGTGTTGTTGTGGTTTGGGTGCTGAGGGTGCTGCCCTGCAGTAACGTGGACCTGCGGGAGTACCTGTCGGAGGAGGTGCAGGCTGTGCACACCCACACCACCTACGATCTGATCGCCAACATTGTGCACGATGGGAAACCCTCCGAGGGCTCCTATCGCATCCACGTCCTGCACCACGTGAGTGCTGCCTTCAGCCTTGGGGGGGAAAGGGGAGAGGCAAAAACGGAGGGAAGCCCCCGGCGTCACCGTGCCCCCCCCACCCCCCCCGTGTCCCCCGGCAGGGCACTGGGAAGTGGTACGAGCTGCAGGACCTGCAGGTGACCGACATCCTGCCGCAGATGATCACGCTTTCCGAGGCCTACATCCAGGTGAGGGGCTGCAGGGTGGGGGGCGCGGGGAGAACCAAGGGACGGTTGTCCCCAAAACGTCCCCCGGATGCCTCCATCCCTCCCCCAGCACTCACATCCCCCCACCTCTGTGTTCTGCCCCAGATCTGGAAGCGTCGGGAGGAGGATGAGACGAACCAGCAAGGCGCCTGAGCTCCCCCAGCACCCATTAAATGTCTGTCTTTTTTTTTTTTCCTTCTGCCTGTTCTTTAAACCTTTTCTGCTCTTTTTTTTGGTCTCAATTCGCTCCCCTTACCCCCAAAAAGAGGCACAGGGACGGCGTGCTGCTGGCATCCAAGCTTTATTTGGGGCTGCAGCCACTCCTCCCATCCCCTACAGCCTGGCACGGTCCCGGCAGTACAGCTGAGCCTGGTGGTGAGCAGCGGGGGGTTGGTGACGTGTCACCCCCCTCCCCGTGTCCCTTGTCCCCTCCCCGTGTCCCTTGTCCCCTCCCCATGCTCACCTCACAACGCCGGGCAGTCTCAGCACTGGAGCACCAGTAGGCCGGGCCCAGGGCGCAGGGTCCAGGCTTTGGGGACAGCCCTGGCTTTGGGGACAGCTTGAGGTTTGGGGACAGCTTGAGGTTTGGGGACAGCTCGGCGAGCACCTGCCACAGAGCAGGGTCCTGAGGGAGGAGGGGACACGGGTGGTGACATCTTGGGGACCTGGCAGGGCTCCTGGGAGGGATGTCCCCATGTGTGGCACCCCTGGGGGTCCCTTGGGGTGGGACACCTCGGGGACGTGGTGCTCCTGAGTGCGTCCCCTGGGGATGTCACACCCACGGGGACCGTGCTGTGTCACTTGGAGTGGTGATGTGACACCACAGAGCACCTCCCCTCCGTGCTCCCTGGGGCAGTGACACCCCGTGGGTCCCCAACACGTCCCTTGGTGTCACCATGGAGCATGTCCCTTGGAGCTGTGACACCCCGTGGGTCCCCAACGTGTCCCATGGGTCCATGACACCATTAGGGTCCCCAGTGTGTCCCTTTGGGTCCCCTGCATGTCACTCTGGGGCTGTGACACTTTTAGGGTCCCCAATGTGTCCCATGGGTCCACAACACCTTTAGGGTTCCCAACATGTCCCTATGGGGCTGTGACACCTTTAGGGTCCTCAACATGTCCCTTTGGGTCCCCACTCTGTCCCTTCAAGTCCTTTGTGTGTCCCTTTGGGTCTCCAACACTTCCCCTGGGGCTGTGATACCTTTAGGGTCCCCAGTGTGTCCCTTCGGGTCCCCAACACATCCCTTGGGGCTGTGACACCTTTAGGGTCCCCAACATGTCCCTTTGGGTCCCCTGTGTCACTTCAAGTCCCCTGTGTGTCCCTTTGAATCCCCAGCACATCCCTTGGGGCTGTGACACTTTTAGGGTTCCCAGTGTCCCTTTGAGTCCCCAAGACGTGACACCTTTAGGGTTCCCAACATGTCCCTTTGGGTCCCTGTGTCCCATGGGTCCACGATACCTTTAGGGCTCCCAGTGTATCCCTTTGGGGCTGTGACACCTTGGGTCATATCCCTGGGGGCTGTGACACCGTTAGGGTCCTCAACATTTCCTATGTGTCCGCAGCACCTTTAGGGTCCCCAAGACGTCCCTGGGGGCTGTGACACCTTTAGAGTCCCCAACGTGTCCCTTTGGGTCCCCAATGTGTCCCTCTGGGGCTGTGACACCTTTAAGATCCCCATTGTGTCTCTTTGGGTCCCCACCACGTCCCTATGGGCTGTGACACCTTTAGGGTCCCCAGTGTTCCTTCAAGTCCCCTGTGTGTCCCTTCGGGTCCCCAGCACATCCTTTGGGTCTGAGATACCCTTAGGGTCCTCAGTGTCCCTTGGGGCTGTGACACATTTAGGGTCCCCAACATGTTGCTTAGGGTCCCCAACGCATCCCATGGATCCACAATACCTTTAGGGTTCCCAACATGTCCCTATGGGGCTGTGACATCTTTAGGTTCCCCAACGTGTCCCTCTGGGGCTGTGACACCTTTAGGGTCCCCAACATGTTGCTTAGGGTCCCCAACGTGTCCCATGGGTCCACGACATCTTTAGGGCTCCCAGTGTGTCCCTTTGGGGCTGTGACACCTTGGGTCATATCCCTGGGGGCTGTGACACCGTTAGGGTCCCCAAGATGTCCCTTTGGGTCCCCAGTGTCCCTTCAAGTCCCCTGTGTGTCTCTTTGGGTCCCCAACACGTCCCTTGTTGCTATGACACCTTTAGGATCCCCAACATGTCCCATGTGTCCCTTTGGGTCCCCAAGATGTCCCTTGGAGCTGTGACACCTCCACCTTTAGAGTCCCCAGTGTCCCTTTGGGTCCCCAGCACATCCTTTGGGTCTGTGATACCCTTAGGGTCCCCAGTGTCCCTTTGGTCTCCAACGTGTCCCTCTGGGGCTGTGACACCTTTGGGTTCCCAACATGTCCCTCTGGGGCTGTGACACCTTTAGGGTCTTCAACATGTCCCTTTGGGTCCCCAACGTGTCCCATGAGTCCACGACACCTTTAGGGCTCCCAGTGTGTCCCTTTGGGCTGTGACACCTTGGGTCATATCCCTGGGGGCTGTGACACCGTTAGGGTCCCCAACGTGTCCCTTTGGGTCCCCAGTGTCCCTTCAAGTCCCCTGTGTGTCCCTTTGGATCCCCAACACATCCCTTGTTGCTATGACACCTTTAGGATCCCCAACATGTCTCTTTGGGTCCCCAACACGTCCCTATGGGCTGTGACACCTTTAGGGTCCCCAATGTGTCCCTTTGGGTCCCCAGCACATCCTTTGGGTCTGTGATACCCTTAGGGTCTCCAGTGTCCCTTTGGGTCTCCAACGTGTCCCTCTGGGGCTGTGACACCTTTAGGGTCCCCAGTGTGTCTCTTTGGGTCCCCAACATGTCCCTTTGGGGCTGTGACACCTTTAGGGTCCCCAATGTGTCTCTTTGGGTCCCACTGTGTCCCTCTGGGGCTGTGACACCTTTAGGGTCCCCAAGATGTCCCTTTGGGTCCCCAGTGTCCCTTCAAGTCCCCAGTGTGTCTCTTTGGGTCCCCAACGTGTCCCTCTGGGGCTATGACACCTTTAGGATCCCCAACATGTCCCATGTGTCCCTTTGGGTCCCCAAGATGTCCCTTGGAGCTGTGACACCTCCACCCTTAGGGTCCCCAGTGTCCCTTTGGTCTCCAACGTGTCCCTCTGGGGCTGTGACACCTTTAGGGTCTTCAACATGTCCCTTTGGGTCCCCAGTGTCCCTTAGGGTCCCCAGCACATCCTTTGGGTCTGTGATACCCTTAGGGTCCCCAGTGTCCCTTTGGTCTCCAACGTGTCCCTGTGGGGCTGTGACACCTTTGGGTTCCCCAGTGTGTCCCTTTGGGTTCCCACTGTGTCCCTCTGGGGCTGTCACACCTTTAGGGTCCCCAACATGTCCCATGTGTCCACAGCACCTTTAGGGTCCCCAAGACGTCCCTGGGGGCTGTGACACCTTTAGGGTCCCCAATGTGTCTCTTTGGGTCCCCAACATGTCCCTCTGGGACTGTGACACCTTTAGAGTCCCCAACATGTTGCTTAGGGTCCCCAACGTGTCCCATGGGTCCACGACACCTTCAGGGCTCCCAGTGTGTCCCTATGGGGCTGTGACACCCTGGAGCACGTCCCTATGGGCTGTGACACTTTTAGGGTCCCCAGTGTCCCTTCAAGCCCCCTATGTGTCCCTTTGGGTCCTCAGCACATCCTTTGGGTCTGAGATACCCTTTGGGTCCCCAGTGTCCCTTTGGTCCCCACTGTGTCCCTCTGGGGCTGTGACACCTTTAGGGTCCCCAGGATGTCCCTTTGGGTCCCCAGTGTCCCTTCAAGTCCCCTGTGTGTCCCTTTGGATCCCCAACACGTCCCTTGTTGCTATGACACCTTTAGGATCCCCAACATGTCTCTTTGGGTCCCCAACACGTCCCTATGGGCTGTGACACCTTTAGGGTCCCCAGTGTCCCTTTGGGTCCCCAGCACATCTTTTGGGTCTGAGATACCCTTAGGGTCCCCAGTGTCCCTTTGGTCCCCACTGTGTCCCTCTGGGGCTGTGACACCTTTAGGGTCCCCAAGATGTCCCTTTGGGTCCCCAGTGTCCCTTCAAGTCCCCTGTGTGTCTCTTTGGGTCCCCAACACGTCCCTTGTTGCTGTGACACCTTTAGGGTCCCCAGTGTGTCTCTTTGGGTCCCCAACACGTCCCTATGGGCTGTGACACCTTTAGGGTCCGGTCCCCAGTATCCCTTCAAGTCCCCTGTGTCCCTTAGGGTCCCCAGCACATCCTTTGGGTCTGAGATACCCTTAGGGTCCCCAGTGTCCCTTTGGGTCCCTAACGTGTCCCTATGGGGCTGTGACATCTTTAGGGTCCCCAGTGTCCCTTTGTGCCCCCACTCCCCCCTTGCTCTCACCCGGTGCCCATCGGCGCTCGGCGGGACGCTCGCAGGTCCCCCCACGGGTGCCAGGATGGCAGCAGCGCCGTCGTCGGGGCCGCAGGACAGCAGCAGGCGGCACAGCAGGCGCGGTGCCAGGCGGCCCAGCAGCACCTCCAGCAGCAGCTCTGCGTAGCGCTCCGCCAGGCACTGGCACGCGCCCGCGGCCACCAGCGGCAGCGCCCGGCACAGCTGGGACACCGCCTTCGCCACCGCCTCCTGCGGGCATCGCGCAGCTCAGCTGCAGCGCCAGAACCACCAGAACCACCACCGGAACCACCGGAATCACCAGCACCACCACCAGAAGCAGCACCAGCACCGCCAGAACTACCAGCACCACCAGAAGCACCAGCACCGCCAGAATCACCACCGGGACCACCAGAACCACCACCAGCACCAACACCTGCACCACCACAACCACCACCAGCACTGCCAGAACCACCAGAATCACCACAACCAGCACCAGCACCACCAGAACCACCACCAGGACCACCACCAGCACCTCCAGCACCACCAAAATCACCACAACCAGCACCACCACTGCCAGAACCACCACCAGCACCTCCAGAACCACCAGAACCACCACCAGAACCACCACCAGCACCTCCAGAACCACCAGAACCACCACCAGAACCACCACCAGCACCTCCAGAACCACCAGAACCACCACCAGCACCGCCAGAACCACCACCAGCACCAGAATCAGCACCAGCGCCAGCAGCACCAGCAACATCACCAGCACCACCAGAACAACCAGCACCAGTAGCACCACCACCAGCACCAGGAGCACCAGCACCACCAGTACCACCAGCAGCAGCACCACCAGTAGCACCACAACCGCACCAGCACCACCACCAGAACCATCACCAGGACCACCAGCAGCACCAGCAGCACCACCACAACTGCACCACCACCACCAGAACCATCACCAGCACCACCAGCACCAGCACCCCATACCTTGGGGACAGCAGCCTCGGCACGGGCCAGGAAGGTCCGGCACAGCCAGCACAGCGGCAGCGGCACCGGCAGCGCCGCGTCCTTGGGGACAATGGGGACAGCAGGGTTGGCCTGCGGCGCAATGGTGGCCTATATGTGGGGTTTCGGGGTTCCCACTTGGGACACCTATTGGGAAACTGGGGGTTCCTATCCGCGTTCCCATTGATGGAGGTCCCTGTTGAGGTTCCCATCGGGATCCCATTGGAACTCCCATGGACACTCATTAGGATATTCATTGGGGTTCCCATCAGGGATCCCATTGGAACCCCGCTTACTGGGGTTCCCACTGGAGTTCCTATGGAGTTTTCCGTTGGGTTCCCATTAGGGCACCCGTTGGGAAATGTGGGATTCCCATCAGCGTTCCCATGGAGGTTTGATGGAGGTTCCTGTCGAGGTTTCCATCGGGGTTCCATGGGGGATCCCACTGGGACGCCTATTAGGACACTCATTAGGATACTCACTGGGCTCCAACTGGGGTTCCTATTGGGATGGTCATTGGGATGCCCAGCAGGGTCACCACTGGGGATCCCATTAGGACACCCTTTGGGGTTCCCTTTGGGGTTCCCATTGGGGTTCCCATGGAGTTTCTCGTTGAGGTTCCCATTAGGACACCATTGGGATGCTCATTGGGGTTCCCATAGAGGTTCCCATTAGGACACCATTGGGACACTTATTAGGGTTCCCACTGGGGTTCTCATGGAGGTTCCCATTAGGACAGCCATTGGGATGCTCTGAGATTCCTATTGGGATTCCCATTGGGGTTCCCAGTGGGACGCCCACGGAGAGGCTGCCATATTTGGCCATTGGGGGTTCCCATTTTGACACCCATCGGGGTCCCCATCGGGGAACCCCACATAGATGCCTCCATACACCCATACAGAAGACCCTACATACCCAAGGCACCCACATGGAAACCCGTGGATGTGCCCCCACAGAATCCCATACACACCTTCAGGAGGGCACCGATGTGGGGGGACGCAGCCGGGACCCCTCCGGGCTGCCCTGGGCACAGCTCCAGGTGGGCACAGATGGCAGAGGGCTTCTGGGGGGGACACCAATAAAGGGGGGGGGGACACACAGTGCCTGCAGCCCAGCGTGGGGCGCCCCAGGTGTCCCCATATGGCACCGTGTCCCCATCTCCCCCAGGTGTCCCCACATGTCCCTATATGGCACCACGTCCCCATTTCCCCCAGCACCCCAAAATGTCCCCAAGTGACAAATTGTCCCCATTTCCCCCATGTCCCCATTTCCCCCAGCTGTCCCCACCATCCCGACGTCCCCGTTCTCCAGGTGTCCCTATACAGCACCATGTCCCCATTTCCCCAGCACCCCAAAATGTCCCCAAGTGGCACCTTGGCCCCATACAACACCATGTCTCCATATGGCACCATGTCCTCATTTCCCCAGCACCCCAAAATGTCCTCATAAGGCACCTTGGCCCCATACAGCACCATGTCCCCATTTCCCCCAGCACCCCAAGGTGTCCCCAAGTGGCACCGTGTCCCCATTTCCCCCAGCTGTTCCCTCCACCCCCATGTCCCCGTTCTCCAGGTGTCCCCATATGGCACCATGTCCCCATTACTCCCAGCACCCCAAAATGTCCCCATATGGCACCTTGGCCCCATACAGCACCATGTCCCCATTTCCTCCAGCACCCCAAAATGTCCCCAGGTGGCACATCCCCATTTCCCCCACACGTCCCCATGTCCCCCAGCTGTCCCCACCACCCCGATGTCCCCGTTCTCCACGTGTCCCCATATGGCACCTTGGCCCCATACAGCACCATGTCCCCATTTCCCCAGCACCCCAAGGTGTCCCCAAGTGGCACCGTGTCCCCATTTCCCCCAGCTGTCCCCACCACCCCGATGTCCCCATTCTCCAGGTGTCCCCATATGGCACCACATGCCTATACAGCACCTTGTCCCCATCTCCCCCAGCACCCCAAAATGTCCCCAGGTGGCACATTGTCCCCATTTCCCCCAGCTGTTCCCTCCACCCCCATGTCCCCGTTCTCCAGGTGTCCCCATATGGCACCATGCCCCCATTTCCCCCAGCACCCCAAGGTGTCCCCAAGTGACACATTGTCCCCATCTCCCCCACACGTCCCCATGTCCCCCAGCTGTCCCCACCACCCCAATGTCCCCATTCTCCAGGTGTCCCCATATGGCACCATGTCCCCATATGGCACCATGTCCCCATTTCCCCAGCACCCCAAAATGTCCTCATAAGGCACCCTGGCCCCATACAGCACCATGTCCCCATATGGCACCGTGTCCCCATTTCTCCCAGCTGTCCCCACCGCCCTGATGTCCCCATGCTCCAGATGTCCCCACATGGCACCATGTCCCCATTTCCCCAGTATCCCAAGGTGTCCCCAGGTGGCACCGTGTCCCCATTTCCCCCAGCTGTTCCCTCCACCCTCATGTCCCCATTCTCCAGGTGTCCCCATACAGCACCATGTCCCCATTTCCCCAGCACCCCAAAATGTCCTCATGTGGCACCTTGGCCCCATACAGCACCATGTCCCCATGTCCCCAAGTGGCACCGTGTCCCCATCTCCCCCAGCTGTCCCCACCACCCCGATGTCCCCATTCTCCAGGTGTCCCTATATGGCACCACATCCCCATACAGCACCATGTCCCCATATGGCACCATTTCCCCATTTCCTCCAGCACCCCAAAATGTCCCCAGGTGGCACATTGTCCCCATCTCCCCCAGCTGTCCCCACCACCCCGATGTCCCCATTCTCCAGATGTCCCCATACAGCACCTTGTCCCCATTTCCCCCAGCACCCCAAGGTGTCCCCAAGTGGCACATTGTCCCCATTTCCCCCAGATGTCCCCATTTCCCCAGGTGTCCCCACCACCCCGATGTCCCCATTCTCCAGGTGTCCCCATACGGCACCACGTCCCCATTTCCCCAGCACCCCAAAATGTCCCCATACGGCACCACGTCCCCATCTCCCCATCTGTCCCCACCGCCCCGCTGCCCCCCGCTCCCCCCGCTCCCCCCGCTGCCCCCGCTGCCCACTCCCCAGCTGCCCCCTGAGCCGTGCCCCCACCCGCTCGCAGCGGCGGCTCCCCAGCTGCGGCACGGTGCCACCACGCTGGGCTCCGGCAGCGCCTCGCACCCCCTCTGCAGGAACCCCTGCAGGGCCGCCTGCCCCCCCAGCGCCGGGGTCACCCATGGGGTCGCCCCCCCCGGTCCCTCGGGGTCACACCGTGTCCCCCCCCCCCCACAGCACCTCGGCTGCTGATGCGTTGGCCATGCGGAGGAGAAGCGCCACCAGGTCCTGGCAGTCGGAGCAAAGGTCCTGCGGGGGGGGCGGTTATGGGGACACCGTGGGGACACCAGAACATGGGGACGTGGGGCTGTGGAGTTATGGGGTATGGGGACACTGGGGCAAGGAGATGTGGGGATACTGGGACATGGGGACATGGGGACATGGGGATACTGGGGTATGGGGGTATGGGGACATGGGGACATGGGGACATGGGGATATGGGGATATGGGGATATGGGGACATTGGGACATGGGGATACTGGGATATGGGGGTATGGGGACATTGGGACATGGAGACATGGGGACATGGGGATGTGGGGATACTGGGATATGGGGATACTGGGATATGGGGGTATGGGGGCACCAAAACATGGGGATGTGGGGATATGGGGGCACTGGGGACACTGGGGCAGGGGAATATGGGGATAATGGGACATGGGGACATGGGGACATGGGGATATGGGGACATTGGGGCAAGGAGATGTGGAGATATGGGGACATAGGGACATGGGGATATGGGGATACTGGGATATAGAGGTATGGGGACATTGGGACATGGAGGTATGGGGATATGGGGGATATGGGGACATGGGGGCATGGGGACATGGGGACATGAGGACATAGGGATATGGGGACACCAAAACATGGGGGTGTGGGGGTGTGGTGTTATGGGGACGTGGGGATATGGGGATGTAGGACATGGGGGCATGGGTACATAAGGATATGGGGATATGGGGACATGGGGGTATGGGGACATGGGGGTATGGGGACATGGGATATGGAATATGTGATATGGGAATATGGGAATGTGGGGTGTGGTGTTATGGGGACATGGGGATATGGGGATATGGGGATATGGGGGTATGGGATATGGAATATGGGAATATGGGAATGTGGGGATGTGGGGTGTGGTGTTGTGGGGACATGGGGACATGGGGGCATGGAGATTTGGGGATAAAGGGACATGGGGACATAAGGATATAGGGACACGGGGATATGGGGATAAGGGGACATGGGGACACCAAAACATGGGGACGTGGGAATATGGGGACATGGGGACATTGGGGATATGGGGTCGTGGAGATATGGGGACATGGGGACACGGGGATATGGGGATATTGGGACATGGGGCCGTGGGGACACGGAACTGTGGGAACAGGAGGAGGTTTGGGATGCTGTGTGGGGTCACGGGGACGTGGAGCGGGGCTGTGGGGCGCGGGGCTGCATGGGGGCACATAGGGGCACCCACCTGCGTGCTTTGGGGTCCTGGTTGGGCGCAGCCCCCAGCGGCCCCACAGCGCGGCGCTGCGTCCCAGGCACCGGGGGGCACCTCGCAGCGCGGCCCCCCCAGCCCTACAGCCAGCACCGGGACCCGTCACCCCACAGCCCCCCCAAAACCCAAAACCCATTCTGTGGGTGGGGGGCTCCAGCGTGAGTGTGTCCCCCCCCCCACCATCCCATTATTAGGAACCACCGGGACGTCCCCAAGGTGGGGGGGGGGACAGTGGTTTGGGACATACAAAATGGGGGGGGGGTCTGGGTTTGGGGGGGGGACTCAGAGTTGGGGGGAGGACCCAGGTTTTAGGGTGCACCCAGATATGGGGTGGGGGTACTCAGATTTGGGGGGGATCCAGCTTTGAGGTGGGGGCACTCAGAGTTGGGGGGAGGACCCAGGTTTTGGGGTGCACCCAGGTGTAGGGTGGGGGGTGTCCAGATTTGGGGGGGACCCAAAATTGAAGGGGGGGCACTCAGAGATGGGGGGGACCCAGGTTTTGGGGTGCGCCCAAATGTGGGGTGGGGGTACTCAGATTTGGGGGGGGGATACTCAGAGTTGTGGGGAGGACCCAGGTTTTGGGGTGTGCCCAAATATGGGGTGGGGGTACACAGATTTTGGGGTGGGGGAAACCAGGTTTTGGGGAGCACAGGGATATGGGGTGGGGGTATCCAGATTTGGGGGGGGACACACAGGTTTTGGGGTGCACACGGATATAGGGTGGGGATATTCAGATTTGGGGGGGGACCCAGATTTGGAGGGGATCCATGTTTTGGGGTGCGCCCAAATATGGGGTGGGGGTACCCAGATTTGGGGTGAACGTACCCAGATTCGGGGGGAACCCAGATTTGGGGTGGGGGTACTCAAAGTTGAGGGGGGGACTCAGGTTTTGGGGTATGGCCAAATATGGGGTGGGGGTACCCAGATTTGGGGGGGAGGTACCCAAATTTGGGGGGGGGACCCAGGTTTTGGGGTGCGCCCAGGTGTAGGGTGGGAGCATCCAGATTTGGGGGGTACCCAGATTTGGGGGGGAGGTACTCAGATTTGGGGGGGGGACCCAGGTTTTGGGGTGCGCCCAAATATGGGGTGAAGGTATCCAGATTTTGGGATGGGGGGGGACAGTTTTGGGGTGCACACAGATATGGGGTCGGGGTACCCAGATCTGGAGGGGACCCAGATTTGGGGTGGAGATACTGAGAGATGGGGGGGGACCCAGGTTGTGGGGTGCAGCAGGTGTAGGGGATGTTCAGGTTTGGAGGAGACCCGGGTTTTGGGGTGCGCCCAAGTATGGGGTGGGGGGACCCAGTTTTTGGGAGGGGCCCAGATTTGGGGTGGGGGGGGAGGCGCCCGCTTTGGGGTCCCCTACCTGCGGTGGCACAGAGCAGCACGAGGAGCAGCGCCCGCAATGGGGTCGGGGCCATGGCGGCTGTGTAGGGCCGGAGCTGGGAGCTCTTATAGCCCCAGTGGGGTGGGGGGGGTTTGGGGCCGTGCCAGCACTGTGGGGACACGTGGCCCCAATCGGGTCCGTGCCTCCATCACCCCACAGCCCCCTGTGTCCCATCATCCCATAACCCCACAGCCCCATAACTCACCCCATAACCCCACAGCCCCATAACCCCACAACTCCATAATCCCATAACCCCACAACCCCATAACCCCACAACCCCATAACCCCACAACTCCATAATCCCATAACCCCACAACCCCACAACACCACAACCCCACACCCCCCTTTCCCCATGCCCCTACGTTGCCCCCCATGTCCCTGTGCCCCTCTCCCCACGTCCCCATACCCCCGTGACCCCAAGCTTTCATGTCCCCATGTCCCCAAGCCCCCTGTCCCCCACATCCCTCATTCCCACACCCCATATCCCCATGTCCCATATCCCATATCCCAGTATCCCATGTCTCCAGGCCCCCCATGTCCCCCCATGTCCCCATACCCCATATCCCATATTCCCATTTCCCCATATCCCATGTCCCCATGTTCCTCCATGTCCCCATGTCCCCCTCCCCCATAACGCAAACCCCATACCCAATATCCTATGTCCCATACCCCATATCCCATATCCCACACCCCACACCCCATATCCCCATATCCCACACCCCATATCCCACACCCCATACCCAATATCCTATGTCCCATACCCCATACCCCATATCCCATATCCCACACCCCACACCCCATATCCCATACCCCACATCCCATATTCTATATCCCCTTTGTCCCCCCATATCCCACACCGCACACCCCATACCCCATATCCCTCTGTCCCATATCCCTCACCCCATATCCCACACCTCATATCCTATAACCCACATCCCACACCCTACACGCTTTGGTCCCCCCATAACCCACACCCCATATCCCACACCCCATGCCCCATATCCTATACCCCATCTCCCACACCCCATATCCCACACCCCATTTCCCTATGACCCCACACCCCATATCCTATACCCCATACCTCACATCCCACACCCCATACCCCATATCCTACACCCCCCACCCCATATCCCACACCCCATACCCCATACCCCATACCCTATACCCCACATTCCACACCCCATACCCCATATCCCACACCCCACACCCCATACCCCCTATCCCACACCCCACACCCCATACCCTATACCCCCACCCCACACCCCCACCCCACACCCCCACCCACCCCCCCTCTGCCCCCCCGCTCCGTTTCCCGGCAGCGCTTTGAGGCTCCGGCCGCAGTCCTTCACTGAAGGGCTCTTGTGGGGCTGAGGGCCCTACAGCAGGGCGGGGCTGTGGGGTGTGGGGTGTGGGGTTATGAGGTGTGGGGTCATGGAGTCATGGGGTCATGGGGTGTGGGGTGTGGGGTATGGGATATGGGGTGTGGGGTATGGGGTGTGGGGTGTGGGGTGTGGGGTCATGGGGTATGGGGTATGGGGTATGGGGTGTGGGGTCATGGGGTCATGGGGTGTGGGGTGTGGGGTGTGGGGTGTGGGGTGTGGGGTATGGGGTGTGGGATATGGGTTATGGGGTATGGGGCAGAGGGATATCTGTTATGGGGATATGGGATATGGGACATGGGGATATGGGATATAGGATATGAGATATGGGGATATGGGACAGAGGGATATAGGATAGCAGGTATGGTGTATGGACAGAGGAATATGGGATATGGGGTATGGGGTATGGGGACATTGGGTATGGGACAGAGGGATATGGGGTATGGGGTGTGGGGGTATGGGGATATGGGGCAGAGGGGTATGGGATATGGGGTCACAGGGACATGGGGATATGGGATATGGGACACAGGAACATGGGGGTATGGGGTCATGGGATATGGGATATGGGACATGGGACAGAAAGACATGGGGGTATGGGGTACGGGATATGGGAACGTGGGGATATGGGGTATGGGACATCGGGGTATGGGACACAGGGACATGGGGGTATGGGGTCATGGGATATGGGACAGAGGGACATGGGGACAGGGGGATATGGGGTATGAGGATGTGGGGAGTGTTATCGATAAAATAGTAGACCAAACGCCAAGAAGCCAATTATTAAATTTATTAATTATAATGAACAAGAACAAAGAGGCAATACAGCGCTGGGCGACAGGGGACTCTCCGTTCCACCAACTGCCGCAAGGCTCGGATCAGCACGCGGTCCTTTTATGTGGCTCGTGGTGTACTCTGCGCATGCTCCGGTTGTTACTAGGGGTCTTATTCTGTCTCCTGGCGGCTGCGCGGGCCGAAGCAAGCAGTCTTCTTCTGTACCCCCCCCTCCCCTTGACGCCTTCTGGTGATTTCCATCCACGTCACTCGCGCTGGCGAATCCCATTGGCCACTGTGCAATTACTAACCCACCAACCATAACCGTGTAAGTACCCTATCTGCACATGAAAACATGGAAACTAACAAGCCACTCAGCAGGGGAGTGGGGGAGGGAGCAAAGATCAACTATGTTGCTTTGCCCCTCAGCCCTGGACAAACATTCCTCCTTTTTGACAGGGAGATGGTGATATGGGATATTGGGGCACGGGGACATGGGGTAAGGGGACATGGGGGCGCCCTACAGGGACGCACCCTATATGGGTCATCACATGGGGACGCCCCACACGGAGCCCCACCGCCCCCCGCCCGCCGTCCTTACGGCCGCACCGCCCACGTGGCGGCGCCGCACCGAGCGCTCGCTCCTCCCAGCCGCGAGGGGGCGCCGCCGCTTCCGCCGGAAGTCCCGCCTCCCATCCCCGAGCCAAGATGGCGGCGCACACGGCCTTGAGGGCGCTGAGGGTGGGGACGGCGGGGCTCGGAGAGCGGGGGGCGCTGAGGGGGCGGTGAGGGCGGTGGCACTGCGACGTGGGGTGTGGGGACGGAGTGCATGGGGTCAGGGGGCGTGGGGTGGGGGGACAGTTTGGGGACACTGATGGTGGTGGCACCGGGGTGTGGGGACGGTGTGTGTGGGGTCAGGGGATGTGGGGTGTGGGGACACTGTGGGGACAGTGTGGATGGTGGCACTGGGATGTGGGGTGTGGGGACACTGTGTATGGGGTCAGGGGATGTGGGGTGTGGGGACATTTGTGGGGCTCCAGGAGTGGTGTGTGGGGACACTGATGGTGGTGGCAGTGAGATGTGGGTATGGGAACAGGGGACATGGGGTATGGGGACAGTGATGGTGGTGGCACTGGGATGTGGGCTATGGGGACACTTTGGGGACACTTTGGGTGGTGGCACTGGGATGTGGGGTGTGGGGACAGTGTGTATGGGGTCAGAGGATGTGGGGTGTGGGGACGCTTTGGGGACAGTGTGGATGGTGGCACTGGGATGTGGGTGTGGGGACAGTGTGTATGGGGTCAGAGGATGTGGGGTGTGGGGACACTTGTGGGGCACTGCTGATGATGGCACTGGGATGTGGGATATGGGGACACTGTGGGGACATTTTGGGTGGTGGCACTGGGATGTGGGGTGTGGGAACAGTGTGTGTGGGGTCAGAGCAACGTGAGGTATGGGGGCACTTGTGGGGCACTGGTGATGGTGGCACTGGGATGTGGGGTGTGGGGACACTGTGGGGCTCCAGGAGTGGTGTGTGGGGACACTGCTGGTGGTGGCACTGGGATGTGGGATATGGGGACGGTGTGGGGACACTGGTGATGGTGGTGGCGGTGGGATGTGGGGTGTGGGGACAGTGTGTGTGGGGTCAGGGGATGTGGGGTGTGGGGACACTTGTGGGGCACTGCTGATGATGGCACTGGGATGTGGGGTGTGGGGACACTGTGGGGACACTGGTGATGGTGGCACTGGGATGTGGGGTGTGGGGACAGTGTGTGTGGGGTCAGGGGATGTGGGGTATAGGGACATTTGTGGGGCACTGCTGATGATGGCACTGGGATGTGGGATATGGGGTCACTGTGGGGACATTTTGGGTGGTGGCACTGGGATGTGGGGTGTGGGGACAGTGTGTGTGGGGTCAGGGGATGTGGGGTGTGGGGACACTTGTGGGGCACTGCTGATGATGGCACTGGGATGTGGGGCGTGGGGACACTGTGGGGACACTGGTGATGGTGGCACTGGGATGTGGGATGTGGGGACAGTGTGTATGGGGTCAGGGGCTATAGGGACACTTGTGGGGTACTGGTGATGGTGGCTCTGGGATGTGGGCTGTGGGGACGGTGTGTATGGGGTCAGGGGATGTGGGGCACGGAGATGCTTGTGGGGCATTGCTGATGATGGCACTGGGATGTGGGGTGTGGGGACACTTTGGGGACACTGGATGGTGGCACTGGGATGTGGGGTGTGGGGACAATGTGTATGGGGTCAGAGGAATGTGGGGTATGGGGGCACTTTGGGGGACACTGGTGATGGTGGCTCTGGGATGTGGGCTGTGGGGACACTTGTGGGGCTCCAGGAGTGGAGTGTGGGGACACTGATGGTGGTGGCTGTGGGATGTGGGATGTGGGGATGGTGTGTATGGGGTCAGAGGATGTGGGGTATGGGGACACTTTGGGGACAGTGTGGATGGTGGCACTGGGATGTGGGCTGTGGGGACAGTGTGTGTGGGGTCAGGGGATGTGGGGTATAGGGACATTTGTGGGGCACTGCTGATGATGGCACTGGGATGTGGGGTACGGGGACACTGTGGGGACATTTTGGGTGGTGGCACTGGGATGTGGGGTGTGGGAACAGTGTGTATGGGGTCAGAGCAACGTGAGGTATGGGGGCACTTGTGGGGCACTGGTGATGGTGGCACTGGGATGTGGGATATGGGGACACTGTGGGGCTCCAGGAGTGGTGTGTGGGGACACTGCTGGTGGTGGCACTGGGATGTGGGGTGTGGGCACACTGTGGGGACACTATGGATGGTGGCACTGGGACGTGGGATATGGGGACAGTGTGTATGGGGTCAGAGGATGTGGGGTGTGAGGACATTTGTGGGGCACTGCTGATGATGGCACTGGGATGTGGGGTATGGGGACACTGTGGGGACACTGGATGGTGGCACTGGGATGTGGGGTGTGGGGATGGTGTGTATGGGATCAGAGGAATGTGGGGTATGGGGACACTTTGGGGGACACTGGATGGTGGCACTGGGATGTGGGCTGTGGGGACAGTGTCTATGGGGTCAGAGAATGTGGGCTGTGGGGACACTTTGGGGACAGTGTGGATGGTGGCACTGGGATGTGGGGTGTGGGGACACTTGTGGGGCTCCAGGAGTGGTGTGTGGGGACACTGATGGTGGTGGCTGTGGGATGTGGGGTGTGGGGACAGTGTGTATGGGGTCAGGGGATGTGGGGCATGGGGACACTTTGGGGACAGTGTTGATGGTGGCACTGGGATGTGGGGTGTGGGGACACTTGTGGGGCACTGCTGATGGTGGCACTGGGATGTGGGGCGTGGGGACACTGTGGGGACACTGGATGGTGGCACTGGGATGTGGGGTGCGGGGACACACCGTGGTTGGGGCTGTGGGATGTGGGGTGTGGGGACACTATGGGACAGTGGTGGTGGTGGCACTGGGGTGTGGGGTGTGGGGACGGTGTGTTTGGGGTCAGAGAACGTGGACTATGGGGACACTTTGGGGACAGTGGATGGTGGCACTGGGATGTGAGATATGGGGACACTTGTGGGGCACTGCTGATGGTGGCAGTGGGATGTGGGGTGTGGGGACAGTGTGTATGGGGTCAGGGGATGTGGGGTGTGGGGACACTTTGGGGACAGTGTGGATGGTGGCACTGGGATGTGGGATATGGGGACACCTGTGGGGCACTGGATGGTGGCAGTGGGATGTGGATATGGGGACACTTTGGGGCACTGCTGATGGTGGCAGTGGGATGTGGGTTATGGGGACACTTGTGGGGCACTGCTGATGGTGGCACTGGGATGTGGGGCGTGGGGACAGTGTGTATGGGGTCAGGGGATGTGGGGTGTGGGGACACTTTGGGGACAGTGTGGATGGTGGCAGTGGGATGTGGGATATGGGGACACTTTGGGGCACTGCTGATGGTGGCAGTGAGATGTGGGATATGGGGACACTTTGGGGCACTGCTGATGGTGGCAGTGAGATGTGGGTTATGGGGACACTTTGGGGCACTGCTGATGGTGGCACTGGGATGTGGGGTGTGGGGACGGTGTGTATGGGGTCAGAGGATGTGGGTTATGAGGACACTTGTGGGGCACTGCTGATGGTGGCAGTGGGATGTGGATATGGGGACACTTTGGGGCACTGCTGATGGTGGCACTGGGATGTGGGGCTATAGGGACACTTTGGGGCACTGCTGATGGTGGCAGTGGGACGTGGTTGTGAAGGGTGGCACAGGAGCCCCGTGCTCTGGGGACACCAGTGGGGCTCCAGCAGCTTTGGTGGCACCAAACCCGGTGTCGCGTGGGGACGCTGTGGGTGCTGCTGTCACAGCCCTGCCCCCCCCAGGCGCTGCCCCACAGCCGCATCCCAGCCCTCGCCGCCTCCCGCAGCCTCCACCCCTCCCCGCCCTGCCTGAAGGTGAGCCCCGCACCCCCGGCCCCCCCCAATTTGGGGTCCGCCCCCCTCTCCGACCCCCGGCTTCCCCCCGCAGGCGCGTGCGGCTCGGGTGCGCGTGGGGAAGGGGGACAAAGCCGTGAGCTACGAGCAGGCTCACCCTCCGCATCACATCGCCCACCGCAAGGGCTGGCTGTCCCTGCACACCGGTACGTCGCCACCCCAAAAACAGGGGCGGGGAGGCAGCCGCGTCCCATGGCCCTTCCTGACCCCACATCCCTCCCTGACCCCACGTCCCTCCCCGACCCCACGTCCCTTCCTGACCCCACATCCCTCCCCGACCCCACATCCCTCCCCGACCCCACATCCCTTCCCGACCCCACGTCCCTCCCCGACCCCACATCCCTTCCCGACCCCACATCCCTCCCCGACCCCACATCCCTCCCCGACCCCGCGTCCCTCCCTGACCCCACATCCCTCCCTGACCCCACATCCCTCCCCGACCCCACGTCCCTCCCCGACCCCACGTCCCTTCCCAACCCCGCATCCCTCCCCGACCCCACATCCCTCCCCGACCCCACATCCCTCCCCGACCCCACGTCCCTTCCCGACCCCACGTCCCTTCCCAACCCCGCATCCCTCCCCGACCCCACATCCCTCCCCGACCCCACATCCCTCCCCGACCCCACGTCCCTTCCCAACCCCGCATCCCTCCCCGACCCCACATCCCTCCCCGACCCCACATCCCTCCCCGACCCCACATCCCTTCCCGACCCCACATCCCTCCCCGACCCCACGTCCCTTCCCAACCCCGCATCCCTCCCCGACCCCACGTCCCTCCCCGACCCCGCGTCCCTTCCCAACCCCACATCCCTCCCCGACTCCGCATCCATTCCCGACCCCACGTCCCTTCCCAACCCCACATCCCTCCCCAACCCCGCATCCATTCCCGACCCCACGTCCCTTCCCGACCCCACATCCCTCCCCGACCCCACATCCCTCCCCGACCCCACGTCCCTTCCCAACCCCACATCCCTCCCCGACTCCGCATCCATTCCCGACCCCACATCCCTTCCCAACCCCACATCCCTCCCCAACCCCGCATCCCTCCCCGACCCCACGTCCCTTCCCGACCCCACATCCCGACCCCACATCCCGCCCCCCCCCCCAGGGAACCTGTTTGAGGAGCGTGGCGCTGCGGAGCGTGCTGTGGAGGACGCGTTCCTGCGGCGCTTTTTGCGCGGGACTTTTCCCGGCTGTTTGGCCGACGAAATCGTCGTCAAGCGCCGCGCCAACGCCCTGCTGCTCTGCCTGCTGCTGCTGCGCCAGCTGCCGCCCGCCAAGCTCTGCTTCCTGCTGGGCTACAGCCAGGCCCTGCTGGCGCACCTCTACAAGTGCCCCGTGCGCATCCAGGCGCAGACCGTGCCCGACAGGGTGCCCTACAAGCACCTGTAGGATAAAGGCCGAGCCGCTGCCGTCTGTTGTGGCTGGTGGGGTCTGGGGGCTGCTGACCTGGGGGGCTGTGGGCGCCGAACCCGTCCTGCCCGCGCCGTCTGGTCTTGTGGGCTCTGTTCCCATTGTGTCTTCAGCCCGTGGGGACCTGACCCCATACGTCCTTTGGGGTCCTGATCCCATGGGCACCCATCCCCCCCTTGCCCGTATGTCCTTTGGGGTCCTGATCCCATGGGGGTCTGTTCCCATTCTGCCCTTTGGGGTCCTGATCCCATGGGCACCCATCCCCTCCTTGCCCATATGTCCTTTGGGGTCCTGATCCTATGGGGGCCTGTTCCCATTCTGCCCTTTGGGATCCTGATCCCATAGGGACCCATCCCCCCCTTGCCCGTATGCCCTTTGGGTCTCGATCCCATGGGGGTCTGTTCCCATTCTGCCCTGTGGGGTCTTCAGCCCATAGGCACCCATCCCCACCATTCCCATAAGTCCTTTGGGGTCCTGATCCCATGGGCACCCATCCCACCGTGCCCATATGCCCATGGGGTCTTCAGCCCGTGGGGATCTGCCCCCATTGAGTCAGTTGGGGTCCTGATCCCATGGGCACCCATCCCCCCCTTGCCCGTATGTCCTTTGGGGTCCTGATCCTATGGGGGTCTGTTCCCATTCTGCTTTTTGGGGTCCTGATCCCATGAGCACCCATCCTCACCATTCCCATATGTCCTTTGGGGTCCTGATCCCATGGGGGTCTGTTCCCATTCTGCCTTTTGGGGTCCTGATCCCATGAGCACCCATCCCACCGTGCCCATATGTCCTTTGGGGTCCTGATCCTATGGGGTCTGTTCCCATTCTGCCCTGTGGGGTCATCAGCCCATAGGCACCCATCCCCACCATTCCCATATGTCCTTTGGGGTCTCAATCCCATGGGCACCCATCCCACCGTGCCCATATGCCCCATGGGGTCTTGATCCCGTATGGACCTGCCCCCATTGAGTCAGTTGGGGTCCTGATCCCATAGGGACCCATCTCCACCGTTCCCATATGCCCTTTGGGGTCCTGATCCCATAGGGACCCATCCCTACCGTTCCCATATGTCCTTTGGGGTCTTGATCCTATGGGGGTCTGTTCCCATTCTGCCCTTTGGGGTCCTGATCCCATAGGGACCCATCCTCACTATTCCCATACGTCCTTTGGGGTCCTGATCCCATGGAGACCCACCCTCCCCCTTGCCCGTATGCCCTTTGGGGTCTCGATCCTATGGGGGTCTGTTCCCATTCTGCCCTGTGGGGTCTTCAGCCCATGGGCACCCATCCCCACCATTCCCATAAGTCCTTTGGGGTCTCAATCTCATAGGATCCCGTCCCTACTATTGGATGTGTGCCCTTTGGGGTCTTGATCCCATAGAGACCCATCCCCCCTTTTGCCCACATGCCTTTTGAGATCCTGATCTCGTGCTGATCCCATTGCGTCATTTGGGGTCTCGATCTCATAGGATCCCACCCCCACTGTGGATGTGTGCCCTTTGGGGTCTTGATCCCATAGAAACCCATCCCCACTCTTCCCATACGCCCTATGGAGTCTTGATCTTGTAGGATCCCATCCCCACTGTGGATGTGTGCCCCATGGGGTCTTGTTCCCATGGGGGATCCGTCCCTTGATCCCATAGGGACCATCCCTGTCGTTCCCATACACCCTGTGGGGTCTCGGTCTCGTAGGGTCCCACCCCTACAGCGGCTGTTTGCCCTTCGGGGTCCTGACCCCGAGAGGATCTGTCCCTGTTGCGCTATTTGGGGTTTTGATCATACGGGGTTTTTTCCCCTTTGGGGTCGTCATCCCATAGGAACCCACCGCACCGCGGATGTGCGTCCTTGGGCTGTGACCCACGTGGCCGTGTCGCAAGGCGTCCATCTGTCTGTCCCACGTGTCCCCATCCCCACGTGGCCCACGTCACCCTGTCCCCAAGGTGTCCGTGTGTCCCATGTGTCCCCATCCCAAGGTGTCCGTGTGTCCCACGTGTCCCCATCCCAAGGTGTCCATCCATGCGTCCCTTGTGTCCCTGTCCCCAGGACACCCACGTGTCCCACACAGCGTTGTCCCCAGGGTGTCCGTGTGTCCCACGTGTCCCTGTCCCCATGATGCCCACGTGTCCCATGTCATCCTGTCCCCAAGATGTCTGTGTGTCCCTGTCCCCAAGATGTCTGTGTGTCCCTGTCCCCAGGACATCCGTGTGTCCCACACAGCTTTATCCCCAAGGTGCCCATGTGCCCCAGGTGTCCCTGTCCCCAAGCTGTCCATCCCTGTGTCCCACGTGTCCCTGTCCCCACGATGCCCACGTGTCCCATGTCATCCTGTCCCCAAGATGTCTGTGTGTCCCTGTCCCCAGGATGTCCATCCGTCTGTCCCTTGTGTCCCTGTCCCCAAGGTGTCCATCCATGTGCCCTACGTGTCCCATGTCATCCTGTCCCCAAGGTGTCCACATGTCCCCCGTGTCCCTGTCCCCAAGGTGTCCATCTCTGGCTCCAACATAGTTTTGTCCCCAAGGTGTCTGTGTGTCCCTGTCCCCAAGGTGTCCATCCACATGTCCCACATGTCCCTGTCCCCAAGACATCTGTGTGTCCCACACAGCTTTGTCCCCAAGGTGTCCGTGTGCCCCAGGTGTCCCTGTCCCCATGATGCCCACGTGTCCCATGTCATCCTGTCCCCAAGGTGTCTGTGTGTCCCTGTCCCCAGGATGTCCATCTGTGTGTCCCACATGTCCCTGTCCCCAAGACATCCGTGTGTCCCACGCAGCTTTGTCCCCAAGGTGTCCATGTGCCCCACATGTTCCTGTCCCCAAGGTGTCCGTGTGTCCCCTGTGTCCCTGTCCCCCAGATGTCCACCTATGGGTCCCACGTGGTTTTGTCCCCAAGATGTCTGTGTGTCCCTGTCCCCGGGATGTCCATCCGTCTGTCCCGTGTGTCCCCATTCCAAGGTGTCCATCCATGTGCCCTACGTGTCCCATGTCATCCTGTCCCCAAGGTGTCTGTGTGTCCCTGTCCCCAGGATGTCCATCCATGTGTCCCACGTGTCCCTGTCCCCAAGACATCCGTGTGTCCCACACAGCTTTATCCCCAAGGTGTCCGTGTGTCCCACGTGTCCCTGTCCCCAAGGTGTCCATATGCCCCACGTGTCCCTGTCCCCATGATGCCCACCTGTCCCATGTCATCCTGTCCCCAAGGTGTCCACGTGTCCCCCGTGTCCCTGTCCCCAGGATGTCCACCTATGGGTCCCACGTGGTTTTGTCCCCAAGATGTTTGTGTGTCCCTGTCCCCAGGATGTCCATCCGTGTGTCCCGTGTGTCCCTGTCCCCAAGATGTCCATCTCTGGCTCCAACATAGTTTTGTCCCCAAGGTGTTTGTGTGTCCCTGTCCCCAAGGTGTCCATGTGCCCCAGGTGTCCCTGTCCCCAAGCTGTCCATCCCTGTGTCCCACATGTCCCTGTCCCCATGATGCCCACGTGTCCCATGTCATCCTGTCCCCAAGGTGTCCATCCATGTGTCCCACGTGTCCCAAGATGTCCATCTATGGGTTCCACGTGGTTTTGTCCCCAAGATGTTTGAGTGTCCCTGTCCCCAGGATGTCCATCCGTGTGTCCCACGTGTCCCTGTCCCCAAGACATCCACGTATCCCACATAGCTTTGTCCCCAAGGTGTCCGTGTGCCCCACATGCTCCTGTCCCCAGTGTGTCCACGTGTCCCCTGTGTCCCTGTCCCCAGGACATCCATCCACGTGTCCCACGTGTCCCTGTCCCCAAGGTGTCCACCTATGGGTCCCATGTGGTTTTGTCCCCAAGGTGTCTGTGTGTCCCTGTCCCCAGGATGTCCATCCGTCTGTCCCATGTGTCCCCATTCCAAGGTGTCCATCCATGTGCCCTACGTGTCCCATGTCATCCTGTCCCCAAAGTGTCCACGTGTCCCCTGTGTCCCTGTCCCCAAGATGTCCACCTATGGGTCCCACGTGGTTTTGTCCCCAAGATGTTTGAGTGTCCCTGTCCCCACAATGTCTGTGTGTCCCACATGTCCCTTCCCCAAGACATCCGTGTGTCCCACACAGCGTTGTCCCCAAGGTGTCCGTGTGCCCCACATGCTCCTGTCCCCAAGGTGCCCATGTGCCCCACGTGTCCCCATCCCAGGATGTCCATCCGTGTGCCCCACGTGTCCCTGTCCCCAGGACGTCCCCAGTCCCCACCTGGTTTGTCCCCACGATGCCCATCACCCCCCGTCGTCCCGTCCCCGCGATGCCCATCCGTGTGTGCCCACACCCCATCAAACCAGTCGCCCCGCTCCCTCCCAGCCCACCCGAACCCCTCCGAACCCCTCCGAACCCGGCGCCACCAAACCCGGCGCCACCAAACCTGGCGCCACCAAACCCGTCTCTGAGAAAATCACTTTAAATACAGCAGCTCAGAAGGGATCGCAGGGCAGCGATGTCAGCACTGCGCCGCGTCCTCAAAGCCGGGGTTGGCCATTGCGCCCCGCACCGTGCCAGCCTCGGCGCCCTGTGTGCCGGATTCGGTGTCTCCCGTGCCAAACGTGGAGCCCTCCGTGCCAGATTTGGGGTCTTCTGTGCCAGATTTGGGGTCTTCTGTGCCAGATTTGGGGTCTTCCGTGCCAAATTCGGTGTCTTCCACGCCAAACTTGGTGCCCTCCACGTCGGCTTTGTTGCCCTCCGTGCTGAGCGGCGCAGGACCTGCGGGCACAGCGGGACGGGGTCACCCCCCGCCGGCAGGATGGGGCTTTTGGGGCGGCAGAGCCGTACCGATGTAGCTGAGCAGCACGGGCAGGAAGACGAGGCCGTGAGCGAGGCCCACCAACGTGATGATGAAGTTGAGGCGGAAGAAGAAGATCTGGATGAGCTGCGCTTTGGCGAAGGCCAAAACCACGACGCCCGGCAGGTTGGTCATGGCCACCCCGGCCACCACCTGGCGTCGGGGACACGTGGGGTGAGGCTGGGGGCGGCCCCGCACGGCCCCGTGCCCCACGAGCGTCGCCGCGCCCCACACCTTGCTGCCCATGTTGATGGTGGCCTCGGCCGCGCGCTCCACGCGTGTGGGACGGCGGCTCTGCGCGAAGGCGACCGTCAGGTGGGACACGAACTCCACCGAGATGCCCACGGCCTGCGGCGGCGGGGGGCACGTGTGGGGGCTGTGCCCGTGTGCCACCCCGCGTGCCCCAAATCCCTGTGCCATCCCAAGTGGCAACCAGTGCGTCCCAGGTCCCTGTGCCACCCCACGTGCCCCAAATCCCTGTGCCACCCCATGCGCCCCATTCCCCTGTGCCACCCCATGTGGCAACCAGAGCATCCCAGGTCCCTATGCCACCCCATGTGCCACCCCACGTCCCATGTCCTCATGTCACCTCCTTGGTGCCCCATTCCCCTGTGCCACCCCAAGTGGCAACCAGCGCGTCCCAGGTCCCTGTGCCACCTCCTGTGCCCCAAATCCCAGTGCCACCCCATCTGCCACCCCACATGTCCCAAATCCCTGTGCCACCCCATCTGCCACCCCATGTGCCCCAAATCCCAGTGCCACCCCGTGCGCCCCATTCCCCTGTGCCATCCTAAGTGGCAACCAGAGCATCCCAGGTTCCTGTGCCACCCCATGTGCCCCAAATCCCAGTGCCACCCCATCTGCCACCTCCTGTGCCCCAAATCCCTGTGCCACCCCATGTGCCCCAAATCCCAGTGCCACCCCACGTGCCCCATTCCCCTGTGCCACCCCATGTGGCAACCAGAGCATCCCAGGTCCCTGTGCCACCCCATGTGCCACCCCACATCCCATGTCCTCATGTCACCTCCTTGGTGCCCCATTCCCCTGTGCCACGCCATGTGTCACCCAATGCGTCCCAGGTCCCTGTGCCACCTCCTGTACCCCAAATCCCAGTGCCACCCCATGTGCCACCCCACACGTCCCAGATCCCCAAATCACCTCCTGTGTTCCCCAAATCTCTTTGCCATCCCATGTGCCACCCCACGCATCCCAGGTCCTCATGTCACCTCCTTTGTGCCCCAAATCCCTGTGCCACCCCATGTGCCCCAAATCTCCTTGCCACCCCATGTGCCCATGTCCATGGGTCCCCATATGTCCCATTCCCATGTGCCACCCCACACATCCCAGGTCCTCATGTCACCTCCTGTGCCCCAAATCCTGGTGCCACCCCATGTGCCCATGTCCAGGGGTGCCAGGTCCCCACATCACCACCTTTGTGCCCCATTCCATGTGCCACCCCACGTGCCCCAAATCCCTGTGCCACCCCGTGCGCCCCATTCCCCTGTGCCATCCCAAGTGGCAACCAGAGCATCCCAGGTCCCTGTGCCACCCCACGTGCCCCAAATCTCTTTGCCACCCCATGTGCCCATGTCCACGGGTCCCAGGTTCCCATATGTCCCATTCCCATGTGCCACCCCACACATCCCAGGTCCTCATGTCACCTCATCTGTGCCCCAAATCCCCGTGCCACCTCCTGTGCTCCAAATCCCTGTGCCACCCCGTGCGCCCTATTCCCCTGTGCCACCCCAAGTGGCAACCAGAGCATCCCAGGTCCCTGTGCCACCCCATGTGCCCCAAATCCCTGTGCCACCCCATCTGCCACCCCGCGTGCCCCAAATCCCTGTGCCACCCCGTGCGCCCCATTCCCCTGTGCCATCCCAAGTGGCAACCAGTGCGTCCCAGGTCCCTGTGCCACCTCCTGTGCCCCAAATCCCAGTGCCACTCCATGTGCCCATGTCCATGGGTCCCAGGTCCCCATATGTCCCATCCCCATGTGCCACCCCACATGTCCCAGGTCCCCACATCACCTCCTTTGTGCCCCAAATCCCAGTGCCACCCCATTGCCACCCCACGTGTCCCAGGTTCCCCACGTCACCACCTTTGTGCCCCATTCCCATGTGCCACCCCACATGTCCCAAACCCCTGTGCCACCCCAAGTGGCAACCAGAGCATCCCAGGCCCCTGTGCCACCTCCTGTGCCCCAAATCTCTTTGCCACCCCATGTGCCCATGTCCACGGATCCCAGGTCCCCATATGTCCCATTCCCATGTGCCACCCCACACATCCCAGGTCCTCATGTCACCTCATCTGTGCCCCAAATCCCCGTGCCACCTCCTGTGCCCCAAATCCCTGTGCCACCCCGTGCGCCCTATTCCCCTGTGCCACCCCATGTGGCAACCAGAGCATCCCAGGTCCCTGTGCCACCCCATGTGCCCCAAATCCCAGTGCCACCCCATGTGCCCCATTCCCCTGTGCCACCCCATGTGGCAACCAGAGCATCCCAGGTCCCTGTGCCACCCCACGTGCTCCAAATCCCTGTGCCACCCCGTGCGCCCCATTCCCCTGTGCCATCCCAAGTGGCAACCAGTGCGTCCCAGGTCCCTGTGCCACCTCCTGTGCCCCAAATCCCAGTGCCACCCCATGTGCCCATGTCCATGGGTCCCAGGTCCCCATATGTCCCATCCCCATGTGCCACCCCACACATCCCAGGTCCCCACGTCACCTCTTGTGTGCCCCAAATCCCAGTGCCACCCCATTGCCACCCCACGTGTCCCAGGTTCCCCACGTCACCACCTTTGTGCCCCATTCCCATGTGCCACCCCACATGTCCCAAACCCCTGTGCCACCCCATGTGCCCCATTCCCCTGTGCCACCCCAAGTGGCAACCAGAGCATCCCAGGCCCCTGTGCCACCTCCTGTGCCCCAAATCTCTTTGCCACCCCATGTGCCCATGTCCATGGGTCCCCATATGTCCCATTCCCATGTGCCACCCCACACATCCCAGGTCCTCATGTCACCTCATCTGTGCCCCAAATCCCCGTGCCACCTCCTGTGCCCCAAATCCCTGTGCCACCCCGTGCGCCCTATTCCCCTGTGCCACCCCAAGTGGCAACCAGAGCATCCCAGGTCCCTGTGCCACCCCATGTGCCCCAAATCCCTGTGCCACCCCATCTGCCACCTCACATGCCCCAAATCCCTGTGCCACCCCATGCGCCCCATTCCCCTGTGCCATCCCAAGTGGCAACCAGTGCGTCCCAGGTCCCTGTGCCACCTCCTGTGCCCCAAATCCCAGTGCCACCCCATGTGCCCCATTCCCCTGTGCCATCCCAAGTGGCAACATCCCAAGCGTCCCAGCGCGTCCCAAGTCCCTGTGCCACCTCCTGTGCCCCAAATCCCTGTGCCACCCCATGTGCCCCAAATCTCTTTGCCACCCCATGCGCCCCATTTCCGTGTGCCACCCCATGTGTCACCCAGTGTGTCCCAGGTCCTTGTGCCACCTCCTGTACCCCAAATCCCAGTGCCACCCCATGTGCCACCCCACACGTCCCAGATCCCCAAATCACCTCCTGTGTTCCCCAAATCTCTTTGCCATCCCATGTGCCACCCCACGCATCCCAGGTCCTCATGTCACCTCCTTTGTGCCCCAAATCCCTGTGCCACCCCATGTGCCCCAAATCTCCTTGCCACCCCATGTGCCCATGTCCATGGGTCCCCATATGTCCCATTCCCATGTGCCACCCCACACATCCCAGGTCCTCATGTCACCTCCTGTGCCCCAAATCCCGGTGCCACCCCATGTGCCCATATCCAGGGGTCCCAGGTCCCCACATCACCACCTTTGTGCCCCATTCCATGTGCCACCCCGTGCGCCCCATTCCCCTGTGCCATCCCAAGTGGCAACCAGTGCGTCCCAGGTCCCTGTGCCACCCCACGTGCCCCAAATCTCTTTGCCACCCCATGTGCCCATGTCCATGGGTCCCAGGTCCCCATATGTCCCATCCCCCTGTGCCACCCCACGTGTCCCAGGTCCCCACATCACCTCCTTTGTGCCCCACTCCCCAGTGCCACCCCATTGCCACCCCACGTGTCCCAGGTTCCCACATCACCTCCTTTGTGCCCCACTCCCCTGTGCCACCCCATGTGCCCATGTCCATGGGTCCCAGGTCCCCATATGTCCCATTCCCATGTGCCACCCCACACATCCCAGGTCCGCATGTCACCTCCTGTGTGCCCCAAATCCCTGTGCCACCCCACGTGCCCCATTCCCCTGTGCCACCCCATGTGTCACCCAGTGCGTCCCAGGTCCCTGTGCCACCCCATGTGCCCCAAATCCCAGTGCCACCCCCTGTTCCACATCCCAGTGCCAACCCACGTAACCCAACACATCCTGGGTCCCCGTGTCACCCCATACACCCCACAGCCCCACACCACCCCATCCACCCCACATCCTTGTGTAACCCCATATGCCCCACATCACCCCATACACCCAACATCCCCATCCACCCCACATTCTTGTGTCACCCCATCCACCTCACATCCCCACACCACCCCATACACCCCCACATCCTCGTGTCACCCCATACACTCCCAGCCCCACACCACCCCATCCACCCCCACCACCCCATACACCCCATATCCTTATGTCACCCCATCCACCCCACACCACCCCATCCACCCCACATCCTCTTGTCACCCCATCCACCCCCAGCCCTGCACCACCCCATACACCCCATATCCTCATGTCACCCCATACACCCCATCCACCCCACATCCTCGTGTCACCCGATCCACCCCACATCCCATCCACCACCCCATCCACCCCACATCCTCCTGTCACCCCATCCATCCCACAACCCCACACCACCCCATCCACCCCACATCCTCGTGTCACCCCATACACCTCCCATCCCATACACCCCCACATCCTTGTGTCACCCCACAACCCCACTTCACCCCATATCCTCATGTCACCACATCCACCCCACAACCCCACACCACCCCATCCACCCCACATCCCCGTGTCACCCCATACAACCCACACCACCCCATCCACCCCACATCCTCATGTCACCCCATCCACCCCCAGCCCCACACCACCCCATACATCCCACATCTTTATGTCACCCCATCCACCCCACATCCTTGTGTCACCCCATCCACCCCCAGCCCCACACCACCCCATCCACCCTACATCCTTGTGTCACCCCATCCACCCCATCCACCCCACATCCCTGTGTCACCCCATACATCCCACATCCCCGTGTCACCCCATACACCCCACACCACCCCATCCACCCCACATCCTCATGTCACCCCATCCACCCCACAACCCCACACCACCCCATCCACCCCACATCCTCATGTCACCCCATCCACCCCACAACCCCACACCACCCCATCCACCCCACATCCTCATGTCACCCCATCCACCCCACAACCCCACACCACCCCATCCACCCCACATCCTCATGTCACCCCATCCACCCCATCCACCCCACATCCCCGTGTCACCCCCCCCCCGCACCGCCACGAGGTTGATGAGGGCCACGGCGTTGTACGGGACGCCCCAGAGCGCCATGAGCCCCACGGTGTCCAGCAGGATCATGGCGATGGTGACGACGGTGGCGGCGCTGGAGCGCAGGTCCATCCCCAGCAGCACGAAGGACACGAGGAAGGTGGGCGCCAGGCACATGGCCAGGGTCAGCAGCCCCTCGGCCACCACCGTCAGGTACTGCTCGTAGTACACGTACGTGGCGCTGCGGGAAAAGGCGGCCATGCGGCGCGGCAACGCGAGCGCGGGGGGCAGCTATAGGGAACCCATAGGGAACCCATAGGGAGCCCATAGGGCAGCTATAGGGAGCCCATAGGGAGCCCATAGGGAACCACAGGGGGAGCCCCATAGGGAACCACATAGGGCAGCTATAGGGAACCCATAGGGAACCACAGGGGGAGCCCCATAGGGAACCACATAGGGCAGCTATAGGGAACCCATAGGGAGCCCATAGGGAGCCCATAGGGCAGCTATAGGGAACCCATAGGGAACCCAGAGGGAACCACATAGGGAACCCCATAGGGCAGCTATAGGGAACCCATAGGGAACCCAGAGGGAACCACAGGGGGAGCCCCATAGGGAGCCCATAGGGCAGCTATAGGGAACCCATAGGGAACCCATAGGGAGCCCATAGGGCAGCTATAGGGAACCCATAGGGAACCCATAGGGAACCCATAGGGAGCCCATAGGGCAGCTATAGGGAACCCATAGGGAACCCATAGGGCAGCTATAGGGAACCCATAGGGAACCCATAGGGAGCCCATAGGGCAGCTATAGGGAACCCATAGGGAACCCAGAGGGAACCACATAGGGAACCCCATAGGGCAGCTATAGGGAACCCATAGGGAACCCAGAGGGAACCACAGGGGGAGCCCCATAGGGAGCCCATAGGGCAGCTATAGGGAACCCATAGGGAACCCATAGGGAGCCCATAGGGCAGCTATAGGGAACCCATAGGGAACCCATAGGGAACCCATAGGGAGCCCATAGGGCAGCTATAGGGAACCCATAGGAAACCCATAGGGCAGCTATAGGGAACCCATAGGGAACCCATAGGGAGCCCATAGGGCAGCTATAGGGAACCCATAGGGAACCCATAGGGAACCCAGAGGGAGCCCATAGGGCAGCTATAGGGAACCCATAGGGAGCCCATAGGGAACCACAGGGGGAGCCCCATAGGGAACCACATAGGGCAGCTATAGGGAACCCATAGGGAACCCAGAGGGAGCCCATAGGGCAGCTATAGGGAACCCATAGGGAGCCCATAGGGAACCACAGGGGGAGCCCCATAGGGAACCACATAGGGCAGCTATAGGGAACCCATAGGGAACCCATAGGGAGCCCATAGGGCAGCTATAGGGAACCCATAGGGAACCCATAGGGAACCCATAGGGAGCCCATAGGGCAGCTATAGGGAACCCATAGGGAACCCATAGGGAGCCCATAGGGCAGCTATAGGGAACCCATAGGGAACCCATAGGGAACCACACACAGAACCCCATAGGGAACCCCATAGGACAGCTATAGGGAACCCATAGGGAACCCATAGGGAACCACATAGGGAACCACAGACAGAACCCCATAGGGAACCCCATAGGGAACCACAGAGGGAATCCCATAGGGAGCCCCATAGGAAGCCCCATAGGGAACCCCACAGGGAACCCCACAGGGAACCACAGAGGGAATCCCATAGGGCAGCTATAGGGAACCCCATAGGGAACCACAGGGGGAACCACAGGGGGAGCCCCATAGGGAACCCATAGGGAATCCCATAGGGCAGCTATAGGGAACCTCATAGGGAACCACATAGGGCAGAGTATAGGGAACCCATAGGGAACCCCATAGGGAATCCCATAGGGAACCCCATAGGGTAGCGTATAGGGAACCCCATAGGGAACCACAGAGGGAATCCCATAGGGAACCCCATAGGGAACCCCACAGGGAACCACAGAGGGAACCCCATAGGGAACCCCACAGGGAACCCCACAGGGAACCACAGAGGGAACCCCATAGGGAACCCCATGGGGAGCTCCATAGGGAATCCCATAGGGAACCCCACAGTGAATCCTATGGGGAAGCCCCAGAGGGAACCCTGTAGGAAACATACAGGGAACCCCATAAGCAACCCCATAGGGAACTGCATAGGGCAGCACATAGGGAACCCCAGAGGAAATCCCATAGGGAGCCCCACAGGGAAAATCACAGGAAACATACAGGGAACCCCAGAGGGCACCCTGACCCCAAACTGGGCACGGAACACCACGGTGACCCCAAACTGGGCACCCTGACCCCAAACTGGGCACTGTGACCCCAAACTGGATATGGCATGGCCATGGTGACCCCAAAGTGGGCACTGTGACCCCAAACTGTGCATGGAACATCATGGTGACCCCAAAGTGGGCACCCTGACCCCAAACTGGATATGGATAGCCACAGTGACCCCAAACTGTGCACGGAACACCACGGTGACCCCAAAGTGGGCACCCTGACCCCAAAGTGGGCATGGGACATCCATGCTGACCCCAAACTGGGCACTGTGACCCCAAACTGGATATGACATAGCCATGGTGATCCCAAAGTGGGCACCCTGACCCCAAACTGGGCATGGAACACCATGGTGACCCCAAACTGAGCACTGTGACCCCAAACTGGATATGGCATGGCCATAGTGACCCCAAAGTGGGCAACCTGACCCCAAAGTGGGCATGGGACATCCATGCTGACCCCAAACTGGGCACACTGACCCCAAACTGGATATGAATAGCCATGGTGACCCCAAACTGGGCACCTTGACCCCAAAGTGGGCACCCTGACCCCAAACTGGATGTGGCATGGCCACGGTGATCCCAAAGTGGGCATGGAACACCATGGTGACCCCAAAGTGGGCACCCTGACCCCAAACTGGGCATGGGACATCCATGCTGACCCCAAACTGGGCACCTTGGCCCCAAACTGGATGTGGCATAGCCATGGTGACCCCAAACTGGGACTGTGACCCCAAACTGGATGTGGCATGGCCACGGTGACCCCAAACTGGACACCCTGACCCCAAACTGGGCACCCTGACCCCAAACTGGACACTCTGACCCCAAGCTGAGCACCGTGACCCCAAAGTGGGCATCCTGACCCCAAAGTGGATGTGGCATGGCCATGCTGGCCCCAAAGTGGGCACCTTGACCCCAAGCTGGGCACCGTGACCCCAAAGTGGGCACCCTGACCCCAAACTGGATGTGGCATAGCCATGGTGACCCCAAACTGGGCACTGTGACCCCAAACTGGATGTGGCATGGCCACGGTGACCCCAAACTGCACACCCTGACCCCAAACTGGGCACCGTGACCCCAAAGTGGGCACCCTGACCCCAAACTGGATGTGGCATGGCCATGGTGACCCCAAACTGGGCACTGTGACCCCAAAGTGGGCACCTTGACCCCAAACTGGACACTCTGACCCCAAAGTGGGCACCCTGACCCCAAAGTGGGCAATGGACACCATGGTGATCCCAAATTGGACACCTTGACCCCAAACTGGATATGGATAGCCATGGTGACCCCAAACTGGACACTCTGACCCCAAAGTGGATATGGATAGCCATGGTGACCCCAAACTGGGCACCCTGACCCCAAACTGGGTATGGATAGCCATGGTGACCCCAAAGTGGGCACCCTGACCCCAAACTGGATGTGGCATAGCCATGGTGACCCCAAAGTGGGCACCCTGACCCCAAACTGGATGTGGCATGGCCATGGTGACCCCAAACTGGACACTCTGACCCCAAAGTGGGCACCTTGACCCCAAACTGGGCAATGGACACCATGGTGATCCCAAACTGGACACCTCGACCCCAAACTGGATATGGATAGCCATGGTGACCCCAAAGTGGGCACCCTGACCCCAAAGTGGGCACCCTGACCCCAAACTGGATGTGGCATAGCCATGGTGACCCCAAAGTGGGCATCCTGTCCCCAAACTGGACACTCTGATCTCAAACTGGGCACCCTGACCCCAAAGTGGGCACCCTGACCCCAAACTGGACACTGACCCCAAACTGGGCACCCTGACCCCAAAGTGGGCATCCTGACCCCAAACTGGATGTGGCATAGCCATGGTGACCCCAAAGTGGGCATCCTGACCCCAAACTGGACACTGACCCCAAACTGGGCACCCTGACCCCAAAGTGGGCACCCTGACCCCAAACTGGACACTCTGACCCCGAACTGGGCACCCTGACCCCAAACTGGATATGGCATAGCCACGCTGGCCCCAAAGTGGGCACCGTGCCCCCACCCCACCCCAGCACAGCCCCCGCAGCCCCCAGACGCCCCCCACCCCACAGCGGGTCTCACGTGTAGGGGAAGACGTGGAAGTGGGGCTGTGTGCCGGGCACGCGGCGCAGGACGGCCGTTATCTCGTCAGCCAGGGCGCGGGCGGCGCTGAGTGCGGCCGTGAAATCCCGCGAGGCGGTGAGCGGGCGCTGGTAGGCCATAAAGCGGGACGCTGTGTGGGGTCGGGACACGTTTGTAGGGCCGACGGCTCCGTGGGAACCCGCAGCTCCCCGCGGGACGGCGCCGCTCACCCACGATGGTGCCGTTGTCGTCCAGGCTGAGCGCGGTGTCGTAGGCGCCCAGACCGCTGCGGGGCGACATGGGCGTTGTGGGGTGGGGGTGTGGGGATGGGGGGTTGTGGGGCTGTGGGGTTGTGAGGTTGTGGGGTTGTGGGGTTGTGGGGTTGTGGGGTGGGGTTGTAGGGCTGTGGGGTTGTGGGGTTGTGGGGTTGTAGGGGATGGAGGGTTATGGGGTTGTGGGGCTGTGGGGTTGTGGGGTTGTAGGGTTGTGGGGTTGTGGGGTTGTAGGGCGGGGATGGGGGGTTGTGGGGTTGTGGGGTTGTGGGGTTGTAGGGTGGGGTTGTAGGACTGTAGGGTTGTGGGGCTGTAGGGTTGTAGGGTTGTGGGGTTGTGGAGCTGTGGGGCTGTAGGGTTGTGGGGGTGTAGGGCTGTAGGGCTGTAGGGCTGTAGGGCTGTAGGGTTGTGGGGTTGTAGGGCTGTAGGGCTGTAGGGCTGTAGGGCTGTAGGGTTGTGGGGTTGTAGGGCTGTAGGGCTGTAGGGCTGTAGGGCTGTAGGTTTGTAGGGCTGTAGGGCTGTAGGGCTGTAGGGCTGTGGGGCTGTAGGGCTGTGGGGCTGTAGGGTTGTAGCGTTGTATGGCTGTAGGTTTGTAGGGCTGTAGGGTTGTGGGGTTGTGGGGCTGTAGGGTTGTGGGGCTGTAGGGCTGTAGGGCTGTAGGGCTGTGGGGTTGTGGGGCTGTAGGGCTGTAGGGCTGTAGGTTTGTAGGGCTGTAGGGCTGTAGGGCTGTAGGGCTGTAGGTTTGTAGGGCTGTAGGGCTGTGGGGCTGTAGGGCTGTAGGGCTGTAGGGCTGTGGGGCTGTAGGGCTGTAGGTTTGTAGGGCTGTAGGGCTGTATGGCTGTAGGGCTGTAGGGTTGTAGGGCTGTAGGTTTGTAGGGCTGTAGGTTTGTGGGGCTGTAGGGCTGTAGGGCTGTAGGGCTGTAGGTTTGTAGGGCTGTAGGGCTGTAGGGTTGTAGGGCTGTAGGGCTGTAGGTTTGTAGGGCTGTAGGGCTGTAGGGTTGTAGGGCTGTAGGGCTGTAGGTTTGTAGGGCTGTAGGGCTGTAGGGCTGTAGGGCTGTAGGTTTGTGGGGCTGTAGGGCTGTAGGGCTGTAGGTTTGTGGGGCTGTAGGGCTGTAGGGCTGTAGGGCTGTAGGGCTGTAGGGTTGTAGGGCTGTAGGGCTGTAGGGCTGTAGGGCTGTAGGGTTGTAGGGCTGTAGGGCTGTAGGGCTGTGGGGCTGTAGGGCTGTAGGGTTGTAGGGTTGTGGGGTTGTAGGGCTGTAGGGCTGTAGGGCTGTAGGGCTGTAGGGTGGGATTGTAGGGTTGTAGGGTGGGGTTGTAGGGCTGTGGGCTCCGTTACCCCTTGGCGCACTCCAGGGTGGGGCGGTCGTGGAGGAACCAGGGCAGGAAGCGCTGGAACTCCTCGGCTGTAGGGCGGCGTGTGGCGTTGAGGCACTGCAGGCAGCCGGCAGCCGCTGGGGTGCGAGAGGGGGGTGGGTATGGGGGGGTAAGGGGGGGTGTGGGGGGTGTGGAGGGTGTGGGGGGGTGTGGGGGGGTATGGGGGGGTATGGGGGGGGTATGGGGGGATATGGGGTGGGTGTGTGGGATACAGGGGGGTGTATGGGATATGGGTATGGGGTGGGTGTGTGGGATATGGGGGGATATGGGGTGGTGATATGGGGTGGGACATGGGGTGGGGGTATGGGGTGGGGATATGGGATATGGGTATGGGGAGGGGATATGGGGTGGGTGTATGGGGTGGGTGTATGGGGGGGGGTGTATGGGATATGGGGGGGGATATGGGATATGGGGTGGGATATGGGGTGGGTGTGTGGGATATGGGTATGGGGTGGGGGTATGGGGTGGGTGTATGGGGTGGGATATGGGGTGGGTGTATGGGATATGGGTATGGGGTGGGAATATGGGATATGGGTATGGGGAGGGATATGGGGTGGGCGTATGGGATATGGGGTGGGGATATGGGGGGGTGTATGGGATACGGGTATGGAGTGTGTGTATGGGGTGGGTGTATGGGATATGGGTATGGGGTGGGAATATGGGGTGGGGATATGGGGTGGGATATGGGTGTGGGGTGGGGATATGGGGTGGGTGTATGGGGTGGGATATGGGATATGGGGTGGGTGTCTGGGAATGGGTATGGGGTGGGTATATGGGGTGGGTATATGGGATACGGGTATGGGGTGGGTATAGGGTGTGGGTATATGGGAATGGACATGGGGTGGGTATATGGGGGGTGGGTATATGGGGTGGATATGGGATACGGGTATATGGGAGACAGGTATGGGGTGGGTATATGGGTGTGGGGATATAGGGTGTGGGGATATAGGGGATGGGTGCATAGGAGTGGGTATGGGGTGTGAGTGTATAGGGTGCGGGTGTATGGGGTGGATATGGGATACAGGTACATGGAAAGCAGGTATGGGGTGGGTGTATGGGGTGTGGGTTTATGGGGTGTGGGTGTATGGGAATGGGTAAGGGGTGTGCGTATATAGGGTGTGGATATGGGGTGTGGGTATATGGGAAGGGATACGGGGTGGGTATATGGGAAGGGATATGGGGTGGGTATATAGGGTGTGGGTGTATGAGCTGTGGGGATATGGGGTATGGGTGTATGGGAGTGGATTTATGGGGTATGGGTGTGTGGGGTAGGGGTATGGGCTGTGGGTATATGGGAAAGGATCTGGGCTATGGAGATGGGGTGTGGATTTATGGGGTGTGGATTTATGGGGTGTGGATTTATGGGGTGTGGATTTATGGGGTGCGGGCATATGGGACTGGGTAGATGGGGCATGGAGATAGGCTGTGGCTATATGGGGTTTTTGTGGGAACCCAGTGGAGCCCCATCACAGCTCCTGATGGGAACCCTACAAGAACCCAATGGGATCCGGCACAAGCCCTAATAGGAACTTCTGAGATCCCACAGGATCCCAATGGTCCCATTCTGAGGGGACCCCAATGATCTCCACCCCACCGCCCAGCAAGAACCCATTTCTCACCCCATCGCCCCACAACCCCATTTATCACCCCATAATCCCATTACCAGACCACCCCATCAATCACCCATTTATCACCCCATAACCCCATTTGTCACCCCATTTATCACCCCAAAATCCCCATTACCCCACCACCCCATAACCCCATCACCCCATTTATCACCCCATCACCCCATTTACACCCCATTTTCACCCCCCATATATCACCCCATATATCGCCCCATTTATCCTCCCATTTTCACCCCATATATCACCTATTTACACCCCATTTACACCCCATTTATCACCCCACCACCCCATTTCCACCCCATCACCCCATTTCCCCCCATAACCCCATCACCCCATTTCCCTCCACCACCCCATTTCTCTCCCGTCACCCCACCACCCCATTCCCCCCATCACTCCATTTGTCACCCCATTTCCTCCCACCACCCCATTTCCCCCTATCACCCCATTTCCACACCACCCCATTTCCCCCCCCACCCCATAACCCCACCACCCCATTTCCCCCCCCCACCCCATTCCCCCACCACCCCATTTCCACCTCACCACCCCATTTCCCCCCCCACCCCATTCCCCCCCCCCACCCCATTTTCCCCCATCACCCCATTTCTCCCCACCACCCCATTTCCCCCCCCCACCCCATAACCCCACCACCCCATTTCCCCCCCATTTCCTCCCCCACCCCATCACCCCCGCACCCCATTCCCTCCACCACCCCATTTACACCTCACCACCCCATTTCCCCCCCCCACCCCATTTCCCCCCACCACCCCATTTCCCCCTATCACCCCATTTCCCCCCCACCACCCCCATTTCCCCCTATCACCCCCATTTCCACACCACCCCATTTCCCTCCCCCCCCACCCCATTTCCCCCCCCCCACCCCATAACCCCCCCACCCCATTACCCCCCATCACCCCCATTTCCCCCACCTCACCGCATTTCCACCCCATCACCCCATCACCCCCCCACCCCATTCCCCCCCACCACCCCTTCCATTTCCACCTCACCACCCCATTTCCCCCCCCCACCACCATTTCTCCCCACCACCCCATTACCCCCCCCATCACCCCATTCCCCCCCCACCCCCATTTTCCCCCATCACCCCATTTCTCCCCACCACCCCATTTCCCCCCCATTTGCCCCCACCACCCCATTTCCCCCCCCCCATCCCATAACCCCCACCACCCCATTCCCCCCCCCCACCCCATTTACACCCCACCACCCCCACCACCCCATTTTCCCCCCCCCAACCCATAACCCCACCACCCCATTTCCCCCCCCCCACCCCCATTCCCCCCCATCACCCCATTTTCCCCCACCACCCCCCCACCCCCATTCCCCCCATCTCCCCACTCCCCCCCCCCCCCCCCCCCCCGCGCCCCCGCTCACAGGCGGTGGAGGGGCAGAACTGCCCGCTGAGCTCCGCGGCGCTGTGGACGCGGCGCAGCAGCGCCCGGTGGGGTTCAGCCAGTCCAGGAAGTCGTCCAGCCACGAGGTGGCCGGGATGGCCAGGAACGAGCTGGGGGGGGCGACCCCAAATCAGCCCCGGAACGGGGGGTGGGGAAACCCGTGCACACAGGTGGGGACGTGGTGACCCCAAATGGGGGGTGGCGGCCCCAAATCAGCCCCAAGCGTCCCCGTGTGGAGGTATGGAGACCCCAAGTGCACCCAGATGGGGACAGGATGACCCCCAAATGGGGACATGGTGGCCCCAAGTGTCTCCAGATGGGAGAATGCTGGCCCCAAATAGGAAGTGGTGGCCCCAAATCAGCCCCCAAATGTCCCTGTGTGGAGGTATGGTGACCCCAAGTGCACCCAGATGGGGACAGGATGACCCCAAATGGGGGACATGGGGGCCCCGAGTGTCTCCAGATGGGGACATGGTGACCCCAAATGGGGGGATGGTGACCCCAGATGGGGGGATGGTGTCTCCAGGTGTCTCCATTTGGGGGGGACGGTGATGCCAAATGGGAGTGATGACCCCAAATGGGAGATGGTGACCCCAAATGGGGGATGATGACCCCAAATGGGGGATGATGGCCCCAGATGGGGGCTGGTGACCCAAAATGGGGGATGGTGACCCCAGATGGGGGGTGGGTGACCCCAGGTGTCCCCCATTTGGGGGGATGGTGATCCCAGATGGGGGGTGGTGATCCCAAATGGGGGGTGGTGACCCCAAAAGGGGGTGGTGACCCCAAATGGGGGATGATGACCCCAAATGGGGAATGGTGACCCCAGATAGGGGATGGTGATGCCAAATGGGGGATGGTGACCCCAGGTGTCCCCATTTGGGGGGATGGTGACCCCAGACAGGGGGATGATGACCCCAAATGGGGAATGGTGACACCAGATTGGTGATGGTGACCCCAGATGGGGGATGATGACCCCAAATGGGGGGTGATGACCCCAGATGGGGGTGGTGACCCCAGATGGGGGTGGTGACCCCAGGTGTCCCCATTTGGGGGGATGGTGACCCCAGATGGGGGATGGTGATGTCAAATGGGGGATGGTGACCCCAAATGGGGGGTGGTGACCCCAGATTGGTGATGGTGACCCCAGACAGGGGGATGATGACCCCAGATGGGGGATGGTGATGTCAAATGGGGGATGGTGACCCCAAATGGGGGATGGTGACCCCAAAAGGGGGATGGTGACCCCAGATGGGGGGATGGTGACCCCAAATGGGGGGTGGTGACCCCAAAAGGGGGATGGTGACCCCAGATTGGTGATGGTGAGCCCAGTTGGGAGTGGTGACCCCAGATGTCCCCATTTGGGGGGGTGGTGACCCCAGATGGGGGATGGTGACCCCAAATGGGGGATGGTGATGCCAAATGGGGGGTGGTGACCCCAGATGTCCCCATTTGGGGGGATGGTGACCCCAGACAGGGGGATGATGACCCCAGATGGGGGATGGTGACACCAGATTGGTGATGGTGACCCCAGATGGGGGATGATGACCCCAAATGGGGGGTGATGACCCCAGATGGGGGTGGTGACCCCAGGTGTCCCCATTTGGGGGGATGGTGACCCCAGATGGGGGATGGTGATGTCAAATGGGGGATGGTGACCCCAAATGGGGGGTGGTGACCCCAGATGGGGGGATGGTGACCCCAAATGGGGGGTGGTGACCCCAAATGGGGGATGGTGACCCCAGATTGGTGATGGTGAGCCCAGTTGGGAGTGGTGACCCCAGATGTCCCCATTTGGGGGGGTGGTGACCCCAGATGGGGGATGGTGACCCCAAATGGGGAATGGTGACCCCAAAGGGGGGATGGTGACCCCAGATGGGGGATGGTGATTCCAAATGGGGGGTGGTGACCCCAGATGGGGGATGATGGTGACCCGGGGGGGGATGGGACGGACGGGGGTGGGCGCGGGGCCGGCTGTAGGGCAGCTCCCCCCCCACTCACACGTTGGGGAACTGCGTGGCGTATTGGATGGTCTGCGTGAGGGAGTCGTTGGCGCAGCCGGCGCTGGAGCACACGGCGTTGGTGCCCTCGGTGCTGCTGAAGTCGTAGCCGGCCGTGGTGACGAAGTAGGTGGGCAGCCCGACCTGCAGGTACCGCGCCATGTCCGAGAAGTACTGCAGCATGTACGAGTCCTGCGGGGGGGGCAGCGTGTGGGGCGGCCCCAAACACCGGGGGCCCCAGTCGGCACCCAGCGACGCCGCGCGGCACCAAGTGCTCCCGGATGGGGACGGGGCGGCAACAAGTGTCCCAAATGGGGGCGTGGGGACACAAATGGGGACATGGGGACCCCACATGGGGATATGGTGATCCCAAATGGGGATATGGTGGCACCAAGTGTCCCCAAATAGGGGCGTGGGGACACAAATGGGGACAGGTTGACCCCACATGGGGATATGGTGGCCCCAAATGGGACATGGTGGCCCCAAATGGGGATATGGTGACCCCAAATGGGACATGGTGGCCCCAAATGGGGATATGGTGGCCCCAAATGGGACATGGTGGCCCCAAATGGGACATGATGACCCCAAATGGGGACAGGTTGACCCCAAATGGGACATGGTGATCCCAAGTGTCTCCAAATAGGGACATGGTGACCCCAAATGGGGACATGGTGACCCCAAATGGGGACGTGGTGGCACCAAGTGTCTCCAAATAGGGACGTGGGGACCCCAAATGGGGACAGGTTGACCCCAAATGGGGATATGGTGACCCCAAATGGAGACATGGTGGCTCCAAGTGTCTCCAAATGGGGACATGGTGACCCCAAATGGGGACAGGTCTCCAAATAGGGACATGGGGACCCCAGATGGGGATATGGCGGCCCCAGGAGTCTCCAAATGGGGACAGGTTGACCCCAAATGGGGACATGGTAGCACCAAGTGTCTCCAAATAGGGACATGGAGACCCCAAATGAGGACAGGTTGACCCCAAATGGGGACGTGGTGACCCCAAGTGTCCCCACATAGGGACGTGGAGACCCCAAATGGGGACATGGTGACCCCAAGTGCCTCCAAATGGGTTATGGAGACTTCAAAAGGGGGTTGGTGGCCCCAGGAGTCTCCAAATGGGGACAGGTTGATCCCAAATGAGGACAGGTTGACCCCAAATGCGGACAGGTTGACCCCAAGTGTCTCCAAATAGGGACGTGGGGACCCCAAATGGGGGATTGGTGGCCTCAGGAATCTCCAAATGGGGACAGGTTGACCCCAAATGAGGACATGGTGACCCCAAGTGTCCCCAAATAGGGACATGGGGACCCCACATGGGGACATGGTCACACCAAATAGGGACAGGTTGACCCCAAATGGGACATGGTGGCCCCAAATGTCTCCAAATGGGGACAGGTTGACCCCAAATGGGGACATGGTGACCCCAAGTGTCCCCAAATAGGGATGTGGGGACCCCACATGGAGACAGGTTGACCCCAAATGGGACATGGTGGCACCAAGTGTCTCCAAATGGGGACATGGAGATCCCAAATGGGGGATTGGTGGCACCAATTGTCCCCAGATAGGGACATGGGGACCCCACATGGGGACATGGTGACCCCAAGTGTCTCCAAATAGGAATGTGGGGTCCCCAAATGAGGGATTGGTGGCCCCAGGAGTCTCCAAATGGGGACAGGTTGACCCTAAATGGGGACATTGTGACCCCAAATGTCTCCAAATAGGGATGTGGAGACCCCACATGGGGACATGGTGACCCCAAGCGTCTCCAAATGGGTTATGGAGACCCCAAATGGGGGATTGGTGGCTATGAACGCTGTCCCCAAGTGGGGACAGGTTGACCCCAAATGGGGACAGGTTGACCGCAAATGGGACATGATGACCCCAGGTGTCCCCAAATAAGGATATGGGGACCCCAAATGGGGCATTGGTGGCCCCAGGAGTCTCCAAATGGGGACAGGTTGACCCCAAATGGGACATGGTGGCCCCAAATGTCTCCAAATGGGGACATGGTGGCACCAAGTGTCCCCAAATAAGGATATGGGGACCCCAAATGGGGCATTGGTGGCCCCAGGTGTCTCCAAGTGGGGACAGGTTGACCCCAAATGGGACATGGTGGCCCCAGGTGTCCCCAAATGAGGGATGCTGACCCGGAGGAGGCCGTGCCCACCCACCCCGCAGACCCCACACACCGTGGGCATGGAGAGCTCCTGGTCCAGGCCCACCTCCACCTGCAGCATCAGGTACAGCCCGCAGAACGACAGGGCGAGGAACAGCAGGACCTGCGGGACACACAGCCTGACCCCACAGCCTGACCCCACAGCCTGACCCCGCAGCCCTGACCCCACAGCCTGACCCCACAGCCTGACCCCACAGCCCTGACCCCACAGCCACAATCCCACAGCCCTGACCCCACAGCCTGACCCCACAGCCCTGACCCCGCACCCTGACCCCGCAGCCCTGACCCCACAGCCACGATCCCACAGCCCTGACCCCACAGCCCTGACCCCAGAGCCACGATCCCACAGCCCTGACCCCACAGCCCTGACCCCGCAGCCCTGACCCCACAGCCTGACCCCACAGCCTGACCCCACAGCCTGACCCCGCAGCCCTGACCCCACAGCCTGACCCCACAGCCTGACCCCACAGCCCTGACCCCGCAGCCCTGACCCCACAGCCTGACCCCACAGCCCTGACCCCGCAGCCTGACCCCACAGCCTGACCCCACAGCCTGACCCCGCAGCCTGACCCCACAGCCTGACCCCGCAGCCTGACCCCACAGCCTGACCCTGCAGCCCTGACCCCACAGCCTGACCCCGCAGCCTGACCCCACAGCCTGACCCCGCAGCCTGACCCCACAGCCTGACCCTGCAGCCCTGACCCCACAGCCTGACCCCACAGCCTGACCCTGCAGCCCTGACCCCACAGCCTGACCCCGCAGCCTGACCCCACAGCCTGACCCTGCAGCCTGACCCCACAGCCTGACCCCGCAGCCTGACCCCACAGCCTGACCCCACAGCCTGACCCTGCAGCCCTGACCCTGCAGCCCTGACCCCACAGCCTGACCCCGCAGCCTGACCCCACAGCCTGACCCCACAGCCCTGACCCCACAGCCCTGACCCCACAGCCTGACCCCGCAGCCCTGACCCCATAGCCATGATCCCACAGCTCTGACCCCACAGCCACAATCCCACAGCCCTGACCCCACAGCCCTGACCCCACAGCCACGTTCCCACAGCCCTGACCCCGCAGCCCTGACCCCACAGCCCTGACCCCGCAGCCCTGACCCCACAGCCCTGACCCCACAGCCACGATCCCACAGCCACGATCCCATAGCCACGATCTCACAGCCACGATCCCATACCCACGATCCCATAGCCAAGATCCCACAGCCACGATCCCATAGCCACAATCCCATAGCCACGATCCCACAGCCATGATCCCACAGCCATGATCCCACAGCCACGATCCCATAGCCATGAACCCCATAGCCACGATCCCAAAGCCACAACCCATAGCCACGAACCTATGTGCCCCATGGCCACAGACCCCATAACTACGCACCCCTGCACCCCATAGCCGTGCACCCCATAGCCACACACCCCACATGCATGCACTCCATATCCACGTACCCCATGGCCATATAACCCACAACCACACACCCCATACCCACACCCCACATCCCAGACCCCATATCCCATGGCCATACACACCCCATTCCTGTTCCCACCCCATTCCCACCCCATCCCCACCCATACCGACCCCATTCCCACCCCATTCCCACCCCATACCCACCCCATTCCCATTCCCTCCCCATACCGACCCCACACCCACTCCCACCCCATTCCTATTCTCACCCCATTCCTATTCTCACCCCATTCCTACTCCACATCTACCCCATACCCATACCCACCCCATTCCCACCCCATTCCTGTTCCCACTCCCACCCCACACCCACCCCATTCCCACCCTATACTCATACCCACTCCATTCCCATCCCATACGCACCCCACCCCACTCCCACCCCATACCCATTCCCACCCCATCCCCACCCCACACCCACCCCATTTCCACCCCACCCCACAATCACCCCATTCCCACCCCACTCCCACCCCATTCCCACCCCATTCCCATACTCACCCCACACCCACCCCTTCCCAAACCCACCCCATTCCCACCCCACACCCACCCCATTTGCACTCCATTCCCATACTCACCCCATTCCCACCCCACACCCACCCCATACTCACCCCATTCCCACTCCTTACCCATTCCCACCCCATACCCACCCTATATCCATTCCCACCCCATTCCCATTCCCACCTATTCCCATACCCACCCTATACCCACTTCCACCCCACACCCACCCCACACCCACCCCATTCCTACCCCATTCTCACCCTATTCCCATACGCACCCCATACCCACTTCCACCCATACCCACCCCATTCCCACCCCACTCCCATCCCATACCCACAACCATCCCATTCCCATTCGCACCCCATACCCACCCCACACACCCACCCCACACCCACCCCATATCCACCCCATTCCCACCCTACTCCCACCCCACCCCACTCCCACCCCATACCCATACCCACACCCACCCTATTCCCATTCCCACCCCATACCCACACCCACCCCACACCCACCCCACCCCACCCCATTCCCACCCCATACCCACACCCACCCAATACCCACACCCACCCCATTCCCACCCCACTCCCACCCCATACCCATACCCATACCCATACCCACACCCACCCTATTCCCATTCCCACCCCATACCCACACCCATACCCACACCCACCCCACACCCACCCCACCCCACTCCCACCCCATTCCCATACTCACCCCACATGCACACCCACACCCATACCCACCCCATACCCACCCCCACCCCACACCACCCCACCCCATACCCACCCCCACCCTACCCCCACCCCATTCCCAAACCCACCCCATACGCACCCCACACCCACCCCATACCCACCCCACACCCATCCTATTCCCATTCTCACCCCACTCCCACCCCACTCCCACCCCACACCCACCCCATACCCACCCCACTCCCATTCTCACCCCACTCCCACCCTACACCCACCCCATTTCCACCCCACACCCACCCCACACCCATCCCATACCCACCCCACTCCCATTCCCACCCCACACCCACCCCACACCCACCCCACACCCACCCCACTCCCACCCCATTCCCACACCCACCCCATTCCCATACTCACCCCACATCCACACCCACACCCATACCCACCCCACTCCCATCCATTCCCACACCACCCCACCCCATACCCACCCCCACCCCACACCCACCCCATACCCACCCCACACCCACCCTATTCCCATTCCCACCCCATACCCACCCCACACCCACCCCACCCCCACCCCACCCCCACCCCACCCCCACCCCACCCCCCCCCCCCCCGCTCACCACGGCCGGACGCACGGCGCGGTGCAGCAGCGCCGGGACGTAGAAGCGGCTCATGAAGGGGCGCAGCAGCCGCAGCCCCGACCCCAAATGTCCCCGCGGCGCCGCCCCGCAGCAGCAGCACACGTCGTAGCGCCCGGCCTGGGGGGGGGGGGGGAACCCTCAGCCGTGGCGCCCCATAGGGCCGGGATGGGCACCCATCACTGGGGGCACCTACCTGCACCGAGCGCTGGGCGCCCGCAGCCCCTATTGGGAGCCCCATAGCCGTATTGGGAGCCCCATAGCCATATTGGAAACCCCATAGCTGTATTGGAAACCCCATAGTTGTATTGGAAACCCCATAGCCGTATTGGAAACCCCATAGCCGTATTGGGAACCCCATAGTTGTATTGGAAACCCCATAGCCGTATTGGGAGCCCCATAGCCGTATTGGAAACCCCATAGCCGTATTGGGAACCCCATAGCCATATTGGAAACCCCATAGCCGTATTGGGAACCCCATAGCTGTATTGGAAACCCCATAGCCGTATTGGGAACCCCATAGCCATATTGGAAACCCCATAGCCGTATTGGGAACCCCATAGCTGTATTGGAAACCCCATAGCCGTATTGGGAACCCCATAGCCATATTGGAAACCCCATAGCCGTATTGGGAACCCCATAGCCGTATTGGGAACCCCATAGCTGTATTGGGAGCCCCATAGCCGTATTGGAAACCCCATAGCCGTATTGGGAGCCCCATAGCCATATTGGGAACCCCATAGCCGTATTGGGAGCCCCATAGCCATATTGGGAACCCCATAGCTGTATTGGGAGCCCCATAGCCGTATTGGGAGCCCCATAGCCGTATTGGGAGCCCCATAGCCATATTGGAAACCCCATAGCCGTATTGGAAACCCCATAGCCGTATTGGGAGCCCCATAGCCGTATTGGAAACCCCATAGCCGTATTGGGAGCCTTATAGCTGTATTGGAAACCCCATAGCCGTATTGGGAACCCCATAGCCGTACTGGGAGCCCCATAGCCGTATTGGAAACCCCATAGCCGTATTGGGAGCCCCATAGCCGTATTGGAAACCCTACAGACCATATTGGAAACCCCATAGCCGTATTGGAAACCTCATAGCCGTATTGGGAGCCCTATAGCTATATTGGAAACCCCATAGCCGTATTGGGAGCCCCATAGCCGTATTGGAAACCCCATAGCCATATTGGAAACCCCATAGCCATATTGGAAATCCCATAGCTATATTGGAAACCCCATAGCTATATTGGAAACCCCATAGCCGTATTGGAAACCCCATAGCCCACACTGGATACCCCATACCCATACTGGGTACCCCATAGCCCATATTGGAAACCCCATAGCCCATACTGGACACCCCATATCCATCCTGGGCACCCCATATCCCATTGTGGGCACCCCCTTACCATTCTGGGCACCCTAAATCCATCCTGGGCACCCCATATCCATATTGGGCATCCCATATGCCACCCTGAGCACCCCATTTCCATTATAGGTCCATATCCCATTGTGGGCACCCTAAATCCATCCTGGGTGTCCCATATCCATACCAGGCACCCCATAGGCACCCTATATCCATTCACCCATCCTAGGCACCCCATATCCATACTGGGCACCCCATAGGCACCCCATGGGCACCCTATATCCATTCTGGGCACCCCATATCCATCCTGGGCACCCTATAGGCACCCTATATCCATACTGGATACACATAGCCCATTCTGGGCACCCCATAAGCACCCTAAATCCATCCTGGGCACCCCATATCCCATTGTGGGCACCCCCTTACCATTCTGGGCACCCTAAATCCATCATGGGCACCCTATAGGCACCTAAATTCATCCTGGGCACCCCATCTCCACCCTGGGCACCCCATAGGCACCCCATAGGTACCCCATAGGCACTCCTACCCCATAGGCACCCCATAGGCACCCTACATCCATCCTGGGCACCCCATATCCCATCCTAGGCACTCTATATCCATACTGGGCACCCCATAGGCACCCCATATCCATCCTGGGCACCCCACATCCCATCCTAGGCACCCCATATCCATACTGGGCACCCCATATGCACCCCCACCCCATAGGCACCCCATAGGCACCCTAAATCCATCCTGGGCACCCCATATCCCATTGTGGGCACCCCCTTACCATTCTGGGCACCCTAAATCCATCCTGGGCACCCCATATCCATATTGGGCATCCCATATGCCACCCTGAGCACCCCATTTCCATTATAGGTCCATATCCCATTGTGGGCACCCTAAATCCATCCTGGGTACCCCATATCCATACCAGGCACCCCATAGGCACCCTATATCCCATCCTAGGCACCCCATATCCATACCAGGCACCCCATAGGCACCCTATATCCATTCACCCATCCTAGGCACCCCATCTCCACCCTGGGCACCCCATAGGCACCCCATGGGCACCCTATATCCATTCTGGGCACCCCATATCCATCCTGGGCACCCTATAGTCACCCTATATCCATACTGGATACACATAGCCCATTCTGGGCACCCCATGGGCACCCCAAATCCATCCTGGGCACCCCATATCCCATCCTGGGCACCTTAAATCCATCCTGGGCACCCCATATCCATACTGGGCACCCCATAGGCACCCTGCATCCATCTTGGGTACCCCATATCCCATTGTGGGCACCCCATAGGCACCCTACATCCATCCTGGGCACCCCATATCCCATCCTGGGCACTCTATATCCATACTGGGCACCTATAGGCACCCCATATCCATTCTGGGCACCCCATATCCATACTGGGCACCCCACATCCCATTCTGGGCATCTTAAATCCATCCTGGGCACCCCATATCCATATTGGGCACCCCATAGGCACCCTACATCCATCCTGGGCACCCCATATCCCATCCTGGGCACCTTAAATCCATCCTAGGCACCCCATATCCATACTGGGCACCACATAGGCACCCTGCATCCATCTTGGGTACCCCATATCCCATTGTGGGCACCCCATAGGCACCCTACATCCATACTGGGCACCCCATGGACACCCTACATCCATTCATCCATCCTGGGCACCTCATATCCCATCCTAGGCACCCCATATCCATCCTGGGCACCCCATATCCATACTGGGCACCCCATAGGCACCCTACATCCATCCTGGGCACCCCACATCCCATCCTAGGCACTCTATATCCATACTAGGCACCCTATAGGCACCCCATATCCATCCTGAACACCCCACATCCCATTCTGGGCATCTTAAATCCATCCTGGGCACCCCATATCCATATTGGGCACCCCATAGGCACCCCAAATCCATCCTGGGCACCCCATATCCATACTGGGCACTCCATATCCTATTCTGGGCACCCCATCTCCACCCTGGGCCCCCCATAGGCCCCCCATAGGCCCCCCACAGCACCCCCCCCCCACAGCACCCCGTACCTCCTGCCGCCGGGCGTCGAGGGCCAGCAGGGCGACGAATGCCGACATCTGCAGCAGGAAATCGAAGGCGATGGAGACAGCGGCCGTGAGGGCGAAGGTTCGGACAGCGGGCATGGAGGACAGCGAGCCTGCACCCACAGCACCCACAGCACCCTCAGCACCCTCAGCACCCTCAGCACCCACAGCACCCATAGGGCACCCACAGCACCCTCAGCACCCACAGCACCCTCAGCACCCACAGCACCCACAGCACCCTCAGCACCCACAGCACCCTCAGCACCCACAGCACCCATAGGGCACCCACAGCACCCACAGCACCCACAGCACCCACAGCACCCATAGGGCATCCTCAGCACCCACAGCACCCACAGCACCCATAGGGCATCCTCAGCACCCTCAGCACCCACAGCACCCACAGCACCCTCAGCACCCACAGCACCCACAGCACCCACAGCACCCACAGCACCCACAGCACCCTCAGCACCCACAGCACCCTCAGCACCCTCAGCACCCACAGCACCCTCAGCACCCACAGCACCCACAGCACCCTCAGCACCCACAGCACCCTCAGCACCCTCAGCACCCACAGCACCCACAGCACCCTCAGCACCCACAGCACCCACAGCACCCACAGCACCCTCAGCACCCACAGCACCCACAGCACCCATAGGGCATCCTCAGCACCCACAGCACCCACAGCACCCACAGCACCCATAGGGCATCCTCAGCACCCTCAGCACCCACAGCACCCTCAGCACCCACAGCACCCTCAGCACCCTCAGCACCCACAGCACCCTCAGCACCCTCAGCACCCACAGCACCCACAGCACCCACAGCACCCTCAGCACCCACAGCACCCACAGCACCCTCAGCACCCACAGCACCCACAGCACCCACAGCACCCTCAGCACCCTCAGCACCCACAGCACCCACAGCACCCTCAGCACCCACAGCACCCACAGCACCCACAGCACCCACAGCACCCTCAGCACCCACAGCACCCACACGGCACCCACAGCACCCACAGGGCGCCCAGTGAGCACCCATAGGGCACCCACAGCACCCTCAGCACCCACAGCACCCTCAGCACCCACAGCACCCATAGGGCACCCACAGCACCCACAGCACCCACAGCACCCACAGCACCCACAGCACCCATAGGGCATCCTCAGCACCCACAGCACCCACAGCACCCACAGCACCCATAGGGCATCCTCAGCACCCACAGCACCCACAGCACCCACAGCACCCATAGGGCATCCTCAGCACCCTCAGCACCCACAGCACCCACAGCACCCTCAGCACCCACAGCACCCACAGCACCCACAGCACCCTCAGCACCCACAGCACCCTCAGCACCCACAGCACCCACAGCACCCTCAGCACCCACAGCACCCTCAGCACCCTCAGCACCCACAGCACCCACAGCACCCTCAGCACCCACAGCACCCACAGCACCCACAGCACCCTCAGCACCCACAGCACCCACAGCACCCATAGGGCATCCTCAGCACCCACAGCACCCACAGCACCCACAGCACCCATAGGGCATCCTCAGCACCCTCAGCACCCACAGCACCCTCAGCACCCACAGCACCCTCAGCACCCTCAGCACCCACAGCACCCTCAGCACCCACAGCACCCTCAGCACCCTCAGCACCCACAGCACCCACAGCACCCACAGCACCCTCAGCACCCACAGCACCCACAGCACCCTCAGCACCCACAGCACCCACAGCACCCACAGCACCCTCAGCACCCACAGCACCCTCAGCACCCTCAGCACCCACAGCACCCTCAGCACCCACACGGCACCCACAGCACCCTCAGCACCCACAGCACCCACAGCACCCACAGCACCCACAGCACCCTCAGCACCCACAGCACCCACACGGCACCCACAGCACCCACAGGGCGCCCAGTGAGCACCCATAGGGCACCCACAGCACCCTCAGCACCCACAGCACCCACAGCACCCATAGGGCACCCTCAGCACCCACAGCACCCTCAGCACCCACAGCACCCACAGCACCCACAGCACCCTCAGCACCCACAGCACCCACAGCACCCATAGGGCACCCACAGCACCCACAGCACCCACAGCACCCTCAGCACCCTCAGCACCCACAGCACCCACAGCACCCTCAGCACCCACAGCACCCACAGCACCCACAGCACCCTCAGCACCCACAGCACCCACAGCACCCTCAGCACCCTCAGCACCCACAGCACCCACAGCACCCATAGCACCCACAGCACCCTCAGCACCCTCAGCACCCACAGCACCCACAGCACCCATAGCACCCACAGCACCCTCAGCACCCACAGCACCCACAGCACCCACAGCACCCTCAGCACCCACAGCACCCACAGCACCCTCAGCACCCTCAGCACCCACAGCACCCACAGCACCCATAGCACCCACAGCACCCTCAGCACCCTCAGCACCCACAGCACCCTCAGCACCCACAGGGCGCCCAGTGAGCACCCATAGGGCACCCACAGAACCCACACGGCACCCTCAGCACCCACGGGGCACCCACAGCACCCACACGGCACCCACAGCACCCACAGCACCCACAGCACCCTCAGCACCCATAGGGCGCCCATGTGGGACACGCATCAGGGCAGCCATGAGACACCCAGAGGGCACCCAGCGTGACACCCATTGGGGCACCCATCATGAAACTCATTGGGGCACCCATTGAGCACCCATTGGGCACCCAGTGGGATATCCTTTTGGGGCACCCATCGTGACACCCATCGGGGCACCCATTGAGCACCCACGGGGGCACCCAGCGTGACTCCCATTAGGCAATCCCTTGGGGCACCCATCAATGCACCCATTTGGGGCACCTTTCGGGACTCCCTTTGGGGCACCCATTGGGGCACCCAGCGTGACACCCATTGGGGCACAACTCCGGGCACCCAGCGTGACACCCATTGAACACCCATCATGAAACCCACTGTGACACCCATTGGACACTCATTAGGGCACCCAGTAGGACACCCATCAGAAATCCATCGTGACACCCATTGGGGCACCCATCGTGACACCCATAGTGGCACCCACAGGGACACCCACTGAGCACCCATTGGGGCACAACTCAGGGCACCCATCGTGACACCCATTGAACGCCCACTGGACAGCCATCAGGACACCCATTGAGCACCCATCATGACACCCACAGTGGCACCCACTGGGACACCCATTGGACACCCAGTGGACACCCATCGTGACACCCACAGTGGCACCCACTGGGGCACCCAGCATGACACCCATTGGGGCACAACTCAGGGCACCCATCATGACACCCATTGAGCACCTGTTGTGACACCCACTGGACACCCATCGGGACACCCACTGAGCACCCATTGGACACCCACTGAGCACCCATCATGACACCCACAGTGTCACCCACTGGGACACCCATTGAGGCACCCAGCGTGACACCCATTGGGGGACCCCTCAGGGCACCCATCGTGACACCCATTGGGCAGCCATCATGACACCCACGGTGACACCCATTGGGACACCCATTGGACACCCAATGAGCACCCATCATGACACCCACCGTGGCACCCACTGGGACACCCATTGGGACACCCACTGAGCACCCACTTGTCACCCATTGAGCACCCATCATGACACCCATCATGACACCGACAGTGGCACCCACTGGGACACCAATCATGACACCCACGGTGACACCCATCGGGACACCCACTGAGCACCCATCATGACACCCACAGTGGCACCCACTGGGACACCCAGCGTGACACCCATTGGGGCACAACTCAGGGCACCCATCATGACACCCACTGAGCACCCATTCGGGGACCCCTCAGGGCACCCATCGTGACACCCATTGGGCACCCGCTGTGACACCCATGGTGACACCCATCGGGACACCCACTGAGCACCCACTGGACACCCATTGAGCACCCATCATGACACCCACTGTGACACCCATTGGACACCCACTGAGCACCCATCATGACACCCATCATGACACCGACAGTGGCACTCACTGGGACACCCATCGTGACACCCATTGGGCACCTGTCAGGGCACCCACTGAGCACCCATTGGACACCCATTGAGGCACCCATCGTGACACCCATTGGGCAGCCATCATGACACCCACGGTGACACCCATTGGACACCCATTGAGCACCCATCATGACACCCATCATGACACCGACAGTGGCACCCACTGGGACACCAATCATGACACCCACGGTGACACCCATCGGGACACCCACTGAGCACCCATCATGACACCCATCATGACACCCACTGTGGCACCCACTGGGACACCCATTGAGGCACCCAGCGTGACACCCATTGGGGCACAACTCAGGGCACCCATCGTGACACCCATTGAGCACCCATCATGACACCCATCATGACACCCACCGTGGCACCCATTGGACACCCATTGAGCGCCCATCATGACACCCACGGTGACACCCATTGGACACCCATTGAGCACCCATCATGACACCCATCATGACACCCACTGAGCATCCATTGGACACCCACCGTGGCACCCACTGGGACACCCATCGGACACCCATTGGGGCACCCATCATGACACCCACAGTGACACCCACCGGGACACCCACTGAGCACCCATTGGACACCCATTGAGCACCCATCATGACACCCACAGTGGCACCCACGGTGACACCCATCGGACACCCACTGAGCACCCACTGGGGGGCACCCACGGCGACGGCCGCGCTCACCCAGGCAGAAGCAGATGACCTCGGAGAGGCTGCACAGCATCATGCTGGGTGCCACCTGGCCCAGCACCCGCCCGATGTGCTGCTCCCGCGTCTCGCCCACCGCCCGCTCCGACTGCTGCTGGGCAGGGGGGGGTCGTGGGGTGCCGGCACCCAAGGGTGCCCCGAAGGGCGAAGTGCCCCACGGGGATCCCAGCACCCAAAGGACTCCGAAGTCCAACCTGACCCCAGAGCCCAAGGGTCCCCCTGTGGCCGAGGGCACCGTGGGGATCCCAGCGCCCGCTGGCACCGACGGGACCCTGGCACCCATGGGTGCATCCCGGAGCCCAGCAATCCCGAAAGACCCAAGGGTGCACCCCAGTGCCCTCCCAGGGAGATCCGAGTGCACGCCCACCCGTGGGGACCCTCAGCACCCAAAGGAACCCAACGCCCACCCAACCCAAGGGGGTCTTGGCACCCAAGGGTGCACCCCCATGTCCCCCAACCCAAAGGGACCCCAGCACCCCAGGGTTCCCAATGCCCACCCACCCCAAGTGAGTCCTGGCACCCGAGGGTGCGCCCCAGTGCCCTCCCACCCACGGGGACCCCCAGCACCCATGGGTGCCCCCACACACTCCATAGGGACCCCCAACACCCAAAGAAACCCAATGTTCACCCACCCCAAGTGAGTCCTGGCACCCAAGGGTGCACCCCAGTGCCCACCCACCCCAAAGGGACCCCGGCATTCAAAGGTACCCAATGCCCACCCAACCCAGAGGGGTCCCTGGCACCCATGGGTGCATCCCAACGTCCCCCAACCCAAAGGGACCCCAGCACCCAGGGGTACCCAATGCCCACCCACCCCAAATGAGTCCTGGCACCCATGGGTGCACCCCAGTGCCCACCCACCCCATAGGGACCCTCAGCACCCAAAGGAACCCAATGCCCACCCAACCCATGGGGTCCCTGGTCCCCGAGGGTCTTGGCACCCCCATGTTCTCCAACCCAAAGGGACCCCAGCACCCAAAGGTACCCAACGCCCACCCACCCCAAGTGAGTCCTGGCACCCAAGGGTGCACCCCCATGTTCTCCAACTCAAAGGAACCTTAGCACCCAAGGGTACCCAATGCCCACCCACCCCAAGTGAGTCCTGGCACCCATGGGTGCACCCCAGTGCCCATCCACCCCATAGGGACCCCCAGCACCCAAAGGTACCCAATGCCCACCCAACCCATGGGGTCCCTGGCACCCATGGGTGCATTCCCAAAGTCCCCCATAGGGACTCCAGTACCCAGGGGTACCCAACGTCCCCCAACCCAAAGGGGTCCCTGGCACCCATGGGTGCATTCCCAAAGTCCCCCATAGGGACCCCCAGCACCCAAAGGTACCCAATGCCCACCCAACCCAAAGGGGTCCCTGGCACCCATGGGTGCATTCCCAAAGTCCCCCATAGGGACCCCAGCACCCAAAGGTACCCAACGTCCCCCAACCCAAGGGGGTCCATGGCACCCAAAGGTGCACCCCATGTCCTCCAACCCAAAGGGACCCCGGCACCCAAAGGCACCCAACGCCCACCCACCCCAAGTGAGTCCCTGTCCCCCAGGGGTGCCCCCCCGTGTCCCCCACCCCGAAGGGCCCCCGGCACCCCTGGGTGCCCACCTGGTACTCCTGCACGAAGATGAAGATGTTGTCGGCGCCCACGGCCAGCACGAGGAACGGCACGACCTCCAGGATGATGAGGGAGGACGGCAGCCCCAGCAGCGCCAGGACGCCCATGGCTGCCAGCACGGCGCCCAGCACCACCGCGATGCCGCCCAGCGCCAGCGTCAGCTTCGACTCCACCTGCGGGCAGCGCTCGGCTCAGCGCCGCCCCATAGCGCCCCATAGCGCCCCATAGCGCCCCATAGCCACAGCCACAGCCCCATAGCGCCCCATAGCGCCCCACAGCCACAGCCCCATAGCGCCCCATAGCGCCCCATAGCGCCCCACTGCGCCCCATAGCGCCCCACAGCCACAGCCCCATAGCGCCCCATAGCGCCCCATAGCGCCCCACTGCGCCCCATAGCGCCCCACAGCCACAGCCCCATAGCGCCCCACTGCGCCCCACAGCCACAGCCCCATAGCGCCCCACTGCGCCCCATAGCGCCCCACAGCCACAGCCCCATAGCGCCCCATAGCCACAGCCACAGCCCCATAGCGCCCCATAGCCACAGCCCCATAGCGCCCCACGGCACCCCACTGCGCCCCACAGCCACAGCCCCATAGTGCCCCACTGCGCCCCACTGCCACAGCCCCACTGCGCCCCATAGCGCCCCACAGCCACAGCCCCATAGCGCCCCACTGCGCCCCATAGCGCCCCACAGCCACAGCCCCACTGCGCCCCATAGCACCCCATAGCCACAGCCACATAGCGCCCCATAGCGCCCCATAGCGCCCCACAGCCACAGCCCCATAGCGCCCCACTGTGCCCCATAGCGCCCCACAGCCACAGCCACATAGCGCCCCACTGCGCCCCACTGCACCGCCCCACTGCACCGCCCCACTGCACCCCATAGCCACAGCCCCATGGCACCCCACTGTGCCCCACAGCCACAGCCCCATAGCGCCCCACGGCGCCCCACTGCGCCCCATAGTGCCCCATAGCCACAGCTCCACTGCGCCCCATAGCGCCCCATAGCCACAGCCCCACGGCGCCCCACTGCGCCCCACTGCACCCCACAGCCACAGCGCCACGGCGCCCCACTGCGCCCCACTGCACCGCCCCACTGCACCGCCCCACTGCGCCCCATAGCCACAGCCACATAGCGCCCCACTGCGCCCCATAGCGCCCCACAGCCACAGCCCCACTGTGCCCCATAGCACCCCATAGCCACAGCCACATAGCGCCCCATAGCGCCCCACTGCACCCCATAGTCACAGCCACATAGCGCCCCACTGCGCCCCACTGTGCCCCACAGCCACAGCCCCATAGCGCCCCACTGCACCCCATAGCGCCCCACAGCCACAGCCCCATAGCGCCCCATAGTGCCCCACTGCTCCCCACAGCCACAGCCCCATAGTGCCCCACGGCACCCCACTGCGCCCCACTGCGCCCCACTGCGCCCCACAGCCACAGCCCCACAGCGCCCCACTGCGCCCCAGTGCACAGCCCCACTGCGCCCCATAGCCACAGCCACATAGCGCCCCACTGCGCCCCATAGCGCCCCACAGCCACAGCCCCATAGCGCCCCATAGCGCCCCATAGCGCCCCATAGCCACAGCCATATAGCGCCCCACGGCACCCCACTGCGCCCCACTGAGCCCCATAGCCACAGCCCCATAGCGCCCCATAGCGCCCCACAGCCACAGCCCCATAGCGCCCCACTGCGCCCCATAGCGCCCCATAGCGCCCCATAGCCACAGCCATATAGCGCCCCACGGCACCCCACTGCGCCCCACTGAGCCCCATAGCCACAGCCCCATAGCGCCCCATAGCGCCCCACAGCCACAGCCCCATAGCGCCCCACTGCGCCCCATAGCGCCCCACAGCCACAGCCCCATAGCGCCCCATAGCCACAGCCACATAGTGCCCCACTGCACCCCATAGCGCCCCACAGCCACAGCCCCACTGCGCCCCATAGCGCCCCATAGCCACAGCCACATAGCGTCCCACTGCGCCCCACTGCGCCCCACAGCCACAGCCCCATAGTGCCCCACGGCACCCCACTGTGCCCCACTGCACCCCACTGCGCCCAACAGCCACAGCCCCACGGCGCCCCACTGCGCCCCACTGCACCACCCCACTGCGCCCCATAGCACCCCATGGCCACAGCCCCATAGCGCCCCACTGCGCCCCATAGCGCCCCACAGCCACAGCCCCATAGTGCCCCATAGCGCCCCATAGCCACAGCCACATAGCATCCCACTGCGCCCCACTGTGCCCCACAGCCACAGCCCCATAGCGCCCCATAGCCACAGCCCCATAGCGCCCCATAGCGCCCCACTGTGCTCCACAGCCACAGCCCCACGGCGCCCCACGGCACCCCACTGCGCCCCACTGCACCCCACTGCACCCCACAGCCACAGCCCCACAGCGCCCCACTGCGCCCCACTGCACTGCCCCACTGCGCCCCATAGCGCCCCATAGCCACAGCCCCATAGTGCCCCATAGCACCCCATAGCCACAACCACATAGCGTCTCACTGCGCCCCATAGCGTCCCATAGCCACAGCCCCATAGCGCCCCATAGTGCCCCACTGTGCCCCACAGCCACAGCCCCATAGCGCCCCACGGCACCCCACTGCGCCCCATAGCGCCCCACTGCACCCCACAGCCACAGCCCCACGGCGCCCCACTGCGCCCCACTGCACCGCCCCACTGCACCGCCCCACTGCACCCCATAGCCACAGCCCCATGGCACCCCACTGTGCCCCACAGCCACAGCCCCATAGCGCCCCACGGCGCCCCACTGCGCCCCATAGTGCCCCATAGCCACAGCTCCACTGCGCCCCATAGCGCCCCATAGCCACAGCCCCACGGCGCCCCACTGCGCCCCACTGCACCCCACAGCCACAGCGCCACGGCGCCCCACTGCGCCCCACTGCACCGCCCCACTGCACCGCCCCACTGCGCCCCATAGCCACAGCCACATAGCGCCCCACTGCGCCCCATAGCGCCCCACAGCCACAGCCCCATAGCACCCCACTGTGCCCCATAGCCACAGCCCCATAGTGCCTCACGGTGCCCCACAGCGCCCCATAGCCACAGCCATATAGCGCCCCACGGCACCCCACTGCGCCCCACTGAGCCCCACAGTCACAGCCCCATAGCGCCCCACTGCGCCCCATAGTGCCCCACAGTCACAGCCCCACTGCGCCCCACTGCGCCCCATAGTGCCCCACAGTCACAGCCCCACTGCGCCCCACTGTGCCCCACTGCGCCCCACAGCCACAGCCCCATAGCGCCCCATAGCACCCCATAGCCACAGCCACAGCCCCACACCGCCCTATAGCGCCCCATAGCGCCCCACAGCGCCCCACTGCGCCCCACAGCCACAGCCACATAGCGCCCCACGGCACCCCACTGTGCCCCACTGCGCCCCACTGCACCGCCCCACTGCACCCCACAGCCACAGCCACATGGTGCCCCACTGCGCCCCATAGCGCCCCACAGCCACAGCCCCATAGCGCCCCATAGTGCCCCAGAGCAACCCACAGCCACAGCCCCACGGCACCCCACTGCGCCCCACAGTGCCCCACAGCGCCCCATAGCCACAGCCCCATAGCACCCCATAGCACCCCATAGCCTCAGCCCCACAGTGCCCCATAGCGCCCCACAGTGCCCCATAGCCACAGCCCCACGGCGCCCCATAGCGCCCCATAGCCTCAGCCCCACAGTGCCCCATAATCACAGCCCCATAGTGCCCCACTGCACTCCACAGCCCCAGCCCCATAGCGCCCCACTGCGCCCCATAGCGCCCCATAGCCACAGCCCCACTGCGCCCCATAGCGCCCCATAGCCACAGCCATATAGCGCCACATAGCGCCCCATAGCCACAGCCCCACTGCACCCCATAGCGCCCCATAGCCACAGCCATATAGCGCCACATAGCGCCCCACTGCACCCCACAGCCACAGCCCCATAGTGCCCCATAGCGCTCCATAGCGCCCCATAGCACCCCACAGCCACAGCCCCATAGCGCCCCATAGCCACAGCCACATAGCGCCCCACAGTGCCCCACAGAGCCACCCCACTCTGCCCCACAGCGCCTCATAGCACCCCACTGCGCCCCATAGTGCCCCATAGCCACAGCCCCTCTGTGCCCCATAGCACCCCATAGCCACAGCCCCATAGCGCCCCACTGTGCCCCATAGCGCCCCATAGCCACAGCCCCATAGCGCCCCACAGCGCCCCATAGTGCCCCATAGCCACAGCCATATAGCGCCCCATAGCGCCCCATAGCGCCCCACAGCCATAGCCCCATAGCACCCCACAGCACCCCATAGCACCCCATAGCCACAGCCCCATAGCACCCCACAGCGCCCCATAGCACACCATAGCCACAGCCCCAAGTCACAGCCCCACAGCGCCCCATAGCACACCATAGCCACAGCCCCAAGCCACAGCCCCACAGCGCCCCACAGCCACAAACCCCATAGCCATGAACCGATAGCCACGTGCCCCATAGCCACCAACCCCATAACTCCACACCCCATAACCCCATGACCCCATAGATGACCCCAAAGATGACCCCATGACCCCATAACTGACCTTGTGACCCCATAGATGACCCTGTGACCCCATAAATGACCCCATAGATGACCCCATAAGTGACCCTGTGCCCCCATAGATGACCCCATGACCCCATAACTGACCCTGTGACCCCATAGATGGCCCCGTGACCCCATAGATGAACCCATAGATGACCCCATGACCCCATAACTGACTCTGTGACCCCATAGATGACCCTATAGATGACCCCATAGATGACCCCATAGATGACCCTGTGACCCCATAAATGACCCTGTGACCCTATAGCTGACCCCATGATCCCATAGATGACCCTGTGACCCCATAGATGACCCAATGATCCCATAGATGACCCCATAGATGACCCTGTGACCCCATTACTGACCCTGTGACCCTATAAATGACCCCGTGGCCCCATAGATGACCCCATAACTTACCCCGTGACCCCATAACTGACCCCATGACCCCATAGATGAATCCATGACCCCATAAATGACCCCATGACCCCATAACTGACCCCATGACCCCATAGCTGACTCCCTGACCCCATGACCCCATAGATGACCCTGTGATCCCATAGCTGACCCCATGACCCCATAGATGACGCCATACATAGATGATCCCATAACTGACCCCATGATCCCATAGATGACCCTGTGACCCCATAGCTGACCCCATGACCCCATAGATGACCCTGTGACCCCATAAATGACCCCATGACCCCATAACTGACCCCATGACCCCATAGCTGACTCCCTGACCCCATAACTGATCCCATAGATGACCCTGTGATCCCATAACCGACCCCGTGACCCCATAGATGACCCCATAGATGACCCCATAGATTGCTCCATAGATGACCCCATAGATGACCTGGTGACTCTATAAATGACCCTGTGACCCCGTAAATGACTCCGTGACCCTATAAATGACCCTGTGAGCCCATAGATGACACCACAGCTGACCCCATGACCCCATAGATGACCCCACAGATGTCCCAGTGCCCCCACAGCTGACCCCGTGCCCCCATAGCTGACCCCGTGCCCCCATAGATGACCCTATAGATGTCCCCGTGCCCCCACAGCTGACCCTGTGAGCCCATAGATGACCCCACAGCTGACCCCATGACCCCATAGCTGACCCTATAGATGTCCCTGTGCCCCCATATCTGACCCCGTGCCCCCACAGCTGACCCCGTGCCCCCATAGATGACCCCATAGATGTCCCAGTGCCCCCACAGCTGACCCCGTGACCCCATAGCTGACCCCATAGCTGACCCCATGACCCCACAGCTGACCCTATAGGTGTCCCCGTGCCCCCATATCTGACCCCGTGCCCCCACAGCTGACCCCGTGCCCCCATAGATGACCCCATAGATGTCCCAGTGCCCCCACAGCTGACCCTGTGACCCCATAGCTGACCCCATAGCTGACCCTATAGCTGACCCCACAGCTGACCCCGTGCCCCATGCGCCCCGTACCCACACCCTGCTCCACGCGCTGTACTCGCCGAGCGCCACGGCGATGTAGAGGAAGACGAGCAGGTAGCTGCTGGCAAACACCGGCAGGTCCTGCGCCGTCGTGCGGCTCAGCTCGTCCTCCAGGGAGCGCTGCAAGGGGGGGGAAATCAGGGGGGGCCCAGCACCCATGGGTGCCCCCACCCACCCATAGGAGCCCTGGCGTCCAAGGGTTTGGGCACCTCCACGCCAACCACAGCGCCAAAGGAACGCAGTGCCCACCCAACCCGAGTGAGTCCCTGGCACCCATGGGTGCACCTCCAACTGAAAGGGACCTCCAGCACCCACGGGTGCCCCCACCCGCCCCATAGGGACCCCGGCACCCATGGGTGCACCTCCATGTCCTTCAACTCAAGGGGACCCGCAGTGCCCAAGGGTGCAGACCAGCACCCTCCAAAGGAGATCCCAGTGCCCACCCATCCTTGGGGACTGCCGGCACCCATGGGTGGCCCCCACCCACCCATAGGCACCCAAGAGTGCACCCCCATGGCCTCCAACTCATAGGGACCCCCAGTGCCCAAAGAAACACAGCACCCACCCAACCCAAGTGAGTCCCTGGCACCCATGGGTGCACCTCCATGCCCTCCAATCGAAAGGGACCTCCAGTACCCACGGGTGCCCCCACCCACCCATAGGGACCCTGGCACCCAAGGGTGCACCTCCATGCCCTTCAACCCAAGGGGACTCCCGGCACCCTAGGGTGCAGCCCGGCACCCTCCCAAGAAGAACCCAGTGCCCACCCACCCTTGGGGACCTCCAGCTCCCATGGGTGCCCCCAACACCCTCCGACCCAAAGGGACCCCCAGCACCCAAAGGAACCCAATGCCCACCCATCCCAGGTGAGTCCAAGGCACCCAAGGGTGCACCCCAGGGCCCACCCAAGGAGAACCCAACACCCACCCACCCATGTGGGCCCCCAGCACCCACGGGTGCCCCCACCCACCCATAGGGACCATGGAACCCAAGGGTGCACCTCCGTGCCCTCCATCCCATAGGGACCCCCAGCGCCCGAAGGAACTCAATGCCCACCCAACCCAAGTGAGTCCAAGGCACCCATGGGTGCAGCTCCATGCCCTCCAACCGAAAGGGACGCCCAGCACCCACGGGTGCCCCCACCCACCCATAGGGACCCTGGCACCCAAGGGTGCATCCCAAGCTCTCCAACCTATAGGGACCCCCAGCACCCAAAGGAACCCAACACCCACCCATCCCAGGTGAGTCCAAGGCACCCAAGGGTGCAGCCCAGCGCCCACCCGAGGAGAACCCAACACCCACCCACCCATGTGGACCTCCAGCACCCACGGGTGCCCCCACCCACCCATAGGGACCATGGTACCCAAGGGTGCACCCCCATGCCCTCCATCCCATAGGGACCCCCAGCGCCCAAAGGAACTCAATGCCCACCCAACCCAAGTGAGTCTCTGGCACCCATGGGTGCAGCTCCATGCCCTCCAACCGAAAGGGACGCCCAGCACCCACGGGTGCCCCCACCCACCCATAGGGACCCTGGCAAACAAAGGAACCCAACGCCCACCCATCCCAGGTGAGTCCAAGGCACCCAAGGGTGCACCCCAGGGCCCACCCAAGGAGAACCCAGCACCCACCCACCCATGGGGACCTCCAGCACCCACGGGTGCCCTCACCCACCCATAGGACCCTGGCACCCAAGGGTGCACCTCCATGCCAACCGCAGCCCCCAAAGGAACGCAGTGCCCACCCAACCCGAGTGAGTCCCTGGCACCCATGGGTGCAGCTCCATGCCCTCCAACCAAAAGGGATCCACAGCACCCACGGGTGCCCCCACCCACTCACAGGGACTCTGGTACCCATGGGTGCACCTCCATGCCCATCAACCCAAGGGGATTCCTGGCACCCAAGGGTGCAGCCCGGCACCCTCCCAAGAAGAACCCAGCACCCACCCACCCATGGGGACCTCCAGCACCCACGGGTGCCCTCATCCACCCATAGGACCCTGGCACCCAAGGGTGCACCTCCACGCCAACACCAGCACCCGAAGGAACTCAATGCCCACCCAACCCAAGTGAGTCCCTGGCACCCATGGGTGCAGCTCCATGCCCTCCAACCGAAAAGGACCCCCAGCACCCATGGGTGCCCCCACCCGCCCCATAGGGACCCCGGCACCCATGGGTGCACCACCATGTCCTTCAACTCAAGGGGGCCCGCAGTGCCCAAAGGAACCCAACGCCCACCCACCCCAGGTGAGTCCAAGGCACCCAAGGGTGCACCCCAGGGCCCACCCAAGGAGAACCCAATGCCCACCCACCCATAGGGACCCCGGCACCCATGGGTGCACCTCCACGCCCTTCAACCCAAGGAGTCTCCCGGCACCCAAGGGTGCAGCCCAGCGCCCACCCGAGGAGAACCCAGCGCCCACCCCCCCGCCCAGCACCCACGGGCGCCCGTCGCACCTCGGCCATGAAGGACACGCTGAGGTTGTGGCTGTGGGCGCTCTGGAAGCTGCGCACGGCCTGCAGGAAGCGCTCCTCCCAGCTCAGCACCCAGCGGCGCCGCGCGTCGCCGGCCGGGAAGTTGTTCAGCGAGTAGGTGAGGATCAGCGCCGCCGCCTCCGTGTACTCAGAGCCTGCGGGCGGCACCCACGGCCCCATAGCGCCCCATAGGGTCCCACAGCGCCCCACAGCGCCCCATAGCGCCCCATAGCGCCCCACAGCGCCCCATAGCACCCCACAGCGCCCCATAGCGCCCCATAGGGTCCCACAGCGCCCCACAGCGCCCCATAGCGCCCCATAGCGCCCCACAGCGCCCCATAGCACCCCATAGCACCCCATAGGGCTCCATAGCGCAGCATAGCGCCCCACAGCGCCCCATAGCGCCCCATAGGGTCCCACAGCGCCCCATAGTGCCCCATAGGGGACCATAGCGCCCCATAGCGCCCCATAGCGCCCCACAGCGCCCCATAGTGCCCCATAGCGCCCCACAGCGCCCCACAGCGCCCCATAGTGCCCCATAGCGCCCCATAGTGCCCCATAGGGGACCATAGCGCCCCATAGTGCCCCATAGGGTTCCACAGCGCCCCATAGTGCCCCATAGCACCCCATAGCGCCCCACAGCGCCCCATAGCGCCCCATAGCACCCCACAGCACCCCACAGTGCCCCACAGCACCCCATAGCGCCCCATAGCGCCCCACAGCGCCCCATAGCACCCCATAGTGCCCCATAGCGCCCCATAGTGCCCCATAGGGGACCATAGCACCCCACAGCGCCCCATAGTGCCCCATAGCACCCCACAGCGCCCCATAGCGCCCCATAGGGGACCATAGCGCCCCACAGCACCCCATAGTGCCCCACAGCGCCCCATAGCGCCCCATAGGGTTCCACAGCGCCCCACAGCGCCCCATAGTGCCCCATAGTGCCCCATAGCACCCCATAGCACCCCATAGGGCTCCATAGCGCAGCATAGCGCCCCACAGCGCCCCATAGCGCCCCATAGGGTCCCACAGCGCCCCATAGCGCCCCATAGGGGACCATAGCGCCCCATAGCACCCCACAGCGCCCCATAGTGCCCCATAGGGTTGCATAGCGCCCCACAGCACCCCATAGTGCCCCATAGTGCCCCATAGGGTCCCACAGCGCCCCATAGTGCCCCATAGGGGACCATAGCACCCCATAGCACCCCATAGCGCCCCACAGCACCCCACAGTGCCCCATAGCGCCCCATAGGGTTCCACAGCGCCCCATAGTGCCCCATAGCACCCCATAGCACCCCACAAGGCTCCACAGAGCCCATAGGGTTGCATAGCACCCCACAGCACCCCACAGAACCCCATAGCACCCCATAGGGCCCCATAGCACCCCATAGTGCCCCATAGGGTTCCACAATACCCCATAGCACCCCATAGTGCCCCATAGGGGACCATAGCACCCCATAGTGCCCCATAGCACCCCATAGCACCCCATAGTGTCCCATAGCACCCCAAAGCACCCCACAGAGCCCCATAGCACCCCATAGGGCCCCATAGCGCCCCATAGGGCCCCACAAGGCTCCACAGCGCCCATAGGGTTGCATAGCACCCCATAGGGCCCCATAGCATCCAATAGCACCCCATAGGGCCCCATAGCACCCCGTAGCGCCACATAGCGCCCCATACTGCCCCATACTGCCCCACAAGGCTCCACAGTGCCCATAGGGTTGCATAGCTCTCCATAGCGCCCCATAGCACCCCACAGGGCCCGATAGCACCCCACAGCACCCCATAGCACCCCATAGGTCCCCATAGTGCCCCACAGGGCTCCATAGCTCCCCATAGCGCCCCATAGCACCCCACAGTGTCCCATAGGGTTACATAGGAGCCCACAGAACTCCACAGCATCCATAGGGTTGCATAGGGCCCCACAGTGCTCCATACCGCCCCATAGCGCCCCATAGCACCCCATAGCACCCCATAGGGCCCCACAAGGCTCCACAGCACCCATAGGGTTGCATAGTGTCCAATAGGGTTGCATAACGCTCCATAGTATCTCATAGCGCCCCATAGCGCCCCATAGCACCCCATACCCCATGGCATCCCATCATACCCCACATCACCCCATAGCACCCCACATCACCCCATAGCACCCCATGGCACCCCACAACCCCACCGTACCCCACATCACCCCACTGAAATCCCATGGCACCCCACGTCACCCCAATGGAATCCCATGGCCTCCCCTCACCCTACAGAACCCCATAGCACCCCACAGCACCCCATAGCACCCCACATCACCCCATGGCACTCCGTGACCCCGCAGGACCCCCACCCCACCCCACAGCCCCACTGACCTGGGTAACCCCCGAAGGCGATGTAGGGGAAGACGGGCGCCCCATAGGCGGCCATGCAGCTCATCTCCAGCGCCGTGATGTCCATAAAAGACAGCGGGGAGCTTTGGGGGCAGTTGTGGGGCCGGCTGAGCGGTGTGGGGCCCACGGGTGTCCCCACAACCCCACAACCCCACACAGCCCCACACCGCGTCCTTTGGGCTCCGTCCCCACCCCACAGTCTGTGCCCCCTGCCGAGCGGTGACCCCATAGCCAGCACCCCACGGTCGACACCCCGACCCTACAACTCGCTGCCCCATAGATGCCACCCCACACCCAACATCCCATGGCCAGCACCCCAGCCCTACAACCCGTCACCCCATGCCTCCCACCCCATACTCACCCCTCCCATGGCCGTCACCCCGACCCTACAACTCCTCACCCCACAGACACCATCCAACGCCCACCACCCTACAGCCGTCACCCCAACCCTACAACCCACCACCCCACAGCCCCCACTCAATGACCATCACCCCGGCCCTACAACCCCTTACCCCATGTCCCCCACCCCACACCCAACACCCTACAGCCACCCCAACCCTACAACTCATCACCCCACATCCCCCACCCCATATCCAACACCCCATGGCCACCACCTCAACCCTACAACTCATTGTCCCATAGCACTCACTCAGTGATCATCATCCCGACCCTACAACCCATCATCCCACATCAAACACCCAATGACCATCACCCCAACCTACAACCCATCACCCCACAGCCCCCACCCCACACCCAGCACCCAATGCCCACCACCCCACCCTACAACTCCCCACCCCATAGCCCCAACTCAATGACCATCACCCCGACCCTACAACCCATCATCCCACATCAAACACCCAATGGCCATAACCCGAACCCTACAACCCATCACCCCACAGCCCCCACCCCACACCCAGCACCCAATGTCCCTCACCCCGTCCCTACAACTCATCATACAAGAGCTCCCACTCAATGACCATCACCCCGACCCTACAAGTCCTCACCCCACATCCCCCACCCCACAGCCAACACCCAATGGCCATCACCTCAACCCTACAACTCATGGTCCTATAGCCCTCACTCAATGCCCACCACCCCGACCCTACAACCCATCATCCCAGAGCTCCCAGCCAATGGCCATAACCCGAACCCTACAACCCCTCATCCCACATCCCCCACTCCACACCCAGCACCCGATGCCCACCATCCCACCCTACAACCCATCACCCCATAGCCCCCACTCAATGACCATCACACAACCCTACAACTCCTCACCCCACAGCCCCCACCCCATATCCAACACCCCATGGCCACCACCTCAACCCTACAACTCATCGCCCAAGAGCTCCCACTCAATGCCCACCACCCTGACCCTACAACCCATCACCCCACAGCCCCAACTCAGCGACCATCACATGACCCTACAACTCATCACCCTACAGCTCCCACCCCACACCCAGCACCCAATGCCCACCACCCCACCCTACAACCCATCACCCCATAGCCCCAACTTGATGACCATCACCCCGACCCTACAACTCATCATCCCACATCAAACACCCAATGACCAGCACCCCAACCTACAACCCATCACCCCACAGCCCCCACTCAATGACCATCACCCTGACCCTACAACTCCTCACTCCATAACCCCCATCCCATATCCAACACCCCATGGCCACCACCTCAACCCTACAACTCATTGTCCCATAGCACTCACTCAGTGATCATCACCCCGACCCTACAACCCATCATCCCACATCAAACACCCAATGACCATAACGCGAACCCTACAACCCATCACCCCACAGCCCCCACTCAATGACCACCACATGACCCTACAACCCATCACCCCACAGCCCCCACCCCGCACCCAGCACCCAATGGCCCTCATCCCATCCCTACAACTCATCATCCCATAGCCCCCACTCAATGACCATCACCCTGGCCCTACAACCCATCACTCCACATCCCCCACCCCATATCCGACACCCAATGGCCATCATCTCAACCCTACAACTCATCGCCCAAGAGCTCCCACTCAATGCCCACCACCCTGACCCTACAACCCATCACCCCACAGCCCCAACTCAGCGACCATCACATGACCCTACAACTCATCACCCTACAGCTCCCACCCCACACCCAGCACCCGATGCCCACCACCCCACCCTACAACCCATCACCCCATAGCCCCATCTCGATGACCATCACCCCGACCCTACAACCCATCATCCCACATCAAACACCCAATGGCCATAACGCGAACCCTACAACCCCTCACCCCATAGCCCCCACTCAACGACCATCACCCCGACCCTACAACCCCTCACCCCACATCCCCCACCCCACACCCAGCACCCAATGCCCACCACCCCACCCTACAACCCATCACCCCATAGCCCCAACTTGATGACCATCACCCCGACCCTACAACTCATCATCCTACATCAAACACCCAATGACCAGCACCCCAACCTACAATCCATCACCCCACAGCCCCCACCCCACACTCAGCACCCGATGCCCACCACCCCACCCTACAACCCATCACCCCACAGCCCCCACTCAATGACCATCACCCCAACCCTACAACTCCTCACTCCATAACCCCCATCCCATATCCAGCACCCCATGGCCACCACCTCAACCCTACAACTCATCATCCCTTACCCCCCACTCAATGACCATCACCTCTGACCCTACAACCCATCACCCCACAGCCCCCACCCCATATCCAACACCCCATGGCCATCACCCCAAGCCTACAACTCATCGGCCAAGAGCTCCCACTCAACGACCATCACATGACCCTACAACTCCTCACCCCACATCCCCCACCCCACACCCAGCACCCAATGCCCACCACCGCACCCTACAACCCATCACCCCATAGCCCCCACCCAATGACCATCACCCTGACCCTACAACTCCTCACCCTACAGCTCCCATCCCACACCCAACACCTGATGGCCATCACCCCAACCCTACAACTCATGGTCCCATAGCCCTCACTCAATGCCCACCACCCCGACCCTACAACTCATCATCCCAGAGCTCCCAGCCAATGGCCATAACCCGAACCCTACAACTCCTCACCCCACAGCCCCCACCCCACACCCAGCACCCAATGTCCCTCACCCCGTCCCTACAACTCATCACCCAAGAGCTCCCACTCAATGACCATCACCCCGACCCTACAAGTCCTCACCCCACAGCCCCCACACCCAATGGCCATCACCCCAACCCTACAACTCATGGTCCCATAGCCCTCACTCAATGCCCACCACCCTGACCCTACAACCCATCATCCCAGAGCTCCCAGCCAATGGCCATAATCCGAACCCTACAACTCCTCATCCCACATCCCCCACCCCACACCCAGCACCCGATGCCCACCACCCCACCCTACAACCCATCACCCCATAGCCCCAACTCGATGACCACCATCCCAACCCTACAACTCATCATCCCACATCAAACACCTGATGCCCACCACCCCACCCTACAGCCCCCCACCCCACACCCAGCACCCGATGCCCACCACCCCACCCCACATCCCCCACCCCACACCCATCACCTGATGCCCACCCCCCTACCCCACACCCCCCCCCCCACACCCATCCCCCGATGCCCCCCGCGCCCCCCGCACGCACTTGACGCAGTACATGATGTGATCCCTCCAGTCCGCGGTTCCGCCCGGCCCGGCCCCGCCCTGCTCCGCCCGCATGGCCAGCCTGGTCCTGTTGTTCTGGAAGTACTGGGTCACGCTGTTGACGCAGCAGTCGGCGCTGGAGGCGTTGCCGGGGTTGAGCGGCGCGTAGCAAACGTCCTTCAGCTTCACCGCCCTGCCTTCCTCCTCCACCCAGGCGCTGATTTCGGCCAGCTCCTCCTGCAGCTCCAGCAGCGCCCGCAGCACCTCGGCGTTCAGCACCGAGCTGAAATTCTTGCTGCCCAGAACCGCCGAGTGATACGGAACCGCCGGGCCGGGCTGCCGCGCCGTCACGATCACCTGGCACGTCCTCATGAACGGCCCGAAGTGCCGGTCGAAAAACTCCTTCTCCGTCCGAGCCCGGCTGTCCGGCGCCGACCAGAGCTCCACCGGGTCGGTGGTGAGCTCCAGCCGGTGCAGCCCCACCGACAGCCCCACCGTCACCGCCGCGGCCGCCGCCAGCACCGGGACGGGGTGCGAGGCCACCGCCGTGCCCCAGAGGGCGAAGAGCCGGGCCATGGCGCGCTGGCTGCCGGCGGAGACGCGTGCGGCGCAGCCGGGCTTCTTGGCGACGGTGACGGGCACGGAGGTGACGGGCACGGAGGTGACGGGCACGGAGCCGGCGCTGTCGGCGCCGCCGCAGGTGATGGACGTGAGGAAGACGAGAGCGAAGAAGGCGAAGAGCAGAACGCAGAGAACCAAAGCGCCGTCGGCGGAGCCCAGGAGGAACGGCGGCGCCGGGCCCGGAGGCGCGGAGATGGGCGAGCAGGACGCGGCGCAGTCCTGGCAGCTGCACGGCTGCTGCTCGGCGCTGGGCGACCCTTGGCACGGCCACGGGCTGCCGCTCAGCGGCTCGATGCCGGCGCCGGGCTCGGTGCCGTTGGGCAGCAGCTGGAAATGGATCCGCAGCGGAGCCAGGCCGTTGCTGGTGTCGCCCTGGAAGTCGAGCCAGCGCTGCGCGCTGCACAGCCGGGCGCCGTAGATGCCGCACATGGTGTCCAGCGCGAAGCCGCCGGTGGCCGGCAGCCGCACGCCGATGCACGACTCGAAGGCGGCGTCCGCGTAGCTCTGCCGGTAGAAGCTCTGATACTCCACCACCGGCTGCCCCGCCGCCGTGCCGCCGTCGGCGACGCGGGTGACGTTGATGAAGAGGCTCTGGTCGGGGCTGCAGATGTTGTTGCAGTGCAGGTTGGCGAAGTTGCGGGCGCAGGAGGGGCAGCGGGACAACACGGCGCCCGACAGCGCGACCGAGAGCTGCAGGGCGAGCAGCTGCGACGGCGAGCAGCAAACCAGCGTGGCGCCGCCGTCGTCCCGCACCAACTCCGGGCAGACGGAGCGCAGCAGCGGCAGCATCGCGGCGGAGGCGTTTCGCGCGGGGCTGTTGGACAGGCAGGGCACCTCGGCGCTCACCAGCGAGTTGTTCAGCTCCGGGTTGCGGCCGCAGGTGCCGTAGAACGCGCAGTAACCGGCGCGGTGGATCGGGGTCAGCTGCGCTGCTGCCTGCGGGGTGCGAGGCGCCGCTGGGCTGAGAGGGCGGCACCGGGACCAACACGGCCCCAGAGCCAGAGCCACCCCAAAGCCAGAGCCAGACCCAAATCCAGACCCGACCCAACCCCAAAACCAGACCCAACCCAATCCCAATCCAAATGGAAAACCAGATCCGACCCAACCCAACCCCAAATCCAGACCCAACCCAATCCCAATCCAACCCAATCCCAAAACCGGACCCAGACCCAACCCAACCCCAAAACCAGATCCAACCCCAAATCCAGACCCGACCTAATCCCAACCAAACGGAAAACCAGACCCGACCCAACCCAACCCCAAATCCAGACCCAAATCCAAATCCAGACCCGATCCAACCCCAATCCAAACGGAAAACCAGACCCGACCCAACCCAACCCCAAAACCAGACCCAACCCAAACCCAAAATCAGACCCAGACTCAAATCCAGACCCAACCCAACCCCAATCCAAATGGAAAACCAGACCTGATCCAACCCAACCCCAATCCAACCCAACTCCAAAACCAGACCCAACCCAACCCCAAAACCAGACCCAAGCCAACCCCAGACCCAACCTAACCCCAAATCCACACCAACTCAGACCCAGACCTAGATCCAGACCTGATCCAACCCCAATCCAAACGGAAAACCAGACCCAACTCAATCCAACCCCAAATCCAGACCCAACCCAAATCCAAAACCAGACCCGACCCAACCCCAATCCAACCCAACCCCAAATCCACACCAGCTCAGACCCAGACCCAAATCCAGACCCGATCCAACCCCAATCCAAATGGAAAACCAGACCTGATCCAACCCAACCCCAAATCCAGACCCAAAACCACACCAGCTCAGACCCAGACCCAAATCCAGACCTGATCCAACCCCAATCCAAACGGAAAACCAGATCCGATCCAACCCCAACCCCAAATCCAGACCCAACCCAAATCCAAAACCAGACCCGACCCAACCCCAAATCAACCCAACCCCAAATCCACACCAGCTCAGACCCAGACCCAAATCCAGACCCGATCCAGTCCCAACCAAATGGAAAACCAGACCCAAATCCAACCCAACCCCAAATCCAGACCCGACCCAACCTCAATCCAAATGGAAAACCAGACCCAAATCCAACCCAACCCCAAATCCAGACCCAAATCCACACCAGGCTCAGACCCAACCCCAAAACCAGACCCAACCCCAATCCAAATGGAAAACCAGACCCAACCCCAAACCCAAACTCAGACCTAGACCCAGACCCAAACCTAAACCCAAGCCCAGACCCAACCCAAAGCAAACCCAAACCCAAACCCAAACAGATCCAAACCAAAGCTCTCACCCAGGCCTAAACCCAGACCCCAACCCACACCAGAACCAAACCCAAATCCTGACCCAGATCCAAAGTCAGACCCACACCAGACTTGGCTCAAACCCAAACCCAAACCCACCCTAAACCCACCCCTGAATCCAGACTCTAGCCCTAAAACCAGCCCAACCCAAACCCAAATCCACACCACACCCAACCAGTCACTGACCCAAGTCCAACCCCAAGCCCACACCCAACCCAAAGCAAACCCGGATCCAAACCAGAACTCGGACCCAGACCACAGACCCGAACCCAAATCCAGACCCAGACCCAAACCCAAATCCAAATCCGAACCCAAACCCGGACCCTCGCCCTAAATCCAGGCCAATCCAACCCAAATCCAGACCCAGACCCAAATCCAGACCCAGACCCAAATGCAGACCCAGAACCAAAGCTGAATCCAAATTCGTACCCGAATCGAAACCCCAAACCAGACCAACCCGAACTCAGACCCAAACCAAATCCAAACGCAAACTGAAACCGAAACTCAGGCTGAGATCCAAATGCAGACTGAAACCCAGCCCAGAACCAAACCCAAACCCAGACCTTAGACCTAAAACCAGACCCAGAGCCAAATCCAGACCCGGACCTGAAGCTGAGTCCAAACAAAACCCAAATTCAGACCCAGATCCGCGCCAGCCCCAAAGCAAAGCAAACCCAAATCCAGACTGAAGCTCAGACCCAGACCTGAGGCTGAACCCAAACCCAGACCCAAATCAGAACCCAACTCCTGACCCCAACCCACACCAGACTGGCCCAGACACAAATCCAGATCCAAACCCAAACTCAGACCCGACCCCAAGGCCAGAACCAACAGTAGAACCAGACCCAACCCAACCCCAATCCGAATGGAAAACCAGGCTCAGACCCAACCCCAACCCGAACTCAGACCCAACCCCAAAACCAGCCCCAACCCAACCCCAAAACCAGTCCCAACCCCAAAGCCAGACTCCAACCCCAAACCCAAATCCACACCAGCCCCAACCCAACCCCAAAACCAGCCCCAACTGAACCCCAAAACCAGACCCAACCCAAATCCAAATGGAAAACCAGCCCCAACCCAACCCCAAAACCAGCCCCAACCCCAAAGCCAGACCCCAACCCAAACCCAAATCCACACCAGGCTCAGACCCAACCCCCTAACCCTAACCCTAACCCAAATCCAAATGGAAAACCAGCCCCAACCCAACCCAACCCAACCCCAAAACCAGCCCCAACTCAACCCAAATCCAAATGGAAAACCAGCCCCAACCCAACCCCAAAACCAGCCCCAACCCAAATCCAAACGGAAAACCAGCCCCAACCCAACCCCAAAACCAGCCGCAACTCAACCCAAATCCAAATGGAAAACCAGACTCGGACCCAACCCAAACCCCAAACTCAGACCCAACCCCAAAGCCGGAACCAACCCCAGACCCACCCCCCCCCATCCCATCCCCGGTCCCCACCAGCGCCAGCAGAGCACCCAGCACGGTGCCGCCCAGCACCGCTGCCACCATGGTGGGTCGCACAGCCCTGCGGTGCCGCCCGGCTGCTGCGGGACCCGTGTGAGCGCAGTGGGGTGACTGCGAGCCTTGAGGGACCGCGAGGCCAATCAGCCCTCGGCGGAGCTGTAAAGTCCCTGTGATCATTAACCCCGATCGATAGCGCTGCCGGCGCGGGGAGGCGCCCCTCTGTGCCCAGCTGTGGGCGAAGCTGCGATGCGGGGCTGAGTCACGCGCCGTGGGCTCCGAGTTTAGGTCCCGAGGGTTGTGCCAACCGTGGGAGAACGGTGGTGGCACAACCGGGGCGGAGGTGGTGCCCGGAATGGGGGAAGGAGGGACGGAGCCCCGCGGGCACCCGAAGGGCTTCTGTTGCCAGCAGGGGGGCCGCAGGGGGTAAAGGTGCCCTCTGAGCTGCCAGGAAGGTTCAGGGCCAGCAGGCAGCCTTGATGAAGAGCTGCCTGATAAGATGGCACGGCTGTGATAAGAACCCAGCTGAGGTGGCACCCAAAGGGCAGCAGCCAGGGGCGGGCGGCACCGAGCTCCGTGCCACGGGTGGGACTTCACCCCGGGGCGATGCGACGGGACAGGGACAGGGACGGCTCGGGGCGGGGGGGCACAGAGCCCCCCTGGGTGGCAGTGCCATCTGCACTGTGCCCTCGTCCTCGTTTATGGCCCTGAGCGCCGATAATGGGTGGCACTTTGGCCCACGCATCAGCAGGATCCGTCCTCTGCGTCACCAAGCTTCCCATCACCCCCCCCCCCCGCCACCGCGGCGCCCGGTAACGCAGACCACCAGCAGGCGGGCATCGCCCTCACAGCACCTTTATTGAGCACGGCCAACCCAGCCCCGTCCCCAGGGCTTGGGGGGGCTGCGAGGCGCTCGTAGGGTTGGCGTGGGGGGGTCCGGGTTGATGGCGGGGGGGTCAGGACGGCGGTGCTGCGCGGCGCTTGGCGCGGTGCCGGCTGAACTTGAAGCTCTGCAGAGGGTTGGCGGTGCGACGGGACTGCGGGGGGGGAGAAAAACGAGGTGAGACCCCCCCCAAAAAAAAAGAAAGGAGGGGATCTGTGAAGGGGGGGTCTGACCCTCACCCTGGGGCCGGCCTGGCGCTTGGCACCGCCGTGGGGCAGCCGCAGCCGCCTGCGCTTCTTCAGCTCCGGTTTGGCGACGCCACGCAGGGTGGGCGGCACTGCGGGAACACGGCACAGCGATGTGACTGATGCGACCCCCCCCGCGGGTGTCCCCAGCCCTATATCCCCCCCCCCGGTCCCCACTGCACCCTTTCCCCCCCAGCCGTACCCAGGTAGTCGGGCACGTTGCGCAGGTGCGGTTTGACGATGGCGGGGTGCAGCGGTTTGTCGTGGCGCAGGACGTGCAGATCGCGGGGGTTGTCCTCAAAGTACGTCTGGGCACGGGGTGGGGGGGGGGGGAGGGAAAAGGGGGGGGGGAATAAGAGGCGTTGGCAGCGCTCCACATCGCCCCACATCGCCCCACATCGCTGGGTACCTTCAGCTTCTCCGAGTTGAGCAGCTCCTCTTTGATCTCCCGCAGCCGGGCCTCCTTCACTGCCTGCTTGGTGACGGAGCGCATGGCGTCCTGGGGGGGGGCAACAGAAGGGGTCAGGGCTGCAGGATGGCAGCAGTGCCACCCATCCCCCCCCCCCCAGCCCCCTTTCCACCCCCCGGCACCCATCGCCCCCCAGTACCCTTCCCCCCCCCATCCCCCTATCTCCCCATTTTCCCCCATCCCCCCCCCAGCACTCTTTCTCCCCCCATCCCCCCCCTGCATGAGAGATGGCAGCAGTGCCACCCATTCCCCCCCCCCCCGCCCCCTTTCCACCCCCCGGCACCCATCTCCCCCTGCCCCACACCCATCGCCCCCCAGCACCCTTTTCCTGCCCCCCCATCTCCCTACACACCCATCTCCCCATTTTTCCCCCATCCCCCCCCTCCATATGAGATGGCAGCAGTGCCACCCATCCCCCCCCCCAGCCCCCTTTCCACCCCCCAGCACCCATTGCCCCCCAGTACCCTTCCCCCCCCCCATCCCCCCACACACCCATCTCCCCCCCCATCTCCCCATTTTTCCCCCATCTCCCCCCTCCATATGGGATGGTAGCAGTGCCACCCATCCCCCCCCCAGCCCCCTTTCCACCCCCCGGCACCCATCGCCCCCCAGCACCCTTCCCCCCCCCATCCCCCCACACACCCATCTCCCCCCCATTTCCCTGTTTTCCCTCATCCCCCCCCAGCACCCTTCCCCCCCCCCCATCCCCCCCCTCCATATGGGATGGCAGCAGTGCCACCCATCCCCCCCCCAGCCTCCTTTCCACCCCTCAGCACCCATCGCCCCCCAGCACTCTTCCCTCCCCCCATCCCCCTTTTTTTCCCCCATCCCCCCCCAGCACCCTTTCCCCCCCCATAACCATATGGGATGGCAGCAGTGCCACCCATCCCCCCCCCTCCCAGACCCCTTTCCCCTCCCAGCACCCATCTCCCCTTCCCCCCCCATCCCCCCCCACCCCTTTTCCCCCCCATCCATCTCCCCTCCCAGCACCCTTTCCCTCCATCCCCTCCATCCACCCCCCCCACCTCCCTTTTTTCTCCCCCACACCCCCAATTCCCCCCCCTACACCCACCTCCCCTCCCCCCATCTCCCTTTTTCTCCCCATCTCCCCCCCTTCCCCCATCCCCCCCCATCCCCCATCTCCCCCAACCCCCCCATCCCCCTTCCTGCCCCCCAGCCCCCATTCCCCCCCCATCCCCCTTCCCCCCCATTTTCCATCTCCCCCAGCCCCCCCCATCCCCCTTCCTCCCCCCCAGCCCCCATTCCCCCCCCACCCCCTTCCCCCATTCCCCCCCCACCCCCTTCCCCCCCCTCACCCTGCATCGGTAGCGCAGCGCCTCGATCTCCTCCATGCAGAACTTATAGGGCTGCAGCATGGACTCCCCATTCTCTGTATGTGTGTGTGGGGGGGCACACGGCTGTGAGGTCACCTCCCGAAGCCCGAAGGGACGTGGTGACAAAATCCCCCCCCCTCAAACCCCCCCCTCACCTCCTGCCAGCGCATCCTCAATGCGCGCCAGCTGCTGGCGCTCGTCGGGCAGCACGAAGGTGAGCGCCGTGCCGGGGTTGTCAGCGCGCGCTGTCCTGCATCGGGATCGGGGTTGGGGTCTCCATTGCTGCCCCCCCCCCCGAGGGGTTGAGACCCCCCCCCCGGAGCCCCACACACCTCCCCACGCGGTGGATGTAGGACTCCACTGCTGCTGGCACGTCGAAGTTGATGACGGCGGCCATGTTCTGGAAGTCGATGCCCCGCGCCACGCCGTACTCGGGGTCACTGCCTCTGCTGGGGGGGTGAGATTTGGGGGGGTGCGGGGGACACCGTGACCGTGGGGACACAAATCCCACGGCAAAGACACCCCACAACCTCAGGGACAGCGCCGAGCCCATCGCGGGGCGCACAGAACAAAAGCCTTCAACGTGGGGAGGAGCTGAGCGCAGGGACGGCGGGGTGGGGGACCCGAGTGGCACCAGGGCTGAATGGGATCCAAAACACGGCTCTGCGCCCCTGTCTGCAGTGGGGCGTCGCCCTGTGGCACCCGGGGGTCCTCAGTGGCACCCACGGATCCTTGGTGGCATCCACGGGCCCTCAGTGGCACCCACATAGGGTCCCCAGTTGGTGACACTGGCAGGTCCTCAGTGGCACCCATGGGATCCTGGTTGGTGGCACCCATGGGCTCTCAGTGGCACCCACAGGATCCTTGGTGGCACCCATGGGCTCTCAGTGGCACCCACAGGATCCTGGTTGGTGACACTGACAGATCCTTAATGGCACCCACAGTCTCTCAGTGGCACCCATGGGCCCTCAGTGGCACCCAGAGGTCACTGGTTGGTGGCACCCACAGGCTCTCAGTGGCACCCACGGGTCCTTAGCAGCACCCACAGGTCCCTAGTTGGTGGCACTGACAGGTCCTCAGTGGCACCCATGGGTTCCTGGTTGGTGGCACCCATGGGTCCTCAGTTGCACCCACAGGATCCTGGTTGGTGACACTGACAGATCCTCAATGGCACCCACAGTCTCTCAGTGGCACCCATGGGCCCTCAGTGGCACCCAGAGGTCACTGGTTGGTGGCACCTAGAGGCCTTCAGTGGCACCCACAGGTCCTTAGCAACACCCAACTGGTCCCTAGTTGGTGGCACTGACAGGTCCTCAGTGGCACCCATGGGATCCTGGCTGGTGGCACCCACGGGCCCTCAGTGGCACCTACAGGATCCTGGTTGGTGACAATGACAGGTCCTCAATGCCACCCACAGTCCCTCAGTGGCACCCATGGGCCCTCAATGGCACCCAGAGGTCTCTGGTTGGAGGCACCTGCTGCCCCTCAGTGGCACCCATGGGTCCCCACCCAGTGGCACCCACGGGCTCTCAGTGGCACCCACAGATCCTTAGCAACACCCACAGGTCCCTAGTTGGTGGCACTGACAGGTCCTCAGTGGCACCCATGGGATCCTGGTTGGTGGCACCCATGGGCCCTCAGTGGCACCCAGAGGTCACTGGTTGGTGGCACCCACAGGTCCCCAGTTGGTGGCACCCACAAGCCCTCAATGGCACCCAGAGCTCTCTGGTCGGTGGCACCCACGCGTCCCCAGTTGGTGGCACCTGCAGCCCCTCAGTGGCACCCACAGGTCCTTGGCAACACCCATGGGTCCCCGGTTGGTGACACTGACAGGTCCTCAGTGGCACCCACGGGTCTTCAGTGGCACCCACAGCCCCTCGGTGGCCCCCACAGCTGCCCCGCTGATGCCACCTCACCTCTCAGCCCCCCCCTTCCTCTTCCTGCGCTGCTGCAGCTCCATGGGCGCCGCGCTGGGCACCGCGTCCTCGTCGGTGGCCACGATGTAATCGTACAGCCCGCGATTGAACTGCGTGATGACGTGGCACCTGGGGACGAGAGCGTGACCACCCTGTGCCCCCACCCCTGTGCCCCCACCCCTGCCCCCTTCCCTGCACCCCCATCCCTCTGCCCATCCCTGTCCCCCCTTCCCTGCCCCCACCCATGCCCCCTTCCCTGTGCCCATCCCTGCACCCCCTTCCCTGCCCCCTTCCCTGTGCCCTCATCCTTGTGCCCCCTTCCCTGTGCCTCCACCCCTGTGCCCATCCCTGCCCCCATCCCTCCCCTCATCCCTGTGCCCCCACCCGTGCTCCCTTCCCTGCCCCCATCCCTCTGCCCCCATTCATGTGCTCCATCCCTACACCCCCATCCCTGCCCCCACCCCTGCCCCCACTCCTGTGCCCCTTTTCCCTGTGCCCCCATTCCCTGCCCCCATCGCTGTGCCCATCCCTCTGCCCCCTTCCCTCTGCCCTCATCCCTGTGCCTCCACCCCTGCCCCCACCCGTGCCCCTATCCCTGCCCCCTTCCCTGCACCCCCATCCCTCTGCCCCCATCCCTGTGCCCCCACCCCTGCCCCCTTCCCTGTGCCCATCCCTGCACCCTTCCCTGTGCCCCCACCCCTGTGCCCATCCCTGCCTCCTTCCCTGTGCTCCCACCCCTGCCCCCACCCCTGCGCCCCCATCCCTACTCCCTTCCCTGTGCCCCAATCCCTGTGCCCATCCCTCTGCTCCCATCCCTGCTACCCACCCGTGCCCCCTTCCCTGTGCCCTCATCCCTGTGCCTCCTTCCCTGCCCCCACCCCTGTGCCCCTATCCTTGCCCCCATCCCTGCGCCCGTCCCTCTGCCCCCATCCCTGCCCCCTTCCCCGTGCTCCCATCCCTGCCCCCAAACCCCTGTGCCCATCCCTGCTCCCTTTCCTGTGCCCCAACCCCTGTGCCCATCCCTGCCTTCTTCCCTGTCCCTACCCCTGCACCCCAATCCCTGTGCCCATCCCTCTGCCCCCTTTCCTGTGCCCTCATCCCTGTGCCTCCTTCCCTGCCCCCACCCGTGCCCCTATCCCTGCCCCCACTCCTGCGCCCATCCCTCTGCACCCATGCCTCTGCCCCCTTCCCTGTGCCCTCACCTCTGTGCCCCCATCCCTGCCCCCTTCCCTGTGCCCATCCCTGCCCCCACCCCTGCCCCCAATCCCTGTGCCCCCCCCGTGCCCCATCGGTACCGCGAGCGCGCGGGCAGCTCGGCATTGAGCGCGCAGGCCGGGATCCCGAACTGCTCCAGGAAGAGCTTGAGGCGGTAGCAGCGGCTGATGCTGCTGACGAAGAGCAGCGCCCGGCCCCGCAGCAACGCCAGCTTCAGCAGGGCGTAAAGCAGCAGGAATTTGTCCTCCTCCAGCTCGCACTGCACCACGAACTGCCGAAGCTGCCCGGCGCCCGGCAAGCGCGGCTCCTGCGGCTGCACCGCCACCTGCGGGGCTGCGTCAGAGCTGGGGGGCGTCGGGGACCCCCCTGTACGACCCCCCCTCCCGTCCTCTGCCCCTCTTTCCGCGCCCCCAACCCCCGTCCCCCCCCTCACCGGGTTGTGCAGCACCAACTCCTTCAGGGCCTCCACGTCGGGGTTGAAGGTGGCCGACATGAGCAGCGCTTGGTAGATTTTGGGGAGGTGGCTTTTTTTTGGGAAGGGGGGCGATTGGTTTCCTCCAGCCTAAAGGCTGCACCCCAAAAGGCCCCCGACCCCATTTGTGCCTCAGCGCCCCCCCAGCACCCCTCTCAACTCCCCATCTGCACCCCAAAAGCTCCCGCCCTGCACACAGCCCGCACTTACACACCTGCCCCCCCCAAATCCCAAACCCAGCGGTGCCCCGCAGCAACACGTCCGCCCCCAAAACCCCCCCCTGCAGGACCCCCAGTGCCCCCAACCCTCAGCCGTGCCCCCTCCCCATCATCACATCAACACCCCCAAACCTTCCCAACACCCCCAATCCCCAGCTGTGCCCCCCCACCACAGCAGAGCCCCCTAAACCTCCCCCATACCCCTGACTCCCTGGCTGCACCCCCAGAGACCCTTCCCCAACCACAGCAGAGCCCCCAAACCTTCCCAATACCCCCCAACCCCACCTGTACCCCCCCCAACCACAGCAAGACCCCACAAAACCTTCCCAACACCCCCCAACCCCACCTGCAGGACCCCCAATGCCCCCAACCCTCAGCTGTGCCCCCTCCCCATCACCACATCAACACCTCCAAACCTTCCCAATGCCCCCCAACCCCACCTGCAGGACCCCCAATGCCCCCAACCCTCAGCTGTGCCCCCTCCCCATCACCACATCAATACCCCCAAACCTTCCCAATGCCCCCAACCTCCATCTGTACGCCCACAGGCCCCCCCCCCAACCACATCAGGGTCCCCCAAACCTTCCCAATGCCCCCCAGCACAACCTGTACCCCCCCCAACCACAGCAGGACCCCCAAACCTTCCAACGCCCCCCAACCCCACCTGCAGGACCCCCAGTGCCCCCAACCCTCAGCCGTGCCCCCCATCATCACATCAATACCCCCCAAACCTCCCCAATGCCCCCCAATCCCCAGCTGTGCCCCCCCACCACAGCAGAGTCCCCCAATCTCCCCCATATCCCTGACTCCCTGGCTGCACCCCCACAGAGACCCTTCCCCAACACAGCAGAGCCCCCAAACCTTCCCAACGCCCCCCAACCCCCAGCTGTACCCCCCCCAACCACAGCAGGACCCTCCAAACCTTCCCAACGCCCCCCAGTCCCACCTGCAGGACCCGCAATGCATCCAACCCTCAGCTGTCCCCCCTCCCCATCATCACATCAACAGCCCCAAACCTTCCCAACGCCCCCCAACCCCCACCTGTCCCCCCCCCCACCACAGCATGGCCCTCCAAACCTTCCCACCCCCCCCCCTCCCCCCCTGTACCCCCCCCTCACCACAGCAACGCCTTGAGATCCTCCCCGAAGCCGAAGGACAGCAGCAGGTCGGCCTCATCCAGCACCAGCAGCTCCATGGAGTGCCTGAGCACCAGGCTGCGGCCGTTCAGGTGCGCCAGCAGCCGCGCCGGCGTCGCCACCACCACGTCCGGCTTCTCCATCAGCACCGGCCTGCAAGAGCCACGCGAGGACCGTGCCACGGCTCTGCCCGCACCCGTGGGCGTGGGAGGGTGGGCAGGAGCCGCGCTCACCTCTGGGTGCCGATCTCGCCCTGGGCGCAGACGTCGGCCACGCGCACGTCGCGGGCGCAGAAGGCGGCCAGGCTGCGCAGGCTGTGCACCACCTGCAGCCCCAGCTCCTTGGAGGGCACCAACACCACCGCCCGCACCGCCTGCTCCGCCGCCGCCGCCTGAGCCACCGCCGCCGTCAGGGACCCCCGGAGCCAGCCCTGCTGCCAGCCCTGCTGCCCGCCCGCGCCCACGGCCCCTCACAGCCCCCACGGCCCCCCGGCCCCACAGCGCCCACTTGGCTCAGATGCTTCCCCCCCCTCCCCGCACGCCACGCAGATTCGCTGCACCCCACAATGCTTGCACTCTGCTATCGCCCCACCGACCCAACCCGCAGCCCCCAGCCCCAAAACCCACAGCCCCATAACCTCCAGCCCCACCCAGAGCCTCCAGCCCCATAAGCGACAGCCCCAAAACCCACAGCCCCACCCAGAGCCCCCAGTCCCATAACCCATAGCCCCATAACCTCCACTCCACACACAGCCCCCAGCCCCATAACCCCTATCCCCACCCAGAGCCCCCAGCCCCATAACCTCTAATCCCACCCACAGCCCCCATCCCCATAACCCCACAGCCCCCCAGCCCCGTAACCCCATCTCCATAGTCCCCATCCCCATAACCCACAGACCCCATCCCCATAAACCCCATCCCAACCTACATCCCCATAACCTCTATTCCCACTCACAGCCCCCAGCCCCATAACCCCCAGCCCCTACCCAGAGCCCCCAGTCCCATAACCCACAGCCCCATAACCTCCATCCCCACCCACAGCCCACAGCCCCATAACCCACAGCCCCATCTAGAGCCCCCACTCCCATAACCTCCATCCCCATCCAGAGCTCCCAGCCCCATAACCCCCATCCCAACCCACAGTTCCTATCCCCATAACCTCTATTCCTATCCGCAGCCCCCATCCCCATTACTCCCATCCCCACAACCCACAGCCCCCAGCCCCCAGCCCCATAAACCACAGCCCCCAGCCCCATAACCCCCATCCCAACCTGCAGCTCCAATCCCCACAACCCCCATCCCCACCCAGAGCCCCCAGCTCCATAACCTCCATCCCCACCCACAGCTCCAAGCCCCACCCAGAGCCCCCAGCCCCATAATCCACAGCCCCATCCCCATAACCTCCATCCCAACCCACAGCTCTGATCCCCACAACCCCTATCCCCACCCAGAGCCCCCAGCCTCATAACCCCCAGCCCCATAACCTCCATCCCCATCCAGAGGCCCCAGCCCCATAACCCCCATCCCAACCCATATCCCCACAATCCCCAGCCCCACTCGCAGCCCCCATCCCCATACCCCCCATCCCCACCCCAAACCAAAACCCCCACCCCAACCCACAGCCCACATCCCCACAAAGCACAGCCCCGCAGTTGACCCCAATCCTGCCCAGACACCCCACACTCAACACCCCACAATGTCCAGATTCCCCCTAACGCCCATTTTATCCCCATGCCCCACTGTGCCCCCCCCAACACCCCACAGACCCCCCTGTGCCCCACAGTGCCCACCCTCTGCTGTCACCCCATTATTCCAACTCAGAACCCCCATCCCCACCCCCCACACCCAGACCCAATCCTGCCTGGATCCCCTGCACTCCATACCCCACAAACACCCATTTTACCCCCATGCCCCGCTGTGCCCACCCCTGACACCCACCCTCTCCCATCACCCCGTTCTCCCAACCCACAGCCCCTCATCATCCCCACACCCCCCACCCCCATAACCCCCCCATAACCCCCATCCCCGACCCTTTCCAGACACCCCCACCCCACAAAACACCCACGTTCCCCATTTTGCCCCCACACCCCCTACCTCCCCCACCCCCCTCAATCCCCACCCCCCTCATTTCACCCCACACACCCCCAGAACCCCCCAGCCCACCCCACCCCCTACTCACAGCTTTGCCCCTCAGCAGCCTCTCCAGGAGCGGCAGGCCGTAGGCCGCGGTTTTCCCGGAGCCGGTCCTGGCCCTGGCCAGCACGTCGCGGCCCTCCAGAGCCAGCGGCACGGCTTCGGCCTGGATGGCGGTGGGGGCGGCCCAGCCCAGCTCCGCCACGGCCTGCGGGGCCACAGCGCTGCCTGGAGGCGGAGGAGCCCCCCGAACCCCCCCAGCGTTCCCCCAACCCCCTCCCCCAACTTCTCCCAACCTCCCCAGCCTCCTCCCCCCAGCCCCCCACTCCCAACTCCCCCAACCTTCCCCCCCTACCCTAACCCCCCCAACCCCCTCCCCAGCCCCCCCAGCCTTCTCCCAACCCCCTCCCCCAGTCCCCACCCCACCTCTCCCCCCCCAGCCCCCCCCACCACCCCAAGCCCCCCCCCAGCCTTCCCCCCTGCCCCCCCAACCCTAACCCCTCTCCCAACTTCTCCCAACCCCCCCAGCCTCCTCCCCCTAACCCCCCCAACCTTAACCTCCTCAGTCCCCCCAACCCCCCCCCAACTCCCCCCGCCAGCCCCCCCACCCAACCTCTACCAACCCCCCCAGCCTCCTCCCCCCAGCCCCCCCCACTGCCCCAAGCCCCTCCCCAGCCTTCCTCCAACCCCCCCACCCCCTCCCCAGCCCCCTCTCCCAACTTCTCCCAACCCTCCCAGCCTCCACTGCCCCAAGCCCCCCACCAGCCTTCCCCCAACCCCTTCCCCAGCCCCCCCAGGCCCCTCTCCCAACCCCCCCTACCTCCCCCCACTGCCTCCCCTCAGCCCCCCCCACCACCCAAACCCTCCCACCAGCCTTCCCCTGCCCCCCCCCAACCTAACCCTCCCCCAGCCTTCGCCCAGCCCCCCCAACCTTAAACTTAACCCTAACCCCCCAACCCCCCCAGCCCCCCCCTCAACCTCCCCAGCCTCCTCCCCTCACCTCCTCCTCCCAGCCCCCTCGCCACCCCAAGCCCCCCAACCAGCCTTCCCCCTGACCCCCCAACCCCCCCAATCCTAACCCTAACCCCCCCTCAGATCCCCCCCAGCCTTCCCCTAACCCCCCTCCCAACCTCTCCTAACCCCCCCGCCTCCTCCTCCCAGCCCAGCCCCCCCCGCTGCCCCAAGCCCCCCACCAGCCTTCCCCCTGCCCTCCCCAGCCCCCCAACCCCCTCCCCCAGCCCCCCCTCCCAACCTCTCCCAATCCCCCCAGCCCCCGTCGCCGCCCCAAGCCCCCCCACCATCCTTTCCCCAGCACCCCCCAGCGTAACCCTAACCGACTCCTCCGCCCCAACCAACCCCCAACCCGCTCCGTACCCGCAGCAGCCGCGCGTCCAGCCCCATCTGCTCGAAGCTGGTCGCCGCCATCTTCTCCAGCCTTCCGCTCTGCGCCGCCACAGAGCGCTTCCGGTCTGCGCGCCTAGAGCGGCCAAGAACCAACAGCGCCGCCACAGCCAGCTTCCGGTTTGTAGGCCTAGAGCGGCAGCAAGCCAACAGCGCCCCCTTGAGGCGTGGAGGTAAAGCGTCATGGCGGCCCGCCCAGCTCCCCTGGTGGGGTGTGGGGTCGCTTTGGGGTCGGACGTGCGGGGTCCCTCCGCAGTGCCTCCCAACCACCCCAAAGTCCTCCAAAGTTACCCCAAAAAAAACAACACCCCCCAACCACCTCAAAGTCCTCCAAAGCCACCCCCAAAAATCCAACAACCCCAACCACCCCAAAGCACCCCCAAATCCACCCCAAAAAACACCTCAACCACCCCAAAATGAGTCCCAAAAAACAACAGCCCCAAAGCCAGCCCAAAAACCAGCCCAAAAAACACCTCCCAACCACCTCAAAGTCCTCCAAAATCACCCCAAAATTCAACCACCCCAGTGAGTCCAAAGTTCCCCAAAAAGCAGCGCCCTCCAACCACCCCAAATACCCCAAAATCACCTCAAAAAACGCCCCCAGCCGCCCCAAAATACCCCAAGAAACAACACCCCCAACTGCCCCAAACCACCCTAAAATGACCCCAAAATCATCCCTGAAAACAGCTCCCCACCACCCCAAAGTAACTCCAAGCCACCCCAAAATTCAACACCCCAAAGTCCCCCCAAACCACCCCAGGAAATCACACCACCAACACCCCAAAGTCCCCCCAAAAAACAACACCCAACTGCCCCTAAAAAACTCAAAAGCCACCCCCAAAAAACACCATTAAAACCACCTCGTCCCCCAAAATCACCCCAAAATTCAACATCCCCAACCACCCTGAAGTCCCCCAAAACACCCCAAAAAATAAGACCCCAAACCACCTGGAAGTACCCCAAAATCAGCCCCCAAAATCTCACAGCCATCCCAAAATCACCCCCAAAATACAACAGATCCCAACCACCCCAAAGTCCTCCAAAACCACCCCCAAAATCACCCCAAAAACCAACCTCCCAAAGTTCCCCCAAACCACCCCAAACTACCCCAGAATCACCTCAAAAACAGCCCCCAACCACCCCAAAATCCTCCAAAAACAACCCCAAAATCACTCCCAAAAAACACTTCAACCACCCCAAAATCACCCCAAAAATCAACACCCCAACCACCCCAAAATCACCCCAAAAATCAACACCCCTACCACCCCAAAGTGCCCCCAACCACCCCAAAATCACCCCAAAAATCAACACCCCAACCACCCCAAAATCACCCCAAAAAAACAAGACCCCAACCAGCCCTAAAATCACTCCCATAAAACACCCCTCAACCACCCCAAACACACCCAAATCCCCCAATCACCCCCCAAAAACACCCCTCAACCACCCCAGTCCTCCAAAACCACCTCAAAGCCACCCCAAAATACCCCCGAATCACCCTAAAAAACCTCTCAACCACCCCAAAAATCATCCCAAAAACAACAGACCCCAACCAGCCCTAAAATTACTCCCCAAAAAACACCCCTCAGCCACCCCAAACTCCTCCAAACACCCCCAAAACCACCCCAAAATCCCCCCAAACCACCTCAGAATTTACCACCCCCCAACCACCCCAAAGGGCTCCCAAACCACCCCCAAACTACCCAAAGTCCCCCAAAATCACCCCAAAAGCGCCTCAACCACCCCAAATTCATCCCAAAAAAACACACCCTAACCAGCCCTAAAATCACTCCCCAAAAACACCCTTCAGCCACCACAAGCCCTCCAACATCCCCCAAAATCCCCCAAAATCATCCCCCTAAACCAGCCCTCAACCACCCCAAAACCCTCCAAACACCCCCAAAATCACCCTCCAAAAACACCCCTCAACCACCCATCCTCCAAAGCCACCCCAAAGAACCCCCAAATCCCCTAAAACACCTCTCAACCACCCCAAAATGCAACAGCCCCCAACCACCCCCAAAGTCCTCCAAAACCACCCCAAACTACCCAAAGTCCCCCAAAATCACCCCAAAAGCACCTCAACCACCCCAAAATCACCCCCAAAAAAACACACCCTAACCAGCCCTAAAATCACTCCCCAAAAACACCCCTCAGCCACCCCAAAGCCCTCCAAACACCCCAAAATCACCCCAAAATCCCCCAAAATCACCCCCTAAAACAGCCCTCAACCACCCCAAAGCCCTCCAAACACCCCAAAATCACCCCAAAATCACCCCAAAATCACCCCCCAACCACCCGTCCTCCAAAACCACCTCAAAGCCACCCCAAAGAACCCCCAAATCCCCTAAAACACCTCTCAACCACCCCAAAATGCAACAGCCCCCAACCACTCCCAAAGTCCTCCAAAACCACCCCCAAACTACCCAAAGTCCCCCAAAATCACCCCAAAAGCACCTCAACCACCCCAAAATCACCCCCCAAAAAAACACACCCTAACCACCCCCTAAAATCACTCCCCAAAAACACCCCTCAGCCACCCCAAAGCCCTCCAAACACCCCAAAATCACCCCAAAATCACCCCCAAAAATCACCCCCCAACCACCCGTCCTCCAAAACCACCTCAAAGCCACCCCAAAGTACCCCCAAATCCCCCTAAAACACCCCCAAAGTCCTCCAAAACCACCCCTAAACTACCCAAAGTCCCCCAAAATCACACCCAACCCCAACCACTCCAAAATCATCCCAAAACCCAACACCCCCAACCACCCCAAAGTCCCCCCAAACCACCTCAAAACCACAACACCCCCAACCACCCCAAAATCCCCCCAAACCACCCCAAAACCCAACACCCCAACCACCCCAAAGTCCCCCCAAACCACCCCAAAGTCCCCCCAAACCACCCCAAAGTCCCCCCAAACCACCCCAAAACCACAACACCCCCAACCACCCCAAAATGCCCCCAAACCACCCCCAAAATCCAACCCCCACGACCCCAAAACACCCATACACAAACACACAGGGATCCCACGCTCTTTATTCCTCCCCATCCAACCCCCCACCCCACATCAGAGCCCCTTATTTCTCCCCATAACCATCAGGGGGGCAAAGAGGTGGGAACCCCCATTTTGGGACGGCCCCCGCCTCCCAGATTTTTGGGGGAGGGGGGAGTTACACCAATTTCTTGGCCTCGAAGAAGCTTTTGAGGTGCCTCATCTGCCAGATGCCGGTGAGGATGAGGATGACGGTCTGGGCGATGGACCACCAGAGCACGCGCTGGTTGGTGCTCTCACTCGTCATCCTGAAGCGTTCCTCTCGGTACTGCAGGACAAACGGCGCTCAGGGGGAGGGGAAATGAGGGGGGGACGGGAGAGACCCCCCCCAAAGATGGGGGATACGATGGGAGACCCTAAGGGTGAGGGAGGAAATGGGGAGAGAGCCCTGGGCTGTGGGGAAGGAAACAGGAGAAGCCCCTGGGACCACAGTGGCCATAGGGGTGAACCCTGGGAATGGGGTATGGGGTGTGAGGGACCCCAAGGGGCAGCAGGGTGGGGAAGGGAGGGGGTTCTGGAGGTGGGGGGGCAATGGGAAAGACCCCCGGGTGCTGGTGGAGGCACTGGGAGAGAGCAGCAGGGACTGTAGAGGCTGAGGTGGCAATGGGGAGACCCCCAATGATGGGGAGAAGAGGGGAGAGAGCACTGAGCACTGGGGAAGGCAGTGGGAGAGACCCTGGGGGGAGATGACAAACACAGCCCCCCCAGAATGGGATATGAGATGGGAGAGACCTCATGGACTGGGGTGGAAAGGGGGAGAGAGCCCTGGGCAGTGGGGAAGGAAACAGGAGAAGCCCCTGGGACCACAGGGGCCATAGGGGTGAACCCTGGGAATGGGGTATGGGGTGTGAGAGACCCTCAGGGACTGGGGTGGAAAGGGGGAGAGAGCCCTGGGAATGGGGTGTGTGATGTGAGGGACCCCAGGGGGCAGGGTAAGGAAGGGAGGAGACTTCTGGAGATGGGGGGGCAATGGGAAAGGACCCCCGGGTGCTGGTGGAGGCACTGGGAGAGACCCTTGTGAACGGTGGGAGGCCGTGGGAGAAACCCTGGGGCTGAAGTGGTAATGGGGGAGACCCCCAATGATGGGGGGAGAGGAAGGGGAGAGAGCACTGAGCACTGGGGAAGGCAATGGGAGAGGACCCTGGGGGGAGATGACAAACACAGCCCCCCTCCCCCAGAATGGGATATGAGATGGGAGAGACCTCATGGACTGGGGTGGAAATGGGGAGAGAGCCCTGGGCTGTGGGGCACACAATGGGGGAGAGCCCAGGGGCTTTGGGAAAGAAGGGGGGAGGCGTGTGGGAGGAAAGGGAAAGAGTTGTGGAGATGGGGGGATGCAATGGGGGAGACCAGCAGCACCTGCGAGGCCAGATGGGAATGGGGCATGCAATGGGGGAGACCCCGGGGGGTGGGGGGGAGGGAAAGAGAGCCCTGAGCACTTTGGGAGGCACTGGGAGGGACCCCTGGGCACCAAGGTGGCAATGGAGAGAGCCCAGCACCAGGGGGAGGCGATGGGAGAAAGCCGGGGGCTGAGGGGGCGATGGGAGAGACCCCCAGAGATGGGGTACGTGATGGGAGAGCACGGGGATGGGGTGCAAATGGGGAGGGAGCCCTGGGTGCGTGGGGGGGCAATGGGAGAGCTGTGTGGGGGCTGGGGTGGCAACGGGAGCGAAGTCTGGAGATGGGAAGGGCGATGGGAGAGAGCCCTGGGAACGGGGGAAGGAACGGGAGAGAGGCCTGGGGGAAAAGGGGGGGATGGGTGGGGGTGGGGGAGACCCCCAGGCATTGGGAGGGACCCCAGGAATGGTGGGAGGCTCCGGGAGGGGCCTTGGGGGCAATGGGAGAAAATGGGAGAGAGGCCTGGGGGTGAGGAGGGGAGGGGGAGAGACCCCTGGGGACTGGGGAAGGCGGTGGGTGAGACCCCTGGGGATGGGGAGGGGGAAGGGAAAGACTTCTGGAGGGGGGGATGCAATGGGAAAGACCCCCAAACAGCACTGGAGCCAACAAGAGACCCCCTGGGATGGGGCACACAGTGAGAGCCTGGGGAGCGGGGAAAGCAACGGGAGACCCCTGGGATGGGGGAGCAACAGAGGGCCTACGGGGGGGTCAGAAGGGGTTTGGGGGGGGGTTATAGGGGCGTGGGGGGTTCACTGCTTGTTTTTAGGGTGCCCACCCGTTGGTAGTTCTGCTCCTTCTGGATCTGCTCCACCTGGTCCAGCAGCTGGCGGGCACGCAGCTGCAGCTCGGTCAGTTTGTCCTTGGCTGCGATCTCGGGGTAATTGTTGGTGTGCTCACCCACCTGGATGTCCAGGTGCACCCTCTGTAGGGACACAGAGCTGTCAGCACCTCAGGGTGCTGCTTACCCCCCCCCCGCCCTCCCCCCCCGACCCCTCCCCAGGTTACCAGTTTGCCTCCAGCAAACAGAGCCATGCGGGTGGAATTGGAGTGCAGGCAGATCTGGTGCTCACCAGGCGTGTGGGACGTGAAGGTGAAGCGGCCCTCAGAGCCGTACTGCCTCGACAGCACCACCTGGATGGGGGGGGGAACGCTGCATATCACCTCCAGCCCCCCCACGGACCCCCCTTTCCCTTTGGCAGCCCTTTATACACACCTTGCCATCGGGGTCCTTCACTTCCACGTGCATCCCCAGCCCCGGCGTGGAGGGCAGGAAGGATTCCGACTGTTTGTCCCACAGCTGTGTCCGGTAGTTCCCTGCGGGGCGGCGTGGTCAGAGCGGTACACGAGACCCCCCCAAAACCCCTTTGACCCCCCCCAAACCTCTTCTGACCCCCCCATAGGCCCTCTGTTGCTCCCCCATCCCAGGGGTCTCCCGTTGCTTTCCCCCGCTCCCCAGGCTCTCACTGTGTGCCCCATCCCAGGGGGTCTCTTGTCGGCTCCAGTGCTGTTTGGGGGTCTTTCCCATTGCATCCCCCCCCTCCAGAAGTCTCTCCCTTCCCCCTCCCCATCCCCAGGGGTCTCACCCACCGCCTTCCCCAGTCCCCAGGGGTCTCTCCCCCTCCCCTCCTCACCCCCAGGCCTCTCTCCCATTCTCTCCCATTGCCCCCAGGCCCCTCCCGGAGCCTCCCACCATTCCTGGGGTCCCTCCCAATGCCTGGGGGTCTCCCCCACCCCCACCCATCCCCCCCTTTTCCCCCAGGCCTCTCTCCCGTTCCTTCCCCCGTTCCCAGGGCTCTCTCCCATCGCCCTTCCCATCTCCAGACTTCGCTCCCGTTGCCACCCCAGCCCCCACACAGCTCTCCCATTGCCCCCCCACGCACCCAGGGCCCCTCCCCATTTGCACCCCATCCCTGGGCTCTCCCATCACGTACCCCATCTCTGGGGGTCTCTCCCATCGCCCCCTCAGCCCCCGGGCTTTCTCCCATCGCCTCCCCCTGGTGCTGGGGTCTCTCCATTGCCACCTTGGTGCCCAGGGGTCCCTCCCAGTGCCTCCCAAAGTGCTCAGGGCTCTCTTTCCCTCCCCCCCACCCCCCGGGATCTCCCCCATTGCATGCCCCATTCCCACCTGGCCTCGCAGGTGCTGCTGGTCTCCCCCATTGCATCCCCCCATCTCCACAACTCTCTCCCTTTCCTCCCACAGGCCTCCCCCATTCTTTCCCAAAGCCCCTGGGCTCTCCCCCATTGCGTGCCCCACAGCCCAGGGCTCTCTCCCCCTTTCCACCCCAGTCCATGAGGGTCTCTCCCATCTCATATCCCGTTCTGGGGGGGGCTGTGTTTGTCATCTCCCCCCAGGGTCTCTCCCATTGCCTTCCCCACTGCTCAGTGCTCTCTCCCCTCCCCAACCCATCATTGGGGGTCTCCCCATTGCCACCTCAGCCCCAGGGTTTCTCCCTCAGTCCCTGCTGCTCTCTCCCAGTGCCTCCACCAGCACCCGGGGGTCTTTCCCATTGCCCCCCCACCTCCAGAACCCCCTTTCCTTCCCCTCCCTGCCCCTTGGGGTCTCTCACACCCCATACCCCATTCCCAGGGTTCACCCCTATGGCCACTGTGGTCCCCAGGGGCTTCTCCTGTTTCCTTCCCCACTGCCCAGGGCTCTCTCCCCCTTTCCACCCCAGTCCATGAGGTCTCTCCCATCTCATATCCCATTCTGGGGGGGGCTGTGTTTGTCATCTCCCCCCAGGGTCTCTCCCACTGCCTTCCCCAGTGCTCAGTGCTCTCTCCCCTTCCTCCCCCCCCATCATTGGGGATCTCCCCCATTGCCACCTCAGCCCCCAGGGTTTCTCCACAGCCTCCCACCATTCACAAGGGTCTCTCCCAGTGCCTCCACCAGCAACCGGGGGTCCTTTCCCATTGCCCCCCCCCCTCCAGAAGCCCCCTCCCTTCCCCACCCTGCCCCCTGGGGTCCCTCACATCACACACCCCATTCCCAGGGCTCTCTCCCCCTTTCCACCCCAGTCCCTGAGGGTCTCTCCCATCCCATATCCCATTCCGGGTGGGTGGGCTGTTTGTCATCCCCCCCCCCAGTTTCTCTCCCGTTGCCTTCCCCAATTCTTGGTGCTTTCTCCCCTTCCCCCCCCCATCATGGGGGTCTCTCCACTGCCACCTCAGCCCCCAGGGTTTCTCCCATTGCCCTCAGTCCCTCGTGGTCTCTCCCATTGCTTTCACCAGCACCTGGGGGTCGTTCCCATTGCCCCCCACCCCCAGGGCTCTCTCCCATCACCCTTCCCACCCCCCGGTTCATTATTACCACCTCGGGGACGTTTTCCCTTCGTCCCTCCCATCTCAGCACGTATCCCCTTTCCCACTCCGTTCTTTTGTTTCCCCCCATCGCGGTGTTCGGACCCCCCCGTTACCCCCCATTACCCCCCCTTACCCCCCATATTCCCACGGCTCTCTCCTTTCCCCCTCCCCATTTTCGGGGCTCTGCCCCCCCAACCCCCAGCTCTCCCTCCCATCACCTCCCCCCCTGACGACCCCCCATTCTCCCCCCACCCCCCCATATTTTTTTCCCCATTCATCTCCCAACCCGCTCCCCCCTCAGCCCCCAACCTTTCCCCATTGCCCCCCCAGGGGTCTCCCCCACTGCCATCCCCATCCCATGGGTCTCTCCCTTTACCCCCCACTCCCAGAGCTCCCATTGCTGGGGGGTCTCTCCCACCAGTCCCCCCCCCCCCATTACCTCACCATTCCCCTCCCCCACCCCCCGCCCCTCCCCCCCATCCCCCGCCGCTCCCACCGCCGCCGCCCCGCACCGATAACCATGGTCTCATCGGGGATCTCCTCGATAAAGCAACGTTTCTCTGTCTCCCCGATGTGGAAATAAAGCCCACGGACGCCCAACGCCATCACCATCAGCCCCCCCAAGGCCGCCCGCAGCGCGGAGCCGCCCGCCATGGCCCCCGCCGCCCGCCCACTGCGCATGCGCCTCAGCTCGCCCCCCTCCCCACTGCGCGTGCGCCGCTCCGCTCTCGCGCGCGGTGCGCATGCGCCTGCCGCACTCCGCGCTCACCGCGCATGCGCGCCTCGCCGCCTCCACTCACCGCTCCCCACGACGCGCCCGCTGCTGTCGCGCATGCGCGGCCGCCGCCAACGAACGCCGCCAGGTGGCGCGGCGAGCAGAGCGCCGCGTTCTCGACGCCGACTTCGCGAGTTCGATCCTCGCTCCTTCCCTCCCGCCCCAGCCCCGCCGTCCCCGCGCTGCCCCGCGATGGCGGCACCCAGGGGCGGGACGTGCGGGCGGTGTGGCAACACTCTGCGCCCTTCCTTCCTCCGTCCTTCCCGAAGCTCCGGGGCGGGTGGTTTCCACTGGGGCATCTCATGGGTGGTGAGCCGGGGGCACCGGGAGGGGAAGTGGAACCGGCGGGATGGGAGTCACGGGGGGGGGACGGGGTATAAAGGGCCCCCAAAGCCCGCAGCGCGCCCCGCACCGCCCCATGGCGCTCAGCTTCGCCCTCCTCCTCCTCCACGCAGAGGCTGCAGGATCGCTGCCGTGCCGCGCGCCCGCGCTGCAAACCAAGGTTTTCAAATACAGGTGAAAAAGGGGGGGGGGGAGGGAATGGGGGGGGGGTTGGGGTGGGCTGCGGGTCACCGCGTCCCTCCGTCCGTCCGTCCGTCCGTCCGTAGGATATGGGACACGAACCAGCAGTCGCTGTACCTGCGCGATGACCAGCTGGTGGCCGGGCACCTGCAGGGCGCCAACGCTGCGCTGGAGGGTGAGCGGCCCCTTTAAGGGACACGGGGGGGCACTGGGGGCGGCCGGCAGCGAGGGCTGACGGTGGGTGCGTGTGTGTGTGTGTGTGTGTGTGCCCCCCCCCCCCCATAGAGAAAGTGTTCTGGGTGCCCAACCGCTTCTTCAAGCACGAGCTGCAGCCCGTCATCATGGGCATCCGCAACGGCACCCGCTGCCTCGCCTGTCCTGCGGCCGCGCAGCCAACGCTGCGCCTCCAGGTGCGCGGGGGGGGGACGGAATAGGGACAGGGGTGGGGACTGCGTGGGGAGGGGGACGGAATAGGGACACCGTGGGGTGGGGACTGCGTGGGGAGGGGGACAGTGAGGGGACAGCGTGGGGGTGGGGACAGTATAGGGACAGTATGGGGATGGGGACAGTGTAGGGACACCATGGGGATGAGGACAGCATGGGGATGGGGACAGTATAGGGACACTGTGGGGATGGGGACAGCGTGGAGGTGGGGACAGTGTGGGGATGGGGACAGTGTGGGGACACCATGGGGGTGAGAACAGCGAGGGGATGGGGACAGTATAGGGACAGCGTGAGATGGGGACAGCGTGGGGATAGGGACAGTATCAGTATAGGGACACCATGGGGACGGGGACAGTATAGGGACAGCGTGGGGATGGGGACAGCGTGGGGATGGGGACAGAATAGGGACACCATGGGAGTGGGGAGAGCGTGGGGATGGGGACGGTGTGGGGATGGGGACAGAATAGGGACAGCGCGGGGATGGGAACAGTGTGGAGGTGGGGACAGTGTGGGGATGGGGACAGTGTGGGGACACCATGGGGGTGAGGACAGCGAGGGGATGGGGACAGTGTAGGGACATCTTGGGAGTGGGGACAGCGTGGGGATGGGGACAGCGTGGGGATGGGGATGGGGACAGTGTAGGGACAGTGAGGGGATGGGGACAGTGTGGGGACACCATGGGGGTAAGGACAGCAAGGGAATGGGGACAGTATAGGGACAGCGTGAGGATGGGGACAGAATAGGGACAGCGTGGGGGTGGGGACAGTGTGGGGACAGTATAGGGACACCATGGGGATGGGGACAGCATGGGGATGGGGACAGCAAGGGGACAGTGAGGGAGTAGAGAACAGCATGAGGATGGGGACAGTACAGTGACAGTATGGGATGGGGACAGCGTGGGGGTGGGGACAGCGTGGGGACAGTGAGGGGACAGCGTGGGGATGGGGATGGGGACAGCGAGGGGACAGTGAGGAGGTAGAGGACAGCATGAGGATGGGGACAGTACAGTGACACAATGGGGATGGGGACAGTGTGGGGACAGCGTGGGGATGGGGACAGTGAGGGGACAGTGAGGGGATGGGGACAGTACAGGGAATGGGGTTGGGGACAGTGAGGGGACAGTATAGGGATGGGGGGCAGTATGGAAGTGGGGACAGCATGGGGATAGTGAGAGGACAGCGTGGGGATGGGGACAGTGTGAGGGTGGGGACAGTACAGTGACAGCATGGGGGTGGGGACAGTGAGGGGATGGGGACAGTGAGGGGACAGTGAAGGGATGGGGGACAGCATGAGGATGGGGACAGGGCAGTGACACGGGGGGGGTGGGGACAGTGAGGGGATGCTGTGGGGTTGGGGATGCTGCAAGGGTGGGACGCTCTGGAGAAGGACACATGTGGGGATGGGGACACTGTGGGGACAGGGACATTATGGGGATGAGATACGAAGGGATCCTGGGAATGGGGACACTGTGGGGATGGGGACACCTGGGAATGGGGACACTGTGAAGATGGGACACAAAGGGATCCTGGGGGTGGGGACATCATAGGGATGGGGACAACCTGGGAATGGGGACACTGTGGGGATGAGACACAAAGGGATCCCAGGGATGGGGTCAACGTGGGGATGGGGACATTATGGGAATGGGGACAACCTGGGGGTGGGGACACTGTGGGGATGGGACACAAAGGGATCCCGGGGATGGGGACACTGGGGAGGGGACACTGTGGAGATGGGACACAAAGGGATCCTTGGGATGGGGACATTGTGGGGATGGGGACAATCTGGGGATGGGGACACTGTGAAGATAGGACACAAAGGGATCCTGGGGATGGGGACATTGTGGGGATGGGGACAACCTGGGGATGGGGACACTGTGGGGATGGGACACAAAGGGATCCCAGGGATGGGGACAACCTGGGGATGGGGACATTATGGGAATGGGGACACTGTGGGGATGGGACACAAAGGGATCCCGGGGATGGGGTCACCATAGGGATGGGGACATTATGGGAATGGGGACACAGGGGATGGGAACAACCTGGGAATGGGGACATTATAGGAATGGGGACACTGTGGGGATGGGACACAAAGGGATGCCGGGGCCGGGGTCACCGTGGGGATGTGGCACAAAGGGATGAGGTCCCCCCCCGCTGCCAGCAGGATGCAGACATCACGGAGCTGCCCCGCAGCGGCGCAGCCTCGGCCCCGTTCACCTTCTTCCGCACCTACAAGGACGGCTTGTGGCGCTTCGAGTCGGCCGCCAACCCCGGCTGGTTCCTCTGCACGTCTGCCCGCGCCCACCAGCCCCTGGGGTTGTCCCGCTGCCCCGACGCCTCCCACGTCCTGGATTTCTACTTCCAGCTGTGCTGAGCCCGTCCCCGCGGAATAAAAGCTCTTTGATCTGCGTTGGGTGGAACCGGCGTCGGTGCCGGGAGTGACGTGGGTGTCGGGGCTGCCCCAAAAGGAGGGGGAGCGGCCCCTTCCCGGATCCCATCGGCACGCCCAGCGGGACTGGGGCTGGGATGGGGGGGGGGGGTGATGGGGGGGGGGGGGGGCTGTGGGAGTGCTGTGGGGATGGGGGGTGACGGGGCAGAAGAGAGCATGGGGACAGAGCGCATGGGGTCCTGGGGATGGGTGTGGGGACGTGGGGATGGGGGGCTTGGGGACGTGGGGATGGGGCACAAAAGTGCGTGGGGACAGAGGGGATGGGGGGCATAGGGGACAGGCAGAGGAAGATGGGGATGGGGCACAAAAGAGCATAGGGACAGAATATGTGGGATTGTGGGGATGGGGGGTTTGGGGGACAGACAGGGGGATGGGGGGCATGGGATGTTGGGGATGGGGCATAAAAGAGCGTGGGGACAGAGCGCATGGGGTTGTGGGGATGGGGACAGAGGGGATGGGGGGCTTGGGGACGTGGGGATGGGGCACAAAAGAGCGTGGGGGCAGAGTGCATGGGGTTGTGGGGATGGGTGTGGGGACACGGGGATGGGGGGCATGGGAAGATGGGGATGGGGCACAAAAGTGCGTGGGGACAGAGGGGATGGGGGGCATAGGGGACAGGCAGGGGAAGATGGGGATGGGGCACAAACGAGCGTGGGGACAGAATATGTGGGATTGTGGGGATGGGGGCATGGGGACAGGCATGGGGACATGGGGGGCATGGGAAGATGGGGATGGGGCAGAAAAGAGCATGGGGACAGAGCGCATGGGGTCCTGGGGATGGGTGTGGGGGACAGAGGGGATGGGGGTCTTGGGGGCGTGGGGATGGGGCACAAAAGAGCATGGGGACAGAATATGTGGGATTGTGGGGATGGGGGCCTTGGGGGTCAGACATGGGGATGGGGGACAGAGGGGATGGGGGGCATGAGGACAGGCATGGGGACATGGGGATGGGGCACAAAAGAGCGTAGGGACAGAGCACATGGGATCGTGGGGATGGGGATAGGGGACAGAGGGGACAGGGATGGGGATGGAGGGCATGGGATGATGGGGATGGGGCACAAAACAGCATGGGGAGAGAATATATGGGATTGTGGGTGCATGGGGGACAGACATGGGGATGGGGGACAGATATGGGGATGGGGGGCATGGGATGATGGGGATGGGGCACAAAAGAGCATGGGGACGGAGTGCATGGGGTTGTGGGGATGGGTGTGGGGTCATGGGGTATGGGACATCGGAGGTGGAATGTGAGATGGGGCACAAGAGATCATGGGGACAGAAGCCACGGGATTGTGGGGACGGGCGTGGGGATGGGGGGGTGTGGGACATTGGGGGGTGGGGCACAAATGGGGCACGTGGGACACCGAGGATGGGATATGGGATTGTGGGGGTGGGCATGGGGTCAGGGAGCATGGAACAGTGGGATGGGGCACAGGAGCATGGGGACAGGGGATGTGGGGATGTGACACGCGGCGTTGCGGGGACAGGGGGCACGGGATCAGATTATGGGGGCGAGGGACGACGGGGCTGGGATGCACGGGATGTGGGATGGTGGGGACAAAGGCGCATCCTGGGGACCGCCTATGGGGCACCGCAGGGACAAAGCACGGAGCCACGCTATGGGGCACGGCCCACAGGCAGGTGGGGACACGAATTTCGCCACCACCCCACATCCTGTCACCTCCTGCGCCCGCCCAGACGCTTCTCTCCATCCACCCCGGGGCGGGCCCTGTCCCCGTGCCCTATAAAAGCACCGCCGGTGACAGCCCGGTGACACCACGCACAGGGCAGGACTCGGAAGCCACCGGGCTGTGCTCCCGTTGGGGACAAGCGGGGACGGAGCCCGGGCCACATTTTTGGGGCGTTCACTCTGGAACCTACTGACGGTCGGTGCTGGCAGCCATGTCCTTCGTGCCCAGAGAGGCAGGCAGGTGAGCCGCGGGGACGGGGCCGTCCCTGGCACCTCTCGTGTCTCAGGGCTGAGTCACGCAGCCGCGGCAGCCGCCCTCAGCTCCGTGTCACCCCTCCAGGGGCCGTGGGGGACGTCCTGTGGGGTGGCATCAGCACCGGGGGCGGCCGCTGGGGGTGGCGATGGAGGCGGCCGCTGGGGACGGTGACCCGATGGAGTCCGTTGTTGACCCCGACATGGTGGCCTTGTTTGATGAGTTCCTGGGGAAAGGTAGGATGGGGAGCACGGGGGGCCCTGTCTTCGTGTCCCCAAGGTCCCCTGAGAGCTACATCCCCTTGTCCCCATGTTCCCATGCCGCCTGTCCCCATGGTCCCCCAAGAACCCCATGTCCCCCTGGTCCCCTCAGAGCCCCACCCCCATGTCCTCATGGCCCCCAAGAACCCCATCCCCATGTCCCCTGTCCCCACGGTCCCCTTAGAGCTCCATCCCAACGTCCCCATGTCCCCTGTCCCCATGTCCTGCGTCCCCTCAGAGCTCCATCCCAACGTCCCCATGTCCCCTGTCCCCATGTCCTGTGTCCCCTTAGAGCTCCATCCCAACGTCCCCATATCCCCTGTCCCCATGTCCTGCGTCCCCTCAGAGCTCCATCCCCATTTCCCCATATCCCCTGTCCCCATGTCCTGCGTCCCCTTAGAGCTCCATCCCAACGTCCCCATATCCCCTGTCCCCATGTCCTGTGTCCCCTCAGAGCTCCATCCCCATTTCCCCATATCCCCTGTCCCCACGGTCCCCCAAGAACCCCATCCCCATGTCCTCATGTCCCCCATCCCCATTGTCCCCTCAGAGCCCCATCCTCATGTCCCCATGTCCCCGTGTCCCCATGTCCCCTCCCTATGTCCTTGCAACGTCCACACATCCCCATGCCCCCAAGATGCCCATCATGCCTTTGTCCCCTCTCCATGTCCCCGTGTCCCCAAGCTCCCCACGTTGCTGTGTCCCCTCCCTCCATGCTTGTGATGCCCACGCATCCCCACCATGCCCTCCTTCCCCACGTCCCCAAATCCCCACCCAGCGGCGATGTCCCATCCCCCCATCTCCCCTTCCCAGCGCTGCCCGCACGTCCCCCCATCCCTCCACGGCCCCACATCGCCCACGTCACCCCCCCGCATCCCTTATCCCCACAGCCGAGGAATTCTCCACCCCGGTGCTGGTCCCGGCGGGCGCTCAGCCGTACCACTACGTGGTGAGGGACACGGAGCACAAAGGTCTCTACCTGAGGGACGGGCGTTTGGTGGCCGCCAACCTGCAGGGTGCCAACGCCGACCAGGAAGGTGAGTGCTGGGAGGCGGGGGTGTCACCCGCACCCATCGGTGCCCCCCACCCACCCCGTCTCCCCGCAGAGCCCATCAGCGTGGTGCCCAACCGGCACCTGGAGCGCCAGCGGTGTCCCCTCCTGGTGGGGATTCGTGGGGGCACCAAGGCGTTGTCCTGCGGCACCGGCCCCGAGCCCCGACTGCAGCTGGAGGTGAGCGTGGGGGGGTCAGTGAGGGGGGAGCTGGAGCTCCAGGTGGGGGCAACCCGGGGTGGTGGGGATGTGGGGGGTGGGCAACACTAAGCGGGTTGCGTGGTGGGACGAGCTGAGGTGGGATTCCCAAGGTGGGACAGCCCAAAGTGGGATATTCCATGGAGGACACAACGTGGTTGGACATCCCATAATGGGACATTTAACGGTGGGACATCTAATGAGGGGACATCTAACGAGGGGACATCTAACGAGGGGACACGCCAAGTTGGGGCATCCCATGATGGGACATCCCAAAATGGGATATCCTGAGGTGGGACACCCCAGCATGGACATCCTGTGGTGGGACATCCTGTGGTAGGACATCCCAAAATGGGACATCCTGAGGTGGGACGCCCCAGCATGGACATCCCGTGGTGGGACACTCCATGGCTGGACATCCAATGATGGGACACCTCAAGTTGGGACGTCTCATGGTGGGACATCCCATGGTGGGACATCCTGTGGTGGGACATCCCAAAATGGGACATCCTGAGGTGGGACGCCCCAGGGTGAACATCCCATGATGGGACACCCCAAGCTGGGACACCCCAAGATGGGACATCCAGTGGTGGGACACCCCAAGTTGGGACATCTCATGGTGGGACATCCTGTGGTGGGATGCCCCAGGGTGAACATCCCATGGTGGGACACTCCATGGCTGGACATCCAATGATGGGACACCCCAAGCTGGGACACCCCAAGATGGGACATCCTGTGATGGGAGATGCCGTGGCTGTACATCCCACGATGGAACAACCATGGTGGATGTCCCATGGAAGACAAACCATGACTGGACATCCCACGTCCCATGGTGGGACATCCTGTGGTGGGACACCCCAACTTGGGACATCCCATGCCTGGACATCCCATGGTGGGACATCCTGTGGTGGGACGCCCCAGGGTGAACATCCCATGGTGGGACCCTCCATGGCTGGACATCCCATGGTGGGACACCGCAGGTTGGGACATCTCATGGTGGGACATCCTGTGGTGGGACATTCTCTGGTGGGACATCCCAAAATGGGACATCCTGAGGTGGGACGCCCCAGCATGGACATCCCGTGGTGGGACACTCCGTGGCTGGACATCCAGTGATGGGACACCTCAAGTTGGGACGTCTCATGGTGGGACATTCCGTGGTGGGACATCCTGTGGTGGGACATCTCAAAATGGGACATCCTGAGGTGGGACATCCCAAAATGGGACATCTTGAGGTGGGACGCCCCAGGGTGAACATCCCATGGTGGGAGATGCCGTGGCTGTACATCCCACGATGGAACAACCATGGTGGACGTCCCATGGAAGACAAACCATGACTGGACATCCCACGTCCCATGGTGGAACATGTCCCATGTCCCGTGGTGGGACATCCTGTGGTGGGACATGGCGTGGCTGGACATCCCATAACAGGAAATCCCACGATGGAACATCCCATAGCAGGACATCATCCCATAGCAGGACATCCCATGATGGGAAACCCCAAGGTTGGCACATCCTGTGGTGAGACATCCCAAGTTGGGACACACCATGGCTGGACATCCCATAATAGGAAATCCCACGATGGAACATCCCATAGTGGAACAAGTCATGATGGGAGACCCCGAGATGGGACGTCCCGTGGTGGGCACCCCATTGTGGTGGCACCTGGAGATGTTGGCAACCCAAAGCATCCTGAGGTCTTGGGGTGGTGGAGACACACAAGTGGGGGCAGCTCTGGGTGGGGGCACCCCAAGATGGTGGCACCTGGAGGTTGGAGTCCCTTGGGTTGGCGTCACACCAAGATGGTGTCACATGAAGGCGGGGTTCCATGGGGCGGTGACCCCTGGATGTGGGGCTCCATGGGGTCGTGTGCCCGGAAGTTGGGTTCTATGGGGTGGTGATCCCTGGAGGCTGGGTTCTATGGGGTGGTGATCCCTAGAGGCTGGGTTCTATGGGGTGGTGACCCCTGGATGTGGGGCTCTATGGGGCGGTGATCCCTGGAGGCTGGGTTCTATGGGGCAGTGACCCCTGGTAGTTGGGTTTTATGGGGTGGTGACCCCTAGATGTGGGGCTCTATGAGGCAGTGATCCCTGGAGGTTGTGTTCTATGGGGCAGTGACTCCAGATGTTGAGTTCTATGGGGCAGTGTCCCCTGGATGTGGGGTTCTATGGGGTGGTGACCCCTGGATGTGGGGCTCCGTGGGGCAGCGACCCCAGATGTGGAGCTCTATGGGGCAGTGACCCCTGGAAGTTGGGTTTTATGGGGCGGTGACCCCTGGGTGTGGGGCTCCATGGGGCAGTGACCCCAGATGTTGAGTTCTGTGGGGCAGCGTGTCCTCTGGAAGTTGGGTTTTATGGAGCAGTGACCCCAGATGTTGGGTTCTATGGGGCAGTGACCCCAGATGTTGGGTTCTATGGGGTGGTGACCCCTGGATGTGGGGTTCTATGGGGTGATGACCCATGGATGTGGGGCCCTATGGGGCAGTGACCCCAGATGTTGAGTTCTATGGGGTAGTGTGCCCTGGATGTTGGGTTCTATGGGGTGGTGATCCCTAGAGGCTGGGTTCTATGGGGTGGTGACCCCTGGATGTGGGGCTCTATGGGGCGGTGATCCCTGGAGGCTGTGTTCTATGGGGCGGTGATCCTAGATGTTGAGTTCTATGGGGCAGTGTCCCCTGGATGTGGGGTTCTATGGGGTGGTGATCCCTAGAGGCTGGGTTCTATGGGGTGGTGACCCCTAGATGTGGAGCTCTATGGGGCAGTGATCCCTGGAGGCTGTGTTCTATGGGGCAGTGTCCCCTGGAGGTAGGGTTTTATGGGGCAGTGACCCCCGGATGTGGGGCTCTATGGGGTAGTGACCCCTGGATGTTGGGTTCTGTGGGGCGGTGACCCCGGATGTGGGGCTCTATGGGGCGGCCCCACGCGGAGGTCCCCACTCCTCTCCCTCCCGCAGGAGGTGAAGCTGTTGGATCTGTTCGCCTCGGAGGACGCGGCCGTTCCCTACACGTTCTACAAGACGTTCGGGGGCAGCACGCACAGCTTCGAGGCCGCCGCGTTCCCGGGCCATTTCCTGAGCACCGCCCCGCAGTCCGACCAGGAGCTGGGCCTGGCGCCGCGCGCCGCCCCGGACTCCATCACGTCCTTCTACCTGCGGCGCCGGTGACGGGGGGCGGCCGTGGGTTGGGGGGGGCGGCCCTCCCCATAGAAATAAAGGCGCTGCCCGCAGTGTCTGCGTGTGTGCGGTTATGGGCTGGGCTCCGGTTGGGGGTCCTTCAAGGCCATCCGGCCCAACCCCCCCGCACCGAACACGGTCGCAACGCGGCTCCAGGAGGGGCCGCTCCGTGACCCCCTCACCCCCCCTCCCGGTACCGGGAGGCTCCCCGCCCCGCTACGCCGCCCGTTGCGGAAGCGGCACCCTCTCGCAATTTCGTCTTCCGGTTGATGGAATTTCCTCTTCCGGTCGGTGGACTTTCCTCTTCCGGTTGATAGAGGCCAATAAGAACGCTGGTGGGGCGGGGAATAAGTAGAAAAGGGGCGTGGCCTCGCCTGATTGGCCGGGTGGATGAGTCCAGCTGGAGCCACGCCCCCACGATGGGCGGGGAGAGGAAGGGGAGGGGCCTGTCCTGGCCACGCCCCTCGGCGCGCGCCGGCGGTGCCGGTAAGGGGAGGGGGGAGCGGGGAGGGGGAGCGCGGGGAGGGGGGTGGGAGCTCCGAACCCCCCCAACATGGGACCCCCGCCCGCTATTTGGAGGCCCCCACCCCACGGCTCCCTCGCCCCGTGGCTGCTCCCCTATGCGCCCCCCTTTCCCCGTGGCTTTGGGGGGGGGGTCACCCACCCGCCGTGCCCCCCACCCCACGCAGGAAGGCCCCACACGTGTGCGCTCCCCCCGCGGGATTTACACCCCCAAGCCCCCCCCCACCCGCACGCACACACACGCACCCCGGAAGCTCCCACTTGTGGGGCGCAGTGCTTCCCCGCCCCACATTTTGGGCACCCCCCCTCTCCCCCCCCCCGTGGGTGTAGGGCTGGCTGTGTGTATGGGGGGGGAGGGGGGGGTGACACACTTGTGCCCCCCACCCCGTGGTTCACAGCGGCTTTGGGCGGCTGCTATGGGGCCGTGCTCATAGGGCAGATGTGGGGCAGGGTGTGGGGCGCAGCGTGGGGAGCCATATGGGGCGGGGGGGGGTGCTGGGTTTCCTCCCTCCCCTCCCCCTTTCCTGCCCCAGCAGCGGGGCCGGAAGCCAGCGAGCGGTGACGCGGTGACGGCGTGGGGCACGCGATGGGGCTCCCCACACCCTATAGGGCGCCGGCCCCATAGCACCCATCCATCCCTCACCACCTTCCTTCCCACCCTCCAGGCCCGACCCACGGCCATGGCGCCGCCGGAGGGGCTGCCGTAGCGGTGCCACCATGGAGCAGCCCGGGGGCCGCCCCCCCATCCCCGCAACACAGGACGCCATCGTCTTCTCCGACGCGGCATCGCCTGCGGGGACCCCCGGAGCCCCCAACCCGCCGCCCGCAGATGTCTTCTGGGCCAGCCTGGTGCAGGCCCAGATGTGTGTGTGGGACCTGCAGGGCGCCATCGAGGGGACGCGCGGTGGGGACGGGCGCCACGATGGGTCCCAGTGCGGGGATGTTGAGGGGAGCGGGGGGTCCGGGGTCTCGTTACAGGGCGTGGGGTCCTGCGGGGTCTCGGCCCGATCCGTCGCCACGGATGGGAGAACCTCGCCAAAGTTCGCGGCCGCCCGTGGCACCGACCCAGCTGGATCCATCGCTGCGTTTGGGACGAGCTCCCAAACTGCCCGTGGGGTCGGCTCGTGTGGGGTCGGCACACCCCAGTCCATCCCCACGTATGGGAGAACCTCTGCAAAGGATGCGAGCTCCTATGGGGTCGGCTCGTGTGGGGTCAGCGCAGCCGAATCCGTCCCTGCGTGTGGGAGAACCTCTGCAAAGGATGCAGGCACCTGTGGGATCTCCTCAGCTGAGCGCATCCCCACCTATGGGGGAACCTCGATGGAGGACGTGGGCACCTATGGGATCTCACCCCGATCCACCCCTGGGTATGGGAACCCCCCCCCAAAGGATGCGACTGCCCGTGGGACCGCCTCACGTGGGACCACCTCAACAGAACCCACCTATGGGAGACCCTCCTCAGAGGACGTGTGCATGTATGGGACCACCTATGAATCCATCCCCACCTATGGGAGAACCTCCGTGGAGGACACAGGCACCCATGGGACCCCACCCCAATCCATCCCTGGGTATGGGAACCCCTCCCCAAAGGGTGCGACCGCCCATGGGACCGCCTCACATGGGACCACCTCAACAGAACCCATCCCCACCTATGGGAGAACCTCGCTGCAGGATGTGGACACCTATGGGGTCTCACCCCAATCCATCCCCACCTATGGGAGAGCCTCCCCAAAGGATGCGACCACCCATGGGACCACCTCAACAGAACCCATCCCCACCGGTGGGACAACCTCAATGGAAGACACAGATGCCTATGGGATCTCACCCCGATCCACCCCTGGGTATGGGAACCCCCCCCCAAAGGATGCGACCACCCATGGGACCACCTCAACAGAACCCATCCCCACCTATGGGGGAACCTCCACGGAAGATGTGTCCATGTATGGGGCCACCTATGAATCCATCCCCACCTATGGGAGAACCTCAGTGGAGGCCGTGGGCACCTATGGGACCCCACCCCACTCCACCCCCACGTATGGGAACCCCTCCCCAAAGGATGCAGCCGCCTGTGGGATCGCCTTATCAGAGTCCATCCCCACATTTGGGGGAACCTCAGTGGGCGACACGGATGTCTATGGGGTCACACCTCAATCCATCCCCACGTATGGGAGAACCGCCCCAAAGGATGTGAGCACCCGTGGGACCACCTCAATTGAATCCATCCCCACCTGTGGGAGAACCTTGCTGGAGGACGCGGATGTTTATGGGTTCTCACCCCAACCCATCCCCGCATATGGGAACACCTCCCCAAAGGATCTGAGCACCCATGGGATCACCTCAACAGAACCCCTCCCCACCTGTGGGAGAACCTCAAAGGAGGATGTGGGTGCTTATGGGATCTCACCCCAATCCATCCCCACCCCTGGGAGAACCTCGATGGAGAACGTGGACACCCATGGGATCTCACCCCAATCCATGTATGGGAGAACCACCCCAAAGGACGTGAGCACCCATGGGATCACCGCAACAGAACCCATCCCCACCTATGGGAGAACCTCGATGGAGGGTGTTTATGGGATCACCTCGCCCCAATCCGTGCCCATGGATGGGAGCACCCTGATGGAACCCCAGAGCTGGAACTCCATGTCTGAGGCCACCTCCCCGATGTCCCCCGTGGGTGGGAGCATCCCGCCCCACCAGCACGTGCCCACCCATGGGATCCTCTCACCCAAATCCACACCCACCTTTGGGGCCACCTCATCCGATCCCACACACGTGAGTGGGACCACCATGTGGGGACGAGTTCCTATGGATGAGACCACCTCCCCCAAATCCAGGTCTATGGATGGGACCACCACCCCCAAATCCACACCTATGGATGAGACCACCACCCCCAAATCCAGGCCTACGGATGGGACCACCTGCCCCAGATTCATACCTATGGATGAGACCACCTTATGGGGACGAGTTTCTATGGATGAGACCACCACCCCCATATCCACACCTATGGATGAGACCACCTCCCCCAAATCCACACCTATGGATGGGACCACCTCCCCCAAATTCATACCTATGAATGAGACCACCTCCCCCAAATCCACACCTATGGATGAGACCACCACCCCCAAATCCAGGCCTATGGATGGGACCACCACCCCCAGATTCATACCTATGGATGAGACCACCTTATGGGGACGAGTTCCTATGGATGAGACCACCTCCCCCAAATCCAGGCCTATGGATGGGACCACCACCCCCAAAGCCAGGCCTACGGATGGGACCACCACCCCCAAATCCGGGCCTATGGATGAGACCACCTCATGGGGACAAGTTCCTATAGATGAGACCACCTCCCCCAAACCCACGCCTATGAATGAGACCACCACCCCCATATCCACACCTATGGATGAGACCACCACCCCCATATCCATACTTACGAATGAGACCACGTCATGGGGACGAGTTCCTGTAGATGAGACCACCACCCCCAAACCCACGCCTATGGATGGGACCACCACCCCCAAATCCGTACCTATGGATGAGACCACCTCATGGGGACGAGTTCCTAGGGATGAGACCACCTCCCCCAAACCCACACCCATGGGTGGTCCCACCTCCCCCAAACCCACACCCATGGGTGTTACCACCTCCCCCAAGCTCAGTCCCAGAGATGGGGCCCCCAAATGGAGCGAGCAAGAGGAGGAGGAAGAGGAGGAGGAGGAGGAGGATGAAGATGAGGAGGAGGATGGTGAGGAAGAGGAGGACGTGGAGGAAGAGGAGCCCCACTTCCACACCAACCCTCTCTTCTGCGGGCTCTACAAACCACACCTGCAGATCACTGAGGGGGACATCGCGGCAGCCCCCACCATGGGGGGCACCCAGGAGGTACATGGGGTGGGGAGGGGGCTGGGGGCACCCCAAAACTCCCCCCTCCCCCCCATAGCGGCGTGCCCACCCCGCTGTCCCCCCTGCAGGTCACAACGTCCACAAGAAGGGACAGTGATGAGGACGGTGTGGCTGAGCGAGGTGAGTGTGGGACCCCAACCCCTTTTTTTTGGGGGGGGGGCACTGATTGATATATGGGGGGATATCGCAGATTTTGGGGGCTGATGTTGATGGACACCCCCCCACACACACACCCCATGTTTTCTTCCCCCCCTCAGGTCTGGCGCTTTCTGGCCCCCTGGATTCGACCCCGGCTGGGGGGCACCAGGACCCCCCCAGACTCCCAAGAGAAGGGGACTCGCCCCCCCCCAGCCCTGAGCACCCCAAAGATTTGGCACCTTTGGGGGGAGACCCGGAGCCTCTCAGCCTCTCCCACCCAACTGCCCCATATCGCCCTCAGAAGTCCCCCACCTCCCCAAATTCACCCCCCCAAAGCCCCCAAATGTCCCCCCATCACCTGCAGGGAGGGGGGCACCAGAACCCCCCCACCCCCCTGGATTCCCCCCCCCACAGCTGCCCTGAACCCCTCCATCACCTGCAGGAAGGGGGGCACCAGAAGCCCCCCAGCCCCCCAAATTCATCCCCCTCAACCCCCCCATACCTCCAGGGAGGGGGGCAGCAGCCCCACAACTCCCCCCTTATCCTCCCCTCTCCCTCCTCAAATTTGCCCCAAGGGGGGCAACAGCTGCCCCCCCCCAGCCCCAAGACCCCCCTCACATCCTTCCCAACCTCTGCTCAGCCGCCACTGGGACCTCCAGGGCTGGGGGGTGCTGGGGGGCTTCGGGGGGCTCCCCCCCCACCGGGGGGTCTCTGTGCCCCTGGGGGGGTCATGGCGCAGCTCCCCACACCCCCCCCCACGTCCCCATGCCCCAGCACGGAGGAGCTGCCCCCTGAGAGTGGCCAGGAGCCCCCGCCGGACCCCCCCGCTGGCACCCATGGGTGAGGGACCCCCGCGCTGCACCCCTGTTTTTTGGGGGGGGCCCTTTTGTAACCCCTCTGTTCCCATAGACTCGTGTCCATCTGTCTGTCTGTGCGCCCCTCCATCCCTGCAAACACCCCCATGCCTGTCTGCCCCCCCCAAAACCCCCAGCTTGCCCCCATACCCCCATGTAATCCATCCATCCACCCCAGACTCCCCCTATCCATGCCTCAAGACCCCCATCTGCCCCCCCCGGCGCTCTGTCTGTCCGCTCAGACCCCATTCTGTCCACTTGCCCCCCCCCATTCTCTCCCACACCCCCAGACCCTTCTCTATCTGTCCATCCATCCCCCTAAAGCCCCACCCGCCCCCTCAGATCCCCCCACAACCCCATAGACCCCCTATCTGTCTGTCTGTCTGTCTGTCCCCCTATTCCTCATCCCCCCCCAGACTCCCACTCCCACCCCCACACCCCCATTCTGTCTCTCTGCCCCCCCACGCCCCCATCTGTCCATCCATCCCTCTGTCCCCCCCAGACCCACACCTATCCCCCCTCTCACCTGCCCCCAGACCCCCATCTGTCCATCCATCCCCCCCCCAAACCCCTGTGTGTCCCCACAAACTCCATGCTGTCTGTCTGTCCACCTCAGACCCCCATCCATGTCCCCACACTCCCATCTGTCCCCCCCAGACCCCCACCTGCCCCCAGCCCCCCATCTGTCCGTCCATCCACCCCCCAGCCTCCTGTCTGTCCCTACAGACCCCATTCTGCCCATCTATCCCCCTTAGACCCCCCAAAACCCCCCCAGACCCCCACCTGCCCCCCAGCCCCCCCTCTGTCCATCCACCCCCCATTTGCCCTCCCCACACCCCCACCCACCCCATATACCCCCACCCATCCATCTGCCCACCCCCATTCCCTACCCACCTCCATAAAAACACCCCAACCCCCCCCCCCAAAGACCCCCCTGACCCCCCCAACCCCATGTACCCCCAGGTGCCCGGCGGGGGGGCCGGGGAGCCGTGAGGATGCTCAACGTTTGGCCTCACGCCTCTTCCACCTCGACGGCTTCAAGAAGTCCCAGGTGGCCGCATTCCTACGGAAAAAGTAAGGGGGGGTCTTTGGGGTTGGGGGGGGGGGGGCAGTCCTGTGGCTGGGACCCCCCCAAGCTTTATGTTGTGCCCCCCTCCCCCCCCCAAGCAATGCATTCAGCAGCATGGTGGCCCAGGAGTACCTGGAGTTCTTCCAGTTTGAAGGGCAGACGCTGGACCAGGCGCTGCGGTAGGGGGGGCTGCGGTTGGGGGGGGGGGGGTTGGGGTACAGACCCCCATGGGTTCCCCCAGTGAGGCTGATGGGGAGCAAGGGGGGGTGGGGGGTGAGGTGGGGGGGTCTGGGGTGCGTGTGGGGGGGTCTGGGGTTGCTGGGGTCATGGGTGAAGGATTTGTGGGATTTGGGGGTCAAGGGGGGGTGGGGGATGAGGTGGGGGGGTCTGGGGTTGCTGGGGTCGTGGGTGGGGGATTTGTGGGGTTTGGGGGTCAAGGGGGGGGTGGGGGTGAAGTGGTGGGGTTTTGGGGTGCGTGTGGGGGGGGTCTGTGGTTGCTGGGGTCGTGGGTGGGAGATTTGTGGGGTTTGGGGGTCAAGGGGGGGTGGGGGGTGAGGTGGGGGGTCTTGGGGTGCATGTGGGGGGGGTCTGGGGGCTGCTGGGGTATTTGTGGGGTTTGGGGGTTTGGGGGGGTGGGGTTGAGGTGGGGGGGTCTGGGGTTGCTGGAGTCGTGGGTGGGGGATTTGTGGGGTTTGGGGGCCAGGGAGGGGGATGTGGGTTCTTTTGGGGTTGTGGGGGTGTAACTTTGAGCGATTGGGGGGGGTGGGGGGGGCAGGTTTGGGGTGGTTTGGGGGCCGGGGAGCGGATTTGGGGTGTTTGGGGTTGACGGATTTGGGATCTTTTGGGGTTTCTGGGGCAGGGACACAGTTTAGCATCTGGTTTGGGGGCTGGGGGCTGAGATTTGGGGGGGATCCCACTGTAGGGTTGCAAAGACGCCCTTCACCCCCTGCCCCCCCCCTCCCCCCCCCCAGGACCTTCCTGCAGGCTCTGATGCTGACGGGTGAGACTCAGGAACGGGAGCGCATCCTGGGTCACTTCTCCCGGCGTTTCCACCACTGCAACCCCAATGCGTTCCCTTCCCCAGGTGAGACCCCCCCCCAAATCCACGACCCCCCCCCAATCCCGTGCCTCAGTTTCCCCACGTGGTTCCCATCCAGATCCCCTATAGCTACCCGATGGCCCCTATAACTACGTGATGGGCACTGCGTCTTCTTACGGGGTTTTGGGATGGGGGGGATGGGGGGGGAGAGGGCCACCCCCATTTTAACCCCCCACCCTGTGCCCCCCCCTCGATTTAACCCCCCCACCCTGTTCCCCCTCCTTCTCCATTTTAATTCCCCCACCCTGTGCCCCCCCTCCTCCATTTTAACTCCCCTCCATTTTAACCCTGTGCCCCCCTCCATTTTAAACCCCCCACCATGTGCCCCCCCCTCCATTTTAACCCTGTCCCCCCTCCTCCTCCATTTCAGCCCCCCTCCATTTTAACCCTGTGCCCCCCTTCCCCATTTTAACCCCCCCACCATGTACCCCCCCCTTCCATTTTAATCCTGTGCCCCCCCTCCTCCATTTTAAATCCCCACCCTGTGCCCCCCCACATTTTAACCCTGTGCCCCCCCTCCATTTTAACCCCCCCCACCCTGTCCCCCCCTCCTCCTCCATTTTAACCCCCCCACCCTGTGCCCCCCCCTCCATTTTAACCCTGTGCCCCCTCTCCATTTTAACCCCCCACCCTGTGCCCCCTCCTGCTCCATTTTAATCCTCCTCAACTTTAACCCTGTCTCCCTCCTCCATTTTAACCCCCCACCATGTACCCCCCCCCTCCATTTTAACCATGCCCCCCCCTCCATTTTAACCCCCCTCTCTGTGCCCCCCCTCCTCCATTTTGACCCCCCATCCTGTGCCCCCTCCTCCATTTTAACCTCCCTCTATTTTAACCCTGTGCTCCCCCTCCTCTATTTAACCCCCCCATCCTGTGCCCCTCCTCTATTTTAACCCCCCATCCTCTACCCCTTCCTCCTCCATTTTGACCCCCCACCCTGTGCCCCCCCCTCCATTTTAACCCCCCACCCTGTGCCCCCCTCCATTTTAACCCCCCCATCCTGTGCCCTCCCCCCTCCATTTTAACCCCTTCCCATTTTAACCCCGTGCCCCCCCCCCTCCACCTTAACCCCCACGCTGTGCCCCCCCCAGATGCCGTGCACTCGCTGACCTGTGCCATCATGCTGCTGAACACAGACCTGCACGGCCCCGTGAGTCGCTCTGTGTTCCATCCGTGGTGACATTTTGGGGGTGTCCCTAAGCAATGTGGGGCGGGGGGGGGGGGATGACGCACTCCCACCCCCCATTTTAACACCCCCACCCCACAGCGCCTGGGCCGTGCCATGAGCAGCGCCGAATTCGTGGCCAACCTGAGCGGGATGATGGACGGGCAGGACTTCCCCAAGGAGATGCTGAAGGTATGGGGGTGGGCGCTGCGATTTGGGGTGAGTGGGGGGGGCACCCTATGGCCTGACCCCCCCCCCCCCCCCCCCCCCGTCATTCAATCTGCTTCCATCCCCTTTAGGCTCTGTACAGCTCCATCCGCAGCCAGAAGCTGCAGTGGGCGGCGTGAGTACGGGCTGTGAGCTGGGGACATGGGGACATCAGTGGGGGCGTCCATCGGGATGCGCCCTGACGCTGCTCCCACCCTACAAACAGCGACGAGGAGGAGGAGGAGGAGGAAGGCCCGACCCCCCCAACCCCCCGGAAGGGCAGCACGTCCTTGGTGGAGTTGCCACGTCAGGATGGGGCCACCACGTTTCGGCAGGGCTGGCTGGCACGAAAGGTGCTGGCTGAGGCTGAGGGCAAGAAGGGTGAGAGCTGGGGGGGGGGAGTTTGGGGGGACACGGGGTTTGGGGTCGGGGGAGCGGATGTGGGGCTGGGGGAGGTGATGGGGTGGGAGTCTGAAAGTGGGGTCGAGGGGGTGAATTTTGGAGCCTGGGGGGAGGAAGGCGTAGGGGGGAGGGGAGGAGGTTTGGGGGTTTAAGGGGGTGGGGGGCACTTTGGGGGGGTATAGGGGGAGGAAAGATTGGGGTCCAAGAGGAGCAGTTTGGGGTCTGAGGAACAGGGTTGGTGTCCAAGGGAAGCAGGTTTGGGGTGTTTGGGGTCTGGGGGCGGATTTGGGTGAAAGGAATCAGATTTGGGGGCCTGGGACATAAATTTAGGGTATTTTGGGTGTGCATGGGGGAGGAAAGGATGGGGTCTAAAGGGAAGAGGTTTGGGGTGTTCTGGGATCTGAGGAACAGATTTGGGGTCCAAGGGGAGCAGGTTTGGGGTGTTTGGGGTCTGGGGGCAGATTTGGGTCAAAGGAACCAGATTTGGGATGTTTGGGGGCCTGGGAGGTAAATTTAGGGTATTTTAGGGGTGTATGGGGAAGGAAAATTAGGGGTCCAAAGGGAGCAGGTTTGGGGTGTTCTGGGGTCTGAGGAACAGATTTGGGATCCAAGGGAAGCAGATTTGAGGTGTTTGGGAGTCTTGGGGTAAATTTAGTTCAAAGGAATCAGATTTGGGATGTTTAGGGGCCTGGGAGGTAAATTTAGGGTATTTTGGGGGATGTATGGGGGGAGGAAAAGTTGGGGTTCAAAGGGAGCAGGTTTGGGTTGTTTGGGGTCTGAGGAGCAGGGTTGGGGTCCAAGGGGGGCAAATTTGGGGTCCAAGGCAAGCAGGTTTGGGGTGTTTGGGGTCTGGGGGCGGATTTGGGTCAAAGGAATCAGATTTGGGGTGTTTGGGGGCCTGGGAGGTAATTTTAGGATGTTTTGGGGGTGTATGGGGGAGGAAAATTAGGAGTCCAAAGGGAGCAGGTTTGGGGTGTTTGGGGTCTGGGGGATTTGGGTGAAAGGAATCAGGTTTGGGGTGCTCAGGGAGCTAGGTTTGGGGTGTTTGGGGGTTTTGGGGTAGGAAAAGTTGGGGATTTGGGGTGTTCTGGGGTCTGAGGAGCAGGGTTGGGGTCCAAAGGGAGCAGGTTTGGGGTGTTTGGGGTCTGGGGGCGGATTTGGGTGAAAGGAATCAAATTTGGGGTGTTTGTTTATGGTCGTGGGTGACAAAATCGAGGTGTTCTTTAGGGCCTAGGGAAAGATGGCGGTCCTTGGGAACCGCAACCCCTCTCCTTCTCCCCACAGCGCCGTGGGGCCGGAGGGGCTGGAAGTCCTTCCACACCGTGCTGAGGGGCACGCTGCTCTACTTCCTCAAAGCTGGCTCTGCACAGCGCGGCCCCGACCCCACGACCGAGGCCGAGGAGCCCCTGGGCGTCCATCATGCGTTGGCTGAGAGAGCCAGCAAGTACACCAAGCGGCCGCACGTCTTCCGCCTGCAGACGGCCGACCGCCGCGTCCTGCTCTTCCAGGCCTCGTGAGTCTGCCCTGCTGTGGGCCCGTGGGGTGAGGTGGTTGCCATAAGGACAAGATGGCCGTCGTGGGGCAAGATGGCTGCCAAGGGGGCAAGGTGGTGGTGGGGCAAGATGGCAACTATTGGGCAAGATGGCTGCCTTGGGGGCAAGGTGGTGGTGGGGCGAGATGGCAACTATTGGGCAAGATGGCTGCCTTGGGGGCAAGGTGGTGGTGGGGCGAGATGGCCACTATGGGGCAAGATGGCTGCCTTGGGGGCAAGGTGGTGGTGGGGCAAGATGGCCACTATGGGGGAAGTTGACTTGCAAAGGGACAAGGTGGTAGTAGAGCAAGATGGCTGCTATGGGGCAAGATGGCCACCATGGGCCAAGATGGCTGCCATGGGGGAAGATGGTGCTGGGGCAAGATGGCTGCCATGGGGGCAAGGTGGTGGTGGGGCAAGATGGCCACTATGGGGGTAAGATGGCTGCCATGGGGCAAGATGGCCGTCATGGGCAAGATGGTGGTGGGGCAAGATGGCTGCCATGGGGGCAAGATGGCTGCCTTGGGGGCAAGGAGGCGGGGGGGCAAAATGGCTGCCAGGTGAGCAAGGTGGGGGGAGGGCAAGATGGCCGCTGTGGGGACAAGATGGCTGCCAAGTGGGCAAGGTGGTGGTGAGGCAAGATGGCCACTGTGGGGGCAAGATGGCTACCATGGGGGCAAGGTGGTGGGGGGGCAAGATGGCTGCCATGGGGGCAAGGTAGTGGGGGGGAAAGATGGCTGCTATGGGGTCAAGATGGCCGACATGGGGGCAAGGTGGTGGGGGGGCAAGATGGCTGCCGTGGGGGCAAGATGGCTGCCTTGGGGGCAAGGTGGTGGTAGAGCAAGATGGCCGCCATGGGAGCAAGGTGGTGGGGGGGCAAGATGGCCGCCATGGGAGCAAGGTGTTGGTAGAGCAAGATGGCCGCCATGGGAGCAAGGTGTTGGTAGAGCAAGATGGCCGCCATGGGGGCAAGGTGGTGGGGGGGCAAGATGGCCGCCACGGGGCAAGATGGGGCCCAAGATGGCGGCCGTGGGGCTGCGTGGGCTGCGGGCGCTGAGCCGTGCCGCCCCCAGGAGCGAGGCGGACATGACGGCCTGGATCTCCCGCCTCAACCTGGCGGCCGCCCTCCTCTCCTCGCCGCCATTCCCCGCCGCCGTCGGATCCCAGCGCCGCTTCGCGCGGCCCATCCTGCCGGCTGCGCCCAGCCGCTGCTCGCCTGTGAGTGGGGGGGGCAGCGGGGGGACGGCGGGGGGACAGCGGGGGGACAACAAGGGGACAGCATGGGGACAATGGGGGGACAGCATGGGGTCACTATGGGGACACTATGGGGACACTGTGGGGACACTGTGGGGACCATGGTGATACAAAGGGGGCTCTATAGGGACACTATGGGGACACCAAGGGGACTCTATGGGGACACCGTGTAGACAGCAGTGGGGACTCTATGGGGACACTGTGGGGACTCAATGGGGAGACCAAAGGGACACTATGGGGACTCTGTGGGGACACCATGTAGACAGCCATGGGGACTCTATGGGGATGCTTTGAGGACTCTATGGGGTCACTATGGGGGCTATAGGGCCACTATGGGGTCATCATGTAGAGAACCATGGGGACTTATTGGGACACTATGGGGATTGTATGGGGACACCATGGGGATGCTTTGAGGACTCTATGGGGACGCTATGGGGACAATATGGGGTCACCATGTAGAGAACCATGGGGTCACTACGGGTAGACTACGGGGTCACTATAGGGACTCTATGGGGCCACTGTGTAGACAACCAAGGGGACTCTATGGGGCCACTATGGGGACTCTATGGGGACACCAAAGGGACACTATGGGGACTCAGTGGGGACACTATGGGGGCTCTATGGGGCCAATATGGGGTCACCATGTCGACAACGATGGGGACTTTATGGGGACTCTATGGGGATGCCTTGAGGACTCTATGGGGTTGCTGTGGGGACAATATGGGGACTCAATGGGGCCACCATGTAGACAACCATAGGGATTCTATGGGGACTCTATGGGGACACCATGGGGATGCTTTGAGGACTCCATGGGGGTGCTGTAGGGCCAATATGGGGACTTTGGGGTCACTATGGGGTCACCATGTAGACAACCATGGGGTCACTACTGGGACTCTATGGGAACTCTATGGGGATACCAAGGGGACTCTATGGGGACGCTATGGGGATGCTTTGAGGACTCTATGGGAATGCTATGGGGTCAATATGGGGACGCTATGGGGCCACTATGGGGTCACCATGTAGACAATCATAGGAACTCTATGGGGAGACTACGGGGTCACTATAGGGACTCTATGGGGCCACTGTGTAGATAACCATGGGGACTCTATGGGGATGCTGTGGGGACAATATGGGGACGCTATGGGGCCACTATGGGGTCACCATGTAGACAACCATAGGAACTCTATGGGGACGCTATGGGGACTCTATGGGTCACTATGGGAACTGTATGGGGACGCCATGGGGATGCTTTGAGGACTCTATAGGGGTGCTATGGGGACAATATGGGGACTCAATGGGGCCACCATGTACACAACCATAGGGATTAAAGGGGACTCTATGGGGCCACTATGGGGACACCATGAGAATGCTTTGAGGACTCTATGGGGATGCTATGGGGCCAATATGGGGACGCTATGGGGCCACTATGGGGTTACCATGTAGACAACCATGGGGTCACTATGGGGAGACTGCGGGGTCACTATAGGGACTCTATGGGGCCACTGTGTAGACAACCATGGGGACTCTATGGGGACTCTATGGGGATGCTTTGAGAACTCTATAGGGTTGCTATGGGGACAATATGGGGACTATGGGGTCACTGTGGGGTCACCATGTAGACAACCAGGGGGACTTATGAGGACACTGTGGGGACTGTATGGGGATACCAAGGGGACTCTATGGGGATACCAAGGGGACTCTATAGGGACGCCATGGGAATGCTTTGAGGACTCTATGGGGTTGCTGTGGGGACAATATGGGGACGCTATGGGGTCACTGTGGGGTCACTGTCGGTTCACCATTTAGATAACCATAGGGACTCTATGGGGACTCTATGGGGACACTGTGGGGACTCAATGGGGATACCAAAGGGACAATATGGGGACTCAGTGGGGACACTATGGAGATTCTATGGGGCCACCATGTAGACAACCATAGGGACTCCATGGGGACGCTATGGGGACTCTATGGGGATACTAAGGGGACTCTATGGGGACACCATGGGGATGCTTTGAGGACTCTATGGGGCCAATATGGGGACGCTATGGGGTTAGTATAGGGACTCAATGGGGATGCTTTGAGGAGTCTATGGGGGTGATATGAGGCCAATATGGGGTCACCATGTAGGCAACTTATGGGGACACTATGGGGACTCTATGGGGATGCCATGGGATGCTTTGAGGACTCTATGGGAATGCTATGGGGTCAATATGGGGACGCTATGGGGCCACTATAGGGTCACCATGTAGACAACCATAGGAACTCTATGGGGAGACTACGGGGTCACTATAGGGACTCTATGGGGCCACTGTGTAGACAACCATGGGGACTCTATGGGGACTCTATGGGGATGCTGTGGGGACAATATGGGGACGCTATGGGGCCACTATGGGGTCACCATGTAGACAACCAGGGGGACTCTATGGGGATACCAAGGGGACTCTATGGGGACGCCATGGGGATGCTTTGAGGACTCTATGGGGACGCTATGGGGCCACTGTGGGGTCACCATGTAGACAACCATGGGGTCACTATTGGGACTCTATGGGGCCACTATGGGGACGCCATGGGGATGCTTTGAGGACTCTATGGGGGTGCTATGGGGCCAATATGGGGATGCTTTGGGGTCACTATGGGGTCACCATTTAGATAACCATAGGGACTCTATAGGTCACTATGGGGACTCTATGGGGGCACCATAGGGATGCTTTGAGGACTCTATGGGGATGCTATGGGGCCAATATGGGGATGCTATGGGGTCACTATGGGGTCGCTATGGGGTCGCTATGGGGTCGCCCCGCAGGAGGAGCAGCAGCGCGCACACGAGGCGTGGATGGAGCGAGCGGAGCAGGAGCTGCTGGAGCTGCAGAGGAACCTTCCAGAAAAACGCAGCCGGGGGAGGGAGCTGGAGGAGCAGCGGCTGCACAGGGAGCACCTGGAGTACGAGGTGGGAAGGGGGGCTTGGGGTGACGGGGACCCCGTCTGGGGGGCGCTTGTGGGGTCAAAGGAGCTGCCTGGGGGCAGATATGGGGTCAGAAGTGCAAAGGGGGCACTTTGGGGTCTTGGGGGCAGATACGAGGCCAGAGGGACCACATTTAGGGTGCTTGGGGGTCTTGGGGGCAGATATGGGGTCAGAGGTCACATTTGGGGTGCTTGGGGGTCTTGGGGGTTAGATATGGGGTCAAAGAACTGCATTGGGGGCACTTATGGGGTCTTGGGGGCAGATGCGAGGCCAGAGGGACCACATTTGGGGTCTTTGGGTGTCTTGGGGGCCAGATATGGGGTCAGAGGGGTCACATTTGGGGTTTTTGGGGCAGATATGGGGTCAAAGAACTGCATTGGGGGCACTTTGGGGTCTTGGGGAGAGATACGAGGCCAGAGGGGTCCCACATTTGGGGGTCTTTGGGGGGCAGATATGGGTCAGAGGGGTCACATTTAGGCAACTGAGAGTCTTGGGAGCAGAGATGGGGCAAAAGGAAATGAGTTCGGGTCTGAGGGAGGAGATTTGGGGGGCAAGGGGGATGGGGGGCAAATTTGGGACATTTTGGGGTCGGAAGGAAAAGGTTTGGGGTCAGGGGGGCAGATGGGCTGGCCAGTCTGGGAGCAGATTTGGAATCGGGGTAAAATGGGATGTTTTGGGATTTGGGGTTGTGATTTGGGGTCAGGAGAGGGCAAATGTGGGGTGTTTGTGTCTGGGGGCAGATTTGGGGTCAGGAGAGCAGATGTGGGATGTTTTGGGATTTGGGGTCGGGAGGGGGCAGATGTGGGGTGTTGAATGGGGGCAAATGGGATGTTTTGGGGTCTAGTGGCAGATTTGGGATTGGGGAATGTATGTTTTTGGGGCCTGGAGCAGGTTTGGGAATGGGAGAAGGCAGGTGTGGGCTGTTTTGGGGTCTGGGGGCAGATTTGGGATCAGGGGGTAAATGTGGGATGTTTTGGGGTTTGGAAGGATTTGGGGTCGGGAGAGGGGCAGTGGTGTGGCTGTTTTGGGGCCTGAGGGGCAGATTTGGGGCTGGGGATGCAGATATGGGGTCAGGCAGCAGATGTGGGCTGTTTTTGGGGTCTGGGGGCAGATTTGGGGTCTGCATTTGGGGCATTGCTCTTGTGTGGGCCATCTTTTCCAGGGAAAAGATGTGAGGTGTTGGGATGGGGAACTTGAGGAGAGATAGGGGAACCCCACAAAATCTATAGGCTTTCTTTTTTGGGGGTGGTGACCCTAAAACCCCGTTTTTACAAATGAAAAGCTGCCACGAGACTCGCTGAGGCTGCTGAGACGTGGCTGAACGCAGAGCGGACCTGAGAGTTGGGCAGTCCTTCCTCGAGCCTCCCCACCTCACCCGGGCCCATTCCAGCCCCCGCACTGGGTCCTGCACCGCCCCCGGGTCCCCCGCGTCAAAAGGAACATCTCCGAGCGGCGGACGGTGCTGTGCGATCCTGCACCAACAGGAAACCTGCTGTGATCGGGGGCGAGGATGGGGTGGGACCCCAAATTGTGGGGGGTCTGCTCTTATGGGGGCCTTGGGACCCCCCCCCCCCACATGCACTCTTGGGGAATCTGTTTAGAGCACTCGCTTTGGGGGTTCCAAGACCTCACTGATCCCCATGGGGATTTGAGACCCATATTTGGGGTTGCAGGAGTCCCACTTTTTTGGGGTCCTCCTTGGGGTTTGGACCCCTACCCGTTGGGGTTCAGGATCTCCCCACACACTTTTTTTGGGATTTGAGACCTGATTATTTGGGGTTGCAGGGATTCCCACCCTTTGGGGTATTTTCCTCATTTGGGGTTTGAGAACTCAAATCCTTTCTGCTGGATCCCAACTCTGGAGTTTGAGACCCTCACCCTTTTGGGACTCCTCTACTTTAGGGTTTGGGACCCCTGGTTTCTGGAATTTGCTACCCCCACTTTGAGGTTCGAAGACCCCCCTCTTTTGGGATCTCCACTAAGGGCTTGGGGCAACTTTTTGGGAACTCCTTGTGCTTCTGAGACACACTTTAGGCTTCCAAGCCCCCCCACCCTTTTGAGACTCCCACTTTGGGGTTTGGGACTCCCACCTTTCGGGGTTCAGAGTCCTCCTTTTGGAATTGGAGACCCCCTCACTTTGGGGTTTTGGGACCCCCCTCTTTGGGGAGCCCCTTGGAGTTCCAGGTCCCCTACTTTTCTGGGGTCCCCCTTTTGGGATCCCCAGTTTGGGGTTTCCAGAGTCCCCCCCTTTGGGGACCTCCTTTTTGGGGGTAGTTTGAGATCCAACCCTTTGGGATGGGAGCCCCCCCATTTTCCAACCTTCTTTTTGGGGGTGAGGGGGCTTTTTTGGGGCTTTGCACCTGCACCTTGGGAGCCAGGCTCCCCCCTTTAGAATTTGAGACCCCACCCTTGGGACCTCCCTTTTGTGGGTAGTTTGAGATCCCAACCCTTTGGGATTTAATCCTCCATTTTGGAACCTTTCTCCCTTTTTTGGGGGGGGGGGGGTGGGGGCTGTTTTTTGGGGGTTTGGGGACCCTCACACCCTTTTGGGGAGCCCTTTGAGTTCCAGGTCCCTACCTTTTTTGGGTCCCCACCCTTCTGGGATCCCCAGTTTGGGTTCAGAGTCTCCACCCTTGGAATTTGGGGACCTCCACTTTGCCTCAGACCCCCTTTGTATCCTCGGGGGTAGTTTGAGATCCCAAACCTTTGGGATTTGAGACCCTCCCCTCCATTTTGGAACCTTCTCCCTTTTTTTTGGGGGAGGGGGTTGTTTTTCTCTGGGGTTTTGGGACCCCTACCCTTTGGGAAGCTTTTTGAGACCCCCCCACATTTTGGGGGGTTTTTGGTACGACAGTCCCCAGGGATGCCACTTCAGACCGAGGACTCCGTCTTAGACATTTCCTCCCTTTACCTATGGGAGGGCACAGGGGGGCTTTGGGTCTGCACCCCCTCACGCTTCTGCTGCCTCTTCCCCCGCTCCCCCCGCTGCCAAGTTTCTGACACGTTGTCCCCATGTGCACAAATGCTCCACGTTGCTGCCACCCATCCCTGCCCCACATCTTGGGGGCACCTCCCTGCGCCCCACGGAACCCTTGGGTGGGAGGTGGGCGGGGGGGGGGCAAAAACACCCCCAGGGGTTCCTCATCCCCACAGGAGGGGCACAGCAGGCCAGGGGCTGATGGTGTGGGCAGATGTCATAGGGGCTGCCACCCCATAGTGCCAGAGGGATCTTCCTTCCCCCCTATTCCAACCCCCCCCCCCACGCAACCAGTTCTAAGTGGGACATTGGGGACCTACATCTTTTAGGGTGGGGTCGTCCCCCCCCCCCCCAGCTCCACACCAGCACCGCCCCACAGCTCATTGCTACCACTGAGCCAATACTAACCCTCCCCCGCCCCCCCCCCCATGAGATCAGCCCCAATGACTGCAGCCCAGGGGTGGGTACTGGGGTCACCCCCCCCAAAAGAAGCAGCAGCCAAAAACCAACCCAGGAAAAAGAAGAAATGGTGGGGATGCAGCGCTGTTCCCCATGCAGGAGGTGGCCCATAGCACTGAATGGAGGACTTCCACTTCCCAAACCCCCCCAGAGTCAGTGAGATGGGACATGGGGGCTGCTCTGTGCTGTACTCTTCCAATGCATTTCTTTCCATGGGGGGGGGGATGGGAACAGAATGGGGGGCAGCACCGCCAGCCCCCAGCCCTAAGGGTGTAGTCCAGCGTGGGTTGCTCGCCCTCTCTGAGCTGGGGCACAGCTGCTCCCTTCCCATCGCTGTTTTCGGGGGCGGTTTGTTGCTATAATCCCACCTCCACCTCCAGCTTCTTGGCTTTCAGGGCAGCTGTGTGCAGCTTCCAAGCAAACCCAAGCATGCCTTGGGAAGGTGAACTGAGTTCACGTCCTCCCTCACAACCTCTTTATTTCTCAGTGGTTTCTCTCTCATTACCTCTTCCTCCCCATTTCCTGCCCTGAGCTCAGTGACCGCAGCACTGTGTTGAAACTGCAGCTGAGTCATGCCAGTACCTCTTGCTTTTATTTCACCCCCCCATTTCTCAGCCCCATGGGGGGGGGGGGAGCACAGCCCTGCCCCCCCCCCCCCCCCACCCCACCCTAGGATGGGAGCACAGAGAGCTTTTAGCAGATTGGACTCCCCCAGCTCCCCCCAAAGCAAAACAGCAGGCAGTTACACAACCCTGGCCACCTTTGGGGAGGCGGGGGGGCGTGTTCCCAAGCCTCCCACCACCACATTTTGGGGGATGGGGCCCATCCTCACCACTCGACACCATCCAGCTGGACGCAGAAGCGCGGGGGAACACCGTCTGTGGGTTTACCAGAAGGCAGGTAATCAAAACTGTTCTGCAAAGGAGTGAAGTCATGCCCCCATCCTGAGGGGCTCTGCTCCCCATGGAGGGCTCAGAAGGGAAGGGGTCCTGCAGGTTTCTCCCCCCCCCATGCCCTCCCACTATCGCTGCCCCACACGAACCTCGGTCGGTTTTGTGGGGTCGGATGACCATCTGGGATGTGTAGGGGTCCTGACACGTATCAGTCTGGGTGGCCTGGACACTGGGGTTCCCCCACCGTGGGGTGAGGGGGAGAGGGGGCAGGAGGGGGGAGAGGGGGCAGGAAGTGGGGGGAGGATGGAGGAGAAGGGGAGAGGGTCAGAAGGGGGAGGAGAGGGGAGGATGGAGGAAATGAGGGAGAGGGGGGCAGAAAGCAGAGGGAGGGGGCAGAAGGAAGGGAGGGATGGAGGAGGGGGGAGAGGGTGGATGAAGAAATGGGGAGAGCATGGGGGGGAGAGGGTGAGAGGGCAGAAGGGGGAAGGAAGGGAAGATGGAGAGGAGGAGAGGGGTGCATGGAGGTGAGAAAGGGTGGGGAGGGAAGAAAAGAGGATGGAGGGGAGAGGGGTAGAGGAGGAAATGGGGGAGAGGGGGAAGAAAGGAGGGGGGTGAGAAGATGGGAAGGAGGGGGCAGAAAGGGAGGGAGGAAAGAAGGGATGATGGAGGAGGAGGGGAGGGGCAGAAGGGGAGGAGAGGGAGGATGGAGAAATGGGGAGAGGGGGCAGAAAGGAGGGAGGGGGCAAGAAGGAAGGGAGGACAGAGGAGGGGGGAGAGGGGGAGAAAGAAGAGAGGATGGAGGAGGAGGGGAGGGGGTAGGGATGGGGAGAAATTTGGGAGAGGGGGAAGGAGGGAGGAAGGAGGGGGAGGAAGGAGGGGAGGAAGGAGGGAGGAAGAGGGAGGAAGGAGGGGAGGAAGGAGGGGGAGGAGGAGGGAGGAAGGAGGAGAAGGAGGGGAGGAAGAGGAGGAAAGGAGGGAGGAAGGAGGGGAGGGAAGGGAGGGAGGAAGAGGCAGGGAAGGAGGGAGGAAGGAGGGGAGGAAGGAGGGGGAGAAGGAGGGGGAGGAAGGAGGGAGGAAGTAGGGAGAAGAGGGGAGGAAGGGGAGGGAGGAAGGAGGGGGAGGAAGGAGGGGAGGAAGGAGGGGAGGAAGGAGGGGAGGGGCAGAAAGGGTGGGGGAGGGAAGAGATGGAGGGGGAGGGGGAAGAAAGGAGGGGGGATGAGAAGGGGGAGAAGGAAGAGACAGGAGAGGGACGGCAGGGTGGCAGTGAGAATAACACCATGTTCCTCAGCTGGACCCAGAGGCTTTGGGGCAGCTGAAAGCAGAGCTGATACCACCTCCCCCCATTTCAGTTCCATCAGCACAGAACGGTAACAAAAGCAGGCTGGTGTAATCCTGTGACACCAACACCACCGTGACACCAACACCATCAGGTTGCTCTCCGGGTCAGCCCCACGGGGGGCTTTGGGATGGGGTGGGAGCTCACCGGGAAGTGCGTGACCCAATGGATCACCTCGGATCCGGTGGCTGCATCCCTCTCTATCACGTCCAGTTTGATGACCAACGAATCCCACTTCTTCCTGTATTCGGTGTCCAGCTGGCAAGAGCACAGCAAAGCCAACGTCACAACCAACGGCACCATTATGGGATGGCAACCGGCCCTGGCCTCCGTCCTGGGGAAACACACCTCATCGCAGCCAGGGTTTGGAGCTCCAAGAAAGTAAAGCCCTGTGGGGCAGCAGGAGGGGCAGGGAGGGCAGAAACGTGGAGCAGCGTTTTGCTTCCAGCTCTGATGAGCTGTGAGACCTGGCAGGGCTGCTTTGTGCCATACAGGGGACCGAGGTGGCATCCCCAAGGTGACACCCCCAAGGTGACACCCATCCCCCCCATGGCTCTGGGGCAGGACTCCTCTCCCCCCCCCCCAGACCCACCTGCACGTTAAAGAACTGCCTGGGGGTCACATCTGTGTACGTCCCAAAAACTGCAATGGAAAAGAGAGCTGTCAGGGATCAGCCCCACATCTGGTGGGCTCCTCAGGGCACGGCAGGGCTGGGGGTGGGGGGGGGGGGAAAGAGGGGGGGTCACCTCGGTACTGGTAGAGATGTGTGCCTTCGATGGGACGTCGCCACAGCTTGAATTGCTTCTTATCCATCACCATCTCCCAGGGCTGCTCGCCGGGGGCTGACACGGCATCCCGCTCTGAGGGGGGGTCCAGGCGGGGGGGGGGGCTCACCCAGAGCACCCCCCTGCAGTGGGACGGCCAAGTTCTGCATGCGCTGCATCTCCTGGGCTGAGCTGGGAGTTGGGGGGGGGGGGAAGAAAAGCAGCAGTTGGCAACGGGACCTCAGCAGGGGTGGGAGGAGCTCAGCCAGGCTGGATGTGGCCCTGGGCAACCTGGTTTGATAGGGGGCAAACGGCCCGCGGCATCAGGATTGGAACGATGGGGTCTTTAAGGCCCAACCCCCCCAACTCAGCCATTCAGCAGCTGCCCCACTCTTCGTGCGTGGAGAGGAACCAGGAGCACCGCAGCACAGGGCAGCTGCGTGCAGTGCCTGCAGGGGAAGCGCCCGAAGGAGGTGGCTGAGGGAAGGAGCACTTCTCCCCCAAGTGGAGACGTGACAAATGAACCACAGAACGGCCTGGCTCGCAAAGGAGCACAGCGCTCATCCAGCTCCAACCCCCTGCTGCGTGCAGGGTCGCCAACCAGCAGCCCAGGCTGCCCAGAGCCACATCCAGCCTGCAGGGATGGGGCATCCACGAACCCCAACGGGACGCACGGACAAAGCGGTTCTGCTGCCTGAGCAGAAGCCAGCCGGGGTCACTGGGGGCACTGAGGGCTGGGGGCGGTGAGCATCGGCATCCCTGAGGTGTTTCTCCAATTGGAGTGCTTCTGTGGCTCTGGGAATGAGCCCGTCTGTAAGGCAGAGCAGCGCTGGGGTGGTGCTGAGTCAGTGCAGGAGCTGTGCCTGAGCACAGCAGCCAGAGGGCACGGCTTGGGGGGGGGGGGGGAAACAGAGAAACTAAAGGCAGCAACCAGAGATGGGGGGGGCAGAGAGCAGAGGTTGGAGAACCCCACATAACCACAGCTCCACCAAAACCCCAAAACAAAAGGGTGGAAGGGACGGACTCAGCCATTCCAGCCCTCCATCACCCCCTCCTCCCCCCTTCGGCCACAGAGCTGCACCTCCGTGCCCCCCGAGATGTAATTACACGACAGCAATTAGCACAGCCCTAACGAACGCGCTGATCCACCTGCACGTTTCCCCACACACCCCAAGGAAGACACACAGCCCCATGATTTGTTTCACAGGAGGCTGCACTCCTCAAGTGGCTGACGATGGCATCGCTGGGGTGAAGGGGCAGCTTCGTTAAGCTGCGGGTTTAATTAAATATCAGCTAAGCTCCTTATGGCAATGCCACATCCTCAGAGCACAGCAGGACCTGGGAGCAAAGAGAAGGACAGCGCAGCGCTGCCCACAGCACCCAATTAAGTTTTAATTACCTGCCCTGACTCGTCTCTCCCCCGTGCACAACAATTAGGCCTAAATGACACCTTGATGTCTGCAAGAAGCAACCACAAAGCTGCCGTCCATCCTCGTCCCACCGCGTCGGTTTGGGGGCAGCAAACCCCCATTTCCTCGTGGAAGATTCCAACCAGGGGGATTTGGGGTGGTGGGGGGGGACCCTACAGCCCCACTGATGCCATAGAGGTGCTGGATTTGGGGGAGATGAAGGCACAACCCTTCTGGTTGCAGGCGATCTCAGAGGGTTTGGGGTTAGACCAACATCTGGGGGGTGTCCCCAAGGGCTGGGGGTGTGGGTACAGCCCCACAGCAGCAGGGCAGCCCCATCGCTTTAAGGGTGGCTATGGGGTTTTGGGGTCACTCCCAGGCACGGGGGATACCTGCAGGCACAGCACGTCTGGGGGTGTCTGGGAGGGATTTGGGGACCCAGGGCTGCAGGGGGAGCAGCCCGAGGGTTTTGGGGGGGAGAATTAAATGAGGGGGGCGGGGGGGAAACAACCTGAAGATTTGGAGCCCCTCAGCCCAGCACAGGGGGCAGGGATCACCATGAAGGATTCGGGGGTGGCTTTGGGGGAACCCTGTGACGTGGGGCTGTGGGGGAGGCTGGGGGTTTGTGCCTGGATTTTGGGGGCACACCGGACCGAGGGGGTGAGGAAGGAGCAGGGGACGCCCCGCAGGGGTGTGGGGGTACCGCGGGGTTTTGGGGTTTTACCCGGACCACTCGGAGGGGACGCGCTCAGGGCTACAGGGGAAACCTGGGGTTACCTGCGAGCGCCCTCAGGGCCCAGTGACGGAGGTCGGGGTTGGGGGGGGGCGCTCAGGAGACCCCACACTATGGGGGGGGGGGAGGGGAAGGGGGGGCGGCACTCACCGCTGCAGCTCCTCCTCCTCAATGCGCTGCCCGTCCCAGACGAACACCCCGGCCAGGGTGGCCATGAGGCGGCCGGCGGCGGCGGCGAGGGCGGGGCGACCGCGGAACGGCCCCCCCCCGCCACCCCCCCCACTCACCCCACCCCCCTCCTCCTCCTCCTCCTCCTCCTCCTCCCCGCCGCGCCCCCTCCGCTCCGCCGCCGCCGCCGCCGAGCTGCCAGGCCCTCCGCGCCCTCCGCGCCCGCTGCCCGCTCACGCAGCCGCACTGCCGCGCCAGCAGGCCCAGCAGGCCGCGCCGCCCCGCCTCGCCGCCGTTAGGAGAAGCGGACGGAGGCGGCCGGGGGCCCAGGCGGGAGGCCCGAGCGCAACGGGCGACCAGGCCGAGCAGCGGCCGCCGCGGCTGCAACATGCCGCCGCCGTGCGCGGGCCGCGTCGCCCCCCTTTGTGCGTCATCAAGAAGCGACGCGACGCCGATTGGATGCCGCGGCCTCCGCCACGCCCATTGGGTGATACCGCCACCGCCCCGCGCGCTGATTGGGTGAGGAGAAGGGAGGGGCGGGGCTAGGAGGGGGGCGGGGCTTTACGCTGGGATTCCCCCCTCCGCCCCCCCAGGGCTGCGGGGTTCTGTAGGGCGGGGGGCAGCGGGGGGCGATTGGGGGCAAAGCATCGGAGTCCAGAGTTTATTGGGGCGTGGGATGCATTCATTGTGGAGCAGGGCAGTTACAGGGCTGCACACAGCAATAGGGGGGGTGAAGAGGGGGGGCACAGAGCTCTGCACCCCGATGGAGGAGCCCACCCCCCCCCCCCCCCCCCGCCCCCCCAACCCAACCCCAGCGCTCAGGGAACGAAGCTGCAGCTCCACCACACGCTCTGTACACCGGGTTTATTGTCTCTAGAAAAAGTCAGGCCGTGGGATGGGCTGCGATGGGCGAGGGGCAGCCCAAAGACCCCCCCCCTCCCCCCCCCCCCAACTTCCCACCCTGATCTCTTTAAGCTACACGGATTAGTAGAGGTGCAGGAAATCGTCTCATTCTCCTTTATCGTCGTGTGTTTGTACAGAAATACAATGTGTATGCACAGACTATTTACAGTCCAGCCCTCTCTTGCATATAATCACGGGGTAAGGAGGATTTGGGGAGGGGGCCTCAATGGTTCTGGGACAACGCAGCGGCACCTGGGGCTGCAGCACAGCCCACGTCGGGATGGGGGGAGCGTGGGGGCTGCGTGGAATCCCTCCCCACAGCTCAATGCTGGCTGCTCCCCGAGCACAGCCCTGCTGACTGCGGGTCACCGCTGGCACTGACGCGGCCACGCGTTGCATAGCAGTGCTGCTGCGGTGCAGGAGGAGGGGGGGGAGCGTCAGGAAGAGAGGGAGCTGCATCCAGCAGCGTTCCTGCCCTAAATCTCCTCCTGGGGCTGAGCTTTCCCAGCAGCGCGGCGCTCAGGGGATGGCTGTGGGCACGCTTTGCTTCCCTTCTTTGTTTCAGGCAGCCCCGAAGCAACGCTCGCCCTGCTGGGTGCTCAGGTTGCTGCAGGGCTGGCTGCACAGCTCAGGGTCAAGCGCCTCCCCAGGGCGTGCAGAGTTAACCCAAAGCGGGACACAAAGCCACGGAAAGGGAACAAGAAGCCAAAAAATTCCCAATCGGGGTGGAGGCGTTGGGATCTTGCATAAAAGCCACAGCCCATCACTTAGCATGGACTCAATCTGCTCCTCAGAGCTGGCGCTGTACAAAAGTCTCCATTCATCTCTGTTAAAAACAACAGGAGCTGGGGGGGCAGCAGCTCTGCACCCCTCAGAACTCCCTGCGTTAGCAGAGCCTCGTGAGTTAAAGTGCAAAATGCGTGTGCTCGGTGCAGGAGAGGCACTGTGCCTGTCCCCAAGTCGTGCTGCTGCTGCAAAAGGCTCTCCCCACCTGCACACTTCCTATGGAGATGGATAAATACAGAGCTGGGGCCGCGTTCAGTGGGTGGGAATTCACCTCCAGCACAGCATGGTGACCCCATCGTCCATGGGACTGGGAAGAGCTCAGCCCCAGAGCGGTGTTATTTCGGTTGGTGGAAGAGAGAAGGGTTAAAATCACAACACAGAGTTCATAAAACAAAGGGAGGCTTCGGATGAAGAAATCCCGTTCTAAAAGCAGTTCTTCCCCTGGCACGGGGGGGGGGGGGAAAAAAATAAAAAAAAAATCAGGAGAGCCACGAGGCGCCTGGACTGCAAAGCACTGGGACAGCAGCCCCATCCAAGGAGAGTTGAGGGAGGCAAGGAGCTGCTCTCGTGCCCCAGAGCGAAGCACTGAGGACGGTGTCCCCAATCCAAGGAGAGGTGAGGGAGGCGGGAAGCCATCCCCGTGCCCCCAGCATCAGGGGGTGTAAGCTGGAGGCGGCTGGAACTGATTGATCACCTCGTACTCTGCAGGGTAAGGCTCGTTCTCCTCCATCTCAGACAGCAGCTCCAAGGCCTGCTCCTCCTCCTCGGTGGGGTAATGCCGCAGCAGGTTGGCAGCGGTGGCGAGGATGGAGGCTCCCCCAGCTCCAGCCACCAGGTAGAAGCTGACAGCGAAGGTGACGTAGACCTGGGAGCCGTGGTACTTCTTGTGCTGCTGCTGCTGGGCCAGGATCAGCTCTGAGGCCCAATAGCAGAACCCGATGACGGTGGCACACTGCAGGACTGAGGGCACAGAGGGGGGGAAAGGAGAGGTGTTGGGTGGGCAGGAAGGAAATCGGGGAGTTAAACTTGTGGTTAAAGCATCGGGGAGGAAAGCCACCATGGCCACAAAGCAGGAACATTGGGGCAAAACTGGGCACAAGGGGGAGGAGATGGGGCTGGGCATGCTCTGCACCTTCTTTTAGACAAGGAGACTGAACTCCCTGCTCCCCAGTGAAAAAACAGAAGCAGCTTTTTGTGGCTTTGTGGCAGGCTGCAGCTGCACAGATACGTGGAGTAAGCACGGAGTGGGGAAGGAATCGCTGCCTTCTGAGGGAAAGGGGGGAGGAGGAGGGCTGTGAGGTGAGGCTGAAGGGCTCCCGTGGCCGACAAGGAGCAGGGCAGATACAGCAGCACGGGGCTTACAGCTCCAGTGAGCAGCTCAGCGCTCTGATGTGCTTAATGCTGGCAGGGATCAGGGACATAAAGCTCCTTCAGCCTCACGCGGATGAGTCACAGCCCGTGACCTTCCCCAGAAGGGCACAGCTCTGCTCTGCTCGGCCTCTTTGAGGACCCTCACCTCTCCCATCCCAGACTGAGCTCTGCTTTGGAAGTCAGAGCTGTGCTACCACGAGGCAGCAACAAAACCCACCACCCTTCAAGCAGCGAGAACAGAGCGAGGGGAAAGCTCTGCATGTAGGAAAGGGGGCAGAGATGGAAATGGGGGGCTGCACCATCAGCCCCAGGGCCCCTCCAGGCGCTGCTGGGAATTACCTGTGAGGATGTGAGCAAAAGCATAACGACGAGTGATCTTCAGGGCCGGGTGCTTGGGCCCAAAGACGTCCAGCAGGAAGGCTGAGAGGCTGCAGATGATGCCCAGGAAGCAGAAGGCGGCAATGACACGAAGCAGCAGAACGGTCTGAGGGTTCATGCAGTAATCTGTGAGAAGAGAGGGAGATGCTGAGAGCCCCAAAGCTTCAGCACTGCGTGCGATACGGGCGCTGCTTTGATCCCTAAAGGTCTGACAATCGTGGCTCAGAGCACAGCTGAGTGCCTCAATAAAACACACCTTTGTTATACAGCAGTTGGCCCCATCATGTGCTGCGTTTCATGGAGTGCTGCTGCAGAGGAGATTAAAGCTGGACAAACAGCACCAAAACAGCCCAGAAAACAAAACAGGTGGCACGGGTTCCTTCTTTCCCGTCGCTTTAAAGCCTCCCTGACAGCAGCACGGCCTGCTGGCACACAGAGAGGGGCAGCACGGAGGTCCCACGCACGGAGATCAGCTCGGCTCTCCTGCAGCGTGGTCCATTTTGTGCCCACACCAGGAAGGGCTGCAGCATGGCTGAGCGAGGAGTCACAGGGGACTGCTCACAGCCAGCAAATGTGACAGCCAAAGCCTTTAATTAAGGGCAATTAGCAGGGGGACGCGGTAATGGGGAGGAATGCTCTTCCTGGGGGGGGGTCACCCCGCCTCCCCACACACAAATGGGGGGTGGGGGGGGGGCAGGGCCGCAGCTCTGACCGCAGGCGTGCCGGAGGAACGGCAGAGCAGAGAACCGCACGGATGGGGGGGTTTTTCTCGTTCTGCCACAAGGCGAAACGGACCCAGAACTCCCCGGCTGTAACCTCAGCGCCACCAAACGCCAACGTAACGCCGAGCGGCGCCGCCGGAGCCGCCCGCTGCCAAAGCCCGGCTTCATAACGAGCCCCGAGCCGCCCCCGCTCCCAGCGCAGAACCCAACCAGGCCCAACCCGCCGCCGTTCCGCCCTCACCCCGCAGCAGCTCGGCCCTCACGGCTCCCAGCACGTCGGCCACTCCCAGCTCCTGCCGCCCGCAGGTCCCGCCGTGGATGCGGAGCCAGGCCGGCTCCGCCAGCGCCGTGCACAGCGCCGTGATGGACAGCGCTCCGGGCAGCGCCGAGGCCAGGCTGCGCTCCGGTTGTTTCGGCAGCCCCCCGCTGCCGCCCGCCGCCCCGCGTCGCCGCCGCCCGCCGGGCAGCCCGGGCCCGCCCGGGTTATACATGCTGCTCCGCGCCCCCCGGCCCGCAGCGCCGGCTCCGCCTCAGGCTGCGGGCTCGCTTCCGCTTCCGGCCGCTTGGCCGCGCTTCCGCTTCCGGCGCTCGCGGTGACGTCAGTAGCTAAGCGACAGAAAGAGGGGCGATGAAGGAGGCGCTGGTGCTGCAGAGCCGCGTGGCCGCGCACCCCGAGGCGCGCTGCTGGTTCTTGGCCTGGAGCCCCGGCGGAGCGCTGCTCGCGTCCTGCGGCGGGGATCGAGCCGTGCGCATCTGGGGCAGAGAGGGTACGGCGCGGTTACGGGGCTGCGGTGGGCGGCAGGAAGGGGCGGGGCCATGGGGCGGGGGGGCGGGGCTGTGAGGGGGTGAGACTGCGGGAAAGGGCGGGGCGTCGGGGCAAGGGAGGGGCTAAGAAAGGCTGCGGCCAATGGGATGAGCGTGAGGGAGGGGCTAAGAAAGGCTGCGGTCAATAGGGATAAGCGTGGGGGCGGGGCTAAGAAAGGGTGCGGCCAATGGGGCGGGGAGCAGTGTGTGGGGGCGGGGCCAATTGGGGGCGGGGTCACGGAAGTGCTGTGCGGCTGCGGGGAGGGGCGGGGCCATCCGTGTGAGGGCGGGGCTTGTAGGGGTGTGGTCATTTGGAGGGCGGGGCCAATAGAGCGGGGTCACGTGTTGCAGTGTGGCTGTGGGAAGGGGCGGAGCCTCAAGGTGTGAGGGCGGGGCTAAGAAAGGACGCAGCCAATGGCAGATAAATGGAGGCGGGGACACGTTGGATGAAGGCGGGGTTAAGAGAGGGCGCAGCCAATCGGAGGCGGGGCCAAGAGGGTGGGGGTGAGAGAAGGGGCGGGGCCAGAGGAGCGGTGGGCGGGGCTTGGGGGGTGAGGCTTAAAGGGATGCAAGTTGGTGGGGGAGGGGCGGGGCTCTGATCGGGGTCCGCCATCATTCCCACTCCCCCCTCAGGGTCGGGCTGGGTCTGCCGGGCAGTGCTGGCCGATGGCCACCAGCGCACGGTGCGTAGGGTGGCTTGGTCGCCCTGCGGCTCCTATTTGGCCTCTGCCAGCTTCGATGCCACCACGTGCATCTGGAAGCGGTGCGAGGACGGCTTCGAGGTGAGGCCCCCCGCCACCACCCCGTCCCCCTGCCCCACCGCCTGCCCACAGCAGAGTCCTGCAGCTCTCTGTGTTCTCCTCACAGTGCGTCACCACGCTGGAAGGCCATGAGAACGAAGTAAAGTCGGTGGCCTGGGCGCCCTCGGGCAGCCTGCTGGCCACCTGCAGCCGTGACAAGAGCGTCTGGGTCTGGGAAGGTGGGTGCTGGTGCTGTGTGGGGGCCTGAAGAACAGCGTCCCCACTTGTGTCCCCGTTCCCTCATGGAGAGAGTTGTTTTTCCCCACAGTGGATGAAGAGGAGGAGTACGAATGCGTCAGCGTCCTCAACTCACACACTCAGGATGTCAAGCACGTGGTCTGGCACCCCAGCCAGGAGGTGAGAACCCCACAGGGGCAGCAGCACCTCGAGCTGAGAGCATCCTTCTGTGCGTTGGGAAAGGCTCTGTGCTGCAGGGCAGGGGGAAGGCCTGAAGGAGGGTCAGGGCACTGCTATGAGACACAGGGTTTGAATGATCCTTTATAGAGCCAGAGGTTGGGCTCTGTGATCCCTATGGATCCCCTCCGGTTGGGGACGGTCTGTGATTCTGATTCCTCTCCCAGCTGTTGGCCTCGGCGAGCTACGACGACACGGTGAAGCTGTACCACGAGGAGGAGGACGACTGGGTGTGCTGTGCCACGTTGGAGGGCCACGAATCCACCGTGTGGAGCGTGGCCTTCGATGGCAGCGGGGAGCGCCTGGCGTCCTGCAGCGACGACAAGACGGTGCGCATCTGGCAGTGCTACAAACCTGGCAACGAGGAAGGTGAGCTCCCACCCTGACGCCTCGCTGCGGCTCTGAATGCTCAGCGCTGTGCACGTGAGTGATTTTCCCCCTCCTGCCCAGCAGCGTGCTGAGCTTTTCCTCCTGTCCTTTAGGGGTGGCGTGCAGCGGCACCGACCCCACCTGGAAATGCGTCTGCAACCTCTCAGGCTACCACAGCAGGACCATCTATGACGTGTCATGGTGAGCAGCAGCAGGGACGCTGCCCGGCTCTCTCCTCTCTCAGGATTTGGGTGATATTTCACTCAATATTTGTCTCCCCTCCAGGTGCCGCCTCACTGGAGCCTTGGCCACAGCCTGCGGTGACGACGCCATCCGGGTCTTCGAGGAGAGCTCGTCTTCCTCCCCACAGCAGCAGCAGCCCACCTTCAGCCTCACAGCCCACGTGCCACGGGCGCACTCACAGGATGTCAACTGCGTGGCCTGGAACCCAAAGGAGCCGGGGCTGCTCGCCTCCTGCAGCGACGACGGCGAGATTGCCTTCTGGAAGTACCAGCAGCCTGAAGTGTGCTGAGGGGTTGGGGCACCATGCTATGGCTGTGCTGCTCCTAAAGCCCACTGCTGTTACAGAGAAGGGGATGGGGGTGACCAACCTGTGTCCCACCTCCTTCTGCCATTTGGACTCAAGCCGTCTTGGAGGTGAATTTTGTCTGCCCCAAAAGCCACCTCTGCCAGGAGCAGGGGAGGCATTGAGAGAGGGGAACGCTGCCTCTCCCTGCTGTGTGCTCAATAAATCCCTGCTGTCAGCCCAAAGCCTCCAGGCTCTTCTTTTTGGAGAGGGTGGAGGTGCTTCCCCCAGGGCTGGAGGGTGATGGGGGAGCAGAGCCCAACAGGTTTAGTGAGGGCTGGACCCCTCCCAGTAAAGCACAGCCCCAGGGAGGTGTTGCTGTGCCTGTGCTGCTCCCAGAAGCTGCTCCTGGGCTGGTGGCAGCCTCTGCTCCTCCTGCCAAACCCCAGAACCGCCGCTTCTCCCCGCTGACAGCTCACTTTGCCTTAATTAGTTCTGCTAATTAACTTGTAGCAGCAAACCTAAGGGCATAGAAGCACTCAATGAGGTGGGAAGGTGCTAAAATTCAGCCTCACAGCTTTAAGGGACAAAGCAGAGCAGGTCAAGACTGCTTTGTCAGGAGGAAACAACCCCAAATGCTTCTGTGCTTTCACCCCAAAACACAGCAAGTGGGCAAAAGAGGGTTGGGGAAGGCTCAGCATTTATTCCAGCTGCTGCAGACATAACTCCATTCTAAAAAAAACCACTGTACAACATCCTAAAAAACGGGAAATACACACAGAGGGAGGTGAGAAGCACTACGGTTTGGTCACGGATCCTCACCGGAGCGGGGCAGCACAGCCCCCACTAATCAGATTCGCTGTCACTCTCAGCCTCCTTCACATCCACGCTGAATTTGTACTCCTGGTCGCAGCCCATGTAGGCGTCGCTCATGAAGTACAGCGTGTAGTTGTGCGTCCCCGTGGCCGGGGCCACGAAATCCAGCTTCACCTGAGAGCAGGGAAGGAATGGGGTGTCAGGGCTGTGGGGTCGGGGGGCTCAGTGAACCCACCGCAGCCCCACACAGCCCCTGCTCACCTTGGCTTTCTGCTGCAGCGTCAGCCGCTTGATGGAGATGAGGCTGTTGGACTTGGAGTCGCCGATCACCACCCACCAGCCCTCCTCACGTTTCTGCCAGAGGACAAAGAGCAGACACACAGCGTTGGGGACCATCGCCCCCATTCTGCTGCCCCAAAAGCCCTGCCTGGCTCCTGGCACACACCTGGGGGAACAGGGGAGCGATGACGGGGCCGGTGACCTCCTCCTCACGCTCCAGCTGCACCAGCACCACCACGGGCCCTCCGCTGTGTGGAGAGAAGCAAAGTCAGGGTGCCAACGCAGCACTGCAGGGTCTCACCGTGCTGCCACCCCCCTCCTCACCTCCGGATGCTTTCCTTCTCCACCACCTCGTAGGACAGCTCGATGTTGGGGTAGCGGTTGCAGAAGCGGGCGACGTCGGCGATCTGCGCATCCGAGAGCTGCAGCAGCGCGTTCCGATCCTCGTCCTCCATCTCCATGATGTCAAACACGCTCTCCACCCCCTGCAACGGCACAGCTGTTAAAGCTGGGGGTCCCCGTGCTCACGTCACCGTCCCCAATTCTCCAGCACGGAGCTGGGGGGTGGGTTTTTACCTTGTCAGTGCAGCGCTTGATGTGCTCAGAGGTGAAGTGAGGCAGCTGCTTGAGGTAGGAGTCCTTGGACCACATGGCTTGGGTCACCATCTGTGCCAGCTCCATGGCGGCCAACGCAGGGCTCAGCCAACCATTGCTGGACAGGACATCCACACACGCCTGGATCAGTCGGATCGCCTGCAGGCAGGGGGCAGGGATGGGTTAGAAAGCAACACTCGGGGATACGGCAGCCTCTCCCCCTGCCCGCCCCGCTGCACCTTGCTGAGGATCTCCTCCGTGTCCGACTGCAGCTCGGCGCTCAGCTGCATGCGTGACAAGTGAGCCTGCAGCAGGAGGTTGGTCTTGACGTGGGGGTCGTTGAATTTGGGGTTGGTCAGCTTGTGGGGGACTTTCTGGGCCAGCTATGGGGAGAAACGAGGGAGCAGTCAGAGCTCGGGCCTTGCAGAGCAGAAGACAAAGGCAGGCTCTGCCCTGCAGCACTGCAGCTCCACCTCACCTGGCGCAGCAGGTTGTCCTCGTGGTGCCGGATGGGGATGTTCTCATACTCAGCAGCGTTGGAGATGATTTCAATCAGCCCTCGCACTTTGGTTTTGGCATTGAGGGACATGCTGAAGAGCTCTGAAGGGCAGAAAAGTAAAAGGAGTTGGGAAAAAGCGAGCAGACTGAAGCTGGGCAACGTAAGAGATGGCTTCAGGCAGAGAACACGCAGCCTCACGCTGAATGGGGGGGGTTTATGCACACAGTGCTTTCCCTCCTTCACCCACAGCATCCAGAGAGAGGACAGAGTGCAGGAGCAGCAGCAAGCACTGCCACATTTCCCTCACCAATGGTGGTGTAGTTGATGTAATAATAGGCTGCAATCATCCCCAGGTTCAGGGGAGCCACGTCCATCTCGTCCTCAATGCTGATGCACTTGGACTGCTCCAGGTCACTGAGGGTCTGCTCCACCAGTTCCGAGAGGTGGTCGGAGAGATGCCTGTGGGACACACCTGTGGGCACAGCAGCGTGGCTCAGAAATAGCCCAGGATGGAGAAAAGTTGTCCTGGTGAAAGCCCCCACCCCACAGCCACCGGTGCAGAGCCCTCTGCTCACCCTGCAGGTTGTAGTAGTTGGGATTCTGCGTCATCCTGCGGTACAGGAACGTCCAAGTGAGGTAATCCACTGCATCCTGCTTGTTTTCAATGGTCTTGGTGACAATCTCGGCGTTGAAGTGATCGTGCATGCAGTGGTCCAGGTGGGATTCCACTGGCAGGGGCTCGTAAAGGAATTTCTTAAAGAAATCCTACAGCAGAGCAGAGGTAGAAGGGAAGGGGATGAATAAAGCCAGCACCTCCAGTATCCCACAGCCCTTCCCATGCAGCAGTGAGTGCAGATCGTGTCGAGCTGCCCAAGGAGAAATCCACAGCCCAGACTGGATATTTGCAGGCTAGAAATGGTGCCCTGCCCCTCACGCACCTTCTTGGATCCCTGGCACATGATGACACAACGGCCCTCATCGTCCTGCAGCGGGCGGTTGGCATGGCCCACCATCTGCAGCACATCATAGATGGGGTAATCCACGTACCTGGGACACAGAGAGGATGGCTTTAATGGAGAGCGGCTCTGAGAAAAGCTCTCCACGCTTTCCCAGGCTTTCAGCCATTGCCTGGACAGGGATGGAGGACTTTGGGATTGGGGTTGGTGCCACACAACTCACGCGTGGATCTTGCCGTTGTAGTACTGCGTGTCCATGATGATCACCAGGTGAGCTGCAATGTTCATACCCCAGCAGAGGCTGCGGGAGGCAACCATCACCTGCACTGCACCTGGAAGGCACGGGGAGAGTGGTCAGCCCAGGGGCACAACGCATCCTGGGACACAGGGAGACCCAGAGATTGGACATCTGGGCAGACAGACTCAATGCACGAAGAGGAGGGATGGTAAAGCTGAAGATCTCTTAGGTCTTTTAGGACTAGAATGGCACAGGGAAGCTGACACTCCCAGCCCAGAAGACCAAAAGCACCGCCAGCTGTGCTGAGAAGGTTCTGCAGGTTCAATAGGGGTTGTGTCCCCACCCCAGCCCTCACCAGAGCTGAAAAGCTGCTCCACCACACGCCGCTCCATGGCCGTCAGCCCCTCGTGCAGATAGCCCACACCATTCACCAGCGTCTCCTTCAGGGTGTTGTCATTCAGTTTGTCCAGGTAGGGCACCAGGTCCTTCTCTGCACAGTGCAGGAACCTGCAAGGGATACGGGGTAAGGGGACCACAGCCAGGCCCACCAACTTGTCTCCCCCCATCTGAGGCCAAGCAACGCGAGCTCTCCCTCACCACACACAGCCCAGGCACCCATCCCTGCCTCACTCAGAGGAGGAAAAGCCAGGCATTGAATCCCACGTGGCCGCAGCACCTTTACCTGTGTCTCTGGACATCTGAAGCACACGTGGTGAGGATGTTGATGGCCGTGAGCCGCGTCTGCTTGCGGGACGGCACGAAGACAATGATGGGCTTTTTGGGAGAGTGCTTCATGATGGCGTGGTAGACTGGCTTGGCCATGGAGAGCAGGCGGGTCTGCGTGTGGCTGATGTTGAAACCCTGCAGGAAAGAGAAGCAGGCAGTGATGCCGGTTGGAAAAGGGGCAGAAAGGAAAGGGGGAACGGCAGCGACTGCCCAAACCCCACCTGGATGTGCAGCTCCAAGGGCACGGGGCGGACGTTGGGGTGGAAGTTGAAGGTGGAGGTGGCACTGCAGCCCAGCCAGTGTGCCACGTCCTTGGCGTTGGACAGGGATGAGCTGAGGGCCACGATGCGGATGGGCCGCTCAATTTGCGAGGAGATGTAGCGCATCCGGGAGCAGATGACCTCCAGCACAGGCTGAGGGTGGGACAGGGCAGGTTGGAGCAGAACCAGGGGGGGAAGCCCTGGAGAGCCCATCTACTATTCCTGAGCTCCTCAGCTTCCCAACGTCCTCCTGTCCCAGCCCATCTCACAGCACAGGGATAGAAGCTGCCCGCCCACCCCGCAGCCACTCTGCTCCCAGCTCTCAGACCAACAGGATGATGAGCATCACCCCACCGTGCTGTGCCATCCCCCCAACCCCATACCCCATTCTCGCCCCCGATGAGATGCACTTCATCCACAATGAAGAGGTTGACGTTCTGGACGTTCTTGCGCTGTTTCCAGCGCCGGGACAGGATGTCCCATTTCTCAGGGGTGCTGATGATGATGTTCCCTTTGCCCAGCAGCTTCAGGTCAGTGCTGGTCTCCCCCGTCAGCAAAACCACCTTTTTATTGAGACGCTCCTGGAACTTTTCGTACCAGTCCATGAAGACCTGAGGAAAGGCAAGGGGTGCTGTTTCCTGTTCCAAAGAATCCTACCAAAGCCCTGGAGATGCACACACACCCCAGCAGCAGCAGGCCAGAGGTACGGTGGTGTCTCTTTGCTCCCTCAGAGGCATCAGGAAAGCAGTTAATCAAAGGACTCAAACCATTCTGAGAGCTGCACCAGCACAGAACGGATGGGGAATGTGAAAAAGGGGGAGGACAAAGAAGAAAACTGAAGCTGGAGGGGCAAAGCTCCAGGGCTTACCTGCTCTGCCAGGGCCTCCATGGGGGTGATGTACACACAACGTCCCTCTGAGTTCTGGAGCAACATCCTGAGGATGGCAAACTCAGCACAAATGGTCTTCCCACTTCCCGTGGGGGCTCCCACAAACACGTTGTCATCGCTGTTATAGACGGTGTTAAACACTGGGGACAGACAGACAAGAAAGAAGGAAGCAACTTACATCACCACAGAGGCTGAGAGAACACACCCTGCGCCTGGTTCACACAGGGAGGAGATGCAGAAAAAGCTGTCTAAGAGTTTTAGCCCAGGATCAGAGCACGCTCCAGGCGTGAGCTCCCTATTCTGGCCATGCCCAGGAGGATGAATGCGGGCACAGCAGCTTTGGGTCACCCTCAACCCCATCCCTATGAGCAGCACAGATGAAGTTTGGACCACGAGCAGCAAAGGCACAGCTTCCAAGAGCAAACCTCAGGCTGCCTGATGTGCAAAGGAATACATCAAAGATGCTCTGGCCAATAAAAGATATAGAGGCATCAAATCTGTGTGGCTAAGGGAGGTTTGGGGAGGTTTGCTGTTTCCTGCAAGAGTTCCTCATGTCTGAGCCCCAAAGGACAGGAACCAGGACCCATGGAGAAGCAGTTTGGAGGAGGCAAGCAGTGCTGGTACCCACCCTGAGTCTGGATAGGGTTGAAGAAAGGAAACTTGTCCTGGTAGAGGCTCTCGAAGGCACTGTTCCTCAGAGCAGATACGGGCAGTGGCTGCAGGTCCAGCAGCTCCGTGGGAGGGGGGTACTTCTCAGGGAGGATCAGGTGGCGGAAGGAAACGGGCAGCTGGGTCTCACAGGCTGTCAGGCACACAAAGCATTTGTAGCTCAGAGAGCCATCCGATGGTTTCATTTCCTGAGCTGCTCAGCCCAGGGAAACCCAGCCTGGAAGTCACCAGGATGGCAGCAGCCCCTTCCTCCAGCACAGCCCCAAAATCTGATGCCTCCCCCCCCAAAAAAACAAGAGCCCAGGGGGAGGCAGGCAGGGTGGGACGTACAGAGCCAGCGGTCAGACACCACCCGGATGAAGTACTGTGGGGGCAGAGGCTCAAACACCGGCACGAAGAAGGTGACGAGGTGCTCATCCTGTGCATATTTGGCCTTCAGCAGGAAGTACTCGTGGTGCAGGATCACCTCGCTGTCCACATCCTCCACCAGGATCCAGAAGGCTTCAGATGAGCCATGCACCTGAGCAAGAGGAACCATTGCCATCCTGCTGGATGCAGAGCTCCAGGAACTGAATACCAGCTCTGCACAGCAATCCTGCCCCAGAAACACCACCCCACCCCAGTGTGGTGTTCAGCCTGGCCATATGTCACTGCCCCCTACCCTTATTGAGGGCAGCTCCTCTTGGGTCACAGCTCACCTTCTCATCCCACTGGAAGTCAGGGGCAATAGTGAGCTCCACTTTCAGGGTAGAGCGGGTAATGGGCTGCAGGTGGACAGAGAGCTCCAGCTTTGGGAACAGATGGACGTATTTGTGGATTGTTTTGCCCATCTTGGGCATCCGGATCAGTTCTCCTGTAAGAGAAAGGCACTGCCATCAGGACAGCAGGGTGGACAACAGCTCTGGGACTTCACCCAGAGCAATATCTGCAATATAAGGACAGCTGGAAAGGGAGAAGTGCTATGGGAAAGCCTCAGCCTTCCCCAGGCTGCACAAGACCTTACAGCTGTGCCTCTTCAGCCAGGAAAAGGCACCCCAACCTCGGCACTCTCAGCGCTCACACCCCACGTCTCAGTACCTATTTCATTGTGGTTCAGGTCATAGAGCCTTTCAAACGGGAAGTTCTTCTTCTCAATTTTCTTCACCACCTCCTCAGGCAGCTTCTTGAACTGGCGCAGAGGGCACATTGACTGCCACCTGCAGGGACACCACAGGGTGGGTGAGACAGCACCAAAACACAGCTGCAGCCCTCGCTGGGTTCCCTGCGCTGCCCAAGGCCAGCCCACAGCCAGGCACCCCTGTAAGTCTATGCTAAAGCAGGAAACACCCCGGAGGTGCTGTCACTTACATCCGTTTGTCGATCATCTTGCAGAGGTTGAGGGTCTTATCAGTGAGCTGAGCCCAGCCACGGTTCAGGACGATCTCGAAGATGGCACGCATCAGCCGCCCTGCAGACTGAGGGAGCACTCAGAGCTCAGCTGGGAGCCAACACCTCCCCCTTCCCACCCCCAGTCCTCTGCTTTGAGCTCACGTTCTTCACCCCCAAAAGCTCACAGGAGGAGCAGTGACTCAACTCCCAGCTTTGGGAGCTTGGCATTTATGGCAGAACAGTCTTGCAGCCTCTAAATGATCTTCTCAGGATTCTGATTAAAAACTCAAGACTCCAAAGATCTAATTTTTCTCCTGATGGGAGCTGGCCCTCCTTAACACTCACAGCTGCAGTTATTTTCCAAGCCATTTCAAACACCAACTCAATCCCTGGGTTGCAGGTTGCTGTCCCTCCCACCAGCAGGGAGACTGAGAGACCAATCTGCAGACAGCAGGGAGGAGATGGAGAGATCCTGGCTATGCTTCCTCACCCACCTGGGTAACGTACACCATGTCTGCCATGAGAGCAAAGCCTTCCAGCTTCAGCTGGGAGATGAAGGCCTGGAGGAGCACGTTGATCTGGGGAAGCAGAACAGAGGGCTCTCAGCTCACTGTGTGAGCAGCAGAAAGCTCTCCAGAGCTGCAGGCCCACATGGCAGCTCTTGTAAGGATGGCTACTCTCCCAAGGTGGGCACAGGAGACCCCAAGCAGGGGCAGACAGAGCTCACCTTGGCACTGGGCTCCTCTATGCTTTCCTTCACGGGGATTGGAACTCGCTCCAGCAACTTCTGAAGCTCAAGCTTCTCTTCCTGTGGAAATCCAATGGAGAAGTGATGAAACAGCCCCACACAGCACAAAGATCTGCACCACCCCCTGCAGCATCAGGGCTGTATCACTCGGGACGGGTGCACGGCTCCATACCTCCCTCACTGTGATGTTTCTGAACTCTGAGGACAGCGAGAAGACCCGAAACAGCTCAATCTCACTCAGGGTGGGTTTCAGGAGCTGGTTGTACGTTTGCATTGTCTCATTGGTGATGTAGTAGTGGCTGGCAATGCGGCCCAGCTCTGTCACCTGCAGCAAAGACAGCAGCCACAGCAATGCAGCAGAATGACACCCGGCTGCTCATGGCACAGAGAGAAGGTACAAAGGCCACAGCTGGGGTAACACCACCAGACAAGCTGTAGGTAATCCCTCAGGCCACAAATCCCCCAAGGAAAGCTGCTTTACCCGACACACAGCTCCACACCTCACACCTTCTCCTTCTCAGCACTCCCCGGGATTTGTATTTAATCGCTGAGATTACACCTTTCTCTGAACCAGAGGACACTCTTGCCCAGCTCTGCTTGGCCACAGCCCCTCTCCTTTCCTCACCTGGAAGTTCCCTGTCTTCTTGTCGTACTTCACCAGGTTGTTCTTGTCCAACATGAGGGCTGCAGTGTGAACCAGATCCAAACGGCGCTGGTCCAGCAGCGGATCCCCCTTCAAATCATCGTGGGAAATCCCATAGAGAGTGGGGGAACGCAGCATCCGGATGTACAGATAGGTGTAGCCAAGCCAATTCACTGCATCCTGAGCAACAGCAGCACACCATCAGAGCCCACAGACCAACCAAGCAGAGCTGATGCGTCACTGCAAAGCTCCCAGCAGCTCTCTGGGTGCACGACAATAAGGGGGTGGCACACACAAAGCAAACAGAAGCTCACCTTTGCGTTCTGGACGTTGCCCAGCACAGTTTCTGCATTCAGCATGTCTGGGAGCTTCGACACCATCTGACTTTCAATGGGGAGCTGCTGGTTGAGCAGGGACAGGTAATACTGCAGCTCGCCGTGGGATGTGATGAGGATTCCCTCACCTTTGGTGTCGTACTGAGGCCTCCCAGCACGCCCCAGCATCTGAGAAGTGAGAAAATGAGGTCAGCAGAAATAACTGCTATTAGCTTGGCAAATTCTCCTTGCTGCGTGTCCCGGGGCTTTGCTGCCAGACTGCTCAGTCTGCTGCTACTTCTAGCTGGCAGGAGGCACAAAAATACCTCAGATGTGCCTGGGCAAGATAATGGGAATCATTTGTCTTCTCTCCTAGCGATCCCATCCTGCTGTGCCCTGACAGCAGCACAGCTCCCAGCACAGCTGAGGCAGTCTGACAGCACAGAGCAGAGAGCTGCTGTACTAAGGAAGCATGAAAGCAACCACAGCAGCACAGCGGTTGGCAAAACTTCACCTGCAGGATGTCCAAAGCACCCAGTTCAGTCCAGCGTCCCTTCTCAGGGCTGTACACCTGCGTGCCTTTGATGATAACAGTGTGGGCAGGGAGGTTCACACCCCAGGCCAGCGTTGCTGTGGACACCAAAACCTGCAGGAGCAAAAATGGGGATCAGCAAAGCCCTTACGTACCCCTTCCTAAGGTCACAAGGATCCAAAACGCTGTTCCTGATGGGCACAAAAGGGACAAGGGTTGGAAACAGTGACTGCCTTAACAGCTCAGAAGAGAAAGGGGGAATAAACAGCAAGATTTGGGATCTTCACCCGGATTGACCAGCTCACTGCATGACCCTGGGAAGATCCTTTGCCTTCCAGGTGTAATGCAGACACTCAAAAAAGATGACAGTGGGTGGGAAGTCTCACCCCATGCTGAACGAGGTGATCCAAACGTTTCTCGTGTGAAATCTTCCCCCTGGGAAGCACAGCTCACCTGGATGTGTTTGTCAGCAAACAGATCCTCCACCAAAGTCCGGTCCACTCGTGTCATCCCAGCATGGTGAATAGCAAAGCCATAAGGCAGAAGGTCCTTCAGCTCCAGGTTCTGCAGCACAAACACAACCAGCTCGAGGCTTTCAGCTCGGGGAGAACAGGAGCCACCAAAGGCAGCACAGACCCTAAAGGGGGGCTGCAAACCTGCGCTGTGCAGCAGCAGCACTGTTATTCCTACATCCCCAGCTGTGTGATTACCTTGCACTGCTCAGCTTCTGTCCTCAGCACCTCGGTGGAGGCTGAGCCCTCTCTCAGGAAGAGGCCCAGGGTGTCTTTCTCCAGACACATGTCCCTGATGGCCCGTGCTGTCTTGCCAGTCTCCTTCCTGGAGTGAACGAACACCAGCACCTGTCAAACAAGGTGGTACTGTTGTCAAGGGGGAAAACACCATGGCTGTAGCTGGTGAAGGCTCCCAACCCAACCTGCTCCTCAAGCTGAGAGTGGGAAGGTTTAAATGAAACCCCTGATAGCAATCCATGCTGTGCAGCTAAAACAGAGCCAAGAGTTCATGAACTAACAGGGCAGCACTGCAAAAATCCCCTCCTCTTAGAGATGGGCAGCTCATGCATCCATCAGACAGCGAGGACAAAGAGCAGAAGTTTGTGTTCCTTCCTCCCTCAGCTGTCACCAAGTACGTAAATCTACCTCCTCTCTGCAGCAACCACAACTTGAAAGCTCACCAGCAACAAAACAGGACAAGGAGGGCGTGAAAACAAGAAGACAAAAGTACCAGACCTGGTTCTTCCCAGCGTGCTCCATGATCTTCTCATAAACAATCTCATTCATTATCTGGAAGCGTTTGATTGCTTTCTTCTCTGTGATACCCACGTAGGTCTGCTCCAGGGGCACCGGTCGGAAGCTGTAAGGAAAACAAGACCACCAGTGAGCAGAAAGGAGAGATGCTGACACAAAGGGCCAGAGGCAGTTTGTCAGCCACACCACTTCCTCTCAACGCAGCCTGGATTTTCTGTTACTAAGCTCATACACTTCCCTTGTGCCTCAGCTCACTGAGAAACATGATGGCTCCAGTTAAATACCAAGCTAAGGGACAGTATCACCTATTCCTGCTAAGCAAAACAAAGCGAGCAAAAATGGTGTTGCACCAACGACTGCAATCTCACGTGGCTTCCATCAAACAGGACCACAAACACCTGCCTCCTCAGCAGGCTGCCCATTCCCCTAACACAGACCCACACTCAGAGCAAAGACCTCCCCCAGCTTTACCTGTTATCAAAATAGAACAGGCCCTTGGCAGGGTCCACTCGGAGGAATGTCGCCACGTCCTCGTAGTTGGGGAGGGTGGCACTCAAACCAACAAGCCTGACATCCTCCTGGGTCATCTCAATGTTACGGATGGCTCTGGCAACCAAAGATTCCAGCACAGGCCCTCTGTCATCATGCAGCAGATGTATTTCATCCTAAAGAAGAGGGAGAAGAGGAGTTTCACCCCCAGCTTAGTCTTTCTTCCCCAGCAGCCCTGCTTGCTCAAAGACCAGCAGCTAAAGGTGCATTTGGCTGCGGTGCTGTGGCCCTGTGCTGCTCACCAGGATGACCAGCCGCACCAGCTGGGTGTACGTGCGCTCCCCCCCCTTGCGAGTGATGATGTCCCACTTCTCCGGGGTGCAGACGATGATCTGGGTGGCACTGATTTCCTCCTTGCACAGCTGGTGATCCCCTGTCAGCTCTGCCACGTTGATGCCATAGGTTGCCAGGCGCTGGGAGGAAGCCCGCAGGTTAGGGTGGATAAAGATGCATTCCCCAGGACAACATGATTCCACTGACAGCCAACACCTCCATCAACACCCTTACAGCCCACGGAACCCATCTGACCCAGAGCTCAAAGGCACAATCCAAGCTGATTCCACCCCAGCAAGCTCCTGCCAGAGATAACACCCTCCTGCAACCACAACCACTGCAACAACAAAGCTCATCTTCCCCAGCACGCAGCTCCAACAGGGGCAGCCCCAATCCTCTGCTCACCTTTCCAAAGCTGCCCACCATCTCCTGCACCAAAGACCTCATGGGTGCAATGTAGATAATCTTGAACTCGTCCACGTTGATGGTCCCATCCATGTTGATGTGCTTCCCTATTTCTCTCAGCATGCACATCAGTGCCACGTTTGTCTTCCCGGCACCCTACGATGCGAGCAGAACCGGTCCCATCAGACTCACCAACACCTCTCCAGGTTGGAGGCATTCCTAGAGCACTCTGCTTCAGAAGATCACCCTTGCAGAGGGTGACAAACAGTGCTCCACTCATTGCAGGGAACCCCAGCACCAGGATGCTCACCGTGGGAGCACACAGCAGCAGATTCTCATCCGACTCCAGCGCAGCGCGGTAGAGTTTGCTCTGGATACGGTTCAGTGTTTTAAATCCTTCAAATCCAGCCTGAGCGTATTTGGGCAGCTTTTCCACTGAAACCAATTGCTGAAAAGGGAAAAAACGTCCAACTCAATGCCTCTGTTTCATTATCTCCCAGGCTGCAGGGTGTATGTGAGACTCAGCAGGGTCACGTTGCCACCAAATGGCCAAAGGAGACGAAGCTCCATGCCCAGAGATCATGGTACACGTTAGGCAGAGATCAAACGAGGCTGATCACCATCACAGCATCAAAAAAAAAAAGCCAACCTCCACCGTGTTCTCATGATGGAACAGATCGACCCACATTTTCACTGCCCAGCACTGATCAAAAGAGGCAATTTGTCACAGCCTCATCTCTGGCTCAGCTGCCTGACACAGCACAGCAGCAGTGAGGACTGAGCAACAGCAGAGCTGAGGCAGCTAAATGGGGCAGGGGAGCCCTGAGGCAGATGCTCCAGCACAGCACACACGCTCCATAACCAGGAATTGCTTCCAGCCACGTGCAATTTCTCCAAGAAGCTGGACTCAGCCTGCTGAGTGTCAGAATGACAGGATGGCCAGGGTTGGAAGGGACCTCGAGGATCACGAAGCTCCAACCCGCTGCCACAGGCAGGGCCACCAACCTCCACATTTCACAGCAGCCCAGGCTGCCCAGGGCCCCATCCAACCTGGCCTTGAACACCTCCAGGGATGGACGGGGCATCCACAGCCTCTCTGGGCAGCTGTTCCAGCACCTCACCACTCTCACACCAAACAACTTCCCCCTGACATCCAACTGAAATCTGCCCTCCCTCAACTTCAAACCATTTCACCTCATCCTGCTGTTATCTACCCTTCCCAAGAGCTGACTCCCCTCCTGTTTGTAGGCTCCCTTTAGGTACTGAAGGCTGCAATGATTCACCCCGCAGCCTTCTTTTCTCCAGGCTGAACAAGCCCAGCTCCTTCAGCCTGTCCTCATAGGGGAGGTGCTGCAGCCCCTGCTCATCTTTGTGGCTCCTCTGGACCCTCTCCAACAGCTCCCTATCCATCTTGTCCTGGGGGCTCCAGACCTGGATGCAGTGCTGCAGATGGGGCCTCACAAGAGCAGAGCAGAGGGGGACAATCACCTCCCTGTCCCTGCTGGCCACCCTTCTTCTGATGGAAGGAAAAATCTGACACATTCAGAGGAGTCCAACAAAGCCTGAGCCTAACGAACGGCAGCACAGCAGGTCACCTACCTCCTCAGAGCCAAAAGGCTTTGGTTTCAGGGCAGGCACGTGCACCTCCTCGTAGCCCTTGCGCTGCCTTCGGAAGGAACCATCGGGCAGCTGGCATCGTTTGTTGGCCATGAAGTGACTGCCCTGAGCAAACACCAGGTCCTCCAAATCCAGCACCTGCCGGGGAGCCAACGCCTGCAAACAGCACAGGGAGAGTGAGAGGAAGAAAAAGGCAACACTCCCCTGGCATTTTGATACTGGGACTGAAGGAAAAGGAGCTGGATCCAACCGTTGAGTGCTTCTTTAACACATCAGGGGCTTAATCTGCTTACCTTCCTGCCCCCGGCCCTCCAAAAAGCCCTTTTACACTTGGGAACAGGCAGCTTTGAAGAGCCTTACCTCTCCTCCTTGATCCAGATCCATGGTCTCCAAGTCAGTGTCCATCCTGGACTGCCGAACGCGTTCCCGGCGAGAGCGCTCCTCCTGCACCAGGACACAAAGCACTCAGCCCTCCACAAAGCTGTGTCAGTGCAGGAGCTGCTCAGCCTCTTCCACAGCCTGCCCAGCTCTCCTGCCAGCCTGACACAGCCACAGCCACACACAGCAATTCCCTCAAGCACAGGCATTCGTGTAACCAGAGCCAGTCATTTCTGGCAGAACTCAGAGCCCCCAGGGCCAGGACAGGAGGTTGCCTTCCAGGAGAGAACAGGAAAAGAAGGAGGGAGCAAAAGCCCAGCCCATAATATGCCAACAACACTCCTCAAACATGGAGACACAAAACTGGCCCTTCACATCACTGCAACTCATGCTGGGCTTCTCTTTTGATTTGTTTCCTAATGTAACACCAAAGCAGCACTGTGATCTTACTGCTAGATAAGAAACAAAACCCCAGATCATTCATGGAGCTGCAGTTCTGCAAAGGCCAAGCAGAGCTAATGCAGCACGCTGGTAAGACTATGGAGCACTGCTGGGCTCTGTTCCTTGGCCTTGAGGTCACATCCAGACCTTGGTAACTGGGATTTGAGCAGAGGTTACCAGTGTGCTTTACAGGCTGAGGAAACTCAGAGGTCAGACAATATTGTTACAACACAGCTAACTCTAATTTAAACCCTGAAATTTGCACACATCGGCATTTTTCGTGGAAAAGCAGACATTCAGACAGCTTAAAAACACCGGATGGTAAACACAGTGCCCTCTCAGCTGAGTTCCAGTGGTCAGCTCAGCAGCATTTCCCACGTTTTCAAGATCCCCACTGAGTCAGCAGCTTCCTCTCCCACCAACAGCACACGTGGCTGAACGACGACAGCTCTGACAGCAGAAAGGACCCTGTGGTTTCTCCCCCTCCGGCCTTACCCGGATGAGATCCTCCTTCTCTGTCTCATGCAGTTGGTACAAGAACTTGGACAGCTCAGGATCTGCTTCCATCTTCCCCATTATCCTTTCTTTTTCGGCTTCACTTTGGGCGCTGGCCAGCAAAGTGCAATACAGGACTGATGAAAGAGAGTTAAGAGATGGCAGGAGGCCATGAGAATCGAAGGAAGGGGCAAACATCAAGCACCCACGCTTCACAGGGAGGCACTGATGGCAATAAAAAAGCCTCAGGGAAGCCCAGAACCATGTGAGAACAGAGGCAAGGTTAGAAGGAATGCCACTCACTCATCATCCGGTGCTGCCGCAGCACTTTGATGAAGTCAAAGGTGTTGAAGCCCAGGAGCAGAACAAGCTGGTTTTCACATTCCCGGTCATCACTTGCAGTCTGGGATGATGAGACATGAGGAACAAGGATTTATTTCTGCACAACAACCCCTGCTTTGCTCAGGCCAAGTGAAAGAAGAACTGAACGCAATTGGAAGGAGCCAACAACAGGTGGGAATAAGGGCCTGATTTGGGCTGCAGACACAAACCCCATCCTCTGTGATTCCCCTTCCTCCCCAGCACCAACATTTGTAGGGAAACACAACTGACTTGCACTGATCTCCCAACAGAAAAAAACCATCACCTTCCCTTGGAAGAGCATTTCTCTGTGTATTAAAACCACCTCTGAGCTCTGCTTCCCTGCCTGCCTTGCTGGCACACGTAGGACACCAACAATCTCATTCAGTCACATCATTTGAAACGACACGGAGGCGTCAAGGTGACATCCTGCCTCCCAGCAGCTGTTCTGATGCTGCTGCAGCCCCGCACGCTGCCTGGCTGCTCACCTTCAGGATCTCCAGCACTTCATCTGCCTTCTTCTGGGAAACGATGGCATCATCATAGAAGCGGCTCAGCTGTCGCTGGAGCCAAAAGGCGTCGATGTCTCGGGGATGCAGATCCTTCTTCTTTGAGCTCATCAATTCACCCGATGCCACAAGCTTGAAAAAAAAAAAAAACCCAACAAAACAACTCATAATAATGTCACCTTCTTCTATTAAAAGTGAACACGTGGCATGCGTGCTGCAGAATGAGCATCTCAGGGCTATCTCTGCCCACAGACAGGAAGAGGGAACCAGCAAATGTGACACATCCCAAGCCCTCCCGTGTGATTTTAGGTCTCCACAGCTGCTTTCTACCCCTGACTGAGCTCAGCTCCGTCCACAAACCAAAAGGATCCCTGGCCCTCCTCCACACGACCCCAAATCACGTTTCACATCCTCCTCACGTTGGCTGAGAGGGTGCAGCGGACGACGGCTTCGTCTCCTTCCATGTCATCATCAGAGGCCTCGTCACGCACCTCGCCGTAGATGTCCTCATCACCTTCCTATGGGAACACGATTTCCAGTAAGTGGCTTTGGCACACAACAAAGAGAAGCTTCTCCTTGGCAGAAATGAACCATCTGGCAGCTCTTGCCTGAAGGGAAACAATTTAGCTCGTGCTTTTAACATCAATACATTCCTTTAGTTCGGATAAAGGACCACGTGGTCAAATTATTTTTACTCCCTGGATCGCACAAAGTGACTCCAAGAGGTTCACGTGTGTCTCTCTTATTCTCCCAGCCTCTCACAGAAACGATCCCACGGAGCACTTCTGTGAGATACTTCCAAACGATGCATTTCAATTCATCCTTTCCTCCTGTCAAGTTTGCCCCAAGAGATCTAAATACCACCATCTGTTTTCCATCGTCCTGACTCACGATAAGCCTCGGATTAGCAAGATAATCAACAAATCCTCCCAAGCCAGGAAAGCAGCATCTGAAATAATCCCTCCTCTCCTTTCTGGCAGAGATATCCCAACCTGAGCCAGTGCCCACTTCCCAGCATGAGTAAAACACATCAAACACGGTGGCTGCTGAGCAGATGAAAGTGAGGAGACACCTCAGACCGAGCTGCAGTGCTTTTCTTACCTCCTCATCAGACTCAAACTGCACGTTCACGCCGTACGTCTCATCGATGTTGTCATCTGCGAGGGAGAGCGGAACTAATTAACCAGAGAACCTGCAAGCCATATGCAGGGTTCACAGCTCCCCCACCTCCGCACGTCCAAGAGATGAAAAGAACGTCATTTGGAAGCTTGAAAACCATCCAAACATTTCCCAGCTCCTCTGTGTGAAAGCACGATTCCTGGAAGCAGGCTGGAGAAGGCACCAGCTGCTGCTACGTGGCTTTCTGCCCACCCCCTCTCCCAAAACTGCAGCTTGTGACAACATGTGCCCACACACATGTTCTGAACTCCCTTCTCACCACCGTAATCTGTGCCCATACCCATGTTCTGAATTTCCTTGTCACCACCATAATCCGTGATCTTCTTGCCCAGGTTCACCAGCACGTGGTAACGGGTGTCGTCAGTCTGGCCCAGCAGCAGATCGATCTCCTTACGCCTCTCCTTATCGCGCAGCTTCTCGTTCTTCAGCACTGCCAGCACCTCGTCAGCAGCTCCACACAGAATATCTCGTGGCTGGGGAACAAACAGCAGCCATGTCACAAGCAGGAGGTCACCACGGGGGCAGAGGTTGTGCCACAGAGCAGCCCTCCCCACGGTGACGTGGATGTGCCACCACCACACGTGTCCACATCCCCACCTGGTCCCCAAGGGCAGCCTGGATGAAACTCAGCAACACTTCGTAGGTCTCCCGGGTCTCCTTGGTTTTGGGCTTGTAGATGATCCCCACCATCTCGTCGATGCCCTCAGACAGCAGGGTGTAACCCTTCATCTTGTTAATATCGTGCCTGTCCTCATCGCGCTTCCTTCTCCTGCAAAGAGACAGCACCCATGGCAGCTCCAGAGCAGGGAATTCTGCAGCCAGTGCTGCTGGAGGACAAAGTGTGGACCTTCTGTTCGCCCACCCCACCACCACAGGAGCACAGCCCCAAAACTACAGGTTTACAAGAAATCCCAGAAGTGTTTCCACACCTCAGAGCCCAACCCCTTCCCCACAGTGAGAACTGGGAGGCACCACTCTGCCCAGCTTTGCTCCCCCAGCTTTACATCCCGTGGGACTGCAGGAGCAACGGATGTGCTCCCACGGGGCTTCCTATGGAAAGAAAAAAAAAAAAGGAAAATACTACTTTCTTTTTCTCCTTTTTTTAACCATTTTTATTCCACTTTTAGATTCCTGACGTGAAGCACCGAACTTCAAATGAATATTCAAACGAACTCTCACTCTGCATATTTTAAGTTGGCAGTTTTTAGCCTTTGCTCACACCACCAAAGCAATTTCACTACACAGCACCCTAAATAGCACTCTACTATACCTATGAAATTAAAGCACGTGGAAGAGGCTGCATCTCAAGGACTGTGTTCAGCTTTGGGCCTCTCACTACATGAAAGGTGCACTACATCGAGGTGCTGGAGCACGTCCAGAGAAGGGCAATGAAGCTGCAGAGAGTCTGGAGCAGATTTAATGTGAGCAGCTAAGGGAACTGGGATTATTTAGCCTGGAGAAAAGGAGAATCTCTACATCTGCCTCAAAGGAGGACGTAGTGAGGTGAGGGTTGGTCTTTTATCCCAAGCATTGGCAACGGGACAAGAGATTCAGGCCCCAGGTTGCATTGGGGAGGTTTTGGTTGGATATGAGGAAATATTTCTTCACTGGAAGAGCTGTGAAGCATTAGAACAGGATACTCAGGGAAGGAGTTGAGTCTCCACATCTGGAAGGATTCAAAAGATGTGTGGATGTGGTGCTTGGGGGTGGTCTGATAGACAGGGGAACGGCTTTAGGGTAAAAGGGGAGATTTAGGGTTGATGTCAGGAAGAAACTTTTCAATATGAGAGTGGTGAAACAGAGGAGCTGTGGGTGCCACAACCCTGGAGCTGCCTGAGGCAATGGATGGGGCAGCCTGAGCTGGCGGGGGGCAACCAGCCCAGGGCAGGAGGTGGGACTGGGGGGGCTCTGAGGATGCTCCCAACTCAACCACACAACCACACTGATTCCACGACTCAGTGACACTGCTCAGTGCTGGACGCGCCAGTTGGACTCGATAACCTCACAGGTCTTTTCCAACCTCCACGACTTTGGGATCCCACGTTGCTCAGAACCAGGGAAGCACTGCAGACTCCCCCCCCGGAGCCCTCCCCCACCAACACACCCCTGCAGTTGCACCCCCAGACCCTGTGCTGCCTCTCACTTGGCACGCCGCTCCTCCTGCATCTGCGGCTTGGTGCGTTGTGCCTTGTCTCCCATACGGGTGCCCTCCAGTTTGCCCACCAGGGACAGAACCTCTCCTGTCGGTTCATCACGCCGCGTCCGGTCAATGAGAGAGCGGTCAGCTTGGAGCACGAGGTTGGAGTTCTGGGGAGGGAAGGAAAGAAGGAAGGAAGAAACGAAGGGAGGGAGGTAGGGAGGAAAGGGAGGAAAGGGAGGGAAGGGAGGAAGGAACAGGGGAAGGGGGGAAGGAAGGAAGGAAGGAACAGGGGAAGGAAGGAGGGAAGGAAGGAGGGAAGGAAGGAGGGAAGGAAGGAGGGAAGGAAGGAGGGAAGGAAGGAGGGAAGGAAGGAGGGAAGGAAGGAGGGAAGGAAGGAACAGAGGAGGGAAGGGAGGGAGTGAGGTGGGTCACAACGCGGTGGGTGCATCCTTTATGCTCCCCAGCCCTGCTGGGCACCCGTTATTTCCCCCCCTCCCTCCCCCCCCATTGGCACCACAGCGGCTCCGACCACATTCATTTTGCCCCCCCACCCACAAGGTACGCGGGCAGCAACTCCAACCGCGGCGCTGCTTCAACGATCCCGGATTTCAAAGCTCCCGGATTTTAACAGGCCTGTTTTAATCACCGCAGGCCTTAACAGCCTCCATCCATACAAGAACCGCTTTAGCGGCCCCACAGATGGGGAAAGCCCGGCGGAAAGAGGACGGCGTCCCCGCCGCGCACGGGGCCGAGGCCCGCACTCACCGCCTTGTACTCGTACTGCAGGCTGCGAGCGGTCACGTCCGCCATGGCGCCGCCCCGCAGAAGGCCGCCCCGCCGCCGCCGTGCACGGCAGCAGGCCCCGGAGAGGAACTTCCGGCGGAAGTGGAAGAAGCCCGGTCCCTGGCGCACGCGCAACCCGGAAGCGGTTGCGCACAGGGCCTCCCAGCATGCACGGCGGCAGCAGCAGCCCGTTGACTGCAGCTCCCAGCATGCACAGCGGAGGGGCGGAGACAATACCTCCGTCCCTCTTCTGATTGGCTAACACCGCAAGAGGGCGTGCCCATCCGCCCTCCCTGACCACTCCCGTCCTCGCCCCTCAGCTGATTGGTCGAACCGCTTCGCGCTCCTCGAACTGCGATTGGCCGCGCGGCGCTGGTCGGCAGTTAAACGGCCAATCCCGCCAGCGGCAGAGGCCCTGCGTCCCGCCCGCCGCCTTTCGCCGCTCCTCCAAGCAAAGCCCGCCTTTTTTCCGCAGCCCCGCCCGCTGAGGGACGCCGCCATGTTGCGGGGAGCCTCGGCGAGGCGGGGACAGCGGTTGGGGCTGCTGCGCTGGTATCAGATCCCGCTGTCCTCGGCTCGCGTGCCCCGCTCGGGGCTCTTTAGCTCCTCCTTCCAGTACAGTCTTTGTTCCTACCAGCAGCTCCGTGTCAGTAAGCACCTGCGGGTGGGCCGCCCCTTCCTCCCGCCGCCTCTCGGCCCGGTGGATCCGTGTCCCCCGGCCTCCCCGCCCCCATCGCAGCCCCACAGCGCTGAGCCAGGTGAGGCCTGTCCTGGGGTGGGCAGCGCTGCTGTCCCCGGTGCCCAGCACTGACCCCTGTCTTGTCCCCACGTAGACCCCCCTGATTCCCATTGCATCCCTAGGGGCCCCTACTGAGCCCCAGTGCCCCATAGAGGCCCCCACTGATCCCCACTATCTCCCTGTGTTGTCCCCAGTGGCCCATAGAGCTCCCTACTGAGTCCTGTAGTCTCCCCAGTACCTCATAGAACCCCCCACTGATCCCCATTGTCTCCCCAGAGCCGCATAGAGCTCCCTACTGATTCCTGTTGCATCCCCAATGCCCCATTGAGGCCCCCGCTGATCCCTACATTATCCCCAGTGCCCCATAGAACCCCCCACTGATCCCTGTGTTGTCCCCAGTGCCCCATAGAACCCTCTACTGATGCCCATTGTCTCCCTGAGCCACATAGAGCCTCCCACTGATCCCCATTGCATCCCCAGAGCCCCGTAGAGCCCCCCACTGATCTCTGCATTGTCCCCAGTGCCCCATAGAGCTCCTGTAGTCTCCAGAGTGCCCCATAGAACCCCCCACTGATCCCCACTGTCTCCCCAGAGCCACATAGAGTTCCCTACTGATCCCCATTGCATCCCCTGTGCCCTGTAGAGCCCCCCATTGCAACCCCAGTGCCCCATAGAGCCCTGAGCTGTGCCCTGTTGTCTTCCCAGTGCCCCATAGAGCCCCCTACTGATCCCTGCATTGTCCCCAGTGCCCCATATCGCTCCCTACTGATCCTCATTGCCTCCCAAGTGCACCACTGAGCCCCCCACTGATCCCTACGTTATCCCCAGTGCCCCATAGAACCCCTCCACTGAGCCCTGTTGTCTTCCCAGTGCCCTATAGACCCTCCTGCTGATCCCCATTGCATCTCCAGAGCCCCATAGAGCCCGCTATTGATCCCTACATTGTCCCTAGTACTCCATGGAGACCCCCACTGATCCCTACGTTATCTCCAGTGCCCCATAGAGCCATCCCATTGAGCCTCATTGCATCCCCAATGCCCCATAGCACTCCCTACTGATCCCCATTGCATCCCCAGTGCCCCATAGAGCCCCCCTCTGGTCCCTGCATTGTCCCCAGCGCTCCATAGAGTTCCCTACTGATCCCTATGTCATCCCCAGTGCCCTATAAAGCTCCACACTGACCCTTGTGCCATCCCTGGTGCCCCACACTGACCCCCCGTTGTCCACAGTGCCCCATAGAGATCCACAGTTACTCCTGTGTTCTCTCTGATGTCCTCTGCTGACCTCCACCTTGTCTCTGGTGCCTTGCACTGACCCCTGTGTCATCCATGGTGCCCCATGCAGACTGCTGTTTTGTCCTCAGTGCTCCATAGAGCCCATTTCTGACCCCCATGTAATCCCTGGTGCCCTGCACTGACCCCCACGTTGTCCCAAGTGCTCTACAAAGCCCTACAATGACACTCCCCTCCACCCCCCGTGTCATCCCTCACGATCAGATCCCTCAGAGATCAGTGCCTCACACTGATCTCTGTCATCCTCACTGCCCCACACTGACTCCTGCATTGTACTTGGTGCCCCACAGAACCCCATACTGACCCCATGTTCTCCCCAGTGCCCCACACTGACCCTGGTGCTCTCCCCACAGCCTCCCAGTGCCCCATGCAGCCCCGCAGCACCCGCCAGGGGTCAAGCAGGGCACGACGGCCTCGTGCCAGTCCACGACGTTCAGCCCAGCAGGGCTCAGCCACGCGCTCCCCACGCCGTGCAGTGCAGCCCAGCAGTGCCACTGAGAGCAGGACGGTGCCACAGCGAGCAGAGGACATGGCAACAACATCCTCCAGTGACAGCGAGGAGGAGCTGATCCCTCTGAAGGAGCTGCTGGCGTGCAGCGGGCGCTCAAGCCCTGCTGAGCACAGTGAGGTCAGTGCCAGGGTGTCAGTAGTGCTTGGGGACATTGTCAAGTGCCTGGGGACACTCAGTCCAGTCCTGAGTGCCAAGGTCTTGCTTGATTCCCAGGTTGCATGCCCGCAGCCAGACCCGCTTGCCAACAGCCTGGATGCGCTGCTGCTGGAGAAAAGGTGAGGCTGGCATCCCTGGCATCCCAAAGAGAAGCAGGGGGCTGCCCAGCGCCCTCAGCCCAACCATCATCACTGCTGTGCCAGGGAGCAGTGCGTGGCCAATGCAGTGCAGGCCAGCCTGATGCAGGTAGGCGTGGACAGCCCCCAGGAGTCATCAGATGAGGACACGCAGCTCCTGGAGGAGCAGAGGTACCACGGCAATGGGTGGGCGCTCTGCCTGCTGTCCCCTCTCTGCCCTCCACGTCACCTTGGTGGCTCTTTCCCCCCGCCTGCAGGGCCTTCCTGTCACGCTTCAACGTGAAGCTGCTCGCCTTCCCCACCACACACCCCGGGGAGCCCATCTTCCACGCCTGCCCGCTTCCACCGCCCACCCCGGACACCTGTGGGCTGCAGCCTCGCAGCATCCTGGAGCAGAATTTCCTCTGGTGAGGAACAGGGACAGGGACAAGGGGACGCTGCAAGGCCCTGCTGACCCTCTGTCTCTTTCCACAGCGCCTCGCCTGCTGCCCAGCTGGCTTTTGTGCGTGATGGCTACCTGAACCTGCTCTACCAAACCACATCTGCCTGCCCGCTGCCCATCCTACGCTGGCTTTTCCTGGTGAGCTACCTTGTCACAAAGGTCCCCATCTCTGTGCAGTGCCATCTCAGTCACCCCTTGTTTCCTTTGGCAGCTAACGAGCACATGGCCAGACAGGACCAACGCGTTCCGGACGCTGTGGGAGATGTGGATGAGAAGTGATGGTGAGTGTGGGGTGGGCATGGGGTCCCTACACACCCCATGGGCACGGCTGCTGCCTGCTGGCACTGTTGTCACCATTATCCCCATGCCCACAGATGAGCCCTGGTGCCCCACGCTGCAGGACATCGGCCAGGCCTTTGCCTACATGGGTGCTGACCTGGAGGCCCTGCGCTGCCGGCGGCTGCTGCCCCCCGAGCTGTGCCCCATGGACACCAGGTGAGCCCTGAAGGGCCCACAGGGATCGTTAGGTGGAATAATTAGCAGCATTAGAGTGTTGTTAGTCTCACCCAGTGCTGATGCTTAGGAAGTAAACTCGATCAGACGAGCTTCGATTCGTCTGTTTTTAAAGGTACTTTTATAGGTGAAGTGTAATACTTTGTACTTACTTAATTCAGTTCCATTCTTAGCTGTTTTCTGGGACTCTTGGAACCTGATTTAAATCTCTTATTCAGAGCAGTGTAATTTTTAAGTAACGCTGACATCTTTCCTGCAAGCTTCCAGGTAGGCGTGACCTTAAACATTTGTAATCATTATTTTGACTTAAAGATGTTGAGCTCCAGCTGGAATGTGAGTGATACCAATGTCAGTCTCACCCATTCTGTGTCTGTAACAGCGGAGTATACGTTGTGAAATAGGTGGAATTCTGGATTGTGAGCTGATTGACAGTGCATGACATGCTGTGCCTTGGTGGGGAGGAGGTAATGCTCAGCCTTTCAGCAGACCCTTCTGCTCCTGCCAGGCTGGATGCAACACGCTCTCTGGAACAGGGAAACCTCAGTGCTGTCAACACGCTGGCCCTGGTGACACAGCTGGGGGACATCTGCAAGGTGTGAGATCTCTCCTGCTAAATGAGCAGGCTGCCAACTGTTGGGGAGGGGTGGGGAGGGTGGCACCATCCTTCCCTGCCCAGCTGGGGGTGGCAGAGCATTCCTGGTGACACCTTGACTCCCCACAGCTGCTGACAGTGTGCGTGGTCTCCTGCCCGTGCCGCTACCCCGACCGTGCCCGCCGGGAGCTGGTGACACTGCTCTGCTTCCTCAGCCTCGACCGTGAGCTGCGCTGCCAACCTCTGCCCGACCTGTGGCACCTCCTGCACTGCCTGCTGGAGGGCATCGTGGCCTGGAAGGAGCAGGTGTGGGCTGAACCGTGGGCACCCGGTGCTCGGTGCCACCCCGGTGCCGCTCCGGTGCCACCCCTCTCTGTCCCCACAGCTGCCCGCGCTCTGCCTGTCGCTCTGCCAGCTCTCCCAGCACCACCACAGCCTGCTTGCCGTCGCACGGCTGCTGCCAGATATCACCACCAGGGAGAGGTACGTCGCCTCCTGGGCGCTGCAGTGCTGCCCTGCCTGCCGTGCCGTGGAGCTGGCACAGCCCCCAGGCTTGGTGCCAGGGCTGGGATGCGTCTCGCTCTAATTCCTTTATTCCAGCTGGCTGCGCGGGCACAAAGCGGGCACGGAACGGCTGCTGGTGGCACGGCGCTCGCCACGGGCACCTGGAGGGCACCACAATCCTGCTGGTGACACCGGGCTGGCAGTGACACGCTTTGCAGCCTAACTCTCTTTTCTCCTCCACAGGGAGCTCCGCAGGCGCCTGAGCCTTTGTGTCATGGCCCAGCTGCTGGGGAAGGCACCGTGCACCGTGCTGTCCCTTAGGGCGCAGGAAGAGGTGGGTGCAGCCCCCCCAGGTGCCCCCCATGCTGTCCCTGCTTGTCCTCTGACCCCGCATTCCCACAGCTGCCAGCACTGGAGCAGCTCCTGGCACAATCCTGGCCGGACAACCTGCAGCTCCCCACTCACCCCGATGCAATGGACCTCGAGCAGGAGGTGGGTGCTGCCACATTCCCTCGGTGACACCCCCAGAGGTGCCACCACCCCATTGGTCACCCCCTTGTCCCCACAGACCTGCTACCTGACCCGCAGCCTCCTCTACCTCGCCGACATCGTGGTGGGCACGGAGCGGCCGCGGGACAAACAGCGGGTGGGTGCCAACCCCAGGGGATGCTTGGGGGTCCCCACACACCCTTTACTCCCTCCCCTTGTCCCCGCAGGGACATCTCCAGAGGCTCTGCACCCAGCTGGAGCAGTACTTTGGGTCGGGGCTGCGTGAGGACATGGGGCAGTTCTACCGCTCCCAGCTGAAGAACCTGGCCACGGTGCTCTACGTCAAGTGGCACGAGCTGCTGGAGTAAGGGGTGCACCCTGGGGTCCCCCAATAAACAGCCCCACATCACCCCGCTGCCTGGGTGTCGTTCTGTGGGGTCAGGCAACCCAGTGGGATGGAGAACCCTATAGAGGTGGGGAACTCTGATAGCGATAGGAGACCAAATGGGAATGGAGAACCTTATAGGGAAACACCGCAGTGTGTGGAAACCTGATGGGGGTGGATGGGGAACTCCAATAGTGGTAGGAAATACAATGGGGATGGATGGAGACCCATATAGGGATGGGGAACCCCAACAGTGTTTGGAAACCCAGTGGGGATGGACAGGGGAACCCCAGTGATGATAGGAAACTCAATGTGGATGGATGGGAAACCCCCACAGTGAAAGGAAACCCAGTGGGGAGGGATGAGGAACCCTTACAGGGATTGGGGAACCCCCATAGTGTTTGGAAACCCAATGGGTGAGGGATGGGAGCCCTATAGAGATGGGGAACCCCCATAGTGATAAGAAACCCAATGGGGATGGATGGGGAACCCTACAGGGATGGAGAACCCTTATAGGGGCAGGGGACCCCAATAGTGTTTGGAAACCCAATGGGGAGTGGATGGAGAACACTTATAGGGGCAGGGGACCCCAATAGTGTTTGGAAACCCAATGGGGAGTGGATGGAGAACCCTTATGGGGATGGGGAACCCCAGTAGTAATAGGAAACCCAATGGGGATGGATAGGGAACCCTACAGGGATGGAGAACCCCCATAGTGTTTGGAAGCCCAATGGGGATGGATGGGAAACCCCCACAGTGATAGGAAATCCAGTGGGTGAGGGATGGAGAACCCTTATAGGGATGGGGAACCCCAAAAGTGATGAGAAAGCCAGTGGGGGTGGATGGGAGCGCTATAGAGTTTGGGAACCCCCATAGTGATAGAAAACCCAATGGGGAGGGATGGAGAACCCTTATGGGGATGGGGAACCCCGAATAGTGATAGGAAACCCAATGGGGGATGGATGGTGAACTCAATGGGGATGGAGAATCTTTGTGGGGCTGGGGAACCCCAATAGTGATAGGAAATCCAATGGGCATGGATGGAGAGCCTTTATAGGAACAGGGAACCCCCATAGTGTTTGGAAACCCAATGGGGATGGATGGGGAACCCCAGTGGGGATGGAGAACCGTTATGGGGCTGGGGAACCCCAAAGTGATAGAAATTCCAAGGGGGAATGGATTGGGGAACCCTGACAGTGATAGGAAACTCAACGGGGATGGATGGAGAACCCAATGGGGGTGGAGAAGCCTTATAGGGGTGGGGAACCCCAATAGCGTTTGGAAACCCAATGGGGATGGATGGAGAACCTTATGGGGATGGGGAACCCCGAATAGTGATAGGAAACCCAATGGGGATGGATAGGAAACCCTTATGGGGTTGGGGAACCCGAATAGTGATAGGAAACCCAATGGGGATGGATAGGGAACCCTTATGGGGATGGGGAACCCGAATAGTGATAGAAAACCCAATGGGGATGGATGGGGAACCCTTATGGGGATGGGGAACCCGAATAGTGATAGGAAACCCAATGGGGATGGATGGGGAACCCCCACAGTGATGGGAAACCCAGTGGGTGAGGGATGGAGAACCCTTATAGGGATGGGGAACCCCAGCAGTAATAGGAAACCCAACGGGGGATGGATGGAGAACCTTATGGGGCTGGGGAACCCCGAATAGGAAACCCAATGGGGATGGCCGGGGAACCCCAATGGGGATGGAGAACCTTATGGGGATGGGGAACCTTATGGGGCCGGGGAACCCAGCAGGAATGGGAAACCCAACGGGGACGGATGGGGAGCCCTACAGGGCCGGGCCGCCCCATAGGGACGCACACGGCGACTTATGGGGCCGCGGCACCGCGGCGGGGATGTGACAATGGGTTCGCTCGCCCCACACGGGCTCCCCCCGATCCCCCCCCCGCTGGGGGTCTCCGCCCCGGTCCGTCCGACCCCCCGTGACGTCAGGGGGGCGGGGCCGAGCGGAGCCGCGCGGCGCGCACCCGCCGCCGCCCCGAGAGCCTCCGCCGTCGCCTCCCCCCCCCCCCCCCCCGCCCGGCCCCGCCGCGCCCCGAGGTAAGTTACCCCCCGCCCCTCCCCCTCCCCCCCCCCGGCTCTCGGCCCCCCCGGCGCCCGCCCCGCCCGGTATTGTTGTGGCGGAGCGGCGGGGGCGGCCGCTTTGTTCTCCCGGTAACGGCGGCGCTGCCCGCGGACCCCCCCGCTCCCATTTCCCCCCCCCTCTCCCCACCATCCCGGTGCCGTCGGTCCGGGACCCCCCAGCGGTGCTGCCCCCCCCCCCCACCCTCTGCCGGGGCGCGGTGCCGTGGGGATGCGCGGTGTTTTGGGGGGGGTTGGGGGGTGGGCTCAGCCCGGCTCTGGGGCCCCCCCGGCCGTCCCCATAGCGCGGTGACACCGAGCACAGCGCCCGCGGCACCGGGTCGTGGTACCACGGTACCCAACCCCGGTACTACGGAGCCCCGGCCGTGGCCCTATAGCCGTGACCCCCCCTCGGCTATAGCCGTGGTGCTCTGGGTGTGCCCACAGCACCCAGCGGCACCCATAGCACCCCAATGGCACCCATAGCACCCTAACTGCACCCATGGCACCCAATGGCACCCATAGCACCCCAGTTATACCCATAGAACCCTGGTTATACCCATAGCACGCCAACGGCACCCATAGCACCCTAACTGCACCCATAGCACCCCAGTTATACCCATGGCACCCCAATGGCACCCATAGCACCCCAGTTATACCCATAGCTCCCCAATGGCACCCATGGCACCCCAATTATACCCATAGCACCCTAACTGCACCCATAGCACCCCCGTTATACCCATAGCTCTCCAATGGCACCCATGGCACCCCATTTATACCCATAGCACCCTAACTGTGCCCATAGCACCCCAATTATACCCATAGCACCCTAACTGCACCCATAGCACCCCAATTATACCCATGGGACCCCAATGGCACCCATAGCACCCCAATTATACCCATGGCACCCCAACTGCAGCCTGACACCCCAAAGGCACCCATGGCACCCCACTTATACCCATGGCACCCCAACATCACCCATAGCACCCTAACAGCACCCATGGCACCCCACTTATACCTATAGCACCCCCACTGCACCCATAGCACCCAACGGCACCCATGGCACCCCAGTTATACCCAGGGCACCCCAGCAGCACCCACAGCACCCAACGACACTCATAGCACCCCAATGGCACCCATGGCACCCCAACTGCAGCCTGACACCCCAAAGGCACCCATGACACCCCAATTATACCCATACATCCCAATGGCACCCATAGCACCCCAACAGCACCCATGGCACCCCAGCCCCACTCTTGGCCCTTTACCCATCCCTGTGCCCCCCCCCCCATGAGCCCCTTTCCACACCCATGACCCCCCTGTGCTCCCTGACCCCACTCCTGCCCGTGGGTCCGTGCCCCTGGCACCCTGACCCCACACCTGGATGTGGGTCCGTGCCCCTAGCACCCTGACCCTACACTTGGGGTCAGATCCGTGCCCACGCTGCCCCATATGTGCCCACGGCACCCTGACCCCACACCCGGCTGTGGGTCCGTGCCCCTGGCACCCTGACCCCACTCTTAGCACCAGATTCAAGCCTGCCCTGCCCTCCCCACGCCTGTTGCACCCCAGCTGTGCCACCCTGACCCCCCCCCACTTATCCCCACATCCATGGCATCCTGTCCCTCCCCCCCCCCAACCCGTACCCACAGCACCCCATAGTGATGCTGCCCCATCCGGGGCATCCCCCATTTCCCACGCCTGCGGGGGGCCCCTTCCCGGCCCCCCCACCCTCCCGGAAACCCTTCCCAGCCCCCCCCCGTTTCCTGCTTCCCCCCCAACCCCCCCGCAGAACAATTCCCAGCCGCATCCTGCCCCATTGGGCGGGGGGCAGCAGGGCACCCCCAGGGCACTGAGCCCACGGGAGGGGGTGGCGGGGGGGCACCGAGGCCATTCCAGGGGTGGGGAGGAAGAGGAAGGGCCCATTTCCTCCTGCGTGGCCCCCCCCGGACCCACCGGGCTGCGTCAGGGTGGGGGGAGTGACCACAGGGATGGAACTTTGGGGGGGGGGGGGATGGCAACGATGGCTTCACCCCTCCCCAAAGCTGCCTTGGTTGTGGGGCACCCCAAAACAAGCAGGGGGTGTCTGCTACGGGGGCTGCTATGGCTCTGCAGCCCTATAGTGCACACAGAGGCTTGGAATGATGTTCCCCCCCCCAAGTCCCCGTGCCCCCCCCTCGTGACACCCAGCCCTCAATGCCTGCCTTGTGCCCGCACCACCCGCGTGACGCCGCCCGTGGGTGACGCCCCATAGCCCTGACTAGGATTGGGCGACCTCCCCCTCACCCCCTCCCCCCCACTGTCCCTATTGTCCCCAGGCCGCCCCCCCTTCCCCCCCCTCGATGCCATGGCCCCCCTCCTGCTGCTGGCCATCGCCTGGCTGCTGCCGCTGGTCCCCAGCACCACCCCGGGGTCCTCATGGAGTGCTGTGCCCCGAAAAACCGTCCCCTATGCGGGTGAGTACCGTGCCCCCCCCCGGCCGGGTCCCTTTTGTCCCACCCCCCCCCCCGTCCCCATCCTTGTGCCACCACCCCAAGACCCCCAGCCCTTGGGGTCCCCTGCGCCACCCTGCTGCTCCTCATCCCCACGTGGTGGCACTGCCCCCCCTCCCACCCCCCCCCCATATCCCCTGTTCCTGTGCCGCACCCCTTCCCAAGACCCCCAACCCTTTCCTGGGCACCAGTGTTCCCACGCTGTGCCCCACACGCCATATTGTGTCCCCACAGTGTCCCTGTGCCACGTCCCCTGACCCATGCTGTGCCCCAACACCCCTGTCCCTTATCCCCATACTGTGCCTGTGCCCCAAGACCCCAGTCCCCACACTGTGCCCCATGTCCCCCCCTGTGCCATGCCCATATCCCCCCCCATCCCCATGTCCCCCCCATCCCCATCCCCACGCTGTGCCCCATGTCCCCATGCCCCTCTTTTCCCCACTCTGTGCCCTATGTCCCCACATGCCCCTCTGTGCCATACCCATGCCCCCCTGTCCCCACACTGTGCCCTACATCCTCATGCCCCCCCATTCCTTCAGTGCCCTATGTCCCCATGCCCCCCCTATCCCCACACTGTGTCCTATGACTGACCCTATGTCCCCCCGTCCCCACACTGTGCCCTATGTCCCACGTCCCCCTTTTCCCCACGCTGTGCCCTGTGTCCCCACATCCCCCCCTGTGCCATACCCATGTCCCCCCCGTCCCCACACTGTGCCCTACGTCTCCATGCCCCCCCCATCCCTACAGTGCCCTACATCCCCATGTCCCCCCCCATCCCCATACTGTGCCCTATGTTCCCATGCCCCCCTATCCCCACACTGTGCCCTATGTCCCCATGCCCCCCCCATCCCCACATTGTGCCCTACGTCCCCATGTCCCCCCCATCCCCACATTGTGCCCTACGTCCCCATGTCCCCCCCCATCCCCACACTGTGCCCTATGTCCCCATGCCCCCCCCATGTCCCCCCCATCCCCACATTGTGCCCTATGTCCCCATGTCCCCCCCATCCCCACACTGTGCCCTACGTCCCCATGCCCCCCCCATCCCCACACTGTGCCCAATGTCCCCATGTCCCCCCCCATCCCATCCCCACACTGTGCCCTATGTCCCCATGCCCCCCCCCGTGCCATACCCTGTCCCCACACTGCGCCCCCATCCCAGTGCTCTGCCCACGCCCCATTCCCACCCCAACACCCCATCTCCTTCCCCAGGCACTGCTCTCAATGGGCCCTTTTTACCACTGGGGGTGGGTGGCGGGGGGGGGCTCAGGGTCCCACCAAAGGCCGCAGTGTTCCCAGCACCACCACAACCACAAAGCTCCCTTTGTTTTTTGGGGGGGGGGGGTTTGGTTCAGCCCAGCCCCGAGGTGCCAGCAGCGCCCACCCGGGGGGCTCAGAGCCGAGACAGTGGGTGGCGTGACGCCGATGTCCCCACTTTGTGTGTTGTTATGTGTTTCCCCCCCCCTCATTGCAGAGCTGCGGGACGCGGCGCGGCGCTTCTCGCGGGGGGGGGTCTCCCATTATGTCACGCTGACGCTGGATGAGGCCGAAGCTCTGCTCTACGTGGGTGCCCGTGAGGCTGTCTTTGCCCTCAGCGCCGGCACCGTGGAGCTGAAAGCGGCGGTGAGACCCACACCGTGGGGGGGTGGAGGGGGGGCACGCTCTGGGGTCAAGCTTTTGCCTCACCCCCTTTTTTTTCCACCCCCCCCCCCCCTCCCTTTTGCTCCTCCTCCCTTCCTTGCCTTCAGATCTCCTGGGAAGCCCCCGTGGAGAAGAAAGCAGAGTGCATCCAAAAGGGCAAAAACAACCAGGTGTGGGTCTGGGGGTGCTGTGGGGGCTGTAGGGGATGTGGGGTGCCCCCCTCTTCTGCCCCCCCCCCTCGACTGACCACATCTTTTCTGCTTCACCCCCCCCCAAGACCGACTGCTTCAACTACGTGCGCTTCCTGCAGAGCTACAACAGCTCCCACCTGTATGCCTGTGGCACCTACGCCTTCCAGCCCAAGTGTGCCTACATTGTGAGTGCAGCCCCCTCCCCAAACCCCCCCCCCAAAACCCCAGGATATGGCACACGGCGTCCCTGTGCCCAGGAGGGACATCTGGGGGTGTCCAGGTGCCCACGTGGGGGTGTCCCTGTCCCTTGGAATGCCGTTTGGGGGTGTCCCTGACCCCAAGAGCATCAGCTGGGGGGTGGTCATGTCTTTTGGAGCATCATTTGGGGGTGTCCTCATCCCCAGGAGCATCATTTGGGGGTGTCCCTGTGCCTTTTTGGGGTATCCCCATTCCCAGGACCAACATTTGGGGGTGTCCCTGTGCCTTTTTGGGGTATCCCCCTTCCCAGGACCAACATTTGGGGGTGTCCCTGTGCCCAGGAGGGACACGTAGGGGTGTCCACGTGCCCTTTTGAGGTATCCCCATCCCTAAGGACCATCATTTGGGGGCGTCCCTTTCCCATGAGCATCAGCCAGCAGTGTCCCCATCCCCATGAGCATCATTTGGGGGTGTCCATTGCCCCATGAACATCATACAGGGGTGTACCTGGCCCCAGGAGCATCATTTGGGGGTGTCCCTGTTCCCAGGAGGGACATCTGGGGGTGTCTACATGCCCATTTGGGGTGTCCCCATCCCCATGAGCAGCATTTGGGGATCTCTCTGAGCCCAGGAGGAACACTGGGGTTGTTCTTGTGGCCCATCTGGGGGTGTCCCTGTTCCCAGGAGCATCATTTGGGGGCATCCTTGGTCCCATGAACATCATCCAGGGGTATCCTTTTCCCAAGGGCATCATTTGGGGGTGTCCCTGTACCCAGGAGGGACATCTGGGGGTGTCCCTGTGCCCTTTAGGGGTATCCCCATCCCCCGGGAGCATCATTTGGGGGTGTCCCTGTGCCCAGGAGGGACATCTGGAGGTGTCCACCTACCCATTTGGGGTGTCCCCATCACCAGAAACGTCACTTGGGGGTGTCCTTGGACCCATTTAGGGCTGTCCCTGACCCCAGGAGCATCATTTGGGGGTGTCCCTGTGTCCAAGAGGGACATCTGGAGGTGCCCAAGTAGCCATTCAGGGCTGTCCCTGGCCCAGGAGCATCACACAGAGCTGTCCCATCCCCTGGAGGGTGACCCAAGGGTGTCCCTGTCCCCATCCCGGGGTTGTCTGCGTGTGGGGTGGGGTGTGGGGTTGGTCTGACCCACACTGTGCCCTACAGGAGCTGTCTGGTTTCACCCTGGACCACGTGGCTTTTGAGGACGGAAAGGGCAAATGTCCCTACGACCCCACCAAGGGCCACACCCGGCCTCATTGTGGGTAGGTGACACTGCTGTCCCCTGGGTGACATCAGGGCTGGGCAGCCCGGCCCTATGGCTGCCCCCAACGGCCTCATCCCGACCCTACAGATGGAGAGCTGTACTCTGCCACCTTCAACAACTTCCTGGGCACTGAGCCCGTCATCCTGAGAAACCTGGGGCCACACTACTCCATGAAGACTGAGTACCTGACCTCGTGGCTGAACGGTGCTGGGGCAGGGGGGAATATGGGGTGTGGGGGCAGGGGGATATGGGAATATGGGGATATGGGGACACAAGGGCATGGGGATGAAGGCATATGGAGATATGGAGGCATGGGAATATGGAAATATGGGGGCATGGGGACATGGGAACATGGGGATATGGAAATATGGGGATATGGGGCATGGGGATATGGAAATACAGGGATATGGGGACATGGGGATATGGAAATAGGGGTTATGGGGACATGGGGACATGGGGATATTGGGGACGCAAGGGCATGGGATGGGGAGGTATGGAGATGTGGAAATACGGGAGCATGGGGACATGGAAACATGGGGGCATGGGGATAGGGGGATATGGGGCACAAGGAAATGGGGATGGGGGGATATGGGGGTATGGGAACATGGAAATATGGGGATATGGGAATATGGGGATATGGGGACGCAAGGGCAAGGGGATGAGGGCATATGGGGACATGGGGACATGGAAATATGGGGATATGGGGGCATGGGGGCATGGGGGCATGGGGACACAAGGAAATGGGGATGGGGGGATATAGGGACACAGGGGTATGGGGGCATGGGGATATGGGGGTGGGGGGATATGGGGACATGGGAACATGGGGATATGGGGGAATGGAGATGTGGGGGCACGGGGATATGGAAATATGGGGATATGGGGGCACAAGGACACAGGGATGCAGGGATATGGGGACACGGGCATATGGGACTTGGTATATGGGGACATGGAGTTATGGGGACGTGGAGGCACAGGGACACATGGATGCAGGGACGTGGGGACATGAGGACACGGGGACACAGGGATGTGGGGATACAAGGACACGGGGTTATGGGGATACAGGGATACAGAGACAGAGGGACGTAGGGATATGGGGGCACGAGGACACGCAGATGTGGGGCTATGGGGACACGGGGATATGGGGCCACCCTGCACGATCCTACTGTCCCCATGTGTCCCCACAGAGCCGCACTTTGTGGCCTCAGCCTACATACAGGAGAGCGCAGGCAGCAGCACCGGGGACGACGACAAAGTTTACTTCTTCTTCAGTGAGAGGGCGGTGGAGTACGACTGCTATGCTGAGCAGGTGGTGGCACGGGTGGCACGGGTGTGCAAGGTATGGGGTGGCACCGGGGCGGGTCTGTGAGGTACGGGTGGCCATATAGGGGTCTGAGAGGTGTGGGGTGGTCCTATAGGGGATGGGGGTCTGTGAGGTACAGAGGAGAGGAAGGGAGGGGAGGGGAGGGGAGGGGAGGGGAGGGGAGGGGAGGGGAGGGGAGGGGAGGGGAGGGGAGGGGAGGGGAGGGGAGGGGAGGGGAGGGGAGGGGAGGGGAGGGGAGGGGAGGAGAGGAGAGGAGAGGAGAGGAGAGGAGAGGAGAGGAGAGGAGAGGAGAGGAGAGGAGAGGAGAGGAGAGGAGAGGAGAGGAGAGGAGAGGAGAGGAGAGGAGAGGAGAGGACAGGAGAGGAGAGGAGAGGAGAGGACCATAAGGGGTCTGAGAGGTGTGGGGTGGTCCTATAGGGGATGGGGGTCTGTGAGGTACAGGGTGGCCCTATAGGGGGTGGGGGTCTGCAAGGCGTGGGTGCAAGGTATGGGGTGGCACCATGGGGGGGGTCTGTGAGATATGGGGTGGTCCTATAAGGGGTCTGAGAGGTGTGGGGTGGCCCTATAAGAAGTGGGAGTGTGTGAGGTAGGGGATGGCCCTATAGGGGGTGGGGATCTACAAGGCGTGGGTGCAAGGTGTGAGGTGGCCCTATAGGATCTTTGAGGTATGGGGTGGCCCTAGGGGGATCTGTAGAGTATGGGGTGGCCCTATAGGGATCTGTGAAGTATGGGGTGGCTCTATAGGGGTCTGTGAGGTATGGGGTGGCCCTATGGGGATCTGTAGAGTATGGGGTGGCCCTATAGGGATCTGTAGGGTATGGGGTGGTCCTGTAGGGTCTGTGAGGTATGGGGTGGCCTTATAGGGATCTGTAGGATATGGGGTGGTCCTGTAGGGATTTCGGGGTCTCAGTGCTGCTCACATTCAGGGCGATGTCGGCGGCGCCCGCACGCTGCAGAAGAAATGGACGACGTTCCTGAAGGCACGACTGCTCTGCTCTGCTCCGGAGCAGCAGCTGCACTTCAACCGCCTGCAGGCCGTGTTCACCCTGCCTGGCGTGAGCTGGCAGGAAACAGCCTTCTTTGGGGTGTTCCAGGCACGGTGGTGAGCACATATTGTGTGTATTTGGGGGGGTCTCCAGGCTCGGGGCCCCGCTGATGGGTCTGTCTGTGCAGGGGGGACGTGGATGTGTCAGCTGTGTGCCGCTACCACATCCTGGAGGTGAAGAAGGCTTTTGAGGGTCCCTATAAGGAGTATCGGGAGCAGGCGCAGAAATGGGGTCGGTATTCGGATGAGGTGCCGAGCCCACGGCCTGGGGCGGTGAGTGATGGGGGTGTGGGGGTGATTTGGGGATATGGGGCATGGGGATGTGAGGGTGTGGGAGATGGAGAGATGAGGATGTTGGAGATGGGGATATGGGGACACAAGATATGGGATATGGAGACGTGGAAAATCCCCAGCCCAGCCCACTGTGCCCAATGCCCACATCATTCAGTGCCACATCTCCATGGTTCCAAATGACCCCAGTGCCTCCATGGGACACAGGGACACGGGGATGTGGGGACACGGGGATGCTGAGAGACTGGGACATGGAGACAAGGGGATGTGGGGACATGGGGACATGAGGAAATGGGGAAATGGGGACGTGGAGACACTGGGACACAGGGATGTGGGGACACGGATGCTGGGACATGGAGACATGGGGACACAGGGATGTGGGGACATGGGGACTTGGAGACATGGGGACACAGAAACACAGGCATGTGGGGTCATGGGGAGCCAGGGATGTAGGGACATGGGGACATGAGGAAATGGGGACATGGGGACATGGAGACACTGGGGTACAGGGATGTGGGGACACGGATGCTGAGAGACTGGGACATGGAGACATGGGGACACAGGGATGTGGGGACATGGGGACTTGGGGACGTGGGGACACAGAAACACAGGCATGTGGGGCCATGAGGACACAGGGATGGAGGGACGTGGGGACATGAGGAAATGGGGACATGGAGACACTGGGACACAGGGACGTGGGGACATGAGGAAATGGGGACATGGGGACATGAGGAAATGGGGACATGGGGACATGGAGACACTGGGACACAGGGATGTGGGGACGTGGGGAAATGGGGACATGGGGATGTGGGCCTGCAGGGCCATGGGGAAATGGGGATGTGGGGATGTGGAGACGCTGGGACACAGGGATGTGGGGCCATGGGGACATGAGGAAATGGGGCCATGGGGACACGGGTGTCTGACTGTGCTGTTTGCCCACAGTGCATCACCGACTGGCACCGGCAGAACGGCTTCCCCAGCTCGCTGGCATTGCCTGACAACACGCTCAACTTTGCCAAGAAGCACCCACTGATGGATGAGCCCGTCCTGCCGCAGCGCGGCCGCCCGCTGCTGCTCAAGAAGGACTCCAACTTCACCCAGCTGGTGGTGGACCGCGTGGCAGGGCTGGACGGGGCCGTCTATGAGGTGCTCTTTGTCGGCACAGGTACGGTGAGAGGGGTGCAGAGCTGGGTGCTGAGGTGGGGACGGTGTTTGCTGCATGCCCTGCCTCGCAGGTGACGGCTGGGTGCACAAGGCGCTGAATTTGGGCTCCCACGTCCACCTGGTGGAGGAGCTGCAGGTCTTCGAGCCGGCGCAGCCCGTGGAGAGCCTGGTGCTGGCGGGGCGGAAGGTGAGAGCGGTGGCACCGGTGGGCTCCGAGCCCCAGGGGCGTCCCCTCAGCACCCATCTGTGTGCCTGCAGAAGCTGCTGTTTGCTGGCTCGCGGCTCCAGGTGGCCCAGTTGCCCGTGGCCGACTGCGGCCGCTACCAGTCCTGTGCTGACTGCGTCCTGGCGCGGGATCCATACTGCGCGTGGAGCCGCAACGGCAGCCGCTGCGTGCGCTCTGATGGCCTCAACGGGTAAGGAGGTGTCCCTGGGGTTCTGCGCTGTGCTGCGGAGCCTTCCTCATCTTTTCTTCTTCCTTCTCCTCCTCCTCCTCCTCGTCCTGCAGGTCTCACCTGGTGCAGGACGTGCTGGGCTCCGACACGCGCGCCTGCGCCATGCCGCTGGTGGGCACACAAGGTGAGAGGGGACGTGGGGATGTGGTGGGAGGTGGCACAGTGGGGGAACACAGCTATCCGTGGGAAGTGACCATGGGGGCACCCAGCTCCATGATAGGTGACATGGTGGGGAGACCCCGACTTCATCCGTGGGAGGTGGCATGGGAGGGACAGCCCGACTCCATCCATGGAGGTGGCACATGGAGGCACCCAGCTCCATCCATGGGAAATGGCACAGGGAGGACACCCCAATTCCGTGGGAGGTGGCGTGGGAGGGAAACCCTAACTCCATCCATGGAGGTGGCACACGGGGGCACCCAACTCCATGGGAAGTGGCATGGTGAGGACACCCAACTCTATAGGAGGTGGAAAGGTGGGGGACATCCTTACTCCGTCCAATGGGAGATGGCACGGTGGGGAAACCCAACTCCATGGCAGATAACAGAGGGGACATCCCTTCTCCATCCATGGGAAGTGGCACATGGGGGACTCCCAACTCCATGATAAGTGACATGGTGGGGAGACCCCAGCTCCATCCATGGGAAATGGCACATGGAGGACACCCCAACTCCACGGGAGGTGGCACATGGGGGCGCCCAACTCCATGATAGATGACATAGAGGGGACACCCCAACTCCATCCATGGGAAATGGCACATGGGAGACTCCCGACTCCACAGAGGTGACACGCTGGGGACACCCAACTCCATCCATCCATGGGAGGTGACGTGGTGGGGACACCCCACCTCCATCCACAGGAAATTTGGATGTCAGGGGGAAATTCTTTACAGAGAGAGTGGTGAGGTGCTGGAGCAGCTGCCCAGAAAGGTTGTGGATGCCCCATCCCTGGAGGTGTTCAAGGCCAGATTGGATAGGGCCCTGGGCAGCCTGGTCTAGCATTAGATGGGAAGGTTGGTGGCCCTGCATGTGGCAGGAGGGTTGGAGATTCATGATCCTTGAGGTCCCTTCCAACCCTGGCAATTCTGTGATTCTGTGATTCTGTGAAATGACACATAGGAGACTCCCAAACTCCACGGGAGGCGGCATGGTGGGGAAACCCCAACTCCATCCATCCGTGGCACAGTGGAAACACCCCAATTCCCCCCACGGAGGTGGCACATCGGGGACACCCCCGCCTCCATCCCTTCCCCACAGGTGCCATCACCCCCAAGAACGTGACGGTGGCAGCGGGCACCGACCTGGTCCTGACGTGCCGCCTGGGTTCCAACCTGGCTCAGGCTCTGTGGACCTTCGAAGGCCGCGCTCTGCCGGCCCAACAGGCGCTGGTTCTGCACGACGGCCACCTCCGCGCTCTGGTGGTGCCGGGCGCCGGGGCGCAGCACAGCGGCACGTACCGCTGCGTGGCGGAGGAGCGCGGCGCCCGGCTGGGCGGAGAGGCGTACCGGGTGGCCGTGCTGCCCGGAGCACCGCAGGAGACGCGGGCGCCGCTGGAAAGCGCCGGGCTGGCGTGGGTCGTGGCCGTTTGTCTGGGTGCGGCGTGTTTGGTGCTGCTGCTGGCCGTGCTGTCGCTTTGGAGGAGGCTGCGCGAGGAGTTGGGGAAAGGAGCCAAGGCCATCGAGAGCACCTTGGTGTACCCCATCGAGCTGCCCAAGGAGCCGCACAGCCCGCGTTTCGTGCCCAGCGCCACTTCGGATTCGGACGAGAAGCTGTGGGACCCGTCCAGTTATTACTGCTCGGATGGCTCGCTCAAGATCGTGCCGGGTCACGCCGTGTGCCGTAACGGCGGCCCGCCCGGTGCAGCCTCGCCACCGGCCGCCATCCCCGGGCAACCGCTGCATTCTCCCACCCGCATCCACCTGGGTCCTCTGCGCGGCTCCTCTTCCAACGGCTACATCCGCCTGGCCTTGGGTGCCGAGGAGCGGCCGCCGTGCGCCGAGCTGGCCGAGGAGCTGCGCCGAAAGCTGCAGCAGCGTCAGCCCCTGCCCGACTCCAACCCCGAGGAGTCTTCGGTCTGAGCCGCCCGACGCGTGGCTGCACCTACCTCAGGGACACTGCGACGGGATTTGGGCACCGCGTCCCTCCTTGGGCACCGTGACCACCTTCGGTACCGCGTCCGGGACCGCAGCTGGGGACGGAGCCCAGGAATGTCACTGCCATGGGGGACTGAGCCCAGGAATGTCACTGCCATTGGGACCGCGCCCGGAAACGTCGCCCGCTTTTGGGGAACTGAGCTTTGGGATTGAGCCCAGGGATGGATTGTCGTGGGCTGCAGGGACTGCAGTTGGGGTCTGTCGCTCGTCTTGGGGACGCTGGGGGCCGCGTCCCACCTCGGGGACAGCCCTGAGTGCTGGGGCTGTGCCTGGGACCCTCACCTGCCCCGGGTCCACATCCCAGCACTGGCCGTGGGAACGCAGCCCTGGGCACTGGGACCCCTCTGGGGACCCCCGTTATGGCCCAAGTCCCACCTCCCCCCCCCCCAACCTTAACCTCCCCCCCCTCCATCCCCACGAGCCCTTTTTGGGCCAATTCCCATCGTTTTTTCTCCCTGAGAACTTTTGTACCACCCCCCCTGTACATACCCCACCTCCCCCCGCCGCCCCCTGCACGCTGCCCCTTTTGTATGCCTCCCCCACCCCCCAACCCCCCCCCAGTGTAATTTATTTGTTACCGAAATATATTTATTTGCTGTAAGCACGTGGGGTATTTCTATATTCATAATAAAAAGGAGGAAAAAAATGCACATCCCCCCCCCGGCCCCCAGCGCTGAGCTCACGGAAAGGGCTGCGCTCGGGGCTAAAAAAGGGCTTCGCGGCGCCGTTCCCAAGGGGGGGGGGGGGGTAGGGAGGGCCTCGGGCTGTGTGGGGGTTTTTTTGGGAGGGGGAAGGGCTGACGGGAAGGGCGGAAGCGGCCTCGGGGTCCCGGCGGGGCCGTGGGAAGCGGGGCGGGGGATCCCCGGGGGAAGAGGGGGGGGGCACGCAGCGTGGGCAGCACCACGAGGTGGGGAGGGGCTGCAGTGCGCATGCGCTATGGCGATCGGGTGCCCCTCGGCTTCTTTCGGCACCTCTCGCTCCCACTCGGCTCCCTTCGGCCACCCCTCGGCTTCCTTCGTTCCCACTCGGCTCCCTTCGGCTATCCCTCGACTCCGCCCGTTCCCATTCGGCCGATCTCGGTTCCTCTCGTTCCGACTCGGCTCCATTCGGCTACCCCTCGGCTCCTTTCGATTCTCCTCGGCTCCCTTCGGCTACCCCTCGACTCCTTTCGTTTCCCTTCGACTCCCTTTGGTTCCCCTCGGCTCCTTTCGATTCTCCTCGACTCCCTTCGGCTACCCCTCGGCTCCTTTCGGTTCCCCTCGGCTCCTTTCGATTCTCCTCGACTCCCTTCGGCTACTCCTCGACTCCTTTCGGTTCCCCTCCGCTCCTTTCGATTCTCCTCGACTCCCTTCGGCTACTCCTCGACTCCTTTCGGTTCCCCTCGGCTCCTTTCGTTCCCACTCAGCTCCCTTCGGCTGCCCCTCGGCTCTTTTCGTTTCCCTTCGACTTATTTCGTTCTCTCTCGGCTCCCTTCGGCTCCCCCTCGACTCCGCCCGTTCCCATTCGGCCGATCTCGGCTCCTCTCGTTCCCACTCGGCTCCCTTCGGCTCTCCATGCCCCGCTGATGGCGGCGGGCCGCCGCTCACCGCCGGGGCCGTGCTGCCCGCCGCGGGTGGCGGTGCCCAGCGTGCACCAGAGCCTGTCCGAGATGGACTTCGAGCGGGGTGCGCGCCTCGGGGCGGGAGGGAGCTGAGAGCACCGGACCCTGCTCTGACCTCCCGCCGCCCGCAGGGATCTGGGCAGCGGCGCGGGACGGAGACGAGGCTCGGGTGCTGCAACTGCTGGAACGGCGCGGGGAGCCCAGCCAGCCCGACCTGGCGGGGTACACCGCCCTGGTACGGGGTATGCGGGGCAGCGGGAGGGCAGCGGGAGGCCGCGAGCCCCCTGAGCTCACCGCTCCCCGCCACCCCGCAGCACTACGCCAGCCGCAACGGGCACCTGGGGGTGTGCCGCCTGCTGCTGCAGCGCGGTGCTCATTGCAACGCCCGCACGCCCGGCGGTGCCACCGCCCTGCACCGCGCCAGCTACTGCGGGCACGTGGCCGTGGCGCGGCTCCTGCTGGCACACGGCGCTGACCCCGCCGCCGCCGACGGGGACGGCCGCACCAGCCTGCATAAGGTGCGTGGTGGCAGCGAGGGGACGGTCCGCCCCTGATGGGATGGTCCCCGTTACCGTGGTGTTGGCGGCATCCCCATGGTGGGTCGCACGCAGGCGGCGGAGCGCGGTCACCGGGAACTCTGCGTCCTCCTGCTGCAGAACAGCCCTGCCTTGCTGGCTGCTCGTGATGCTAAAGGACGGCGGCCCCGCGACACGGCCGACCCCGCGGTGTGGGATCTGCTGGAGGGATGAAGGGAGGCAGCGAGGACACCGCGGATGGAAGCAGAGGGAAACGGCCCCGTTGGGAAGAAAAAAAAAAAAGCAAAGCTCTGGGCCTGAATGCTGCGTCCGCCTCTTTGTCACTGCGCCTCGGGGGCCGCAGCCACGGGGGGGTGGCAAAAGGATGACGGTGGTGCCAAGGGTGGGGGACAGCGCTGGCCCACAGTGCCACTGTAGGGGGAAAGCTCAATTTTTGTGCTGCCGGGACAGATCGGTGCTCCTCCAGCAGCACGTATTGCTTCAAAAAAATAACAAAAAGCCCCAAAGAGCGAGCAACGGGTCGGCAGCGCTGTGCTGATGGAAGAAAGGCAGCACGGCGTCCCCACGGGGAGCAGCAGAGCGGGGGGAGCGCGGCGCTGACGGAAGGAACGCCGCGGGGAGCCGCCGAGGCCTCGCTCCGCCTCACCGCCCGCTCCGCCTCACCGCCCGCTCCGCTCTGCCGGGCGCGGCCTGGTCTCGCCTGGAGGAATGAACGACGAAGCGCGGCTGTTGAGTACGTCGGCCCCTCACGCCTCCCTCGGTGCCGCTCCGCGCGTACCGCCCCGAGCCCGCAGCACCGTACCGACAGAATAAAGCCGATACCGGACGGCCCACCGAGCGCTGCCGCTTTATACACGGCCGCGTCACCTCCCGCCCAGCACCGCCACTTCCGCTTCCGCCTGCCGTCGCCATGGAAACACCGGAAGTCAGCGCTCGCCCCGCCCCTTCCCTCAGCCTCCCCACCAATCGCCAGCCGTTTTACTAACTCTCCTCGTCACAGCCAATCAGCCGGCTCGCTACTTCATGCCTCGCAACCAATCGGCGACCGCCACCCCCTCACCAGCGCCGCGCTGTAAACAACAGCTCGGTGGGATTTAAAGGCGCCGCGCCCCATTCCGCCCCGTCCCACCCCCGAACTCGCCGAGCCCGACGCAAAGATAGAGAATTTTATTAACCAACCGGCAAAAAATAAAATAAAGTTCCATAATCCGTTCCACAACCCGGAGGGGAGGGGCGTGCGGCCGCACAGGGCCCAGCATCCCCTCCCCGAATATACAAATCAAACCTGATGCGAAAATAAATACAGATTCTTGAGCTGGGGGTTGGGGGGGGGGGAATGGGTTTGCATAGAGGAAGATTTAATAAAAAAAAGGGTTTTCACCGTGGTTCATTATTATTAATTATTATTATTCCTAGCGTCTCCCCGCAGCAGAACCAGGCCCTGATCGTCGCGACGTGATTAACGCAATTAATTCCCCTTCTCCCAAATAACTTAACGGCGATCACCGGGGGATTGTGCTTTGTGGGGGTGGGGAGCAGTGATGGGGGGGGGGGGGAGTGGGAAGGGGGGTCCGCTTTGGGAGGAACCCCCAATGGAGGGGGCTGCCCCCCCCGCCGTCCTTTGGTCGCTAGCTGTGTGCCCCCCCGAGCCCCCACCCCGGGGCTGCGGCACTCCCTGAGTCACATCATCACCCCCTCCTCTGCATCGCTTCCATCATTCATGGCGGGGCTTGGGGGGGGGGAGGGGAGAAGAAAGGGAAGATGGCGGCGGTGGGCCTGGGCCTGGTTTTGGCAGGAGGAGGCCCGGCCTGCGGGACCTGAACTCCCTGAGCTGCACCGAGCGGAGGCTTCAGCCACAACGGGGGGCCCTCCGCCTCTGCGGCCCGCCGTCCCCGAGCAGCAGCAGCACCGGGCCGGGCTGTCCCTCCTCCGCCGCTCCCATCGGAACCTGCGCGGTTCCCAGCACATCCCCGGCCCGCGGGCGGCTCAGATGGAGTTCTCGATGGGGCCGTGGGTGCTGCGGCGGCCCAGGCAGTTCCTCTCGTTCAGCAGGCTGGTGGTTTCATCTGCCGGTTCCGTTTTCTCCTGCAGATCGGTTTTAGGAGCGCCGCTGTCCGGAGATTGGGGACAACTGTCCATGCGGGATGTGGTGAGACCGTTCTGGTATTCCTGCCGCGTGATCTGTGCCAAAGCAAAGCCACAGTGAGGTGGGGGTCACGGCGTGGCAGACGTCCCCCCTGCCCCCACAAGCCTCACACGGCCTCACCTTAACGAACTGCAGGTCGGTGAGAGCGCGGACGCTGAAGTCGGCCACGTACGGGGTGACGGCGCTGAGCTGGTTGTTGCTGCCACCAACCGGGGATGAAACGGAGTCGGAGCGTTCGTGGCAGCTGAGCGAGGCCGAGCGGTTGAGGCTGCTGACGTGGGATGGGGAGCGGGTCTCTGTGGGATGGGGACAGGCTCAGAACCACCTCAGAGGCTATTCGGTCCCTGTGCTGCTCCCTGTCCCGCTGGATCGGGGGAAAGTGGGATGATGGGGACGGCACGTGCTCAGAAAGGCAAGGGTGATGGATGAACCGTATGAGGCACAGGGAGGGTGGCATCTCCTCGCCACCTGGATACGGTCCCAGTGCAGGTGGGTTCCCCTGCTCCACCTCTGTAGCCACAGGTGGGAGTAAATGGGGTGGGTGACGGAGCACAGGACCCTCGTGACACCAGGAGGAGGAGCAGGAGCTCAGCGCTGCTCCCCAAAGCCCAACAGAGGCTGAGGAACTGCCTTCCCTCCTGTAGGAGGCGTTTTTCCTCCTCCAGGAACACCGGGATCTGCCAGATCCCCCATGCAGCCCTGGGGGAATGACAACCAGCGCCGTGTTAACATGGCCCAGGGTGCTGAGGACACCCAAGTGCTGAGTTAACTCAGCCTGGCAAACAATGTGGGCTGAGGATTGGTGGGCAGAGAGAAACAACACGACACATGCAGAGAACAACATAGAGTGCTGGGGCGATGGCAGAGGGCAGGATGGAGCGGTGGTGGGGCTGGAGATGTGCTGGGGAACCCCGGGATGCTCACCCGATACAGGAGGTGGACTGATGGCCATCACCCCGTAGTAGGAGAAGGCTCCTGCTTCAAACTTCATGCACTCCTTCCCAGCCTCCACCTCCACCTTGCCCTGCAAGGGAGAGGCAGTGTCAGGCTCCATAATGCCACGTCCTGTGGCACCGGGGTGGGTGGAAGGAGTTTGCACGTGGCTTTGGTGATGGGCAGCACCCTGGGTGTCACACTGATGGAACCCAAGGAACACTGCCAGCCCGTGGTACCTGCAGGATGAGGATGAAGTAGTCGGCAGCCTTGTTCTTGGTGTAGAGGAAGTGGTGTGGGGACTTTTTGTTCTCCTCGTCAAACTTCAGCTCCTGGATGACGTCGGAATACTTGAGCAGCCTCAGCAGGATCTTCTCAGAGATGAAGTTGGGTGTGAAGAGCGTCACCTCTGAGAGTGAGACAGGACGGGGTCAGAGCTGCGGGCTGTCCCTGCTCCCAACCCTGCAGATGGAGGTGCTGAGGGATGCAGGTGAACAGCCTGCCCCTTGGGTAGGCTCTGGATCAGGCTGGGCTCCACAGCACCTCCCTGGGACAGAAACCCCTGGGTCTGGCAACTCCACCAGCCCTGGCTGCAGGGTGATATGTGCCAGCATGTGGACAGGACCTTCCTGCTGGGCAAACAGCCTCATTTTCGGGGACAGAGGGGAAGAGAGTAGGGTGTCACGGTCACAGCCACTCGCTTCCAGGTCTCCCACCCAATCTCTGGCTCCTGCTGGAATGCAGTGGCCATGGTGCTTTTGGGTCCCCATCCTAGGGATCCTCCTAGCAGGACGAGGCCACTGCACCAACATCCCCCTCCTGCAGGGACACAGGGCCAGGCAGGGCTCCCCCGACAGACCAGCAGCAAGCAGGATAACAGCAGTGCAAGCAAAAATGCAAAACCTCTATAATTTCTCAGCTACAGAGCAACGAGAAGGGAACAGAACCCTCGTGACTCCAGGAGCAGCAGCAGCACAGAGCTGACGTGGACGGACGGAGCCACACGGAGCACTCCCAACAACTCACCCGTGGAGAGGAAGCGGTGAGCAGCCAGCAGCAGCTGCGGGGAGACCTTCACCTTCTGCTCGTTGACGGGGTCCTTGAAGGCTGAGAAGTCCCTCTTGCCCTTCTGGTTGCCCGTCCGCTTCTTGCTGCGGTTTTCATCGGCTGCTATCGGGGTGACAGGGCAGCAGGTGGCACCCAGCTCCCCTGCACGCTGCGGGGACACGGGGCTGAGCCCCACACCTACCAAAAGCATCCGACTCGTCCAGGATTTCCGACTTGATGATCTCCTCGATGACGTCCTCCAGTGTCACCAGCCCCAGCACCTCGTAGAAGGGATCCCCCTCACCCTCGTTGTTCACCTTCTGCACGATGGCCAGGTGTGACTTCCCTGCGGACAGACAGGCGGACGTCAGACAGACACGCTCCAGTCAACTCACAGCATGTGCTCAACCCTACCACACTCCCTGTGCAGGGACAATAAGGATATTATGATCCAAACGAGCCCTGGGCTGGGCGCTCCTTCCCTGTTTAATGACAGCAATTAAGGGCAGAGGCACCCGCAGGACTGGAGACACCTCACTGCGGTTGTGAGGGAAGGGCTTAGCCAGAAGGACACAGCCAAGGGGATGTGACCTGCAAGGACCTGGCTCGTGTCACCTGCACCCACACAGGACCAGCCCTCCTGAGTCAGGACGTGATTCCTCCCCATGCGTGCAGAGGGAATGAAAGCAAAGGGCACAGATCCCACTCACACCACTGAGGCCACCATGGTCCCCATGCATCCCAAAAGCTGCACCCCAAAAGCTCAGTGCTGAATGCAGGTGAAACCTTGATCTTCCCCTTCTGCAACACAGGGTTTTGGGAGAGGGGACAGAAGGGGAGCACCTCACGCCTAATGAAGCCCAAGGGGTGAAGCATCCCATCCCTGCCCTGAGCCTCGTGTTGTGCTCACACCGAGAGGAGCAGGAAGATGGGGACAAACACTGAGTGCTGCCGCAGGATCTGTCACCCCCATGCCAGCTTTTGTGCCACATCCATGGCACCATTCCTGCAGTCAGGGCAACCGGGAGCACAGCCGATTGCTCTCACCTCTCCATCCTTTTGCTCAGCGGATTTCCAACACTTCCAACCCTGGAGAGAGGACTTGAGGGCTGACCCAGATCCCAAACCCAGCCCAGGCAGCGGGGCTGCCAGCTCCCCATTTCTGACCCAGCAGCAAACAGCAGTGAGGGCCGTCGAGGCTTTGTAATCAGAGCGATTGCACTTCAAATCCTTTAATAAGGATTCGTAGGAGGGAAAGCCAGCGCCAGCAGCTGGGCCAGCTCCAGCTCCAGCAATGGGGAGGCAGAACGCAGCCCTGCTCCCGTTCTCTTGGGCTTTGGGAAAGGGGAAGCCGAGCTGCCATTAAGCGTGACAATATCTTGGGGTGCAGGGAGAGCGTGGGTGCAGAAAGAAGGCAGGAACAACCAAGCGTGCAGCCTCCAGACTCTAACCCTGAAGGATCAGCCTGGCTTGGATCTGCTAAATCCTGTCCCAAGCTGCAGCAGAGCTCTGGTTGCAGGAGGAATTGCCAGATCCCCTAAATCCCAGCACGAAGCGCAGGCAACCGCCCCGCACCCCTGAATGTCCCCATTGCCTGCAGGATGCAGCCATGAGCTTAATGGCAGCCGGGGAAGCAGTGGGGTCACCGGGCACAGTGGGGTCCCAGGCTGGTGCACGGCCCCTCAGCCCCTCCCCAAGGGCCTTAGGGGCCAGTGGGAGGCCAGGGGAGCGAGGAAGGGCTTGGAGGAGGGAGCCAAAGCGAGCAAGGAGCCATGCAACTCCCCAGCAGCATTTTAAAGGCCTCCAGGGCCAGTAATTAAAACTGAAGAGCATGTAAACACTCTCCCAGTGTTTCCAGAGGCGAGCGCCGAGCTGAAGGTGCTCTGCAGGGACAGCTCTGCCACCTCAACGCTGCCACAGATCCTACAGAGAGATAGGCACTGAAACAGCCACCCCATCTTCAGCACGGACTCTGCGTCCTCCCCGTCCCCGTGAGCCCCACAAAGCCCCACGCCAGCCGTGCAGCCCTGGAGAGCTGCCAGAGAGCCCAAGTTTTGCTTCTGGCCTTGCACTGCCGGAGCCATAAGGAAAAGCAGCACCCCAAGGAGCAGCCCAGCAGCGTTCCCCCACTCCTCTCACCCTTCTTGAACTCCTCCAGCATGGCGTCCAGCTTGGTGTCGTGGAAAACAACGTGCACGGGGTGGTTGTAGAACTTGGTGATGGTTTTGAGAGGCGTGCAGTCGTCGGGGTCGACGAAGGCCAGGTCCTTCACATAGAGGATGTCCATGATGTTGGAACGCTCCTCCTCGTAGACGGGGATGCGGGTGAAGCCGCTCTCCATGATCTCAGACATGGTGTTGAAGTCCAGGATGGCGTCGCTGCTGATCATGAAGCAGTTATGCAGTGGGGTCATCACGTCCTCCACCGTTTTGGTGCGCAGCTCCAGGGCCCCTTGGATCATGTTGAGCTCCTCCCTCACCAAATCATTATAAGGCTCCGTCACCTTCAGCATCTCCACCAGCTTCTCCCGGTTGTACACGGTGCCGATCTCCTGGCCCAGGATGAAATCCAGCAGCTTGCTGATGGGGTAGGAGAGAGGAAACGTCACCAGCATGAAGAATTTGGTGACCACAATGGTGTTGGCACCCACGGCCAAACCGTGCCGCGAGCACAGCGCCTGGGGGACGATCTCCCCAAAGATGACAATGCCAACGGTGGAAGCCACCACGGCGCCGATGCCCGAACCGATGAGGTCATCCAGGAGGATGGTGAGCGTGGTGTTGACCAGCACGTTGCCCAGCAGCAGCGAGCACAGCAGGTAATTCCCTTTCCTCCGGATGGGTTCGATCTTTTTGGCGTAACGTTTCTCCTTCTCGGTGCCGCAGTTCTGCACGATGCGCAGCTCCATGGGATCCAAAGCCATCAAACCAAGGTTGAGCCCGCTGAAAATCCCCGACAGCACCAACAGCCCCACGATGAGGATCACCTGCAGCCAAAGGGGCAGCAGGGATTTCTTCTCCTCCACCACCACGATGTGGCCGTCGGCTCCTTGGTGAGGCAACCAAGGCAAGCCGGGCTTTCTCTGCGTGCACAGCACGTAAGTCTTGGCCTGCTCGTCCTTACGCAGGGGCTGCACCCGGACTCGGAGCAGAGCCGAGGTGTCCTGAGAGCCTCCAGCAGCCTCGGAACCCACCAGGCCTTGCACCACCAGGTCCTGCGAGCGCTCCGGGCACGTCCCGTTGGGCGTGGAGGCGTTGCCGGCCGGGCGGAGCTCAGCGAAAGCCACGCGTTGCCCGGTGCCCGGTCCCAGCCCCAAGCCGTAAAGGCGAAGCAGCAGCTCGCTGCCCTCCGTTACGCGGATCGGGCCTCGCGTAGGAGCCGCCGGTTTGGTGCTCTCCTCCAACCTCATGCCCAGGATCACGCTTTCCCCGCCGCCGCCGCCGCCCACCGCGGTGCCTCCGGGAAGGGCGAGGAGGAGGAGGAGGGGAGGGAGGAGCGGAGGCGGCGACGCTGCCGAGCTGCGGGTTGCCCCAAAGCCCCGGCTGCCGCCGCGCCGCCGCCCGCCGCCCGCCGCCATGTTGGTGGCTCGCGGCCGCCGCGCGCCCGTGGCGTCAGCCCGCCGCCAGGCCACGCCCCCTTCCCGCCGGGGGGAGGCCACGCCCCTCTTCCGGTTTTGACCACGCCCATTACGAGGGCGGGTCGCAGTTAAAAGGGGCACGGCGAGGCTTAAAGGGGGAGGGGAGTTCGGTGGGGCCCTCAGGAGGTGGTGCGCTGTGGCTGTGGCTGTGGCTGTGGCTGTGGCTGTGGCTGTGGCTGTGGCTGTGGCTGTGGCTGTGGCTGTGGCTGTGGCTGTGGCTGTGGCTGTGGCTGTGGCTGTGGCTGTGGCTGTGGCTGTGGCTGTGGCTGTGGCTGTGGCTGACGCACGCGGAAGGAGGATTGATAGAGGTGGAAGGGAGGGGGATCGGGTGCCCGGGTGGGGTCTGTGGGGCAGGGCTTTGGGTGTGGGGGATAAGGCTCAAGTAGAGGGCGGGATATAGAAATGGAGGACACTAGGGCTTGCAATACGAACCAAGTTTGGGGGACAAAACGCGGTGGTGGGATTTCTAGGATCTATAGTGCCCTGCCCCCTTTAGAGAGGAGGAAGGTACTAAGTCTTATGGGGCAAGTACTAAGCCCTATGGGGCAGGATCCAGGGTGGGGGCAGGACCTTGAAGGCGGGCACTAGAACCTATGGGCAAGACCTTGAGGGGTGTAGATAACCCTCTGGGGTTGGACTCCTGAAGTCACTAGGATCCATGGACGGGATTCAAAAGGCTCCTTAGGACCCGCAGGCAGGACCCAGAACGCTGGGAAAATTGGGACGCTCACGAAGCTCCAGGCTCGCGCTGGGACCCAGTCGCACCTCCATCCAGGAAGTGTCCTTTAATCCAATCCCCCAACACTCCCTGCGCGCGTTATCCCCGCCCCTCATCTGACAGCCACACAGTACAGCCAACCACCCGTCAGCATGGCGCGGCGGGCGGAGCGGGCCGACCAACGGGCGCGAGGAGCTGGGGGGCGGGTCGAGAGGACTGACCGATGAACGCGCGGGGCTGGGAGGCGGGCCGAGAGAACTAACCAATGGACGTGCGGGGCTGGGAGGCGGGCCGAGAGAACTGACCAATGGGCGCGCGGGGCTGGCAGGAGGAGGAGGCAAGATGGCGGCGGGCCGGTGGCGGGCCGGGCTGGCGCTGCTGGCTGTGGCGCTGGGGCTGGGCGGAGCGCGGGCCGAACAGATGGAGGAGCATCTGAAACGGGAGCATTCGCTGTCCAAACCGTACCAGGGTGAGGGGGGGAGCGGGGGTGGAGGGCAGGCCGGGGTCGGTGCCTCGAGGCCCGGTACCGACCGCTGGTGTGGGCCCGACAGGAGTGGGGTCGGCCAGCGCGGGGCTGTGGGAGCTGCAGGGCAACGCCATGGTGATGGCGCAGTACATCCGCCTCACGCCCGACGTGCAGAGCAAGTGGGGAGCCGTGTGGAACCGTGTGGTGAGAGCCGGGGTCTGGGGGCTTGGGGGGGAGGGGGTGAGGTGAGGGGGGGGTTGGGGAATTATGGGGGGGCTGAGGTGGAGAAATGGGGTAAAAAAGGGGTTTGGGGGTTGTGGGGCGTAGGGAAGGTGGTGGGGATGTGGGGTGGCTGCGATTGGGGGAGGAGGAGGAAGGGGAATGGATTGAGAAGAGATTTTGGAATGGGGGGGGGAGGTATGGAGAAGGGAGTGGGAATAGTAGGGGGAGTGCTTGTGGAGGGGGAGAAAAGGGGGGTGGGGAAAGGGGTTCAGATGGAGAGATTTGGGGTTATAGGGAATCCTCTGACTGGTACCCCACTTAGAGGGGGGATAGCAGGATGGAGAAATGGGTTCAGGTTGAGAGACTTAGGGAGGGAAGGTTTAGGTTGGGCGTCAGGGGGAAGTGCTGAGTGGTGAGGTGCTGGAACAGCTGCCCAGAGAGGCTGTGGATGCCCCGTCCGTCCCTGGAGGTGTTCAAGGCCAGGTTGGATGGGGCCCTGGGCAGCCTGGGCTGCTGTGAGATGTGGAGGTTGGTGGCCCTGCGTGTGGCAGGGAGTTGGAGCTTCATGATCCTTGAGGTCCCTTCCAACCTGGGCCATTCTGTGACTTCAGAGTGGGAGGGGTCAGGGGTGTAGGGCAACTGTACTTGTTGGGGGGGGGGCAAGTGGAGGGAAAGGGGTTCAGATGGAGAGATTTTAGAGTGGAGGGGGATAAGAAGGGGGGGGGGAACAATAAAATAGGACTGGAGAAATGGATTCAGATCTGGGGGGGAATGTAGGGAGGGGGTCAGGGGTGTCTGCACTTAAGGGGAGGGGGTAGAGAAATAGATTCAGAGGAAGAGGTTTTGGAGTGCAGGGATCTGGAATGGGTTCAGAGCTGGAAAGTTGGGGTGGAGGTGGCACTGGGATGTGAGGTTTTAGGGAAAAAAGTGGTGTCCTGAGTAGTGCTGGGGAGGCTTGAGGTGTGTGGACTTGTGCTAGGGGTGGAGAAATGGGTTCCAAAGGAGAGACTTTGGGATTGAGGGGTTGTTCTTCCTTGTAGCCGTGTTACCTCCGTGACTGGGAGATGCAGGTGCACTTCAAAATCCATGGGCAAGGCAAGAAGAACCTGAACGGTGATGGCTTTGCCATATGGTACACCAAAGACCGCATGCAGCAAGGTAAACCCTGCTGGAGGAAGGCTGTGCCTACAGGGAGGGCTGTTGGTGTCACCTTTTTGCGGGCACATAGTGGCCAGAGTGGCTCTGTGCATTCCTTTGGATCCCTCTGAGGAACTGCAGGGCCTCTGTCTCTCTGCTGTCCTTCTCACTGTCTGTCTTTCCCCCCCAGGGCCTGTCTTTGGAAGCAAGGATAACTTCCTGGGCCTGGGGGTGTTTGTGGACACCTACCCCAATGAGGAGAAGCAGCAGGAGGTGAGCTGGGGGGTGATGTGCAGCCTGCTGGATGCAGCGTGGGCTGCTCAGCACAAGCTCAACTTGCAGCCAGCGAGGTGTGAGCTTTTTGGATCTGAAATTGGAGGCCAGCTGGCTGCCAGCAGGGATTACTCAGCTTGCCTTGCCGCCTTCTCCTCTCTGCGTGGTTAGTTTCTTTGTAGTGAGGCAATCTGTGAGCAGATCTGTTGTCAACTTCACCCAGAAAAAGCAGGGTAGGAGAAAACAAATGGGTCACCACCACTGTGTGGTGAGCTGCTGAGCTTTTGGAAGGCTGCAGGCAGGAAGCAGCTGGTGGGAAGCACACATGGACTTCATAGAGCTCAAGCAGAGCAGCAGCTGAGCAGCACACCCCAGCTGGCTGTGTGCTGGGGCTGCTTTCTGGAGTCTGCCTGCACTCTGCTGCTCTGCCTGCTTTGTCTGTTTGGGGCTCTTTGGTGTTGACTGGGGTTGTGAAGCAGTGAAAACCTGACCTTCCCCATCGTGCTGTTGGTGGTATTGTCACTTCTGAAACAATTCACCTTTTTGTAATTGCAGCTTCTTGTAGCAAACAGGCACTGTTTCACCCCCACAACCTCAGTGCTCTCCCATACAGCCCCTAGGGCTGCCCTCCTTCCTCTCTGCAGTCCCCAGAGGATACAGGGGGCACTGCTGCGATGCACCCTGACCTTGCAGCTGCTGAATAAACAATGAGCAACCACCAGCTTTCTTCAAACATTACTAGCAGCCTGCTCCAGCCCTGGGTGGACTTTGTGCTCATAGCGGTGCCTTGGTGTGTTCTGACCAAAGCCTGTGGTGTTCCTGGCACTGTACAGGGATTGTTGTGCTGTTGGTCCTGCAGACGTGCAGGGCTGTGGCTGTGTTTCTGTAGCCCACCAGCTGCATCCTGGCTGTGTGCCCCAGGTTTGGCAGCCAGCAGCTGAACCCCCTTCTGCCTTTAGCCCTCGCTGAGCTGTGCACGGAGGATTCCCAGGTTGCAATTTCATGCTAAACTCTGGTCTGTGACCATTTTGCTTCTGTGCTCTTTCTTGCTTTGCGATACTGGACTCGCAGGCTCAGAAGAGGAGGTACAGCCCAGGAAATCAGGTACTTGCTCTTGCTGACCTACCCATTTCTGAGCTGCTTGGTATTACTTTGTCCTCTCGGTAAGAGAATTCCCTCACTGGAGCTGCAGACATCCCTGTGTGAGCAGGGAGCAAGCATGAGAACTTTCTCTTTTGTCCTAGATACGTGGTAGCCAAGGTGAGGGGATGACCAGGGATTGTGCTTTTGGGGAAGCATGGCTGGGGTGAAGGAGCCTGGGGGTCAGTAGCATGTCATAGGATCGTAGAATCACAATTATAGAATACCCTGAGTGGGAAAGTGATCCCAGCTCCTGCTTCCAGCTGAGACCACCCAAAATTCAGCATTTCCAGACCCTGCAGGCGCGCTGTGATGCTGGGGCAGAGTTGGGAGCTGAGTTTGGCCTTCTCCCCACAGCGTGTTTTCCCCTACATCTCTGCCATGGTGAACAATGGCTCTCTCACCTACGACCACGACAGGGATGGCAGACCCACAGAGCTGGGGGGCTGCACAGCCATGGTACGCAACCTCAACCACGACACCTTCCTGGTCATCCGCTATGTCAAGAGGAGGCTGACAGTGAGTGCTGCTTGTTGTTGGGGTTTTTCAGACAGCCGTGCTGGCACCTGGTGCTCCCAGAACCTCTTTGTTTCCAGGTGCTGATAGATATTGATGGTAAGCAGGAGTGGAGGGACTGCATCGATGTGCCTGGCGTGCGCCTGCCCCGTGGGTACTACTTTGGGACCTCCTCTGTCACTGGAGACCTCTCAGGTACTGCTGTGTGGCCCCGAGCAGTGTTTGCTGAGCAGCTCTTGTGCAGCTTTGGGTGTCTGGAGGTGCAGCTGAGGTGTAGTGGGGCTTACAGAGCAGCAGAGGACCTCTCCCTGCTTGAGGGAACTTTGTTTTTCATCTTGGGGAGCTCAGATCTCAGTCTGGGTGTGCTGTGCAGCTCCTCAAGCAGCTTTCCTTGAGCTCCCTCTGCCATCAGATGAGGCTGGCGGTGACATCCAGGCAGTGACATGGGCAGACCTCAGCCAGCACCTCCTGCCAAACAGCAGCCACTCAGGAGGGTTCATCCCCAAGCTGTGTGCCTCAGGAGGAGCAGAACAGACCAAGAGCTGAAAATCTCATCTGTACCTTCATGGCTCAATCTGCAGTGATGGGCAGAGCCTGAGGGCAGCACTGAGATCACTGCTGGGGGTTAAAACACCGCTCTTAAAACACTGTGAAAACAGAGGTGCTGGCTGTGTTGTCAGAGCAGCTGTAGTCTGCTCTTTGCATTTCCTAACCACGGGGCAGTGGTGCTGGGGAAGGGTGCAGCGTGGGCTGATGGAAGTGGTGCTTTGCAGGAGCTGAAGCTCTTTACCTTTCTCTGCTCACCCCTTCTCTTGCAGTGCTGCTTGGGGTGCTGTGAGGCCTGGAGTTACCCAGCTCTGTCTCTCCGGGCAGGTTTTAAGCCTGATTTTGAGTTATACCCTATGAAAGCACACTGGCTGGCGTCTGGACCCATTGTTGGCTCCAACAAAAGTTCCTTTTCTTCCTCAGATTTCTGCCTAATGCCCTGGGAGCTGGCAGGCTGGCCTGGAGCACTCGCGTTGTCCCACTAATAACAGCACGGTCACAAGCAAAGGAAATAGGGTCATGTGAGGCTGATTCTAACACTCTGCTTTTGCAATGGGGGAGGGTGAATGCTTTTGAGTCAGATGGTGGCCCGGTTTGGGCTGTTGTTTCTTAATTTAAGTAGCTTAAAGGTTCCTGTTGGAGGTTTTGGGAGAGCGTAGAGCCTGACCTGAGGAGGTGAGTTCTTCTGTCGAGAGGGGACAGCTGGCATCCTGGGGCTGTTGGCTGAGTGACGGCATCCTACGGTGCCACCAGTGGCACTGACATCCCTGGCTGGGGCCATTTTGGTGGGTGACATCTCAGGATTCATCTGCTCTGCTTGCAGACAACCACGACATCATCTCTCTGAAGCTGTACCAACTGACAGTGGAGCGGACGCCAGAGGAGGAGAGGCGGGACAAGGAGGTGTACCTGCCTGTGGTGGACAACCTCAAGCTGCCAGGAAGTAAGTGGGGGGGGGGGTAAAGGGACAGAAATTCTGGCATCTCAGCAGCAAAGCAGCTGAGCTGCTTTAAGAATCATGCCACTTTGGTCAGGAGGATGGCAATGAGCTGCTGTGCAGCAACTGGAGTCTCACAGCTGTTCCTCTCCCCTGCAGTGGAGGCACCACTGGAGCCCATGAGCGGCCTGGCTCTCTTCTTAATTGTCTTCTTCTCCCTCGTGGCCATCGTCTTCGCCATCGTTATCGGAGTCATTGTGTACAACAAGTGGCAGGAGCAGAGCCGGAAGCATTTCTACTGACAGCTGCAGTGTGACAGACTGCCTCATGGCAGCACCCCCAATGTCCCCAAGAACCACGGTGGGGATGGCTGCTGTTTGTCACTGGGTTCAGGACTCCCCCAGTGCCAGAGGGGACCCACATTGTGCTGGGGATGAAGCTGCTGTCCCCTGCAGACCTGCTGGGAGCTGGAGCTGGGCTCTGGGAGCTGTTGGAGGTGGCTCACAGGGCAGTGGCAGAGCTGAGCTGGCTCTGCCATCACACATCAGTAGTGGTCACCACTTTGGCTGTGAAGTCCCAGCCCTGCTTTCTTTGCCACGTTCCTGCAACAACCCCTTTGCAGCGGTTTCGTTTCCAGGAGGGCTTTGCCAAGCTGTTCTCCTGCTCAGGCTGCTCCCATCACCCACCTCAGACTCTCTTTAGAGACCCTCCCGCTTTTTCTTCGCACCTCGAATCTCCCTCAAACCTCTGTGCAGCCCCTCCATCCCATTAACCCCCGGTGCTGGGTGTTTTGAGGACACGCTGACTGCTTCCCCACCCCAGGCGGGGTTTAATACCCCACTCTCCCTTCTCAATCCCTGTTTGCTGCTGCCCTGGGGCTCAGCTCAGTCCCTCTCTGGCATGCTGTGCCTGCACACACCTCCACACTGCCTGCATGTCATTGCTTTTCCGGCTCATTGCTCCCACCAGGAGCAGCTGAACCATGGGGGCCTCTCAGAGCCACAGCCCTCGCTGCCTTCCAGGGAGTCCTGGTTTATTCCTACCTCAGTGACTGCTTCTGTCAGTGACTCCTCGCTGTGTTTCTCTCATGGGAAGGAGCAGCGTGACCACCTTTCGCCCCGGGGACTGCATTGGGCTCCTGCAGCTGCTCTGAGGATTTGGGGGGTGATGGCATGGGGTGCCGCAGGGACAGGAGGTCGGTGCATCCCTAACAGCTCTGAGCACATCCAGATGGCAGCTCTCTGCTTATGGGTGCTGCGGGACAGGGCTGGGAGCTGTGTTTTTGACCCAGGATGGGTCCCAGAGTGCGGGGAATGGTGCCTTGTGGGCAGGATGCTTGTACTGGGGTGGATGGAAGCTTGTTAGAAGTGCCCAGAGAAACTTCATGGGGCCTGGAAGGGGCTGCTCTGTGATGTTTTGCCTCTGTTTTACCTGAGAGCCAGGAGTGAAACGTGTGCACCTCTTCCCAGCTGTAACATGTCTTGGAATAAATGTTGGTGTGTGTGTGTGTGGCACTGCTGCGCTCCTTGTCCTGAGCTCCTCCTGGCACTGTGCTCACAGAGCCACGCTGCCTTGCCCATCTCAGTTCTGATTTTATTAAGGAGGTGATGTGGCTGCATGCCCTCGGTGCTCTCTGTCCTCTGATGCTGTGGATGCTCAGTATTTGCTCCCAGCACCAAAGAGGTGCAGCCCCTGCAGCGGGTTCACCAGCTTCATGGCCACGTAACCCTGGGGGGGAAGATCCAGGGTGGGGGGGCTCAGCAGGGCTCTGTGAGCCGCAGGCGAGGGGGGGGTTTGGGGAGTCCTCTGTGCTCACCGGGGCAGAGTAGATGAAGTTGAGGAGCAGAAGGAGCAGCAGCAGCAGTGCCAGGGTCACGGTGATGCGGCAGCGGTGCCTCCGCCAGACGGCGTAGCGCAGGGCACGCAGTGGGGCCCACAGCCATAGGAAGGATGAGTCGGGCCGCCTGTAGGACGTGGAGTCGTGTCACCCCAATCTCTGCCTCCCCCTCTGTGCCCTTTGGGATCTGGGAGGCTCACACGGGGGGCTGCAGGGTTGGGTAGGCGTTGGGCTCCTCCCGGCCTTTCCCCGCCGGTCTCTCTTCTGCCTCTTTCTCATTGAGCAGCTCCAGGCTCAGCTCCAGCTTGCCCTACAGGAGAAACAGCAGGTGGATATGGGGGTGTGATGTGCTTCCCTGCCCCCTCTCCTCCACCCAAATTCCACTGCCCTCCCCTTCCCCGCCGTACCGCCATGCGCTGCGTGCCACCCTCGTGCACCACGCAGGGCCACCATCCCCGCGCCTGCTTCTGTCGGAACAGAGAGAAACGGGGGGGTCCCCGAATCCTCCCCCACGGCCAGAGGCTCAGACGTGGCTTTAGGGTGCAGTCCTGCGGCCGCTGGGCTGGACGGGGCAGCCGGGTGAGCTCCAGCTCCAGGACACCTGTAGAGAGAAGTGTCAGCCCTGGGTGTCCCTCTGTGCCCTCCTCGGGTGGGCAGATGTACCCTCACCCAAAAAATCATCAGCCGAAAACTTGTCGTTGTCCCACACTTGGAGGATGAGCTTCGGGGGCACCTTCAGCACCGTCTCATCCAGGCTCCAGAAATGCTCCTGTGCGGTGCGAGGGGAGGAGAAGGGGGTCACGCTCAGCTCCCAAAACCTCATTTCTCCCCCCTCACCGTGGGGCACAGCACCTTGCGGGGCAGCACGCAGCGCTGCTCAGCTGCCAGGTACTGGAAGGGGAAGACGAAGCGCCAATGGAAGCTGCTGTCGCCCTGCAGCGCCCGGTAATGCACGTCCGTCCTCTGCTTCTGCTCCTCCAGCCCATCCAGCCAGCTGCACATCGTGGGGAGGGAGGTACAGCTGTCCTCATGGCCCCCCCACCTTGTCCCCATGGCCTTTGGGACGCAGCAGTGGCTCCGTGCTCACCCGGTGACGTAGATATCGCTCATCTTCTGCCCTGCTGCACTGATGTCCCCTGGCTCCACGTCGCGGGTGTTCCACACCACACAGCGCAGCTCGTAGCTGGGAAGGGGGGGTTGTGTCACCCACCCACCCCCCCGGGGGACATCCCTGTCCCGTGGTGAGCACTCACCTCTGGGGTTTGCGGGGAGTGATGTCCACGGGGGGTCCAGGGGGGCCGAGGCTGGCGGGGAAGATGTCCACCCACATCTGCACCTTGCCCTGTGCCATGGGGTGGATGTGCTGCCACTTGTCCCCTTGTGAGGTCTCCGTCACCCACCCCCAGCATCCCACCTTGTGCCCATCATGTTAGGACCCCCCCCAACCCCACCACCCCCTGTTCCCATCATCCCCAGGCATCGCTTTATGATGGTGTCCCAATTGTCCCCAAACCAGCATCCCTCCCTGCTAGGCTGTCCCTGTCACCCCAGGGTCCCCATTGCCCCCAGACCACCATCCCTCCCTCTCTCCCCACTGCATTCCCTCCATACCCGAGGTTTCCACCACCCTCAGCTTTGTCCCCACTGCCCCGCAGTCCCCAGCATCCCTCCAGTTTCCCTATCCCCATCGCTCCTCTTTCCCCATCACCCCCTGACATCTCTTTGCACTCCGCTGTCCCCACCACCCCATCCCCACCTGCTCCAGCCCAGGCTGGGCACTGTTGTACAGCGTCCTGGTCTCCAGGTGCTCGGGGACGAGGTTCCATGCATGCAGCACATGCAGGGCCAGGCGCTCCCGGGGCGCCCCAGGGTGACGATATGTGGGGGGTCCACTCTCTGCAATGCCAAACCCTCTGGAGGGACCATCGGAGGGACCCCATCACCCTCAAACACCCCATCGCCCCCCAGACCCCAACCCACCGAAATGGCTCAGCAGGAAGGTGGAGCCCCCGAAGACGACGGCGGTTCCCTCGGTGCTGAATTCGGGTGCCTGCAGCCCCCGGGTGTGAGCCAGGTGCTCCAGTGCCCGGCTGGGGCTCAGCTGGTCCCGCCAGCGCCCAGGGCCAGCCCTGTGGGCACGGTGTAGGGCTGAGGGCTGTGGTGCTCAACCCTTTGTGCCCACCCCGTAGCCCTGTGCCCTCAATCCCCTCATCTTCCCCTTTGTATCATCCTCAGCTCCCCGTGCCCATCCCCATGTGCCCTTCCCAGCTCCCTGTGTCCTCTGTGCCAACCCCATCCCACACCCCATTCCCAGTTCCCTGTGCCCACCCCCTTATGCCTTTCCCAGCTCTCCATGCCCCCTATTCCAACCCTGTCCCACCTCCCTGTTCCCAATTCCCTCTGTCCATCCTTTTGGACCCAACCAATCTCCATTCCTGCTCCCGTCCCATTCCATCTCCTCACCCCCAACCCCCTGCCCACTCCGTCCCCATTTCCTCTTCCCAGTCCTGTCACTACCCCATGTACCCACCTCAACTCCATCCCCCTGTGCCCTCCACATCTCCTTTTCCCCATCTTCCTTCGTCCCTATGCCCTCCTCAAGTCTGTGTCCCCATGTCCCTGTGCCCTCCCCATCTTGTCTCCATCCCCTTGTGCCCACCTCCCTGTCCCCATGTCCCTCTATGCCCCCCATCCCCTTGTCCCCATGCCTCCCCATGTCTGTGTCCCCGTCTCTTTGTCCCATAACCCTGTACCCTTCATATCCTCTTTGTCCCCACACCATTCTGCCCTCCTCGCCTCCCTTGCCCTCATCCCTCCATACCCACCCCCTCCCCACATCCCTGCCCCCAATTCCAGAGCTCCCTCCCCATCCTGGGGGTCACCCACGTGCGGTACAGACGGGGCAGCCCGCAGTGGGCACGGAATCGGGACAGCAGCCGGTTCTCCAGGTCGATGGTGGTGCTGCCAATCTCCTGGTCGGGTGGCAGCAGGTCGTGGTCCAGCAGTGACACCCTCAGGTCCTTCTCCAACGGGACGGTGCCCATCACCTCGAACATCCTGGCAGTGGGGTCAGCCCCAAGGTGAGCCCACGTGGGGACAGGCACCGGTGGGCATGGGGACCTGCTGGCACCAGGGCAGGGGCTGACAGGTGTGGGATGGGCCAGCGTGGGGACTGGGGGGCATAGGGAGCTGGTGGTATGGGGAGTGGGATCCTGGTGGTGTGGGGACTGGGTGTTATGGGACCTACTGCCATGGGGAATGGGGAGCTGGTGGCATAGGGACTTGGTGACGTGAGGAAAGGGGTCTTGGTGGCACTGGGACTTGGTGTTATGAGACTTACTACCATGAGGAATGGGGACTTGGTGGCGTGGGGAATGGGAACTCAGTGGCATAGGGACTCATTTTTATGGGACCTACTATTACGGGGAACGAGGAGCTGGTGGCACATGGGTGTGGTGCCATGGGGACTTGGTTTTATGGGGCCTACTGCCATGGGGAATGGGGTCACGGTGGCATGGGAACTTGGCTGTGAGACCAATTGTCATGAGGAATGGGGAGCTGGTGACACAGGGAATGGGATCCTGGTGCCATGGGGACTTTGTGTTATGGGACCTAAGATCATGGAGATTGGGGAGCTGGTGGCATGGAGGTTTGGTGGCGTGGGAAATGGGAACTCAGTGGCATAGGGACTTGGTGTTATGGGACCTCAAGACCGTCAAGAGGAATGGGGACTTGATGGCATGGGGACCTGCTGGTATGGAGAATGGGGACTTGGTGACATGGGGAATGGGATCCTGATAGCGTGGGGACTTGGTGTTATGGGATCTAATGTCCTGGAGAATGGGAGCTGGTGGCATGGGGACTTAGTGGCATAGGGAATGGGATCATGCTGGCACAGGGACCTGCTGTCACGAGGAATGGGGACCTGTTGCCATGATGATGTGGTGTTATAGGGGAACACCTGCATGGGGAATAGGGAGCTGGTGGCATGGGGACCTGCTGGCATGGGGGATGGGGATGTGGTGGTGCAGGGACCCTCCAGCATGAGGAATGGGGACACAGTAACAGAAACCTGCTGACACAGAGACCTGCTGACAAATTAGGGATATGGTGGCATGGGGAATGGGGATCCGCCAGCACAGAGCTCCAGCAGCCCCCCTGGGCATCTCTCCTCTGTGCCAGCCAGGAGTGGCAGTGCCACCAAACCACCCATGGTGGCCCTACCTGCCAAAAACTGGTTCCACGGTGTTGGGCACATACTGGTCACGCTGGCCCAGGGTCTTTGCTCCCAATGAGACACGAACGTAGGGGTCACACTGGCAGCAGGGAGGGGGCCGTCAGTGTGCCAGATGGTGATACACAGGGTGGGGGACACGGGGGTGGCCTTACCATCCCATTGCGGTCACGAGGGGACAGGTCGAAGGCACGGACGATGTAGACACGCACCAGGCACTGCTGGGGTTGGCTGGGGGGCAGCTCCTGGAAGTGGCGGGGCGGCGGGGGCACCCCGGGGTCCTCGGGTAGGGGGTAGAGACAGAACAGCCCCTGGGAGTGGGGGACAGCCTGGCCGTGCACCCCGAGTGCCCCCGCGCTGGGTCTGGGGTCCCTGGGGGCATGGGGGTCTCACCTTGAACTCTCCCACAGGCACAGGGTCGTCCCCCTGCTGCCCCCCTGGCTGGTAGAGGGGGAAGGTCTGGCAGAAATCCTGCAGCCCCTCGAATTTGGGCACCGCCTCCAGCTCACAGCTGTACACCTGGGGGCACAGCGGGGCTGGCATTGTCCCCATCCCTGCTTTGGTGTTTCTCCTCTTCCAGGCCCCTTCTTCATCACTGTCCCCATCCCATCGCTGTCCCTGTCCCCAACTCATCTTCATTACTGTCCCGTTCCTGTCCTTGTCCTCATCTTGTCTTCACCACCCATTCCCAGCCTTGTCCCTGTTCTTGTCCTCATCCTGTATTCATCACAGTCCCTATCTCTGTCCCCATCCTCATCTCAACCATTTCTTCATCACTTTCCTTTCCTAATCCTCATCCCCATCCTGTTTCTCCCCCAATTTCCATCCCTGACCATGTTCCCATCCCATCTTTATCCCTGTACCCTTATCACCAACCATCCCTGCCTCCATCCCCATCTTTATTCTTATCACCACCCCATCCCTGCCCCAGTCCCACCCCATCCCCACCCCCATCCCCACCTTTGTCCTTCCTACCCCATCCCCATCCCCTGCCCCATGTCACACTGTTCCCCTCACCTTCAGGCTGTCCCCATGTGTCCTCCGGTGGCTCTTTGCCTTGTCTCCCATGGCCATGTAGAATTTGCTCCACCAGTCGCCTTCTTCCTCATCTTCCTCCTCCCTCTCTGTGTCCTGGTGGGCAGCAGGGTGAGGCAGGATGACCTTGGAGACCCCTGGTGACCCCCAATTCCTGTGCCCACCTTGTCTGCAGTCCCTTTCTCGGAGGTCACCCTGGGCAGCATCTGCTGGGAGCAGAGGGGACATTTGGGGACAGGAGGTGGGGGATCCCACGGCACAGCCGGGGCTGCTGGGGGTGGGGACAGGTTTAAGGGACACGGGGGGGGCTCACCTGAGCAATCCTGCCCCAGGCAGCAGCTGTGTGGGGGGGGACACAGAGTGAGTGTCCTACAGAGGGACGGGGATGGGACAGTGGGGGGGAAGGGGTGGGACAGGGAGGGGGCATGGATGGGACAGGGATGGATCAGGAATGAGAAAGGGATGAAGCAGGGATGGGAAAGGGATGGATGGGACGGGACAGGGATGGGACAGGGATGGGATAAGGAGGAACTGGAGTCAGGGACAGGGCAGGGAGGGGATAGGAGGATATGAGGGAGACAGAAAAGGGATGGACAGGGATGGGGTAGGAATAGGAATGGGATGGTGGTAGGGATAGAGATGGAGCAGGGATGTATGAGGGATGGGGAAGGGACAGGGATGGAGTAGAGGGTCTCAGGGAGAGGGCATGGATGGGCAGGGATGGGACAGGGGCGAGGTGGGGATGGGACAGGGTTGTACCGGGGTTGGAACCCGACACAGGGACACGAGGTTGGGGCAGCTGCTCCTCTCCATCGGGCTCACGGCGGAACCTCGCCAGGTCCTGCACGCACGCCTGGCCCACGTGGGGCCGGAACCCAAAGCCCTGCGTGTCCAAAACCCGCAGCCGGATCGGGGGCACGTACTCCTCCTCCACTGGTAGGTGCTGGGACCAAACCACACCATCACCCCGGGGTGCCAGCACCCACGGGTGGGCTCTGCTCCCCATCCCCGTGTGCTCACCAGCGTCAGCAGGAAGGCGTTGATGGGGAAATTGGGGTTGGTGGCGAGGTCGGTGATGGGGGGGATGCGCAGGACGTGCCCCCCACACTGCACCTCCAGGCTGGGGGCACGCACGGGCAGCAGGGAGCGGCCACGGAGCCCCCGCAGCCCCCACGCCAGCACCTGCAGGGCCCACATCCATTCACCCGTGTCCCACACCCATCTCCATCCTTTCCTGCATCCCTGTCCTTTTCATCCCCATTTCCATCTTCTTCATTGCTGTCTTTGTTGCCTCCCAGTCTCCATCCCTGCCCTTGTCCCCTTCTCATCTTCATCCCATTCTCCACCTCTACCCCATCCTTGTGCCCAACCCAATCCCCAACCCATCTCCACTGCTGTCCCTGTTCCCACTCCTGTCCTCATTGCTGTCCTGTCTTTGTCCACATCCTTGTCCCCAGCCTCCCTGTCCCTATCTTGTCCTATTCCACCATATCCTGTCCTATCCCATCCCTTTTTTTCCATTGCATCCCATCCCATCCAATCCTGTCCCTTTCCACCGCATTTTGTCCTATTTCATCCCATCCCATCTTACTGTTCATGTCTCTATCCTCTTCTCATCCCACCCCCCATCCCTGTCCTCATCCATGTCCTTGTCCCCCCCCGCCCCAAACCTCATCCCCCCCCTTTCTCCTCCCTGCCACCCATGTCCCCAGCATCACCTCCAATGCCATCAGCCTCAGGACTGGCCGGATGCCTGGGGGGATGCTGAAGGTGCCCTGTCTCCATGGTGGGGTGCTGAGTTGTGCCATCGCCCCATCCTATTGGGGTGACAGGGGTGTGAATGCTGGGGACAGGCTCTGGGAGCCCCCCCTTCTCCCCCCTGCTGCCCATCTCTCACCTCAGCCTCATGCAGCAGTTCAAAGGCAGCCAGCAGTTCCCCGGCCGGACCCCCCGGCCCCTCCAGTGGGTATCTCTGCAGCCGGGGGGACTTCCAGTGCACCACGTCCAGCCACACTTTTGGGGTGCACACACTTCTCCCAAGGAAGCTCCCAGCACCCTACGAGGCAGCGACAGGGTGTGGGTGCCTGCACCCATGGCTGCCCACTGCCTATAGGTGCTCCCCACCCCTGGGTATCCCCAATGTACCCCTCCATCCTGATCGAACACCTCCACCACCACAGCTGGGGGCTCATCCCGCACCCCACGTGGGTCCCCATAGAGCTGCACCCGATGGAAGAGCAACGACTGATCCCAAACTGGGTCCAGAGTGCCGGGCAGCACGCGGGTGCTCTGGCTGATGTGCACGAAGGAGACGTAGGCAACGGGGTCTGTGGGAGCAGCACCCACTGTCAGCACCCAAGGATGCTGCTGGGGGGGGTCAGGGTGCTAGGGGGGTCCCACCTGCTGTGGTCTTGGTGCTGTGGGGCTTCAGCTCCAGTGCTTGGAAGAGGTAACAGCGGAGTTGGAAGGAGCTGGGTCCTGTGGAAGGAGGGAGAGATGTCAGGAGGTTCTGGGTTAGTGTTAGCACTGGGGACCCCTGGACCCCCAGAATCCTCCCCCAGTGTCCTGTGGCTCACGCTCGAAGGTGCAGAGGATGACAGGCATGGGGTGCTGGGGGTGTCCCCGGCCTTTGGGTGTTGCTGCCATCTGCTTGCTCTCTGGCATTTCCTCCGCATCCTACAAGTTGGGATGTGGGGTAGAGCAGTCAACCCCTTGTGCCTCTGTCCTCATGTCCCTGCATCCCGCTGCGCCTGTGTCCCACTCTCCCTGCATCCCCACACCTCTGCATCCCTCTCTCTGTTCCTCCACCTCAGCATTCGTCTGTCCTTCCCTCCATCTCTGCAACCCTTTGTCCCCCCATCCCTGCATCCATCTCTCCCTCCCTCTCTGCCTGCCCTTGCATCCATCTGACCCTCTGTCCCTCCATCCCTGCATCCATGCCTCTGTCCTTGGATCCCTGCATCCCTCTGTCCCTCCACCCTTTGTCACTCCCTCCCTCCATCCCTCTGTCCTTCCATCCCTTTATCCCTGTTTCTTCCTCATTACATCCATTCCTCCATCCATCCCTCTGTCCCTCCATCCCTCTGTCCTCAAATCCCCACATCCCCCTGTCCCTCCATCCCTTTCCATCCCTCCCTCCATCCCTCTGTCGCTCCCTTCACCCCCATCCCTCTCGCCCATCCCCATCCGTACCGCTGTGCCCTCGAGGAGGAAGATGGCAGCCACAGCTGAGGACAGCTCTGGCACCATGTGCCGATGCCAGCAGCGCCGTCGGCACACATCACCCGCTCGGCGCTGCAGATGGAAGCGGCCGCCCCACAGGGATGCGTACTCCCATGCTTTATCCGGAGCCTCGGGGCTGTGCTGTGGGGATGGGTGGCACAAAGGTGACAGTGTGGGGAGAGAAGGGTGCTCAGAGCAGGGGGAACACCTGTCCCTGCCACCCCATCTCTGTCACCCACCCCCATCCTTGCCATTCCACCCCTGCTACCCCCTTCCAGCCACCCCATCCCGTTCAACCCCATCCTGTCACCTCCTTCCTTGCCACCCCACCCGTGTCACTCCACTGTGGTCACACTGCCACCCCATCCTTGTCACCCCCAACCTCACCACTCTATTTTTGCCACCCCCTCCCTACCACCCTCGTATCCACCACCCCATCCCCACCTCCCCATCCCCTTCCACCTCATATCTCCCACCCTGTTCCTGCCACCCCATCCTTGTCCTTCCCATCCTATCACCCTTTTCCTTGCCACCTCATCCCCACCACCCCCATATGTGCCACCCCATTCCCACCACCACATCGGTGTCCTGTTCCTGTTCCTGGGGACTGCTGTCCCTACGCCGGGTGCGCAGCCATCGCCGCCGTCGCTGTGTGTGATACATCTCCTCTTTGGGGTGCCACGCAGGTGAAGGGTCTCTGGCCGCCACGCTCACCCCATACTCCCATCCTGCATCACCCACGTTGTCATTGTCACCTCTGCCACCCCCCCCAACCCAGCACATCTACATGGTGACATCACTCACCAGCCTCATCCACGGCCCCCATCACCTCCACCTGCCAGTCATCGGTGACGTGCCAGCCTTGGGGACATGCCACCTCCTCCTTGGGGGGCACCGCCGTGCCGGCCTGCAGCAGGCAGAAGCTGAGCTCTGGGGGTGTCTGTGCCACTCAACTGCACCCCTTGTCACCCCTTCTCACCACATCAGTGTTGGGCACAGCAGCAGGTTCCCATTCCCCGCCGTGCTGCCGGCTCTGGTTCTCATAGACCTCCTCCAACACCTCGTCCATGCCAGCCTCGGGGTCCGGCAGCAGCCTGAGGACAAGACCAGCTGCCGTCTCCTTGCTGTTCCCATGCACGGGGAGGGGCTGTCCCTTGGGGTCTCACCGCCGTGGTGGTTCCACAGCCCAGGGCCCATCCCAGCACCAGCCCTTGGGGGGTCGGATGCGCTCGCGGGGCAGCCCCACTCTGCCGGCGACGTCGGAGAAGCTGGGGTGACCTGGGAGCGCCTGTCTGCTCCATTTGCCCAGGATCTTCGTCTGGTTCTCGTACTGTAGGAATGGGGTGTCACTGTGTCACCATGTCACAGTGTCACCTTATCACCTCATCGTGTTATCATGTCATCATGTCACCAGATTGTCATGTCACAGCATCACTGTGTCACCATATCACCATGTCACGGTGTCACCATGTCACCATGTCACCACGTCATTATGTCACAGCATCACTGTGTCACCATATCCCCATGTCACGGTGTCACCATGCTACCATGTCACCACGTCACCATGTCACCACATCACCACGTCACCATGTCACAGCATCACCATGTTATGATGTCATCATGTCATCACGGCACAGCATCACTGTGTCACCACATCACCATATCACCATGTTACCGTGTCACTACGTCACCTTGCTACCATGTCACAGCATCACAGTGTCACCATATCACCATGTCATCACATCACTGTGTCACTGCATCATGATGTCATCATGTCACTGTGTCACCATGTCACAGCATCACTGCATCACCATATTACCATGCCACGGTGTCACCATGTTACCATGTCACCTTGTCACAGCATCACCATGTCACCATATTATGGTGTCACTGTGTCACTGTGTCACCATGTCACTGTGTCACTATGTCATGGTGCTACCATGTTGCCATATCACCTCACCATGTCACCATATCACCATGTCACCATGTCATAATATCACAATATCACTACCTCATGGTGTCACCATGTCGCCATATCACCTCATGACCACATCACGGTGTCACCATGTTACCACATCACCGTGTCACTGTGTCACTGTGTCACTACATCATGGTGTCACCACGTCAACATATCACCTCATCACCACATTATGGAGTCACCATGTCACCATATCACCATGTCGTCATGTCATTGTGTCACCCTGGGATCATGTCACCATGTCATGGTGTCACTATGTCACGGTGTTACCACGTCACCACGTCACCATGCCACCATATAACCTCACCACCATGTCACAGTGTCACCACATCATCACGTCACCACGTCATCATGTCATGGTGTCACTTTGTCACCACGTCACCATGCCACCACGCTGTCCCCTGCCCAGCACTCACTATCTCAGCATAGACGTGCAGGGGACCCTCCAAGTAACGTGGCAGCTCCTGGCTCTCAGCCACACGCCCCAGCCACAGCCGGACACGGAGCTGGGCATGGAGGTGTCCCGGGGCCTGGGGACATCATGAGGGGACATGAGTGAGGCACAAAGGGAACGTGGAGGGTAGGGACACAGAGGGGACATGGGGAGGTATGGAGGAAGAGGTGAGACATTGTGGGAACGTTGAAGGAAAATGGAGGGGATGTAGAGGGGACATGGGGTGGACATGGAAGGAATGGGGTGAAGGTCTAGATGGGACGTGGGATGAACATGGAAAGGACAGGGAAGTGACACAGATGGGACACGTGGAGAACATGGAGGAAATGTGGAGAGGACGTGAAGATGTCATAGATGGGGCACAGAAGGGACATGGAAGTGAATTAGATGGGATACAGAGAGGACATGGAGATATAGAGGGGTTGGGGAAAGGGTATGGAGGGGTCATGGAGGTGACATAAAGGGGACGTGGAGGGGACATGGAGATGATATGGAGTTGACATGGGGGTGACACAGAGGGGACATGGAAGAGATATGGAGAGGACTGGGAGAGAATGTGAAGAGCATAGAGAGGGGACATGCAAGTGACATGGTTTGAATGTTGAATGGGTATATAGGGGGAGAGGACATGGAGGGGACATGAAGGGACTGTGGGGAGGACATGGAGGCGACATAGATGGAACACATAGGGGACATGGAGGGGATATGGAGAGGACGTGGAAGGGATGGGGCGGTGACATAGATGCGACACGATGGGACATGGAGGGGATATGGAAAGGTTGTAGAGGGGACTGTGGGGGGGATATAGATGGGACACCGAAGGAAAGTGGAGGGGATATGGAGGAGACTTGGAGAGGACATGGAAAGGACATGAAGGTGACATAGAGAGGACATGGAGGTGGTATGGAGTTGACATGGAGGTGACACGGAGGGGACAAGGCAGAGAATGAGAAGAGCATAGCGAGGAGACATGGAGGTGACATGGTTTGAATGTTGAATGGGTATATAGGGGGAGAGGACATGGAGGGGACACGAAGGGACTGTGGGGAGGACATGGAGGCGACGTAGATGGAACACATAGGGGACATGGAGGGGATATGGAGTGGACGTGGAGGGGATGGGGAGGTGACATAGATGCGACACGGATGGGACATGGAGGGGATATGGAGAGGGGGTATGGAGGGATATGTAGAGGGGACTATGGGGGGGACACAGATGGGACACCGAAGGAAAGTGGAGGGGATACGGAGGAGACTTGGAGAGGACATGGAGAGGACATGGGCTGGATATGGAGGGGATGTAGAAGAGGCACTGAGGGGCCACGAGGGGCCCAGGGGCCGCTTGCTGCCCTACCCCCAGCATCAGGGTGTGCGTCCGTCCGCAGAGCCGGCTGCAGGCTGCAGGGCCGTGGGGTGAGCAGGCAAGGCGGTGTGCGGGGATGCGGGCGCAGGCCAGGCAGCGGGCACCGCTCCGCAGACACAGCAACACGTCGGGAACGCCGGCCTGCGGCTGGGACACAGGGACAAGATGGAGGGGGGGCATCCATGTGAAGGAGGGGATGCCGCTCAGAGGGACCTCAGCAGGCTTGGAAGGTGAACCCAATGAAGTTCAATACGGCTAAGTGCGAGGTTTTGCACTTGGGCTGGAGGAATCCCAGGCATCCGTACAGACTGGAAGGAGCAATACTTGAGAGCAGCCCTGCACAGAGGGACCTGGGGGTCCTGATGGATGAAAAGCTGAACGTGAGCCAGCAGGGTGTGATTACAGCTCGGGATCCTGGGCTCCATCAGAAGGGGGGTGGCCAGCAGGGACAGGGAGGTGATTGTCCCTCTCTGCTCTGCTCTCGTGAGGCCCATCTGCAGCACTGCGTCCAGGTCTGGAGCCCCCAGGACAAGAAGGACAGGGAGCTGTTGGAGAGGGTCCAGAGGAGCCACAAAGATGAGCAGGGGGCTGCAGCACCTCCACTACAAAGACAGGCTGAGGGAGCTGGGCTTGTTCAGCCTGGAGAAGAGAAGGCTGCAGGGTGAATCATTGCAGCCTTCAGCACCTAAAGGGAGCCTACAAACAGGAGGGGAGTCAGCTCTTGGAAAGGGGAGATAACAGCAGGACAAGGGGAAATGGTTTGAAGTTGAGGGAGGGGAGATTGAGGTTGGATGTCAGGGGGAAGTTGTTTGCTATGACAGCGGTGAGGTGCTGGAACAGCTGCCCAGAGAGGCTGTGGATGCCCCGTCCATCCCTGGAGGTGTTCAAGGCCAGGTTGGATGGGGCCCTGGGCAGCCTGGGCTGCTGTGAAATGTGGAGGTTGGTGGCCCTGCGTGTGGCAGCGGGTTGGAGCTTCATGATCCTTGAGGTCCCTCCCAACCCTGGCCATTCCGTGTGTGTGATTCTGTGACATCAAGAGCCAAAAAAAAACCCAAAAAAACCCTCAAAACGGGGTTTTCACCACACCTCAACCTGCAGGGCAGCCACGCGGCCCAGCCAGGCCTCGGCCTCGGGGAGCAGCTCAGCCCAGGCACGGCGCGGAGGCCCGGCGGCGGCGGCCGAGGCGAGGAGCTGCAGGAGGTGCAGGCGGGCGGCACGCAGCTCCGCGTCCAGCCGTGTCTTGGGGTGCTGGGCCTGCAGCACGGGCAGGGCAGCCCTGGGGAGAGGATATGGGGGATGCTCACCCACCTGGCTCGCCCCCAGAATGTTTAATTTTCACCCCAAAACGCCCCTCATTTCCTCCCAGGTGACAGCGTTCCCATTGCATCTCGGCCCCCGGATGTCCTTCCACAAAACGCCCCGTTTCCCTTGAAAAAGAGCCTTGTTTTCCTGCAGATCATCCAGTTTTCACTCAATTCCAATTTTACGCCCAATTCTCATTAAAAAAAAAAAAAAAAAAATCATAGAATCAGGATGGAAAAGACCTCAAAGATCATCAAGTCCAACCATGCGCTAACCATACCACCCTAATTAACAGCCCTCCACTAATCGTGTCCCTGAGCACCGCATCCAAACGGCTTTTAAACGCGTGATCCATTTCCACCTCAGAAATGCCCTCCATTCTCCCCTCCTCCCCCCGAAAATCCACAATTTACATCCAAAACAACCCATTTCTGCTTCAGCAATGCCCCCCATCTCATAGAATCACCGAGGTTGGAAAAGACCTCAGAGATCATCCAGTCCAACCATCCACCTCTCACCAATAGTTCTCACAACCTCAGTTTTGCCTCCAAACGCCCCATATCTCCCCAGAATTGCCCCATTCCCCTCTAAAATGCCCCCGTCCCCCCCAAAACACCCAATTTCCCCCCCCATTATACCAATTTTCATCCCAAATGTCACATTACCCCCCAGAAACGCCCATTTTCCTCCTAAAACGCCCAATTTCCCTGCAAAATGCTCCATGTTCAGCTCTCAAATGCTCATTTTTCCCCTAATTTAACCATTTTTTTTCCCTCCAATGACTTACTCCCCCCCAAACACCCATTTTTATCCCCCCAAGCCACACTTTTCTCCTCAAATGCCCCATTTCCCCCCCATAAAATGCTCTATTCCCCCCCAGATTTCCTGTTTTCTCCTATTAGTGCCCAACTTTCACCCAGAATTCTGCATTACCCCCCATAAATGCCCAATTTCCCTCTGAAATGTCCCATTTACCCCACAAAACGCCCATTTATTTTTCCTTCCAGTGCCCCATTTTTTTCCTCAGACTGCCCCACTGCATCCTCCCAGGTGCTGGGCTCCCTTCCCCACCCCACTTCCAGCGCTGGGGTCAATGATATAAGAGCATCCACAGCCCTCCCCGTGCATGCTGACCTGCAGTCCCGTGCCAGCTCACGCAGCAGCTTCCTCCCAATGTCCCCATGGGCATCCGTCCTCGCGTTCCGCAGCATTGCCACATTTCTCTCCTGTGGACCTCATTGTTGACCAGCCCCCCCCCCAGCGCTCATCCCCACCACCCATCCCCATGTCTGTGCGTCCCCATGTCCCCCATCCATACATCCCTGTGTCCCCATGTCACCGTGTTCCCCTGTCCATATATCCTTGTATCCCCACATCCATCTTTTCGGTTCATCTTTAAGGTCCTTTTCAATCCAAACCCTTCCATGTGTCCCCATGTCCATGTGTCCCCATGCCCCTGCGTGCCCACATCCGTGTGTCCCCACATCCATGTGTTCCATCCTCATATCTCACGTCCATTTGCCCCCATGTCCCTGCATTCCCACATCCACGTGTCCCCATCCCTTGTGCCCCATGTCACCATGTCCCTATGTTCTCACATCCATTTGTCCCCATGTCCCCATATCCACATGTCTCCATCCCTTGTGCCCCATGTCTCCATGTCCCCACATCCATTTGTCCCCATGTCCCCACATCCACGTGTCCCCATCCCTTGTGCCCCATGTCTCCATGTCCCCACATCCATTTGTCCCCATGTCCCCACATCCACGTGTCCCCATCCCTTGTGCCCCATGTCTCCACGTCCCCACATCCATTTGTCCCCATGTCCCCACATCCACGTGTCCCCATCCCTTGTGCCCCATGTCCCCACATCCCCACATTCATTTGTCCCCATGTCCCTGCATTCCCACATCCACATGTCCCCATCCCTTGTGCCCCATGTCACCATGTCTTCATGTCCCCACATCCATTTGTCCCCATGTCCCCACGTCCCCACATTCACATGTCCCCATCTCTCATGCCCTATGTCACCATGTCCCTATGTTCTCACATCCATTTGTCCCCATGTCCCCACGTCCCCACATCCACATGTCCCCATCTCTCATGCCCTATGTCACCATGTCCCCATATCTCCACATCCATTTGTCCCCATGTCCCTGCATTCTCAAAACCACATGTCCCCATCCCTTGTGCCCCATGTCACCATGTCCCCATGTTCTCATATCCATTTTTCCCCATGTCCCCAAGTCCCCACATCCACATGTCCCCATCCTTTGTGCCCCATGTCACCATGTCCCCACATCCATTTGTCCCCATGTCCCTGCATTCTCACATCCAGGTGTCCCCATTCCTTGTGTCCCACGTCCCCATGTCCCCATATCCCCACAGCCATGTATCCCCATGTCCCTGTGTCCCCACATCCACGTCCCCACCCCCCTGTGCCCTATGTCACCATGTTCCCATATCCCCACATCCATTTGTCCCCATGTCCCCGCATTCCCATGTCCCCATGTCCCCACGTCCACGTCCTCACCCCCTGTGTCCCACGTCCCCATATCCCCACATCCGTTTGTCCCCACGTCCCCACACCCCCACATCCACACCTCCCCCCACCCCTGGCTGCTCACCAGCCTCTCGCCCACACTGTGCATCAGGTTCTGCCCGTCCCACCGCTGCCCAGCATCCTCCCAGGTGGAGGTGACAGCCACCACCGGCTTGCTGTCGTGCCAGGGCATGTAGTAGTAGCGGTTCCCTGCACACACAGTGGGATGAGCACCCCATGGTGTCCCCAAGGGGACAGGGGGTGCCCCCTGCTTTGCTCACCATCAAAGAGGGGGTGGCCTTGTGGTGTGGCGGAGGCAGCGGGGTGGCACGAGGTGTCCCCGGTGTCCCCGTGGTTGCCGATGCTGAGCTCGAAGCGCAGCGGTTCAGATGTGGGGGACAGCATGGTGGCAGAGTAGAACACTGCACAGAGCCCCAGGCGGTGGCGGCGGGGCAGAAGGCGCTGCAAAAGGAGAAAATCCCCCCCAAAAACCCAAATAATCTCCCCTACCCTGGGATAAAAAGTGACCACACATCACTGCATCCCCACCTGCACACGGCTGATGTCCTCTGGGGTGATGGTGTCCTGCTGGCGCCCATCGGAGTCCCCTGTGTGGGTGCTGAGCTCCAACAGCACCCGACCCCTGTATGCCACCATGGTGTCCTATAACATAGAGGGGGGGGTGCTGGGGGGCTGTGTCCCCCCTGAATGCAGGCGATGCTCCATGCTGTCACCTATTGCACTCACGCTGGGCGTATCAGCAGCATCTCTCCGTGGACCATAGAAGGGGAGGAAGCTGGGTCCGAAGCAGGGTAAGAAACCTGGGACTCCTCCTAAAGCAAACCATGGGGTTCAGGAAGGGTGGGGGGGGGCTGCAAGCTGGGGACCCCCCCGAGGTGGGACCGCACTCACCTTCGAGCTCAGCGCCAGCAGAGGAGATGTGGGAGAGGTGGAGTGCGGCAGTGCCCAGCACCTTGGACCTGAGGGCGAGGGGTGATGGGTGGGGGCAACACCGGGGGACCCCCAAATTGAGGGATGCCCCAATTACCCGCTAAGGATGGCCAGCTCGATAGCGTCACAGAGTGGGGGCAGCTGGGGGGACAAAATTGGGGTGGGGGAGAAAATAGAGGATTAAATAGGGGATTTAAATAAGGGGTTTATTGGAGAGCCCACTTTGGGCAGGGGGCACCTCACCCGCAGAGGGAAGAAGAACACTTCGTTCCATGTGGGCCTGGCATCGGGGGGCATCACTCGAGTGCAGAGCTGTGTTGGGGACACTGTCACCCCTTGGCACGTGTCAGCAGCACCCACTGCGCCCCCATCACCCACCGTCCTGCCCGCAAAGCTGGCGCGCACCGCCGCTGCCACGAAGCTCCTCTTGCTGCCAGCAAGGAACGGACGTGATGGCTCCTCTGTGACAGGGAGGAGTTAGGGTTAGGTTAGGGTTAGGATTAGGGTTAGGGTTGGGTTAGGGTTAGGTTAGGGTTAGGTTAGGGTTAGGTTAGGGTTAGGGTTAGGTTAGGGTTAGGTTAGGGTTAGGGTTAGGGTTAGGGTTAGGGTTAGGGTTAGGGTTAGGGTTAGGGTTAGGTTAGGGTTAGGGTTAGGGTTGGGTTAGGGTTAGGATTAGGGTTAGGGTTAGGTTAGGGTTGGGTGACGGTTAGGGTTAGAGTTAGGGTTAGGGTTAGGGTTAGGGTTAGAGTTAGGGTTAGGGTTAGGGTTAGGTTAGGTTAGAGTTGGGTTAGGGTTGGGTTAGGATAGATTAAGGTTAGCGATAAATCAGGATTAGGTTAGGGTTAGGGTTAGGTTAGGTTAGATTAGGGTTAGGAATAAGTTAGGGTTAGGGATAGGGGTAAGTTAGGGTAAGGGTTAGGGTTAGGTTAAGTTAGGTTAGGTTAGGGTTGGGTTAGGGTTAGGTTAGGTTAGTGTTAAGTTGGGGATAAATTAAGATTAGGTTAGTGTTAGGGCTAGGGTTGGGTTAGATTAGGGTTAGGGTTAGAGTAGGGTTATGTTAGGGCTGCATTAGGGTTATGTTATAGTTCGAATTATCTTAGGGTTAGGTTAGGGCTAGGCTTAGAGTTTGCACTAGGGTTAGAGCTAATGTTTGGGCCAGTTTTAGGGTTAGGTGGCATCCATGCCCCTCACACCATCACACACCCCGGGGCAGCTCCTCAGCACGGTAGATGCGGAGCTGCAGCGTGGCCACGCATGGGGTGAGCAACACAGACTGCAAGAGATTGGCTTCCACCTCCTGGCTCCCTGCTACCTCCTCCCGCTCCTTTAAGAAAAAGATACATATATACCTATACCTACTATTTTTAATTTAATTAATTCATTAACATGACGATGCTTAAAGGTGCTCACCGACACGGGTTCGCCGGCACGCAGCACGGCCGCGCTGATACGGAGGTACCCACAGCATCCAGCATCGGGGTGCCGGGGGTGCTGCAGGCTCAGCCACGTCCCCCTCAGCCTGCGCCCTGCTCCGGTTGGGGACACCCACGTCACCTCTGTGCAGCTCGGTGACCCCGTGGGCACCCCAGCACCATGCAGGGCCCCCTACCGGGTGCGTTGTAGACGGTGCCGACGTCCAGCTGTTGGGAGTGGACAGTGGAGGAAAAGGGCCAAGGTGGGTTTTGTCACCCCATTTCCCCCGCTGTCATCCTTACCTTGAAGGTGCCGATGATGGCATCGGCACGGATGGCCCTGGAGTTGAGAACCTGTGGGGTTGGGGACAAAGTCAGAGGCCACCGCGCTGCCACCACCCCCACGGTGCCATCGACCCCTACCTGGATGTGGATGGGCACTGCTGCCAGCTGTGCGGGCGTCAGGTGGAAATGCTGAGAAAACACCTAAAAACGGGCAAAGCCATGAGTGCACTGGAGATGGATGAGGGGACAGCAGCGTGTCCTTGTCCCCAGGGCCACCTCGTTGTAGTAGGGGTTGTTCCCAGCACGGATCCTGCTCCTGAAGCGCTGCTCGCCGATGAGGACCGTCACCACTGGTTTGATGGCACTGCCCTGCAGCTGGTGGCCCTCGAGGACCCTGACCCGCACCTATGGGACACGGGAATGTGGTGACAAGGGACATCACGCTGAGGGTCACCTCACCCTTGGGTGCCCTACCTGGAAATCCTCCTTCTTCCCTGCTGCAGGTTTGGGGTGGCGGTGCGGTGCCATTCCGATAGCTGTCCCCGCCACTGGGGTGGGACGTGGGGGGGACAGGCGCGGTGCCACTCCTTCTGACTGCTGGGATGTGACCTTCCCTGCTGCCACCTGCCCAGGGGGGACGTAGGAGCAGCGCAAAGAAACAGTGGCTCCTGTGGGATGTCCCTGAGTGTCTCGCAATGGGAGCTGGCTGAGATCAAGTGGCAGCCCGGGGTCCTCTGCCAGGCAGCGCAGAGGCACCGTGGTGGCACCCAGGAGCCTGAAAGGATGGGGACAGTGAGCGCAGCCACCGTGGGGAAGGCACCCTGCAGTGCTCACCTGTGGGTGATGCTCACCTGTGTGCTTCTGGCTGACCCCAGAGCTGCAGGCGCAGGGCCAGGCTGTCCATGGGGCGCAGGGGACGTGTGGCCAGAGGCCACACCAGCGTCTGTGGGGTGGATGACAGAGGTTGGCAGGGTGGCCATGTGCCCCCACGCTGATGTCGGCCACCTCTGGGACAACTCACCTCGTTCCATGCTGGGCTGCACTCTGCTGGCACCACCCGGGTGCTCCTGGGGACACCTGGAGGGACAGGAGTTGGGTTGGGGACATTGGTGTGGCTGGCACTGTCCCCATGTGCCATTCCCACGTGCCACCATCCCACGAGGACATCCAACAGCATCCCATCCCATGAAGTCGCTCGGTGCCACCCCATCCCGTGACGATGACACGAAGGTGGCTGATGCCACCCAGAAGTGCAGGGACAGCCACCTCAGTGTCCCCTTGTCCCCAGCAGTACCTCTGAAGCGAGCATAAACGTGCACACCGGGTCCTGCACCGGTGGCCGCCGGGAGGTGAGCGCTGGCCACCAGCAGCCTCAGCATGGCCGTGTCCCCCTGTCACCACGGTGTTGTCACCATGGTGCTGCCACGTTCCTGAACGCATTGGGGTGGGGCACAAAAAGGAACATTGCTGTGGGGTGGGTGTCCCCATGTCACCCAGGAGCTGTGTCACCGTGTGTCTGTGTCGCTGCGTCCGTTTGTCCCCATGTCTGTGTGGCTCTGTGTTACCGTGTCCAGCTGTCCCCATGTCGCCATGTCCCCACAGTGTCCTTATGTCTGTGTGACGTGTCATCAAGCTCTCATATCTGTGTGTCCCCATATCCTCATGTCCATGTGCCCCTTGTCACTGCATCCCTGACCGTGTGCCCATGTCCCCCTGTCCCTCCTTTCCATATGTCCCTGTGCCCCACGGCCATATGGAGATCTTTATGGCCCATCCTTAGAGTCTCTTTTCAATCCAAACCATTCCATGTGTCCACATGTCCATGTGACCCACATCACTGTGTCCCCATGTCCCCATATCCCACATCCATGTGTCGCACGTCCCCATGTCTCCATGTCCGTGTGTCCCACGTCGCCATATCCCCACATCCATGCATCCCATGTCACTCTGTGCCCCATATCCCCATGTCCGTGTGTCCCCATGTCCCCATGTCTCCACATCCATTTGTCCCCATGTCTCCACATCCATTTGTCCCCATGTCCCCGTCTCCGTGTGTCCCGTATCCCCATGTCCCCATATCCCCACATTTGTGCACCCCATGTCACTCTGTGCCCCATGTCCCCACATCCACTTGTTCCCCTGTCCGTGTGTCCCATGTCCCCATGTCCCTGTATCCATTTGTCCCCATGTCCCCATGTCCACGTGTCCCATGTCCCCATGTCCCCATACCCCCACATCCATGCATCCCATGTCACTCTGTGCCCCATGTCCCCATGTCCCCATATCCCACATTCATGTGTCCCATGTCCCCATGTCCACGTGTCCCATGTCCCCATGTCCCCCACATCCATGCACCCCATGTCACTCTGTGCTCCATGTCCCTGCATCCATTTGTCCCCATGTTCCCACGTCCACGTGTCCCATGTCCCTGGATCCCCACATCCATGCATCCCATGTCACTGTGCCCCATATCCCACATTCATGTGTCCCACGTCCCCATGTCCTCATGTCCGTGTGTCCCACATCGCCACATCTCCATATCCCCACATCCATGCATCCCATGTCACTGTACCCCATGTCCTTAATCATTTGTCCCCATTTCCCCATGTCCCCACATCCATGCACCCCATGTCACTCTGTGCCCCATGTCCCTGCATCCATTTGTCCCCATGTCCCTGTATCCCCACATCCATGCATCCCATGTCACTCTGTGCCCCATATCCACGTGTCCGTGTGTCCCCATGTCCCCATGTCTCCACATCCATTTGTCCCCATGTCCCCCTGTCCGTGTGTCCCATGTCCCCATGTCCCTGCATCCATTTGTCCCCATGTCCCCATGTCCACGTGTCCCATGTCCCCATGTCCCTATATCCCCACATCCATGCATCCCGTGTCACTCTGTGCCCCATGTCCTCATGTCCCCATATCCCGCATTCATGTGTCCCATGTCCCCATGTCCCCATGTCCACATGTCCTATGTCCCCACGTCCCCCACATCCACGCATCCCATGTCACTCTGTGTCCCATGTCCCCGCATCCATTTGTCCCCATGTCCCTGTATCCCCACATCCACACGTCCCCGTGTCCCCATCCACGTACACGCGGTCTCCGCGCCCACTCCGCTCCGCACTCCACTTTCCTCCTCTTGACTTCTCCCGCTCCGCTCCGCTCCGCTCAAATCCACTCTCCGCATCTTCCCTCCGCCGCGCTTTCCCGCGCATGCGCCTCCCGCTCCCGCCGCTCCTCCCTCCGGCCGCGCATGCGCGGTGCGCGCCGCGGGGCGGGCGGGGGGCGGCGGTGCCATGGCGCAGCGCGGCGGGGAGCGCGAGCGGGAACTGCAGTGGTCGGCGAGGAGGATGGGGACCTCGCTGCTGTTGCAGCTGTCGGCACACGAGCGGGAGCTCGACCTGGTGTGTCTGGACCACAGCTACGCCAAGCCTTGGAGCGCCCACCCAGACGCCAGCGCCGCCCGCCCCGCCCGAATGCTGTTCCTCACCCCGCGGCGGCAGCCCGGCACCGCCCTGTGAGGGGATAAGGGGGGGCGGGGGGGCTGTGAGGAGAAACGTTGGGATCTGAGGGGTCTGTGAGGGGCTGTAGGCCTCTGTGGGGTGAGTTGTGAGGGGAAAGGGGGGGGGTTGGGGGCCGAGGGGTTGGTGGGGGTCAGTGGGGAGGGGTGTGAGGGGGTTTGTGAGGAGAAAGTGTGGGATTTGGGGGGCTGGGGGGTCTGTGAGGGGCTGAGGGACTCTGAGGAGGGTCCTGGGGTGGTTAATGAGTGGAAAGTGTGGAGTTTGGGGGCTGAGAGGTTGTTAGGGGTCAGTGGGGAGAGGTGTGAGGTGGTTTGTGAGGAGAAAGTTTGGGATGTGGGGGCTGAGGGACTCTGAGAAGGGTCCTGGGGTTGTTAATGGGTGGAAATTGTGGGGTCTGGGGGCTGTGGAGTTGCTAGGGGTCAGTGGGGAGGGGTGTGAGGTGGTTTGTGAGGAGAAAGTTTGGGATGTGGGGGGCTGAGGGACTCTGAGGAAGGTCCTGGGGTTGTTAATGAGTGTTAATTGAGGAATATGGGGAGATGTAAGGGTCTGTAAGGAGGGTTTGGGGCTGTTTCTGAAGTGGAAGGGAGGAGTTTTGGGTGCTGAGAGAGTACAGGGGTCTGTGTGGAAGATCCTGGGGGAGGTTTCTAATGGAGAAGTGAGAGATTTTAGGGCTGAGGGGGCTGTGGGAAGGGGTCTGGGGTGCTTTATGAGGAGAAAATTTGGGATGTGGGGCTGAGGGACTCTGAGGAGGGTCCTGGGGTGGTTACTGAGTGGAACGTGTGGAGTTTGGGAGCTGAGAGGTTGTTAGGGGTCAGTGGGGAGAGGTGTGAGGTGGTTTGTGAGGAGAAAGTTTGGGATGTGGGGGGCTGAGGGATTCTGAGGAGGGTCCTGGGGTTTTTAATGAGTGGTAATTGAGAAATATGGGGGAATGTAGGGGTCTGTAAGGAGGGTTTGGGGCTGTTTCTGAAGTGGAAGGGAGGAGTTTTGGGTGCTGAGAGAGTACAGGGGTCTGTGTGGAAGATCCTGGGGGAGGTTTCTAATGGAGAAGTGAGAGATTTTAGGGCTGAGGGGGCTGTGGGAAGGGGTCTGGGGTGCTTTATGAGGAGAAAATTTGGGATGTGGGGCTGAGGGACTCTGAGGAGGGTCCTGGGGTGGTTACTGAGTGGAACGTGTGGAGTTTGGGAGCTGAGAGGTTGTTAGGGGTCAGTGGGGAGAGGTGTGAGGTGGTTTGTGAGGAGAAAGTTTGGGATGTGGGGGGCTGAGGGACTCTGAGGAAGGTCCTGGGGTTGTTAATGAGTGTTAATTGAGGAATATGGGGAGATGTAAGGGTCTGTAAGGAGGGTTTGGGGCTGTTTCTGAAGTGGAAGGGAGGAGTTTTGGGTGCTGAGAGAGTATAGGGGTCTGTGTGGAGGTTCCTGGGGGAGGTTTCTAATGGAGAAGTGAGAGATTTTAGGGCTGAGGGGTTGTAGGGGGCTGTGAGGAGGGGTCTGGAGTGTTTTATGTGGAGAAAGTTTGGTATGTGGGGGGCTGAGAGACTCTGTGGAAATTCCTGGGGTTGTTAATGAGTGGTAATTGAGAAAATGTTGGGATGTAGGGGCCTGTGGGGGTCTGTAAGGAGGGTTTGGGGCTGTTTCTGAAGTGGAAGTGAGGGGTTTTGGGTGCTGAGGGAGTACAGGGGTCTGTGTGGAGGTTCCTGGGGGAGGTTTCTAATGGAGAAGTGAGAGATTTTAGGGCTGAGGGGTTGTAGGGGGCTGTAAGGAGGAGTCTGGGGTAGGGTTTGTGAAGAAGAAGTTTGGGATGTGGGGGGCTGAAGAAGCTGGGAAAGAGATCCAGGGGGATTCTGAGGGGAATATAGGGGAGCTGTTGGGTTGTGGGGAGGGAAATGGGAGCTTGGAGGACTGGGGGGTGTCCTGTGGGATTTGGGGTCTGGGAGAGGTGTGTGGGGTTGGGGATTATGAAGAGGGAGTGGGTTTTGTGAGGGGAGAGTGGGGAATAGGGTGTCTGTGGGGGCTGCGAGGGGGGAGATCAGGAAAGGTCTGGTTGTGGCTGGAGGCTGTTTGGGTGTCTGTGGGTCTGAAGGTGAGGCAGAGCCGGGATGCTGTGTGGGGGATATGGGGCAGGGACACACAGGAGCGGGTTGTGGGGTCTGTGGGGAGGAGCTGGGGGCTGCAACAGGAGCGAGGGGCTGGGGTGAGGTGTGGGGTAGCACATAGGGTTGCAGTGGAGGGGCTCGGTGTTGGGGTCTGAGATCCCAGCAAGGCTCAGGGGCTGCCTTGGTTTGGCTGGAAGTGGCACAAGAGGCTGGTTGGAGAGGCTGAGAGGATTGTAGGTTATTACCACCACCTGCCAGCAGCTATAGCTGCATTGTTAAGCATTAACGTCTGGTTGTTTTAGTGTTCACGATTTAAACTTGCAGCCAGAGTCAGGATTTATGAGAAATTACTGAATCTAAGATCTAGCTGGCCACAAACTATTCTCATTTAACAGACCCTGAGGTGATCAGTTCCATTCTCTAAAGCATGACTTTTCCTCACAGTGAAGCAGATGTCCCCATCGATGTGGAGTCGGTGACACCCACGCCGGTGCCGCTCTATGACAACCAGAAGGCACGCAGTGTGATGAACGAGTGTGAGAGGCACGTCATGTTTGCTCGCACGGATGCAGATGCCCCTCCACCCCCAGATGACTGGGAGGAACACGTGAACAGGTAAAGCAGAGCAAATAGGGGTGGGCTGAGGGAAACTGTGGCACCAAACAGCTGTATGTTGTGTGGAGCGGGGTTTTTTTTGGTGCTTTGCTATGTGTGACTGACGTGCCTGAGCTGGGGAATGTTCAAAGAGAATGATTTCTTCATATGGAGATCCCTCCTGTTTGGAGGAGCTCGGGACACTGAGTTAGATGGCACACAGATCCCCAGCTCAGCTGTAATGCAGTGTTGTACAGTTAAAAAGAAGAGGATGTGAGCCAACTCCACCATTGCAAACCCTCCCTGTAAGCGTGGTCAGTCAGTTTGAACTCTTGACATGAGGAGGAACGGTGGTTTGGAGGAGAAGGGAAATAACCTATGCTAAAAAGAGTGATTGTTTTATTTATGGTTTCTGTTGCCTCTGCTTGTGGGGGCTGCTTACCTGCCTTGGGAGCGTGCAGCAGCTGGAAGAACTGAGATGTGTTTCCCTTTGGTTTTCTCCCCAGGACGGGCTGGACGATGGCCCAGAACAAACTATTTAACAAGATTCACAAAGCACTGCAGTCTGACAGGCTGGCTCGTTTGGCCAACGAAGGGGTAGGAGCTCTTATTCCCTGCTGCTCTTCCAGTTTCCAGCAGAGTTGTTGTGTGTGTTTTTATTCAGTCCTCCCTAGCAAAGCGATGAAAGTCCTGGCCTTTGGGTTCTATGGCCTTAAGAAACAGGGAACTCTGGACTTGTCTCAGGCGTGATTTTGTCCTCACTGAGGGGATGTTGGCTCTTGCTTGCTGCCAGAGGACTTGGAGCTGGTCCATTCCTGTGTTTTGGGATGAGCAGGGCATGCTTGACTTTTCCTGTAATGTTTTTTTTCTCCTTTAATGTCCTGCTTCCCAGGCTTGCAATGAACCAGTCCTGAGGAGGATAGCAGTGGACAAATGTGCTCGGAGAGTCCGCCAAGCACTGGCTAGCGTGAACTGGGACACCAAACTGATCCAGTGGCTTCACACCACCTTAGTGGAAACCCTCAGTTTGCCTGTGCTGGCTGCTTACCTGGATGCTCTGCAAACACTTAAAGGAAAGGTGATGAGAGCAGTGAAAGAGATCTTACTGTTTCTTATGACGTTCTCCCTTTATTAAAGGTCGTTAAAATGAAACCGGTGGAGGCTTTAACCTTTTTCTTTGAAGCTCTGATGATGTTTAAAAGGCCCTTGGATAGCCTGTGTGCATTTTCTTAGTCCTTTCCTCCTCTGGTTCCAGATCCCCACTCTGATTGACAGGATGCTGCTCTCCTCCACCACCAAGACGGGAGCAGCAGGCGCTGAGGCTCTGTCTCTGCTGCTGAAGAGACCTTGGGACCCTGCAGTGGGGGTCTTGTCCCATAATAAACCAGTGAGTGCCTCATGGGGACTGAGAAGCCATTCTCACTGCCCAACGTACTCAAATTGGCTTTATTTTTCTTCTGTTGCCTTTGTTCCAACTCTTTCTGGCTTCCTGGGCTCTTTTCCTCTTGGTTTAGACTTGTTCAGTGAGGTGATTCTTCCTGTTGGAGTCATTTCTCCCCCATGCTATCTCAAGGTAGCTTTTTGCTGGGGAAAAGTTTGCACATTTAATGAGCTATGCAAGGTCCTTCCTGCTTTGTAGTGCGTGTCAGGCTGGACTTTGGGTTTATGAATAACCATTTAAATTCTTCTGTGAATTATCAGGGTTGTGCTGAGTGTGTTACACAGTAGCTCTTCTCACCCTCCCTCCCCCCTCGGGCTGTTTGGATGGGGAGCTGCTCTGCCATATTCCCAAAACAGCAAGTGGTGGAGATTTGGACTGGGAGGTGACTTTTGCTTATGTACCTCTTGTTGAACTTTGCAGAGCAAATTGCCTGGTTCCCCCCTCATCCTGATTGCTTCCTCTGGACCCTCCAACTCCATGTTCCCCACTTCTCGACGGCACCGATTCTGGCAGTCGCAGCTTTCCTGCTTGGGAAAGGTTTGTATGGTTGGTTTAGAAGAGGGAGGGGGAGGTTCCCATTAACAGCTGTGGCAGAGTGCAGCTGTTGAGCGTGTTTTTATAATCCTGTGGTGCCCCAGGAGTACTTGATTCTGCTGAGAATAGGCTGACATCTGCTGCCTGCAGCATTTGGCTGTTAGGGCACACAGTGGGGTGGAGTTGCCCAAGTCTGATGCACTCGGCCCCAAACTGAGCTCTATTTTCAGCAGTGTAGATTGTGTCACTTTTATGATGGATTGATGGGTTCTCCAGTAGAAAGAGACTGAAGGAGGGAGGGTGTGGATCACCTCAGATCACAGCTCTCTCACAGCCCTCGACATGTGCTAGGTGTAATGGGTGGATGGGAGCAAAGTGAGCAGCAGAGCTTCTCTGTGGGAATTCTCTATTCTGGGTTTGATAGCTTGAAGCAAAACCTTGGGAGAGACAGAGAGCGCCCAAATTCACGTGGAGTTCCAGCCCACACCTGCTGTTGTGCCTTCCTGGTTTATTCCTCTTTACTTTCACCCCACAGGTCATCCCCATTGCCACCCACCTGCTGAACAACGGCAGCGGGGTGGGAGTGTTGCAGTGCCTGGAACACATGATTGGGGCAGTGAGAAGCAAAGTGGCAGAGGTGAGAGCAGCAGTGCTCTGCTGTGCTGCCCGAAGGCATCGCCTCATTGCCTGTCCCCCTCTGCTGATGGCCTTTTTCATCCCTTAGATTCACAACCACTTCTCTCACAAGCCCATCATCCTGATCGGGTGGAACACGGGTGCCTTGGTGGCCTGTCATGTAAGTACCTGTTACAAGGAGGCCTTTTGACAGCTTTTCTTCAGAGTTAGATAAAGATGGCCATTGCATTTAAGGCTCTGCTGGATGTTTCTGTTCCCTTTTCTCTTGCTGAGACTCATCCCTTCTAATCCCGAGGGCATAAGGAATTTGATTTCCCCTGTGTTTTTTCCCCAAACCCATCTGTTCAACGAATGAAAGTCTAAATAGACACAGTGTTTCTGAACCCAGTGAAGCATCCTTCACAGCAGTGGTGTGTCGGACTGTTGGGATGCTGACTCTTGCTTTTTTTTATACCCAGGTTTCAGTGATGGAGTACGTCACTGCAGTTGTGTGCCTTGGATTCCCTCTTCTAACAGTTGATGGCCCCCGAGGGGTAAGAACCAACAGGGCAGGGGGTCATTTAATTAACTGTATTTTATTCTTTAACTTCCAGCTGTTTCATAGAGCCTGGTTTGGAAGTCTAGAAACAACTGGGAGGTTTTTGAGGAATGTCTGAGATGTTTTTGTTTGGAGGAGGTGTTGCACCTGTCCTGGGTTTCCTCACACGACCTGGTTTTGCAGCTCCTCCTAGGGGCCTTACATGTGTGTTGCTTGTGCTCGTGTGTCCAGAGAACATCCCAGCACAGCTCATCTGAACCACAGTTTCCCGTTCTCTTGCAGGATGTTGACGACCCCCTCCTGGAGATGAAGACCCCTGTGCTCTTTGTCATTGGTCAGAACTCCCTGCAGTGCAACATTGAAGCAATGGAAGATTTCCGGGAGAAGATCCGAGCTGATAACAGCATGGTGGTGGTGGGGGGAGCAGATGACAATCTCAGGTACTGTGCTGTGAGATCCTTCCTTCCCACATGGGCAGGATCTGAGCGTGCTGCATACAAAAAGAAATACATATCAAAAAATGTGGTCCTGATGCACTCTCAGGGTCAGCAGTTCAAAAGCTGATAGTGGGTTGTTTAGTTAGTTTTTCTGTGATAAATTTACCTTGTTTCTGCCAGTAGTAAGTAGAAGATCCAGGGTACAGCATGGTAGAGCAGGCATTTGCTTGTATTTTTTTCCACCTTGGCTCTGGAATGTGCAGCTTATGGAGACTGTGTCCAGGACTGGGGTGAGGGAGGCTGTCAGAGCCTTGCAGGAAGCACAAAAGGTTTCAGTACACTTTGGAGCTTGTTCTCCAGTCACACTTATGTGTGTCTGGAATAACAGCACCAAAAACTGGAGCAGGTTATGTGCATGAGAATGGGGGGAGCCTGGTGTTAACACAAAATTCTGGAGCATTGTGTAAGTCAGAAATCTGTAGTGGGAATGCTTAGGAGAGAAAGAAGTGTCAAACTGTGACACAGATGAAGCTCTGAAGGGAAGGAAATGCCATATTTACTTTACAGAAAGCTTTGGTTGTGAACTCAGCCATGCTGGGCTGGTGTTAGCAAAGCTTTCAGCATTTTTGAGGGACAGACCTCATCTTTCCAGCAGGCGGTGCTCTTGAGTTGAGCACCGATGGAACCAACTCATACCTCGCTCTCTAGGATCTGTGCAAGGGATTAAACCTGCTGTCGTGTGAATTTTACTCTCGAGTGGAAGATGATGCAGTGGGCACAGAAGGGGAAAAGCAAATTTGCCGACTCTCATCTTTTTTTATTTATTTTTTTTATTATTCCACAGGATAAGTAAAGCCAAAAAGAAGTCAGAAGGCCTGACCCAGAGCATGGTGGACAGGTGCATCCAGGTAAAGGCAGAAATCTTCCTTCTATACTATGTACCTACTGAAAAAACATGCTGAAATGGCTCAGTGACCACAGGTGATAACCTGGCTGCCAGTACAGGTTGAACAAAGTAATCTCTTTCTTAAGAGATGCTTTGAAGTGGTTGTGCCCTTGCAGGAGGAGAGCAGTAAGCTTCCTGTGTGACTGCTTTAAACAAAGCTCAGTTTTCTGCATCTTCCAGCACGCCTGCCTGGGGGAGCAAACCAAACAATACTTTGGGAGAAACCATCATGTTTCCCTTCCATCTACCAGAATTCAATGCAGTATGAGGTTTGATGAGAAAGCTGAGGTCCATCTACAAGATTTCAGGGGTTTTAAATCTAGAGAGCCCTGTCAGTTTGCTTCTTTGGGAATCCTGAGTTCTTTTTTTCTTTAAGCTGTGAAGATTAATTATTTTTTGAGTTTTGCACCATGCAGCCTAACTATTTGTTTTGTCTTGCTTAGGATGAGATAGCTGACTTCCTGACTGGCATCCTCACTCGAGCAGAGAGCCACTCAGGCTCTGATCCCCGTGACCTGGATGCTGAGAAGAAGAAGAAGCCACGGGACTCAACCAGGAGGGATCTGTCATTTGATTTGCCAGAAAGAACCAGCAGGCCTGCCTCACCAGCATCCAGAGTGCCTGCCTCGCCCTCAGGCTCTGAGGTAGGGCATCCCACAGGGCATGGAGGGCTGAGGTTGTGTGAGGAGATGGTTTTGTGCAGTTGGAATGTGCAGTGAGAGATGCTAAGCGTTGGGAGAAGGGCAAGAGGGTGTGGAAGGATGAATGGCTCACAATTGGGTGAACAAACCTTGAGAGTTCTGTTTTTTTCAGCAGAGGGTCACATGTTCTGTGCGTGCTTAAGGTTATAACTGCCTCTCCTCAGGAAATGTGGGATAAGAGGTGTTTCTTGTCTTATCCAGGACCTGTCCAGTGTCTCCAGCAGCCCCACTTCAAGCCCCAAGACTAAAATGGCTGCTGTGTCCTCCATCCAGAAGCCCACCCCCATCAGCACCGCACAGCTGCTCAAGAGGCAGGTGCAGAGGACAGACACAATCCTGACACACAAGCAGGCCCAAGGTAACAGCTGGTGGCTTTCTTACCTTCTTTACATCTGGATTTTTGCTCTTTTCCCTGAGTTCTTTAGGTTTTATCTTCTGAGTGCTTTCTTGAATCCTTCCTGTGGCAACTTGCTCTGCAGCTCAGTTCCCTGTTATTGCCATTGGAATGCAGCAGTTTGTGGGGAGGTGAAATTAGGTTGGAAGTGGTGCTTGTGCAGCTTGCAGAGTCTTGTTGCTGTTCCAAGTGGGAAGGATTTTCACCTGTTATAGCTAAGCAAACCACCACATAGCCATGCTCTCATTCTCTTTTGTCTGTGAGCCCCTTTACTGATGTCTTATATCCCCAAGACTGCTTGGGAGGGGGATTAAAGGTACTCAGGTGATGATTAAGGATGTTGAATTCTGACTGAAACAGTGGGGCTTTGGTAACTGGAGTCATCTTGTATCAAACACAGAGGAAAAGCTGCTCTGAGCTGTGGGGTTTTTGTCCTGTTGGATGGATGCTGATTAAAAACCTTATTGTCCAGCTTCAGTGTGACTGTAAGAGCTGTGAATGTAGGTAATGGTTTTGTTGGCGGTGTGATCATTTGTGGCAAAAATCAGCAGTAGGTGGGAAATAGTCCTTCATCTTCCCTTCTGTGCTCGTTTGTTTGCTGGAGATGGCTCTAAACAGGCTGCTTGTTGTCTGCTACTGTGTGACCCTGCACGCTCTGAAGTCAGGATAGGATCCAGAGGGAAAGTTAGGCTTGCATCTCTCTCGTTTCTCAAGGGATGAGCTAAAGCAATCTGCTGTTTTGTTGTTGTAGTTGAGGAAGTTTCTAGGTAGCACACGGAAGGCAGGAGGAGGGTTTGTGTGGCTTCTAGTGCGTGTTCCTTGGCAGTAGGTGATCAGGGATGAGGTGGTGGCCATGCCCAGAGCTGTTTGTCTGCCTGCCTGCTCCCAGGTTTCTGTGGGTCACAGCGGTGTCCCTGCAGCTTGCTGCCCCTCCAGAGCCAGGCTGTGATACTGTAATTCTCTCTGATTCATTTCAGCTCAGTTTGCTGCTTTTCTGAAACAAAACATGCTGGTGAGGAAAGCTCTTCCTCCTGGCACCTCTTCATGTCTCTTTGGTGAGTATCTCCTCACTTCCACTGTCTCTCTTTCTACCTCCCTCTCTCTCTCTCTTTCTGCTACCTCCTTTTGACATCTTCCTCTTCCCTTGCACTGGTTTGGGGCACAATCCAATGTTTCCCTTTGTCCCCCTGCTTTTTGCTTTCTCATTGCTGCCTTTGAAGCTTAAACAAACGGCTTGCGTGCAAACTGAGAGCATTAACACCTCCTGAGCTTTTCCCTTTTCCTGCTGCACAGGTAAATACTGGTGTAAACTGGCAGCAGTCGTGCTCTGCTGGACAGTGGGTGACTTGTATCATGAGTTTAACTCCTTCCTGTGCTGAGGTCAGGCTGCATGTTGGTGGAGAGTCCTTTGTGTAGTGCAGCAAAGCGGCTGCGGGTGAATGTGGAAATGAAGAGCTGCCATGTGGCACAGGAAGGGCAGCTGTGGACTCAGAACAGAATTTCTTGGCCAGAAAATCAGCAAAGAGCAAAGAAGGCAAAGAGAGGGATAGCCTTGGGGTGACTGGTGGGAGTTGGCTCCATGGGGTTGTCCTGACATGGAGACACATGGAGGGGGAGCTGTGTTTAATCCAGAGGTTTGGGAGGCTGCACTTTCAGGAGAGGTGTCAGCTCTCAGCTCAGGTGACCCCAGGAAGCTGAGAGCATTGACATAGGTGACAACTACTGAGCTGCAATGCTCCAAACTTTTAACTTGCCATGCTTTTAACTTTCCGAGGCAAACCCTGGGTGCAGCATAATCTGTGGTATTTTTGATGTGCTGAGCACACACAGGATATAGTCCACACTGCACATACAACCCCAGAAGCATTACTGAGGCCCAGTATCGGACCAACCTGGTTGTCTTACAGATCACCTTCTCTCTTGAGCCTTGTTTGAAAGTAACATTGTGGTCACTCTGAACTGTGCACTTAACCCAGCATCAGATGGAAATGGAAACTGCTGACCTGTGCATGTGCCTTTTCACTGTCCTGCTTGGCTGGTGGCACGTGGGGGGCTTTGGTGCACACCTGGTGAGGTCTCCAAAGGGCGATTTGAACCAAGCATGTTTGTAGTTGAGTAAGAGACAATGTGTATTTTAGCTTCCAGGCTTTTGTCTTAGTTATAGGGACTTGCAAACAGGGAGTTAGCTGGCTTGCAGCACTCTGGATGAAGAGGGTTCTCAGGAGCTTTCCCCCTGTTGCTGCAGATTGCAGCCAGCACCACAGCAGGAGGCAGATAGCCATCCATCGGTGATGGGATGCACAGAGAATGAGTGGGATATGGCATTTTGTGACTGCACCTTGGCCCTGTGCTGCCCAGAGGTGCTTGTCATGCACTTTCTGATTAATCCTTTCCCCAGCAAGCTTATGCTGGAGGCAGAACGAAGTGGATGTGATGGGTCAAAGATCTAACAGCAAAACGAGCAGTTGGTGTGGAAGAGAAATCTCAGCTTGCTGCTTTTCTCCTCAGTACCAAGCAGTGCAGGGCTTGGCTTCGCTGCAGCACCTCCTGTGCTCCTGCCTGCTTCGTGGCCACCTCTGTGCTTCTGTCCATCTCTCAGAGGGCTGGAAGGGATGTGCTGAGTGACAGGCACACAGATAGCTTGGCAGGTGTGTTGGAGGAGCAGAGAGACTGAGTTCTGATCCCAGCACGCCTGCACCAGCTCTGCACCTGCATTCTCCTCATCGGGAAATCAGGGATGATGCCAGGATTGGGTGTAACGGAAATGAAAAGTGTTTCTGCAAAGATGTTGTTGCTGTAGGCATCCATTTTTTCTGTACTGCAGAGGGCAGGGCAGACTTCGTATGCTGTCTTGCCTTAGCCTTTGAGTGGCTTAAGCTAAGTTCTGCCCTAAGAGTGCAGCTCAGGGCATGCAGAAGTCAATGTAGGTGGTGAAAAGGAGAAGCGAGGGCTCCTGGTGCATGGGAGATGGGCAAGGCTGGCATGAAAGGAGCTGCAGAAGTATGCATGGGCATGTGACCCTTCTCCACACCTTGGTGCGCACAGCTGAGCTGCACCAACCTCGAGGAATCGGCCGTTTCAAAGAGCTCCTTCTGTGTCCCCCAGTTCCAGTCTCCTCAGAGCACTCAGAAGGGGCTGAGAAAGATGATGTGCGCGTGCAGCTGAAGAGGCATCAGACCCCCAGCCCGACCCAGTGCAGCAAAACTTCCAAACGAGCCAAAATCAAGGTGACCATTGTCTCTCACGGAGATGCTGCTGGCGTGGGGAACGGAGCACCCCTCAGTACCCAGGCAGAAAGTGAGTTGCCATGGCATAGCTGCTTGTAAACCAGAGTGCTGCTGTGGCTGTGCCCACATGGGCTCCTCTGGGGCATGGGGAGGGGAGGGGAGCTGTGCTTTTGCTTTTTTTTTTTTTCTTTTTGAGGTGGTAGCTGCAGAAAACAGACAGCAGTTCAAAGACACGAGTGGCACGGTGCTGTTGGGGATAGCTGGGGGCACGTGGGGACTGGATTTATGTAGTCAGAACTTGACAGGTGCCTCCATTTTTCAAAGCAGTGTGGATTGCACACTTCAGTGATGTGTTTGGTGCAGTCTTGTGAGGTGGATTTCATACCTTCTCTGAAGCATCAGGCTGCTGCTGGAGGCAGGATGCTGGTCGTGGTGAACACTTGCTCCAAGTAGGTTGTGTGGGTCTCTGGTTCTGCTGCCTGCTGGTGGCCCCTGAGCCAAGCTCTACCCTGGAATTGCTCCTGCTTTGTGGAGAAAGGTGATGTTCCTCCCTCTGGAAGACCTTTGTTCAGGCTCCACAATTCAGTTCTGCTGACCCTGCTCAGGCTGTGCTGCCATCTGAGGTCGGTACAACAAACCCTTGGTACGTGTGTTAGCAAATCCCAGCTCTTCTCCTGGGAAAGCTTGCTGTGACAAGCATTGCAGAGGTTCTTTCTATCCCTGAAGAAGTGATGTGCTTGGTCTGCTTCCCCTTCAGCCTTTGTGAGGGAGGCCAGAAGCTTCAGCTGCTCTCACTGCTGTACTTGAAGGACATTATCTTGCTGCTGCCTCATTTCAGAGCCCCAGGTGCATGAAGCAGTTGCTCGTTATTAGCATTAGGTTGGTGCAGTGCAGGGCTGAGGGGTCAGCATCTCCGTTCCAAACATTAGGAAGTCAGGTTTTCAAAGCAGAGAAACAAACCTAATCCTTCTGAAGTGTTTCTTGGGTAATGGTTGTTTTCAGCTGTGAGAATTAACTAATAAATACGCATCCTTTCTCAGGGTTGCAGCTCATCTTCTGGCAGCTTTGAAGATCTCTGGTTTCTGGCTTTTTATTTTTTTTAATTTTTTTTATTTTTTAATTTTCCCAACTTTACTTCTTTTCACAGAAAGGAAATGAATTGCAGAAGTAAACATGAACCAAACAAGATTTCCCTCTTACCGTGTGTGAGCAGGAGGAAGCACCAGACACACGCACTTGTATCCCAAAGGCTGCAATAAACCAACATTGTGACACAATAAACAAATACCGTGATTCCTGGCATCCCTGTGTATTTTGTGTCTGTAAAGAATGCTTACAGAATGGAGCAGGCAGACTTTAGCTCACCAGTCGAGGTGGTAGAGCTGTGCTGCGAGGCCTGTAAGGAGGGGATGAGTGGTGATGGCACTTAGGAGAGAGAATTGCAGTTGTTGGTGAGGCCTGAGTGCTTTGAAGCCGATTCCTTTGGTCCTGTGTGCTGTAACACTTGGACAACGACAGCCTTCTTGTTGTAATTTGTAACTCTGCTCTCTTTGATGCTCCTGATGTTGTTGTGTGGTGGCTCGAGAGGGTGTTTATGGCTGCAGCAGAGGTTTCTTTGAGAAGAAGCTTTGCAAGCAGGATGAGCCCACGGCCTGCAGCGCTGGGCTGTTCTGTGGGAGCAGAGGAATCCCTCGAGGCTCGCAGAGGGCAGAGAGTTAGGTGTTTTCTTTTTCTTTTGCAGTTGTCGCAGGAAAGCCATTCCCCATGGCAGTCAGCCAGTCTGTGTCGGGTGGGAAGGAGCCCTTCGGACTGCTCGCCACCTCCAAGTGAGTGCATCTTTCACTCTGTAAGCTGGGGGCTGCTCTGACAGGCTGCTGAATCACACAGTGATTTCTGCCTGGGGAGCTGCCTATCATCTCGCTTTCTGATGTATGGGGGACTCTTAGGCTCCTGAAAACTACTTGTGGGCTGGTGATCCAGCCTACAAGTGAGGGGAATGGGCAGAAAGTATTTTGCCTGCTGGGCCCTATTTTTGTATAGCTTTCCAAACCAAGCTTGCTTTAGAACTGCTTATCTTTGTTTTTTGAATGACTGTGTTGTTGTCCCTGCCAAAATTGTAGTGCTGTCTTTATTCTTTCCCTTCATTCTCTGATGGGAAAGCATTTTTTTCCAAAGATAAAAAATTCTCAGTATTGGCTTGAAAGTAACTGGCCACAGGGATTTCTTTTGGGCAATGAATCTGGTGTTGACAGTCTCTCACATCACTGTTTTCCCTTTTAATTCAAACCGTGCTTTGGAGAACTGGACCCTGACTGATCTGGGAGGGGAGAGGAAGAAGAGCTGTTCTCAAATAGAAAGTAGGTTTTAAATGGGAAATGTTTCACTTCGAGGTAATTCGCTTCTGTGTAGGGTGGCAGCACCTAGGCAGGCACACGCACATTACAGGATCACTTCTGATGTGAAAATACAGTGTTATCACTCCTTGCTCTAGCTGCTGTGGCGGACACAGGGGAGCTTCTCTCGTTTTGGGTTTTTTATCTCATCACCTCCCTATTCTGTGTGTTGTAACAGTGTGCTGACAAAGCTATCTTGCATTGCCACGTATAGTTTATCACCAAGAAACATCTTTTTCTTCTTCTTTTTTTGCAGGCTGGGCTCAGCAGCAGAAAGCTCAGTGAGTCCTGCTCCATCTGCCACCATCCCCAGCAGCACGACGCCCAGTGCTTTCCATGCCCTGCAGAGCAGGCTGGTGGCCAGCAGCACCCACTGCATGCAGGCCCAGCCAGCCAGTGCCCTCCAAGGTACCTGCCTCTCTCCATCCCTTTATTGTAAATGGAAAAGGTAAACCTTGAAGTCTCGAGATGCCAAAAGTTCCCTCCTCTCAGGCAGGAGCAGTATCTTGCCTCCCATGTTTCACAGATAACCTGTTTAGCTCCCAGCAAGGTTGGGCTGTGTGTTGTAGCGTGGCTAGGATGATCCCCACCAACCTTGAGGCTGGCTGCTTGGGACACTCGTCTTTAAAGAAGAATTTACTGTCCAGTAGACCTGGGATTTTATGGTGCTTAATCCTCCAAACCTGATTTCTTTGTTCTTTGTTTTATTTTTTCCTTTGTAAGGAGCAGCTTCTGCTAGCAGCCTGCTGCAAGGGCTGAGCTTCAGCCTGCAAGACATTGGGACAAAGTCATCTGCCCTTCCTGCCAGCGTGGCTGCAGCTGGGACACCAGTGCAAGTATGCAGCCTGCAAATGTTACTTTCTGTAGGGAAGCTGTATGGAGGGTGAAGTGGTAGAAGCTGGAGGGAACCCAAAAAGCCATGTCTGTCCCAGGAACAGATGAGCGGTGCTAGGCGTGAACTGCAGCTAACTAACGTGTGAGGTTTGGCTGAGTGCTGGGGGTAAGGGTTCCTGTAAGTGGTGTGGGTTCTAGGAAACTGGGCTGTGGGAAATTTTACTCAAAACCAGGCTTTGCAGCTTCTAGAAAATACTGAGAAGAGCTTGCAGAATGGACTGAGAGAGATTAGTAATCTTTCTAATTATTTTCCTTCTGGGAAAATTCACATCTGTGGTTCTGTTAGGCAATGCTCCCCAACTTTTCAGTTTGAGGAGGCCCCGTTCAGAAGAGGAGGCTCATTAGAAGTGTAGCCACCATTTCTAGTCGTGTTTTAAGTTGCAGTGAGTGTATGCAGGTGGGAAGGGACAGCTTCACTTGTGTTTAGACCTGCTTGTGGCCACCAGAATGACATGTGGAAACTCTCCATCTGCCCCCTTGTTGCTGTGAGAGGGAGAAGCTGTGCCACCCCAGCAACCCGATTCCTTCCAAGTACTCAGTGCTTCTGCTTTTCCTTCCAGACCTCAGCTGTGAAGACATCCACACCCATCCAGAACCTGAGTGCCATCACCACAGGCACTGGCACCATAGTCCGCACCATCCCAGTTGCCACCTCTTTATCGGTGGGAGCTGCAGCGAGTGGGAAGCCCACAGCCATTCACCAGCTGCTGACGAATGGAGGACTGGCAAAGCTGGCCAGCAGCCTCCCTGGCTTGGCTCAGATCTCCAACCAGGCAGCAGGTGAGTCCAGCATGCGATGCAGGTGCCCGGAGCATCCCATCATCTCCTAGAACTGCTGTTTCCAAAGCGTATTTCACCTTCTTGGAGCTGGAGCTGTGAAAAGGTGCTTTTGATAGCAATTTGTGAGCAGGTGGAGACTTGTGCTGCAGCCCCAGCTGGTGAACGTGGCTTCTGCAGTTGCTGTGTCTCAAGGATGTTGTTTTTGCATGTTTTCCTAGGCCTGAAGGCCCCCACCACCATTACTGTGACACTGCGTGGGCAGCCCAGCCGTGTGACAACGCTTAGCCAGGCTGCAATGGGGACTGTGCAGCCCCAGGTGGAGGAGCAGCCGATGCAGACACAGGCACCACAGGTAATCCTTGGCACCTTCTGTGTAAAGAAAGCATCCAGTGCTGCGGTGAGGGCAGAAGCAGCTGCCTTGGGGAAAGTGTTCTTGCTCACTACGTTTGTCTTGGGTGTGATGAGCTCGTTGCTTTGCTGAGGCTGTGCAGATGTGGTGATTAGAGAACCCAGGTTAACTCCACATCTTCTAGCAGCAGGGTCGTTTCCTATGGAGAGATTGTGTGCTGGTACTGCACCAAGGAAACCTCTGGATTTGTATAGTCTGGATTTGTAATGCTGACATCAGTAAGGAAACTCTTTCACTGGCTTTCTTGGCAGTGACAGGACTTGGTGGGAGGAGGAAAGCTGCTTCTGGTGTCTATTCCCTGTCTGTTCAGGCAGGAGAAAGGGCTGACTGCACTGTCTGACGTTGTCTCCCTCTTGGAAATGCTGTTTCTGACTGTTAGGTGCCCTGATGTAATGCTGGGCCCTCTGGGTGTTGGGTTACCATGCTTTTTCCTAATGCAGGTCCCCAATTTCTGCTTTGTTTCTCTGCCATACTGTTAAAACCCATTTATAAAGCACTGAGTGTGTGCTCCAAAGTCCATCTGCTCCCAGCTGATCTCCTTGTAGAGATGGATCACTGACAGAAAGAAGTGCTCTTGCTGTTCTTATACTAAAGGTGTGCTAGGTACTGTCTCAAAAGGATCCTGGCTGCTTCCCAGGATAAGTCTTGGTGCAGCTGAGCCGAGAGAAGTTGCAGAGAGTTGTTTTGTTGCTGTGGTGAAGGTCTTGAGTATTATAACATCAGTCTCTTCACCCCAATACCTGGGGTGCTTTTGCTGCAGATTTGCTTTTGTGCTGTGTCCTAAATCAGTCCTAAAGCAGTTTTGAGATGGATCTGTAAGTGTGAGGGTAGGAAGATCAGTTCTGATTCCCTATGTGGGATGTTGGGTTGGTGCTGTCCCCAGCTCCTAATGGCTTCTTCCTGATCACAGCTCCAGTACTGTGCAGCACTCAGGTGTCTCTTAAAAGTGTTCTCCTGGGTGGTGGGGAATAGGAGGAAGCAGGCAACGCTGAGATCTGCCGTAGGGGACTGAAGGAGGTTAAATGAGGGCTGCTGGTTGCCTGGGGATGAGTGCTGTGCTAAGTGGTACCTGCCTGGTTCTGCCTTACAGTCACAGAATCATCCCAGGTTGGAAGTGGCCCATCAGGATCAAGTCCAACCCCTGGCTCCTCACAGACAACCCAAATGTAGGGATGTAACTGGCTGTCCTGTAGATGGTGACTGCAGTGATTTGCAGAGAAAAAGGAGTTTAAAAAACAAGCAGATAAACTCCCACAGCTCTGAATGCTGCATCTTGGGCAGTCAGACGAGCATGGGGCATCCTGTGGGGGTCAAGCTGCAGTTCCCAGCAAGCTGCACTGAAGGCTGAGGGCATCAGAAGATGCCAGGATCACTCCAAGTTGGGCGAGGGGCTTTTTTCTTGCTTCTGACTTTCCTCCTCATGTTACCACCAGCACAGGTAGGTGAGCTGCTGCAGGAGGTGCAGAGCAATCTTGGCTTTGCAGATGAAGCTCTGTGATTCTGGTCCCTGGTTTTGGGGTGAATCGTGCTGTGGGCAGCATCATGGGGGCAGGGAGCATGCTGCTGCTCCTTGCTGCTGTTTGGAGTTGCTCAAAGTCCTGGGATGTGTAGGGAGCTGCTGTCCTACAGACTGAGCCTTTGGATGGAAATGGGGTAAGTACTGACAGCAGCAGCCGTGAGTCTTTCATGTATCCCCTGGTGCTTCAGAGCTGGCACAGCAGCCAGCATTGCCTGTAGCTTCCACACAGAGTCCTGGTTTGCTTCTGGTTAAAGCTGAGATTTCTGAGCACCCACATCCTTCCTCCCCTGACTTTTGTGTTTCTTTCAGTCACTTTGCTAACACGACAAAGCCTGCAGGCACTGGCAGAGCTGGGCTGTAGCCAGCTAAGGTAGAGCTCAGCAACACAGAGCAAGTGACACTCAGTTATCCACTGTGCAGATCCCACCTGAGCAGAGGGTGTCACACCATCACAGTGCTCACTCCCAATCTCTTGACCCAAATTGCAGGCAGCATTTAAGCTCTTCAAAGGCCATTTGAAAGCACCATCAAGGCTGGCATGCTTTCTTTTAAGTGTTTTGTTACCTGAAACATGCAGTACATCTGGCAGAAGAGCAGCAGCTCAGCATCCTGAGGTTTTGCACAGATGACTCTGGGGTGGATGGGTTCACATATGGGTCAATGTTTTCAGGCAGCCACACTTGAAACTCAGTGTTTGATCGTAGACTGTGACTTGTAGCTCCAGTGCTGAGTTTGTGTGTTCAAGGCAGCGGCTTAATGGTGTGAGAGCTGCTTCAAAAGCAAACTGAAAGCGGGCTCTTACAGGAAATGAAGTGAGCTGTGTGTTTTTGTGACTAATTATAGCCCTTGACATCAGCCCGTGTGTACCTTTAGCACATAGGATTACGTAATCCAGTGGGGCTTCCTGGAAAAGAGCAAATTTACAAAAGGCTTTGGGGGATTATGCCAGAGCTTCAACTCTTGTGTTTTCAGCAGCAGCCAAAACCTTTGTTGGTTGGGTTTCTTTTGAAATTCCAGCTGACTTCAGTGTGTCTGTGCAGGAAGCGTGAAGCCCACGCATTGCATTGCTGTGCGCTGTGCTTTCTAACTTTGGGGGCTGGGATGGTGCTGGTGGCTGCTGAGATGCAGCGTGAGGAGGGGGAACCTCTCCTCCCCCTGTGGGCAGTAAAGGGGGGGAGGGTGGGAAGATGAGGAATCTTCTCTGGAAGTGAGAAAAAGGAGTGTTTGGGTGGTGTTGGAGTGAAAACACGAGCAGTGTTTTCAAGGAACTGCTCCAGCGTGGTTTGAATGTTGCTTTTCTGAATGAGTTCCTCTCTGCAGCGTGGTGATTTCCCGAAAGCAGCTGTGTAGAATGTAGTGATACTGATTTGTGGCAGGAAGATTTATGCTGCGATGAGTGGAGCTGCAAGCAGATGTGATGACTTGAGCTTTGGGCAGGAATCTCTGCCAGGTGATACGAGGAGAGCAAAATGCTGCTCCCAGAGCCAGCCCTGCTGCTGATGGGCATGCAGGCAGCATTCTCCTTCCTTAAGGTCTGCTCCTTTTGTCTCGCAGGGGCAGAAAGAATCTGCAGACATCTGGTGTTGGGGGGTCTCATACATCTTCCTCCCCACATGGGGAGCTCTTTGTGACTCAGGGTGATGTGTAGTGTTTCCATCCAGTTTTTGCAGTGCTGGTGATCCCAGCGCTTTGTTCTTGCAAGCAGGTGATGTGAGGACTGTTCTTCAGCTCCAGGCTGCCGCTTCAGTATTGCTGCAGAGAAAACAGAGCAGGGCTGACCTCCCTGCAGTGGGGACCATCTCATCCCGCTCCTGAAGAAGGGGGTGGGTTTGTTCTGACAGCAGTGTTGGTTCTGTGATTGTCTCCATCACACTTCAAAGCACCGATGCTGTGGATTTTGCTGAGAGCTCCCAAGTGACCGATAGAAGCGAGGGCAGGAAGCAGGGAGAAAGTGCTCTGATGTTGAACTGAGAGACAGCACAGATCCCAAGGAATGGTTGCAGCCCCCCACAGATGGTGTAACCCCACTCCCCCCGGGCTCCTGGCCCTCCAGTAGCTCTCGGTTACTTTAACCCTTCCAGGCTCCGGACGGTGCAGTTGGGAACTTGGCCGCCCCAGCTTCCAGCGCCGCCTCTCCTGGCAATCTGCTGTCTCAGATGGATCTCAGCAAAGCCCAGGCTGGTGCAGAGATGGCTCCCACCGACCCCGCAGCAGCACCCCTAGGTGAGGCTCACGGCCGTGGCGGGGAGCGGGCAGCCAGGGGTCTGCTGGGAGCCATGCCTGCAGGGCGGTGTGTGGAGTCACACTGGGGAAGTGCTGCCCCAATCCTACTTCTTTTTAAGACTGTTGACTTTTTATTATTTTTATTTTTTCCTTTTTTTTTTTTCTTTTTTTTCCCCTCCTTTAAGTTAGGTCCCTCGTGGCTTCTGTGCACAAGTACATGGAGTTCTGATTTGTCAACTGCTGCCTTGAGCCAAAGTGTAAAATGTCAGCCCAAAGGGATTATTACAGTTTTTAGGACCCCCACCACATGCTGACAGCACTCTCCCTGCTGCCTACACTTATTTCCCTTCCTTAGGGAGAGCAGAACCATCCAATTACACCTAAATAAACATCGCAGAGCCATCTTCCAGCTAGCAGCCTCAGACTTAAAAACGAATGAAATAAAATCCTGTAGAAAAAAGCCCCCCTCCTGCCAATCCTATGGTTCTGTTTCCCTCTGCCCTACTGCTTTGCAGCTCTGCTGAGAAGATGAGCAGGTCTGTGGCACTCAGACCAGATCTGGTGGAATGAGGATGGGTGGAGCTGTGCCAGCTTCCCATAGGGCAAATGAAATAGCTCTAGGTGGTGTTGATGTGTGGGATACTTTACTGTGCTGTTGGCTTTCTTTGCAGGCATTAAACCCAGCTGCAACTCTAATCAGCGCTGACCCCCCTGCACACAATCCCTGCTGTTTTTCCCCCAGGACTCAACAGGGAGTTGTAGAAGTGCTGGGCTTAATTCTTCTCCTGTGTTTTGTTTTCTTTGTCCTCGCTATTTGTGATAACTAGTGGATGATGTCAGATCTGTGGAGAACTTCTGGAGCTTCAGGCTGGCTCTGTGTTCAGCGGAAGGACCAGTCTGTAGTGAAGCTGCTGGAGCAGCAGCATGAACTTGGGTGTCGGCATGGAAGATTTCTCCAAGCTCTCTGTTTCGTGGTTATTTCAGATGCCTGCCAGCATCACTTTGTCACTGTGCTCCTTCCTCAGCCTGCTTAGGAGTGCTTAGTCTCATATTCCTGCTGTTCTTCTGGCCCCTCCAGGATGGTGGGATGTCCCACCTCTGTTAAACAGCTGCTCCTCAGCCTTCACTCTGTGTTCTCTGTGTTTGAGCCTGGTGTTTTCTTTTGGAGAGGTTGGCTCTGTGCTGGTGGTGATTGTGGCACACCTTGGTGAGCAGAGGGGCGTGGTTACACATCTCTGATACCAGCTGGGGTGAACCACGGGCTGTTCCAGGTTGGGATCTTTAATCATCAGCAGGTCTGCAGGCTTTTCCCAGTGTTTTGAGTACATCTAACCCTGGTGATTAGGTTTCAGTGAAGTCTCCTTCCCCTGGGCTGTGGTTATTGGAGATGTGACTGAGAAGCAGGCTTAGATGGAGTCACCATGTGCAAACTCTGCTGTTGCCTTAGAGCATGAAGGGCTTTGCTCCACAAAGCCTGATGGCTTTTTGCTGCTGTTGGGGTGGAGCGTGACGAGCATCTGAGCACCTGCAGAAGCATCTGCCTTCACTGCTGCTGAGACAGAGCTGGAGATGCCTGAGCTGTGTGAGAGCCTGGAGGGTGGGATGGAGAGTACTTGGCCAAGGAAGAGCCCCAGGGTCCTGGCCCCGTGGGAAGGGACCATTGTGGGGAGAGCATGAGATACTGAGGAGGAGAGGATTCTTGGAGTGATCTGAGGGGTCTACAAAGGGAGCTGGCAGGTTTGGGGTTCCTTCACCATGCTCTGTGACAGTGCTGGGGTTTGTTTTGGAGTCATTCTGAAGACAAAATGAGACAAAGGGGTTTCCAAAAGTACAGCCTGAAACCCTGCAACTCTGCTGCCGGGGCTGCAGTCCAGGGTGCACCCTGCCCCCACAACTGCTGACCACGCTCTTCCCTTCTCTGCAGTGACCACGACCAGCCCCATGAAGACCCTGTACGTCATGTCAGACGCCAAGCTGTCTGCGCTGACCAAGTCTGTGATGGATGAGGCTACCTCAGTCCCCCTCAAACTGCCAGGCATCCAACCTTCCTCCTCCTCCACCAGCTCTCCTGTTGGCCCCGTCACCTTCGCCGCCTCCCCGCTGGCTGGTGCTCCCAGTCCTCCCAGCAGCCTGGTGCACTCCAAAGTGGGACCCATCCTGCAGACTGCTTCCAAAACAGTCATCCTCACCTCAACGCTGGCCACCATGAAGGCTGACGGGTCCCTCGGACACAATGGGGACAAGGTCAGTCTGACCAGGAGCACCTCAGCCTTCAGCCACACTCTGGGAGTGATGGAGACCCTGGGGAGGGTCCCCTCAGTGGTGGATGATGGAAGCACCCTCCTCCATGCCAGAGAGACCCTGGCAAACAGACACTTGCTGCCCCAAAGCGTGTTACCAGGAGGGGCTGGTGCTGCACTCCTGACACTGAGCAGCTCCTCTGTCATCACCACAGCAGGGCCTGTGCTCAGCCAGAAGCCATAGGGACCTGGGGGACCCTCAGCGTGGCTGTAGGGTGGGAGGGGTGGGGGGGGGCAGCCCTGTGCTGATGGGGGCTGATTTGGGCTCTAGCAAACTTTCTGGTTTTGTTGTTGTTTAATAAATCTTTTTTTTTTTTTTTTTTAATATATATATTCTCTGACTTCATTGTACCTGGCTCTCCCAAAAGCTGCTCCTTCGGCAGCCGCACCGTGGGCTTGTTAGATGCTCTGAGTGTTTGGATGAGCCTGGGTTTGTTGGTCTGATTTCTCTCGCCTTGAGTGCATGGACAGACAAAGAAGCATTGTGCAGGCAGGGAAAAATGAGTGCTGTGGGTCCTGGGAGCAGCAGTGAGGGAAGCTCCTCCTGCTAGTGTTGTGTTGTTCCACTGGAATGTCCCTCTGGTTTTCTGCTTCTGAGAATATTTGAACTTGTTGAAAAAAATCTGAGGGTGCAGAGCAGATACAACCTTTACAGTCATATATGATGGAGCATGAAGCATCATCAACAAGCATGGGGTAGCACTAGCCTGAAACAGGGGAAGCAGTTAACTTCCACAGAGCCTCAAATTGGAGTCCCAGGGTGATGAGATGAAGCTGATTTTGGCAGTATTAAGAGTGGTTTCCTAGGATCTGCATCTTACAGGGCTCAGGACCAGGACTGACACTGGGGTTGCTTTCACAGGACAGAGCTGAGAGTTGTGATTTGCTGCTTTTATTTCTGTGATTGCTGGGGTTAATCTCAGTGCCCTGCGTGTTGCTGTACCATGTTGTGGCTCTGCTGTACCCTGAGCCCTCAACACCCTCTTCCCTGGAGGGATGAGGGGCACAAAGTTGTGTTTGTTGTCCAAGACTCATTCAGGGAGTGTGGATCTCTGTGGATGGAGATCTGTGGTACTGGGGGAGGCTCACACTCCACACTCTGACAGCAGGCACATTTCTAATATCTCTGCTCACTTCCTCATCCTGCTGGCTCGTGAGAAGATCCTATTGTCAGCTCTTCCAACCACCACAGCAGAGGAAATGCGATTGTTATGGAGAGCCTGGAAAACAGAGCAGGGGAATAACCATTTCCCCCTTTGGCTGTTTGTTCATCGAGAGATGCCATCCATCCCTTCCCACCCTTCCTGGATTGTACACGTGCCAGCTCCAGATGCTGCCCAGCTTTTGGGGGACTCTCTGTGACCTCACACTCTCACCAATGCCTCGTGCACTGGGCTTCGTACCATCCTGATGGTGAGTAGTGGTCTTTTGAGGGTGCTGAGCAATGCTCTTGAGCTCTGCCCTTTCCCTGGAGCAGTATCCCAAGCCCTGCTGAGCCCAGAGCCTCTCTCTCTTTTTTTCCTGGGGTTCCGTGGGGAAGTTAGCAAAGATTTGACTTTGCAGGCCACCCAGTTTCAGCTTCATGACCCCAATGACAGCAGGGCAGTCCAGCAGCTCATGGCAGCCCTGTGGCTCTGCTCCTTTGCCAGGATGCAGAACTGAACCAAGTTGGAGGTGTGAGACCAGCTGTCCTCCTGCCAATATATACTGCAGAATTGATATTTCTGCATCTTCTGGGCCACGTTCAGACTAAAAAGAGGTGCAGATAACAGACTGAAGAATCTGGCCTTCTGCTGGGTGACAACCACCTGCATGACCTGTTCTTTCTTTGTTTTCCCCAGGTGGCATTGTGCTTCCCAAGGAAGGTGTGGACCTTTCTGATGGGATTGAACAGCAAGGAACTGACCAGGTCTCAGCTTCCTTCCTGTCCTGCACCTGAGTGAAGTACACTGCAACCTGCTCAGGAGGTAAGAGGTGGCTGTGTGTCCAGCTTTGCCAGCTTGCACTGTGGAAGGGAGCAGATCAGGGAAAGACACAGCCTGGGTGAGCTTAAGCTTTACTCTAGCATCTGAGGGAGCTGTGGACATCAGTGTGTGCCTGGCTCATAAAGGTGAGGGTCAACTGTTGATGTTCAGTGTTCTTAAACAGCCCAGTTTTATCTCCCAGGTGTGTAGTCACAATTTCTCTGTAAGGCTGAGATACCCTTAGATTGTGGCATCTCCCATTTTGCTCTCACACCCTTACTCACAGTCTCTGAGGGACAACTTGAGCCCTGTGACCACATCCTCACTCACAAACTGGTGTCACTTGTATGTATTTTAGTGGCAGAGCTCTTGGGGCACAACGTGCCAGGACACTGCAGCACATTTAATCCCTTTCTGATGTCCACACTGGAAGGTGCAGAACTGGATGGGTCTGTGATGCTTTATAAAGCTGGTCTGACCTATTTCAGCAGCAGCGAGAACTCTTCTCACCAAGTCTAACCCTTAAAGCACCTTAGAGTGCTAAGTGGGGATAATGATCTTTTTCTTCTTTCTATCCCAATTCCTTTCCTTTCCATGGAAACAGCAGAAGTGGTCCTTCAAAGCTGATATACTGTTGCTGCTGTTTCTTCATGCTTTTTGGGGATGAGCATCTCTTTGCCCCTAACAGCTCATAGCAGGGTGCCCAGGACACCCACAGTTGTGGGGAGCAACTGGCACAAGAGAAATAAATCCTGAGGCTGCAGCAAAGGCTTTGGGTCTTTTGCAGTTGCTCAGTGGGAGTTTGCAGAGGCAAAAAGCAGCTGGAGATGTGTTCTACAGTTCTGTGATGGTTTGCAGATTCCTCAGGAGTTGTCCTGGGTCATCTGGCTGCCACCAAGAGTGCTGCTCTTCTCTCCACAGATCACATCCCAGGTGCTGTCTGTCCATCTGTGGTGGGTTCCAGAGCCAGGAGGCTTCTCCATGCCATCTCTGTGCTGTGCTCTCAGCCTGTGGCACCCACACTTGGACACGTGGATGCTCCAGGAAACAGCTGTGAACCCCTGAGGCTGGGAAAAAGGTGCCAGAAACAATGCAGAAGAAAAACAGAGGTAGGTCTCAGCTTGCTCCCTGGTCAGGAAGCATCCTTCTAGGATGAGGCTGGCTTCCCCCACAACCTAGCCCTAATCCCAGGAATCAAGCACACCCCAAACACCACCAGCTGGGACCATCCAGTGAGGTTTATTTTGCATGCTGCCCTCCAGCACCCATTTTGGAAGAGCCAGCGTGCTTCCCGTGGATGCTTGCTACCCTCCTGAGCCCCTTATAACCTTAGGAGCTCCTGCTATAAGGCTACATACTTCAGAACTAAAATGGCATTGTTTTGTAGGAGGAAGCAAGGGCTGTGTGCAGGGAGCTGCAGGGCAGCTTGGACACAGCATGGCAAGGTGGGAACATCCATTGTGTTGGCTGCACAAAACTGCATGGGGACACAGCATCTCTAGCAAGAAAACCTCTGCAACTCATTTGCTCCCTTTTTTTTTATATATATAATATATATATGTAACCTTGTGATATTGGTAGTTAATCTCCCAGAGTATGACGTCAGATACAAACATCTCTAAGACCAAGAGTAAAAATGACACGGTCCAGCTCATCTTTGCCACGAGACACAGCAGCTCTGATGGCATCCAGGTGCTGCCTTGCCTCTCTGTGAGGCTGGGGCTGATCCAGAGCAGGACAGCAGCCCTACAGCTTGGTGTTACGGTGAAAAGCAGAGGTGTGTGGGGTGCTGTAGGTGTGCTGGCTGTGCCAAGTCGCTGTGGGGTAGAGCCGGTGCTGCAGCGAGCCCTCGTAGGACGTCGGGTAGTGCCTGGGGTCGGAGGGCTGCACAGAGGTGGCTATCACAGGGCTGGGGAAAGCAGGGATGATGAAGGGGTTGATGGAGAGAGATGGCACTGGTGGGGCTGCCTGGTTTTTCAGGTGCTCCAGAGGGTTGCTGAAGTTCACCGGGAAGCGCAGCATCGCTCCCTTGTAAACATCCGGGGCTTGAGGCACTGAGGTGAGTGGAGCGGCGTAGCCAGGTCCAGGAATGATGGCTTTGGGTTTGGCCAAGCCTTGGTGGCTCCTGGGCGAGCCAGCGCCCTTGTCCCTGCCTTCAGTTTCATGGAGAAAGGGGGAAACAACCTGCAGCTTCCTGCTGGGGCCCAAAGCCTCCTCGTCCCGGCTCCGTTTGGCTGTGGGTGGTGTGGGGCTCTGTGTCAGTGGGGCGAAGCCGGCCCCAGGGGGCACCCAGCAGGCTTTGACGAAGGCGGCCGGCTGCGGGCTCTCCCTGCTCCATGCTTTGCTCCGCAGGTCTTGGGGCTGCTCCCGGCCAGCCTCCGTGTCCTCAGGTTGTGGTTCCAAGAAATCCTTCAAGTTGGAGAAATATCCCCCAAAGGGGTGGCAGCTGATGGGTTTCAGCACCTCGTTGCGATACGCGTGGAAGAAGCCGGTGAAGACAGCGGGCGCAGGGCCGCCGTCCTCAGCTCTTGGGTAAGGCTGTCTGTCCGTCCTCCCAGGGGATGCGCTGGGGATGGGTCCTGCCTCGCTCCGGCCTCCCTGGGGTGTGTCCTTCAATCCTTTAGTCTCCAGGCTCCTCTGCTCCTTGAGGTGGGGGCTCACAGCTGGCTGGCTGGGCTCTGGGTTGGGGTGAGCGCTGCTCGCCACCTCCCTGCCCTCCAGGCAGTGGCGTTTGAGGCAGTGCAAGGACTCTGCCTTGCTCACCTGGGCCAGCAGCTTCTTTTTGGCCAGCGGAGACATGATGGGGTGGTTGCCTTTGGAGTAGAAGCTGGAGAAGAGGCGTTTGTAGGCTTCAGCGTGGGCTCGGCAGGTGCTGGGACACCCTGCAGAAGGGCTCGGGGCCGGGGCCGTGGGGCTGGTGCGTCCCTCTGCTGGCTGGCCTTGCTCCTGGGCCTCTGTTGGGTCCTCCTTGCTGGCTCTAGGAGTGGCTGCCACTTCAGGCTTTGCCTTCTCCGGTGCCACCTACAACCAAAAGCCAATTTGGGGTGTGGGTGCTAGGCTGAGCTGTGCACCCACCCCATCCCCCTGCCTCCCCCTCCAGAAGCTCAGTTCTCCGCTCTTGCCCCTCACCCTCCCCAGAACTCCACACCACGTGCCCAGGATGGGGATGGATGGAGGAAGGCTGAGCACAGGAACTGGGGTCATTCCCAAGCTTCACCCCATGGCCACTCACCTGCTCCCGACCCTTCTCCTTCTTGCTCCTCCTGCTCTTCTCACCCATCTCAGTGCCCTTGGAGACCTTGTACTGCTTGCGGGGTTTGCTGGGAGGCAGCGGCTTGTCGTCCTCACCCTTCAGGTGCCGCACATACGGGAGGACCAGCCTGCAGAGTGGGAGTCACAGCACTGAGCCCCAACCCCACTGAACCCCCTGGAAGGGGGAAACAGGCACACAATACCCCCCTACCTCTCATAGTGCCGCCGGGTGCACGTGGCTGCGCTGGTGCTGCCGGGGCTGCCACCCAGCTCATCATACACATTCTTCCACAGCCGTCTCCCTGTTACCTGTGATGGGGCAAAGATGGGTTAACCCTCCCCCAAATCCCAAATCAGGAGCACAGAGCTGTACAGGACAGGGCACACTGCTTGCTTACCAGCTCGTAAGCTCCCAGCTTCTCCACTGCTTTGTAAATCTTCCACAGGTTAACTGGAAAGAAGGGGAGAGAAGGAGTCAGCGAGACGTGATGCGCACCAGCACTGCATCCCAAAAGCTCCTCCATCCCAAAAACATCCTCCATCCCAAAAGCCACTCCCAGGTACGTACTCTGTTTGAAGCCGAGGTGTGGGATCCTCTCGATGGGTGTGTGCCTCTCCTTCATGAACTTGTAGAGGCTGACGAGGAAGGCCTCCTCCTCCTCTTTCTCACCACTGGCATCTGCTGGCTTTGCCTGCTCAGGGCTTGGTGACTCCTGGGGGAGAGGGGGATGCAGCCATCAGGAGGGACCCAGAGAGGCAGAAAGAGCCCAGAAGGGAAACTGAGGCAGATTGGGAGCTTCCCCCTCCCCCCCCATCCACCCTGGAAGCATTTGTGCAGCTCTCCCTTCATTATTCAGCAGCCTGGGCAGGCGGCCAAGTTGGTCAAAGCTCCGGAGCCGTGCGAGAACACGAGGAACGGCTTCCAGGAAAACAGAAGGGCAGAAATTCTTGCTCTAACCCCCGCCCTCCCTCCCCTCCGCCTCCTTTCTCAGCTAAAAATGTTTCTCGTTTGTTTGTTCTACATTTTCCGGAGTTATAAAACTTGTTGCTATTTTTGGGCAAAGCAGCTGCTCCCCTCCCCACTCCTTTTTCTTCTTCTTTCTATTCTTTTGAACCGCTTTCTGACCGACGCCGCGCTTTAACGGCTCGACTATTTCCAGCCTCTTTTAAATAAACCCCGGGGGGGTGGGGGGGAAGCAGTGTGAGAAACCCAAAAATGCTATTGGCAGCCACGTGGGCACCCAAAATTGGCTCTTTTTTCCCCAAAAATGGGAAGTACTCCTCCCTACCCCCCCAGCCGCCCCCTTCTTCAAAGGATGGAAGCCATCAGCACACCCCCAAATTGGGGATGCTTCCCCCCCCAAATTGAGGGGACGCCTCCCCCAAATGGGGTCGTTCCCCCCTCCTCTCCCAAGCACTCACGGTGGGCTCGGTGCTGGCGGGGGGCTCCTCGCCCCCCCCGTGCTGCTCCTGGCTGTCCTCCATGCGTGTCCCCCCCCCTCCACGCCTTTAGGACGGGTCCTGCGGATGGAAAATAAGGGGCAGATTGGCCCCCAACTCGTCTCTCCCCTTCCAAATAAGGAGAAATCGGCATCGTTCAAGCCTTATTGTCACCTATACTACAAGCGCACCCTAGAAATACTGTAGGACCCCTCCCTCAAAATAACAAATTTTAGGATCCCCCCCGCCCCCCCCTTCCTCTTTGCCCCTCCCTGCCCATTCCAACTTTGGGGAAAAAGCCGCTCAAAAGGCTTTAAAAAAATAAAAATAAGAGCCGTTTCTCCCTGGAAAGCTGAGAAAGAAGGGGGCAACGCTGGGGGTCCCTTTTCCCTTCCCCCCCCCCCCCCTTTTTTTTTCCCCCCTGTGCCCGGTGCCGCTCACCCGCTGCCGCGCCATGTGACTGTCGCTCTGCGCCCGCCGCCACGCCCCCCGCCGCCTATTGGTCGCCGCCGCCACGCCCCCTCTTCCTATTGGGCAGCGCACCGTTCGCCCCACCCCCTAGCGAAAGGCATGCTGGGTGCTGTAGTGCCGCCGCCCACGTGCGTGCGATTGATCGGCGCTGCGTGTGAACGCAGGCGTGTGCAAGGGTGTGTGTGGGGTGGTATGGGGGGGATCGGGGGTGTGTGGGACACGTGCGTGTATGGCAACGAATGTGCATTCGTGGCTTGTGTGCGCAACCACGTGCACGCGTGTTTGTGTGCGTGCCCCGGGTGCGTTGCACGCCGTGGGGATGTTTGTGTTGTGCCACGCTGGGCACACGTGTGCGAGCGTGTCTGTGGGCTGTGCCTACGTGGGTACGAGCACAGGTATGTGCTGCAGGTAGATGGAGGCACACGCATGGTGTGAAGCCCGGCTGTGGTTCCCCGGCTCGCGCTCGGTTCCCGGCACTGCAATCCGCCGGGCTGACGCGATTTCCTCCCCTTCTACGAAAAAAGCAGGAAACCAGCACGCAGTCCGGGGCTTTTTGGGGGCAAAAAGCGCTCACTTTGAGGCCAAATAATAGAAAGCAGCGGTGCACTGAAGCGGCAGCAGCGGGACTGCATGGGGCCGAGCAAACTCCTGTCTTGTAGGATACGCAGGCAACAGCCGCGTCTCCGCCGCTCAGCCCTCAATCGCTCAATTTGCAAATTCCCCAATTCCCACCCGGTCTCGTCCCGGCACGGCGCAGCGCTGCGCGTCACGGCCGGGAATAGCACGGGAACTCTGCCAGCCCGGCGCTGAGTAAGGCGTGAAGTCATCCGAACCGCGCTCCGAACGCCTGACATCACCTCAACCTCCCCCCCCTCCCCCCCCCCAAAAAAAAACAAAACCCAAAAAGAGGCGCACGGAGCCGCTCCCCGCTCTGCCCACCCCAATAACAGCGTGGTGTTGGTTCGCTCCGCACTGCTGGTAGCATTGCTGGAACCCCCCTGAGCTCACCGTGCCCATCCCTGTGGGATGGGACCGAGGTGCCACCGGGATGAAGGGACAGTTGTGCCCTGTGACCCCACCGACTCCAAACTCACCGCTTCAGGAGGTGCTGGGAGGAACAGCGCGGTGCTGTGCGGTGTTACAGGGCTGGGGATGAAGGCTGAGGATGACTCATCCCCACTCAGGGAAGTGGCGTGTGTGGCTGCTCTCGTGCGTGTGCCATTGACTCTTTCCTTACCGGAACCTAAGGGAGTTTTGGGGCACAGCACTGAATGACTGTGCTGGGTTTTCCGGACCCCCCCGGGGCTTTGGGGACATCACTGCTGTCGTGTCCCCATGTCCTGATGCTGGTGGGTCTCTGTTCCTTTCCACCCCCCACACCATCCTTAAGATTTATCCCCAGCTTGGTTCCTTGTCCCTGGTGTCCTGTCCCATTCCTGGGACAAATAGAGCCACTGGTGTTCCTCCCCCCCCCCCCCCCCCCCCATAGACCTTGAGATCATCCTGAGTGCCCAGCATCACTCTGCTGATGAGGACCACTTTTTAGGGTCCATCCCTGTCCCCATCCATCTGGAGCCACCTGTAAATAGGGGACAGTAGGGACAGCAGCGTGGCTGCGTGTGCCACCCATGGGTGCCCAACCCCTCAACATCCCATCGGAGAACCCCCAATCTGTTCAGTAGAGAGCCCCGAAAAAAAAATTCCCCTGGTGACTCATTTGGGGCCAAAAAGGCAAAAAAGCAGAAGCTTGGAAGGGGGGGGATGGAGGGGGCATGGGGACCCTTTGCTCCTCTCCCCATTTGGGGCAAGAAAAGGAAGGGGCAAAGGTTGCAGGGTGGGAGGAAGTAGGGGGGGGTGAGACTTCCCAAAAGCTGGAGGGGGAAGAGGAGAGGAAGAAGTGGGGGGTTGGGGGGGATGGATGAGGACACTTTGAGGGTGACATTAACCCTTTCGTTCCAGGAAGGGAACGCTCAGCTTTGACTCAGCAGCACTCAGAGCGAAAGCCATCCCCGTCCCTCCCGCTGTGTTGTTCTACCAAAACTTCTGCCCTGCAGCTCTTGGGCCACCCCGTGCCTCAGTTTCTCCTCGTGTGATGCCCAGTAATGCCACCACCCAGCCCCTGCCCCCCCTCAGGACCCACGGTGAGTCTGTGGGTGACCAATATGTCACTGAGTGATGCCATCAGGGTGGGGACGCATCGAATGTAGCGCACAGGGCAGAGCTTATCAGCACTGAGGGATGTCAGCCACAAAGGGAAAGTCTCCTACCATGGAAAAGAATGGATTGTTCAATGCCTCGGGTGAGATGGGAAGTTAATGAGGTTAAAATGTGCCGCCTGGTAATGCCTGAACCTCCCCAAACCCACAAGTGCTGTCCAAAGCTCTCCAGTGCCCCCTGGAGCTCTTCACAGTTCCCCAATAAGCTCCCATTCCCTCCCAGTATTGTCTGGAATCCCAAAATTAGTGCCTCCCAATGCAGGCTGGAGCCACATCAAGGCTTTCTGCAGCCCTCAAGAGCCTCCCAGGGCCACCAGTACTGCCCAGTGCCCCCACGTCAACACACCCAACGGTCATTACGTGGCCATTTCCTTCCCCTGGCACAAAACAGGCACTGGGGCACTGGCAGCACGATGGTGATGGAGAACATGAGTGAGGAGGTGCGGGAGGAGCTGCAGCTCTGGGCTCGCTGCAACCACACCAGCATCCCTGGAGGTGGGCGTTGGGTCTGGGGGGGTTTTGGGGCTGCATGAACGACTGCAGGCAGAGATGTAGCAAAGTGAATACGAAACATTTAGTAATTTAATGTGATTTAATGTAATTTAATGTAATTGAAGATAACATAAAATACCATATCATAATGAAATCTAATAGAGTCCCACACTGTCCCAGTCCGAGGTGGTGTTGGTGGACGGCCCAGGTTTGGAGGGGTAGGGCTGAGGCTGGTGCTGGTGCCCCTGGAGCACTGCTGCTGCTCTGTGTGTGCCGCGGGGGCCGGCGAGGAGCCCAGGGCTACAGGTAGCCTCATTTGTTGGCCATGGCCGTGTCTCCAGCTGCACCACGTGGGCTGGTTTCTGCAGAGGCTCCGGTTTGTGCTGAGCTCACCCAGCTTCGCCTAGCGCCGGCGTTTCGGTTCTGGAGCATCCTGGCCATGCGGCAGCTTCCTCTTTGTGGCTTGGATGCTGCCAGTGCACTGCTGGTGCCCACTGGTGGTGCAGGTGGGCGCTGGGCACTCGGCCGGCTGGGTGCCGTCCCCGCTGTGATTGTCCGGCACGTGGCAGGAGATGCAGCCGGGTGGCAGTGCCAGGCGGGTGAGAACCACCCGGGGCTGCTTCTGCTGCGCCTCCTGCACCAGATGTGCTGTGCGGGGCGAAGGAGGTGCTGGGACGTCCAGGGGGCTCGGCACGGGCAGCTCTGGTGGCGTGCGGAAGGACAGCGGGAAAGGCCTGCAGGGCAGCGGCCTGGGGAGCTGCCTAGAGCACGATGGATGCGTGCAGAACAGGTCGCTGCTGATCCAGGCCTGTTCGTTCTGCCCCGTGCTGGCCCAGGGAAAGTCAGGGAGCGCCGTGATGAATGGAAGAGTTTTGTTGCTGCTGGGGACGGCTGGGCTCGGTGGCTGTGTGGCTTCGATCCACCGCAGCAGCTCTGCCCTTTCCTGGCTGTCCAGTTCAGGCAGCAGCTCATCGTGAAGACTTTCCTCCACTGCACTGTCGAGACGTTCGGTCCCCTCTGTTTCGGTATCAGCAGGGTCCTGGTTCTGCTGGGGGACCTCCTGAGGACTCGCCACTTCTGAAAAAGCAAGAACATCCTCAGAACGATGAGGACAGCCTTCCTACAGGCACTCAATGCAGATCCCCCCCTGCCAGCTCTGCAGCCCCCAAACTCACCGGTGTTCAGCCATGTGAGCAGATCATCCATGTCTGGGATGTTGTCCGCGATCTCTGTGTTGGATGCCGCTTCTGGAAAAGGAAGAAAATCCCCACAGGGGTAATGCCAGCTTTCCTCACCCACTCAGTGCAGACAACCCCCGCCAGCTCTGCTGCCCCCAGACTCACCGTTGTTCATCCAAGTCAGGAGCTCATCCATGTCCGGCACGTCATCCGGGACGTCATCCGGGACCTCTGTTTTGGGTGCCGCTTCTGGGAGAGGAAGAAGATCCCCACAGGGGTAATGCCAGCCTTCCCACACCCGCTCGGTGCAAACACCCCTCCCCTGCCAGCTCTGCCGCCCCCAAACTCACCGCTGTTCATCCCAGTCAGGAGGTCCTTGTAGTCAGTGATGTCCTCCTGGATGTCTGAGCTCGTTGTCGCTGCTGGCAAAGCAAGAACATCCCCAGTAAGGCAATGCCATCTTTCCCACAGCCACCCGAGCGGACAGCCTGCCGCCCGCTCTGCAGCCCCCAAACTCACCACCTGATTCCAGCGCTGCGGTGCTGCAGGTGAGCGGAGCCGTGGTGGGACGGAGGCACACTGGAGGTCCTCGGAGGACTGTGGAGGGGCCGGGGCGGTCGGGGCCCTGCAGCGGGCCGCTGCCTGCAGGCTGCGGGGGCTCCCCATGCAACACAGCCCCAGGCCGCAGCCCCATCGGCTGCTGGGGCTGCTGCGTCCCTGGCACCGGGAGATGTTCCCAGCAGTGGGCAGGGGCGCTGGGGGCAGGCATACCTGGCTTCATGTCACCAGGTAGGAGCATGACCAGGGGTAACTGCTGCCCCCCAGCTGGCAGCTGACCAACGTTTAGGGGCGTCCCCCCAGGTGGCAGCTGACTGACAACTGTGGGCATCTCCCAAAACGGCAGCTGAACCACATTTGGGGGCATCCCCGCAGGTGCCAGTTGAACCACATTTGGGGGCATCCCCGCAGGTGGCAGCTGAACCACAACTTGGGGCATCCCCCCATTTGGCAGCTGACCCATCGTTGGAGGCAGCCCCGCAGGTGGGAGCTGCGCTCCCTGTCCCTGGACGCCTGGTACCCCAGGCCAGACAGAGGCCTGAGGCACCATGTAGGTGACACTGGGGACAAGGAAGGGTTGGAAGGACACCGGCACTGCTCCGCCGATGGTGGGCTGCATTGCAGCAGTGGTCGGTGGTGGCACAAAGGATCCAGAAAAATTTGCGTCGGGTGTCGGAAGCACCGTCAGCATCCGTGGAGGAATTCTCTCTGTGGGGAAATGCCCAAATGGGCGCTGGGGTGAGATCTGGGGCACTGGGATCCCCTGGAGGGCCACAGTGCCAGGAGCAGGAGGAGCCTGCTGCCTTACCTGCCATGGTAGCTCGAGAGTGGCAGTGGGGGGTTCCGTGACCACAGGGGTCAGCCCCTCTCCCCTGAGCTCACAATGCCCCTCTGTGACACGGTCCCGTGGTGTCACAGGCATTGCTCTGAGCCTGCCCTGTCCCCATCACTTGCTGTGGCCGCACTCGTGGTGGTGACAGCATGGGACGAGCGTGGAGAGCTATGGCGCGTCTCCTACTCCTCCTGCTGATGGCTGCAACTTGCTGTAAGGACGATGTTGCTCCGTGGCGAGCACCAGGAGCAGGTGGGTGAGCAAAAGTGAGCGGCACGGGGGGCAAGACGTCGGGCTGTGTCCCCACGGCCAGATGGCAGGCTGCCCTGGGGCTGTCCTTGCATGGGGGATGTGCTGGGCAGGGGAAGGTGGCCAGCACCCAGTTCCCAACACAGGGTCACCCTCGGCCCCCAGCCCAAGGGAAGAGCCAGGCACATTTTCCTCCTGTGCTGTAGTTTCACCTTCCTTTGTGCCCACCAGAGATCTGCAGGAAGAAAGGCCCGAGTGGCCAAATGTCGCCCCATGTCAACCGTGGTGGTGTTGCACACGTGTAATGGAAACTTCTCTCATCTCTTTGTGATTCTAGATGACTACACTGGTTCTCTTCCTGCGGTTGCCCGGTCGGACTCGGCTTTTGTTCCTGAGCTGGAACCTGGAGGTAAATCACTTCCAGAACAGAGCCTTTGGGGCTCCCCCTCCCGTTCTCTTTTCCTCTCCTCTCCGTCCCCTTTCGGTTCTCTTCCCCTCCCCTCCTCCAGACAGTTCCATGCATGGATTGCTGTGTATCAGCACGCTGCCACTGCAGGCACCCAGCACCTATGGTTGAGATGCTGCCGCGTGGAATGGAGAGAAGGGTGCTGTGGAGTGATCCCCCGTTGTTCCCACCTGGAGATGGATGTGTGGACGTCTTTGACACAACCTGCTCTGTCCTGTTTGTTTACAGATGTGAGTGGAAGTGGATGGGGTGCAGAATCCCAGCCGGTTCTTGGGTCAGGAGCTCTAGCAGATGGCATGGGTATGTCATGGCTTTTTACTTCCTTTGCGAGCTGCCAGCTCACAGCCCCAGTGTCAGCTAGGTACGCCTGTAGGAGTGAGAGCACAGAGCTGCACGTGGGTGCCCTGTCCCTGCACCATCCCCGGGTACCAGCTGCTCCTCTGAAATGGGTTTGTCTGAAATGGGTCCTGCTTCGTTCTGTTCAGGTCCTGCGAGACAGAGAGGGAAACCGGGACAAGGAGGATATTTGCTGTGGTTTGCTCATGTTCTAAAGGCAGTGACCGGGGAGAATGAAGTGCCTGGTGGGTATATTTCTGTCTGCTCACTAGAATTCTTGGGAAACTGGCGTTCTACAAAGACATGTAGAAAATAGTGCTGTCTTTGGAGAAGTAACGCCTCCAGAGGATGTCATCCTCCTGACAAGGGCAGACATTTACAGTCCCACTTTGCTACCTTCTTTCTCAAGAGGTCGATGGAGAGCCTGTGGACGAGGCTGTGTTTCAGGAGGGCAGCAGGCACACACTGCCCATCTCCCGTGAAGGCGCAGAGGACGTGCAAGCAGCTGGCGCTCCAGGTAAAGGCCGTGCACAGAGCTCTGTGGCTGACGGTTGGAGGTTCTGTTGCTGTGTTTCTTCTTCGTGGCCTCCTGGAACATTTCATGGCAACGTCAGAGCTCTGTTGAGATTGCCAGTTAAACACGAGGCGCGGCAGTGACCACAGTTGTTCCTTCAGGTGCAGGTGAAGAACACACTAAGGGCATCTACACTGAGGACGTCCCCATGTTCTGCCTGAAAGGTGCCATTGGTATCTTTGTCCCTCTTCTGCTGCTGCTAATTGTGTGCTGCATTTACATCTGGTGGCGGAGGCAGAAACACCAGTGAGTTGCTCCCCCATCCCCATCCCAGCACGCTCTTTATTCCTGCGCTGCTCTGTGCGGTGCCGGGAGGAAGGAGAGCGGGGGGCTCCGCGGGCCCTCAGCAGTTCCTGTCTCTGCAGGCGCCTCGTGGAATCTGCCAATGCCCAGCCTGCTGTGCGCAGACGCTCAGCACGTGAGGACAGGCGGCCTCGGCACCACCGGGCTCCACGTGCGCCAGGACGTCGTGCCCGGGTGCGACGGAACCGCAGCACATCGCCGCCCCCCAGGCCCAACAGAGCCCCGCCTGAGCTGCCCCCAGCGTGGCCCCCAGCACCAAGAATAAGACCAGAAGCCCCCTGGCTCGCCTGGCACCACCACCACCCCCATCCTACAGGGGATGGTAGCAGGCTCCCTGGGGCCGCGTCCCACTCCTGGACAACCGCTGCTGCCATCAACTGTGGCTGTCCAGGTTTCTGTTACGGCAGAACATCAATAAATAATAACATCATTTCCTGTGTGAGACCTTGCTTGATCTGTGCGGGACACAGGGTGGGAAATGCCCCCAGTCCTCACGCTGGCTTCTGTTCAGGGTAAGAACTTTCCACGCATCGTGTGTATTTGGGGTGATGGAGCAGGTCTTCCTGGAGGAGATGTTGAGGCAGCTGAGGGATGGAGAAGTGATCCGGGACAGCCGGCACAGCAGCACCGAGGGCAGATCGTGCCTGACCCACCTGGTGGCTTCTTGTGATGCCGTGATGGCACTGATGGACAGCGGGAGGGCAACTGATGTCGTCTCCCTGACTTGTGCAAGGCCTTCAATGTGGTCCCGCACCGCTTCCTTCCCTCTGAGTCAGACAGAGATGGGTGCCAAGGACGGGCTGCGGGGTGGAGGTTCAACAAAGCCCAGGTTGTGCGTTCAGATGGGAATTTGCCTCTTGCGTGCCCTACATCGATCCCAAATGAGAAAAGGAAACCTTTTTCTGCAGGTGGTTGGCTCAGAGGCTGCAGCACCTGTGCTATGGAGAAAGGCTGAGGGAGCCGGGGGTGTTCAGCGCGGAGCAGAGAAGGCTGCGGGGAGCCCTCATTGCAGCCTTCCGTTATTTCAAGGGAGGGGATGAACAGGAGGGAAAGGAACTTTTCATGTGGGGAGATGGTGCTAGGACAAAGAGGAATGGAGGGGAGATTTGGTTTAGATGTCAGGGAAGTTGTCCAGAGAGGAGGAGCTGAAGCCCCGGCTCTGCTGCCCAGAGAGGCTGTGGGCGCCCCATCCCTGCGGGTGCACCCGACTCAGCTCCCATTGCAGTGAATGGAGACGAAGGGAGGACGTGGCTGATGACACTCCAGCGGCCGGTGGCATCGCAGGGCTGCGGTGCTTTGACCCTGCAAAGCCACCAAACATCCACCTGCTGGCTGCCTGCTTTCACACATCCGTCTGTCACAAAGCTCAGGGGCTGGGAGGGTCCTCTGGAGAAGAGCACAGTTCAACCCCCCCAGAGCAGATTCCCTGCCGGGCTTGCAGAGGAGAGTCTGCCTTGAGCTGGGTTGCCCAGAACTGACCCAGTGCTCCACACGAGCCCAGTGCTTTCTGCAGCCCCCAAATAGCCTCCCAGGGCCACCGGTACTGCCCAGTGCCCCCATGTCAACACACTCGACGGTCATTACGTGGCCATTTCCTTCCCCAGGCACAAAACAGGCGCTGGGGCACTGGCAGCACGATGGTGATGGAGAACATGAGTGAGGAGGTGCGGGAGGAGCTGCAGCTCTGGGCTCGCTGCAACCACACCAGCATCCCTGGAGGTGGGCGTTGGGTCTGGGGGGGTTTTGGGGCTGCATGAACGACTGCAGGCAGAGATGTAGCAAAGTGAATACGAAACATTTAGTAATTTAATGTGATTTAATGTAATTTAATGTAATTGAAGATAACATAAAATACCATATCATAATGAAATCTAATAGAGTCCCACACTGTCCCAGTCCGAGGTGGTGTTGGTGGACGGCCCAGGTTTGGAGGGGTAGGGCTGAGGCCGGTGCTGGTGCCCCTGGAGCACTGCTGCTGCTCTGTGTGTGCCGCGGGGGCCGGCGAGGAGCCCAGGGCTACAGGTAGCCTCATTTGTTGGCCATGGCCGTGTCTCCTGCTGCACCACGTGGGCCGGTTTCTGCAGACGCTCCCGTTTGTGCTGAGCTCAGCCAGCTTCGCCTAGCGCCGGCGTTTCGGTTCTGGAGTATCCTGGCCATGCGGCAGCTTCCTCTTTTGGGCTTGGATGCTGCCAGTGCACTGCTGGTGCCCACTGGTGGTGCAGGTGGGCGCTGGGCACTCGGCCGGCTGGGTGCCGTCCCCGCTGTGATTGTCCGGCACGTGGCAGGAGATGCAGCCGGGTGGCAGTGCCAGGCGGGTGAGAACCACCCGGGGCTGCTTCTGCTGCGCCTCCTGCACCAGATGTGCTGTGCGGGGCGAAGGAGGTGCTGGGACGTCCAGGGGGCTCGGCACGGGCAGCTCAGGTGGCGTGCCGAAGGACAGCGGGAAAGGCCTGCAGGGCAGCGGCCTGGGGAGCTGCCTAGAGCACGATGGATGCGTGCAGAACAGGTCGCTGCTGATCCAGGCCTGTCTGTTATGCCCCGTGCTGGCCCAGGGAAAGTCAGGGAGCGCTGTGATGAATGGAAGAGTTTTGTTGCTGCTGGGGACGGCTGGGCTCGGTGGCTGTGTGGCTTCGATCCACCGCAGCAGCTCTGCCCTTTCCTGGCTGTCCAGTTCAGGCAGCAGCTCATCGTGAAGACTTTCCTCCACTGCACTGTCGAGACGTTCGGTCCCCTCTGTTTCGGTATCAGCAGGGTCCTGGTTCTGCTGGGGGACCTCGTGAGGACTCGCCACTTCTGAAAAAGCAAGAACATCCTCAGAACGATGAGGACAGCCTTCCTACAGGCACTCAATGCAGATCCCCCCCTGCCAGCTCTGCAGCCCCCAAACTCACCGGTGTTCAGCCATGTGAGCAGATCATCCATGTCCGGGATGTTGTCCGCGATCTCTGTGTTGGATGCGGCTTCTGGAAAAGGAAGAAAATCCCCACAGGGGTAATGCCAGCTTTCCTCACCCACTCAGTGCAGACAACCCCCGCCAGCTCTGCTGCCCCCAGACTCACCGTTGTTCATCCAAGTCAGGAGCTCATCCATGTCCGGCACGTCATCCGGGACGTCATCCGGGACCTCTGTTTTGGGTGCCGCTTCTGGGAGAGGAAGAAGATCCCCACAGGGGTAATGCCAGCCTTCCCACACCCGCTCGGTGCAAACACCCCTCCCCTGCCAGCTCTGCCGCCCCCAAACTCACCGCTGTTCATCCCAGTCAGGAGGTCCTTGTAGTCAGTGATGTCCTCCTGGATGTCTGAGCTCGTTGTCGCTGCTGGCAAAGCAAGAACATCCCCAGTAAGGCAATGCCATCTTTCCCACAGCCACCCGAGCGGACAGCCTGCCGCCCGCTCTGCAGCCCCCAAACTCACCACCTGATTCCAGCGCTGCGGTGCTGCAGGTGAGCGGAGCCGTGTTGGGACGGAGGCACACTGGAGGTCCTCGGAGGACTGTGGAGGGGCCGGGGCGGTCGGGGCCCTGCAGCGGGCCGCTGCCTGCGGGCTGCGGGGGCTCCCCATGCAACACAGCCCCAGGCCGCAGCCCCATCGGCTGCTGGGGCTGCTGCGTCCCTGGCACCAGGGGATGTTCCCAGCAGTGGGCAGGGGCGCTGGGGGCAGGCATACCTGGCTTCATGTCACCAGGTAGGAGCATGACCAGGGGTAACTGCTGCCCCCCAGCTGGCAGCTGACCAACGTTTAGGGGCATCCCCCCAGGTGGCAGCTGACTGACAACTGTGGGCATCTCCCAAAACGGCAGATGAACCACATTTGGGGGCATCCCCGCAGGTGCCAGTTGAACCACATTTGGGGGCAGCTCAACCACAACTTGGGGCATCCCCGCAGGTGGCAGATGACCCATCGTTAGAGGCAGCCCCGCAGGTGGGAGCTGCACTCCCTGTCCCTGGACGCCTGCCACCCCAGGCCAGACAGAGGCCTGAGGCACCATGTAGGTGACACTGGGGACAGGGAAGGGTTGGAAGGACACCGGCACTGCTCCGCCGATGGTGGGCTGCATTGCAGCAGTGGTCGGTGGTGGCACAAAGGATCCGGAAAAATTTGCGTCGGGTGTCGGAAGCACCGTCAGCGTGCGTGGAGGAATTCTCTCTGTGGGGAAATGCCCAAATGGGCGCTGGGGTGAGATCTGGGGCACTGGGATCCCCTGGAGGGCCACAGTGCCAGGAGCAGGAGGAGCCTGCTGCCTTACCTGCCATGGTAGCTCGAGAGTGGCAGTGGGGGGTTCCGTGACCACAGGGGTCAGCCCCTCTCCCCTGAGCTCACAATGCCCCTCTGTGACACGGTCCCGTGGTGTCACAGGCATTGCTCTGAGCCTGCCCTGTCCCCATCACTTGCTGTGGCCGCACTCGTGGTGGTGACAGCATGGGACGAGCGTGGAGAGCTATGGCGCGTCTCCTACTCCTCCTGCTGATGGCTGCAACTTGCTGTAAGGACGATGTTGCTCCGTGGCGAGCACCAGGAGCAGGTGGGTGAGCAAAAGTGAGCGGCACGGGGGGCAAGACGTCGGGCTGTGTCCCCACGGCCAGATGGCAGGCTGCCCTGGGGCTGTCCTTGCATGGGGGGATGTGCTGGGCAGGGGAAGGTGGCCAGCACCCAGTTCCCAACACAGGGTCGCCCTCGGCCCCCAGCCCAAAGGAAGAGCCTGGCACATTTTCCTCCTGTGCTGTAGTTTCACCTTCCTTTGTGCCCACCAGAGATCTGCAGGAAGAAAGGCCCGAGTGGCCAAATGTCGCCCCATGTCAACCGTGGTGGTGTTGCACACGTGTAATGGAAACTTCTCTCATCTCTTTGTGATTCTAGATGACTACACTGGTTCTCTTCCTGCGGTTGCCTGGTCGGACTCGGCTTTTGTTCCTGAGCTGGAACCTGGAGGTAAATCACTTCCAGAACAGAGTCTTTGGGGCTCCCCCTCCTGTTCTCTTTTCCTCTCCTCTCCGTCCCCTTTCGGTTCTCTTCCCCTCCCCTCCTCCAGACAGTTCCACGCATGGATTGCTGTGTATCAGCACGCTGCCACTGCAGGCACCCAGCACCGATGGTTGAGATGCTGCCACGTGGAATGGAGAGAAGGGTGCTGTGGAGTGATCCCCCGTTGTTCCCACCTGGAGATGGATGTGTGGACGTCTTTGACACAACCTGCTCTGTCCTGTTTGTTTACAGTTGTGAGTGGAAGTGGATGGGGTGCAGAATCCCAGCCGGTTCTTGGGTCCGAAGCTCTAGCAGATGGCATGGGTATGTCATGGCTTTTTACTTCCTTTGCGAGCTGCCAGCTCACAGCCCCAGTGTCAGCTAGGTACGCCTGTAGGAGTGAGAGCACAGAGCTGCACGTGGGTGCCCTGTCCCTGCACCATCCCCGGGTACCAGCTGCTCCTCTGAAATGGGTTTTTCTGAAATGGGTCCTGCTTCGTTCTGTTCAGGTCCTGCGAGACAGAGAGGGAAACCGGGACAAGGAAGATATTTGCTGTGGTTTGCTCATGTTCTAAAGGCAGTGACCGGGGAGAATGAAGTGCCTGGTGGGTATATTTCTGTCTGCTCACTAGAATTCTTGGGAAACTGGCGTTCTACAAAGACATGGAGAAAATAGTGCTGTCTTTGGAGAAGTAACGCCTCCAGAGGATGTCATCCTCCTGACAAGGGCAGACATTTACAGTCCCACTTTGCTACCTTCTTTCTCAAGAGGTCGATGGAGAGCCTGTGGACGAGGCTGTGTTTCAGGAGGGCAGCAGGCACACACTGCCCATCTCCCGTGAAGGCGCAGAGGACGTGCAAGCAGCTGGCGCTCCAGGTAAAGGCCGTGCACAGAGCTCTGTGGCTGACGGTTGGAGGTTCTGTTGCTGTGTTTCTTCTTCGTGGCCTCCTGGAACATTTCATGGCAACGTCAGAGCTCTGGTGAGATTTCCAGTTAGGCACGAGGCGCAGCAGTGACCACAGTTGTTCCTTCAGGTGCAGCTGAAGAACACACTAAGGGCATCTACATTGAGGACGTCCCCATGTTCTGCCTGAAAGGTGCTATTGGTGTGTTTGTCCCTCTTCTGCTGCTGCTAATTGTGTGCTGCATTTACATCCGGTGGCGGAGGCAGAAACACCAGTGAGTTGCTCCCCCATCCCCATCCCAGCACGCTCTTTATTCCTGCGCTGCTCTGTGCGGTGCCGGGAGGAAGGAGAGCGGGGGGCTCCGCGGGCCCTCAGCAGTTCCTGTCTCTGCAGGCGCCTCGTGGAATCTGCCAATGCCCAGCCTGCTGTGCGCAGACGCTCAGCACGTGAGGACAGGCGGCCTCGGCACCACCGGGCTCCACGTGCGCCAGGACGTCGTGCCCGGGTGCGACGGAGCCGCAGCACATCGCCGCCCCCCAGGCCCAACAGAGCCCCGCCTGAGCTGCCCCCAGCGTGGCCCCCAGCACCAAGAATAAGACCAGAAGCCCCCTGGCTCGCCTGGCACCACCACCACCCCCATCCTACAGGGGATGGTAGCAGACTCCCTGGGGCCGCGTCCCACTCCTGGACAACCGCTGCTGCCATCAACTGTGGCTGTCCAGGTTTCTGTTACGGCAGAACATCAATAAATAATAACATCATTTCCTGTGTGAGACCTTGCTTGATCTGTGCGGGACACAGGGTGGGACATGCCCCCAGTCCTCACGCTGGCTTCTGTTCAGTGTAAGAAGTTTCCACGCATCGTGTGTATTTGGGGTGATGGAGCAGGTCTTCCTGGAGGAGATGTTGAGGCAGCTGAGGGATGGAGAAGTGATCCGGGACAGCCGGCACAGCAGCACCGAGGGCAGATCGTGCCTGACCCACCTGGTGGCTTCTTGTGATGCCGTGATGGCACTGATGGACAGCGGGAGGGCAACTGATGTCGTGTCCCTGACTTGTGCAAGGCCTTCGATGTGGTCCCGCACCGCTTCCTTCCCTCTGAGTCAGACAGAGATGGGTGCCAAGGACGGGCTGTGGGGTGGAGGTTCAACAAAGCCCAGGTTGTGCGTTCAGATGGGAATTTGCCTCTTGCGTGCCCTACATCGATCCCAAATGAGAAAAGGAAACCTTTTTCTGCAGGTGGTTGGCTCAGAGGCTGCAGCACCTGTGCTATGGAGAAAGGCTGAGGGAGCCGGGGGTGTTCAGCGCGGAGCAGAGAAGGCTGCGGGGAGCCCTCATTGCAGCCTTCTGTTATTTCAAGGGAGGGGATGAACAGGAGGGAAAGGAACTTTTCATGTGGGGAGATGGTGCTAGGACAAAGAGGAATGGAGGGGAGATTTGGTTTAGATGTCAGGGAAGTTGTCCACAGAGGAGGAGCTGAAGCCCCGGCTCTGCTGCCCAGAGAGGCTGTGGGCGCCCCATCCCTGCGGGTGCACCCGACTCAGCTCCCATTGCAGGGAATGGAGACGAAGGGAGGACGTGGCTGATGGCACTCCAATGGCCGGTAGCATCGCAGGGCTGCGGTGCTTTGACCCTGCAAAGCCACCAAACATCCACCTGCTGACTGCCTGCTTTCACACATCCGTCTGTCACAAAGCTCAGGGGCTGGGAGGGACCTCTGGAGAAGAGCACAGTTCAACCCCCCCAGAGCAGATTCCCTGCCGGGCTTGCAGAGGAGAGTCTGCCTTGAGCTGGCTTGCCCAGAACTGACCCAGTGCTCCACATGAGCCCAGTGCTTCCTGCAGCCCTCAAGAGCCTCCCAGGGCCACCAGTACTGCCCTGTGCCCCCCGATCAACACACCCAACGGTCATTACGTGACCATTTCCTTCCCCAGGCACAAAACAGGCACTGGGGCACTGGCAGCACGATGGTGATGGAGAACATGAGTGAGGAGGTGCGGGAGGAGCTGCAGCTCTTGGCTCGCTGCAACCAGGCCAGCATCCCTGGAGGTGGGCGTTGGGTCTGGGGGGGTTTTGGGGCTGCATGAACGACTGCAGGCAGAGATGTAGCAAAGTGAATACGAAACATTTCGTAATTTAATGTGATTTAATGTAATTTAATGTAATTGAAGATAACATAAAATACCATATCATAATGAAATCTAATAGAGTCCCACACTGTCCCAGTCCAAGGTGGTGTTGGTGGACGGCCCAGATTTGGAGGGGTAGGGCTGAGGCCGGTGCTGGTGCCCCTGGAGCACTGCTGCTGCTCTGTGTGTGCTGCGGGGGCCGGCGAGGAGCCCAGGGCTACAGGTAGCCTCATTTGTTGGCCATGGCCGTGTCTCCTGCTGCACCACGTGGGCCGGTTTCTGCAGACGCTCCCGTTTGTGCTGAGCTCAGCCAGCTTCGCCTAGCGCCGGCGTTTCGGTTCTGGAGCATCCTGGCCATGCGGCAGCTTCCTCTTTTGGGCTTGGATGCTGCCAGTGCACTGCTGGTGCCCGCTGGTGGTGCAGGCGGGCGCTGGGCACTCGGCCGGCTGGGTGCCGTCCCCGCTGTGATTGTCCGGCACGTGGCAGGAGATGCAGCCGGGTGGCAGTGCCAGGCGGGTGAGAACCACCCGGGGCTGCTTCTGCTGCGCCTCCTGCACCAGATGTGCTGTGCGGGGAGAAGGAGGTGCTGGGACGTCCAGGGGGCTCGGCACGGGCAGCTCAGGTGGCGTGCCGGGGGACAGCAGGAAAGGCCTGCAGGGCAGCGGCCTGGGGAGCTGCCTAGAGCACGATGGATGCGTGCAGAACAGGTCGCTGCTGATCCAGGCCTGTTCGTTCTGCCCCGTGCTGGCCCAGGGAAAGTCAGGGAGCGCCGTGATGAATGGAAGAGTTTTGTTGCTGCTGGGGACGGCTGGGCTCGGTGGCTGTGTGGCATCGATCCACCGCAACAGCTCTGCCCTTTCCTGGCTGTCCAGTTCAGGCAGCAGCTCATCGTGAAGACTTTCCTCCACTGCACTGTCGAGACGTTCAGTCCCCTCTGTTTCGGTATCAGCAGGGTCCTGGTTCTGCTGGGGGACCTCGTGAGGACTCGCCACTTCTGAAAAAGCAAGAACGTCCCCAGAACGATGACGACAGCCTTCCTACAGGCACTCAATGCAGATCCCCCCCTGCCAGCTCTGCAGCCCCCAAACTCACCGGTGTTTAGCCATGTGAGCAGATCATCCATGTCCGGGATGTTGTCCGCGATCTCTGTGTTGGATGCGGCTTCTGGAAAAGGAAGAAAATCCCCACAGGGGTAATGCCAGCTTTCCTCACCCACTCAGTGCAGACAACCCCCGCCAGCTCTGCTGCCCCCAGACTCACCGTTGTTCATCCAAGTCAGGAGCTCATCCATGTCCGGCACGTCATCCGGGACGTCATCCGGGACCTCTGTTTTGGGTGCCGCTTCTGGGAGAGGAAGAAGATCCCCACAGGGGTAATGCCAGCCTTCCCACACCCTCGGTGCAAACACCTCTCCCCTGCCAGCTCTGCCGCCCCCAAACTCACCGCTGTTCATCCCAGTCAGGAGGTCATTGTAGTCAGTGATGTCCTCCTGGATGTCTGAGCTCGTTGTCGCTGCTGGCAAAGCAAGAACATCCCCAGTAAGGCAATGCCATCTTTCCCACAGCCACCCGAGCGGACAGCCTGCCGCCCGCTCTGCAGCCCCCAAACTCACCACCTGATTCAAGCGCTGCGGTGCTGCAGGTGAGCGGAGCCGTGGTGGGACGGGGGCACACTGGAGGTCCTCGGAGGACTGTGGAGGGGCCGGGGCGGTCGGGGCCCTGCAGCGGGCAGCTGCCTGCGGGCTGCGGGGGCTCCCCATGCAACACAGCCCCAGGCCGCAGCCCCATCTGCTGCTGGGGCTGCTGCGTCCCTGGCACCGGGAGATGTTCCCAGCAGTGGGCAGGGGCGCTGGGGGCAGGCATACCTGGCTTCATGTCACCAGGTAGGAGCATGACCAGGGGTAACTGCTGCCCCCCAGCTGGCAGCTGACCAACGTTTAGGGGCATCCCCCCAGGTGGCAGCTGACTGACAACTGTGGGCATCTCCCAAAACGGCAGCTGAACCACATTTGGGGGCATCCCCGCAGGTGCCAGTTGAACCACATTTGGGGGCATCCCCGCAGGTGGCAGCTCAACCACAACTTGGGGCATCCCCCCATTTGGGAGCTGACCCATCGTTGGAGGCAGCCCCGCAGGTGGGAGCTGCACTCCCTGCCCCTGGACGCCTGCCACCCCAGGCCAGACAGAGGCCTGAGGCACCATGTAGGTGACATTGGGGACAGGGAAGGGTTGGAAGGACACCGGCACCGCTCCTCCAATGGTGGGCTGCATTGCAGCAGTGGTCGGTGGTGGCACAAAGGATCCGGAAAAATTTGCGTCGGGTGTCGGAAGCACCGTCAGCGTGCGTGGAGGAATTCTCTCTGTGGGGAAATGCCCAAATGGGCGCTGGGGTGAGATCTGGGGCACTGGGATCCCCTGGAGGGCCACAGTGCCAGGAGCAGGAGGAGCCTGCTGCCTTACCTGCCATGGTAGCTCGAGAGTGGCAGTGGGGGGTTCCGTGACCACAGGGGTCAGCCCCTCTCCCCTGAGCTCACAATGCCCCTCTGTGACACGGTCCCGTGGTGTCACAGGCGTTGCTCTGAGCCTGCCCTGTCCCCAGCACTTGCTGTGGCCGCACTCGTGGTGGTGACAGCATGGGACGAGCGTGGAGAGCTATGGCGCGTCTCCTACTCCTCCTGCTGATGGCTGCAACTTGCTGTAAGGACGATGTTGCTCCGTGGCGAGCACCAGGAGCAGGTGGGTGAGCAAAAGTGAGCGGCACGGGGGGCAAGAAGTCGGGATGTGTCCCCACGGCCAGACGGCAGGCTGCCTGGGGCTGTCCTTGTATGGGGGATGTGCTGGGCAGGGGAAGGTGGCCAGCACCCAGTTCCCAACACAGGGTCCCCCTCATCCCCCAGCTCAAGGGAAGAGCCAGGCACATTTTTCTCCTGTGCTGTAGTTTCACCTTCCTTTGTGCCCACCAGAGATCTGCAGGAAGAAAGGCCCGAGTGGCCAAATGTCGCCCCATGCCAACCGTGGTGGTGTTGCACACGTGTAATGGAAACTTCTCTCATCTCTTTGTGATTCTAGATGACTACACTGGTTCTTTTCCTGCGGTTGCCTGGTCGGACTCGGCTTTTGTTCCTGAGCTGGAACCCGGAGGTAAATCACTGCCAGAACAGAGCCTTTGGGGCTCCCCCTCCCGTTCTCTTTTCCTCTCCTCTCCGTCCCCTTTCGGTTCTCTTCCCCTCCCCTCCTCCAGACAGTTCCACGCATGGATTGCTGTGTATCAGCACGCTGCCACTGCAGGCACCCAGCACCGATGGTTGAGGTGCTGCCGCGTGGAATGGAGAGAAGGGTGCTGTGGAGTGATCCCCCGTTGTTCCCACCTGGAGATGGATGTGTGGACGTCTTTGACACAACCTGCTCTGTCCTGTTTGTTTACAGATGTGAGTGGAAGTGGATGGGGTGCAGAATCCCAGCCAGTTCTTGGGTCCGAAGCTCTAGCAGATGGCATGGGTATGTCATGGCTTTTTACTTCCTTTGCGAGCTGCCAGCTCACAGCCCTAATGTCAGCCAGGCACGCCTGCAGGAGTGAGAGCACAGAGCTGCACGTGGGTGCCCTGTCCCTGCACCATCCCCGGGTACCAGCTGCTCCTCTGAAACGGGTTTGTCTGAAATGGGTCCTGCTTCGTTCTGTTCAGGTCCTGCGAGACAGAGAGGGAAACCGGGACAAGGAGGATATTTGCTGTGGTTTGCTCATGTTCTAAAGGCAGTGACCGGGGAGAATGAAGTGCCTGGTGGGTATATTTCTGTCTGCTCACTAGAATTCTTGGGAAACTGGCGTTCTACAAAGACATGGAGAAAATAGTGCTGTCTTTGGAGAAGTAACGCCTCCAGAGGATGTCATCCTCCTGACAAGAGCAGACATTTACAGTCCCACTTTGCTACCTTCTTTCTCAAGAGGTGAATGGAGAGCCTGTGGACAAGGCTGTGTTTCAGGAGGGCAGCAGGCACACACTGCCCATCTCCCGTGAAGGCACAGAGGACGTGCAAGCAGCTGGCGCTTCAGGTAAAGGCCGTGCACAGAGCTCTGTGGCTGACGGTTGGTGGTTCTGTTGCTGTGTTTCTTCTTCGTGGCCTCCTGGAACATTTCATGGCAACGTCAGAGCTCTGGTGAGGTTGCCATTTAAACACGAGGCGCAGCAGTGACCACAGTTGTTCCTTCAGGTGCAGGTGAAGAACACACTGAGGGCATCTACACTGAGGACGTCCCCATGTTCTGCCTGAAAGGTGCTATTGGTGTGTTTGTCCCTCTTCTGCTGCTGATAATTGTGTGCTGCATTTACATCCGGTGGCGGAGGCAGAAACACCAGTGAGTTGCTCCCCCATCCCCATCCCAGCACGCTCTTTATTCCAGCGCTGTTCTGTGCGGTGCCGGGAGGAAGGAGAGCGGGGGGCTCCGCGGGCCCTCAGCAGTTCCTGTCTCTGCAGGCGCCTCGTGGAATATGCCAATGCCCAGCCTGCTGTGCGCAGACGCTCAGCACGTGAGGACAGGCGGCCTCGGCACCACCGGGCTCCACGTGCGCCAGGACGTCGTGCCCGGGTGCGACGGAGCCGCAGCACATCGCCGCCCCCCAGGCCCAACAGAGCCCCGCCTGAGCTGCCCCCAGCGTGGCCCCCAGCACCAAGAATAAGACCAGAAGCCCCCTGGCTCGCCTGGCACCACCACCACCCCCATCCTACAGGGGATGGTAGCAGGCTCCCTGGGGCCGCGTCCCACTCCTGGACAACCGCTGCTGCCATCAACTGTGGCTGTCCAGGTTTCTGTTACGGCAGAACATCAATAAATAATAACATCATTTCCTGTGTGAGACCTTGCTTGATCTGTGCGGGACACAGGGTGGGACATGCCCCCAGTCCTCACGCTGGCTTCTGTTCAGTGTAAGAAGTTTCCACGCATCGTGTGTATTTGGGGTGATGGAGCAGGTCTTCCTGGAGGAGATGTTGAGGCAGCTGAGGGATGGAGAAGTGATCCGGGACAACCGGCACTGCAGCACCGAGGGCAGATCGTGCCTGACCCACCTGGTGGCTTCTTGTGATGCCGTGATGGCACTGATGGACAGCGGGAGGGCAACTGATGTCGTGTCCCTGACTTGTGCAAGGCCTTCGATGTGGTCCCGCACCGCTTCCTTCCCTCTGAGTCAGACAGAGATGGGTGCCAAGGACGGGCTGTGGGGTGGAGGTTCAACAAAGCCCAGGTTGTGCGTTCAGATGGGAATTTGCCTCTTGCGTGCCCTACATCGATCCCAAATGAGAAAAGGAAACCTTTTTCTGCAGGTGGTTGGCTCAGAGGCTGCAGCACCTGTGCTATGGAGAAAGGCTGAGGGAGCCGGGGGTGTTCAGCGCGGAGCAGAGAAGGCTGCGGGGAGCCCTCATTGCAGCCTTCTGTTATTTCAAGGGAGGGGATGAACAGGAGGGAAAGGAACTTTTCATGTGGGGAGATGGTGCTAGGACAAAGAAGAATGGTTTTGACGTCAAGGAGGGGAGATTCGGTTTAGATGTCAGGGAAGTTGATCACAGAGGAGGAGCTGAAGCCCCGGCTCTGCTGCCCAGAGAGGCTGTGGGCGCCCCATCCCTGCGGGTGCACCCGACTCAGCTCCCATTACAGTGAATGGAGACGAAGGGAGGACATGGCTGATGGCACTCCAACGGCCGGTAGCATCGCAGGGCTGCGGTGATTTGACCCTGCAAAGCCATCAAACATCCACCTGCTGACTGTCTGCTTTCACACATCCGTCTGTCACAAAGCTCAGGGGCTGGGAGGGACCTCTGGAGTTTTAGCACAAGTCCTCCCACTCCCCAGTAGCTTCCCTGCAGCAGGTTGCACAGATCACTGCATTGAGTGCCAAGTCTCCTGCTGCCCCTGACAGGTTTCTTTCTCAGGTCCTCAAGACAAGCAATCACAGAATCATAGGATGGCCTGGGTTGAAAAAGGCCATGATCACCTGATTTCACCCCCCCTACCAAGTGCAGGGTTGCCAACCACTGGACCAGGCTTGTTTTGAATCATTTGTGGGTCTGTCTTGCTCCCCTCAGTTGGGTACTGCAGGACTGGGTTCTGTGAGATTGTGCTCTGGTGATCCTCTTCCCCTTAGGAGCAGCCCTATTCCTGCTGCTCCCTCAACACGTTTTATTTTAGCCTCTCTTCAGTTTCCTTCTTCCCTGCGCAGAGATCTAGCTAAGAAGGCAGTAGGAATTTATTATTGGTAAGCTCAGTATCGGTCATGTCAGGGAAAGACCAAAGGAAAAGGACTATAAGAACTGGAAACATCACTAAGTCCCTCAGTGTACTGAGTTATAGACAACAAATGGAGCAACATTCTGCTCCCAGGCACTGATATTCACAGAGAAACTGCAGACCTCTGCTCCTGAACCCAGGAAAGAGGGAATGGATCAAGGAGGGCAGGCTGAGCAGCAGCTGTCCATCTGTATGGCCTCCAGGTTTAGGTAGGTGAGATCATGTCCCCAATTTAAGAAATTCTCCTGAGGTGCACAGATCAGAGGGCCTTCTCAGCAACAATGCTGGGAGGAGGAAAAGCTGCCACTGCTGCAGAACAAGCACTGTCCAGCTGGGGAGCAAAGCTCCAGCCTGGGGGTCAGCCTGGGTGAGCTGCTCCACACACGGCTCAGTCACCTTGTTTCACGATGACATCAGACAGGTCCTCTGTGCCATTCAGTTTCAGATTCTGTGGAAAGCAAAAAGCTGAGTTTAGGAGAGCTAGTCTCCTCCCCTTTGAGGCTGAAGACCCAGGGAGCTGAATAAAAACACACAAGGAATGCTCAGAACAATCCCAGCCCCTTCTGCCTCCATCATAGTGCAGAAGATTGAGGAATGCCCTCGGCTGCTGTATCCACTTTGAAGCACCCACAGCACAATAACATTAAGCAGTGATGTGCTTCATCACTTCTGTCCTCCCCTATCCTCACATCTGACAGAAGACAGAAGTCAAGCTGAAAATACTGCACTTTTTATTTTCAGCACATCCACCTGATTTGTGTTCACTATAAACATGGAATGGGATTTAATTATAAGATTCTGATGTAAAAATAAAATGCTGTGTGCTTTGCCCACTCCTCCTACCCCATCTTGCATACATACACTGCACTTACCTTCTCATTTGCCAAGTGCAAGAGGCAGGCAAAGGCTAAAGGGACAGACAAATTCTTAGCCATCACAGAAGGCAACCTAAGGAAGAGAAGGAAGGTTAGGATGGCCAGAGCCTGAGACTGTGGATAGAGCATGTCTGCAAGCCACCAGGTCACCAAAGATAAGCTGCATGTGACAGCTCCTTCCCCATCTCTGATTTTCTCCACCTTATTCCATTAGCAAAGACTTGGCCAAGCCAAATGCAACCTGTAGCTCCCTCAAGCAAATAGACAGCAAGAGATTTCCCTCCTCTCAGGATTCAGGTAGCAGGTTGCAACAGAAACAAAACGGATCAGTGCTTGCCCAAGCACTGCTCACAAGTCTACCCAGCCTGGAGTCCAACCTTTTGTAGGGCCTCTCTACCTGTGAAGCAGTTCCTTTGTGATGCTGCTGAAGGCCTTTTCCCCCGTCACCACTGACATGTCGCTCTGTTTCTCCACATCTTCAATCTATTCAGCAAAAAGACAGACACTGTTGAGGAAGCTTTTGCTCCCCAGGGCTCAGCCTCTCTCTCAGAGAACCACCACTGCAAATCACTGCTCACAGTCTATCCTTAACAACTATCCCATGGGAGCAAGGCTACTGGAAAGGAATTGCCACTAACATGTCCATGATGATCTCTTTGGAAGCTAAGTATTGTTACATGCAGGGCATACTCTTCTCTTCAGGCCTGTTAAAGCATCTGGCTCTGCCTACACTCACCTTCACCTCTGCCATTGTGTTTTTCTGTATATCAATAAGAAGGTCCCACATGTTTTGCTTCAACCTCTTCATATCCATTTTCTTGGCTGTCTTTGCATACTGAATTGCTATCTTATTGACCTGAGGAAAAGACATTCAGGGTTAGCAGAGAGCAACTGAGCAGCAGCAGCAACAGCGTCCTCAATCACAACCAAAGGAACAACCCAAACTTTATTTTTTTATAGCAGTGACATCAGCTCAGAATAAAGCATCCATCAGCAAAACCCGGGAGATCCTGCACAAAGAAAACTGTGCTCTCTCTCTCTCAGAGAGGCCCTGCTGCAGATCTGCTCTGTCAGTGATACACAGCTGTGCACAACATGAGTCCTTACCTTCTGAGGCTCAGCAATGAGGTTCAGCTCCCCATACATCGTGATATCAACACCATCAACCCCGTTGAGCTCATGATCTTGACCCTCAGGGTGAGAGGTAAGGTTGAACTCTGTTTGGCCCATGAATTGAACGGGGTCGTTGTCATCATCACTATCTGCAGCCTGGTCAAGAAGAGATACATCAGTAAGGCCACATCCAGATATCTTGGAGGAGCTGCAGATTTCCTGCACTGAGTACCCACCCCTCAAGGAGAGTGCTGATACCTGCCCACTGCCCCTGTGGACGAGTGATCTTCAGCCTCTTCTGACAGCTGAAAGCTTGGGTTAAGGCTAAACCCACCAGAGATCTAAAGCACAGAATATCAAAAGGCTGTCCTACATAGAAAGATGACAGAGATGAAGGCTATCCCACCAGCGTGGGGCCATATGAGACCTGCAGCATTGGCCTGGTAGAAAGCTGAAGCTTTAGAGAAAATGTACTTCAGCAGGAGCTCAAAACAGCTGGATGCAAGTATCATTGTGCAGAGGTGACTGCAGACGTGAGCAATGGCATCTACTGCTAGTTCATAGGAGGTGCAGTATGGAAAAGCATGGAATGGAGTTTCTGCAGGAAATCAGCCAGCAAACTCCAAGGGCAGATTGTTTAATTGATGTTACCAAAGTACCACTGAGTGACAGGACAAAGGTGTGTGGCATCAGCTTTGCCACAATCTGATGTCAACTCTTTTTCCACTAGTAAGCGATGCTAGACATAAGATTCTTCCTGAATTCCTTCTACCACATGTCAAATATGAGCAACAGAGAGAAATGTTCTTGCTCCCAGTTACCTGTGCTGCAGGGCAGAAATTGGAGGTGTCATTGGGGTTATTGTAATCATATTCACCGATCTCATCTTCATGATCCAATGAGCTGCCTGGGTTAGGCAGCCTGAAGAGCTGCAGAGATGAAACTGGAACATCAGGAAAGAGGAAACTAGATGTTTTCCCCAAGCAATGCCTACATCTTGCTAATCCTCCACCCTTTTTCCCAGCCTGCTGCCTCTTCCTCCTCCTCATGTACCATCCACCAAATCCCCTCATAAAGCATAACAGCCAAGCACAGACAACTTAGCATCCACAAGTGAATTAGTTCACTAACAGGCATCATGCTGGCTCATTTCCTGCCCTGAGGAGCATCCCAGAGGCACTTCGAGCAGATAAAGAGTGATTTTGCACACGGAACATTGCCAAGAAGATTTTGGAGAAGCCTCTTACCTTAGCAGCTGGTTTGAGGAACAGCTGGACAATGTTGTTAGGGTTGTAGTTGAAGTCTGCAGGAAGTGTGGTGCTCTTCACATTCTGGTTTTCCAGAATGGATTTGCTCAGAGTTAAAGCAGCCTGCAGAAGGTAATGCCATAATCCATGTGATATCCAGTATTCAGATGTGAATCAGCTTCTTATAAGGGCAGATGGTGACATGACAAGGATGAATGGTTTTATACTAAAAGACAGATTTACATTAAATATTTAGAAGAAATTCTTTACTCGGAGGGTGGGTGAGGCTCTGGAACAGATCACTAAGAGAAGCTGTGGGTGCCCCATCCCTGCAGATCTTCACAGCCTGGTTGGATGGGGCCCTAGGCAGCCTGAGCTGGTGGGTGGCAAGCAGCCCATGGAATGGATTTTTAAGGTCCCTCCCAACTCAAGACATTCTATAATTCTTCAGTTCTATGACCAAACATGGATATTTGTTTAAAATGAGAGAAGTTCTGAAGTGCTTCCAAAGATGAGTCCTACACGGCATGCAATGACTTAAACACAGCATCCTGGGACACACAGCTGGACCTGTGGGCTCTCGGTGCAGACAGGGTATTGGCCAGAAAGAATCCAGCCCAATTCTTCACTTCAAGGTTGGTAAAACTGTAAGAAGCTTTGGAGCCAGAAGACCCTGCATGAAGGAGCATGCATGATGCTGTGTTTACACAGCCAGTTTCCACAAGAGAACAAAGGTGAGCCACCTGCAGATGGCACTCTAAGATGCACTGATATAGCAGAAGAGAGCAGAGGCAGAAACTCAGTGCATACCTTGGTCTTACGGAAATATGTCTCAAAGTCAACATCCTCATCAAAGTTCACTTCAAATGCTTTCTTTGCCTTCTTCTTCTTGTTCTCTTTCTCAGAGTCAGCACTTGCTGCAGAAAGGAAGGAAACTCCCAATGTGAGCATCTGCTCCACAATGACAGGTTACCTGTGTCCTTTATAAATACTTTTTTTCTGTGTTAGGGAAAGAAACAGGTGGTGTCCCCTTCTTCACACTTTAAAAGGGATCAGTATGTCCTTATAGAAGCAGTAAGTATAAATTAACCTTCAGTTTTTATGTTGAAGGATCAGTATTTTCTTCTATTGCTACAGTGAGACACCCCCTCAATGCTGAGCACCATTAACAAGCCCAAACAACAGAGAACACATCAGACACCAAAGGATCTGCATGTGACTTGAGAGCCTTTCTGGCATCCTAATTCAGTACTGCCTCCAGTCAGGCTAGAAAAGAGCCATGCAAAGTTGTCTCATCCCTACTGCCTTTGCTTTATGGCTAACAGGGTTGGAAGGGGACTCTGGAGATCATCTAGTCCAACTCCTCTGCTAAAGCAGGATCCCTAGAGTGGGCTGTACACCCATGTCCAGATACATTTTGAATATTTCCAGAGGAGAAACCACAACCTCTGTCACTCTCAAAGTAAAGAAGTTCTCCCCCACATTCATATAAAACTTGCTCTGCTCCAGTTTGTTGCCCCCTCTTCTGATGCTGAGCACTCAATCACTTGACAGCCACCCTTTACATATTTATAAGATTGATCAGATCCTCCTCTTTTGTTCTCCAGATTGTACAGCCCCAGGGCTCTCAGCCTTTCCTTTGAAGGGAGATGCTCCAGCCCCTATTATCTTTGCAGTCCTCAGCTAGACTCTCTCCAATAGTTCCCTATTCACATATTGCCCATTTCCCAACAGAACCACAACCAGGCAGCAGCATATGAGCTCCAGGCTCTGAATACATACATACATTTGTGTCGAGGTTTGAAACGCCAGTGCTCTGGGCCAGCCCACATTGACAGAGTTCGGGGGCTGAAGTAGGAGTATTCCCCTGGTTTCATGGAGAGATGAAGGCACATGGTCCCAATGTCTCCTTCTCCAAAAGAAACTGCATCAATTCTGGAAAGAGCACACACACTGCTCAGTAAAATCCTTCCTTTGAGATACACTGGGCCTGAATGTGTTTAATATCCTGACCAGCTTTGTACAGACACCAGCCTGCAAGACTCCTGCTTTCTTGTCAGCAAACAGTACTGTGAGTATTGCACTGTTCGGAGTCTGTGAGGCTGCTGCAAAAAGAGGGGGGCAGGGCAGGCTGAAAATGGGAGCAGAGCGAGCAGACAAGCAACCAAAGAGGAAATGTGACCATACAAAGAAGGTCGTTCTGGAAGGCAGAGATGTGAATTCCTCAGTGAACCTGAAACTTGATCAGAAAGCAAACCATAGCGAGATGGAAAACGCGCACACGGGAAAGCGAAGATCCTCCAGAGAGCTATCTTAACTTGTTGCTGGCAATCAAAGCAAAGCTATGAATGTGCACTAACTACTCACCTCTTGCTCTCACAGACTGCCGCGAGGGATTTGTTTCCTGCAAATTCCCCAATCTTTTCTGTTGTTACACTCCTGGGGGAGTCTGCACCGAAGTCATCATCTGACAGGGCAGGAACACCATCTTCCACATCGCTGTCTCTTTCTGCATTGATATCGAACACTTGGTCGCTCTTCTTAAATTTATCCAGCAGGGCTGATACTGACTGCAAGAGAAGGTGCTCAGGGGAAAAGCCACAGCACCCCACAGCACACCTTGCTGCCCCACACAGCTCTCCAGGATCACTCTGGAGTGACAGAGAAGAGAATACAGCTCAAGTATTCAATCCTGCACAGAGCCAACTACGTACCTCTTCATGGGATTCAGCGTCCCACTGCATGAACTGGAAATCAGCCAGTGTAGAATAGATGGGGCGTTTTAAAACACACTTTTCTAGGAGCGCTAGAGATAGGAAGGATAAAGAAGTATCAGACACAGGATGAAATAACCAGCAGGTAAAACAAATGCCAGGTGCTAAACTATTCTTAGTTTCAAAAGCACTTAGGCTCATTTCTCAGCAGAAAGGGATGCTCAGTCAGATCTCTGACGGAAGGGTGGGCATAACACTGTGAATCTTAACTGAGTAATGGGGTTTAGGAATACTGACAGGGTTAAAAGACCCTATAAAGGTCAGTCCATAACCTGGAGCACGCTGATCTTAACTACTGTGTGGCTCCAATCATGCATACATGCTGTGCAATAGGTTGAGCTACATGCAGAGATCTAAGAGGCTGTGAGGGTCCTGGTCCTGTCAGCAACCAGCCTCAGCCCAAGCAGGATCACAGCAAGGTGCCACAAGGTAGCCAAGAGGTCAACCAAAGTATATGCAAGCTGGCTGAGGCTAAAAGGAGTACACTTGGCAGATGAAAATGATGTCTGGGTGGGAGAATTGCTTAGTGGTTACCAGCACTCACACTTCAAATCTGTCACCTTCACAGGATCACTGTTGGGCAGGACGAGGGTTTCCGAAGATGGGAGAGGCACAATCTTGGAGTCAAAAAGGAGCTCACTGTGACAATTCTGTGTACGTAGGCTGGTGAGGAAGATGCCAGCTGTGCTGCATTCATCAAAAGATGCTGCTGTTTTCTGGAACATGGGGTCAACCTGCAGGCGCAGAATCAAGGAATGGAACAGATGGGTGGTGAGATGTAGAAGTCTCTGCAGAAGATTTGTAAATACAAAGCCAAAGGGAGAATGACTCATGCATCTTTTCTCAGTGAAGAGAAAATTCTCACAGCTGCTTCACACGGGAAGAATAGACACAATTAAGGACCACTGTGTTACAATAGCAGAATTCAGACATGAATGTGAATCTAGCAGCCCAAGAGATGACAACACAGTAAGGAAAACAATAACAAGGCAAAAAATGAGGTGAGCTTTCCTTCCTCCACTCAGCACTACAGAAGGTCTATTTCCACCCACCTCACATCTCCGATTGGCCTCTGTCACATTGATGTTGTTCAAGTTCTGTTCAATCGTTTTGAAGGAGTGCTTTTTCTTTGTTTGAACTCTCTTGGCAGAACTGGAAGCTGTACTGTCTTCTTCTGAAAGAAAAAGAAGCTGCGGTTAGAAAAACTTGCTAAAATATCCTACAGCTGAAGGACAGTACAACTGCAGTTCACTTTGTGTGCACACACAAAAGCCCAATGGCCATAAAGTTACTCAGTTAGGGATCCATTAGCACAAACCACCAACACTTCAGTGGCTGCTCAATGTGCTTCTTTTTATTTTGCCTCCTTTGTCTTAACAGCACATTTCTGTTTCAAAGCAAAGGACAGCAAAGCGTGGGGTGCTTCATTCTCAAACGTTTCAAATTAGGCCATTCCTGTTTTGCACTCAAATCTAGCTGGCCAAGTATTCAAATCCAGGGCTGAGCATCAGGTTCTCATCTCAAACATCCCCAGACAAAGAAACTCAGTATTTTGCATCCCTTAAGAAGAAATCAAGCTAGTGGTATTCTACCAGCTATACATATTAGTAGAAAGAAACAGTGCTTTGAAATTCAGAAGAACACAGGAAGTGTTACAGGTGGAACCAGGAAGAGCTTAACAGAAAAGGAGTGAATGGCACACCTTCTCCTGGGCTGCCCACATCTTTTGTAGGTGCTGACTCCTTGCCTAAGCCTCCAAGAACTTTGTATGTGTCTGCATGGACCGCATCCACACGCACAGCATAGATCTTCACGCTGGCATCGATGGTGCCAGCTGCCATCTGACAGAGGAACACAGGATGCAGTTTTTAGTGAGGAAGGAACAAGACACATCAAGAGATAAATGCAAAAGACGAGATGCAGACCTGAGTTTTTGAATTCTCTTGGAGCAACAAGGAACTATCAATAGCGAGAAGTCTTTGCTTGGATATTGCCTATTTTGATCTGTCCCTGCTGTCTCCTATACTCAGGTCACATCACCTTCTTTCCCATCACAGCCCTGCTCTGTTCCTGGCTGAAACACTTAATGTTTACCTCAGAAGCCTTATTATTAAAGCTCTCTTTTTGAAGGACCATCACTGAAAGAGGCACCTAGCTTTTAATTTCTGCAGTACCAAAGCAGTCAGCAGTATTAAGCTCCACTAAAAACGACAGTGCTGCCTCTACCAAATCTCTTGCTGAAAGCTCATTTATTTGAGATGTGTCATTTATTAGAGCTACAATCCAGAGACCCAACACCGCCGTGAACAACTCACCTTGAAGTTGGTCAGCTCAGAGTCCTTCTGTTTCAGTATATCTGTCATGTAGTCTATCAGATGTAAGCCAAAAACATTCTTGGTGTTGATTTTCTGCAATACAAGTGCAGGTGAAAATGGAAACCCAAAACATGATGCTGTCAACCTGCAAGCCACCAACCAGCAGGGTGCTCACAGACCACAATGACCTGCTTGAAAGGCCCAAACCAGCTTTACACCAAGCTGAGCAGTGCAGCTGACACATCAAAAAGAATGAATACCATCCAGAGGGACCTTGAAAAACTTGGAAGGTGGACCTAGGTGAACCTGAGGTTCAAAATAGCTAAAAGCAAGGTTTTACACTAGGGTTGGAGTAACCCCAGATATGTATACAGACTGGGGGAAGAAATCCTTGACAGACAGCCCTGCAAAGAAGGACCTGGGGGGGTCCTGGTGGATGAACTGAACATGAGCCAGCAGTGTGCAGCTAAGGTCAATTGCAGCCTGGGCTCTATCAGCAAAGTAGTGGCCAGCAAGGAAAGGTGATTGTCCCTCTCTATTCTGCCCTCATGAGGCCCCATCTGGAGTATTGCATCCAGATCTGGGAAGGAAAGATGTGGAGCTGTTGGAGAGGGTCCAAAGGAGGGCATGAGGATGATCAGGGGACTGAAGCACCTCCCCTATAAAGACAGGCTGAGAGAGCTGGAGAAGACAAGGCTGCAAGGAGACCTCATTGCTGCCTAATGGTATTTAAAAGGGGTTTATAAACAGGAGGGGAATCAACCTTTTACAAGAGAAGGCAGTGATAGGACAAGGGGAAATGACTCTAAGCTTAAAGAGGGAAGACTGAGGTTGGATGTCAGGGGGAAGTTCTTTGCTGTGAGAGTGGTGAGGTGCTGAAACAGCTGCCCAGAGAGGCTGTGGATGCCCCGTCCATCCCTGGAGATGTTCAAGGCCAGGTCGGATGGGGCCCTGGGCAGCCTGGGCTGGAATGAAATGTGGAGGTTGGTGGCCCTGCCTGTGACAGGGGGTTGAAACTTGTCTGCCTTCCACCCGGAGCCGTTCTACGATGACTCAGGAGCTGTGACATGTCGCAGAGGATCAACCCCTCCCCAAATCCAGGTGCGATCAGAGCAGGGAACCCACTCACGTTCTCAGCGGACAGCTTGATGCAGGCAGAGTAATGCTCCGAGATCTGCGCGTTCGTCCATCCCGACAGGGCCGGCAACGACGCGTCCGCCTGCCTGAGGGAAGGAAGCACGGCCGTGCCAGGGGAGCCGAGCCCGCCCGCCGCCCCCCCGCGGCCCGGCCCTACCCTACCTGGGCACCGGAGAGCAGAGACTGAGCGGCGATTCGGTGCCGCCGAGCTGCAGATCCACCGCCCGCGAGCGCCGACGCTGCCGCCTTTCCCTCTCATCGTCGTTACCGGGACATTCCACCAACGTAGGGGTGGCCGAGGCGCTGAGAGGGCGGGAAGCCGGGGACTCCGCCGCCACTCCGCCGCCCCGGCCGCCCCTCCGCGGGGTCGCAGCCCTCATGGCAGCGGCGGGCTGAAGCTGCGCCCACCGCTCCGGAAGTTCCGCCGCCGAGTTTCCGCCCTCCCTTCACCCGCCGACCAATCAGCGCGCGCCTCCCTTCCTCTCCGCCAATCCAAAGCCGCGGGAATCTCACGCCGCGCCTTCGCCTCCTAGTTTAAATTTGCCGCGCTCGCGGGGTAACGGTCGCCGCCTCCTGGCGCTGTGGAGCGGAGGTTTTGTTTCTCTCCTCCGCATGCAGCGCTCCTGCCTTGCGGCTTTTCGCACTAAATTCCTTCATCGCGTATCAGCCCAGGTTGCCCAGGGATCTATCTAGCCTGACCTTACACACCTCTAGGGAGAGGGCATCCCCAGCCTCTCTGGGCAGCTGTTCCAGCACCTCAGCACTCTTTGTGAAGAACCTTCCATCCTTGAGCTTGAAACCATTCCTTCTTGTCCTATCGCTATCTGCCCTTGTAAGGAACTGGCCAGAGGGCCGTGCCCAACGGGTGGTGGTTAATGGAGCGAAGTCCAGCTGGCGACCTGTTTCAAGTGGTGTCCCCCAGGGGTTGGTCCTGGGGCCCATCTTGTTTATATCTTTATTGATGACCTAGACGAGGGGACTGAGTGTACCCTCAGTAAGTTTGCAGATGACACCTAGCTGGGAGGTGGTGTGGATCTGCCTGAGGGTAGGGAGGCCCTTCAGAGGGACTTAGATAAGCTGGATCGCTGGGCTGGGGTGAATGGGATGAGGTTCAACAAGGCCAAGTGCCGGGTCCTGCACTTTGGCCACAACAACCCCATGCAGTTACAGGCTTGGGGACGAGTGGCTGGATGACTGTGAAGAGGAAAGGGACCTGGGGGTGTTGGTTGATGCTGAACACGAGCCAGCAGTGTGCCCAGGTGGCCAAGAGGGCCAGCGCCATCCTGGCCTGCATTAGAAATAGTGTGGCCAGCAGGAGCAGGGAGATCATCATCCCCCTGTACTCAGCACTGGTGAGGCCGCACCTCGAGTGCTGTGTTCAGTTTTGGGCCCCTCACCACAGGAAAGGCATTGAGGCCCTGGAGCGTGTCCAGAGAAGGGCAACAAAACTGGTGAGGGGTCTGGAGCACAAGTCCTATGAAGAGCGGCTGAGGGAGCTGGGATTGTTTAGTTTGGAGAAGAGGAGACTCAGGGGAGACATCATTGCACTCTACAGCTTCCTGAAGGGAGGCTGTGGTGAAGAGGAGTTTGGCCTCTTCTCCCAGGCAAGAAACAGGACCTGAGGAAATGGCTGCAAGTTGTAGCAGAGGAGGTTTATGCTAGACATAAGGAAGAACTTTTTCTCTCAGGCACTGGAATGGCTGCACAGGGAGGTGGTGGAGTCGCCGTTCCTGGCAGCATTCAAGAAGCGTCTGGATGAGGAGCTGCGAGATCTGGTTTAGTGCTTGTGGTAGCAGTGGTGATGGGAGGATGGTTGGACTAGAAGATCCTGCAGGTCATTTCCAACCTTGCAGTTCTATGATTTTATGAAAAAGCTGATTATAATCTCCTTTTAAATATTGGAAGGTTGCAATGAGGTCTCCCTGCAGCCTTCTCTACCAGGCCCAGCAGCTGCCTCAAACCTTCTGCAATGGCCGCAGCTGCATGCCTTCTGTTCTTCCCGACAGACTTCCAGCCTGAACCACTGGATGGTGCAAGAGGAAAAGATGTGCTTGGAGTCCAACTGTGGTCCTCAGAAAGAGATGATGGAGAAAGATGCTGTGTGTGCTGCTGAGCCAGCCCTGGTCCCGTTCCCTGTTCCCCAGAGCTGAGGAATGGCCGTGCCATCAGCCAGCTTTTGCACTGACTCCAACCACCCCCAAAAATGGCCATAGAATCAACTTCTGGAGATTGGTATCTGTTCATCAGCACAGCTGTAGTACCCTGGAAGCCCAGGGCACTTGTGCAAGTAGCAATTCAGAGGAACTCTGAGGGGAGGAAAAATCCTATAAGGCTTTTTTCTCATTTCCAAATGACTCAGGGTCAGAAGCAAAGAGGTCTGACCCTCTTCTTCCTTGGCTCCAGCAGGGCCAGACTAAACTGGGGGGGTTGTAAAAGCCAAGTCATGCTTCATGATGCTTTCCTCCTAACAGAGCTTCTAGCGGCCACTGTAAACAAATCAGTATGTCCAGCTTTGCATCCCAAATAAAGGAGGCACAGGGAACTGTGAGGGTTTTTGATGTTCAGACGAATTATTCCTGCCCTTGCAATAGCAATGTGCGGAGCATTTGATTACCCCCTGCCATCAGTGGTGCAGGCGAGGACAGAAATATTCATGTTCTGTATTTAACTGGAAATTAAGAGAATGCATCATCTGGTGACAGGAACTTCTACAAGTGGCTGCTTCCCACTCAGTCAGCTCCCAGACCTCTACATCACTGGGGGGATATTGGGAAACTTGATTTATGACTGGTGGATGTTTGCTGGAGTAATGTATTCCCCAAAGTCACCCAAAGTTGATGGAGGTGTGCAGGGATTCATCCCCTCTTGGAGGAGCACTGTGGGCTCTTACAAGGTTTGCTAAAGTAGCTGGGAAGTGACTCAAAAGGGGAGGCTGCCTGCCTGCCTGCTGAACCGCTGGTACTTCTTCACCTGTCTGCCTGCACTGTGCCAGGGCTGCGGGAAGCTCTGCGGTGACTGAACTCAGGGGATGTCTCTGATCTGCAGGCAAGCACTGGAGAAGAGGGGAAAGTTGATACGAGCAGGAAGGGGAGCACTTCTATGTGACTGCTGCAGCTGCTGTGATGGATTTAAAACCTCACTGGTTGTGTCCTGCTGAGCTGCTCAGCAAGTTCCAGGGTGAGATGTGCTGTCTGCTCTGGACCCACAACACAGGTAGCGTAGCAACAGGGATCTTCCCCAGCTGCAAGATTAAAAATAGAGCCAGGGAATATTGAGCTTGCAGCCTTCTGGGGTTCCTGAGGCTGCTGCTGGCTGCAAGCATCTGACTTAGGCTCAACTCTGGGCACTTGCCTGTGACAAAGGATTTGCCAGAAGCTGAGTTATTGCATGGGTCTGCAGCCTTTCTGTGCACACACGCAGTCACCTTGTGTCTGGGGACTCTGCTGCAGTGTCTGAGGTTGATGTTGCACAAGCAGGGTCTCTACTTGTTGCACCCTTCTACAAATGACCCATGAACTAAAGATTATCTGGTAATTTCCATGTGCTGCTGCAGACACTGCAGGAGCACTTATTAACTTGCTGCTACTATTTTTATTTAAACAAATGCAGCTCTTCTCAGTAATAAAAAGTGATTTGATACCTGCTCAGCTGCTGCCACTGACTAGGAGGAAGGCGCTCGGTTTTGGTTTTCATTGCAGATTCTTTTTGGAGACAGGCATCCTATGCTCAGCCTCTCTCATTCGTTTCTCCCTTCCAGAGTACATTCTGTTTTTAGCTTTGTTTGTTATTGTTGCAGAGCTACTTCTGTCTGGCCTTGCTCATACCTAGGGGCACAAGGAAGAGATTTAGACCTCAGAAGAGGTAAATGGTTTGATTTTTCTAGCTCATTAGGAAGGCCTGCTTTATGTCTGGAAAGGCTGTGGCACAGATTACACTAACACAAGTTGGATTTGTTTTTTGGTTTTTTTTTTTGTTTTTTTTTTTTTCCTTTTGGCCCTCTGTTAGTGAATGCAATTATGAGCAGGGAGGTTAGTGGGCAAGGGACCGTATGGTGGGGTCAGAGCTAAGGATGGCTCGCATCTCCCTTTGCAGACTCCTGGCTCGTTTGCTATAAACACCGATGATTGGAACTTTTGTTTGATAAAACACCTCTCACGTTTTATCGCCGGTTGGAGTATTTGTACTACGAAATCCAGGATTTCACAGGCTCTGTAGCAGCTGTAAAATGAAAGAACTCCTCACATGCAGAGATTTATAAGCCATCCGTAGCAAGGCTGCAGCGCAGGCTATGCTTCCAGCTGAGAAGTCCTCAAGGTTCTGACAGAGCAATCAAGATTGCAGGGTTGGAAGCATTTGAGGGATGCCGTGTGCTGTAAATCCTCTGAGGCCACCGGAGCCAGCAGCAGCCACGTTGGCACAGCACGGTGCTGGTGGCTGGCTGTGCCCACACATGTCTTGTGTTGTTCTTGGCAACTTTCCCTTACAGATGAAGGGAGAGAAATGTGCTAGCTGCTCTGGGCTCAGCTGCCACAGCTCCCAGGAGCTGCAGCACCAGTCGTTTCTGAGCGCAGGAACCCACTGCAGAGATTATAGTGCTCACAGCAGTCCAGCTGGAACTGAGGCTTTCTTATTCAGGCCAATTTTGGGAGGATTTAGGAGTCTTAGCAGTTTGAAAGAATGTTGGCAATGGTGAATGAGGGGTTAGAGCAGTGCTGTGTATGCATGGGGGAGAGCAGGATGGGACACAGTCTGAACGTGATGGGGCAAGCTTAGTGATTCCCTCTATCCAAGGGGGAAAGAGTGAGTTGCTGAGCTCTGAGTCTTTGCATAAGCTGCCAGCTGGACTGGCGTTTTTGGAAGCATGAATGCCTTGGGAAGTGCTTTGAATGGCTTGTGCCTCTGAAGAGCAGGGCAGAAAATCAGATAGCTTGAAGAGCAGAACAGCTCACCTTGCTCCACTTCTTACCATTCCTCAAAAGGAAGGACTTTGTAGATGGATGTGGGTAGAGCATCTTGGGCCTGAGATGCTCTGTAGAGCCTTATTGCTGTGTACTTCATCTCCTAAGCATGTTAAGCAGCTCTGACATCTCTGGACATGTGCCCTGTGTGCTTCTGCTGCCTTTTTATGCTGCTGGTCAAATCCCAGTGTGGATACCACCGTCTGGGTATCGAACATTTGAGGGTTTTGTGGGGAGAGGTGGTAACACAGTAATGTTAGTGCTGCAAGGTAAAGTCTTAACTCTATCTAAGAGGCACTCAGATCTGATGAGCGTGGCTGGAGAGTTATTGCTGTGCTCCAATTCAATTGTGAGTATCAATCTCAGCCTTCTAGATCTGTGTGATCTTATCTTGGTGAAAGGCAGCAGGACTGGTGTTGGAGGGGTTGAAATCACATGCAATCTTTGTTTTCTTCTAAAGGCTGCGAGTTACCAGAAGTGTCATACAAAGAGACCTGCTGCTCTCTGGGGTGAGGACTCCTAAGTTCCTCAATTTCAGTGCAGATTTGCAGCCATTTGATGATGCCATGCATCAGAGAAGCTTTTGTACCATCAACAGCTTGCCATAATCAACTACACATCCCTCAGTACCTCAGACATTATCTGCTGTTGTCATCATGGCTGCATGCCTCCACAGAAGGAAGAGTGGTTCAGAACAATGCATCTTTTTTTCCTCCTTTCACTGTTGAAATTTTATCTTTTTACCTCCGTGAAATCTTTTAAATCAACCTGGACAGCACAACCTGCTTTGCAATAAACAGGAATCATATTTTTGGAAGTGTTTTGCTCTTAGGAGTGTGAAATGCTGCTGTTTGTAATGACTGTGCCTTAAGGAGAAGCATGTTGCTTGACACTTCAGTCTTCTGTAGCCAGAATGTTTTGGTTGGAAAACTTATAGCTGCTTATGTGAAAGTGAAAGGGGAAAGCAGGATCAGCATAGGTTGTTCCTGTGGGTGCACTGGTTGTGGCATGAGCCATGGGAAGCTGTTCCCAGTGGGGATCTCTGTCCTGGGAGATGTTCCAGGATGAGGCCTTGAGCAACCTGATGTCACGCAGTGAGACCAGCAGTCACACCAGGACATACCAGACCCCTCTGTGACACTTCTCTGCCCATCAGATTGCTCAAATTAATCACATTTGACTTTTAATCGAACCCATCAGAACCATCACCATGCTCAAGCATCCTATTTAGCAGTAATTGCTCTCTCCCACTCCCTTCCTTTCCTTAGTTGCTTCTCAGGTGTTTGGGTCTTGCTGATGCAAAGCCCTCTTGATGTGTTTACTTGGCTGCATCAAGAATATGGGAACTGCTCTTAATCCTCATTTCACACTTGCAATTGGATTGGGTTGATTTTTGAATCGCCACAGCAGGTTCTCAGATCTTTCATTAGCTAGTGCTTGATTCATTTAGTTCAGTGATAAAACATAATTGCTTGTCTAAACAAGCAGGCCACGTTGAAGTGGTGTCTGTAATTCACTGAGTAGCCCCATTTGTGAGAGGGAAACCAAAACCCACCGTGATCTGCGCAGAAATTGAAGTGAGGAGGTCAGGAGGTCAGATGAAAAACAGGAAGAACCCTCTGCCTTTCATACACTTCACACTTAAGCTGCTTCTCATTCAGCTCTTTGGCATAATGATCTAACACACCATTTGGTGCTATGGAAACCCCAGTTTAAACACTGGTGCACAGCAGCAAGCAATTGACTATCCCTAATTTTCATTTTCTGAGGATATTTTTGACTCGTGCATTAAGCAAACATTTATGCCAAGCACTGTGGAATCCAGAAACGTTAATCAAGTTGAACTTCTGTCTTTGTTGTAGTAAATAATCAGACTGACGGTGTCACTGATGTCTGCACTACCTGCACAGATGACTGTCAGCAGCTATAAAAAGACAAGTGTACAGGTGCAAACAAGCTGCTGCTCTGGGCAGCTGCTCTGTTGTGCTCATGCTTCATCCTGCTTTCACTGCTGTATCTCAGCTTGACTTCTTGTCTCAGCTGCACATCTGGGCTTTGCTCTGGTAACGAGACCAGAGGGTTTTGCAGGTACTGCATCAACTGTTCCAATGTGTGCTGCTTGCTGTGCCAGAGGGTGATGGCATCCAACAAGCAGCAGAGCTCTCAGCTGGGGAAGCAGGATACTGATAGAGAAGAGCTCTGCAGTACTTGCCAGGCAGCAGATATAGGGCACAATCTCTCTATCTGTCTCCTTAAATCCTTCTCAGAGCCTCCACCTTGATGCAAACCCGCCAGAGCACTTTTGATTTGGAGTTTTCCATATCTGATTGCAGGGGGAGGAAATGAGCAAATTGCTATGGACTGGTGCACGGGAAATTTGGATTTGGTTGTATGATTTCTGCAGCAGATCACTGTGACAGTGAGCATTTCTTATAGCAAGGAAGTACATTCCTGTCATGTGCAAGTGCATGCAGGAAGTTATACGAACCCCTTTGGGATTCTATGATTCTATTCCATGATTCTATGAGACAAACTGACTCACTGAGAAGTGGGATCTCCTCTCACTGCAGAGAGGGTTCTCTGGGAGCACAGCAGCACTGTGTGACACTATCCATCCTCTCCCTTTTGCATGATAAAGTAACCCGTGGAAATAAAGAAACAGGGCTTAATAGGTATATGGGACAGGGCCTTTGGCAGTGATGTCAATCAAATGTGTCTCGGCAATGCTCCTCTAATTAAGAGCTGCAAATTATAACCTATTCACCCCTTCTGCCCCACTCCCACCATGCTGCTGGCCACTGCCTCCCACAGCCGCGGGCTCATTAACCAGTTGCAACATAGCCTCAACAAAAGAAACATTTATTTATGAAAATCCACTGGGACTTAACAAACCCAATAATTAGAGAGGCCATTTGGAACAGGAGGGCTCTGTGTAGGGAAGCTTTTGCTGTATAGAGATGCTACCACGGGAGGAACCTCACCCAAAGCTCCACTGCACCACACCAAATACCCAAACCCTTAATGTACACTGCAGCTCAGCTCGTCCCATCACATCCCTCAGGCGTATTGTATTGCACTGAAACTGGATGCCTTTTGTCTGGGATGGAAAGGTTAAGGGCAGAGACACCAGAGAGTCTTCTCATACCCTCAGCTGCTGTTGGGATTCATTGTCCCTCCTCTGACATGCCCCAGCGAGCACATTTCACTGATGGGTGTGATAGAAGCTCCAACAGGGATGGTATTTTGGGCAGATAAGCCATGTGAGAAGGGACCAAGTTAAGCTTTTCATTAAAACCACTGTGTGAATTACTCAACTGGAGACAGGTTTGGGGATGCAGGATGATGTGATTAGACTAACAGGTTGCTGAAGCCTGAAAGCTGTGTGGTTGGGTTTTCTTTCTATAATTATTAATAGCAAGCAAAAGCGAGGTGCTCTCGTGCTGGGAGCTCTGGCTGTGGTCTTGCATTTCAGAGAATCAGGAAAGAGGCAAAGAAACTCTCTTGCTTTGCAATTGAATCTGAATAACCAGAGATCTGAAGGCAAACTAGAAAACCAGGCTTAACAAAGTAGGAAAAGTCTCTGTATCACCACTGAGCTGTCTGATAGGAAAGCTGGATGTATTGCAGCAGCTGGCATGATCAGAGGTCCCATCCCCTTCCCAGGCAGGTGAGTCTTTTTCTGGGCTTCTCAGTCTTCAAAAGAAGACTTCACTGTGGCTTTTGCACACTAAGAACATGGTGAATGCAGCATGTCATCAGCATGGACACAGCTCTGCTGCAAACACTCCATCTCACAGGTTGGCCTGGAGCCTAAATGTTACAATAGCCTTTCCCACTTCCACCTGTGAGACAGCTTGGCACTTGGAGTTGGGAACAGCCCTTGGCTTTGGATATGTTCCCATTCACCCAGAGCATTTTCCCTTTCCTGTGTTGGCCTCCATCTGATGAAAACTTCCCCTAGAGACATTTCTACCCGCTTGGACATCCCAGTTTGTAACTGGTGGGAATTCTGCCTGCTTTATCTCAAGAGACAGCTTGGTACAAGGGGCACAAGGGGCATTTCAGGCTGCAAGCCTTGATCTGAAGTCTCCACACACTCTCTTGGGGTTATCTCATGTTTCAAGCTGAGCATTGCTTGTGAGAAGATGGCTGTCGTTTCTCTGCACATCTCATGATCACAGCATCCCGAGGGCATCAGACACGGGGGAGAAAAAAGGCAGCCTGGTTATTTTCTATGTATTTGAACGCTGACTTCTGTAAGCTCTTAAGCTAACACAAACTTGTGTGCTCAAGGATGGTGCGTGCGGACCAGATCTCCGCTGGCCTTACTTGCTGGCTCTTCGGTGCACTTTGAGACATTCATTTTTGCCTTCATTTTGGGTTGGCAGCTGGAAATAAATCAGCATTTGGCTCTGGTTTGTAGCACCTTCTCATGTATTGGCAGCACAGCACCTGTGGAGCTCGTGGCAAAGTTCAACCCACTTTGTGAGTCTGATTTCTGCACCAAAAAAGTGAGAGGTTATGCCAGCAGCTCTTGAGGAGGAAGGAGCAGTCAATACAACAGCCCCAGACTGGTGGGTTTGTTCCTAATGTGCTACATTTACCAACTTCTCATTTTATTTCATTTTTCCCCCCTTCCATACGTTTACTGACCAAAGGAGCCCTTGCTGAGAGCAGCCCCTGGTGAGAATTGCACCATCAGAACAGGACTAAAACATAACAAACATCCAAGTTACCCATCATAACCTTAATGTTTCATGCACAAGCCAGGGAGAGAAAAAGAGAAATGTTTCCCTGGCTAAAACAAAATCCAGAAAGTGTGAGTGAAATCATTTCTGCTCTCCCATGAGTCAAAATTTCTGCAAAATTCATGTCACCCTTCCAACATTTTATGTTGACAAAGCTTTGTTTTTCCAACAAAAACCTACTGTGCCTCTTTCTGAGCAGCTCCAGGCACTTCCAGGTTGTGAAGATCTTGTCCATTCAGTCAGTTCTTCTCCAGAGCTCCAGAGACTTCCAAAATCTACTCGTGACCTATAGCCTTAGGCCCAGTATGAGATCACAGTGATTGATTTTGGCACAGATGAATGATTAATGGCAACTAAAGCCTGGTTTAGTTCCGAAATCCTTTCCAAGAGCCCTGATTTGATGAGCTGAGCTGTGTTGTGGAGTGGCTCTTTGCAGAATAGTGGGTGCTGGAGATGAGCTGAGACTACAAAACCACCATGTTCAGCTGAAGCACTGAGTGGCCAGTGGTGCCACAAGGGTATTTTGAAGTTGAAAACAGCATTTCTGCTTGATTTTGGTATTGAATACCTCTCTGGATACTCAACTGGGAAGGACAGAATGAAATTAAAGTTGGGAGCAGGAAAGATTTATTCATTTTCCCTTGGAGGTTGGATGCACTGAGAGACACCGGCTGCCTCGCAGAAAGCAGGGAAGTGCCTGCCAGCATTGTACTTCTGGTATAAGAGAAAAACCCAGCTCTGCTCTATTTCTGCAGCCTATCAGCACATGACAGGTTGGAGAGGCAGATAGCAAGGTGGAGGCCAGAAAAACCTTGTTTGTGTTTGGACATGAGCCATGATGGAACACATGAAACCAGTCTGAAGCTTTTGCTCTTGGGTTCACTCAAGCATCACAGGTGAGCAGCAGCACAACAGGAGATGAAAAAACAGCACAGATAGAAGCCAGTACATTAAAACCAGGATGATGATGCTGGGTGGGTCACGCGCTGGAGCATTCTGGTGAGGGAAAGGTATGGCAGCATCCAAATGGGTGGCTAACAGAGTTTGGGAGCCGCTTAGGTGAGTGTGTTGGAGTAGAAGCTGAAGCTTTCGGAGACAGTTTTGGAGTCACTGCGTGAGGAGCCATTGGAGGTCATGTCTACAGAGAGACGTTTGCCCTTTTTGCTCTCTTCCAGCTCCTCCTCGGCTGCACCAACCGCCAAGGACACGGTGGTCTCTATCCGGCTGACCTTGTACATGCTGCTCTGTGTCTGCAGGTACCTGGCTGACTTCATCTCCAGGCCCTCGTACTCAGCAGCACTGACAAATGGGCACCACCGGAATGCATGCTTGAAGCCCACGCGGAACCTGGGGAGACAGAAGGGTTGCAGAGAGGCAGGAGTGAGGAAAGTGGGGATGGGGAGAGGACCCCACTGGACATGAGAGGCCAGGTCTAAGCGCTGCTAAACAGTGAAACAAACATTGCTTTTCATTCAGATGTGAAAATAAAAACAAAAAACCACCACTGATAAATCCCAATGAGGAGTAGGGAGGATTGTTTTGAAACATGAATGACTTCAGATCCCACAGAGACTTCAGGGAAGATTTATTGAGGTGAGTCTTGTCCCCATAACAAACACAACCCCTGGAAGAGGATAGAACAGAACCATCCTAGAATGCCTCTCTATCAAAAGTCTCCTCCATCAGAGCCCTCTGTGTTTCTCTCTTCTCCCTGCCCTGCTGTGTTGGGCTCAAACCCACCTGTCATTGAGGCAGCAGTAGATGATGGGGTTGTACATGGTGGAGCTCATGGCCAGCCACATGACGGCCAGGTAGACCTGCTGGATGAACTTCTGCAGGTACCACTCAGGGTTGAAATACTGCAGGGTGAAGTAGATGTGGTAGGGCAGCCAGCACAGTGCGAACGTGCACACCACAATGATCATCATCTTCACCACCTGTGAGGAAAAGAGAGTGCAGGGCAGGGAGGACTTCTGTCACAAGTCACCCTCCAGAAGAAGCCACCTCAGAGACCTTTTCAGCAGGGAACACACACTTGGCATCATGGAGGACGCACGTTTGGAGGACACGCTCTGCTCCTTTAGGAACAACAACTGTTTCCATCTTGCTATGTTCTTTTTGGCTGTGGTTAGTTGGGATTGAGTGTGAACGATGGCTGCTACTGTGCCTGAGCTTCCTTACCTTCCGCTTTGCTGAGACCTGCTCGTGGTAGCGGTCGGAGGAGTCACCAGGTATCTCGCTTGCCCAGAGGGTGATGCTGACCACGGTGTAGGCACAGCCTATCACCAGCAGTGGCAAGAAGTAGATCAGGACAGTCATGCAGAAGTGATACCTAGAAAAAATGATGGCTGTTGAGTGCATCCTCTACCTAGTCGGCCTGTTTCTTGCAAACCAAGCTTGGAAGCACAGGTTCGCAGGGGCAGAGGGAATGTAGCATGATTCCTCTGTGCTCAGTACCAGGAAGAACTCCGTAGTTTCATCCCAATCTCTTTCAAGCCTCCACTGCTGGATTCTGGCATGCCAGCACACTCCAGGGATGGGAGAGAGAAGCCAGTGAAAGATTTACTTATGTTACCTGTGCATAGCAAAGACGTCTTAGGTGAGGTAGCTCTACTATCACATCTACTTTATTTACACCCTAATTTATCCTGAAGGTGAAAACTCATGCTTGTCAGATCTTTCATCTAGCAGTCCTGTGCAAATGTATTAAAACAAGACCAACACAGAACAGAACGTATGTAAAGGATAGGGTTGGGAATGGGGGTTGGACTAGTTGATCTCTGGAGGTCCCTTCTAGCCCCTACAACTCTGTGATTCTTTGACAGGAACCTTAAACTAAAGAGAAATGCAGGATTTCCCTGCATGGCAAATGCAAAGTCTTAGCTTTCCTGACTCCTGATCCACCATAGGTTTGGTTCTGCTCAGGCAGCAGAAGACATAATCTCAGTCCCCACTGCCATAACCACAGCCAGGAGCAGCTCCATGCACAATGCACAGAAGTTGAGCTGCGGGAAGCTCTTGCTAGCAAAAGGTCAACGTGCAGTTCATAAAAGCAGTGTGGTAGAAATAGCCTTTGCCTCCAGGGTGGCACTGCTCCAAGCTGTGTTCCTTCCCAGTGCTGATCCAACTGGTTAGTTTTCCGCACTCATGGGGAGGGCAGGATCTTTGCATCCCTTTATAACATGGATAAAGGCTCTGTAGCCTTGCTCTGTTCTTGCACTCTCTCCTCCTAGGAGCTCAGACTGAATAATCTCTTCAAAGTGTAAGTCATGGGTCAGATTCGTGCCTGATGCAACTCCTTCTGTTCTGGCAGGAGTGAGGTTGGCCCCAGACCCACACTGCCATGCCATCTCCTCCTTGTTTTGTACCTGCAATCTCATTTGGCCTCCTCTCCACCCAGGGCTAATCGCATTTCAGCTGGATTTTGTAGGACTGTTTTCTATTTTGCTAATTAAAGAGGCGTCTCTGTGGCTCCATGATGAAGATTTCATTGTTGCTGTGCAAGGCAGGGTCTTAAACCAGCTGCAAAGTGTGGAGAGTGATGCAGAAAAGCCCCAGAGCAACCATTAAATAATGCAAGCAAGACACGTCCTTATTTTCAGAGCCACAGAAGCATGGTGAGGAGAGGGATTGCCAACACATCCTGCTTTTTGGTTCATTATTTTTTGTACTTTGGATGATGAAACCCATCCATTTATTACTCTGTGAGGATCAGGCAGGCAGGGAAGCCTGGATTTTGTGATTTAGAAGTCTTCAGTGTGGGGATTTAGTAACTTGTGAAGAACAGGGGAGCCTGTAGGAGGGATGACAGGGACATGAGAGGAGGCAGCTGCTGTCTGGACAGTCACTGTGGGCTGGTATCTCTCTGATAAGCCAAGGAGTAGTACAGTTTTGCCCCTTAATGAATCAAAATGAATGGAAGGGAGCTGAGTCACCAGCTCCTGGTGCAGATGCAGCACCTCCTGCCTTAAATAATTGCACTACAGCAGTGCAAGCAGGAATGGTGTTTGACAGGGGCCCAAACACCCACCTGCAGTTATTTTGGGGGCAGTAAGATAACATATATGATCTCTGGCTCTGTGCAAGTGGATTCCCATGATTTGGACAGCATTTTGTGCTAGGCTGAGCTGCAAACTATTTTCAGTCCTCAGCAGCTGTTTGAAATTTGTCTATGGAAAAGCTTCTGCTTAGCATCTTCTCTCCTGGCTGCCCTCAACTGTTTGCTGAATGGCCTGCTCACCAAAGAGCGTGGGATGTGCAGGCTTTGGGGTGGCACCCAGCTTCCAAGTCACCCATGGGTTGGTAGTAGTGTTTTGCTCTTGAGTCAACTCTTGAAAAGGCAGTGGCTCTGGTAGATGGTCAAACGGTGAATGATTTGTCAAAGTGAGGCCCTGGGCCTGTGCTGGTCACTTTTTCAGACTGGGGGACCTGGAGACTCAGCCCTTGTGGGCTGAGTTTCTTCATGCTGGCTGCATTTATTGCAGTTGCATGGAATCATGGAGGTTGGAAAACACCTCAGCTCAGCTCTTGCTTTATGGACAGACTCACGTTGGCTTTGAGCACTTTTTCCTGTGTGCACATCCCCTGCTTTGCCTCTAGCACAATTTCACAGCACTAATTCATTGCTCTGTGGGACTGGAGTCGCAAAGGTTGTTTTTTTTTCCCCTTTTTCCTTATGACATTTAGCTCACTGCATGACTCACAGACCTCAAAGAGCAAACTGTGGAGGACCATGTGCTGGCAGTCCAGCAGGGTTGCCCAGACCTGTTGGAAATGCCAGATGTAATTAGCTGGAACCTTGGTGGGTAGGAAGGAGATGGCTGCTGAGCCCTCCTGTCCAGGCATCCACCTTTCATCCTAAGCTGGTTTCTGCAAAGGCTCTTTTCAGAGCTTGTTTTTTGAAGCACTTGAGTGAATTTTGGAGGCGTTTGGGCTCAACACGTCCCCAGACAGTTACTGCCTGGCCAAGGTACACCTGATACAACGCTATTTACTTCTTACAGGAGTAACTCTCACCCTAGGAAGCTGTAAAGATGTAAGCTGAAGGAAAGGTGCTGCAAAAAAACAGAGCCATGCAGCCCCTGGGGGTAATGCAGACTGCATCCCACAGTTGCATCTTAGCAGTTGGATATGAGTTTCCCTCAAGGACGAGCACTGTAGAAGGGCTGGGATCTCATGTAGTGTGGACCAGAAGGAGCACCGAACTCAGCTTAATTAACCTCAGTGTGCCTCACCATTCTATAGATGCAGATCTTGCTACCATCAGCCATGAAGCACCAGCCTTACTCCGGGTGGGCGGAGGATTTCCCCATCCCAAGGAGCCTTCATCCCTCCTCAGCTTTCCCCACTTCCTTTTAACAATGTTTTTTAAATACTTTTTTTACTTTTTTTTTTTTGTATAGGTCAATTTGTCCATTCTGCTTGGAAAGTCTGACTCACGTTTTTCCATACACGTCGGTGCTGTGCTCCGGCCATGCCACCAGGCACACCAGTCGGCCTGGCAGCTCCTCTGTCACCGAGTAGTAGCCCTGTGGGAAGGCCAGCAGGAAGGCCAGGAGCCAGATGACACCAATGACCACTTTGGTGGCAGTGGCTGAGAGCCGGGGCTGCAGCGGGTGGATGATGGCCATGTACCTGCAAGGTGAGCAAGAGAAGAAATCAAAGCTTGGTAGCTTTGGAGGCTGTCTCAGATCTTCTGCATGTGTGTTGTGCTTCTGACACCTGCTTCATGCAGCTTAGCAGCCCTCAGTGCCACACAGAATGCATCCAAAAATCTTTCACAGAGGGGTCCCCAACCAATTCTCTTGCAGCAAATTCCCCTTGGGCCTGGAGTCCCATTTGAGGCACTCATTGACTTCTAGCCAAAAAGCAGCTTTGCTAACACAATCATAGAATCACAGAATCATTAAGACTGGAAAAGACCTCTGAGATCATCAAGTCAAAGCCCAATCCATCCCACCATGCTCACTGATCACATCATTGTTCTGGAATACCTCCAGAGATGGTGACCCCACCACTCCCTGGGCAGCTGTGCCAGAGCCCAGCCACTTTTTTGGATAAGTATTTCCTAATACCCAACCTGACCCTTTCCTGGTACAGCGTAAGGCCAACACCTCTTGTCCCATTGCCATTACTGGGAGCAGAGGCCAACCCCCCCTCACCACCACCTCCTTTCAAGGCACTGTAGAGAGCCATAAGGTCTCCCCTGAGCCTCCTCTTCTCCAGACTGAACCATCCCCATAAGACTTGTGTCCCTTCCCAGCTTTGCTGCCCATCTCTGGGCACACTCCGTGGCCTCAATATCTTTCTTGTATTGAGGGATTCAGATCTGTACCATACTCAGATCTGATGCTGTTGTCTGGCAGCACCTCCGTTGGCAGTACTCAATAGTTTTGCACTGGAGCAAAATCATATCTATACAGTAAATTGCAGTGCAAAGGCTTCCAAACAGGAGAGGCGAAACAAAGCATGCTGGAGCTGCCCCACGTCTGCCTCGCTCATGGGATCTTCCATCCTGAACATCAGTCATCATACATGAGGCAGACTCCAGTGACGACGGGGCAGATTGAATTTATCCTTCTGCAAATCTGGTTTTGCAAAGCTGACAGCAGCCAGCAGCGCTGGAAGGATTAAGTGAGCACACTGCAAATGTTTTATTTCCCTCCCCCATGTCAAGCTTTGGAAACGCTGCCGTCATACAACGAGGAGAAACGTTGCATTGCTTTGCATGTTACAGCCTGAGGCATTTGCAGTGTTCTCTGTTTCTCCACTCCCCCCACTCTTTTCAGACGATGGACAGTTTTTGCTTTTCGTTTTCTCCTGGATAAAAATAGTCCCTGTGTTCCATTACGTGTCCATTTGCTGCGGAAAAGGTGCAGGGATTAATAGAGAAATACGCTCCGCCATCAGCTCTTCCCCTGCCCTGGGGTACCAAACCTTATCAGCTTTGTGCAGCTGCAAATTCACCTGATAATTATCCTTCTAAAATCTCTGCGAGATCTTTGGTGCCAGAAACAGAAGCTGGTGAATAAAAGTGAACGGAATGGATACTGGCATTGCTCTGCCAGCAACACATTGACCTCTCCGGGCTTCTACATCCCCACTGTTCCACCATGAGAGCTGGAGGAGGTTTGGTTGGGGTTATCCTATGGTACTGCTGCTCTGATCTAATTTCTGCCAGTGCACTTCGGAGGATTTTCCATATCAGATTCAAGCACTTTGTGGCTGCAGAAAACCTCACAGGTAATAAAATGCCCAAACAATTGATAAAACAATTGATAAAACAACCCCATTGCCCAGAGACCTTTCCAATCACCACTGATCTGTCTGTGATGCTCTAGTGTCCACAATAGAAAGAAGACAGCAAAATTAATACAGCTGAAGAGTCAAAGAAGAAAACAAATATGCCAGCATTTCAAGGACGGGGCCAGGAGGAAGCCAACCAGTGGTGCTTTGGGAAACACTGGTCCTACATTCTATTTTTTGGCAGCAATTTCCAAACCTCCAGGAAAAAGGCTCATAAGGGTCCGAGCTGCTTGGAGGAGCTAGTGATACTGGAGATAGATGGAAATGTGCAAACATCCTGAAAATAATTTCATCATTATTTCATATTAAAATACTGCCTAATTAAATAATAATTGTATCAGCAAGTAGAGAATTGTCTCAACGTTTTAATAACTGCATCCTTGCTGTTTTTTTCTTTTGCTTGACAAGAACATTTGATGCAAAATAATACTGCAGGGAAGGGAGGAGCACAGAATATGGTTTCATGGCCTCCTTAGCTCAAGTAATAGCCACTGTCATGCTCATATTGGGCTGGGAAAACACCAGTGGGGAAACAAAGCAGCTGCTTTTGCCTTCTTCCAGTGCTCGGTCCATCCATCCCAAACATCTCTCAGTTCCTTGCTGACTGGTTGAGCTTTCCATTTTCTTTCCCCTATAGGTTGGTGTGTATTCCTTTTTGGGGGATGCACCTGTAATGTTTCAGGGCATGTGCAAGTTGCTGGTGGTTCTGCAGGCAGATGAACGCCTGATTTGGGGCACAAAGACATCAATCAGAGCAAAGTGCTGCAGGTCCCAGTCGCTCTGTTGGGAAGCAGATTCTTGAAAGCAGGCTAATGAGTTTATTCGCTCGTATTTCTCCTTGCAAAGTGCCTCTATGGCCCCGCTCTGCCCATCTCCCTGTATCCGATTAGAGAGATTTATTCTTTTCTCCACTGCCCAGGAGGGCAGTTCTCCTGGCCAGACAGGAGCGGTGGTTTGCATGAGCTGGGGAGGGGAAGGCATATCCCCATGTACAGCAGGTGAAGAACCACCACGGGCTCCTGATGTCCCATTTTTCTATGGGGAGAGAGTCCTTGGTTGAAGATTTAAGGGCAGATTTCCTACATTAATGAAAAGGTTTTGTTCCTGATGGGCTGTAAATGTTCCGAGGGGGTAAAGCTCATACTGGGCTGCAGGAGATGTTGGGTTGGGAAGAATTAATGATACCTCTTCCTCAACATGAAATGGCCTGCTCTGCTTGCTTTTGGGATGGGAGCTTCACACCTGAGGGTTATGTTTTGCAAGCCCAGGGCTGCCCAGCTCCTTTCTCCCTCATGCTGATGCTCATCCCTTTTTCCTTCCCCCCCCAGAACTCAATGGGACTGAAGACAACTCCAATTGCCAGCAGCTCTATATACCCACTGCACTGAAGGACACAACTTTAGGCCAGATGCTTTCTTTTTGGTGACGTAAGTAATGCCATTTGCTGTTGTTTTAAATATTTTATTGTGTTTCGGATTGGGGGGGGTTGTTACCATGGTGAAGCAATAGCATCTGAGTACAGTGTTGTAGCAAGGTAGCTCTGAGTGTATCACTTATTACGTAGCTAGATGGCTACACTGCCTCAAATGCACTATTAATTGCATCTGGAAAGCTGGAGCCTGCCTGGAGAATGAACATGACACATTTCTTTCCAAAAAAAGAATTTTGCCAAATGCAGACAGAAGAGGACCAAACCCCAGAATTGGCAGCAGGCTGGGGAGGAGGCAGAGGGCCCCCCCAGTGTTCATTGCATTGCTGATAGCGATGAGATGGGAAAGGAGGATCCAAAGCACAGCACAGCCCTCTTAGGGGACTCTGTGACCTCACCAAGTGCTGCTTAAGGAAAGCAGATAGCCCCATGGCACCATTTAGAGCTGAGGAATGAATGTGGGAAACACAGGGCTGATAAAACTGAGATCAGTGCATGCGCTAATCCAGATGAGCCATCGAAGTGTTAAGAACAAACTAAGGGCCAAATTAGGAAAGCCATCAATTAAGTAGAATATCTCCCCTCCAGCAGCTTGTGCCAATGCTCTGCTTGCAGCCAAGCACCTCAGAGGCATGTCTAACACCTGAGCTCCTACACTGCCCAGCCACCCACCAGCCTGTTGCTATTTCATCTTCATTGCATATTTATCACAGCAGAAGAGGAAGAAAAAAAGGATGCCAGTTAGCTTTTGACCTGCTGAATTCAGCTCGTCCCCCTAGGCTCCCTTTCCTCCCACTTGCTCTTCTTCCAAATCCCATCCCAGCAGGGCACGGTTACACATTGTCAGGCACAAATCAAAGTTCAGCCCTGCAAGCCCCAGAAGACCATTAAGTCAAGATTAAAAGAACTTGTGCTATATTAGGGCGTAAATGACTAATTAATATGTCTGCGCACTGATGTAATTTGTCCTCTCCAGAGGGTTTCTATCTGCAGTAATCGCCTCTTGGGGAAGGCATGGGGTCATTGAGCTGGTGAATGTATTCCTGGTATTCAGCTGGTTCATCTAAACTGGGAGTTCAAGCTTGCAAGCATAAATAATTTTCCAAGCCACCTTTTCTGTTGCATACAGTATGGGATTGTGGAGATATGAACAGGTCTGCAGGCTGGTGGCTTTAGGAGCCGTGGAGGTGAAGGAAGCTTTGCAGGTTTGGTGTTTCTGCCGCTCCTGCTGGCACATGGATGGATTTCGAGACACTTAATGGAGTGTGATTAAAAAAAAAAAAAAAAAAAAGGCATATAAATAGGATCCCAGTTTGATTGCCCAGCTCTGTGTGCTAATCTGGCTCTGATTCCACACATAATCCAGGATCCTCAGCAAGGAGGTCCATCCCTCCTGCAGCAGATTGCTAACAGTGTGGGCGAGTGGCAGTCCCAAGGAGAGAGACAATGCCTGCTGTTCCATGATGCTCCATCCTGCTCCTCACAGATACTGGAGGGGAAATAGGAAAAAAACTCTGGATGTCCCTGCACATGGCTGCAAAGTGGCTTGGATACAACATGGGCTCCCAGTTTTCCTGGGAAGCTGGAGAAAGCGGAATCTCACGGCTCTTTCTTTGAAGTGCACACATTCATAGCGTTCAAAGCCAGAAGGGGACATGTTGTGGTCTGGAACTGACACACCCAATGATGAAGGCCATGCTATGCAGTTCCAGAGTGGGCTGCTTGGCCCTAACTGCTGCAGGATGCTGTGTGGCAGTGGCACTGCTTTTCCTGAGGAGGCCTTCCAGCTGCCAGCCCCAATTCCTGCATTTCCTGCCATTGTTGCAGTGCTCAGAGCTCTGTGGTGTAGGATTAATCTTTGTTTTATTTCATTTTATTTTATTTTATTTTATTTTATTTTATTTTATTTTATTTTATTTTATTTTATTTCAGACTGGTTGTTCCCAGTATGAAACAGCTCCTGGTAAAAGTGCAATCCTAGTTTCAAGCAAAAGCCTTTTTCTTTTTGTTATTGCCAGAGTTTTCTTAGCTGCATCTGATTCATCACAGGGAGAGGCAGCTCACAGGCTCCTAACCACTCCAGAGCCAAACAAAACCTGAGCCCGTTTCTAACAACCAGAGCATCATCTATCTCCAGCTCTGTTTCTCAAGCTGTCACTGCATTATCTGTGGCAGCGCTGCAATTTCTTGTTGGGAAATGCCCATGCCAGTTTGGGCAGTATTTACACTGCAGCCCAAATCAGGCTGGTGTATGGTAGTGCCAAACCTCCCCCCACCCCATTTTCTTTTATCCCCAGCCAAAAGGTGTTCTGCTCCCTGGGAAGGAGCACAAAAAGAGGCACTGCAGAGCAGAGTTTTCTCAGGAAATCGGTTGCACTGGAAAATGCATTGTGCCTGGAGCACTGATAACCAGGAGGAAACTGCAGAGCTTTTTGGGAGCCTCAATTTATCCCTAGCACCAATACAAAAAGACATTAAAGACATACATTAAGGATTTTGGAGGGAGTTATACACCAGCTGTGCCTGGAGGAGGGCCCTCAGCACGTGACCAAGTTGTGCTCCTTGCCCTGTGCCACCACAGCCTGCCAGGCTTTGCCCAACTTTTACCCTTGGCAGAACACACATGGGATGCCATCATGCTGGCAGCCCCCAGCCATCCAGCAGCACAACCCCCAGAAAGCTGCTGGGGAAAAAAGCAGCTCATTTGTTCTGCCTGCAGCCCAACAAGAGCCATCCGTGGGACTTCCCTCCCCTTTCACTCTCCGGTAATAAAATCCAGGTGGTTTTGGGAAATTCTGTGGTTCGGCGGGCAATGCAACAACATCAACCTGAGCATCACTCCAAGGTCTCCAGCACCTGAGATCAGGAGCCAGGAAAGGGCTCCTGCAGTGCATCCAACAGGCATGATTTCGTTACTTGACTGTTTTATGCTAAGCAGTGAGCTAAATGAGGAAGATGGGAAAGGAATGGACTGCTCTGGAGATGAGCTGGGAAGGGAAAGGACAGAAAAATGCCAGAAGTACAAGCTGTGTACACACTACCAACATGCATTAATAGATTACAAAAGCTCTTTTGGCATAGCTGACAAAGGATTCCCTACAGAGGATTCCCTGAACCACCTGCAAACAGGTCAGGGAGAGGAATTCTATCTCACACTCCTTTACTGAAAAGAGCTCCATTTGAATTGCAGTGCTTTCCCATGGCCAGATATCAGGCAGAGCTGAGCACAGCGCCCAGGCAGAGGCAATGTGGATGTGGGGAGGGATTGGGGTTGGGTGCTCACCTGTCCAGGGCGATGGCTGTCATGGAGTAGATGCTGGCAAAGACGGCAGCGATGGGGAAGAAGTTGTGAAACTTGCAGTAGAGCAGCCCATAGTACCATTCGTTGTGGATGGCGTAAGTGAAGTTTACCACCGTGTTGAAGGCAGACATGGAGGCTTCAGCAAAAGCCAGGTTCACCAAGAAGTAATTGGTGACGGTGCGCATCCTTTTGTGAGCCAAGATGATCCACATCACCACCACATTCCCCACCACTGACACCACCACGATGAGGGCGTAGGCAATGGCCCACAGGGCCACCTGCCACGGGGGCTGGACGAATTGGTTGGCAGAGGACTCGTTCAGGGAGGCATTGAGCAGCCATCGGTGCTCCAGCTCTGCTTCCAGCGGCGGGGAGTCATCCATCACAGCGTGGCACTGCTGGACCAGGCACGAGGATGCTTCGGGACACGGAGCCCTCTGGGTTTAGGATACAGCAGGTTCGGTGGGGAAGGATACTTCAGGTCACAGAACTCTGGGGTGAGGATGATTTGGGGAGCAGCACCCTCCAGGTTTGGGCGTGAGGATGCTTCAGGGTGCAGCAGGTTCAGGGGTGAGGATGCTTTGGGGCACAGCACCCTCCTGGTTAAGGGCACAGCTGGCTCAGGGCACGCAGGTTTGGGGCACGAAGGCAGATCGGTGTGCAGGACCCTCCGGGTTCAGAGCCCAGCCACGTCGGAGTTTGGAACCCTTCCAGTTCCAGGCGCGGCTGGTTCAGAGTGCTGCTCCCTTCCTCTTCTGGGTGCAGCCGCAGCAGGGTACGCAGCCATGGCAGAGCACAACTGTGTCGGGATGGCAGCCCCTCTCGCTGGGGGGGACGCAGCGGGACCGAACAGCGCTTTTCACCTTCCAGTCGGTTCGGTTCGGTCCGGGCCGTTCGGCTCCGTTCGGCTGATGCTGGAGCGGGGCCGGGACCCTCCGAGCGCAACCGGAGCTCAGACACCGCCGCGGCTTTTGTAGGCGGCGCGGGCGGTGCCTGAGAGCGGGGAGCGGAGCCGGGAGCCCAGAGCCCTCCCCCGTCCCCCCCCCCACCCCCCGCTGCCCCTCTCCCCCTCCTCACCCTCCTCAGCGGGCTGTGTTCGCCTCTGCGATTCACCCCAAAGCTTCTCTACTGCCAGCGGACAGCCGGGGATGGGGGAGCGATTCCAACGGCTTCACACACACACACACACACACACACACACACACACACACACACAGAGTAACCAACAAAAAACGAAAACCCAACCGAAATGTTTGACTTTTGTCATGAGGAATGGTCTTCTTGCCCAAAGCAGCACCAACGGGGCGGTCCGGCTCCGTGCCCCTTCCCTAATAGGAAGCAAGGAAACAGCTCCCGGGGGACAGCAAATCTTTTTTTTCAAATTACCGCTGTAATTTGAACGTGCTTCATCCGCAGGCACAGAGCTCCCCTCTGCCCCCAGTCCTGGTTTATGACATCCACCAGACGGGGGTGATTTTAACTTACTCATCCAGTATCGTGTTATGGCCAAGCGTGGGCGCAAAGCGCACCGCTGTGTGCTGGGAGCGATGGTTTTCCCTTAGGATGCACCGATGCAATGAAGATAAAAAGCCCCTCTGGAAGCAGAGCTCGTCCCTCTGCTTTGCTAAAGGATGTTCCCAAATGGCTGCGGACTTCGATATCAGCTCCGTGGGAACGCTGCGAAACCAACACTGCGAACCCCGGGGTGAAAACGGCACTGCTGCTCGTGTGCAGGGAGGATGGTTCAGCTCGTAAGCTGAAGCAAAAGCAGGAGGGACTCCGAAAATCTTTAGTTCTTGACACAGGCTCCGCTGTTGAAGTGAGACGGAGCTTTTTAACGGCGGGACGGACGGACGAGGAGGTGGATTTCAGCTTAGAGCCTCCGCATCGCCCGCAGCCCCGCAAGCAGGAGCTGCACTGAGGGTCCCCTCTTCCTGCATCCGGACCACTCGATGGCAGCACTGCCTAAAAATGCGGCAGAGGGACGGCTGAGCAGCCTGCCGGCTTGGGGAGGTTTGCTAGCTACGGTGTTTCCAACCTTTCCCTTCGCTGCTTTGGGGCATTAATGTGAATACGACCAAACCCCAAAGGAGGGGAGGCCCTGGCAATGAGGAACAGCTTCAGCAGCCTTCTCAGTGCACCACAGCAAACCCTCTCCCGTTCCAGCAAGCCCCTCTGTGCCCCATTTGATAACAGCACCCCACTGCAGGGCACAGAGACATCACACCCATTTCTCCACCTCCGTTTTCTCACTGTGAAAGAGGAGGCGATGCCTTATGCACATTCCTGTTGGAAAGAACCACCTATTTTTTTCCTGTTCTGCTGCCATGTGAGGAATTGAATTGCTACCTGAAGAAGGCTGCGGACAGGCACGTGTGCCATGCCATGTCCAGGCTGGGCAGCTGGGAGGAATGTCCATTAAGGGGGAGGTTTTTTTAATTCCAGAAGAGAAAAAGAGGAAAAAATTCAACCCAAAGAAGAAATCCTGCATGAGAGAGAGCAGATGTACTCATCTCTTGGCAGCTATGAGCAGACTACTGCAAGCTTGTGACAGCTAATTAATGCTTACAGGTCCCTGTGAAGGTGCCAGCCCTGTTCTGTGTGTGATGTCCCCCTCCTCCCCTTTCCCAGGAATGCTTGTGTACCTTTGCGTGCACTGCCAGTCCTTCCAGAGCAAAGCAAACCTTTGTAATCAGCAGATGGAAAAACCTTGACTTTTCCTGTTGTGTTTTCCAGCAGGACAGGAGCCTCTTCCCCTAATAGGTCCCCCAGCAGTCCCCCTGGGGCCACCAAACAATGAGAGCACATACGAAGCACGATTCTCTGGGAGGAAAATCTGCTGAAGGGAACCATCAGAGATGACCTTTTTGCTGCCTCAGCTCCATGCCCCATCTGAGGGGTTGGACCCCATCTCCCTGTGCAAGTGACACGTGCAGTGTTGGGTTCAAGATTTGCCATCTCCCAGAAGAGTGGTCCTAACCACCCAATATCCTGCACAGAGGTGCTTGCAGGGCTTTGTGCTTGGATGACAGCCCTGTAGATTTGGGGGATAACATCCAACAGGCAGTGACATCTTTTCCTAGAACAGCTAGATCCCAAAGGGAACAGCTGCCCTGCTTTATCTGCTTGCTTCTGTAGTCCCCCCCACCTGGGCTTTCCCTGGCTTTAAATTGAGCACACTGATCCCTGCTTTTGTGGTAGGGTTCTGCAGTTGGTTGGGCTTTTTCTGGTTCTCTGTGCTCTAAGTCCTGTGCCTTGGAGGCTCAGGAGTAAGGGTGGCTGGAGGCTATGCAGCTCCAAAGTGATGCTTTCTCTGCTAAAGGTGAGGATGCTTTATGATTTTTAGAAGCCTGTGTGTGAAGCCTACCTGTTCCTTGTGGCCTGAGGAGGAGCCATGAGGCTCTGATGATGAACAAAGTGTCTTGAATCATGCTTGAGTTTTGTACAGTCACCGAAATCCTGCGGAGGTGAATAATTTGTCTTTGTCTTCTGCAAAAAGCCTCTGTGGAAGTTCGAAAGCTGTTTCCCCCAGCAAAATGTCTCTGCTTTGAGCTCCTTTACTTTGTCCTCTGCTTTGAGTGCTGGCAGCAGCAGCTGGGGCTCTGTCTCCAAGTAGGTTTGGGGTGCAGGGCATTTTTCCATGCCTGGAAGGAGTCACTGCCAGGAACAACTTGCTCTGGAAATTGTGATTTTGTTTACTAGGGAGCTGCAAAGAGGAATCTAAATGAAAAGGGGAGGTGGGGAAGGCTTCCCCCTCACCTTTTGTTGGTCACTGGTGATGTTTTTCAAGGGAAAAATGGGATAACAGTAGTGTGCCTGTATAAGGGACAAGGAAGGTAAAGTTGGTGCTGCTTTTGCACATGCCCACATCTACAGCAACTGGCCTGCCTGCTTCTGTCACTTTACCCCAGACAGCAAGGGCAATTTGCTGTGCAAAGAAGTGGAGCCAGCCTTTGCATTGCCCTGGATGCTGGGTTCCTCCAGGCAGTTTGAGCCTCTCCCCTGCAGCTTCCTTCTGAATTTCTCCCTTCTCAGAGCCTCCTGCAGCTCTCTGCTGTTCCTGCAGCCCTGTGCAGGTGCCCTAGAGATGCTGTTTACCTTGCAAGAGGTGGCTGGGGGTGAGTGGGGAGGAGTGTGATGTCTGTGGGCACCCCAGAGCTGCCCTGGCTCAGAGGCATGCTTCAGCCCTGCAGGAGATGTGTTCCCTCATCTTCTACTCAAAAATAAATAAATAAATAAACCTGAAGAGAATGTGTAGGCTTGAGGTTTTTCCCACCTTTGTGAAGTTGCAGTCAAAACACAGGACTGGCTTTGCCTCCCCACCCTCTGGTCAAATGGGCTGCAGTGGTGCTCATGACCCAACTGAGTATGAGCACATGTGTTTTTTGGTTTCAGAGGTGATCGACCACTGTGACCTGCGTGAGCAGCTGTCACAAGCAGTGCCATTGATATGACTGATGCCCTTGTTGAAACCATGCTTGGTGCCTGCTTAACTGAGCTATCTGAGGGTAGATAACAGCAGGACAAGGGGAAATGGCTTGAAGTTGAGGGAGGGTAGATTGAGGTTGGATGTCAGGGGGAAGTTGTTTGCTGTGAGAGTGGTGAGGTGCTGGAACAGCTGCTCAGAGAGGCTGTGGATGCCCCGTCCATCCCTGGAGGTGTTCAGGGCCAGGTTGGATGGGGCCCTGGGCAGCCTGGGCTGGAATGAAATGTGGAGGTTGGTGGCCCTGCGTGTGGCAGGGGGTTGGAGGTTCGTGATCCTTGAGGTCCCTTCCAACCCTGGCCGTTCTGTGATTCTGTGAGCTGGATGTTGGGCTCTGTGCTTGTCTTCTCTTAGGTGTTTTCTCATTGCATTGTGAACAGACTGTTCTGTTTTGTGTTCAGAAGCTGGGAACAGCATTTTAGGATGACTAATCCCTACATGTTCTCATCTTCTTCCTCACCCTGTGCCCAGGTTTCCGTGCTGAAGCTATCTTCCAACGTGGTGGTATCTCCAGGTTTGTTGCACCAGAAGAATTCCCCTTTCTGGAGGTTTACAAGAAAAGAGCAAATATGGCACTGAAGGGCATGGTTTAGTGGGCAAGGTGGTGATGGCTGGTGGTGAGACTAGATGATCTTAGTGGTCTTTTCCAACCTGAATGATTCTATGACCCAGACAATTTGGAGGACTTGGAAGATGTGGAGGACCCAAGTGTTCATCATGAAGTGAAGGGGCTGAATGACAATGCACTTGATGTACCCGTAGCTCCTGGGAATCCATTTCCAGCTTTTCCTTGCCATGACTGCAAACTGTTTGAGTGGGGAAAGCTCAGAGGGGGTCCCACAGCTGCAATGAATGAGCTGCCTCAGGTCAGTGGGAGGTGGCTCTGGGCATCCTTGTGGTCAGCAGTTCCCACCATGCTGGTCCCCATTGGAGCACACTCATGCTATGGGAGGGCAACTGCAACTTTCAACTGGCCTTTTTCCCACTTAGCAGCTTTGCTTCCAAGCTATCTGCTGAAAGTCATTCCTGGGTTGGGCATTTCAGAAGCAGTCCACCAACAGCCCAAAGTGCTGTGTTTCAACTGCCCACAGATCTCTGAAGCCCAAAGTAGGAACAAAGGCTTCAGCAAAGACTGGCAACTTACGTGAGAAGTGGAGATGGAGGAGGAAAAGTTCTTATTTTTGCCTTGCTGGGAGTGGAAACAGCAGCACATAGGCCACTGCCATAGAGCTGGGGAGCTGCAGGAAGGTAAGCTGAGAGCAAACATTTGCTAATTGAAAAAATAATAAAAAGTCTGATGTAAGTCTTATGGCTTGCTAGCAGTTTGGTTACAGTTACACCTGTAAGTTGGGCTGTAGAAGGGTTGTACAGTTTCTGAATGCTTTATGTCTCTGGTGTTGGGTTTGCCAAGGCTCACCAATCTGGATGATGGCTGCGGGGGATTTGGGTCTGCAAATACTTCTTGTAGTCAGGTTATTGCTCGGCCTGACCACAGTGCTGCTGTCTTTGTGGTGTTTGTGGTTACAGAAGATCATCTCCTCCACTGAAATCTGCTTTGCTACCTCTCCCTAGCTGTCAATGAACTAATGAGCTGGCCCTAAACCAAGAAGAAGCTAATTAAACTATTTTCAATTCCCAGAAGCACTTAATTCATCCTCTTTGCAAGGATGCAATATTAAGTGAGATTGAGATTGGCTTTTGCCAGAGCACTTGAGAGACCTTTCCTGTTCAGTGCATATTTCCATGCACAGCTCCAGCCTCCCAACTGCTGGGGTTGGAGGACAAGCTGTGCTAACAAATCTGCCCGAGCTGCTTGTAGCTGCAGAGCACAGCTCTGTTCATGGCCATTTCCCATGTAAGCCACTAGCTGTTGTTTAAGGGCTGGGTTTGATTGCCTGATATTGCTCTACCTCAAAACAACTGCAAATAGTCCTCTTCCTTTGCATATTCCTTTTCCAGCTGTATTTTGTTTCTAACTTGCCTGGCTGGGATTTCTCTCCTTTATTTTGTAGTGGAAAAATTGAAGTTGCTGAAAAACTCTCCTGCAAGAGGTAAAGCAGGGTTCTTACGCAGAGCTGTTAGCAGATGGATTTTTAATGTGTAGGTCCTCAACATTGGAGGTGATAGGTGATGTGAGAACATGTGTGGGAAGGATGCTGTCCAGAAACTGTCCAAACACTTTCAGGCAGTGGGGCTCACGCAGGGACAGAGGGTTGGGTAGGTTTGTGCTGGGGGGCCCTCTAATTGTCCAGGGGGTATTTTGGCACTCGGGTGTGGTGTTATCTGTGTGCTGTTATTATCCTGCAGGAGAATTCCAGCTGCATTTTCCCAAAGGGATTTCTCCCCTAGTCATCTGCCCTCCCTGAGTTTGAAGAGAAATGGTAGCAAATGGTAGAAAGCCTTTCTGTCAGTAGAATCATAAAGGTAGGAAAAGCCCTCTGAGATCCCCAAGTCCAATCCTGATCCACCCCCACCATGTCCACTGACCACATCCCTCAGTGCCACATTTACCCTTTCTCTTGAATACCGCCAGGGATGATGATCCCGACAGAGCCCTGGGCAGCCTGTGCCAGTGTGTTCCTACTCTCTTAGAGAAGAAATTGTTCCTATTATCCAACTTTATCAAGTCAACATCCATCAATATCCAACCTCCTCAAGGCAACCATCCCTCTAAGCCCACCGTTAAACCATGTCCCTATGTGCCCTACCTGCATATCTCTTACACATCTCCAAGGATGGTGACTCTACCACTTTCCTGGGCAGTGTGTTGGTACAAGAACATTGCCTCAAGTGTTTAGCTGAACTCGCCCTGCTCCTTTTGCTTCTTTTCCCCACACCCTTCCCAAAATACAACCTATGTGGATAGCTATAAATGGCTTCAGGCAGAAATTGGGTTGAGATTTTTATAAGCGCAGCCAGGGATGTGTTGGCCAAATCAAATGTGAGATGAGCAATGCGTTTGGGTGTGAAAACCATTACAGCACCTCTGTCAGTGCAAGAGGGAAAGAGGAATGAGTCCTGACAGTTGCTGATGGGGAGAGAGGTGTTAGCACTTGAACTGGCAATATGAAAAGGTGAGGAGCTGCCAAAGGGCAGAAATGTCTTGAGAAAGAAAATCAGACTGGGGTTTAGAAAAAAGACAACCCACTTCTGGGGCTAAAGAGGAGCACCGAGGTGATGCTTCAAATGTGGGAAGGTGTGGTGAAGTGAATGAATGAATGAAAGTATAAAAAGGTGAACAGCTCATATCAGTGCTCACCACTACTTAATTAAAGGTACAACACAGTGCTCCGTAGCTGGAGGGAGCAGCCTTGCTACTGATGCTTCACAGCTGTATTTCTGGCTTCCATAAATAGAACCATTGAGTCATTAAGATTGGAAGAGATCTCCACGGTCATCCAGTCCAGCCCCAACCCATCTTCACCATATCTTCACAAATCCCTCAGCACTGAGCCTCCAGAAGGATGAAATCTGTTCGAAATTGGGTTCCTCTCAGAATGTCTGCCTGCTGGTAGAGCATCTCTTGGGCAAGTTACCTAGTATCCTTGCAGATAGTTTTCTTTGACTTGTGTGAGCTGGTAGATATGGCACTGAGAGGCAAGGTGGTGATGGCTGGTGGTGGGACTAGATGATCTTAGTCAGGTCTTTTCCAACCTGAATGATTCTATGACCCAGACAATTTGGAGGACTTGGAAGATGTGGAGGACCCAAGTGTTCATCATGAAGTGAAGGGGCTGAATGACAATGCACTTGATGTACCTATAGCTCCTGGGAATCCATTTCCAGCTTTTCCTTGCCATGACTGCAAACTGTTTGAGTGGGGAAAGCTCAGAGGGGGTCCCACAGCTGCAATGAATGAGCTGCCTCAGATCAGTGGGAAGTGGCTCTGGGCATCCTTGTGGTCAGCAGTTCCCACCATGCTGGTCCCCATTGGAGCACACTCATGCTATGGGAGGGCAACTGTAACTTTCAACTGGCCTTTTTCCCACTTAGCAGCTTTGCTTCCAAGCTATCTGCTGAAAGTCATTCCTGGGTTGAGCATTTCACAAAGCAGTGCATCAACAGCCCAAAGTGCTGTGTTTCAACTGGAAACCTGCCCATAGATCTGTGAAGTCCAAAGTAGGAAGAAACACAAGCCTTAGGCATCACAGCAATGAGAACTCTTGAGAGCTGCTCTCTTCTAAGCTGTTCTCATGCTGATGAATGTGATAATGGGGCTGGGGATGGTAGCAGGCTTGTCACCCAATCTGCAGGGTGCAGTAGCCCCCAAGTTCAGATACTCCTGCTTGAAGTGAATGCAGTTGTTAAATCTCTGCTTCTGAGCATCTTTTAATCTCTGCTTTGTCCAGGAAGGTCCTTCTAATAGGAAAGGGTCAGGCCCTTCTGAAGAACTCTAGGCATTGCTTGGTCACAGTGTCCACACCAGCATGCTAAGATCAAAGGTGAGATGAAATCTTTTTTCTTTTTCTCCTTAAAAAGAAATCTGCAGCCATGGTGTTGGCAATGCCTCGCAGGCTGACGGTGAGTCTATCGATGTGTTCCCTGTTGCAGGTGCCCAGGGCATGCTGGAAAGTGAGTTAAGGGGAAGGTGAGCCGTGGGGCTTGGGGAGGATTTGCTGAAGGTTTAATGAAGCGACTCTGAATTTCTCGGAATGGAACCAGTGGGGCTGTTTGGAACAGCTGCTTGGAAGCAGAGGAGCAGCAACCAAAGCTGGGAAGGCAGACTGAACGAGTCCAAAACCAGGATGTGGTCCAAGCCTGTCCTCCCTAATGATGGTGTTTTTGCTGGGAGGTTGCAGTGCCTTGAGAGCAGAAAGAAAAACCTCTGGTTTGTTTTTAGCTTCCTTAGGGCTTGGCTAGCAGCACACAAAGAAATCTCCATATGCCTCTGCTGCTTTTCCACTCAACATAACTCTTCGTTAGGTCAGGAGCACTGTGCATTTCCAAGTGTTGGCCTTTTATTTATTAAATGATGGCTTTATTTCCACCCGGCAACGTCTGCCAAAAGCGCTCTAAATGAAGAGCGGAGATTATCCATAACGCAAAGCGCTCCGCTCGCAGGGCTGTGTGCAAATGAAATGAAGTCAGCTCAATTGGATGATTGCTCGAAGCAATTTAAACCCAAATACATCTTGCTCGAGTTACCTCTCTTCTTTCCTCCTCTTGTTTTTCTTTTGGACACTGACTTGCACATTTCAGAGTCGTTAGAAGAGTAATAAAAAGGGATGGCTCGGTGTTGGGGGCAGAAGGGAAATGACATGGAGCTGATGGAATTTAGGGGTAATGTAGGGAGATTTCAGCATCCTGGCTCGATGCAAACATTCCCCAATCAGTTTGCAACTCATTTCCTTAAAAAAAAAAAAAAAAAAAAGAGGAGTAGATCCATGATTTGGAAACCACCGTTGTTTGGGTTGAGTTTGGGAAATGAAGCTGGATGGGGTCTGCTTGCTACTGGCCAACAACGTCCTGCCTGGAGCGTGCTGGGCTCCCATGAAAACTCATGGTAGTGAGAGCTTCCTGCAGTGTGAGTGCTTTTTGAGAATGCCAAAAAACACAGCTGGAAATAGTTGACTGGTACAACTAAAGCTTGGGATTCCCTCCTTAAAAACCTTTCCTGAGGGTGTCTGAGAAATTACCAAGCGTAAATGTTCTGGGTGTTGTCAGACAAGCTTCCTTATTTCCTGGCAGCTCACGCTTTGCTCCCAAAAGAAGAGATGCTTGCGTTCTCCACACTGACAGCCTGGCCTTGGAATCCCAGTCCCTTGGGATGGGGATGATGCCAATGTGTGGGTTTGGATTTCCAGTCATGTTTCTCCTGGGCTGGAGGTAAACCCGAGGGCAGAATCTTCCCAGTGCCGTGCAGGCTTTGCTGCTGTTCCCTCACCAGACACTGCTGGAGGAAGAACTTGATTAGATAACTGTATTGTGAGCAGCTCCAGCAGCCTCAGGATGGATAAAGCTCCTGAAGGCAGGAGATGGAAAAGGCCTTCATGACTTCACTGGGTATTGAGCACAGGGAAAGCCACTGGGATGGGTAAGGATTGGAGGAGCAACGAAAGGGGCTGCAGGGGTTGATTTGTAGGCAGATCCAGTTGTCAGCTGGTGTCCCCCACTCAGATGTGGTGGTGGGTGTTGTGTTGGTGTTTGGCATGCCCCTGAGCTGTGCTGTCTGGGGCTGACGGCATCACTCTGCCCTTGGCTCCTTGATTTCCTTTATTTATATGTGATTCTTTGTTGTTTTGTTTTGTTTTTTTTTCCCCTCAGTTGTTGTTTAACTGAGGTTCCTCCCTGCAAACGCTGCTTTTCCTGCAGCAGAAATGAGTCATTTGTGCTGTGAGTTCAAGCTGAGACCGATGCTGGAAAACATACATTTATGGTAAACTGTCACAGCAAAGGGAAGGGATCTGGCCCCTGTTCCAACACTATAACCAATGCCAAACCTCAGCATCATGCGAGGCATCACACTGGTTTTGCTGGCTGACTACTGACAGCTTGCTGGGTGCTGTGCCTCTGATTGCATCCCTCAAAGGAAAATGCTTTGTTGTTGGACACTGAGCAGTGTTTACCTATCTAGAACCAATTTTTGTTCCTGGGGATCTATTCTATCTATTCTCAGTGTGGCTTAGCATGTGCTCAGTGTATTTGTTCAGAGGCTTAGGGGAGTTGGTGTCTCTTGGTTTAAGTGAGCACTGGGGGGTTTTAAACCATTGGTGCTTTCACTGACAGTGCTGCAGTGGAGGAAGCAGCTCTTGGTATGGGCACTATTGACTTATAGTGGGCTGCAATGGGGAGGTCATTGCACCATTAAGGTGCTTGGCCTTGTGCTCACTGGTTTTGCCTCAATTTGCAAATGGTTCTGCAGCTCCACCAGCAAACTGCTCCATCCCCCTGGCCACCCCAATCCCATCTGCAGGAGCTCTGTGTGGGTCCCACGCTGCTGGCAGCCCTGAAGGACACAGAGTGATGAAGCCATTGGTGGAGCGGTCAGCGCAGTGGTTGGGGCATTTCAGAGAAAAAAACCTTAAAGGAATGAAATGTAATTTAGTATTTCCTGGCTGAATTTCAGATCTGGGGGGAAACTGAAGTGTTGTGGGGTTGGGAAGGTGATGCAGCTCTTGCAGTCCTACCTTTTCCATTGGGTGCAGAAGTTGCAGATGTTTCATAGGGGCAGGACGGTTGTCAGTAGGATAAATCGTGCTGTTGATGCTGCATGCAAAATGGTTTTATAATGGCAAATTGGTGTGACCAATCCCAGATTCCTCCAGGGATCTGGTGCAGGGCAGTAAATCCCTTCCCTCCATAGGATATCCAACAAACAGACCCTGACAGTGCTGGGAGTTGGTGGCACCTGGCTTCAGGCTGCTTTGTAGATGAATGGAGATAAACTTCAAGCTTGGAGGAATGGTGTCACACCAAAATCTGCTCCTACTTGTGGCCAGGATTGTTTTCTATCATGACATGATGGCTTTTCTCCCTACACTGTGGCTGATCAGAGTGCTTTAATGCTGCAGTGCAGAGCTCAGACTGGAGTTTGGATTTTTAGCTTTTAAGTCAACCCAGTATGGGGACTTTTCTTCCTCCCCATTAATCACATTTGCTTCTGGTGGCTTCAGATGCTCCTCTGAGGTACGTTGAAGAATCTGATGTTTGCTACAAGTGCACTGTGAAACTGGGAGGGGTTGAGAACAAGACAGCACTGCTCAGGTTCCTAATTTCTTGGAGGCCTGGGGGTGAGAGCAGAGTTGGGATCATCAAATCATAGCATCATAGGTTGTACAGCAGGGCTGGGGGATGCTTGCCTATCATCAGGGCTCTGACTTTGGCTTGCATTGTTGGGAAAGAACAGAAGCTGCACTGGTGCTTGAGCCATGCATAACCTCTGCAAACTGAAAGCTGTTACTGCATTTGAGGTTTTGGTTTTCTCTATTGCTGTAGGGCTGGAATGTGTTGGCACAGGTTGGAGTTTGGGAAGAGCTTGGGTGTCTCCTGCGTGCAGCTGAGCACGAAGCAGCAGCAGTTTCTCTGGTTCCCAGGCTGTGTGTTGGTGGTTTAATGGTGTGCTAAGCACCTAAGCTGCCAAATAGTTCTGTGATAGCAGAAGTGATGCATTGCTGAATGAGACACAGGTCTCTCCCACCCATCACCTTCTGTTGTGATGGCATGTTCAATCCCCACATGGAAACTTTCCCTCCCAAAATGCAAGCAAACCACAGGAGGGATGTTTGCTAAGGCTGAAATTACAGCTGCCTGATTGCATTGGCTCTGTGCTGGGTGGATCATAACAAGCTCAGGGACCTTCCAGGAAGATTTTTGATTTTTAAAAAAGAAAATGTGCACAAATAAGGGAAAAAGCAACAACACAGAGTATTTGTGCTCAGGATAATCCACTAAAAACAAAATCCATTGGAGTCCTTTTGAAAAAGGAGCGGCAGAATTCCTCCTCCACTCCCAACCCTGGAGTCAATTGGTTACTGGATCAATTCTGCAGTTCCATGGCTTTGCTATTTAGTGTATTTAGGCTGGTGTGTCAAGGCCAGGTATGAAACACCAATAGAAGAGACCAAATCTGAGCACAATAATGAGAATTAGGGACAGTGGGAAAGCCACAGCAGAGCCTCCATCAGTGTTTCTGGACCCTCAACACGCGGTGGGACTGAGAGACAGAAGGACTGTTTTAAGTTCTTAGTTATCCCTAGTGCTGGGAACCTGTGTAACAAGTTTATGATTTGATTTATATGTGGGTTAATTAGTGAGGTGTTTTAATGAAGAGGGAGAACAGCAGTGATTTAGGACTTTGAAGCAGAGTCTTGGAGGCTTTTAGCGCAAAGATGGCTAAAAATAAGGAGAACAAAGGGGAAAAGAAACCAAGTGAACACAGTGAATGGGGCCTTTAGGAGCTGCAAGGAAAAGGCAGAAACTCCTGGCACACATGAACCTTGCAGACATGGTAAATGTGATGCTCTCCTGCCCTCTCTGCTTTCCTTGCAGGGCTTCAGGCTGCTGAGGCTGGGAGCATTGCTTGGTTCCCAAGGGGAGAACGCAGGTTTGTGAAGGACAGCTCTGTGCTGTGCAATTACAAGTGATGCTCTACAGAACCAGCTGACCCAGGAGCATGCTCAAGTGCAATTGAACCCTAGGAGCCAGAAATGCCTTTGCTGCACATCTCTTTGCCATTGGCATGGGCACAGCGTGATGCTGAGCCTGGCATCCCCCAGCCCCAGTCTTCACCCTCCTCCTGTAATCAGAGTTTTACAAATCAGAAAATTGCACATTAATGCTTCGGTTTTATTCCTGTTCATCACCACCCAGCGCTGCTTGCTTATTATCTTAACTCCTCAGAAGGATTTCTCCTCCCATCCCCACTGCTCACTTTATTCTTGATGGCTGCTCACGATGGTATTGAGCCAGCTGCGCCGTGGTTTGCAGCAGCACAGATTAACATTTCCACTTTAATTGCTGCCTGCCTGGGAAAATGCAGGCCAAGCTGTCATTCAAGCAATGCAATTGCACCACGGAAAGTCTTTTCATTTGCTGGTGCATCTGTTAAATGATTTCATATGCTCCAGGAGGGGGACAGCAAAGCTGAGACGACTCTGCGTGGGGAAGGGCAACGTGTAAGGTGGGAGCTGATGGTTAAATATAGCTTGGGCTTACAGAATGCAGTGATTTAATTTGGAAGCTGGCAGCTTGGTGTACACACTGCCCAAGAAATAAGAATGACTCCCGTGTGCAGCTTGAGAGTTTCAGGCTTTAAAATGTCAAATAAAGCATTAGCCAAATGCCATTGTTTTAGAAATCTTGCATCAAAGTTTGCAGGTGACACCAAGTTGGGAGAAAGGATTGGCCTGTGTGAGGGTAGGAAAGTGCTACAGAGGGATCTGGATGGGCTGATCAATGACTGAAGCCAATGGCCTCTTCTCCCATGTAACAACAATAAGAAAGGTGGTGGCCTCAGGTTGTGCTGGGGAGGTTCAGGTTGGGTATTAGGAAATGCTTCTCTAAGAGAGTAGTGATGCATTGGCACAGCTGCACAGAGCTGAGGGATGTGGGCATGGTGGGATGGGTTGGGGTTGGACTTGGGTATCTTAGACATCTTTTCCAACCTTGATTCTGTGATTTTATCCTATGACCCTTCCCATCAGGGGAGACAATGCACCGCCAAAGCCAGCCCACTCTGTCCCTGTGTAACAACCAGTGCAAGCAGGGTGGTGAGCCAAAAGGACTGCGGTGTAAGCTCTTTTGCTGTGCTGAATTGCTCTTCATTTCCTAAGACCTGATGTGAGAAACTCTAGCACCATAGATGGGTAAATATGGGGCCAAGCATTTGGGTGCAGCCCTGAGTCACAGCACTTCTCCAAACCTCGCTATAATTCTCCATTTCTCTCTGCAAGTGAGAAGCACTGCACCACTGCTGCCTTCCCCACCAAGAGATGGGGCTTTTGAAAACATTTCCCAGGGCAGTGAACCACGCAGTGGACAGCAATGCATTTTTCTTTAGTTCTCCAAACTGCAGCACACTGCAGAAATGAAGGTTTTTCCCTTTGCTGGGTGATCCCAAGTGCTTCCCAGCATCGAGGGAGTAAGATCACACAGTGGCTGCATTTCCCTTAACCTGTCCCAGCATTTCCCAGCTCCTCCAGCCTCACTTTTGCTCCTTTTGTTAAACATCAATCTTCTCTCCTGTTTTCCAATTTCACAGCCATGTTGTGGAGGCTGATACAGAGACCCCTCCTGTATGGTCTCACGCTGCTGCTTTCCTGCTCCACGCACCTTCTCCTCTATTTTGTTCCCATGTTCCTACCCAGGCAGCTGCAGGCTCGAGGCAGAGCTGAGGCAGAGGCTCTGCCCCATCTGCAGCGGGCAAACACGGACTTTGTTCTCCAGCACTGAGCTCCAAACGATCGCCTGGCGGAAATCTGCTCCATTTCTGTTCCATTTGGGGCTGCCGCTCACCCTCTGCTCCTGCAGGACACATCACTGCAGGATCACCCCCAGCTCTGCCAGCATTCTGGGAATGCCAAGAGATCCTGCCTGCAACACCATTAACAATTTTCCGGAGACCCCCGCAGAACACCCACCGAATTAAACCTTCCTGCACAGAGCTCCGCTGTCGATCTCGGCAACAAAGGCGAGCAGCAGGCGCAGCAAAGGGTTAACTCCGGATCTTCGTGTTTCTGCCTTCCCTCTTTCAGGCTGGGTTCCTGCCAGGAGGAAGCAGTTCAAGTTGAAGGCTGGTGGTGCGTGCAGCAGCATCGGGCGCATGTCTGCGCTCCCCAGCAGCCGGAGCTGGGAGGGTCTGGCAGGCAGCGAGCGGCCGCCCCGGGATGGCACAGGGCTCCGAGTGCCGAAACTCCCTCCTCTATTACTACAGCATCAAATTTGCTTTGTCCACCTATGCCACTCTCTTCTCGGTAGGTGCTCGGGTTGCTTTGCTGTTTTTCCTGCTGTTGTTCCCCACGGTGCCACCTCCGTGGGTTCAATTTTCATGTTCCAGTGTCCAAATTTCATCCTTCCAGGCATCAGATCTCTACTATAAAACCTGGTGCTGTGCTGTGTGTTTCGCTGAGTCCCTCATGCTTTGCATCAGCAAAAAAGAAAAAAGGGGTCCCAGCTGGTCCAAAAACTGCAGCTTTTGATGGGTTTAAGAGCACCGTCCTCGGACCGCCCATCCCCAGGGCTGCTCCTGGAAATGCCCTGTGGCAGCGAGCTGTGTTTCAAAGCACTCAGCAAACACAGATTTAACACTTTGATCACTCAAGGGGCCACCGGGCAGCAGTGCTGTTCACTTCACGTGGTTCGGTAGGGATGGGGCTGGAGCAGCTGGCAGAACCCATTGGCGTGGATGTGGCAGCGGTGGTTATTTGGACCAGGCTGGTTATTTTAAGAGGAAAAGTAACACTTGTCGTTAAGCAGTTTCAAATCATTGAGGCAGATGTGGTCGGGATGAGGCTTCCCCTGCAGCTGGAAGGTGTAAGCAAGTGTTGAGGCCGGGGGAATCAGCAGGAAATCCCCCCACCCGAGCTCTGTACACCCCTGGATAACAAATTCCATGTGAGCTTGGCACCTTCCTAGGGTTAACCTTGCATAATCCAGTCCGTAGTATTTATAGGTATTTCCTCCTGACAGCTAATTAATCATCTTTGCCCCATGCACTCTTGCTGCCCGGGTGTGTGTAGTGGCATGCATGCCTGATTGTTTCAGTGTAATTGAATGCACAAATATCTCTGGTGTTCCTAGGCGGGTTGAAGAGTAAATAGGGTTGCAAACAAAGCTTGAAAATGCCTCCCTCGCCCCTTATTGATTTGTTTGTTCTATCAGTGAGCTCATGGGAGGGCAGCTCTCACTGGGGTTGGTGAACTGCATTGTCTCACTGTGCCAGAAGACTTGTGCTCACCTCTGAGTGTGAATGAGAGATTAATCACCACCACCTGCCACTGGGGTTTTGTTTCCTGCAGGGATCTGAGGTTTGCTTTCCTGGAAATGCCTTAAAACAGCCGTAAGGACGAGAAGGAAGTGCTGTTTTGTTTTAATTCCAAGCTGTCTGACCGTAGCTCTTGGCTGTGCTTTGCAAATGCAGATTAGTGAGGGGATGTGCAGTGCCATGCACTGATGGGTGGGTGCACAGTGAGACAGGGCAGTCTGTGGGGTACACAGCAGTGTGTGGCTGGTCCAGCCTGCGAGCAAGAAGAGCCTCAATATTTCCTCATTAACTGAGAAGTAGCTGCAGAAAAGGTGATTTGGAATGGCTCTGACCCAGCCTGCCTTTAACCAGGGATGTGTGAGCTCACTGGGGTCCCCAGGGCGGTCCCTGTGCTGTCCATTGCTCTATTGAATCCACACGGATCTCACGGCCTTTGCAGCCCCCTGACCCACTTCTGGAGATGCACGCAGTGCCTCTGTGTCCATCCAGCAGCTCTCCCATCTCATTAACCAGACGTGACGGGGCTGTGTTTTGCTGCAGCCGAATGCACTCGGTGGTAATTACTGAGCATACATGTCTTGTTGCTTTGAGTGAAGGCCTTGAAAACATAGCACCTCCCATGGAGAAGCATTCGGAATAATTCATCGGGAAGGACTGAGGAGATTTGGAGGGGGAGGTGATATGGTTTTCTATCCAGCCTGCAGGGAATTGGTTCAGTGGAGAAAAGAACACCATTGAGTCCTTTCCAGTCCTTTTCTGTAATAAAGGAAATACATATAGATGGGAAAATCAGCAAAGGAGTGTAGGATAAACCAGAGAGTGGCTTGAAACCATGCATGAAGCCAATTGCCCAGAGGTTGGAGTGCTGTGTGTTGGGCTGGAGCTTCCTATGGAGCACTGCTGTGAGCACATTACATCCCATTACATTACCTCCCATTTCCCCCTTGAGGGTTTCATCATCTCCCAGAGCTGCTGAAGACCTGGTCTACGCTCCAAGAAAATAAGCAAAATAGGTCTGTTACCCTGCAGGTAGCTCTGTTTTGTTTTTTATTTTCTCTGCATTGCATCCGCAGGCATTGGATATTTGTGTTTATGTGATGAGAGGCAGAAGGTGTGTGACAGCCAGCATGCCACAGGCCTCCTGGCTGCTTTTATACCATCAGATTTAACACCATTCATCGTCCTGGCTGCTTGTCAGAGGTGGAGTAGCTCTGTTTTCAGTTTTATTTCAAACAGGAGCATTCTGTTTTTTCATGTCTGAATGCACTCAGTGTTCCCTCCCACCTCAGCAGGATGGGGAAACAAAAGGTACAATCTATGGGTTGAGATAAAAACAGTTTAATAGGACAGAAAAGGAAGGAAATTAGTAAGCATCATGGTGTGTACTCATTGTATCCTTTTTCAAGCAGAGGAACTCTTACTTCTAGTGGATGAGCTACTGCTCTGTACTGGTGGGAAGGAAGGAAGATAGATTCTCTTTGAGTTGCTGAACCTCTTGGGAATGTTTCTCCACAACCAACACACAGACCCAGAGGGAGGAAGAGAGATTTTCTTTGTGTTGTTGAGGCATGACAGCTATGTCATCCACCTTTGGCTTCTCTCTGTGTTTCCAGACCATTGATGCCATTGAGTTGGATTGGTAAGCATCTGAATCTTGGGATGGCTGCTCGTTGACCAAGTCAACATCACACATCTCCTCCAGAACAGCTAATTCCCTCTGTACCAGGTACCTTTCTCCACAGATAGTCATTTGCTTGGGAAACATACCAAGTCTTCCTTGAAGGGCTCTCTCCCCTTCGTGGCTGACAAGAGTTGCCTCCATAGGGTGAAGATTTGTGACCCTTTTCCAGTCTCTTTATCTATCCAGTTCAGGTCAGCTGTCCTGGTTCTGTCCCCTCAGCCTCTGTCACATCATGAGAACCTGAGTTCTTTGTTTAGCATAAGCACTGCTCAGCAATAACTAAAACATCAGCATGTTATCAATGCTGTCCTCCTAAATCCAAAGCGCAGCACTATGCAATCTACTGAGAAGAAAATTAACCCTATTCCAGCCAAAACTAGGACACACCACCTGCCTGCCTGGGTTTGAAACCACTGTTGTTGTGACTTTCGGTGTTCCTGAATGAGGAGAAATTACTGCCTGGCATTAGCACTAACTCATCTAATTAAAGCTGATCACCCTGGGGTGAGCCATGCCTGCTGCTTGGCCCCTGGCAGGCTGCGAGGTTGCTCTGCTTTGGCAGAGATTCTGCCCTCAGAATCCCCCTGCTCTTTTTTTTTTTTTTTGCCATCAGATAGAGCACTGTCTTTCTCCACAGTGGCAGTTTGATCCCACAGTTATTATGCAGAAATGAGATAATCATCCTCTCGTTAGACAGTAAGTGAAGGTTTGCTTTTTCTCTTGGATGCATTGCAGAGCGCTCATTATGAGCAGCTGCTGGCTACCTCGGAGTTTGCACTGCATTAAGGTGATCACTGGGCAATTGGTGTGTAACTCCAGAGGATTTACTGGCAGACTTCATTATGCACCTTAGCACGTCATTGAGCGTGTGTGGTAGAAAGCAGTTGTGATGCCAGGAATCAGAAAGATCTGTGCTGCCTGAATTAATATGGCAAAAACAGCCCCTCCAAGATGAACCCGGTGATGGAAACCAGAGCAGCCAGGCTTTGCAGGGAGTGGTGCAATCTCTTCCTGCTGCTTTCAGTGCTCTTCTTCAGCTGATGATCTCATTTGTGAAGTGCGTGTTGCTGCACAGGTTCTAGCAAAGGCTTTGACACTGCCAATTTGCTCCATAATCCATTGTTTCGTAGAAACACTGCTTTTCAGGGAATTTTTTTCCCCAGCTATTTTTCATCAAAATCCCTTTGCCACCCTTCAGTTCCCTCTTGTCCTTCGGGCATCGATCCCCTCTTGTCCTTAGGAAACTCATTATATTCCTGGCTTCGCTGTTAATTCCTTGCAACCTCCCATTGCTGGGAGAGGTTCTGGTGTATCCATTCTCTTCCTCAGGGTGTACGTTGCTCTGTGAGGTGCCTTCTCATGCCTGAAGATGCTTTGAGTAGCAGCAACTCATTTTGTTTCTGACTAGAAGCTCCAGCCTGCAGAGGCAACCCTTAGCAGAACAGGTTGCAGAATGCTGGGGGAGCTTCACAAGCCAAGAGCTGAGCAGAGAGAGATGAGAAATTCAGGCAGATCAGCTGAGTATTTGCTAATTTTGGGTCTTCCAATCCACTTGTTAGTCTTGGGTAAGAGAAAATCTGGAGGTGTGTGCACAGGGCTGCCTGGGGCAGCGGGGTGGTGATGCTGGGAGGAAGGACTCCTGCATGCCACGTGCTTGAAATGTTTCAAGGAGCAGTGCAGCCCTGGGAAGGCTGTTAAGCAGTGCATCCTGAAAACCCTCCTTGTTTTCTCTCCCTTGGTAGCAGGATGCATTGCAGAGCCCAGTCTGTGTAAGACGCTTCCTCTGTCCCTCGAGTGCCCAGCCCTCAGCCCCACTCCTGGGTTTCTTTTATATGTTTTCCGTGGTCTCTTCCCTAATTTGCATCACTGATCATTAATTAAAAAGGAGAAAGTGTTTCTTATTGGCATGCTGGAGGAACAGTGGAGATTACAAGCATGGTGTGCACATCTAACTCCTGAGACATGGTGTAAGAGAGAAGCATTACATCAAGCCTAATCCCAACGTGCCAAGCTGGTACTTAAAATAAAGGATAAAGAAGAAAATGGATGAAAAGCCTGCTATCAGGAATAGGCCCACCTGTTTAGTTTCAACCAGTCTGCAAACATCACAGATCTGGACTTGACTTTCTGGGAGGTTTCAGTTTCTCTATCAGTGAGATGTAGCCTGGAAGTGGACAGTGATGGGTAAACATACACTGAGTACAGTAACTCCACAAATGGAATCCAACCAGAGTAGGGAAGAAAACAAATCATTCCTCCAAAAGGATTGAATTGGCAATGTGAATTAACCAGAAGAGTTATAGCTTATTGAACTCATTAAGGAGAAATGGAGCCTCTTGGAAAGGTAAAGCAATGGAAAAAGGAGTGAGAAAAGGAGGTTTTCTCCTCTTTGAGCTGAGGCTTTCCTGCAGTATTTTCCCACCAGGATTCAGGGTGGGGGAGCTGCAAAAAGCAGCAGGAAAATCACTTGGGATGCTTCTTGCTTTCTTCTCTGACCTTTCCAGGAGTCAGCTTCGTGCTGGTTGTGCTGGGAATGGCTTCTGACAGCTCCGAGCACCTGGAATCTCCGTGTTGGCTTTCATCTGTAGGAACCAAAGAGATGAAAGGAGCCCTTTTCAGAGCCCTGTTTTATCCTGGCACCCTTGGGCTCTCTTTTTCAATTAGGGCTGTTTTATTGGAGGGAGGGGAGGAAGATGGTCAAAAATAATCTGTTGCTACATTTGATGATGTTTTTCATCCATGGCACTGAGTAGCTTGCTGTGGGTTTTGGTACAAGGTGGTGCTTGAGGGAGGTGCCGGAGTGGAATGAGTAATTTGGGGGACTGGTCTGTCTAAGGGTGGGAGTTTGGGTAGATGGGCTGGCAGTATTGATATAGACAGCCCAGGGTCTGTAAACACAGGGCAAGGGTCAGCTTGAGCAGCTGGGTGTATTGAGTGAGATGGCGAGAGGAAAAACCTTGCAAAATGCAGCTCCTTTGTGAGGAAGACGTAGAGCTGCCATGGAGGGAGATGAAATCCTGATGGATGGAACCCCATTTTCTATCAATCATCCTTTGGGTCTGACCCAGCAGCTCACTCATCATGTTATGTTTTTATCTAGCAGTACACTGGACATTTTTTTCCTCTGGGACCTCTTCCACCTTCACCTTTTCCTCCGAGTTTCTGATTTTTCCCTTTGGCATCTGATGCACATCTCACACTTTCCTCGTAGATCATCGGCCTCGTGATCCTGTGCATTGGGATTTATGCCGAAGTGGAGAGGCAGAAGCACAAAACCTTGGAAGGGATGTTCCTTGCTCCTGCCATCATCCTGCTTCTGTTGGGCTTCACCATGTTCAGCGTCTCCTTCGTCGGCATGGTGGGGAGCCTCAGGGACAACCGGACGCTTCTGAAGATAGTAAGGCTGGTGCTGCTGCCGGGTTGGTCTGGTTGGTTTCAAGGAGGAAAATTAACGTATCCTAATGAGTCACTACCATGAATTACAGTGAGGGTGTGCCCCTCGATGCTTTTAGCTCAGCCGTGAAGCCAGTGGACAGTAATGGGGAGAAGATACATGTACAGGTTGCAGAGCTGGCACCCAGTTATCCACATCATTAGGAAGCTGCTGCCTTCCTCCTGGGGCAGCAAGGATGCCAACAGAATCATAGAATGGCTTGGATTGGAAGGGGCTCCGAGGATCATCAAGTTCCAACCCCCCTACTACAGGCAGAGCCACCAACCTGCAGATCTGGTACTAGACCCCAGCAAGGAGCTTGAGGCTGCAGGGGTTTATAAGCTGAGTTATAAGCAAATGCCTGCAAATGGGGACGTAGCCCATCCATCATGCTCAGCCCAGGCTGGCATCCACTGACAAACTCGGTGACAGCTCAGTTGGTTTTTCAGCTGTGACCAATGCTCTCTCAGTGAGGAAGATGCTTTTGGATGAATATTCTGTGCTGGTCTACAGAGCCTTCCTGCTGGTGTGTGTGTGCCTTGCATGCTAATGACCCCCATAACAGCTTCCTCTCCCACTGATTTGAGCTGATTCGCTTATTAAAATCAAACACTGGGAAGCTAGCACTCCCTTCCACTGGCTTGCAATATTGCTTTTAAAAATTGCTCAGCATTTGCATCTCAAATTAATACAGATGATAGCCTGGATCGAGAAGCCCATATTGTCTTTGCTCCTGTGTTACTGGCTGAAAATATCATTGCTTTCCAATATATCTTGTTTCATGCCACGTGTGGTCGGTGGCTGTTTGCACTGCATTGAGGAGGGGGGCTGGGATCGAAGCTGCTCTCCATTGCAGTGTGATATCATGCGCTCTGTTGGAGAGCTCTGAATGAGTCACCTGCTGACCCTGTGTTAGAAGGAGTCTCTAAATTAATGGCCAGATCAGTCCTGTCCAGGTATTTAAGCTGTGGTATTTAAGTAGCCCCGATAGCTTGCTTGCTCAAAATAATAATAATTTTTAATTAATTCCCTATCAAATTAATTTTATCTTTCTTTGTGAATTCCGTGTTATCCCAGTGGGCATTTGCCTGGGCTGACTTTTATCTCTAGAACATAACCCTCTTCTTGCTGTCCATCCAAACAACAGGAAACGCTCTGTGTTTCTTTATGACATAAACCCAGATGACATTTTTCTGCCAAAGCTGAAGTTCCATTGCTTGTCGAGTAAATTACATCTTCTTTTTTCCTCCATCTCACTTTTAAACTACATGGCATTGTGTTCATCCTATCGAGGATTATTCCAAAGAAGGATAATTACTTCAAATTTCTGATAATATTATCCTTTCTCTGCTAATACTTCCTTAAGTTTCACAGCTAATACTCTTTCTTTGGCTGACTTTAGAAGTGGGAAATTGACACATCAGAGGGTAGGAACTGTCATCCTTGTAGCAACCAGAGCCAACAGAAACCCAAGCTCATTAACTGCATTTCACAGCTTGTCAGTCAAATCAATTCTGTAGTGGCACAGCTGAGAAAAAAGTAATCCTGCCCATTTGGGTTGCTTTTGTCTCCCTTTAGATATAACCAGCTTCAAGCCTGCTGTGTGGAATAAATAAAGCAAAGCATGTGCAAGTTATCAAGCACAACAACCCTTGCAGCTCTTTTGGCTAGGATGTAAGAAGGGGGATGTTGACTTTGTGTGTTGAAATACATTGTGATTTTGGTTTCTTTTAGGGTTACTTGAGGCTCCTTGGTCAATTGTTGTTGGCTGCAAAGTGGCACAAATGGCCCAAAGTCACATCAATGATCCCTTTTCTAACAGCAAATAGGGGAAATGATATTTCTGGTAATGAATCAAACCTAGTTCCCTGTCTTTGAGCTGTTTCCTCTACAGATCTGCTTGATGGGCATCAGCACAAAGAAGATAACGTGACAACAGCCTTTCCCAGTGGAGGTACACTTTACCCAGCAGAAGCTCTTCATACCATTAGCTTACAGCAGTTCCCTAGTGAGACTGGAAAGACCATTGATGCTAGCATGGTTTTATGGCACTGAATTACTTAATGCCTTTTTGTGTTTTCACCAGCTCATATCAGCAAAAGCGTGTTGGCCAGCCCTGGAACTCTCCTTTGTTTTTATGTTGCAATTGTGCATTAGTGTTTCTATCCATCATTTAGAAGTGAGTGCTCAGGCCATGAATCTGTAGAAAGTTTCCATCTGCTGAATTTGGAAGGGCTCCTTTCAATCCTTCCTTGGTTGCATCAGAGAGGACGTCATCTCCCATGCACCAGCCCATTCAGGGTTGCTTTCCTTTTGCAGGAATGGTTTCACACCATTTTCCTTTCAAATTTCTCCAGGCAGAACCTTGAAAAGACATTATTCCTTAGTGAACTTTGCAGTCAGTTGACCCTTGGGTGGGAATTTGATGATGCAGGGACCACAGAGAAGGGAGCTCAACCCTGAGCTCCAAAAGCAGGCTCAGGGCAGGCCTTGGAGAATGTGCAGTAAGACAGAATAAAATTGTGTGTATTGATGTTTATGGAAACTCAGTGCATGATCCCCAAAGAGATCACACGTAGAGATGTATTGTAGCTGGCTTGAACACATGTACCTGCCATTTTCTGGGACCACACACTCACAGCAATGAGCAAAAAAATTGCTCTGAACTTCAAATCACTGACAAAAATTGAATTGCCTCTACATCTAAAAATATGCCTTGCTCATTCGGAGAGCAGTAAGTTCTTCTCTATTTAGGAGAAAATATTTCTGTGCCCCACGAAAACCCATCAGCTTGCACCTGAATAGAAACACTGACACACAATCCCAACATCAGCATCATGGAGGGGTCCAGGGTTGGCCAACGTGTTGGGAAGACTTGCACTTAGAAGTGGGTTAGGAGCTTCTGCTTAGGCATCAAGTTTTCATTAGCTGTTCCAGGCTTGAATAATTGGAAACTGTCTGATGGTTTAGCAAATTGATTCTAAAATCAGTATTACTCTTGCTCAGCTAGATGGCTGTGGGGAGCTGGGTTGGTTTGGTGTAAGATCTGGAAATGCCATGGGACAGGCTGCTCCGTGCATCTCTTGCACTGAGATAAGCCCAGCTTCTGCAGATTCGCATTTGTTCTATGCAGAGCAAGAGAGAAACAAAAGCTGAAGTAGGAGCAGAAATCCAACTTGCCTCCCTTCTTTTTGGTGAGCCTTTTGGGTCCCTCTTTTTCTGTCTTGTGTTAGCTCACACTGATCACACAGGGCAGGATTTGACCTTGGGTCTGCAGCAAGAGCTCAACTGCTGTGTTCACTCTTCTGGACTTCTGCAAGTTATATGTACATATGTGTGTGTGTGTGTGTATAAATACAGATATATTTATTGATCTATATGCTGTTTCCAAGTGTAAGCAGTGCCAAGATGTGAAAAGCAAACAGGCGACCGCTTGCAGCTTTGACTTTTATTTAATTTGCTTTTTTTTTTTCCTTGTTATCTTTCTCTGAAGCCACAGCACGACTTCCAAAGTAGGGCTTGCAGCGTGTCTTTTCCCTCAGCTGCAGCTTCTGATTGCACGTGTTAATAGGGAGATTAAATGCTATCAAATGTCTCCTTTTCAGGTTTGGAGAGGGGAGCGAATTTGGAGAGGGAGCAAACTCTGGGGAAGTGGGTGGCAATCACAGAGCTATTGTGTGAGTGGAGAGTTGTCCTCCCAGCAAGACAAATTCCCCCTTGAAGATAGTCAGATACTACAGTGATTTGAAGCTTTGTGGCCCTCACTGTTTCTGAACAAAAGCAATCAGATGGGCGCCTGTGTGAAGCAGCATTCTGAGATCTGAGCAGGGCTGAGCAGCTGGTTTTGTTCCCAAGCAGATGGGAAAAAAAGGGGCAAAAATGGCACAGAAAACCTCTGTTGCAGCGGAGCCCTGCAGAGCATCCCTCTGCCACATCGCCAGCACTAATTCACTACCAACAGCAGCCACTTCAACCTGCTTTAAGGCAGCAGATGTGAAAACATCAGTGAGTGGCAACTTCCACTTGGTTTTTTTCACATCTGGAAGCACTACATAAAGCAATTTAAAAGAAGTAGTGCTTGTGGGTGCACTGCTTGCATTCCAACTCCTCATATACTTGATTCAAGCTAATTCCACTTGGTTCCATGGTTCTCAGCTGGGGCAAAGCATTTGCGTGGGGTACCCAGTTCAGCAATTAACCGTGGGATGCTCAGCTCCAGGCCAGCAAAAAGAAGCAGTCCCTTGAATATGTGCTGTAAAGAAACACTCCTGAGGGCTGCAAACAGGCACTACTATCCCTGTGCTATGCTGGGTTAGGTTTGGGGTTTAGAGATAGGGTCAGAGTTAGGGGTTAGGGTTACGTTTGGGATTAGGGTTAGGATTGGAATTGGGGTTAGGCTTAAGGTTAGGGTTGGGTTTAGGGTTAGGATTTAAAGCTTAGGGATAGGTTTAGGGTTATGGTCAGGCTCTGAGATTTAAGGTTAGGGTTTGGGGTTAAGGTTAGGGTATGAGCAAAGCAAAAGGTTTGTCCCTTCTGCCTTGGCCATGGCAAGAGACCCTGCTGATTGGTTCGTCCCATTGGATGCTGTTTCAAGCAGGGCTGATGCAGATTTCAGAGAAATGGCTGCAAATTTTGATTTCAAAAGATGAAGGTTTGGGGGCTCAGGTGCACCTCCTCAAAGCTTCTGTGAATTTCTAGTTGCTTCACATAATAACTGATAGAGCCATGCAGTCACTGGGGTGGCAGCTCTCTGTTGACCCTGGCAATGCAGTGTGTGGGGTATTAAACACCACAGTCAGTGGAAGATGGGATAAGTAAATGCTCCTTCTGGTTGCAGCATTACATGAGAAATGCTGCCACACAGCTGCATCCAGTGTTCAACTGCTGGTGCAAGCAGGTCACCAGGACTTTGTCCTCCTTCTTTTTTTCCCTGTAGGTTGAAGGTTAACTGGAGCACGCCTTGTGCAAATCATCACTGCAATCTCCTATTGCTCTGTGCAGCCTGGGGTCTGTCTTTGCTTCCTAGGGTTCAAAGCTTGCTGCTCCTCGGGGTGCAGACTTTGCATCAGCATTGAAGAGCTTCCTCTGGATACCTCAATATCAGCAGCTTTCAGTGGTGTTGGTCAAAACCCCCAAAAGGCAATTCCTGGTAATCAGCACACAAATAGAGCCCACTGGAGAAAGTAATGGAAGAAACTCCTTCCCACAGAGGTTTGTTTGGGGATCTACATACATTTCCTTGCTAAGCCCACTGATTATACAGTGCTCTGATTAGAGGCTCTCTAAACAAAACCTCCACTGCCTTGATTTTTCTGCTTTGCTGCATAGGGGGTGGGGATAAATGAGTGAGCCTGAGGTTTGCATAGCAGTGAGTGTTCAGGATTTGGAGGGAGCTGAGCCCATCACCAGTTCTGGAACAAATGCTTGGGGTGAAAGGAGCACAGCCTGGATGAGATGAGGTGGGACAGGATTTGGGGCTGAGCTGCTCTGTGATTTGGGCTGCGCTCTCAGCAGTGGGGTAGATCTGCAAACGTTCCAACACAACAATCCCAGAAAAATATAGAGTCAGAAAAAGCTTTGCAAGGGCCTCCCAGCCTTCTTAATTAGTTCTCCTTTGAATCCTTTTTTTTTTTTCTTTTGCATTATCATTATTACAATCATTATCATTTCATTTGACTGAGACAATGCAGGAACCCCAGGGCAGCAAGAGGAACTTTCTGCAGGCAGTAGTGGTTGATCTCCTTCTTTAAGGGTTAGTCACCACTTGATTGGGGCTCTTTAATCACTGCGATGTGCTTTCAATGGGGATTTGCTTGGCCCAGGTTTGACTCCGGGGGAAACGGGGGAGCTGGAGCCCCGCAGGAGTGAATGATTCCTTTGCCACACTGATTATTTCCACTTTCACATTCAATTTCTTGCTGTGTCTCCATTCGCTGTCATTCTAGGAGTGGTTCGGGATGGTTTTGCAAGCAACAAAAGGCATGCTTTATTCTTCCCAAGGCTCTTATGTTGAGCATCACCAGCAAACCCCCAGCACACTGTATTCTTTTACTTGGTGCTTGCTCCGTTTTGTTTCTTGTGCAGGTTTGTTTCCTTTTAAATCTCTTCCCTGTATCAGCAACTGCAATAACAACAGCCCTCCTTGCAGTGAATTAGTGGGGCTTCATAAAACCCTCCTTTTGTGTGGTTTTTGGGGGACATGAGTGTGTTGTAGCTCTGCCTGTGCACTGCAACATCTGTCTTGGTCTCAGGATGGGAGTGGAGGGTCATAGAATCCTGGGTTGAAAAGGACCACAATGATCATCTGGTTCCAACCCCTGCTATGTGCAGGGTTGCCAGCCAGCAGACCAGGCTGCCCAGAGCCCCATCCAGCCTGGCCTTCAATGCCTGCAGGGATGGGGCATCCACAACCTCCTTGGGCAATCTGTTCCAGTTCCAGGTCACAGGACTTTTACCTTTAAGATGGAGGTGATGGCAATCTGGTAGAGGATGAAAGTCTGTAAAAACCCAAATGAGGGAAAGAAATGCTTTTCTGGTAGGTGTGGGGAGCAGAGAGGGGCATATTTGGTCTTCAGAGCTGGCATCTACAGGACAGGGTGCAGGCAGGGCTGCGTATCTGTTGGTTAGGGAAGGACCATGCTGTGTGCTTGGGGCTCTTGGGTCATCCCAGCCAATTATTTACAAGGCTGCCAGCCCTCTGGGAGTTGAAAACAGGTTTCTTGGTCGTTCAGATGGTGAAGCATAAAGGAAATGGGCGTTTCAACTCGAAGCTTGGCAAATGCATGTGTGAAACCCAGTGAGGTGGATGGGCAGAGGGGCAGGAGAAGCAAATTGCATGTCCTGTAACTAAAACACCAGTTTGCATGAAGCAGCATCTCAGGCACCACGGTGGAGGAGATTATTGCTGTTTTTCTATAGAAGAAGGTGCTCTGCAAAGTCTCAGAAGGAATAACCACTTCCCTCTCTAGATGTCCAAAACCAAAGGATTGCTTTGCTGCAGACTCCTATGTGTGTAACCCCCCCCCCTCCCAGGTTGTGATTCACAAGAAGAGAAGGTAAATTGCATGAGTTTCTTTTCATCTTGGCAACAAATCCAGGTTTTCCATCCCTTGCCAACCTGTTGTTGGTGTTGGCAGATCCCAACCCTTTTCCTGTATTGGCTTCAGTGACTGACTTAGCTGCTTTCCTTGGGAAGCAACTATAGAAATGGACAAAAATTAGAAATGGTGATTGTTTGAATGCATAACAGGCCCATTCCAATGGGAGGCTTAGTGGTGCTCACAACAAGAATAAAACAGTCCGTGAGGGTGCTTGTATTAAATAAACCCTACAGATCTCTCTCATGCCTCAGGTTGGATGTTAGGAAAAACTTCTCTCAAAGAGAAAGCTGGAATGGCTGGATTCACCATCCCTGGAGGTGTTCAAGAGACATTTAGATGGGTCTTGACATGTACTGAGGGACGTGGTCCAGTGGGAAATGCTAGTGATGGGTGGATGGTTGGACTGGGTGGTCTTGGAGGTCCTTTCCACCCCTAGTGGTTCTATGGTTCTATTCTGTATGGCTCCAGGAGCTCTCTCCCATCCTTGTGGCTGCATCCTTTCCCCTCCACATCCCTGGCAAACAGAGCGTTCCTTTACCATCCCAAATGCCATTCGTGTCACACTGGGGCTCAGCAGGTTTGAGCCTCTCATGGCCATGAGAGTGCTGAGAGCTCAGCAGCACGGAGCAACGCTCTGCCTCCATCCAAGGCTGCAGGCACTTTGCATAGGCTGGATCCCTGCATGGTTTATTCACCCTAAAGCATCCAACCTTCCAGAAACACCCACCCATCCCTGACCCACGGCAGTCCTTTCTGCCCTGGTGTGGGTGTGTTTAAGCTGCAAATTGGAGATGGCTGCGTGATGCCCGTACTCTGGAAATGAAACGTTTTCAGCTTTGCACTCCTCTTCAATCCATCCCACGTCTAGAAGTGCTTGCTGTGCACCAACCGAGGATTTCAGGTGATCTTTAAGCTTCTGGGAGAGCAAACTTTGCAGCAAGACATCCCACCTGACACATGGAGATGCAGAAAGAGCTCTTGGAGGCTACCTGGGAAAGCACAGCTCCGGCTGTATTCAAAGCGATGAGCTTCGTTAAGGGCAGCTGACTGCAGCAAGTGTTAATTTGATGACAACTGAGAATCTTTTCCCTTTGCCAGACATCTTGAGCAAGATAAATTGGCAGCCGAGAGTTTTTTTAAGGCTATTTTTTGTTCGTGAAACGTTTTGCTTCGCGCTCTGCAGCTCCTCAGTGCGCTGCTTTTGCTTTGCAATTCTTTTTTTTTTTTTTCACTCACTTTATGATTTTTTTTTTTTTTTTCCAGCTTGTTGCAAACCTACAGCGACTCAAGGCAGGATTAAATGCTGCTTAGGGTGGGTTTTTGCTCAGTCACTGTGCTGCTGGAGTCTTTTTAAGGAAAGTAAAATGCTGTTTTGTTCATGCCTGGTCTGGCAGGTAGCAAAGCCTGTGATGCGTTTGTAAGAAGGGTGATTGCAGACATTGACAACGTTTTTGCTCCTACACACGTGTTCCTGTTACTGATGGTTGCTGCAGTCCTTGGGAAAGCAACAACAAAAGGCACTTTCTGCTTTATCAGTGCAATCAGCGAAGGGTCTGCCTGCTCCATTCAGCCTTTGCTTGGTTTTCATCCAGGCTGAAGGTCTGCAAGGAGATGGGGCTTGTGGCTGCTTTCCTTGCCAACCTTCTGTACGTGATAAGGGAAATGTTGGTCTTTCTGGAGGCAAAGTGACACACTGCATGGTGTCCAGGGGCAGCTGGGCATCACCTGCATGACCCCCCACGTTTGCACTTTGCCTCTTGAAAGGATTCCAATCAGCCTCTGCAGCTTCTCCCTTTCTGTGCCTGTCTTTCTGACACGGAACTTGCACTTTTCATTCATTTTCATTCATTCACTCTCTGCTCTCATGGAAGCAAAGGGCTTTAATAGCTGTGGACCTCATCTGATGAAGCATTTGAAAGCAGTCATTTTTCTAAACAGCCAGGTACAGCTGACATCCCCTGGACTTATCCAAAATATGGCCACGTTTGTCTGTCAACCAGGCAAGACTCCTGGACATGAAATATTAACCTTGATTTCAATATGCATGGAGCAGACTGGATTACATCACGTGAATCTTGCTTTTTATGCCTTGACTTGACAAGCTGTGCAGCAGAAACACAGACCACAAGAATGAGATGGAGTGGGAGACAAAGAAATCAGTGTGCAGCACTCAATGGCCAGAACATGGGGAAGACTCAGCTGCACCACCCTGGGCTTCCTGCTGACTCAAATTCCTTTTCCATCGGGTTTGATGCATGCTGTGTTGTCTCTGACTATGGGATAATGGGTGTTTGGTTATGGGATTCCCTGCCTAATTAAACTTGGCCCATTAGAAGCTGATTTAGCTGATGGGAAAAGCAGTGCTGCTTCTCCAGTGGGATTGCAGTGGTTAGCTGTTAGCAAACAAGCACAGTGCACAACTCAGCCAGGGGTGACTAATGAGAACCCTGCAGTGTGGGGTTTGCACACCAAGCAGGATGCTGCTGCAGGGCTGCTTTAGTCTCACTGAGCTTGGGTAATAATTTCTGGGCACACGGATCCGTGCAGTGTCTGCTTCATAACAAGGCTCTGCTAGTAAACCAGTGGCCAAAGTGAACATCATGGTAATAATATACCTCCACTCGCTTTATTTTTTATTTTTTTCCATTTTTGTTTGGATTTTTAGCTGGTTACCGTGGTAACTTTCCTCCTTCCTGGTGAGTCTCCAAAGCCGCAGAGGAAGGTAGTGTTGGGGAGATCGATGCCTGTGAGCCAAGCAGAGCTTTGCTGTCCATCCTCTGCAAAGTTGAGCACAGTCCCAGATGGGATGTCTCACACAGGACTGAGGCTTTAGGAGTGTGGGCTGCAGGGATAACAAACCTCCCAGCTGAAGTTGTTTGCTTCATCAGGACACCAATTTCCAGATCAGGTTTTTTTGTCACCATCAGTCTGTCAGAGATGTGAGTTACTGCCCTGCTCTGGGGATGGAGAACTTTCCATTGGATGCCTGGCCTGGAAACATTAATGTTCACCAAGGACTGGCATCCCATCATAATAGGTGTTGGCATTTCTCTGCACATCTATATCCACTCAGAGGAAATACTTTCTTCCACTGCATCCATTTTGCCTGTTTCCCCACGCAGAATTTAGCCATCCAAATTACATTTGGTTTCTTTTTTGATCCATCCTTCCTTCCTGCCATTCATTCTACCGGGTAGCAAATTTAGGACTGATATCTTTGGAGGAGATTTGGAGCTCCCTGGGGAGATTGTAATGAAATGATCTGATTTCTAAGTGTCTCTGAGCATCTCTTGGTTTCCAGCTCTCCCTCATCACAGCTAACTGCTGGCAGCGGATGCAGCCTGGCTTGCAGCAGGGCTAATCCTTCTCTGTCTCTTTCCAGTTCTTTTGGGTCCTTCTGGTGATCTTCATCACGGAGCTGCTGCTGATATTCATTGAAATCATCTTTGAAAACAAGGTGAGTGCCATCAGGAGGCTGGAGGAGCTGCTCTTTGGCTTGGCACAGTGGCAAGCTGCAGCCCTATGCATGCTGGGGGGAGATTTCCTTCTCACCTCTTGTGTACGTCTGCCATGAGCTGAGAATGGAAGATGTTGGTTCTTCGCAGGCTGCACCTTGCACTCCAGAGCTCTTACCACAGCAGCAGCTCCCATGCAGTCTCCCAGCCAAAAATTCTTGTGCTTCTCATTGAGCTCCTTGTCTCAATTACATTAACTGCTGGCTTGTGTGCAAGAACAGGTTTGAGTTATAGCTGAACCAGCAAGACTGGTAAATACTTCCAATGGAAGTATTCCTCGCTGCCCAGTTTCTGCTGAAGAAAGCACACCGTATTCGGTTTTATTTTACTATTGTAATCAATCATACAATTAAATATCAAATCTCAGCCTCTGCTGGATGGAGAACAACATCTGAAATATGTACGTAAGGGCTCTAAACATCAATTCACTTTTGCAGAGACAAATTGATGCTTTCAAACCTTCAAAGGCTGATGGGCTGGGGTGGGTTTGGGATTCAGGCACTTGGTGAGACCCAAAATGGAAGGGGAGGAGAATGAATGGATGCTGCAGCCAGCTCTGCCCTGCAGCTCTCCAAAAACCTCCAGTCGTGGGGAGCTGCAGGGTATCAGGGCACCAGTGGGGAGATGTGATTCTATAAGGAAAATCAAAGCACTTGAGTCCTTCCCACGTAAAGGAAATCAATATGTGCTGGCACAGCACATGCTGGCTGTATTTTCATAGAAAATGGCACAAAATCGCTGACTTTGCTCCTTCTCTCCACCTTTGTTCCCTTGTACTGATGCTCAGCATCACCCCGTGCAGCAGGAGAGGGGATCACAGCTTTGCAGGAAAACTCAGGGGATGAATCAAACCATTAGTGCATAAATCATCCCTTCATTTAAATCTAATGTGTAATTTGGAAATCAAACAGCGGGGCGGAGAGAAAAGAGACCCAACAAGTGATGAACCACCCGACCTAAAACTGTGAGGAGGCACAAATCTGCATCTGGAGCAATGCTTGTCAAGCTAATCAAGGAGATTCGATTGGGTTTTGTATTAAATAAGTAGGGGGAGCTGACAGTGGTCTTGCACTGCTGAGTACTGAAATGCACTCTGTTGATACGCAGGTGGTTTGGGGGATTATAACACATTTGGTGTCCTCCCTGCAGCTTTATCTCCAGCACTTGGAGCTGAGATCTCATCTGGGACGCTGTACCCATCCTGGGATCATATGGGAGGTGATGGGATTGCAGGGCGAGCCCATCTGGGGAGGAAAGAAACAGGGAGCAGCAGAACCCGGGCATTGCCTGTTGTGTTGGGAAAGCCATGGAGCAATGTTTGAATCAGTGTTCACAGGGGTGGTTTCTGAAAGGCTTTTTCAGTTCCTCTACCTGATCCCTCACTGTCGGCAGGCTTTGTTTCCCACTCTGACATGCCTTCATTTTCTTCTTTTTTTCTTCTCTTCCCATCTTATCTCCCTGCTCCCAATTCGCCCAACCCCTAATTTTCATGTCAGAGTGAATTATGAAGAACAACATTCTTCTTCTCCTCTCATCCCTCACTTCTAACTCAGAAAATGTTCCCTTTTCCTCCATTAGCATTTCTGCCTGGCCCTTTTTCAGGAGCAAAGTGGCAAACCCACGCCAGGCTTGGCATAGCACATTTGGAGGCTCTGCTCCCAGCTCACAAATAATCTTCCCATGCATCTGTGAAATGCATTTTCCATTTGGTTAGCATTTAATTTGAAGCATCAAAGCTCCCTCAGGGATGCATGCAGCTCACAGAGCCACGTTGCTGCTCTATGGGCACAGCTGCATCACTGGAAGGTTTGTTGGGATTGGTGGTGATTGAGGGCTCTGGTGAGGACTCTGCTCCCATGTGCAGCTCATCTGAGGGTGGTGGTGGCTGTCAGAGGCTGTTTTGCCTCTTCCAGCTGCAGAGCAACCCCACCAGGGATTAAAGCTACTTCAGATGGTGAGGTTGGAGGTTTGTAGGGAGCTGTCAAGAAGTCAGTCACCCTAATAATTCAATTGGATATGCAACACATATTAAAACTCAGGTGGGTGAAGGATGGTGGGTGCAGCTATGAGAACTCAAAAATGATGAGTTATGCCCCAAAAACAGGATTGGGACAGCATGCAAGTTAGATTCTCGTTCCAGTAACAGCCAGCAAAGCTCACTGTGAAAAGATTTCTCTGCATGATTTTCATAGTTTGTGATAATTTGCTGTTGTCTGTTCCAAGTGTGAGATGTGTTTATGTTTCTCCTGTCCCCAGATGAATGCAGTTTTGCACTCTAACATTCAAGAGGGCATTCGGCACTATTATGACGACCTTGACTTCAAGAACATCTTGGATTTTGTCCAAGAAAAGGTTTGGCTTTGGAGGGATGGTGGCACAATGGGGAGGGGGCTCATGGAGTTTTACAAGCATGCAGTGCTGTGGATGGGAAGCATAACGAGTGGTTTGCTCTGTGCCTCGCTGAAGGACAAGCACACTGCTGGCTCAGTTGATTTACTATCAACCAGAACCCACAGATCCCTTTCCCCAGGGCTGCCCTCCAGCCTCTCATCTCCCAGTCTGCACATGTATCCGTCCCAGCTGCAGAATTTGCCACTGCCCATGTTAACCTTCATGCAGTTGCCCTCCATTTGCCCCCTTGTTTTTGACGAGCACCTTCTCCTGGTGTGTGCTATGAAAACATCCTTCAGTTCTATGCTGTGGCATGGATCACACCAGGATATTTGTATTTCCCATAGCCAATAGAAAACCAGCACCTAATTCCTGAAAGCTCTTTGGTCATTATCCCAAACTGCAGGGAACAGCTGGAAGAATGAACTAAGACGTGTAAAAGCCTCTTCAAGCAGCAACCCTCAGGTGGGCTGCCTTAGATAACTATTTTTGAGGTGTGTCATTGAGCCAGGCAAGCACTTGACTTGATGGGAAAACTTCCAAGAATTTCTTTTCTCCTGGTAGCTGGGAGGAAAGAAGAGCCCCTGGCTTTCCACGGGCAGCACTGTGAGCAAGCTGCCCCAAGGACTTGCAAGAACAGTGCTCATCTGCACCCAGTCCTGTTCTGGGACTTGGCCATTCTGCTGGAGCTTCTTTAATTGTGTGGCTGTGCATCTATTAAGCATGGCACCTAATGCTTAGAGGCTGCCACGGCTTGGCAGCATCTGTCTCCTGTTCTCAGGCCAACCTTCAGATTGATGAACTGCTCTCCTTGCAGCTATCACTTCTTTTTGAACCAAACTTATTATGTGCCTTGGCTGCTGTTGCCTCATATTTCATGCACTGTGTAGCTTTTTTGAGATTTCTGCTGATCACGCAGTGTATCAAATTAAAATGTCTGCCTTGTCCCTATTTCCCACTGTTCCTCCCCTCCATCTCAAAAAACCCAAGGTAGGTGTGCTTCAGAGCAACGATCATAGAATCATAGAATCCTTAGAGTTGGAAGGGACCTTTAAGGGTCATCAAGTCCAACTCCCCTGCAGTGCACAGGGATGTGGAGCATCCCTCCAAATGAACTGAACACCCAAACAGGGAGGGATCAGTCCCTGGCACAGGACCTCTCAGACACAGCCCCTAAGTAACACGCAGGATCAAGGCAGGTGGTTGAGTTGTATTGCCAGTGGTGGATTATGGACAGAACTCTGCCATGCTAACCCTTCTCCATGAAGCCATTCTCATGCAATACGTGCATTCAGCAGACAGCTCACAAACCTTCTGTAAGGGTCAGACTTGAAGTCATTACCCAGTTCAGACAAGCATGATTGGCTCTAATTTATTGCTTTGTTTTCCAGCATTGGTAAGGAAACAGTTCATGGGAATTTGGGGAGTATAGTTTTGCTCCTGTTTTGATGGAATGTATTTGGTATGTCCATTGCAAGTCTGACTGGGAGAGGGGAAATGCTTGGCTCAAAGCTTTTGGTGAATGTTTTGAGGGAAAACAGGGGGGGAAAAACGAAACCTTGAGATCTAGGGGAGAAACGAGCAAGAAATTGCAGTGAAGTTGCACGCTCAGAGCTTCGTTGTGGGGAAAGGAGCCAGGCTTTGCCACCACAGCTGCATTCTGATTAATGTTTCTTCATAATGGATTGGAGCATCACAGATATGTGAATTTTACCCCCAGCTTTGAAGGAACCCATGAAGTTCCCTTGATGTAGCTGAAATTGAAGGCTGATGGTGCCCTCCATGTTCCCCTCTCTGTAAATACCCACCTCTGTCTCCTGCAGCCATCATTACTGAACCAAATGCATCAGTAAGACCGGGAGCCCTCCGAAAATCTCGAGACTTAAGAGATCTCAGGGAAGATCTTTATCTTTCTAAAGCTTGGCTCCAACCTCTCTGGGAAGATGCTGTAATTTGGTCTTCTCTGAATGGAAGATAAATGGACGCAGCCACGAGCCATCAGAAAGTACAGGTTGGAGCCATCCTCAGTGCACCTTGGCAAGGAGTGGGGACAAGATCTCTTTGCAGGAAGGTTTCTGTGTCTCCAACCAAGCGAGGATCAGGCACTTATCGTATGATCTCAGCCCCTGTTTATGTATTTTCCTGTTGACCTCTTCATTTGACTTTTTATTAAGGTTTTCTGTTGGAGATACTCATCTCAGAGCCTCTCTCTGTACTTAGAAGTTGTGGCCACTTCTGGCGTTGCTGAAAAGTCTGTGCACGTTTTCTGTTCCAGCAAGAAAAGGAGCTTTGCAAGAACGTGCATCTCATTGCTGTGAGCTCTTGTGTTAGCACAGCATTTGCAAACCAGGAACCAGCAGTGCTATCAGTGATTGAAAGGCACCATCCCGTCACGCCAAGGACAGGAGCAGGGAGAAGCAATGCAGAAGCATAACTGCTTTCAAGAGACGAGAAGTGGCAGCATTCTGGCAGCTCGACAGCCCTTGGGTTCCATAAAACACAGCTGAGCTGCTGATGGTGTTCTCATAAAGGATGGGGGGGCTCCTATGGGGCTTTTCAGGACCTGAGCAGCCTGCTTCACCTTGGGACGATGAAAATGTGTAGCCAGCATGGAAGGATTGCACCCAGACTTGGGGTATTTTGCAGTCAAAACGCAAGCTCACAGCACCCTGTTACCACCACTTCTTTCTTACCCTGGCCATTTGCTGTGCCAAAGCCTCGTCTGCTTGCAGGTTAGCTGGCACACAGCTGGTTTAGCTCGGGGAAAACCACACCATGCTCCTTAGGATGGAAATTTGGCGTTCACCCTCTGTCAAGCAATGCTTTCAGCCTGTGCTGAATACCTGCACACACTTAACCTGGTATGGTACATAAAAACAGCAGGGAATGGTGGTCCTTTCCTGGATAACAGTTGTGTGTAGAAGCGTGAGATGGTAATATTTTATATACCATGGTTATTGCTCAAGTAAGGTGGGTTTGTCTGCCAAGACCGACTTGTTTTGTCTGCCTGTGAGATGGCAGGTATTAGAATGAATTGTCCTTAAGAAATAATACTTATCCATTTGTATTACTCATTTGTGCTGAGCTGCTGCCCTTTGCAGCACAGGGATGTGGGGTTGGAGGCCACGATGAGTCAGAAGCCCCACTTTGCTGCCAGTGATGAAGTGCAGCTCTGTGCTGCTCCTCGTCTGTCACTTTTTGGTGGTTTGCTGAGCACAGGTAGGAGAGGGGAAGTTCAAAAGCCAGGATTTGAATTTCAAAGCGATGGTGGTTCGCGCTCAAACCCAAACAGCTCCAAACTCAAAGTAAGACTCAGAGGGAGGAAGGCGCTGTGCTTGCACACCTCTTTCATTCTCTCTCTCAGGAAGATGAAAGGCAGCTCCCACCTGCACATCTCCTTGGAGCATTTTGCTTTGCTGCACAGGATGATGGCATTGGCTGCGATGAGTGTGTGGCTCTTCCCAAAGCAGCCTGCAAGGCTCCGTCTGCAGGCTCTGCTGTTGGTTTCTGCTTGTTATCCCTCTCTGAGCTCTGCAAGCCCCCATGAAAGTAAAACACAGACCCAGGTCTGTCTCAGCTTATAGGAAATAAATCCAGGCACAACAGCAGTGCAGCCTAAGCCTCTCTTTGCAGGGAAGAAAACACCCCAGGGAGCTCTCCTGCAGTCAGCAATGCTCATTACAAGGATTTTATATCAATTCTTGCAAGAAAAGCAAGTGGAAGAAACTTCTTTGCAGCACCGGAATATCGAGTAGTGCAGCAATATCCAATGTTCCTCTGGGGGTTTTCCTCCTTTTTTCCTGAACTAGTTCTGCAGGCTCGCCTCCCTCACTGACACAGATGGCATTAAAAGCAATAAAGGCAGGTTAAAACATAGTTTGAAATCCAACCTGAGGAGCTGGTGTCTGTTCCTATTCCTGTGGGCCAAGTATTGCCAGCAATCTACAGGAAAGGGAACAGATGTTCCCAGAGCTAAACCTGTCCCCAGAACTGTTCCTTGGAGATTGTTGTGCTTAAAAGAAATGGGGAAAACCCTTTCAGTCTCGCTGAGCACACACACACCTCCTCCCTCCCCTGCCCACTCTTTTGAGGGGGAAAATTGTTAAGATTGAAGCTTGTTTACCAAAAGAAGGGATGACTCAGGATATATTAAGCCCACTTTTATTCCACGGAGAGCAGAATATGACATTCATTAAACTTTTATTATTATTAATATTATTGCCAAACAGAAGAAAAAGAAGCTTTTTTCGTTTGTAGCTGCAGCATTTGATCTCTAATTTAACCTGACGGGAAGAGAAATGGCTGTTAGACACCGGAGTTTTATCAGCATATTGCCAAATAGCACCAACTAGTTGAGCATTCATTCAAGGCACTGAAAGAGCATCTCTCTTGCATGCCCTGGGAAAAGGATGGATTAGTCACCTGTAATTAAATCAGCTGGAGCAAAGCATGAATGAGCCTCATCTTTCCTGGGTTTGTGAAAGCTGTGATGCCTCCAACACGTGTGTGCACAGTCCTCTATCTGCTGCGTGTCTCTAAAATGCTGCTAAACTAAAATGCTGCCTTTTTTTGTCTGGTCGGTTGGTTTTTAACATGCCATCTTCAGCTTCCAGCTTAGGGTTCCAGAAAGCAAGAAGTAACTGGGGATCTCTGCATACCAGCAGCACCAGAGATGCAATATAAGGCTGGAGGGAGATGCAAGGGCGAGCTGGAAACATCAAGCTTTGTACATCTGCCTGCCTTATCCCTTCCTTTTCTTCCTTTGCAGTTTTCTTGCTGTGGTGGTGATGAATACCGAGACTGGGAGGTTAATCTGTACCACTCCTGCAATGGCAGCGGACCGCTTGCATGCGGCGTGCCCTACACATGCTGCATCAGGAAGGTAAGGCAGACAAGGCACAGAAAGTGCCTCTATTTAAGCAAAATCCCATCTTCTCGCTGGTTTCTGCACTGGCTTCTTATAAACTGTTTTGCCATTTTGAATAGTGTCTTGGGACTTGAAAGTCTCCAGGTATGGGGCATCCACCCCAACAGCAGGCAGCCTGTTCCAGTGCCTCACCACGTCCACTGTAGCAGATTTTTTTCCTTATATCTAACCTAAATCTACCCTCCCTGAGTTTCCCCAGGGAAGTGGTTGAATCACCATCCCTGGATGTGTTCAAAAGCCATTTGGATGTGTTGCTCAGGGACATGATTTAGCGGAGGGTTGTTAGTTAGGGTAGTCTGGTTAGGTCATGGTTGGACTCGATGATCTTTAAGGTCTTTTCCAACCTGAGTGATTCTATGATTCTATGATAGCTGTGTTTTGGTGGGCTCTGCCTGCTTTAGTGCAGTGTGAATAGCAGAGCTGTATTGTGCCAAGAGGTTGTTTGAAATGCTGGGTTCCCATCTTTCTACCTACTGTCAGACATTACATCTGGTTTTGGAGGATGGTTTGACAAAGAGCAGCATCTTTAGCTAACTTGGCTGTATCTCAGCATGGGTCAGGATCAGCTGTTGTCCTCTCCTTTTGCTCTCCTGTGCAGTGGCTTGCTGTTCTCAGCTTGCTGCCACTGGGTTTAGCAGTATGGGCTTCACATTCATAACAAAGAGGTTTTGTGAGTTTTGCTGTCAGAGGAGACATGAGAAGAGTTTAGGAAAAAGCCAGGAGCTGGGCAAGAAAAAGTGCAAATATCCTCAGCTGCTGTGGCTAAAAATGCTGCCAATATTGCTGAAAATAATTTACTCTCTTTAACACCAGTGATGGACCCCCGGGCCCCCAGCAAATTGCTTTGGATGACTGCAACACTGATGGAATGATGAACACCAGCCAGCTCTGAACTTGTGCAGAACTTGCTTGCATACTTGCACGTATCTTAAATCTAGCATTGTTGTTGGCCTTTTAATTTATTTTTTAATGGAAAAAAAGGGGGAAATTTAATATATTTTGTTATCAGTGGAAGGCTGGCATGCAAATCAGCTGCAAAAATAATTATTTTCTCTAATCAGGGCGTTGATTAAGGATCTCTGTCAGCTCCTGAAGATGGAATTAGAAATTCACGTCCTGTCCTTTCTTTTATTTCTAGTGAGGATGTTTTGGAGAAAGTCAAGTGCATTTTTCAGTATTTTTACACTCCCTGTGGTTTTTTTGACAACTTGGGAAACAAAACTTCTTCACCTGGCAAACTGTTTCGGAGATGGAAGATAACACAGATATTGAATGTAGTGGGATAAGTAATAGAATCATAGAATGGCTTGGGTTGGAAGGGGCCTCAAGGATCACGAATCTCCAACCCCCTGCCACACGCAGGGCCACCAACCTCCACATTTCATAGCAGCCCAGGCTGCCCAGGGCCCCATCCAACCTGGCCTTGAACACCTCCAGGGATGGACGGGGCATCCACAGCCTCTCTGGGCAGCTGTTCCAGCACCTCACCACTCTCTGTAAAGAACTTCCCACTGATATCCAATCTAAACGTTCCCTCCTTGAGCTTAAAGTCATTCCCTCTTGTCCTGCTGTTTTCTACCCTTGTAAAAAGTTGGTTCAATAGACAACTTTTTGGCTTCCCACTTTAACGAGCCAGATCTGAAGGATGCCCTAGCTCCTGGGAGGGAAAGCAAAGCCTATGGCAAATCCTGTACACTAACTTCAACAATTAGAGCTTGTGAGTGTGTCTCTGACAGGTGGAGAAGTTTTATGGGAAGTGAGACATCCCATGATTGCATCTTGTGTAAGCTCCAGCACGGCTCTGTACGTAGATATGTGTTGAAATGGCAAAGTTGTCATGGGAGTTATCCCTGCAGGTTGAGAAGGTGGGAGAAGCACCGTGGGATGAGGATGGTTGGACATAGCTGGTTGGGTTGAGTGATGCAAAAACCCTGCTCAAATCTCTTTCCACAAAATATTGCATTTAAAGGCTGAAAAAAAGATCTTACCTTGGCCCTGTATGAATTTATCTGTGCCTGTTTGAAGTGAATAGCAGCAAAGCAAACAGCTTTTTCATCAGTCCTTCTGCTCTCAGGCTTCTCAATTCAGTCCTACAAACCAAGGCAATATAAGACAGCAATATCCAGGCAGCAGATGTTCCTTCTGTGCCCCATTCCAAGTGGCAGGTCCGGGTTGGGAGCTTTTGTTGGACGTGGTGCACTGCTCCTTTGTTTGAGTTACTTTGTGAGGTTGCCTGGAGGAAAGAGCCTGAAACATGGATTTGGAGGTCATTTGCAATGTGTCATCAACCTGTCATTGAATGCAGATCTAAAACCATCCCATTTTCTGAGAGGAGACTTTTCCTATTACAAATCCCTTCAAAGCATTGTATTGCATCCCCTTGGGCATCTCCCAGGGCAGGCTGAGTTGTATTAATGAGAACAGACATCCTCCAAAATTTCTCTTGCTATTTTGAAGAGTCTCATCTCCAAGGTCTACCCAAGAGTAAGGAATGGGCAAATATGCACCTACTTAAGGGGCTGAGTTGGGATCCTCATCTCTGAGTACTTTTCTCAGTGATTTTCCAATGCATTTATGTGGGGAAAGTGTGGGTAGCTGTGCCTCTGCCAAGAACGATGTCTCCTTTTGAATGGAACTGCTGACATCTGGCACAGGTTCTGGGGGGAAAAGCAGTCAGTTATAAAAAGCATCCAAAGATCACAGCCTTTTGCCCTTGGTTGGTTTAAAATGTCTGGGTTTGCTGCCGTTTTGTGGCCTCTGGATGCATCAAAATTAATTCAGGTAGAATAAGGGCTGTCACCTCTTTTTGTATTGGGAATATCCATTCAGCTCTGACCTTTGCTTCCATGCAACATCTTGGCAAAAAAATTGATCAGAACTGAAGCATCGCTTTTCTTCTTTCTGCGTTTAGCCCCAGTGCAAGTTCTTGAGGGAACAGATGGGCAGGACTGGGGGTGACTGAGAAACCCTTCAGTGTTTGATGCAAGAAAGAAGAAAAGTGGCAATTTGTGCTTCAGCCAGATGTTCAAATGGACGAGCCCTGCAGAAAGCAATTGTGTCACCAGTAAGGATCCTATGATGTCCACATGTGAGCAGCAAGGCCAGCTGAAAGCTGCCAAGAACGATGGTTTGGGGGTTATTGGGTTTTTGTGATTTTCTTTCTTTGTTTATGATGCAAATGAAATAGATGGATCCTCCATCATGCACGTGTTCCTTTGTAGCACTGCTGGCAACGACAGTGAGAGAACTGCAAGTTCTCCATACCCATTTTCTCCATTTCATGGGCCAAACCCAGGGTGAGACCTCATCCCAGAAACGCCAGCAGGTGCTTTGCTGCCAATCTCTGGATTTCCCTGCAAACCTTTAGTAGGCACAAGGACTAATTAGTCTCCTTCTTTATGCCAGTCTGTAAGTAGAGCACTGAAGTGATGAGAGAAGGGATTTTGTGAGTAACGTAGGTAGTCTTGGTAGAGTATCACTGGGATAATTTCCCTGCCAATTACAGAAGGAACAAGCTGCAGCTTTATGGCTGGGACCTGAAAGTGCACGTTTCTTTTATGCTGTGTCTTGCAGGAAAGCATAATTTACCCCTAAATGTGCACATTTCTTTTTCATCTCTGTGCCTCCAAAAGCACGGGAAGTTTTTGTTTTGTTGTCCAGGAGCTTTTGCTAGTTGCCAAAGCCATCTTTCTGAAAGTGTGATCATTTCAGCTTGTTCTTATTCTATGGATACAAGGCCCCTTTAGAATCTCACAGCATTATGGAAGATGCTGTTTTCCTAATGAAATAAGCCAAAAACAGATGAAAAGCCAACATCAGAAGATCAGTCCTGAGAGGTACGAAGTAACTGACTGGCTCAGGACATGCTGGAGCTTCCCCACCCCTCCTGGTGTGGCTTTTCATGGAATGAGTAAGAATTGCTTTTGTAACCAACGTTTGGAAATGCTGTAATCCATTAAAAATGTACCCCTTCCATCCTGATGGAAGCAGAAGAATTTGGACTGATTTAATTTTATAAAGCTCCAGAACAGCGGCGTTTGGATGGGATTTCTCTCATTAGCTGCAGCTCTTGAAATGCGTTCATTGGCCAACAGTGATCTAAGCACTCAGAATCTAAAATCCTAAAGTTTCTCCCTGAAGTGCTGGGAGGCTTTGGGAAAATTCCCTTTTGATTTCTGGAAAACCAAATACGTTTAATCCTTGTGAAATTCCCTTTGTTATGAAGGAGAGGCGCAGCTGAAAATGTGAGAAAAGGAGGTTAGAATTTAGCAAGGGGAAAATGAAGGGAACGTTTTACAGAGCTGCTTTGTTCAATGCTCACGTAACGTGGAGGTGGTCCCAGCTCGAATCACTGGACAAGAGATGAGAAGCATCCTCTGAAATGGCAGAAACCAAAGGGGAAGGTAGTTCGAGAAAATCACTTTCTTATTTCCTATCTGTTGCCTTTGGTTTCCTCCAGCCCAAGTTTGTGCCATCTCTGTTCACAGGTCCCTGGAGAAGTCATTAACACCCTGTGTGGATACAGGACGCTCGATAAAGAGGTGATGTTTGCTTTTTCCTTCTTCTGTACAAGAAGCCCTTGTGAAGCCCTTCCCAAAGCACCCCTAAAATGACCTGAAGCTCTGCCTCACAGTGGAAGGCTCTTCCCAATAGGGACAGCTGTTGCTGCGGCTGTATATAAATTTATTTTTAATTATATTGATTAGCATCCCAAGGTCCTGCATGGGCTCAAAGGCACGTTTGGGTGGTGTATGCAGGCTTTGGTGGGGCCTGTTGGGGAGAAATGAGCTCTCGTTGGTCAGTCCTAGCAAATGCTGGCTCTGAGTTTTGGTTTAGGTGGTAGAACTGATTGTGAGGCCCCCAGGGGTGGCTGTAGGACTGTGTCCACGCAGTGTGGACTGTGACTGTAAAGGGATTGTTTTTGGCAAGAAAAGCCAGGGAAAAGAAGTCCAATCTAAGAAATGGATTCCCAAAAGCTTGCCACGGCGCTCCTTTGCAGAACAAAGCGAACCCATCCGAACCCACAACCTCAATTCTGACTTTGGTGCTTCTCTCCAACCTTCCTCCAGCGCCTGGAGCTGCTCGATGTCATCCACGTGCGAGGCTGCATCCACGCCGTGGGGCTGTGGCTGAAAGATAACTTTGAGTCCACTTTGAGCATTGTTTGCTCCCTGCTGCTTCCCCAGGTAGGTTGTGGATCAGGTCAGCGTCCTCTTGGCTTCTTTCTCTGTTCTGGGGGAGGAAAATTCGTTTTTAGGTAGTTTTCCCTGCTGCATTTATATCTGAGACCTGTGTCTTGAGTGGGAATGTAGCAGCACTTTCTAGAGCAACCTTAGCAAAGTTAGTCATTTACTGCTGTGGTGCTGGCTGTCTCATAGCACACTCCCACATTTAATTAATGTTCAAGTAATAGCATCGGAAAGCAAGACATGTATATGATACCCAGAAATCATGTCGCATTTGTTTTTACATCTCTCTTCAAACAGTGCATAAATATCAACCAAAATAAACCATAATCATAAATTCAGCAGTTATTTCCGTGCACCATGAAATCTGTGTTTAAATCATTGGCTGCTACCAATGCCTGAGAATCCAAGCAGCTTTCCAGCACAGGTAATTAAACTCTCCATCACAAATGCTGGATATAGAGAGAAATCTTTAGTTGCAGTGGGGATTTCTCCAATGGAGAACTGTTGGCACTGTGCTTGCAAAGATGTGAATATCTCTTAGCTCTTTCTGGAATAATCTTTAACAGAACTGTAGTAATTTGGTGTTGATTATGTCTTTTATTATTATTATTGTCATTATTATTATTATTTATTTCCTTCAAGGTTCACATCTGAAAGCTTTCTCTTTGACTCCTTGGGTATAACTTTAGGTTTGCCACTGGAGGTACTTGGTGGTGCTTTCTGGATATGGGGTTTTATCTAAATGAGGGTGAAATGATTACGTATTTTTCCTGGGCTTCCACTTGCAATGATGTACAGAATAGTGGCTCAGTAAAGTAGAAGCTATTTGGGAAATCTGTGCCACACTGAGTTAATTTTCCAAAGAACTGACTGTCCTGGATGTCTCAAATGATCACAGAATCACTGAATCACAGAATCACCAAGGTTGGAAAAGACTTAAAAGATCATCCAGTCCAACCACCCACCTACCACCAGTATTACCCCACTGAACCACATCCCTTAGTGCAACATCTAAACGTTTCTTAACTCCTCTGATTCATTCGGACCCATTCTTGATCGGAATGAAAAAATCGAGGTGGGGAAGCAGTTTGCCCAGTCCTAGCTGCAGTGCTTCACATTTATCGAGTGCCATCTCTGCAGCGTGCAGATGAGAATGGAACCTCTGCTGTGCTACCAACAGGAAACACAACAGGCACAGAAATGGGGTGAGAAAGCACCATAAAAGAGGCGACCGCTTCCATCTGCCTTGCAGGATGTCAAGAGCCCATTACAGGAGCTGCCTGTTGCGTTATCCATTAACCTACCAACGTGGTGCTCTTAATTAGGAAGGACAGGGAGACAAACCAGTGATGGCAATAAGGATTGCTGAGCCTTGATGAATATCAAGTGCTTTCGAGCGAGCGTTGTGATTTTTCTGGCATCCCCTTAAATGCTCTTCAGATAAAGAACGTCGTTCTTCCCATCTGCTTGCGACTTCCAGGTTTTAAATATAAATTGGATTTGATGCTGTCAAGTTTTGGAGGGAATTAAGTTAGAAATGGCCGTCTGCGTTGCCAAGAGCTGTCAGCCCAGAAACAGCTTCAACCCTGGCAACTGCCAATGAAAAGCCAGGATGAGAATATTGTCCTTGAATTGCCAGTCTGAGGAGAGCAGTGTTGACATGGAAAGGTGATGGTGCCTTGAGCTTCGGGTAAACGTATTAACACGTCTTGTCTCTGGCCATGGGGCATTTGTTGTGTTTCACTATACGCTTATTCTAGTCTCAAAAAGAGCTGCAAACCACCTGAATGGAAAGTTTGCAGCAAGCCAGTGAGAAGGTTGTGACCCAAATCCACATCCTGAGTACAGTTTTGGGTTTTGGCCAGTTTTCCAAAAGATGTGGACTTCCTTAGGATCAAACTTTAACCTCACCTGTGATGTTGAGCAGCTCAAGGATGGGGTTTTGAGCTTGGCTGATATGCACCACTGAAGTGCCCAAGATTTGTGCTTGGATTTGGGATGAGCGACATTCTTAAGCCCTTCTTATGCAGAAGGAAGCACCCAAGAAAAATTTGGACTGCCATAGATTGCCCTTGGGAAGGATATCCCTGGGCAATTACTGCTCTTAGCATTGGCTTTCCATCTTACTCAGATGTTGGAAACCACCACATTTTGATTTTCTCTGTTGTTTTTTCCCCTAAATATATGCACGAGAGGCCCGATAGCACAAGGCTGGGCTTTGCTTTCTCACAAACGTTAATGTCTCTTTTTGGATTTGGGAAATGTAAATCTGATGTGCCCTATCAGGTGCTGAACTGATCGAGGCAGGGAAAATGTTGCCTGGGAATGTCACCAGCTGCCCTCCAGGCCAATGCAGGGCACGAGGAGTCTGTAGTTTTTTGCTCACTCTTAAATCATCGATGTCTTCATCTTTTCTAAGCAAGCCATCAGGAAACTGGGGTTGTGGAGGGGATACTGTTTAGGGGGTGAGGATTTGATTGTTTTCATTTGTCTTGCTTTGTTTGGAGCAAAGCATAAATGTATCGACTCAATTGTTTTTCTGCCTTTGCAGAATACCTTTATTTCTCTCTCCCTATGTTTCATTCTCTTGTAACAATCCTCTCTCTTTCCCATTCTCAGCAAAGCTGCAGTCAGTGGCAAATTCACATTGTGTCCTTGTATTATTTGTGTTTAACTGTGAAGCAGCCAGCATTTTGCAGCAGAAAGCAGTGAAACACCTGAATTTGTTTTTATAGCTTCTACCTCCCCAGTTTCCCAGCACCCAGCTGGATTGCACAGGGAATCTGCAATATGCTCTTTCCCCTTTGCATGCCTGGATGGTCTCACAGCAGCTCTTATATTAACCCAAGGAAAAGCATCTTCAACTTTCCTGTTCACTGAGCCTTGCCAAGGATGTTTTCCGATGGCATTTAATCCTTCTTAGCAAGATGGAGAAATAGCCTCTGTAATAAGGAAGAAATAAGGGGATAAAAAAAAGCTCTTCAACCCTTTCTTTTTTTCTTTCTCCATTCTAAAGAAGGAGAAAATAACACAAGTCCAATTAAAAATCAAATCTCTGATGGGTCATCCGCAAGGGTTAATATCTACTGACTCTGTAGTGCAGCAGACTTGCAGTAAATTGTTTCTATCTCTGTTTCACTTTGATATTTCATCAATCTCCAAAGCTCTTAGCTGGAAGGGCACTCTGCTGCGTTGCATCAGCGTGGAGGCAGATATGGAAGTGCTGCAGTCCGTGTCTCTGGAGGTATTTAAGAGATGTGTGGGCATGGCATTAACAGTGGAGGATGTGACTGCAATGGTTGGGCTCAGTGTTCTCTGAGGTCTTTTCTGACTCTATGATTCCAAGAATGTGAGTCCTGAAGATGGACTATTTTGTGCATTTTGCAGGTTGGCGCCTGCCTCTCTTGGTGACAGTCATCCTAAACATTTTCTTGCCTAAAGGAGCTTCTTTCTCAGAGGGCTTTTGCCTTGCCTTGCCCTACCCCTTCCTCTTCCCTTCCCTTCCCTTCCCTTCCCTTCCCTTCCCTTCCCTTCCCTTCCCTTCCCTTCCCTTCCCTTCCCTTCCCTTCCCTTCCCTTCCCTTCCCTTCCCTTCCCTTCCCTTCCCTTCCCTTCCCTTCCCTTCCCTTCCCTTCCCTTCCCTTCCCTTCCCCTCCCTTCCCTTCCCTTCCCTTCCCTTCCCTTCCCTTCCCTTCCCTTCCCTTCCCTTCCCTTCCCTTCCCTTCCCTTCCCTTCCCTTCCCTTCCCTTCCCTTCCCTTCCCTTCCCTTCCCTTCCCTTCCCTTCCCTTCCCTTCCCTTCCCTTCCCTTCCCTTCCCTTCCCTTCCCCTCCCTTCCCTTCCCCTCCCTTCCCCTCCCCTCCCTTCCCTTCCCCTCCCTTCCCTTCCCTTCCCCTCCCTTCCCTTCCCTTCCCTTCCCTTCCCTTCCCTTCCCTTCCCTTCCCTTCCCTTCCCTTCCCTTCCCTTCCCTTCCCTTCCCTTCCCTTCCCTTCCCTTCCCTTCCCTTCCCTTCCCTTCCCTTCCCTTCCCTTCCCTTCCCTTCCCTTCCCTTCCCTTCCCTTCCCTTCCCTTCCCTTCCCTTCCCTTCCCTTCCCTTCCCTTCCCTTCCCTTCCCCCTTCCCCCTTCCCCCTTCCCCCTTCCCCCTTCCCCCTTCCCCCTTTTTTCCTCTCCTCACCTCTCCTCTCCCCCAAGATTAATTTCTGTTTTGTTTCCTTTTTAATACCTAAGTTGCTCCAGGGACTGGGAGGCATTATATTCCCAGGCAGCTCCATGCATGCTGAATGAAATAGGAACGAGGAGTAAAAAGAATTTTTCCATTTACATTCTGTGACCTCTGTGAGAACCCTGCCTTTAGATACCAATTTGTGGAAGGGAGAGTCAATAAAACATAAATACTTTTACTTGATTAACTCTGGGAAAGCTCAAAATGATTCAGCTCTTCTTGTTAGCATGATCCATCCTGCTTTACAGCTGCCCAAATGGGAGAGGACCTCCATAACTGGAAGGAAAAAGCATTTTCCTGCAGAAAATTTTGCTTGCAGAAGACTTTTGTTGGGCTAATGGATTATTTCCTCCATGCCCAGAGCTGCCCTTACCAAACCATCTCTTTCCAACCTTTCTTGGGTAGCTCTTAAGGCATTTCTTCGTGCCTTGGAGTAATAGTGGTGAACGAGATGACACTTTTGCTGTCTCAGGTTCAATAACAGTTTATTTTCTGCAGCAGTGGTTTGGAAACATCAGCAGATGTTGTCCTGGTGTTGCTGCTCAGCTGGACAGGCAGACACCCATAGTTAAAACATAATACAGTGCCCAGTTATAATTAGTGTCACTAATCTAAGTTAGCTAGAAATAATTATAGGTTCAGGATCAAAACGTGTTCTTAATTTGCTTTTTGAGCTTTTGCTGTTTTGCATAGAGAAAACTCACAGGTGTTCCAGAAAAAGCCAGTAGCACCAAACTGCAGACGTTCATGGGAACCTTCTGGGTTTAACTGAGCAGTTATCAGTGGGTCTTTGAGTTAAATAACAAAAATAGCAGACTCCCTACCTCTCCATCCTCCCAGGTGGCTCATGGACAGGAACAAGGGCAACATTTCTGACAATCTGTGCTTTGGAGAGCTTCATTTTTTTTTTTCCCTCTGGCAGCCTTGAATTTCCTTTAGCTGCTTGGGTTGGATGGGAAAGCTTACAGATGGCCCTTGCTGATCGCAGAGGTCCCCCTCTCTAGTTCCTTCTTGCTGGTTGGAAAGGAAAATGAAGAGGTTGCTTTGCCCAGGTTGGGTGCTTTGGGCAGAGTTCAGCTGCTGCTTTTCGGGTGAGACCCAGAGCGATGCTGAAAGAAAAAGGGCATTGGCTGCAGTAAGATGCTGCTTTATCAGCTCAAAGCTGCTCATTTGCAGCTGGGAGAAGACAGAGAGATAGGAAACAGCAGAGAGATAGGAAACAGCAGAGAGATAGGAACCAGCAGAGAGATAGGGACCTCGTGAGGCAGCAGCAGTGCTTTCTGTCCCTTGCTGAACACCAGCCAGAAAGAACAGGCAAATCACTGCTTCCAGTGACCCGCCAGCGGTAGCTTGAAGTCATTACAAGGGGAAAAAGCAGAGAGAAGAACAACTTTTTTATTTTTTCTTTCCCTTTTTTTCTTTAATCTGATGCTTCACCCATTGTGGCAACTCCGCAATAAAGCCTTTCTTCATACCGCAGCACAATAAAATCGGCTCTCCCATTAGAAGTCTCTTTACTTCTGGAAAACATGGTGCCCTTGGTGCTGGGGATATTGAATTCATCTATATTCCTGACAGCTTTTTCCATTTTCATTAAGTGGAAGAAGATATTTAGAGCTGAGCTGGAATGGCACTTGGTTCATTACTCAGAAGAGAGTGAAGGCGTGGGGATGCAGGCTGCTGGTTGAGGATGTGGGGTACCTTAATGAAGTTAAATAAATCCCCTGGTTCACCCCAATGCTGTGTCCCATCAGGAGGAGAGAAGCAGGAGGCAAATTTCCAGTGCTGCATCCCCAAACCTGGTTGATTTTGCAGAACGGGATCCATTTGGATTCAAGTTATTGTAGACACAAATCTTTTTTCCTGAATTACTGGTTGGTTAATGAAGGAAAAATTTTATGTGCTTGCCTAAAAATGTGTCCCTTCAAAGAGGTTTGCTTTCCTGGTCCCTTCACTCTAACAGCAGCGGGCTGTTAATCTGCCCAATGACCTCACAGATGTAAGTAATGCCGGAGCATGACATATATTTGAATATTATTTTAAAACTTCTGAAGTCCTTAGGGGCTCTGCTGTTGGATGTGGATGAGAACAGTCTTATTTTCAGCATGGGCATTGCAGCGGTTGCTCTGTGTTCTCTCTTGTTTCCATAGGGAGATAAAGGTGCCTCCAAGCAGCGCGCATCACCTTGGCCTCCTGCATCCCTCCTCCCCACAGGTCCCTGCAGCTCAATTTTTCTCGCAGTATCTGCAATCCTATTTCCCAACAAAGAACCCTAATGGCATTCACTGATTCTTTCTCCATTTCGGAGAGAGCCCTGCTGCCCATAACCACACAGCATCCCCTGCACCATGCCTGTTGTTCTGGTGATTCATCCTGCTATCAAGGGGGTGAAGATGCTTATTGTTTGCCATAATTAGGTGGAGTGTAACATAGGCAGGATGCTGTTTGAGGATTGGCGGAGTCAAGCTGAGACTCAGAGCGGGGAGCAGACCTTGAGGGAGGGCTTTATGCTGGGAAAGCACCCCAGTGGATGTGGTTTTCCCCATTTTGTGTTGAGCAAACAGCTATCAGCTTTGAGTGGGTTTCCCCCCTGGATCCACCTCCAGGAGAACGTGGGAAGGGAAAACCAAGATTGAGTGGTATGGAGGTATCTTCTGTGCCACGGCCACTGCTGGAGGAGCTGGTGGAGCATTTTTCTGTTCCTGAAAGGCAAACGGATGAACCTGATGCTGTTTGTGTTTGCCTGTGTTTGCTTTCAGCTCACCAGATAACACTTTTTGTGATGTGCTTTTTCCCTGTGGAATCATAGAATCACCAAGGTTGGAAAAGATCTACAAGATCATCCAGTCCAACCATCCACCTGTCACCAATAGTTCTCACCAAAAAGAGTTTGCCTCCTTTCCATCTGGGAGTCCCCACTGATCCCTGGTTTAAGCTGCATGACATCCCCATTTGTCTTTTCCTTCACTCTCCCCCTTTGCAGACCCTAATGGATCAGCTAGGACACAGCTCAGTGATCAAAAGATGCTGTTTTTTCAGCTCCCAAAGCAATGCACTGCAGTACTGCAGGAGATGCCAGTGGATGGATGGTACAGGTGCCACCCCAAAGGAAGCATCGGGTGAAATCAAATGACAGACTTGAATCCCTGGGCTGCTGGAAATGCTTGTCTTCACCCTCCTTAAGATCTAAATTGTTATTTTTTTCCTCCCTGACAGCCAAGCAGGGAAATAACCCAAGTGGCACCTTGCTTGCAGCGTTATCCTAATTTTAGCCAGAACGCAGACCTGTGCCACTCTCTTTGCAATGCTCACAGTGATACCCAGCATGGCCCACGGTCAGGGCCAGTGTGGGAAGTCATGAGACAGACAGAGCTGTCAGCAGATTTAGCAAAGATCCTCCTGCTCTGCCAGCTGGCATTACTGCATCTCGTCCGTTCCCATCTCTCGCTCAGGTTGGGGAGTGAGGGCGACAGCCCCTCTTGCACACAGAGACCTTTGGGGGTGGTTTGCATGCCTGTGGTGGCTTTGACTTGTGCATTTTGCAGGTGGTCGGCCTGGTGATGGCGTGGCTGTATTGGCAAAAGCTCAATGAGATTTACTCCCAGCTGGACACCGTGGACTTCAGGATGCTGGAGGTGCGCGATTTCAGCTTCGGGGCTTTGGATCTGAGCGGTGCAGGCTGGTGCTGGTGCTTGCCCAAGGAAGGAGGATACATCCCCGTCAATCCCATGGAGGAGGAAGAGGAAGAAGAAGAGGAGGAAGGCGTGTGTGCTGCAGCCAAGAGTGAGGAGCTGGAGGGCTGAAAGCAATGGTGGAAAAAGCAGCTTTGAGTGAAACCCTCAGTGAGGCAGCTGATGCTGAATGTGAAAATGTTGCAATGTATTCTCAGGTTCAGGAGATCCCTTTGGGGAAAACTGCAAAGTAGCACTGGGAGGCTGTAACAGTGCAATGCATTGTGTGGGCACATGAGCTCCCCAGGGCCCTTTTACTACATTGCTGACTTGAAGTATTTGTACATCGTTTTTTAAAAAAATTTTTACGCAATAAATGTGACTGCTGTTCTATTTTGCAACGTCACTGGCACTTGCTGCATGCTGGTTGAGTCGTTGGGGAGGGAAGAAGCATCACCAGTGCACGTTGGGGTGTCCTTATGTTCACATTTAGCCTGACCTCCTGAAGGATAGAGAGACCTTATGGCTTTCTACAACCACAGAAAGGAGATTGTGGTGAAGGGGGTTGGCCTCTGCTCCCAGTTAACAGAGACAGGACAAGAGGTGATGGTCTCAGGTTGTGCCAGGGGAGGTTCAGCTTGGATATGAGGACAAATTTCTTCTCCAAAAGAGTGGTTGGGCACTGGCACAGGGTGTGCAGGGAGGTGATGGGGTCACCATCCCTGGAGGTGTTCAGGAACTGTGAAGATGTGGCACTGAGGGAAGCAGTCAGTGGGCATAGTGGGATGGGTTGGGGTTGGAATGGGGGCTCTTAGTGGTCTTTTCCAACCTTAACGATTCCATGATTTTTCCGGAGACCGAATCTAAAGACCAGATAAGGAAAGGATTTTTCCCTCTTTTAACATTCATTATTTTTACTGCAGCATCTTGGTGATGAAGGCAGGTGATGAATGCATTCCCTCCTGCATTGCTCAGGATATAGGAATTAAATATGCTGACTGGGATAAATGGGCCATGCTGGGAATCAAGCTTACAGAGGGAAGCCCAGGGCAGATGAATTGCAAAAATACGAGTGCGTTTTTATCAAAACAAACCAAGAGTGAAAGCCTTGCAGGCCTTGCAGACCTCCCCTGTGCTGGTTCAGCTGTAACCCATTGGTTGAAGCTTTGCCATCCATCAGCCCAAAGCCAAACGCAGCTCGGTGAGTGCAGAGGAGGAGGCATCGATTGGAGATGTTTTCTCCCAAGAGGAACCCATGGGCACCTTCAGGGCAGTGGTGGCAGCTGCATCCATCGGGTGTGCAAAGTCACTTCACAAGCAAAAATGGAAAGGAAAGAACAGAAAGTCTGCTGTTAAAAATGTGTTGTTGTTTTTCTTTCTGCTGTGCCCCCCAGCAAAAGAAAGGTTGGAGTTATTAGATGTGCTTCTTATTAATAAGGGCGTTTTGGAAGCCAGGAGCCAAGTTCTATAATGTGGGCACCCAGTGCACTGTGCTGCATACAACTGCTGGGCTCTGTCTCCCTCTTCTGCCTGTTTTGAGACTTTTTTCCTTTAACCAGATGAGAAACCCTCCCCACCACCTGGAAAGGGCTTTTTGCACGGGGTGGTTCCCATAGATTGCACTGAAAATGGAGCTGTGAACCAGCAGTAGTGGGGTTGTTGAGTGGTTTTAAAGCAATGTGACCAACACTGTGGGATTTCTTGCAGGTGAAGAAGGTCAAAACCTCCAGGTGCTCACGATCATTTAAGGAATAACAGGTGTTTGCCTTCATCCAGGCATCTCACAAGCCCCAGAGATTTTGCTTTTTTTCTTCCTTCCTCCTCCAGTCTCTGGGAAGCACTTAATAAAACCATTTTATATACAAGCTGATAAATCCAGCCTGCTCTTTGGGGCTAATTTCCGTGTAATAGCTGGGGAAAATTCATTCTGTTATTTTTCTCTTTTCTTTATTACTGGACAAGCTGCTGCTGTTGTCTCTGTACCATTTCCTAGCTGGGCAGAGCCTAGGAAGGCTGGAGTGCAGCACATAGCAAGTCAGACTCAGCAGGTTTTCCTACCTGGACTAACAAGGGATGCTTTGCAGCAGGCACTGAGTGATGAGAGATACAGTGGATGCAATGTGCATGGAGGCCTGGCACCCTGCTCTGCTATTCTCATTTAACAAACAAGGATAAAACATCCAACAGACTTTGCTTCTGCTGAGACTCCAGATGATGCCAGAGAGGTGAGAGGACGAATGTTGCTATCAGGCAGCCTTAAAGCCCAAAGCAGGATTTCTCTGCTTGTTTGCTGAATGATGGGACGGTCTGCAGCCAAGTGTCTGATGCTGCTTTGATGCAGATTTATTGATATCCCTGTTAAAAGGCTAAACAGACGTGAGCAAGCCAGGCGTTAAATAGACTCAGGCAGGCAAGGGAGCACCTCACACACCCACAAAGCCAAGAGGTTGGCTCTCTTGTGCTCAAATTTGTGGATATTTCATGTGTCAAAGGCAAAATGTGGAACGTTTATCAAAAAGGCAAAGAATTTGGTGGCACTTGGGCTGGTCCTGTGGTCCCCAGCAGGTTCAGGAGCTTTCTGCTTCCCCACCTCCCCAAGTAATTTCCTCATGTTCTTTGCTAGCAGCTGTGTGTGAGGTTGCACTGAGTCAAAGAGCAAAAGCTGTTCCTCTCCCCGTTCCCCATCAATCGAGGCAAAACTGATAGGAATCGATAATTAAAGAGGTAACAATTAACTCAGGAGAGGCGGATCATGGATGGTAGGGATCGGCAGCCGAAATATTGTTACATCCCATCTGGAAACCATCATTGCACGCCACCAGGTCTTCATGGCATGAATGTCACAACCTCTCTGAAGGTCTATTTACGTCCCATGATGCTTTTCTACCCCGAAAGTCAATCAGCATTACCCAAAAATACATTTTAACCTGGGAGCTACAGAACTGCAGCCAATGGGCGTCAATACGATGTTTGCAGGAGTGGTTTCCTCCCGAGGCAGTCCAGGCTCCTGCATCCATCAGCACCCACTGCATCCCCACACCAGGCACAGCCCCTTCAATTTCTGAGTGCTTCTGGAGAGCCAGAGGTGAGTTTGTTGGTGCTAACGTTTGTTTTTCTGGAAGTGAAAGCTGGTGGGGATAGTGGGGTTTAATTGGGTAGTATGGATGTGGTCTTTTTTTCTCTCTCTTTTTACTTCTACAGCACTTTAGGTCATATTTCCCCTACAGTTCTAGTCTGTGTCATGCTGGTGTTTATATGCAAAGACTTCTGGGGGGGAAATAAAACTGTCTATGTAAAAAATGAGATGAAAAACATCCCGAGGCACAGCTTGGATACATCAGTCGGGACCTCCTATTTATCAGCGGATTTAGCAAAATGTGTTTTTGTTGGGGAAATGAGTTTTGTGGGGGTTTTTTTCTGCCAAACAGAGCTGTGGTGGAGCTCGTGTTGGCCAGGATAAGTTGTAAAAATAATAATAATAATAATTCATATTTCTTAGCAATGTAAACCCAGTGGGAGGGCTGCATGTCCACACCCAACACTGCTGTCCTTGGGGAAATCTCTTGTGGGGGGTTCATGGCATTCATCTGCTGGGTCAATTTTAAAGCAAAATTATTTATACCCACAGCTGGGTAAGCATTAACGCTGTTTCTCTTGCCAGCATCAGCTTCCTGAATCCCCAAATTTAGCCCCATAATGTTGTTTGCAGGAAGCCAAAGCTCACAGCTGATGAGTGTTATCCTCCAATACAGCCAGCTTTGGGGCATGGCTGTCCACCTAGAGCTGCTTACCTTTAAAGTTGATTGATTCCTACACCTGACCAAGAACAGTTGGACTAACGTGGTCAAAAACCCCAAATCTGTTAGATCAGGGGATGTCTTCATGTCTTCAGGTGGCAATTAGCTAAGGCTGGAGGCTGTGTTGGTCACAAGGTGGTCTCTGCCTTGGGGAAAAACGGGTCAATAATTCAGCAACTCAAGCAGAGCTGACCTGGCCAGCAAAAGATCCTTCTGGCTCTTTGTGTGCACACCTAGTTTGCTTTTTATTTTAAACCTTTTTGGGGTTGAATTGGGATTTTGCTTCCCTGCAGGAGATGAATGGCAGTAAATTGCCATGGATGCAGGCAGGAAGAGGGGGGGATGCAGAGAGAGCTGCTCTCAAAGTGACTTTGGGAGGCATCGACTGGGCTGCCACTAGTAGTAACCATTCCCCCATCCAAGTCAAGTGTGAAAGACAATCCCTGGAGGTCAGATAATTAGGAAGATTAATTAGTGTCCATGGCAAAATCCAAATAATCTCGCATGGGAAATAAAACCAAAGGTTTGTAGGAAGATATCTGGAAGTGGAAAGGTGCAGCAGAAAATCAGATTGTGCTCAGGATATGGGGAAAGACAAACTCTGCTTTGACACAACCCCTTTTAGCTGTGCTCATCCCATAGAAGTTAAATGTCTGTTTATTCCCCAACCAGCCCCACTGCAGCAGCTCTGGTAGCCAAGCAGGTCTCCATCATCATACTGGGAAATCCTTCTAATAACCACTTACACCTTCCTGCCAGCAGCAGGAGGGAAGGATGGAGATGTCACCCCAATCAAATCCATTTCTGAGCTATGTGGACAACGGGGGGAGGGTGCAGCGATGGTGCAGAGTGAGGCAGGGCTGAGTTGCTCTCGGGGGGAGGGTCAGCACATTGCAGGAGGTGGCAGACCCCAGTGTGCCCTCAGCCCTCCGGGAAGGTCTCCGTGCTTTTGGCCACATGCAAGAGCTTCCCATAGCAGGGATTACCCATAGCACAGGGGCTGCTTCCCGGCCCTTCTCACCACCTCTCCCCTTTCTCTACCCTTGACTCCCCGTTCAGCTCTCACCACAAGTCAGGGCCATGCTGGAGGATGAGGATGGGCTGAGCGAGCGGGGACTGAGCAGCTCGAGGAGGAGATACGACGATGAAGAAGGTGAGCGACACAGCGAGCATCCCCGTCGTGTGGCAGCGGGACCGTCCAGAGCCCCGAGCGTTCTGGGCTGTGGATGCTTTGAGCCTGGTAGGAGGAAGGCTTTACAAGCTAGAAATGCTCAGACCCGCTCTCTAATTCTTTTCTTCCCATCCCAGATTACCATTCCATCTACATCGGGGTACCGGTGCCCCGGGGATACCGGAGGAAGCGGCGTCGGCGGCGATCCGCCTCCAGCCGGGACCGGACCAGCGAGAGCGAGCGGCACTACGAGCGGCAGGAGCGCTCCGACACCGACGACGGCGGCCACGGCTGCTACGAGAGCGGCAATGATAACGCCAGCAGGACCAGTGAGTTGTCCTCTGGCTTCCTGAGAAAGCAGGAGGGGTTTTGCGGTGTGATGTAAATCAGGGTTAAATCACCCTCGTGTGCGCCCTGCTGCGTTTCCTGCTTGACTTTTGCTTTCGGCACTGGTTTTCCCGATGTCTGAGAGCTGTGCGCAGGGCATGAAGCAATATTTGGGACTGCTTGTGTGATGGGTAGTCTGAAAAGAGATCCTCCTTGCTCTTGGGAGGTTGCATGGAGTGGTACAACGATGTCCTGGGGGTGCAAACATCCAACTCCCCCCTTTCCAGCACCAACTCCCCCCTTTCCTGCCCCAACCTTGTTCCCATTAGTCTATCACTCAGGACCTTACCCAGCCTCCATAATTCTCCTTATCAAAGATGAACATTTTGCACAGCAAAGTGCTCATTGATTTCTTGATTTATTTACTTTGTGTTTGGCTTTATGTCAAACCAACTGCTCTGCTGCCATGTCTCAGCAGCGCAGGAAGGATCTCAGCCATGGTTTTCCCCACAGAGAAAATGTTCCCCAGCTTTTTGCATGGGTTCAGAGTTGGTGTTTGCAGCCTGAACTCAGAGGAAACACTGCAGGTGGTTTTCCCACTTGGCTCCAAGTGGAGGGAAAGAAAACCACCTCCCCCAAAGCAACCTGGGTTTTGTTCTCCCATCCCTCCCCTCCCTCCCCTGGCCCTGCTGCCACACATGCTCCCAAGTGCTCACCTCTCCTGAACGCATCTCGCTTGATTTGGTAACTTCCCGTCATGAGAGCTGAAGGGAGAGGAAAGTGCTTTATATTCTCTATAATCTGCTCCTTAAGCCTGGGAGTTTAACAGGCTTGAGTGGATAAAGGAGGAAGTTTGGGGGCTTTTGTGCTGCGCAGGGAAGGTTTGTTTCGACGGGAAGAAATGGGGGAAAAAAAGGACACCGTTCCAGGTAGGAGCCAGCTCTGTGTGCTATTCCTCCTCTGTGGTCGGAGGGAGCAGGAGGGGAGGGGAGGAAAGTCCGCATTGCTTTGGGCTTTGCTTCTCCCAGGGGTCAGCACGGAGCTGGCACAAGTCCTGGTGATGCCAATAGCTGGGATGAGCCTGGGGACACCTCGAAATGGAGCGGGGGATGGGGGGGACGACACCTCTATCAACACCTGTCCCTAGCTCAGGGAAGCAGCACAGGCAGTGTTTGGGAGGATAAACCCAGACCTGGGGCCATCTGATTTCTTGAAATGAATGGGAGCAGAGCTCCTGGTAGCATGGGATGCACGCCCCGGTCTGGTGTTATTTGGGGGAGGAAGGTCCATTCTGAGCCATGGAACTGAGGAAAAAGGCTGTTGTGTGGAAAAAGGAGTGACAGTGGGTGGTCAATGTGTGACAGCCTGAATGGGAGTTTGCAAAGGGAGCTGTGTGGGGGGTCGTGCAGTACCTCTGCCAGCTGCTCCACGAGCAGCACCCATGGATTCCCCCTCCCCATGGGACATCAGCCTATCTTTACTGTACTTCTCAATGAGCCCTACAGGCAGAGTGGGGTTTTTGGTTTAGATAGGTGCTGTTGGCTGAGATTCCACTGCTGCATTCAGGGTGTGGTGTGAAGGGCTCTGTGCCCCTCCAGTTGGTGTAACTCACCTGTCCCATGCAATGACCCATAGCAACCTCAGCTCTTTTGTGCATACAATTATCCTGAATCATCAGTGTTAATGCTGAGATAGTCCCACGTCTCTGGGCTTGATTTGGATCCATTGCAGCTTGAACTAAAAGTGATTTGCTGGGTGTAAATCAGAACAGAGAAGCTGTGAGCATCTTCCTACCGTAAGAGTTGATTGAGGGAGGTACAGATTTATTGTGTGCACGATATCTTGTTTCAGTGATATCTTGTGAGATGTAGGTGCTGGTTCTGAGTGTCTCTGCAGCAGTGTTGCATTTCCCAAATGCAAACTACATCCTCCAGCACACAGCATGCTCAGGGGATGTTGCCACACAGACCAGTAGCAAACTGGGAGAGCTGAGCAGCAAGATGGGATGGATATGAATGGCAGCTCCCTGCCCTTCCCACATCCTCTGAGGAGAAGCCACTGTTCAACGTATCCACGCAAGCTGGTGATTTCCAGGATTAATTTTGTGGCTGGATCGTGTTTGCAGAAGGAGCAAAAATCTGCAACCTGGTGCTGGGCCAGGAGGGTCCTCCAGGTGAACAAATCATAAGGGTTGTGGCACAGCAAAGCCCCAGAGCTTCAGCAGTTCAGTTCTTTGTTTGGGTCGGTGGTTTGTGGGAGGTTCAGCAGCTCCATGTGCGCTGATCCACCTTTCAGCAAGGAACACATGGCACACGTCGAGAGACAAGGGTATTCCTTCAGTTGGCAGTGGGAATACGGGCAGTGCTGTGAGCAGTGATCACAAAGGGGATGGAGCTACACCCCATGCTGACCCATTCCTGGAAAACTGAAAATCCCCTTTCTGTCATGCACCTGGAGATGCTACCTGGAAAAGGCATTCCCAGCAGCTCGTTCTGTTGCAGTGCAGCTCATGGCAGACTTTAAGGTTTGTGGTGAATTTAAGTTTTGCAGAGAACACACAAGTCTGACGGGGAGCAGCTGGGGGAGCTGGGATGGTTCAGTCTGAAGAAGAGGGAGGTGCAGGGGTGAACTTATGGCTCCCTGCAATGCCCTGAAAGGAAGGAGGTGGTGGTGAGGTGGGGTTGATGTCTACTCCCAATAACAGCAATGGGATGAGAGGTGATGACCTTAAGCTGCACTGGGATGGGTTCAGGTTGGATATTAGGGAAGAATTCTGAGGAAGAGCAATGATGCAGTGGCACAGCTGCACAGGGAGGTGGGGGCACCCTGGAGGTGTTCCAGAACCATGGAGATGTGACACTTGGAGACGTGGCCAGTGGGCACAGTGGGATGGGTTGGGCTTGGGGATCCTAGAAGTCTTCTGTAATGATCCCACGATTCTATGAGGGTAAAGATCCTGTAGCCGTCCAGCTCTAAAATTAACAGGAATATTAAGAATCTTAATAATCAACATCATGGAAGTGCAAGGAGGACTTGACAACAGGGCTTTAGCCCTGGTGGTGTTGGCTTAAAGTGCTTAAGCAGTTAAGCAGGCTCAGCTGGACTGCAAGGGACATCCTATTCTTTCCCAGTGGCCACAACTTGGCCTTCAGCTGATCTGCTGGCAGGACAAGGCAACACTCCAGCAGCACTGTGAGTTTGTCCTCTGCATGGCAACTTAATGAGCCGTGTGCTGCATTACCCGACTTTCTTATTCCAGGGTTTGGGAACAGGAGGATTCTGCTAACAAAGACATTTTCATTGCTGGATTAACTCCTGCCATATTAGGTGAGGGCTAAGACCCAAGATTTTATTAAAAATACACCATTTCCACAGAGCCTGGTGTAGGGCTGATTATCCTCTTATTCAAATAGCTGGGCAGCTATGGGGAAAGGAAGAACGGTCCAAGCCTCCCTGTGTCCATTTGGGTTGAGCACCTCGAAGGCACAAAACTTTTTTCCTACCCTAATTGAGAATGGGCTGAGCCACAGAGGTTGGCAGCTGGGTGATGTGCTGCAGCTCTGCTGTCCAAACAGAGGGAAACAGGAGGTAGGGGGTGTTCTTCCCAACCCAGTCTACAGTTTGTGGCAAAAGAGGTGGATTTTTCTGCAGAAATGGTAAATTTGGATCATTCCTCTTGAAAGGGGGGTTGGGAGCTGGAGGGAAAGTGTACACAGAGCACTCGTGCATCCTGATATGCAGTGCCAGAGCGTAATGATGTGGATTTGGTTGCTGATGGCAGACAGCTCTGACCTGGCAAACTCCATGGATGCGGAAAAAATGCAGGAGATTCCATGGAAATGGGGTGCAGAATGCTCCTGGGCTGAGAATTTGATTGCATTGCATGTAGGGCTGGTTGCATTCTGCAGTTCACAACCTGCCCAGTGCCCACTAGGTAATACATAGGTGTGTATATATAAATATAGAGGTAGATATTACCCTCCTGGCTGCTGTACCCATTCCTCTCGCTCTTTCCTTCAGCACCCATATCTTTAGTGGGCATGGGAGGGAAGGGTTGATGGTTGGACTGGATGATGGTGGTCTTTTCCAATCAATTTTATCTCTTTGCACAGAGATTTTGGGACAGATATACTCAGAGATTCCACACTCTTCAATAGCTGGTTGGCACCTTCAACGTTCTGCTCAAAATCCCTCTTATTTTTTATTTTTGAACCCTGGCATCCTAAATAACCCAACAAATCAATCTCCTTTTCTTGCTGGGCCCTACCTGCAAGGGGTTGGCTTGAGTTCATCTCAGCACAACTTTTCTTTCTCTCCCCTCCATCAGTGTCTCCAGCTGCTGAACGTCTCCGTTACATCCTGGGTGATGACGATGAGCCTCCCAACCCCACACTCTTCACAGAGATGGACACACTGCAGCACGACGGGGAGGAGATGGAGTGGAAGGAGTCAGCCAGGTGAGGCAAGCCACCTTTTAAGTCAGAAATGCATCAGCCATAGCCAACCCCAGCTATTCCTAGCTGGAAACATTGCTCTGTGCAATGGGTCAGTGGATAGGCATTGTTTCAGTGAGGTTAAGCACAATCTTTTTGGCTTTTGCTCATGCCCAGTGTAGGGAAATGCAGAGAGCACAGCATTCTGTGGGTCGTTGCTGAAGATGTAGAGGAGGCAAGGAAGAATTCCCATCTTTCCCACATCTCCCCAGGCTGTATCAATCCCAGAGCTGGGGCTTTTCCCATTCCTAGATACACCTATATACTCCCCTCCTGCCTGCTACCTCTCCTCCACTCATCCTTCCCCCCATCAACCCATATCAGAGGGACTTTGGGACAGGTTTATTTAGGATTTCCCCATTTCTCAGTAACTGGTGTTGACACATTCAATGTTTTACCCAAAACCTCTTTTTTTTTTTTTTTTAACATAGCCTCCTAAATAGCTCTGCAAATCCCCCTTTCTCCTGGTTGCCAGCCCTGCTCTAGAAACAGCACTGCAGGGATGCTGTTGATGATATATATTTTCCTCTCCATTTGGCAGGGCTGTGTTAGACGTGCACATCACCCCCTCCTCCCCAAAAACACCCGACACAGGAAAAAAATCCCAATGCATTGGGTTTTTCATCGGGCACGATGTTGGCACGAAGGCTTCCAAATCCCTCCCATGAGAATGGAGTTCTCAGTACCCAGATTTCCTCTCTCCACTGAGGAGCAGTTCAACCTCTTGAGCTGCAGGAGAGCTGCTCCTTGGCACGGCTGCACTACCTGTGGCTAAACCCTGTGGTTGGGATTTAGTCCCTGCGAGGGGAAATAAAGAAATGAGCACAGCAGGTGGGGGGTTTTGCTGGAGCTTTTGCAAAGGCATCGTGGGGTGCTGCTCCCAGGGCAGAGGAGACGTGCCTCAGGTCCCAATGCCATCCAGAGCAGCTCTCACAGCAATGCATGCATGCTAACCCACTTTCGGCAGGAAAATGGGGCAAAAGAGAAAGGAAAACCAACCTAATCGGCTTTGGGTGAGCAATGTGTCTTAGTGGTGCTATGGCTGGGGCAGGGAGAAGCTGGAACTTCCTCCCAATAAAAGCAGTGTTGTTTGGAAGGCTGGAGAAGGGATGAAATTGGGATGAGGAGCTTTGAAGCCAAGGATGCAGTGCTGGCCTTAGGGACGAGCTCTGTATTTTTGAATGGTCTGGATTTCTGTCCTCTGCATATTCGATTCCTGGCACTCCCAGGTGGTATTTTGTGGCTTTTTGTCCTTGCATTTTCTCTTTCCAGCAGCACTTTAATGCACCTCTTGCAGCTCACACAGTCCCAGGCTCTCCATGAGCCATCAGAGACTCCCAGAAGCCCTTCTCCTCCTCTGGCATCCTTCTGTCTGCACCCTCTGCAGCAGCAGAGATCCAAGTCCACATTGTACCAGTTAAAAGTTGCAAGGTTGAGCCCTGCCGAGACTAATCCATGGAGCCTGCAGACCTCCTTTAAAAAAAAAAAAAAAAAGAAAAGAATAAAAAGGCAGCTTTCTTCCCCAAATTGACACCTCTCCAAGCACTCTGTTCCCAGGGTGCTGGCAGAAATCAACCACTGCTCCCATATCTGCTCCGAAGTCTTTGGCCTGTGAAATGAAGGAACGGAGGCAGAAGGGCTTATTTCAAAGGACAGGAGCTTGCATACCTTCTCCTCTCCCACCTTGGGAATGAATTGCATTGAATTTTGAGCATTGCTAAGACGTTAAAGAGACCTTTGCAATGCTGTGGGTTTATGCATCCCTGCGTGCATAGAGATGAAGTTCTGCTGCTCTGTGCAGGTGCAGAGCCTGGCTAAGGCAAGGTCAGCTCTGTGGGGAAAACCTCCCACATCAGTACCAGGGGTGTCACAGCTGCAGGGCTGAGTGGTGGAGACGAGTTGGTTTTGCTCCACTCTGCAACTGCACAAGCAGTGAGAATGAGGTGGCTTCATTTCTCTGTTCTCCCCCTGAACAGCGAGCAAATCCTTTGCAGGAGGAGGTGATGAATTAATTAGGCTTGTAAGCTTCCTGAAGAAATGCAGTTCACTTCTTCCCCTCATACAGCAGCTGCACTCCGGGCCCATTCCCACCTCTGCTGCTGTCCTTTCAGGTGGATAAAGTTTGAAGAAAAGGTGGAGGAAGGCGGAGAAAGGTGGAGCAAACCCCACGTGTCCACGCTGTCTTTGCACAGCCTGTTTGAGCTACGGACGTGCCTGCAGACAGGAACGGTGCTCCTGGACCTCGATGGTTACTCTTTGCCCCAAATCATAGGTATGAGTCTGCAGGTAGCAGCGACTCGAGCCAAGGGAAGTGAAGATGGCAGTTGAAAGCCATCAGATTGGTCCAGTAAGAGTTGATGTCTTTTTAGGTTTCTGGGAAGGGGGAGAAGGTTTTGCAGTGGGGTGACTCTCCCTCGTTTGATGCTTTCAGACGATGTCATTGAGAAGCAGATAGAGGACGGTCTGCTCAAACCTGAGCTGAGGGAAAAGATCAGCTACGTGCTCCTCAGGAAGCACCGCCACCAGACCAAGAAGCCAATCCACCGCTCCTTGGCCGACATTGGCAAGTCGGTGTCCTCCAACACAAGTGAGTGCTTGGCATCCCAGTTGCATCCTTCAATCTTCACTTAGCGGTCCCTGGGGGAAGCAGATCTCAGGAGACAAAGAAGTAAAAACACCAACCATCTGGGGCATAAAACTTTATGGCAGGGGGAAAGACCCCAGAAGTTTTGCCACCCGCTGAGAGTGGCAGGTCATGGAAGCTAAAAGGCACAGAAGTGTCTGCTGAGGTGGACAGAAGCATTGGCGGTCACTTGGCCAAGGGGCAAGCAGCCTACAGACAAATCCAGTCTGCTCCGTCACTGAACCTGCCTATTTCTGAGCCTTTATAAAAGGGGATTTGTTTGTTTTCACGCTAGATTATTTACTTAGATTTAAATGGAGGTCATTTGGTGGAGCCCAGGATTTGCCAGGCTTCAGCTGCTCTGTGAGCAGACACAAACAGCACAACCCAAAGCACACGTGGAAGAGGCTGTCAATAAGCAATACATCCACCCCATGGGCATCCCGAGGTTTTAGCAGCCATCATCCACATCACAGGACTAGATATTTGAGCTAATATTTGCCCAGAAGCTCTCAAAACAGAGCACCACTTGGAAATTTTGTAGTTACTCTCTGTAGATATGGAAAAGAGGGGTTTCCTTCATTCATTTCTTGTGTTTTGCTAAGATGATGGCGTTGCTTTGACTTTGCAAAGAGGAACGCCAAGCTACAAAGGTGGTTGTTGGCAGGAACAGATGTGTCCTCACCTTTCTTGTGCCAACAGTAAATCTTCAATACCAGAATAAATACTGCTGGCACACAGAACATACCAGGTTCCATCCTTATTTCCAGTGGCGTTGGTGTTGGGTTGTGTAGAAAAAGAGGATGGTTGCTGTGATTGCAGCTGGTGTTTCAGAGAGAAGCAGTGCAGCCCTTCAAACCTGGAGCAGAAGGTTTTCCCCGAGGAAAACACTCATTGGGAACTTTTTATTACGTTGGCCCACAGTGCCAGAAGCAGATGTTGGCAGGATGGCAGTAGAGGTTGACCCTTCCCACCGATATCCCATGACATGTTGTTGCCATGTGGCAGATGGCAGCAGAGGGGTAGCTTGGCAGAATGGTGTCTGGCATGGAAGTGCAGGTGAAGCAGAGGGCTGGAACTGAATTCCTCCACGTGGAAAAAATGGCCCCCATTGACATTTGCCAACACTTACGAATGTTTACAAAGACCAGACAGTGGATGTGAGCGTAGTAAAGGTTGGACTGCATGGGCAGTGTTTTGCTAGCAACAATGCTGTCATAGCAGCTGTGCAACAGTGCAGCACCTCTGCAGGTGCAGGTTTTTACAAGGGTGGCATGCAGACTCTTGTTCATCACTGGTGAAAATCCACAGCTCGCAGTGGTGACTTTGTTGGGAAATCATGATTTGTAGCTGAGAATCTGCTCTATCAAAGAGTGTTACTGTGCTCCTTGTGTCAGTTTTCATGGAAATAAATAGGAGGCATTACTTTTGGAGTGACCTACGTAGAATTGTGGGCCTCGAAATCAAAATGCAAAACACTGATTCTTTAGGAACAAAATTGCCATCTGAACACAGTGATGGCCTGAAAGAGAGCCTTAACCAGGCACTGGTGGGGATGCAAGCTCTTTGCATGGAAAGCAAGCGAGGCTTAAGGCAGCAAAGTCTATTTCTTGCTAATGGAAAAATTCCTATGGGTGGAATAAATTGCAAATGAGTACAGAGGCAAAAGCAAACTGCGGGTGTAGCGGTGCCACAAAGGCCACCCCAGCACCGGGAGGCCGATGATGAGCCTCCTACCCCCTCCCTGTGCTTCCCCCATCCTCTCCATCCTTTCTTTTCCCAGGTCGCAGCCCCGTCCGCAGCCCAGCTGCAGGCGCTGCCTTCCATCGCTCCACGGAGGACCTTCGGATGCGGCAGAGCGCGAGCTACGGCCGCCTGCGTAAGCTGGGGTGGGCAGCAGGGAGCTGAAACCGCCCGAAAAAGGAGCTGAGAGGGGAGGGGGGAAAACAAAACTGAGCTGCAGTGTGAGACAGGGTCCTGCCACGCCACCCCTCTTTGGCCACGAATGTGCTGTGCAGCTGTAGGATGGTGTTAGAAAGGCTGTTGTTATTGAGCTTTTATCTTAGTGCAAGCCTGGCCGTGATAAATAATGATCTATTCGCACTGAAGTCACGGAATCATAGAATCACAGGGTTGAAAAGGATCTACAGGATCATCCAGTCCAACCGTCCTCCCATTACCCTTGCTACCTCAAGCCATTAAACCATTTCTCAAAGCTCCTCATCCAGACAAAGTCCTCCTGCCCTGTTTCATTCTTCCAAGTGGGGCTGAAATCCAGCTGCACACCATACGGACTTCTTCTCACCCTGCTTCTTTCTCATCTCCAGGCCACGTGCAAAGCCGAAGCATGAATGATATCTCAGACACACCGAGCACCGACCAGGTAATAATCCCCAAATTTGTGTGTGAGGTACTGAGGAGCATCTCTAACACAACTGGCTGCTATGGGCCTGCTTGCAAATGAGCTGTGATATGTGGGAGACTCCGTGAGAGTTAAGGTCCACGTGAGCACTGTGCAGTCAATAACCACACAAATTACTAATTAGTGAAACGAATACGTATTGATCCTTATTCGTTCATGGGGAAGCTGTCCCAGAAACAGCCATAGAATCACAGAATCCTTTACGTTGAAAAAGACCTTCAAGTTCATCAAGTCCAATCGTCAACCTGACCTACCAAGCGTTTCTTTATGGAAAGAGTGGCTGGGTGTTGGAACTGCCCAGGGGAGTGGTGGAGTCACCATCCCTGGAGATACGTGGGAGTTGTGCAGATGTGGCACTTAGGGATGTGGTTTAGGGTGGACTTGTAGAGTTAGGGGGATGGTTGACTTGATGGGGTTGGATATTGACTTGATGGGGTTGAGTATTAAGAAAAGTTTATTCTCAAGAAGGGTGTTGAGGCACTGGCAGAGGCTGCCCAGAGATGTGTTGTGGTCACCATCCCTGGAGGTGTTCAAGAAAAAGGGTAAATGTGGCACTGAGGGACGTGAGCAGTGGGCATGGTAGGAGTGGGTTGGGCTTGGGGATCTTAGAGGTCTTTCCCAGTCTTAATGATTCTATGTGATCTTTAATGTGGAGAAAACATCCTTGAAATGTAATGATAGGAAAGGAAATGGTCTTGACAGTGCATGAGTGTACACATCCAAAACGGTGCCTGCTGGGTGCAGGCAGCTTGCTTGTGGTAAATCCCAGCCTATAATAGGGGCTGGCAAACAAGAATACAGCCCAGAGAGGTTTAATGCTGTATTTAAGATCTGTTGTCTGCAAGAGCAGTGCAGAAATTAGGCATGCTTCCTGTGCCATCCTGCCAACATATGGCTTACAGGATGGAGCTTGCAATTCAATCCTTGGAAATACATTTGATGTTTTCCTACAGCTTTCAGTGTTTTGTGTATTTGACCTGAGGCATCTGGTGGTGGAGAGCAAAAGGTGGATATGTTTGAAGTACAGCTGCTGGAGCCAGAAGCAATGCTGACTGGGGGAAACTTGGCACGAAGGCCAAAACTGTGCAGGTTGAGTCCAAAAGCTGTCAGCTGTGAGCTAATTATCAAGCCCAGACAGTGGGGATGGAAGGGTCTGGCAGGGATTTGCAGGGTATAGTGTGGTATAAGTGATTGCCTTGCCCCAAGGGACGTCCTCAATGGTCTTATCTGATGTGATGCAACGGATGGAAATCCCCATTTTCCTGGATTGCCTGAGCATAATGCTCTGGGGCTCTTCATGCCATGGTAACATCTCCAAGCTTGTCCTCACCCTTTAGGGCTGGCTTTGAAATATGTCACTGGGTGCCAGAAGGGATTGTGTCCCTTCTGCCTGCTTCTCTTGCCTGCTGCCATCCAGCAGGTGGCACGTCCCCAAACCCAGCCACTGGGCATGAGGAGGGAGGAGCAGCATGAGGATGCCATGATGCATGGGAGACAGCTCACAGAAAGAAGATTTCCAGTGCACCTTCCTATATTAGAGCTGCAATATAGCAAGCAAATTGCCCTGCAATGGACCCCAAATACCAGCCTCCAGTGGTGGGATGCAAAGGGTTAATTCCAAAATATGCAAAGCATGTAGTACCAAGAATGCTGGGTATAATCACTCTGTAGGCCTGCTACAAAGGGACTTGTTCAATGTTACACGAAGCTTAGTGGCCACTGTTAACTCCTGCTCTTGCTTATTCCAAGCTGCATTGGAGGAATTGGTTTATTATTATCTCTCTTTTCTTTTTCTTTTTTTCTTTTTCTTTTTCTTTTTTTTTTTTTTTTTTCCATTTGGGTTTAAAGGATTAGAAAGGGAGAGCTTGCTGCCCAACTCACATGCCTCCCCTCATGCTGGCATATAGATTATAATAACACCCTGCCTCGGTTTGTATTGAACCATTTTGGGCTAATAATGAAAGAGCTGCAGGGGAGAAGAGACCCGGGGAATAAATCCATGATGGAGGTTTCCTGCTTGCATTATCCATTCCTGCTCTGAGGATGGGATGTGGGGGAACGAGCTGCAAAGACAGGAGCTCAATCCACCTGTGCAAAGCAGCAAGCGGTGTTTCAGCCTTCTGGGGGAGCCTGGGGCTTCAGGGCTGCCAGCAGGCTTAGAGAGACGCCTGCAGGCTTCCCACAGAATCAGTATTTTTGGCTTAGATTTTATGCAGTCAGTCTGGGATTGCCATGGACTTTCCTTGCTTAGACCCCAGCACAGCAAAGCACCTTTTCCGAAACACGGAGCTGCACGTTTGCATTAGGCAGCCCGGAGCACGTGCTTCCATGTTTGTCTTGGTGTTGAAATTCACAGATTCAGCTTTACAGATTCAGCTTTATGTGTTCTCCCTGTTTTATTTGTGGAAACGGCCCTCACACCCCCCAGGAGCATCAGAGAGCTGAGGTTGGAGCCTGCAGCCCAACCTGGTGCTGCAACTTTATGTTTGTAGTCAGGGTACGGGAGAGGAGGATGGGTTGGATTTTAGCAACCGCTCCCTTCCCCACCTCATCTTCCTCAACAGCTGAAAAACAAGTTCATCAAGAAGATCCCCAAGGATGCAGAAGCCTCCAACGTGCTGGTGGGAGAAGTGGAATTCCTTGAGAAGCCCTTCGTAGCGTTCGTGCGGCTGCTCCAGGCAACGATGCTGGGAGGGGTGACAGAGGTGCCCGTCCCCACCAGGTGAGCCTGGTTCTGGAGCACTGGCTGGTCTCACAACAGGGGATTTGGCAGTGTGAGGATGCCAACACGGTGCCACTCCCTTCCCAGATTCCTCTTTATTCTCCTGGGCCCTGCAGGAAAAGCCAAATCCTACAATGAGATCGGCAGAGCCATCGCGACCCTCATGGTGGATGATGTGAGTAAATGCCAAACCTGGCCCTGCTGGGAGCCCCTCTTGCTCAGGGCTAAGAGAAAAATGCAGTTTGCATCCTATTGCTCAAATGAACAGACTTTAAACATCCGTAACAATGTGGGGGGACATATGGGCTCTGTCCCCAGACTGACAGCTCTCTTGACCCTCAGCTCTTCAGTGATGTTGCTTACAAAGCCCGAGATAGAGAAGACCTGATTGCTGGCATAGATGAATTTCTGGATGAAGTCATTGTCCTGCCACCAGGCGAGTGGGACCCCAACATTAGGATCGAGCCACCCAAAAAAGTGCCCTCAGCTGAGAAGAGGTGAGTGGGAGACGTGGGGTTGGCCCCGGCCCTGTGGTTGTCCCCATCTCTCTTGTTTTGGAGATGCTGGAGGAGGACAGCCGCTTTGCTTGTCCTCATCCCTGTGTGTAACCTCTGCAGTAATAATAATTCCCACAGGAAATCAGTTTTTTCTTTGAACGAAGTGGGGCAAATGAATGGCACAGCTGGTGGGGCAGGTGCTGGGAGCGGTGGAGGAGGCAGTGATGATGGGGAGATGCCTGAAGTGCATGAAATTGGGGAAGAGCTCGCGTGGACTGGCAGGTGAGCATCACCCAGCCATCCAAAAACCCCAGAGGGTGCTGTCACCCATCAGCATCTCCTGCTGTTCACCCTGTGGCTTCCAAGGGTGCAGAAGGGGGAATTCCTAATGGGAATTTTGTACAGTGCTTTTGTACAGCGCTGTATACATTTTGGATCTTGGTTTTATCTCCACAGGTTTTGTGGTGGCCTCTATTTGGATATCAAGAGGAAGCTGCCCTGGTTCCCAAGTGACTTCTATGAAGGCTTTCATATCCAGTCCATTTCTGCCATCCTGTTCATCTACCTGGGCTGCATCACCAACGCCATCACGTTTGGGGGTTTGCTTGGGGATGCGACAGACAACTACCAGGTGGAGTCCAAGAACAGGGGTCACTTTGGCTTAGCAAAGGCAAATGGGGATGAGATGGAATGGAGCGGGAGCCATGGCAATCTTTGATGCTATGGGTGGAAATTCATTCCCAAGTCATAGAATAGAATCAGAGAATTGCTCAGGTTGGAAAAGACCTTAAAGATCATCAAGTCCAATCACGTTCTAACAACCCACCACTAAATCATGTCCCTGAGCACCACATCCAGATGGTTTTTATACACATTCAGGGATGGAGGCACAACCACCTCCCTGGGGAGCCCATTCCAGTGCTTAACAACCCTTTCTGTAAAGTTCTTCCTGATATCCAAGCTAAACCTCCCCTGGGGAGGCTGTCCCCAAATATTTGGAGGATGGGAAAGCCCATATCAGCAACAATACCAAGAGCAAGGGAACGTGATCCCAAGCCACCCTATATGAGTCCAAACAGGAGTCCTTATTTCCAATCTCTACCTGGGGTATCCCTGGGGATGTAACCTGGCTCAGCACCACCATAACTCTGGATTTAATCTGTTCCCAGGGTGTCATGGAGAGCTTCCTTGGCACAGCAATGGCAGGTTCCATGTTTTGCCTCTTTGCTGGGCAGCCACTCATCATCCTCAGCAGCACCGGCCCCATCCTCATCTTTGAGAAGCTGCTCTTTGACTTCAGCAAGTAGGTGCTGAGTGATGCCAGAGGGGTTGGGAACTCTGACCATTGGGGTCTGACCCCCAACCCATTGCATGTTCCTGGGCTGCTCTCATTTTCTGCCTGCTTTCAGAGGTAACGGCATCGACTACATGGAGTTCCGCCTCTGGATCGGCCTGCACTCTGCCCTACAGTGCCTTATCCTGGTGGCCACTGATGCCAGCTTCATTATAAAGTACATCACCCGCTTCACAGAGGAAGGCTTCTCCACCCTCATCAGCTTCATCTTCATCTACGATGCCATCAAGAAGATGATAGGGGCCTTTAAGTACTACCCCATCAATTCGGACTTCAAGCCAGACTATGTGACCATGTACAAATGCGAGTGCGTTGCTCCTGACCCAGGTGAGTACAAACCTTTCTCAGCGCTGGATGGGGATGGTGAGGGGGAGGTGGGTGCCCGCAGGGGGTCCCGCTGTAGGTAGATTCCAACTGGATCATCAGCCAAAGATATTCAAGGAGCTGCCAGTGGGAATGGGGCAGAGAGACCTCATCATCCTCCTCGGGGGGTGATTTTGGGCAAGGTGATGGAAATGGAGCCTCATCCGATGGCCAAGCATGTCAGTGCTTGCTGGGATGTGTTGGAGAGCCTGGAGCAGCTGGACATGGATGGATAAAAAGAAAAGATGGAAAGAAAGATTTTATTTTATTTTTTGTTCTTGGATCACTGATTCCACCCTGCTGCCAATGGAAACTTCTTTCCAGAAAACACACCGAGTCCTTTCCTGTTTCTGGAATGCCATGAGGATATCCCAATTGGGTTTGGAGAAACTCTTGGACTGTTTTTCTTTTTTTCTGTTTGTTTGTTTTCCTCTTTTTCTTACTCCTTTTCAAAGAGGAGGGGCCACAAGGCTCGGAGCAGACGGTCTTTTGGCATCTCCTCTGGTTTTGATCCAGTTTCTATTAAGAGGAAGAAGCTGCAATTTCTTATCAAAACAAGCTGTGCTTTGGGGGAAGTGAAGCGAGGACATTTTCCAGACGTAGCTTTCTCTGATGGTGAAGAGGACTATAATTCAGAGTTGCCCTAAAAACGCTGCTTTTTGCCACCAATGCCTCTATTTGCTCCTGGATAGATGTGCACTGATCCCAAATCCACATCATGCAGCTCAAACGCTCCCAGTGTGGGGTAATGCCAGTGACCACCTTCTCTCAAATGGGCCAAATTTATTAAAAAGTAGAAAAGCAAACAATCTGTGAGGCACATCAGCTTCAAGTGGAGGAGAAAAAGAGGGGTGACAGCAAAGAAATAAAAGCTTCCAACAGCTGCCATACAACCTGCCCCAATGCATCCATCGCTTCCAGATGAGATCTGCCGTGCCATGATGGAAATAGCATCCAATCCCTTGTTTGGTTGGGTTTTGTGGTTGTTGTTCTTTTGACTCAATTCCCATTTACTCACCGTGCACTGAATGACTCGATCACATCGGGTTTTGGATGGAAGCTCCCAGCAATGGCACTTGTCCTGTTGGAACCCAGACTCTCCCAGTGTTGGCCAGCGTAGCCCAAGTGCAACTCCCAGGGCTGGAACATCCCAACCTCAGAGAGGTCTCTCCCTTCCAGAGCCCCCACCCCAGCCTCTGCCCAGAGCAAGCCCCACTGTTGGCACCAAGAGCCATCTGCACCACCCCAAACCTCCAACCTCTGGGCAATCTGGCCCTTCTTCCTCACCTTTGCTGCCCCGGGCACCAAAGCAATGATGGATTTTCCATTCCACTAGATATTGAGAAGTTGTGTTTATTCTCCCCTCCATACTCTTTTTTTTTTTTTTTCTTGTTCTTCTTCTTTTTTTTTTTTAATAGTTCTGATTTTTTATCATTATAACTGATTTGTACCATATTTGTCTCTGCTGCACACATCAATTTGGGCTGATTTCAATCTCAAGTGAGTATCACCTTCTAAATATTAAAGCTCTTTTAATATTTGATACTCGTCCCCCCCCACGGGGCTTTTGTTGTTATTTTTTTTTTCATGTATTTTACTTTTCTCTCTGCTCCAATAGAAGGGTTTATGTAGAGCCTTTACAGGTTCCCATGTAAGATACTGCCAGTGCTACACCACTCTTTGGGTTGTAGAAGTAATAAAAAAAGAAAAAAATCAGATTTCTGGAAAAGCAAAAGGTTATGGAGGGAAATAATAACGATAACAACAACAACGAGATGTTTTAATGCTGTAAAGAGGGCTGGGTTTGCCAGCACTGCTTCCTGGAGCCTGGTTCCAGCAGCCCCCAGCGTCTCTGCTTCTAACCCAGCAATTGCTTCTCCTTCATTAATTCTCTGCACCCGGGAAGGCTGCAGCAAGGTGGAGCAGCCGAACTCCCACCTGACCACAGGAAGAGGATGGAGCCCAGGGACTGGGGGGGAGAGCAATCCCAGACCCCATGTAGTGCAGCACGAGGAGCTCCCGACACCGCGGAGCTGCATCGCCCGAAGAGCGGAACCTCTCTTTGTGCTGGAGGAGAAGGTGCCATGGTTAGAGAGGAGAACCCAGCAGGTTGCCTTTTACTGATTGCTTTGCAGTGAGCCACAAAAACACCTCCCTAAAAAAAAAATATATATATATATATGTATATGTACATAAAATAATGCCAAGCGATGCCAACAAATTGAGCGTTACTGGGTGCCACCTCTCCAAAATGGACAGGCTGTTTTCTTGGTCTTTATTTTCCCCCCTTCCACCCTTTGGATTGCATCTCTGACTCGGGTGGCTCCAGGGGGAGTGCATGGGATTAATCAGGGAGAAGTTACTGTGGGGTTAGAAACAGGGGGTGCTCCCCAAACCTTGGTCAGCCTTTGGGTGTCGACCGCTGCACAGGGCTTCAGAGGATGTGCTTGGCCCCACATTTGTTTTTACACCCCCCGGTCCAGGCTGAGCCATGCTTCTCTGCATGGAGCCTGGCCAATTTTTAATGCAGGAACCTCTCTGTTAGCCAAGAACCTTAATAACAAACTTCTTCCCTGCAGCCAACATGACACTGTTCGATGCTTCAGTTCCAGTAGCACCAAACACCACTAACGCATCTCTGGTAAGCGGGGCTGTGTGCTCCCAAGGGGGGAGGTGTGACACGGCTGCACTGAGGGATGGCACCCGGGTTGAGGTTTGGGGGAACGCTTTGCAGTGATTTGGGCTCACGGTTTGACTCGGCAGCACCAAATCCCCACCTTTTAGCCCAAATTAATGGCATCTCTGGGGTCTTCCCACAGTTACGGGGTTGGAGCAGCTCCCATTGGAAATTCCCCTTCCTGGTGCGCTACCATTGCTTAACACTAATTTTGATTCTTCTTTTTTTGGGGGGGGTTCTCCCCAGTACAATGCTATTAACCTCACAGCTCTGGATTGGACTCAGCTGAGTAAGAAGGAGTGTCTCAAGTACGGCGGCAGCTTAGTGGGGAAATCCTGTAAGTTCGTGCCCGACCTGGCCCTCATGTCCTTCATCCTCTTCTTTGGGACCTACTCCATGACTCTCACCTTGAAGAAGTTCAAATTCAGCCGCTACTTCCCCACCAAGGTAAGAACAGCACTGACATCTGCAGGATTTTGCCCCAGTCTTTCCCAAAAATGGAAAAATGGGAGCTGCCAGTCTCCTTGCTGGGTGAGAAAATAAATCCGTGTTTCTCTTTTACAAGAAAAGGAGATGTTGGTATCAATAAGGATAATCCTCCCCGAGCTTTCAGATGCTGCTTGGGCTCTTGCGTGCTGGATATCCCAATGCCATGAGATGCAAAAGGGGGAAAAATGCTTTTTGTGAGTTATGCCCATCCGTGTGCAGAGCTGGAACGCCAAGGGGAAGCATCAGACACGGCAGCAAATTCCTCCATCCCATTAATTGCCCTTTCTGCCCCCATTTCCCATCTGCCTCCAGGTCAGGGCCTTCATTGCTGACTTTTCCAATGTCTTCTCCATCCTGCTGTTTTGTGGTGTGGATGCCTGTTTCGGCCTGGATACCCCAAAGCTGCACATCCCCAGTATCATCAAGGTTTGGCCGCACTGCTGTGGTCTGTGCCTCTCCACCTCTCTCCCTTCAGCTTCTCGGTGCTTTTGGGGGGACATGGTGGCCCCCTTCTTCCTTTTGGGGCAAAAAACGTGGTGTCCGAGCGCCTTCTGAAACACTGCTTGGCGTTTCTGGGGAAATATTCTAATTCTGTGACTTTTCTTCCTTCTTTTTCTTTCCTTTCCCCTCTCTCTGTTCTTCCCACCTCTCACTCCGGCAGCTCCGTAAGCTCATTAGCGATTTCTCTATCTTTATGTCCATACTAATGTTTGTGGGGCTGGATGTGCTTTTCGGACTGAACACCCCAAAGCTCCAAGTGCCTACTGACTTTAAGGTAAAAAGCAATAAATTCCTTTCTGGAAGTGTGGCTGGAAACATCTCTTCCCCATCAGTGGTGTGGGAAAGCTGTGCGAGGGCAGCTCGGTCCAGATGAGCACCTGGGGAGTATTTGGGATTGCAACATGTGGCTATAGGGGTGGATGAACATGGGATAAAATGATGCTCATGAGGAATGGGGTGTGAGGTGATGTGGGGCTTGCCAAAATTTCCAAGCTTAGGATTCTTCAGGGCCGTGGCATGCAAACTGCTTTCTCCCTCCAGCCCACGCGTGTGGACCGAGGGTGGTTTGTCTTTCCCTTTGGGAAGAACCCATGGTGGGTGTACCTGGCCAGCGCGCTGCCTGCCCTGCTCGTCACCATCCTCATCTTCATGGACCAGCAGATCACAGCCGTCATTGTCAACAGGAAGGAGCACAAGCTGCGGGTGAGTCGGGATGCACCCTCACGTGGGATCGTGGAATCATGGAATTTGGGTTGGAAGGGACCCCTTAGGGGTCATCTGGTCCAACTCTCCTGCAATGAACAGTGCTCAGAGCCCTGTCCAGGGTCAGAGAGCAATAGAATGTCTTTGGTTGGAAGGGACCTCAAAGATCACTTGGCTCCAACCTTCCTGCCTAGTGCAAGGTTCCCAACCACTAAATCAGGTACCAGATCAGTCTGCCCACAGCCCTGTAATGGAATAGGTCATCACCACTCTGGGCAGCAGTGCCATGGCCTCAATGTCCTCTCTGTGAAAAATTTCCCTCTGATATCTAATCTAAACCTCCCCTCTTGCACTTGGCCGTACTGAACCTCATTAAGTTCCCATGGGCCAATTTCTCAAGCCTGACCAGGTCCACCATAGAGGATGCCATTCCTCCCTTTTATTGTGTCAGCTGCACCCACTCAGATTGGTGTCATCTCCAAACCTGCTGAGGATGCACTCAATCCCACTGTCAGTGTCACTGATAAAGATGTGAAAGAGCTCCAGTCCAAAGAAGGGTGCTCAATCCAGGGGTAACGCAGGGCACTTCATGGGCTGCAGAGTGCAGGGGAAATCTCTGCCTTGCTGGGCCCTGTGGTGTACAGAGGGACCTCCCCACACCTCCCTGTGACCCCCTGCGCTGTGTTGCAGAAAGCAGCAGGCTACCACCTGGACCTCTTCTGGGTGGGCATCCTCATGGCAGTGTGCTCCTTCATGGGGCTGCCCTGGTACGTGGCAGCCACCGTCATCTCCATCGCCCACATCGACAGCTTGAAGATGGAGACAGAGACCAGCGCTCCGGGGGAGCAGCCCCAGTTCCTGGGGGTCAGGTGAGGGGGGCTCAGCCGTGCTCTGCCCCAGTGTTATGGGAACCCATCGGCACAGCCTCACCCCCCTCTTTCCCCACCCCAGGGAGCAGAGGGTGACGGGCATCATCGTCTTCGTGCTCACAGGGATTTCTGTCTTCCTGGCCCCGATTCTGAAGGTAAAACACCCCCCACTGCCTCATCCCTGCTCTGCAGGTGGTTGGGGTGGGTTTTTTCCCCCCCCCGTTCGTCCCCCGGCATTTGTCCCCCTCCCCAGGAATGAGCTGCCACCTTCCCTGGGGTAAGGGCTGTGTTTTTCCATGTCCCCAGTACATCCCCATGCCAGTGCTGTACGGTGTCTTTCTGTACATGGGCGTCGCATCGCTGAATGGCATCCAGGTGAGCACTCCTCCTCTCCTGCCACAAAAGGGCCCAGCACTCGAGCAGAAATCAGAGAATCACAGAATCATCATGGTTGGAAGATCCCCAACCCATCCCAGCATCCCCACTGACCACATCCCTCACTGCCACATCTCCACGGTTCTGGAACACCTCCAAGGATGGTGACCCCACCACCACCCTGGGCAGCTGTGCCAGTGCCCTACCAGTCTTTTGGAGAAGAAATTTGTCCTCATATCCAATCTGAACCTCCCCTGGCATAACTTAAGGCCATCACCTCTCTTCCTAAAGCTGTTATGTGGGAGCAGAGTCCAACTTCTTCCTCTCTGCACCTCCTCAAAGATGAGGATTTTGGACCCCAGAGCTTTTCCATCCCCAGCATTTCCAGCCATGTGGGGCAGCAATTTTCCAAACCCCTCTGTGAAACATCACAGAGCTCCAGCTGCCCCATTTGTGGCACAAGAAGAAGGTTTCTCCGGGCAACTGGGAGCCTGCACGGGGGGCTGATGGCTCACATCAGCCTTCATCCCACCCCAGTTCTGGGACCGCTGCAAGCTCTTCCTCATGCCAGCCAAGCACCAGCCTGACTACGTCTTCCTGCGGCACGTTCCGCTGCGCCGCATCCACCTCTTCACGCTGGTGCAGATCATCTGCCTGGCCGTGCTCTGGATCCTCAAATCCACCGTGGCTGCCATCATCTTCCCTGTCATGGTAAGGCTCAGCACTGCTGCGTTCCCCCAGGTGGTTTTTGCTCGTGTTCGATTGCAAAAAAAAAAAAAACCACGCTGACTTTCTGATTTCCCACGTGCATCGCCCTTATTGCAGCCTTGCCTGCAAGATGTTGGGGTTGAAGCAAATCTCAGCAAGTGGTGGCCCCCAGTCCTCACTCTCCCATCCCTTCCTCTCAGATTTTAGCCCTGATCCTGGTGCGGCGACTGCTGGACTTTGTCTTCTCCCAGCATGACCTGGCCTGGATTGACAACATCATCCCTGAGAAGGAGAAGAAGAAGGAAGATGACAAGAAGAAGAAGAAAAAGGGCAACAAAGGGGACAGCAGCAGTGATGAGGAGGTGTGCAGCTGAGGGGGTGGGGGGGAAGGTTGGGACAGCACAGGCACCGTGGGGAGAGGAAAGGTCCCACTGAAACCCCCAGGGCTGCAGTTTGGGGAGAAGGTCTTTGGGTTTAAAAGGGCAGATGAGTGCAATTTGGGCCACATCTTGTTCCAAAAGCATCCTGGCACACTGCTGGGCTCAGTTGGGACAGAGGGGAGTGGGTTTTTAGGGGGTCTCCTTCTCAGCTGGGAGTGTTTCACCTCCATGTCCTTCCCAGGAAAGAGGTCCCCCACCTGGAGCTCTGCGTTCTGACTCCTCCCCGAATGGTTCTGACATGGATCGCAGGTGAGCAGCACCCACAGCTCCAACGCTCATCTCATATTGCCCCATCCTGAGAGGTCCCCCATCCACAGCATGAAACATTTCCAGGTCCAGCAGCCAATGCTTCCCACTGAGCATCACTTTTGCCACTACCTTGAGCCAGTTCCCATCAGTCTCTGGGCAATTCTGAAATGCTGAAGTATATTTTCACACCATCCTTTATGACTTTTTGACTATTTTTTCCCAGTAGTAGCAACATCTGGAGCCCTTCCGTGGGGGAGTTCTGGGCTATTTGGGGAGCAGGTGGGCACTGTGCTCACCTCCACGTCCCCCTCCTCCTCCTCCTCTGCAGCATTACACTCCACCTGAAGATTTCATGCCCATCATCTCCTGCATTTAATTACTCCCGAAGCCCCATCTGTGCTGTGCCCCAGGTGAAGATAGAGATGGAGTCAGACTATGAGGACACCGACACCGAAAAGCCACCGCGGGACATGGGCAGTGAGACCACGCTATAGTTCCCTGCAGTGCTTCCTCTAATTTATATATATATATAGATATTTATATATTCATATATATATATAAAGCAAATTGGACATATTTTTCTACATGAGACTGAGGAGAGCGTTGGCCCCCAAGGCTGCTGCTCCTGTAGTTCTTAGCGCTGTCACATTTCCTCCCTTTCTGTTGGGTGAAGGCAACCGGCGCTGATGGCAAAACGGGGCTCAAAATGTGGAAATGAGCATTTTTGGCCTCTGAACCACTGCTGGGCTGGAGAAGCCAAAGGCAGCTGGGGGTGGTGCTGGGGAATGTCCCAGCCACCCCATCAGGGTCCTTCTGCTGTAGCAGGAGGGGTTCTCCTGCCCAGGGGGGCTCAGCACAGAGGCATAGCAGGGGATGAGGATGCATTGGAGGCTGAGCACTGGCAGGAAGGAGGAGGGAAAGCTCAGGAGCTGGAGTGCCTGAGGTGGGTGTGTGCATGGGACCAGCAGTAAGGAACGGAGCTTGATCACTGCTGCAGAGAACTGGGAAGGTTTCCATAAGGAATTGGGCAGCAGAGCTGAGCACAGCCATGCCTGACCCCGTGTCACTGCCCCCAGCAAAGCGCAGCTTTCCCAGGGCCAAAGTAGGACCTGCAGTGCTGGGTCCCAAAATCCCAGCCAGTAACTGGGCAGGAGCCCTATTGCTGCACCCAGCCAGGACCTGGCACGCCAGGCCCTTCCTGCACCTTCTCCTCACCCCATACACACCAAGGAGCCTCCCAGCTCCTGGACAAGGGAGGCTGCACCTCCTCGAGCTCCTCCACCCCCATTACACACACACATGGTTTAACAGCAAACATCCCCCCACGTAACCCCAGGATGGGGCTTTTTCTGGCTCTATTTTAAGGCTGCAAAAAGTCCTCTTTCCTCCCCCAGGCAGAAACAGCCTACCTGGTATTTATAGGAGCTCTGTGCTCGTGCCAGCCAGCAGTTCCTGGGACACTGACTAAATATTGCACCTGGTCTGAACCTCTGCATGGGACAGCCCAGTTCTTTGTAAATAGTCAAGTTAAACAGGACTTGAATGCAGTTTCATGTTTATAGCAGTCTTTTTCTGGATCAAGAACACCTATGGAGCCATGGTGAGCTTAATAAGACAGCATTACTCCAGTCACCACTTTAGCTTGACGTTAACATTAAGAGCTATTTCAGCTTGGGTGCACTGTGTCTGTTTTTTAGTATTTTGTACCAATCTCATGTGTGGTAGCTGAAGCATGGCACAGGTAGGTTTCTGCTTGTAATCACTCCACCACGGTTAATTTGCTTTATCCACTATGTCAGCTCGACTACACAGCAGCCCTGGAAAGGCTTCATGGACTCTGGGGGCTGTTCCATAGGGCACAGCTGAATCCTCAGCTCAGATCCTTCTAGAACACAGCTTGTTTCGATTTATCCATTTTGCAGGTCTCACACATGGTTTATACTTTTTGTATATGAAATACTGGAGCATCACAGATTTGCCAGCCCCGTTACAGTACTACTTTTAGCCATTTTGTATTTACCAGTGATACAATCCAATAAATCTCACTTAAATTAGTCTCAGCTCTCACTGTGTTTCTGGTGCAGCCTCAGCCATTTGAACCTCAGCTTCCCTTTCCAATTGCTTCCTGGTTAGCATTTGTATAAGCATCCTCCCCTCTAGGGAAGAGCAATTAGAGGTGACTTTGCAGGTGGCTGCAGCTCTTGCATGGCAACAGACCTTCAGCTCTGCAGCAAAGCTTGCCTGCACCCAGAAAGGTGGGATCAGACTTCCCAGGGATACATGACCACAGGTGAGGGTAACTTTAAAGAGAAAATAAATAGGATTTAGTTTGCTCTTCCACTATCAGCTGTTGCTGTCTCAGTTCAGAGCCATCATGCAGTTGCTTTTTGGTCAAACTCATAGAGAAAGGTTGAGCCATCCCTGCTCTGAGAGCACAGGGAGCTCATAGTACAAGTGTGGTAACTTGTCAGGGAAGTACAGAACTTGCTGAGCAGTAATTCCAGGAATCAAGCAGCATTCCCCCACCCCCATTCCTACTTCATTCAGAGTCTGCCCCACTCCGTCCTTCCTCCCTCCATGCTATAGTTCAAGAAGCTCCCCATGTACCCAATATAGACACCAACAGCCTTCCATTGTTCTTTGGTTGAAGAAAAAGTTTTAAAAAGTCACCATACAAACAGGAAAAAACAAACAAACAAAAAGCTTAGCTGCACACTATGAACATGGTACATCAGATCTACCACTGCCCAGAGCCCCATCCGGGCTGAGAACATGGCTTTTTCCAGTTGCTGCTTCTACAGAAGAGCCCAACTCCAATTGAACACCCATCACAGAGTTAAATGCTTCAGAGCAAAGTCTGAGCTGGCTGAGCATTTGTGAGAACAAAACCACGAAGGCCATTCTTTTTTGCACTGTGGAGCACGCTCCACTCCACTCTCCCCAGGACTGCTATCACTGCAGCAAGCTCTGCACACCCAGAGGGTTTCCACTGCTGCTCAGTCCCTGCAAGAACAGCAGTCTGCAAGGCTGGCTCCTTTAGAGAAGTGCTGGTTTAAAAAGCAGCTGTGCTGGGAGGCCAGGAGTGTAGATGCATATGCCTTATTACAGCTAATATGCATATGCTTCAGCTTCAAATAAATATCTATGACCTCAGAATAGTAAATACCACCTCTGTACAATAAATAAAGTATTGCATTTTCTATCGGCCTGTCTAGGAGTCATCTTGGAATGTTGTTTTCAGAGCTAAAAAGAGAGTCCTGTGTTAAACAGTTAAGGCTTCCAGTGCTTTGGGTTTCAACAGCTTTTTGGCAGCAATGATGGTGTTCTTCATCAGCATGGCAACTGTCATGGGCCCAACTCCCCCAGGGACAGGAGTGATGTAACTGGCTTTCTTCTTCACCCCTGCAGGAAGGACAGAGAGAGTTCACCATGCAAGTCAAGGGCAGTAGGGTTTATCAAGCCAGCTGGTCAGCACGAAACTGTAACCAACCTAATGGTGCTGAATTCCTTTATGACTATTAGTTAAAATAGTCCTTTATATTAGTCTTTCAATTTAGATATATTAGTCTTTTAATTTAGATGTTTGCCCCCTTTGGGCAGGGCAGCACAGAGCACACCACATTCTGACCATCCCCAAACTCACATCAGAGCCTAAGCTGGGGAAAAAGCAAGGTCTAATTAGCCAGATTTGTACAACACATACTGAGTATGAGACCAGATTCAGGCCTGATGCATGCTCTTGAGAAGGACTCCAATGAAGTAACAGTGAGCTTTTGCTCCCTTTCTTGCAGGAGAAGGTTCCAGTACCTTTTGCTGGGCACATGGACACGTGGGGCCTGCTTGGGCACTGTTGCAGCTTAGTAGTGAGCAAGGCCAGGAAACAGCAAGCCAAAAGGGAAGCTCTGCATGCTTTTGGTTTGCCTGGGGGGCAGAGTTTAAAAGCAGGAGTCTGGGTTATAAACTGGAGTAGAGGCAAAGCACCCCAGCTGCCTTAGATTCAGAGTCAGTCTCCTCTACATTTTCCCACGGCATATTACAGGAAAGCTGCTCCCTTGTAAAACTGAATGCAATAGAAAGAGAGCTTCAGGATTGGTATGCATCTGTTCCCACTGCATGAACCAGGACTTTCTCCCCTCTTCTCAGCTAGATGTTTAATGCTCAAAAGTATGAGATGCCAGAACCTTTTTTTTTTTTTTACCTTCAAAATCCACATCCCCAACCAGCCTTGATTTGGCAGTGATAGGATCCTGTACCCTAGTTATCCCCACATCGATAACTGCAGCTCCCTCTTTGATCATATCAGCTGTGATCAGATTAGGAATACCTGCAAGAGAACAGACACATAAGCTCATAGTGGTGCTAAGCAGCTCCCTGTCCCCCATCACCCCCATCTTCTCACTGCACAGCCCAGTATGTTTTGACCCACCTGGGCTTTTTTCCTGCCTCACCAATGCATTTGTCACAGACACATGATCCAGAACTGCTCCTTGAGATGTTCAGCTCACCCAGAAATCAGGGGTTTGAGTGATTTATTTATAACCTCAGAATAAAAAGAACTGGAATCCACCTCCAGAAAGAGGTCTGGCAAAGAAGCTGCAGCCAAAATGCTCTCCAATTTGAAATCTTAAATCTATGGCTACACAGTGCTGCCTTCACCACTGACACCGCTTCTAATCCTATCCATACCTTACATCTTCTTATACCCAATTTCTAACCCACACTTCTCCCTCACCAAACTTCTGTTGCCAAGCATGGACACTCCAAATCAACTCAATTCTTCTGCTAATGAGCTATTCCCCACGCCAAAGGCACTGCCCACAGAAAAGCACGTGTACATGTGGGACCTCTTGTGCTCTGAAGGGGGTACTGCAGATGTCCTTCAGCATTTTCAACATCTCTTGTAAGTAGATGCTGTCTCAGTATTTTTCTCTCCCCATAAGCACAGAATGTCTGTACACAGGCTGTGTAACAGGCTGTTAGCTGTTCTCTAGGTCTGATCAGGTGCTTGCTAGCACGCTAAGTCCTCCTGCCAGGTGTCATTTTGCATTTCCAAGAGCTACAAATAGTTCTATTAGTCTGCCCTAGGCTTTATCACAGGATTAACTGCCTGTTTTAAACAGCCCACCCTTGCCTGCAGCAGTTGCAAGCAGTCATAAGGGTGTCAGATTGCCCTATATTGCCAGAGCTGCTTCAGGCAGGGAGGCCTTGGGACACGTACCAACAGGACTATCTCCTACAAGGAGAGATTCCCATCAGAAACATCACACAAGCTGCACTGCCTCTGTGCACATCACCTGCACTGGCAGTTCAGTCTTACCTGCTGCTGCTACCACGATGTCAGCACGGATCGTGTGCTGCTTCAGCTGCTCCTTGGGAGTATAGCGGTGTGATATTGTGACCGTGGCATCACCTGCAAGAGGGGTTACACGAAGCATTTTACTCACACGTATGGCAACTTCTCTAACCCTCCACCTTCACGACCACCTGAGAAAGTATCAGAAATACAAGAGCTTGATGACAAACCACTAGGAGCTGCCTACGAAGTCAGCACCTCCTGTGGACCTTTTCACTTCAGCTGAAAAGGGATGTCAGACAAGGTTTTATTAGAACCCAGATCTGGTAAAGAAGGACTAATTGAAGAGGGCTCTGAAGTGATAGCCTGTGTGCAGAGTTAACTCCCCAGCCTCCACTACAACACATGAGGTATGTTAGAGCCCCCAGAGCAGGCCTGGGGCTGGTTTAAGAGCCCAGCAAGGACTGTGGGACAGGCAGAGGGCTTCCTCCCACAGCTGCCTGGTACACAGGCTCTGAGACCAACAAGCTCCTACCTCCTGGACGCTCGTGCCTGCCATCTGTGTGCAGCAACATGGCAATGGGCATCCCCACGTTCTTCGACCGGCCAGCCACCACCACATTCTTCCCCAACGTTGGGATGCCTGAAGTTGACAAAACAGAGCCTTAAGACAAATACAAACTAGAGCTGGACCAAAAAAGCAGCCAAATATTGCAGCAGCTTACCTGTTCTCTTTATGATCTCCCACACCCCCCACGGGGTGGCTGGCAGCATGGAGTACTGGTCAAGGCACATGCGCCCCACGTTTATCACATGAAAGCCATCAACATCTTTGTCTGGAGTCACAGCATTGCAAATCTTCCGCTCATCAATGTGTTCTGGAAAAGAGAAAGAAAAAAAAACAACAAAGGATCAGCCAAAAAACCTGATCTGCTGCACCAGTCCCTCAGAATCATCACAGTCTGGGGGCTTGAAGCTATTCCAAGCTTCTAGCAAGCTCAAGGCTAACAGCTCCCAGCAGAAGGGGACTGGGACCGCTTGGGGACTACACTGCTGCTAATGGAGCATGGATATTTTTAGACAGCTGCAGTTTTACAGCCAAGTTTAAGCTCCTGGTGCATGAAGCTGATACCACCAACAGAAGATTAGATTTCCACTGCCCCCAGCAACTTACAGGCAGCTGTATGATAGAGCAGTGTTATCTTTAAGCTTGCACTGTGGCACAGTGCCACTTGTCATGTCACAGGAGGACTCCTGAGCTACAACTCCTTCTGGCACATAAACTCATGACAGCTTAATGCAAAAAATGAAGCAGACTGAGACCCAGCTACTCACCAGGTAAAGGAAGCTGCACTAACAGGCCATCCACGTTGGTATCATTATTTAATTTGCTGATCAAATCCAGTAGCTCCTCCTCAGTAATTGAAGCAGGCTTGAGGATTGTCTCACTGCTGATTCCTGTGCAAAGTGCTGTATTAGAGAGTGGCACGTACACAAGTGGGACAGCAGCTTCCCTAATCCATGCTAATTTGAGCTGCCTGGTTTGAATTCTACACAAAATCTGATATGGGCACATCAAGGATCGTATGCTTCATGCAACAGTGGCTGCCTTCCAGGCTGCAGTCCTTCACACATCTTGCAAGTCATGATTTAAGGCCATTTGCCTGTCTGTGCAGCCATCCCTGGGAAAGACAAGTTGAAAGCAGACATCCTCCAAGAGTGCGGAGGGCTTGGAGGAACCACACAAACATGTTATGATGCAAATGCAATTGCACCTCCTGGACCTTTTCACTTCAGCTGAAAAGGGATGTCAGACTGAAATCTCAGCTCCAAAGAAGGTTTTAGCAGCACAGAACCCAGCATGGTTTAATTCCATTCCATGGAATTAAACCACTATGTGCCCCAGACCTTTCTCAATACATTTTCTCCAGAAGTACACTTGGGAAACCAAGTAGGATCTCAGCTTGCAAGACTGAAAGTGTCACAGCACAACATGACTGCGCTGAATGATGAACACATCTCGAACAGTCGATTAAAAGAAGGCAAATCAAAGCCCTGCTGGTGCTTTACATAGGCCCACCAAGGCCACAAATCCAAGCTGCAGAGCCTGACGTTGCCCTGGAGGAGTCAAGCAGCATAATGCACACGTGAGCTGTGCCTACTCACTGCATAGCAGTGCTACTAAAAAGGCAACCAATGCAGACAGAGCAAACTCTGCACTAAGCCCATGCAGCTGAGGCAAAAAGTTGCTGGGTGAATGCACCCTAAATGTTCCCCCAGTATCCAGCAGAGGACTCCCAGCAAAAGCCAACAAGCAGCATTTTGTCTGAGTTTTTCTGCTCCAGTTTTTCAGAGCAGGGCACAAGACTTACCCACATCAGCAGCCGCTTTGGTTTTGTTCAGCACGTAGGAGTGACTTGCAGGATTTTCACCAACCAGAACCACGCTGAGGTGGGGTCTCTTGTTCCCAGCTGCTACCCACTGTTCAACTTCATGCCGGGCTTCTTGTCTGATCTGCCGGGCCAGCTTCCTTCCAGAAATCACAACAGCATCATCTCTGCAGTATGAGAAATATCACCATAGCAGTGTTAGGGCCAACAAATCCAAGCTTTGTGCAACATCAGCACAGCAAACAGGCACGAGATGGGGCAGAAGCAGTTCTTTCATCTGAGCTCAGTACAAGCCTTCACCTGTAAACCTGTTTTCTTTTTTTGCCCATTACATTAAGCAGTACATTCCAGTCTGCAGCCTCACTGCTGGAGGAGGAACAGAGCAATTCCTGCAGCCTGAGGAAGCACTCAATGAGTTCAGGAGCCCACGTGTGTGTTGTTGGCACGTGTGCCACACTGCCAGCTTCCCTCTGGGGCAGTCAGCCTCCCTCCCCTTTATAAAGCACAACAGCTTTGCTCTGCGAGGCAAAACTCATTCCGTTTAAGTGGAATTTGCACTGCTGGAAGTGCTGAACAATTCCAGCCCACCCCGAGGCTGCAGGAGGCACAGCTGCCGTGCACAGCACCCCCCAGCAGCATCCCAGAAAGGTGTCAGTCCTCCAAGCACAGCCTGAGCTCCAGCCTCCCTGCTTTACCCATCCCTGCAGGGTGATAAAGCCTGATAGGGGATATAGGATTTCAATCCCATCGAAGGATCCCAACGTCCAGCTGGAGCCGAGGGGGGCATCCGCCCATCTGAAACGTGTCACGGCAGCTCCTCGCCTGCATTTCTGGTCTAAATCGGTAACAGAGGTTCTGCCAAACGCATTCCAGGCACGCTGCGCGCACGGAGCCGCTCACGTTCGCTCCCCCTTCGGGCTCTGACGACCGCTCGCATCTCAGCGCCCTTCTTATCAAAGAACCCCTCCCGGAGGGTTTCACCTTCGCCAGATTCACCTGCGGACTTCTCCGCAGCACCGCCCCGCCTTTCCGTATGGCCCCGGCCGGTGTTCAGCCCTCAGCCCCGCCGTTCTGCCCCACAGCCCTGTTAGCGGTGCCGCCCCCCGGCGCTGGAGCAACCTGCGAGCAAAGCGCATCGCAACGACACGGCGCGGCGGCTCAGCGGTCAGGCATCGCTTGGAGAACAGCCCCGTGGTTTTCCGACCCCAGCTCCGGTTCCGACCCCGGCAACTCTCACCCCCCCCGGCACCACGCAAGGCGGCAGCGGGATTTCATCAGCCTGCAGCGCGCGGTGCGGCCGCTGGGGGTCCGCTCCATTCATTCCGAGGGTAGCGGTGCCGCGAGCCGAGCCGGGCCATGCCCTACCTAGGTGCGCTGAGGTGCAGGCAGCGTGCGCGGGGCCGGAGAGCGGTCTGGCCGAGAGCGCGGAGCGGGCAGAGCGCGGTTGCCATGGCGGCAGCGAGACAACGAGAACAGAGAACACGCGACAGCAATCAGGCGCCGCGCCGCGCCGCCGGCCGCTTATATAGCATCCGGAATCCGCCCCCTGCTGGCAGAGGGAGCCAATCGGGACGGCGAGCGGCGCGGGGCTGAGCTGTAAGTGGCGGAGGAGAGGAAGAGGGCGGGGCGGAAGGGAGAGTTGGTTGCGGAAGGGGGCGGGGCTTCCCGCCGTAATTGGGCACGGCTGCGCCCATTGGCTGAGCCTGGCGAGCATGAGAGGCCGCGGGAGGAAAGGGTGGGGAGAGGTTACAGTTGTTACCATAGCGATAGTGCCGCTTGAAGCCACGCCCCCCTGACCCGGCTCTCGCGAGAGCTGGCGGCTGGGGCGGGAGCTGCGGCTGCCGGCGGCACTCTGCCTCGGGCCGCGCCGCTCCGCCATGAGCTTCCTCTTGTGAGTGGCCGGGGGTCGCGGTGCCGAGGGGGGAGGCCGGGGTGCTGAGGGCAGAGGCCTCGCGTCACGGCTCGCTGCGGGTCGGGAGAGCTTTGGGGAGGCCCTGTGTGAGGGTTGCGAGGAGAGGCGCGGCCTTCTGGGCTCGGTCCGTTAGGGGAGGCCTGAGGGCGTCCTGTGGGGCCTGGTGAGGGGCTGAGGGGGGGGGCAGGGCTGGGGGGCTGAGGGGGAGGAAGAGCTGGGGACCTGCAGAGGGGCTGCGGGGGTTCATCTGTTGTGGGGCGGTGCTGGGGGAAGGCCTTGGGGGGTGGGGGGTAAATAACTGCAGGACAAGGGGAAATGGTTTGAAGTTGAGGGAGGGGAGATTGAGGCTGGATGTCAGGGGGAAGTTCTTTGCTATGAGAGTGGTGAGGTGCTGGAACAGCTGCCCAGAGAGGCTGTGGATGCCCCGTCCATCCCTGGAGGTGTTCAAGGCCAGGTTGGATGGGGCCCTGGGCAGCCTGGGCTGCTATGAAATGTGGAGGTTGGTGGCCCTGCGTGTGGCAGCGGGTTGGAGCTCCGTGATCCTCGAGGTCCCTTCCAACCCTGGCCATTCTGTGATTTTGGGGGGGCTCATCCCTTTGGGTTCAGGGTGCTGAGGGGGAGACGGAGGGGAGAAAGAGGAGGAGGCCTTTGTGCTGTGGGTGTGGGGCTCCCAACTGGATGGAAGGGGGGCTCTGGTGAGGGTGGGGGGCGGTGGTGGTGCCCAGCTGTGGTGTGCAGGGAGTGCCCTCAGGGCAGGTGGGTTTGGCTTGGCTGCAGTGGGAATGGCGTTGGTTTGGCTGTCTGCTGTTAGAGTGCGTCTGTAACCAGCTGTATGGATGGGCTGTTATGTACCTGTGTGGTAGATGTGAACGCTCATGCAATTCTAGCCCTTAAAGGTGTCAGAAGGAGCAGCGACATCTTGAGTTGTGAGAAGGGGCTGGGGAGCCTCATTCTGTTGTCAGTGATGTGTTGGGACCCTCTGTCCAGTATCAGCACTGTGCTGGGCCCTGTGTTCCCTCCTGCAGTACAGCAGGCGGCAGTGGCTGGGCTGAGTTGGATCGAAGGATCCTTTATTCCCACTGCACGTAAACAGTGTGCAAAGCCAACGGGCTGTGCTGTAGTGCTGCATCAGGAAGCTGAAGCCAGATGTGTGCAGGCTGAGCGCATCCGGCTGTGTGCAATGGGGGGGGAGGAGGTGGGCAGCAAGCCAGCAGTGCCAGGAAATGCGTGTAACCCCCAGCGGTGCTTTGGCTCTCACAACCCCACATCAGAGCCAGCACAGAGTGTGGTGGCTGTGAGCTGTGTGAGTTGGGAGTCCGAAAGTTAATGTTTTGTGGTTTGGAAGCATTAAAATGCTGTCATCTCTTGGCAGCGTTGGTTTTTGTGTGTGGGTATAAAGCCAATAATGAGCTCTGACACTGGTATTCCTCTGAGCGCTGCCTTGCCCTGTTACAGGGCTGTGGAATAATGCAGTTGTGTGACTGTTGGTAGGACACAACATGGGATGGTTAAAGCTGCAATAAAGATGTGTCTTTTAGGGCTAGAGTCTGTTAAGCTGCTATCCTCTGCAGATTATTTCCTATACCATGTGCCTTCGCCCTGTTAAGTCAACCCAGTCAGCCAGTAGTTTTGCATAACTTGGTGGAGTTATGTTGGCTTGTCTGCAGTGTGACTGAATGCAGCCATCGCTGGTCTGTCTTTGGGCCTTTGCACCAAATGCTCCTTGTGATTTGAAAAGGGAAGCGTGCACATGGCTGTCAGAAATGCTCACACGTAGGGTCTGTTCACCTTGATGGTGGAGAAAAAAAGGTCTGGTGTCACCACAGCTGGACCTGCCAAGTGGCAAAGAGCAATGGGTGATGCTGTAGTGGGAGGGAAATGCTTCTGAGAAGGGATTGCTGCTGAAGGACTCACTGCAAGTGTTTCTATTTGTTTTCTCAGTGGGAGTCGATCTTCGAAAACATTCAAACCCAAGAAGAATATTCCTGAAGGCTCCCATCAATATGAGCTCCTGAAACATGCAGAAGCCACTCTTGGGAGTGGCAACCTCAGGCAAGCAGTTATGCTGCCGGAGGGAGAGGACCTTAATGAGTGGATTGCAGTTAACAGTAAGTCTGGGAGATAGAGATCCACCAGTGTGTGGAAGTGGAGTGGAACAATACAAATCTCTGCTTTTCATCCTTAAAAGAAACAAACAGAAAATCTCCCAAAATGAAATTCCTATCTCAGCTGTATTCTGTTTAACTGAGTAAGGATAAAAGGGCAGTAAGTGTTAGGACACGCTGACCAGTTGTGTGTCAGAGCAGTGTTGTGCTCTGGAAATAGCAAAAAGTGAGAAGCAGATACATGCAGTCGTTGTTTCAGAGTGCATTTTCTTTGAGTTCAGACTTCTGAAGGCAATTAGATTTGTGAGTGGTTATTTTTGGAACTGGGAGTAAGACCTGAGGACTGACATTTGGAATTAAGGTGTCTGGAACCTAAAGCAGTTATTTACGAGTTGCAGTTGGAATCATCTTGATGTGTTTCCTTTCCAGCGGTGGATTTCTTCAACCAAATCAATATGCTGTATGGGACCATCACGGAGTTTTGCACAGAGGCAAGCTGTCCAGTCATGTCTGCTGGACCAAGGTAAGAAGTTTGTGGTGGTCTACAGCTGCAGTTTGTGTTGGGGAAATGGCTGGATGGTTTCTGAAGCGTGTATCCAAAAGCTGAAGAGGATGGGATGTATTTGGATGGGGTTTGGGTACAGCATTGTGCTCCAGCAGTCACTCACCTGTGTCTGAAGCCCTGTGGGCTGTTAGGGAGGCTTTGTGGTACCAGGAACAGATTAATTTGAAGGAAAATGGAAAGATTTACCCTGACATGGAAGTGCCAGATCTTGCTGTCAGCATTTAGTCGTGTCTCAGTCTGACCATTGTGTGCATGCAGTCTGACCGTTGAGTGCATGCAGTTCTAAAGCCACGGCTGCTAATGAAGCAGGACATGAGAGAGCAGGAACCCAGCAGGTGCTGAGATCAGACTGCGAAGAGAGCAGGGGATTTGTAGGAGAAGGCTGAGGCACCGTGGAAGGAGAAAACAAAGCAGGGCATGGGGGCTGGCTGGGGAGCAGTATTTGCAGCGCTGTGTAAAATCCTGCCCTGCTTTTCTAACCAGAAGTATCTAGATTGCGAGTTCCTGTTTCTATATCTGGGGATGCTTCCTGTAAGGACTTCCTGTTTGAAGTGCACTGTTCATTTTTACTTGTTGGTTGTTGAGAAACAACAACCGAAACGTAATTTTCTCCCCCTCTCTGTAGCGATTGTACAAAAGATTGCTGAGGAAGTTCCTTGCTGCATGGTGTTCTCGTAGACATCTGTCCCAGTTCTGGGGAGCTGTGAGACTGATAAGCACATGTCACTTTGAGAGGGTGGTTTTCAGAAGGCTGATGTGGGGCCTCTGGATGGTCTTTGGAATGTCAGCTGTCCCATGTGCTGGTGGGCACTTCTCTGAGGGAGAGCTGAATTCCTGGCTGGTGTCTGAAGGCCACACGTGCAGTAACTCAGGAGGTGGGGGGTTTCCCCCTTCCTTCCCCTTCAGCCAGTTTTTGTTTCCCTTTAAGTTGATGTCAGAGGAGGTTGTGGCAAAGCTGAACATCACTTTTGAGGGTTGAACCCTGGTGGCTATTGCTGCAGTTGTTGGGATGGAGATGTTAGCCCGAGCTGTTGTACTGGGCTTGAGGAGCTCAGACGTAAAGGCGAAGCACCACACAGAATACTTGTTTTGCAAAGTCATTCTTTACCACGATAAGGAGGAAACTGTGGGGTCCAGTGGCCAGAACAGGGCCTGAAAATGTTTCTTCTTTCCCCATTAGGCCAAGGAATTTATTTTTTCTTTCACCCAACAGATATGAGTACCACTGGGCAGATGGTACCAACATAAAGAAGCCAATTAAGTGCTCGGCTCCAAAGTACATTGATTACTTGATGACGTGGGTTCAGGATCAGCTGGATGACGAAACCCTCTTCCCTTCAAAGATTGGTAATTGCAGTGGCACAACACGACGTGCCTTGTGTCCAGGACCAAGCCACAGTGCCACCAGAAAGTCTTAGTGACTTTTATTCAAGTCTTGGTGGTTTGTTTTGTTGTTTTATAAATACTTCTGACCAAACTGAAGCTTGCCCATGCTTTTCAGGTGTCCCTTTTCCCAAGAACTTCATGTCTGTGGCCAAGACCATCCTGAAGCGACTGTTCCGTGTGTATGCCCACATTTACCACCAGCACTTCGACTCTGTCATGCGGCTGCAGGAGGAGGCACACCTCAACACCTCCTTCAAGCACTTTATCTTCTTCGTGCAGGTGAGGTGCACAACAGCTGCTCAGCTGCCTCTACCGGGGTTTTTTGTTCCCATCTGCTTTTAAAGGGAGTTGGAATTTAGAAGCCTGCTTTCTTTCTGAAGGTCTACAACAGTGCTGTAGGGGAGGTAGCTCAGCTCTTACCCTCCATACATGAACTGTTTGGGGTTTACTTATGCAAGCTGGCTGTAAATGCTTGAATTCCCCTCTCTACTTTTATTTATTAGCAAAGGGACCAGACTTTAAAGAGAATCTGAGAGGGGAAGGGGTTATAATTCAGTAACTCATTCTGAGATAACAACAGCAGCTTTTCTCCCCTTGCCCATTTTTTCAGTATCTTGTGACTGTGTGGCAGCCCATTGCGCTGAGCAGCCTGGCACTCCTCAGCCACACAACTAAGTTCAGTTTGCTTGAAATGCTTGAATTTCTCCAGAGAAACAGCAGAGGAGGCTGCAGCTGTATGCATGTTGGCTGGACCTGGAGCTTTATTTCCTAGGGTTCTTTCAGCAGCGTGTTCAGTTCTGCTGTTGCTTTTTTCCTACCAGGAATTCAACTTGATCGACAGGCGGGAATTGGCTCCGCTGCAGGAACTCATTGAGAAGCTGGGTTCCAAAGACAGATAAACTTTCCCTGGGAGGACCCACTCAACTTCCAGTCGTGGCCACTCCTTTCTGCTTTGTCCACAGCCATTCTCCCCTTCACCCTCAGCGACACAAGCCCCAAAGAGCCGGATGATGTGCTGGCTGGCGCTGCCTCACTCGAAGTCGCAGGCCTTTGGCAAACAGTGTTTGTACTGTGCTGCAGCAGCCTGCGTCACCTTCTAACTGGTGGCTGAGCTGTGACGCCTGGCACTGTTTTGTCCACTTTTTTTTCTAAACTACATACTCAAGCCTGGCAAGAATTGCAGTGGAGAACTCAGACGCACAGCTTGCAGCAGGTTGTTTTGTTTTGTGCAGGCAAAGTTCCAGAATGCCACACTGCTGTTTTCAGTGCTGGAGCAAAGCTTTCCTCAGATCCCACGTGGCCATCCTGGGGCTGCGTCCAGCGTGTGCTTCCCAAGGGGGAAGGGCAGCAGAGGCACAGCTTATTTTTGGAAGTGCTTTTTTTGGATTTAGATGCACTTTGGCCAAGAGCCTTAAGCTCCCCTCATGGCAACAGTGATGGGGAAGGAAAAAAAAAAAAGTGCCTGGCAAGGGGAGCCTGCCCCTTGGGGTGCAGAGCAGCTTTTCTGCCCCAGCTGGGGGAGGGGGGAGGGCAGGGGGAGGGGCAGGGACCATGTTGGCAAGGCAATAAAGTTTCTTCTTCCTGCTCTCCTTTCTAATGGCTGTCCTGTCTGTGTGTGCCCCCCTGCTGCCTGCGCTCTGGGTGCATTATTGTCTTTGCAGAACTCCCCTTGGGTGGAGGCTGTAGCAGCACTGTCCCTCCCCACCCCCCCCCCCCCAGCGCTGGTCCAGGAGCCTCCTCATGCAGCTACACATTTATTGGGCAGGTCACCCCCTGCAGCCCACTCCCCCCCTCCCTCCTGCAGCACTCGGCTCCATCAGGATTTGGGCACGGAGGTGAAGATGCGCAGCCCATGCATGCTCTTGATCTCCTCGCTCAGTGCCTGCAACAAATGAACATAGGGCTGTGTTCTGCTGCAACACAGAGGTGGGTGCCTTGAAAAGCAGGGCTCCCCATTCAGGGCCGTGCAGCCCTGCTCTGCGTGCTCTCACCTGATTCACCATCTGGTGCTGCTGCACCGTCCGCTTCTCCCGGAACTCCTCCGATTCGATGTGGATTTCATACATGGCCCCGCAGCCACCTGCAAGGAGCGCGGCCCCGCTCAGCACCACAGAACGGCCAGGGTTGGAAGGGACCTCAAGGATCACGAAGCTCCAACCCCCTGCCACACGCAGTGCCACCAACCTCCACATTTCATACCTGCCCAGGGCCCCATCCAACCTGGCCTTGAACACCTCCAGGGATGGACGGGGCATCCACAGCCTCTCTGGGCAGCTGTTCCAGCACCTCACCACTCTCACAGCAAACAACTTCCCCCTGACATCCAGCCTAAATCTTTCCTCCCTCAATTTCAAACCATTTCCCCTTGTCCTGCTGTTATCTCCCCTTTCAAAGAGTTGATTCCCCTCCTGTTCGTAGGCCGTTCGGGATGGTAGAAGCCTTTTCCTTACCCGAGATGTCCACCACGCGGATGGCGGAGGCGCGGGGGAATTTCTCGCGCAGGACGCGGCTCACGCGCTCCTCCCCGTCCGCCCCCGCGGAGAAACCGCGCCAGGCGCCGCGCGGCACGAGGAGCTGCGGGCACAGAGACGCGGAACGCTCCGGGGGCTGAAGGGCGGATGGGGGGGGGAGGGGGAGGAGTTGCAGCAGGGCCCACGCGGGGCCTCAACGCTGCAGGAGCGGGGAGGAAGGACTGGAGAAAGGCCGGAGAAAGGCCGGAGAAGGCCCGAAGGCCTCGGGGTCGTTCGGTCACTCACCGGCCCGCGGCTCCGCAGCCCCGCCGCGGCCATCGTGGGCGGCGCGCGCGCCCGCTGCCGGAGGAGAGCGTAGAGGTGACCGCCGCCCGCCAATCGCCGAGCGCCACGTCATAAGGCCGCGCCGCGGCACAGCGCCCCCTGCCGGCCCGGAGGTCTCAAGAGAGGCCTAGGAGAAAACCGCCCCCCCCCCCCCCGCCCCCACCCACCCCGAATCCCCACAGCGCACAGCGGCCTCACCTCCCCTCCAGCGCTGCCCCGTCCCACCGCTCCCCCCCGGGCCTCATCCTGCCTCACCCCCCCCCCAAAAAAAAAAACCACCGCACGGAGCCCATCCCGACCCCAAGAACCGCCCCGCAGCGTGGGCCCCAAACCAACCCCCCCCCTCCCCCCCCCCAAAGCCGCCCGCGTCGGAACGCAGAGCCAAAGAGAACGGCCCCCGATTTGAGTGCAAAAAATAAATATAAAATTTATTAAAACACCCACAATATTTTAAAGATATCAGGAATAATACATTTTGCAGCCGGGTGGGCCGCGTGTAACTTAGAATAAAATACAAATTAAAAAAAAAATCATGGGGGAAGAAAAAGGGGGGGGGAGGGGGGGGAGGGTCCATACTTGCGATTTTTAGGCATCCTAAAAAATAAATTTACCAAAACACTGAAGGGAGGGGGTGGGGGGAGGAAAAGGGTTTGAAGAAACGAGAAACACACAAAAGAGGAGAAAGAAAAGGGAAAATTATACAAAATAAAATTATCGGCATAAATTTACTGTCCTAGGAGTTATCTACAGTTTAATACACATTAATCCTATTGCCTTGAGACATGGGAAAAATCTACCGCTCCTCGATCCGCCCCGGAAAACAAACAAAAAAAAAAACAAAAAAATAACAAAAAAAAACAAAAACAAAAACAAAACAAACTTCATTTCAAGTAACCACAGCCCCGAGCCGGCCAAGGAATCTTCAAGTGTGTCCCTGGGGGGACCCCCTGCCGCCTCCACTCCTCCGAACCCCACCAAACGCCACAGCAACGCAACCCCAAACCCTCCTGCGATCGAATCCCGAGCGCTGAACCCCACAGAAATGGCGCTTTTTATTTCATCTCGTTTTAATTTGTTGTCGGTTTTTGTTTCGTTTTTCTTGTTTGTTTTGTTTACTCGTTTCCTTTTCCTTCCTATTCTCTGCGCCGCGGTGCAAAACCCCACCGGCGAAACGCTCCCAGAATAAAACAAGGCTGAAACTACGGCAGTTTGTAATCCCTGAAGGATGCGAAAATGAGGAAAAGCCCGGGCGGAAAGGGTCAATGAAAGGAAAAAAAAATAAAAATAGGAACTAACACCGCTGCGAAAGGATCCCTGATTTCGGAAAGATTCGCCCCGGTTTCACTGCCTTCGCTGCCGCGGCGCTGCGGGGTGTGGGGTTGAGGTATTTGCCTGGTTTGGGGCACGGGGGGCTGCTGCCCCCTCAGCTCACGGGAACCCAAAGGGAAAAAGTAGCACCAATGAAACCCAAAAAAAATGGAAAGGAGAGCGGGGAGGTGGAAAGGGAATGAAGAGATGGGAGAAGCGTGAAGCCCAGCTATCCCCTGCCACAGCTCCCCGCAGCCAAAGCCCACTGTTCCAGGGAGGGAAAGGAGCTCCGGGGCCAGGAGGTGCCAGCACCGTGTTTGGGTGCGCCGGATCCAAGCACCACGGCTGTGCTCGGGGGGTGAGCATCAGGTCCTTGTGTAGTGCCAAGCACCCCAGGACCAAGCACCGGTGGGAGAGCGCTGTGCCCCTGCACCACATCCACACCCCACGTCCGAGCACCACGTTCAAGCACAGTGTTGGTGAACGGTGGGCGAGCACCACGCCTGAGCAACTGTTCCTGAGCACCACGTCCACACACCGCGCCCAAGCACTGTGTCCATGAACCCTGTTCAAAGCACCGTGACTGCGGGCAACGTTTGAGCACCGCGCTCGGTGCCTGAGCACCATCCGAGCGAGCACCGTGCCCGTGTGCAGCGCACGCACACCAGCTCTGAGCACCACAGCTGAGCACCACGTTCCCCTCCCTGGCTGAGCACCACATCCAAGCACCACGTTCACACACGGTGTGGCCGAGCACCACATCCATAGCACCGCTGAGCGCCGAGCATCGTGAGCGAATACCGCGCTCACACCCCTGGCTGAGCACCGAGTCCATGCACCGCCGCTGGGCACCAACACACAACCAAGCACCGTGTTCACACACCTGGCTGAGCACCACAGCCAAGCACCGAGGCCACGCACAGTGGCCGAGCACCGCGACCGAGCACCACAAGCAAGCACCGTGTCCGCAGCGCGGGGCCGAGCACCGTTCCCGAGCACCATGGCCACACGCTGGGGCTGAGGACCACATCTGAGCACCGTGTCTGCCCACCCTTGGTTCCTGGAAGGGAACGAAGCTGCCGCAAAGCAAAGGTGCCCCCAACGCTTCAGCGTGGCACCGGTTTCTGTTTGCATAAGAACAAGATGCTCCCGGCACGCTTTGAGCTGTCGCTCCGGAAAAGTAAACTTCCTTCTCAACGACATCATTGCTTTTTTTAAATTTTTTTTCTTGGTTCTCTAGTTTCGTATATACATTAGTAGCACCTCGGCAAGATGGAATCAGGCAGAAGCATGATACAGTTTGTTAAAACACCATAGCACCATTTTGATTAGAAGATTTCATTTAATAAAAATATGCTTTAAAGAGCCCACAAAGCATATTCCAGTACTAAAATGAAAAGTTAACAATTGAGGCACCTCAGGGATTCTGGTTTCCTTCTCCTTCCTGAGCCTCGTCCCAAGAGTGCCAAGAGGGGGAGCGGCCCCCGGCCAGCACCGAGGCACCCACCACGGCCGGGAACACTGCAGTGAGTGCGGAGATCTCCCCCCGGTTCCCATCGTGGGTGTTGTTCTAGCACCAGTGTGGCTGCGACCTGCTGCAAAGTGTCTTCCCCCCACCCTCCCCCTCCCCCCCCCCGGCCCCGATGCAATTAAAAACACCGCCCCCAGCACACCCCACTGCCCACCCCGCACCAGGACGTCCCCGCAGTGCTTCCACCCCATGGCTTCAGCGCAGGTGGGACAAGCGCGGGTGCTGGTAAAGATAAAGAAAAAGATTTTGCTTAAAACAGACTCTCAGCAGCAAGGGGTTAAAGAGCTGTGCATAGTTTTCTAGTTTTCATATAAGAAGTCTGAAGCATGCTAATTTTCAATGACTGAGATTTGAGGTAGGTTATACGTAATGTAGTGTAAAAACGTGAGACTGCAGCAGTTCTCGCCCTGACCCACACGCCGCTGCCCCCCCCCGGACCAGTTTGAGCCTCCCTTCAAGGCAGGGGGGGACGCCGCACTGGAGCAAGCCCCCAAACCAGACACCTCCAAGGAAGCAGGACTTAGACAGGTTGCACGGACCGAAACATTCTCCAAACGCGCCCCTTTCTCCCGAATTTCTTGCTAACATCATCTACGCAAAGCTTTCAAGGCACCCCTGCGACAACCTACAGCATGGAAGTCAGACAAGACCTGGGCGAAGCAAACCAAGGCCGGCACCCGAATCCGACCTCTCTCATTCTTAGACCTCCAAACAGCACTGCCGCTGCACCACGGCTGAGCCCCATGGCCAAGACCCATGGCCAAATGCTACAGCCAAGGCCTATAGCCAAGCTCCATGGCCAAGCCCTATGGCCAAGCTCCACGGTCAAGACTCACAGCTAAAACCACGACCAAGCCCCACGGCCAAGCTCCATGGTCAAGATCTATGTCCAAGCTCCACGGTCAAGACTTACAGCCAAGATCTATGGCCAAGACCGATGGCCAAATGCTATGGCCAAGACCCACGATCAAGTCCCATGGCTGAACTCCATGATCAAAACCACGGCCATGACCGATGGCCAAGACCAACAGCTGAACCCCATGGCCAATACCCAAAGCCAAGCCCTGCGGCACGCAGCCCCAGGACACCCGCAGGCCAACCTAAGGACTGACTTGCCATGAACTCTACAATCCTGATATGCTATTGGGTACTTATAAGAAAAGCGATAATAGCTCATTGAATTTCCTTGTCAAATATACGCGACTTTACAGATTACAGTTAAAAAAAACAAATTATGAAGGACGGACAAAGCATGTTAAATATTCTGCCAGTATTTACAGTTCTCCCACCATAATTGTGTCTAAAACATACTGCTTTCAAGTTGTCGGGAGGGGGAAGAGGGAGTTTGCTTTTTTTTTTTTTTTTTTGCTTTTTTTTTTTTTTTTTTTTTTAAGTTTCGCTTTCATTTTTAAATCTAGGTGAAAGTGCTTTTTAAAAAATTCTTTCCCTATGTACAGGTTTTAAAATCAGACTGACTACACAAAGGTTCAGGCTGTTTTACCGAGATCCTGCTGAGCTGTGCCAGTGCGTGGGGTTGCAGTAAACACAGACGGTGACTTCAGCACGGTGACAGCGCCGGCTTTCGCTCGCGTGTTCCCCAAAAGGCACCTGGAAGTGCAAAGCGACGGCGCAGCCCCGTCCCGCACCCAGCGCCCAGCACGGCTCGAGGGTGGCAGCCTCAGCTGAGGTTGTTGGGAAAGCACCACGCAGTGTTGTTGGATGGTTGGTGGGTGGGTTGGTAAGTTTGTTGGTGGGTGGGTTGGTTGGTTGGTCGGTGGGTTGGTTGGTTGGTTGTTTTTTTTTTACTGTGGGAAGAACAGCAACCTGTAGGAAGGTGAGATGATGGCACCTGGGGAGAGAAAAACGCGGAGCGCATCGCCGCGCTGACTCACCCATCGGACTGAGAGTGTGGGGAGACGAGTCCCAGAGTCTGGGTTTGCTCCTCCCAGAGCCGCTCGTACGGCCAAAGTCCCCCAGAGACTGAAAGCACCAGACTTCAGCAACAGTGATGTACAGAGAGCAACGCTAGCTATTCACAGTTTTGTGTTGTTTTTGTGGGTTTGTGTTTTTTCTTTTTCCTATTTATGTGTTTGATTCCTGTTGGGTTTCTCGGAGACGCAGCCGAGCTGCTCCTCTTCTTAGGGCAACAGAGCCCCAAACGAACGCAGAGCCCCGGACCCAAGCATGGAGCTCCGGGAGCAGCACCCTCCACACGATGCCCTGAGGTCTCCACCCATGGGGATGGACTCCTCCAGTTGTAAAACAGCCCATTGTAGGTCCTTGGGAACCAACAATTAAAAAATTGGATGTTCGGTGCATCCGGCTGACGTTAGAGCACTCGTTTCCAGGTGGCTCTGTGAGGCCGTCCCTGATCCCCGCTGCCTGCACGGCACTGGGAAGGTCCACCTCTGCCTTTATACGCTGGTTTGGTGTTCGGGTTGTTTCTCATTTTTTTCTTTTTTTTTTTTAATTTATCCATGTATTTTTTTCCTCGATGCTCGCTTCGTTTTTTGAAGGTCGGCTTCGTCATTCTCGTCAGATTAAAAAATAATAATAATAATCCAATAAATACGCGGTTTTAAGTGGAATTAAAAACCTCTCCTTTGCGAAAGGACGCTATAAACTTCTCTCTCCATTCTTGCAGTGCACAAGGATAGATTAAAAAAACACAGAGATATAAATATTAGGTTACCGAAAAACGTCAAAGAGCATTGTTCCTTTCCTATTTTCCTACTCTTTGCCAAGTGCGGCTTGCACCCGCGTCGATTCCGTTGTTTCCAAGCGTAACGTTGGGTTTATTTTGCTTTTTTTTTTTTTCCTGCTTTTTTTTTTTTTTTTCTTTTTTTTTTCTTCTCCCCCATGCCCGAGGAGAAAGCACCACGAAGCAGCACCGGGACTCCAGTGCTGCCGACTTTGAGGTAAGAAGGGCTGCGGCGGCCGCCTCCGCCTCAGACCCAGCGGCTGTAGGGCCCCGTCACCTTGGTGTACGCGTAGGAGGACACAGTGATGGCAGAGTTGGTGGGGATGGCCACCGCCTGCCGCGTGGGGACCGCGTTCCTCCGCTCCTTGGTAGCCGCCTCGGCCGCCAGCGCGCCGCCCCATTTGCGCTTCTTGGCGAAGGCCTTGGCGTCCTGCTGCAGCCCCAGGCGCGCCGCCTCCTCCTGCCGAGCACGGGCGCGCTCCGCCAGCTGCTTCATCTTGGCCTCCCACAGCGCCAGGCCGTGGTTGGGCTGGTTCAAGTTCTTGTGTTGGTAGAAGACCAGGGAGATGCGGGTAGGGTGGCAGCGGTTGGGTTTCTTCAGCGGGGTGGTGGCGTGCAGCTCGCGGCGGGCGCACTCAATGAGGATGGAGCCGTGCGCGGGCGCCACGGCCACGCCGCCGATGTTCTCGTCCAGGAAGTTGTGCTCGCTGTCCGACCACTCCTCCTCCTCCTCTTCTTCCTCCTCCTCCTCCTCCTCCTTCACCGCCTTCATTGACGCCTCCTCGACGCCCTCCTCCAGCCCAAAGGGATCCCACGGCTTCTCCTGACGGACCCCCGCCGCCCCCTTTTCACGCACCGCTGCCTCCCACGGCTTTTCAGGCAGCCCCGCCACGGGTGCCGGTGTCCTCCGCCCCTCCGCCTTGCCAGAACCCCACGGCTCTTCGGAGAAGACGGGCAGCTCCGGCAGGGCCGAGCCGAAGCCCAGAGGTCCCAACTCCCAGCCCTTGTCCCGCAGGGTCGGGGTACCCGCACCGCCCAGCACCGTCTCCCCCAGCTTGCAGGGGCTCCACGGCTTCGGCAGCAAGCTGGAACTGCACGACGACGACGCTTCTTCTGCCAGGACATTGGGCCACTGCTTCTCTGGCAGTGGCAGGCGCACGGCAGCGTCGAAGGCGCTCAGCTTCTCCCGTCCTCCGGCACCTGGCACCAGGCTGCTCCACGAGCTCTCAGCCGCACTAGTCCGCTCGGGGGAAGACGAACCTCGGGACGATGCTTTGTAAGGACTCCACTGCTGCTCTGGTACGGGGACAGCGGGTAGAGCCAGACCGGTGCCAGGCATGGCTGCTGCAGGGTTGTTTAGGGGCTCGATGCTGGGCGGGGGGTCTGGGGGCTCCTGCTTGATGGCCCTGCTGCCAAAACAGTTCTGTGCAAACGGTGATGCCTCCTCCGAGCCTGTGCTAGTCCTGTGCACCCCGGCCGCAGCCGCCTTCTGCTGGCTGGCATAGCGGCTGGCCCGCTCGTAGGTGCGCTGGTGATGGTTTTTGCTCCGGACGCTGTGTGGGATGGGCTCGGGGAAATCCGTGTTCCTGTAGGTATGGTTGAGGTTCTCCTGCAGCACCTGAATGTTGGGCTTCTTCTCATAGCTGTTGCTCACCCAGCTCTCACCCCTCTCGGGCACCCCGTAATTCAGAAACTGCGAGGGGAACACGTGGTTGTTGGAAAAACCGTAATACCCAAAGGAGGGCAGCGTGAACTTGGAATGAAACCCGTTCACGGAAGGCAGATTGGGCTGTGCATAGTAGGAATGGTAAGAGTAAACACTGTTCATGCTGTAAGGGTCGGAGGGCCGGCAGCTGCCCAGCACTGAGTAGCTCTCCACCACCGCATTGCCGTTGTACTTGAAGGCGTTGTAATGGCTCTGCGGCTCCACTTTGATGGAAGGTTTCAGCGGCTGTGGGGAGAGCCCACTTTTCAACGCCATACCTGTGGGCACAGCACACACAGCCACCGTGACCAGCTGGCCGAGGAGACACCAGCAGGAACTGAGGACCCCGTGCCTAGAAAACCCAGACAGCCTCAAAAATTCAACAGCAACAGAATCGCTGGCCGAGTCAGCCTGGCTGTGACTGGCATCACCCCATGTGCTGGTGGCAATTTGCACCCATTTGCTGAGCTGCAGCAAAAGCACGGACACCACAAAAACCACAGTGCAAAGCCAGACCCCACAGCATAAGCTGGTAATGCCAACTTGCACACAACGCTGCTGGTGCACCCTGTGGCCCAAGAAAGCCCCCAACCATTACACCTCCCAAAGCCACAAGGGAACATCCTCATCCCCTCACTGCTTTCTGGACAGCTTGGGGCCGTGCGACCTCAGCTCCGTCCCCATTACCTGCATTTTGTTGGAGTGTAGGAAGTTCGAGCGCTTCCTGCTTGATCTTCTCTGGTGTCATCAGCTTCTCCTTCTGCAGTTTCTTCTTCTCCGCTGCGGCTTTCTTTGCCTCCAGCTGTCTCTGCCGACAGGACTTGGCAGGCTCAGGCAGCTTACGCACCTCACGGGGGAAGGATGTGAGCACCTGGATGGCCCCGCTGCCCACCTTCGCGTTTTGGTTCTCCTCGCTGCCAAACTCATCCGTGCTGGACATCTTGTAGAGGGGGAGGACGTGCAGCTGCTCATCTTCGGGGATCTTCCCCACCACGCGATTGTCTTCCTTTGTCAGCGTGCAGACCTGGGGGAGTGCAGGAGGCCATGAGGGGACGGGGCTGCCAAGCTCTAGAGATGCTGACAATTGCAGCCCAAGGGAGACAGTGCTGACAGCCCTGACTCAACACCAGTCCACATCCCAGGCTCACAGTGGTGTGCATTCACCAGCCTACTTTGCTCCCCTGCTGTGGTCTGGAAACTTCCTACGGGGTTTGGGTCAGACAACAGCAAATGAACAGTTCCCATTGGTGCTTTGCTTACATCTGGTGGGGATAGCTTCAGCACCTTGCAGACACCAACGCTTTCATTTGAAGGACTGAAGCATCGAAAAACAAATTGCTCCATGACTGTAAGCACCAAGGATCAGCCACCAATCCGGGGTGACAGTGGCTCAGACATCTCTGCTTCAAAATGCTCCCTACAGGATCAGCTGGACACCACGCAGCTCAAAAAGGCACCAGCAGCCAAAGGAAAACCGTCCCGAAAAGCCTCACCAGTGCCTACTTACCACTGTGCAGCCATTGTAGAGGTTATGCTGATCTTTGTGAGCATGAGCACAGAAGTCCATGCACGCTGTCACCCCTGAAAACGGCCTCCCCTCCTTCAAGCCCAGCCGGCAGTCTATTGCAATATCCTCGTTGGTAACCTAGCAGAACAAGAAGGCTCTGGTTACCTGAAATCTGCATGGTGCCACCCAGCTCCCATCCTGCTGGCCACCAGGCTGCAGAGCCCAGGAGAAGGTGGGTGGTTGGGTACCTGATTCTGGTAGGCCTGTGGTGCCAGCCTCTTGTAAAGCGGAGCAACCTCAGTGGCCAAGTCCTGAAAGCTTTTCCGGAGCAGCTCTTCCTGCAATAGAGAAAATTGGGCGTTCATACACAAGAAAACATCATCCAAGGGTTTTGGCAGCAGGGATGCAATCAGGGATGCAGCCCGTGCACATCACACTGCGTCCAACTTTCCCCACTATGTCTGCCATCACACAAAGCGCACAGACTCAGCTTCTGGTGACATCTGGGCTACTCAACCCCAGCCTCAGTCTGGTGTGCTTCTAATTGCACAACACAAGAGTTCTCCTGCATCTCCCCGGGGTTTTTAGGGAGGCCCCATTTGTCACACCTGGCAGCAATGCCCCAAGACATCAGTGAGAGCCTTACCAGGTCGTCGTTTTTTCTCTCCAGCTCACCAAAACCACTATAAGGGACCCTATTTTCAGACTTTTTCCTCCCAAAACTTGGAGCCAGGGCTAAAAGGAAACCACCCTCCTTTTCCCAGTACTACCGTCCCACTCACCTCCTTAGGATTGTCCCCCACCAGCCTGAACTTCCGTGGAGTTTTGCTTCGGGCGTACTTGCAGCCATTAAAATACATGCTCCAAGAGCAGCCGAAGGAGAAGGAAGCACCACAGGTGTTGGGGTCCTTGCCTTGGCACGCACAAGTCCGGCTGCAGGAGGGACAGCGAGGAGAAGCATCAGTCACCACTGCAGTGACAGCATCCCCCTCCCTATGAGTTGGAGGGCTGACAGCTGCCCCGCTGAGTGAGAAACATGGGAGAACGCCTGTGTCCCCTTCTGACCCACTTCCCCAAGCCGGTGTGGTGACCCACTGACACTTACTCGTCATTCAAGCCGCAGCGGCGGCTGGTGGGGTTGCCGTACTTGGTGAGGGTGTCAGTGAGCTCCTGGTACAGCGTGTCGCCCAGCGTGCGGGGGATGCCCTCCCAGGCCAGGATCAGGATGATGATGACAGCGTTCTGGCAGTGGTGGCCAGCTCGGTGACGCACCAGGCATAGCAGCTTCTCCTCTTGGTTGTGTCTCCGGATCACCTGTCAAACAGTCGGGCCCAGTTGGCACACAGGTCTCCACCAGTGGGTGCTGGCTGCCTCTGCACCGTCCCACAGGAACACGGAGAAGAGAGCCGCAGGAACAACCCTGGGTATGTCCTTCCCTGTGGGCTTTGGGGTGCCAGAGTGACCCCAAGGCCCACAGCAGTCGATGGACAACACTGGGTGAACACTGTGGGTGTTGGGTTGATGGCTGGATCAGAGGGTCTTAGCAGTCTTTCCCAACCCTATTGATTTTATGATTCTATGATTCTACGGGAGTGGGAAGCCCTGCAGAGATTCCCAGAAGTGGCCGCCACTTTTGCTTTGCCCTTCACTGCTACACCTTGAGCATCCTGTCCTGGTCTCCATGACTACCAACGGTGGGGACCTCCCTGTCCCCAAGCAGAGAGGGGACAGACTGCAGCATTATACTGAGAATGGCAGAGGTGGGACAGAAGCCCTGAGCCCGGGGCTGTTTCATTCCCCCTAACCCACGTTTGATTGAATGGCGCTGATGGAGAGTGATGTACAGCCCTGGGGACTTCTGAGGCCACTTCTGCACTGCTGGTGCCCCCAAAGGGTCTGGGGGCTGCAGGCACTCACTCACCCACTTGGCGATGGGGCAGCCCCGGGAGCTCTTCCCCTCCTTCCCAGTGTAGATGACCTTCTCGATGCGGATGGCTTTGCCCTTCTCGCCGTACCTGTGGGCAGACCCACATCAGTCACAAGTGTCCAAGTGTCCTGCTGAGGCCTCACCCCACACACCTCCCCCTCTGCCCTCTGAAGACCCCAAGCCCCTCTCCGACAGCCCATGGCCCGGCCTGATGTCGGGGTCCTGCAAGGGGTTGGGGTGGGGGTCCCTTACCGCTCCTCCATCAGCTCCCGGATGGATGCCACGGTGGGCCCCGAGCCCAGGTGGGTGTAGTACGGCCCCTCGTCCTTCTCCACGATTTGCTCTGTAGGAAAAGGCCGGGGGAGGGGGGGATGACAGAGATGTTGGGGTGTCCTCTGGGAACCACACCCCCCAAATGTCAAATTCCCTCAAATGAAGCACTTTTGCATGAAATATCAGGCATTTCCTCACTGACAAAGCACAAGCCTCGATCCTGACTGCACTATTTTGGTACTGAGTGTTTTAGGGCTGAGAGAGTTTTGCTCTGGGTTTACAGCTCCTGACAACACTGGGGGAAACTGGGAGATCTGTGGGAACAGAGAGGTCATAGGGGGAAGCAAAGGGCAGTGCAGGGGTGGGACCCACAGAGCAGGGTCAGACGTGGTTCATGCTCCCAGCACTGATTTTCATTCTCATCATGTTCAGCAGCTCCGCTGCAGCTGCCCAGGCAGGGATCAGTGCAGGATGCACAGCGAGGGCCGACTGCATCGCAGCATCCAACAGCGTGGGCACCTCATGAAGCACTGAGCCCCAACTCCCACTTAATTGTTTTCTCTTATGGCTTTTTCTTGAGAAAACAGAGCCCATGGGAGAAGGGCACGGTGGAAGGAGCCGGGCTGCAAACACCATGCTGCAAAGTGTAACAAATGCCAGCACAAAAACACGCGGATCAAGCACTCACTTGCCACTGACCACCTGGCCATGAAAGCCAGAGAGAAGAAAGCCCAAACTTGCCCTGCAGCCAACGCAGCTGCAGGGTTTGGCCGTAAAGACAAGTCCCACCAAAGCTGCAGAGCAGCCTCAGTGCCCCTCAGGTGTTGCCAGGGTGACTTTCCCAGTCCCACCGAAGGACCTCCCAGCATCACGGCACAGCCCCAGCACCAACATCACCCCCACAGTCTGTGCCCCCACTTACCCACACAGTCGCAGGTGGGGAACTCGGCCTGCGCGCGCTTGGCGGGGGTGTCCAGCAGGCTCTTGGTCGGCGTGTCCAGGTATTTGAGAGGCGACTCCAGGAACCCGCTGAGGGTGGGGGTCAGCGGCACCTCATCCTTGGTGGGCGTCCCCTCCGCCTCGTCGGCATTCTGGCTCTCCTCAGAGTAAAAGCACGTGGTGGACACCACGGTGATAGCACCAGAGGACTCGATTTTGATCTGCTTGGGAGAGCGCACGGAGAAGAGATGCTCTGGAGGAGGTTCCTTCCCCGGTGACAGCACGGAGCCCCCAGGGGCGGCACTGCTGGGGGCCACGGCGGCGGTGCTGACGGCGGTGGGGGGCACCTGTGGGGCTGGCAGCTGCCCCTCTGGCAGCGCGGTGGTCCCGGTGGGCGGCAGGCTGAAGGTGTCCCCAAATTCGGCCTCGAACTGCCGGATAAGCTCCTCCAGCTTGTCGTCCACCACGGCGGGCGGCCCTCCCTCCGGGCCCGGCGCCGGTGGGTGGCTGTGGGTGTCCCCCCCAGGGGTACCCCTTTCCTGAGAGTCGGGAGCGGTGGGCGGGCGCGGGGCGGGCGGCGGGGGCTCAGGCTGCGGCGCTGCAGCGGGGGGCTCGGCGGGGGTCCGCAGCCCGTCCAGGCTGATCTGCCAGAAGGGCAGGAAGAGCGGCTGTGAATCCTTCTGCTTGGGCTTCTTGATCTGCACCTGCTTGCGGGCTGGCTTGTCTGGCTGAATCCTTTTCTTCTTCTCCTTGGCCTGCTTCTCAAAGGTCTTGGGCGTGCTGGGGGTCCACCAGCCAGGCGGGCGCTCCGGGGGGGTCGCGGAGAGGCTCTGCTCGAGGAAAAGGCTGCGCTTGTGGTGCAGGTGCTGCTGCAGGACCAGCTGCGTCTTCCTGTGCAGGTCAGGCTCCTGCAGCACACGGGGGCTGCTCGCCGTCTCCTTGACCGGCGTCCGATCCGGGGGCTTCGGGGCTGCTGCAGGGGGGGCTCTGCCGGCCTCGGGCCGCTTGAAGGCCACAGCGATGTATTCGGTGCTGCCCAGGAGCTGCTCCAGCTCCGCCATAGGGTCGGTGGTCCCGGACGGAGGCACCACGTTGATGGATGGCTCCGGGGGGGCAGGGGGCACCGGGGGGGGCGGCGGCGGCGGTGGCGGAGGGGGGGGCGGCCCATCAGCACCAGGTTGAGGGAGCGTGGCCGAGAGCTGCGTCAGCGCCTCGATGGCGATGGCTGTCTGCAGGCTGATGTTCTTCTCCTTGGCAATGTTCAGTGCACTTTGGGAAAAGGGGAGGCCGTCCGACGGGCACGGCTCGGCGGCCTCCAGCACCGCGGGGGGAGCGATAGCACCTTTGTCAGGGGGCGGCGGGGCGTGGGGCAGCGGGGCCTCTCCCAGGGCCACCTGGATCTTCTGCTCCAGCCACTCCAGGTAGTCGGGGCACTCAGGGCCGTCGCAGTTGCAGTTGGGGGGCTTCATGCCATGCTTGGCCAGGGCGAGGGCGGCCTTGAGGGCGTGCAGGTCCTCCCCCCTTGGCACGCCGTCCCGCGGCGCCAGCCCTCCCCGGCTCATCTCGGTGTCAAACTTCTTGTAGAGCAGCGAGGGCGAAGCCGGGGCGGGCAGCCGGTAGGAAGACACCGCTTCGGCCACCGCCGAGAAGGCCACCAGGTTGCGGGCGTCCTCCAGGCGTGCAGGGCCGGCGGGGGGGCCGGGCAGCCACCCGCTGGGCTCCATCAGTGTGCTGCCCCCCGCCTGCGGCCGGCCCCCAGCGGCCAGGCCCAGCCGGCCGCCCTCGCTCAGCGTCCTCTCGCCGCCATAGTCGATCAGCCCTTCTTCCATTGGGCCTCTTCTGGGGCCATCAACCGGATCGCCCCCCGGACCTGTCTGAGAGCGGGGAGAGAGGAGGGGTGTGAGTAACCGCTGCAAAATCCCGTGCCTCGTATCCCACCCCACAGCCTACCACCCCCCCGTCCATCCCAGCACAGCTGCAAGTGCCCCTGCGCCCCTCTCATCCCCACATCCCAAAGGCCCACAAGGAGCTGTGCCCTCTGGGACTGCAGCTCTGCACCGCAGCAATGGGGCATTGAGCAAGGACTGGGGCAGAAAGGAGAGAAGGGGGTCCAGAGCCCATCGCCCCAGTGGGTGCATGACATGGGGGGGAAGGGGAGGTCGCATCTCTGTGCCCATGGGTGGAGGTCTCAGTGCCACGAGCATTTTGCAGTTTGTCACAAATAGGAGAGCCCGTGCAGGGCTGGGGGATGCCTTCACCCCTTTCTGGGGCTGCATACAAGTAGGGAGAGATGGAGCAACAGGCAGAGCAAAACCCCCATGGAAGCAGAGAGAAGCATCTCTCCTTGCCCCAAACATCCCCCCGGGGGGAAAAGGAGGGGTGAACCCCATTGGCAGCACAGAACAGCGGCCCCATCCACCCTTCCCACGGCTCCTCCGCAGCGGAGAGGGAAGGGATCCCCCCCTACCCGCCCCCCCCCGCAGGAACTCCCGCACGCGTGGCCCGGTCCCGGTTGGAGGCTTCCCCACGAGGGCCGTCCCTGCGGTTCATCCGACCGAGAGGGGGGGGGAAACACGCGGGGCTGCACGCGGCCTCCCGCACCGCTCCTTTTGTTCCCGGCACCGCCGTGGGGGGGAGGGGGGGTTGGAAGAGGGAGGGCCGCGGGATTCCATCCCGAAACCAACAGCGATTCTCCCCCCAACGCCGCCGCGAGGAACCCACCCGTGCGCACCCACCGCCCCGGGGGTGGGGGGGGGAAGGGGGGGGGGAACCGGAACGCCGCGGTGCGGAGCGGCCCCGTCCGCGTGTCGTGAAAAGAGGGGGAAATCCCTCCGAGGAACTAAAAATTATCTCCGCTTCATTTATTTATTATTATTCCCCCCCCTCCCCCCCTCGCTCCCTTTCTGTTTCCAATGCTTTGGGCGGAAGGAAAACAAAAAAGGCCGCGGCACGCACCGACCCCGCCGGGTACCCCCGGCCCGCGCCGCGCTCCTCCGCAGCCACCGGGACCGGCGCGGCCGCGGCGCGGCACTTACGCTGCGGGGGAGCGGCGGCGGCGGCGCGGAGGGACGAGGCGCCCGCGGAGGGACGGAGGCGCCCGCGCTGCTCCGCGCCGCACCGCGCCCGGCCGCGGCTCCCCGCCCCCCGCGGCAGCTGCAGGAGCCATCAGCCCCGGCGCCGCGCGCACGTACGGGCGGGGAAGGAGGGGGTGGGGGGTGGTAGGGGGGGTTGGGGGGGGGGAACGTGAGCTCGGCCCCGCAGCCCCCGGACCGCCCGGACGGCTCCCGAGAGCCGGCACGTGTCACGCGTACAGCCCGCAGCCTCACTGCACCGCGGCTCGGTGCGTCCAGTACATCCCCCAGCCCCATACATCCACAGTCCGTGCATCCCATAACCCGTACATCCCATAACCCGTGCATCCCATAACCCGTGCATCTCGCAGCCTCATACATCCCACAACCCTATGCATTCCATAACCCACACATCCCACAGCCCCATGAATCCCACGACCCATACATCCCATAGCTCTGTGCATCCCATAGCCCATACATCCCACAGTCCATGCATCCCACAACCCGGTACATCCCATAATCCATACATCCTATAGCCCTGTATACCCCCCAGCCCATACATCCCCCAGCCCTGTACAACCCACTCCTCTGTACACCGCACAGCCCTGTGCATCCCACAACCCATAACCCACAGCTCTGTAGATCCCCTTGCCCATGCATCCCACAACCCCATATATCCCATGGCCCTATAGATCCTGCAGCCCCACACACTGACCAACACCATGTGATGTGCAGTCCTACACATCCAGCACTCCTACATCCCTTGCACCTCTGTATACTCAGCAAATTATGACCAGCAACCACCAGCAGTCTGCAACCCTACAGAACTGTGTTACCTGCAACCCTACACAACCAGCAACCCTATAAACTCAAGAAACTCATATCCAGCAAGCGCTGTACCCAGCAGACCCACAGACCTGGCAAGCCATTAGGCCCAGCAGCCCCACAGATCCAGCAAGCTGTACAAACAGAAACCCCCTACACCCTACACAAACAGCAGCACCCCATGGGGACCAGGCATCCCCAGCTGCAGTGCCACAGCCACCACAAGGCCTTTTTCCTTCTTTTTTTCCCCTCTTCCTCCCTATTTTTATGTTACTGTGCCACATCTCCCCCTGGCCCTATATGAAACATGGAGCGAAGGCACCCTGAAGAAGCAGGCAGCAATCTGCTGTGCTCCTGCTTGTCCAAAACCACACATTTGGGAAACAACCATCTCAACACCAGGCAAAGGATTGGTCCTCATCCCCAGCGCTGGGAAACCACCCACGAGGCCCATCCGGCCCCATGAATTCGGGGCTGAAGCAGCAATTCCTTATCCGGGTGCTTGGGGTATTTGTAAACCCCCCCAACCACACACACACCTCAATTGATTTTGCAGGCATTGGGCTTGGAGCAGCCGAGCGCTTCATCCCACCACAAGTCATTCCACTGGAAGGGCAGGATTTGGGATATGGAGGTGCCCAGATGTGGCGATGCATGGCATGAGGTTTGGGATGGGGGGGGAGGTGTAGGGGCGAGGAATTGATGCAGTGCTGGCATAGCCAGGGCACGACAGGGTGCTCGGGAGGTCAGCAGTGCTGCCAGCGCCAGCGGCTGGGGCCGGCCAAGAGGCAGGCGGCTGTTTGGCTGCCGGCCCCGTGCCGCGCTCGTGGTTTTCTTCCCCTGGCAGCAGCCCCGGGATCCTCCGGGCTCTGGGGCACCGTGGGGCCCCCGCGGGATGGGGAAGCCCAATGTGGGTGAGTATCCCTGAGCACAGCCCAAAGGAAGGGCACGCGGCCGGCAGCACGCCCTGGGGATGGATGTGCTGCTCAGCCACAGCGGCAGCGGGCACGGAAAGCCGCTCAATGCCACCAAGGTGCCGGCAGCGGGGGATGCTGGAGAGGAGCCCGGTGGCACGGATGCCCCGAGCGGATGCGACAGCCCTGGGAAAAGCAAACTGGAGAGCCATGGAGCCCCTCCCGGCGCTCCCAGCCGCCCGCTTGTTTTCCAAGCTGTTTCCGTGGCCCCGGCTGACCCCAGCACTGGGTTTGAGCCGCTCGCTCCTGTCCTCATTTAGCCCGGCGGAAAGGCAGAGCTATGGCAGGGCTGTGTCACAGGGAACCCATCCCTGCTTCCACGGGCCTCTCAGGGACCCCCGGAGCCATAATCCTGCTCTGGATGCCATTCGGACAAGCATTTCATCCTCTTTTCCATCTTGCAGGGAACAAGCTGGTTTAATGACACATATTCACACCGCTCCAGCACCAGGAGCCTGCAATAGGGACGGGGAATTTTTCTCCACCAGGAAACGTTTCCAACCCCATCCTCTCTGGTGGGGATCCAGGAAAAGCGTTTCCCAGCCCAGCCAAGCTGCAAGCAATGGGAAAGCTGATCAAAGCAAGGGGGAAAAGATGGGAAACCAAAGGTGTTTGGGAGCAGGCTTGCCCAGCGGCAACCCTTAATGCATGGAGCAAAGGGGAGCTGAGTGCCTGGATGCAGCTCCTCCAAAATCGCCCTGACTGAGAGCAGCTGCACGCCGGCATCTGTTGTTAATCCACCCTGGATGCCTTTCAAAGCCGGGTTGGAACATTCATCCCCGCGCACGCAAGCGGCCCCTGAGGTCCCACTCCAGCTGGGCAAAAGGAGGAACCTGCGGGGCACAGCACTATGGGATGCTCAGCACCAGCACAGCCAGATCAGCTCCTCAGGAGCTGCACAGGGCTGGCGTTCCCATCACGGCACTGAGCCGGGAACCAGCATTTGGCAAGAGGAAGGGAGAACGGCTTGCCAGGCTGCGTCAGGCTGCTCCGACCGGCAGTGAGGGAGGGGAGAAGAGCTCTTTAAAGGGAAAAGAAAAAAAAAAAAAAAAAAAAGGAAAAAAAAAAAAAAACGTGGCGCTATTTTTGTTTCTTGGAGAGGCTTCAGTCCAAAACAGCTGACTCCTCTCGTGCAGGCGCTCAGCTACCAGATTGGCGCTGCGGCCGGCCGGGCAATGCCAAAAGAACGGCTGGAGGCAAGCGGTGCTCCAGCAGAAACGGCAGGGATGGAAAGGATAAAAAGGAGAGGAAGGGATAAAAAGGAGGCTAAGGGGAAAGGAGAAGAGAGGAAGGGGAAAGGAAAGGAAAAGAAAGAACATAAGGTAAAGGAAAGAAGGGACGTGGACTCACCTGGGAAGAGGAAAGTGTGTGGGCTGTGGCAGAAATGCCTGAGGCTGTGCTGAGCCTCTCCCTGTGCCGGCAGCACTTTGCCACCCACCCGAGCTACCCATGTGGGGCCGGGCTGCATTCTGCAGCCCCTCACACCCTGACAGCACTGCCTGCAGGGGGACAGGGCAGTGTCCTCCTGCACGTCTCCCATCAACCCCAGTGGGAATTTCCCCCTCGCCCAGTTCCTCTGCCTCACGAGCATGGTGCAGAAATCCAGCCAGCCTTCAGGAATTGGTGGCCATGGCGCAAAGCCGCCCCACTCCCATCCCACCGGGGCTGCGCGCACTGCTGGGATCAAGGGTCCCGTGTTGCACCGTGGGTGCACGGCTCTCCAAAGCTCACCTGACGGCCCGCTGTACCTGGGGGATGCGCAGCCCTGGCCCCGCTCCTCGCTTCGTGAAACCCTTCAGCAGCCCGAGCTTTCAGCAGAGGAGGAGGGACGTGCGTGCGGCAAGCACGAACACGTCGGCAGCACGATGGCTGGCGGGCAGGAGCAGGGAGATGAGTGGGAGCCCGGCCCTGCCCAGTCTGGGCGCGGGGACAGCACCGGCTCCCCCAGCCGGTTTCACCACCACGACCCGTCCCGGCAGGGAAAAGCACCCGGGGAGAAAGCGAGATGCAGGGCAGGCTTGGCATGGCCCAATACAGCACGCCTGCGATGCCCTGCCTGCTGTATGCTGCTCCCCCGGTCCCTATGACTCACCCCAAAACACCACCACCGCTACCCCACGTGCCCCACCAGAGCCAGGGGGGTCCTGAAATGCCAGAGCGGACGTGACGGGAACCAAGTCACATCCAGGAAGAGCCTCTCGGGGGACACATCCTGCTCTGCAAGCTGGCAGGAGACACGGGGACGGCCGCTTCCCCTTTCACTAGCTTCAGGCTGAGATCCTCTTTCTTGCAAGTACAGAAGCAGACGGTGCATTTTCCTGTTTGGCTCCAATCTCTGTGTGCACACACAGCTGAAAGCTCAGTGGTGCAAGCTAGCTGCCCTCCCAAGAGGAACACTGCCACAGCCACATCCCCCCACCGAGTGCCCTCCCCACATTTCCCTGTACTCACCCCGGCACGGCGGCCGGCAGCTGGCACTGGCGCACAGACAGGTCCCCACGGAGGGGAAGGCATGAAGACCCCCACCATGAGGTTAGCAAGGCAGCAATGCTGGGGTTGAGTAGGGCAAGCTCCTTCTCTACCCTATGTATGGGCTCAGGCACATGCTCAGTCAGAGCTGCTGCATCTCTCCTACACACAGTGCTGAAGAACCACCTGAAAAGCGAGCAGAAGCCTTTCTACACAGGGACGTGTTTGCATCACATCCTTTCAATGCAGTCCTGATCAGCACCGGCACAATGGCTTCTGCAGCACACCGCACAAAATTTCCCTTTTTTCTCCCCCAGAAAATGACAGCCCCCTCCCACCTCGGCTGCCTCCTGGGGTCCGCAGTGCCGCTGAGTCAGCGCTGGCGCTGCTGAGTCACCGCAGCCACATCAGCCACGATGAGCTCAGCGCGGGGGCTCCAGCACCTCCGTGCACGCAGCCAGAGGCCGATGCTCCATCCCATGTCAGGGGACACGCACAGCTCCAAGCTCAGCCCAATGGATGCCACCGGTTCCTTGGCCCTCTCCAAAATCTCCAGGCATAGCACCGCATTCGCGCAGCCCCCGGATGGAGGTTGTGCTGCCATCCTCTCCCAAAACGCCCCATCACGGGCGATGCCACAAACAGACATGGCATCATCACGGCCGTCACCGCCGCGCCTTCTTCATCTCGCTCAACCTTTTCCATGACCGAAAAAGGGAGGGGAAAAAAATACCCAATTTCTATTTTTTTTCTCCGCTGGGGTCATCAGCGCCAAGGGGGGAAGCGCAGACGCCGCCTCCGGCTTCCCTGGCCTGCGCTCCCCTGCACTGGTGACGGGGCTGATGACTCACGGGAAGGGAGGGGGGAAGCGACGTGTGCACGGGGCCGTAATGTTTGTAAACCTAAAAAAAGCCATGTGCAGGCAGGCAGCGTGCTCCGGCCAGGAGCACCGGCTGCCAGCGGCTCGGAGAGGCTGCAGCCGCCAGCGAGGAGTCCTGGGACAGCAGGGACAGGCAGCAGCTGCTTCTGCACGAGCATCACCAGGGAAGGGTCAGCCCCATTCCTTTGCTACAACACCTGTAACCGGAACGGCTCAAACCACCACGGGTTTAAAAGCAGAGGCTTTAAATGCACGTGCTTTAAATGCGACGGCTCTAATTGTAACAGCTCCAATTGCAACGCCAAGCTGGGGCTTCCAGGGGTCATTAAAGCCCCGCGCTCTCGTGTTTCTCAGCCTTCTGCTGCACCCAACTGCCTTCTGGCACGGCACTCACGCAGGCCCACGGCTCCCTGTGTCCTCATCCACCTGGGGAGCAAGGACCTGCTCCAGGGAGTGCGGTGGCCATGCCATCAGCAGCCAGCACTGCAGCCAGTGAGCTGGAGCCGAGCCCTCCAGACATTACACAGCATCCCCCGGCCTCCACGCTGACGACTGCAGCAATTAGAACTTGCTCCAATCAATTTTTTACAGCGTTTGGAGTGCTCGGAGTGGGTTGGTCCACCCCCACCCCCCCTCCCCTGCTCATTTGGCTGCATTGGAAATTGCAGCACTGGGAGCTCCCAGGTCCCCAACTCCACCACTCGACAGCAAAACCTCGTTGAATCAAAAAGATGCATCCAAGAGATGTGCAGAAACCATCTTTTTTTTTTCTCTCCCCCCCCCTCTCCCCCCTTAAGAACTGCCATTTTAGCTGAAGCAAACAAACATCCTGCATCATCAGCCACAACAGGACCCCTACAACATCCAGCAGACACCTTCCCTCAGTTCCAACACCATGAATCCCTCACCCCATGGGCAAAGGGATGGGGAGAGAGCAGCTCCCAGTGCTGGCAGCAGTGTAGTGGGTGGATGTGGAGCGAGGACAGCTTGCAGCTGTTCCACCTCCAGCCCCTTCCCGTTTCATTTCATCTCCCCTTGGATCCAGGCCCAGGGGAAAAAAAAAGCTCTTTTATCCTCAAAAAAAGAAAAAATAGGGTCTGGCACCCTCTTGCATTGAGCTCAAAGGAGAGATAAAAGAGGCGCTGGAGCCTCAAGGGTGGCACAGATGGGGCTCAGGCTGGGGAGCTCCCACTCGTGCCCTACGCTGCAGTGGGGACAGTACACCAACCATGGTGAAGGCAGGGCTGGTGCTGTGCCATTAGAAACACACACATGAAACGAGGCTGTAGGGTCAGGGACTGCACTGGGCACAGGATGGAGACCCCACCACACATAGGCAGAGGGCTGAAGACCCCAAGCCATGGGGACAAAGACAAGGGACACATGCAGGCAGGAGACCAAGGATCCTGGTAACACAGGACCAAGGACAAGGGAGCCCAGCACACATGGGAAGGGGACAATGGACCCTGAAACCATAGGGAATCAGACCAGAGAACCTGACACTGCAGAAACAAGGAGGAAGGACCTTTGCATGCACAGGCAGGTGTGGGATAGCAATGTCCCAAGGATGGGAACACCAGCATGCACAAACAGGGGACGAAGGACACTGATGCAGTGGGGATAGGGACCAGAGAACGGGCACACGTGGGGAGACAACCCGAAAGCTTGGGGTTGTGGGGACAGAGAGAGTGACCTCAGTGCCAGGTGACAGAGAGCCCAGCACACGTGGGCAGGGGTCTGAGGGCTGTGACACTGTGAGGATGGGGACCCCAGCACACGCAGGCAGAGGACTGGGGGACAGGTTGCACCCAACGTGCCAAGACCCCGTGGGAAAGGCTCTCTAGGGCACAGACAACAGCACAACCGTGTCGTTGCCGTGCCACCCCACAGCTGGGGACAGCCACACAACACCAGGGACGGGATGGGGGCACCGTGTCATCCCCCAAGGTCCCGGCAGCCTCTGTCACCTGCAGCCACGGGTCCAAGGCTGGAGACCGGGACACCCCCAAAGGGTGGCATTCCGGGGCCACTGCCTGGTCCATCCCCAGGGCACCACCTCACCCCCCACACCCCCCGGTACCCCCGCACCCGGCGGAGCCTCGCGGTAACGCCGGCACACGGCACCGACGGAGGATCCCCACCGCGTTGGGTGCCGTCGCCGGGGTGGGCCGAGGGATGAGCCGGGGGGTGGAGGGGGGGGGACCCGCGGCCCCCGCCCCGCACCCCGCAGAGTGACGCAGAGCGGGGACCGTCCCGGTGCGGGGTGACAGCCCGTGACGTCACCGCGGCCCCCGGCTGCCGTGGCGCTCGGTGCAGCGGGGCACGAGATGGGGGAGGGGGGATGGGGGGGGGGAGGGGGGGGGGCCGGGGAGGGGATAGGAGGGGAGAACCGCGGAGAAAGGGGAGGGGGGATGGGAGGTAGGAATCGCCGGAAAAATATATTAAAAGCGGAAAAACGGCGTTTTTCGGTAAGGATGGGGGGAGGGGGGCACCGGGGCGGGTTGGGCGCGCGGGGAACCCGTGGTGGGGGGAGGGCGGGGGGGCAGCCGAAGGGGGGTCCCGCCTCACCGCCCCGCTTTGTCTCCGACCTCCGCCGCGCCGCCCCCCGCCCCGGCCCCGCCGGGCCCCGCCGCTCCCTACCTCGCCCCGCCGCTGCCCCCGCCGCTACGAGGCGGCCATCTTGTGCGGCGCTGCGCCCGCCCCGGCGCGGGGGGGCTCCGCCTCCACCCGCCGCGCGGCCCCGACCGGGGGTGGCCCGGGGACGGCGGCCAGCAGCGAGCTGTCCCGGAGCGGCGGGCGGGGGAGGCGGGGTGTCGCGGGGGAGGAGGAGGGGGGCTGCGGTTGGGGGGGGCTGCAGGCCGACCGCAGGGGTTGGGCACGGGTTCGGCTGCGGACCCGAGCGCAGAGCGGGACGCCCGAGCAGCGGCAGGACCGGCCGCGGCCCCGACTGCGGGCACGGGAGCAGAGTCAGGCCGTGCTGCGGGCCCGGCCGTGGATCCAGCTGCGGGCCCGCCGAGGCCCGGCTGTAGGCCCACCCTTAGGCCCAGCCGCGGGTCCCGCAGTCCTGCCCACAGGCCCTAACGCAGGAGCAGCTGTAGGTCCAGCTGCAGGCCCAGCCACAAGCCCAACCAGAGACACGGCCGCAGGAGCAGCGTAGCCTGAAGTTGATAGCAATAGCCACAGGACCAGCTCCAGGCCTGGCTGCGGGCCCAACGGCAAGCCCAGCTGCAGGCCCAACCGCAGGCTTGGCCACGGGCCCGGCTGCTGTGAGCTGACCTGGCCGAGAGGTTCTGCCAGCACAAAGTGGGTCACGACAAAGCGGGAACAAAGCGTCAAAGAGTGGGTGGTGGTTGAAGGTACCGACACGGAACCAGAGCGCTATGATAGCTGCCGTGCTCCATGTTGGCAGCGGGGCCAGGCTGTGGCGAGCAGGCTGTGGGTGGACCTGTGGTCATTGTGCCCTGCATGAGGAGGAGGCAGCAGCGCTGTGGTGGTATGGCAGGTGTCACACAGCCATCCCCAAAGTGGCTGAATTCACAGCCGGCCCATAAAAGAGGGTCTACCGCCTCCGTTTAGGCTGCTACGCCACAAAATCGCAATGGTGGTGTAACATCCCAATGCTCCTCAGGGATGCTCCCGCCTTATCCTGGGTTGGAGTGATTTCACAGCTTCTCTGCCAGCAAACACTGACCAGTTTGGGTGTCAGGATAAATTTCTGGTCAGAAAGAGCGGTGATACACTGGCACAGCTGCACAGGAAGGTGTTTGAGAACCATGGAGATGTGACGCTTGGGTCAGCGGGCATAGTGGGGGTGGGCTGGGGTTGAAGCTGGGGGGTTTAGAGATCTTTTGCAACCTTTATGATTCCATGAAATCAGGGAAACCCTCCTGCCCAAAAGATGGACAAATTCAGTGCAGAACAGCTCAGGGTCCTGAGCACCAGCACCAGAGTTTCCCTTTGGGGTTTGCTCCCTCAAAGCTGATGGGGGGCAGCCAAGCAGGGCTTTGCAGTGTGCTTTTTTTGTTGGTAGGGAGCAGCTGAAGAGATGCTGGTTGTTTACACCAATGGAGCAAGAAGATGGAGAGCCGTTTGAGGAGGGTGACATTGGCAGCATCACTGAGCAACAACAAATTTCAGGCTCCAACATCTTCCTTCTCTGTTTTGCAAGAGTACCCATGGCTCAAAGAAACTCAGCAGGAGGAAGAACAAGTGCAGAGATGGAGTGATGGAGGTGTGAGGGCTGAGCACAGGAGGTTCACAGCCAGCAGCGCTCAGGGAGGAACAGGCAGAACCGGTCATGGTACAGCCAACCCTTGGGAGAGGCAAGGGGACGTGGGAACAGCATGCTGAGCCCAGGGCGTGCAGGGACCCACTGGGAGCTCTCACTCCTTGACACGTGGGGGGCTCTGGAGAAGCCCCTCTGCTGCCACCATCATCCCCAGCAGTGTCTTATTGAGCCACTTTTAATGTTGCAGCGATACAGATGGGCAGCCTCAAAGTCCAGGCTCAAGGATGTATTTAATGGCTTTTTGTCAAGGGCAAAGTGCACGCTGCTGGGAGGCAAAGGAGCTGATTTACAATGCAGGGAGAAAAAGTCCCGATGTCCCCCAAATCAGCTGCTCTCTGGGCCTCAGCTGTCACCTCGCCTGTGGCTTTAAGGCAAAATCCTGCCCTCACGGGCAGCCACTCATCCACCTACAGCGGCTGTGAGGCCCCAAAAAGCAAAGCAGCAACACTTGATGCAGGGCAGAATCCCAAAGAGCCGAGCAGGGAGTGCTGCCCCATCTACACCTCTTGGCTTAAAGCTTTGCCTGAAGTAAAAACAACGCTCTGAACAACCAAAAAGAGCCAGGAACCCCCCCCAAAACCGAGCCCCAGAGACAAGGGAGGGCCAACCTTCACCATCTCCTATGGTTAAAGAACTGTGTGTGCCATATCATAAATCAGCTCACTGCAACCACCAACCACTCCAAGCCGGTAAAACCAGAAATGTGGGTGCAAAGTGCTGCACTCTGTCCCGTGTGCAGGTACAGAAATTGCCCTGACTTGTTGGCCTCACAGCTGGTGCCAGGGGCGCTGGGCAGGGCGGGGTGGCCTGGGGACAGGGCTGTCCCCTTCTCATGGGGCCCCCCAACAGCACGGGGGTGGAGGTGGGGGTGGGAGAGCACTTGCGCAGTGTTTTGCCATTCTAACACTAAGAATTGGCTGAAAGAAACAAGTCGTAGTGCTGGAGGATCCCCATCCCCATGCAGTGAGATTCTGGGGGGACCAGCTAAGATTTTAGGGGCAATCACTGCAGCCTTTAAGGCAACCTAAACCCACAGACAAGCACCCTCTAACCCCGCACATAGCCCCGAACCACAGCGGGGGAGTGCAGGGAGGGCAGCACTCACCTCCCAGTACCCCATGGCCACAGGAGAGTGATGCACTGGAGGGGGGGGGGTGAGGAGGGGCACCCCGCTTCCCCCTCCCTAAGATTCATGCAGGGACAGAGGGAAGCACAGGAGTGATACTGAGACAACTTCACTTTGCTACCCTGCTTCTAACAGCACCCATGCACCCCAAACTCTTGGCAAAAGGGGGTGCTTTCCCCTTCCCCCCCCCCCCCCTTTTTTTTTTCTTAATTCTTTGCAAAACTTCAGCCTTTGTTCGTGCAACTTCAGCCCGAGGCACAGCGGCAACTTTCTGTCCGCCGATGGGTATAGAAAGAGTGTTATCCGATTAAGAAAAAGGGGAGAGGACGGGGGGGTTCGGTTCTGCTCGGCTGGGGATGGGGACGGACCCCGCAGCGATGGAACCGCAGCCGCCGTCCTTTGTTCTGTGGCCGCCGCTCGGGGGGGTGCGGGGAGGGTAAAGCGGGGCTCTGCGGGGAGCGAGGGGAGAGCTGAGCCCGAAAGCTGTAGGGTCGGAGGTGGCCCCAAAGGGGAGGTGCGCTCCGCTGCGGGAAGGGGGGGCCGGGGAGGGGAGAGGGCGGTCGGTGGGGGTGTGCGTCGGTGGTCCTTGTTGTTGTATGGCTTTGTAAGGGATGTGTCGGCGTCCCGCTCGGGTGTTACTGTACGGTACTCAGCGGTGGGGCTGATGGTTACCGCAGGGCTGTGCCGGACCGTTGTTGGGGGGTCCATGTCAGCATCCCCACTGCTTGTTGTTATTGTTGTAGGGTCGCCAGCTGTGGGATCGTGCCGGGAACCCTGCTCTGCTGTTGCTGGGTGGCTCTGGGGGCTCCCACTGTTACTGCGGGGCTGCCTCTGCCCACCTCTCCCACTCCCACCAGGCTGCCCTGCCCCACAGCTTCCTACCCGCCCCACCCGTGTTTACATTGGATCAGTCAGGTGGCCGCAGCCTCCCGCACTCAGAGCGGAGTCCTCCTTGCATCTCTCTTCTCCCCCTTGCCCATTTCAGGGGTGTCCAATCCAGACAGACGTGGGGACTGTCTGCCCCGCGGGCACCAAACCCTCACCATTCCCCTGCTAAAGTAATGCAGTCCTGGGAACCACAGCCAGGCACTGTGCCCCACTGCAGTGAGCAGCACAGGGACCCCAACCCTCCCTCTGTCCCCCCCGAGATACCCAGGGAGAAGAAAACCAGGAGAAACAGCATCCCTGTGCTGTTGTTATCCATGCATGACCCCCGCACAGGCCCTAACAGCCACCTGGGGGCACACCAAAACTCTCCCTGCCCTGGAAAAAAGGGATTCAGGAGATGGAAGACACCTCTGACCCATAGCAACCCCCATGAGAGATTTTATCCTATAAGAGGAAAGGGAGAGATGAGGCCGCTGTCTGTCCCAGGAGGCCCTGTCCCCAGCAGTGGGCATGGCGGGGGGGGGGGTTATGTGGTTCTCATGCTCTACACAGTGCAGGGAGTGAGGTGCCCCCACACCTCTCCTTAGCTCGAGGCAGAGAAGAGCTGCGTGACACTTTGGTTTCTAGGAGAAAAAAAAAAAAAGAAAAAAAAAACAAGAAAGCATCTGGAATTTGTTGTACCCTAAACACAAATAGAAGCACAGAGATTTTTGCTTTTTTTTTGTTGGCTTTTTTTGTTTGCTTTCCATTGGAATGGACCCAAGCATGTTCGCCCTGTGCTGCAGAACAGATGTGGGGGGGGATCTGTGGCACGTGTAGGGCTGCAGCTCCCAGCGGCCTCGTGGATACCCACAGTGCTGCTGCAGGGAGTGCAGCTCAGGGCGCAGCAGCGGTGCCAGCCGTGTGCCCATCCTCATGGCCAGGGGGCTCACTTGGACTCGGTTGTTGTGGTGGAGCTCCGTCTCGCAGCGCCTTCACGAAATCCTCCACCTGCAGGATGGGATGGATGCCACCAGCTGTGCAGCACGGCAGAGATGGGCAGCGTCACCCATGGATGAAGGCTGAAGGCTGCAGGTCAGTTTGTGCCGTACCCACCCGTGCCATCAGCGCGTCCTGCGCAGCCGCATCGTGCTCAAAGTCCCCTTCGACGTCCAGCACCAGGACAGGTGCGTGCCTCACCTCTGCGAAATGCACCCTGCGGAGGGGGGGGGTCAGAACTGGGGAGGGGCAGAGCCGGGGCGGCTAGAACCGGGCAGGGCCCTCACTCGGCGCTGCGCTCCAGCAACCACCGCTCGTGCTGCACGTGGAGCTGCTGCAGGTACCGCAGGGTCACGTCGCGCTCCTCCGGCCTCGCCCGGCACCGCAGCCGCTCCAGGCACCTCTGCGAAGCAAAGCGCTGCGTATCGCACCCGCACTGCCGCGGGGCTCTCCCGGCCCTTCCCTCCTTCTCTCCCTCCCGCACACCTGCGGGGAGGCGCGGAGATAGAGGAACGCGTGCGGGGCGGTGTGCGCGCCCAGCTGCCCCACGAGGAACGTGTGCCACTCCTGGTAGACGGCCCACTCCAGAGCGTCCAGCTGCCCGCCCTCGAACAGGCTCTTGGCGAACACATACCTGCGGGCGGGGGGGGGAGGGGGAGGGCTGACACACCCGCAGCGGCACCGGACCCGCACGGGGTGCCCCCGCCGCGCACCTGTCGCTGTACACGGAGCGCTCAGAGACCCGCACGGGGCCTTCCGGCCGCTCGAGCTGCGCCTGCAGGCGGCCCAGGCACGAGAAGGTCTGAAAGGTGAAGGCCCAGCGCGCCGGGTCGCGGTACAGCCGCTGCAGGAGATTACCGCCCTGCGGGGAACGGCCGGCGCTCAGCCGCGGGTCCGCACCCACGCGGGTCTCTCCCCGCACCGCCGCCGCTCACCTCCGCCGCGCCCGCCGCCACTTCCCGCCAGCGTGCCACCGGCTCTGCCGCCCGCTGCCAGGCGGGGAAGGCGCGGCCCAGCAGCCGCAGGAACGTCGATTTGCCCACGGCTGCGGGCGGAGCGCGGAGGTCACGCGTGGGACCCGCGCTCCGCCGCCGCCCCGCCCCGCCCCGCCCCGCCGCCCGGTACCGATGTTGCCCTCCAGCGCCAGGCGCAGCGCCGCGCCGCTCCGCCCCATCCCAGCGCCGCCGCTCCTGGTGTCGCCGCGCGCGAATGCCATGCAAATGAGGGGGCGGGGCTTGCTGCTGCCGCGTGACGTCATGGCGCGGGTGTAGGGGCGGTGTCGCGTTGTGTCAATGCACGTGGGCGGGGAGATGGGGCGGGGATATGGTGATTTATGCAAATGAACCACCGCCATAGGAGTGGTCTCGGCTGCGTTGGAGCGAGGAAAGGGAGTGGTGTTGGGGGGGGCACCAAGATCGGGTGGGCCGGTATCAGCACGGGGAGGAGCCGCTGCCAAGAGGTCGGGGACACCACCGTAGGGTCAGAGCACCACCACGTGGTTGGAGCCATCAGCGACAGCTGGGGCACCGAGATCGGGTTGGGGCATCGTGATAGGACCAGAGCAACGCCATGGGGTTGGGGTTGTCGTTATCAGGTCGGTCACCACCATGGGGTCAGGGCACCACTATGGGGTCGGGGCAGCACCATGGGGTGTGGGCACCAACGAGAGGTTGGTGGCACCCACGGCACTGTGAGGGTGTGACCGTGAGGTTGGGGGCACCAAGAGAGGGCTGGGGGTCAGGATTGTGCTGTTCCTCCCCCCGCTGCTCCCTGCTTTCCATCCCGCCCCCTCCCACCCCATAACACTTCAAAATCTCCCAGAGAGGGGGCAGAGCCTGGAGAAAAGGCTTTATTGCGCAGTGGGGGACGGGGAGGAGCAGTGGGGTGGAGGAGGAGCGGGGTGCCCCAGCCCAGGCACGGGGCAGGGCGCTTAGAAGCACTTTCGGTGGACGATGGAAGGCCCGGCCTCGTCGTACTCGGGTTTGCTGATCCACATCTGCTGGAAGGTGGAGAGGGACGCCAGGATGGAGCCACCGATCCACACCGAGTACTTCCGCTCTGGCGGGGCGATGATCTGTCAAAGCAGGGGCTGTTAGCGTGAGATCGGGACCCCCAAAGCACCCTGAGGTCGCCCCATGGAAGGGGGGGTTTGGGGTGGGATGATCCCCATCGCCTACTTTGATCTTCATGGTGCTGGGGGCCAGCGCTGTGATTTCCTTCTGCATGCGGTCGGCGATGCCGGGGTACATGGTGGTGCCACCAGACAGCACGTTGTTGGCATACAGGTCCTTGCGGATGTCGATGTCACACTTCATGATGGAGTTGTAGGTGGTCTCGTGGATGCCGGCAGATTCCATGCCTGGGGTGGGAGGGAAGCTCTCAGCACCCCAACCCCCCCACACCTGCACAGGGTTCCCCCAAAGGGCTGCCTATGGCTCATGGGTGCAGTGGGGTGCGCTGGGGTGTGAGCAGTGGGGCAGCATTGGGGTGGGCTCACCGATAAATGAGGGCTGGAAGAGGGTCTCGGGGCAGCGGAAACGCTCGTTGCCGATGGTGATGACCTGCCCATCGGGCAGCTCGTAGCTCTTCTCCAGGGAGGAGGAGGAAGCAGCCGTGGCCATCTCGTTCTCAAAGTCCAGGGCCACGTAGCAGAGCTTCTCCTTGATGTCGCGCACGATTTCCCGCTCGGCTGTAGGGGACAGGTGGGCTCAGCGTGGCTCTGCGGGACCCCCATTCCCACCACCCCCATCCCTGACCCCGTACCAGTGGTGACGAAGGAGTAGCCCCTCTCAGTGAGGATCTTCATGAGGTAGTCAGTGAGGTCGCGGCCGGCCAAGTCCAGACGCATGATGGCGTGGGGCAGAGCATAGCCCTCATAGATGGGCACATTGTGGGTGACGCCGTCCCCAGAGTCAAGAACGATGCCTGGGAGGGGAAGAAGGGTGAGGGATGGGGCTCGGAGGCATCCAAAGGGCCCCTGATGGTGGACACCATATGTGGGACTCACCGGTGGTGCGGCCGGATGCGTAGAGGGAGAGCACGGCCTGGATGGCGACGTACATGGCTGGGACATTGAAGGTCTCGAACATGATCTGTGAGGAGGGGCAGTGGGTTGGATGGGGACACACATCTCCACGCCCCCCCACGCACACTGAACCCTGCGGCGCCATACCTGGGTCATCTTCTCACGGTTGGCTTTGGGGTTGAGCGGTGCCTCGGTCAGCAGTGTGGGGTGCTCCTCGGGGGCCACGCGCAGCTCGTTGTAGAAGGAGTGGTGCCAGATCTATGCAGGCAGAAGGGAGGTGGGGTCATCCTGTGGAATGGAACCGGGGCTCTCCCCTCTCCCTGTCCCAGGAGGGCTCTCACCTTCTCCATATCATCCCAGTTGGTGATGATGCCGTGCTCGATGGGGTACTTGAGTGTGAGGATACCCCTCTTGCTCTGCGCCTCATCACCCACGTAGCTGTCTTTCTGCCCCATGCCTACCATGACGCCCTAACGCCAGCAGGAGAAATGGCCTTGTTAGCCTCATTTAAGCAATCAGATGAAGGGGCAGAGAAAGGAGACATCCTGGTACCCACCTGGTGCCGGGGCCGCCCCACGATGGAGGGGAAGACGGCACGGGGGGCATCGTCACCAGCAAAGCCGGCTTTGCAGAGCCCAGAACCATTGTCGCAGACCAGGGCGGTGGTCTCCTCCTCACACATGGTGGGGCTGGGAGAGGCTGGCGCTCAGGGGGACCTGGGGGAAAAGCTGGGGTGGGGGGCAGGGGGAAAAAATGCATTAAACGCAGCAGTGGGGATGCGGCGTTCTGCCCGGCTGCCAGGTTGGGCTCTGCATGGTTTGAGGGTTTGAGTTCTTTTGCTGCAGGGGATGAACAGCTCTGCAAAATCCTTTGTGGGCCACGATGCTCAAAGTCAGGCAGTGCTCAGCCCCAGCACTGCTCCTTCATCTCATGCCAGCTGATGCCCAAAGTTTGTTCCAAAGCTGTCAGCTCATGGCTGGGAGCTCTGCATGGCATCCTGAGCTGATACCCCTGAATTGGGCAGGCGATGCCCAGCGGTGGCCGATCCCATCTCGCTGAGCCCCTCTGCAGCCTTTCCCAAAAATGGGAAAAAATGTTCGAATGTGCTCTCTCTGGACTGGAGGAAAGCAGGCAAATAGCCCAAAATAAAATAATAATAATGAAGACAGGGATTTCTCCGTGCCTGGAATCATGCAACCCACGCTGACTGCAGCCTGGTTCTCTTCGGCTCCATGGACATCCCTGGCTGGAGGGGTAGTGATGGGGCTCAGCCCCCCCTATGCAGTGTAAATGAAGCTGGGGGTATCCCAAAGCCCCGGGGCACCCCAAAGCCCCCAGAGCTGTGCAGAGGGAGGGGGGGGTTGTTCCTTCCTGTTCCCGCAAGCAAAGAGAAATCAGTGCTGGGCAGTACTCACCGCAGACGTGAGAGCTCCTTTCCTCTGGGACCGAGTCCCGATCTGCTTTGGTATAAATACCACGAGCCCACGAAACCTCAGAGGCGGATCCTCTCTACACAAAGACCCTAAATAGGCTAAGTGATGGTGTGTTAGCCATATGGCCATATAAGGTGTTTTATTGCATTAAATTGACCTTGGACTGATGGTAGGACCCAGCACAGTTAATTATTGTAAGGAAAAAAAAAATCTATGTGGGGATGCTTAGGAGGCAACATCCCATTGGTGAGGCTGTTCCTTTTATGCTACGTTTCAATAAACAGGCGAGACACAAGTCCTTATAAGTGACGTTCAGCAAAAGCGAGGTGGAGGGACTCCGGTCCGATGGCCTTTGGTCCTCTCTGGCTACAACCCTGCCCAGGAGGGCGGTGGCTGTAGGGATGACCTGGGACTGTGCTGTGCACCTGAGTCATAGAATCATAGCATATCCCAATTTGGAAGAAGTTCAGCATCCCAACAGCACACCAGGTGATGGGCGGTGCATCACAGCCTCGAGGTGCTGTGCTCCATCCCTGTGCCCCGGCATCTCCATCCTGGGGGTTTCCTCCGTGGGATTTTTTCCCCTCCCATCATTGCAGTTGCTGAGGACAGGCAAATGGGCCCAATTCAGTGCTGCAGGAGTCCTGGAAGTGCTGTGTTCACTCTGACAGGGAAAAGGTCCCCTGGGCACCATGCAGCCTTGCTAAAACCCCAAACCCTCATCATTGAGCCTCACGTGGTCCTTCCAAGCTTGACCCTGCATGATGGGTGCATTCTCAGCTTCCCTCCAGGAGGGTTTGGAAGCAGGACAAGCCCCAATCCCAGGGGGAGGTGGAGATCTGCTGTCCCCAAGCAGCACCAGGGCCACCCCAGTGCCCCACCATGGCAAAGGCACCAGCCCCCACCCCTCTTACAGCACCTGCTGAACTGCCCGCTGCCTTTCTAAGGGCAACCATCCTGTTCTGAGGCCCCTCAGCAGAGCCTGAGGATGGGAGGAAGCCACGGAGCTGCTACGGGGAGTTGTGGGAAGTGAGGCTGCAGCTGGGGAAACTGAGGCACAGAGCAGGCGCTGCCTTCTGCTTTGTTTTGCTGCATCCCGATCCATTCTCAGGGTGAGGATGTGGAGGTGAGGGTGCAGCAGTGAGGAGCCACGAGCTGCGGGGCTGCTGCAAAAAGGGACACAGGAGGTCCCACATGGCCTCGGGGCTGTCATTATGTCAGTGAGGATGTGGGCACGGTCCCAGAGCATCCCACAGCGGTGGCTCTGCCTCAGTTCCCCCCCATCCCTGGGGACTGGATGTGTCCCCAGGTCCCAGCTGAGCGTTCAGTGCTGTCGGCACCGCAGCTCACGCGAGACACCCGCAGCCACTTTCATCCCAGCCCGCGTCACAAGGCCTGCTGCCAAACATGAGGTCACCGAGGCAAAAGGTTGCCATATATGACATGCTGAAAAAAAAAAAAAAAAAAAAAACCAACCCAGCAGAGCAGTAAGGAAAAAAAAATAATAAAATCAAAAGGGAGTGGGATGGAGGCAGCCTGGCCACCGGGTTCCATTGTACCCACACTGTGGGAGGACCACGGCAACACAGAGCTGATGGTGTCCCAGCAATAGAAAAGGGAACTGTGCCCAAAGCCACAACACCTCCACCTATGGGGCCACGAGCCCCCGCTGTGCCCAAGCCATAGCGGTCCCAGCCCTCCTCAGCCCCCTGGTTCTCTCCCAGGGCCACGCAGGGCTGTTCCACGGCCACAGCAGTCCCTGTGCGGGGGCTGAGCCTCGGCACGGAGAGACTGAAGCCGGGACCGGAGTGGCAGAGCCCAGAGCCAGAGCAGATGCAGCCTAAAAAGGAAAGGTTCGGCCACCGCAGCCAATCCAGCTGCCGGAGCATGGCCGTGCCCGGGCTGCAGGGAGGGCTGCAGGCAGCCTGGGATGCTCACAGGAACGCCCGGCATCCCACGGCACGCGAGGCCAACGCCAGTGCCACGAGTGGGAGGGGGCTGCAGGCTGAGGGCAGCGGGGGGAACGCAGAGCTCCCCGCACACCACCAGACCTCTGCACCTCCCTATATGGGTAATATTCGCACGTTCCGCTGCTGAGGGCTCCTGGCTGGGAGCTCGGGCACGGGTTTGGTTCCGTTCCCGTGTGCCTGAGGGCGCAGACAGGCACGGGTGGTGGGGAAGAACCTGCAAAACACGCAGCCCTCGCTGTTGCAGCAAATAAAGCATTCCTGCAAAGCATGGTTTTGTTCAGGCTTCGCTTTGTACCGAACTCCTTTGAAGGTCTGACAGTCCCAGCTGCAGATGGTTGGGGTGCTGGGATGTGGGAGATCTCCCTGACGCAACGAAGTGATGACTGAGTGACTCCAAGTGAAAAAATGCAATTGGAAAAGGCAGCAGCTCAGAGAGCAGCACCAGGAGCACGGCTGCTGCTGTGAGAAGTGCAGCCCTTGGGCACAGCCACACTGCGAGGAATCCAAAAAATCCCCCGTGAGAGTTTATGGGTCACTGGGACAACGTGGAGAGGAGGCAGTGAAATGCCCACAGCTCCTCTCTGCTCACCGCCGGGCTTTGCTCAGACCTGAGGCTGCACCAGGAACTGGAAGGAAGCACTGCTTCAGGAGCCGTCAGGCTGAAGAACAGACTGCTTCCTTCCACCCACAGGCAGGGGATGGACACCCCGACAGCACAACCCACCTCAGAGAACAGCTTAAAGAAATGAAGGCTGGAAGTCAATTCCCAAGGATGCCATGAGATCCCACTGCTTCCCTCTGCTGCTGAAACCACACCGATAACTGCAGCAGCAGTTGTCAGATAAACCATAAATAAACAGATTCCCTCCCATTCTCAGCAGCTCCTTCCTGCCCAAGGAGTTAACTCAAAGAAAACAAGTGAGAGAAGCAGCCCATAATACAACCTGTCTGTATTAAACTGTACACCAACAAATGTTTGCTGTTTTGTAGGTAGGAGTACAAGAGCACGGTACATTCATGTACATGTGTCAGCTGGAGGCAGCTCCAGCCCTCCCCCCTCCCCATGCAGATACATGCTGATGATCAGAGCATCCTGACAGAGGACACAGAGAGGTGATGTGTCACACTTTGAGCTTTCCACTTTTCAATACTGCTCTTTCAACGCTGATACAGGTGAGGGCGGAGGCTCATCATGGACAGCTCAGGGATGCAAAGTCACTGCTTGGCTTTCAACAATGAGGAGTACAGAGAAGGACCCCAGATGGTATACTGCATCACAGCAACACCGTGGAGCGCTTGGTTTGGCAAGGACAGGCTTCATAATGCTTTAAGGACTGCAGAGGGAGTCAAGAACGAGTGTTTAAGGATTCAAGAAACACAACATGCCCAGAAGTTTGGGCCAGCAGCTGAGCCCCACACGTGGATCAGCCACAGAGTGCACCAATGCTGTAACCATGAGATGGGAGAGCCTCTTCTGTCACATCTCCAGCACCAGCCAAACCCAAACCCTCGTTGGAGTGAACGCCCCATCCAGGAACAGGAAGAAAGTAAGCAGATATCCCCCTCACCATCACTGGAATTAAGCAGTGCTGCATCCAGGAATCTTCTCACCCTAAACTCTTGAAATGGGGGTTTCCAAAGGAAGGGGAGAGCACAACGGTTGAGTCCCTTCTTGTTCCACTGGGCAGAAATGTGAGCACCAGGAGGGAGGATGGGTTCTTGCATGGAGTGAGAGGTGTTAGGAAGGTTTCATTTTAAACATTAGCAAAGATTTATCTGCTCCAACCAGCCACGCTCAAGGCCACAGTTTACCAACCCAGAAAGAGAGTCAAAGCAGAACATGGATTAATTTGGGCAAGACCCACTTTGGAAAGCACTTTGAAGAGGTTTCACAGCTGAAAGATGCAGCAACTTGCAGGACCCTCCCCACCCAAGAAGCTGGTCAAGCTACAAATTAAATAATTGTTTCAGTGTTAGCTTCTGTCTTTGAATCTCCTGTTAGCTTTTCTCCACACCTTGAACTCAACACCATTTCACCAGTCCAACACCAGGCACTGAGTTCATGAGCTGAGGTCAGGGAATCGCTTTCACCCTGACTGCTCAGGGAGGAAGGGAAAGGGGCACCACACGGTGGAAATCATCTGCTACAGAAGGAACCAAAACTTTACCTAGGCCTAGAGGGAAGGTAGATGGTTTTACAGTGGGTATTTAAGGCAATAGGCCTATCGTAGATCCATCAGCACCACATCTCTCTCGACTACTGACACATGATTGCAAGTCTGGAAGAGAAAGAAGAAATGGGGTTATTCAGATATTCAGATGCTCAGGCATCTCCTCCAACTCCTGATGCAATCTGCATCCATTGGCCTTCTGAGAACTGCCCTCTCCTTGCAGTGAAGAAACAAAGACCTATCAAGTCAGAAAGCTTTTGCATCCAACTCCAGTGAGAAGCAGGCCCCTGTGAGGCTCTCTCCTGTCCTGGGCCACAGACCAGTGACTCACCATAGATATAAACTCAAGTGAACAGTCTAGTATGCTAACATATGGTACTACAGTCCCCAGCGCCCTGTGAGGCAACTTACAGTGAAGAGAGGAGGGTCTTTGGGGTGTGGGTGGAATCCTTTCTGTCGACAAGAAGAGATCTCCTCCAGGCCATGTTCTGTCAGCTTGAAAAACCCTGTCCTAGAAATAAGCACAAACTTCATAAAGCTCAAGCCTCTGCAAGCAGAAACAGCTGCTTCTGCACTTCAAGAGCATGTTTGAATCTGCTTGTCTCAAGCATGAGACCCCACACACACTGCAAGGCACTCCTCTGCCAGCTTTGTGGCTGCAGAGCTGCTCCCTACTGCGGATGGGCAACCACACTTACTCCTGGTACTTTGGAGAACACACAATAGCGATGGACTCTGGCAGCATCATCTGGTAGGAGCAGTGTGTGTGCAGGTCAACACTGGAGAGGAAAGCTGTCTGCGTGGGGTGAGTCTGAAACACAGGGTAAGAAAAGAGAGAACACACAGCAGGTTTGGATGGGTTTTTCAAATAGGCTGCATCTGCCAAGTGGAACAGTAAAGAGGCACAGCTCCTCAGATGGCACAGAGGACTTACTAACATGCTGAAAGTTGTTCTGGATTGCTCCAAAACATCTGCTCCTCCTTTGCATTTGGAAAGAGGACAGGAGAAGCTCTACTTTTCTGGCCACGTCCCTTGCAAACTCATATTGTAATACACAGCATTTCCATTGCCTTAAATGCAGGGCACCATGCAGGACAGTCACCTCACACACCTCCGAAGTGTGGCTATCTCAGGGCACAGCATCACCAGATGCACAACATATCACCACGACACTCCAAGACACCACATTCCATGAAGATGGCTAAGCTTTTAAAAATCACAGACAACATCCAATGCACTCAGCTCCTGCTGAGAGATTTCATAGCCTCACTCTGGCAGAAAGGCCTTTCCTTCTCCTGTAAGGCTTTTGTTGCCAAGAGTAGCAGAAAGCTCAAAGGGATTCCCAAGGGTGCCTGGATGTTATGGGGCCATCACTGAAGAGTTAACAGTGACAGCAGACACCCGCACATATCAGGCACACTCAGCAGGCATTTATTTGTCAAAGTCTGCAAAGCAGCTGCTGCTTTCGAGAGATTACTCAGCAGCACCAAACGTTTTGCTTGGCACACATCCGACTGCCAAAGGCTCCACGGGGACAGGCAGCAGGGAGCCAGAGGAGGAATCCGGAGCTGGCACATCCTGCGGCAGAGCAGCACACAGCTGTCTGCAAAAAGCTGTGCTACTATAGGGACACATCACTGCAGAGGCCACGCACTGACAGCAGAAGCTCCAGGCAGAAGGCTGGGATGTCCCAAGTCTACTTTTAGCCCAATGTCCCACTTCTAAAGGGGTCGGTGTTCTAGGAAGGGATCTGAACCTCCAACAGGCCTGAATTTCTCAAGCAACACGAGTTGTGAGCAAGACTGTAACACAGAGGAAAGGATGCAGATGGGAGGACAAGGGGAAATGGTTTTAAATTGAGGAAGGGAAGATTTTAAGTTGGATATCAGGGGGAAGTCCTTTACAGAGAGAGCAATGAGGTGCTGGAACAGCTGTCCAGAGAGGTTGTGGATCCCCCATCCCTGGAGGTGTTCAAGGCCAGGTTGGATAGGGCCCTGGGCAGCCTGGTCTAGCATTAAATGAGGAGGTTGGTGGCCCTGCATGTGGCAGGGGGATTGGAGATTCATGATCCTTGAGGTCCCTTCTAACCCAACCCATTCTATGATTCTATGATGCTGACAGCTCCACACCAAATCCTCCATCAAATCCTCCGCCCCCAGCCCATCTCCCCACACCCCTTTCCTTCCCAACTCAAAGCAAGGTCAGACTGGAAGTGAAGCAGGGATGAGAGGCTCACATGGATCCAGCCGAGTGTAACAAGGCCGTGCTGGTCCTGGATCAGGAAGAGTTCCTCCTCATTCTCTGTGTTGCAATAATCAGGGCCTCCGTACTGCTTGGGAACAATGACGTGGGTTATGGTGAACTCATTCCTCATCTGCAAGGCAGCACAGAGAGGCTGTTACACTTCAGAAACGCCCCCCAAACAGGAAATCTGCTGCCGCCCACTGGTGCAAAGGTAATTTCCTAAGCTTTGGGTATGAAGCATTTCTGTGTTCATCACTCAGAGGCCCAGCAAGGGGAAGAGCAGCTCTACAAACAAACAAGCCCACGAGTGCATCTACTACTGATGGTAAGGGAAACTGTATGGTAACTGTATCTGAAAAAGGGGTCACAGATTCAGTCCACGTCAGCCTGTGTCTATTAGTTCATCTTCCCTGCAAGCACCCACAGGAGCTCAGCCCCACACACCCATCTGAAGGAAGTCTCTGCACTCACTCAGAGCTGGTGCCTCATAATTAAATAGTCAGCAAGTATCCAGAGGGAACCAGATTGCAGAAAGTTGTTATATCAAACTATTTCATTTCAAAGCAAACTTTTGTGAGCAAAACAGCCCCAGATGACAAAGGAGAGAGGCTGGAGCTGCCAGCAAAAACCTGTGCAAACAAAATCATTGATGGAAAACTGCCTTCAGCCTGTGCTTGCACAGCCTTGTCTTCGTGAGGGTGCTGGCTCACAGATGGGACTTGTGGCAATCAGAGAGAGGAAGCAGAACACTCACAGCTATTGCTAGCTGTCACTCCACATTAAGGCACATTTCCTTACATACAGACTGAGGAAACCTTTGGGTTAAAAGCAGAGGCAGCCTGGCCCCAACACTCACATGAAATCCCAGTCATCAGTGAAACTGCACTCTGGCAGAGTCCTCCAACCACTTCTAAAGCTATTCCACTTAAAGAAAAGGCCTCTGTCCTGCTTCCAGGGGCTTAATTACTATTATCACCTTACCAGCTTACCACAGAGGATCCCACAGGTCTCCACACCTCGGGCCGTGTTGGCATCAGCCAGCTGGAGGAATTTATGGCACAGCTCTCTGGGGACAATGACCTGGCGAAGGGTTTCCATACCTGCAGCTGTGGGGAGAATTGGGAGCACAATGAGTAATGATAGCCAGTGCCACTGGAGAGATGCTCCCTCAGTCTGGACCTAGAAGGACTAGACTGAAAGAAATCAGCCTGGAAACATTAACTGCTATGCTAACTTTAATGTCTGCTTTTTCCATTGGCAGTCACAGGTAAATAAAGACACAGTGACATAAAAGACAGTCAATACCTCTTTCAAAATAAGGAAAGAGATATGTAGAAAGAAAAGATGTTTAGAATTCTATTAATAGGTGTTTGGTTAAAGAAAATGAAAACACAAATGCTCATAAAATCATTATAAAAATTATATAAAGTCATTAAAAAGTAAGATGTTTCTCTGGTCAAGAACCAGTTGTTTAGAAATGTCTGGATCGCTATCTTGGATCTATATTTGGCAAAAGAGGAAAGTTCAGTCAGTCTAGCCAGAAATTAAGCCCCAATCTCCAAAAAGTATTTGGATCTAGGAAGGTCAAAAGCCAAACAGGTTGTAGATTTTAGGTCAGCAGAGAGAGACTGAGGCTGGATTACTAGGAGACAGTTCTCTCCAGCCTGCAAACCTTTGCTGGACATTGGGGAGAGCACCCCCAGTAGCCTGGAAGACCAAATCCCCAGAAGGGATGGAGATCTGATGAAACAGTTCCAAAAGCCTCCCAGACAGCTCAGCTCCTTGGCTGTGTTTGGCTCAGCCTCAGAAAGGGAGAAGAATGCACAGGAGATGTACTAACTGTGTTCTGTGCTCCCCAAAGCACTAGGTTTCAAAGATCTGTCCACAACAGGAGGTTTGGCTGAGACAGTCCCTACTGATGGACTCGCAGGGTGAAGTGGAGAGACAGGAACCCTTGGCATTAAATCAGTAGGTGGCTTTTCCACGCCAGGGATGAGGGGTCCATCCAGAGACTCAGGACTTGGCTCCGGCCTTCCAAATTCCTGCAGTATCCTCAAACGCTCCTTTTCTAGCTCCTGTCGTCGAATCATTTCCTCGAAGGCAAGAAACTGCTCTTGCTCTGCCTGCTGCTGCTTCATTAAGGCTACACGATTTCTTTCCTCTTCCAACTGCTGCTGCAAAGCCAAGTTGCGTGCATCTTCCTCTTCCTTCTCTTTCTGCAAGAAATACACCAAAGGATATCAGCAGACTCAAAGGACATCAGCAAATACCCCTCCTTTAGAACTGCAGCTTCCAGCCTGCTTGCAGACCCTCAGCAACCACAGACCATCCCTAAAGGGTCTGCAGAAATTAACCAACAAGATTAACTTTCTGCACAGATCAGCACTTCTATTGGAAAACCAGCCAGACCAGAGTAGTAAACTGCTGCCTCATCCAGGCCGTTGAGTGGGAATATGATTCTAGATTGATTTCTGTCTCTTCTCTCCAAAATAGCACTTTCTTACAGCAAAACTGACTGCAGAGCTTTCTGCTTTGCCCACAGAACCCCAGATCCCTACTCATTGTCATGAGGCATCTGCTGAATTTCTGAGCTGTAAGACCTCACACACTGAGACAAAAAGAAAGCCAAATAAATGTTCCAGTTCAGACTGCAACAAAATGAGACTCAGGGACACCTATGACAAGTTCACCCACGTAATGACAGCAGAGACAGCCCAATGCTGCAGGTGATGAGGTGGACTCTGAAAGCTGGGGCCTCCCAGAGTTCATCTTTCAGACTGCTCAAGGAGCCCTGGAGACCTCTTCCAAACCCTTGGTGTCTGACAATGGAAACCCTTCCAAACCCTTTGAGGCTTTGCATGCTTCCCAGGAAGCAGAAGCCTCCAATCTCCTCTCACTCACCATCTGCTCATTGTATTTAGTGTAGTCCTTTTTGTACCTCTGTAATAGCTCCTTCTTGAGGTCTTCAGCTCTGGGAAAGGCTACTTCCTTCAGCTTCTGAAGGGAAGAAACACAATCCTAAGTGCAAGAGCACCAAGGCAAGAAAAGCAGGCCCAGAATGGATGACAGAATCAATAGATTCTTGGAGAAAATAAACCCCAAAGCATTTTCAACAACAGCCACTGAAAACTTGAAACATTACTACTTACTTTCATTGTCTCCTTCCTTTCAGGTATGACGGCAGTTTTGTAATCACGGTGCTTTGGCAGCTTCTCAATGAAGAGCCTATAAACACAGGAGAGAAACTGTATTCCTGAATCCCAGCAGAATGGTGCCAGCAGAAGGAAATGGCATTTGGGGAGGTAAGCATCATTTGCCTCCAGCACAGTATCTCTGCTCTGCCACTTCCCTGAGCCCTGTGCTCCTGCAATCAGGATGGCTGTCTGCCTTTCTGCAATAAACTCTCCACCAAACAGTGCCTTTCTGAGCCCTTTGTGGCACACAGGGCTCCTGCTCAGCCCCAGGAGAGCACCTTGCAACAGGACTTTTCTCCCATCTGGGTTTCGGTGATGATCCTCTGGGATAAATACTTCCTTAATTTTTACTTTTGGAACAGAAACATTGATAAACCAGTCTAAAACACCAAGAATGTTGTCAGTGTTTCAGGAAGGACTTGGGCACCTGCCTTCACCTCTGAGAACATCCAAAGGGAGAACAGACAAGCTCAAGGACTCATCTAACTCAGTGCTCACACAGTCCTGCATGGGGGGAGAGAACAGTTTCTGCAAGAGAAGGAGAAATTAACTCAGACTTTGAATAGGAAACCTGCAGAAAGGCTGTGCACAACCCCCGGAGGTCAGGGCAATATTTCAGGCCTTTTTCTAGGCAGCAGTGCTGGTTCTAAGCAGATTTCTGGGAGGGAAATTCAAGACTGAGCTCGATATTACCTCGCTCCCAGCACAGATACAAACAGATTAATTTGTGGTTTCTCTACAGATTAACCTGCTCCAGGATAGAAGCTCCTTCTCCTTCCAGGGTTAGGACACAGCAGCTTAGGACACAGAAAAAGAACACTGCAAGTCAAGCAGCAAGGTGGGAAGCCCACAGACACAGGGCCATCTCCTGCTCAGCCCCACACAGCTTCCCAGGCTGGAGGCATCCCATCATTACCCCCAAGTGTGAATCCAAACCCAATGCTCCCTGAGCTCCAGCAGCTCAGAGCTGTGCCCACTGCCCAGGGAAGCTGTGCCATCCCCTCCACACTCCAGTGCAAAACCTCTCCCTCACCCCCACCTGCCTCTCCCCTGTTGCAGCTCTGTGCAATTCCCTCAGTCCCTGTTGCTGTCACCAGAGAGCAGAGCTCAGTGCTGTCCCTGTGCTCCCTGTGAGGAGCTGCAGCCACCACGAGGCCTCCCCCCAGCCCCCTGTGCTGAACAACCCAAGGGACCCCATCTCCATAGCCCTCCTTTGGATGCTCTCCAAGAGTTTTACGTCCTCCTTGTATCGTGGTGCACTCAGGGTACGAGGTGAGGCTGCACCCTGCAGAGCAGAACAGGAATAAGAGCAATGAGCAGGGACAGAGCTGGGAGCAGCTCTGTGTGCAGGCAGAGGGAAGAAGAGTAAAGAGCACAGCACAAACAAGCCAAGCAGAGCCAAGTGGGAAAGCCACAGTGTGAGCAAAGAGCTTTCCTCCTGCCGTGAAACCACTGCATGTGCACTAAATAAACCCATCTGCTTTAAAACCCAGCCCTCTGGGAAAAGGAAGAACTTCTCACAATCCCAGCCCTTGGTTGTACTTGTGGTTACCATGGAGAGCATGAGGATGCCAGAGACCGCGGGATCAGCACAGCCATGGCACAGAGAAGCTGTGAGGTCCCTGCTTGGGGCTGGTGGATGCAAAGTAGGTCACTGTGTCAAGGAGACAAAACAAGGCAATGATCACTGCCAACAGATTGAAGATTAAAAAGGAAGGGATTCATTAAGAAGGATTAAGAGCAGATGCTAGCCTGGGGAAGACAGAAGACACAGCAGAGGCAGCTGGCTTTCCAGAAAGCACAAAGGGGGAACAGCAAGCAGCGGGGTGCAGGGAGGACTCAGGCAGCCGGAGGAAAACTTTGAGGGAAGACCAGCAGCAGGCTGAGGAAGGAAGCAGAGGAGGACTCTGCATTCACTGTATAAGAATGCATCACATTTCCTACCCACAGCCCAGATGAGGCTTGGCAAGGCTTAAACCCTCAGCCCCCATCACCAGAAGCTTTGGGTTTGTTGAAACCTCTGGCTGTTGCAAGTCTGCTGTGAACGGAGCGGCTGCTTGGCACTGAGCAGCCACATCGTAGGCTATTTTTAAGCACTGCTACAGCACACACGCCAAACCAGTGTCTCTCGAGTCCCTTTACACCCCACACAAACCCTTGGAGCCAATCCTAGCAGCTCGCAGTCACACGGACAAACCAGGAATCCAGATCTCCCAGGAAATTCATGTCACGTTTCCCTGCTCTGCTCTTCCTCGGCTCAAAAAAGCTCCAGCACCCTCCTGCTTTGAGAACAAATCCGTTCTGAATGGTGCAGAAGCTGATGATGAAGAAAAACAAGCAGATGTCTTTCAAGGTGACAGCACTGACATCTGTAAAGTGCAGCCTGGTTGTTCTCAGAGACACTCGTGCCTCCCTCCTGCCCACTATGGGATGGGCATGAGCTTCATTTCAGCATGGGAAACAGAAATACTGAAGACACAGTCGAGATCAAGTGGGAGACTGAGCGCCAAGAATGGAACTGGCTGCCTCAGTGGGAATCTCTGTAGATCCACCCTCAAATTATCCCATATTGATCTAAAATCCTCCCCAAACAAATGGCTCTCTCTCAGGTGTCGCTATCTGAGGAGTGTCCTGTAGGGAAATAAAGGGACATCCAGCTTCCCAAAGCCATGCAGTCAAAACAAAGCCAAGGACTTGCTCCTGAGGATGGCGTGCTTGCTCCTAACAAGCACACCATGTGCAGAGCTGTAGCCAGGAGCCTCTCACACACTTCTCAGGGCTGAAGTCTTCCCCTTCACAAAGCAGCAGCCTGCACTAATCCATACATCCCTGCTGGGGAGCTGGGCTCTGAGGAGAGGCAGCCAAGCCCAGAGTTACAGCAGTGACCACAGATTTGGGCTGAAGTAGCCAGAGAGGGGGGTGGGAATAAATCAAATCCCATTTCTAGAAATGGGAGAGCAGAGCAAGCTCCACCAGAGACTCCAATTACAGTGCTTTGCTCTTGCCTTCCAGATCACAGTCTCAGGGAAGGACACCTCAAACAACGCTCTGCCAAGCCTCTCACTTCCACGGGAGCTACAGCATTACTCTTCCATTTAAAGAAATGAGATGATGACATTAACTTTGTATCTTCAGATAATCCAAACTGGCAGCTCATACTCATCAACATGAGAAATCACACCACCAAAAGGGAAAGCTTTTCACCTTTCCTGCAGTCTGAGAGCCAGGCTAATGTAAATGCCACAGGCATCTGAAAGTTGCTGGAAGAACAGCACGCCAGCACCTAGCATTGCTGTAATGAAAGAGCAAAGGCACGTTTCGTTCATTTGTTTAGTTAAAGAGCTTCTCCTTCAGCCTCAGCTATGTAACCAGCCTGGAAACCTTCCCGATGGTTTTACACTTTGCAGCTCCCTACGCAGAGACAATGACCATAAAAGCTCAGGAAGTGCAGGGCGGGAAGAAAAGCTAATCAGAGAAAAATGTGTTGGGTTGAAGGAGGCTGGGGCAGGAACCCTGTGCACACAGGCAGGCAAGAAAGGAAAACACCCATCGAAATGCCAAGCTCATTCTGGATAAGTGGGTAGAACAGCAGAAAGGAGACTCGACCCTCTGGTGAGTGAGAATGGGAGGATTTGGGGCAAAAAGCCTGAGGAAACAAGATACTCAGTGCTGTCGGGATGTTTCCTGAGCATCACTACTTTCAGTCCTTTCAGCCCAGGGAGGCACAGCAAGAGACACACATTTGCACCACTCATACTCTGAGCTGCTCAGGCAAAAGCAGAGCTGCTGCCACGTCACTGCATCGGCACGGCGCACGCTCCGCTCTGCAGTGTGGATTTCGGACCCAAGATGGTTTGTTCCCAGCCAGCCCTGGAGGTGACAGCAAGAACAACTCCACTCTTGTCCACATGGACAGCTCCTGTCTTGGGTCTTGGGTGGGTTTATAGACAACCTCTGGCTTTTCAGAAGAGTGTTCAGAGCCTGGAGATCTCATGTACCATCCAAGTCAGAAGACTGGGATCAGGTTGTTCAGACTTGGCACTCTTTTCCTCATGTCCCTCCTCAGAAGGGTCTGGGTGCATACATACATGCATGGTGCGTGTGGGGAATTACACTGTTTCTAGCTAGAACTAAACCTCCAGTGCTGCACAGCTGATTTCTGTGCTGAAGGTGAAATGCGGTGACTGCTGTAAAAGGTTGCAGTAGCTTAAACATAAAGAAAGCTTCTTCTCTGAAGCTGGTTTATCAGAGAACCACCAACCAGCCTTCATCTCCTTTGACCGTGGATGCCTGCCAATTCATATGACACCACAGTTCTTGAGATCAACCTAACCACTCTGCAGCAATAAAACACCAGGAAATTTTTAAATAAAAGGAGCCAACACCTTCCTCCTGCTGACAGAGCTATATAAGGTCAGTCTGATCTCACAGGAAATTTTTACTGGCATTCTGCAAAGCAATGCTTGTACTTTGCACCTCTACAATGCGGTCACCCTATCCAGATAACCTGTATCAGTTCAAAAGGAGCAAAGCTCTGAACAGAACCTGGTTCTTCCAGCTCAACAATATCTCACTGTTGTCTACACATGCTCAAAATAACCAACTAAAACCCCACAACCACTTGCATCAACACAACTTAATTGTAAGCAAAGTAGAGCTGCTCTTACGTGATGTACTTGTTGTATAAGATGAAAGCATGCTCAATATTGCCCTCCTCTGAGTAAATGGCGGCCATGCGGAGCATTTCCACGCCGGAGCGATAGTAGCGTCGTGGTGGGACATCCTCATTCACTTCCACAGCACTCCCCATCTGGATCAGGCTTTGAACACGCTCCTCTGGTGGGAGGCTGACATCAGCATGCTTGGGCATAACGAGGCACATCAAACCTGCCGCAGCGCTGACCAGCTCTGCAGTGGGAGGAAAGCCGAGGGAGTCAAAACCACCGTAGAACAGGTAATGTGTCTGGTTTCCCTGACAGAAATCATCCCTCCAACTGGAAAGCGTGTAATACTAAGGTTAGGAGGTCCTGAGGGAGAAATGTGGGAGAAGTCAGGCTCTTTTTGGACAGCACTTGGATGTAAACCTTTATGACCTGAAAAGCGGCCATGAACTCAAGCTCATTCCTTGGGTAACCCATCTCAAGCTAAGGTCTGAGTGATGTGAATCCTATCCAAAACAGCTCTTCCTTTCTCATTGTCTCTCTGTGCAACACGAGTGCCAGCCTTTGATTTGGGGTCAGTTGGCCAACACGTTTTCTTTGGACGTGAGCAGAAGCAGCTTTACACAGAGTTCCTACACTGCACACCCCGATAGCTCACACAGTGGTGAGGAGAGCCGCAGGCCGTGCTCCCAGGCACTGCTATTGGGCAGAACCGCCCCTGTCCATCGAGCTGCTCTCAATTGTCTCACTCGGACACAGACCGCTCTGTGCCGCAGAAGGCAGCGCTGTCACCCCAGGAACGCTCCCCCCTCCTCTCCCTTTCCCACAGTGCCCCAAGAAACACAAACGAGTCACTCCCGAGCTGCTGCCGCCCCACCCCGCTGCCCCCTGGGAGGCATCTCCAGCCCCACAGCCACCGGCGCAGGAGGTGGTGGAGCAGCCCGCCGCCCCCCCGACCCCGCAGCCCTTCACGCCCAAAGCGGAGCACGAAGGGTGGCCGGGCGCTCCCAGCGGAGCCCCCCCCCACCCCGAGCGGGAACGGGCGGTAGAGCCGAAACGGGGCACGACCTGCGCCGGGTGGACAGCCGCAGCCTGCACGCAGCGCTTCCGGGTTGGCGCCGTGACCCCGCCCCCTGCTCTGTTTCAGCACCCAATCACGACTCCTCCTCACATCCGGGCATCTCGCAGCCGCATCATGCTTCCGCCCGGCCCTGCGGCTGCCATTTTGAGGCCGGGCGGAAGTTCGGCGTCATCACGCCAGAGGAGGGGCCCCGAGCCTTAAAGGGGCCGCTCTCAGCCCAGGGTCCGGGCTCGAGGCTCACACCCTGCAGGGCTTCTCTCCCCCACCGGGCTGGAGAAACTGGTCCAGACAGAACACACGTTCAGGATGTAAGCAGGGCAGAAGTTTACTCTAGTAAATGTGAGTGAAAAAAAAAAAAAAACCACCAAAAAAACATCACCTAGCTTCAGGTCAAATCCTATTTCTTCACATGTATTAAGGAAATCATCAGCAAAAGCCCCTTTGTGGAAGGTTAAAGAGATGCTCCTGATGACGTTTCTTTAGAATTAATCCAGCTCCATTTACTCCCTCCATCACTTGAGAAATGGAGCCAGGACTGCAGAACATAGCAATTTGAAAATTCTGAGTCAGCTGTCAAAAGTACCCAGAAGAGTGTAAAAAAGGGAGGAAAAAAAACAAAAGAAAGAAGAGATCTCAAGAACACCTCCATCCATTCGCAGTTCCCACCATCCAGCTCAGCTGCTGGCGGATGTCACAGTTCACTCAGTTTGGAGCCCCTGCGCAACTCCTTTGTGGAAACACAGCCCTGAGTGGATGCTGTTGTGCCTCTCAACTCTGCCATACGTTTCTTACGCCGCCGCCGGCGCTTCCTGGCCACGTGTGTCTCCTGTGGTTGTTGGTGGAGGGGACTTGGAGCTAGGAAGCACACTTCATTGCGTTGCATGTTGTAAGGCAAAGAAACCGGACAGTTCCTCAGACCCAAACTGCAAGGCCACCTTTTCTCAGCCATCCCAGGTTTGTGCACAAGCTCCTGGCGTTGTTCGGGCACTCTGTGATGTCGTTTTTTCTTCTTCTTGGCACAGCCAGAGTTCCTGAAAGAAGATTTGGAAGTCAGTACCTGGAGAATTCAACCCCCTTCTGTCTCTCCCAGGTTCTGCTAAGGAATTTCGGATCCTTTCAGCCCTGTGGCTCACTCCCTTTTGCCTCAGACTAAAATGTGCAAAACGCAGGAAGAGCTGTTAGCTCATCTCCTAGACACTGCTTTCTTACAGCTGTGCAGCATCAAGGAATGTTTCCAGCAGGAAGCATTTTGTACACCCAACAGAAGCAGGGCTGAAGAAGCTACTGTCCAACAGCCAGCAGGCACTGATCCTGACAGATGGTTTTGCAGTTCCCACACCATCCCATAGAGGCCAGTCCAGGGCATGTGACCCAAGCAAAGAAGCAGCTCTTTAGCTGTCTTCACTACTCCCCCGCCGTCACTACCAGGTGGGGTGACAGAAGAACAGCTCCCACTGACCCAAACTAAGTGCTCTTGTCCCTGAAGTATCTTACAGTTTGAGAACTCTGTAACTCCACCAGGAACTAACCTACACTGTAAGGAATACCATTCCACATCTGCAGGCACAAATGTGTTATTCAAAGGCAAAGAGCTTCATGCTGCTGCAGACATGAGGAGCACTTCAGCATTAACAAGACAGAGAGATCCCATGCCTTCACAGTCCCTAGAAATGGCAATGGATGCTCTCTTGTATGTGGCGAAGTTGCATCTAAACTTGTGAAAACGTGAGTTTAAGTTACTTAAGAAGGAAAAAAAGAGCATTTTTTATTCTCTTCAGCTGTACAGTAAGCACAGAGAAAAGAGGCAAAAACTCACCTGGACGTTGTTAATAGGAGGTGTTCTGAACGCTGTGGGTGATGTTCTGCCTTCTGCTTTCTACTGTTCAACACAGTGCCCACTCTTCCTTTGAGGGGGGCTGACCCCAAATTCTTCACTTCACGTTTCCTTAAACAGAACTCTTGGTCACAGCTGGGCTCACAAACCATTCATCGAGTGATCACAACAGCTCCCTCGCACTTCAATTAACCCACTTTCAAAACTCCCAAGGAGGGCAGCTGGTCAGGCCATGCAGATCTGTAACCCCACGTGTTCCAGCTGCCCGCCTTCTTCCTCATCCCAATTCCACCCTACCTCAAGCAGCAGCAGTCAGCCAAGCTTAAAATCTATCTATCGCAGCTCTCATTCTGTGTGTGCACTCACATTCCAGATCTTCTCCGGAGATCTTCAATGTAGTTCATTCTCTCGATGGGATGCCCTCGAGCTCTGTTGAACACTGGAGAAAGAAAGGTCTGAGTTCTACAAACGCACCAATGGAACAAGCACAAGCCCATTTAAAACCAGAAGCCCACAATAAGTATTTTGTATCTTGACAAGAAGAACATACATGTACGTACACTCTATTGCAGTGTTGGGCTCCATGCCTTCAACATCAATTAGGTACCTGAGCAGACCAACAAGACAGCTCTAATCACAAAAGAAACCTCAAAGACATTTATAGATTAGAGACAATTCAAAAATAAGTGGGAATTTTTTAGAGCTTCAAGTCAAGTCAAATTTGAATATAAGCATTTTGTTGCTTCTTATTCCCGATTTTAACAAATCCCTGCAAACAAAATCTTTTCTAAGCTTACAAGCTTCAGATCCTTGCAGGCCTTGGATTACACATGCCACTTGACCCCTTTTTCTGGTGAAACTGGCAACACCCCCACCTAATGCCCTCCGACCACAGACAACTCACCTACAAACCAGGTAGCCTGTTCTGTTTAAGCCATGTGTGCAATGCACTCCAATAAGTTTATCTGTAACAAACAGCAATCAAGTCATCTTTTTGCAGAGTTGCTCTACCTAAACCAAGTCAGAGCAAAGCAAGCTTGACATTTGTCCTCCAACAGTAACGAGTCTAAATAAACTGAAAGGATCGTGCAACAAAGTCCCATTTGTGGTTGCTTATCATAGCTGATTTGGCTCGCTGGCTCATTTCATCCCATATCTGCATGGTCACACAGCTCACTGCTGGGAGGATGTTTTTAAAAGCTCTGTGAAAGGCTATCCCACATTCCCCAAGCACAAACAGCTTCCTGTTCACACCCCTGCTCATCAACTATCACGATTTACAGTGAGCCTAGAGGCACAGTCTCAATCTCAATTAACACACGACCCACTGCTACTTATCAGCCAGCATGAACTGCTCTACCACAAAAGACTGACCTCATTGCTTTAACATTCAAACACCAAGTGGAGGAAAAGAAATTCATGCTGTGCATGAAGGTGAATTAAGAACACCAATCTCCAAGGCTACACTGCCCTTCCCATAGACAGCACGAGGTAACAGAAGGGAAATTCAGATTACCATTGTCTTTGTTGTCTCTCAGAAAGTTTTCCACAACACGCTTGAACTGAAAAATAGTCTGATTGTTTGGTATTTCATGTCCCATTGTCAGGATCTTTGAATACCTGAGCGTAGCTGGCAGCTCCTACAAGAAACAAAGGAGGACAGTAGTTTCTCTACAATTGTCCCCAAATAGAGAACTACTGACAAAAAGATGCAAGAAATTGGCATTCAAACTAAAACAAAAAGAGCAGCAACAGTTTCAGGTAAGACAACTTCACCCCTTTAAGGCATTGCCAATATTTCAGAATAACCCATTTGTGCTTTCACTCCTTCCACCCTGAGAAGGGCAAAGCACTGAGGTTGGAATAACTTTTCCTGCACATATCCGCACACTTAACACCATGAGCCAAAAACCACTGTAATCAGCTTCTTGTTCAGAACAGCCCACAAAGACACCCTTAAGGTATCCAAAAACCTGTGGTGCTTGCAGAAAGAGAAGGGCTGGAGACCTCAGTGTCACGCCTGATCAAATACAAAGACCCCATCCCAACGGCTGTGAGATGCTTCCCTGCATTCCCCGGAAAAGGAATTGAGGTGTTTCATGCTCTTTAAAGTAACCTTCTCACAAGGTTACTTCTCATCCCACTCAGCAGCAATATCAGGGCTTGAAGAGACCATTTCCCTCCCCTGCGCTGAGACCAACACTGACCTCCGGTCCGTAGTAGCGCGTTGTGTACGTCAGGTCAATGATGAGGCCCAGTTCTTCTTTCTGCTCTTTGATTTTCTCAATGAGGTCACAGGGCGAAAATCTGTCCTCTGGATGAAGGTTCTGATTAAAGCTCTGAGGGAAAACAACATTCAGCAGCAAATGTTAACCACAGCTGCACGGCGACTGGAAGACGCTGCACCTCCCAGTGATCACAGAAACATAGAATGGCCCAGGTTGAAAAGGACCACAATGATCATCTGGTTCCAACCCCTGCTACGTGCAGGGTCACCAACCAGCAGACCAGGCTGCGCAGAGCCACATCCAGCCTGGCCTTGAATGCCTCCAGGGATGGGGCATCCACAACCTCCTTGGGCAACCTGTTCCAGTGCCTCACCACCCTCTGTGTGAAAAACTTCCTCCTAATATCCAACCTAAACCTCCCTGAATCACCTTAAAACCATTCTCCCTTCTCCTATCAATATCCACACTCTATCCATCATCCGTCATCAGCTCAGGGATGAAAGAAACAACAAAAGGCAAATCACTGAACTGTAGGCGTTGGAAGGAACCATACAGATCTCAGCCCGCAGCTCAGCACAGGCAGCTCGGCCTTTGCATTGGGACGAACCGGGCACGGACAGCCCCTGTCCGCAGCTCCCGGGCAGTGCAGACCCACATGAGCAGCAGCCGTGTGGGACAGCGCGGCCCGCGCTGCCGCTCGCCTCTCCCCCTCAGCACCGCGACACCCGGGGCGGCCCTCGGCCTCCGCTCACCTTCCTCAGGGGCACTTTGAAAGCGATGAAGCGGGTGCCCGGCAACCGGCGGCCGAGCGGGACGTAGTCGGTCCACCTGCAAACGGAAGCGGAGGGACGTCAGAGCCGGAGTTGGAGCAGCCCTCTCTCAACGCCGTGTGGAGGAGCCCGTGCTGCACTCACCGCTCGGGGACGCGGGAACGGCTACGGCCCGGCATGCCGACAACGGAACGGAGACGCGGCCGTGACTTCCGCTTCCGCTACTTCCACTTCCGCCGCCAAGACCCCGCGCAGCACCCGTCTGGGTGACGTCATCAGGAGGAGCCGGGAAGATTGCGGAGCGGGGCGGGAACCTCTGGGAGATCTCTGCAGGGATTCCTCCCAGCCCCTGAGCTTTGTGACAGACGGATGTGTGAAAGCAGGCAGCCAGCAGGTGGATGTTTGGTGGCTTTGCAGGGTCAAAGCACCGCAGCCCTGCGATGCCACCGGCCATTGGAGTGCCATCAGCCACGTCCTCCCTTCGTCTCCATTCACTGCAATGGGAGCTGAGTCGGGTGCACCCGCAGGGATGGGGCGCCCACAACCTCTCTGGGCAGCAGAGCCGGGGCTTCAGCTCCTCCTCTGTGGACAACTTCCCTGACATCTAAACCAAATCTCCCCTCCATTCCTCTTTGTCCTAGCACCATCTCCCCGTGAGAAATTCATTTCCCTCCTGTTTAACATCTCCCTTGAAATAACAGAAGGCTGCAATGAGGGCTCCCCGCAGCCTTCTCTGCTCCGCGCTGAACACCCCCGGCTCCCTCAGCCTTTCTCCATAGCACAGGTGCTGCAGCCTCTGAGTCAACCACCTGGAGAAAAAGGTTTCCTTTTCTCATTTGGGATCGATGTAGGGCACGCAAGAGGCAAATTCCCATCTGAACGCACAACCTGGGCTTTGTTGAACCTCCACCCCACAGCCCGTCCTTGGCACCCATCTCTGTCTGACTCAGAGGGAAGGAAGCGGTGCGGGACCACATCGAAGGCCTTGCACAAGTCAGGGAGACGACATCAGTTGCCCTCCCGCTGTCCATCAGTGCCATCACGGCATCACAAGAAGCCACCAGGTGGGTCAGGCACGATCTGCCCTCGGTGCTGCTGTGCCGGCTGTCCCGGATCACTTCTCCATCCCTCAGCTGCCTCAACATCTCCTCCAGGAAGACCTGCTCCATCACCCCAAATACACATGAGGTCGCCGTGACTTACGCACTAGGCAGGTGTAGCGTGGAAAGTTCTTACCCTGAACAGAAGCCAACGTGAGGACTGGGGGCATTTCCCACCCTGTGTCCCGCACAGATCAAGAAGGTCTCACACAGTTAGGAGATGATGTTGTTATTTATTGATGTTATCTACTGATGTAATAGAAACGTGGACAGCCACAGTTGATGGAAGCAGCGGTTGTCCAGGAGTGGGACGTGGTGCCCGGCCCCAGGGAGACTTTACCATCCCCTGTAGGATGGGGGTGGTGGTGGTGGCGGTGCCCGGCGGGGCTGGTGGCTTCTGGGCTTCTGGGTGTACATGGCTGGGCTGGGGGGCCGCGTCGGGGGACGCTTGGGCCTGGGGGGCGGCGATGTGCGGGGGCTCTGCAGCACCCGGGCAGGATGTCCTGGCGCACGTGGAGCCCGGTGGTGTCGAGACCGTCTGTATTCATGTTCTGAGTGTCCGCGGGCAGCAGCTCGGGCTTTGGCGGATTCCATGAGGCGCCTGCAGAGACAGGAACTGCTGAGGGCCCGCGGAGCCCCCCGCTCTCCTTCCTCCCGGCACCGCACAGAGCAGCGCTGGAATAAAGAGCGTGCTGGGATGGGGATGGGGGAGCAACTCACTGGTGTTTCTGCCTCCGCCGCCGGATGCAAATGCAGCACACAATTATTATCAGAAGAACAGGAACAAACACACCAATAGCACCTTTCAGGCAGAACATGGGGACGTCCTTAATGTAGATGCCCTTAGTGGGTTCTTCACCACCTGCACCTGAAGGAACAACTGTGGTCACTGCCACGCCTCGTGTTTAACTGGCAATCTCACCAGAGCTCTGACATTGCCATGAAATGTTCCAGGAGGCCACGAAGACAAAACTCAACAACAGAACCTCCAACTGTCAGCCACAGAGCTCTGTGCACGGCCTTTACCTGGAGCGCCAGCTGCTTGCACGTCCTCTGTGCCTTCATGGGAGATGGGCAGTGTGTGCCTGCTGCCCTCCTGAAACACAGCCTCGTCCACAGGCTCTCCATCGACCTCTTGAGAAAGAAGGTAGCAAAGTGGGACTGTAAATATCTGCTCTTGTCAGGAGCATGACATCCTCTGGAGGCATTACTTGTCCAAAGACAGCACTATTTTCTACATATCTTTGTAGAACGCCAGTTTCCCAAGCCTTCTGCTGAGCAGACAGAAATATACCCACCAGGCACTTCATTCTCCCCCGTCACAGCCTTTAGAACATGAGCAAACCGTGAAGAATATCCTCCTTGTCCCGGTTTCCCTCTCTGTCTCGCAGGACCTGAACAGAACATAGCAGGACCCATTTCAGACAAACCCACTGCTGAACTGGGCGCTCTGTTTGGTGAAGTCCATCCAGATAGAGTACCCACCTCTGGGAGGCCAGCGGGGCTCCAGCGCAGTTGGCACGGCCATCTCTGGAGGCGTTTCTGCAATAAAGAACCACGAGAGCTTTCCATCATACACCACAGTCTGTGTCACTGCGTAATGGCACAGCTAAGGAGCAGCTGGTACCCGGGGATGGTGCAGGGACAGGGCACCCACGTGCAGCTCTGTGCTCTCACTCCTGCAGGCGTACCTAGCTGACACTGGGGCTGTGAGCTGGCAGCTCGCAAAGGAAGTAAAAAGCCATGACATACCCATGCCATCTGGTAGAGCTCCTGACTCAAGCACCGGCTGGGATTCTGCACCCCATTCACTTCCACTCACATCTGTAAACAAACAGGACAGAGCAGGTTGTGTCAAAGACGTCCACACATCCATCTCCAGGTGGGAACAACGGGGGATCACTCCACAGCACCCTTCTCTCCATTCCACGCGGCAGCACCTCAACCATAGGTGCTGGGTGCCTGCAGTGGCACCGTGCTGATACACAGCAATCCATGCGTGGAGGAGGGGAGGGGAAGAGAACGGGAGGGGGAGCCCCAGGGGCTCTGTTCTGGCAGTGATTTACCTCCAGGTTCCAGCTCAGGAACAAAAGCCGAGTCCGACCAGGCAACCGCAGGAAAAGAACCAGTGTAGTCATCTAGAATCACAAAGAGATGAGAGAAGTTTCCATTACACGTGTGCAACACCACCATGGTTGACATGGGGCGACATTTGGCCACTCGGGCCTTTCTTCCTGCAGATCTCTGGTGGGCACAAAGGAAGGTGAAACTACAGCACAGGAGGAAAATGTGCCTGGCTCTTCCCTTGGGCTGGGAGACGAGTGGGACCCTGTGTTGGGAACTGGGTGCTGGCTACCTTCCTCTGCCCAACACATCCCCCCATGCAAGGACAGCCCCAGGGCAGCCTGCCATCTGGCCGTGGGGGCACAGCCTGACTTCTTGCCTCCCATGCCGCTCACTTTTGCTCACCCACCTGCTCCTGGTGCTCGCCGCAGAGCAGCACCGTCCTTACAGCAAGTTGCAGCCATCAGCAGGAGGAGTAAGAGACGCGCCATAGCTCTCCACGCTCGTCCCATGCTGTCACCACCACGAGTGCGGCCACAGCAAGTGCTGGTGATGGGGTGGGCACAGAGCAATGCCTGTGACACCACGGGACCGTGTCACAGAGGGGCATTGTGAGCTCAGGGGAGAGGGGCTGACCCCTGTGGTCACGGAACCCCCCACTGCCACTCTCGAGCTACCATGGCAGGTAAGGCAGCAGGCTCCTCCTGCTCCTGGCACTGTGGCCCTCCAGGGGATCCCAGTGCCCCAGATCTCACCCCAGCGCCCATTTGGGCATTTCCCCACAGAGAGAATTCCTCCACGCACGCTGACGGTGCTTCCGACACCCGATGCCGCTTTATTTGGATCCTTTGTGCCACCACCGACCACTGCTGCAATGCAGCCCACCATTGGAGGAGCGGTGCCGGTGTCCTTCCAACCCTTCCCTGTCCCCAATGTCACCTACATGATGCCTCAGGCCTCTGTCTGGCCTGGGGTACCAGGCGTCCAGGGACAGGGAGCGCAGCTCCCACCTGGGGGGCTGCCTCCAACGATGGGTCAGCTGCCACCTGCGGGGATGCCCCAAGTTGTGGTTGAGCTGCCACTTGAGGGGATGACCCCAAATGTGGTTCAACTGGTACCTGGGGGGATGCCCCCAAATGTGGTTCAGCTGCCATTTTGGGAGATGCCCCTAAACGTTGGTCAGCTGCCAGCTGGGGGGCAGCAGTTACCCCTGGTCATGCTCCTACCTGGTGACATGAAGCCAGGTATGCCTGCCCTCAGCGCCCCTGCCCACTGCTGGGAACATCTCCCGGTGCCAGGGACGCAGCAGCCCCAGCAGCCGATGGGGCTGCGGCCTGGGGCTGTGTTGCATGGGGAGCCCCCGCAGCCCGCAGGCAGCGGCCCGCTGCAGGGCCCCGACCGCCCCGGCCCCTCCACAGTCCTCCGAGGACCTCCAGTGTGCCTCCGTCCCAACACGGCTCCGCTCACCTGCAGCACCGCAGCGCTGGAATCAGGTGGTGAGTTTGGGGGCTGCAGAGCGGGCGGCAGGCTGTCCGCTCGGGTGGCTGTGGGAAAGATGGCATTGCCTTACTGGGGATGTTCTTGCTTTGCCAGCAGCGACAACGAGCTCAGACATCCAGGAGGACATCACTGACTACAAGGACCTCCTGACTGGGATGAACAGCGGTGAGTTTGGGGGCGGCAGAGCTGACAGGGGAGGGGTGTTTGCACCGAGGGTGTGGGAAGGCTGGCATTACCCCTGTGGGGATCTTCTTCCTCTCCCAGAAGCGGCACCCAAAACAGAGGTCCCGGATGACGTCCCGGATGACGTGCCGGACATGGATGAGCTCCTGACTTGGATGAACAACGGTGAGTCTGGGGGCAGCAGAGCTGACGGGGGTTGTCTGCACTGAGTGGGTGAGGAAAGCTGGCATTACCCCTGTGGGGATTTTCTTCCTTTTCCAGAAGCCGCATCCAACACAGAGATCGCGGACAACATCCCGGACATGGATGATCTGCTCACATGGCTGAACACCGGTGAGTTTGGGGGCTGCAGAGCTGGCAGGGGGGGATCTGCATTGAGTGCCTGTAGGAAGGCTGTCCTCGTCGTTCTGGGGATGTTCTTGCTTTTTCAGAAGTGGCGAGTCCTCACGAGGTCCCCCAGCAGAACCAGGACCCTGCTGATACCGAAACAGAGGGGACCGAACGTCTCGACAGCACCGTGGAGGAAAGTCTTCACGATGAGCTGCTGCCTGAACTGGACAGCCAGGAAAGGGCAGAGCTGCTGCGGTGGATCGAAGCCACACAGCCACCGAGCCCAGCCGTCCCCAGCAGCAACAAAACTCTTCCATTCATCACGGCGCTCCCTGACTTTCCCTGGGCCAGCACGGGGCAGAACGAACAGGCCTGGATCAGCAGCGACCTGTTCTGCACGCATCCATCGTGCTCTAGGCAGCTCCCCAGGCCGCTGCCCTGCAGGCCTTTCCCGCTGTCCTTCGGCACGCCACCAGAGCTGCCCGTGCCGAGCCCCCTGGACGTCCCAGCACCTCCTTCGCCCCGCACAGCACATCTGGTGCAGGAGGCGCAGCAGAAGCAGCCCCGGGTGGTTCTCACCCGCCTGGCACTGCCACCCGGCTGCATCTCCTGCCACGTGCCGGACAATCACAGCGGGGACGGCACCCAGCCAGCCGAGTGCCCAGCGCCCACCTGCACCACCAGCGGGCACCAGCAGTGCACTGGCAGCATCCAAGCCCAAAAGAGGAAGCTGCCGCATGGCCAGGATGCTCCAGAACCGAAACGCCGGCGCTAGGCGAAGCTGGGTGAGCTCAGCACAAACCGGAGCCTCTGCAGAAACCGGCCCACGTGCTGCAAGAGACACGGCCATGGCCAACAAATGAGGCTACCTGTAGCTCTGGGCTCCTCACTGGCCCCCGCAGCACACACAGAGCAGCAGCAGTGCTCCAGGGGCACCAGCACCGGCCTCAGCCCTACCCCTCCAAACCTGGGCTGTCCAGCAACTCCACCTTGGACTGGGACAATGCGGAACTCTACTCCTTCATGTTATGTTATTGTATGATATTTTATGTTATTTTATCTTCAATTATATTAAATTACATTAAATTACATTAAATTACTAAATGTTTCATATTCACTTTGCTACATCTCTTCCTGCAGTCGTTCATGCAGCCCCAAAGCCCCCCAGACCCAACACCCACCTCCAGGGATGTTGGCGAGGTTGCAGCGAGCCAAGAGCTGCAGCTCCTCCCGCACCTCCTCACTGAAGTTCTCCATACCACTTGACCCCTTTCACTGGTGAAACTGGCAACAGCCCCACCTAATGCCCTCCAACCGCAAACAACTCTCCTACAAACCAGGTAGCCAGTTCTGTTTAAGCCATCTGTCTGCCCTCATGAGCTGAGCGTCCACGGGCAGCAGCCCGGGCTTTGGCGGATTCCATGAGGCGCCTGCAGAGACAGGAACTGCTGAGGGCCCGCGGAGCCCCCCGCTCTCCTTCCTCCCGGCACCGCACAGAGCAGCGCTGGAATAAAGAGCGTGCTGGGATGGGGATGGGGGAGCAACTCACTGGTGTTTCTGCCTCCGCCACCGGATGCAGATGCGGCACACAATTAGCAGCAGCAGAAGAGGGACAAACACACCAATAGCACCTTTCAGGCAGAACATGGGGACGTCCTCAATGTAGATGCCCTTAGTGTGTTCTTCAGCTGCACCTGAAGGAACAACTGTGGTCACTGCTGCGCCTCGTGCCTAACTGGCAACTTCACCAGAGCTCTGACGTTGCCATGAAATGTTCCAGGAGGCCACGAAGACAAAACTCAACAACAGAACCTCCAACCGTCAGCCACAGAGCTCTGTGCAGTGGTCATTGCCTGGAGCTCCAGCTGCTTGCACGTCCTCTGTGCCTTCACGGGAGATGGGCAGTGTGTGCCTGCTGCCCTCCTGAAACACAGCCTCGTCCACAGGCTCTCCATTCACCTCTTGAGAAAGAAGGTAGCAAAGTGGGACTGTAAATGTCTGCTCTTGTCAGGAGGATGAAAACCTCAAGAGGCGTTACTTCTCCAAAGACAGCACTATTTTCTCCATGTCTTTGTAGAACGCCAGTTTCCCAAGCCTTTTGCTGAGCAGACAGAAATATACCCACCAGGCACCATCTCCCCATGAAAAGTTCATAACTTGTATATAGCTTGTAAGAGGGGTTTGGCCTCTTCTCCCAGGCAACAAACAGGACCCGGGGAAATGGCCGCAAGTTGTAGCAGAGGAGGTTCAGGTTGGACTTAAGGAAGAACTTTTTCTCTCAGGCACTGGAATGGCTGCACAGGGAGGTGGTGGAGTCGCCGTCCCTGGCAGCGTTCAAGAGGCGTCTGGATGAGGAGCTGCAAGACATGGCTTAGCAGCTTGTGGTAGCAGTGGTAGTGTGAAGTCGGTTGGACTAGATGATCTTGTAGGTCGTTTCCAACCTCGTGATTCTATGATTCTATGAAGAGGAACAAACACACCAATGGCACCTTTCAGACAGAACATGGGGACGTCCTCAATGTAGATGCCCTTAGTGTGTTCTTCACCTGCACCAGTAGGAGCAACTGCAGTCACTGCCGCTCCTCGTGCCTAACTGGCAAGCTCCAGAGACAGAGAAGACTCGTGAAGGTGCGTAAGCGATGTGAGAACGATTTGCATCGTTCCCGGCTCAGTCCGTGCGTCAGGCGCTGCAAATGGCGCCCACCGCGTGCAGCAAAGAAGCCGAGGCTGAGCGAGCCCGGCCCGGCAGCGCCGCCCGACTGAAGCGCGGAGAGATTGTTTGGCGCCCGCAGCGTTCTGCAGGGCAGGAGGTGAGCAGTCGGGAACTGCGGCGAGTTCGCTAACGAAGGAGCGGCGAGGAAGTCTTGCAGCATTACGCTTCGTTTTCGCGCTTCAGAATCCGCCCGTATCTACCTCAGCGTTAGCTCCTTTTCTAAAGGGATAAGCGACAATGTCCCCGAATTTCCGAACGCCGGATTCTCTCTCGACGGAGAGCTTTGGGACAAAGGCGGCGCAAAACCCCGGGAGGCTGCTGTTCCTAAGACGGAACGGCTGCTAAACTTTTACGTGTTTGGCACCAAATCACGGAAGGGCTTCAGCAAATTCGCAAGGAAGAATTCCTTGCGACGATTCCCCGTCGCCCTCCCTCCCGCCGCTGCCCCTCGCTGCACAAAGCAGCCCTGCTCCGCCTTCCACCCGCGGAGAAGACAAATCGCGACCCGCCCCGCGCCGCTGCCCTCGGCTCCGCCCCCGGCGCTCGTCCCGCTCCTGCCGCGCCGCTCCCTTCCTCCCCCCGCGTACGGCGGACAGCGGGCAGCGGGCAGCGCCTGCTGCTGAGTCCCCGCAGCCTGCGTGTCAGCTGCTTGGAGACAAGGACGGACCCGACCCGGAGGCGCTTTTTATCCCGGTCCGCTTCCAGGTCCGGAAGACAAAGCGAGCGTTTTCCCTCCTGATGATAATTTGAAGGGTGCGGGGAAGAAGCATTCTTCTGCGGTGTGCTGCGGTGCTTTAGAGAAGTGCGGGAAAGAAGCACTATTACGGGGTGATGCTGATACGATGCAAGCCTTTCCTGTGACGTGTCGTCCAAAGCAGCTCCCCCAGTGGGAATCCCTGCCTTACGAGGCAGTAAAGGAGCTGAGGAAGTCAGTGAGAGACGATGGAGTTCAGTCTGCCTTTACATAGAACCTTCTGGTTGCAATTGGTGGCAGTTATGTTGTGACCCCCCACGAGTGGAAAATTCTGTCGCGAACGATCCTGTCTGCCACGCCATGTACCGTGCTTAGGACTGAATGCCCAGAACAGGCTACCATGCGGGCTGCGAGCAATTTGAATAACTTAAATCGTACTGGCACGGAGGAACTCGTGGGGGAGGGAGGTCCGGGCAACACCTCAGGGGCTGCGCTGGAGGAAGCCAAGCTGGGAAACGGCAATGTGCTGGGGCTCCGCAGAACCCGGGCAGGACGTCCTGGCACACATGGAGCCCGCTGGTGCCGAGACTGTCTGCCATCTCCGTCTGAGGGGCGGCGACGTGCTGACGCTCTGCAGCACCCGGGCAGGACGTCCTGGCACACGTGGAGCCCACTGGTGCCGAGACCGTCTGTCCGCACTCGTCAGTCTGTCCTGCTGCCCATGCTGAGCGTTCGCGGGCAGCAGCCCGGGCTTTGGCCGATTCCATGAGGCGCCTGCAGAGACAGGAACTGCTGAGGGCCCGCGGAGCCCCCCGTTCTCCTTCCTCCCGGCACCGCACAGAGGAGTGCTGGAATAAAGAGCGTGCTGGGATGGGGATGGGGGAGCAACTCACTGGTGTTTCTGCCTCCGCCACCGGATGCAGATGCAGCACACAATTAGCAGCAGCAGAAGAGGGACAAACACACCTATGGCACCTTTCAGACAGAACATGGGGACGTCCTTAATGTAGATGCCCTTAGTGTGTTCTTCAGCTGCACCTGAAGGAACAACTGTGGTCACTGCCGCGCCTCCTGCCTAACTGGCAATCTCACCAGAGCTCTGACGTTGCCATGAAATGTTCCAGGAGGCCACGAAGACAAAACTCAACAACAGAACCTCCAACCGTCAGCCACAGAGCTCTGTGCACGGCCATTGCCTGGAGCATCAGCTGCTTGCACGTCCTCTGTGCCTTCACGGGAGATGGGCAGTGTGTGCCTGCTGCCCTCCTGAAACACAGCCTCGTCCACAGGCTCTCCATTCACCTCTTGAGAAAGAAGGTAGCAAAGTGGGACTGTAAATGTCTGCCCTTGTCAGGAGGATGACATCCTAAAGAGGCGTTACTTCTCCAAAGACAGCACTATTTTCTCCATGTCTTTGTAGAACGCCAGTTTCCCAAGCCTTCTGCTGAGCAGACAGAAATATACCCACCAGGCACCATCTCCCCATGAAAAGTTCATAACATTCCTTGAAACTGTGGGAGGCTGCAACGAGGGCTCCCCACAGCCTTCTCCTCTCTGGGCTCAACAGATCAAAGAGTGGAAGGAACCAAAGTTTCAAGAACCAAAAATATCCCTATGTGCTCTTTCCCTCTGAGTTCCTTGCCAGGATCGCCCGGAGCTCCACAGGGCAGACCTGGCCGGGACTCTGGCGAGGCGCTGGTCATACACCGGCAGGCACAGTGAGTTCAGGCACAGGGTCGAGAGCTCCTACTGCTCGTTGAGGCCTCGTCTTCCCTCGGGCCTGCAGGGTCTGGCAGTGACATAACAGCAAAACCACGTGCACAACTCGGCATACAGTTCTTCTGTATTACTACCGCAGAGCTCAGGAAGCCACGGCACATTCCAGCACAGGTTGTCCACGTGTGGGACGGGAACCCCCTGCCATTGCCGTCCCCTGCAGGAGAGTGCAGAGGAAGCAGCGGAGGTGCCCAGGAGCAGCCAGGCCTGCTGAGCTCCCAGTGGGAGGCAGAGGCTGTGCTCATTGTCCAGGGGGCGGAGGTCACCCTGCTGCCTTCTCTTCTCCAGGCCCAGCCTGTCTTCGTAAGGGAGGTGCTCCAGCGCTCTGATCATATTTGTGGCCCCCCTCTGAAGCCTCTCTAACAGCTCCCTGTCTTTCTTGTGTTGTTGGCCTCACACCTGGGCACAGTACTCCAGGGAGGGCCTCACAAGGGCAGAGTGACTATCTTCTCCCTGTCCCTGCTGGCCACCCCTTTTCTGATGGAGCCCACGATACCAGAGAGTGGTGGTGAATGGAGCTAAACCCAGCTGGCGACCGGTCATGAGTGGTGCCCCCCAGGGCTCAGTGCTCGGGCCTGTCCTCTTCAATATCTTTATTAAAGACCTGGATGAGGGCGCTGAGTGCACCCTCTGTAAGTTTGCGGATGACTCCAAGCTGGCTGGAAGTGTGGATGTGCCTGGGGGTAGCGAGGCCCTACAGAGGGATCTGGACAGGCTGGAGAGCTGGGCTGAAGCCAGCGGGATGAGTTTCAACAAGGCCAAAGGCCGGGTCCTGCACTTTGGCCGCAACAACCCCAGGCAACGCTACAGGCTTGGGGCGGAGTGGCTGGAAGGCTGCACAGAGGAAATGGACCTGGGGGTGTTGATTGGTGCTCGGCTGAACACGAGCCAGCAGTGTGCCCGGGTGGGCAAGAAGGCCAATGGCATCTTGGCTTGCTTCAGGAACGGTGTTGCCAGCAGGAACAGGGAAGTGATTGTCCCCCTGTGCTCTGCTCTGGTGAGGCCGCACCTCGAGTACTGCGTCCAGTTTTGGGCTCCTCGCTGCAAGAAAGACATTGAGGCCCTGGAGCGGGTTCAAAGAAGGGCGACAAAGCTGGTCTGGAGGGGTCTGGAGCACAGGCCTTGTGAGGAGCGGCTGAAGGAGCTGGGGTTGTTCAGTCTGGAGAAGAGGAGGCTCAGGGGAGACCATGCTGCTCGCTATAACTACCTGAAGGGAGGTTGTTGCGAGCTGGTGGTCAGCCTCTTGTCTCGTGTAACTGGTGATAGAACTAGAGGGAATGGCTTCAAGCTGCGCCAGGGGAGATTTAGGCTGGACGTCAGGAAATTCTGCTTCTCTGAAAGAGTGGCCAGGCACTGGAATGGGCTGCCCAGGGAGGTGGTGGAGTCACCAACCCTGCAGGTGTTCAAGGAACGTTTGGATTCTGTGTTGAGCGACATGGTTTAGTGATTCCTATTGGTGACAGGTGGATGGTTGGACTGGATGATCTTGAAGGTTTTTTCCAATCTTGGTTATTCTGAGATTCTGTGATCTCTGCCAGCAGTCATTCATGCAGCCCCAAAGCCCCCCCAGACCCAACGCCCACCGCCAGGGATGTTGGCGACACTGCAGTGAGCCAAGAGCTGCAGCTCCTCCCGCACCTCCTCACTGATGTTCTCCATCACCATCGTGCTGCAAATGCCCCACTGCCAGTTTTGTGCCTGGGGAAGGAGATGTTCACGTACTGGGCATCCGGTGTGTTGACGTGGGGCACAGGGCAGTACTGGTGGCCCTGGGAGGCTCTTGAGGGCTGCAGGAAGCACTGGGCACGTGTGGAGCACCGGGTCAGTTTCGGGCTCCCCAGCTCAAGGCAGACTCTCCTGTGCAAGCGCTGCGGAGAAGCTGCTCTGGGGGGAGCTTGTACTGTCCTCTTCTCCAGAGGTCCCTCCCAGCCCCTGAGCTTTGTGACAGACGGATGTGTGAAAGCAGACAGTCAGCAGGTGGATGTTTGGTGGCTTTGCAGGGTCAAAGCACCGCAGCCCTGCGATGCCACCGGCCCTTGGAGTGCCATCAGCCACGTCCTCCCTTCGTCTCCATTCACTGCAATGGGAGCTGAGTCGGGTGCACCCGCAGGGATGGGGCGCCCACAGCCTCTCTGGGCAGCAGAGCCGGGGCTTCAGCTCCTCCTCTGTGGACAACTTCCCTGACATCTAAACCAAATCTCCCCTCCATTCCTCTTTGTCCTAGCACCATCTCCCCACATGAAAAGTTCCTTTCCCTCCTGTTCATCCCCTCCCTTGAAATAACGGAAGGCTGCAATGAGGGCTCCCCGCAGCCTTCTCTGCTCCGCGCTGAACACCCCCGGCTCCCTCAGCCTTTCTCCATAGCACAGGTGCTGCAGCCTCTGAGCCAACCACCTGCAGAAAAAGGTTTCCTTTTCTCATTTGGGATCGATGTAGGGCACGCAAGAGGCAAATTCCCATCTGAACGCACAACCTGGGCTTTGTTGAACCTCCACCCCACAGCCCGTCCTTGGCACCCATCTCTGTCTGACTCAGAGGGAAGGAAGCGGTGCGGGACCACATCGAAGGCCTTGCACAAGTCAGGGAGACGACATCAGTTGCCCTCCCGCTGTCCATCAGTGCCATCACGGCATCACAAGAAGCCACCAGGTGGGTCAGGCACGATCTGCCCTCGGTGCTGCTGTGCCGGCTGTCCCGGACCACTTCTCCATCCCTCAGCTGCCTCAACATCTCCTCCAGGAAGACCTGCTCCATCACCCCAAATACACACGAGGTCGCCGTGACTTACGCACTAGGCAGGTGTAGCGTGGAAACTTCTTACCCTGAACAGAAGCCAACGTGAGGACTAGTGGCATTTCCCACCCTGTGTCCCGCACAGATCAAGCAAGGTCTCACACAGTTAGGAGATGATGTTGTTATTTATTGATGTTATCTACTGATGTAATAGAAACGTGGACAGCCACAGTTGATGGAAGCAGCGGTTGTCCAGGAGTGGGACGTGGTGCCCGGCCCCAGGGAGACTTTACCATCCCCTGTAGGATGGGGGTGGTGGTGGTGGCGGTGCCCTGCGGAGCTGGGGGCTTCTGGGCTTCTGGGTGTACATGGCTGGGCTGGGGGGCCGCGTTGGGGGACGCTTGGGCCTGGGGGGTGGCGATGTGCGGGGGCTCTGCAGCACCCGGGCAGGATGTCCTGGCGCACGTGGAGCCCGGTGGTGTCGAGACCGTCTGTCTTCATGTTCTGAGCGTCCACGGGCAGCAGTCTGGGCTTTGGCGGATTCCATGAGGCGCCTGCAGAGACAGGAACTGCTGAGGGCCCGCGGAGCCCCCCGCTCTCCTTCCTCCCTGCATCGCACAGAGCAGCGCTGGAATAAAGAGCGTGCTGGGATGGGGATGGGGGAGCAACTCACTGGTGTTTCTGCCTCCGCCGCCGGATGCAGATGCAGCACACAATTATCAGCAGCAGAAGAGGAACAAACACACCAATAGCACCTTTCAGGCAGAACATGGGGACGTCCTTAATGTAGATGCCCTTAGTGGGTTCTTCACCACCTGCACCTGAAGGAACAACTGTGGTCACTGCCACGCCTCGTGTTTAACTGGCAATCTCAACAGAGCTCTGACATTGCCATGAAATGTTCCAGGAGGCCACGAAGAAGAAACACAGCAACAGAACCTCCAACCGTCAGCCACAGAGCTCTGTGCACGGCCTTTACCTGGAGCGCCAGCTGCCTGCATGTCCTCTGTGCCTTCACGGGAGATGGGCAGTGTGTGCCTGCTGCCCTCCTGAAACACAGCCTCGTCCACAGGCTCTCCATCGACCTCTTGAGAAAGAAGGCAGAAAAGTGGGACTGTAAATGTCTGCTCTTGTCAGGAGGATGACATCCTCTGGAGGCATTACTTGTCCAAAGACAGCACTCCTTTCTACATATCTTTGTAGAACGCCAGTTTCCCAAGCCTTCTGCTGAGCAGACAGAAATATACCCACCAGGCACTTCATTCTCCCCCGTCACAGCCTTTAGAACATGAGCAAACCGTGGAGAATATCTTCCTTGTCCCGGTTTCCCTCTCTGTTTCGCAGGACCTGAACAGAACGAAGCAGGACCCATTTCAGACAAACCCACAGCTGAACTGACCGCTCTGTTTGGTGAAGTCCATCCAGACAGAGTACCCACCCTTCGGAGGCCAGCGGGGCTCCAGCGCAGTTGGCACGGCCATCTCTGGAGGCGTTTCTGCAATACAGAACCACGAGAGCTTTCCATCAGACACCACAGTCTGTGTCACTGCGTAACGGCACAGCTAAGGAGCAGCTGGTACCCGGGGATGGTGCAGGGACAGGGCACCCACGTGCAGCTCTGTGCTCTCACTCCTGCAGGCGTACCTAGCTGACACTGGGGCTGTGAGCTGGCAGCTCGCAAAGGAAGTAAAAAGCCATGACATACCCATGCCATCTGGTAGAGCTCCTGACCCAAGAACCGGCTGGGATTCTGCACCCCATTCACTTCCACTCACAACTGTAAACAAACAGGACAGAGCAGGTTGTGTCAAAGACGTCCACACATCCATCTCCAGATGGGAACAACGGGGGTTCACTCCACAGCACCCTTCTCTCCATTCCACGCGGCAGCACCTCAACCATAGGTGCTGGGTGCCTGCAGTGGCACCGTGCTGATACACAGCAATCCATGCGTGGAGGAGGGGAGGGGAAGAGAACGGGAGGGGGAACCCCAAAGGCTCTGTTCTGGCAGTGATTTACCTCCAGGTTCCAGCTCAGGAACAAAAGCCGAGTCCGACCAGGCAACTGCAGGATAAGAACCAGTGTGGTCATCTAGAATCACAAAGAGATGAGAGAAGTTTCCATTACACGTGTGCAACACCACCATGGTTGACATAGGGTGACATTTGGCCACTCGGGCCTTTCTTCCTGCAGATCTCGGATGGGCACAAAGGAAGGTGAAACTACAGCACAGGAGGAAAATGTGCCTGGCTCTTCCCTTGGGCTGGGAGACGAGTGGGACCCTGTGTTGGGAACTGGGTGCTGGCTACCTTCCTCTGCCCAACACATCCCCCCATGCAAGGACAGCCCCAGGGCAGCCTGCCATCTGGCCGTGGGGGCACAGCCTGACTTCTTGCCTCCCATGCCGCTCACTTTTGCTCACCCACCTGCTCCTGGTGCTCGCCGCAGAGCAGCACCGTCCTTAAAGCAAGTTGCAGCCATCAGCAGGAGGAGTAAGAGACGCGCCATAGCTCTCCACGCTCGTCCCATGCTGTCACCACCACGAGTGCGGCCACAGCAAGTGCTGGTGATGGGGTGGGCACAGAGCAATGCCTGTGACACCACGGGACCATGTCACAGAGGGGCATTGTGAGCTCAGGGGAGAGGGGCTGACCCCTGTGGTCACGGAACCCCCCACTGCCACTCTCGAGCTACCATGGCAGGTAAGGCAGCAGGCTCCTCCTGCTCCTGGCACTGTGGCCCTCCAGGGGATCCCAGTGCCCCAGATCTCACCCCAGCGCCCATTTGGGCATTTCCCCACAGAGAGAATTCCTCCACGCACGCTGACGGTGCTTCCGACACCCGATGCCGCTTTATTTGGATCCTTTGTGCCACCACCGACCACTGCTGCAATGCAGCCCACCATTGGAGGAGTGGTGCCAGTGTCCTTCCAACCCTTCCCTGTCCCCAATGTCACCTACATGGTGCCTCAGGCCTCTGTCTGGCCTGGGGTACCAGGCGTCCAGGGACAGGGAGTGCAGCTCCCACCTGGGGGGCTGCCTCCAACGATGGGTCAGCTGCAACCTGCGGGGATGCCCCAAGTTGTGGTTGAGCTGCCACTTGAGGGGATGCCCCCAAATGTGGTTCAACTGGTACCTGGGGGGATGCCCCCAAATGTGGTTCAGCTGCCATTTTGGGAGATGCCCCTAAACGTTGGTCAGCTGCCAGCTGGGGGGCAGCAGTTACCCCTGGTCATGCTCCTACCTGGTGACATGAAGCCAGGTATGCCTGCCCCCAGTGCCCCTGCCCACTGCTGGGAACATCTCCCGGTGCCAGGGACGCAGCAGCCCCAGCAGCCGATGGGGCTGCGGCCTGGGGCTGTGTTGCACGGGGAGCCCCCGCAGCCCGCAGGCAGCTGCCCGCTGCAGGGCCCCGACCGCCCCGGCCCCTCCACAGTCCTCCGAGGACCTCCAGTGTGCCTCCGTCCCAACACGGCTCCGCTCACCTGCAGCACCGCAGCGCTGGAATCAGGTGGTGAGTTTGGGGGCTGCAGAGCGGGCGGCAGGCTGTCCGCTCGGGTGGCTGTGGGAAAGATGGCATTGCCTTACTGGGGATGTTCTTGCTTTGCCAGCAGCGACAACGAGCTCAGACATCCAGGAGGACATCACTGACTACAATGACCTCCTGACTGGGATGAACAGCGGTGAGTTTGGGGGCGGCAGAGCTGGCAGAGGAGGGGTGTTTGCACCGAGGGTGTGGGAAGGCTGGCATTACCCCTGTGGGGATCTTCTTCCTCTCCCAGAAGCGGCACCCAAAACAGAGGTCCCGGATGACGTCCCGGATGACGTGCCGGACATGGATGAGCTCCTGACTTGGATGAACAACGGTGAGTCTGGGGGCAGCAGAGCTGGCGGGGGTTGTCTGCACTGAGTGGGTGAGGAAAGCTGGCATTACCCCTGTGGGGATTTTCTTCCTTTTCCAGAAGCCGCATCCAACACAGAGATCGCGGACAACATCCCGGACATGGATGATCTGCTCACATGGCTGAACACCGGTGAGTTTGGGGGCTGCAGAGCTGGCAGGGGGGGATCTGCATTGAGTGCCTGTGGGAAGGCTGTCGTCATTGTTCTGGGGATGTTCTTGCTTTTTCAGAAGTGGCGAGTCCTCAGGAGGTCCCCCAGCAGAACCAGGACCCTGCTGATACCGAAACAGAGGGGACCGAACGTCTCGACAGCACCGTGGAGGAAAGTCTTCACGATGAGCTGCTGCCTGAACTGGACAGCCAGGAAAGGGCAGAGCTGCTGCGGTGGATCGAAGCCACACAGCCACCGAGCCCAGCCGTCCCCAGCAGCAACAAAACTCTTCCATTCATCACAGCGCTCCCTGACTTTCCCTGGGCCAGCACGGGGCAGAACGAACAGGCCTGGATCAGCAGCGACCTGTTCTGCACGCATCCATCGTGCTCTAGGCAGCTCCCCAGGCCGCTGCCCTGCAGGCCTTTCCCGCTGTCCTTCGGCACGCCACCAGAGCTGCCCGTGCCGAGCCCCCTGGACGTCCCAGCACCTCCTTCTCCCCGCACAGCACATCTGGTGCAGGAGGCGCAGCAGAAGCAGCCCCGGGTGGTTCTCACCCGCCTGGCACTGCCACCCGGCTGCATCTCCTGCCACGTGCCGGACAATCACAGTGGGGACGGCACCCAGCCGGCCGAGTGCCCAGCGCCCACCTGCACCACCAGTGGGCACCAGCAGTGCACTGGCAGCATCCAAGCCCAAAAGAGGAAGCTGCCGCATGGCCAGGATGCTCCAGAACCGAAACGCCGGCGCTAGGCGAAGCTGGGTGAGCTCAGCACAAACCGGAGCCTTTGCAGAAACCGGCCCACGTGCTGCAAGAGACACGGCCATGGCCAACAAATGAGGCTACCTGTAGCTCTGGGCTCCTCACTGGCCCCCGCAGCACACACAGAGCAGCAGCAGTGCTCCAGGGGCACCAGCACCGGCCTCAGCCCTACCCCTCCAAACCTGGGCTGTCCAGCAACTCCACCTTGGACTGGGACAATGCGGAACTCTACTCCTTCATGTTATGTTATTGTATGATATTTTATGTTATTTTATCTTCAATTATATTAAATTACATTAAATTACATTAAATTACTAAATGTTTCATATTCACTTTGCTACATCTCTTCCTGCAGTCATTCATGCAGCCCCAAAGGCCCCCAGACCCAACACCCACCTCCAGGGATGTTGGCGAGGTTGCAGCGAGCCAAGAGCTGCAGCTCCTCCCGCACCTCCTCACTGAAGTTCTCCATACCACTTGACCCCTTTCACTGGTGAAACTGGCAACAGCCCCACCTAATGCCCTCCAACCGCAAACAACTCTCCTACAAACCAGGTAGCCAGTTCTGTTTAAGCCATCTGTCTGCCCTCATGAGCTGAGCGTTTGCGGGCAGCAGCCTGGGCTTTGGCGGATTCCATGAGGCGCCTGCAGAGACAGGAACTGCTGAGGGCCCGCGGAGCCCCCCGCTCTCCTTCCTCCCGGCACCGCACAGAGCAGTGCTGGAATAAAGAGCGTGCTGGGATGGGGATGGGGGAGCAACTCACTGGTGTTTCTGCCTCCGCCACCGGATGCAGATGCGGCACACAATTAGCAGCAGCAGAAGAGGGACAAACACACCAGTAGCACCTTTCAGACAGAACATGGGGACGTCCTTAATGTAGATGCCCTTAGTGTGTTCTTCAGCTGCACCTGAAGGAACAACTGTGGTCACTGCCGCGCCTCGTGCCTAACTGGCAATCTCACCAGAGCTCTGACGTTGCCATGAAATGTTCCAGGAGGCCACGAAGACAAAACTCAACAAGAGAACCACCAACCGTCAGCCACAGAGCTCTGTGCAGTGGTCATTGCCTGGAGCGCCAGCTGCTTGCACGTCCTCTGTGCCTTCACGGGAGATGGGCAGTGTGTGCCTGCTGCCCTCCTGAAACACAGCCTCGTCCACAGGCTCTCCATTCACCTCTTGAGAAAGAAGGTAGCAAAGTGGGACTGTAAATGTCTGCTCTTGTCAGGAGCATGACATCCTAAAGAGGCGTTACTTCTCCAAAGACAGCACTATTTTCTCCATGTCTTTGTAGAACGCCAGTTTCCCAAGCCTTCTGCTGAGCAGACAGAAATATACCCACCAGGCACCATCTCCCCATGAAAAGTTCATAACTTGTATATAGCTAGTAAGAGGGGTTTGGCCTCTTCTCCCAGGCAACAAACAGGACCCGGGGAAATGGCCGCAAGTTGTAGCAGAGGAGGTTCAGGTTGGACTTAAGGAAGAACTTTTTCTCTCAGGCACTGGAATGGCTGCACAGGGAGGTGGTGGAGTCGCCGTCCCTGGCAGCGTTCAAGAGGCGTCTGGATGAGGAGCTGCAAGACATGGCTTAGCAGCTTGTGGTAGCAGTGGTAGTGTGAAGTCGGTTGGACTAGATGATCTTGTAGGTCGTTTCCAACCTCGTGATTCTATGATTCTATGAAGAGGAACAAACACACCAATAGCACCTTTCAGGCAGAACATGGGGACGTCCTCAATGTAGATGCCCTTAGTGTGTTCTTCAGCTGCACCAGAAGGAGCAACTGCGGTCACTGCCGCTCCTCGTGCCTAACTGGCAAGCTGCAGAGACAGAGAAGACTCGTGAAGGTGCGTAAGCGATGTGAGAACGATTTGCATCGTTCCCGGCTCAGTCCGTGCGTCAGGCGCTGCAAATGGCGCCCACCGCGTGCAGCAAAGAAGCCGAGGCTGAGCGAGCCCGGCCCGGCAGCGCCGCCCGACTGAAGCGCGGAGAGATTGTTTGGCGCCCGCAGCGTTCTGCAGGGCAGGAGGTGAGCAGTCGGGAACTGCGGCGAGTTCGCTAACGAAGGAGCGGCGAGGAAGTCTTGCAGCATTACGCTTCGTTTTCGCGCTTCAGAATCCGCCCGTATCTACCTCAGCGTTAGCTCCTTTTCTAAAGGGATAAGCGACAATGTCCCCGAATTTCCGAACGCCGGATTCTCTCTCGACGGAGAGCTTTGGGACAAAGGCGGCGCAAAACCCCGGGAGGCTGCTGTTCCTAAGACAGAACGGCTGCTAAACTTTTACGTGTTTGGCACCAAATCACGGAAGGGCTTCAGCAAATTCGCAAGGCAGAATTCCTTGCGACGATTCCCCGTCGCCCTCCCTCCCACCCCCGCCGCTGCCCCTCGCTGCACAAAGCAGCCCTGCTCCGCCTTCCACCCGCGGAGAAGACAAATCGCGACCCGCCCCGCGCCGCTGCCCTCGGCTCCGCCCCCGGCGCTCGTCCCGCTCCTGCCGCGCCGCTCCCTTCCTCCCCCCGCGTACGGCGGACAGCGGGCAGCGGGCAGCGCCTGCTGCTGAGTCCCCGCAGCCTGCGTGTCAGCTGCTTGGAGACAAGGACGGACCCGACCCGGAGGCGCTTTTTATCCCGGTCCGCTTCCAGGTCCGGAAGACAAAGCGAGCGTTTTCCCTCCTGATGATAATTTGAAGGGTGCGGGGAAGAAGCATTCTTCTGCGGTGTGCTGCGGTGCTTTAGAGAAGTGCGGGAAAGAAGCACTATTACGGGGTGATGCTGATACGATGCAAGCCTTTCCTGTGACGTGTCGTCCAAAGCAGCTCCCCCAGTGGGAATCCCTGCCTTACGAGGCAGTAAAGGAACTGAGGAAGTCAGTGAGAGATGATGGAGTTCAGTCTGCCTTTACATAGAACCTTCTGGTTGCAATTGGTGGCAGTTATGTTGTGACCCCCCACGAGTGGAAAATTCTGTCGCGAACGATCCTGTCTGCCACGCCATGTACCGTGCTTAGGACTGAATGCCCAGAACAGGCTACCATGCGGGCTACGAGCAATTTGAATAACTTAAATCGTACTGGCACGGAGGAACTCGTGGGGGAGGGAGGTCCGGGCAACACCTCAGGGGCTGCGCTGGGGGAAGCCAAGCTGGGAAACGGCAATGTGCTGGGGCTCCGCAGAACCCGGGCAGGACGTCCTGGCACACATGGAGCCCGCTGGTGCCGAGACTGTCTGCCATCTCCGTCTGAGGGGCGGCGACGTGCTGATGCTCTGCAGCACCCGGGCAGGACGTCCTGGCACACGTGGAGCCCACTGGTGCCGAGACCGTCTGTTCGCATTCGTCAGTCTGTCCTGCTGCCCATGCTGAGCGTTCGCGGGCAGCAGCCCGGGCTTTGGCCGATTCCATGAGGCGCCTGCAGAGACAGGAACTGCTGAGGGCCCGCGGAGCCCCCCGCTCTCCTTCCTCCCGGCACCGCACAGAGCAGCGCTGGAATAAAGAGCGTGCTGGGATGGGGATGGGGGAGCAACTCACTGGCGTTTCTGCCTCCGCCGCCGGATGCAGATGTGGCACACAATTATCAGCAGCAGAAGAGGGACAAACACACCAATGGCACCTTTCAGGCAGAACATGGGGACGTCCTTAATGTAGATGCCCTTAGTGTGTTCTTCAGCTGCACCTGAAGGAACAACTGTGGTCACTGCCGCACCTCGTGCCTAACTGGCAATCTCAACAGAGCTCTGACGTTGCCATGAAATGTTCCAGGAGGCCACGAAGAAGAAACACAACAACAGAACCTCCAACCGTCAGCCACAGAGCTCTGTGCAGCGGCCATTGCCTGGAGCGCCAGCTGCTTGCACGTCCTCTGTGCCTTCACGGGAGATGGGCAGTGTGTGCCTGCTGCCCTCCTGAAACACAGCCTCGTCCACAGGCTCTCCATTCACCTCTTGAGAAAGAAGGTAGCAAAGTGGGACTGTAAATGTCTGCTCTTGTCAGGAGGATGAAAACCTCAAGAGGCGTTACTTCTCCAAAGACAGCACTATTTTCTCCATGTCTTTGTAGAACGCCAGTTTCCCAAGCCTTCTGCTGAGCAGACAGAAATATACCCACCAGGCACCATCTCCCCATGAAAAGTTCATAACTTGTATATAGCTAGTAAGAGGGGTTTGGCCTCTTCTCCCAGGCAACAAACAGGACCCGGGGAAATGGCCGCAAGTTGTAGCAGAGGAGGTTCAGGTTGGACTTAAGGAAGAACTTTTTCTCTCAGGCACTGGAATGGCTGCACAGGGAGGTGGTGGAGTCGCCGTCCCTGGCAGCGTTCAAGAGGCGTCTGGATGAGGAGCTGCAAGACATGGCTTAGCAGCTTGTGGTAGCAGTGGTAGTGTGAAGTCGGTTGGACTAGATGATCTTGTAGGTCGTTTCCAACCTCGTGATTCTATGATTCTATGAAGAGGAACAAACACACCAATAGCACCTTTCAGGCAGAACATGGGGACGTCCTTAATGTAGATGCCCTTAGTGTGTTCTTCACCTGCACCAGAAGGAGCAACTGTGGTCACTGCCGCTCCTCGTGCCTAACTGGCAAGCTCCAGAGACAGAGAAGACTCGTGAAGGCGTGTAAGCGATGTGAGAACGATTTGCATCGTTCCCGGCTCAGTCCGTGCGTCAGGCGCTGCAAATGGCGCCCACCGCGTGCAGCAAAGAAGCCGAGGCTGAGCGAGCCCGGCCCGGCAGCGCCGCCCGACTGAAGCGCGGAGAGATTGTTTGGCGCCCGCAGCGTTCTGCAGGGCAGGAGGTGAGCAGTCGGGAACTGCGGCGAGTTCGCTAACGAAGGAGCGGCGAGGAAGTCTTGCAGCATTACGCTTCGTTTTCGCGCTTCAGAATCCGCCCGTATCTACCTCAGCGTTAGCTCCTTTTCTAAAGGGATAAGCGACAATGTCCCCGAATTTCCGAACGCCGGATTCTCTCTCGACGGAGAGCTTTGGGACAAAGGCGGCGCAAAACCCCGGGAGGCTGCTGTTCCTAAGACGGAACGGCTGCTAAACTTTTACGTGTTTGGCACCAAATCACGGAAGGGCTTCAGCAAATTCGCAAGGCAGAATTCCTTGCGACGATTCCCCGTCGCCCTCCCTCCCACCCCCGCCGCTGCCCCTCGCTGCACAAAGCAGCCCTGCTCCGCCTTCCACCCGCGGAGAAGACAAATCGCGACCCGCCCCGCGCCGCTGCCCTCGGCTCCGCCCCCGGCGCTCGTCCCGCTCCTGCCGCGCCGCTCCCTTCCTCCCCCCGCGTACGGCGGACGGCGGACAGCGGGCAGCGCCTGCTGCTGAGTCCCCGCAGCCTGCGTGTCAGCTGCTTGGAGACAAGGACGGACCCGACCCGGAGGCGCTTTTTATCCCGGTCCGCTTCCAGGTCCGGAAGACAAAGCGAGCGTTTTCCCTCCTGATGATAATTTGAAGGGTGCGGGGAAGAAGCATTCTTCTGCGGTGTGCTGCGGTGCTTTAGAGAAGTGCGGGAAAGAAGCACTATTACGGGGTGATGCTGATACGATGCAAGCCTTTCCTGTGACGTGTCGTCCAAAGCAGCTCCCCCAGTGGGAATCCCTGCCTTACGAGGCAGTAAAGGAGCTGAGGAAGTCAGTGAGAGACGATGGAGTTCAGTCTGCCTTTACATAGAACCTTCTGGTTGCAATTGGTGGCAGTTATGTTGTGACCCCCCCCCCGACTGGAAAATTCTGTCGCGAACGATCCTGTCTGCCACGCCATGTACCGTGCTTAGGACTGAATGCCCAGAACAGGCTACCATGCGGGCTACGAGCAATTTGAATAACTTAAATCGTACTGGCACGGAGGAACTCGTGGGGGAGGGAGGTCCGGGCAACACCTCAGGGGCTGCGCTGGGGGAAGCCAAGCTGGGAAACGGCAATGTGCTGGGGCTCCGCAGAACCCGGGCAGGACGTCCTGGCACACATGGAGCCCGCTGGTGCCAAGACTGTCTGCCATCTCCGTCTGGGGGGCGGCGACGTGCTGACGCTCTGCAGCACCCGGGCAGGACGTCCTGGCACACGTGGAGCCCACTGGTGCCGAGACCGTCTGTCCGCATTCGTCAGTCTGTCCTGCTGCCCATGCTGAGCGTTCGCGGGCAGCAGCCCGGGCTTTGGCAGATTCCACAAAGCGCCTGCAGAGACAGGAACTGCTGAGGGCCCGCGGAGCCCCCCGCTCTCCTTCCTCCCGGCACCGCACAGAGCAGTGCTGGAATAAAGAGCGTGCTGGGATGGGGATGGGGGAGCAACTCACTGGTGTTTCTGCCTCCGCCGCCGGATGCAGATGCGGCACACAATTAGCAGCAGCAGAAGAGGGACAAACACACCAATAGCACCTTTCAGGCAGAACATGGGGACGTCCTCAATGTAGATGCCCTTAGCGTGTTCTTCACCTGCACCTGAAGGAACAACTGTGGTCACTGCCGCGCCTCGTGCCTAACTGGCAATCTCACCAGAGCTCTGACGTTGCCATGAAATGTTCCAGGAGGCCACGAAGACAAAACTCAACAACAGAACCTCCAACCGTCAGCCACAGAGCTCAGTGCACGGCCTTTACCTGGAGCGCCAGCTGCTTGCATGTCCTCTGTGCCTTCACGGGAGATGGGCAGTGTGTGGCTGCTGCCCTCCTGAAACACAGCCTCGTCCACAGGCTCTCCATCGACCTCTTGAGAAAGAAGGTAGCAAAGTGGGACTGTAAATGTCTGCTCTTGTCAGGAGCATGACATCCTCAAGAGGCGTTACTTCTCCAAAGACAGCACTATTTTCTCCATGTCTTTGTAGAACGCCAGTTTCCCAAGCCTTCTGCTGAGCAGACAGAAATATACCCACCAGGCACCATCTCCCCATGAAAAGTTCATAACCTTCCTTGAAACTGTGGGAGGCTGCAACGAGGGCTCCCCACAGCCTTCTCCTCTCTGGGCTCAACAGATCAAAGAGTGGAAGGAACCAAAGTTTCAAGAACCAAAAATATCCCTATGTGCTCTTTCCCTCTCAGTTCCTTGCCAGAATCACCCTGAGCTTCACAGGGCAGACCTGGCCGGGACTCTGGCGAGGCGCTGTCATACACCGGCAGGCACAGTGAGTTCAGGCACAGGGTCGAGAGCTCCTACTGCACGTTGAGGCCTCGTCTTCCCTCGGGCCTGCAGGGTCTGGCAGTGACATAACAGCAAAACCACGTGCACAACTCGGCATACAGTTCTTCTGTATTACTACCGCAGAGCTCAGGAAGCCACGGCACATTCCAGCACAGGTTGTCCACGTGTGGGACGGGAACCCCCTGCCATTGCCGTCCCCTGCAGGAGAGTGCAGAGGAAGCAGCGGAGGTGCCCAGGAGCAGCCAGGCCTGCTGAGCTCCCAGTGGGAGGCAGAGGCTGTGCTCATTGTCCAGGGGGCGGAGGTCACCCTGCTGCCTTCTCTTCTCCAGGCCCAGCCTGTCTTCGTAAGGGAGGTGCTCCAGCGCTCTGATCATATTTGTGGCCCCCCTCTGAAGCCTCTCTAACAGCTCCCTGTCTTTCTTGTGTTGTTGGCCTCACACCTGGGCACAGTACTCCAGGGAGGGCCTCACAAGGGCAGAGTGACTATCTTCTCCCTGTCCCTGCTGGCCACCCCTTTTCTGATGGAGCCCACGATACCAGAGAGTGGTGGTGAAGCCTGTGAGAGACCATGTCAAAGGCTTTGCTGAAGTCTAGGTAGACTACATCAACAGCCTGTGTCGGGCTGTCTGTCTGTCCTCATGAGCTGAGTGTCCGCGGGCAGCAGCCCGGGCTTTGGCGGATTCCATGAGGCGCCTGCAGAGACAGGAACTGCTGAGGGCCCGCGGAGCCCCCCGCTCTCCTTCCTCCCGGCACCGCACAGAGCAGCGCTGGAATAAAGAGCGTGCTGGGATGGGGATGGGGGAGCAACTCACTGGTGTTTCTGCCTCCGCCACCGGATGCAGATGCAGAACACAATTAGCAGCAGCAGAAGAGCAGACTCGCACGGCATGTGCGTGGTGTCCAGGGGATCAGGCCCAGCCAGCTCGGGTTCGTGAAAGGCACGTCGTGCTCGATCAACCTCATCTCCTTCTACCACTGGGTGACCAGACTAGTAGATGAGGGAAAGGCTGTTGAAGTAGTCTACCTAGACTTCAGCAAAGCCTTTGACATGGTCTCTCACAGGCTTCTTCTGGGGAAGTGGTTAGTGGAGTGAAGTCCAGCTGGCGACCTGTTTCAAGTGGTGTCCCCCAGGGGTCGGTACTGGGGCCCATCTTGTTTAATATCTTTATTGATGACCTAGACGAGGGGACTGAGTGTACCCTCAGTAAGTCTGCAGATGACACCAAGCTGGGCGGTGGTGTGGATCTGCCTGAGGGTAGGGAGGCCCTTCAGAGGGACTTAGATAAGCTGGATCGCTGGGCTGGGGGGAATGGGATGAGGTTCAACAAGGCCAAGTGCCGGGTCCTGCACTTTGGCCACAACAACCCCATGCAGTTACAGGCTTGGGGACGAGTGGCTGGATGACTGTGAAGAGGAAAGGGACCTGGGGGTGTTGATTGGTGCTCGGCTGAACACGAGCCAGCAGTGTGCCCGGGTGGGCAAGAAGGCCAATGGCATCTTGGCTTGCTTCAGGAACGGTGTTGCCAGCAGGAACAGGGAAGTGATTGTCCCCCTGTGCTCTGCTCTGGTGAGGCCGCACCTCGAGTACTGTGTCCAGTTTTGGGCTCCTCGCTGCAAGAAAGACATTGAGGCCCTGGAGCGGGTTCAAAGAAGGGCGACAAAGCCGGTCTGGAGGGGTCTGGAGCACAGGCCTTGTGAGGAGCGGCTGAAGGAGCTGGGGTTGTTCAGTCTGGAGAAGAGGAGGCTCAGGGGAGACCATGCTGCTCGCTATAACTACCTGAAGGGAGGTTGTAGCGAGCTGGTGGTCAGCCTCTTGTCTCGTGTAACTGGTGATGGAACTAGAGGGAATGGCTTCAAGCTGCGCCAGGGGAGATTTAGGCTGGACGTCAGGAAATTCTGCTTCTCTGAAAGAGTGGCCAGGCACTGGAATGGGCTGCCCAGGGAGGTGGTGGAGTCACCGACCCTGCAGGTGTTCAAGGAACGTTTGGATTCTGTGTTGAGCGACATGGTTTAGTGATTCCTATTGGTGACAGGTGGATGGTTGGACTGGATGATCTTGAAGGTTTTTTCCAATCTTGGTTATTCTGAGATTCTGTGATCTCTGCCAGCAATCATTCATGCAGCCCCAAAGCCCCCCCAGACCCAACGCCCACCACCAGGGATGTTGGCGACACTGCAGTGAGCCAAGAGCTGCAGCTCCTCCCGCACCTCCTCACTGATGTTCTCCATCACCATCGTGCTGCAAATGCCCCACTGCCTGTTTTGTGCCTGGGGAAGGAGATGTTCACGTACTGGGCATCCGGTGTGTTGACGTGGGGCACAGGGCAGTACTGGTGGGCCTGGGAGGCTCTTGAGGGCTGCAGGAAGCACTGGGCACGTGTGGAGCACCGGGTCAGTTTCGGGCTCCCCAGCTCAAGGCAGACTCTCCTGTGCAAGCGCTGCTCTGGGGGGAGCTTGTACTGTCCTGTTCTCCAGAGGTCCCTCCCAGCCCCTGAGCTTTGTGACAGACGGATGTGTGAAAGCAGACAGTCAGCAGGTGGATGTTTGGTGGCTTTGCAGGGTCAAAGCACCGCAGCCCTGCGATGCCACCGGCCATTGGAGTGCCATCAGCCACGTCCTCCCTTCGTCTCCATTCACTGCAATGGGAGCTGAGTCGGGTGCACCCGCAGGGATGGGGCGCCCACAGCCTCTCTGGGCAGCAGAGCCGGGGCTTCAGCTCCTCCTCTGTGGACAACTTCCCTGACATCTAAACCAAATCTCCCCTCCATTCCTCTTTGTCCTAGCACCATCTCCCCACATGAAAAGTTCCTTTCCCTCCTGTTCATCCCCTCCCTTGAAATAACAGAAGGCTGCAATGAGGGCTCCCCGCAGCCTTCTCTGCTCCGCGCTGAACACCCCCGGCTCCCTCAGCCTTTCTCCATAGCACAGGTGCTGCAGCCTCTGAGCCAACCACCTGCAGAAAAAGGTTTCCTTTTCTCATTTGGGATCGATGTAGGGCACGCAAGAGGCAAATTCCCATCTGAACGCACAACCTGGGCTTTGTTGAACCTCCACCCCACAGCCCGTCCTTGGCACCCATCTCTGTCTGACTCAGAGGGAAGGAAGCGGTGCGGGACCACATCGAAGGCCTTGCACAAGTCAGGGAGACGACATCAGTTGCCCTCCCGCTGTCCATCAGTGCCATCACGGCATCACAAGAAGCCACCAGGTGGGTCAGGCACGATCTGCCCTCGGTGCTGCTGTGCCGGCTGTCCCGGATCACTTCTCCATCCCTCAGCTGCCTCAACATCTCCTCCAGGAAGACCTGCTCCATCACCCCAAATACACACGAGGTCGCCGTGACTTACGCACTAGGCAGGTGTAGCGTGGAAACTTCTTACCCTGAACAGAAGCCAACGTGAGGACTGGGGGCATGTCCCACCCTGTGTCCCGCACAGATCAAGCAAGGTCTCACACAGTTAGGAGATGATGTTGTTATTTATTGATGTTATCTACTGATGTAATAGAAACGTGGACAGCCACAGTTGATGGAAGCAGCGGTTGTCCAGGAGTGGGACGTGGTGCCCGGCCCCAGGGAGACTTTACCATCCCCTGTAGGATGGGGGTGGTGGCGGTGGCGGTGCCCGGTGGGGCTGGGGGCTCCTGGGCCTATTTTTGGTGTATGTGGCCGGGGTTGGGGGTGCAGGGGCTGCGTTGGGGGAAGCCAAGCTGGGAAACGGCAATGTGCTGGGGCTCTGCAGAACCCGGGCAGGACGTCCTGGCACACATGGAGCCCGCTGGTGCCAAGACTGTCTGCCATCTCCGTCTGGGGGGCGGCGACGTGCTGACGCTCTGCGGAACCCGGGCAGGACGTCCTGGCACACATGGAGCCTCTGGTGCCGAGACCGTCTGTCTGCACTCGTCAGTCTGTCCTGCTGCCCATGCTGAGCGTTCGCGGGCAGCAGCCTGGGCTTTGGCGGATTCCATGAGGTGCCTGCAGAGACAGGAACTGCTGAGGGCCCGCGGAGCCCCCCGCTCTCCTTCCTCCCGGCACCGCACAGAGCAGTGCTGGAATAAAGAGCGTGCTGGGATGGGGATGGGGGAGCAACTCACTGGTGTTTCTGCCTCCGCCGCCGGATGCAGATGTGGCACACAATTATCAGCAGCAGAAGAGGGACAAACACACCAATGGCACCTTTCAGGCAGAACATGGGGACGTCCTTAATGTAGATGCCCTTAGTGTGTTCTTCACCTGCACCTGAAGGAACAACTGTGGTCACTGCCGCGCCTCGTGCCTAACTGGCAATCTCAACAGAGCTCTGACGTTGCCATGAAATGTTCCAGGAGGCCACGAAGAAGAAACACAACAACAGAACCTCCAACCGTCAGCCACAGAGCTCTGTGCAGCGGCCATTGCCTGGAGCGCCAGCTGCTTGCACGTCCTCTGTGCCTTCACGGGAGATGGGCAGTGTGTGGCTGCTGCCCTCCTGAAACACAGCCTCGTCCACAGGCTCTCCATTCACCTCTTGAGAAAGAAGGTAGCAAAGTGGGACTGTAAATGTCTGCTCTTGTCAGGAGGATGACATCCTCTGGAGGCGTTACTTCTCCAAAGACAGCACTATTTTCTCCATGTCTTTGTAGAACGCCAGTTTCCCAAGCCTTCTGCTGAGCAGACAGAAATATACCCACCAGGCACCATCTCCCCATGAAAAGTTCATAACTTGTATATAGCTAGTAAGAGGGGTTTGGCCTCTTCTCCCAGGCAACAAACAGGACCCGGGGAAATGGCCGCAAGTTGTAGCAGAGGAGGTTCAGGTTGGACTTAAGGAAGAACTTTTTCTCTCAGGCACTGGAATGGCTGCACAGGGAGGTGGTGGAGTCGCCGTCCCTGGCAGCGTTCAAGAGGCGTCTGGATGAGGAGCTGCAAGACATGGCTTAGCAGCTTGTGGTAGCAGTGGTAGTGTGAAGTCGGTTGGACTAGATGATCTTGTAGGTCGTTTCCAACCTCGTGATTCTATGATTCTATGAAGAGGAACAAACACACCAATAGCACCTTTCAGGCAGAACATGGGGACGTCCTCAATGTAGATGCCCTTAGTGTGTTCTTCAGCTGCACCAGAAGGAGCAACTGCGGTCACTGCCGCTCCTCGTGCCTAACTGGCAAGCTGCAGAGACAGAGAAGACTCGTGAAGGTGCGTAAGCGATGTGAGAACGATTTGCATCGTTCCCGGCTCAGTCCGTGCGTCAGGCGCTGCAAATGGCGCCCACCGCGTGCAGCAAAGAAGCCGAGGCTGAGCGAGCCCGGCCCGGCAGCGCCGCCCGACTGAAGCGCGGAGAGATTGTTTGGCGCCCGCAGCGTTCTGCAGGGCAGGAGGTGAGCAGTCGGGAACTGCGGCGAGTTCGCTAACGAAGGAGCGGCGAGGAAGTCTTGCAGCATTACGCTTCGTTTTCGCGCTTCAGAATCCGCCCGTATCTACCTCAGCGTTAGCTCCTTTTCTAAAGGGATAAGCGACAATGTCCCCGAATTTCCGAACGCCGGATTCTCTCTCGACGGAGAGCTTTGGGACAAAGGCGGCGCAAAACCCCGGGAGGCTGCTGTTCCTAAGACAGAACGGCTGCTAAACTTTTACGTGTTTGGCACCAAATCACGGAAGGGCTTCAGCAAATTCGCAAGGCAGAATTCCTTGCGACGATTCCCCGTCGCCCTCCCTCCCACCCCCGCCGCTGCCCCTCGCTGCACAAAGCAGCCCTGCTCCGCCTTCCACCCGCGGAGAAGACAAATCGCGACCCGCCCCGCGCCGCTGCCCTCGGCTCCGCCCCCGGCGCTCGTCCCGCTCCTGCCGCGCCGCTCCCTTCCTCCCCCCGCGTACGGCGGACAGCGGGCAGCGGGCAGCGCCTGCTGCTGAGTCCCCGCAGCCTGCGTGTCAGCTGCTTGGAGACAAGGACGGACCCGACCCGGAGGCGCTTTTTATCCCGGTCCGCTTCCAGGTCCGGAAGACAAAGCGAGCGTTTTCCCTCCTGATGATAATTTGAAGGGTGCGGGGAAGAAGCATTCTTCTGCGGTGTGCTGCGGTGCTTTAGAGAAGTGCGGGAAAGAAGCACTATTACGGGGTGATGCTGATACGATGCAAGCCTTTCCTGTGACGTGTCGTCCAAAGCAGCTCCCCCAGTGGGAATCCCTGCCTTACGAGGCAGTAAAGGAACTGAGGAAGTCAGTGAGAGATGATGGAGTTCAGTCTGCCTTTACATAGAACCTTCTGGTTGCAATTGGTGGCAGTTATGTTGTGACCCCCCACGAGTGGAAAATTCTGTCGCGAACGATCCTGTCTGCCACGCCATGTACCGTGCTTAGGACTGAATGCCCAGAACAGGCTACCATGCGGGCTACGAGCAATTTGAATAACTTAAATCGTACTGGCACGGAGGAACTCGTGGGGGAGGGAGGTCCGGGCAACACCTCAGGGGCTGCGCTGGGGGAAGCCAAGCTGGGAAACGGCAATGTGCTGGGGCTCCGCAGAACCCGGGCAGGACGTCCTGGCACACATGGAGCCCGCTGGTGCCGAGACTGTCTGCCATCTCCGTCTGAGGGGCGGCGACGTGCTGATGCTCTGCAGCACCCGGGCAGGACGTCCTGGCACACGTGGAGCCCACTGGTGCCGAGACCGTCTGTTCGCATTCGTCAGTCTGTCCTGCTGCCCATGCTGAGCGTTCGCGGGCAGCAGCCCGGGCTTTGGCCGATTCCATGAGGCGCCTGCAGAGACAGGAACTGCTGAGGGCCCGCGGAGCCCCCCGCTCTCCTTCCTCCCGGCACCGCACAGAGCAGCGCTGGAATAAAGAGCGTGCTGGGATGGGGATGGGGGAGCAACTCACTGGCGTTTCTGCCTCCGCCGCCGGATGCAGATGTGGCACACAATTATCAGCAGCAGAAGAGGGACAAACACACCAATGGCACCTTTCAGGCAGAACATGGGGACGTCCTTAATGTAGATGCCCTTAGTGTGTTCTTCAGCTGCACCTGAAGGAACAACTGTGGTCACTGCCGCACCTCGTGCCTAACTGGCAATCTCAACAGAGCTCTGACGTTGCCATGAAATGTTCCAGGAGGCCACGAAGAAGAAACACAACAACAGAACCTCCAACCGTCAGCCACAGAGCTCTGTGCAGCGGCCATTGCCTGGAGCGCCAGCTGCTTGCACGTCCTCTGTGCCTTCACGGGAGATGGGCAGTGTGTGCCTGCTGCCCTCCTGAAACACAGCCTCGTCCACAGGCTCTCCATTCACCTCTTGAGAAAGAAGGTAGCAAAGTGGGACTGTAAATGTCTGCTCTTGTCAGGAGGATGAAAACCTCAAGAGGCGTTACTTCTCCAAAGACAGCACTATTTTCTCCATGTCTTTGTAGAACGCCAGTTTCCCAAGCCTTCTGCTGAGCAGACAGAAATATACCCACCAGGCACCATCTCCCCATGAAAAGTTCATAACTTGTATATAGCTAGTAAGAGGGGTTTGGCCTCTTCTCCCAGGCAACAAACAGGACCCGGGGAAATGGCCGCAAGTTGTAGCAGAGGAGGTTCAGGTTGGACTTAAGGAAGAACTTTTTCTCTCAGGCACTGGAATGGCTGCACAGGGAGGTGGTGGAGTCGCCGTCCCTGGCAGCGTTCAAGAGGCGTCTGGATGAGGAGCTGCAAGACATGGCTTAGCAGCTTGTGGTAGCAGTGGTAGTGTGAAGTCGGTTGGACTAGATGATCTTGTAGGTCGTTTCCAACCTCGTGATTCTATGATTCTATGAAGAGGAACAAACACACCAATAGCACCTTTCAGGCAGAACATGGGGACGTCCTTAATGTAGATGCCCTTAGTGTGTTCTTCACCTGCACCAGAAGGAGCAACTGTGGTCACTGCCGCTCCTCGTGCCTAACTGGCAAGCTCCAGAGACAGAGAAGACTCGTGAAGGCGTGTAAGCGATGTGAGAACGATTTGCATCGTTCCCGGCTCAGTCCGTGCGTCAGGCGCTGCAAATGGCGCCCACCGCGTGCAGCAAAGAAGCCGAGGCTGAGCGAGCCCGGCCCGGCAGCGCCGCCCGACTGAAGCGCGGAGAGATTGTTTGGCGCCCGCAGCGTTCTGCAGGGCAGGAGGTGAGCAGTCGGGAACTGCGGCGAGTTCGCTAACGAAGGAGCGGCGAGGAAGTCTTGCAGCATTACGCTTCGTTTTCGCGCTTCAGAATCCGCCCGTATCTACCTCAGCGTTAGCTCCTTTTCTGAAGGGATAAGCGACAATGTCCCCGAATTTCCGAACGCCGGATTCTCTCTCGACGGAGAGCTTTGGGACAAAGGCGGCGCAAAACCCCGGGAGGCTGCTGTTCCTAAGACGGAACGGCTGCTAAACTTTTACGTGTTTGGCACCAAATCACGGAAGGGCTTCAGCAAATTCGCAAGGCAGAATTCCTTGCGACGATTCCCCGTCGCCCTCCCTCCCACCCCCGCCGCTGCCCCTCGCTGCACAAAGCAGCCCTGCTCCGCCTTCCACCCGCGGAGAAGACAAATCGCGACCCGCCCCGCGCCGCTGCCCTCGGCTCCGCCCCCGGCGCTCGTCCCGCTCCTGCCGCGCCGCTCCCTTCCTCCCCCCGCGTACGGCGGACGGCGGACAGCGGGCAGCGCCTGCTGCTGAGTCCCCGCAGCCTGCGTGTCAGCTGCTTGGAGACAAGGACGGACCCGACCCGGAGGCGCTTTTTATCCCGGTCCGCTTCCAGGTCCGGAAGACAAAGCGAGCGTTTTCCCTCCTGATGATAATTTGAAGGGTGCGGGGAAGAAGCATTCTTCTGCGGTGTGCTGCGGTGCTTTAGAGAAGTGCGGGAAAGAAGCACTATTACGGGGTGATGCTGATACGATGCAAGCCTTTCCTGTGACGTGTCGTCCAAAGCAGCTCCCCCAGTGGGAATCCCTGCCTTACGAGGCAGTAAAGGAGCTGAGGAAGTCAGTGAGAGACGATGGAGTTCAGTCTGCCTTTACATAGAACCTTCTGGTTGCAATTGGTGGCAGTTATGTTGTGACCCCCCCCCCGACTGGAAAATTCTGTCGCGAACGATCCTGTCTGCCACGCCATGTACCGTGCTTAGGACTGAATGCCCAGAACAGGCTACCATGCGGGCTACGAGCAATTTGAATAACTTAAATCGTACTGGCACGGAGGAACTCGTGGGGGAGGGAGGTCCGGGCAACACCTCAGGGGCTGCGCTGGGGGAAGCCAAGCTGGGAAACGGCAATGTGCTGGGGCTCCGCAGAACCCGGGCAGGACGTCCTGGCACACATGGAGCCCGCTGGTGCCGAGACTGTCTGCCATCTCCGTCTGGGGGGCGGCGACGTGCTGACGCTCTGCAGCACCCGGGCAGGACGTCCTGGCACACGTGGAGCCCACTGGTGCCGAGACCGTCTGTCCGCATTCGTCAGTCTGTCCTGCTGCCCATGCTGAGCGTTCGCGGGCAGCAGCCCGGGCTTTGGCAGATTCCACAAAGCGCCTGCAGAGACAGGAACTGCTGAGGGCCCGCGGAGCCCCCCGCTCTCCTTCCTCCCGGCACCGCACAGAGCAGTGCTGGAATAAAGAGCGTGCTGGGATGGGGATGGGGGAGCAACTCACTGGTGTTTCTGCCTCCGCCGCCGGATGCAGATGCGGCACACAATTAGCAGCAGCAGAAGAGGGACAAACACACCAATAGCACCTTTCAGGCAGAACATGGGGACGTCCTCAATGTAGATGCCCTTAGCGTGTTCTTCACCTGCACCTGAAGGAACAACTGTGGTCACTGCCGCGCCTCGTGCCTAACTGGCAATCTCACCAGAGCTCTGACGTTGCCATGAAATGTTCCAGGAGGCCACGAAGACAAAACTCAACAACAGAACCTCCAACCGTCAGCCACAGAGCTCAGTGCACGGCCTTTACCTGGAGCGCCAGCTGCTTGCATGTCCTCTGTGCCTTCACGGGAGATGGGCAGTGTGTGGCTGCTGCCCTCCTGAAACACAGCCTCGTCCACAGGCTCTCCATCGACCTCTTGAGAAAGAAGGTAGCAAAGTGGGACTGTAAATGTCTGCTCTTGTCAGGAGCATGACATCCTCAAGAGGCGTTACTTCTCCAAAGACAGCACTATTTTCTCCATGTCTTTGTAGAACGCCAGTTTCCCAAGCCTTCTGCTGAGCAGACAGAAATATACCCACCAGGCACCATCTCCCCATGAAAAGTTCATAACCTTCCTTGAAACTGTGGGAGGCTGCAACGAGGGCTCCCCACAGCCTTCTCCTCTCTGGGCTCAACAGATCAAAGAGTGGAAGGAACCAAAGTTTCAAGAACCAAAAATATCCCTATGTGCTCTTTCCCTCTCAGTTCCTTGCCAGAATCACCCTGAGCTTCACAGGGCAGACCTGGCCGGGACTCTGGCGAGGCGCTGTCATACACCGGCAGGCACAGTGAGTTCAGGCACAGGGTCGAGAGCTCCTACTGCACGTTGAGGCCTCGTCTTCCCTCGGGCCTGCAGGGTCTGGCAGTGACATAACAGCAAAACCACGTGCACAACTCGGCATACAGTTCTTCTGTATTACTACCGCAGAGCTCAGGAAGCCACGGCACATTCCAGCACAGGTTGTCCACGTGTGGGACGGGAACCCCCTGCCATTGCCGTCCCCTGCAGGAGAGTGCAGAGGAAGCAGCGGAGGTGCCCAGGAGCAGCCAGGCCTGCTGAGCTCCCAGTGGGAGGCAGAGGCTGTGCTCATTGTCCAGGGGGCGGAGGTCACCCTGCTGCCTTCTCTTCTCCAGGCCCAGCCTGTCTTCGTAAGGGAGGTGCTCCAGCGCTCTGATCATATTTGTGGCCCCCCTCTGAAGCCTCTCTAACAGCTCCCTGTCTTTCTTGTGTTGTTGGCCTCACACCTGGGCACAGTACTCCAGGGAGGGCCTCACAAGGGCAGAGTGACTATCTTCTCCCTGTCCCTGCTGGCCACCCCTTTTCTGATGGAGCCCACGATACCAGAGAGTGGTGGTGAAGCCTGTGAGAGACCATGTCAAAGGCTTTGCTGAAGTCTAGGTAGACTACATCAACAGCCTGTGTCGGGCTGTCTGTCTGTCCTCATGAGCTGAGTGTCCGCGGGCAGCAGCCCGGGCTTTGGCGGATTCCATGAGGCGCCTGCAGAGACAGGAACTGCTGAGGGCCCGCGGAGCCCCCTGCTCTCCTTCCTCCCGGCACCGCACAGAGCAGCGCTGGAATAAAGAGCGTGCTGGGATGGGGATGGGGGAGCAACTCACTGGTGTTTCTGCCTCCGCCACCGGATGCAGATGCAGAACACAATTAGCAGCAGCAGAAGAGCAGACTCGCACGGCATGTGCGTGGTGTCCAGGGGATCAGGCCCAGCCAGCTCGGGTTCGTGAAAGGCACGTCGTGCTCGATCAACCTCATCTCCTTCTACCACTGGGTGACCAGACTAGTAGATGAGGGAAAGGCTGTTGAAGTAGTCTACCTAGACTTCAGCAAAGCCTTTGACATGGTCTCTCACAGGCTTCTTCTGGGGAAGTGGTTAGTGGAGTGAAGTCCAGCTGGCGACCTGTTTCAAGTGGTGTCCCCCAGGGGTCGGTACTGGGGCCCATCTTGTTTAATATCTTTATTGATGACCTAGACGAGGGGACTGAGTGTACCCTCAGTAAGTCTGCAGATGACACCAAGCTGGGCGGTGGTGTGGATCTGCCTGAGGGTAGGGAGGCCCTTCAGAGGGACTTAGATAAGCTGGATCGCTGGGCTGGGGGGAATGGGATGAGGTTCAACAAGGCCAAGTGCCGGGTCCTGCACTTTGGCCACAACAACCCCATGCAGTTACAGGCTTGGGGACGAGTGGCTGGATGACTGTGAAGAGGAAAGGGACCTGGGGGTGTTGATTGGTGCTCGGCTGAACACGAGCCAGCAGTGTGCCCGGGTGGGCAAGAAGGCCAATGGCATCTTGGCTTGCTTCAGGAACGGTGTTGCCAGCAGGAACAGGGAAGTGATTGTCCCCCTGTGCTCTGCTCTGGTGAGGCCGCACCTCGAGTACTGTGTCCAGTTTTGGGCTCCTCGCTGCAAGAAAGACATTGAGGCCCTGGAGCGGGTTCAAAGAAGGGCGACAAAGCCGGTCTGGAGGGGTCTGGAGCACAGGCCTTGTGAGGAGCGGCTGAAGGAGCTGGGGTTGTTCAGTCTGGAGAAGAGGAGGCTCAGGGGAGACCATGCTGCTCGCTATAACTACCTGAAGGGAGGTTGTAGCGAGCTGGTGGTCAGCCTCTTGTCTCGTGTAACTGGTGATGGAACTAGAGGGAATGGCTTCAAGCTGCGCCAGGGGAGATTTAGGCTGGACGTCAGGAAATTCTGCTTCTCTGAAAGAGTGGCCAGGCACTGGAATGGGCTGCCCAGGGAGGTGGTGGAGTCACCGACCCTGCAGGTGTTCAAGGAACGTTTGGATTCTGTGTTGAGCGACATGGTTTAGTGATTCCTATTGGTGACAGGTGGATGGTTGGACTGGATGATCTTGAAGGTTTTTTCCAATCTTGGTTATTCTGAGATTCTGTGATCTCTGCCAGCAATCATTCATGCAGCCCCAAAGCCCCCCCAGACCCAACGCCCACCACCAGGGATGTTGGCGACACTGCAGTGAGCCAAGAGCTGCAGCTCCTCCCGCACCTCCTCACTGATGTTCTCCATCACCATCGTGCTGCAAATGCCCCACTGCCTGTTTTGTGCCTGGGGAAGGAGATGTTCACGTACTGGGCATCCGGTGTGTTGACGTGGGGCACAGGGCAGTACTGGTGGGCCTGGGAGGCTCTTGAGGGCTGCAGGAAGCACTGGGCACGTGTGGAGCACCGGGTCAGTTTCGGGCTCCCCAGCTCAAGGCAGACTCTCCTGTGCAAGCGCTGCTCTGGGGGGAGCTTGTACTGTCCTGTTCTCCAGAGGTCCCTCCCAGCCCCTGAGCTTTGTGACAGACGGATGTGTGAAAGCAGACAGTCAGCAGGTGGATGTTTGGTGGCTTTGCAGGGTCAAAGCACCGCAGCCCTGCGATGCCACCGGCCATTGGAGTGCCATCAGCCACGTCCTCCCTTCGTCTCCATTCACTGCAATGGGAGCTGAGTCGGGTGCACCCGCAGGGATGGGGCGCCCACAGCCTCTCTGGGCAGCAGAGCCGGGGCTTCAGCTCCTCCTCTGTGGACAACTTCCCTGACATCTAAACCAAATCTCCCCTCCATTCCTCTTTGTCCTAGCACCATCTCCCCACATGAAAAGTTCCTTTCCCTCCTGTTCATCCCCTCCCTTGAAATAACAGAAGGCTGCAATGAGGGCTCCCCGCAGCCTTCTCTGCTCCGCGCTGAACACCCCCGGCTCCCTCAGCCTTTCTCCATAGCACAGGTGCTGCAGCCTCTGAGCCAACCACCTGCAGAAAAAGGTTTCCTTTTCTCATTTGGGATCGATGTAGGGCACGCAAGAGGCAAATTCCCATCTGAACGCACAACCTGGGCTTTGTTGAACCTCCACCCCACAGCCCGTCCTTGGCACCCATCTCTGTCTGACTCAGAGGGAAGGAAGCGGTGCGGGACCACATCGAAGGCCTTGCACAAGTCAGGGAGACGACATCAGTTGCCCTCCCGCTGTCCATCAGTGCCATCACGGCATCACAAGAAGCCACCAGGTGGGTCAGGCACGATCTGCCCTCGGTGCTGCTGTGCCGGCTGTCCCGGATCACTTCTCCATCCCTCAGCTGCCTCAACATCTCCTCCAGGAAGACCTGCTCCATCACCCCAAATACACACGAGGTCGCCGTGACTTACGCACTAGGCAGGTGTAGCGTGGAAACTTCTTACCCTGAACAGAAGCCAACGTGAGGACTGGGGGCATGTCCCACCCTGTGTCCCGCACAGATCAAGCAAGGTCTCACACAGTTAGGAGATGATGTTGTTATTTATTGATGTTATCTACTGATGTAATAGAAACGTGGACAGCCACAGTTGATGGAAGCAGCGGTTGTCCAGGAGTGGGACGTGGTGCCCGGCCCCAGGGAGACTTTACCATCCCCTGTAGGATGGGGGTGGTGGCGGTGGCGGTGCCCGGTGGGGCTGGGGGCTCCTGGGCCTATTTTTGGTGTATGTGGCCGGGGTTGGGGGTGCAGGGGCTGCGTTGGGGGAAGCCAAGCTGGGAAACGGCAATGTGCTGGGGCTCTGCAGAACCCGGGCAGGACGTCCTGGCACACATGGAGCCCGCTGGTGCCAAGACTGTCTGCCATCTCCGTCTGGGGGGCGGCGACGTGCTGACGCTCTGCGGAACCCGGGCAGGACGTCCTGGCACACATGGAGCCTCTGGTGCCGAGACCGTCTGTCTGCACTCGTCAGTCTGTCCTGCTGCCCATGCTGAGCGTTCGCGGGCAGCAGCCTGGGCTTTGGCGGATTCCATGAGGTGCCTGCAGAGACAGGAACTGCTGAGGGCCCGCGGAGCCCCCCGCTCTCCTTCCTCCCGGCACCGCACAGAGCAGTGCTGGAATAAAGAGCGTGCTGGGATGGGGATGGGGGAGCAACTCACTGGTGTTTCTGCCTCCGCCGCCGGATGCAGATGTGGCACACAATTATCAGCAGCAGAAGAGGGACAAACACACCAATGGCACCTTTCAGGCAGAACATGGGGACGTCCTTAATGTAGATGCCCTTAGTGTGTTCTTCACCTGCACCTGAAGGAACAACTGTGGTCACTGCCGCGCCTCGTGCCTAACTGGCAATCTCAACAGAGCTCTGACGTTGCCATGAAATGTTCCAGGAGGCCACGAAGAAGAAACACAACAACAGAACCTCCAACCGTCAGCCACAGAGCTCTGTGCAGCGGCCATTGCCTGGAGCGCCAGCTGCTTGCACGTCCTCTGTGCCTTCACGGGAGATGGGCAGTGTGTGCCTGCTGCCCTCCTGAAACACAGCCTCGTCCACAGGCTCTCCATTCACCTCTTGAGAAAGAAGGTAGCAAAGTCGGACTGTAAATGTCTGCTCTTGTCAGGAGGATGACATCCTCTGGAGGCGTTACTTCTCCAAAGACAGCACTATTTTCTCCATGTCTTTGTAGAACGCCAGTTTCCCAAGCCTTCTGCTGAGCAGACAGAAATATACCCACCAGGCACCATCTCCCCATGAAAAGTTCATAACTTGTATATAGCTAGTAAGAGGGGTTTGGCCTCTTCTCCCAGGCAACAAACAGGACCCGGGGAAATGGCCGCAAGTTGTAGCAGAGGAGGTTCAGGTTGGACTTAAGGAAGAACTTTTTCTCTCAGGCACTGGAATGGCTGCACAGGGAGGTGGTGGAGTCGCCGTCCCTGGCAGCGTTCAAGAGGCGTCTGGATGAGGAGCTGCAAGACATGGCTTAGCAGCTTGTGGTAGCAGTGGTAGTGTGAAGACGGTTGGACTAGATGATCTTGTAGGTCGTTTCCAACCTCGTGATTCTATGATTCTATGAAGAGGAACAAACACACCAATAGCACCTTTCAGACAGAACATGGGGACGTCCTTAATGTAGATGCCCTTAGTGTGTTCTTCACCTGCACCAGAAGGAGCAACTGTGGTCACTGCCGCTCCTCGTGCCTAACTGGCAAGCTCCAGAGACAGAGAAGACTCGTGAAGGCGTGTAAGCGATGTGAGAACGATTTGCATCGTTCCCGGCTCAGTCCGTGCGTCAGGCGCTGCAAATGGCGCCCACCGCGTGCAGCAAAGAAGCCGAGGCTGAGCGAGCCCGGCCCGGCAGCGCCGCCCGACTGAAGCGCGGAGAGATTGTTTGGCGCCCGCAGCGTTCTGCAGGGCAGGAGGTGAGCAGTCGGGAACTGCGGCGAGTTCGCTAACGAAGGAGCGGCGAGGAAGTCTTGCAGCATTACGCTTCGTTTTCGCGCTTCAGAATCCGCCCGTATCTACCTCAGCGTTAGCTCCTTTTCTAAAGGGATAAGCGACAATGTCCCCGAATTTCCGAACGCCGGATTCTCTCTCGACGGAGAGCTTTGGGACAAAGGCGGCGCAAAACCCCGGGAGGCTGCTGTTCCTAAGACAGAGCGGCTGCTAAACTTTTACGTGTTTGGCACCAAATCACGGAAGGGCTTCAGCAAATTCGCAAGGCAGAATTCCTTGCGACGATTCCCCGTCGCCCTCCCTCCCACCCCCGCCGCTGCCCCTCGCTGCACAAAGCAGCCCTGCTCCGCCTTCCACCCGCGGAGAAGACAAATCGCGACCCGCCCCGCGCCGCTGCCCTCGGCTCCGCCCCCGGCGCTCGTCCCGCTCCTGCCGCGCCGCTCCCTTCCTCCCCCCGCGTACGGCGGACGGCGGACGGCGGGCAGCGCCTGCTGCTGAGTCCCCGCAGCCTGCGTGTCAGCTGCTTGGAGACAAGGACGGACCCGACCCGGAGGCGCTTTTTATCCCGGTCCGCTTCCAGGTCCGGAAGACAAAGCGAGCGTTTTCCCTCCTGATGATAATTTGAAGGGTGCGGGGAAGAAGCATTCTTCTGCGGTGTGCTGCGGTGCTTTAGAGAAGTGCGGGAAAGAAGCACTGTTACGGGGTGAGGCTGATACGATGCAAGCCTTTCCTGTGACGTGTCGTCCAAAGCAGCTCCCCCAGTGGGAATCCCTGCCTTACGAGGCAGTAAAGGAGCTGAGGAAGTCAGTGAGAGACGATGGAGTTCAGTCTGCCTTTACATAGAACCTTCTGGTTGCAATTGGTGGCAGTTATGTTGTGACCCCCCACGAGTGGAAAATTCTGTCGCGAACGATCCTGTCTGCCACGCCATGTACCGTGCTTAGGACTGAATGCCCAGAACAGGCTACCATGCGGGCTACGAGCAATTTGAATAACTTAAATCGTACTGGCACGGAGGAACTCGTGGGGGAGGGAGGTCCGGGCAACACCTCAGGGGCTGCGCTGGGGGAAGACAAGCTGGGAAACGGCAATGTGCTGGGGCTCCGCAGAACCCGGGCAGGACGTCCTGGCACACATGGAGCCTCTGGTGCCAAGACTGTCTGCCATCTCCGTCTGGGGGGCGGCGACGTGCTGACACTCTGCAGCACCCGGGCAGGACGTCCTGGCACACGTGGAGCTCACTGGTGCCGAGACCGTCTGTCCGCATTCGTCAGTCTGTCCTGCTGCCCATGCTGAGCGTTCGCGGGCAGCAGCCCGGGCTTTGGCGGATTCCATGAGGTGCCTGCAGAGACAGGAACTGCTGAGGGCCCGCGGAGCCCCCCGCTCTCCTTCCTCCCGGCACCGCACAGAGCAGCGCTGGAATAAAGAGCGTGCTGGGATGGGGATGGGGGAGCAACTCACTGGTGTTTCTGCCTCCGCCACCGGATGCAGATGCGGCACACAATTATCAGCAGCAGAAGAGGGACAAACACACCTATGGCACCTTTCAGGCAGAACATGGGGACGTCCTCAATGTAGATGCCCTTAGTGTGTTCTTCACCTGCACCTGAAGGAACAACTGTGGTCACTGCGGCGCCTCGTGCCTAACTGGCAATCTCACCAGAGCTCTGACGTTGCCATGAAATGTTCCAGGAGGCCACGAAGACAAAACTCAACAACAGAACCTCCAACCGTCAGCCTCAGAGCTCAGTGCACGGCCTTTACCTGGAGCGCCAGCTGCTTGCACGTCGTCTGTGCCTTCACGGGAGATGGGCAGTGTGTGCCTGCTGCCCTCCTGAAACACAGCCTCGTCCACAGGCTCTCCATCGACCTCTTGAGAAAGAAGGTAGCAAAGTGGGACTGTAAATGTCTGCTCTTGTCAGGAGCATGAAAACCTCAAGAGGCGTTACTTCTCCAAAGACAGCACTATTTTCTCCATGTCTTTGTAGAACGCCAGTTTCCCAAGCCTTCTGCTGAGCAGACAGAAATATACCCACCAGGCACCATCTCCCCATGAAAAGTTCATAACCTTCCTTGAAACTGTGGGAGGCTGCAACGAGGGCTCCCCACAGCCTTCTCTTCTCTGGGCTGAACAGACCAAAGAGTGGAAGGAACCAAAGTTTCAAGAACCAAAAATATCCCTATGTGCTCTTTCCCTCTCAGTTCCTTGCCAGAATCGCCCGGAGCTCCACAGGGCAGACCTGGCCGGGACTCTGGCGAGGCGCTGGTCATACACCGGCAGGCACAGTGAGTTCAGGCACAGGGTTGAGAGCTCCTACTGCACGTTGAGGCCTCGTCTTCCCTTGGGCCTGCAGGGTCTGGCAGTGACATAACAGCAAAACCACGTGCACAACTCGGCATACAGTTCTTCTGTATTACTACCGCAGAGCTCAGGAAGCCACGGCACATTCCAGCACAGGTTGTCCACGTGTGGGACGGGAACCCCCTGCCATTGCCGTCCCCTGCAGGAGAGTGCAGAGGAAGCAGCGGAGGTGCCCAGGAGCAGCCAGGCCTGCTGAGCTCCCAGTGGGAGGCAGAGGCTGTGCTCATTGTCCAGGGGGCGGAGGTCACCCTGCTGCCTTCTCTTCTCCAGGCTCAACAAGCCCAGCCTGTCTTCGTAAGGGAGGTGCTCCAGCGCTCTGATCATATTTGTGGCCCCCCTCTGAAGCCTCTCTAACAGCTCCCTGTCTTTCTTGTGTTGTTGGCCTCACACCTGGGCACAGTACTCCAGGGAGGGCCTCACAAGGGCAGAGTGACTATCTTCTCCCTGTCCCTGCTGGCCACCCCTTTTCTGATGGAGCCCACGATACCAGAGAGTGGTGGTGAAGCCTGTGAGAGACCATGTCAAAGGCTTTGCTGAAGTCTAGGTAGACTACATCAACAGCCTGTGTCGGGCTGTCTGTCTGCCCTCATGAGCGGAGTGTCCGCGGGCAGCAGCCCGGGCTTTGGCAGATTCCATGATGCGCCTGCAGAGACAGGAACTGCTGAGGGCCCGCGGAGCCCCCCGCTCTGCTTCCTCCCGGCACCGCACAGAGCAGCGCTGGAATAAAGAGCGTGCTGGGATGGGGATGGGGGAGCAACTCACTGGTGTTTCTGCCTCCACCACCGGATGCAGATGCGGCACACAATTAGCAGCAGCAGAAGAGGGACAAACACACCTATGGCACCTTTCAGGCAGAACATGGGGACGTCCTCAATGTAGATGCCCTTAGTGTGTTCTTCACCTGCACCTGAAGGAACAACTGTGGTCACTGCCGCGCCTCCTGCCTAACTGGCAATCTCAACAGAGCTCTGACGTTGCCATGAAATGTTCCAGGAGGCCACGAAGACAAAACTCAACAACAGAACCTCCAACCGTCAGCCACAGAGCTCTGTGCAGCGGCCATTGCCTGGAGCGCCAGCTGCTTGCACGTCCTCTGTGCCTTCACGGTAGATGGGCAGTGTGTGCCTGCTGCCCTCCTGAAACACAGCCTCGTCCACAGGCTCTCCATCGACCTCTTGAGAAAGAAGGTAGCAAAGTGGGACTGTAAATGTCTGCTCTTGTCAGGAGCATGAAAACCTCAAGAGGCGTTACTTCTCCAAAGACAGCACTATTTTCTCCATGTCTTTGTAGAACGCCAGTTTCCCAAGCCTTCTGCTGAGCAGACAGAAATATACCCACCAGGCACCATCTCCCCATGAAAAGTTCATAACATTCCTTGAAACTGTGGGAGGCTGCAACGAGGGCTCCCCACAGCCTTCTCTTCTCTGGGCTGAACAGACCAAAGAGTGGAAGGAACCAAAGTTTCAAGAACCAAAAATATCCCTATGTGCTCTTTCCCTCTCAGTTCCTTGCCAGAATCGCCCTGAGCTTCACAGGGCAGACCTGGCCGGGACTCTGGCGAGGCGCTGGTCATACACCGGCAGGCACAGTGAGTTCAGGCACAGGGTCGAGAGCTCCTACTGCACGTTGAGGCCTCGTCTTCCCTCGGGCCTGCAGGGTCTGGCAGTGACATAACAGCAAAACCACGTGCACAACTCGGCATACAGTTCTTCTGTATTACTACCGCAGAGCTCAGGAAGCCACGGCACATTCCAGCACAGGTTGTCCACGTGTGGGACGGGAACCCCCTGCCATTGCCGTCCCCTGCAGGAGAGTGCAGAGGAAGCAGCGGAGGTGCCCAGGAGCAGCCAGGCCTGCTGAGCTCCCAGTGGGAGGCAGAGGCTGTGCTCATTGTCCAGGGGGCGGAGGTCACCCTGCTGCCTTCTCTTCTCCAGGCTCAACAAGCCCAGCCTGTCTTCGTAAGGGAGGTGCTCCAGCGCTCTGATCATATTTGTGGCCCCCCTCTGAAGCCTCTCTAACAGCTCCCTGTCTTTCTTGTGTTGTTGGCCTCACACCTGGGCACAGTACTCCAGGGAGGGCCTCACAAGGGCAGAGTGACTATCTTCTCCCTGTCCCTGCTGGCCACCCCTTTTCTGATGGAGGCCACGATACCAGAGAGTGGTGGTGAATGGAGCTAAACCCAGCTGGCGACCGGTCATGAGTGGTGCCCCCCAGGGCTCAGTGCTCGGGCCTGTCCTCTTCAATATCTTTATTAAAGACCTGGATGAGGGCGCTGAGTGCACCCTCTGTAAGTTTGCGGATGACTCCAAGCTGGCTGGAAGTGTGGATGTGCCTGGGGGTAGCGAGGCCCTACAGAGGGATCTGGACAGGCTGGAGAGCTGGGCTGAAGCCAGCGGGATGAGTTTCAACAAGGCCAAAGGCCGGGTCCTGCACTTTGGCCGCAACAACCCCAGGCAACGCTACAGGCTTGGGGCGGAGTGGCTGGAAGGCTGCACAGAGGAAATGGACCTGGGGGTGTTGATTGGTGCTCGGCTGAACACGAGCCAGCAGTGTGCCCGGGTGGGCAAGAAGGCCAATGGCATCTTGGCTTGCTTCAGGAACGGTGTTGCCAGCAGGAACAGGGAAGTGATTGCCCCCTGTGCTCTGCTCTGGTGAGGCCGCACCTCGAGTACTGTGTCCAGTTTTGGGCTCCTCACTGCAAGAAAGACATTGAGGCCCTGGAGCGGGTTCAAAGAAGGGCGACAAAGCTGGTCTGGAGGGGTCTGGAGCACAGGCCTTGTGAGGAGCGGCTGAAGGAGCTGGGGTTGTTCAGTCTGGAGAAGAGGAGGCTCAGGGGAGACCATGCTGCTCGCTATAACTACCTGAAGGGAGGTTGTAGCGAGCTGGTGATCAGCCTCTTGTCTCGTGTAACCGGTGATAGAACTAGAGGGAATGGCTTCAAGCTGCGCCAGGGGAGATTTAGTCTGGACGTCAGGAAATTCTGCTTCTCTGAAAGAGTGGCCAGGCACTGGAATGGGCTGCCCAGGGAGGTGGTGGAGTCACCAACCCTGCAGGTGTTCAAGGAACGTTTGGATTCTGTGTTGAGCGACATGGTTTAGTGATTCCTATTGGTGATAGGTGGATGGTTGGACTGGATGGTCTTGAAGGTTTTTTCCAATCTTGGTTATTCTGAGATTCTGTGATCTCTGCCAGCAGTCATTCATGCAGCCCCAAAGCCCCCCCAGACCCAACGCCCACCACCAGAGATGTTGGCGACACTGCAGTGAGCCAAGAGCTGCAGCTCCTCCCGCACCTCCTCACTGATGTTCTCCATCACCATTGTGCTGCAAATGCCCCACTGCCTGTTTTGTGCCTGGGGAAGGAGATGTTCACGTACTGGGCATCCGGTGTGTTGACGTGGGGCACAGGGCAGTACTGGTGGCCCTGGGAGGCTCTTGAGGGCTGCAGGAAGCACTGGGCACATGTGGAGCACCGGGTCAGTTTCGGGCTCCCCAGCTCAAGGCAGACTCTCCTGTGCAAGCGCTGCGGAGAAGCTGCTCTGGGGGGAGCTTGTACTGTCCTCTTCTCCAGAGGACCCTCCCAGCCCCTGAGCTTTGTGACAGACGGATGTGTGAAAGCAGGCAGCCAGCAGGTGGATGTTTGGTGGCTATGCAGGGTCAAAGCACCGCAGCCCTGCGATGCCACCGGCCATTGGAGTGCCATCAGCCACGTCCTCCCTTCGTCTCCATTCACTGCAATGGGAGCTGAGTCGGGTGCACCCGCAGGGATGGGGCGCCCACAGCCTCTCTGGGCAGCAGAGCCGGGGCTTCAGCTCCTCCTCTGTGGACAACTTCCCTGACATCTAAACCAAATCTCCCCTCCATTCCTCTTTGTCCTAGCACCATCTCCCCACATGAAAAGTTCCTTTCCCTCCTGTTCATCCCCTCCCTTGAAATAACGGAAGGCTGCAATGAGGGCTCCCCGCAGCCTTCTCTGCTCCGCGCTGAACACCCCCGGCTCCCTCAGCCTTTCTCCATAGCACAGGTGCTGCAGCCTCTGAGCCAACCACCTGCAGAAAAAGGTTTCCTTTTCTCATTTGGGATCGATGTAGGGCACGCAAGAGGCAAATTCCCATCTGAACGCACAACCTGGGCTTTGTTGAACCTCCACCCCACAGCCCGTCCTTGGCACCCATCTCTGTCTGACTCAGAGGGAAGGAAGCGGTGCGGGACCACATCGAAGGCCTTGCACAAGTCAGGGACACGACATCAGTTGCCCTCCCGCTGTTCATCAGTGCCATCACGGCATCACAAGAAGCCACCAGGTGGGTCAGGCACGATCTGCCCTCGGTGCTGCTGTGCCGGCTGTCCCGGATCACTTCTCCATCCCTCAGCTGCCTCAACATCTCTTCCAGGAAGACCTGCTCCATCACCCCAAATACACACGAGGTCGCTGTGACTTACGCACTAGGCACGTGTAGCGTGGAAAGTTCTTACCCTGAACAGAAGCCAACGTGAGGACTGGGGGCATTTCCCACCCTGTGTCCCGCACAGATCAAGCAAGGTCTCACACAGTTAGGAGATGATGTTGTTATTTATTGATGTTATCTACTGATGTAATAGAAACGTGGACAGCCACAGTTGATGGAAGCAGCGGTTGTCCAGGAGTGGGACGTGGTGCCCAGCCCCAGGGAGACTTTACCATCCCCTGTAGGATGGGGGTGGTGGCGGTGGCGGTACCCGGTGGGGCTGGGGGCTCCTGGGCCTATTTTTGGTGTATGTGGCCGGGGTTGGGGGTGCAGGGGCTGCGTTGGGGGAAGCCAAGCTGGGAAACGGCAATGTGCTGGGGCTCCGCAGAACCCGGGCAGGACGTCCTGGCACACATGGAGCCTCTGGTGCCGAGACCGTCTGTCCGCACTCGTCAGTCTGTCCTGCTGCCCATGCTGAGCGTTCGCGGGCAGCAGCCCAGGCTTTGGCGGATTCCATGAGGCGCCTGCAGAGACAGGAACTGCTGAGGGCCCACGGAGCCCCCCGCTCTCCTTCCTCCCGGCACCGCACAGAGCAGCGCTGGAATAAAGAGCGTGCTGGGATGGGGATGGGGGAGCAACTCACTGGTGTTTCTGCCTCCGCCGCCGGATGTAAATGCAGCACACAATTAGCAGCAGCAGAAGAGGGACAAACACACCAATAGCACCTTTCAGGCAGAACATGGGGACGTCCTCAATGTAGATGCCCTTAGTGTGTTCTTCACCTGCACCTGAAGGAACAACTGTGGTCACTGCCGCGCCTCGTGCCTAACTGGCAACTTCACCAGAGCTCTGACATTGCCATGAAATGTTCCAGGAGGCCACGAAGACAAAACTCAACAAGAGAACCTCCAACCGTCAGCCACAGAGCTCTGTGCAGCGGCCATTGCCTGGAGCGCCAGCTGCTTGCACGTCGTCTGTGCCTTCACGGGAGATGGGCAGTGTGTGCCTGCTGCCCTCCTGAAACACAGCCTCGTCCACAGGCTCTCCATTCACCTCTTGAGAAAGAAGGTAGCAAAGTGGGACTGTAAATGTCTGCTCTTGTCAGGAGCATGAAAACCTCAAGAGGCGTTACTTCTCCAAAGACAGCACTATTTTCTCCATATCTGCTGAGCACCCAGTAGGAGGCAGAGGCTGTGCTCATTGTCCAGGGAGCGGAGGTCACCCTGCTGCCTCCTCTTCTCCAGGCTCAACAAGCCCAGCCTGTCTTCGTAAGGGAGCCTTCGTAAGCGCCTGCACCTACAGCTGGAGAGTGTTTTGTACAACGCTCTGTGGCCATGTAAAGTTGTAGGGCTGGAAGGGAAAGCTCCAGAGACAGAGAAGACTCGTGAAGGTGCGTAAGCGATGTGAGAACGATTTGCATCGTTCCCGGCTCAGTCCGTGCGTCAGGCGCTGCAAATGGCGCCCACCGCGTGCAGCAAAGAAGCCGAGGCTGAGCGAGCCCGGCCCGGCAGCGCCGCCCGACTGAAGCGCGGAGAGATTGTTTGGCGCCCGCAGCGTTCTGCAGGGCAGGAGGTGAGCAGTCGGGAACTGCGGCGAGTTCGCTAACGAAGGAGCGGCGAGGAAGTCTTGCAGCATTACGCTTCGTTTTCGCGCTTCAGAATCCGCCCGTATCTACCTCAGCGTTAGCTCCTTTTCTAAAGGGATAAGCGACAATGTCCCCGAATTTCCGAACGCCGGATTCTCTCTCGACGGAGAGCTTTGGGACAAAGGCGGCGCAAAACCCCGGGAGGCTGCTGTTCCTAAGACGGAACGGCTGCTAAACTTTTACGTGTTTGGCACCAAATCACGGAAGGGCTTCAGCAAATTCGCAAGGCAGAATTCCTTGCGACGATTCCCCGTCGCCCTCCCTCCCACCCCCGCCGCTGCCCCTCGCTGCACAAAGCAGCCCTGCTCCGCCTTCCACCCGCGGAGAAGACAAATCGCGACCCGCCCCGCGCCGCTGCCCTCGGCTCCGCCCCCGGCGCTCGTCCCGCTCCTGCCGCGCCGCTCCCTTCCTCCCCCCGCGTACGGCGGACGGCGGACAGCGGGCAGCGCCTGCTGCTGAGTCCCCGCAGCCTGCGTGTCAGCTGCTTGGAGACAAGGACGGACCCGACCCGGAGGCGCTTTTTATCCCGGTCCGCTTCCAGGTCCGGAAGACAAAGCGAGCGTTTTCCCTCCTGATGATAATTTGAAGGGTGCGGGGAAGAAGCATTCTTCTGCGGTGTGCTGCGGTGCTTTAGAGAAGTGCGGGAAAGAAGCACTGTTACGGGGTGAGGCTGATACGATGCAAGCCTTTCCTGTGACGTGTCGTCCAAAGCAGCTCCCCCAGTGGGAATCCCTGCCTTACGAGGCAGTAAAGGAGCTGAGGAAGTCAGTGAGAGACGATGGAGTTCAGTCTGCCTTTACATAGAACCTTCTGGTTGCAATTGGTGGCAGTTATGTTGTGACCCCCCACGAGTGGAAAATTCTGTCGCGAACGATCCTGTCTGCCACGCCATGTACCGTGCTTAGGACTGAATGCCCAGAACAGGCTACCATGCGGGCTACGAGCAATTTGAATAACTTAAATCGTACTGGCACGGAGGAACTCGTGGGGGAGGGAGGTCCGGGCAACACCTCAGGGGCTGCGCTGGGGGAAGACAAGCTGGGAAACGGCAATGTGCTGGGGCTCCGCAGAACCCGGGCAGGACGTCCTGGCACACATGGAGCCCGCTGGTGCCGAGACTGTCTGCCATCTCCGTCTGGGGGGCGGCGACGTGCTGACGCTCTGCGGAACCCGGGCAGGACGTCCTGGCACACGTGGAGCCCACTGGTGCCGAGACCGTCTGTCCGCACTCGTCAGTCTGTCCTGCTGCCCATGCTGAGCGTTTGCGGGCAGCAGCCCGGGCTTTGGCAGATTCCATGAGGCGCCTGCAGAGACAGGAACTGCTGAGGGCCCGCGGAGCCCCCCGCTCTCCTTCCTCCCGGCACCGCACAGAGCAGCGCTGGAATAAAGAGCGTGCTGGGATGGGGATGGGGGAGCAACTCACTGGTGTTTCTGCCTCCGCCACCGGATGTAAATGCAGCACACAATTAGCAGCAGCAGAAGAGGGACAAACACACCTATGGCACCTTTCAGACAGAACATGGGGACGTCCTCAATGTAGATGCCCTTAGTGTGTTCTTCAGCTGCACCTGAAGGAACAACTGTGGTCACTGCGGCGCCTCGTGCCTAACTGGCAACCTCACCAGAGCTCTGACGTTGCCATGAAATGTTCCAGGAGGCCATGAAGACAAAACTCAACAACAGAACCTCCAACCGTCAGCCACAGAGCTCAGTGCACGGCCTTTACCTGGAGCGCCAGCTGCTTGCACGTCGTCTGTGCCTTCACGGGAGATGGGCAGTGTGTGCCTGCTGCCCTCCTGAAACACAGCCTCGTCCACAGGCTCTCCATTCACCTCTTGAGAAAGAAGGTAGCAAAGTGGGACTGTAAATGTCTGCTCTTGTCAGGAGCATGACATCCTCAAGAGGCGTTACTTCTCCAAAGACAGCACTATTTTCTCCATGTCTTTGTAGAACGCCAGTTTCCCAAGCCTTCTGCTGAGCAGACAGAAATATACCCACCAGGCACCATCTCCCCATGAAAAGTTCATAACCTTCCTTGAAACTGTGGGAGGCTGCAACAAGGGCTCCCCACAGCCTTCTCCTCTCTGGGCTCAACAGATCAAAGAGTGGAAGGAACCAAAGTTTCAAGAACCAAAAATATCCCTATGTGCTCTTTCCCTCTGAGTTCCTTGCCAGAATCGCCCTGAGCTTCACAGGGCAGACCTGGCCGGGACTCTGGCGAGGCGCTGGTCATACACCGGCAGGCACAGTGAGTTCAGGCACAGGGTCGAGAGCTCCTACTGCACGTTGAGGCCTCGTCTTCCCTCGGGCCTGCAAGGTCTGGCAGTGACATAACAGCAAAACCACGTGCATACAGAAGAACTCGGCATACAGTTCTTCTGTATTACTACCGCAGAGCTCAGGAAGCCACGGCACATTCCAGCACAGGTTGTCCACGTGTGGGACGGGAACCCCCTGCCATTGCCGTCCCCTGCAGGAGAGTGCAGAGGAAGCAGCGGAGGTGCCCAGGAGCAGCCAGGCCTGCTGAGCTCCCAGTGGGAGGCAGAGGCTGTGCTCATTGTCCAGGGGGCGGAGGTCACCCTGCTGCCTTCTCTTCTCCAGGCCCAGCCTGTCTTCGTAAGGGAGGTGCTCCAGCGCTCTGATCATATTTGTGGCCCCCCTCTGAAGCCTCTCTAACAGCTCCCTGTCTTTCTTGTGTTGTTGGCCTCACACCTGGGCACAGTACTCCAGGGAGGGCCTCACAAGGGCAGAGTGACTATCTTCTCCCTGTCCCTGCTGGCCACCCCTTTTCTGATGGAGCCCACGATACCAGAGAGTGGTGGTGAAGCCTGTGAGAGACCATGTCAAAGGCTTTGCTGAAGTCTAGGTAGACTACATCAACAGCCTGTGTCGGGCTGTCTGTCTGTCCTCATGAGCGGAGTGTCCGCGGGCAGCAGCCCGGGCTTTGGCGGATTCCATGAGACGCCTGCAGAGACAGGAACTGCTGAGGGCCCGCGGAGCCCCCCGCTCTGCTTCCTCCCGGCACCGCACAGAGCAGCGCTGGAATAAAGAGCGTGCTGGGATGGGGATGGGGGAGCAACTCACTGGTGTTTCTGCCTCCACCACCGTATGCAGATGCAAAACACAATTAGCAGCAGCAGAAGAGCAGACTCGCACGGCATGTGCGTGGTGTCCAGGGGATCAGGCCCAGCAACTCGGGTTCGTGAAAGGCACGTCGTGCTCGATCAACCTCATCTCCTTCTACCACTGGGTGACCAGACTGGTAGATGAGGGAAAGGCTGTTGAAGTAGTCTACCTAGACTTCAGCAAAGCCTTTGACATGGTCTCTCACAGGCTTCTTCTGGGGAAGTGGTTAGTGGAGTGAAGTCCAGCTGGCGACCTGTTTCAAGTGGTGTCCCCCAGGGGTCGGTACTGGGGCCCATCTTGTTTAATATCTTTATTGATGACCTAGACAAGGGGACTGAGTGTACCCTCAGTAAGTCTGCAGATGACACCAAGCTGGGCGGTGGTGTGGATCTGCCTGAGGGTAGGGAGGCTCTTCAGAGGGACTTAGATAAGCTGGATCGCTGGGCTGGGGGGAATGGGATGAGGTTCAACAAGGCCAAGTGCCGGGTCCTGCACTTTGGCCACAACAACCCCATGCAGTTACAGGCTTGGGGACGAGTGGCTGGATGACTGTGAAGAGGAAAGGGACCTGGGGGTGTTGGTTGATGCTCGGCTGAACACGAGCCAGCAGTGTGCCCAGGTGGCCAAGAGGGCCAGCGCCATCCTGGCCTGCATTAGAAATAGTGCGGCCAGCAGGAGCAGGGAGGGAATCATCCCCCTGTACTCAGCACTGGTGAGGCTGCACCTGGAGTACTGTGTTCAGTTTTGGGCCCCTCACCACAGGAAAGGCATTGAGGCCCTGGAGCGTGTCCAGAGAAGGGCAAGGAAAGTGGTGAGGGGTCTGGAGCACAAGAGAGAGCTGGGATTGTGTAGTGTGGAGAAGAGGAGGCTCAGGGGAGACCTCATGGCACTCCACAGCTTCCTGAAGGGAGGCTGTGATGAGGAGGGGTTTGGCCTCTTCTCCCAGACAACAAACAGGACCCGAGGAAATGGCCAAAGTTGTAGCAGAGGAGGTTTAGGTTAGACTTAAGGAAGAACTTTTTCTCTCAGGCACTGGAATGGCTGCACAGGGAGGTGGTGGAGTCGCCGTCCCTGGCAGCGTTCAAGATGGATGAGGAGCTGGGTGAGGATGAGGAGCTGCGAGATCTGGTTTAGTGCTTGTGGTAGCAGCGGTGAGGGGAGGGCGGTTGGACTCGATGATCTTGCAGGTCGTTTCCAACCTTGTGATTCTATGGTTCCATGATTCTATGCTCCTATGGTTCCGTGGTCCTGTGGTTCTGACTCTTCGCTCTCAGCCGCTTCTCCTCGGCGCGGGCGGAACGCAAATCCCCGCCCCGCCCCGCCCCGCCCCGCCTTCCCCCCGCTGGAGCCGCAGCGCAGCGGAAGAGCGATTCGCGCGTTCCGCATTGCGCGCCGCAGCCCGTCGCGGTCTGATGACGTCACCGCCGGAAGCGCTTCCGGGTGATTTTCCGGTGCCGGTCGCTGCTGCTGCCCGCGATGAGCAAACGGAAGGCGCCGCAGGAGAGCCTCAACCAGGGCATTACAGACTTCCTCATGGGTACGGGGAGCTCGGGGGGAAGTGGGATGAGGGTGGGTGTGGGAATGTTCTGGGATCCGGCTCGACTGCTCCGACTGTGTTTCTCCCCGTAGAGCTAGCGAATTACGAGCGGAACGTGAACCGAGCCATCCACAAGTACAACGCCTACAGGTACCGCCTCCTTCCTCAGGGCTGCCTTTTTCTTTTCCCCGCTCCCGTCTCTCTTGGGCCCGGCCTCGCCGCGGGGCTGAGCGCTGCTCGGTTCTGGGCGCTGACCGACGCCGTTCTGCAGGAAAGCGGCCTCTGTCATCTCCCGGTACCCCAGCAGAATACGGAATGGAGCCGAAGCTAAGAAGCTGGTAGGTCTCGGGGCGAATTTGGGCTTCTCAGGGTGGAGGAGCTGTGTTAGGATGGTACCGAGGTTTCCAAGAGGAGGGAAGTGGTGTGCGAATGACTCTGTATCATCAGCTTCTGCTGGCAGCCGGCTTTAGGAGGGGGGAGTGGAGCATATGAGCTGCAGGGATTTGATAGGTGGAACTGGGGACTCCAGCTGGATCTCCTCGGTGAAAGGCTTCTGCTGTGACAGGTTTCCCCTTCACACAGGATCACAGAATGGCCAGGGTTAGAAGGGACCTCAAGGATCATGAAGCTCCAACCCCCTGCCACATGCAGAGCCACTAACCTCCACATTTCATAGCAGCCCAGGTTGCCCAGGGCCCCATCCAACCTGGCCTTGAACACCTCCAGGGGTGGACGGGGCATCCACAGCCTCTCTGGGCAGCTGTTCCAGCACCTCACCACTCTCATAGTAAAGAACTTCCCCCTGACATCCAGCCTCAGTCTTCCCTCCCTCAACTTCAAACCATTTCCCCTTGTCCTGCTGTTATCTATCTTTTCAAAGAGCTGTAAATTGAATTGTAGTTGTAGGAATCAAAATGTGGTTTAAAATAACTGTTTTCAGGGGACTTGTAATACAGCACTTGAAGTACTGTGTTTGTGCTACTGATGTTGTACCCTTCAATGCTCTTGATCTCTTATAGACCAATGTTTTAAAATGGTTTCTGTGACTTCACTGTTCTTTTTGTTGAGCTTTATTTTTCTTAGATATAATGACTGTAAGTGACCTTGAAATTGACTTGTATTTCGTCCTTCCTCAATGTTTAGGATGGAGTAGGTGCTAAAATAGCTGAGAAAATAGATGAGTTTTTATCTACTGGAAAGCTTCGCAAGTTGGAAAAGGTGTGTTTCTTTCCCTTGTGCTTTATTTCTCAGTAGCTGTTTTAGTTTGTACTTTGTGAAGTAGTCTGCTTGCTTTGTGCAGTTTCTGTTGCCCTCTGTAGAGAGACTGATGTCAAGCATAAGAGTGGTGGGCTCTGTGCAGAGTAAAAAGTGGGGAACAAGAAGCTTAGCCAAAGCCTCAGAACTGTCTACTTATGAAAATATTTTAGACTGTATAATAGGCAATGAATGTCTTCTGTGGGAAGTGGAGTTCTGACTCTGAAAGGCTGTGGAATTGAATTTTAACCACGCTGTTTACTTTACTATAGGCAGTTAAGACAATTAATTTGCAGGAATGGTACATATGGCACTGTTCTAATGCACAGTATTACTGTTAGTACTGTTTTGGTCAGGTTCTGCTTTGGAGACCTACTGTAAATCAGAACAAGTTGTTTTATAAGCTCTCTTTATTTACTGAAATGGAGTAAAGAAGAGTTTGTTCACGTTATTCTGTTTTTGCAGATTCGACAAGATGATACAAGTGCTTCCATCAACTTCCTGACACGAGTTACTGGCATTGGGTAAAGCTTAGTTATTATTTGTTAGCGGTGGGAGGGGGAAGTCGTTGTCAGAGTTGTGGAGCTGTCAGTTACTGATTTTGCAGTAGAGGAGTGGAAGAAGAAAGCTCCTGTGTGCAAGCTGAGAGGGGAAGAAGAGAGGTGATCAAAAACTGCATCAAAAGATTGAGAAAAGTAGAATCAAGATTGAGAAGAGAAGAATCAAGAAGGCAGAGTAGGAGCTCATGAGACTTTCGGTGCAAAATCTGATTAGGGAGAGTTTGTACCATGTTTGTAAAAGGAGACCCAGAGCCCTGCCAACTCCTCAAAAACAGAGCTTTTCAGAAGGATGATATGAGGAGGTCTTAAGCCTGTTCTCATTCCTATTCTGTGCAAAGAGCTCAGTCTACAGACAGGCACTTAACTTAGCATGTGCATAGAAGCAGAAGTCCGTATCTTGAGTGAGAAGGGCTGTGATACTGCTTGCCAAGAACAGGATTGGCTAAATACAGAACATTTGTGCTTAAAAACAGAACAGAGTGGAATGCTGTGAGGAAGAAGAGGGAAAAGCAATATTGAAACCCCTTGAGATTGAAGGCAGGGAATGCAGTGGAATCTCAAGTAATTCTGAAGAAAGATTTGCTGAAAGTTTGTGGGTGTTTATGTCGTGCTTATGATAAACTCTTTGGCCAAGTTGCTTTTCTGTACTGTAGGTTGCAAGCTAGAGTCTTGTGTGGATTTTTGTTTGTTATTAAGTTCTATTCTAAAGACAGTTGCGTTGTTGCCTTAAGCTGTTTCAGAGGTTGCTTATAGTTAACGTAGCTCTTGTGTCTTCAGTTACAAAACAGTATTGTCTAAAGTTGTATTGGCTGTTTGGTGAGATTTTGTTTACTTTTTAAAATCATAAAATCGGTTTATAGTTCCATCAATACTAAAAATGTGTGAGCCAAGCTTTGGATAGCTGTTTCTGTTGCTTGAAAATACAAATTGAAAACGTGCATGACAAAAGGATGATAAGCATTATAAGCAACTTTAATCTTGACCTTGAAGAATCTAGGCAGTAGGAGTGAACTCTAATGTCCTTTGCAGCGTTGTAAGATTCCTGCTGTTCCTAACTGCATGTTGCTTTGCCCTTTTTGCAGTCCTGCTGCTGCTAGGAAGTTTGTTGAGGAAGGAATTAAGACTTTAGAAGGTGAGTATGAGTGTAACTTTGGGTCCTTGGTTTATTCTCCAATAATGTTTCTTATGTCACGTTGCTTGTTTCACAGTGATACTGTAATAGCAGATAAGCCTTCAGTTTGAGGAAACTGTATTGATAAAATAACAACAACAAGCTAATCTAAATGTAGTGCACAGGCTAGAGGCACTATATACATACGTGCAGTAGAGTATTTATAGGTTACATTGAAAATAACATCATTTTTGTGTTTAAAAGTAATAGTCCATTGAAGTCTGTATCAGGAAGGTGTGCTAGGCATTTCTACTCATACTGTCAGCAGCTGAGCAACCTGTTTAAAATCTCTTCATTTTGTTGAAGTTGCTATTTGCTTGTCAGATATTCTTCATTTGTATCATCTTTGTCTTGTTGAAAACTCACTGTAAGAATTTTGCCCTTAGGTAACTTTCTTCTTAATCTTTTAGATCTAAGAAAAAATGAGCACAAGCTGACCCATCACCAGCGAATTGGGTTGAAGTAAGCTTTTTTTGGCTGCTTGTGCTTGGCTTTTCTAATAACAGCTTAAGACACCAGAATGTAATGTAAGGTTATGGAGGCCAAGTAAGGTCCTGTCCTCTCTGTATGCTCTATGTGCAGGGACAGCTTTGGTGTATCTGAATCAGTGGCAGGGATGCAGGGTTTGTGGCCTGCTAGAGAGTGAGAAGTGTTATACAGCTAATTATTTACTTATTTATTGTTCCCACTACTCATCTGAGCTCCATACTTAGTATGCATTTTTACATGTGTGAGTATTCACAGGAAAATACTGTTAAGGAAGGGAGTATAAGACTACCCACCTGACCTGTGCATGTTTCCTACATGTTTTTAGCTTGTGTATCATCCTTGGGTCTGCTTCTGGCACTGAGCTCAGATGTTATTCTAGTGCTTAACTGCAGGAATAGTTTTCAGCTCTCTGCAGGCTTCCTTTTGTCCCTAGTTCCACTTTACCCCACCTGAAGTGGGATTGGAGGAAAGTCCTACATCTAGGAGTGTTGCCTGAAGATGCAGGGATTGGGCTGGTTCTCTGTGGTGAGAATGGGGAACTTTTGGTGATGTCATATAAAAATTCTATTGTTTCTTCTGATACCACTTTTAATTGACTAAAATTTTAAGATGCTACCCATACCCCAATTTCAGATGCTTTTACTTTTCTGCACACAGGTATTTTGAAGATTTTGAGAAAAGAATCCCAAGGGAAGAAATGTTGGAAATGCAGGTCAGAAAGTCTTTGTCAAAGACTTGAGGCGTTGAAGGCCAATGAACAACAGGCATCTTGAAACATTCATTTTTCCTCTTTCCATAGGGAATTGTGCTGAAAGAGGTAAAGAATGTGGACCCAAATTATATTGCTACAGTCTGTGGCAGTTTTAGGCGAGGTTGGTACACTGTGATCTTGCTGTATTTTATTTTGGACACGATAATGCATGTTTTTCTAGAGAGTAAGTTTATGCTACAAATGCTGTTTCTGGAAAATTCACTGACTATCATGTACAAGAAATGTGTATTTATCAGAAGAGGTTAGAAGCATTTTCGTCAGTGTTCATATACTTCTCATCTTATGTAGAAGGGATTTTCTTTGCTTCTTACTTGCGTAGGTGCAGAGTCGAGTGGTGACATGGATGTTCTCTTAACCCATCCAACTTTCACATCTGAATCATCCAAACAGGTGCGTTACTATGTTTAGTACTGAGCAATATTTCCAGAAGGGTATTTTAAATGTGGATGATATGTAGTGTCAAACTTGCATTTCAGTTTCCTGCATCTTTTTGTAGCTGTTTGATCACCATTTTTATTTTGAGGAGTTCATACATGGATCTGAGAAGCAATTTTACGCTGTGTTCTCAGCACAGTGTCTTTACTCTCATCCTTCCCTCAGTCTTCTTCCTTGATTCCTCCTATATTCATATGCTGTACAAAGTAGAATTGTAACAACTATGTGAATAAAGCAGGGACTAAAGTATCTCCTTATATAGTCTCTTTCTTTTGGAGGTGAAGCAGATGTCCTGCTGCCCTTATAATCTTTTGTGGCTACCTCTGGGGCAGTCCTAATGATAATCCATTTTTTCGTGTTGCTTCTATAGATTAATTGCTTGGAAGTTGAAAACTCAAACCAAGAAGCAAGTTTTTTCACTCTAAATGAATACAATCTGACATGGATATCACTGGAAACTTTTCTCATGTTTCAACATTGTAATTTTATTAGCTTTTTCTCAGTGTTGCTCTGATCCTTTTCCTCTTGGTCAAATTTCATGTCAGTAACCTATGTAATTATGTGATGTCCTGCAGCTAGACAGGTAAGATATTCTTGTTGTAAGTGAAGTAATTTCTTCTTCTGTGTTGTTACTGTTCCTAGTCAAAGCTTCTGCATCAAGTTATAGAACAACTGGAAAAAGTCCACTTTGTCACTGATGTGCTGTCTAAAGGTGACACCAAATTCATGGTAAGACCTTTCAGGGAAAGGGAGGATGTGGTAGGGATCACCTCTCATGACAAAAGCTAGGATATGTACAAAAATGTTATTTAGACTGCTGCTGTTGTGGGATTTCTCATATTTTTTTTCTCTTAAAAGCTCTTTGAAGTTGTGGCTTAGTGAATCTCTTGTTAAAATGGCAAATAATTCCTGTTGTCCTTGCTGCTATATAACTTAAGAAGTAATTATGTGCTATGTTGAATTACAGTCCTCTTGTCAGCAGCAGTTCCCAGTACTAGTGATGTCCAGCTGTTCTAATAAAATATTTGATCAGTTCGGTAAGAATTTAATTTTACTCTCCAAGATAACTGATGATCAAACAAGAGCTATGTGCATTTGGAACTGTGTATTTTAAAAGTTTGTTTAGCACTGGGGTAGTCAAGAACAGCCCAGCCCTATAATGTAAGTCTATCTCAGACCTGTTTAACTTAATTCTTAATTTCTTACTTCCTTTACTTTCTCCTAGGGCGTCTGCCAGCTGCCAAACAAAGATGATGGAACATCTTACCCACATAGGAGAATTGATATTCGGTATACTTTCCAATAAATAAAGAATTTAGCTATCTGCTGTATTACAGACATTCGCTTCAAGTTCTGCATCTCTATTTCTGTGTTTAGAAGAAGGTTTTTACTAGGTTTCCAATTGCCTTGTATGGAAACCACTGTGTAAGTGCCCATGTGTAGAACAGGTTATTAGCAAGAATACTGCATTTGAAATCATAGCTTTGTATCCAGTTTCAGAATTGTGACCTGCTTGATGAAGCATCGTAACAATAAGTTATGAGTCAGGTTAGATGTGTTGTACTTTTCTCTGATATGTACTTCATTCTTGAATTGGGCATCTGAAGGAATCGAATGTACAGAATTCCAGAATGTGTGCTTGTGAGCACTCTTCTAGATTTACTCCCTTCTTAAGTGGCTGAATTCCAAATGGCTTATAGCTTCATATTTGTCCTGAATATATATTTCTCTTCTCTTTTTATTCTAGGCTTATCCCTAAAGATCAGTATTACTGTGGTGTACTGTATTTCACAGGCAGTGATATATTCAATAAGAACATGAGAGCCCATGCTCTGGAAATGGGCTTCACAATCAACGAGTATACAATCCGTCCCTTGGGAGTCACTGGTCAGTCTGGGCTTTTAAACAGTATTCTTTCTAGTTGCACGTTTTGTGTGATCCTCTCCTTTAATCATTTTCTCAATTGGAAATCTTGGCAAATGCTATAATTAGCAAAATCTTTCACTCTGTCCTTCCTGGAACCGTAAACCATTTTAGCAGAGGGAAGCAAGCTACTAATGTATAGACAGCATTGTGGAACAAAATAAGCACAGGACACCTAACCTACTTGGTCTTAACTGAACTACAGTTTGGATTTGGTGTGCAATGCACAGCACATATTTTCTCATTCTTTTAATGTGATTTATGTCTTTCAGTTGTTTCCCACTGGGGGGAGGGGCCCTGGCTCCAAACTGTGTGTATATTTTTTAACTGTATAAACATTATAGCTCCGCAGTTAATTATTTTCTTTCTTCTGACACTGAGGATGAATACCTAAATATCGGGTGAAAAACTGTGTGGGTGGTGTTTGTGGTGGTGGCTTTTTGTGGGGGTTGGGCTTTTTTCCCGTGTGTTTTTTGGTGCTTATCATTTCACTTGCAAATAACATTTCGCTTACAGCAGATTGTCTTGATCTTGCAATGCATTTGACAGTCCAGGATTAGATGGAATTTCCACCTTTCAAATAGCATCTGTAATATGCTTGCAGGAGTTGCTGGGGAAGCCCTACCAGTAGAATGTGAGAAAGACATCTTTGACTACATCCAGTGGAAATACCGAGAGCCAAAGGATCGGAGTGAATAACTGCCTGCATTTGTGACTTAGGAAGATGTTTCCATAGCTTTTTGTGAACATACATATAGAAAACATCGTATTCTTTAGATGTTACTGCAAAAAAATGTGCATTGCTGATATTTAAAAGGAGGGTACGTGTAGTCAAGTTTTAAATCCTTTCTGTGCTCTAGAAAAAGTGGATGAGAACCCAGTGTGAACCAACACTCCCTGAAGAGTGCTTGCAGTCTGCCTTCTGATGTGCTTGTCCTGGTAGCATAGAATAATTTCTGCTGTTTTAAGCTATAACCACCCCACTGCCCCTTAAATGTGGTATCCTACTGTTTTTTGTCTAATATTTCCGTATTTTAAAATGTAATTTGTTTCTTTCTATCCTGTTCCTTTGTTCAGTTCTAACATCCTCGTGCCACTCTCTATCTGTACGGTTCCTGTAGAGGTGTTTGTGGAGGGTTTGAAGTGGATGAAATAAACAATTTACCTTAAGGGAGACATAAACGTTTATTTCTCTTCCTTTGCTACTGTTCTTCAATGTTCGGACATCCATTTCTACACACACTTCTAAAGACAGAAGCACTGCAGGTGCTGCACCCACGACTCACCCTCTGCGCATGCGTACCTTCTAGCCTTCTGCGCATGCGGACTAAAACTCCTGGATACGCCCCAGCATTCTGCGCATACGTACCCCCTCCACTAGCCTTCTGCGCATGCGTGCTCCCACTCGCCCTCTGCCTAGCCCTCTGCGCATGCGTACCTCCTCAACTAGTACTGCGCACGCGGACTAAACCACCGCTCTGCGCATACGTACCCCAACTAGCCTTCTACGCATGCGTACTCCCCATTTACCCCCTCCCCTCTAGCCCTCTGCGCACGCGTACCCCCGATTAGCACTCGACGTATGCGTACCCCAGCCCTTTGCGCATGCGTACATCCCGAACGAGCACTGCACGCGGATTAACCCACAGCTCTGCGCATGCGTACTCACTAACCCTCTGCGCAATGCGTACGACCCACTAGCCTTCTACGCATGCGTGTTCCCCAGTTACCATTTCCCGCTAGCCTTCTACGCATGCGTACCCCCGACTAGCACAACGTCTGCATACACCCCCAGCCCTCTGCGCATGCGCACTAAAGCACCGCTCTGCGCACGCGTACCACCAGCTCTCTGCGCATGCGTATCCCCGACTCTCTCTGCGCATGCGTACTCCACTAGCCCTACGCACACGCGGACCCTGCCGCCGCTCTGCGCATGCGCACCCCATCACACACCACCACCGCCCCGCCCTCCCTGCGCATGCGGACCCGGCAGCGTTTCGGCAGCGCCCCGCAGACCTTTCCGCAGAGGACAGGGCCGGCAGGTAGCGGTGGGGCTGCGGGCGTCTGGGCGGGGCTGCCGTCTCGGCTCACCCTGCGGGGCGGCGTCGTTGCGGCGGTCGTATCGCCGTTATCGGGCTGGCTGAGGGAGCTCCGCTGTGAGGCGGGAAGCGGGGGTTTCTGCTCTGTAGGAACGAGGGGTTTTTTTGTCTGTGTGGAAACGCGATCGCGTTGGGGTGAGGGAAGGGTTGTTCGCAAAGGGCTGAGAGCGGGATTCCTCAGAACAGCCGGTGTGAGGAACGTTGAGACGCCGCTGTCAGACATTGGGTTTGGATTTTGGAACTTCGGAACTGAGGGAAAAGAAATAAAGAAAAAAAAAAAAGAAAAAGAAAAATACTGCTCTGCCCCGCAGCTGTGAGAAGTGTTCTGTTACGAATTAAAATCATGCTGTGGTAAAAGTCCGTGTTCCATTTGTCATCAGTTTAGCGAGTCACCAACTGTAATTCATCCTCTCGTTTTTGACAGGTCAGAGGCCATTTTGCACAGTGATTTTTGATAAGTGCTGATCTGATTACCTCAGCATCAGACAAGGAAGCTGCAGTCACACCCACTTGTTTTAGATCCTCCAGACCCCCAGGTTATTTATTAGACGTGCAGTGCAGGTTAGATATCGAGTCATTGAACAGAAAGCATTCCTCTCTGTGGGATGCAGAGTGTGAGAGTTTCGTTTTAGGAAGGAGCCAACTGTCCAAACAGAGCTTAATTGCTTCATACAGGTATTGTTGGACTTGTAGTTTGCAAATCTATTTGTATTTTGATTACTTGTGTTTTTGGAAGTCAGAAGCTGTTGAAGAAACAGATTTGTGGTTACATTAAAGGTCCAAGTAATGCTTGTTGCATTTTTGCCAGAAGTCTGAATAAAGAACAGAGCACTAACAGCAAGAACTGAATCACAGGATGGCCAGGGTCGGAAGGGACCTCAAGGATCACGAAGCTCCAACCCCCTGCCACACGCAGGGCCACCAACCTCCACATTTCACAGCAGCCCAGGCTGCCCAGGGCCCCATCCAACCTGGCCTTGAACACCTCCAGGGATGGACGGGGCATCCACAGCCTCTCTGAGCAGCTGTTCCAGCACCTCACCACTCTCACAGCAAACAACTTCCCCCTGACATCCAGCCTCAATCTCCCCTCCCTCAACTTAAAGCCATTTCCCCTTGTCCTGCTGGGTTATTAACAGCAGGATGACAGTACAGGAAAAGAAAGTAACTATAATTATGAAAGGAATGTGATGATTTTAGGGATTTTACATGTTTTGCTTGCATTATTATTTTCAGTCAGTCTTTTGAAATGATAACAAAGGTGGATTTCTGGTGTTTCAGCTGTTGCAGGGAAGAATATCAACAAATGAATCAGCTGCAGGAAAGATTAAATGGCAGAGTTACCATCAGAATAAAACACAAGCATCATTTCTAATTGCTTTTCTTTTATGACACGCGTGTACCTTTAGATTTATGCAATCTTATTCTAGAAGGGGAAAATTAATTTTCTGCCAGAGAAGAGTATTCATGCTTCCTTTTTTTTTCTTTTTTTTTTTTCCCCCTAGTCTGGACTTTCTGGTGCAAAATTCCTAATTTAAAAGTTGTAGTTTTACATTTGTCCCTATGAATTTTGTTATCCATTTATGTTGCAGCAGCTGTGTGTATTAGAAAATGTGGTTGTTGCTAGTGTTAGGAATAGTCCCACATGGCCACTGGATGCTGTATCAAGATCTTTATGTATTTTTCACATCCTAAGTGAAATTCATATGGAAATTAGCTGTCTTAACCTTTGGGATTGTTCAGTGATGATGTGGCTTTGCTGCCTGGAGCCTCTTTCAGAGAGTCCTGTAATGAAAGCAGTGTTCCTGTGTCTCAAAACAGTGATGAGATGCTTCCATGAGCTCTTTTTGAGATAAGTACATACTTAAGACTGTTCTGACTTTCAGACTGATCCTAGGGCTTAGTGATTTCGAAGAGTGAATTTGTTGTTATAACTACTTTGTGTTTGTGTTTGTTTGTTTCTGACAAAGCCACAGTGACACAAGAATGACTTTCATGAATATTCTCCAAAGGCTTTGTGGTTCCTTATCAGTGAAGCACATAGAGGGTACTTGGTCATAGATGTCTATAAATGTTTGGAGATAGCTTAGATTCTGTATTAATATTTTTAGGGATTCCATTATGTTTCAGATCCAATGGCTGTCCCACCATCATACAGTGATTTGGGAAAGGCTGCCAGGGATGTATTCAATAAGGGTTATGGTAAGTAAGCTGAGGTTTGATGCTTTTGTATTTTGGCTTAGGCATCTTGAGAGCCACAACAAAGTCATTACTATTTGAGAGTCCCATCAGATACCTTGTGATGGGAATTCAGCAGAGGGATAGGAAGAATTTTTCCTCTTAAAGAGAAAATTCAAAATTCCTGCCTTGGAACCAGAGGTACAAAAGTAAACTTTGTTACTCAGAGGAAATGGTGACAGTATTGACTGGTCCCAAGATAGCAGAGATACCAAATGATGGGTAACCATTAAACCTGGCCAAAAACTAAGAACAGGTGTATCCTATGACATTTATTGGTAAATTCTGTCTGTTACAACAGAAATTATGAGCCCAACCACTCTGAATTGTCATAACTCCTTCAGTCACTCATCAGTAATATCAATATCATTTGTTGGAATCTGGAAATAGGCTGTTTCTGGGCAGGGTTCCCCATTTGTTGGACTTCGGTTATGCAGCAAATACGTCTTGCTTGTGTACTGCAGTGAAATACATGTTGTGTACTCTTCTGTTTTCAGGATTCGGAATGGTCAAGTTGGAGTTGAAGACCAAATCTTCAAGTGGGGTGGTAAGTACTGGGGGTTTCAACATCACCAGCAAGGGCAAATTCCTGATTTGGTGGCAATAACTTGTTAGCATATGTTGATTCCGTCTTCTGCTTCTCATTTTAGGATAGCTATCCCTGATTTGTTTCTACAGTGATATGTGGAATTGCTGTAGCTGTACTTCTTTTCCTTTGGTGCACACAAATTACTACAGAATCACAGAACTGTAAAGATTGGAAGGGAGATCAGGAGATCATTTAGTCCAGCCTCCTGCTAAAGCAAGTTCCCTAGAGAAGGTTGCAGATGGAAGCATCCAGGCAGGTTTTGAATATCTGCAGCAGCCTGAAGTTGTGGGTGGCAACCCTCCTCAAGGCAGGGGGTTTGGAAATGGATGATCTTTAAGGTCCCTTCCAGCCCCAGTCATTCTGTAGTTCTGTGACTTCACAGTAAAGCTGGCAAAAGAAGAAACTGTTTTTGTAACTTTGGTCTTTACCCACAGGCATACGTATTTTATACTAGATAAGCTAACTCCTCTAGTGAGTCTCAGTTCTGAGTGCTAGCTCTTATTGCTGCTCTCCAGTTGACAGGCTTATGCTGCTTTTCAACTTGTTTTAACCATATTTGTTTTAGCCTCCAACCTTCTCTTGCATTCTTATCACATAAATGGTGCAGGTCATTTTCATTCCTTTTGTATTATTTCATGATGTCCCACTTAAGCTTTTGATGGATTGCTTGCATCATGCACCCAGCACACGAGGCTGAGGATCTACAACTGCTATTAGTTGCTGACATCTCTGAATATATATAGTTTTCCTGCCACAAAGTTATGATTCTCAGATAAATTAGTAATAGTTACTTACACTCTGCATGTGGCAGAATATTAAGTTTTAAAATGGGTTTTTCCTTCTTCATGCAAATTTCATGCTGGATCCTTTTTCAGCTGGTAAGAATAGTGGCTATTTTGGCATGTTGGCTTTTGATTCTTTTGTTGTTGATGTTTTTGTGGTGGTTATTGTTCATCTGCCTGGTTGTTTTTGAGTTGTGCAATCTGCATCATGAAGTTTGCCTTGTGTCCATAGTGCTTAACGTTCTGAATGATGCACGTATGTAAAGTCATTTGTGATCTCTGTCCAGCAATCTAAGATAAGAACACTGTAAAAGCATTAAGAGGAAAATCTAGATAGGTGTGGCATTGATACATTTGTCTGCTGCTAGAGGTTTCATGCTCATTAGTGTTTCTGGCAAGCATTTCACTGCAAAATAGGGTTTTGAGGATTGAGAAGAGGTTAGGTACAGAGTGTGGAATCTAATTCATACTTGGGTATTAACTTTATCTCTGGCTGTTTTCATACATTAATGTTTTGTTGTTTTTTTTTCTTTCATGTGGGTGTAGTACCATTGTTGTTTTCTGTTGATTCTAATTGTTTCACAGACTACAACTGTTTGGCTGTGGTAAGTGCATCATGTTCTTGAGGAAACCAGCCACTGTGAACTAAAAGGTCAATGAGAAGCTGAGCTTGACTGCTGAGTCAGACTGGAATGTGATACAGAGCCAGAATGAGTTTGGTTTTCAGCTACAGATAATCCAAATGATGCTTCTACGTGAAATGGCCTGATAAGAAGATTGGTTTAGAAAACTGAAGATTGATTGCAGTAGATGTTAACTGTGTGCATTCTGCTTTCAGAAACAGATCCAGTTGTGGCAGCTGGTTGTCCTTTAGGTGTTTTAAAAAAAAAGATTTTTACAACCTTCCATTTGCTTGATCTGAGAATCAGATAAAATCTTAATCAGTTATCCACACTAAGATCAGAAGAAAGTTACTTCTGAAGTCTGATGCAGATTCTTGACATTGTGTTTGTGGAAGTGATACTGGAGTGCTTTGCAGTGAATATATCTTCAAGGATAGTCATGCATCCTGACTTACATTCTGTGTTTTCACAAGGTGGCCAGATAGGCAATAAAATTGCTGTGCTATTGTAGTAGTGCATTAGCTTGAGTAAATGTCATCTTTTTTTCCATGGTGTGCTAGGAATGTTATCTGGCTGTATTTCCCTGGCAATTCAGAACTATTTAAAGATTTTAAGTGCACCCTGAGAAATCCTAAATTTTGAAAGTAACGTGGTGGCAACTAGAAATACTATCCTGGAATGAGCCAGATCTGGAAAGTCAGGGTTCTAAAACTAAGGTGTGTTGACAGTGGATACTTTAAATATTTAAACTTCAAAAGAGAGATGACTTGGAAATGCAATGGCAGATTATTTCAGGGAAGATATTTGAGATGAGGACAACAGAAATTAGCTGTGTTCTCAGATGCTTTTTCAAATTAAGCTGGTATTCCTTGGATTTACTGCAAAAATATGCCTACTCGTTGCTTTATACATCAAACACTGAGTAGGCTACCTTAAAGTTATTCTCAGAAGAGATGTATTTATTGAGATTTCATGGCCCTTAGTGAGGAGCTCTGATATGTTAGGAGCTGCTCAAATAGCAAAGGACAGCATGTTTAAAAACAGCATGGAGAATTTTAAGAAGAAAAATCATAGGACACGAGCAGCTTTGTGTTTCAGATGAATGTCTTGTATGTGGTTAAGGGACAGTGAATCTATGTGAAGCACAGAACAAGTTGAAGAATGTTGGAATAATAGTTGCAGCTTTGGAATAGTAAAGGATAGCAAAGGTTTTCTGTTTTTTAGTGGGGACCTGAGGGGGAATGTTGGTGAATAATTTAGGAAAAAATGTAACGAAAGTTCAAGGAGGGGGACAGGTGAATTGAAGTGCCAAGCCTGTGTGTGTTAGGGCCTAAGAAAGTTCCAGGGCTCTATCAGCACATCTTAATAAAGGACAAATCCAGAATGGGGATGAAAAGGAGTGTGCATTTTGAGATGCAAAAATAATTATTTTATTTGTGGATAGGGAGGAGTGCTCTGTTGAAAGGTCTGAAGTCAGCAAGTGTTTGAGTGCTAGCATTTGACAAGTGGATAAATTTAAAGCATCTAGAGTGATGAAACTCTTGTTTTCCTCTTGGCAGGAATTTACTGCAACTGGTTCTTCCAATACAGACACAGGCAAGGCTTTGGGTAATCTAGAAACCAAGTATAAGATCAAAGACTATGGACTTACATTCATTCAGAAGTGGAACACAGACAACACGTTGGGAACAGAAGTTTCCATGGAGGATCAGGTAAGAGGAAGTCAGTTCTCTAAAAATGTTTGTGCAGTTGGTATGAGACAGCAGTACTGAGTTGAAGAGAAGACACTGAAACACAGAACTACCTGAAGTACTAAAAAAACAAAAAAAAATTATGCTATATTTGCAGATGTCCAGACTGAGAGGCAGCATCATGAATTTTGAGGGGTGGGGGGTGCAAGGATCCTCACAGCAAAGTGCTGCTACATTATGATCCAAAAGTACAGAATGACTGCTGATGCAGGTGTGCCAGATCAGCTAGCTGAATGAATATCACTGTTATCCAATCTAAGCAGTTTTTGTTTGAAGATCAAGTCTAGCTATCTAGTGCTGTCACTGCTGCATTCATAAAAGAAAACCAAAGAGGAGCCTCTCCATTTTAATGTTTTAATACAGAAAGCTGTAAGTTTGGCTACCTTGAGACTGAATGTTTTGTGAGGCTGAAGAGAAAGATCAGTGTTTACAGCTTGGTGTTGCTTGAGCAAAGGGTTTCTATACAACACTCATAAAATAAATAACTCCTTTTCAAAGTCAGTAGCTTTATGCTTTTTACAAAGTGCCTACAGCATAAGTAACAGAGCCAAAGGTAATGAAAGTTCTGTGGTGCCCTCCACTGTGTATGTCCATCACCTTTTGTAGTTACGGTTTTGTGCTTTAACCAATACTTTAAAATGGAAAATGCTGCTCAGCTCAAAATGAGGCAGGACAGCTCTTATCATACAGCATGCACAGATTTCATTGTAAAAATGTGTGAGAGATTTTCCCTTCGTGTTGTGTCATCTCTTAAGACCTGAAGTAGTGCCATAGTACTAGAAACCACATTTTGACAGAGCTGTGAGCAGACTTCTCTGTTTTTCTTAACAGTTGGCTGAAGGATTGAAGGTTGCTCTTGACACTATATTTGTACCAAATACAGGGTAAATATTTTCTGTTACTTTAACCTGGGAAGCCCTAGAATTGTCTTTACCTTTTGATTAGAAATCCTTATACTGTTTGTTGTGTAAATGCTCAAAATACACTGTCACTGAATGGTCATATTCAAATACTGCAACAAGAAATTCCTGTCCTGCACTGTAGAGTATTTTGAAGGCAGTGGGCTCTGAAGAATGTGCTGAAATTGATTTTTTGGCTTTTTGGCCACTGCAAATGTTTCACTGTAGAGTAGATATTGTGTTTCTCTAACTGTCCTTTTACATAGTTATGTTTCACATTCACTACTTAATTTGTACTGTCTGTGATGGTGTTTGTGGTCCATTTGCTGTCCACTCGGTGCCTTAGGAACACTGAGCAAAGTACTGATTCTCCCTAAAGCTTGTGGGCATATGGCTATGCACAATTGAATGGCATATTAATTATGAGAAGCACTGCAATAGCATATTTTTGTCTTCTCTTATTATTGATTTCTTTTGGTTAACAGTAGAGGAGAGGAGTATATACAGGGTACGTTTGTCTATAGATGAAGCTTGAGACTTCATAATTAATTACTGGTATTGTCTGTCGTTGGAGTCAGCATAACAAAACAGTTGTTGTCCAAGGTATTAATTGAATATAAGGAAATAAAAAAGGAGTTAAAAAATGAGCCCCTGGGTCTAGGTTTGACAGGTGCCTTCAATAAGGAATATAAACAAGGTTGGGGTGAGAATGAGGGAGGTGATACATTATTTTTGGTGGTTAACTATGAAGTGATAGCAAGATGAGCAGAAAGACACACTGACAGACATGCTTCTCCAGAAGGCTGGCCAAATGGATGATGCATGGAAGATGAGGAAATTTGTTTTCAGTAGAGGAGAGTGGGATCCTGCAGTGAAGAAGGAAGGAGAGCAGGCACTGCATGTGAGAGAATGATGGAGGAATTGACCAGTGAAGGAACATGAGAGATATATGAATAGCCAAAGACAATAAAAGACCAGCTATCAGTGTGAGATGTCACAGATGGTGCTGAAAGAAACAGATGATACCATGGTACACTGCACTTGTTTGTGAAGAACAAGATTTGAAAACTGATGGTTTCTGGGAAATTAAAAAACAAAACAAAAACAAACCCAACCCTTATTTATTTCCTATAAACTTCTCGATGATTTCAAGGATTTTGAGATGGTGGAAGAAATACCACCAAAATACATATATCAGTGATACCTGTTTGAGTAGGCATTACCATCATTTAATTAACTAGACTTAAGGGACATGCATATGGGACTAAAGCTACTCCTATGATGTACCACCAGGAATAAAATGGCCTGTTTCTCTTCAGGAAGAAGAGTGGAAAATTGAAGACTTCCTACAAAAGAGAATACGTAAACCTAGGCTGCAATATAGACATTGATCTCTCTGGACCAACCATTTATGGCTGGGCAGTGCTGGGTTATGAAGGCTGGCTTGCTGGCTATCAGATGGCTTTTGATACAGCCAAATCTAAGCTTTCACAAAACAACTTTGCCTTGGGATATAAGGCAGGAGACTTTCAGCTGCACACTAACGTGTAAGTATTGATTTGCACTTAGAAAAACATTCTTGGAGAAACCAAACTGATGAGTAGTAAGAATTAACTGAGCTAGGTTTAAAAAAAAAGGGGGGGAGGGGGATTATGAAGGAAGGCTGATTTGTTGCAAAGTAATTCACAGTAATTCTGTGATTCCATTTTCAGTACAATTAAAGCAGAGGCAACTTTTCAACTTTCGACTGTCTTTTGCAACTGTGATTCAGGGTAATTTTATTTGTGTCTACGTAGGATAGTGGTAAAAAGGCACTTTATACTGTTAATTTGGAATGAAATCTGTAAACTGCAACTTCTGTATTAGCAGTAAGAGTCTTCAGTTAAGCTGTAATGTCCTTCTCCTTACGAGAAGAAAATCTGTGTCTCAGAAATAGCCAAAGTGGAGGAAGGAGGTGCCTGCTGCATCATGCTTGAGTGTTTCCAGCAGTCATCTTAATGTAGTTCTGGCCTTGGCACTCAGCTGCTCTGGGAGCCTTTGAATGCAGTGATAACAATTGCCATGCAATAGTATTGTTTTTGGTCTCCTCATTCCCACAGCTGCCTCTGTCCCTTTATGCATTATCACGGGCTTTTCTTAAGACACACAAGGTATTTTTATCAGAATTTCAAACCTTGTGTCTTGACTGTCAGAAAATCTTGGTCTGTTACACATTCAGTGCTCATGCTTTGAATAACATCAGCTCCAGCTAGGAAGGAGATGACTGTAGGTCCATGGAATGCTCAGTTCATTTAGAGATAACGATCACATGACTTGGGAAAGAAAGGGTTAATCTCAAGAGCTTCTTTTTTTCTTAAGAAGGCAGATCTTTACATGCTTTCATCTCTTACAAACAGGAATGATGGCACAGAGTTTGGTGGGTCTATTTATCAGAAGGTTAATAATAAGGTTGAGACATCAGTCAATCTTGCATGGACTGCTGGCAGTAACAACACGCGTTTTGGTATTGCTGCTAAGTACCAACTGGATGAGAAGACTTCCATTGTGGTAAGGATTTTTATAAAGGAAGAAGTATTTCCAAGTTCTCTTAAATGCTCAAAATTAGTGGTGTGAAATAGTTGCTTCAGCTACTTTCTAAGAAATTAGAGTAGATAACAAAATGTTGCTTCTGTTGTGGTTCAGATTTCAACTAGGACCACAAGTGTTGATATTAACACCTGCAAAGTTTTGCAGGAATACCAGGCCCAAAAAGAGAAAGAAGGGGGAGCTGAGCACTGGGAAGAGATGTCTCAGAGAGAAAACATGCCCACCAGCAAATAGAAGTAACTGAATACATGGTAACACTAAGCACTTTGTTAATTAATTCCAGGATAATTTGGCTAGAATTAAAAATGTGACCAGCTCAAAGTCAGTTTAGAAAAAGTTTCCATATTCATATATTTGTTTCTTACTCATTTGTGTATTAAAAACAAGGTTGCCACTAGATATGGAACCTTTACATATGGCACAATTTAAAGAACAGAGCTATCACTCAAGCCTGTTACAGTTTGAATTCAGGGAATGTAGTGAAATTGAGCTGACTAGAAACTTGTGTGAAAGAAGACTGAAATGTGCCACTGCTAGAGGTTAATCTACAAGTAGCTGGACCAATTAACATGTAAGCTCCTTTCTTGGGGTACCAGGATGATTATCTGAATATTTATTTATTGGTGTGATTTCTTTTATTTCCTGCAGGCTAAAGTAAATAATGCCAGCCTGATTGGAATTGGTTACACTCTTGCTCTTCGACCTGGTACGTAAGTTCAAGTGGTAGCATTGTGTGTTATTCTAATATTATCTCTGGAGTAGAAAAGATAGATGGCAAAAAAAAAAACAACAACCAAATGAGCAAACAAAAAACATTACTTAGAAATTTTCACAGATTCATAGAAGTAAAGGCTGTGCATGTAGATAAAGTTCCTATAGCAATTGAGACACATTAGTGTACTTGAAGGGGGAGGGGGATGGCAGATGGATGTTATAAGGGAAGATTAGGATCTCATTACTTGCTTTTGTAGGTGTAAAGCTGACCCTCTCAGGCTTGATTGATGGCAAGAATTTCAGTGCTGGAGGTCACAAAGTTGGGCTAGGATTTGAGCTGGAAGCTTAATGCATTTTTAAGTAAAACAACAGATGGTGCTCTGGAAGCTGAAGGTAAAGTGTACCCAGAGTGTTCTGGCCTTAACAATGTACTGAAGTCTCAAGAAGTGTGAACTTTGTACTTCTTCCAAAGTATGCTTTTACCCCAACACTGAAGTCCAGAAAGTACAAGCACCTCTAACAGAAGATACTTGAAGGCATGCATGGAAGCTCTGATGTTTGTGCCACATTTCACTTGTTTATCATATTCTAAATGGGTTCTTAAAAGGAGAAGAATATTCCACCTCTTCCCCTTATTGTACTGTATTGCATGTCCTGTATTTCACTCCCTTTTATAAAAGGTGATCCGTGCTGTTGTGCAAAATTTTGTTTTATGTCAGAATGAAATAAATCAGTCACAGTTGGAAGAAAAAAAAACAGATTCCATCTTCATTGCTTACTCCATTCAGGTATTTTATATACATTGATCAAATTCACCACTGAGCCTTTCTCTGTTCTAGGCTATGAAGTGCCTTTTCTCACAAGAGAGGTGCTGCAGTGCTCTAGAATTTTAACTGGAAAACAATTTGCTTTTCTGTGCTCTTAAGCTAACACCTTTACCTCACATTTAAGAGGCCTATACAGTAAAATCAGCTCTTTCATTAAAATGTTTTGAGTACATTAAAAAGAACAAACAAAAAGTTCACACTTTAGATAATTTCGTTCCCATACAGGAAACAAGTATTAATTAAAACTGTTACATTTAAGAAAAAAAGTGCAAATCAGCAAAGCCTAAGAAAATGTGTTCACAGTTCAGGTGTATTAGGAAGGTGACATATACCAGTGACAGTGCAAGCTGACTGCATGCATTGTCCATTTTTCATCAGAAAGCTTGAAAGGCAGAAGAACAACCACACATGATGGTGCCTAAGGGAAGAAACGTCAAATCATACAATATCTGCTGTCTTAAGGCACTGTTAAGAACTTTTTCCAAGCAGTTAGGATAGGCATTTCCTACTGTATCTTTCAGAAATAAAGTATCTGAGATGTGGATACTAGAAGCTGTGCCACGTATCTCACATAAGCAGTAGGCAGCAGTAAAAAGAGGCACTTCCCTTTCTAGAGGCAGCAGATTATCACAGTTGGCTTACTCAGGTAGCATGTCTTTAGAGGCAGTTGAGGTGATTTTACATATGGGTTTGTTCTGGACTGCTTCTTTCTTCTGCCTGAAGCTGAAGCCAGCTCCAGTCGAGAGCCTGAAGTAAAAACAGTTAGAAATACAAAGTTCAGTGCTAGCTTGTATGTGAGACTGCAAAGACTTAAAAACTTTACTGCAAACAACTTGGTCAGTATAGCTTCATGATGAACGATGTGATTTATTTAAATGAAAAAACACAACCTTAAACTGTTTCCTTCTATATTTTACTTGCCTGTCAGTATTCTACTGCAGTAAATAAGGATCCTTGCACACCTGTGTAGCTACCACAGATCCATCCCAATGGAAAAAGTGCAGTTTTGCAATATTTTTGTACCACAAACAAGTACCTCCCCCACTTGCCTCTGCCCTTCCAAGAAAGGGAAGTCCAATTATCCCCTCTGCTTTACAATTGGGCATAAACTGACTGAGAACCCAAAGATGTGGCCCCCACTCTCAACAAGCAGGCAATGTGCCAGCAGTTCAAGTGGGAGAACAAGTGGTTTCATTTCACGTAACTCCAGGTTTCTGTTAACCATTTCACTTACTGAGTCATCAGAGGTACACAAACAGAAGTTTTAAGCAATAAGCTTCTCTAGTCCACACTTCTACAAGAATATCAAGCATTTTACCATAAAGCTCTGCTCCTGATCCTTCATCGTGTCATGCATCACGTTTTCTAGTTGGCTACACAGTTTCTGTGATTCCAGCAGTAGCTCCTCACTGAAAGATGAGAGTGTTTGACAATTATTTTCCATGGCAGTTTCTCTAGGAAATACTTTGTGAAGGTATACTGCACAACACTGAGGAACCTTTAGCAATCAGCTTATTAACTTGTTTTGCAACAAGGGAAGTCAGTGGCATCCCCAGACTTACTGGCATGGGAGAAAAAGAAGCATGTTCAAATTGGAATTGGGTTCTTACATGGAGCCACTGCTACTAGAGAAAATGTTTTAGAGCAGCCTATAAACGAAAACATGAAGCAACATACAAATAAACAAGCTCAGGTCTCATTTTAATTAGTGACCAGTTGCTTTAAACAAGCCAGAACTACAAGTGCTTGATAGAGCAATCTCTTGACATAGCCCTGCTACCATTCATTACCTTCCACAATAACAATTCCTGCTGTCAGTGCACTTCAAGTAAGCCCAACAAGTCCAGATAAAACAAGCTCTATTTATTGAAGTGGGGGGCATGCAGCTATATTTATTTCCAGTTGTTCATAAGGAATATTCACAAACCCCAGAATAAACAACCAACCAACCAAACTAAAGCAGCCACTGGGTAGGTAAGACTACTGACACTGGAAACTGAACACTAAGCATGAAATGTAAGAAAGGTTCTGTATCAGTTGGCAGTGCTGACACTAGCAGTAGCAGAACTCCAGCCTTCAGCTCACCTTTTCCTGACAGATTCTGGTAAAGCGTAGGTTCCAGAAGGGACCTGCAGCAGCAGCTGACCAGGGCTATTAAGACGTGACATGTTCATGCTCTCTGGACTGCCACTAACAGGACCACGTACTTTACTCTAAAGAAAAGACAGCAGATTGAAACTGCAATTCTTTGCACTTATTTCCAATAGCCAGCAAGACAAGACCATCTAGAAACACCACCACAGCCTAGAAACCATCTTTAATCCTAACTCAAGGTAATGAAGACAAACAACCATAGGATAAACTAAACTTATTTCTGTAACTTGGGTGTGCTACTATTTTAACAATACAGCAGAGTTTTTATTTTACTTACACAAGCAATTTTCAGTAAGTTCCACAGTTCTTTCTGTCGTTTCTCCTGAAGCCTTACAACTGTTTCTTCATCTTCATTCATGAGATTCATCACTTTCTCCACTCTGGGGAACAATTCCAGTGCCTTCTGCTTGCAAACTACAGTTTTGCTTTACAAAAACAAAATAACAATAATAAATTAGATCACACATCGTCAATTGCAGTAGGGGAAGTTTTCTGAAGTTTCTTAACCCCTGTAACACAGGTAAACTTGTTTCTTATACTGCTAAAACAGAACCTCTTGCTGAAAGAAGAAACGTTTTTTCAGTAGTCAATAAAAGCTAACTACAAACTCACCTGAGTTGAGCATAAATGACTCGGACTTTTTTTTCAAAGGTCTGGATTGCTTGTAAGAGCAACCTTACTATTTCTTGGCTGTCACCACTTGTCCTCTGATCTGGAATAAGAGTCAGAATATTACACAAAGAAGTAGGTTTTTATTACAGTGAGAAGCTGCTTAGTGATTTGTTTCCACCTTTTCTTCAATCCTGAAACATCCCAAATATAAAGGACATGCATGTTTGGCTGGGATGAAGTGCACTGCTTTTTAGCCACCAAGAGATGAGAACTGGAAAGCAGAGTTGGTAGGGTGGGTTTACTGCCTTAGGACTGTACAGCTGCTCAAACAACCAGCTGTGTCTTTCATGCTTCCTACACAGAAAATGAAGCAGCAGCACACGCTTGCAGTAACAGCTTGCTCTGAGAAGAGCTCAGAAATTCCAGGAAAAGCTCAGAAGGTATCAAGAAAGCAAGGCTGGCCTGGTTTAAAATTGAATCCCTGACTCCCTCTCCAAAATAGGCAAATCCAGAAGGCTCCACGTACAGCTAACATAAGTGCAGGCCTAAAATGCAGAGAAAGTTTTCTCAATGCAGATTATTCCATCTTCAAAGTTACAACCCACTGAAAGCAAGCTGAACTTGACATAAAATATCTTTTACCTCTTGGTTTCTCTCTCAGTCTCCGGTACAACTCTCTGGCTTGTTCTTCTCTAGAAGAAAAAGGCACAGAACACAAAGGGTTTCTTTAGGACCTAAATTATGAATGAGTAATTCAAGAACTAAAATGTCTTCTATTACATTCTGCTATTTCAGATCAACAGGTGAGGAGTCAAACTTTTTCTTGTTAGGTTTTAATTTTTTAAGTCCCCCATAATTTAAACTGAAGAGAGCAATTTCACTGTCCTGAAGTGAATAAGGGATTAAGTTTTGCTACCAACACTCCTGCATCTGACATTGAAGACCATGCAACTTACAAATCCTCCAGTGTTCCTCCTTGTTTACGACCCAGTGGGCTCCTCTGAAGGTCCACAATATCTGTTTGCAAGGCCATCATTCTCTTCACTAGCTCATCCACATCATCCTCCTGAAAACAGAGCAGAACATAAGCAATGAGGCAGGCACATACTAAGAGACACTACTACTCACCAACTCTTCCTTTCTCATTCATATTTCCAAACATGTCAACAAAGCAGCAAACAGTGACAAGTGAGAACATGAGTGAATTCATTCCAAATAAATGAGCTCTCTGCTCTGGAATAAAATAGTTTCTGATATTTTTTTTTGTTGATAAATTTGGTCTGTGACAAAGTGCCATTGAAGGACCAAGCTTCTTAATACACGTGGCACTAGATTTCAGGCTGCAATGCTTCCTCCTTACTTATTCACTGCTCCAGATTTCTTCTCTCATCCTACCTATCATCGTTTATTCCCCCCTTTCACTTGGCATACAACTGCATCCAGTACTGGCACCCCAAGTTCTCTTTTCACCAGAACGTGTTCATATGCAGAAGCTGTCACTTGTCAGACAGTCCTTCACCACCCCACATCCTTTAACTAGAGAAGGAGCAAGCGTTGGCACAGAATAAGACTAATGCAACTAGTTACTTTTCACTCCTCATTTGGGAGGGCCCTTAGCTGTACTTACAGAGATAACACTGTCTTGTGTTCAATCATCTAATCATTTGTTTTACTATTCAGTTTAACCTACTATCCCAAATCCTTCTTTCAGCTTTCTTGATAAAAATCTACCTCCAGGCTTGTTTAGCTGGACCTCTGAGTGCAACCACTGCAAAATCCCACATTCTGCACGATCACCCTCACTCTCTAAGGCCTTGCAAAAACTGGTGAATGAAAAAAGAAAAGATGCAATGCAAACCAAGGCAGTGCGATGTGTGGAGTCAGCACAGACACAGTAAGTTTCTATTTAAAGGAGAACAAAGGGGAATAAATAACCTCTTTCTTTCTTAGGATAAATGATGAAGATTTAGAAACATACCCGACCACAAAGTTCCACAGCTTGCTCCATCTCTTTCCAGGCAAAGAGCAGCTTCTCAGAAGCTACAGGAATGAAAAAAGAACAATTGTTTTTTTCAAATTCACACAGGGAAAGGTAAGATACTGTGTGTGATGTAAAAGACCTCTGTATGCAAGACGCTATACTCACTAATTCCAAATTCAATCTGCTCTTTATACTTCTCAAGATCAATCTGAATGCTTGTTTTGAAGAAGTCCAGTTTTGCTTTCAGCTGCTGGGAAAGGGAGGCCATAGAATTCTTCATCTTTGAGAGAGTACTGTTGTAACGCAATAGATTCATCCTGCATGGACAAGAATATCCTATTATCCTCCCAAGTTATACATGCAGGCTTCCACTTACAACAAAAGTAGATACGACAGAGCATAGCAGTGAGCACAAAAGCAGCTGTGCTAAAGAACACAATTCCCAGTTTTCCACTAGTTGTTAATAGCTCCACTCTTGGGCTTCCCCATTCTAACAGGATCCTACTCCTGTCCTTTTACTTTTACCAGGGAGCAAAGGCAGAAATATGTATTCCAGTGAGACTGCCACCGTACATGGCTGCTCGCTGTCCCTGCTGCAGCCGGTTACAATCCTCTTTCAGCATCCTGATTGTGTGCCAGATCTGACCCCAAACTTTCCGCAGCTGGAAAAAGTGCAGATTCTTCTTTGGATCCTGAACTGGAAACAGAAAAACGGGTGGAAGGAAATCAGTATGAAACTTAAAAGTACTATTATCATGTGACAAAACAGACTGAAACTTCACTCCTTTGAAAGGCACGCAGCCAAACCTCTAGTAAACTTTATAGCTGGCTACCCTCTATGCAGCCTCCCCAGTGTTATTAAACCCTTCCTTCCCTCAGTTATTTTTAAACGCTGAATAAATGCTATTCCAGACTGTTTTATTGCTTCTCCAGTACCAAGATATAAAATCCCTCTCTGCTCTTTGCACATGATACAGACTACAGAATACAGGCAGCCCTCTCAACATGAACAACCTCTCACATTCATGCTAGACAAAGTCCTTACGGATGTAGTCAACACTTTCCGGATGAGGTCGCAAGGCAACCTGAGCCTCATAGGAAACTTTCTGGTTATCAAAGAGGAAGAGGAGGTCTGTGTCTGCAACTGCAGCATCATTCACCTGCAGAAGACAGAAGAACCCAATGGAGTTCTCTCAAAAACAGCAAGCCTCAATAACACCACAAACAAAATGCTTTTTTTTTTTTCTCCCCAAGAGAACATGGTGCCTATTCTGCAAGGGATCAGGTCTAAGTGGTTACTATGACTAAGGCCTGCCAGAACAGCAGGAAGTGCTGTACTCCCAGTGCAAGAGCTGCACTTGCAAATTCACTGAACAGCCAAGGAAGGGGAATATCCAGACTCACCTTGCTATCAGCTGTATGCTTCTGAGTAAACAATGCAAGACCAGCCTCCTGCAGCAGCTCCTGATCCTGCTCTGGGATCCCAGTATCTGACTGGATCCTGGCCTTCACTGTTTGCAGGGTCTCTTCCTCTGTCACAGGGTAGGTGTGCACAGTTCCCGTAACCATATTCAAAACATGCAGTAACTAAAAGGAGATCAGTGTGACACGAGAAGGGCTGAAAATGCATAGGTTATGTTTGAGCAGAAATCTCTGGACTGAGACAATGACGACCAACAAACTGTTTCAAAGCACTTGCAAAATTCAAGAAGTCACTTTGCAGCTACTTCATAACATTATATGCTCAAGACCTCATCCTTCATCAGCTGGAAGAGAAGTCACATGCCAATTAAACAGCTTTTTCAGTAGAAACCTTTGCGAGAATACAGGACCAAATTGTGTTTGCTATTTGCTACACCCAACATGATCAACTTCTCCAAAAAGCATGAGGCAAGCACACTCCTAAGTAAGATTCTGTGCTGTTCCTCTTCCTAGGCTCATGACTCAAGGCTCTTCTCCCATGGAGTAGGTTCAACTGCTCTCTGGAAAAGTTTTCAAAGCAATCCTGGTGCGTTACTCACCTTCAAATTCAAGATGTCATCCAAAGCTTTGAAACACCCATTGGGCCCATACACAGGATCTGTACCTCTCTGCCGTGGGTGCCACATTAACATGAGTTGCAGCCATTTCTCCAGTTTCCCAGCCAAAACACTGAAGGACCAAAGCAAGAATGGGATCAGAAAAGGAAGTGCATCTGCAGTCATCACCTGGCCAAGTCTCTGCAGGAGAACTGACAACCAATTTTCTTTTCCCGAGTGTGAATTTGCTATTTAGAAGGCAGAAATGGAGACTCACCTACATGACTGATAAGGTACACAAGCATTGTTTGTGTCAAGCACTCAACTTATTTACAGAAAGGCATATAAAATAATTCTTACTCCATTCCATGGACTCCAAACGTCCATTCACAGAGTAAGAAGTTCATTTCAGTATGTCACAGCAGATCACAACAGATTTCTAGTCCTCACCTGTTTAGATTGTTTGGGCAGGGTAAACTGCTGGAAAATTTGACTTCTCCAGATAAGTCTTCTGAAACAACAATATCCAGCTCACTCTTCTGTCGCACTTTTGTATGCCTAATGAATTCCAAGCAAGTACAATAGTGAAGTTATCACTTGCCTTTCCCAGCAAATTTTTACAGTTAAAACAAAGACACTGCTTGAGTTTCTGCTACTTGCCCTGCAGAAGCCAGCCCTGATTCCAAAGAGAAATCTAAGGAATGCTCAACTTGCTCAAGTAGATCAAACTCCAGTAAAAGAAGTCAATCTCCATAAGGGTATGGAATACAGGGATATTACCCTAAAGAATCAAGGGACCACACCTCTACTTCCCACAGACAGGACAGTGGCACTGTATGCATTCTTTTTATCACCTGGCCCAAGGTCACTCACCATTGTACTGGCTGCCAGTTGGGTAGGAATGGTCTGAAGCCTGTAATGCATTCAAAAGCCAGTGTGCCAAAGCTCCAGTAATCCACTGTAACCGTGTACTTCTGCTGTTCCAGCAGCTCTGGAGCCTGAGACAGTTTACACATGCAGAAGTCAAAGCCATCCATCTCTCAGCTCTCTCTGCCCATTAAGAGCTCATTAACATTTGTATCACATTAATGGCTGTGCTGAAACACTGCCTCTCATGAGCTTTGAGATCTCACAGAACACTCCTGCTTCTTATAAATACAGAACACAGAGTTATCATAGACACTGTGATAATCCAGTGGGGGTGGGAGGCAGCAGAAGGAAACAAACAAAGCAGGAGAAGGAAACTGTTATCTTTGTCAGCTGCAGCACTCCAAAATGCACCCCATACCAAGACAATTACTTCATCCCAGTCCAAACTTGAATTACACTGTTAATTCTGTCCCACAAAGTGAGATCCACCCATCTAGCTGAATTCCTTCCTTACCAAGTACTGTAGTGTCCCAACAAAGGATGTGCATAGGCTACCCTGATCCAACTCCTTAGCATATCCAAGGTCAATGATTTTGTGTATTAACTGAAACATAAAACAGAAAAAAAGAACATGAGGTAAGTTTTGCTGTATACATACAGCAGACAAAAACAGTTCAGCTCTTCAAAGATATGCAGGAAGGGTGCTGAATGACACACAGATCTGAGAGAGCTGTTACCCTAGGTTGACTGCTTCTGCATGTTCACCACTTTAACTGCAGCAAGCACACACACATTCTCCACTTACATTTACCTGTCTGTGTAGGCAGAGACACCACGTTACTGCTTACCCTTTGCTCTCCTTGCTGCAGCACAATGTTCTCTGGTTTCAAGTCCCTGTGGATGATCCTGTTCTCATGAAGGTACCTGAGAGCAGAGGCTGAGACACAAAGAGCCACTTGCTAAGAATGTAAAAGTACCTAGTATGAGCTTGCTAAGGCTTCACTTCTACGTGGTACAAAAGCATGGTGTTTGAGTTGAATCTTGTACAAAGGACAAAATCATGGACTGAAAAATAAAATTCCAAGTGCAAGAGGAAAAAGTTACCACCAAACACTTCTGGGCACAAATTTGTTCTCTTGGCATTTTTAAAAGTTACAGTAGATTTCTTTCTCTTCAAATCATTTTCTGTACCCATTCCCAAGTACTAAAGGTTAAAAAAAAAAAAACCTGTAACAGCTGGCAGAAGTAAAACATCTCTTCAACAGATAAATGCCTCTTCTCAGCTCTTCTTTGCCAATTTCTTCAGTTTTAAATCCGGATCCAAAAGCCATACATCTTTTTCTGTTCCGTCCATAAAGTGGTGCTGTCCCCATTTCACCTCCAAAATTCTTCAGATTCACAAGAATTTTCCAAATTTTCACACGGAGCCACTGCCACCCCAAAACTAAGAAATTCTATCTAAGCAAGATAAAAATCTGATCTTAAGAATACACCACAGTCAAAATGAATGGCCTTTATTTTCCACACTTTCTCAAAGCTATACTTTACAATGTCTCTTTTTTTTCTGGATAAAATTAAAAAGTGTGTTGCTAGGAAAAATAAGAAAAACAAAAACTTGATAGCAGTTCCAGGGTGCTTTTTCCAGGCGGAAAGTGTCAAGAAAAAAAATAATTAAGAAAACCTCAAAGGCTCCATTCTCTTACAAAGTGGGTCAGCAAAACAAGAATACTGGTTAAAGTCACTGCTGCAGTGATTCAACACTTCTGTAGCTCAGAGTTGTGAAGATATTGCCATCACTTACCAATATCAGATAGTAAGATGAGAATAGCTTCTTCCCGCAAACCACAGCAATTCTCCAGCTGATTCAGGTACTGCAAGAAAACATCACAAATGACAGCTTCTCCATACCACATCCTATTGCTTCTCCATCCTATATCCCACTGAAGGATCTCAGTCCCACAGTCTGTCAAAACACAAGATGTTTAAGCATGAACAATTGAACTTTTTACAGGCAAAACCATGGAACTGGGGTCCCTCATAGCAATAATTAGAGCTTCAAGCCTCGGTGTATCCATGGGATAAGAAAGGGTGGGTGGAAAAAATCAGCGTTGCTGCGACTTTGCTGTGTCCTTCATAAGCATTTTTCCTGGAGCCTGGCAATGTCAGCTCCACTGTCAGCTGTAAGTTACAGGTCTCACCTATGGGCAGGTTACAGCAAAGGTTTTAAAAAAATAGTAAGATAAGATAATAGGAAAAAAATACAATTACTTATCTTACTATTACAGATAGGGATACAATGCTCAGATGCATTGTAGCATCTTGAGCTACAATGGTCCTGGACATACTCCAGATCCTGTTGCATATCCTTCACACGTGCTCTCATCCTCTACATGCAAAATGGCTGTATTGTTACTTGCAGCCAAATAAAAGTCAAAAGCTTCAAAAAGCACTGAAATTTTCAGAACTTTATCAAGGACAAACTAGTAAAATCCCGTTGGTAAAAAATCCTGTTGGTAAAGAATTAGGAAGCATCAGAACATGAAAATACATTCTAAAAACTTTCTCTTTAACCCCAGGTTCCACTCCACTGGGAAGCTAATCCAACCTTTAGCCACTACCAGCACCTTTCACCATCACCACCTGTCTTAGCTTCAGATGGGGCGGTACTGTTTTCTTCAGAGTGCTGGATGTGATGCCATGTTTTGGTTCTATGAAAAAAATAATGTTGATAACACACCAATGTTTATAGTTGCTGCTAAGTAGTACTGTACAGAGTCAGGGCCATTCTAAGCAAAGGCCCAAGGTGCTGGGAGGGAACAGGATTAAAACAGCTGACTTAAACTGCTTGCAAATGGTATCCTGGGCTCCATCAAGAGAGGGGTGGCCAGCAGGGACAGGGAGGTGATAGTTCCCCTCTACTCTGCTCTTGTGAGGCCCCATCTGCAGCACTGCGTCCAAGTCTGGAGCCCGCAGTACAAGAAAGACAGGGAGCTGTTGGAGAGGGTCCAGAGGAGGGCCACAAAGATGATCAGTGGACTGGAGCACCTCCCCTATGAGGACAGGCTGAAGGAGCTGGGCTTGTTCAGCCTGGAGAAAAGAAGGCTGCGGGGTGACCTCATTGCAGCCTTCCAGTACCTAAAGGGAGCCTACAAACAGGAGGGGAATCAACTCTTGGAAAGAGTAGATAACTGCAGGACAAGGGGAAATGGTTTGAAGTTGAGGGAGGGAAGATTGAGGTTGGATGTCAGGGGGAAGTTGTTTGCTATGAGAGAGGTGAGGTGCTGGAACAGCTGCCCAGAGAGGCTGTGGATGCCCCGTCCATCCCTGGAGGTGTTCAAGGCCAGGTTGGATGGGGCCCTGGGCAGCCTGGGCTGCTATGAAATGGGCAGGTTGGTGGCCCTGCATGTGGAGGGGGTTGGAGATCTGTGATCCTTAAGGTCCCTTCCAACCTGGCCATTCTGTGATTTTGTGAAGTCCTAGTTTTTATTTATTTATTTATTTCAATTCTCTCCCCCATCTCACTGGGAAGGAGACGGCAGTGAGTGAATGGCTGCCACCTGCTGGGTTCAAAAACACCACTACCCCGGTGACCCCACCTTGCGGAGGTCTCCACCCTGGCAGTACTCCATGGCCAGCAGCGGTAAATCATTTGGTGCAAGCTTCTGCATTCCCTCAGGAACATCACGGGCAGCCACCACGTTTGGATGGTTCAGCCTGAGAAAAAAATAAGGCAAATAGAAGGCAAACATCAGAACCTGGGATAAACACCTTCTTGAATAGGCGCATAGTCTCACATGTTGTGGTTGTCACCTTAAGTCCTACAAGGCCATGAATGGCTTTAGAAACTGCAACAGCCAGTTCTAAAGGCCTGCAATTCATCCATCCCTCACAGACCTACAGACTCATCCCAGCTCTATCTGCAGCCAGTGCTTTCCATGAACAAACACACCCACAACAGTTCTGTGTGCACAGAACTACACTTAAAGCTCAATGCTGACAGCTCCCACCCCCCCAGCAGGACCCAGCTGCAATCAGTCCAAAGCACCGCCCAGCACGTGCTTGAACATAGCAGAACCGTTTTAACACCAAAGACACCAGCAGAACGGCTGAAGAAGAAAGCTGTGAGGAATAACAAAGCGAGATCTTCCTCAGCACGTTCAGAGTACTGTATTCAGTTTTGGGCCCCTCACCACAGGAAAGACATTGAGGAAAAGTGTCCAGAGAAGGGCAACACAAATGGTGAGGGGTCTGGAGCACAAGTCTTATGAGAAGCAGCTGAGGGAGCTGGGATTGTTTAGTTTGGAGAAGAGGAGGCTCAGGGGAGACATCATTGCACTCTACAACTTCCTGAAGGGAGACTGTGGTGAGGAGGGGTTTGGCCTCTTCTCCCAGACAACAAACAGGACCCGGGGAAATGGCCGCAAGTTGTAGCAGAGGAGGTTTAGGTTAGACTTAAGGAAGAACTTTTTCTCTCAGGCACTGGAATGGCTGCACAGGGAGGTGGTGGAGTCGCCGTCCCTGGCAGCGTTCAAGATGGATGAGGAGCTGGATGAGGATGAGGAGCTGCGAGATCTGGTTCAGTGCTTGTGGTAGCAGTGGTGAGGGGAGGGCGGTTGGACTCGATGATCTTGCAGGTCGTTTCCAACCTTGTGATTCTCTGGTTCTATACGGTTCTATATGATCCTATGGTGCTGTGATTCTATACGATCCCACGGTTCTATACGATTCTCCCGCCCTTCCCTTATCGCAGCCATCACAGCGCACATCGCAGGGCCGGGCCCGGCGGATTGGCGGCGTTCAGCTCCGCTCAGCCCGGCCGGCAGCGCCAGGCCCCGCTCCCGCCCGCCGCCAGCTCACCTCTTCATGATCTGAATCTCCAGCGCCCAGCGGTCGCGGTTGCGCGGGCTCAGCTCCTGCCGGCACTGTTTGATGGCCACCTGCTCGCCGGTCTCCTGCGGACACAGCGCGGCTGAGCGCGGCTCGGCTCGGGCCCGGAGGAGCGGGCCGGCCGCCGCTTACCTTGTTGTGCCAACGGATGACGTTGCCGAAGCCGCCGGTGCCCAGGCGCTCCTTCATCTCCCACGGGCCGCAGGTCTGCGCCTGCAGAGCCGGCGGCCGGCTCATGGCTGGGCCGCGGCGCTTCGACTCCGCGGGGCCTGGGCCGACTCAGCGGGCACTTCCGGTTCCGGAGGCACGTGGTACGAGGCGGTCCTTAAAGGGGCCGCAACCGCCCTCCTGCGTCCGTCGCATCGGGGTTACGAAGGCGATGAATGGAGCGGAGCGGTTCTGCGATGAAGAAATTCTGAGGCTTGGGACCGTTCAGGCTGGAGTAGGGATGCAGGCCACGGCTGGGATTTATTGTAAAAATGATATGGTTCTTACCAGGCCCGAACCGAAGTTTCTTCAGGCTTCTGCGTTTCCTGCATTTCGCATCTGGCATGGAAATGCAAGCAGGGGCTCCACGCAGCACCTGAACAGCTGCCTTACAGCTGAGGCATATCCAGACATCGTGTAGGGATGCACTCTAACTTAGCAGTCTCGAAAAAGCCCTATCCTGATGCAGGATCAGCTGAGAGGTAAATCAGTGGACAGTGCTGAATAGAGAAGGTACTATTTCTACTGGCTTTCCTAAAAAAGCTTTTCCTCGCACAGTAAGAAGTGCACATAACCCACAGCATTCTAAGACAGCTACAGTTGTCCCTAAGCTGCAAAACTAGGAAATAATAACTTCTGAAATCTTCCCTGGAAGCTATTGCTACATTCGAATCTTTAATCTAGAATCACAGAACGGCCAGGGTTGGAAGGGACCTCAAGGATCACGAAGCTCCAACCCCCTGCCACATGCAGGGCCACCAACCTCCACATTTCATACCTGCCCAGGGTCCCATCCAACCTGGCCTTGAACACCTCCAGGGATGGACGGGGCATCCACAGCCTCTCTGGGCAGCTGTTCCAGCACCTCACCACTCTCACAGCAAACAACTTCCCCCTGACATCCAACCTCAATCTTCCCTCCCTCAACTTCAAACCATTTCCCCTCGTCCTGCTGTTATCTCCCCTTTCAAAGAGTTGATTCCCCTCCTGTTTGTAGGCTCCCTTTAGGTACTGAGGCTGCAAAGATTCACCCCACAGCCTTCTTTTCTCCAGGCTGAACAAGCCCAGCTCCCTCAGCCTGTCTCCATAGCAGAGGTGCTGCAGCCCCCTGCTCATCTTTGTGGCTCTCTGGACCCTCTCCAACAGCTCTCTGTCTTTCTTGTACTGGGCACTCCAGACCTGGACACAGTACTCCAGAAGCAACTCCAGTAGCAAAAAAAAATATTGTCTTTAAAAGAAATAGAAGTTAACCCATTTGTTCAGCAGTGCCCAACCATCCTTTCTCAATACAGACTCCTCTGGAACCAGTCAATTCCAACTGTTCCTAAAGCAGATTTATGGCATTTATGTTAGCATCTGCAGTTTTACTCAGAGATACATATGACAATCTTGACACAGATCTCCATACAGAGAAGACCTAAACATTCAAGAGAAATAGTTTCCTCTTTGCCATTGTGCAAAATGACCCTTAACGTGTTTGCTGACAGAGGATTCTGTGCACTTACTTCCTGAAAATGGGGGTCCCTCATATGCTATTTCTGTCAGTGCTCACACTAAATTTTATCAGAAACCAATTTCTAGTGAATCAATTCCTAAAAGTCTGCACACATCTATTACTGTAACGACTGTATCATCAATAGTTTTCATAACCCAGTTCTAAATTCAGTTCTAAAATTCCCCATTTGGATTTGTCTGCTGCACTTTTATAATGTAGTACTTTGTGACTGTTGTTTTTTTGACTCTGGCTGAGAAGTTTCATTTTCTGGGATGGACATTACCCATGAACGTTTAACTCTGATCCTTAACATTCTCTTCCTTATTTCTACCTAGAGGTCCTAACGTTTCTTCATTGTTATCAATCAGGAGTTCTGATTTCTTCTTCCAGCACACTGAGGCATGTTCTGACACAAGGTCTCTGTGGGATTCTGAGGGATGTCGTTCCAGTACAGCACACTGCTCCAGCTCAAAGCAGGAGTTTCTCAGCATTACTGCTAAGCCTGCAGCCCCTGGTCATGGTAGAAATGATACACCTGTGCATTCACTTCAGGTGCTACCTACTCCGTTCCTCTCTCACATTCCTAGAAGCACAATGAGACAAGACAGCTCTTCGTAGGGGATACAGACTATTTCAGTCTCACTGAAGTTTAAGGTGTCTAATGCAGAAAAGTTTGTTTTGAAGGCTGCATCTGCTCTCTGATTAGAATAAAGAACGAACAAAGCAAACTGGCTGCAAAATCCAGTATGTAAAATCCACAAGTCAGCTCTCCTCCTTCTGTCCCATGCAGAAACCTCACAGTTTGGACACGTGCCACTCTGTCCCAGACCATCCCAAGATCTTGGCTGCTGATCTTGGAGGAGTGGGAAGCACACCCTACTGCCCTCTTTAGGCTCCACCCCTTTCAGTGCAGTTTTTAAGTAGGACGGAGCTTTTCAGAGATTGTAACAGAGATGTGGAAAACATAAAAACAGGCTGGTCTGGGAAGCCAATTAGCAGCAGAAAACAGGAGAGGAAAAGCAAAAAAGGTACGTACTACTCTGTACCCATTTCAAAAATTGCATTTCCTGTTTTTGACACGATTGGAATTATCATCAAATGCTTTTAATAAATTCTACTAAAATACCAACTGAGCTATTGCCTTTCAGTTTCTGAAGATATACAATACTGGATAAGACTTCTAGCTTCCAGTTGCTTCAAGCCTCAGCAAGCTGTTCCAGTAAAAGGGCAAACAGCCTCAGGCTGAAACAGCAGGGAGTTCTGGTTCTCTAGGTTACTGAAGGGTAAACAGAAGAGGGAGCTACTTTCAATCACTACCAATGACTTTTTGTTTGATCTTTTAAGCTGTAATTAAAAAAAATTTTCAAGGTGTTATGCCATATCTGTAAGATAGTACGAAGAGAGTGTTACTCAGAAGAGCTCTTATTAACAAATTATAGTAGAAATGTGTAATTTAAAGCATTACTGACAATGATGCTTCAGTAAAACCAGTACATCTGCAGCATTCTTTAGGTCAGCTCAAGGTCTGTGACTGCTTAAGGGAACTTTACCAGAAAGCACACTGCTGGCAGGTTTCCACTTGGAGTTTTGTAAACATAGTATTTTTCAAACAGCTATGTGGTTTCAGTTTGATAGGGCTTATCACTCAGAACATTCCAATATACTAACATACACTGTACCTTTCTCAAGACTGAGAATTATCTGCCAAAATGTGTTAACAGTTTTCCGTGTATAGTAGGACACAAACCATCCCTGGCTGGAAAGGCACAGGAGAAAGGAAGAAGAAAAGAAGGGGTGTAGCACCATAATATAAACCAGCTGGAACAGGAAAAAAAAAAAAGGAAAAAAGAATGCAGTAGAGCAAAAGACTACAGGTCACTTACACATATTAGACCATCTGCATTTTTGTGATATGAGAATGAGATAAGAAATGCCATTTTGCCCAGCAAAGGAAAGGATATATATTGCTTAGTTTCATCAATAACATTTCCACGTACCCAGGACTGACACTGCTGTGAAGATGTCCCCCGATGCTCACAATGTGTCCTCTGTCCAATGAGTACCCAAAACCAGACAGCACTTAGACAATATTTCTTAGCCTCGGTGAAAGAAACCATCTGCCTCCTTTGTTAGGAAACAAACTGGGTGAAGGGAACTGAGTACAAGACTGTAACATATCTATCTCCCTGCAGTCAGAGGCTACAGAATCCCAAATTCATGCTTCTGCCAAGAAACTTCCCTCTCAAAGCCAATACATGTATGTACTAAGCAACAGTAACATGAAATACAGGATCACAATACCCAAATGTCCTTCCTATAATTATTTGTAACCAGGTCTATGCAGGAACTTTTCCAGGCAAGAAGTTAATTTCTAATGAGGGAAGAAGTAGATTTTCAAAGCAAATGAGATGAGTGGAGCAAAGATCCAGATTCACAACTAGACTGAATTGCAGAGAACTGTGGAGTAGAAAGTGGATTTTAATGTAAAAAGCATTCTTGTTATTTAAACTTGAAGCTTTGAAAGTCATTCACGCTGTAAAACATCCTTTTCAACAGTTTATTTTTTCTTTTACCTCCATAGATTACTTGAGACCTGTAGGTGATGTGGAAAACACTCAGAATGAAAGGCAAGCTCCTAAGTCTCCTCCTGCTGGTGGGAGCAATAAAGACTGCTCAGTGCCAGGTAAGAGGGTAATACATCAAGAACAACATCAATGCTCTTGCCATCCTCAAGACACTTAACCTAGTTTTTCAGCAGCTCTTCTTACCACTGACTCCAGCCATATGTATCAGACAAAGTGGGATCTAGGTCTACTGCTAGAAATCAGAAGAAGAAAAATAACTGGCTGCAGGATATGCATCTGTACCTTTCTGCTCCTTCCTCCCACCCCCACTTTCAGTACTTAAATATGATGGGTAGCAAGTGAAAGTCTTGCACTGAAGGATCACACATCATTGCATACACGTCCAGTCCATGCTGAGCTCTTGTTATGACTAATGTTATTAACACATGCTCTGAAAAATGAAAGTTAATCAAAGTACTCACAGGGGAACTGCAAGCAAAAGCTGCTGAGCAAAAACAACTGCTTGTTCACATTTACATATTTGCAAATTATTTTCATGGATCTCCTGCAAATAACAGAAAGCTGACAAGCTTTAGTTAGCAGTTGGAGTGCTCCACCAGCACATAAATACTTCACAAATGATGCAAGTACAACGCACCACCAAGTTCACATCACTCAAGTGACAAGCAGTAACCTGATAATCTGTGCTAATTAAATTATTTGCTGTTTTTCAGTACTCATGCTGAAATACTTAACGCAGTTTTCACTGTTTCCTGATTTTCAAGACCTCGAGAAGCGGCGTGGCTTCTTGATGGCACTTGTTCTCTCAGTTTTCTTAAGAGAGCAGTTACTCACAGAATTCACCTTCTCTATTTGCAGGGCTTACACATGCGTTACAAACGGGGAGCCAGATCTAGAGGTAAGCCAGGCAAACTGCAGCTGCATGACCGAGAGGCTTTAAAAACAGGGGAGAGGAAAGGAAATGACACCGAAGGAACAGAGCCTGAAAGTTGTTTTCCATGGCTGGGGGGCAACCCTGAGAATGGCAGATTCAGAAGACAAAATACTAGAGTATTAACATCCACACCTTAAAAAGCAGTGTTCTCCTCTCTCTCTGTTCTTCAGAGTCACAATGAGGATGGTCATTAGCAGAACAGAACATTCAGCAGATAACAGTGACAGAGATGTGATAGCTTGGGTCAGGGAATAAGAAAGAGTGGCCTGTTAGACTGATTTATCCCTTTGTGGATACTTTTTACCCTGGCAAGAGAGAGTTATTTTGCTCAGCAAGGTCTTTTCCATGAATCTCTAAAAGAGGGTTCCCTTTCTCCAATTACAGCCATTTGCACAGACTATTCATCTGGACAGATATACCAGCACAGGGGGACCTGGCTGAGACTCTCAGGGAGCAGAATAGAATATTGTAGGTGTGACAGTGGTCGGAGTTACTGCCACACTGTGCCCATCAGAGGTGAGTATGAAGAAGAAAAAGAATGGAAAGGGTGGGAGATGACAAATTATCCATCTAATCATCCTAAAGAAAAACTCCATTGTCAGGGAAAGAGTTATCACACAAAATTTGGCTTGAAATGAAAGCATCAGTATACACTGACTCAGACAGAACTAAGGAGGAATGGGCAAGAGGCTGAGAAAAGCTTATGATACTGTTAATGGAGAGAATGGAGCAAAAGAAGAGTCTAACACTACATACATGTATTAGGGGAAAGTAGAACAGGCTAAAGGAGGCTGACAGGAGGAGGACAGATGGGCATGTTGCCAGCTGCTTACTTCTGTGAATTTAAATTGTTTCCTGGCTTTTGCTTATTCCACAGCCTGCACTAGAAATAAATGCTACAATGGGGGCCAGTGTTCACAGGCGTATTACTCACCACAGCTCTTCATCTGCCTCTGTCACCGTGGTTTCTCTGGGAAGCAGTGTGAAATAGGTAAGTATGCTGCTCCAGTTATTGTGAACAACGCTGCTGGCTTTAGCTATGCAGTGCAGAAGGATGAGGTACTCAGAAACTGCTGCTGTACAGGGGTCTCTCCACCAAGTTGCCTCTTTTTGTGGTAAAGCTAATGCTACAAACAACTTCAGAAAAGGACACATGGGTTTCTCTGTGTCTCGGGAGGCCTCAGGTGGAATATTACATCCAGATCTGGGGCCCCCAGCACAAAGGTGTAAAGGTGTAGAACTGTTGGAGTGAGTCCAGAGGAGGACCATGAAGATGATTAGTGGGTGGAGCACCTCTCCTAAAAATACAAGATAAGAGCATTAAGTTTATTCAGCCTGGAGGAGGCTCCATGGACACCTCACTGCAGCCTTTCGGTACTTTATAGCAGCTTCCAGTACTAACAGAAGGGAGATGGACTTTTTATACTGACTAATAGTAATAGGGCAAGGAAGAATGGTTTTAAACTAAAAGAGAGCAGGTTTAGATTAGATGTTAGGGGGATATTTTTCACTCAGAAAGTGGCGAGGTGTTAGAATAGGTTGCCTGGAGAAGGTGTGGATGCCCCATCCCTGGAGATATTTAAGGCTAAGCTGTATGGCCTGTGCAGCCCAATCAAGTGCTTGATTTAGTGGCTGGCAACACTGCCCACATCAGTGGAGCTGAAACTAGATGATCTTTAAGGTCCTTTCCAACTCAAGCTACTCTATGATTCTCTGGCTTCTTGATAAAATACTAAGTTATGAAGACAAAGACAATTGTGTATATGTAAAACTTGCTTGGAATGATGCTTCACTGACTTACAAAACAAGTCAGAGGAAACAGAATTTGTGATGCTGTTTTTTGTTCCCTTTTGCTCAGATACTGAAGTTAAGTGCTACAAAAATGCTGGAGTAACATACAGAGGTACATGGAGCGTAACAGAGAGTGGGGCTGAATGCCTGAATTGGAATATCAATGGCTTGATGGACCGTAAATTCAATGGCCGGAGAAAGGATGCTGCTGAGCTGGGATTGGGCAATCACAACTATTGCAGGTGAGGGGCTCACAGAACACATTAGAGCTGATTATTCTGAGAGTTTAGGGCAAAAAAGGCCATTTGCAGCAGCCCAGTACCAACCATAGAACACAGTGAATAGGTGCAAACATGGTGCAGTCCAAGAGCAGCAACTGATAGATTTCTATTTCTGAACCATCTAAAAGTGGATGACTACAAAATGCATGCCTCTCACTCCATAGCCTTTCCCTCGTGCCCTTTTCTGCTTTCTTAGTGTTAAAAACTCCCTTTGCAAGCCAGTTTCCTATCACGTTTGATGCAGATCTATACACTCCTCAGAACTCTTCATGCACATGATCTAAACTGCACAAACAAGCTATCCACTCTTGCTACTGGCCATCTCATCCTCACCTCCATGCTTTTATAATTAAAATACAAATCACTTCTGCAGGTTCGCTTCACCCCTTCGCTTCTAAGCACAATCAAGTTACTGAACTAGATGGCACACTTGAGACTAGTAATTATAGCTTTATAACAATGCATAATGTCATAACTCTTTCAGAAACCCAGATGAGGACTCCAGACCTTGGTGCTATGTCTACAAAGGGGGAAAGTACACCTGGGAACACTGCAGTGTGCCCTCCTGTTCAAAAGGTACGTGCAGGAAGACAGAGAATGGGCTTTAGATATATAGCAAGTCATGGCAGCTCTAAGAGTTCTCCGTGGCCTTGTGAAAATTAATGGTTAAGATATTCTCATATTAAATCATGTTTAAGGTTTTAATATTTATTACAGAGCCTGAGATAAGTATAACTAATATATAGAAACCTTACAGAAATCACAGTTGGAACAGCTGATGGTCCACGTGCACCATTTAACATTCAGTTTTCTTATTTAAGCTGGAAACATCAATTGCAAAACTGGAAGAGGCACAGATTACCGAGGCAGTCACAGTGTTACCAGTTCTGGAGCTACCTGTTTGAGGTGGAATTCTCCAATCATTGCCAGCAAGTTATATACTGCTTGGAGAAGAGATGCTTACCAGCTAGGCCTTGGCAGTCACAATTTCTGCAGGTATGTATTCAGTAATGCAATGAACTTAAAAGCAAGTTTCCTTGTGGTAATGTTGAGGCAGGGCTCTAGTTGTTTACGTGAGTTATCAAAGCAGAGTAGGGATGTTACGGCTGGGAATCAAACTCACTGCCAATGGTCATTTTCATTCCACTTGGTCTGCCTGTACTTCTCTAACACCAGATTCCATAAATGAAAATTTAACATGCCCTTGTGCCCTCTGTGTCTCTAAAAAGATCAAAAAGAGTACACTCAGAACCCCATCTGCTGTCCCTAAGTGTCTCCTTCTGCCTAAACTCTGCAGATCTGGTGATACAAGTTTTTCTTCTCCTTCCTGTACTGCAGGAATCCTGACAATGACAGCAAGCCCTGGTGCCACGTACTGAAAGGAAAACAGCTCACATGGGAGTACTGCGATGTGCCTACTTGCTGTAAGGATCCTAACACTCCTGATTCTTCTCTTCCTTCACAGCATTACTGTACTGTATGTTGCAAGCCTCTTATAGTAAAATAAGAGATGGGGTTGCAAGCCTCTTATAGTAAAATAAGAGATGGGGAAAAAAAGCTCCTTAGGATAAAAAGGGATTCTATGCCTCAGCTGTCACAGAAGTACCTCCTCTGCCAGATGAGATGATCACAGAACGAGGAAATAAGAAAGACAGGGTTTCTTTACTGTGTTTTTTCAAATCAATACAAGTTTCCTAGGAAACAGGAATGAGTCAGATACTGAACAGTTCATGTCAGGCTGCCTCAGTATGCACTGACAACCAACAGGCTCTTGACCTTAGCTCGCTGCAAGAGTTTCTGAACAAAAAAAACTATTTCTGTGTTTGTCATCTACAGCCAGCTGTGGTTTACGGCAGCAGAGAGCACGCCAGTACCGGATTAAAGTTGGCTCTTATGCAGACATTGAAGCTCACCCATGGCAAGCTGCCATCTTTGTGAAGTATCGCCGAGCACCCGGAGAACATTTCCTCTGCGGAGGAATTCTGATCAGTTCCTGCTGGGTTTTGTCAGCTGCTCACTGTTTTGAGGAAGGGTGAGTTGAGGATTTGGTACTTTTTGGGAAATCACGATTAAAAAAAAAAAGTCTGGAAAATTGAAGCATCCAGTATTAGCCTTACTGGAAGAGTGAAAGACTTGAAAAAGACATTTACTCCACCAGGTCATTCTACAGTAATGAATTATAGTTAAATGGGATCAGTATTACAGACAGACATTTACTGGACAAACCAGCTGTATGGCATTGAGGTACCACAGCAGACTATCAAATAGCTAAAGAACAAAGCTGTCAGCACAGAATGCAGAGCCATCTGAAACTTGCTAACAGCAAGGGACTTACAGAGGAGCTTTGCCATGGTGGCTCTAAGCAATTAGTGCAAAACTAAAGCAAATAGGACATCTGAGATCAAACTGCCTGACTGATGAAGTAGTAATAATACTAAAATAAGAGAAGCTCCAACAGCACATCTTCAAGGTAAGGCTCTACTCCAGTTAACAATGGAAGAAAGTAAATACACTTTCATTTTTAAAGTTTTAGTACTAATCAGCTGAAGATTGTGCTGGGCAGGACTTCTCGAGCAACTCCAGAGGAGAAGGAACAAAAGTTTCAGGTGAAGAACTACATTGTACATGAGAGATATGACTCAGAGAATTACAACAATGACATTGGTAAGGATTTCTTTTTGATGGGTTGTGGTTTGCTAAAGCTTGATGTTAGTCAAGTGGTGATTCTTGGTTTTTTTTTCCCACTGTTCAGCTTTGCTGCAGTTGAACTCAGACACAGAAAACTGTGCTATTGAAACAGATAATGTTCGAGCAGCCTGCCTCCCAACACCAGACCTGCAGCTGCCTGATTGGACTGAATGTGAGATCTCTGGTTATGGTAGAAATGAAGAATGTAAGTAGAAAATGCACTGTGGCCAAATCCATGTCCTCTGCCCCAAAGAATTCAAGCCTTTAGCACTGTTTAATCTGTGACTGAATTATTTAATGGAATTATTTTAGCACTACAAAACATACCTATATGTGGAACATACATAAAAACAAGTTCTGGTTTACTTCATTCACCTGAGATCTGCCAGTTGTCTGGGTTAGCAGAGTTTTCCTTGAAACTCTCAAACAGTAGAAACACAGAAAATGGCATGAATAAGATAAAGTTTGTCAGTCAGGGCTCCCTCATTTCTGCTATACTATTTATTGTATTTAATTATTAGCTTAGAAATTGTCATTCTCACAGAAATTCATTTCTGTCAAGATTTAATATACCACGCAGTTGTGGGTAGTTGCATTAATCAAAAACATACACAGTGACTGTACAGCTGTTAGCAAAAAAAAAAGCTAGGTATGTAAAAGTCCTGGATATATATCAGAAGGTCAGCCAAATTAATCAGAATGGTTCAACTGGGCAGTACCTACAAAGGTCATGAAGTCCAACTGCCTGCCTGCTTCAGGTCTAACCAAGAGTTAAATTACAGTATTCTGATTATGCTCTCAATACCTTCTGAACACTGACAGGCATGCAGTATCAACTCTCTCAGCAGGAATGGTTTTAAAACAGAGCTACTTTAAAAACCAGAGCCAAGAAAAAGCCTGGAATAAAACCTGGCTGGAAGTACATATAGACTAACCTGTATTTCAAAAAAAGAAGAAAAAGCAGCTCTAACCTTACTGGCATTTACTTTTATTATCTTTAAATTGTAAATGCTGAGGTAGAGACTGTGAAGCATCCATCATAACAAGGGCAAATAATGATTTGAGCTATTAAGGCTTTTGGAACAGACTTAAGATAGAACTTTAACAGACAAGCATATCACAGAATGTTCTAGAAGAGCTAAAGCTAGTCCTTAGCTTTTTCCATAGAGAGTATAGTTACCTCTTTCAGAGCAAAAGGGCAGTGCAATTATAATTCAAAACCAAACTGAAAAACTGTCCTGCCAATTTTCAGCTTCGTGCAGTTGCAACTATGCAGAAGAACAAAACCAACATGCAAAGCAGAAATAAATCAGTTCCATCCCAAGATAACACGAGTGTGCATTCCTATCTAGTTATTCAGTATTTTGTACAACAAGACATCTGTTTTTAACTAACCCAAATCTAATACAGGATCCCTTTTCATACACTTAGTGATTATTAGATGCACTTCATTTAGATTGATGTCACTCATGCAAAGACAACCCCCAAAGAAACCTAGCAATTTGCACCCTGTAAAAATCTCTAACTTCTAAGCTTGCTGCAGCAGCAAAATTGTCTTTCAACTGTATTTAAATTGTTCTCACTGGCAAAGCAGAACCCCCATAATTAAAAAAAAGACTCCTGGCAAGGAAATATTAGTTTTGCCACCCTCCTCTTTTGCCACTAGTTAGTGTACTCTCTCCCAAACTGCAGAAACTGAACTGCGAAGTTATATATATATAAAAATTAATTTTTTTTCTTATATTCATATATATTCACATCTCTTTCAGTTTCTCCCTTTTATTCAGAGCACCTGAAGGAAGGCCACGTCAGACTATTTCCAGCCAGTCGGTGCACCACAAAGCATCTACACAACAGGACAGTTACAGACAATATGTTATGTGCAGGAGACACAAGGCACCTTGATGATGCTTGTAAGGTAAACCAATTTTATTCCTCTTTTTTTTTTTTTTCCCTAAGGTCTATTCTTCATAATTAACTAAACAGAAATTTTCATAAAAATCATTTATAGAAGTCCTACATCTGACATGGAAATTCTAGAGAACTTTTGTTTAACAGCACTTATCTGTCGGGTTTTCTTTTTTAATTCCCTCTCCATCTTTTCCTCATAATTAGGAATGCAAGCTACATTCAGTCAAGCAAACCAGAATACACACTGAAATTCTGAATACACACTGAAATTCTAAATACAGGAAATTCCACAACACTGAAAAGGAAACCCCACCTCAGCAGTTTCCTATTATTTTCTATTCTGTGAGCAAGCATACCTAAATCAAAATCAGCACCTTTTCAGTTTCACTCTCTCTTCAATAATCACACTTTACTCACAATAGCATAAAGCAGCTTGGACCTTTAGAGTTTGAACAAAACTATTTCTTGTCTCATTCTTAACAAAAATGCCTCACGTTTCATAAATGTGTGCTACACAAGGGTAGACACCTTAGTTTTAGACTGTTTGGGGTCTTTCCTCTGCTATGAGAGGAGCACTAAAGAATTCTGTCTGAAACACAGAAGGCACTCATTCACATAAGTGCTGTTACTGGGAGCACTGGAAGCATGGTGTCCCTAATTTGTCAGTGTGCTGCACAGAGTATTTAAGGAGACATGAGAGATGGCATGTAGTGTACCATTATAGCCACTGAATAGGGAAACAATACAAAACACACACACACGAAAAAGGAGGTTCTTACTAACCTGGTACTTTTCTGCAACTTTTCTGCAGGGTGACTCTGGAGGGCCTTTGGTCTGCATGAAGGATAATCGCATGCATGTAATAGGAATCATCAGCTGGGGAATTGGCTGCGGCCGCAAAGACATACCTGGTGTTTACACAAATGTGAACCGTTATCTTAACTGGATTCAGAACAACATGAAATCCTGAGGAAGAAAGTAACCATCCATAATCCCACGAGCGTGCCCTTACAACTTGCTTTGAGGTGTTTTAAGGATATTGACAGAACATCCTACCTGTCCAGATGCTTTTGACTTTCAGTATAAGAGGAAGACATCCTACTGTGTGTGGTACGGGCAGTTTCTCAGAGTACTCCACTTTTCTCACTGCAGGTTATCACAGCTCTTGCTCTTTCCCCTTTCTCCTTCCATCAGATCACACAGGTAGAACTAAAACTAAATTTTGGCTTGCAAAATGTGAGCTACGTCGTTTTGGGAACAGGGGTGAACTTAAGGCAAATAAGACCGATTTCATTTCCTGATACTTTCATCTCCCTCTTTAGATCACCAAGATTCAAGAGACACACGGACACGTGTCTTCTCTAACATGGCCCTAGGGCATACCTAAACAATCTCCTTTGTGAAATACGTTCATCATTCAAATTTATTCCCACAAACCCCTTCCTCACCCCTCCTCTTTAGAAGAATATTCTTTTCTAGCTTTTAAGCCACGAGACAAATATCTCCCTACGAACAATTGGCCAGATGAGAAAGTCTCACAAACTCATATGAAAAAACATCATTAAAAAAAAGAAATGCAATGGAAATACACATACTTTCTTGCTCAAAATACAACTGCCTGTAGCAAGGTGAATCAAAGAAGGGTTGAGCTTGAGCCTTTACTCTACATAGACTTTTTCTAGCTTGGGTTGTCCCCATTTGGGTCTCACATAGCAAAAATAACACACTGTGCAATGTCCACTTCAAAAAACACACTGCTGTAACACGTGTGTGTGTGGGGAGAAGAGGGGAGAATAAGTCTTTCAGTGTACTTTTCTTTACAGTTCCAAAGGTGTGCTTTTTTGGTTTTGTTGTTGAAATACCACGCAGGTATTTTAAGTTATTCTGTACTTGTCTGGCTTAACAGTAAAAATTCCACCACTGTAAGAACAACCAACAGGTCTAAACTTGTCCAGCAAAACAATAATCCACACTTAGCTCCACTGAATTTACAACTGCACTCTTTGTAACACAGTATTAACAATGAATTTGTAAATAAAAATGCTAATTCTTATTTGGATGCATATTAGAATAATTCTAGTTAGGATTAAGCTCTGTCCTTATAATGTTTTACTCTGGTTATTTAAGCTGGTTTCCAACTCCAATAGAAATAACAAATGTTTAGGCATGTGCTGCTTACTTCCTTATCAATGTACCACTTGCTTTTTCAGTTTGGAACAAATTTATTAGCAGAGACTAAGCTTAAGTTATCTGAGCAAAAACAGAATGGCTTGTTAGGACACTCTGTTCTTGCTGTTGCTTTTCCTCCCTACAGGAGCCAAATATATAAACAAATAAATAATAGGTAAAAATCATAACACAGCCTCACCTGCCACAGAATCAACACTCACTTTTTGACTACTGAATGTCCATGCATTACCATCAGTTACAAAAGCAGAAGGATAAGTCTAACTGTAGCCTCTTCAAGTGCTTGCTAGACATACATCTATCTAAAAGTAAAGATCATATCACATAAAGGCTGTATGTTTTTAACAGAAAACAGGATGAGTTTAACAGTGACATCACAAAACAGAATCTTGATAATTAACACTAAGCAAACATTACTTGCACTCCAATTGCCATGCAATACATTGCAGTGCAATGCTAAGTGGTGTCTATGTACTTCCTAACAGTTAAAGTTCTTTAACAGATGCCTTCTAAAACTTCAACTGTGTATCTTGTAAAGCCCACACAAACCACTCTGAAATGACATGGGTGAGAAGTAAAAATTAACTTTATTTATGCTTTTGTTGAAGTTTATGTTTGCAATGAACATGCTCCCAATTTGAGGTCACCTGCTGTGGCATTCATCAGTTGCACTTGAAAATGAATTCCAAAAGCAAAATGCCACTCATCCACTGCTACTTTCCATCACAGGAAAAACAGAGAGCACGTTATTCTTTATTTAGGGCCATGCTGTTCTGTTCACAAGCATGGACTACGCATGCTGGATCGGACAGCCACCTGATAAATGCTGTAATTTATGATTTATGAACCAGTTCTGTCATCAAGAAATTAACACATTGGCATCTAGTGGCCAAAGAGCACACTACAAACAATACAGAACTGTTCATATGCCTCTCATTTCGTATTTAAGCTTTACAGAGAGATGCAGCACAGACTGGAATGGGCATATGTAGCAACAACTCTTGCAGAAGATAGTCTCAGTGAGAAATCAGGCTTGAATCCACCAATTATCACAGCAGCTAATTGAGACTGGAACTGGAATGAAGTACAGTCAGGAATATTACAATGGTACCAGGACAGAATTATTTGAGATAATGACACCAGTGAGCAGGAAAACAGCAGTATCACCTTCATTTGTAATAGGGAGGCAGAAAGAAAAAGAGATTCCAGCATGCTACAGGATAGTGACTATCATCACTTTGCTGCAGTTTCAACTTAAAAGGGCTTCCATCAGAGTGCTACATCTCCACACAAATTCTTTCCCTGTCTCTGCCCAAACTACCCAAAGAAACTTGGAAAAAATTACCTGTAAATGCGGAGGACATAAGAAGAGAAACAGAACTACATTCAGATATCACTGCCCATTAGTGAACAAGATAAGTGCTACAGTCAGTTCTCCACAGGATTTCATACTAAGATCTGAGTGAGTTTCCAGCCTATCCCAAGATCTTTAAGATACTTAGTGACCAAGACAGATTAAGAAATATTAAGGAAAAAAGTTCAATTTTTCTATTTCCTCCCTCTGCATTACCTTCCCCAAACTCATGCTTCTTAAAATCCCATCCTGGTTGACAGTCTACTTCTCCACTTCTGTCAGCCCCTTCAAAGGAAAATGGCCAGCCAACTTCACTGCTGCCAAAAGCTATAGCTCTCCAACCTAACATCAGTGATGGAGAAGGGCCGATGCCACACCATCACTCTGCAGCTGAACTCTGTGGAAACTGAGCTTCACATCATCTACAAAGGGATAAAACACAGCCAAAATATAAGGAACGGGAGTTGGAAAAACAATCCCTAGAATTTCCTTTAAGACAGAACGATGAAGGTGATACAAACTTGCTGGTCCCAAGGGACCTGAAGTCCTCTCCCATCTGCCAGAGCTGCAAATTCTTCAGGCTCAGCTAAGGATGAGATAGTTTCAGGTCAACTTATTTTCCCTCCTCCCTAGCATCTAAGCACTGGCTATCCTGCTCATGCTACCAAAGGAAAGGGAGTAACCCTAAATAGACAGACCAGGGAGAAGCTGTATCCAGCAGCTAGGGACAGGAGAAACAAGAAAGTGTTTTTCCTCACTCTCACGATCCTCTAGGTTCGGACTTGGAACTTGCCAGCTTTAGTCATGTATTTTATCCCCTTGAAGGGCTTGTACTTCTCCCCATACATGTCCAAGCGATTCACTTTCAGTCCTAAAAACAAATAGAGACAGAATAAGACTGACCGTTGCCACAAATACAGCAGACAGACCTTCTGGATAAAGGAAAAGAAGACCAAACTAGAAAGGCAGACAGCATAGGTGAAGTTTTTATAAGCAGAGAATAAATAAAAAGGGAAAAAAAAAAAGGAAGACAAAAAAACCCTGACAATTATTAATTGTCAGAATTATTCTTACAAACACAACGATACTATGAAATTATTTATGGGGTCATAAGAAATGCAAGAAGATGTAGATAGGCTGTTTCACAGAACAGAGAGAAAAATCCAGAAAATTCATTTAACTGTTGCTTAAGCATACAATTCTGTCAGAATGTACTTCAGAAGCCTGCAGAGCTACATCAGCTGTGCAGAGTAAGCACTGGCAGAGCAGAAAACATTCAGCTTCTTTATCTGACGGTCACTTACCAGATATAGCCAGCTGCTGAATTTTAAACTGCAGGTTAATAGTGGGGTTTTCATCTGGTTTCGACGTCCCAGCTTGCAGATTCATGCTTCCCTTCAGGCTTGGCAGCTTCTGGGGGTTTATCTTCCCCACATCCCATGTGAGCAACTTCAAGTAACAGCAAGAATAGCAGTTAAGCAGAAATACCACAATTTAAGCAGTAGCACCCTCTAAAGAACTCTGTTGTAATGCCAACTTTTATTGTTTCTCTATGAAAAAAATTCTTTGTCTCAGTGTAATGCTGTAACGTGATGGAGAGTACACCAATAATAGCAAGATGGCAAAGTCCTAGGCTGCAGCAAATGAGGACAAGCCCAAACGCAGCAGCTGTGGATGCAGAAACAAAGGAAGAAAACTTGCTTACCTTTGGAAGGCCTCAGGCAGGCTGGGATTTCCAGCAAAATACCCTTACCTCCACTGCCAACCCTTAACTGAGGGCTGGAAGCAGTGGATCCTGGCTCTAGCCCATCCAGTCCCTCAGGTGCACTGCACTGCATGCAGCTGAGCTTCCATGTGTTGGCCCTGCCTTCCCACCAGGTGTTTCAAACTGTGACTTAGCATTTCCACTACACTCAGTATCTTCCTTTCCATATTGGATACCCACTCCTCGATCAAGTCCAGAGCCCTCCACTTTAGATACAGCAAAGACTTAGGGAGAACAAAGACAGTTGCTCCTATCTTTCCAGGGATGTTTCTCAAAAGCATATTGTGAATACTATTCCCACTATTTGTGCCATGAGTTCTACTTCCTATGGGTAAGAGTGATTAAGAGTGACATAATTAATGCAGAATCACCTCCCTTCCATGTGGCTGAAGCAGTGTTGCCTGATGCTCTACTATGGATTAACCTTACAGCTTGCAGAAAGAAAAAGAAAAAAAAAAGAATCCTGGTGCATGTGTTGGGAGGGAGAATCAAAACCCACTAACACACACAAATCCTCAGCGCTCGCAATGTTGGCAGGCAGTATGAAGCATGATAATCAGATAAGCAGAAATTTTTAAACCTTTCACTAGACTCGTGCCTCATTGTACAACACCAATCCTTGACTTCCTGCACGCATCAAGAAACCAGAACTACAATCCATTCTCAGCTATCTGCCATGTGGCTTAAGACAACCTCCTGTGTGCATGTGTTCAAGAAACAGGACTATATTCACATCCCAAGAAAAGATACTGCCTTCATGGCATCAACATTCAAAGAAATGTACTCTTAAGCATGAGCTTAAGAATTTGCTGAAAGGATAAAATTAAACAAACAAACAAAAAATCTAATTTCTCTCACCTTTGTAACTGGATCAAAGATGTGTGTACCCTGAGAGGGTGTGAGGCTCATATTCAAGACACCTTTTGGCATCTGGCTGGTAACCATCACTCCCTCTATAGTCTTCCCCATAGTTTGCTTTGGTCCCACTGTGATTTCAAAGCGTCCCAGTGAGCTGCTATCACGGAAATTGATGTTGTGTTTAACATATACAGGAATTGCCACAAGACTGGAATAAAGAGAAGAACAGAGTCCTTGTTAACTTTTCGCCTTCATTTTTGGTTTCCACTGTTCCCAATTAAAAAAATACAAGGAAGGACTGCATGAAACGTGATCTTCTTAAAGGAGAAGGACATCCTAGTCTTATTAATCCAACAGCAAATCCGGAATGCTGTCCTGAAGCCTTAATTACTTTTTCTTTTTTAAACCAAATTTTCCACATCTTAGTTTTCTACTTTCTCCAAGACAAATGAAGACATCCAGTATAATGGAAGAAACAAGCAGTAGACAGCAGAATCTTCTCACACACCATCATCAAGCTAGTAAGCAGTCCCAGACAGCGCAGCAGCACTTGAACTGTCTGCTTTCAAATTGTTTTTTCCCCTGCTCCTTTTCACTGACTTAAGTCTGATAAGATTTAACAAAATGCTTTAGCATCTGTAACCTCAACTATTGTCAGCCTGCTTTCAGAATTCGTAGTTCTATTAAGAAAGACATCAGAAAGAAAAAAAAATATATGAGGATTATCAGACTATTTTGTTTTATCTTAAAGTTTTTAACAAATACAGGTAATTATCAGCCTGTTTACTCAATACTGTCTAATTCATTCCCACTCTAGTTTGTTCACCTACTTTCTTTTGAAAAAACGCAGACTGACTAGAAATGAAAGACAAAAAAATCACTGCTCCAAACAATGAGACACCACATTTTAAAAAAGCACAAGTTACCACGTGCTTCTACTTGGCACAACAAGCCACCTAATCTTTAAAAGCAAATTTATTCTTATTGTTTCCCCAGCCCTTCCTTAGGGCTTAGGAAGATCCAAATTCCACAGTTTGCAGCTCTAAAGTCAACACTTACTTCTGAGCACTGACGTGGTAAGACAGCAAGCGAAAATTTCCATCAGGAGGAATGAAGGAGAGTATCCTCTCTGACTCCCAGCGCTTAAAGCGCACACACGGATGAAAACTGACATCATCCAATAACCGAGGGTTCTGAAATAAAAGAAAGGCTAATGAAGGCAGTACTAGCTAAAGTAACTGCTTGAATTCTTCCTTGCAATTTTCTGTCTGCGAAGGGCCTACCATTTGACACTGTCCCCATCTGAACATATCTACATTGAGGCATGTTAAGTTAGCTGATGTTGTTTCATCTGTGCATAGCTGTACTCAATATTCTTAGTCCTATTCAGACTGGATATCAGGGGAAATCCCTTTACTGTGGTCAAACACTGGAAGTGGCTTCTTAGAAAGGCTGTTGATGCCCTGTGCTTGCTAGCATCTGAGATGTACTTGGATAACACCCTCAGGAATATGCTTTAACTTTTGCTTAGCCCTAAAGGCTAAACTAAACTATTCTATTCTATCTTAGCAAATTCAGTCACCTCAAATAATTACAGTGATGCACATTCATAAAAAGATACCTCTTTAGGATATTTGCCTAAACACCAAATCTCAGAAACTTAGCCAGAGAGCAGTAGCTTTAATAAAGAACCTGAAAATAAAACCTTTAGGCTCAAAGTTGTTGAAGTTCATTGTGACTTTCCATTGTCAATTATTTTTCTTTGGTATACATAAGTTCTGACCTACTGGAAACCATCACTGTGAACCAGAGATCTTAGTGGCATGGCTGAGAAACTCTTCAAAATATTTAAGTAGAGATACATCCTGGAGCTTTACCATAAAGGAAAGGGTAAGATCTGGCATCCCAGTCAGCTTGACACAAGCATCAATTACTCCTTGGATTTCAGCAGTAATCGTAGAACCTACAACAATAAAAGCAAACACAGGAGGTTATATGAACCTTATTAAAAGCCATCACAACATGAAAAAATTATTAATGAGGAAGAAGTGTTATAAAGTCTCACCACGGATTACACTGCCTGTTCAACATATTTCTCACTTCCAAACACTTCTAAAGAAGATGTACACAAACAAGAAACACTGACATCTATAATGCCCATCCGAATGGGCAACAGCAGTAGCTCCCAACTCTGGTAAGACTAAGATATATTAAAACTAAGGAGACAGTCTTGCACAGAATTTCTAGTCACCTTCTATTTTCCCTGTACAGAATTGTTTACAAGACCTCATGAACAGTCAGAGGAGAAGAACAAGTGAAAATTCTGATACTTCTCTAAAATTTTTGACTGAATGGCACCTACAACTTTGCAACATTTCAAAGTAAGAAGAGGAACAAAACCACACTTACATGAAGGAGCATCTCTTTGGAAAACAAAAATTACCAGAACGAGTTACCCTGGTCTTAGCAAAAAGCCACTTCCATACCTGATTTGTCAATTATTGCATCTATCTCTTCAATCACATCAAAATATGCCTCATTGTTGGTGTATTTCACACCAGTACGTCTCCAAGGCACCACTGATAGCTGTCCAGTAGGAAGCTGGTCGCCCACATTAGTGCTTCCTGGAAGAAGAATAGTAATCACATCAATCACAGAACATAGTCAATGTTCCAGAACAAGTTCCTGGCCTCACCTAACTAGATTGCAATTAATTTCCAAGAAACCCCTGTCTCTTTGTGGGAGAGCAATTATTCATTGTTTGTATTCTACAATTAGCATCTCCACATCCACAAGCACTAACATGAGACTCCCAAAAATCTGTGCTATGGTTTAGAAGGGTATGGAACAACATATACTTTCTTCATCTATGTCCAGTTTGACTTATGTAGAAATACTGCCACAAAGTCACACCAGTTTATCTACTTTTGGTTTCCTTGTACCTGTGATGGTGTTGACTACTGTTCGCAGGATAGTTGGAGGCTTTATCAGTTCTTTAAGAATATTAGATTCTGTTGCCAATGGAAAGCCATTGTCCAGCATCTCTTCCAGCACTTCATAAACCACCACAACGTTGTCCTTGATCATCACCTCTGAACAGACGCCAAAGTAATCCTGTGCAAAAGAAATAATTACTTAATCTCTAGAGGAGAATATGAGTGACCATTCAGTTCATTTTTTCCCACAGATAAATCAATCAAGCTTCTCCTTGCAGCAGGTGAAACAGCACTGACACTCCACATATTAACAGAAGCACATCATACTGAACACTCCAACAAGCAAGCACAACTCTAAGCATACCTCCAGCTTTGCCCCCAGAAAGCTGGCAAATCACTGCACTGCTGTATACATCTATTTCCTTTCTATATAATGGGGTTCACTCTAATAGCCAAGAGAGTTCTCAACTGGCATTTGAAAGCAGCTCTAGTGCAACTGGATTAGTAGCAATATTAACTAAAAATAAACAATTTCCTGAAGAATGTTTTGGCTTGAACATGAAACAAAAGACTTCCATATCAATAAAAGTAACTCAGATTTTGACTGTAATAATGCTTTTACTTAGTTACTTCAACACTGATGGCCTTCAGAAAAACAAACAAAAACCACCACACTATAGAACGATGGTTGGGAATCTACCTGCAACAACATTATTTAGAAATTCCAATTAAATTGCTTTTCCACTCAAGCCATACCCAGCCAAATAGCCCAGCACAACATGAGAATCAGCCTCAGGCAACCTAAAGATAACAGGTCTCACCAAAAGAAAGTCAAATCCACACAAACACAATGCACACACACACACAACCAAAAAACAACCAAACAAGCTGCTTGGATTCAAACTCTGGGGATAAATAAAGAGTCAATCACACTCTGAACTTGATGAAACATAATTCAGAGCCTACTGTTGCATTCTGACCAGCATTCGGAAGAAAAGTTCATGTGATGCTCATCTGATCAAGCACTAACACTTCCTGTATTTCAGCAGGATGCTGATCACGAGACAATTCAAACCCAGACTATACAATCCTGCCTGTTGCTGGCAGGCAGTAGAGAGAGACGTTCTGCATTCTACATCCACCATCGACTCACAGTCGTGTCAGCAGAGAGAAAATGCAGTTGCTCTGAGGCAACTCTATAACTCACTTCTTTGGCTAGCAAGGTACCCTTCCAAGACACACTGTGCTGTAAACATGCAGGCAGATTGTCAGACTAAGGCACACAAATTGCAGAATTTCCTTTGAGAATTTCTGAGACTTGTGAAACCAACTTCAGTTGGGTCTCACAAGCGCAGCCCCTCGAAGATACAAGATTGCAAAACAGAAATGCAGTTCTTGATTGCTGAAAGCTCCTTCCTGTAAGCAAACATTTATCTCGAATCCATCATCAACCTGAGAATTTAATTCCTAGCTACTGCAAGCAGTCAGAATCACAGAATGGGGTTGGAAGGGACCTCAAGGATCATGAATCTCCAACCCCCTGACACAGGCAGGGCCACCAACCTCCCCATTTAATACTAAAAAAGCGCACACTCTAAATCCTTGCAGGTACAGGATGTGAGTTAAGAGAGAGAAAAAAAAGAGAAAACTAATTGTCACAAACTCAAAAGACTCCCTTTTTTCTCCTTTCTATCACTGCCATCCTTTGCAACAGTGAAGATGTCAGGCTTCTCCTTTCCTAACCTCCCAGCACCCACCAACAAACACCATCGCGTCCTTCCTCCACGTGAGCCAAACCTGGAAGGTGTCGACGACACGGTGCAGAAACTCAATGACGAAGAGAGGCGGCACCTCCGTCTGGATAACGGCCACAAAGAAGATCTTGTGGCGGTACACGCTGAGCAGGTAGTGATGCGGCGTGGAGATGACCGGCGGTACGTTCTCTGCTTCTGAAGCCCTTTCCTGCGCCTCGAAGAAGTAATCGCAGACAGAGCGGCTGACGACGCTCTTCCAGTGCTTCTCTAGGAAGATGTCCCCCGAGGCGTTAATCAGGAACAGGCTGTGGATCATGACTGCGCCGTCACACGGCAGGAAAGCAACCCACGGGGCGAGCTTTCGCAGCGAGAGCTCTAACGGAGCGACCCGAGGCCGGCAGAGCCCGATCAGCCGAGGAGAGGCGCGCTGGTGATGACGCACAGAACGGCACGGCACGGCTTCCATTGGGGGAGCGCCGCACCGCGCCGCAGGGCACGTTCCGCCAGCAGGGGGCGCAGCGCATCACGCTCCGCACTGAATGACAGAACGGCCAGGGTTGGAAGGGACCTCAAGGATCACGAAGCTCCAACCCCCTGCCACATGCAGGGCCACCAGCCTCCACATTTCATAGCAGCCCAGGCTGCCCAGGGCCCCATCCAACCTGGCCTTGAACACCTCCAGGGATGGACGGGGCATCCACAGCCTCTCTGGGCAGCTGTTCCAGCACCTCACCACTCTCACAGCAAACAACTTCCCCCTGACATCCAGCCTCAATCTCCCCTCCCTCAACTTCAAACCATTTCTCCTTGTCCTGCTGTTACCTACCCTTCCCAAGAGTTGATTCCCCTCCTGTTTGTAGGCTCCCTTTAGGTGCTGAAGGCTGCAATGATTCACCCCACAGCTTTCTTTTCTCCAGGCTGAACAAGTCCAGCTCCCTCAGCCTGTCTCCATAGCGGAGGTGCTGCAGTCCCCTGCTCATCTTTGTGGCTCCTCTGGACCCTCTCCAACAGCTCTCCGTCTTTCTTGTACTGGGCACTCCAGACCTCGACACAGTACTCCAGAAGCAACTCCAGTAGCAAAAAAAATATTGTCTTTAAAAGAAATAGAAGTTAACCCATTTGTTCAGCAGTGCCCAATCATCCTTTCTCAATACAGACTCCTCTGGAACCAGTCAATTCCAACTGTTCCTAAAGCAGATTTATGGCATTTATGTTAGCATCTGCAGTTTTACTCAGAGATACATATGACAATCTTGACACAGATTTCCGTATAGAGAAGCCCCTATCTTGTACTGGGGGCTCCAGACCTGGACACAGTACTGCAGATGGGGCCTCACAAGAGCAGAGCAGAGGGGGACGATCACCTCCCTGTCCCTGCTGGCCACCCCTCTTCTGATGGAGCCAGGATCCCATTTGCTTTCCGAGCTGCAGGAGCACATTGCTGGCTCATATAAAGCTTTTTATCCATCAAGATCCCCGGGTCCTTCTCTGCAGGGCTGCTCCTTCCAGTCTGTATGGATGCCTGGGATTCCTCCAGCCCAAGTGCAAAACCTTGCACTCTGCTGTGTTGAACCTCATTAGGTTTACCCAGGCCCACCTTCCAAGCCTGTTGAGGTCCCTCTGAATGGCATCCCACTGTGTCAACCACACCACTCAGCTTGGTGTCATCAGCAAACTTGCTGAGGGTGCACTCAATTCCATCACCAGTGTCACTGATAAAGATGCTAAAGATGTCTCAAGACAGACCCCTGGGGGATGCCACTTGTTACCAGCCTCCACCTGGACAAAGAGCCATTGATGAGCACCCACTGTCTGCAGCCTTTCCACCAATTCCTTATCCAATGAGTGGTCCACCCATCAAATCCTCATCCCTCCAATTTGGAGTTAAGGATGTGGTGGGGGACCATGTCAAAGGCCTTGCTCAAGTCCAGGTAAATGACATCTGCTGCACTGCTGCCTCTACCTGGTTGTGATCAACTGCTCCAAGAAAGGAAAAGACAAGCAGCCTCTTTTGCTGCACAAAAAGAACTGCATGAGTGTACGGCTCTCACTGCGTGGAAGGAAGCCTACTGGTCAGGACTGCTGCAGAAGCACTGGCGGGTTTGGATCTGAGTCTGCTGCCACCTGTTCTTCACAGGGCTGTTTAAAGCTTATGTTAGACCTTGTTGCAACCACTCGTTGTAGTTATTTCCCCCCAATTTCCCTATTTTGTTGTAACTATTTCTCCCCAAAATGGGGCAGAGGTCAGGCTGTTCATGCCTACGTCACATTTTTATTAATCCAGCATGCAAAAGGTTAACTTTTTTATAAAAACAGAAAGGAGAACTGACCTAATTACTGTCATTTACACATAAGATTTGTTTTCAAGTGAGTTTTTAAGCAGCAAGATTTTCTTTTTAATGTCTAATTCAAAACACTGCAATGAACTACATATTTGAGAGCAGCAATGAGGTATACGTCATTTAATTATGATGTTCTGTTCTAAATTTAAACAATTATGTATGGTTTTAACATCACTGCTAAGAGGCTCTTGCTGTGCTATCAGAAATCATGTAGGCATCACAGATACAAAGCAGCAGCACACGGTTAAGTTGAACAACAGAAAGCCTTTATGCACTTGCCAGCTTCTCTGAGAAACTCAAACCATTCCGTTTTTAACCTAGAAATTAAAGTCTACAGTCATGAGATACTTCTTATCAATATGAGTGCTCACTTCTTGTCTCATAAAACACCAATCCGTTTTCCCTGTAGCATACATCCATTGTTTGAAAACCTCAATCTCTGGTTGCTTGTGCTTCTCATTGAGAGTGTTAATATTTCAATCAGTTCATGTTGTTATTTCTTTTTCTTACAGTGATTTTGGTTTCTTTAGTCATCAAGAACATTGCAGCCAATGCAAAAGATGCCACAGCGTAATAAATTCTTCCTGCACAGCTGAGGTGAAGGCTGCTGAGGGAAGAAGGGGAATGTATTTCTGCTCACAATCTTACAGGCTTACGAAGAACTAATCGTGAGAGACAGCTTGTCAAAATCACTGGCCTTTGAGGAGCTGCTGTGTATCTGGGATGCTGATCTGAACTTTAAACTTCTCTAAGAATTTTCCCATACCTTGCTGAGAAGAATTTAACGTTGCAGTGCTGCTTGCTGCTGCAGGAACGTGGCCTATCTGCTTCCAAACTGGAGGACCACGAGCAGAAGGATCGTGTTTTGTTCTCAAAGCCATTAAGTGCTTTTCTCCACGGTGGCTCAGGAGTTTGTATCAACTGAAACGTAAAGGAGAAGACGGCAGAAGGTACAGCAAGAAGAGTAATTCCACACTGCTGGTTCATTTCCTGACAGCCTGAAAGCAGTTAAGGCTAGCTGAATCCTCAGGGGCAAAAATCAATGCTGAAAAAAAGCGCAGGGTTTGGCAACAGCTTTGCCTTCATAAAACAATCCCTTTCTTCCACAGTTTGCCAAATAAAAGAATTCTGACTCCGCTGTTACCGGTGCCGTGAGAATAAAACAGAGCAGAAGAAAGCAAGCTGCGTTTTGTTCCTAAATTACTGAACAACGAGAAGAAATAATTCTGAGAGGTTGCCAGAAAAAAACCTCCTGTAAATTCGGAGGCAGAACGGAGTGCAGAGGCGAACCGTGTGAGCACAGCATCCAGCATCACCGGACCGTCCTGCGACGGGCGAGCTCTGCCGCACTCGTTATTCTCTGGAAATTACACTCATATCCCACTCGGAACATTTTCTTTTGTACCGCAGAAACCTAACAGCAGAAATCCAAGACGTCAGAAAGTCACCGAAACTGCCCGACTGCACGAGGGCAGGCGCGGCGAGCCCGAACAGCTCATCCATCCCTGAGCGCAGCCCAGGGGGCAGAAAGCCGTCCTACCTCAGGGGCTGCAGCCGCGTCCTCACAGCACGGCGGTCCGCCCGCGCCGTTCCCGCCGACTCCGGGCGGGCGGGAGCCCAGCAGCGCCGACATCGCGCCCACATCGCGCCGGCTCCCGCCCGAGCGCCCCGCTTCTCCCGCCCGAGCGCCGCTCCTCAGGGCCGCCCCGGGCCGAGGCCGACGCTGCCGCCCGCCGCGCTGTTCCCGGGCGGCGCCCCCGCCCGCCGCGGGCTGTTCCGCTGCCGCGCCCCCTCCCCCCGTCGCAGAGCTCCGGACCCAAGATGGCCGCCGTGTCAGTTTCGGGCTTCGCCGCCGTTCGGCCTTTGCTTCTCGGTTCCCGTCTCTCGCGGCGTTCGGTGAGCAGCGTCGGCGGGATCGCCCCGTCTCTATCGTCCGGTGCCGGGTAACGCGGGGACGGGCGGCCGGCGGGCCCCGCGGCCCGAGGAAGGGGAAGGCCCGCCGGGCTCCCCGGGCTCGCGGCCTGTTCCGGCCCCGCCGCCGCTCTGCGCCAGGCCCGGACCGGGCCGCTCGCCGCTCGCCGCCCCGAGCCCAGCCGGCCGCTTTCCTCGGGAGGGCGCGGATGAGGCGAGGCTCGCGGTCGAGCTCGCGGTCGGGCCGCGCTCCGGCTGTGGCGCGAAGCAGCGCGGATGAGGCGCCGCGCGGGCCCGGCCGGAGCGGTGCGGGCGCTGGGTGCGCTGCCCGGCCGCGGGGGGTGGGGAGCCGAGCGGAGCGGCGCCCGGCTGCAACGGGCACGCGGCCCCAGATTCCCCGGTGCGACTCTCTGGGTTGAGGCGGGGCGCCGTGTGCGCGGCCCGGCCGGGAGAGGGATGGGCTTGAGCCGTAGCAGGTGCAGGGCCGTGCTGAGCGAACGGCGTCGGGACGGTCCTGAGCCGGTTATGTAACGGCCCGGAGCCGTGCCTCTCGTGATTGCTGGTGAAAAGACAGAGAACTCCAAGCACGGAGCTTAACGCTTCTGTTCAGCGCGGTAGTTGTGAGTCCTTCTAGTGCTGGAGCCGTGCGGTTTGATGTCTGTATGTAAATACGTTCGGTGCATTGATAACTTCTTGAATACTTGCTAGAAATCAAATTGGAAGAGAACGGAGGAATCACCTGGCTTATGAATGAAGCCTGCCTTGCAGAAAAATGTTATCCCTTTTAATAAATAGGTGGTGAATTCTTCAGGGCTGGTGTACTTATGCACACGCACTGTTACCACGCTAAGGAAAAGTCTTCGTTGAGGAGGACTGAAGTCTGTAAAATAGAACCTCCTACCCTTATATCTGCATCTTTAATTAACAGCGACATAAGTATTCCTTTTTCATTTGTATATGATCGCTTGTTACTTTGTCCTCAAGTGTGCTTCATCTATGGAGGATTATACACTTGTAGCCTTTTCTGCAGTGGCACATTTAATGACAATCTCAAGCTGTGCTTCTTCACTTTTTTTTACCTGATGGAACAACTGTCTTAGCTTTTCCTAGCAGGAGGGAGTCAGGTCTATGATTTATGCTCCTGGAAGAGTTCTGAGAGTTCCTCGCTGTTTGCTCAAGACTCTTGATTATTCCTACTGTTTTCTATTCAAATTCCAGGCAGTGTCTTCTGTGTGCAGAAATGAAGAGGACTGCTGGCTTGGGTTGATATTGTTTGGTTGTGTTCTTTTTGTTTGTAGATCCTTGACATACGTATGTTTTTAATGTTAGTGTAGGTTGTGCTCAGCACTGATACAAAAGTTGGTGTAGAATTCATACTAGCTTTATAGATCAAAACAACAAGAGCACACTTTTTCTTTATTTTTTTCCATCCTCAAGGTTGTATAGAATTAATTTTTGCAATATTAAACCACTGTTCATTAGCAATGAAGATAGAACCTTAATTGTTACTTCTGTGTAACAATTGTAGCAACAGATTAAAACTTTGCTCTGCGTGTGCAATGAATTAATTTTTTTTTTTTGTAATTGTTAATTGCAAATATCTCTTTCTCTTCCAGGTGTGATGTTACAGTTCTTCTAATTGTGAGCGTGCAGACCAAAAGCTGAGGTGAGCTACATTGAAATCTTTACATCTTAGTGGAAAAACTTTGTGTAGCTGTTACTGGAGTTATTGGAAAGAATTAGGAAATTTCTAATTATTTTGCTTTTTTCCTCCCCAGTGTGACGACGCTTAATGTTTGAGAAAGGAGAAGTAATTCAGAACAGAAAACGTGTATGCTATGGTTAGCTGTTTCCCATCATCCGAGAATCTGTTTTCCCATTGTGTGAAACTTGTTCAGCATCAGGATAAAGGATAACGACTCTATGGATATACAGAAGTCTTCACCATGGTAAAACTCGCCAACCCCCTGTATACGGAGTGGATTCTGGAGGCAATCAAAAAGGTAAAGAAGCAAAAACAGCGTCCTTCAGAAGAGAGGATATGCAATGCAGTGTCTTCATCACATGGCTTGGATCGCAAAACTGTTCTGGAACAGTTAGAGTTGAGCGTTAAAGATGGAACTATTTTAAAAGTCTCCAACAAGGGTCTCAACTCCTATAAGGATCCTGATAATCCTGGGAGAATAGCACTTCCGAAGCCTCGGAACCATGGAAAGTTGGATGGTAAACCAAATGTGGACTGGAATAAACTCATCAAACGGGCAATTGAGGGCTTGGGTGAGTCCAGTGGCTCATCCTTGAAGAACATTGAGCGTTTTCTGAAAGGTCAGAAAGATGTGTCTGCATTATTTGGAGGTAGTGCTGCCTCCGTTTTTCACCAGCAACTACGATTAGCTGTCAAACGTGCAGTTGGCCATGGCAGGCTCCTTAAAGACGGACCTCTGTACCAGCTCAACACTAAAGCAACCACTAATGCTGATGGGAAGGAGAGTTTTGAGTCTCTTTCCTGTCTGCCTCCGGTGTGTCTCCTTCCCCATGAAAAAGATAAGGTAAGACCCAATTTACATAGGCATTTTTGTGTCATTGGTGAAACGTTTCGTTATACAGTCACATTTGAGGTCAATTTGTTTAACTTACATCTGATAAAATAGAAATGGCAAATGTACTTTAAGGATCCTCTGTTCGTATTTCTGAGCGTGACCAGAGAAACTTGAATAGAGATGAGAATTTGTACGTTGGACCTGGGAACTGCAAATGAAGTACTGTGGGGAAATTACCTCTTAAGTGCTCAGTTCTGCTGTATAGAAACATGACAGGCTTACCACATGGTTACAGTAGCAAAACTTAGGCAAGCGAGCCTCCTCACTTTGAGTTGCTTTAAGATAGGGTAAATTTGTAAAGCAAACTCGAGATTATCTTATTTTCGTGTTTTAATTTGACTGCTACTTTAAAAGCTTATCTGAATACAGATAACACTGTGAAGTACTGATGAGCCAAATATTGTCATAGAGGCTTTAAGCATTCACAGTGAAGAATTCAGTTTCTGTCCTCATACAGCTTTGTTGTTAAATATGAAGAGAAGGTACGTAGGTTATAGCAGTTGAAAGGAGGAGTGAAATCAGAGGATGTGGAGAGCATAGGAAGTGCTGTAATGAGCTATCATGAGCTACTACTCTTTTGTGTGCCTCCTACCCATCCCTGAATGTAGCTCGTTATATAAACCAAAGCACTTTTCTGTTGTTTTCTCCTATTTTCTTGTTTCCTTTTTCCCCTTTCTTCCATCCTTTTGTGTGCCTGAGGTCTTTGACTGAGGAGTCAAACCTCAAGATCGAGTTGTTGGATTGAAACTGATACCAGGCAGTATCTTTCCTATCATTTTTATGCTGCTGTGGAAGCAGAGTAAGACTGAAGTCTTTGTTTATTCAACATCCATTTGCCACTAATCATATCTATGTATTACTCATCTCCAGGAGTTCTACAACTTGAAAATTATTTTTTCTATCCATTATGTATATTTTTTGGATGGATTTTTTTGTTGTTGTTGACCAGTGAGGAGGTTTTTGACTATTCTGCTCACAGTTTTCCTAATCAGTTTCACTCTGCAGGGAGAGGGAGTGTTTATGATCTCTTAAGATTTGAAGACTTTAAACTACCGTAGGAATCTTCTTCCTAAGAAATCTGCACAGCTGTTTTAATACCAGTAAAGGTTCTCTGAAATTTTAATTGTGGGAGTTCTGTTGTGGATGAAGTACTTGATAGAGTTGTGTTGTAGTTTGGTGGAATGTAATAATATGCTGAAAATTCCAGTAGCTTTTTCAAGTTCTCCGTCTTGATATGTTTCCTATGTACTTCTCCAACTCTATCTGTAATGAAATCAGTAAAGAAAACTGATGATAAACAAGGCTGGTACATGTGTGAACTGGACTGAGAGTGGGATATACCTGCTGTGCATATTACTATTAGCTATGTGTGTTTCACAGCCTAATCAGTCATCTGTCAAAACCCAGCACCAGTCTGATATTCTTTCAGATGAAGTGTTGCCTGTTTTTGTCACAGAACAGAATATATCAGATTGGTCACTGATAGTATGGACTACCATAAATACTGAATTTCTTTTGAGGTTTGTGTTTAGGCTGTAATATTTTCTACTTGTTTCTTCTCTACCTGCTCAAGTCTGAGGAGCTTGAACACAACTTGGATGGTTATTAGGTTTAGAAGGTCTTACTGTAAGCTTTTGAACATTACCTATAGTAGAAATATTGCAGGTTTCCTCACTAAATTCTGACTTATTTTTTGATCTTTTATATTAAGATTCCACATTTCTACTCTTCCTGTACTATCTCCGTGCTGTGTAACTCATGCTGAGTTTCATGCTAGTTTCTTGAGTAATTCTGAAGATATTGTATGAAAACATCTATGGAAATTCTGTCAGCGTTAACTGGCATGTCAGTGGAAGCCAAAACATCATTCCTGTTCTACAGGATTTTGAACACATTTTTTTTCTTTATGCAGATGTTGTGATAATCTTCCTCCCTTCTATTGTCTTACTGCATCTCAACCAGTTAGGTGTGTGCAGATGCATGCTGAGGTGTAGTAGTTTTCTTGCTGAGTGCTTGCGAGTGTTGAGGTCGTTTTGTTTGTTTTCTTTAAGGGAATCATTCAGCACAGCTTTCTCAGAAATATCACTGCCACGTTTCTTTAGTTTGGTTCTTGAAATGGTTTTGGCAATAAGACAAACAAACCTTTGGTCTCCCAGAACAGATAAATCCTAATGGCATTTTTCATATTCACCCTTCTTTTATCCTGTTACTGTTTGCTCTTTAACATCCTCTTGAGAGCTCTTTATGTATTCATGTCCAAACTTATGATTCTTAAGGGTGTCATAGTTCTTTGTTTCATTTAGAAGTACATTTTCTACTCAGCTGCAAGTGCTTACCTGTCTGTGTTTGACAACAGTGTCACTTTGTTTAGATGCCTGAAAGTGAATATTCAATTATGTGTATTTGCCTGTGTGAAAGTTGACATTTAAACTTTTCAAATAAAATTAATATAAAATAGTGCCATAGAAGTTTGTTTCATAAATATTATTTACTATTTTTTCCACCATCTTTCTTCCTCAACTTATGCAAATATCACATCACAGAATTCAGGGCAAAAATTACTAGCAAGTTATCATGGTTCATCAGGTAGCAATGATGTTTTGATATCTCTAGCCTGAAGACACAACTTGGATGAAAACAAGCAAATAGAACAAAGCCTGCTGATGAGTAGAGTTCAGTGCAGAAACTGGCTTATCTGTTATTGACAATGGCTGGTTAAGAAAAAATAGTCATTGTCTTTGAGTGAACTTCACTTTAAGGAAGTAACAGTTTTTCTTTCAGTTTCCAGTACTTTAGGAGGTAGAATGGGAATTGCACTTAATTGTATCATAGTATTTCTTCTGACTGTAACTGAGTTTGGCATTGATTGTGTGGTAAGTAATAAACTGGTAAGATCCACACTGCTTACCCCCATAAAGGAAAATAAGAAGATAGCAGAGGGAATGGCAAATTGTTGCAATATCTAGATGTAAAGGAAAGAGAAGACTGCTGAGTTGCTACTGAGGCAGACACCACCTCTTCAGAATATCTGTGTGTGAGGCAGTGTAGATGGCAGGCCTCTCATATTGGGTTAGCCAAAGAGATGGTAAGCATGGAGCAAAGAACGTTCTACACTGAGGCAATTATCCATCCGTGGCTTTTCTTCCCACATCTGTAAGGAGAGAACAATACAAGCTAGATTCTAAATAACGCAATCCCAAAGTTACAGTGCAGTTTCCAGTTGCACTGTGATACTACCTTTTCTGTCATTTAAAAGTAGATAGGGATGTAGTAGATGTAAATACCTAAATATTGTCCTGCAGTGCAGCCAAGAGCAAGAAAAAAAAAAAAAACCAAACATTCAGAAAGTGGAAAACTAAAAAGTGAGGAGTATGCCTCTAGCTGAAATAAAAGGAATATTTAGAGTGGATTCCTTGTGCTGGTATTTCATGTGTTCTTATGGCATGTCTGTTCCTCAGTTGCATGTTGCTATTTGTACCTATTGGTACAGATAGGGGTTATTATAAATGCAGCATCCTGTAGGCTTTCCCTATAGCAAACAGTAGGTCTAAATCCCTTTATTACATCGTGGTATTTACCTAGTGAAGCCAAACTTCTTGTATCTTTTCAGAAAGTTTCTATGCTTAAAGGGCACCATGGTTGTTTTGGAGGAATTAAGCATACAATTGTATTTACGTTGTGTCTGCCTTAAGTAAATACCTGTTAATTCCATATCTGAAAGCAAAGAGCTGGCCCAGTACTGATAAGGAAGTTATTTCTGGATTGGTCTGTTCTGGGTGGAGTACAAAAAGGATCTGCAACTGGAGCATTGTCATTACATTTTGAGAGTTCACCCCTGTTCTCCACAGGTGCTCTTCAAGCTTTGGTTACCAGCTGGAGGAGGATTAGGATTCTCTCTCTTCCAGCTGGCTCCTTGGAAGAGAGGTTGTAGTTCTGTCTAAATAATTGTGGTTGATAACAGATGGTCTCCATCTGTACTCTGTAACTCTGGAAACTCGAGTGCTAAAAAAATTACCTTGAAATTGATTTGCTTGATTAGTGAACAGGTGAAGTAGCTCATAATAATAGAGCAAATGTAAGCGTGTCAGAAATGTTACTGTCATGAACAACTGTAAGTGGACGCTCTGAAATAATGCCTTTAGGATGAAATGATGCATGATGATAGAAGAGGGAATCTGGCAGAATTTGGAGAATTGGTAACTTGAGCAAAGGCTTGTGACTGTGGGAAGACATGAGATGTTGTGGTGGAGTGATGTCAGTGGGGTACTACTGAGGAGAAGGTATTTGTAATGGTATGTGCTGACACACCTTCAGAAGAAGATTAATACAGAGTATCTGTCTAAAAAGGATGAGATTAGATCAGTGTGTTGGCTGAATCCCTGTTGGTAGTTCTTTTTGTCGTGGTGATTGTTAACAGAAGTGGAAGCATGCATCTCTGAAGTTTGGCTATTAAAGCAATCTTGTTTACTGCAGAGTCATGAAGCATGGACAGCCAGGGTGGATGGATGATGGAGAACGATGCGAAATAAATGACAGCTTGACTCCAGAGTTAGCTGCGTTATGTAAGAAGGGAAACAACAGGGAGAAAGAAAATAATCTGCTGTCATTCTGCCCTTTCCCTAGTTTCCCAGCAATTTTATCTCATGTCAAAGTGATGGTAGAATAAAGCAGTTAATATTATAAACATGAAATGAAGTAACATCACTTCTGTCAAAAGACAGGTTCCATGTTCTTACAGTAAGTACAAATATGCAATCAGCAGAAAATCTGCTAAATAAATCCTATGTGTGACAGACTGCTGAGTCCTTTGAACTCTGTCCTTGTGGAGCAGGTGGGTAAGTATGTTTTATTCCTGCCTGCTCCTTTGAGAGTTGCAAGCTAAACTTTCTGAGTCGTGTGGTATATTAGTCTTCATTCTACCTGTTTAGGTTTTTTGTTTACTTTTTTTCCTTTATTTGTTGGGTGTATCTGCCTTAACTTCCCTAGACTCAACAATTTTTCTGACTGTAGAATGCCTTTTCTTGGAGAAGTAATACTGCATTGTGCATTGAATGAGAAATTGTAGCTTTTTTCAGTATTCGAGAGTCTGGCAGTCTTTCCATTCTTGCTGCTGTTGTGCTATACCTGGATTTTTAGTGAGATTTAAAAGGAAAGGACAGAGAAGGGTGTCCAAAAACAGTCTTTGTGCATAGCATCTGAAATCCCACTGATAATCTATTTGCTTGTTTAGCATTGAAGACAAGTTAAGTACTCTGTGGACTTGTATGAATGATGAATTACAGGTTTAAAGTACTGCGTTTTCCAGGTATGATTCTATGAAGACCTATGAATCACCCAAACTTACTAATTATTATCAATGCCTACATCAGTTGACTGTGTTGAAAAATGGGTTAGAACAAATTATTTCTCTTGCTACACGGCTAAATACCTGAAAATACTGAATTCTGTGGGCCAAGAGCCTGGAACTTTCTTAAATCTTACTGTGATGAATATGGTAAAACATTGAGCAGAATATTTTGTATTGAATAATTACATGCAGAGCGTTGGGCTCTGTTTTGTTTTGTTGGTTTGTCTGTTTAGTGTTCGAGGCCTTACAGCTTCAAAAAGAAAGGGTAGAATTCAGTCCTGTAGTTCCACTTGTGCAGTTATCCTGAGTGAACTACAGATAGCAGCCCTTTGTCAGGTGTTTTTAATGTGCACCGAGTTCTCATTCACAGTTCTTTTTCGTACTTTTTCTGCTAGCACATTTATGTGGGCTACTGCATTGTGTCAGATGTTCCTATTTGCTTGTATTAGTTTTCTAATTGAACTGTTTTCCCTGCCTTTAGGGATGCAGCTGATGCTGAAGGAAAGCAGAGTATAGTATCTAAAGATGTAATTGTTTATTGTATGCACAGAAATTACTTGGGTGCTCACAAAGGTCTCTTCCCCAAAATAGTTATTTGTTAGAAACCAAAATCATTACTGAAATTCCTTATTTTCTGTGGAAAAATAAAAGATCATGGAATACAAATTAAAAGTTAGGGACAGAGGATATAAGGGAGCTTCTAAAATAAAGCTTTGAGCAAAGAGAAAGGGAGTAACTTGAACTGCCAGGTTCCTGAATCGGATGGGCAGCTGAAGTGAGTACTTCTGGGCTGCAAATAAAGAAATTGGGATCTCTCTCCATGGGTTGTTCTCTTTTCCCCCTGCCCAGTAATCCTGCAGGCAGGAAGCCTTGTGATGTGATTCTGACTGGCAAACAAATCTTGCATCGATTTAATCCTTCGAGAGGAGTTGTTCTGGGAATTTTATTTAATGATGTAGTGTCTAAATATTTCAAACTAACATTTTGTGAAGTTCTTATCACAGCAAGGCATTTACTTTAGTTTGAGTGCCAGCCTCAAATCCTCAATGATTTTGTTCCCATAGATTTATGGATGTCATAATCACCACGTATAATTCAATCTGTATACACTGTACTGTCTGAACTACTAACCTCCACGTTGCTCTTGTACCAGCATTTCAGATGTTCTTTCTGTAACAGTGCAAGAAAAAATTTGATTTGAATGTTCTCAATTTTTCTAATGACCCTCTTTTGTTTCTCTTATTAAGAGATATGCATCTCATACTTTTCTTGTCTTTATTTTTTTCTCTCCTACACTTATTTTGATGTTATCTCATGTTTTAGGCTGTCTGTTCTTCCATTTAAATATGCTTCCCTAAGCAAGACTCAGCTAAGTGAGTTAGAGACAGAATGTCTCCACAGGCAAACACACGTGTGTTGTTTTAATAGACACACAAAAGGCTATTACAGATTACTTAGATTTGTTTTCTTCAGCACAAAGATTACTTTAATATCATTTCCCAAATTATTTTGTTTTGGGGTTTTTTTTCCCCACTATGTACAATGACAACAAAGCATTATCTGTAAAAGAGCTTTGGTAACCTGAAACCCAGCCCAAAGCAGCACCATAGCAGTTACTGGGAAGAAAATTTATGCCAACCAAAACCAGGACAGAGACTAACAAAAACCCATTGCCTAGCATGAATTCTAAGAAGCCATCTGTCACTGCTCCTAGATAGTAACTTCTAGCTAGGATTCTATTATGCTGTAGTGACAGTGGTTCTGTAAGTACTGATTATGGTGGATTGTTTCACTGCAGAACTGACAAACTAACATTCAGGATGTTTTAAACAGCAAAGCAAAAAATAAAAATAAAAAAGGGGGATGAGGGGTGAGTGTGTGTGTTTCTTTTACTCCTGCTTTGACTTCGCACTGAAGTGATGCCAACAACAGACACAACTACAAGCAGATGTGTGATGATGGAGCAAACACAGTCCTGGTATCTAGTGAGTCTCTGGTGGTACTAAAATGTTTGCAGAAGGTAGTGTGTTCAGGTTATTGACGATTACCACTGACAACATGGGCTGCAGAGTTTGCTACGAAGGCTTATCTGTCAATTTTGAATAGCTTCCTAACTCATTTTTCCTGAATTAAGAAGACAAGAGCAGATGGATTGACCAAAACTGATTTTTTGGGTTTGTTTGTTTCTTCTCCCCCTTAGATACTTTTTTGAAGTCTCCTAAAGGGAGAGGATATGGTTTGTGTAGAGCATGTTTGGTTTGTAGACATCCTTTGTATAGTAACAACATGTGCTTAGAGGCTGGCAGGCTGTAAGATGCTGTCAGTCTCATTTATTCTGGCTTCCTCCCTCACTGAGTCTGGTGACATCATGCAGATGGATGCTCTTGTGAGAAAAACAGCAGAAGGAGTTGAAAGTCTGCCAAAAATTTGCTGTATGAAACTGAGCTGGCTGCTTCCAGTCTTATTTTCATTCTTATTGTGTGCTTGCATTTTTCACTTGCCAGGATGTTCTTTGCTGAACAAACAGAGCAGCAGTGAGGTCTCCCATCTTTAGCATAACGCCCTTCACTGAAAAGCTTTAGAGGAATAGCAGTCTTATATCTATTCAACATCATTTCAATTTAATTAATTATGCTAAAACATTTTGAGTTCTAATAGCACCTAATTCCCCCCCAAACCTGAACTCTTTGTTTTGTAAGTCTTGTTAAATGTGTTTGCAGTTTGTTTTAGGTGGCAAACGCAGGAAAACATCAAAATTGTGAAGGTTAGGTTTGGAAGAATTGAATCAAAGAGGAGACAGTGATTACATGTGGGCATGCAGATTTGAAGGACTGTGGGATAGCAGCTAGAAGAGTTGAAAAAGATTAGCTTAGGCTGTTGTCCTTACAGATGCCCTATAAAATTCTCTTTGACTAAATAAATTATTCTCAAACTTCCTGCAGAGGATACGTGAAATATTTTACTTCTTTCCCAAAAAATTGTGTGAATGTTGCAGCTTTGCTGGAAGGTTGCTTTCACAAACTCCTAACATAGCTACTGTTAAATGAGGCCAGCTGTGTTTGAGGAATTTTTTTTTTTTTTGTGAAATACTTTGTTCTTTATCCTCTTCCAGTCTGCAGAAAACTGCTTATATTCAAAGGGAAAAACTCAACTTGTGGAACAGCTAATGAAATTCACCCCAAAGTTTTGCCAATCAATAAATTACAGAAAAATAAGATATGGGGAAAACCATAACAGGTAGGATTATTCATGACTCTCTCTATATATATCTTTTTTTGTAAGGAATATGCAGCTATTAAGGTCATGTAGGCATTTCCTAACAACCTCACTCACCTAGCTGGAAAGCACATATAATCATTTGAAAGCTTTATCTAAACTGAAACTATTCAGATGTGAACTGGTAGTACAGCAAATTCTTAATAACTTACATGCGAGTCTGCAGACCATAGTAGGGCTGTTTTTTTAATCCAGGAGCAAAGTATTTTATACTACAGCTAGTGGAAGTGTTCTACCAATCTCCTTGATGCAGTGTGGAAGTGCTTGATTGCATTTCCAGAGTGGCAATCTGGAAGTATCATGAAGGTTTGGCTACTTGATCATTTGAATGAACTTTATTTGTAATTAATCAAATTAGGTTTTCTTCTGGCTGCTGTAAACATTGCTATGGCTATATAAAGTTTGTATTGGTGATGTTGGATAGGAGCTTGCACAGCGTGAGTAGAAGTGAAATTAAGCACTGATTAATGATACTAAGTCATTTGCAAATACAAGCACAGAGTAACTGAGACACTTCTGTGTTAAAAGATGATGAAGGACCCCTAAATGGAGGTTTTGGCCAATGTTTTCTGAGATGACTATGGCTGGAGAATCCTTTCCTGACTTTCTGTGGAAGTGAAGATGCTGTCTTTTCCTCACCCACTTGAAGACCCTATGCCCTGCATAACTATCTACAGTGTTTGGTTTTCTCTTTCTCAGCAGAAACTGTGATCTCTCTACTAACTAAACCTATGAACGTGTTTCAGATTGAAAGAGTTTGTCAGGTGATTTCATAATAATATACATATAAACACCTTCTGTGACTTACCAAAGGCTAGGGTAAATACTGGTATTCAGGGTGTGGGGTGTTAGGCTTTTGTTTCCAAGTAGTCATTCACAGAACTGCCAGGGTTGGAAGGGACCTCAAGGATCATGAATCTCCAACCCCCCTGCCACATGCAGGGCCACCAACCTCCTCATTTAATACCAAACCAGGCATTGCTGTGTATTTTACATCACAGAATCACAGAATTGCCAGGTTTGGAAGGGACCTCAAGGATCATGAATCTCCAACCCCCCTGCCACATGCAGGGCCACCAACCTTCCCACCTAATGCTAGACCAGGCTGCCCAGGGCCCCATCCAATCTGGCCTTGAACACCTCCAGGGATGGAGCATCCTCAACCTCTCTGGATAGCCTGTTCCAGTACCTCACCTCTCCTTGCTGTGTGGCTTTGATCTGACAGTGAATTTATTCAGGTTGCTTCCACCTAGTGGCTGTTGTAAGGTGCACACCTCAGCCTGTAAGAATGCTGGATCTGTAGCAGTGTAAGGATCCAGCTTGAAACTTCCCATTTCTGTGTAAATGGGGAGCAATATAAAACAAGCTGATTCTGCAGGAAGCCATTCTGGATGTAGCTTTTGCTATAATCTGTAACGTGATACAGCAGTGAAATTTATGTGCCTGGAAACGTGCCACAATCTAACTTTTTTCATGTTTCCGTTGTTTTAAATGTGTTTCTAACAAATGGTTTTATTTTGTGTGCTCACACAAATCACAATTGGACTTGTATCTTTGCTCTTAAAACTGTAACTCACAGACTTTTCTTGGAAAATGCAGAATTGGATTAGAAAGAAATTCCTAATCCAGCACTAAGTGTTACTGGAGGTAAGGTATACTTTCCCTCTCATTAGTTGATCGAGTATCTTTAATTTAAACCAGCCAGTTTACTGTGCTCATTACTTCTTTGAGGAAGCTGTTACATAATGCCAGTCCTGTGGCATAAAAACTCTACAAATTAAAAGTATTGCTGACTAGTTAATACCTGGCTGTGGTTTTGCAAGTGTTGTTCCTTATCTTAAATATCTTTTTCTCTTAGGGAATGTTTAAATAACCTGAACTTTTCCCGAGTGGACAGACCTTTTTTTGTGCTGCTTCTGAGTGCTAAATAGGACACTTGCATAACTTCTTGTGCGAGAATTTCCTTTTATTTTTACTTTTCATAAACATGTTAACGATATTGCAGTAGTTGTCATTGTTCCATAAGAAATATTTTCTTTCAGTTAACGTATCACAAACACTTCTGAGATGATGGCTCTCTGGATACGTGATGGGAATTTCTAAGATTACTCTGTTCTGGGATCATATGTGTGTCACCTCATAGCTCATTCATTTGGTGACAAATTAAGACATCAACATGCTCTAGTTTTCTTTCTCTTATTACGTATCAATTTGCTGCTCTTATTTTTCCAAGTTTCCTCTAGTCTTGGAATTCCATTCTCTTTTCCCTTTGTACCTGGGATTATTTTTCCTATCTTCAGTGTTCTCATTTCTCTTTGGGTTACAGTGTTAATGCAGTATTTACTGTGAGGTGGAATGCAACACAATGTGCAGTACATTCTATTTACATGTGATATAAATGCCTGCATGATTAGGTGTATTATATAATTTGTTGCTTTGATAATACTGAGTGATTTTATTGTCTGTTTTTCCCACACAGCCGGTTGCTGAACCAATTCCAATCTGCAGTTTCTGCCTTGGTACAAAAGAGCAAAATCGGGAGAAGAAACCTGAAGAGCTCATTTCTTGTGCTGACTGTGGCAACAGTGGTAGGTGACCACTTCCAATGCTGCTGGTAATAACCCAGTCACCTGAGACAGAAAAACTTAGTGTAGTGACTGATACTGATCCATACGTACTGGGAGTATGCATGTGTGTGTGACATGATATGGTTAGCTGAACTGAATCTCTTGGTTCTAGGAGGAGACACTTAAATTAACCTAACACACAAGCAGTTCATTTTCTCCCTGGAAGTTTCTTGAAAAATCTAGTAATGATTACTAGCGTAACTCAATTAAGTTATGAAAAAATACCTTGATGTGCTTTTGAACATGGCCCTGCCATTTACTTCCTAGGATGCTGTGTATGAGTGGATAAGGATAGAGGCACCTAAAAACAGGAGTACCTGGATAATCACATTTCTTCATGGAAATATGTGATTAACAAAGCTAACTCTGTGTGCTATCTGTGATCATTAGCAGCAGTAGGGTGGTTTTACTGGTATCACGTTCTCCATTTCCTGCAGGTCATCCTTCCTGTTTGAAGTTCTCACCAGAGCTGACAGTTCGAGTCAAAGCCTTGCGGTGGCAATGTATTGAGTGCAAAACCTGCAGTTCCTGTCGAGATCAGGGCAAAAATGCTGTGAGTACAGTGGAGTATGGACTGATTTAGAATGACATCAGCCTTGTGAATGTTCTGTTAAAATATAACATAAAACAGTTCTGGAGTTAAATATTTGCAGCTTCTGTTTTATAGTTTTTCTGACACCTGTCAAATACAGTGTCAGTAGTTTGAGAACTATGTGTGTATTCTCCCAGATGGTGACAAATTTTAATGGAGGGATTGATGCACGTTAAAGAGAGATTAAATTTATCTGTCTTCAACAGGATAACATGCTATTTTGTGACTCATGTGACCGTGGCTTTCACATGGAGTGCTGTGATCCCCCTCTTACCAGGATGCCAAAAGGTGAGGAGTTTGTGATGAAAGGTGTAATTTAATGTGGTGTAAGAAGAGATCAGTGGTTAGAAAGTGCTTCCACACACTTTATTTTTTTTTAGTTGCTTTTAACTTGTTCTTTACATTATTGCTTTTCAGGTATTTTAAAAAAAGTCTTCAAGAACTGAGGGAATAAAATTGATCCATGCAGATTAAAGCGGTCAGCTTTGATTTGAGTGAATAGCTCTGTATGTAAGAAAGAGGTTATCTGGTACATTTCTGAAGTGATATTTGTTTGGACAATAGACTGTTCAAACTTCCAAACAACCAAACTTCTCATTTCTTCTCATTTCCACCAGAGAACAAGTTGCCTGTGGAAGGTTCTTTTTGATAATTGAAAAGAAAAATCCTATAGAAGATGATTGGAATTAGTTTATTTGTGATCAGAATGTGTGATAATTAAATGTTACTTTTTTACATTTTTCTGACAATATGCTACCAGTTAAAGAGGCTTCCTAAATGGGTGTGGGAAATATATCATAGTGGGGTATGAGGGAGTGGGAATTAACCAAATATGACTTTAGATTGCTGGTTTATGCATAACTTTTCTTATATGTGTATCTGCGGAGAGGACCTTTGATCCAATTCTTACCCTTTCTTTTGGAAAGCCTGGGACCTTTTGTTCTACCTTTCTTCAATGTAGATGTTCCTTGCATTCAGTAGTGGAGACTGTGTGTTTTATAGGTATGTGGATATGTCAGATATGTCGGCCACGTAAGAAAGGAAGAAAACTTTTACACAAGAAAGCAGCACAGATAAAACGACGCTATGCTAATCCAATAGGACGTCCCAAAAACAGGTTAAAGAATCAAAATGCAACGTAAGTTTCTCTATAAAAAGGAATGAAGTGTGTGATTCTGTAGGACAGTGAGCGTTTTTGAAGTGTCATGTCTACTTTCTGTGAGATTTTTTTTTTACAATGAAGAGTTTTTCATTCTTCTTTAATACAGAATTTCTGAAGAGTTATGTAAAAGAATGAAGTAATTTCTCAGAATTTATTTGTGCCTTGATTTTTTTTTAAATTATTATTATTCTTTGTAATAGCTCCCATTTTGTTACAAACTGTTCCTTATAGTCATTAATTTATTTTGCTGTTTATGTCAGATCTGTTATTCTGAATGGCTGCTACTTCTGATAAAATAGCTTTGCTTTGCATTGTTTCTGATGCTTAGAGACATAAATTGGAAAATGTAAATTGAAACTTTGTGTATTCATTCTGTCTACTGTCTTTTGTAATTTCGTTTATTCAATGAATATCTGTTATTGATATTCAAAGTAATTGCTCATACTGTTCAGCGTGCAGAACTGAGGTGCTTAGAATTACTTCACATTTAACTTCTGTGTGATAGATAAATAAATAGGGAAGATACTAATCCACTCTGTAAGCAAAACCAAACCACTTTACCAGTTCTTATCATATGTTTCCCTTTGTTTCTTTAGATCAAAAGGAACCTTCAGCAAAGTTCGAACTGGCCCTGGTCGGGGTCGGAAGCGTAAGATAACTCTGTCCAGCCAGTCAGCATCATCAGAAGGAGGATACCTGGAGCAGACAGATATGTTGGACTACTGCAGAGAAGGCAGTGCTACCTTGAAGTTTAACAAGAAAACCAAAGGGCTTATAGATGGCCTTACTAAATTCTTCACTCCCTCCCCTGATGGACGGAAAGCTCGAGGGGAAGTGGTAGACTATTCTCAGCAGTATAGGATCAGGAAAAAGGGTACCAGAAAATCTAGCACTTCAGAGTGGCCCACAGGTAAAGATTTTTCACTCTGCCAATGCAGGTATTTTGAGGAAAATGTTCACAAAGGCTAGGATGCTGAAGTGATGGGAGTTGTTGGAGGCTGGAAAGTTACTCAAATGCAGCCATCTTTGTTGCATTGTAGCAGCTGGAAAACAGAAGAGAACAACTTTGCCACTTTATGATGGCAAGATTAGGGACTAAATGATTACCATCAGGTAAAATGCCCTTTTGATAATGAGCAGCTGGCCGATGACCCAAGTAAAATTGCTAAATAATGTCATGTTTGAAAGAAATAACATAGGGTGTAACCAATGTAATTAAGATCAGCATGGTAGAAGTATGAAATGGGAAACATATAATGAAAACATGTCTGAAAGACTTTTTTCTGATCAGGTTTGCATGCAAATGTTTCTTAATTTTTCCTTCCGTAGAGGAGCTTGCTTCATGTAATGTTTGTCTTCCTGCTGGAGAGCATCCCTTCTTTGAACATAGTTCTACTTTGCTTGTTTGGTTTTTTTTATTCTGTTTGCTGGGGTTGTTGGTTTGGGGGTTTGTTTGTTGTTGGTTTTTTGGGTTTTTTTTTGTGGGAGGGTGTTGCTTGGGTGATAAACATCCTGATTTTAGTTGTAGCAAATACAGCATTTAAATAATACTGATTCTTTTTTGTGAGAGGAGCAGTGGTAAGCCATTTATCCACAATGATCTCTTTAGTTGCATGATGGCATTTGTAACTTGAAATCATAAGTGATGAGTTTTGGTTAAATATCTGACATTACTTCTCACATGGTCAGAAATCCAGAAATGGTTATTCCTTTGTGGTCCCAAATCTGAGTAGAAAATCTTGTTATGAAACTCAACAAAGTGACTGAATGCAGATAGAGGTTGCTTCATGCTGCACTGAAAAGCACGCGTTCCTTTGTAACTACAGGTGATGGCAATTTTTTCTTTTTTGTTTTATTTACAGACAATCAGGATGGCTGGGATGGAAAGCAGGAAAATGAAGAGCGCTTTTTTGGAAGCCAGGATGTCTTAACTGAAAAAGATATGGAATTGTTTAGAGATATTCAGGAGCAAGCACTGCAGGTAAAGTTACTTTTTCAGCATTTGGTGGAAAGTATCTTACTTGTAAAAGAGGTAAAATTATACTGAGGAGTATGGAGTTCAGATGAGACAGTTTGCATTGAAGCTATGTAAGTGTTGTAATTTGTTTTAGCTTAGAAATCTTTCACTTGGCAAATCACAAAATTTATTTTTTTTTTCCTTCTTGCATAGAAAGTAGGGGTGACTGGACCTCCTGATCCACAAGTTCGATGCCCCTCTGTCATCGAATTTGGCAAGTATGAAATCCAGACCTGGTACTCTTCCCCATATCCACAAGAATATTCGAGGTATGACTGAACGTTCTCCTTTGTTCTGCTTCAGTGTTTATGGGAAAGCTGTATTCCAGCAGATGTGGAACTCTTAACAAGAGTCTGTGTAGGACAGAGGAAAAGTATACATAATACAGATACTTTTCATGTTAGCTGGTAGTTGTCTTAATGTTTTTTTAGACAGAGTCAGAAAGGCTATAAACTCTCTAACAACCTGTATGTACTGTGAGCCATAGGAGTGTACAAATTACACGGATTCTCAAAAGTTTGATTTACTGCCCTGCAGAGAGAGCAGCCTCAGCTACATGATAGAGTATCTTGATTGTGACTACAGTAGTTCTTTACACGTGACATCATCATGAGATAAAGTAATAAAATTGTTGAGGTCATAAGATGTTAACTGCTTATTAAATGAGCTCGTTAGGAAGAGCTGTATGCCATTCAGGACTTGAAAGAGAAAAAATAAGTTGAAATTTAATATGAATCACTTTTGATGTATTATTTTTATGCTGTTTGGTGTTCAGTACATCTAAACTATAAATGTTTTACGTTTTGGTGTCTCAAAGGTTGTTGCTGTGATGTTTTGATGTTCTTTTGATGAATAACTTTGCAAGCTTGTCTTAACAGTAAATTCTCCCAACATAAAGTTGGGACATAAAGAATAACTTCCAAGGGCCATAGCTAGAGAGAGAAAATGAAAGAAAACTGTGGTAGAAATGGTAGAATAATGAGAACGTGTGGTCTGTCATCAGGAATTCTTCTAGCTTTGCAAAAGGCATTGGGGGTAACTGAGAAGAGTAGGTCTGCCCAAGCTAATGTTTATAAATGGAATTAAATCACAGTAATATCAGGATGCTTGCATTCAAATTGTTTGTGCTAATATAATATGAAACATGATGTTAAAAGAGCTTGATGACATTGTAACCCATTTCCCAGGAGCGTATACCACTGCCATACCATTTACTATAATGTAAAACTAGTTAGGTAGGATATTAAGTACTTATTTTTTTAATATGTTTTTGCTATAGAATAAGTGAATGCTGTGACTTTAAGCACGGTATGGGTGTTTGTTTTGTGGTTTTTTGTTTCTTTTTTTGTACAAGTAATACACAAAAGTTTGCTCTGTCATAGAACTGTGATTATATATACAGGTTTTGTTTTCATCAAGTTTTTTATCTTCAGGGGTGAGGAATTTTGTATGAAAGGCTTTTTCTTCAATCTTTGATTTTCTTTACCTTTGCTTGTAGGCTACCCAAGCTGTACCTTTGTGAATTCTGTCTAAAGTATATGAAAAGCAGAACTATTCTCCAACAGCATATGAAAAAATGTGGCTGGTTCCATCCTCCAGCCAATGAAATTTATAGAAAAAACAATATTTCAGTCTTTGAGGTAAGTTAAGAAACTAAGCCTCTCACTGTTAACTCTAAAGCAGTTTTTAATACCCAGTGGTGTGATAAGTGTTCTGTAGCTCTCAAAATCTTCATTTTGTTAAACACTTGCGTGCAAAAAGTGAAGAGGTATAAGCCAGCAGCAGTTGCTGACCTTTTTTTAATGGATAAACAGTCTGTAATAAGAGAAGGCGTATTCATTTTAGAGAAAAGAATTTTAAGTTCTCTTTTAAATTAATGAATCTAATACTTGGCCAAGGCCCTTATGCTATGAAATATGAAATCTCATGAGATTCTACCTGTGGCATTGAAGCTTTCGTTTTGTGTTAGGTGTTTCAAATGTATGGGGGTACCCACATGAAGCTTTTCCTTGTATGCCAGCATATGGAGTGACATAACTTTTCCTTATTTTTGTAGGTTGATGGCAATGTCAGCACTATCTACTGCCAGAATCTGTGCTTGTTAGCCAAACTCTTCCTGGACCACAAGACTCTTTATTATGATGTGGAACCATTTCTTTTCTATGTGCTGACACAGAACGATGTCAAGGGTTGTCACCTTGTTGGTTACTTTTCCAAGGCAAGTATTTTAATACTTCAGACTTGGAAGAAGCTTCATAGCTATCTCAGTTTTCATTAAAAGTAATTATGAAGTTGTGTGGAATAACATCTGGTATTTATGTCTCCTCTTTTATTTTTAAAATGTACTACTTTTTTTATTTTTTCTTTTTTTATCTCAACAGGAAAAACACTGCCAACAGAAATACAATGTTTCCTGTATCATGATTCTTCCGCAGTACCAGCGTAAGGGCTATGGCAGGTTCCTCATTGATTTCAGTAAGGAATTTTCTTTGTTTTGCTTTTTAACTCTTTTTTCCTTTCACATTTTAAATAGAAGCTTATCTCAGGAAGAGGATATTTATCTGTTTTTAATTGAAAAAAAAATCTCAGGAGAGGGATACTGAAGTTCACAGTCATCTGAACTTAACTCACTCTCTTCATTGAAAGGCTTAAATTCTGAAGGAAAAAATTATTTTTCTTTCTATCTCGTGTCCTGTGTAAGCAGCTTATTGTGGAAACTACAGGCACATGTCAGTATAGAGTTTTTGCAAAAGCTTACTTGTGTATGTATTTATTTATACAGAAAGCAAACTGTAAAACTGCAGTCTGTTGAAACTTGAGCAGCTTGATTAATTGAATGTAGTCATAGTTAAGTTTTAATTTAGCTTTAAGAGCAATGAAAACGGCTGGTTTTGAGCAATGGATATTCTGTGAATGTTCTCACATTCTTACATAAATCCACATGTTCACTGGAAAACTTGCTGCTCTAACTGTACCTCTCGTTTTGCTGACATAGACCTCTGTGTGGATATGCTAATGGTTGAGTTAATGTCCTGAGGAAAAATCTTCCTTATCTAATTATAGTAGAATAGTTTTAGAATTAAAAAAATCCTTGTGTGTATAATCTGTTGTTCTGAAAATATTGCTGAAACAAAGCAACTCGGTGAATTGTCTTGAGAAATCAATGCTTTTTTCTTGCTCTTCCTTAGGCTATCTGCTTTCAAAGCGTGAGGGCCAAGCAGGATCACCAGAGAAGCCCCTGTCAGACCTGGGGCGGCTCTCATATATGGCTTATTGGAAAAGCGTAATATTGGAGTGCCTTTATCATCAACATGACAAGCAGTTAAGCATCAAGAAATTGAGTAAGCTGACTGGAATCTGCCCTCAAGATATCACTTCCACTCTGCATCACCTCCGAATGCTTGACTTCCGTAGTGATCAGTGAGTACAGTAGTTCTGTTCCATTTCCAGGTAGACTCATATGTATTTGAATGAAGTTAAATAGTGTCTGGAGGCAAATTACATCTAATAAGCTTAATTTTATTTAAAAGTTTAGTTGTCCAAATATTGTCTGTTGAGATCTATGATGCTTTCTTGTGATGGAAGAATTGTTCAGTGCCAAAGCTGTACCAGATTGCTGTCTGTAGAGTTCTGCAGCTGTGAAACTTCCAAGTAATCTGCATCTTTGAAAGAAAGCAAGCTGGTCTCTTGGCCATGTTCTCTTGAAGTCCTTCTAAGTAATCAGTAACCTCTGGAATGGAGCAAAAGAAGATCTCTAGAGGGAAGTATGTTTCATTTTCCTGACACCGAGTAGTTGTTTCCCCCTTTTCAATGTTCACCCAAGGTGTCATTAACTTGTTTAGATAATGGGCTAGATCACTGTCTTTGGATATAGAGTAGAGGTAGTTTGCTTGGCCAGAGATGTGTACCAGTCAAATGAAATTCTGGGAATTACTCTTAATTCAGACAGTTGCTGTTTTGGAAGTGGGATAATATTCAGTCTTAGTTTGTGTTAAACTTTAGAGTATTATTATGATACTTTCTACTTTGATACAAAAATAATTAGTGATGTTACTCCCAGACAGCTGAATAAAATCCATACTGGTAGTGGAATGTAACTTTTTAAAGCAGCCTATTTTTTTGTGTGTGTTTCATTTTGCCTTTTAGCCAAATAGCTTACCCTCTGCCAATTTAACACCTGTTAAAAGTGGTGCTCTCCAACTGAATGTTACCCATGTAAGGATAACGGCTTCACCATTAACAAGAAGCAGAATTTAAGAATTTAACTCTCTAAAGTTACTCGCATTGATATTACATTGATTGAAAGTACCTGTGCCACATGATAACATGTATATTGTGTAGCCTGTTGTTAATCAGTATCATTATTGTTTAGATTTGTCATCATTCGTCGAGAGAAGCTTATCCAAGAACATATGGCAAAGCTCAGAAATAATGTGCGACCAATAGATGTGGATGCAGAGTGTCTGCGTTGGACACCTGTTATAGTTTCCAACTCTGTTGTCTCTGAGGATGAGGAAGAGGAGACAGAGGATGGGGAAAATGAAGAGCAACAACATGATAAAGATTCAGAGTCCAGTGTAAGAGTAAATCTGTTACTTCTGTGTAGAAGGGGGAAGGAGTGGCCGTGGGTGCTGTGACAACCTTGTGCAGGTCAATTCAATTGTTCTCAGATTCTGTAAGCTTGTCCTTGTTACAGTTCAGCGATTTCTTGTTTAAAAGTTTCCACTGCGTCAAATAGAAAGAATGAAATCTATTTGTTTTTATTTCTATTAGATGGTAAAATCTGTGTCATGGGAGAAGAAAGAACAAGAACCCTATTCACCAACAAAGAATGAAAAAAAGCCAGATGTCATCGCTCCCGTCAATTCTACGCGGCCGAACAAGCACGTTTTTTCACTGGACACTCTTCCAGCAAACAGTCAAACATCACGAAGAGGTCGGTGGAACCGCAAGGGCAAAAAACTTCGAGAACCCTTTTGTGAGAAGGAACCACCGTTGCCCATTGAGGACAAAATAGCCATTCCCAGTGAACGATGCAGCGAATGTGAGGAGAAATCAGTAGCTTCACGAGGCCGGTGCAGTGAATGTGAGGAAAAGTCATCAGCCTTGCAGGAAAGGTGTGAATGTGAAGAGAAGTCTCCAACCCCAAGAGGCCATTATGCTGAAGATGAGGAAAAATCTGTGGTTTCCCAAGTGCAGTATGGCAAAAATGAAAAATCTGCAGTTCCCCATCAGCATTATAGTGAAAGTGTGGAAAGGTGGAGAGGACAGCTGAAAAAGAACACGGAGCCACTGAAGAATAGGTTCCCAGAGGACTGTGAAAGATTACCCCACTGCTACAGCGATAGTGATAGGACACTTCTGAGGTGTTTTAGTGAGAGCAGCGAAGAGGAAGATGATGACCCTGTGAGTCCCCGATCAAGCTCTCCACCTGTTCTTACCAAACCAACATTAAAACGAAAGGTCTGTGCTTTATTTCTTCTTGTTGTCTCTGACTATATTATGCAGCCTGTTTTGTCAGTATGCTGGTGTTGTTTTGAGGGTCATTGCAATTCACGAGATAGGTATTAAATGTACAGGTAGCATCTGCTCAGTATTCTAGAACTCCAGAGAGTGCTGTTATCTTACAGTTAGTGATCTTTTTTGTTGGATCAGAAGTAATTTTTTTCCCATTTTTTTCCTTGTGCTTTTGATGTTTTCTGGCTTGGTTATTGAAGTTTTATTCAGTCAAAATAAAAACAGATATGCTCCTACTTTTAAAAGAAGCTTTCAAAATACAAATACTATCTCAACAACTAAAATCACAGCATGAAGTCTTTGAAATGATTAACCATAGAGAGGTCAATCCTGTCAACACAAATAAAATCCTCATGGGATGCTGCATTAAGAAGTAAAACTCAGCTGTTTGTGTTTTTTGTTCTAAGTGTGTTATTTCTGCAGTCAATAAAACATCTTCTCCCACCATCTTCTCTCAGAAACCAATTCTTCATCGGAAGAGGAGAGTACGTAAGCGTAAGCACCACAACAGCAGTGTTGTTACTGAAACAATCTCGGAGACCACAGAAGTGCTGGATGAACCATTTGAGGACTCAGATGCTGAACGACCAATGCCCCGATTAGAGCCTACATTTGAAATTGAGGAGGAGGAAGAGGAAGAAGAGGATGAGGAAGATGAGGAGAATGAACTTTTGTCCAGTGGATACTTTCAGCACTTAACCCCACAAGACACCCTCAGGAACAGACCCTCTTCTAAGAGGAAGTCCAAAGATGAGGAGGAGTCTGATGACAATAATGGTATGTTTGGTGGTAAGCTTCAAAAGTCTGGTTAAGCACCATTGAAAAGAGTCTTGTTCCATGTTCTTTATTGCCCCTCTTCAGGTATCTGTGCATATTAAGATCCTCCTGAGCCTTCTGTAGTCCCTATTCTCTCAAACTTTCCTTACAGGAGAGATGCTCCCATCTTAGTCATTTCTGTAGCTGTTTGCTGGGTGCTCTCCAGTATGTCCATATCTTTCATGTATGAGGGAGACTAGAACAGGACACATTTAATACTAAATTACTCTACAGAAAGCCAACCATCATAAAATCATTTACTTTTTTTTCCTCCTTAATGTTGTTAAATCAACGACAGTACAGATAAAATTTTTACTTTTTTTACTAAAGAACTAGTAAAAACTAATCTCCTGTAGTAAATAGGAAGCAAAGAAGAAGAAGAGAAATAGATTCTATGTTTTTTTTAAAGACGTGGATTCTATTTATTTATTTATTTGGAAATTTTTGAAAGTTAATGCTTTAACAAATACCATGAAAGCAGCATTTTCTTCTTTCTACCTCATCTCATCTGGCAAATCCTTTCTTTCTTTTATTCTCATTCAAAATATTTTTTAATGGATGACTTCAAGGCGTTGTTAAACTTTGAACTCAGTGTTTAAGCTCATTTTTCACACTCAGAATTTTTTCTAGTATGCTTCTGTTGTGAGGTATTGAAGATAAATACCTGTCAGAATTTCTTTTATGTAGTTTTTAGTGGATATCTAACTTGGAATAAATAGCATCTTTGAAACTTTAAAAAAAAAAAAAAAAAAAGTGGCTCACCGTGGATTAATTTGTTTGTAAACAGACTGAGTAACTTCTGGAGACACCAAACACTGTTCACATCCAGTTCACAGAATTGCAGGGTTGAAGTTGAACAAAGGGCAAGAATAAGTCAGCTGACAAATTATTGGTGCTTAAGATGAATTTTTTTATTACTAGGAACACTTTCAGTGTTACCTTATGAATTCTTGGAATAACTGTGGATTTACAACAGCTCTCTTTGGAAAATGCCTAGAATGGAATTGAGTTGGGCTGTCGAGTTTGTTTACTATTTTATGGGTAAATATTAAAGAAACAGTGTTGCAGCTGACAAGAAAAGAAAGGATTTGGTAAATGAAGTGAAGGACATTGCGGTGGCCTACATAGTGTATGAGAAAGTATTTGAAGTTCACGTCTAGTAATCAAGTGAGCATGGTATTCTAGCTCAAAGATTTGAATGATCCTTAAGTATATGAATGGGGAAATCTCAGGTGGAGCAGAGACATCTTGTCATCTTCGGTGAAGCTACTACTGCTGTCTTTACTTTTATTCACACTTGATAAGAGTATCAATAAATTGAAATATTTCAAAGAACAGTCGTGGGTTGATAAAGGCACTGAAACAAATTTTCTATTACGATAGATTCAAAGAATTCAGTCACCTTGGATTATAAGCAGAGGCAAGAGCAACTTACTACTTTTGTTTACCTATGTGAGAACTGTTAATTGGTAAGAATGATTCTCTGTCCAGCAGACAAAATAAAAACTAACACAAAAGCAGATTAAGAAGATTGAGTGTCTGAAAACCAAAATTCAGATGATAAAGTGTGAATATTGACTAGTGTCAGTGCAAGAGTTTTTCAGCAGTTGTATGAAATGCCACTGACTATTGTAATGGACAAGTTCAAAACAGAATTACTAAGGGGGAGGCCCTACAGTGTTCAGTAAATTCATTAAGCATCAATTTCTGATAGTATAGGCTGTGGAATTATTATAGTACTTGGAAAGCTACTGAAATGCAAAATAATAGTTCATCAAATAAAAGTCAGATGAGAGAGGAATTTAGATTCCTTTTAAGTGTTTTCCTAGGTTAAAAACAGCCTAGTTCAGTCATCTGTGTATTTCTGTAGGCATTCAGAAATGAAAGCCAGGACAAAGTAAAAATATCTTATTTCTGCAGCAGATGCACAGAATACAGATCTAAACGGAAACATAACTTTTATTGTAGCCTAGTGTTTAATTTGACCTGTTTATTAAAGGCTCAGATATTTGACCATGCAACATCCTGAAAGCATTGCTCTTTGAAAATGCAGTATGCTTTGCAATTGATGATCTTTCTTGCTACTCTTCACAATAAAATGCTAAGCTAGATATCTAAGTTCCTAAGCATGGTAGAATGCTTGGGAAAGTTTCCATGAATGCTCGGCGTGAACAGCATTTTTCTGTTTGTGTTTTTAGATACTCCAACTTTGAAACCATTATCTATGCTGAGAAAGTGTGAAGCAAATGATTCTTCACTTGATCCAGATACTTCTACACCCATGAAAAAGAAGAAGGGATGGCCAAAAGGCAAAAGCCGAAAACCAGTCCATTGGAAGAAAAGACCCGGTCGAAAACCAGGATTTAAACTGAACCGGGATAAAGTGCCACCATCAGTTCAGGGAGAGGGAATTGATGCAGTGATAGCTAATTCAAAAACAGGGCGTAAGTCCAAAATTTCAGATAAAGAGGAAAATGTTGAGCAAAAAGAAGAGCTGCCTCTTAATGAGGAAAGGAAAGAGGAAGATGTGAATATGGAAGCAGAAGAGGTTGGAGAGGGAGAAGAGGAAGATGCAGCCAGCAGTGAAGTAAGAGCAGTTTCTCCAGTGGACAGCAGCAGTAGTCCAGTGCCAGAAGTTAAAGAACCTGAAATAGAAGAGGAGGTGGAGGAGAAACCACAAGTATTAGAAGAGCAAAGGCAATCAGAAGAAGAGCAGCAAGAGCTAGATGAGCCTGAGCAGGACCATGAGGAAGATGATGAAATTGCAGTAGTGGCGAATCAGAATGAAGACCATGATGCTGATGACGAAGATGATGGTCATCTGGAGTCTGTGAAGAAAAAAGAATTGGAGGAACAGCCTGTAAGAGAAGGGGTGAAGGAGGAACCTGATGTTCAGGAATGTTTTTTAGAAACAAATATACCAAGCAGTAGAGAAGATGCAAAAGGAAAAGATGAAGCAGAGGCAGATTCTGAGGAAGAGCAGGCTTCCAATGAAACATCGGCAGGCTCAGAGCATGTTCCTGGGTCTGAAGATGATCGTGAAGAAGATCCAAGTAATAAAGAAGGTTTAATTGAATTAAAAGAAGAGGAAGAGATTCCTCACAGTGAACTAGATCTTGAAACTGTTCAAGCAGTCCAGTCCTTGACACAGGAGGAAGGCAATGAACATGATGTAGCTTACCAGGACTGTGAAGAGACTCTTGCGGCTTGTCAAACTCTGCAGAGTTACACCCAGACTGAGGAGGATCCTCAGATATCAATGGTTGAAGATTGCCAGGCCTCAGAACACAACAGTCCAATATCCTCTGTTCAGTCCCACCCCAGCCAGTCTGTTCGTTCTGTCAGCAGCCCAAATGTGCCTGCTCTGGAGAGCAGTTACACCCAGATAAGCCCTGAACAAGGATCCCTGTCCGCACCCTCTATGCAGAACATGGAGACCAGCCCCATGATGGATGTGCCTTCAGTATCAGACCACTCTCAGCAGGTGGTGGATAGTGGCTTCAGTGACCTTGGCAGCATTGAGAGCACCACAGAGAATTACGAAAACCCGAGCAGCTATGACTCCACTATGGGAGGCAGCATTTGTGGAAATAACTCTTCTCAGAGCAGCTGTTCCTATGGGGGACTGTCTTCTTCCAGCAGCCTCACGCAGAACAGTTGTGTTGTCACTCAGCAAATGGCAAACATTGGCAGCAGTTGCAGCATGATGCAGCAAAGCACTGTCCAGCCTGCAGCAAACTGTAATATCAAGTCACCTCAGAGCTGTGTCATAGAAAGACCTCCAAGTAACCAGCAGCCAGCAGCGCAGCCACAACAGCAGCAGCCTCAGTCACAGCAGCCACAGCCTCCACCTCCACCCCAGCAGCAACCTCCACTGTCCCAGTGCAGTATGAACAACAGCTTCACCCCAGCACCTATGATCATGGAAATACCTGAGTCGGGAACCACTGGTAACATAAGTATCTATGAGAGGATTCCAGGGGATTTTGGGGCTGGGAGCTATTCACAACCATCGGCCACATTCAGTTTAGCCAAGTTGCAGCAGCTGACGAACACCATTATGGACCCTCATGCCATGCCTTATAGCCATTCTCCTGCTGTGACTTCCTATGCAACCAGTGTTTCTCTGTCCAACACAGGATTGGCTCAGCTAGCTCCCTCTCACCCGTTAGCAGGCACACCACAAGCACAAGCCACCATGACGCCCCCACCAAACCTGGCATCCACTACCATGAACCTCACGTCACCTCTGCTTCAGTGTAATATGTCTGCTACCAATATTGGCATTCCACATACACAGAGGTTGCAGGGGCAAATGCCGGTCAAGGGGCATATTTCCATTCGCTCTAAATCAGCACCCCTGCCCTCTGCAACTGCACACCAGCAGCAACTCTATGGCCGCAGCCCACCTGCTGTTGCCATGCAGGCTGGCCCTCGTACGTTGGCTGTTCAGCGAGGTATGAACATGGGGGTCAACCTAATGCCAACCACCCCATACAATGTTAATTCCATGAATATGAACACCCTTAATGCCATGAACAGCTACAGAATGACACAACCCATGATGAACAGCAGTTACCATAGTAACCCTGCCTACATGAACCAGACAGCACAGTATCCTATGCAGATGCAGATGGGAATGATGGGGAGCCAGGCCTATACCCAGCAGCCTATGCAGCCAAATCCTCATGGAAATATGATGTACACTGGCCCCTCCCATCACAGCTACATGAATGCTGCTGGGGTGCCCAAGCAGTCTCTCAATGGACCGTACATGAGAAGATGAGCAAGATGAGCTTGCATCCAAAAAACTTAAATATATAAATAAAGGAACCTTTTATACTGACGAACCAGAGAAAACGGACCTTTTTCCAGTTAAAATATTGCTGTAGATTTAGAGGGATTTTCTTTGGTTTATTTTATTTTTTAGAAAGCTTGGTGGTTTTTGTTGTTGTTGTTGGTTTTCTGGGTTTTTTTGTTTGTTTTTGTTTGTGTTTTTTTTTTTTTCTGGGGATGGGGTGGGGGAGGGAAAGAGGGGTTGTTTTCTTCACAATCCTGAAACATTTTACAGCTGAAATCATTTACAGATGTTTTTTAGAGGGAAAACATGCACAAAATGTTTTCATAATTTAAAAAGAGCCTTACTTTGCTGACCATGTGGACAGAATATGTGTAATGGTGAAATCATCTTTCTAACTTTTTTTTTTTTCAAATGTATGTCCTCCTCCCTCCCCCGTGTCCCTCCGTATGCATTTTTTTAGCGCTGCAGTAATGTAAAATGTCTGACATCTCAAAGAGTAACAACCCGTCCCTCCAAACCCCACTTAGAATTTTCTACTTCAAGCAGGAGGCACTTATTGGGAGAAGTGGAAGGGGACACAGAGGATAAATGAAGCTGTTTATTTCTGCAAGTCAGGAAAAACAATTTATCTTGGAGCTTTTCCTGACTCTCGCCTTCAGTAAAATTTGGAGACACGTGTAAACAAACTATTCACATTGGTGTTTTTGTAGATGAGTTAATTGAAATTGTATGTTTCATTCTGAAAGTATAATGTACTTTTAAAATGATCCCATTTACAACCCAGGCATGCACGTCTGCACGTGCACACGTCACTCTCAACTACTGGAAGCATCTATGAGCTGTTCGTAACCATCGTGCAGTCATGAGGAGGGTAGGATGATTATTGGACAAAAAAATAAAAAGGGTTGCAGGCTCTTCTGGTGAACTGCAAGTCAACCACAACTCTGAGATCCCAAACTCTGCTTTAGTGTGTACTTGGAAATGCTGAGGGTCTTGTTCTGAACCTTTGAGCGGTCTGAGCTCAAAAGCATCTGTTTGCAGTGATCTGCCTCTTAGTCTCTATACTTCAATTATCTTGCAAGATAAAATGTATGTTTTAAGTGACTTGGTGAGAGCCTTGTGGTGTCCTTGTCGCTCTTCCATTCCTGGTGTGGCACGGGCAGTTGCTGAATGTGCCACTGTTAGGGGATTCACTCACGTTGAACATTTCCCTGATTCTTCCACTATTTAAGGCCATTTTGTCAGAATAGCCACGTTTTTGATCTAGTGTGGGAAACGAAGGGAGTCAGCCTGTTTTACAGGAGTGAAACAGTCCAAGCACCGCAGTAGGATGCAGGTGGCAGGATTTTGCTGTTTTATTACTGCATAATCCAGTTTGTGTTCTTTTTTGGCTATACTGCTCTGTGATAGAGACAGCACCTGCTGGCACGTCACCCAGTTCAAAAAGGGACACCCCTTAATGTAGAGATCTTTTTTTTATTATTATTATTGTATATGAAGCAGAAATACACATTAATAAGACTAATTTCTTATTTCTTTAAAAAAAAAAAGAAAAAAAAAAACCAAAAGAATCTACAAGTTGGGTTTCTTCGTATGCACTAAAATGGACTTTCTTCCAATAACTGCTAACCAGAAAAGGCAGAATTCAAAGGACTTCCTTGTTTGTTTGTTTGTTTGTTTTTCCTCTTTAGTTTTGAGCATGTACAAGGCTGTGTAGGACTCCATTTCTCTGTATATACTATTCCAGTTCCAAATAACCCAGGTAGGAAGCACACACTGTGCTGCCCTCTCCTTCCTAGATCTTCAGCTGCGTCGCTGCTTCCTGGTTGCTGGGGTTGGGTGGTGGGGTGGAATGGGTCTGAGACAGGAGGAGAAGCTGTTGAGATGAGGGCCATGAATTTAGTTTGTTTGCTGTTACGTTTGGTTTGGTTTTGTATTTTTATTTTATTTTATTTTTTAATCAATTGGGCAGCTCCCTTTTCCACAAGCCTTTGTGACTGTAGAACTATTGTAGAAAAAGAAGTTCTTTTCTATATATAAAAAGAAATTATCCAACACAGTAATATTGGTACCTACCATTTTTTCACTTCTGTTTAAAAAGAAAATAAATAAATGTATTTTTAGCAAGATAACTTGGGTAATCTTCTAAAAGAAATTAAAAAAAAAATCTCACTGTTAGTGACTTTGATGCCTTTTAAAATAAGAGCTTTTTCATTTCATTCCATCTTCAAAATTTTTTATCTTTGTTGTAGAATATTAAAAACTATTTTAAGAAAGAAAAAAAAAAAATTTCTCTTTAAAGAGATCTCTAGAGTGTGTGAATAGGAGCTCCAGATGCCTCTAAAAGCCGCATGTACAAATGAAGCTGAGTTTATTCCTGTCTGTTTATATTTGCTTTTCCTGTTTTGTAATCTCTTTGTACTTCGTTCATGGTGACTTGTAAGCTAAGGGGAAGGGGTGCCTAGATGCCTTTGTAATTCTCCATGTCATGCTCCTGGCTGGATGGTCTCCCTTCCTCTACTTGTATGTAATATCACTTTTTTTTCCCCTTTCTAGCAAGTACTTTCAAAAGAACTCTGTACATTTTAACATAAAAAATAAATTATGTTGAGCCATTTTGGATGTCTGTTGTGCACGTGGATTATTATTTTTTTTTTTTCCTTCCATTTGAGCACCGAGCTCCGTTACTGATCTCTGTCCTGGCAGCGTGGTTCCCTCTTTGTTCCTCTCCTCGAGAGCCGCCCGAAGCTTCAGCGAAGCGCAGCAGCCGCGTTTTGTCCGCCGCGTTCGTTCCGCGGCCGTGGGAGCTCCGCCCGCCGCCCGCCGAGAGCAGCGCTGCCCGCCTTCAGCCCCGGCACCGCCGGGCGGCAGCAGAGCGCCGAGCTGCGCGGCTGCAGGGAATCGCAGAATCACCGCGGTTGGAAAAGACCTCCGAGATCATCCGGTCCGACCGGCCGCCTGTCACCAATAGGAATCACTAAACCACGTCCGTAAACACAGAATCCAAACGTTCCTTGAACGCCTGCAGGGTCGGTGACTCCACCACCTCCCTGGGCAGCCCATTCCAGTGCCTGACCACTCTTTCAGAGAAGCAGAATTTCCTGACGTCCAGCCTAAATCTCCCCTGGCGCAGCTTGAAGCCATTCCCTCTAGTTCTATCACCGGTTACACGAGACAAGAGGCTGACCACTAGCTCGCTACAACCTCCCTTCAGGTAGTTATAGCGAGCAGCATGGTCTCCCCTGAGCCTCCTCTTCTCCAGGCTGAACAACCCCAGCTCCTTCAGCCGCTCCTCACAAGGCCTGTGCTCCAGACCCCTCCAGACCAGCTTTGTCGCCCTTCTTTGAACCCGCTCCAGGGCCTCAATGTCTTTCTTGCAGTGAGGAGCCCAAAACTGGACGCAGTACTCGAGGTGCGGCCTCACCAGAGCAGAGCACAGGGGGAAAGCTGGCTGCACGGCAGCAGAGCTTCCATGGCTGCACGGCTGCAGCCCGCGGCCTTTACACAGCCGTGGTGTCACAACGCTGCCTGCAAAAGAGGCCGGCTGTGTGATGGCTGAACCTGAGAACCACCAACTTCCTTTTGAACGAAAATTTGGGCACGTGCTTTGCTGTCTCCTCACAGAGATGAAGCGTTTCTTTGTGCTGGCAGTGCTGACCCGTCCCTTAAGCTGACGCATCTCCCCCCCATATTTGCAGGTCTGGCTGTGTCGGACAGGCAGAAGCTGTTGTATGTGATGCTCGGGGCAGTGTGCTCTGTCAGCTCTATGCACCACAACATGCCCACCTTTATTTAGCTCTAGTTCTCAGAAATTTTCTCTCATTTTTTATATGCAATGCGAATTTTGAAAGTAAAATACTACTGGAGAACAGCTGTATGTTCTCCACTACTTCAGAACAGCTGTGATTTCTGCAGCGATTGGACAAAAACATCATTCTGTTGATTTAGGTAACTCTAGAATTCGCAGTGATGATGGCAAATCACTGCCACGAAATGAGATCATGCATTTCTCCTTCAGTTCCTATCATACTGATGAGCAGGGCGAACCTAAGCCTTCATCTGGTACCAGATGATGGTAACACTGCTGTTTCAAAATGCTCTTCAGTTCTTTGTTGGAGATCTTTGCAATGCTCTGACAGTGCTTAAGTTGCCAAGTTTGGTGTGGGTAGGGTCAGCACTAATGATAATTAACACTGGTGTGCTTCTCAGTTCTTAAGGGAGTTGAAACTGTTTTAAGAAAAAAGCAGGAATGTGGTATCCATAACTTTCTCTCGAGCTTTTAGGCTTGGAACAAAAATAAGTGCTTATGGGAATCCATGAACAAGGTCACAGAAATGTGATTTCTCGGTGTTAATGAGATGATAAATAATTGCTGCTGAAGGACGGCTTATAAAAAACATTATTTGCTCAAATGGGCCTCGTTGTAAATAACCGTTTGCTGGTGTTGGATTTTTTAATTTTTTTTTTGAATTATTTTTTATTTTTTAAGGAAAAGAGAATAACGCTTTATGTGTGGGTTGACTTGATGATAGCCACATTTGGGACTCATAAACAAGGAGATTTCTTTTTCAATATCTCATCAAATTCCTGCTGTCAGTGAAGGCCTACAGAAGTGAGTGATTGTTTTGTTTTGGTTTTGGTTTGATTTTGGAGGGTTGCCATGCTAAAATAGGGTTTAAATCAGGCAGTACAAGAACCATCAGCATCTTACAGCATGGCGTGAGCAGCTGCTACTGCGTGCTCTGCACTGCCACTGCCAGGTATCATGCTGTGAACACAGAACACTTCCATTCAGCAGTGACAGATTTGCTCCAGATTAGCTGTTACGTGGACCAAAATGTCTGTTACCAACACGACGCGTAGGGCTCCATATGTTGAAAGCAACACAGAGCAACATACGAGATTTGGCCTTGAAGATTTCCAGGATTTCAAAGAGGTGAACTGAAGGGCTTTGAGAGCCCAGATGAAAAGAACAGAACATTTTAAATTAAGTTCCTGACTCAGTGAGAGAGATCTGTGCTGAGAACCTCCCTCTGCAGCAATAGGGAGTGCAGATGGACTGAACAATGCTTGGTTTACAGTGGCTGAGGTGCAGCCTGCAGCATCCTTTATCTTTGCAGCTTGTCAACCAGAAGAGTTTGGCTAAAAATGCCTATTTGAAATTGGAGTTTGAATGTAAAATCCTATCACAAAGAACCTCAGCAGCTTCCACAAACTGTTCTTCACTCAGAGCAGGACTCCAGCTATGCTTCATTCCTGCAAACACCTTGTAGGCAAACAGGGCTTTGTTTCTGTACTTCCCTCGCACAAGGTTCTGTTCTGCAGGACAGCTCTGTGTGTTGAATTGGCACATAGAAGCCTTGTTCATTTGTGTGACCATCTCCTTCAGGGTTCTCCTTGCTTTCCCTTGCCAAACCCTTTATCCTGTGAGCTCTTTGCAACAGGGACTGTTGTTGATGATTGCCATTTGTCTGACATGGTAGAATCCCAATCTGTTACCGAGGTACCAGAGATAGATACCCTGTTTTCAAGGAAAAAGTGTTAAATACAGTGCTCTGTGTCAAATAATTAAATAAGGCTCTTTAAAATCTTCTTTTTTAGTACTGTGCTGGCTATACATGCAGGTGATATCTTCCAGCTGAAGGAGGAGGTCTGTTTACTGTCATCTCCATTTCTCCAATTTGAAGTGGAGCCTACCTAAAGGGAGCCTACAAACAGGAGGGGAGTCAGCTCTTGGAAAGGGTAGATAACAGCAGGACAAGGGGAAATGGCTTGAAGTTGAGGGAGGGGAGATTTAGGTTGGATGTCAGGGGGAAGTTGTTTGCTATGAGAGCGGTGAGGTGCTGGAACAGCTGCCCAGAGAGGCTGTGGATGCCCCGTCCATCCCTGGAGGTGTTCAAGGCCAGGTTGGATGGGGCCCTGGGCAGCCTGGGCTGCTATGAAATGTGGAGGCTGGTGGCCCTATGTGTGGCAGGGGGTTGGAGCTCCGTGATCCTCGAGGTCCCTTCCAACCTTGGTCATTCTGTGATTCTGTGAAGTGCTGTTGTACTTCTCCACTAGGAACAAGCAGCAACAAGAATATGATCCATAAAGTGTTTTCTTCTTTCCCCTGCGTTTCCTCACCATTTCTTGCCCTTGAAAAGAGTCCTGGCTCCATTCTGAAACATAAAAAACACTGAAGATCAGCTCTTCCTCATGTATAGCAGATCTCCATGGTCACTTTTTATCAACCATACACCTCATGCCAGCACACAAAAGCTCAACATCAACCCAGGGCAAATTCTTCACAACTTGGAATATTACATTTGTAAGCCTCTGAGAAGGACAACCTTGTGTATAAAACAGAGAGAACGAATTCCAGTTAGCTTAGTCTCTTAAATGACGCTGTCAGCATTCAAAATAGATGTCTCAAAATCAATGTCTGTGGTCATTTTTTGCATCCTAGTTTAGACAAGATTGTGATTACTTTAGGACTGTCCTTGTCCCCTCTTGGTTTGTATTAAGAGAGCATGCTGTTGAAATCAAAGCAAATTGCAGAGCTTGGTCCTCAGCAAGCACTCAGACCTGCCCTGGCACAGACAGCAAGAGGTCAGCGGGAGATTGTAGAACTCTGAAGACAAAGGAAAGCTGAAAATAGTCCCTTTAGAGGCCATTGCAGATGCTCTCGGTGACCTCTCTGTGCATCCAGCTGTAAGGCAGACACTTCAGTGTGTTAGCAAACGTGACCACTGTCCTCAGGAAATCCTGTGCAGGGCTGGATGAGTCCGAGCAGCAAATGATGGAGCAGGAAGGAGGCAGAAAGGGAGAGGTGATGTTCTGAGAAAACACTGCATGGAAGCTCCGGCACTGAATGGAAAGAGTATAGATTTTTAGTTATTTTAAATATGGTGCCTCTGACCGTTGCAGCTGTGCACATGGCATCTCCTGTCTATGCAGAGTTGTGCTGTGTGCTTTCTATTTAATTCTGTTTTGTCTTTTTTTTTTTTTTTTTATATATGCTTATTCACAAGATGTATAAAGATCTATTTGAACCTGAGAGTTGTGTTTCTCCAGATGGGTGCAGGTCAAAGAACTAAAGCTGCTCTTGGAAAAGACTTGTAAAATTTGATGATTTCCTGTTCTCAGATTTTATTAGGATCCCATAAACCCTTTCTGTATTCTCACCCATCACATTCGGAAAAAAACTCAGATACATATACCTGCTTTCTGTTGTTTGGATTCTTCTTGCTCTGTGGATAAAGCAAGAGAGTTGGAAGGACTTCAAAGGGAAAAGAAATGCAGGAAAACTTAGCCAGAAAAGTGACCTACATTATCTATAGTTAATTTTGCATTTCTCAGCTTCCCATCTCTCTATATAACCTGTAAGTGACTGTCGGGTAAATTGACATTAAACCCTGCTTCCCCATCTTTTGACACGAAAGGGACCTTTCTGTCCAAAATAGGATGAGCTATGCCAGAAACCTGCAGCATATGTAGGGCAGGTAATGCTCCCAGTGCTCTGCCCATAGGTTTGCAGATGGGTGACATTTTTGGGGCAGAGGGAGAGGAGAGAATTGAACGGATAAAAGCGCAGACCCCAGTTTGTTCCCAGACCCCTCCTGCACTGATGCAATCTGCAGGAACAAAAATTACATCTCGGAGCTAGATCCCTGACTTCTAACCTGTGGTTTGTTTTGCTTTGGAGGGGAGGCTGCAGGTGAAATGGTCAGATGTGAATAAAGAAGGGGTGACTGTCTCCAGGTGCCATGACCAGGGATCCTCTGGTGATGCCTGTGGGGCAGGACCTGGGCTCTCTGGTTTTCTTTTCTGCAGCTGTGTAGTCAAGGAGCAAACTGAGCCCCTGGTTTCTGTCTCCCATTCACAGCCAAGATCCCTCCCCTCCCGTCGCTGCTCACTCAGTGAAGAGATGTGAGCAGAAAAGGATGCTGTTAAGCTGCACTTTGCTCCAACGTTTGGCACAGCCTTTGCAGCACTGACTGTTTTCTGAGCAGGGATGCTGCCTGCCTTCTAAGCAACGCAGCGATCGCCTACTGCTCCCCCTGAAAGGAGCTGGAATCACAACCAGCCGCATCGCCCGCTGCACAGAGAGTGACTGAGGGAATCGGAGAGACTGGAATATGTGCCTGCCTCAGCAGCACTGCAGTGGTAGAGCCACCGGCTGACTACGTGCAGGTTACTGCTTTCAATGTATTGCTACGGAGAAAACAGAAGTGGAGATGAAATGCACCGGCCTCCTTTTCCTCTGCTCCTCTGCTGTCATCGTGCATTAATTGCTGAGAGTTATTTTTCTTCCTATGGCTAGCTGCCTGCATCTCTTTTCATACTGCAGGAGAGGCAGTGAGGGAGCGAGCACAGCACAGCCTGGTGCCCTGTCCCATCAGGAGGGTTCTGCATGATGTGCCAGTGCAGTCAGGGGCTGCTGCAATGGTGCACAGAACCTCTGGAACAGCTGGATTTGGGATTATTAATGCTTTATAAAGGTGTTCTGGACTTCATCTAGCAATTAGCTGGAGACACCGTCTGTCCTTTGGGGCTTGTTGTCTGCTTTCTATCTTCCTCTCGTTACTGGTTTCACATCCATCTGGGTCGACAGCATTTGAGCTGGAAAGGGACCTTCCTGGCCAGGAACAGGAGTGCGCTGTGCAGAAAGTGCCGCTGTGAGCTCTGGAGCAGCTGCAGTCTGACCAGCCATGGCTCAAGCAGCAAAGCAGCTGAAGAAAATCAAAGACATTGAGGCTCAGGCTCTACAGGAGCAGAAAGAGAAGGAAGAATCCAATCGCAAGCGCAGAAACCGCTCTCGGGACCGGAAGAAAAAGGTCAGTGATGCTGGGGTGAGCAGCCCTATATTCAGATGCCTGTTCTTGTGGCAGTGGGTGCTGTTTGCTTTTGGAGGGGGGGAGATGATGAGGAGCACTCTGTTCCCAGTACAAATCCATGTGCACAAGGAACAGTCCCTACAAAACAGAAGACAACTTTTGGGGCCAGGAGTCTGCTGTTTATCCTGACAGTGTAGGGATGGGGATAGAAAAAAGGAGGGTGAAGGGAGAGAGGAAGCAAAGGGTTTGTGTAAGCATCAAAGTCTCACTTAGCCCATTTCCAAGTCCTTTCATCATATGCCAGTAATGGATTTGATCTCCGGGATAAATTTTCTGTCTTTCAGCTTCATGCAGTCTCCCAGGGACTGCAAAGGAGCAGGTGACACTTACCCCTTTTCCCAGTGAGGAGTGTTTCTAATATTCTCTCTGTGCCCTGCTTCTGCCAGGACTCTGAGCCCAGGGTACAGTGACAGCAGGCCACCTGGGGAGAAGCAGTTTTGTGCAGGGACCGAGTGCTCTGCTGCTGCTGCTGCTGCGTAGCACAGACGGTGTTGGTGAGGGGGATGTGGATCATCCCTCCCTGCAAAGGCATCACGCTCGCAGACAGCAGGGGGTCAGAGCAAGAAAAGGTGCCTGTCCCCTCTGCCGACATCAACACGCAGGAGCCTGGGCTCTGCCTGCTGTTCTGAGCTGGAGCACCTTTCTGGAAAGACATTGTCAGTTTTTTCTTGCTGCCAGCTCTCCGCTGAGCAGAGAGCGTGGCTAAGATTGCTTTGCTGCTGCTTGAAGATCTCTTGTTCTTCTCACAACAGGGCCTGATGTCTATGCTATATCCCAATGCAGAGAGGCTAAGAGGAATGAGGTGACACCAAGGGTAATCCAGGGTATGTGTGAGAGGAGGTTGCAATACAGAGATGTCTTAGGGGGCTTCTCCTCTGTATTTAGCAAAAGAGTTTGAGACTTCTGTGTGTCTCCTGTGAGCAAGAGGTTTACAGCAGACTTCTGTTGCTTAGAATGTGTCAAGGGCTGCTTCTGCACAGCCATGAGAGATGCTCTGCTGAGGAAGCAGGGCAGGCACTGCTGAGCAGCCCTCAGAGTTTTATTCTGCCTGCCCCACTGCCAGACAGCTGCCCTTTTAGGCAGTCTGGGCTAGTCCTGGGCACTGGAATCCCAATTTCATTCATGCCTGTTTGGAGTGAATGCTCACCCCTTGTGAGCCTTTGAGAAAACCATCCTATTCCCTTCTGCCCCTCACTGTGAATCACGGTGTCAGTGTGTCTCCAGTGATGGACTGGGAAATCCAAAGATCTCTGTATAGTGTCTGGGCTTCTTCAGGTGGGAAGGACTAGGGGGGACCTTGTCAGCTCCTTGTGAGAGACTTGAGTTATGCTTGCTGCCAAGACAGTGACATAAACAATGGAGATGGCAAAACTCCCCTGAATAACCCCAGGGGCTCTGATTCCCTGAAATGAAACGGATCTTGCAGCTGTAAGCATTGCAGTACACTATTCAGGACTGTCACAGCATGGGGGGCATGGTGCAAGGTCTTCTTGGAGAATTCAGCAGGATTCTGGCACACTGCAGAGCACCTGAGCTCCAGCTTTCCCTCCCCAAGCATTATGCCCAGGGAACGTGCTTTGGGAAGGGAGGCTGGGCTGCCTCACAGCCTCACAGCCAGGGCAGACAGAGCTCCTGCTTACCTTCCATTTCTTCTGGGACCAAAGCTGGGGTGAGGGATGCATTTGCATGGGGCTGAGCACTGGGATGTCTGAGCAGGCAGCTCAGGAGGGCTCCGTGTTTGCAGAGAACAGTGAATTTGGAGAGAACAGCAGACAGATATAAAGTCTGTAGACAGCAGCTTGTCACTGGGTATGGGGCCTTTTAACTACCACACTGGCAAGTCAAACATTGCTTTCTTCAGTGAAAACTGCTTACTGCGTGCAGGATCACAGCTTTTCCCTGCAGGGCCTTTTACTCTTCTTTACAGAGCAGTTTGTCTCTTATGCTATCAGAAAGCAGTTAAGGAGTTCTATTGTGAACCAGGAGATTTTGCTATAGGAAAAGTCCTCTCTTCTTATCCCTTGCTTCCCACTGCCTGAGTGTCTGCAGTGGTGGCAATTTATTGCACAAGTCTCTGTTGGCACCACAGCAAGGGCTACCAGAACATGTTGGAGTTTCTCATTCTGTTTTGCAGCAGCAGCTGAGGGGGTCTCCATGTTAGCTTGGGTGCCTGGCTGGCGCCTTGGAAGTCTGCATGCAGCTTACCATATATCCATACAGAAGGCCTCTCTGTCAAAATACTCACACTGTCCATCAATGTGGATTGAAAACGTTGTGTTACTGGATCCTTCTACTTCTCCACATGTGCCAGCTTTTTGTCTCTTGCTCTATATGCAAACACAGGCTCCTGTGGGCAGAGACTGTTTGCCCTGTGTTTGCACAGTGCTGGATGTTTATGTCTTGGTCTATATCTGAGCCCACTGCTGCAATTCACTTTATTGGTGTCAATAGCAGAGGGACAACCAGTCATCCTAAGAGATGCTAACAAAGCAATGGAGATAGCCAGAGGAAGAGATGATAGCCACAGAACAAGCTTCTAATTCCATGCAAGCTGATGCTATCTATGTCTCGGGGCACGAGTGGTTTGCATTCTGCAGATTTCCAGCCATTTCTGTGTTGTTATGTATGTTGTGTGTTCTGTGATACATCCTCTCAGTACGTTCACAGTAAGTTTTGCTTGGGCTCTAGAGAACAGAGCCCATTGCCTGTACTGCTGCCTCTATTTTGTTTGCTTTGAACAAGGAGAATCAAGCCACTTATTTTCTCTTTTCACTGCTGCCTATTTCCTTTGGCTTGCAATTGCCCAAGGTTAGGACAGTCTCTCAGTCTGAATTTGTACAGTATCTCACACAATACAGTCCTGAATGCTAAAGGAAAATGTTTCCTAATGAGAAACTTTCAGCATAAAACTTCTGGCTGTTTTCCTAGTTGCCCATTTCCAGGAAACAGAACAGACCAGTTTGAAGGCATATGTCTCCCTGCTATCAGATAGCAACCCGTGCTTGGTGCAGAGTTTCCTCTACGTGCTGCAGCAGGAAATACTTCAGTGCTCATTACCTTATACTCAAATACATCACAGAGGGAGTCAGAAGAAACTCCACTGTTATCTTCTGCCTGAAGCTTGATGCTACTGTGCAGTGGAAGCGAGGAGGGGCACGGAATATCAGGGCAACCAAAGCCTTTGAGAGCCAAGGAAGTACTGTGAATGTAACGAGGGTAGTGTGTAGGCACAGAACTAGAGTGTGTTTCTAGGAATGGGCTCAGCCATTGGCCATCTAGCTATTATCTAGGCTTAGAAAAGGACTTTGCAATCGCAGTGCCACCTTAAATCTTTCTGTGTGTTGTCTGTGTGCTGGGTTCAAGACAGCAGTGCAAGGATGAATCTTTTCTGCTCTAAGTGTCCAAGGTGTAAAGCTGGGAAACTGTTTTTTATACACAGCTGCTGACAGACTGGGGCAAAACTGAGCTCCTTTAAGGTGATCCAATGCACCGACTGATGTCGCAGTGGTGGAGGATTTACATCCCCGCCTCTGTCTGCCGAGTGAGCCAACAAGGAATTGATTTGTGTGACAAGAAGGTAACTGTGACCCTCCGAGCACTGTCAAGGTTGTTGGGGAAGCGAGTCCTGTCAGGATCTGGGGAGGATTACATCAGCCGCCTGCACCGTGAGGAGATTCAGACTTTGTAAAAGCGTAATAAATATTTAGTTTGTGTTTTAGGCTGGCTTGGGAAGTATGGGAGCTGTGTGTGATGACAGCTTCCTCTGATGCTGTTTATCTGACCTGCCACTGGAGTGCTGTGCGGATGGAGAAGCTGTCAGGATTAGAGAAAGCATCAGCGCTGTGCTGAGCTCTGTGAGCACCCACTGAGGCCTCCCCTCCAACCCCCTCTGTGCCTCTGTTTCTTTCTGGTGTGGAGCCAGAAGGTAGAGGAGACTCCTTCAAACTTACTTTTGACTAAACTCTGTCAAATTTCACTTGCTGCCACTCACAACCACCCTCTAGCATTTCTTCCATTAGGTTGTAACGCCGTGTGCGCTGGTTATAATGGGAGCATCTGTCCTCCTAACGTTTGGATTTTCTTTCCAGTGATGACATTAAGTATGGGGGAGGGCTGGCAGAGGGCAGGGAGTGGCATTTATGTGCAGAAATCAAAATGGCAGTGCAGAAATCAGACTTCTCTCCGTGCTCCTGCACAGCAGAGAGGTTACAGGAGCTTGTGGCTGAGCACGTGACGTTGCAATGGGCGCAGCCCAAGAGATCTTTCAGATGGCCCAGTTAGAAAAATCAGAACACATCTTCAGTAGCAGTTCCTTTTACTTTTCTCACTGTCCACCTTGGCTCTTGGCGGATGTGGTGCCCAGATAGCCTGATCTCTCAGGTAAAGGTAATGTATAATGTGCCGTGTTTGATTGCTTTCCCAAATTGCGCACAAAAGCTCAAGTCAGTTGTAAGTGAAGAACATCATGTACACTGCTGAGCTAGCAAGGCATTTCAGAGCCTGTGCATCTGTCCTTTCCTGACATTTCCAGACAAGGAACTGCAGCGCCGGTGATGGGAGGGGGAGTGGCTGGCGTGTAAAACATGAGCTGAATGTAGGCATCTGGAAGGAAAGGATGGGAGGTCGGAGCAGCCCCTGCTGCTGCAGGCACGCATCGGCGGGGGGAGGAGGCACACAGATAAAGCTGGTGCCATTCCACGCTGCTGCTTTGCAGGTTCTTAAATTATTCAGGTAATAACGGTATCCATGTATGCTTGGTGAACCCTCCAGATATCAAGATACTGGGACGAGGCAAGCAACATTTTAAACCTTGCAGCATTCCAAAATCGATTTCTGGTGCAAGGTCTTCTAACTGCGCCCTGTCCTCTGTATCTGCTCCCCTGTGCAGTGCGGAGCATCCCAAGGGTCTGCCCAAGCAGAGCAATTCCTATGTGCAGGGGATGAGGCCAAGGGTAGTGCCTCCTGTGACAGACCTGAGCTTGGCAGCACGTGCAGCTCGCTTTGTTCATAAGAACTGCTTCTATTGTGCTGCAGCTGAGGTACAGCAGGCTAGATTTGAGCTCAAAGGAAAGCAGCTTTACAGAGAGCTAAAATTAGAAGTTTGGTCTGAATTATGCTAATTCATTTTAATTGCCTAAGTATGTCAGTGTTCTTCAGAAATGTACAGTCACTTCGCTGGTCTGGGAAGATGCAGCATCACTGGAGGCATGATGAAAGGATGGGTCAAGGATTGCAGAGATTTCTGGGTCCTCTGCCCTACTTCTATCTCTGTAGCAACCATCACCTCCAGCTCTCAGAATGCCATGAGGGTGGGTTCTGAAAACACTGCCCCTGGACTGGATAGTCTCATTCAAACCTGAGGTGTGCAGAGGGCATCCTCCTGGTCACGGGGAGATTTCTGACATCTCTCTGTAAAGGAACAGTTCCACACAGCAGAACTATCTGAAAATTCACATTTCCTTTCACAGATGAACTGTGTCATGATTTGAGCCACAGTGCTGCAAACAGCAGCAAAATCCAAGCTCCCTTCCTATTTGCAAACCAAATTTTGCTGAGTGGCTGAAACACTAAGCCAGAGCCTTACAGTCCTGTGCAGGGCTGCAAATATAGGGGACTGTGTTAAATCTAGGACTTCAGAATGTTGCAGTGAGAAATCTACAGTAGAAACAAAAGTAGCAGGTATTCACCAAAGTGTCTTGGGGAGGCGGAGGGAGAGAATGCAGCAGCAGGAGAGCATTCAGAAAACAGATGAGGCTTCTATATTTATACAGCGATGAGGGAAGAGGGAGAGAGTGTGTGCGTGTCTGTCTGTCTGTATGTCTGTCTGTTCAGGTCACCGAGAAGCCTCTTATTTAAGCAAAAAAGTACTGCAGCAGAACACCAAATAGAAGTGATGGTTACAGCCCTCTACTGTTGTGTGGTAACGGGACTTTTCAGGTCCTGCAGGGTGTGCTCATATGTGTTTGTTGGACCTCTGCTATGGGAAATGCAGAGAACACAGTGCTTAAAGCCTTTGCAGAGTATAAACTACGTTTATACTTAAACTACTTGAATGTACTTTGAACTATGTTGTATCTTCAGCTCATCTGGTGGTCACTGCAAAGGAATAGTAAACACGTTTCTACTTTTTTTACAGTGATGTTTGTTCAGAAAACAAAAGATTCTAAACAGGCTACAGGAAAACTTTTGTGTGTTCAGAGTCCATTTAGTTCTGTCCTGATGCCGTGCCTGGAAGGGGAGCTCTGTGTCTTTCCCAGGACTTGCTGATTACAAAGCAAAGAATAAGATAAATGCAGTGAGGTGGATGAGACAGACAGGTGTGGGGTGAGCTGAGGACAGTTTCAGCTTTGACAATGCACTTCCTACTTGCACTGAGCATCTCTGAACAGAAACTGGACAGGAATTGCCCCTGTCTGTGGATGATCCCCATGCAGGGTCTCCAAACCTTGGGTGAGTGTGGTGGGAAGTGTTGCACTGGGTTTTCCAAGCATTTGACTTTTCCATCTCCAAACACGTTGCGATTAAACTCGATGTCTTCTGTCCCCAGCTGCAGGCACTGCTTCTCATGCAAAGCACTGTGTCTTAGCATGCTCAACACTGCTCTACTTGGAGAGAACTGCTCTACTGAGCAGCAGATGCTATTCCACAGCCCAGCTCTGCGTTGTCAGTTAAAGCGTAGTTGCTCTGAATGGTACTCGGAAACTTCAGAACCTCTTGTGCAAGAAGAGCAGGGCTGTTTTGGGCTGTACCTTCCTCTCACTGTCAGAGATTTAGGCAGAGACCATGCGCCAGCTAAACTTGCTCTTTCAGTCTTCTGAATGGGGAGGGGAGAGTGTGAAAGGTGTCCTCCTTTGGTCTGCCTGGGAATCAGCTCTGCTTTGTTGATGGCTGGCGTGAGCTTTCAGTGGATGCTGCAATTACATGCCTTTTCCATTTCTAGGTTCTTACTCTGATATTTGAATCAGTAATGTTTTGCTGTAAATTGTTTCCATGGTTTTCGTTATAGGAGTAAATAGTCTGTTCTTAAATAAGATGCTGAACTCCAGTCATTCCATTCCCTGTCCTTGCAAGTCTCTGCATGGATCTCCTTTTCAGCTGCTTCTCTCTGCTCCTAATTTGCCTTGTGGTGGATGAAAGAACTCAGGCTGGTGATGAGCTTGAGGAGTGGTGGTGTGGGGATGGGAAATGTGCTGGAGAGCCCTCAGTAAGGGAAGACTTATCTAACTGGCTTGCTATGCTGTACTTGTTTTCCCTGTAGTGGGGAACGGCTACGGTTCTGCTTCTCATCTTAAATGCTGAAATAGAAAATATATCTGTGGGCCACTGTCTTTCTCGTGACAATATTTCAGCTCTTGGGCAAGAGATGCCTTCATAGGGTCTATATTCGTCCTGCAGGCTATGATTTTCTAATCTTTTCCCTTCTTCAGCTCTTTTCCTGGCAGGATTAGCTCAGCTCGCTAGATTTGGTCCAAGCAGAAATTGCTCAGTGAAGCATGGCATGGCAGCTCTCTTCACACACAGGTTGGCCATGCATTGATGCACAAGAACGTGTTCCTGTTCAAAAAACAACGTGATGGCCAGCAGGCTGATCCCTATCTGCACATAGCAGGAAAAATGCTTCCCGTCAAGCCTGCTGCAGTGCTAAGGTTGCAGTAAAAGGAGCTACAGTATCACAAGACAAAAGTATAAAATATCTGCTACCCATCGGTACTGTGTCAGCACAACTCCTGCACATAACTTGTTGAACTCATCCCCATCAATAGGGTCAACAGGGAGAAATGCATCTCAGACCAGCCAGCAACCAGTGCACAACTGCAGCAGTGAAGCACTTCCTTTATAGAGCTGGGAGATCAAGTCTGCATTGGAAAGGGGCACTGCATGTTGGGTATTGTAGTCTGCAGACTTTTCCCCTGAAGAAGAGGTGTGTTTTTACACATTGTGCTGCAAATAAATGCAACGCTGTACACAGAAGACAAAGGAAGGAGGCTCAGAAATAGCACACGATCCTGTAGTTTGTTCTTGACAGAAAGAATCCATTGCGACCTATTGGGATAAAGAAAGGAGCTCAGCATCCTCAGAACTGCCTCTGAAGTTCTTGTGAGATTTCAGGGGAAACAATCAAACAATCAAACAAAAAAAAACAAACAACCCAAAGAAAGTAATGTGCTTTTTGTACTTTTTCTGGAGCTGCAACCACTACGGTTAGCTCCCACTCCTTCAGCTGTCTGCTCCGTACTGCCAACTGCTGAGCTCTGCCAGCAGGTTGTGGGGAGAACGTGAGGGTGTAAGGCAAAAAGTACCTCAAAAACATGCTCTAATCATGTTCATGTTTACATTAAGAGAGATGTACAGCATGCCAGCGATGTGATTATGAGCTGCCAGGAAACAATAGAGATTCAGGGAGTCTTTTTGGGAGCTGAACCATGAAAACAAGGACCTAATTTTGACTGTGGTTCTGAAGGTCAGCATGAGCAAACACGCATACAAACATGTTGTTTGGAAGATGCTTCTGAAGAGGTACTATAGATTGCAGAAAGGTAAGAGAAGAGACTACAGAGCTGGGGGCTTTCAGCTGCAGCTGTGGAGTAGGAGGTCATTGAAATGAATGTGCTGGGAATGGCAGAGTGCAGGACGTAGACATTATTTCTGTAGGAAACCTCTTTGGGTATCTGCTTTTCATGATGTAAAGCATATTCTGTTAGAAGTCTGGCATAAAACCCCCTCAAATAAATGAAATCTTCCTTTGTGCCCTCACATTTCAGGGCTCCTTGGCTTGCATTGGACCACCACAATCTGGGAGCCCACCAAGGGTACACTGGGATGCAGGGGATGGTGTCTCACATTTTCTGTTACTGACAACAAAGCCTCAGGGAACTGTAGTGCTAAATGCTACAAGACTATGCATCTTTGAAGGTATGCAGTCGTGCAGTGCTTTTTGAGCTTGGAGATGCCCTTTCAAGGCAGGGGATCTCTGTGAGCTCCTGGAGAAGGGATCAAGCAGCCTGCTTGTCCTGTGTTTTCCTTGTTTGTCATTGGGAATTGCTTCCTACTTCTCTGCCTATGATGTGACAGGAGATGGGGACAGTATTAAGCTGCATGTTGCTTGGCTCCACTGATGTTCTGACGCTGCAGCAGCCTTTTCCAGGCTCCTCATTAACTGCTCTGTGGCCAGTGCTGTTCTGGTGCTCAGCTCCCAGCACTCGCTGCCAGTACTGATAAACTGGAGTAACAGCATCTTATTTTTGAATTATTTAGGGCAGATTTTTTATTAATAACTCAAATTACCCTGTGAAACAGCAGCTTGTCTGATGTTAAATATTAAACTCTGCTAAGTGTGTGAGCCGGGGCAGAGAGCAGCACGCTGTGACTGCTCTGGCAGTGGATGGCCACGGTGCCCTCCATCGTGCATTAATCCCTGCTCCTCAGAGAGCCTCCATCTTTAGGGCAGCCAGATGCACCCCACACAGCTCCCCAGCTTCTGAATTGCATTTTGCATGCTTTAAACAGATCAGCACATCAAAGGCTGGCGGAGCCTCTCTCTGGCGTTTCCATGGCAGCAGCAGCTGAGAGGATTCGGATGTTTCTGGGGTGGGATGGTGCTGTTGGGTGCATTGGGGCAGAGGGGACTGCTGACCACAGCCGGCATCCTCATAGATCCGCCCAGTGCAAGAGGCTGTCTCCCCATTTTGGGGTGCTGTGATGCAGACCTCTGCCTCTGGACTGCCCACCTCGGCTTCCTCTGGTCTGGGAGAGAAGGATGCTGCGCTGCACAGCAAGTAGGTCAGCTGAGTTATAGCCTCAGAATTGCTTGCTGGTTGGTGCGATGAAGGAAAGCAGGTCATTTCAGTTGCCATTCCTGCTCCTTGTGCTGCTGCATCCTTTGGGAGATGATGAGGTGGTAGAGATAATGCTGTCACATGGTTTGTGGTGGGTATGGCATCATCGCAAGTTTCTCTGCAATCAGCTGAATTCCAAACTCATGTGCATCAAAAGATGCGTTCTATTTCCATTGCCTCCAGGAGCACAGCAGTCTCTGCTTCTCCTAGGCTAGACTAGACTCCCTAGAGCGACTGAGGACAATGTGTTCCTACATGGGCATTCCAACTGATGCTCTGTATTTTGTCTGTATCTCCAAAATAATGCTCTTTGAGTGCAAAAGCACTTTGCGTTCAGAGGGAAAGATAAAACCCACAAGTCACAAGATTTTCCCTTTTCTTGCTGCTCGTATCAGCTATGCATGCTCAGATCATCTTGCCTTCACCTCTAGAGTAAGGCATTCAGTTTTGGACACTCTCTCTCTCACTTTATTTGATTAGCCTCAATCCCTATTATATTATATTACATTATATAGCGTTATCTTGCATTCTGATATCATATTTAGTAAATTAACTTTCCTCCTCAGATCTGTTCTGTTTTTAGGCCCACCTCCTGTCTCCTTACCTTTTCCCCTTTGTCCCCTTTCCCCTTTCCTGGGGCGTGGGTCCGTGGGTCCCCCTGCCCCATTAATTACAGCTGGACCAAACCAACCTGTAAACTGTCAGCACCCTCCCACCTCTTCTGGGCTGGCGGTCCTGTGGGCCTGCTGTCCCCCTATCATGGACACAGATAGATCTAGAGATCTAGAGATAACTTTCCAACAGTGAATGCACCACATCTCCCATGTGGTAGCTGACAGAGCTTTCAGGGGCAAAGTTCTATTGCTGAGGTCAGAGAAGAGTGCTGATACTGCAGGTGTTCAGTGAAAGATGTCCACTGGGAGAAATAAAATAGTTGATCTCCTTCAAGTTTCGAACAATGGTGAGACTCTCATTGGCTCTGCTAGGTCAGTAGAGCTCTATCTTTACTCTTATTCTACAGAATTGCTCCCTTCCCAAAGTCATGCACAAATGACTATTTCTGGGACTCCTCTTCTGTCATCCAGAAGCATCTTATGTAATTGAATTAGACTGTAGGAAAAGACACTGTGAGATGAAATCATCCTAAATGCTGATCAGTGAGAACAGGGCTGTGGGCATACAACAGAGGTGTGCATGTCTCTTCTGAATCATTCATTAATTATCCTTAAATGGAACCCATGAGGTTCAAGATTTCAAGTGGATTTTTTGCAGGTCTGCCAAACCGTTCTTCAGAGCATCGCAGTAACTGGAGAACAACTGGCTGTTGTACTGTGAGCAGCACACTGGTGTGAGCCACTGTTCTTGCTGTAATGTTCATATCATGCTGTGCAGGCATGCCAAGGATGCTCAGGAAATAGATGAATCAATGGTATCTGGAATAGTCATGCCCACAAGATGCACAGTCATCAGAACATGAGTGGAAAAGAATCCAAGGAAGCATTTGGCCTCTTTGCTTGCTCAGCAAGGTGATCAGCAAAAGCACATGTTTCTAAGTTCTGGGATTCTGGTAAGGAGTAGGAAGCACTTCTCAAGTAGGTTTTGTTCTGGGGTCTCCTCTGCACTGGCGTTGCAAGCTGATGGGGACCACCTATATAGGACACCTATATAGGGCAGCTCTGTGCCAGGATGAGCATGCTTATGTTGTCACAGTCCTTCTGGACAGCATCTGTCAAAAAAAGAGGAGTAACCTTGTGAGTGCAGAGTTTGCTGTTGATGGTACATGAAGCTCTGAGCTCCAAGAAGAAGAATTAGCATTGTTGTTTTTTTTTTTCTTTCTGCATGGGAGCCAGAAAAGCAGGGGTAAATCCTGCTCTGTGAGCTTCTGCAGTATGAATATTCACCATCATCTCAAATGGGTTTCCATTGAACAATCCCCAGGACTAAATATCAGCAACAAACAAATTTTAAGAGTACTGTATAGTTTTCACAAATATTCTTGGCAATGCCTGTTATGGATTTTGTTGATGATGCCATAACCCAGTCAATATTTCTCATCCACGTCCCAGGAGGAGAGTGTCTAACAACCTCAATCAATCAGAGGTATGAAGAGGATGGAGGTTTCCCATGACTTCTTTTTCTGTGACTGTGCCTCGATTCTGTAACTACTCCTTATGCTAACCTGCAGCACAGCACTGTCAACCACAGATGTTCCTGTAAATGGCTGTGCTGCACTTGCAGTGCCACCAAGTCTCTTGTCAATCCTCATTTTGTTATTTTTGCCCAGCTGCAATCCATGACTATTCAGAGAAAAAAGCTGTGCAAGTTGCAGCTGACTGTGGCATGAATATTGATTGGAATTATTTTAATTTTTGGTGCAAAGCTTCCTGCCTTGCTATTGATATTTGAGCCTTTCATCAAACTCTAGAGAATTTCTGTGTCAAATCACAGGTGTATAGCTTGTTTTGCTTATTGCTCTGAATATCAAAATAACTCCCTCTGAGCTCTGTGCAGAACTCCTGACACCTGTCGGACTGCTGCAAAGCTGGTGACAGGATTGCCTACACCACAAAGCGCTGATTGAAGGCTTTTCTTGCTGGTACAAACTCAGAAGAAAAGAATTTGAGAAATAAAAATAGAAAAGGTTTACAGAAATGGTTTCTAAGTTCTGTTCAATTGCTCGAAGTGACCTGACTGAATAGGAGGATCTTGGTGGGACCACGGCATTTAGGTGCACTGCAGACCTCAGAGACCAGGTGGCTGCTGAGAGTAAAGGTACAGCAATGTTTGATGCTTAGCAGCAGAGTCAGAAATTTCTTGCCAAAAGGAGCAGAGTGCATCTTGCCAGGTGGGGACTGTGCATTCATCTGCTCTCACAGGATGTCAGTCTGCACTGCCTCCAGGCATGCATTACAGCTCAGTGCTGGATGTTTCTCCATCTTGAGATCCCCAAATAGGCATAATAACATTTGGGAATCTCGGTGGATCTGGAATCTTGCTGTTTCAGCAGAATCACTGGATTCAATAGGATCAATAGCTGGGCTTAATTAGCAGCACCTTGATAAGGGTCTCCTTCTGTCTCTCAGATTGGTACTCGCCTGAGTGAAAGCAGAAACTTGTACCTAAAGCAGTAATTAAGAAGTGATTTGCCCTTGGCCCACATTATGGGCATAATGCCAAGCTGATTTCCCAGGGCTGTGTTTTTCCGATTCAGGCTGAGTTAGGTGATACTCTTTGCTCTCAGAACTGCTTGGCCTCTAGCAGAGGGGAAAAAAATGTAAAAACAAAAAACAAAACAACAGTAGATGTTAATCTTGTGGGCAAGATGTCTTCTGGTCCAATGGATGGGGAGCTAATGCAGAGGCTGCTGAGCATTTTCTATCTGTCTGTGCAACCAGGACAGCATAGAGCTAAGCTGTAGCATAGGCAAGAGTCCATGGATATTGCTTTTATGTGAGAATTCTGCACTTCTTTCATGTCTGCACTCTGTGAATCTGAGTCTCTGAGATTTTTGTGCATGAATGAGCGTAAGATGAATTGGTGTGATAACGTTTTCAGCTGCATTGCCTGGCTCATCCAAATGAGGAGCAAAAAGAACATCTTATGGCTCATATCATAAAATGTCAAAGGGGCACGCACAGTGAAGCCTTCTGTTTGATCAGTGTCGATGTAGTGAGGGGCAAGGGCTGCCCAAACTTTCTGATTTCATGCTAAGACTTTCTTCTAAGAACTAAGCAGCGGTGGTGCTGATAGTAGGCAGTTGTCTCTTGGAGTAAAAGAGCAGGCTGCTCTTTTCAATTTGCATTACTGGATTTCCTTTGTGAATTCCACAGCTCAAACAGTTCTGAACTTATGGAAAGCCACGAAAGATTTATTTGATCCAGGGGTACAATGGGAAGAGATTATCTATACTTATCCACTGCTCAGCTTTGCAAATGCAGTCCAGTGGTTTTCTTGCAAGTTTTAATCTGTCTCATGCTTCTGGATGCAGGTTTTTAGACTGATTTCAGGACAAGTATCTTCTCCTTTTCCCTCTCTCTCACACACACAAGAGGATGGGGAGGCAACCAGCATGACAACACGGCCTGGAAGATGCGCACAAAGCAAATCTTTGTTCCCCTTCCATCACATAACACTGCAGAGCTCCTGCTCTGACAGAAAGCAGAAGAGCAAGTGTCAGTGTGGCCCCTTCCATGCCCTTCCTCTGGCTCATGGCTGATGATTCCAGCACTTTGTAAGCCGAGGAATTGACATTAGAGAGGGGAGGCACCAGCAGATCCCACTGACTTTCTGTGAAATGACAGATGTCAGAAACAACAAATGCCACGGGAAAGCAAGCTTGCTATGCTCAGAGAACTGCCTGCTCCTAGCATCAGAGTGCCTGGCTCAGCACTGCAGAGTGCTGTTATCTGCTTATTTATGCCTGCATCATGGCTATTCTCTCCTAGCAGGAGGAAGCAGCCTGACAGCAGCACTGGTTTTCATTGCAACTCTCTCCTTGCATGAAGCTCAGTATCTTCCATTACCCACAGCTGGGCAGCAGCAACAGAATCGCTAAGGATTTAAATTATTCATCTTTTGTGCCTGACTCAGCCTTAAAATTGCATTCATGTTTCCTAAGATAACAGCTTGTTGACCAGAGGAGCCAGGGATCTGGCTGCTCTTCGGAGCCTCAGCAGGTGACTGGAACACAGGGACTGTTGTCCTCAGTAAGCAGAAAGAGGATGTGCTGGATAAAACAAACCCTGCTGCACCCTTGTCCTTGCTCCAGGAGGCTGCAGTGAGGGCTTGGAAGAGCAGCTTCCCTTCAGTGACTTCAGGACCTGTCCTAGCATTGTTTCTCAAGCTGCTGAATGCAGGAAAGGATGTACATCATCCTCTGAGCAAAAGCACCATGCTGTTTCCTCAAAGAACTGAAGCCCACTGTTAAAGAGAGGTATTTACTCTTCCCCAAGGCAATGTGTTTGAGGTACTCTGCTTCATGCACTCTCCATTCCCTTAAATGAAAGGAAAATAACAGCTGAGAAGGGACTGGCAGCAGCCTGTGGTGCCCGGAGATCCCTTCTCTGATTACATGGAAGATAACAAGGCAGAGAAAGGAGCCTTGCATTCCTTCACAGTTACATCATAGTGCAGCTGAAGATCTTCTCCAGAGGCTCTCAGGAAAGGTCAGAGGCAGGACTCCGTATCTCAAAAAAACCCCAAAACTTTTTGTAGCCGTAGGAGTAGTTTTCTTCAGGGACCCCCTCTTCCTCCTAACTGCTCGCAGTTCACTTCCCCCTGTCCCACCTCTGTCTGCAGTTGGTGCTGGAGTTCAATCTCAGGTGTAAACCTGTACTGCCGTGGCACTGAGGCACTAGGACTGCTGTGTGCTGTCACAGGACGGTAGGAGAAACTGTTTTTCCCTTGTATGATAGATATTATAGCATCTGGGGAACAGTGCTATGACAGCATCAGAGCCCTGGCTGGCAAAAATCTCCTTGAAGTCCTTGGGGTGCACATAGGGGCACAAGAGAGCTGACAGCAATTATTCGCTGTTTCTCCTGGATGCTTTTTCTCGACGTTGGTTTGCACTTTCTAACAGGCTGTTTCTATTGCGTCCACTGAAATCTCTTCCCTTTTCAGAGCTCTGATTTAGCTCTGCGTTAGCTAACTGATGCAACGTGATGCTGACTTGTGCAGTCTCAGAGGCCTTTAAGGAGATGTTCACATAGGTGTGCTGTGTGGTACTGTGTAAAATCCCAGGGACTGAGCAATCCAGCCAATCTCAGTTCATGCTCTGAAAACACAGGTAAGTGTTAAAGCATTGCCTGAGACTTTTAAAATGCTTTCATGGAAACGAAAGGAACTCTTGGCAGCAGAACCTGCAGAAAGTTTGCATTATGCTGAGCCAGTAGCTCTGGGTAGACTCTTAGCCCTGGCTGGTAGGGTTCTATCTTCAGAAGACTCGTATTTGCATTCATGATATGCAGTTACACAGGGAAAAAAACCAGCAGGATCTGAGACATGGCCGATGTTGCCTGGAGGTTCAGAGCAGCAAAACATTTTAGAGCAAATGCAGTGTGCCAGGCAGCAGCTACATTGCTCATCCTTCTGATAATTAACATTTGAGCTCTGCCTCAATGGGAGGAGGAGTTTATTATAGGTCAAACACTTAAGGGATCCCACACTTCCTGTGAAGTGCTGAATTGCACTGGACAAGGGGAATATATTTCCTTGGACTGAGATAAGGACTATTCCTGCTCTAATGTTTCAACCTGGCCTTGGCTCAGTAAAAAAAAATCTCAATTTCTACATAGTGCAAAGCATTTTTCTATCCAGGTTCTCTTGATTTTCTTTTTCTGCTCCAACTGGTATAAGCTGTGCCAGTGGTGGGCTGGTCTGTTTTATAGGAATTCCCTAGGGGAATGCAGCTGACAGAGCTGATTTTGTTTCCTCTGCAGCTGAAAGTGCCACAAGCTGTTTATCAGTGTGATGCTCAGACCTTTCCAGGTGTGATCAGGTCACAGCCTCCCTAGTTCGTCCCAGTGGAGAAAGTTCTTGAACTTGTAATTGGTATCAAGGACCTGCTGATTGGTAGCTAGAAACAGGAACCAAGCTGCGTGGCTTCCTTGCACCGCCCCAGGGCTTTTTCAAGGACCCCAAATAGGGTAGCAAAGCACTAGCAGAAGAACGCACGGAGTGCAGGTGAGCGTGGCTCTGTGAGCACAAGGAGAGGGTGGGATGGGACTGGTCTCCAAGAGGGCTGTTCCTTGGACAACTGGTGTGACTCCCTTGCGTGTCTTTCAGAGGGGGCATGCACCAACCACTGTGGACCCCTTGCCTTCTTGTTGCAAGCAAGGATCTCCTGAAGGGATGCTGGAGCAGGAGTCTGCTGTGCAGGTAGAAGGGGGGAAGGGGCGCGTTCGTTGTGTTGCAGCGAGCCTCAGGCCCTACGAAGGGCCTGGAGCTGCTGTCACCAGAATTCATCTGTCACTTCAGTCCCATCTCAGTGTCCCCCATTTCGGGACCCAGCCAAGGTCTGCAGCAACCAATGAGCTGTTTGGGCTCTGCGCAGCACAAACCAAGAGAACGGCGTGGTTCAGGCCACAGGATTATTTCATTTTGCCTCGTATTTCTGAAGCTCCATCTTCCCTTCTGCTGTTTGAAGAACAGGGTTCACATAAGCGGGCTCCTCCCTGTTTACAGCTCAGGGCCATGTTTATGAAGCATGCCTCAGGTGCAGCATAGGCTGAGTGCTTGCGTGCAGGGCAGCTGTAATCTTCCAGCTGCAGGCAGGGAGATTACCTCCCTGGGAGGGAGAGTGCCTCCTGCCGCTCCAGCAGACACATGTGAGTGGAGATGATAGGGTTCAGTCCTGCTGATAACACTTCCAGTCTGGCTGCTCACGTTTTATTTGGCTGCAGCATTCAGCATCATTCAGCTGATCAGACCTGAGGACCCTGGCTGCCCAGGGTGAGCTGACTCTCCTGCAGCAATGCCATGTTTGCATTACTTGAGGGTGAGTATTTGGGCAGTCCCTGCCATGGTCAGGGGCTTGCTGGGTTGCACTAGGGGGAGAAGAATCAGGTCAGCTCAAAGAGGGGTGTCTTTATTTGCTTTGGTTTTGTGTGGGTTTTTCTTGTGTTTTTTTTTTTGTTTGTTTGCTTGTTTATTTGCTTGTTTTTAATTTTTGTTGTTGTTGTTTTGTTTTGTTTTGTTTTTGCATTCAGGAGTTTAGGTGCATCCAGGCCAGTTAAATAGTTTTATATCTGCCCCACAGAAAATGGCCGTTGTCCCCAAAGTATGGTAGCCTAAATGGGCCCTGGAATGGTAGAAGGGGTTTGCTGCTTTTCTTAGGTCTAAGGTCATGCTGGGATTCAGTAGTGGAGTCTGACATTAAATCCAGAATTCCTAGGTCCCCCTGGTACTGTGCTCACCTTGTCCTTCTTGCAGCTGCTTTGCTGGAAGATGGGGGTGCCCTCAAGTGTTGTGGTTGTTAGGGTTTTTTTGGTTTGTTTGTTTTCCTCTCAATGGTCCATGTTGATTTCTGTGCTATCATCTTCCTTATTTCACCCACACGAAGCTCTGGGACAGGTGCACAGGATGACGTTTCTCTCTAGGCATAGTGCTGTATTAGCTCTGCTGAGGAGCAGGTGGCTGTGCTGCCACAGCTTTTGCTTGCATGTCCTCACCGGGGATAAGTTGGCAACGATCTATTTCCAGGCTGTGCTTCAGGTACTTTCCTGTCAATGCTTTCTTCCCTGCATGGCTTCTGGAGGCTACGCTGAGCCCAGCCAGCCTGGCTGCACACTGCTAGCAGTGAATCTGCAACCACGCACTGAGTCTGTGCTGCGAGCCTTCACAGCCTGTCCATCCTAGCAGAAAGCCTCATCCTCAGCACTTTTGCTCATAGAAGCAGGTGTGGACTGGCCTTGCTGAAGCAGAGGTAGAGAATCAGCCAGGAGAGACTGCAGGCATTAGGAACAGTTCATTCAAAACACTAGCAAAGAGAGAGAATTTTTTTCCATAAGGCACTGAGTTGGACCTTGATGACACGTTCTGGCCTCTGCCGAGTGCAATGGCAGTGCACAGAGCCTGGGGCAGGCTGGAAGCTGGTTTGCAGGATGTGCCTTAGTCCCTCAAAGCACATCCCTGTCTCCCCTTGTACTGATATTGTCTGTTGCACATATTGCCCAAGCCATGGCACGGCTGGGGAAGGCAGTGCAGTAGGAAAGAAGGAGATAAAAAGCAGTCACAGTGCTGCTGCATCTCTCACAGCTGTAAATCCTATTATGTTGTAAGAAGAGGTGTAGCTCCTGAGTGACAAGCACCGGTGTATTGTCTTCAGTCACAGTCTATGTATTTTCTGATGAGGTAAAAATAGCTTTTCTTTTTCAGGATGTGCAGAGAGCAGAGGCTCCTGCTAACATCAAAGGAGTGTGACAGCTTTCCTCTGGATGTGCCTTGCCCCAGCTGGCAGGAGCCTTCGCTGTGCTAATTCTTGCTTTGCTTTGGCTCTGTGCAAGAGGAACAATGTTCTGGTCTTCAGCTCCCTGTTCCTCTGTCGTGTCCCTGCTGCTGGACTCAGCACTGCACTTCATTGACAAGTGGTGGTTTGCAAATGTCAGAAAAAGATCTCGATGGTATTGCTTAGAAACTCCATTAGTGCTATCTGGGAAATGACAGGCAGACAGACTTTCATAGAACTAGGGGAACCTTATCAGGAAGGATCAGTTCACTGTGTAGGGGCAGCTCCCTAGTACTTGCTCATTGCAGATTAAGGAGAGATCCAGCTCCTCACAGTCCTGAACCCCTTCCAGCTTCAGCATCTAGCAAAGGGGATCAGTGAGGTGGGAGGAAAGGGGCCAGTTGTCTACATCTAAACGTGCTCAGCAGGGACAGAGCTAATTTGGCCCTGAACTGCACCACCAGTGACAGTCCAGAACAATCTGTCCCGTTCAGAGTGCATAAAAACAGGCTTTCCAAATGCTAATTAGTTGTGATACCGTAAGGATGGAGGACTGACAGAGGGGCCAGATGACTGCACCTGAAAATGTGCCCCCACTTTACTAACTTCAAAGCTCAAAAACTAAGTGAAGAGTTGCCTCCCTTCTCACAAACCTGACAGGGACCCTCCTCCTTTACTTTGGGATTTCTGCTCTGCCACTTGTGCCCAATTCTCTTCCAGCATTAACAGCCCCTTGATGCAGGAACATGTGCAGATCTTTCATTTCTGCATTATCCGATGCTCTTGCTGCCAGATCATAGTGCCGTGTCCCCCCCTACATTCTCATGACTGGGGATCATTGCTGCACCTATCAGCCATGGCCTCTGGTGGTCTGTGCCTTAGGGAGGCCTGGGGTATTGTGAAATCTCCAACTCAGCAACAGTGAGCTTGGACAAAGGTTTTGCTCAGGGTGATGCATGAAAGGAGAGCAAAATCACTTGGCAGATGGTTTCCAGAGATGACCTCTTGATGCCTTTGTTATCACAAGTTCTACTAAGATCTGCAGACCTGTCCTAAATCGTGTGGGCAGGGGTGAAGATGGTGGGAGGGTAGAATTTGGGTACATGGATTTATCCTTTCATCTGATGAGCTTTTCCCAGTGTTCTTGCTTTTCTCTTTCATCTGAGTTTGCAGTATGTGCCTGGCAGCCTCTTCTCTGTGCTGCTCTGGCTGCCTGCCTGAGGCTTCGCTCCTCTGGCCTCTCTGGAGATGCTGTGCACTATTAAATGCTTTCTTCTACCAGGAAGGCTGAAACTTGCTGGTAGGTTTTGTTTCCACTGCAGGGACCACCCGCGTCAAGCTTCTGTGAATGCAGATAGAGGAGAAAGTTCCTGCTGATCAGATGGTGTGGTTTCTGTTTCTGGACATTCCAAGTTGAATCCAATTCAATTTCCCTTATCTTTTTAGAGAGACCCCAGGGTCCACCTCTAACGGCACTTAATCTTAGTAGCTGCCTTTAGTTTATTTCTAGAACTGACATATTCTTCACATCTGAGGAGAAAGGATCACCATTAGCACCTGCTGACCTGGGCATTTGATGTCTGCAGGGTAGGGAGAACATGAGGAGCTCTGGCCTGAAAGAAGTCCTTAGGCTGAGATCTGCTTAAAGTAAGGCACTACGTTGTTCTCTCTGCTGGAAACAATACCTCAAGGTTGAGGACCATGCCTGCTGCTGGACATATGCCCACAAGAGCAAAGAAATGTCAAAGCAAACTAAAGGCTATTGGAAGGGTTGTTGTACTTCTTCCCCAGCTGGCAGTGCTGACAGTGCCCTGGTACTAACAGTAACTGGGTGCTCTCCTGGGATGTGGTCTGGACCTTTTATGTACTATCTGGATAGGATGCCCTCTGTAACACATGGCCACAGTGCAGGAGTCAGGCTTGCATCTCCCTGTTGGTGCTGGGGCTCCGTGCACTGCTGGAGCATTGTGTGCTACCCCACCCAATTCGTCTTTCCTTGCTGGACCTCCATGAGCACTTGGCAGCCTGAGACCAGGCCAGGGGGAGCATGTCTGCTTAGCAGAGTCAGAAGCCCCTGTGGGGGATCCCCAGGTAGGGCCTTGCTCTTAGCAGCAGCATCTGGCTCTGCTGTTACTATTTCCTGCTGTTCACAAACTGCTTGCCCATCCTGGTTTTTGAGATGCCTCCACTGGCTTCACTCCTAATGCATACCAGGGAAAAAGTGGCACATATTGCTCCAGATGTGGGGTCTCAGGAGGATTAGAGCAGTGGAGCTGCAAATGCCACTAAGTGTGCAGAGCAGGAATTGCTGGCAGCAGAACATGGCTTCCAAAGAATACAGCAGTGGCAAAAGTTTGAAGATGCAGTTATCTTTCGTTCTAAACTCATGAGATAGAAACCTATGCAGTGGTGTAGTTGACCTCTGCTATAGAGCACACGCAGGAAGCTTTTCTTGCAGCAAAGCCTGCTGTCTGAACCTCCTCAGTGGCAATGATTTTCAGTAGTTTGGCCTGGAAGAAAGCAAACTGACCAAGTGTCAGGTCTGGCAGGCATGGTGCACACGAGCAGTGTAGCAGCATGCATATGTGCCTTTTGCCAGTCTGAAACACCAGGACAATTTGCTTCCTTCCTCGCGGCCCAGAAACCACCATGAGAGCATCGTGAGCCTCTGAACTCATTTGCTCTTGGGAATCATCAACATGCTACATTTGACAGCCTCTACAGAGTGTGTTCCTGACAAACATGGCCCCCTTCCGTAGAAAGAGGCAATGTTGAGACCCTTCTTTCCTTATCAATAATTTGCAGAAGGAGCTCCTCCCTAGGTGGGAGTAAGAGTGATGGCACTGCCAGAAAAGATTAGAGAAGACTTTGACTGTGTCCAGGAGACAAATAGAGCAAGATTACTGAAATCCAGCCTGAACTTCTGGCTTGGCAAAACATTCCCTTTGCATATTGCTTTAGCCACAGCTACAGTGCAAGGAGCTTGGTCAGACCCAGGCTTCTGTTGGGGTGAAGGAGCAGCCACAGGCAGTGGTGATACCCTGTGAATGAGAAAGTCTCCCATCTGGAGAGAGAATCTCCCATCTGGCTGGGAAAGAGAAATAATTTGACTGTTCCCTGAAAGAAGAGAAACTGAAGGAGAAGCACAGCTGCACTGAGCTGTGTTTTTCACTTTAGAAGGTCTTGGAGAATTTTGCAAAGTCCAGATCTGAGAAGTGCTGAAAACTGCATCCTGCCACTTCACAGCTTGAAGATCCACAAGTCTATGGAACACAACACCTGTATGTGGGGCTTAGCAGTTGTGTGAGAGGTGCACAGTGACAAATAAGCAAGTTTACCTTCTCAGCTTGGAATAACTCCTTCCTGAAAAATGTCTGGGAAAGAGAAGGAGGATGGAGAGAAACACTGCAAGCTGCCAAAAAACAAAACAAAACAAAACCCTAAAGCCACTGGGGGCATTGTTTTTCATCTGGGGCAGGTGGATAGCAGGCAGCTGTGGGTGCAGGCAGCAGTTTGAGCACAAATGCCAAGCAAGTGCACGCAGTGTCTGTGCTGCACTTTGTGCTTAGCTGTGGATGGTGAGTGTGCAGTGTGTGTGTCTGCATTAAGGAGCATTTGCGTTGTGCTGCCTGGGATGTGCATGCATCTTTTTGATATGCATACATACTTATGCCCATGGAGCCTCTGCATTTCTTGCAGTCACTGTTCCTTTTTGTTGAAAAAGGAGATGGCATTGCCCCAATCTATGCTTTAGTTCCTTGGCTAATCTCATGCTGTCAGGCTGCCTGTGACACCCCAGAGTAATCAGCTGTTGTGAAAGAGTACGACCGAATGCCAGGTAGACAGTTCCAGTGTATGCAGGGACTTTAAGAGGAGAATATGTCTGCAGATATCTGTCGTCTGCTTTTGCTGTCTGAGCTGTGCCTCCATCCCATGCCGGTGCCTGGCACCCATCAGTTCTTTGGTTCTGGGAAGCAGAAGGGCAGTCGTTCTGCAGCACCCAGCCATGTGGAAGGGCCCTCCACCCCTCTCCTCCAGGGTAGTGTTACCTGCAAGATGCTCCTGAGCATGTCTGTGGGGCTGCTCCTCTCTGCTCTTCTCGAGGTAGTCCCTGCAGCTCTGACTGTTCCCTGTGCTTGGCAGCAAGCATCTGCTTTCCACAGGCAGCTTGCTATTAAATATCCTGTCTGACACAGTAATGGAAAGAAAACGAACAAATTCCATTAGTGGCTGGCGATCCCTGCAGGGTCTGCGTTGGAGCGAGGAGGGAGTTGGTATTTTTAGAGAGAATGCAATGCAACTTACTGGCTCTCTTAAAGCTGGGGAGTAGATAACCAAGGAGGGGAAGAGGGGACACCGGGCTCAGGTTTCAGCTGAAGTGCTGGACTATGGCAGCACGAAAGGGCAAGTCTGGTCCAGACGTGGCTGTGAGTATACAATGCGCTTCTCCTTCATGCCCAAAGAGACCTCTGCTTTGCTTCTCTGCTTGCTTCCTGCCTGTGGTCTCTGCTGCTGGGTGTATCAGGGTTTTGGAAGTGCTTTGCTGCTGGAGCGTGTCAGGTTTTACCATATTAATCTTTGCAGCTCCATGCATGTCCTGTGGGTGGGATCCCAGGTCTGGCTGAGCTATGCTTTGAACTTCCAAGGGGGCTGCTGTTGTAGGTCTGTGCTGAGGCTGCCGTGCCTGCAGCGTAGCTGAGGGCTTGACCTGAGATGCAGAGGTTTCCAGCAGGAGCTGGAGTTAGAAAAGCCCTTTGCACTTAACCATTTCTTGGAGCTATCTGCGTTTCCTGCTGATCCTAGACAGCGTGCAGGGCTCTGAGTGCAAATGTGCACTTCTAAGGGCAGCACCAGCACCGTGCTCTGCCTTTCCCAGCCTGAATGAGCAGAGTGCACCCAGGCATCGTGTTGACTCTCCAACACACCTGCAGCCCTCCGTGAAGCTGGCAGCCTAGCTTCAAATGTGGGGGCTCCTCCCAGGCAGACCGGGTTGTGCTGCGAAGCAGCAGCTTGTGGTGCCAGCTGGCAGAGCAGGGCATGCCAGCTGCACGTGTTTCCCTGCGTGCAGAGACTGCGCCAGCACGGGGCATGGAGATGCTGCCCTCCACTGCCCGTCCCTCTGTCCTGGGCAGGGCTGCAGCACTTGCACTGCTGGGGGCTGGGACACCCATCTGCAGGCCTTCTTTCTGCAGGGGCAGCAGGGCAGTGGGTCCTGTGCTGGGCTGTGTTTCTCTGGGTAGGAGGATGAGGGAAGGATGGAGGAAAGCAGGGGGCAGCTGAGCAGTGCTGCTTCCATCTCTGAGCTGGAATGACTGAGGCTGGTAAGACAGGAGCTCTGAACACTTCACCTGCACCATTCTGCCTGGGTCTGCTGCCAAGGCTATGCTGCTTCCAGTGCTGGCCCAACAAGCTTGATGACCCCAGGGCTGTGGGTACTGGAGGGCTGAGGCTGGCAGGATGTATGCTCACGTAGCACAGGAGGTCTCTTGGACAGTCCCAGCATGAGTGGTAAGAAGGAGGCTCTGATTTTCTAGTGAAGCCAAGGACAGAGGAGTGTGTCCTGCTGCTTTGCCATGGATGTCTCGTGGCTCTGTGCTGTGGACAGCCCTTTGGGCTAGACCTTCCAGGCAGGCACCAGTTCACAGGCCCAGCCACACAGAGCTCTCACTGCATTTCCACCTTGTTCTCCAGCTTCTGGTGAGCCATCCCATTGTCTTCATTTGCTGCCTTAATAGTGTTATACAAGTGATTGCTGTGCCTTGCCTCGGGTGGTGACACTGCCTTGCTGTGATTTTCCTGGCTGCAGTGTGCACAGTCAGGGTTGTTGTCCTCACTGCCACTGTGGCTCCTGTACTGGTTTCTGGAGGACAGCAGAGGCAGGCACAACCAACGCTGCAGTATATTGTCCATTGCTATACTCTCAACCAGGACAGAAAGCATTTCCTGTGCCTAGGAAGGCTGCAGCAATCCTGTTAGAGCACCTTCTCTGCCCTACCAACACTGCTCAGACCCATACATCTCTCCTCCCTGGCCTGGCCAAAGGCTGTTCTTCCCTTGAGCCTCATTCCCAGCCCTGCCTCGTCCTGTTTGATGAGGAGCACCTCTGCCTGCCTGGCCTCTACCTTTCCCACTAGGTTTCTGTAGCCAAGAACTGGGATGATCCCATATTGCTGACGGGAGAGCACGAAGTATGATGCCAAACCTCACACTGTTTGTTTTTTTCCCCAAGGCTGATGCTGCAACCAGTTTTCTGAGAGCTGCAAGATCTGGGAATCTGGACAAAGCCTTGGATCATCTCAGGAATGGGGTAGATATTAACACCTGTAATCAGGTAGGTGAAACCCACGAGGTTTCTGGTATCACCTCCAACTCATGTGAAAATTGCCATGCTGTGGCTCCCCAAGGCTGAGTTGACAGTCACTGTCCCTTCCTTATTCTGCTCCATGGGAGAGGGATGGAGAAAAGCCCCAGGGAGCTTGCTTAGCCCTGATCCTGCTATGGAGCAGACCATAAGTGGGCGCAGCAAGTTTAAAAACAGTGGGAGGTGTTTAAAAACAAGGGGATGTTTGCAGAACGCCAGTGTGGGGGCCTCAGGAGGTGCTGTTCAGGTGGAGCCCCTTCTAGCACAGAGCAGGGACAGCTCTGCCCCTGGAAAGGAGAGCTGCAGGCACAGAGGAATGGTTTGCACATAACTGACAGAACATTTTGTTACCTGTGCAGCTGCCAAATGCATCGACTCAGCCTGAATCAGAATAGGTGCTGCAGGGAGGGACACAAGGGACTTGGGCTGAGCTGGGGGACAGACAGGCAGACGGCACTGTCAGCTGCTTTCCAGAGCATCAGTGATGCTGGGGAGGCTGACTTGGCAGGTAGCACAAGCGGATGTTCCTCTGGTTCAGTATCAAATTCCCAAACCAAGCGTGGTTCAGACCCATCAATCTATGCACTGCAGTGGCCGGTGCATTGCTGCAGACATCTTCCCCCAGGAAATGTTGCTGTCTCCTTTTCTTTTCTGACTGACAGTGCTGTGCAGATATGCTGGATTTCTGCTGGCTGCTGGGGCATGTTGCACCTTGTTTTCTCCTCTGTAGGACGCTAGAGGAGGCTTGGGGAAAGCTCACGAGGTGCCCATCTTGTTCCTCATTCCCAATTACTGTCAGTGCATAACCAGCATCCAGGTGTTCCTGTCCTGGGGTTGTGTGGGCACGGACAGGATTGAAATCAGAGGAGTGTTGTAGGGAGAAGAAATAGTTTTCAATTTCTTCCCCACAAAGGGCAGTCCCTGTTTGCTTGGAGCAGTCCTGCTTCCAGCCAGATTCCTGCAGCCAATGAGGGGGTTTAACATCCTGCTGGGGAGCACATGGCTGCAGCAGAATGAGGTGCTCCTTTCAGTGGTGCCTTTGCACTGGTTCTTGCCATCTCCCTGAGGTTAGATGGCACTTTGGGGTTTCCTTCTGAGGAATATCAGACCTGTGGGAAAGGTCCAACCTCACATGTCCTGTATAGAATAAGGAGGGATATATGTGGTCAGACCTATCCCACAGGCCCTGTATTCTTACACAAGTGCAGAGACCTTGACATGCCATCTGATCTTCATCCTACCATCTTCTTCATGGTTGCCATCTGCATCAGTATCCTTATTGTGTTCTGAATCCATGCATGCTGTCCTCACCGGTGAGGAGTTGGAGCCGAGGATGGGCAGAGCTGATCTGGCTGCCAGAACCCAGCAGTCATGGTTGTGTGGGCAGGAATCTTTTCTGGGTCACAACCCAGGGCAGGGTCCATTCAGGGTACAGCAACACGAAGGAGCATTTTTCTGCAGAGCTGAGTTTGTTGCATTGGCAGCAGCGCCCAAGGCTTCTGGGAAGCATTTGCAGTTGGTGAGGGAGTGCAGCACTGCTCAGATCAAGAGCATCCCATGGCGGTTTTGGGTCAGACGAGCCGTCAAACCAGAGCAAACCTGCAAAACAACCTGCATTGTTCCTGAGGCAGAAATATCGATGGGCCTCTGGGAAACAGCCTTCAGTAAACATTGTGCTTATCGCTGTAAGGATGGAGAATAACGATTCCTCAATGGCTTTCAGCTTTCAAAAGGTTATTTATGAATCCTTTGCGTAAGAGGACATATGTGCGAGGGGAGCAGCTGGGTATTCGTGATTTTGTCCTCCCTGCATCTTGTTACATGGGTATAACAGGGAAAAAGCATGTGTTGTATCTGTGGTTCTTACCCAGCTGGTGAGCTCTCAAGATGTGGGTGCAGAGCCATGCAGCTGTGCCCTAGTCAAAGAGCTGCAGCATTCTTGCTTCTTTTTCCCTTGGCAGCCATCCCCTTGTGCTTGGAGCTCCAGGAGATGCTGGAGCTGGTGTGCTGAGATAGCCTGTAGACTTGCTATCTGTGCATACCTGAGAGGTAGAAAAGAGCCTGTGATCTTGGAAGGCTGGTGGGTTGAGAGAGGTGGAAGACCTTTTTGTGCTATGATAACCCCCTCTGGAGCCTGGTCTAGCATTAGGTGGGAAGGTTGGTGGCCCTGCATGTGGCAGGGGGGTTGGAGATTCATGATCCTTGAGTCCCTTCCAACCCTGGCAATTCTGTGATTCTGGAAGCTGTTGTGAGTTTAACTGGGATGTTGAAGGCTGCAACTGGAGCTTGCCCTGGCATGTTCTGCTCCCCTACCTGTATTCAGATGGGGATGAAGCAATCCTGCAAAGTGACCTTCCAGCACCCTCCATAAGCCAAAGCAGATGGCTGGGAGGTGGAGTGCTTGGGCAGCACTGTGTGCTTCTGGGGAGCTGGCAGCTCTTTGCCACATGAGAGTTGCACAGGGGTGAGTAAGCACAGTGCATCCATCTGGGAGAAGTGCAGCACTTTTCCCTTATGGAGGAAAAAAAAGTGCCATTTGAAATTGCCTGCAAATATTTAACCTCTCTGCCAGTAAATATCTCAGCCCTTTTGTTCACGTCTGGCAAGTTGGAAATAATGGAACATAAGCTTTCTCAGCTGCCTCTGGGGTGCTGGCAGGCCTAACCCCCCACTTTTGACAGCACAGGGATATTCCAAAGGTGCTCTTCAGCCCTTTGCTCCTGGAACTGTGGTTTCATATGTAGCTTGGAAAAGGAGGGCTGAACTGGGGCACCCATAGCAGTGTTCCCAAGCAGCCACCTGCACTGTTCAAGAGCTTCCTGGATCTGGCAGAGCTGAGCAGCTGCACAACCGGTGCTCCCCCAGAGTCTCTGCTGCAGCTCAGTATTGGAAGAGCAAAGCAGCCCTGGTGCTGAGCATGGGCTGTGGGATGGAATTGGCAGGGTCAGCCTGCAAGGCCACACTTACACAGCGTGTGCATCCTCACTCTGGGCCATCCAGAAAGCTTTGGCTCTGACAAGTGTGGCTGTGGGCAGGAGATCTCAGGGACCCCTGGGAAATCGCTGAAACAGAGATGGGAGCTGACAACAGGAATGCATCATGAGCAAGGAGAGCTCAAACAGTGCCTGTGGAGCCATGCACACCCACTGAGCCATGGTGACACCCATCTATAGGAACCAGTCCACGAGGGCTGCATGTCGCAGGGAAACCTCCAGCATTAGTCAGCAGCTCAGAGCACGGGGCTGCATGCAGCTGCCCTGGCAGCATGAAGCCAACTGCTCAAAGGCAGAGCAGTGATTCCTGCTCCTGGCAGCCAGCACCTCCTTCAGTACACACCAAGCACCCGCAGCCAGGTCCGTAAAGGAGCTCCAGGGTGGTTCCCAGAGATCATCAGTCTCATCCTGTGACTAATGCCCCTCTTTGTGCCATGCAGAATGGGCTGAACGCCTTGCACCTGGCCTCCAAGGAAGGCCACGCGAAAATGGTGGTGGAGCTTCTGCACAAGGAGATCGTTTTGGAGACCACGACCAAGGTGAGAACAAAGGAGTGTGGTCACATTCCTTAGCTGTTGCTCTACAGCCTGCTCCATAAATAATGCATAGTTGTCTCACTGCATCATCATGGAGAGGTGTGGCTCTTTCTCTCTGTGACAAAAGCATGAGCCAGCAGGACTGGACAACGAGCAGCCTCTCATAGTGTATGGAAGGCTGTGGAAGCTGCAGTGGCTGCCATGTCACTACTGTGCACTAGCAAGACTTGGGATGCAGAGCAAAGCCTGGTGTCCTGCCCTCAGCCCCCCAGGGCATGCACTGGAGGGAGGAGTTTGTGTCTTTCAGTCTGTTTCTCCCTGAGCTCCTCTGGGAGGCCTTGCTCCTAGGGCATGCTCTGTGCTTTTGCCTGAGGACTGCCAGCCCAGCGCTCCCTACTCCCTTCCCCTGCTCACCTCCTGGTGCTGGAGAAATGCAGATCCTGACGATGCACACAGCTTTGGCTACCGGTGACTTCATAAGAAATATGAAGTCACCTTCTTCCTTGGCCTGCAAATGTGTCTGTAGCAGGAATGGGGTGCAGAGCATGGCCCCGCCAGCTTGCACTGGCCAGGATGGCAGCAGCCCTTTTCACACCTATGTTAGTACGCACATCAGGTCTGTCTTTTCCCCTGAGTGCTGCCCTGTGATGATGTCTTTCAGAAGGGAAACACAGCCCTGCACATCGCTGCCCTCGCTGGACAGCAGGACGTGGTCCGGGAACTGGTGAACTATGGGGCCAATGTCAATGCTCAGTCACAGGTACAGTGATCCAGGCTGGGGTAGGCAAAGCTCCAGCATGTGTGTGCTGATGTCCATGTGGTGAGAGCTGCGCCCAGCAAGGGCTCTGCAGTAGCCCTTTAGTGTCTCTTTGGTCCTGTTCAGGGACAAGGATGGCTTTGCCCGATCTCTGAAGGACCACAAGTGTGTGAGTGGTGGGGAGAGAAGGTTGGGGGAGGTGAGGAGATGGACTGTGTCTGGTGGGAGAGTCCATGGCAGCACACACAAGCACGCTGAAGTCTTTCTGGCAGAACTCATGAAAGATGCTCCCTGACAATAAACCAGGGATGTGGGTGTTCATTGAATAGCTTAGGTTGCAGGGGACCTTGAAGATCATCTAATTCCAACCCCCCTGCCATAGACAGGCTACGCAGCATCCTATCCAACCTGACCTTGAATGCGTCCAGAGATAAGGCATCCACAGCCTATCTAGGCAACCTGTTCCATTGCCTCACCATCCTCTGAGCAAAAAATTTCTTCCTAGCATCTAACCTAAATTTCCCCTCTTTTAGTTTAAAGACATTCCTCCTGTCCTACCACTGTCAGACTGTGTCAAAAGTCAATCCCCCTCCTACTTGTAAGCTTGGTGGGGTGCAGCTCTTCAAGGAGCTGGAGGAAGGGTTGTGTTGATATGTATGGCTCTGTTTGCAGAAGGGATTCACACCACTCTACATGGCAGCGCAGGAAAACCACCTGGAAGTTGTCAAGTTCCTGCTGGAAAATGGAGCCAACCAGAATGTAGCCACAGAGGTACGATCCTTGGGGAGAACTCTGCAGCTCTACTTGTTGAGGCTGCGGTCAGATGTGCCAGGTGCTGCCATGGCTTCTTGGCTCTCCCCACTCACCTACCTCTCCTTGGCAGGATGGCTTCACACCACTAGCTGTGGCTCTGCAGCAGGGACATGAGAATGTGGTTGCTCACCTTATCAACTATGGGACAAAGGGTAAGGTCCGCCTGCCCGCCTTGCACATTGCAGCTCGCAACGATGACACCCGCACAGCCGCCGTGCTGCTGCAGAATGACCCCAATGCTGACGTCCTCTCCAAGGTGCGTGGCTCTCCCACCCTGTCCCTGCCAGCTTTCCCACCTCCCAGGGGGAACAGCAGCTTGGTATGCTGTATATATCCATCCTTTCAGCAGGGAGCATGTATCTGGCTGGGCTGATCCCCCTTCTTTCTCCTAGACTGGATTTACGCCCTTGCACATTGCAGCCCACTATGAGAATCTCAGTGTGGCCCAACTCTTGCTGAATCGTGGAGCCAGTGTCAACTTCACACCCCAGGTGAGTGCCGTGTGGGGTGGCTGCTATGGCATCTACAGCTTTCAGCCACGGGTGGGCATGTGCTTGCCTCTCACCTGTCCATCCTTGCGTAGGAGTTTAGCCTTCCACTGCCCTCTGTCCCTTGTTTGCCCCATGCTTCCTGGCAGCCCTGCAGGGAAGAGAGGAGGGGTTGCTTCCTGTAACAAGCTGTCCTTCCTTCTGCCAGAATGGGATCACTCCTTTGCACATAGCCTCCCGTCGAGGCAACATCATCATGGTGCGGCTGCTGCTGGACCGTGGGGCCCAGATAGAGACAAGGACCAAGGTGAGACCCTTTCTAAACCACTGGCAACTGCACGGGCCATCTCTGTCTTCATCCTCCCTGTGTCCAGGGAGCACCGACGCAATGCCCTCCTCAGTCCATACCCTGGGAATGTCATGCTAGGACATGAGCACAGTCCCTGGTGTCCTAAGGGAGTGGACTGGGTTTTTTAGTGGTGTGTGTTCAGGTTGAGAGAAAGCTGCATGGGTGGTGGGTGCTGGAGGCTGAGGGCAGGCTCAGTTTTGGTCTTATTTTGCAAACAAGTCCCAAGTTTCTGTTCCTTTCTGGCCTTGGGAGCCTTTCCTTTCCCTGCCCTTGCTGAGCCTCTGAATCCTTCTCTCTCCCCAGGATGAGTTGACACCTCTCCACTGTGCAGCTCGCAATGGACATGTGCGAATTGCAGAGATCCTGCTGGACCACGGTGCTCCCATTCAAGCCAAAACAAAGGTGCCTGTGGAACTGTGCTCAGCGTCAGTGCAGGGGTCACAAATTGCATGCGTTTGTTGGATGCTCTCTGTAGCTGGGCCAGGGTTGAACTTTTGGCCCTCAAGAGGCAAAGAGCTTTCTGATCCTTCTGCTCAGAGCTGTGGCAGGGAGCAGGGCTGGGTGGGATGCCCAATGCCCTCAGCTCAGCCCTAAGGCTCCACTCCCTGCTCACAGAACGGTCTGTCACCGATCCACATGGCAGCACAGGGTGACCACCTGGACTGTGTGCGCCTACTCCTGCAGTACAGTGCTGAGATAGATGACATCACCCTGGACCACCTGACACCACTGCATGTAGCCGCACACTGTGGCCACCACCGTGTGGCTAAACTGCTGGTGGAGAAGGGAGCCAAGCCTAACTCCAGAGCCCTGGTGAGCCAGGAGGGGTGGGCAAGAAAAGGATAAATGGGCTGGGAGTGGAGGAAGAAAAAGGCAGCGGAAGAGGAAATGTGCTCGCAGTTGACTGATGGTCATTCTGTCTATAGAATGGCTTCACACCTCTCCACATCGCCTGCAAGAAGAACCACATTCGGGTGATGGATTTGCTTCTGAAGACAGGAGCCTCCATTGATGCTGTCACGGAGGTGGGTGAGCTGCAGCCTAGCCCCAGCCCTTCTGTTACTGCCCATGCACAGCAGGACTGGGTCACTGCTGTCCTGCTGCCCCCAAGCATCTTCTTCCTTGTGGCTTGGAAGAATTGCAGCTCAAGACCACTGTGCGGGTGGCATCTGCAGCCTGTTTCCTGCAGGGCAGAAGCTCTGTGCATTGCTTTCGGCTCAGCTAGGGGTTCCCAGAGGCTGAGAGGATGGGGGGGATTACCTCTGTGTCAGGCCATCAGCCTCCAACATGACTCTTTGCTGCTTTCTCCCCACAGTCTGGCCTGACCCCCTTGCATGTGGCTGCCTTCATGGGGCACTTGCCCATTGTCAAAACCCTGCTGCAGCGTGGAGCATCTCCTAATGTGTCCAATGTGGTGAGTCCTGGCCTGGCTGGAGCCATTGGGGCTCACTGTGGTGGGGTGTAGTGGGGGGGGGGCTGCATCCTGCTTTCTGTGTTCCTGGGCAACCCGTTGGTGACGTGTCCCCTCCTGTGGCCTCACCACTTTATTCTGTGCATGGTGCAGAAAGTGGAGACTCCCCTACACATGGCAGCCAGAGCTGGGCATATGGATGTGGCCAAGTATCTGCTGCAGAACAAAGCCAAAGTCAACGCCAAGGCCAAGGTAGGCAGGAGCTTCCATGTGCTCACCCAGTGCTGAGTCCTTTGCTCTCACCTATCCAGGGCCCCTGCTGTGAGGGTTAGTGAAGCAGCAGGAGTGCTGCAAGGAAGCAGTGAGTCCAAGCCCACGAGCAACAGCTTCTCTGCCTCCCTTACAGGATGACCAGACTCCTCTGCACTGTGCTGCACGCATTGGCCACACCAGTATGGTCCGACTTCTGCTGGAGAACAGTGCCAACCCCAACCTGGCCACCACAGCAGGGCACACGCCTCTGCACATCACTGCCAGAGAGGGGCATGTAGACACAGCCTTGGCCCTGCTAGAGAAGGGAGCCTCTCAGACTTGCATGACCAAGGTAGGCTGCTGGCATGCTGAGGAAAGATGGCTGGCAGGGCTGCAGGACAGTGTCCCTGTCACAGAAGGGACAGCCTCCTGTGCTGCAGTGTGCATCTGCATTCTCCTCATCATCCCCTTACACCCAGTGATGGGCTGCCTATCTCCTCAGAAAGGATTTACCCCTCTCCACGTTGCAGCCAAGTATGGGAAGGTGGATGTGGCAGAGCTGCTGCTGGTGCACGATGCTCACCCCAATGCAGCGGGGAAGGTGAGGGTTGTTCTGGGGCTGTGAGAGAGGTGAGTATGGGCTGAGACTCTATCTCACTGCTCCATGCCCTCTTCCCTTCCCTAGAACGGCCTGACCCCACTGCACGTAGCTGTGCACCACAACAACCTGGAGATTGTCAAGCTCCTGCTTCCCAAGGGGAGCTCTCCACACAGCTCAGCCTGGGTAAGGCTGGATGGGATCCCTGGGGTGGGGGGTGGTGTGTGCCCAGTACCCTCCAGCCGAGGCTGACAATGCCCCATGCTGTGTCACCCCTCAACTCTGACACCTGCCATACACCCACCATAGCTCCCACACCTGCTGCTTTTGCTGGCCTGTCCTTGTGCCCATGGGGATGCTGAGCAGTCACCCAGTTCCAGCAGAGTGGCTTTAAGGGATATTCCCCGTTGGCAGCCTAGTGGCTGTTGCTTGGGGGTGTGTTTCCATGGCAAGCCCTGCTGAGCAGTGCTGCGGTCTGGCAGTTTGGGAAACCACACATGAATGTTTCCATGCAGCTGGGAAGCCGTGAAGGCAGAAAACCCAGCAGCTTGTGAGCATCCTGCGCTCTGGCAGAGCACGAGGAGCCTTTCCTCATGGATCAGCCCAGCAGGATTGGTTTTCACATTGTTTGCAGAAGCTGCATCATCTCGGCAGACAAGTGGCTGCTGGTGCTACTGTGTGACCCTCCCCTCTTCCCCCGTGCATCTGCTGGCAGGCCTGCTGGGCTGGCATCAGAGCAGCTGGTGCTGGTGCCGATCTCCCTTCGGTCTGCGTCACGGCAGCCTGCGTCATCACAGGCACAGGGCGTCTGCTTCTCTGCTGGCAAATGACAGCACAAGCAGTGCTCAAAGCCATGCAGCCTCTGCCCGAATACTAATCCTGTATGTTGTGGGTTCTGCCCCACACCTCTACCAGGCAGCCCTAGTAGTGCCTGCCTGTCCTGACTCTTGCAGCCCCAAGTGGCTGCATGCTTGAAACTCATGTAAAGAAAACCCCAGGATAGCTGACACTAACCAGACCTGAAGCAGGTGGTCTTGGAGCCTCCTCACTATCTCGATTAGGGAAGTAGGATTGGCTTCAGTGGTAGGGTTAGTTGCTGTCGGGGAAATGATTTGGGTGTGAGCTTGTGTCCCTGAGCCCTGGGAGCAGCCTGGGAGGACAGACTTGGCCTGGAGAGATGGGGTGGTACTTCCTGTCCAGGCAGATCTGCTCAGTGGGTGCTGAGAGCTGCCATGGTCCCCTCCCACAGAACGGATACACCCCTCTGCACATTGCTGCCAAGCAGAACCAGATGGAGGTGGCCAGCAGCTTGCTGCAGTATGGTGCTTCTGCAAATGCGGAGTCTGTTCAGGGAGTCACCCCTCTGCACCTGGCTTCTCAGGAGGGGCATACAGACATGGTAGCACTGCTTTTCTCCAAGCAAGCCAATGGAAACTTAGGCAACAAGGTATGTTGTGCTGGTGCTTCCTGCCAGGCTGGCAGGCAGTAGCAGATCCAGTGCCTCCCTGCATTCAAATAGCAGTGCCTTGGCCAATAACATAACGTTGGGCAGTTTGCCGTATTTACAACCCAACTTGCTCTCTCTGCTGGTCGAGCTGCAGTATTTCCTTTGTGCATGTGACATGCTCTTTTTGCAGAGTGGCCTGACTCCTCTCCATCTCGTGGCCCAAGAGGGACACGTACCAGTTGCTGATGTTCTGGTGAAACACGGAGTCACAGTGGACGCAACAACAAGGGTAAAGTAGTGCGTTGGGGTGAAAAACACTTGGGAACTACTCCTACATACCCCATCCTTCAGCTGTTGGGGCTGGCCCATGCAGTTCAACATACCCAAGCCAGAAAGCCCAGGAGCAGCGCTGACAGCAGTCTGAGACCTGATCTTATCTTTCAGATGGGCTACACCCCACTGCACGTAGCCAGCCACTATGGCAACATCAAATTGGTGAAGTTTCTGCTGCAGCACCAGGCTGATGTCAATGCTAAAACTAAGGTACAGTGATGCTCTGTGCTAAAAGGACCCCAGGGAACAGCGTGCAGGTTGATGGGAAAGGTTTTGTGCCACTACAACCCCTATACCTTGCTCCAAGTCCTCCTGTTTCCATGGCTGGAAGCGGTTGTAGCGCCCCTGGGCGCATTATGGATCCTACACAGCCCTTTACTGACCACAGAAAGTAGGAGGCAGCCCATGTGAAGCATCGTGTGAAGCCTTGGGGGGCATTTGTGGGGCAGCATTTCCCAAAGTTGATGCAGCACTCTCTACTCTCCCTACAGCTGGGCTACACACCCCTCCACCAGGCAGCACAGCAGGGCCACACGGATGTGGTGACCCTGCTTCTGAAGCATGGCGCCTCTCCCAACGAGATCAGCACGGTGAGTAGGGCAAACTGCCTGCATTTCCTCATTGTGTGACATGCTTGGGCACATGCCTGGGTTCCCTTACATCCTCTCCCCTTGCACAGAATGGCACCACTCCCCTGGCCATCGCGAAGCGCCTCGGTTACATTTCCGTCACAGATGTGCTCAAGATAGTCACAGAGGAGACCAGCATCCCAGTAAGCTTCTGGGCATGGTGCAGGATCCTGCGGAGAAGGGTTGGGGCTGGGAGCAGTCAAATGAGGGTCTGCCAGCCTTGGCCACAGGCAGTGAGCCCCAGGCAGCTCAGGGTGTGGGCTGCCAAAGAGCAGCTTGAGTGCCCAGGCACGTGAAGAGGGGCTGCGGGTGGCTGTGTGTTGTGTGCTGTCCTGCTCTGAATGCCCTCTGCTCCACAGCCAGTCAGTGACAAGTACCGCATGAGCTTCCCAGAGACTGTGGATGAGATTCTGGATGTGTCGGAGGATGAAGGTGAGGGGTTGGAGCTGGGTCACACCTTTATGAGGTCTGCTAGCAGCCCCGGGGATGGGCGCAGGGTGGGGGGCTGCCTGGCCCCACTGGGGTCTTGCAACAAGGAAGTGGGAGCCTAGCAGCCACCTCCTGGCTTGGTCTTCCCTTGTGCTGTGCAGGAGGGTGGTGCCCAGACCTGAGGATGGTGTGCAGAGAGAACTTGGGCACTCTGAGCACTGCACCATGCCTTGCTCCCCGGACGGTACCAGCTCACAGCCTGGCTGCAGCTGGTTTGCTCTTACCCTCTCCCACCAAGACCTCACTTTTGCCTCTTCTTACTTTGCAGGCACTGCTCATGTCACAGTAATGGGTATGAAATTTGTCCCTGTGCCCCAGCTCAATGGCCCATTTCACCCCATGGCCACTAACCATCCGCACGCCGCTTCCATCTGCTGAGCCTTGCTGCTGGGCTGGTGCTACCCAGCACAGGCCCTGCCATCCTGCCCTGCCCATCTGCGTCCATGCTGCTTGCTGTGGTGTGACTGCATGAAGGGGATTATCCCCGAGCAGAGGGAGCCCTGGCTGTCATCAGCCTTGCTCCCAGCAGCAGGAGCCTTCTCCTGTTGTAAGCTGTGGAGCCTGCCCACAGACAGCCCATGCCACCCTGGCCTTGGTGGTATAAAGCGGAGCACTGGAAGGTCCCTGTGCTGCTCACCACTCTGGCTCTCCCTGCACTGGGAGGTGCTGGGCTCCTTCCAGTAGGGCTTTAGCATGAGCTCAGCCCAGTGGATTCCTTAGCAGGTGTTAATTGGGTGGCAGGTGAGGATGGTTGGGCTCGTGCCCCCAGAGAGACATGTGTGGGTGGTCTTGGTGGCCTTGGTGAGTCCTTTCTATGGCCCCAGCAGGCTTGGCTCTGTGCTTGAGTGTTGTGAGGTTGGGGTTGGCTGGCTCCTAACAGCTGCCACAGCTCCTGCCGCACTAACAGCCCAGGCTTCTGGCAGAGGGAAGAGCCTTCCCACTGCTGAGACCCAGGGGATGAATGTGTGTGGCCAGTGGTGGAGCAGGGATGGGAATAAAGCTGGGCAGCTGTGTTCCCTTGTCCTGCTGCCTCTGTGTGCTGAGACAGCTCTTGGTTTCAGAGGAGGAGTTGATCGCACCGAAACCCAGAACACCTGAACCCAGGGAGCAGGAGGTCAAGAGGGAGATGCTGGAGTTTGTGACCGTGACAACACTGGAGCAAATGTATGAGGCACTGGATGGTGGGGAGGGAGTGGGAACAGGCATGGGCCAGCCTGGTGCTGGGTGGGATGCAACAGGGCAGGGACAGCTGCAGGCATTGGGTACCAGCAGATCAAGGATGACTGTGGGCAAGGATCCCTGAGCTCCCTGACAGGGTCCTGCTGTGCCTGGTGGCCCTGGGGGATGGCTGGAGCCTGGGGGGCCCTGACCTGTTGCTGCAGTGGCTGTCACTGTTCTCTTCTGCCAGGGAGGAGTCTGTAGCTGTCCCACAGGTCCCCTGCGTGCCCCCTGAGACTGTGGTGACCAGAGCAGAGGAGCCTGAGCAGGTGGGATCTGTGGAGACTGAAGCTGAACAAGGCAGCCTGCTGCACGCACCCTCGGTGTCCCCCCAGGAGGTGAGTGTGACACAGTTCTAGTATATTTCTTGTTGGGGGAATACCCCTCCTCTGTCAATCCTGAGCCAAAACGTCGGGGGTGGAGGGGATGGGTTGATGGTACAGGGCTGCCCAGGCAGAATACAGGAGTGCAGAGGGTTGAGCAGACTCGGCACCACTAGACAGGACCCTATACTCATCAGGACTCTTCCCTGCCTTTGCACAGCCCTCCAAGGAGTTCGATGAGGACTCCTTGATTCCCAGCAGCCCGGCCACTGAGACCTCAGACAACATCAGCCCCGTGGCCAGCCCCGTTCACACAGGGTGAGTGCCTGCCCAAGGCAGCACTGTGCTTGTGAGCTGGCTGCAGGACACTGCTTGCCTATGCCTCTGCCCATTGCAGGTTCCTGGTGAGCTTCATGGTGGATGCACGTGGAGGCTCCATGCGGGGCAGCCGGCACCACGGGCTGCGTGTGGTCATCCCACCCCGTGCCTGTGCTGCACCCACCCGCATCACTTGCCGCCTGGTGAAGCCTCAGAAGCTGCCTGCACCCCCACCACTGGCTGAGGAGGAGGGCCTGGCAAGCCGCATCATTGCACTGGGGCCCGCTGGCGCCCAGTTCCTCAGGTGAGCATGGCAGGGAATGGGGCCATCCCTTGGGCTGGGAACAGATCTGGGCTCCTCTAGGGGCTGGGGGATAGGCTGTTGTTGGCTGTCTGTAGGGATTCTGCTCCAGGAGCTGTCCTAGCTTTGGCCAAGCGCAGCACGATGCTGGGGTGGGCCTTTGCAGCATGGTGTGAGCATGCCTCCTCCCTTATCTGCAGCCCCGTCATCGTGGAGATTCCTCACTTTGCCTCCTACGGACGTGGGGACCGTGAGCTGGTGGTGTTACGCAGTGAGAATGGCTCTGTCTGGAAGGAGCACCGCAACCGCTATGAGGAGAGCTACATGGACCAACTGCTCAATGGCATGGATGAGGGTGAGCGTGCCAGGCTGGGGGCTTGACACCCCAGCCAGAACTGCAGCTGTCCTGGGAATGGCCAGCACTGGGAGGTGGTAGTATGGGACCGAGTGTGGCATGGTTGGTGCAGCCGGAGGAGGAGGTGGATGGGAGCCATGGGTTTGGTTTATGGAGGAGCACTGATGACTGTGCTGCACTTGCAGAGCTGGAGAGTCAAGAGGAGCTGGAGAAGAAGAGGGTCTGCCGCATCATCACCACTGACTTTCCTCTCTACTTCGTGGTCATGTCCCGGATTTGCCAGGACTGTGACATGATTGGCCCCGAGGGAGGGTGCTTGAAAAGCACACTGGTGCCCATGGTGCAGGCCACCTTCCCAGACACTGCTGTCACCAAGAAAGTGAGGCTAGCTCTGCAGGTGAGGTGCTAAAGAGCCTGGTCTGGAGACCAGCAGGCAGGAAAAGGCAGCTTATCCAGCTGCACCCCAGCATTGCAGAGAGCTGGCCCCAATCACCCTACCTCTGCTGTCCATAGGCGCAGCCTGTGCCTGATGAGCTGGTGACCAAGCTGCTGGGGAACCAGGCAACCTTCAGCCCCATCGTCACAGTGGAGCCTCGCCGCAGGAAGTTCCACCGCCCCATTGGCCTCCGTATCCCTCTGCCCCCATCCTGGAAGGACAATCCCCGAGACAGTGGCGAGGGTGACACCACCAGCCTGCGCCTGCTCTGCTCTGTGATAGGTGAGGCCATGTGCATGAGTGGGCTGGTAACAGGATGAGCCGAGGTGGGATGCAGCTTTGGAAGCCAAGGACAGGTTGCACAGTCCAGTGGGGAAAGCAGATCCATTGCAGCGAGAAAGCAATGTGCTTACTCCTGCTTTCTGCTGCTGCAGGAGGGACAGCACAAGCTCAGTGGGAAGACATCACAGGCACCACAAAGCTGGTCTATGAAAAGGAGTGCGCTAACTTTACCACCAATGTGTCTGCCAGGTGAGTCATGGCTAAGCATGTAATTGGATGGGACTCTTGTTCCTGGGAAAGATCCCTGCCCTGGATGGGTTTTCCACACTTAGAGCTCCTTCACAGCCTATGTGGGTGCTATTTCCCCCCCCCCGGTGCACCACGCTGATCCACCCCTCCCACAGGTTCTGGCTGGCTGACTGCCCGCGCACTGCTGAGGCTGTGCACTTTGCCACCATGCTGTACAAGGAACTGACAGCTGTGCCCTACATGGCCAAATTTGTGGTGTTTGCCAAGATGAATGATGGACGGGAAGGCCGGCTGCGCTGCTACTGCATGACTGATGACAAGGTGGACAAGACTTTGGAGCAGCACGAGAACTTCACTGAGGTGGCCCGCAGCAGGGACATTGAGGTTTGTCTCTTGCAACGTTCCTGGAGGACAGAAGGAAGAAGCTGCTCTCTGCAGGCTCCTAGCCCATGTTTCACTCCCTGCAGGTGGTGGAGGGAATGCCTCTGCATGTCGAGCTCTCAGGGAACCTGGTGCCCGTCAAGAAAGCCACGCAGTCACGCACCTTCCTCTTCCAGTCCTTCCGGGAGAACCGCCTCGCCATCCCCATCAAGGTAATGGCAGGTGCAGAGTTGGGCTGTGGTGGGGTCCTGTGCCCTGTACCAACCCCCCTACCTGGGTGCTTGGTGTGCAGGTCCGGGACAGCAGCCGGGAAGCCAGTGGCTCCCTGTCCTTCCTGCGCAAGGCCATGAAGTACGAGGACTTGCAGCATGTGCTCTGCCACCTCAACATCAGCATTCCACCCTGCACCAAGGTCAGCTCTCCTTTCTCAAAGCGGCCACACCACCAGGTGCCAGGGCTGAGCTGTTACTCTCTCTTCTGGCTGGTGACCCCTTGGTTTGTCCCCACTTTGCAGGGAAGTGGCACTGAGGAGCGAAGGAGAACACTGACACCTTTGTCTCTGCGGGAGCGATATAGCATCCGAAGTGAGAGCAGTTTCGGTATGCAGCCTACTGGGTCTGTTCAAGCATCCCACTTCCTTTGCTTAGGGTAGGAGTGCCCAGTCCAAGAGGAAGGGCTGAGTTGACCCTGCTGCACTTGTGTGCGTGGCATCCTCCTGTTCCCAGGGAGTTTCTTTGGTCCTGCCTGCGGGGCTGTGCTGAGCCCCTGCAGCCTGCACCTCACTCCTACCCCAACCCACAGCTGGAGTTGTGACCCCCTCTTCTCCTCTAGGCTCTCTGAGCAGCACTGACAGGGCGGACCAGAAGATGATCGACATCGCAGAGCAGCTGGGCCTCAGCTGGGCAGGTGAGTCCACACCTGATGGATGCTCAGTGCACCTTGAAGCTCAGCACTTAGGAAGACTAGAAAGATGCTGCAGGATTGCGTGAATGTGCTTTATGCTGTCTGGGGAGCTGCCCGTGGATGTGATGCTGAAACGGTGTGTCTCTCCCAGAGCTGGCACGTGAGCTGCAGTTTGGGGTGGATGACATTAACAGGATTCGTGTGGAGAACCCTAACTCCTTGCTGGAGCAGAGCATAGCCTTACTCAACCTCTGGGTCAGCCGCGAGGGCAAGGGTGTCAAGAGTGAGTATTGACAAGGGTGATGGTGTCTGGGCTGGGCATGCAGCCTGTGTATGTGTGCTCAGGGCTCCCTGGCTGAGTTTGGGCCACCAGTTCCTGCACACCTGCCTGGAGGGCAGCTGGGGCATGGCTGCAACTGCCAGCCTGCCCTGCCTGCTGCTGACACCGGCTTTCCCTGCAGTTGAGAACCTGTACACGGCACTGAGGAACATCGACCGCAGCGAGATTGTCAGCACACTGGAGGGCTCTGGCCGACAGAGCCGCAGCATGAAGGGCAGCTGGCGCTACACAGACAGGGACTATTCACTCTCACCCTCCCAGATGAATGGTGAGCCCCATGTCCTGTGCAGGGGATACCGGAGGGGCTAGGAGCAGAGTCGCTGTGGACACAGTGGGGCTGATGTCTGTCCCAAGTCAGCTGCACTGCCCCTAGGAGCTTGGTGGGCGCCAGGTGCTGCAGACAGCTGCAGTCTCTCCATGGGGACTTGTGCTATGGGAACCTTGGTCCTGCTCTCCATGGAGAACAGACACATGGGGCTTCCTCCTCCTGAGGTACCAGTGCGGGATGCGCCTGGCTTGTTGCTCCCAGCACCACCTGCCCGGCCATGGCTGTGTCTGGGAGCTGGACCACTGTCATGCATCCCACAGGAGAGCCAGTGCAATGGGCAGGGATGGGGCTGTTGCTGTCCTGCACCCAGGCACCACCCATGCAGCTCTGGCTCATCGCTTTTCCCTTTTGTATCTGCCCTTGTTGTGTTCTCTCAAATGTGCCACCTACTGCCACCAGATGTGGGCACTCCTGGGGCCACTTCTTGTCACCTCCGAGTTCATCCTGGCCCATCCTCTCATCTTCCTCCTCTGCTTGTCTACACCGTTTCCACCTCAGCTGAGCCCTCTGGGAGCAGTGTCCTGTTCCAGCAGCTGCATGTCATCCAGGACTGCTCCTCTCTTGGCTGTGTCATGGTCTTCCCTTAGTGGCCCTGCACTGCTTTCCACCTGCACTGGGGAGGCTGGGGGCTCCTGGCTGAACACTGTGCTCCAGCTGCTGCTGACGATCCCTGGCTGCTGGGGAGCAGGATTTCTCTTTCATTCCATAGGGCTGAACAAAGGGTTTGTGGCTCAGTAAAGGAAAAAAAAATGCTACCTGCATGCCTGAGACTGCTTGGCTTGGCTGTAGTCTCTGTTGGTGTGCCTGGGCTGTGCATGAGGCCCTCAGTGATGAGGACACGATGATCGCTTATAGACCTGGGGACATCGGTGGGATTATAGGGCCCTGGCTGCATCCTGCAGAGCTTCAGGGCTGCATGACATTTGCCAGGGTCATCCTTCCTTGCTCATGGGTCAGCTTTGGGAATTTGGTGCCTGCAGCACCTGGCTACCTGAGCTCGAGGCTGACCTTGAGATGCTGGTTGGGGGCTGTGGGCAGGAACTGGGGGCTGGTAGAGCAGGGTGCAAGAGGGCATCATGTCCTGCAGTAGGGATGGGGCATCACCAATCCCCAAGCCTGTCCTCACCAGGGGAACGGACAGCCACAGGGGCTGCCCAGCACTCAGAGTGAGGCACGGGGGCACTTGCAGGGACAGGAGGGACTGCGCGAAGGCAGCAGCCGCTGTGAGCACGCACCTCCCAGAGGCTGCTTCCCTTCTCGCCCCGCTGTGCTTGTGTGTGTGTGAGATGGCTGCTGGAGACATCGCCTCTGTCTGCCCATGTAGGTTATGCTTCGCTGCAGGACGAGCTGCTCTCCCCTGCCTCCCTGCATTATATGCTGCCATCCCCTCTGCGTGCTGACCAGTACTGGAACGAGGTGGCCATCATGGACGCCATCCCTATGGCCGCCACCGAGCAGGACGCCCTGATGGAGATGTCTGACATGCAGGTGTGGTCCTCAGGGCTCACCCCTTCACTGGTGACGGCTGAGGACTCCTCTCTGGAGTGCAGCAAGGCTGAGGACTCGGATGCCACAAGCGAAGGTCGATTCCCAGGGCAACTTCTGACAGACGCACACGGCCCAGACCACATGGGCTCTATGGACTTAGTTGAGGATGACACAGTGGACTCAGATGCCATGAACGGGCTGATTGAACTGCTAGAGCAGGAGGAAGGGCAGAGGCCAGAAGGAAAGACGCCAGCCAGGGACCACCAGCTGGGGACTGGAGAGCAAAACCCAGAGAGTGAAGTCTCTTTTGTTTCAGTTCAACAGAAGGTACAAGCCAGGATCGTGGCATCGCCGACTGTGAGCCACACAGTGGAGAGGAGTGCAGACAGGTATGGTGGTCCCAGTGACAGGGGGGCAGTGGAAGGGGAGCTTTGCCAGCTACTGCCTTGTGCTGGGCCAGCTGCAATAACCTCCCAGCCTCGCTTGCTTCCCTGCTAACCTCCAGCTCTGGAGCCCAGCACCCCACACAGAGCAGTGGCTTGGGCAGAGTGCCTGTAAACCTTCTGGGGACTCTCTGGGGGCTCCTTGAAAAGCACCCAGGGGAAATCCCCGCAGACAGCCAGGCCCTGCATGTGGGTTGTGCCACCCAGCACCATCACAGGGCTGTGTTCTGCCATCTTCCCAGCAGCACTGGTCCCATGAGAGCCCAGTGATGTTCCGAGGCATGGCCCGGAAGCCTGCAGACTGGGGTGTTGGATGGGCATAGAGCGTGGCAGGGAGAAGGCCCGTGCCCTTTGTGCATCTGCATTGTATGCTGCTTGTGCCAGGCACTGGCAGCACCAGGAGCTCTGTGCCTGGCGGGGTGCAGCTGTGCCCAGCTGTCAGCTGGTGTTCTGGGTGCAACACTCACTCCAACAAAGCTGACTGCCTCTCTCTCTCTGTCTCTCTCTCCCTGTCCCTCTCCGGTGCCCAGGCTGAGGGACTGGAATGCAGAAGGCTCCTTTATCTCCTGCCTACAGGACCTGACAGAGGGCTCCTGGCAGGAGGGGGTCACCCGACGGCTGGGCCCTGCACACACCGTGGCTGCTGGGGCGCAGGGCCAGGAGCAAGAGCAGGTCCTGGCGCCGGACGTGGAGCTGATGCGGGTCAGCTCCACAGAGGACAACGACTGGCAGCCCCAGCACCCCGCGGGCAGCTGGCCAGAGGAGCCTGACAGCCGCTGCTTTGGGCAGGTGAGGTTGAGAGCAGCAGCGGATGCAGCACTTTGCCCACCACCAGATCAGGAAGTCCCGGCAGAACCGCTGCCCTGACCCCTGGGGGGGCCTCTTGGCCCAGAATAGAATGCTGCACACCCAATATGTGAGCTCTCGCGCTCCATTTATAACTCAGGCAGGCTCCCCGCTTGCTTCCTTATTGAGTATCTGCCCTGGCCGCTGGCCTGACAGCTTGCTGGGCCAGAAATAGAGCTGGTCTGGGGGCCAGGAGGGGTGATGGGCATCCCGCCATGGCCATGTGGATCTGATAGGGATGGGATGAGAGCACGCGTGTGCCCCCAGGCAGGCACAGCAGGGCTGCAGCTGCAACACGGCAGAGCTCAGCTCTGTGCCACGTGTAGCTCCGTCTGTCCTGTGACAGATCACTGCTCTCTGCCCTGTCAGGCTGCTGTGGATGGGGGTCATGACTGTCCCTGTCACTGCCTGACAGGGGACGGGTGTTGCTGTTGCAGTCCCAATCCCATGACTTTGACAGAAGCTGTGAGTGCAAAGGACACCCCACCTGCCTTCTCCCTTCTCCCGCCCCGGGCAGCTGATCTGCAGCAGCTAGGGTTACAGCAGTGCTTGCAGAGACGGGGTGCGTGCAGACCTGTGGGCAGCTCCTGTGCCCAGGGCTCTGCCCGCCACAGCCGACAGCATGGCTGGGCTCTGAGAGGGGGTGCGGGGCACATGCACGACCCTGCCGGGGCAGGATGTGGTCTTTCCTGGTCCAGCTGCTGGTTGTCGTGGTTTTGCTGGCCTTTTTCCTTGTCAGCTGCCAGAATGTCCTGTACATCGTCAGGGGCTCTGTGCGCTTCCTGCTCAATCATGCGCACCGCGAGCTGGACAAGGAGCTCGGGGAGAGCCAGGGGCTGGCGGACGACGAGGAGTCTCTCTCTACCAGAGTCGTCCGCCGGCGTGTCCTTGTGAAGGTAATGGGCAGGGAGCAGTGCTGGGGTGTGCACAGCAGAGAGCAGAGACAGGGCTGGGGCTGTGTGTGTGCCGGGCTGCGTGCTGGAGAGCTCTGCTGCGCCCTGAAATGCTCTTCTTCCTGTTCCTCCAGGGCAATGAAGTGCTCCATCTCCCTGGGGAGCACGTGACTGAGGAGCAGTTCACAGATGAACAAGGCAATATAATCACCAAGAAGGTGAGTGAGTGGGGCCGAGTGTTTGTAGGGTGCTCTCCACAGTCTTCCTCCTCTCTCTTTCCATGTGGTTCCTCTCTGCAGCCCAGGGCCATGCACAGGGTGCTTGCATTCTGCTTTCTCCGATTACTGTCGTGGCTCTTCTCCAGCCAGATTCTGCCAGGGGGTGGTGTGCACGGGGCTGAGGGCCAGACCTGCAAGAAGGAAGGCATGGTGTCGGGGCTGGCTGTGTCCTCTTGTGTGGGTTGATGTCGGGGCTGGCAGTGATGAAGGCTGCATATGGGTCTCCGCAGGTCATCCGGAAGGTGGTGCGTCATCTGGGCCCCGATGGCACGGATGACAGACAGGAGCATGAGGACCTGATCCTGGAGGGCTCCCTACAGGAGCCCCAAGACCTGGAGGCAGAGGCTGATCACTTCATGTACTCCATCCTACAGAGGGACGGTCTAGGGGCCAAGGTACGGTGTGCTTCATGGCTGTGCCTTGCAAATGCCCTATTCGGGGCCAGCACTGCCGTTGCAGGACTTGTGGACTCCAGGGCTCCTCCATCCTCTGTCCTTTCTTCTGTCCTGCTCACCTCTATCACCTGTTTTCCTCCTAAGGCTGCCAGGGGCTGCTTTTGCCCCTGCACCAGTCTTCTTGCTTGGTGTCTTCTGTTGACTGACTCAGCCTTTCCCTCTCCTGTCCTTTTCTCTGTGTCTGTCCGTTCACCTGGGTGATGTCCTGCCTCCTGTCCCTGTGGCTCCCTCAGGAGGAGGTGCAAGTGCGTGTCCCAAAACTGGAGGTCTCCGGGAGCAGGATGGGGGCTCAGATAGTGAAACGAGCCAGTCTGAAAAGGGGGAAGCATTGACCCCCCTCAAATGGCCTCTTTGGAGGTAACCCCCCACCTTTGCTCTTCCTTTTGTGCCAGCTCTTTGTACCGCTGGGTTAAAGGTAGCAGGGATGTATATTGCATGATGGTGTCTGTCTTCTCTCTCTCTCTCCAATTTCTACTTTATGTTAGTGAGATATCTGTGGTACATGATAGTGAAGACCTTTGTGTTTGTGGACATATGGTCATACAGACAGTGTCTATTGTCTGCAACTGTCCCTAGAGAGTCCCTGGGCCAGCCTCAGTCGAGGCAATCTTCCTGCTGCTTTACTCTTGCTATTTTCTACAGCATGCAAAAGCAGCTCAGGGAGTGCATTAAGAACTTGTGGGGTCTTCCATGCTGCTGTGAGAACAAGGTGCAGTGAGTCACCCTCGTTGAAACAGGGCTGGCCTCCAATGGATGGGATATATCTGTCGCAGGCTCTACAGCAGCCTTCCCAGCTCCTTTCAGTGCTGTGCTGGCTTTGGTGAAGCTCAGCTCCTACTTATCGCTGCTCCCTGCATCCGAGGTGGCACCATTGATAGCATTTGTGCCATTGCTGTGGGTTCCAGGCAGGGCACTCGTCCATGCTCTGATGCTGCCTCTCTGGCAACTCCTGTAAAACTCATCTTGTGGGTGGTCAGAACGGATGCATGTGGAACAAGTGTAGGCTGGGACTACATGTGCCTGGTGACCCCATCTCTGCGTCTTTCTGTGTCTCTCCAGGATCTCACCTCAACACCAAACCAATGATCTCCACACCAACCTGAGAAGAGAGGAGAGGAAAACAGAGATTGGAGGGAAGCAGGGCTGGCTGTACATGTTTCAATAGGCTAATGGCATGATTTCTGTACGAGATACTTACCGTCCTATCCGCATGACTGACTGACTGCAAGACGCATGAGCTACAGTACTTCCAGCAGACAGAGGGACCCTGTCCCTGCCTTGCTGCCATCAGGAGCCTAAAGACAGCAGCACGCACAAGGGGCATCCTTCGGCTCCTCTGGGAGGCCAGAGCTGGACTGGCAGCAAACGAGAGGGGAGAAGAATCCACCCTCGCACGTCCGCCTGCGTCACTACATCCCTGTGCAGTGCTCCAGTGGCAGGAAGGAGGCTGGGGCTGCTCACTGAAGGAGAAGAGCAGCTCTATCCCCGTCACCATTCTTGCCTCTGCTGGACTCGCTTCTCATCCCTCTCAGTGAGTCTGGGGCAGGGGGAGGGCAGCAACTGGGGATGTGAGAGAGGAGGGCTGTGGGTGCAGTGTTGCCTGATGCAGGGCTGCCCTTCCTCTCCCCAGCATGTGCAGCATCTCCTGCCAGGGCAGGGCTCTGGGCCGAGCACTGAGCTCGTTGCTTATGTTGAAAGTGTAAACTGTACAGCAATCAGCCTTGTGTATATGAACCAATAAATACTATGCAAACACCTAGGGACACTCTAGCAGTATGTACAAAGCACTAACAGCTCCACTCCCAAATACCTCTTCAGGCTGCAGGATGGGCAAAGCCTTTGGAGTATGTGAGCAGCTCTGGTGAATGGAGCTGGGAGCCTACAGGTGTGAAAGGGTGGCAGATTGTCTTGTCCTGTGCCCTTCCATCTGAGTCTGGTCCCTTCTTGGCCTGAAGAGAGAGGCCCACGGGGGCAGCCCCATGGGCTGGTCCATGGTGCAAGCCCCATTTTGTGCTGGCTTCAGCTGGGGTGAGGCTGGCAGCTTGCACTGAGGTGCTTGGGGCCCAGGGAGGATAGGCAGTGAGAGCAGGGAAGGCTTGTGCCACGCACTGGGTTGTGCCTAGCTCTACTCAGCACAATATCTGCTCAGGAGATGGGCCAGGAGCTGGCAGGAGCCAGAAGCCCTGCACTACTTTGCAGGGCCTCCTGGCCTCCCTGTGAGGGCACAAATGAGCACAGACCCTTGGCCCCGTGGATGTTGGCCCACCCAGGACCAATCCCAGAAATGGGGGGAGCTGCTCCCTTGAGTGGCTGCACTTTGGCCAAGTGAATGCCCTTCTGCAGCCACCAGGCTAAGCAGTCGTCACCCTGAAAGCAAGGGCAGTGCTGGGGCAGCTGCTCTGGCAGGAGAATCGTGGTGCTCAGGGCTGCCCAGGCAGCACCGAGATGTGCAGAAGGTTGAATCTGCTACAAAACTTGACTCTGGAAGGATAGGATGCAGACAGCAGTAGGTCTGTATCCCCAGCTCTGTCCTTTACCTAACCAACAGGGGAGTCTGGCCTTTGTAGCATGGTGGTGTGGAGACCCCCTTGCCCTTTCCCCAAAGGTGGCTGTGGACTTGTTTAGCAGGGCCTAATGCTGCTCTCGGTGGCCACATGCAGAACAAGCCCACCTCCAGCTTCAGGCAGGGCAGCCCTGTCTCACAGTGGGTGCACGTATGCCAGGAAAGTCTTTGGCTCTGCTGCAGTCTGGATAAAAAAACCCGGATGCAGCAAAGCAAATGGCCCAGCTTAACCATGGAAAGCAAGGCAACCCCTTCCTCACCCCACCTCGAAGTAGGCACAGACTCCATCCATTACCCTTGCTGTGTACAATAACCTACCTAGACCCACTGCAACAGCTGACCCTGTAGCATCACCGTAGAGTTGTGTGTGGGTCCTGTGCTTTGGCCTAGTCTACGCCTTAGGGAATGTGCTGTGCTGCAACTGTGCCCGGCACCTGCAGTGACATTGCTTTGCGCTCAGATTGCTCGTAGGGCTGGTAGGGGGAGGCTGCACCCAACATTGAGCCTAGAGAATGCTGCAGTCTGCACACTAGAAGCTTTTTAGAAGTTTTAAAAATTACTTTTATTTCCTTTTTTTAATTGTTATGGAAACAAGCCTTTTGGATCTCCCTGTCTTAGCCCCTGATGTATAGATCATATCCCTGTACACCAGCTATCGGACTATGGATTAATAAAGAAACTAACACAGACCACGTCTCGTCTCTGCTTTTCCAAGGGGAATGGGAAGATGGAGGCTGCTGGGTGCTGCAGTGAAGCCCAGCGGGCAGCCGAGCCCTGCAGGATGTGGGGTGGGGAAGTGTATTCTCACAGTGTTCTCCTTCCTACAGCATTATCCTGCAGAAGCTGGCAGCCCGTGGCTTGGACAGGTACGCTCTTGGCTGGATAAGGAACTGGCTGGAGGGTGTGGTGGTGAATGGAGTTAAATCCAGCTGGCAACCAGTGGTGTCCCCCAGGGCTCGGTGCTGGGGCCTGTCCTCTTCAATATCTTTATTAAAGACCTGGATGAGGGCGCTGAGTGCACCCTCTGTAAGTTTGCGGATGACTCCAAGCTGGCTGGAAGTGTGGATGTGCCTGGGGGTAGTGAGGCCCTACAGAGGGATCTGGACAGGCTGGAGAGCTGGGCTGAAGCCAGCGGGATGAGTTTCAACAAGGCCAAAGGCCGGGTCCTGCACTTTGGCCGCAACAACCCCAGGCAACGCTACAGGCTTGGGGCGGAGTGGCTGGAAGGCTGCACAGAGGAAATGGACCTGGGGGTGTTGATTGGTGCTCGGCTGAACACGAGCCAGCAGTGTGCCCGGGTGGGCAAGAAGGCCAATGGCATCTTGGCTTGCTTCAGGAACGGTGTTGCCAGCAGGAACAGGGAAGTGATTGTCCCCCTGTGCTCTGCTCTGGTGAGGCCGCACCTCGAGTACTGCGTCCAGTTTTGGGCTCCTCGCTGCAAGAAAGACATTGAGGCCCTGGAGCGGGTTCAAAGAAGGGCGACAAAGCTGGTCTGGAGGGGTCTGGAGCACAGGCCTTGTGAGGAGCGGCTGAAGGAGCTGGGGTTGTTCAGCCTGGAGAAGAGGAGGCTCAGGGGAGACCATGCTGCTCGCTATAGCTACGTGAAGGGAGGTTGTAGCGAGCTGGTGGTCAGCCTCTTGTCTCGCGTAACTGGTGATAGAACTAGAGGAAATGGCTTCAAGCTGCGCCAGGGGAGATTTAGGCTGGACGTCAGGAAATTCTGCTTCTCTGAAAGAGTGGCCAAGCACTGGAATGGGCTGCCCAGGGAGGTGGTGGAGTCACCAACCCTGCAGGTGTTCAAGGAACGTTTTGGATGTGTTGATGGTCGTGATTACTATTGGTGATAGGTGGATGGATGGTTGGAGTGGATGATCTTGGAGGTCTTTTCCAACCTTGGTATTTCTGTGATTCAGTGATTTGTGACTCTGTCACAGCCTCCCCCCCCCCTTGATTCCCCGCGGTCCGCCCGGCGCTGTCCAGCGGCCGTGGTGCTGCAACGCAGCGTCCCGCAGCCCGGGCCCCGCGGCGGCTCCTTCGCCGCCGGCTCTCAAAGCACGATTTGTCTGGGCAGAGCCAATCCCGGGCTGCCCGTGAGCGTAGCCAATTGGAATCGAGGTTGCGGTGATCCGGCCAATGGGCGCTAGCCCTTGAAGCTGCTCGGCCAATGGGAGCGCCGTATTCTAATAGACCTCATCTTTATCAGAGAAATGTTGCCTCTTCCCAAGCCCAAGTTGAGTGCCCGGTGCCGGTGCCACGTCGGGTGCGGGGTCAGCCGGGGGCAGCTGCCACCGACGCAGTGACCACCTGCTGCTGTGGCCCTGGCCCCCCAGGGCAGCTCACCCAGCCTTTTGGCTGCCCATTGGCAACGTGGCAGCTGGTGTGGACGCTGCGAGCCAGTAGCCCCAAGGCCGACCGGGATGGGCTGCGCATCATGCCCTCGGAGTGCCAGCCTCTGAGAGCAGCCCAGGAGCCATGGACACCAACCTGCCAGGCACCTTCCTGCTCAGCGGCCCTTCACTGGCCCCCTTCCCTGAGACCAAGGCACCTGTCTGCCAGTATTCGGTGCAGAGCTCCTTCTACAAGCTGGGTCCCCCCGGGCTGGGTGCCCAGCTGGCCGCCGGCACCCCACACGGCATCTCCGACATCCTCGGCCGGCCCACAGCGACTCCAAACAGCAGCCTACTGCCCAGCTACCCCCACGCAGGTGGATTTAATGGACTGAGCTCCCCAGGCGTCTATTATGGGCCGCAGGTGGGGGCCCTCCCTAAAGCCAGCAGCGATTACGTGCCGCGGGGCAGGAGCTGCTGGGCAGAGGCACCCGACTGGCAGGGCAGCCGGCAATGCGGTGGCCGTAAGTACGGGGCTGGGAGAGGGTGGGCAGCTGGTGGGACCCCATCTCCTCCATTGCTTTGTGTGAGGCACAGCTTGACACCTGGGGATGTGCTGGGGGGGCACGGCTGGGAAGCTCAGGCAGAGCACAGGCAGACCCCATACTCACAGAGACTCCCAACCCCTGGCAGCATCCCTTGGGAAATGCCAGGGACAAGGACGGTCCTGCGCTGGCATGCAGCTGGCAGGGGCATGGTGGAGCACATTGCTGCCGTGATGGGACTGTGCTGGGTGAGCACAGACACTAGCTTGTGGGGAGCCCACAGAGAACCCAGGGGCTGGGGCTCTGGCTCAGTGCCTGCAGCCCTGTTCCCCTCTCCAGGTGATGCTCATGGAGCAGATGGATCAGCTCTTACTTCCTTCCCACTGCACACTTAGGGAGGTGGGGGGCATGGGCATGGTGCTCCCAGTGCAGCGTGGCTCCACAGTCACATGCTGCTCCTAATGCTTGTTCCCTTCTCAGCACAGCAAATAGTTTCTGCTCCCAAGCAGGAGGTGCAGAGCCCAGCCTTGGAGGCAACACGGCTCTCCCGGGACGAGGTCGAAGCTGTGGAGCCAGGATATTGTTTTACTTTGGAGGAGAGCAGCAGCATAAAGGGGCGTGGGGATTGGGCTGCCCAGAGCCGTGAGTCCGGTGCTCACCCACTGCCCTTGTCCCAAAGCCCCTGCGCACCTGACTGACAGCCTGCACAAGAAGAAGCACACGCGTCCGACCTTCACAGGGCATCAGATCTTCGCTCTGGAGAAGACATTTGAACAGACCAAGTACCTGGCAGGGCCAGAGAGGGCACGGCTGGCATATTCCCTCGGCATGACTGAGTCCCAGGTGAAGGTGAGTGGGGGGGGTGTGGGGTGTGGGGTGTGTGGCATGCGGCTGCTAACAGCCCTCTTGGGCTGCAGGTTTGGTTCCAGAACCGACGCACCAAATGGAGGAAGAAGAGTGCCCTGGAGCCCTCCTCCTCCTCGCAGCGGGCGGGGGGCTCCAGTGGAGAGCGGGCAACCTCTGAGACCGAGGATGATGAGTACAACAAGCCTCTGGACCCTGACTCTGACGATGAGAAGATCCGGCTGCTGCTGAGGAAGCACCGTGCAGCTTTCTCTGTGCTGGGGCTGGGCACACACAGTGGCTGAGCACCTGGGAATGGGTTCTGCTGTGCCCCCACTGCAGCTCCTGCCCAGGGCTCAGGGTCTGGGAACAGCAGCAGTGAAATAAAGGCCCCTGCCCCAGCACTTACTACACGGGTCTGCAATGCTGGGTACCCCAAAGGCTGGGCTGGGAAGGGGCTGAGGCTGGGGGTCCATGTATGGGGCAGGAATGTCCCCCCAGAGCCCTCCCCAGAGTTTCCCCAGATTGGGTGTGTGCTGGTAGCAAGAAGTGCTGTCCAAAAGTCACTCTTTAGGGCCTCTTGTTGAAACCTATTAGCAGCAAATAAATATCATTTATCTTAACTGTGTGAGTGAGAGCCCATTCACCTGTCGGGGCTGCAGGATTGATGCAGCAGCAATAACCCTGGCTTGTTTGCTGCCAACCTGTTGGGGCCCCCCCATGCTGCACCCAGCTTGGTGCAGGCTGCATGCACTCCTGGGGCCATGCCCCCCCTGGTTCCCACTGGCTCAGCTTCTGCTTGCTGATGGCACAGGGCCACCACCTGTCTTTGCTGGCTGAGGTGCCAAGGGGCTGCTGCTGGGGCCGCCGAGAGCTGACGAAGTGCAAGCAAACAGTGCTACGGTGTCCTGGTGGAGAAATCAATAGGCAATGATAAGGTGCTGCTGGGCCATTGTGCAGTGGTTGGCTGTGTGGCACAGGAGTGAAGGTGCTGTTGGGGGCCCCTCTGGCAGCTTCAGGCAGCACTGGTGTCCAAGTCCCCACCTGCACAGTGCAGGTCCTGCATCACAGCAGCCCCCAGTGCTCCCTTATGGCATCGGGATGCTGCGGGCTGACACTTGGGCCCCCACCTGCCTGGCCCCAAGGCACACACACAGCTCCAGTTCCTTGCTTTCCACCACACTTTGAGCTCTGCAGGTGTCCCTGCACATCCTGGGGGTTTGGGGAAGGCTGAACTACCCCAGCAGCGTGGGAGGTGTGATGCTACCCCGACCATGCTGTCCCTGGGTTCCCCTGAGCTGATGCTGCAGGGCTGTGGAGTCATGCACCATCCCTGAGCATTGCAGTGCAGGAGCGTTCTCTGCATGGCCGGAGTTGTGAGGCTGCTGCTGGGATATTTTTTTGACATTTTCTAAGCTGCTCGACGTGGCTGACAATTTTTAATGTACTAACTGCCTGGTCCAGTGAGCTGATTAATTGGTGCTGTGGAGATCAATAGAAAACAGAAAATTAAAACAATTTTAAAGTGATTAAGTAGTTTAACACCTGTCTGATGCCACGTCAGTGCTGGGAGACAAATAAAGCAGGTGGCAAAGGGCCGGCTGCAGCCCAGGAGTGACAAATCGCAGCCACAGCCTGGCTGCCTTAAGCATCCCACGGCTGTACCTGAACTGCAGAGCTGCTCACGGGGCTGCAGCCCAGGATTAATCCCACCTCCAGCTCTCCTCATCCTGCAGCCCTGCAGCCAGAACCAATGGACGGTGCCAACCACGTGGCATAGCTGATGGTGCTGTGGCAGTTCCAGCCAGCACCGGAGCTCATGGGGCTCACTGAGCCAAACCCATGGTGAGAGCCAGCACTGCATCCCAGGCCCTCCTTGTCCTCCTCACTGGGCACTACTCTGGAGTGCAAGCAGGGTGGGCTGGCAGGCAGATGGATGGCAGCTCCGTTTCAATTCCACATCCCTTTTCTCCCAGACAAACCCCGTCGGATTTTCATAAATCAAAGCGCCACACTGTTTAATAAAAATTTATTGACTTACAAGTGATTATTTATCAAAAGGCCATTAATAGCGGCTCCGGGAATGATGTGCTACTGGGTGGTGTGGGGAGACTAATAGCAAATCAATGCCAGCATCTGGGCAGAATGCATATGAGGGCCCCCAGCCCCAACGGGCTGCATGGCTGCTGCTGCCAGGGCCGGCAGCCCCTACCCCAAGGGCTGCCCCACGCTCCCCCCAGTTATTTATCGCTTACAAATGAAATGATCAATACTTTTAATCTAGAGCTAAATTTATTAACTTTCCCATCGGAGAGAGACATATTGACTGGGAGCAAAGGGAGGGGGAGCTGAGGAAAGATGGATGCGTGCTTGCTCACCTGCCCAGCCTGCTGCATAGCATCCCAGCAGCAGCAGGACCGTGAAGATGGCCCCAAGCACAACGAAGAGGATGGAAGCAGCCAGGAGCCACAGACTGCTGCTGCCACCACAGCACCTGTGACAGAGCCAAGGGCCCGCTGCAGGCAGACTGGCAGGCAACTGCAGCCAGGTCTGAGTTCTGGGTACTGTGGGCACCCAGCATGGCAATGCCTGCTCCTGGCATAGCCCTGCCTCTGCGTGTAGCTATTTGCACAGCCAAAAGCAATGCCCTGTCCCTCTGGAAAAGTGGAGCTCTGGGTGTGATGAGTGCTCAGGGAAAAGTGGCTGGGGAAAGGTGAAGGGAGCCTGGAGAACCTGCCCCAAATGAGCAGTGATGCTCATGTTCCCCAGCCCAGTGCAGCACGCCTGACTGAGGCTCAGTGCAGGGACATCAAGGGGGCACGGCACAACGTGGGCACCCTCCCTGTGGCTCTCCAAAGCCATTCAGAGCAGGGCACACCTGCTCAGTGTGGGGCTCAGTGCAAAGGACCTGAGACAGGGAAAAGCTCCGTAAGCCTGGAGGCTGGAGCAGCCGTACACGTTTTGTGCTGCAGCCCTGAGAGGCATAGGCTTATAAGATTCCCTTGGTTGTCAAGGCAGCTTATCTGAGCAGAGCTCACCAGTTTCTGTGCCGTGGGAGACTTGTGACTGACACACATGCACATCAACACACCAGCCCTCCCCCTGGGCCTGTAAACACCATATGGAAGCATATGACACCAGAAGTGTTTCATTTAATATTGCCCCTGCAAGGGGCTTTACTGTAACAGTAACAAGAAGGCATCTGTGCCAAGAGTTGCCCAAGGCCTGAAGGCTCTTTCCTCCAGGAAAGAAGAGCCAGCAGATGAAGGAGTAAGTCCAAACAGCTCTGGAGTAGCCAAAGTCCAAAGAAATGGAGCTGCTTCAGACAAGACCTGGCTCACATTGGAGGCAGAGAGCTCTGGCCAGGTAACAGTGCTGGAGACAGAGGACTCAGGAGCGGCTCCGGTCTTCATGGTTGCCTACAATCATTTTGCTGTAAAGTTTCTGTTGCTCCTCCTTGAATGTATCTTTCACCTTTTCCCTCTTTAGACCTCCATCCCTAGAAAAAGAATCATTCACAATGGAGCTAAAGGAACACGTTGACACTGCTACTGGGGCTGCTCTGAGCAGGCTGGAAATCCCACATCAGCCTGATGAGTGCATTTGTCCCTTAGGTTGACAGGGCATACTGAAGGCTGACTGTCCACAGGGGTGGCTCCCTTCCCCTCACACTCTGCCAAGAATGTCACACACAGCCCTGCACAGTGCTCAGCACATCCAACGCCACTGCAGCACACTGCTTGCAGGGACCCTCAACCTCTCAGGCTCCAAAGATCTCAATGCCTGACAAGGGAGGTTCTCATACTTCACAGGCTTTGCTGAACAACATCAAGTGAGAACTGGGGCATCCCAGAGCAAGCTGCATTCAGAGAACAAAATTTTGGTGCCCAACACACAGAACAGAAGTCAAAATGCTGGTCTTGACTATAGAAAGGCAGTTTTGGACATGCATCCCCACTTGTACACAGGTCTACTCTGCCCAATGCAAGACACAAACTTAGCTTCGCAGCTTACAAACACGTATCAGGACCCAAGAACAGAAAACACTAGACCTGGGAGGAGAAATGTCTGGGAAGACTCACCAGAGCAGATCTACAAGGCCTCCCTGCCTGGCAATAGCTGACTTCACTCGATTGGCAAACTGGACAGCATCCTCATCACTCTGTAGGAAAATGACACTGTTCTGACAGAGCATAAGGCAAACAGGCAGCAGATCAGACAGGGCAGGTTCACCTTACTTACCTGTCTGGTCATTGGGGGCAAGTACCACACACTGCAGACAATGGCCCAGCTGGTCATCATTCTAAGGAGGTAGGTTACCATGCCATACTTGCTGCTGTTCCAAAAGGCATCTCCAAACTGTGGATCATACTATGGAGGAAGGAGAGCTTATGAATGTCAGGTAATGGATGCACTTTACCTGAGGCTCCAAGTTCTACATCAAATCCAACTATGGGCCATCCCTCCCCCACTGCGCATCCCTGATGTGCAGTAAGCTCAGCATCCCCACATCCCATGGTCTGAGGACCAGGCTGCTGTGACCCAGTAGTGCAGCACTGGGCAACCAACACTGACCTTGTAAGCAGATAACTATTTCTACTGTAAAAGTGTTTGCCTTCTCATTACCTTGATGGCCACAGGGTAAACTGTGGCTCCAATTTCAAAGCTCCCCTTTTTGAACATCATCACGGATGTGTTGTTGATGCAGGTTCCTGTAAGAGACAAGCACAATCTTTGCAAGTCAGTCCAGAAGTCTAAGCTATACACCTGCAGGCATCCAACAACCAGGTGCCTGCCTGGCCTAACTCTTCAACTCACCTTCCGGAAAGATAAGAATAGGCAGTTTGCTCTTGTCCTGGACGTGCTCTGTGAGCCTACACAGAAGAGAGTCACCAGCTATCATGGGAGCTGTTCTGGCAATCCACACAGCAGCCCCCAACCCTTTCCCAGCCTCCAAAGCCCCCCTGCAGCTAGCAGCTTTCACACCTTTTGGCAACGAGGTGACGGTCTTTGACCTCAGAACGTTCAAACCAGACGTGGGGGCAAGCTTTCACCATGGCTCTCTGTATCACACCCATGAGCCCTCCGTGGATTTGACCCACCTGAACAGGGTGAGAAAATGTAAGTTACAAGACCTGGGGACATACGAAGGCCAAGGCAGCTCCTATAGCTTTGCTGCTAAGCTGAAGTTCATCTTTCTACCCCAGTCCTTGTAAGGCTGAGAGAAAAAGTTCCAGGCTCTAAATGTAAAGATGCAGCAAACACCAAGGGAGGTCAAGCTTGCTGGAAAGCAAGCAACACAACAGCAGGCAGAGTGGGGGTGCAGACCTTACCATTGCATAGTAGCCATCACTGGCCAGAATGATCACGTCAATGGGGGATGTGTGATTGGCCACGCAAATGCCTCCATTTCGAGGTCTGTTTTCTCTAAATGCAAAACAAAAGCACAGATTAGGGCTTAGAGGAATGAAGAGTGAGGCCTGCAAGAGGCACAGCATGATGCAGCCAGTGGGGACAGACACTGCAGCAGGCAGTGCTGCCTTACCGGTCATGGTAGGTGATGATGGCTGTGAGGGCACGCACGCAGATCCGGTAACACATCAGGTGAACGTGCTTGCTGAGGAACTCTTTACACCTGCCACCCAGAACAGAGACCATCAGCCCCAGCTGACCATATTGGGGCTACTCAGCCCAGCTGTCTGAGGTCAGGAGATCCCACTGAGACTTCACATCATGCCCACACCTCCTGCTCGGTTGCTTACTGATTCATATTTCATGAGAACCAAACTTTTGAATTGATTCTCTCTGTTTCTACTCCTTTCAGAGACCTGGGCTAAGAGCTCTGTCACAGGCTTAATATTCACATCTAGGCCTTTTATTTAAGGTAGTAAGATATACATTCCTGACAGGCTACGGATGACAGGACCGCCTGCCTCATCTGCAGCACACAGAAGAGACAGGCCTTGCAGGAAAATTTCCTAATTATCAGTTCTCAAACAGCACAGGGAGCTGCCCATCACTTCTTTCAAAGGTCAACTCACCTTCCGTTTGGCAAATATCCCACCACTGTAGTACCAGTCACCAACAAGCTGATGCCAGTGAATGCCAGGGCTATCCTGCAGAAAGACGGAAGCTACATGCTAGCAAATCCAGGCCAGAGGCTCTGCCCATCACATAACCTGTCTCTCCCAGCCATGTCAAGCAGGGTCTGTGAGCTGGGGGACCACTGCACCAGGAACACAGGCAGGTTTCTGCAGCAGCACCCACCTGAGGGGCAGAAGGAAGCAGTAGCGGATGAGAACACCCAGTCCCCAGAGTACAGTGAGGCGCAGACTGATGTAATGGAAGTTGTAGTTGGTCCTGCTGAGCAGATTCCAGGACTCCAGCTCTTCAGCTGAAAACCTCTTGGTCACTTCATCATCCATGATGGTCTCGATGCCTTTGCGGCAGAAATAGAAGATATCTGAGAGCTCAAACTCAGGGGTATCCAGGTCTTTGCCGCTGCCACTCCGACGGATCTCTTTGATCTCCTCTTCCAGTGATGTTGGCTCCTTTGCAATGATACCTGCAACGAGCCACAGGGAGTTCTGAGCAAAGTATGACTGGCCTGCTAAAAGACAGCTGAGGGCCAGGAGGACCTCTGTGGACCCACCCTCCACAAGGCTCCCTTCCTTCTTCCAGCCCTCCCAACTACCTAGACATGAAACATGCCCTGGGTGCCTTGTGCACCAGACCTTTCCACATCTGCTGCCAATCCATCTATATGGAGAGGGCATCCCATCACACTTCAGCTCTCAAAAACTAGTGTTTACCACACAGAAATATGAACTTCAGACGTGCCCAAGAAGGGCAGGATCTTACCATTGACATAGGGCTTGTATAACGGATGGTTCTTCTCCTTGGCACCACGCTCTATTCTCAGTGTTGCCCACTGCAAGAGATACACACAGCAAACAAAACTGTCAAAGTCTGCAGCTTCACTTGATATTATTCCTGATTCACAGCTGGCTTCTGGGAAAGACCATGCTTAAGGGGACCAAATGAACTGTGTAAGTGATGAACATGCAGCTGAATTGAATTGGAAGCAGACATTAGATTGGGAAGAATCTCAGCAGAGATTTGTGTATAATGGAACAAGAGGAATAATGGGAAGGTGACCAGCACTTAGGAAAGACGTAATGTGCACACACTTGTGTACCATTCTGCACAGCAGAGCTCCAGGGGAAGAATGAGTGCCAGAAGGTGGAATGGTATTCAGTGGTGAGATGGCCCAGCAAGTCTTTCTACAGCCTCCTGTAGGCTGTTGCTGACTGCATGTGGCTGCCACTGCACAGCCTCCAGATGGACCTTCATCCAGCATGCCCTCCTGCTGGAATGTGATGTAGCTCAGCAAGTAGATAATGGGACCAGCACTATTTTCCACCATTGAATTCCTCCAAACTCAAAGCAGAGACTGTGTTTTCAGGCTGCTGCTAAGCACATCAGGCCAGCCTCACGAGGAGATGGGATTCTTCCCTACTGCTTCTCAGTTCATAGTCAGTCCAAAACAGCAGCAGCAAGAACCCTCAGACAAACACCCTCAGTTACTCCATCAGTCATCCATGAAGAAGCTGAAACTGCTGGGAACTCCAGGGTTCCCAGTCTCAACCCATGACACTATTAGATGAGAAAGCAGTGATGTGGGAATGTTAACTGTGGGTGGAGCTTCTAGCTCATCTGGCAGCCTCCTCTGCCAGTAGAAGGAACTGCAGGATTGCAGAAGATAGTCCAGACACTGCCATTCCCAAGAGAAGGCAAGAGAGAAGCTCTGACCCAACAGAAGTGGGGAAGCCTGTACAAAAGGCACATTCCTTGCCAGCCCCACAGTAGAGACCACGGTGGCAGAAAACCCAGCCTGCCACATGGGAAGCAGTGGGCAGGTCTCCCTCCCCACCAACACAGGTGTGTGGCTGCCACCCTGGGCCCCACAGCCCCCCACGTTGCCAGACTCAGGTGCTGCCTTCTGGGCTGTGTTTGCAACACCGGCCTCAAGAACTTGAAAAATATTTCCTCTGAATAATACTCCTCATACAATTCTGAATGACCAGACCCAGCCACTGAGCTTTACATCAATCTATGAGACATTCTGCCAGAGCGCTCCTCTCTCCCACCACGAAGATTCTTTGATAAAAGCTGAAATAGATTTCTTCTCAGAAAAATGGTTGGAAAATTGAACACCAAAATGTGCTGAGATTAAATGTTCCTTCATCGAATGAAAGAAAGGAAAAATAATTACAGTAAAACAAAACGTTCCATTTCAGATAAGCCAAAATTCTTATTATTTTTTTTTCTCTCAATTCAGTCACTAAATTAAAAACCAGATCTTCAGACACCAGTGATAATGAAGGACATCGCAAAGCACTGGGTCTTCCCCCTCACACCACAAATTTTGGGAGGACTTGGACAAAGCACTGGAAATAGAAAGCTGCAGGGCTGCCCTATCCAGTTAGCCAGTACAGAAATGCTCCCAGAGAAGACCAGTTCTGTTCCTAGCTAACTGAATACTGCAGAAGTTTGGACAGCACATTTAAAAGCCTGAAACTTCCCTACTATACTCAGTGCTATCTTATTCGTTTTCCCTAGGCTGCCAGGCTTGGGTTGATTTGGATTGGTTTGGGTTTTATCTACTGGGAGCTTTGCAAAAATTCTGGTCTCACCAGGGACTTGATTCAAGGAGAGGCGCTGGCTAAGATGGCCCAGAAATAAGTCTGCTGAAGGCAGCCAGGGGAACAGCATGACCCCAACATGGAAAATTCCACTTGGCTTTTTTGTGCCAAGAGGAGCAGCAAGCACTGCTGCTGTCCTCAGAGGCTGCAGGTCCAGCTGTGACTGCTGGGCTCAGCAGATAAGCAGGCGACACTTTGGGACTTGGGAGCTCTGCATTCTGGCCACAGACTGCCCAGGGCTTGAAACACATGAAGTTCCACCTTGCTGCCTGCTTTTGCTTCATCCAAACATACTGGAGATGAGCAGCACACTGACTGCAGTTCCTCTCTGTCACATCTTACACCCCTTTTGGCTTCCTTCCATATCAAACTGTGACAGCACTCAGCCTTGCATGGGACATTAACCTGGCCAAGCACACACCTCCCAGCACATCCCCTGGTACTGCTGTACTACTTGCATACTTATGGCCTACGCTGTCCTACTACTTCATTTGAAGACTCAGTGGCTTAACCACAGAGAAAAAAAACCAACAACCTGTGAACAGAAATCTAATTGCATTTGGTTGAGATGAGTGCAGCAGGTCATCTGGCACCAGCACATTAACAGCAAACCATACTCCCGCCCCTGTTGTCTGCTGTGCCCTACAGAAGGGTAAAAGCTTCTCCTCCTACCATTAATACGCTTGATGAGATCCCCTGTAAACATCCTTCAGCACAGACAATTCTGAAAACATGACTTACCTGAAAAATCTTCAATAACGTTTTCATGTAAACCTTGCGGATGCCAAAGGAGACCCCAAAAATTGCTGGCACAATGATGAAAACCAGGAGTAGAGTGAAGAGGACAGTTATGGAGATTCCCAAGAGATTGACAACTAGGCTGTCAAAGGGGAGCAGGAGGAACATGATGAAGGGCCCAAGCAAGGCCGGTGCCCTGCGACCCTGCAGCCAAACAGGAAGGCTGCCTGCAGCAGTTAAACAGTCCTCCTATTATTCAGTAATAGTCTCACACATGCACTGAGTCCGCTGTTGCTCACAGACCCCATTCCAAAGTTCACATCCTTTTTGGGCTCTGTGAGAGAGGGAATGAACAGTATCTGGGAGAGAGGTTGGGAAAACAAGCAAATACTGCCAGGAGTCCCAAACAGTTCAAACAGTGCACGTTAAGAAGCTCAAAGAAGATGGAATGTGCAGGCAGGTTCCTCCATGGGTTTGCAGAAAGTACTGTCCTGGAACAACTGTGTGGATACGGGCTCTCCCACAGCACTGCTGAGCAAATCCTGCTGAGGAGCAGCTTCTAAAGACACCGGCAGTAGAATTCGTCTCAGGCTGCTGAGAGTATGCAGAGTCTTCTCACGGGAACAAGATGAAGTCCATCTCTGAGCCTGCATTGGAGGAAATTGAGGGAGTTGGCACTTGCAGGAGCCTACTGTATGTGGAGCTATTATTGCTCCTTCCAGGATACAGAGACTGGCTCAGATCCTCACATGACGCCTGTAACAAGTTTAATTCCAGAGGCTTTTGGCATCCACTCACGTTGAAGAGTTGTAACTGACTCAAATGAAACCCGTGTCCCTGGAAAGCTCTCCAAACAGTGCGTTGGCTTCTTGGTAGACCAGGCACTCACATGTCACCAGCACTGGAGGAGGAAAGAGAAACTGAAGTCAGGCAAGTCACGCAACTCAGAGACGTCAGTGGCAGGAGGCCAAGGACAGTGGGTGCTGAAAGCATGAAGGCAGTGCTCAGGCTGAGGACACATCACTCCGAGCAGCTCCTGAGACACTTCAGACTCAAACCGGTACTCCAGCTTCCATTTCACACCATCAGACACACATCCTGTGCCTTCCTCCCAGACAAACCTTGAACTGAGTGGCTCTGACCAGAGCCATTCTGGAGCACAGGATGTTGAGTGTATCTAAACAGGTCCCAAGTACAGGAAAAGAGCCAATGAAGTAGCAGAAAACCCTTCTGAATGACAGAGCCCTCACCACCTCTCTCATTTCAGAGGAATCCAAGCTCAGGGAGCCAGCTGTGCGTTGGATTCCTGGGAAGGAATCACTTCCTCTACCCCTGTACACAGGTTCCTGGGGCGTGGCTCACCTACTGCTTACACAGGGCAGCTTTACAAACAATTGCATGACAGGAAGTTAGCCCAAGGGGAGAATTACTGCTGATGATTAGCCACGGTGGAACTCACCGGGATACGGGGAGCAGTCAAAGGTCAACGCAGCACTGCAGCCCTCGCAGGGGATGACCTGGCAGAACAGGTCTGCGTGAGCCCAACACTGCTTGGAGCGACCGCTCAGGGGAGAACTCCCTCCAGATACTATCTCTGCCTGCTGCCACAGGGCACGGTGTCAGCCTAAGGGTGGGATGGAACAGTGCTTGAACTCAGAGGAGGAAGGTGAGAATACCGTTCTGCTCCCCTGTACGTAGAGCGCTGCAGCTGCTGGCACTGCAGCCTTATTGCTTCAAAAGAACACAAACGAAACCTCTACAAACCCGCACAAACTATGATTCCCTGCGAGCAGCAGTGACCGTCCAACGGCCACAGCTCTCGCTGTCCGACCGGCCCCGGCAGCTCTCAGCCCCGCCAGCCGCTCAGTTCCACGTTTCAGCTCCGCGTCCCCGGCCCTCCGAGCCAGCAGCCACGTGCGGTGCCGGATTCAACCCGACATCAGCAGCCACGGCTCCGGCAGCCCCCGATCGGGTCCGGATCGGGAGCGGAGCCCCGCGCTCGGGGTCCGAAGCTGCGCCCTTCCACCCGACGCGGTCAGCCGAGGCCGGGAGCGCTTTGTTACGGCCTACGGGACACCGCCCACGGGCGCAGCGAATCCGGGCAGGGCCGGGACCGGCGGCGACCTTCGTGCGCGCTGGCAGCGGCTGCCGGTGCGGAGGGGCGGGGCGGGCGGAGCCGGGGCGCTCACACGGCGCGCGGGGCGGAACGGCGCGGCCCGCAGCACGGAGGAGGCCGCGCTCCGTAACGCGGAAGCCGGTTAACGGTCCGCGGGCGGCTCGGGCCCGGCCCCGTCTCTCCGCTTCCTCCGCCGATCGCAGCGGGACGGAGATCGCGGCCGGGACCGGAGCGGGACGGCGGGGGGAGGAGGAGGAGCGCCGCGCCGGGCCGCTCACGCACTCACCTGCCTCCACTGCCGCCGGGCCCGGCTCCGCCCCCGCCACGCGCCGTGCGCGCCACGTCCCCGCCCTGCGTGCGCTGACGTCATCACGCCTCCCGCGGGGCCGCGCACGCAGCACCGCCGCAAACCTCCCTGCCGACAGGGGGCGCCGCACGCCGCCGAAATGAGAGGCGAACTCGCACCGTGCCGTCACTTTATTGCCTCCCGTAACAGCGCGGCCGGGCCGAGGCGCACCAACGCGGCACCGGGCGGCCTCGCCGCGCCCTCGTCCCGCCCGCAGCATCCACCTCCGCTCCGCCGCGACGGCCCCGAGCCGCTCCCTCCGGCTGCACGAAGGCACTCGTCCCGCTGATCGCGGGGCAGCCCGCTTCGTCCCGCTCACTCCTGTACTCTCGCACGAGCGCTGCCCGGACGATGCACCAGCAGGAATTTCACTGAAACGCCTTCCAGCTGACGATGGAGCCCAGCTTTGAAGCCCAGCAGCTGCTCGTACCGCAGCCAGCCAGGCTCGTGGAGGAGCTAACACAGCTGGGAGCGGCACTTGCTACTGTTGCCACCGCCCCCATCCCCCCACAAGGGCCCTCGTACCGAAGCAGGGACATAAGGGACCTACAGCCCCTGCAAAGCACCTCCCTACCAGTACGGGGCTTGGGACTCTGAATGGCGCCAGCTCTGCAGGTGAGAAAGGACGAGGGCAGCAGCCCGAGAGGCGCCAAGGTGCTCCCGGGCCCCCTTGGCACTCTTCACAGCATGGGAGGGTGAGCGAATCACACCCACGTGGTAGATCCTGTAGTTCTTCCCGTGGTTGTTGTCCCAGTGAGTCTTCTGTCCACAGCGGAAGGAGATGCAGAACTCTGTGGCCTTGCAGGAGCTAGAGGGCTTGGGAAGGGAGAGCTCAAAGGAGAAGGTGTCCATGTCTGCTGAGCCATACGTGCTATGCATGTACTGGCAGGAGATGTCTCGGAAGCTCTTCCAGCCATCGAAGGTGATGCGGACAAGGACTTTCTTCTCGTACTCAATGTTTCTGACCTTCACTGTCCCAGACAGGGCATGGTCCTGGATCAGGCAGCTCTCGAGGCAGACCAGGTTGCTGAGCAGGCGGCTGCGGAAGGTTGCATAGTCTGCAGAGGGTTGTGGGAAGTCCAGCACATACCTGCCTGCTTCTGAGTGTGAGTCCCGGAGCCTGGGCCGGAAGCAGGTGAGGTCTGACAGGGCATGCTGCAAATCACAGAGGTCCTCCTCGATCTTTGAGAAGAATCGGACAGCTGTCAGCGAGAGCCCCTTCATGTCAGCAAATACGACCCTCTTCTTCTTCTGACTTTTGGAGCTCTTGGTGTTCTCTCTCCACTCAGGCTCATGATCCGCGCTCTGTTTCAGGTTCAGACAGGAGCGGAGGGGTTTGCGTCCCCGGCTGCCCCGGAGCTCCTCATAGGAATTCAGTAGCTTGCGAATAGGGGGTGAGCGGCTCAGGCAGAGCCGCATGGCCAGGTCCACAGGCATAGCTGGGGGAGTGACAGCTCGCGTGCTATAGACCTGGAAAAGCCTAGAGGTGAAGAGGGGTCAGGCAGTGAGCCCTGGTTGCCGGACAGCTGGGGCTGCAGCCCCTTTCCCAGCCCGCACCCTTCCCTCCGCCCGCCCCACCCGCGCTCACTCGCCGCAGCTCATCGCGTCCCGTCCGCTCCCTCCACCGGCGGCGCCGCGCGATCAATGGAGCCTTGGAAGCGCCCGCGACCGGGACACCCCACGGCTGTCGCGACAGCCAATAGGCGTCGGGAACGCGCTCCGGATCGGCCAATGAGATTGGGTTGCTTCCACCCCCCTTCCCCAAACCGTCACAGCGGCGCCACCGCCCGCCCGTCCGCGGCGGCCCCGCACGCTGGGAGTCCCGCAGCCGGAGCGCTCCCCGCCCCCGAGAAGCTGCAGGAAGAAAAGTGCGCTCCTCTTTAGCGTTGGGAGGTTTGAACTGTTTTCGTGCGTCTCTTTTCAAGTGCTTACTCTGAAACAACTACTTCCAGGGTGTCTAAAAGCACAGAAAATCCCAGACTCCGGACTCACTCTGTATCACAGAACAGCCAGGGTTGGAAGGGACCTCAAGGATCACGAAGCTCCAACCCCCTGCCACACGCAGGGCCACCAACCTCCACATTTCACAGCAGCCCAGGCTGCCCAGGGCCCCATCCAACCTGGCCTTGAACACCTCCAGGGATGGACGGGGCATCCACAGCCTCTCTGGGCAGCTGTTCCAGCACCTCACCACTCTCATAGCAAACAACTTCCCCCTGACATCCAACCTCAATCTCCCCTCCCTCGACTTCAAACCATTTCCCCTTGTCCTGCTGTTATCTACCCTTTCCAAGAGTTGATTCCCCTCCTGTTTGTAGGCTCCTTTTAGGTCCTGAAGGCTGCAATGATTCACCCCGCAGCCTTCTTTTCTCCAGGCTGAACAAGCCCAGCTCCCTCAGCATGTCTTCATAGGTGCTTCTTACCCCTGTGCACTGAAAAACAGGGCGCTGTGATGTCCCTGACACTCACATTCAAAATCACCTTCACTGTTTAGCTCACATGTGACTCCTTGATAGAAAAGACTGTCACCTAAGTCAGATCACCCCTGCCCTGTACTACCTGCTAATCTCTCCAGAGCTGTCTAGCCATTTAGGTTAAGCAGACCTGATTTTTCCTGCTGACAGCACAGATCTTGATCAGCTCATGACACAACCTATCTATCAGTATTTATACACAGCTTTCCATTGCCACTGCTTCAGCACAATGCAAGATGCTTCTTCTCACTCTGAACAGCTGGAAGCAAACATGAGTTCTGTGTGTGGCTGGGAAAAGCCTATAGTTCAGCCCTGACCTCAGTCTGTAAAAAACATCAGAAAAAAGCTAGAGACTTTTTGTCTCTGTACTCTCTCCTACAAGGATGTGTGGCACTCAGATCACTGCTGGTCAGACACTCCTGCATGGGGAGGAGCACAACAGAACCCTTTGGGGGTAACCAGGAGCCAGATACACTTGTATGGCAGGGCCTGCAGGAAGGGGTGTTGGATGACAAGCCACATTGTACTCACCCCTGCAACAGGTAGCTGTGGCTGCACCTGCCCAAATTGCAAACCCAAACAACATCTCCCAGAGGCATGGCAGCAAACTGACCTTTTTTTTTTTTTTTTGACAGAACTAAAGGCTATTCCTCAGGTTTTCATAACCTGCCTGTTTCTGGACCTTTGACTACTCAAAACCTTTCCAGCAGAATTTCCAACTGGTTCCTCGTATCAGCTTTAAGACAGATATTTCTCAGTTTTGGGAAAGACTGTCACCCAGCAGCACAGTAGGGTGAGCCAGGGCAGTGAAAGAGAAAGCCCACATTAAAATATGCTTGGGTCCCCATGCACTGCTGTGATGGATTGCGCAGTAGGAACTGCACAGGTTTACATGTGTAGTCACATATCGTGCAGGCAGTTTGTTAGTTCTCACCTGTTGCTTTCTGAGAACCATTCCTTCATCACATTCTCTCAGGCTGACAGCACGTGACTGACAACAGTCCCCTACAGTGACTTGGGGGAGTCAACAGAGACATGGAAAAAGGTTCCTACTAATTTAAGTACTTACTCCACATTTCTCCTGCCCTCAGGAGAGCAGATCCGGCTTAAACTGTGAAATCACAACTCACAACCAGTGTCTTCCCTGTGACCTCTTTCACCATCCATCCACTTCGCATTTAGAGCTCACTGCACAGCAAACCCAAGTTATCAACACCTTGGAAGGAACAGAACAGGCGATATATTTCAGCCCAACCTCTACAGGAGCCCCTAGAGAAGCTGCTCCCACCCTCATCATAGGCACAGACTAAGGTGGATGAATGAGTCTTCCCCTCCATCTGAAAGTACAAGCCAAAAGCATCTCTTCCTTGAGAAAGTTGCAGATATTTCCCCTTCCTCCAACGCAGATGAGGCAACAAAAGCACTGTGTTAGCAGTGAAACATTATCCAGTCCCATATGTATACAGGTATTCAGTCATGGAAGGACACAAAAGGCATTTTCAGATAGGCTTAAACTGAATCTCACTATTAGCCTGACTGATTCCAGCCTAACAGCCATTCTGAAAAATCCTGCACAGCCTGTAATAATTTTGCTGGCTGTCAGACTCCAGAGAGGAGCCGTGCTCAAGGCATTCTAGGAAAAATCAGCTCTGGTGAATATTTGGTTTCTAGAACAGGGCACAGGCCCCTGATGCTCACGTTGCAATAGCCACGTGAGGTGCAGTAGTAGGGCAAGTAATAGCTGCCTGGACAACTGTTCAGTCAAACTAAATAGGGCTAAGGAGAAAGTCTTACAGACATTCTCCAAGCAGCTCTTCTAGAGCACGTTTTTGCAGCAGCAGATTAAGAATGACTTTGACTGAGAGCTTCTGTCACCTCTGAGAGGCTGCCTGAGCTGTAGGCATGAGCAAGGTACAATCCAAAGCCCTTTCTTCAGGGCCGGGCAGAGGTGTGTGCTACTGATTCCTAAGGATTAAACACAACTTCCTCTTAACGTCTATACTTAAAAAAGAATCCACTTTATCTAAATGGATTCATTAGGAACACTATAAACCACACATGCAAAGCCACTCGCACTGCAAGATGCACTGCGTCACACCCTGCCTGCCTGGCAGTGAAAGGGGTACATCAGAGGAGCACCAGCTTGTTCCCCACAGAGCATGGTGCAAGGAAGGCCCTGTCCTGAAGGAAAGTGAGTCTGTCTGTCCACACACCTGACAGGTATCAGGCTGTACTAGCAGGGGACCAGGAAATGCAGAAGGAGCTTTTGCCCCATGCAATTAACATGAAGGAATAGCTTGTCTCCCTTACCCCAGCATTTGTTTCAACACAAAGTAACTGGACAGTTTCCACTCTCAAAACTACAAGCAGAGAATGCAGCAGAACCCCACGTTCTCTGGAAGGAGGATCTTCAGAGTGCACACAGCAGAAAGCTGCTTTATCCTGAGCCCATCATTACAGTTACTTCATTTTAGTGAAACTGGTCACCGCAATTCTTAAATAAGGCATCCTACCAACTACACACTGAAGCTTTCCAGAATATGCCCTCTGCCTTGTCACTTTGCATTTGGTGCTATTGATCCAAGTTTCCCTGCACACGGAGCTGAATGCTCTGCTGCAGAAATCAAAGGCAGCATGCTAGCCTTAGAGGAAGTAATGTGAATAGCATACAACACAGGAGGTAAAACAAAATCAAGATGATTTCTGTTCTCACTCTGCAGCAAGAGACTGCTCTAGGAAAGCCCTGCCGAACTTGTACTCCGTTACCATTCCAAGCAGCACGAAAGCACAAGCTTACAGAATTCCTCAGAGCTCTTCTAGTCCTCAGCTGCTGATCATGCAGACCCCATTTGCCCTGGAGTTCACTGACAAAGGCAGCCTCAACCTGAGGATTAGCTGTAACCGTGTTGTAATCTCCCTGAAGCCTGTCAGCCCGAAGAAGGGGGTCAGAAAAGGCCAGAAAAGCAGGAAGGCCTTTCATTCCCCTTGCAGGAATTGGTCAACATTCAGGAATTTCAAAAGGTGAAATGGCAGAATTTAAATCTTCAGTGCAGATTCTGCTCTGATATTGGTTTTATGCAAAGCTTGTGCATGTAACAAAACAGTGGAATGAAATACAAATTGTACATGGGCATTATCAAGACCTACTAAATGTGAATCAGTTGCTTAGTGAAGAAGGCTTGTGACAAACCTACAAATGCTGTTTGACATTTCCAAAGCTTCCATCACAACTGTAATGAGTCACAGCCTGATCAGAGAAAACAGATGCCCAGGGCTCCTGTAGGCTCATTCTTTGGACCATGAAAGAAAAGTCACTATCAGCACAAAGGCCAGGAAGCAATTCCAAATCCAGACCTACGCTGCAGGCAAATCTGAGATACTTGAAATAGCAAAGGTAGATATTTTACGAGAACAGTGGTACTATTGCCAGAACACCAGGAAAAAATAAAATCAGTGTAACTTCTCTCTAGACAAGTTAGAAGGCGTTGTGGACAACTGTGTCCACACTGGGACAGAAGCTGCATAGGCAGAAAAAGGTTTATTCCATCTGCAAGGTAAATTCTGCCTTGAGATGTTCCAAAGAAGGACAGACCTGCTGTTTGGCCTGTATAACTATCCTTCAGAGCAGACAAACCGAATTCCTAAGCTCATGGCAATCTTCCAGACAACACTTTGAGAAAGACAGAAGATAAAAAACTTGGTAAACTCTCCAACTTCCCTTCCTACTGCTGGTAACAAGCTGGAGTAAAGCATCTCTCACATGAACTCACAAGCAGGACTCTCCCCTGCTTGCTCACGACATTCTCTTTGTTCTGAGTTGCAGTTTCCATCCTTAATTTACTCCCAATCCTTCCTGCTCCTGGCATGATAATCAAGATTTGCTCTGCCAGCAAATACCTTCATGTGTGTTCTTTGCTCAATGGATCATGTGGCAAAGGTGGTGCAGAAGTATCCCTCCAGTTCACCTCAGAGCAATTTGGCACTTGCACAACATCCAAGGTTGTACAGGCTGCGATGAGATCAAAGCTGATGGGGAAAGGTGGAGTTTACACAAGTTAACCACACCGTTCCATCAGCCAATTTTCACCTGATAGCCTAATTTAACAAACAGCACTAAACTGGGGCAAGAATGAACACATGTATGTAAGGTTTAAAAAAAGTTACCCTTGCATTTACAAAGGCATTATTCACCTCTGATGATATATGTGCTCTGTACACATCTGCTGTCAAACCAGTCTGAGATTTCAAGAAATGCTGTCTACACTCATCCATCCCTTGAGATTCCAAAGGGACTATGGCAGGGCTCTGCCAAAGCCCTGTGAGTGCTGTGACAAAGACTGCCCTCACTCAGCAACGCTGGGAGAAAGGAGCCTGGCTGTATTCCAAGTGTGTCATAAGCAATCAAGAGCTTGATTATGGGAGGGGGGGGGAGCAATAAGCCCCTTGGAAACATAGAGGGGAAGATGTCTTGCTGGTTTACTTGAATCATAGAATGGCTTGGGTTGAAAAGGACCACAATGATCATCTAGTTTCACCCCCCTGCTATGTGCAGGTCGCCAACCAGCAGACCAGGCTGACCAGAGCCACATCCAGCCTGGCCTTGAATGCCTCCAGGGATGGGGCATCCACAACCTCCTTGGGCAACCTGTTCCTGTGTGGCACCACCCTCTGAGTGAAAAACTTCCTCCTAATATCCAACGTAAACCTCCCCTGTCTCAGTTTAAAACCATTCCCCCTTGTCCTAACACAATCCACCCTCATAAACAGCTGTTCCCCCTCCTGTTTATACGCTCCCTTCAAGTACTGAAGGCCACAATGAGGTCTCCCTGGCGCCTTCTCTTCTCCAAGCTAAACAAGCCCAGTTCCCTCAACCTTTCCTCATAGGAGAGGTGCTCCAGCCCTCTGATCATCTTAGTGGCCCTCCTCTGGATCTGCACCAAGTGCTCCACATCCTTCCTGTACCGGGAGCCCCAGGTCTGGACACAGAATGCTTTGAATGCTTTCAGATATACCTCCCAGCCCTGCTGATACCCTCAGCCAGCTCTCTCCAAGCCACATCCTGTGGGATAACCAGCCCAGCCCTGCCTCCCTCACTGCCACCTGGGCCTGGGCCATGTCCAGGAGGCAGCACAATCCCACCTCAGTGCTCACCACTCGCTCAGATGAGCTGCACTGCTCCTGAGGCCACTAGAGGGGCAATGGTCTTGTAGCGGATCAGGTGCTGTGAGCCCTCCTCCAGATCGATGGTGTACTCTCTGAAAGAGGCAGATGCAGGGTGTTAAGCTGCTTTGGTGAAACAAGTCTTGTTCATATGCTCTGGGTGTGGAAGGACCACCTACCTCTGCTCATCAGTCTCTGGCTCAACCAGGATGTTCTCCTGCCTCTTCAGCACTCTCAAGAACACAAAAGAGTCCAGGTTGGGCTTCGGGACTGCAGATACAACAGATTCAGAGCACAGACTCAACCACTCACTCATGCTCCTCTGCAGAATGCCCAGTGAATAAAGTAGTATTAGGGGCAACAAATGCATTGCCAACAAAGGAATGCCAGACTTTTCTGCTGAGAGGTAGTTTGCATTGACACAGCTTAAGAAAAAAGCAGATGGAGATGGCTAGCATGAGCCCAGAGCTTTCTCCATACCTCATTTGCAGTAATTTTCCTGAGTGCTTGTAGTCTGCCTGTACTCACCTGATTTTAGAAGGGCTACCTTCTGCAAGTTGGGTGGCATGTGCTTTAGGGCCACATTTTTCAGATAAGTCTCGGTGTTTGCCATGTACCTGAAGAAAAAAAAATAACAAAAACCCACAACATTGGAGTATCTACTAATTAAGTTAAATGCAAATTTGCCTGGAGAGAATTTGCTCAAAAGTGCCAACAGGTGACACCTCCTGGTCATCCAGTTACAAGCAACCCACTGACAGAACCAGCTCAGATGCTACGTATGCCACACTCAGAAGAACCGTTTCATTTTAGCTCTTTCCTTGTCCATAAGGAAAGCTAAACACCTGAATCTTACTGCAACCCTGTCTAAGGCTTAAGAACTGTTCAGTATAACACAAAGGCAAGTTCTGTACCCCGTGCAAAGGGAGGGAGATGCACTGAAAGCCCACTCACTCCTTAGCAAAGGCAAACTCCTCTGGTGATAGAATGGAAGGCTCCCCTTTGGCTCGAGATTTCTCCTTTTCCAGCACATGCGGGAAAAACTTCTCTATCTGTCGTTGGAAGAAAAAAAAAAAAAGATTAAAACCCAACTTTCCAGTCATTCAGTGCCTAAAATCCCCCAGTGTGATCCCCTCCTGAACAGGTGTATGCATTAAACACAGGCGTGCCCAAATACTTGCTGCTGACTTGGTAACAGTACAGTCAGCTGGGGTCTTAAAGCTGCACAGATATACGTGTATGTGACAGGACCCACGAGGATCACGTACCTTGGCTTAGATAAAGAAACGTGCCATTATAACAGAACATCACAGCAATACTGTGATTTTCCACAACAGAAAAGTGCGCCCAAGGACTGAAATCCTTTGGGAGGAGATAATTAAAACAGGCTAGGAATCACTCCTGAAGTAAAACTTTTCTATGCTCTGTACAGCATTACCTTCACAAGCCTACATCTCAAGTAACTACTGAGCACATAACGGATTCTTTCAATCTCCATGCGGTGGACGCTGACCTTCAAGTCTCCCTTCTTTGCCCGTTTTAGGTTTGCCTCCTGCAAAGAAAGGCAAAGAAAACTGAAAAGGCTGAAACACCAAACAACAAAAAAAAAAGAGAGAAAGACGACCATTTGACACATAAACAAAATAAAAACTGACAACATTTCCCAGTGCTCTCCTCAGGAACGAGCACTGAACGGGCTCAGAAGCACATCCCCCGTCTCCCCCCCGCCCGCAGCACGCACCATGTGGTCCAGCTGTTCCACCACGCACTCAATGATCTCAGGCTTGCTCTCCAGTAGCTCGGGGGCAAATTTCTCGTTCAGCCAAGCCTAGGAGAAGGAACGCTGTGAGCAAGGACGAAGAGAGTTCCTATCGTGCACTGGAAGGCGGGACCCGACCTGAGCCGCCCCTTCCCGCCCAGCGGGCCCACAGGCTTCGCCGTCAGCCTCCCCGCGCCTTCCTTGGACAGCCCCAGCCGCCGGTCGTCTACAAGGTCCCCAGGAAGCCTCGGGGCTCATCCCTGGGCCGCACTACCTGCTCCAGGCTGCGGATGAGCTGTAGTGGGGTGAGTACCAGCTCCTCGCTGCCATCATCCGAGTCCAGCTCCTCACCGCCCGCTGCCGCCATCCCAACAGCCGCACCTCCACTGCGCAGGCGCACCGCGTGACCCGGATGTTCTTCTGTCCGCAGGCGCTCAGCGTGACCCGGATGTTCCTCACTGCGCAGGCGCGCCGCGTGACCCGGATGTTCCCCACTGCGCAGGCGCGAACAGCGACAAAATGGCGGTGGAGGGATGTAGTGCTGTGCAGCCCCGCTCGGCCTTGTGAATGCGCTTTTACCCTCTCTCCCGCTACAAAGAGAAAGCGTTTCAAGAACAACGCTGCTGAATATGACACAGACACAGTTTAAGAAAAAATTTACTGATCCATTAGTACTTCTGCCAGTATTGCAACAGACATGAAAGGCAACCACTGTTACAGTTTAGAAAAACAAGTTTTATACAGTGAGAATATTAAACAAATCTCCAAAAAGAAAACAAAAACAAAAAAAAAACAACAAAAAACAACAAAACCAGAAAACAGTGGCTGAGGAACAAGCCTGGAATTTCAGACGCAGTAGCACCTACAGCACCACCAAAAGCCAAAACATTCATTCTGTACAATTTCTCAGTTTCTAAGTTCTTGAATTCCTTCCACAATTGGATAATGGCACTCAGAACTGAAATCCAAACATCCCTTCCTTAAGGAACCGTGCTTTTAGGTATTGCTGAGGAGTGTTAATGCACAAACATACGAAATAACGCACAGCTCTACTTCTCAATAGTGTGCCAGCAGACAAGAGTTAAGAAACCATCTTACACAACAGCTAAGTTTGTCGAATCAGCATTTTCCTATAAGTTATCATAAATTCATAAAGAAACAGTTTTACACTTCACATATTAATCAGAGTAGGGAAAGAGTTATGTTTATTGGTTCAGCATCCATTTAATTTACTTCCTGTTTTATCCATGAATAGACTCCCTCTTCTGATCAGCACTGACAGATACAATAACAGCACATACACAGCAGTAGAAAAAACACTAGGAATAAAGTCCAGCTATTCCTCCCTCTCTTCTAGGAATAACCAAAACATTAAAACAAGAAACGCTTTGCCTTCTAGTTTTCCATAAGAATCAGTACACGATGCTTAAAATGCTCGTTGCCTTGAGTCACTTCTCACCAGGAAGAGGCACCACGTATCCCCTCACTGAAATACTGAACTTGAGGGAAAGCCTTTCTTCTGGAAAATTCCACTCTGACTTGTAGGTTTCCAAAGCCCAATCGATGAACAGAAAGGTTTAAGAAGTAGGGAGGAACAGCACCACATTTATATGACTAGACTTCTGTCGGGCTAAAGCGGTTCTGTCAGAAGAGTACGCAGCTTCACCACTTCTGCTTTTTCTTGAGAAAATTAAAAGAGATCTCACTGCTCAATAATTTGCCACAAAATGTATGCTGACCAGCTGGGTCACACCACGTGGAGTAGTTTTAGGAAGTCAGTCCCTGTAGAAAATGGCACTGTGGATCTGGCAGCAGAAAGAGGAATGATGCTCTAAAGTAGGAGGTAGGGGAACTGATACAGCAAGTCCGCTGTTGAGCTGTCTGCTAGAAAAGAAGTTACATGTTAGAATTGATTTCCAGGCAAAATACAAAGGGATTCTTAACACTGGTTATGACCTTGATTTCATAGATGCATGAAACACAAAACCTTTTAAACCTTTTAAAATAGACCTTGCTACAAGGTACCTCTAAAAACATTCAAAAAGAAAAGCTGCATCCTTCACAGCAGTATAGAAAGAACAGTTGCTAACAAAGTGCCATCAATGATTTTCTTAAGTATTTCTTCATCTCTTACGTTATCAATCTGAAAATTGTTTAGAAAACCAAAACAAGCATTTAAATTTAGAAGTGCATTGTTTTAAAGTCAAGATTTAGGAACAAGTCTTATATTTGTCTGTTCAGAAACTTATGCCAGAAAAACTTAGTGAAAAATCAAAAGATTCTTTAAATACAGAAAGCCATTTTGGGCTTAAGTGCAAGTTTATGCTTATTTTACCAAACTCAAATCTTGACTGTTTAAGTTAAATCTGCTATTGTTTGAAGTGGCTTAACATTCAGTAGCATAAAATTAATCGTATATATTGCTACACATTCAGAAAAGCTACACCATCCAAGACTTAAGTAAAAAGCCACTGATTACACACAGAAGTTAGATAAATATTCTGTTTCAGCAGGAGATAGTCTACCAGTCTGAGCACAAAAAAGAAAGTTGAGGTTGGCATCCACTGTAATGTTGATACGTACCTGAAACTCCACAGTTTTATCTTCCACTGCTCATGCCTCTGTCTTCATAAATGGTAATTTCAATCTGCGTAGAAAGGCTGTTAGGGAAATATACTATAAGAACTTTACAAAAACAAAAGTGAAAAATAATTAGGGTATTAGAATTGTTGATCTTTCTGCTTCGTAGCTGTTTTTTTCCAAGATTAATTTCAGAGTTACAAAGCAAACAGAACAGCACACCTGCCTTGTCAGATCAAATCAGTCACCTATGCAGCTGAGGACTGTTCCAACAAGAAGAAAACAAAATTCTATACACAAAGAGCTTGTGAACCTTGCCATCTTCTCCTAAATCACAGGAAAAGCTACACAACAGACAGAAGTATAAATATCTGACTAAAGAACAACACGCAGCTGGAGTGACCAAACTGATTGTCTATTCTGCAGTATCACAGACCAACCATGACTAGAAGATTCCATATTAACAGAGAAACAGGTAGCATATTGTAGACTGGCACATTAGGAAATAATCTTAGAAACCACACAAGGATACAACTCTTAGTCCTCTTTCAATGGGGTCGGTCAGAAGGAGGCCCTGAGGAGCATAGATCTTCTCATTCTGTTCCTGAATGAACTTGGCAATTTTCTTTAGAACCTGATAACAGAACAGCACAGAAGTCACAGTTTATTAAATCAGGTTTCCTAATTAGGTTTCCTATCTTATAGCCATAGACCAGCAATACCACAAATATAACAATATTAGGAGAACCCAGCGTGAGAGCACCAGTACCCACTAGAGACAGAAACTGCATTATTCCTCGATGTACAGAAAATGTTACAATGCTCATATTAGACAGACTTGTCACAGAATCAGAATCGCAGAATGGCCAGGGTTGGAAGGACCTCAAGGATCACGAAGCTCCAACCCCCTGCCACACGCAGGGCCACCAACCTCCACATTTCATAGCAGCCCAGGCTGCCCAGGGCCCCATCCAACCTGGCCTTGAACACCTCCAGGGATGGACGGGGCATCCACAGCCTCTCTGGGCAGCTGTTCCAGCACCTCACCACTCTCACAGCAAACAACTTCCCCCTGACATCCAACCTCAATCTGCCCTCCCTTAACTTCAAACCATTTCCCCTTGTCCTGCTGTTCTCTACCCTTTCCAAGACTTGATTCCCCTCCTGTTTGTAGGCTCCCTTTAGGTGCTGAAGGCTGCAATGATTCACCCCACAGCCTTCTTTTCTCCAGGCTGAACAAGCCCAGCTCCCTCAGCCCGTCTTCATAGTGGAGGTGCTGCAACCCCCGATCATCTTTGTGGCTCTCCTCTGTTAAGTCACCCTGCAGTAAGATCCAGAGCCTATATGAAATTTATACAGTGATGGTGCAAGTCACAGAAAACCTACCAGGAAACAAATCACCTGAAGTCTGTAGGATAGAGTTCCTTTTAAGAAAGAAGGAAAACAAAACAAACCTACCTTTTCATAATGTGTTTCCATGCACAAGAAGATAGTATAGGCAGTCAGACAGGCCAGACACCCCTCAAGGTACGATTGGCCCCCAAGTTTCTCAGCTTCAGCATAAAGGTTATTCAGCGTTCGGACAGTCTCTTCAAACTGCTGCCTATCGATCTGAAAGAGAAATCAGATTTAGCCATCACACTTTTCACACTCCAGAACTTATCAATGTCTTCTAACAACAGCTTTTTGCCATTTCCACATTTTCTGTCTTTCCTCACGCAAACATCACCTGCTGACATTTTAAACAGCTGCTGTGTTTAGAGCAAAGTCCAGAGGACGCCGTAAGTTACAGACTTTAAACTTCTTGGCAAAAATCTGCCCAGATCAAGCGTGAATTCCAACACAACCTGAACGCAAAGCGATTAACAGCAAAATAACCACCAAGTGCAATCCCACCAAGTGGAAAAAAAAAGAAAAAGCAGCTTAAAAAGAGCACGTAAAAGCAAACCGGGCGGCTCCGGAGATCAGCAGTAACTCCTTGCTGGCAGCTCAGCCAAACTCCATAAAGCAACGCAAACCGCAAAGGCGGGGCGGGGCGAATAAAGCGCGGTTATCCGTTTTACCCGGTTCTCCAGCTCGGCCGGGAACTTGCTCTGGAATTGGCAGCGGGTCCCACCACTGTAATCACGCTGGATGAACACCTTGCCCGACACGGGCGCTTGCTGCGGCCTCATCGCACCGCGGCCGCCTCGCTCCGCTCCCGCGGGCGCCGCCGCTCGCTTCAGGCTGCTCGCAAAGGCGTCCGGTAAGCTCCGGGCCGGGAAAAAGGCGGAAGCGACGTTGTGCGCATGCGCTGTAGCCTCATCGGGCCCAAAGTGCTGCAGTGCGCATGCGCCCGCGCCACCGTGAAACATAGCGGCGAGCTCACGCATGAGCACTCGCTGCCCGCTTCCTATTGGCTGCGTGGAGATGCCTCCACCAATCACAGTTGAGGCGCTGCCCTCGTGACCTCTGCCACCGCCCCGCACGGATAGCGCCGCCCTAGCGCGCACCCCTTAACGTACGCCGGCATGGTACGGCCCTGCTCCCCCTGCCTCGAAATCACGTGGCACAGCCCGGCTCCGCCCACTCCCGGCCCCGTCCAATCCCGGCTCCGCCCACTCCCGGTCCCGCCCACTCTTGGTCCCGCCCACTCTCTGCCCCGTCCAATCCCGGCCCCGCGTATCCGCACGTGTGCGCTGAGCTCCGGGTTGCGAGGCGGGATGAAAACGGCAACAGAATTTTAGTCTGCGGTAATAAACGGCTGGGATTGATTGATTGATAGATTTATACCAATGAAAAATGCCGTGGAAAAAAAATGGAAGGCAAATTCAATTCAGACATTATCTACGGCGGGGGCATTTGTAATTCCAGATGTGGGTGATAGAAGGAGGCTCCAGCACCTGGGTTCAGAGACAGTCAATGCCCCCAGCCGCAGGACATGGCCTGGTTGGGTGCTGGGTGTCACCATGGGACACAAGTTCACGTTTTGCATGCAGGACAGTGGCATTCCATCACCATGCCTGTATTCATTATATAATACAGCAAAGACTTGCCCAGCTTTCTTGCTGCATTCCTCCGTGCTGTAAACAGCCTTGAGCTACTGTCTGCATCCTACACCACACAATTTTAAGGATATATTTCTGTGCTTGCATTTTGCCTTTTTCCGGGAGGCTTTGGGAGGGCTGTGGGTAGGGATGCACCCGGGTTGCATGAAGAGCACAGCTGGAGGAAGGTGGGACCACCCCAGGAGCTTCAAGCCTTCCTCCAATCCTATGTTTCTTAGCATTTGCAATTTTCCATTTGCACATTGGCCTCATCAGGCTGCTTCGTTTGCATCACATCAGAGTGTGGTGCAGGGCTCTCCTTTCTCTGCAAGAAGACTTTTGATGACCAAGATGTTTTCAGTGTGAAGCAGCAGGAAACATTAACCCTTAATCCTCAGCTGGGAGCAACAGAGTCCATCGGGACACTGGGACTGCCCATAGCTATGTCCTGTGCACAGCAGGATGCCAGCACTGCACACCAGCGACAGCTGGAACTGGATGGACTCTGCCTCATAAGCAGGGAGAACACAGCCTTGCTTTTCTAGCAAAGCGGTTTTGGATTTGGATTTCTCTTGGCTGATGCAAGGTGACTTCAGCCCTCCGTGGGGAGGTGGGCTGTAACTGTTATGCCTGGCTTGAAGTTTGGTACAAAGGTTTGCAGCTGTTGGGCAGCATGGGTGGCTGATGCTTGAGAGGCTACAAGTTACCCCTCTCCACAGAATGGAATTATTTACAAAGGGAGCAGAGTTCTGATCAAAGCAGGCAAAATGCGTATATACTGAGGTCGACTGGAAGCTGAAACTAGGTGAACTCAGGCCTTAATGGAAGGGCAATTAATGGCTGAGGCAGCATGCTGGTGGTCAGGAGCATTCTCCATCTTCCTTGTCTCCAAAGCCCCAAGTGCTGGGCAGGAGTGCTGCATGGCCTCTGATCTGTAGGGTTCAATGCCTTGCAGAGATTTATGAAGCATTTGTTGTCCCCTGCCAACCAACGCCACAAATCAACACGGAGGAAACAAATACAAGAATGATTTATTTTGTTTAGTTTTAACAGAGCATAAGAAGCAGACGCCATGTCATGCTCCAGACAAAATTAACAATTTTGCAATGATAAAAGACAGTAAACAGCGCTGTCACTGTCCCCAGCACAAAGCCCAGGGGTGGCAGCTGAGGAAGAGGCACCCCTCTGGCCCGGAGGAGGGCTCTTCTTTGTGCTAAGCAGTCTGCAAATGTGATAATGACACCCTTAATTTGCTCAGGGAAGAGATAAAAAGGAAAAATAAAAATAAAAAGAGAAATGTGTCTGAGTGGTGAGTGTCCCAGGAACCCGGGTATCAGCTGCTGTGATCTCTGTGCCTTCCCCCATAGGAACAGCCTGAACTAATTAACCCTCTAGCACTCCATAATGAAGACTAATAAACACCTAATGGGTTTGCTTGAACAAACAACCCCTGCTCCTTCTGCAGGAAGCTCCCGGTCAGTTGGAGCAGCGTGGGGACAAAGTGTGACATGGGCTGAGCCCCATTCCTGCAGCCCTCGCCTGCCTGAAATGCTCTCAGAAATTCTCTGCTTAAAAATGCTGCACCAGATGGAGTGCGTTTCCTTAACCTTTAGCTGCCTGCAATGTGAAAACAGTTAAGATCGTGATGTTAAAATTTTTTCAGATGTTTTATGCGCATATAAAATATTCTAGAAGAATGTGCTTTTGAATGCAAACTTTGATCCAACCACGATTTTACTGGAGTTTATAGAAACAAAAGATATATATTTTCAGGGTGTCTGGATCTTCACGTAGAGATATCCACTGCTGAGCTTTTGGAATAAAAAAGTTGGCAAACGCTGTGACCAGAGGGAACCTCTTGGGTTTGCTGTGTTAACACAGAGGCTGAACCTGGAAATGGTAACCATGTAATGTGTCTCTTTCTGAAAGATCCATTCACTGTTTTAGTGTTTTATGACACCAAGCATAAGCACGAGGAGCTTTTCATAATTTTAACAGCATATTCCGATCCACCATCTTTGAATCAGAGTAAGTGCATTAAAATTGCATAGCGAGCGTGCACGAAATACTAAAGAAAAGCAATGCGTTGTGTCATTAATGGGCAGAAGCTGGGTCTGCCAGGCTCAAGCAAGACTTGTGTTTCCATGGCCTGCATCTTGGGGTGAGGAGGAGCAATGCAGGAGGAGCTGCTTGCCAGCCCCTGGCATGTCCCAAGCTGTCATGTTCCCATAGGACACCGAGCAAACGTGGGCAGGAGGAGGTTCCTATGCCCCAGGAAGGCAATTTGAACCTGTGCTGGTGGGTACCACACTGAGTGTTATACAGAAAAAGCAAGAGGGAGGAACAGGATTGTGTTTGTTATTGCTAAATCAAACCAGCTGTGATCCACGGGCTGCTGGATCCACAGATCCTTGATGCTGTGAGAAACACCAAACGTTGCTGCTGTTCCCCTTGGTGTTGGGCTGTGGGTGCATCCCAGGGGCTGCTTGGGGCCTCATCCATCCTGATGTGACACAGAGCAGCACCTGGGCTGGAGGAATGGACTGGAGGACTCAGGAACAAAGGAGCCTTTCAGGCCACCTAACTCTGTATGGATCCGAGAGGACAAAATGAATTTACAGGCATGGCTCAGATTGGGAGATATGCTAGCAAAGGCAATTTGTTTCATTTTATAGGCCTGAAAGATTCTACGTCGGGGCTCCCTGTATGGTTTGAATTAAGTTTGGAGAGTGGCATTTTGGAGAGCACTTCGGAGGGGTTTTCACGCAATGAAATGCCTGTCGTTGAGCAGACATTGCAATACTTTTGCAGTGCTTTCCAGCAAAATAATCCATGTCTCCCCCCGAAAATGAAAACGACGAATTCCCTACCTGGTGTAGGGAACCTGCTTTGGCACGGGGGTTGGACTCGATGATCTCTGGAGGTCCCTTCCAACCCCTACAATTCTGTGATTCTGTGAATACCTGAAAACAGAGCTATCTGCCTCGTATTATTTTGGAATAAGGTTCCACGCACCTCCTGATGGAGCAAGTGAGAAGTTTGAAGGCTTCTGCATTCAAAAACAAGAGCTTTTTTTTTTTTTTCCTGCCGCTTTGCATCTGTGCTGCCAGCAACCCACCTCCCCGTCGTGATGCTGCCATCTGAGAACCGACCGATAGTCGGGACGGGCGATCCCTGCTGCCCTCCGCCTTCGTTAGCTCTTAATCACCGCCGGGCGAGGGGGGTTCTCCCGAAGGAGGCTCCTTTCAGGGCTTTCAGAAAACGGGGTCAGACGTGTCTTCTGACCTGCGACCTGCCGCTTCCCCCCTCGCTGTAATTATCTAATACCGCGCTCTCCCTGCCAAGTACAATGAAACAATTTGTCACTTCGATTGTCTGTCAGTCAACACTGGGGCCTTTTCAACAGGCCAACACATGTTTTTTGAGAGCTTGTCAGCAAGGGCTGTCTGGCCAGGCACATAACCGTGGAAAATGGAACCTTTGTTAATTCTGGTTCTTAGAAAAGTAAATCCATTCACTTGCTTTTTTTTTTTTTTTTTTTTTTTTCAGGCTTTCAGCTTGGAATTTGCACAAGAAGCTGAATTGCCCCTGATCCCTAAATGATTGGTCAGAGGATTTGCATGAGGAAGCAGAAATTAATTATTCTTTTCTTTTCTTTTTATTTTCTGTAATTGTGTGTTTAGAAATGAGATTACATTCTGCAGCCGCACGAGGGGCTGGTTGGGGGGGAGGGTGGGGAGGGGAACCGCTTTGCATTTGTTTAGCGCCTCGGAGTTAAGATCACCTAATCGCTTCAAGCATTTCCTCGGATTCCCTCTTTTTTTTTTTCCTTCTTTAATGACCAAACAAAAGGTTGTGCTGCTTTTCGGGGAACTTCTCCGACGGCGAACGTCGGCGTTCATCGCTCCGTCCGTGCGCTGCCGAGCTTCGAGATGATTCGGAGCCGTTCCGCATCCCCACCGCATCCCCCAATTCTGTTGCCTGCAGATCCGAAGTTCCGAAGCTCCTCTCCCACCGCAGAAGTAAAATACGGCGTGGAATCACGGCACAGCCGCTCCATTGAGAGCTCTGCTTGCTTGGCTAATGCCAATAATTCAAAACAGATGAGCCCAAGGCTGTACGCTGCGTATCCCGAGCTGCCCTGACCCCTGGCACTCACTGAAAGTTACCTTGAGACTCGCCAGAGCTCCTCCTGCCTTCTGTGAAGGTTATTTATTGCAAAGTCATAAATGTTTGCTATAGGTTTTCTCCATCAATCTAGAAAATGACTCGGGTTAGAAAAAAATTATGGACTTGGATTTTGGGCTCGTGTTTCTCGGGCAGGGGAGAAGAATTCGGATCTCCATTGTTCTGAGCTGCACAACTCTGGGCTCTGCTGCTGTGTTAATTAATTCCCTTCTGCAAACGGTTTGAAATGCACAGTGTAGTGGAGAAGGGAAGAGGTTCTCCTTTACTTCTGTCTTAAAATCTTCCATAAAACTATTTATGGGAGAAGGAAAAGTCTGTTTTCTTCTCATCCTTCCGGGATACATTGCAATTAAAAAAACTGAAATCTGGAGGCTGCTGTGGCCCAGAAAACCCACGTCAAGCCAACACCTCCCAACTGGGTTGCAGTAGGGCTGGGGGGGGAGCATCCACCTCCTCCCTGCACCCCAGGCACTGCTGCCCTGGGCCATGGCCAGCACATTTTCCCACCCCTTTTAGGAGGCACAGGAGCAGGGTTGTTGCTGCCCTGCAGGCACTTTTCTGCAAAATTGAAAAGCTTTTATTCAGAAAAGTTGAGCAAGACCTCAGCTTCCAGGATGATCTGGAGGTTCCTCGGGGAAATGGATTCCAAGCACTGCTGGATTTGACACTGGGGCTGATGAGCTGCTCTCTCACTGCTAACAGTTCAACCTGACTGCATTTTTTTGTTGTTTCAAAATTGTTTGTGGCAGCTGTGCTCGCCCATCTGCAAGCATGCCCAGGATAGAGAATCTGCCTCAGCTCACAGCAGTTCTGTGCTGCATTCATGCATGGCTCAGTTTCCACAACCACGGAGCAGGACAGAAGATGGATGCAGGGGTGGCAGTGCGGATGTCACAACTGTTGCTGCTGCTATTCATGGCACAACCTGCTCTCCCATGTCTGTCTGTCCATCCGTCCAAAGCCTCTTGAAAAGCTTTGCATGAATGAGCTGACCCAGCTTTGTTTCTGCTGCCCCGCTTTGCCCTTTACCCTTTGGCCTTTGCCCAGCAGTGTGGTTGAGGAGGCAGGGTTTGGCCACAGATCACTGCACAGCTGGGCAGATGATGATCCCACAGCAGCACAATGAGGCTGTGGTGCAGCTCCTTGCTCTACACCACTGCAGGATTTATCTCCTGATTGCCTCCTCTTCTCCCATGCACCTCTTTCCATTCCTGTGGCACAGAGCTGTGTGGGTGTGTGGTTGGTGGCTGTATCTGCTGACATTGGGACCACAGGGAGATGTGGTCACAGGGGCATGGGGGGGGTTCTGGTGTGGATGGATCTGTGCTGGGTAAGGTGCAAAAATCTGACAGTGAGAGCATGACAACAGGAGCTATTTGTTCGATCAATGATTTACCAGATGTGTACACTGTACTAAAGGCTTGTAAACATGCTTTAATGGCCAGCTGTAAATCCAGACGGTAGCAGTGCCAACTCCAACTCCATTGGACATGTCTCAGAACAGCAGCATAAGGGCCCTGAATCACTTTGTTATAGGCTCTGTCAGCTCTGCAATTGTGCATGTAAATCAAAGAGCCAATGTCCTTAGGTCAAAATTATTTGGATGTCAGGAGAGGTTTTATGACCACAGCTTTTCCCTTTCTGGGTTCCCTGCAGTTTCATGTCTTCCACGAATCACATCTCCAGAACATCAGGTTTCTGTCTGAGTGCCCCGAGTGCAGGGCTGTGTTTTCCCTGACTGGGTTGGAAATCTCCTTTGTTAATCACTGAAGCAAAGCATCATTAGTGAGAAGTGCAGAATGTACACAAAGAAGAACTTGCCAAATTACTAATAAGCAGAAACTCCATCCATCTTAATGAGATGGGGTTAAGAAAATAGCAACCTAGAATATACACAATGGAGCCTTTCCATGCTGTTTGTTTATCCACGTTAGAAAGTAGTTCAGAGCTCCATCTCTAGTAGTTCAGCTTAGAGAAGCTGAAGCACGGTTTCCAAACCACAGGCTGCTGGTGCTCTTGCAAATCATCAAGCATGAGAAAGATAAATAAATAAACGGACAGACAGCTCAATAAATTATTAGAGGGAAGATAAGTGTCTGGTTTCCAAACAAATGGAACAGCACCACAACAAAATGCTGGGCTCTCTTTGCTGCTGAGCAAATCAGGTTTGCTCCACACGGCAGACGAGGAGAACTGCTTGGGGGAGAGAGAATTGCACCATGTGCTGCATGGAGGGCTGGGAAGGAGCAGAGAGAAGCTTTTATTTGGGAAAAGCTGGGGATGAATTGCAAATCCATGGCTCCCTGCTGACCTCGTGGGCATTGGCAGCACAGAAGGGCTCGCACCACACCGAGGTGGCTGCACACCTGTGCTGCCGAGCCACGTTTTTCTTTTGTTGGGTAGAAATGACTTGAAGTGCGTTTCACACGAGCTGCTCAGCTGCTGCTATTTTATTGAATGCCAGCACTCGCTGTACGTTATTGGGACAAACTTTATATATGCTACAGCAGCCCGCACCTGGTCCAGGGCAAAGCTGAGCCTCCTAGAGAAAAATGTGCTGTAATGCGGCAAGTTATTATGGGATAAATATTTATAAGCGCCTGTAAATATTTGCCATGGGTTCCCTCTTGGGATTAGGGGCAGACGGTCAGAGTTTTCAGCAGTGCCGTTGGAGTTCTTTAAGTGTTATCTCAGCTAGTAAACCCTTTGCTTGTTGTGTTTAGTTATAGAATTTAATGGTGCTAATTTCACACTAACAGGAGATGTCAGCTGGAACCGCACGTGCCTTGACCCCAGCTGGGCATAGGCTGCTGCATGCCAGGGTGCCTCCTCTGTGTGGGCAGCAGCACAGGGCTGCCCAGCTGCAGAACTCTGTATGCAGCTCCCCAGGCACGAAGGTGAGGGCACATCCATGGCTAATGAAAGCTCGGAGCTATCTGCTGAGCAAAGACAGAAAACAAACACAGCAAAGCTAACATCCTCCATGGCAGCCTGACCCCAGCAGGGGCTATCACTTCTGGCTACCAGGGGGGTCTGAGCTAAAGCAAATATTCCAGGAGCTGCACTGCTGCAGGAGGTGGCACGGCAGGGTCCCTGCACAAAGATGATGGGGATGGGGGTGGGGACGCGGGGTTGAGGATGGGAATGGGGATGGAGATGGGGATGGAACAGTTGCTGCCAGCCTTGTCTCGCTGTTGTGTCACCGCTGCCCCATTGGGGTTGGGATGGGACAGGCACAGTGGTGGGAAACTGGGGAAGAAATGCCAGGGCAGGCGAGGCCACGACTCCTCCATGCCCTCAAATGCAGCAGTGGAACAATGGGCCCTGGGCAATAGTGCTCATTGGATTGTTGCATGGGACTCTATTTGGGGACTCCACTTTGCTGCTCATGCACGAAAGGCAGTCATTTGGCAAAAATCAGCTCAGTTAGCAGCCATTGTTCGTAAAGAGCCTGGGGCTGAATGGGCTCAGGGCTAATATATTCTATTATCCCATGCCTGCCTGTTCCCGGACAACATGGAGGGAAAGGCACATTCCAGTCCCAGCAGCCAAGCACTGTGGGCAGAGCAGCGGGGCCAGAAGGGATGGGGTGCAGTGGGCACAGCTCAGGGGCTGCAGTTTGCCACAGTGTGCTGGCCATGTTGAGCCTTCAACACTGCATGCCCATGGCGGGGGGATGGGAGCACCCAAGCAGTCCTGCAAGGTCCCACAGCCTGCAGGACAAACAACAGAGACCGAAATAAGCATGGTTAATTGAGCTGGGCTTGTCACAGGGCAGGGAGGACTCAGGATAACCAAAAGGGTGCATGTTGCAAGGCATCTTGTTATTCAGTAAGGTTATGCCAGCCCCTGTGGGAGAGGCAACAATAAATGGCTGTAAAGTAAAGTTAAATAATGACATTGCAGAAACTTAGGAAGCAGCAGAGGGCTACATAATTGTGAATGGAAGTGGCTGCACAGGCATTTAGAAAAGTTAATGCCCAGTTTGGGAAGGGTTTATTGAAAGAGCACTGCTATATATACTGCTTATACCGTGTGTTATGCAATGTAGTGGTCTAGACCAGAGCTGCTAGATTTTTTTCTTCTTTTTTTTTTTCGAGGCAGTTCTATTTCAGCCAGCAGTTCACTCATGAATACCCATGCAGGTGCAGCTGCCATGAATACGGCTACCAAATACAGAAGGGTGCCAGCAGAGCTGTTTGTAGGGCTGAGGATGGAGTTGTCCGTGGGGTCTGTGGGATGCTTCAGAACCAAAGCAACAGACCTGCAGCCTTCTGCTGGGATGGGGAAGGCTGAGCTGGGGTGGGCAGCCCTGGGAGATGTAGTGCTGTGCCTCAGGGTGCAGCCAGCCCAGGGAGCAGCGTGGATGCTCTGGATACGTGATGCAGAGCATCTCTGGAATGGTTTTGTTTCTCTCTCTGTTGAGGTGGGTATAAGCAGCTCTGATGGAGAGCTCTAAGACTTTCTGGTGCTGTTGCAGTTAACAATGAAGCGTTGCTTGCAAAATGTGGTTCTGAGCACCCAGAAGAGCAGGGATCTGTGTTCAGGACCAGACAGTTGTGCCTGCAGGCACAGTAGTTGGCTGTGAATTCTTGAGAGAAATCCAGCCAAACAGCCTTGAGCAGATCCATGTCCTGTTTTGTGCTACACTGCAACACGCTGCTTGGACTTTGCAATATGTTCTATGTTCTGTGAGACGTTTCTAAACTGATGTTGGTAAAAGCAAATTCTAGGATGTCAGGATTTCCCCAGGGATGAAAAGCCCATTTTGCAGCTGTTTCTTCGTGCAAACAGCAATCAGGGTTCTACTGCCATTCCCTGAGCCTGAGCAGCAGGGAAGGGCCTGCTCCATCCCACTGCTTTTCATTCAGTAACTGGCACCTTACGGCGAAGACTTCTCTTGTTTACTACTGAATTCTCCACTTCATTAGCAGTGCTAACAGGCTGCTCTCTTCTACTGGGCCTCAAGTGGCTCTTTCACGCTTGCAGGCTGCAGAACCTCTTCCATTTACCTCTCAATGAGGTGTAGTTCCTGCTTTTAATATCACAAGCTGTTTCAGCAGAAGGCAGCAGCACTAACTGAGCTTAGTGTAGGGCCAGGGGAAGGGGCTCAGGGGAGCACAGGGACTTCCTGATGGCCCAACTCCTGCACACAGGGTGGCTGAGCTGCAAACCCAGAACCGAGGGGCCCAGCTGTGCCCACGTGTGGTGGTGGGGCAGCATTGGGTGCTGCTGCTGCATGGTTCCAGGACTGTGGGCGTGCTTCCAAGCGTAATTCCTCTTTAAGAAACAGACCTACTCTTTCTCCTGCTTTTTTTTTTTTTTCCTTTTTTTTTTTTTTCTTTTTCCCCCCTGCAAATACCATAGTTTGGGTTGGAATTTGTCCACAGGGAAATGAGATCTGCACGGTCCACTCCAGGTTCTCAGAAACATTCACAACCTCGCAAAAGCTGCTTAGGAACACCAGGGCTTTACAGAGCTGCTTCAGCTCCGTGCCACAACGGCCCCCGGTACCCCCCAGCTCTCCCGGGGAGGAAGCAGCAGGAGCTACGGCGGCGCTCACGTGTTCCCTAAGCCTAAGAGAGCCTCCCCGTGCTTTCGCCCTTCCCGAACATCTCTCCGCGGTGCCGCAGGTGCCTCGCCCTCCCGCTCGCTCCGGGGCACGGAGCTCCTCCGCCGGACCGCGGCGCCGTCGGGGCTCGCCTAGGGCGGTGCGGAGGCGGCCGGGCCGGTGCGGGATTGGCTCCCGGTGCCGCTGATTGACATCGGAGGACGAGAGCGCGGCGGGCGGTACCGCCGTGATTGGCTGCCGGGGGCTCACAAACCCGCGGCGCGGGGCGGTGGGGCCAGAGTGGGGCCGGGGTTGGGGAGGGAGCGGGCGGCTTTGCGAGGGGCAGCGGCGGCAGCAACGGGCATCTGGCGGGAGGGGCCGCCGAACGTCGGGTGGGAGTCCCGGGAAGGGGTCTCTGGGAACGGCGCGGGGGGCTCCGGGTGAAGCTGCGGGGAGTGGCGGTGCCGCGGGCGGTGCCGTCGGGGCGGCCGTCGGCGCGGCCATGGGCGGAGTGCGGGGCGAGCTGCGGGCGCTGCTGTCGCTGGCCGCGGGGCTGCTGGCGTGCGGCGGGGCCAGCGAGTACGACTACGTGAGCTACCAGTCCGATCTGGGCCCCTACCCCGGGGGTCGCTTCTACACCAAACCCCATCAATGCGTGGCCATCCCCGCCGACCTGAGGCTGTGTCACAGCGTGGGCTATGATAAGATGGTGTTGCCCAACCTGCTGGACCACGAGACCATGGCCGAGGTGAAGCACCAGGCGAGCAGCTGGGTGCCGCTGCTCAACAAGAACTGCCATATGGGCACCCAGGTCTTCCTCTGCTCCCTCTTCGCCCCCGTCTGCCTGGACCGGCCGGTCTACCCGTGCCGTTGGCTCTGCGAGGCTGTGCGTGATTCCTGTGAGCCCGTCATGCAGTTCTTTGGCTTCTTCTGGCCGGAGATGCTCAAATGTGACCAGTTCCCACAGGATGATGTCTGCATTGCCATGACAGCTCCCAACGCCACCGAAGTCTCCAGGCCTAAAGGTAAGGCATGGTCAGAGCTGGGGGGAGGGGGAACAGATGTCAGCTCAGGAAAGGTTGTATCATTGTCTCTAAGCAGGAAGGATGCGCTGCCTGCTCCTTGCCGCTTTTGGAGCAGTAATCGTGGAGAAGGTGGAGCCTGGGGAGTTGTATTGCTGTAATCTGTGCATCCCTGAGAAGTGTTTTCTCTTCCATGCTTGGCTCCTGTGGGACCACTCTTCAGCTGCAGTGGGATGTGTGCTTACAGGAACGTCTGGCTGGAGTGGATGGTGGCAGTGGTCCCAGCAGAGCACCACGCTTCCCAGGCAGCACTGAGGCTCAGTTGCCTGCCTGAGTGAAGGCACGCAGTGGAAGAGTGCATGTGTAAAGCAGCCCTGCCTTCCCAGTGGGGGCTGGATGGTGGAGAGAGACTGCAGGCAGGGTGTCCATCAAGAAGCAATTGGGGAAAGTGATGTGTTTCTTATTTTCTCGATTGTGCTCTGTGAGTCTGCCTGTGTCAGACCAGCTTGCCCACAGCAAGCTGCAATGAGTCTGGTTTGTTGCTGGAAACTTTAAAAATAATCAAATGAACGTTCTGGTGTAAGGTGAGCTTTCTGTGTTAAAGCACTTTGTAAAGCTACTGAGAGGTGTTTGCAGAGGGAGAAGGCAGGGGCTGTAGGAGAGCACAGCACTTACTGAAGCAATTGCTGGAAGGAGCTCTTTGTTTTCAGGGGAGGCTCTAAGATCTCTGCTCTGGGTGAACCCAGACCCTTGGTCCTGACTGCTGCTGTGTCTTGTGAACAGGTACAAAGGTTGCTTTTATTCCTCAGGGATTTGCAGCCAAGCAGAGCAGAACTGCAGCCTGCAGAGCTGCCCCTGCTCTGGGCTGTGTGCAGGTCAGTATCTTCAGAGGCTTTAGAAGAAGAAGAGGCTTCTCCTCCTTTAGAAGAGGCTTTAGAATCCAGACCTGGGTTCATCCTTGTGAGCAAGCAGCATCTGCCAGTCTTCTCCAGTGTGGTTCAGCAGTCTTTGTGATAAACTTTCAGGCCTGTTTAGACAGATGGGGCAGCATTGCTTTCTTTTGGTGCTGTGCAGCAGCACGATGTTCAGTACCACGCTGTCACTCACATCACTGCAGTGACTTTCTTACAGCAAAGCCTCTCTGCTGCGTGCAGCTGCGTGCAAACTTCTGCTGGTGTGTACTCCTGGAGCCCCATGGATTTCAGGCTCTGGGGTGTTTCCTATTGATTCAAAGAAGGTCAGAGCCCAGCAGTGTCCCTCCCCCCACCCCATTCTCAGGGCATTAATAAGAACGAGTCTTTTCAGTATTTTTTCCCATTAACACCTTAAAATTGGAATTTGTTTCTGCCTCTCAAAGAGCTGACCTGCTGAATTCCTTTCTCCTTAAGCATTAGGCAGTAAAGCCTGCAGGCCCACAGGATGCATCAGGGGAGTTGCAGATTAATATAGCATTACACATTCCTTCTCCCTGCCCCTGGAGTAAGCTAGCTCTAAAGCCAGGCATTAGAAAATGGTCAGCAGGGAGAAAAACTGGAAACAGTGCTCAGAGTGAAGCTGTCACATGCAGAACGTGGGCTCTGTCCCAGCTGTTGTAGGTTGGGAGGTGGTCAGAGCTCAGACTGGTGGGTGCTCTCAGAGTGCTGGGGGTTGGGCTGGGGTCCCTGAGCTGCCCAGGGTGCACAGCAGCAGCTCCTGCTCACATTGTGGGTGTGCTACAGCATCCCTGGGGCCACGCACACAGCTCAAACAAAGCCTGACTTTTCACCAGGGAACAGTGAGTTTGATTTTCCTTTTTTTGTAGGAGCTTGGAAAGCTTGTAGGTTTGGCACTGTGGTGGCTTTCTTGCTGGCTATCTGCCCTGTGTGGTGTGCACTTTGGCTATGAGATAAGCTGATGATGAGGGGTATACCCCTCTGCTCCCAGGCTATGGGCTCGGGTGGTCTGCAGCACAGCTGCTCTCCTCCTGGCAGCAGACATTGTGGGGTCCTCCCACCAGCATCCTCTTGCCATGAGCTCATTAAATGTACAGGCAGTATGGAAAGATTCTGACTGCTCATTTAAAAATAAAGCATTTGGGCTGTCATCATGTCCCAGAAACTGCCTTCTCCCCGTGTCCCTGTAAGCTAAGCTGGTACAGTGGCTATGGTAGGGTGTTGGAAGGGGATGTCACCCAGCTCAGGCACACCAAGAATGGCATTTCTAGTGCTGCTCCTGAATGCAGTGAGGATTACCTTGTTGCTGGCAAACCGGGACAATTGGAAGGCCAATTGCTCTACATGTGTGATTAATAAAGTCGTGGCATATGACCCCAGGAATGAATGAGGGTTTGGCACAAAGCAGGATGGGTGGTGGGAGGGGAGAAGCACTGCACAGGAATGAGTGTCCAGCTGGGAGTCCCACGGGGCGTCTGCGGACCAGGCAGCAGCGCTGTGGTCTGCATGAGGTGTGCGGCTTTGCACCCTCCTGCTGGTAGCTGCTGTGCTGCAGATCCAGGCTCCGTCTGCCTGCGGAGGCTAGCAGATGTTGCACTGCCAGAGAACAGCTCTTGTGTGTGGGAAAGAGCCCTTGTGTTGGACCGAGAGCATCTCCCTGCTTCAATAAATTCATCCGTCAGTAGCACAAACCTCTGTCTGTGCTGCTGGGTGGTCTCTGCTGGCTGGAGGCAGGAACCTGGAAGCAGTTCATTATCCTCTGGATGTGAGGAGCTCTCCTGATGAGCTGAGTTGTGCCTGTCCTGAATCCAGTCTGGCTCTGGGGTGGTTACCCTTGTTGTGTGAGCCTTCCCTGCCGTACCTTTGCACGTGCTGTGTGCCAGCTTAGTGCACCATAGGACACAGCATCATCAGGCTGCTCACCACGCCGTGTGGCAAGCAGCTCCTCCAGCCAGGAGCTTGGCCCTGAAAACTCCATTCTATGTCAACCCTGTCCTCTGCAAGCAGCTGCCTGCACCTGGAGGAGCAGCGCTGGCAGGAGGCTGTGCTGGAACTGGGACCAGGCAGGTGCTGTCCTGCTGAGCTGGCTGCTGGCACCCCAGGGCAAGACTTCAGGCTGCTTTTGGTCCTGCTGGGTTTGTGGTGCTTTTGGGCTCGCTCCTCATCACCTCTTGTCTCCTCTCACCAGGAACCACTGTGTGTCCCCCGTGCGACAACGAGATGAAGTCGGAGGCCATTGTTGAGCACCTGTGTGCCAGCGAGTTTGGTAAGGAAGCATTCCTGCTGCTGTTCCTCGCTGGTGTGGCTCTGCATTGTGGAGAGAAGAAGGCACTTGGTGCCCTGGCTGCAGAGCATCCTGCTTCCCTTCCAGCTGTGCCCGGTGCAGCAGGTTGGGTACACGATGCTGGAAGGGCATCTCCCTGTTCAGGGAGCAGGGCACTACAGGGTGCTACAGCTGCTCATCACCCACTGTGCTACTCGGGCAAGCTGGGGGCTGCCTTGTTGTGGGTTTGGAGGTGTTCTTGGGGTGCTGGGAGGCTTCCTGGGATGTGCAGGGCAGTGCAGCTCTGCATAGGCTGCTGGACCACTGGATTCCCACCACCCTTGTGGTTGACATGGGTCAGCAGTACAGTCCCATTGCCTGTGGGCAGCCTGGGGGCAAGAATGCCTCTAGATGTCAGTGTTGATGCGTGGTGGCAGCAGTGTGTGGGATGTGTCTGGTGGGGAGTGGGGTCTTGGAGCTGTGTGGCCCCATGGCAGCTCAGCAGGGAGGTGTCTCTGGGTGTCTGATGCCCAGGCTGCTGGCACCCCCGGGTCTCTTCTTAGCAGAGTTCTGATCTTCTTGCCAAGTCTGGGTGTTGAACCCAAAAACCATCCCTTGCCTTTTTAAGGTTGAGAAGTGAAGGGAAAAAATGCAGTGCTGTTGGAAAGCTGTGTCCTAAATCCATTATGGCTCATAAGTGAGTCAGACAATCATAGGGAAACAGAGCTTCATTAAAAACAAAACAAAAAAAAAACCCACAAAGAAAGCTGTTGCAGGGAAAAATATGAGCTTTTTCAGATCAAGCCCAGCATTAACTGGTTTTGACATCCTTGCTGGTGTATGTAACTTTCCTAAAAAGCTATTAAAGGAGCATTGAGCAAGGTGTGCATTCCGTGGGGATTAGCACTTGAATGTGCGCTGTGCAAACCCCAACCTGCTCTGTGCTGATGCTTTACTCCTTCTGCTGGAAATGAATTCCCCACGCCTGCAGGTTTGGTATGCCAAAAGGCCTAAGTTCAGTACAGACTTTTTCTAATGGGGGAAAGCATCCACAGGAACACCCATGTAATAGTTGCTCAGGAATGTGCGTGCTCCCGGAGTGCAAGAATTCAGTGTGGCTGGGAGCTGCCTGCCCTGAGCTCCTCATCTGTGGCCCAGGAGTTTTCTTGTGAAAACGAGACAACTCCTTCCTGGAGAGGAGTCCAGAGCAGCTGAGCAGGACATAACTGGTGTCTGCTGCGTGTGAGGCATCATTCTTTCCTCACAATGGAAAGCTGGTTGCATTTTGGGTTGCCTTTTGTTCTCCTCTTCCTCTCTTGTCACCAGAATAAATAGCAGTGGAAAAGTTCATTTGCATGGATTCTCAGTGGTGTAGGTTTCAAGCAGCTGCCTTTGGCACTTCTTCCTCCTGCCACTGTGTTCTTCCTCCTCCATTGAGGAGAGGTCCCTCCAGCCACTCTGGTGTGCTGGGAGCTGGGGTGAAGGATGTGGGCAGGGTGCTGTGGGGATGCCTGGCAGTGGGGAGCAGCTGGAGAGCGATGGGTCGGCCCCAGGAAGTGCTCTCCCAGCACGGGATCCTTAGATCTCTGTTTAGTCTTCAGGGGTTACTGTCGTGGGGGTGATTTCTCATGGAAAGCTGTTTATCTGGCACTAACATAAACTCCCGTCCCCTCCAACTGAGGTTTCTCATGCACATCCAGCAAGGTAAACACCGGCAGCTGACAGGTTACAGAACCTCATCGCAGCCAGACAAGTACTGTAAATGTTTAAACTACGTGTAGTGTGAGGGGCAGCTGGTGGTGGGCTCTGCTCACTGCTCTTCCCTGCTTCACGTGGTGCCCTTGTTGTAGGGCTCCTGCACATCCCTGGGCTGTGCTGTTGGTGCTCTGCCTGCTCCTTGCAGCTTGGGGTCGGGCAGCCCTGGCATGCTGCTGCTCTCTGTTTCTTTTGGTGGGTGTATTTATCGTTTCTGCCCTTTCCCTGAGGTCTGAGGGATCCTGCCCAGCGGGCTCTTGCTGAACCAGGACTGCAGTACAATCAATACATGCTGTTTATTTTTCCCCTTGACTGACAGCTCCTTGCCTGCACCCTTCTCCAGTTACAGCCCTAATGTGTCTTCTGGCAGGTTTCCTCCTCCTTTGCGATTCCTGAAGGAAGGAGCAACGAGGCTGCAGGAACAGCAGAGCTTTCCACTCTCTCACATTCCCTTCCCTGCCCCTGGGGGTGCTGGTGTGGGGCTCCTACATGTGGGGGAGCACTGGGATGGAGCCAGGTGGTGTGGGCTGGGGTGCACCTGGGGTGGGGGTGATTTCAGTGATGTGTTCCTATGCCTTGTGCTGTTCCAGGGCTCGGTGCAAATTGAGCTGCTTTGGTCTCTCCTGCTCTGTAAAGCTTGCATCTCTTGCTCCCTGAGCATCCTGAATTGGGAAAGCAGATAGAAAGCAAGCTTCCCTTTAGTTTCCAGCCCTGGATTGCTTTCCTGTACAGTAATAGTATAACACAACAGGGCTCTTGGCAAGCACAACAGCCTTTTTTGGCACGTGGGCAGACAAATACCATTATTTTCACTGCCAGTGCAGTGGCTGGGAGCACAAGGGTAGCACACAGACTGTGCTGCCTTCTTGAGGCTGTCATTGCTGTCCTGCTGCCATGTGTGTCTGCAGTGGTGACCTGAATACGACGTGTATTTATTGCTACAAGTTCCAGCAGGGCGGAACTTCAAGGAGCAGTGATACAGGGGATTCTTTCCCCTGCCAGAGCCCATGGCTTCTGCTGTGCTATCTGCTGCTCACACGTCTGAGAGTCAAATGAGAAGGGACAGCAGACAATCACATATCTGAGCATTATTTATCTGCGGCTCTGAAGTAAACTCCCAAATGATGGAAATATGTTAGTCATTTTTGGCCATATGTGCTTTTCTCCAAAAATGAGACAGAGCCAAATGGCACAGAAGTGGTACTTTAATGTACAACACATTTCCATCATTTTTCCCATGCTTACTAAATTCCTGTTCATGGTCATGGCAAATGAGCATTAATTTTCTTTTATTTGGGTTGCTATTTACTCAGGAAGGCACTGAATCCAAAGAGGAGAATTCTTCTGTTGGTTTGGGATGGGGTTGGCCCTGCTCCCCAGGTCCCCACCAGCTCACACATAGCAATACTCAGTGTTCAGAATGTGTTCCACAGCTGCCTGGGGGCAGGAGAGCCTGAAAGCAAATGTTTGAGGAGCTGAGTTGATCTCTTAAGAGTCTCTCTGTCATTGCTCAGCTAACATTTTGCTAGCAAATCATGCGTTGTGCTGCTGAACAAATTTCCTTCTCAATTAAAATTGTTCTGTGCTGAGAACTTTCTGTTTTTTTTTTTTTTTTTTTTTTTTTCCCTTCTCCTTGGCTTGTTTTTCAGCTCTTAAGATGACCATCAAGGAGGTGAAAAAGGAGAATGGGGACAAAGTGATCATTCCACGGAAGAGGAAGGCGCTGAAGCTGGGGCCCATCCGCAAGAAGAACCTGAAGAAGTTGGTGCTGCTCCTGAAGAATGGGGCTGATTGCCCCTGCCACCAGCTGGACAACCTTGGCCACCACTTCCTCATCATGGGCCGCCAGGTGAAGACCCAGCACCTTCTGACAGCCATCTATAAGTGGGACAAGAAGAACAAAGAGTTCAAGAAGTTCATGAAGAAGGTGAAAGCTCCGGACTGCCCAACGTTCCCATCTGTCTTCAAGTGACCCCCATGGGGGCCAAACCCCCCCCACCCCCTTTCTTCCTCATCCTCAGAGCTCCCCCAGCCCCACCTCCTGCCCCATGCCAGCATTTCCCAGAGTGAGCACTGAGCAGGACCACATACATCTGCAATAGCCAAAGACCCATTGCTACGAGTTCATGGAAATAGCAACGATCAGATGCAAAGGGGTTTGAGACCACATGATTTTGGACGTGACCATCGTGACCACCTGTATTTGTGGCTGCAGGAACACCCGAGTTAATTCCAACAGGACCAGAGCCAGCCTATTGGAAAAGTATTCCATCCTGACAATACAAGTTAATAAACAAGTGAAGCAGCATCCATCGAACCCCTGATAAAACCTCCTAGTAGCTAATAGCCCTCATGATAATACAAAGCAACCAGGTTCCAGTCTGAGTGCCTTTGGGTTGAGCCTCAGCCCTGGGACCTCACAGTGCCCTGATTTGCTGGGTCTCATTCCCAACCATTGCGTGGTCCCACACACCTGGCTGTGTCCCTCAGCGAGGCTCTGCTTGCTGGCTCGTGTCATTGCTCATTTTACCACCAATATTTCATAGTTTCTTCAGGCCGTCAGCAAAATATTGCACTGCAGAAGGGCAAGGGGTGATCCCTGTGGAGCATCACAGGACTGCATCATCTCCGTGCTCCTCTTCCTGCAGTTGCTGTGGGACTGATTGGTGTCCAGGTTTTGATGTGTGACAACTTGGTTTTGTATGTACTCTTGGTTGGTTTTTTTTTCCTGTCATCAAAATGTCACATTAGTGTGAGGTTGTGTCGTTTTATGAAAGACAGTGAACACTGCATCCAAATGATTACATTTATTGACCAGGCTGAAATTCATTATTCTGTTAATTGGACGTGTTCTTTTCTGCACAGTCCCACATTGCTCCGCATTAATTACACCACCTTGCTTCTATTCATCATTCTCATCAATCATGATTGCTCTTAAGAGAATGACTGTCTTAAAACTTGAAATAATCCTGTAGCTTTGCAGTTAATTGTGCTCAGACCTGGTGAATGATTTGTTCTCTGGCTCGGGAGCGCTGTGTGTTTCTTTCATGACTGAACCATGGACTTTATTGTAGATAAACTCCCTAAATATGCTGAGCACCCTGATGAATGCTGCTTCAGAACTAGCAGAGAGATGGATTTAGGATGTGAAATCTTTAGAAAATCCCACTAAGTGTCTTAGACCACAGCGTGTATTAGCATTGTTACTGTGATGCAAAGTTAATCATTGTAGATAATGTACTTTATCAGTGAATTAAAAAAACAAAAAAAGAGCAAAACCACAAAAAAGATCCACCCTAAGCTTTAGAAGCAGCTCAGGGCTGCTGAACTGAGCTGTGTGTGATGTTTCAGACACGGTTTGTTGGGCATCTCCATATACCTGGATGGTCGTTGTACCACCCTGCTGCCAAACTGCTGTGGGATCTGCCAGCAGTTGTGTGCAGATGGAGCAGGCAGAGCCCCTGTGCATCACTGCTTCCCTTGTGCTCTCTTTGTACGTGGAGGATTTTAATAATAATAATAAAAAAATAACAGCACTAAAAGAGTTGGATGTAACATCGTGGTGTAGACAGGATATATATTTACATTTTGTTTTAATGTAATTTTAGATCATTAATTTAGAACCTCTGTGGCAGCCCCAGATCAGAGCTGCTGCCTGTGCTCCCCTGGGTTCCCATCTCCCCCAACCTGGGGGGGGTCCTTGAGATGGAGCAGCACTGGGCTGCAGTCCAGGCCCACAGTGCTGAGGCTGAGGCTGCAGAACAACATCAGCATCTGCTTCCCTGGCATGGCTGGAAGCCTCAGACATGATGAAGATGTTCAGCACTGCAACCACAGCAGTGTGCTCATGGTAGATGATATCAGCAGTTGGTTTTGATGTTACGGCTTGCATTTCTTTTCAAATCTAATATCTGTTCTTTATGCTTTGTCTTTTATGTATCAATCGTCTCTTAAACTAAAACTGCTAAATTAATCAACAACGATGTGATTCCCCCTCCCTGTTTTTATAGAGACATCGTTTTCTGTCCCACATTGGTGCTGTCAGAGGTGGCTGCAGTGCAGTGCAATGGGACGTGATGCGATGCTTGGGATGTCTGGGCTGGATGTGCTGCAGCTTTTTGGACAAGAGGAGGGAGATGCTTCTCACAACCAAACCTAACGCTCCTCAGTGGTGCATCCCTGCTGTAAGAACCCAGAAATCATCTTGCAGTGCAGCCCGTGCACTCTGCAAATAGGTCTGGGGGTGTGAGAGCCACGTGGGGGTCACGCAGGGCGCAGAGCTGCAGTGGGCTTTGAGGACTCCACGTTCCTTATTTACTCGTGAGGCTCGAGGGGAGCAGCCCAAGCTACACATCAAATAGGTTTTGAAGGACAAATGCTCCAAATGTAATTGTGACAGAGGGCATAGAAGTGCATGGAGAGCACAGATGTTCTGTGAGTGCTCTAGCAGGCACTACCCAGAGCTGTGTGAGGAGTCTGTGCTGCTGTGGGAACCTCTCATGTGAGCACAATGCATTACAGCAGAGCGCTGCTTGCTTTTCTCATAGTGTATTTTAACAAAGAAATCTGTACTTGATTGTTTTGCTTTGTTTTAAACTTGTGGTTGATATAAACACATTATGGCTTCTGTTCTCTCTCTTCTGTGATTGGAGCAAGAAAACCTCTCAATAAAACGTTGGTTTTTTTTTTTTCCCTCCCTTTCAAAGTTATTTTTATTGTTGCCTTTTCCATATCACTTGCATTACTCACTCTGACATCCAAGGGTTCAGCACACTGTCTCTATGCAGACACAGCTTATCTGCACTGCTGCCTGGCAAGGAGAGATGCAAGAGCTTAAACCACGCATCCACAGTGCTGAGACAGAGAAGTGCTGTCAAAGTGCTGCTGCTAGACAGTGCTTTATCTGTACATTAATAGCCCTGTTGCAAACCAGCTAGCTCACACCAGTGCAAACAAAGGCAATGAGCTCCTTACAGCATTGTTTGCAGGAATTACTTCCTAGAAAATGTTGCTGTCACTGGTAGCAAGGAAAGCAGGCGCACACCTGAAGCCCTATTAGCCAGCCCTGGCTCCAGCTCTCAGGTTATTCCAATCAGAGCAGTCACCCATCCTTTGAGAAACAGCCAGCAGGGCTGAGCATAGCCTGGAGTTGGTCTCAGGTGTAGGGGAGGTTTGATAGTGGAGGAACCAGGGAGCTCCTACCCTCCAGTGCCCCTGGCCAGGGACATCAGCAACAGCTATGAGAGCAGGTAAGAGCAGCTCAAACGTGTGAGTTATGCTGTACTTGGTTCAAATACTGATTGTTGTGAGTTCTGTTTATGCAGCATGCTCGTTCTAAACCAGCACTTTTATGAGTTCTGCTGTGTAATGATTCTGGGTGAGGTTTTCACATGCATGTATGTAACTGTAAAGTAGGGTGTGTGCTTAGATCCTGCTGAGTGCTGGAGGTCCAAGCAAATACCCAAAGTTAGGGGAGAGGTGTAGCTTTTTGCTGATCCACAGCTGATCCTGAATGTGCCTTGTTTCAGGCTCTTGTGTCCAGCTCTGAGTCTGGCTTCACAATGCAGGGAGGCTGAAAAAGCTTGGGGGTGGTTGAGGATTGCCCAGCAGTGACTGCATTGTGTCTATGGGCTGTGCCCCATGGAAAACTGCTTCTAGCTTGTGTGAGGGTGTAACAGCTGATCTGGCAGCATAAGGATGCTCAGCCTCGCCAGCAGCCTGCCCTGGGCTTGTCTGAATCTTGCATAAAATAAAATATCATCCTCTCGTGACCCAGTTTATCCTCCCAGTAATGTTTATCTTATTTGCTCCAGCATTCTTTCTGTTGAGTATCGTCTGTTAATTGAGTTTCTGGTCTCCGGTTCATAGTTAAGCTCTAAATAAATAACAGTTTGCTTTCATGCTATACAAAAGTCATCTTCCATCCCACAACTAATTTCTTGTCCTTGGCAATCTGTGCTCTTCTTTGACCCCTGCTGGGGAATGCAGGGCTGGAAATTGTGAGCAATTAGGGACGGTTTCTCCTGGAGAAGAGCAGATACCAGCCTGGTGTGTCTGACAAGGAGCTCTATTAATGCTCTGCAGGATGGAGAGGTGATGCACCACAGCTGCTCAGGCAGCCTGGTGACATGTCTGCAAGGGAAAAGCTGCCTGTGTTTATCTGCAGTGCTGCTGCTGGCTGGGCACGGTGTAACAGCAGTTCCCACCAAAGCCCTCCTTTGCTCTGGTGGTGTTCAGCTTTGCTGGGACACGTGCTGCAACTTCAGCACAGAACTGCCCCTCTTTGTGCTGCTGAGGGGCTGAAATCCTACAGGAGTGGCAAGGAGATGCGTGGTTGTCTCCATGATGGGGAATGGTGTTTATGCCTTAATTCTGTAAAGCAAAGGGTGCCTTGTTGCACGTGGCCACGCAAAGCATAGACTGGGAGAGATGCACAGAGGAAAACAAGGAGTTTGTAACGTGCCACGACGAAGAACAGAACAGGAAGTGGGGAAGAAATACTTCCTTTCTTTTCAGACGCTTTTGTGGAAAAAAAAAAAAAAAAAGATCCATCAAGGATAAAGGGATGCAAAACTCCCTGCTCTGTCTGAGTGCCCTGAGCTGCAGGGCATGCAGACGTGGGAAGCTCTGCTTCAACCTCAGTGCAGAGAAAGTCCTCTATGAGATTGAGGGAGGGAAAAATCTCTCAGAATTCCCAGCAAGTGCTGTAAAAGCCTCTGTTTTGTGAGGGCTTGGACTCATTTTCTTGTCATTTCTTCTCTAGTAATCCCATCCGAGCGTCTGAGCATCCTACCTGTTGGCTGAGTTGCACTCTTCTGCTAGTCTGGAGGTGACAAAGTCACGTTTCAATGCCCTTTTTGGGAGCCTGGCTGGCTCCTCTGCTCTATGGGGCTGGGGCTTTGCACTATGTGGCTTCCCTGGGCAGAGCTGTGCCAGGAGCCATGGGTCGGCCTGTCAGGTTGGCTGGCTAAGCTGCAGAAGCCTTCCAGTCTCTGGAAAATGAGAACTCTGTTCCAAGACCCACCCAGAGAAAGCTGGAATCTCCTCTGGGCTGGTTGCTGGCCACAAGCTGTCCTGGTGGCAATGTAGGGGCAATGGTGTGCCCAGCTCTGCAGTGCAGGGTGACGATGCCTGAAGGGTCATCAGCTCTGCTGCACAGAACTTCCAGGATCCAGGGAGCTGTGAAGGGCCAGCAAATAGTCCCACTTCTCTGCAGAAATGTGCTGGAAATGCTGTCAGTAACATATTTTTCTGGTGGAAATGTGTGCCAAGTCCTCGCTCCAGCAAGGAGATGTGGGAAAGCAGGGCTGTGGCTGGATGAACCACACCTGGGTCACAGTGCTGCTGCTGCTCAGTGTGACCCCCACCAAACTCCTGAGTTATTAACGTGGATGAGAGATTAATTTGCTAGAAGGTATTTTTCTTTGCTGGGAGAGCACGCACATGCATGGCTCTAACATGCAGTGTTGGGAACTTCATTAAACTGCACCAATGATGAATTGCAATTCCTTTAGCCAAAGCAATTTGCACCGGAGCAGCAGAGTAATTGCACCCAGCCTGGGCAATCTTCTCTGCTATTGCACAGTCAGGGTAAATCACTAATCTGGAGAGATTGCAGCTTGGAAAACAAATGGTATCCTGGACTCCATCAGAAGAGGGGTGGCCAGCAGGGACAGGGAGGTGATTGTCCCCATCTACTCTGCTTTTGTGAGGCCCCATCTGCAGCACTGCATCCAGGTCTGGAGCCCCCAGTACAAAAAGACAGGGAGCTGTTGGAGAGGGTCCAGAGGAGCCACAGAGATGAGCAGGGGGCTGCAGCACCTCTGCTATGGAGACAGCCTGAGGGAGCTGGGCTTGTTCAGCCTGGAGAAGAGAAGGCTGTGGGGTGAATCATTGCAGCCTTCAGTACCTAAAGGGAGCCTACAGACAGGAGGGGAATCAACTCTTGGAAAGGGGAGATAACAGCAGGACAAGGGGAAATGGTTTGAAGTTGAGGGAGGGCAGATTGAGGTTGGATGTGAGGGGGAAGTTCTTTGCTATGAGAGTGGTGAGGTGCTGGAACAGCTGCCCAGAGAGGCTGTGGATGCCCCGTCCATCCCTGGAGGTGTTCAAGGCCAGGTTGGATGGGGCCCTGGGCAGCCTGGGCTGCTGTGAAATGTGGAGGTTGGTGGCCCTGTGTGTGGCAGGGGGTTGGAGCTTCGTGATCCTTGAGGTCCCTTCCAACCCTGGCCATTCTACAATCCTGTGAGAGGACAGAGCATGTTTGTGGCCGTTCCAGGGTAATTCAGTATGTGGCCATACATGAGGTGCTGATGGCTGCACTGCCCTCCTCACCTGCAGTGCCACTGCTGGGCACCCATGGGTGAGATCTCAGCATCCCCAGCACCCAGCCTGGGGGTGAGGGAGCAACCAGGGGTGGCTGCTGAGGTGATACATCAAATGTTCCATGTTAAATGGTCTAAAAAAAAAAAAAAAGAAAAAGAATACTGAGCTAAATGTTTATGAAAATCTCCCCCCGGATTAATGGTTGCCAGACAGCTGAGGGGTGATTACATGTGATACTACTTTAATTATTAAGCACGGAGCTGCCCAGCTGAATTACTGTAGCCCCTAACTGCCTACTCCAGTGTTTACAATTTCTTCACCATTCCCTGTTCTTCCCTCTCACTCACCCTAAATGTTTATTTAATAATCCTGGAAGACCTTTTAAGCTTTCTGGGTTTAATGTTTGCTAAACACCCTGTCACTTTCACTTCTATTGACAATTCCCTGGTTCTGCTCAGCCCCAGAGCTTTGCAGTTGGGATGGGGCTGATGGGGAAGGTGGGAGCAGGCAGCAAGTCCCTGTGCTCAGTGCTTCCCTGCCCTGGGTGGGCACTGAATGGGGCACAGAAATGGAGCTGGCACACGGTGCTGCCAATTGTGTCATTTCTGTACTGCGTTGCCTCCACCTCCAAGCTCTCTGGTGTGCTCACGCAGTATTAATTTCAGCAAATTCATTTTTTTCTTCACAAAAGCTTTTGGTTATTTGAGATTAGGGGCTGTTAGGGCTCATTGTTTCCCAAGCTTTGCCTTGTTTTGCTGTGCTGCTCTGAGTCTGGTCTGCAGGAACTTAATCTCCCCTCTCCTGCAGTGGTTCTGTTCTTGGAAAATCTGTTCGCTGCTCTTGTGCAAATTGTTGATGGGAGATAGCAGTGGGCCTTCCTGCTTCTATTTAACGTGTCAGCAGAGAAAGACATCTGCTTGCAATTAAGGTACAGCCATGCTGAAGGATCGGGGTGGTAGATGTTAAACGATAATGGGAAGTCTTTATCAATTCATAATTCCTCGTGTCGTACAAAGGAATACATTTCATTTAAAATTCCTGGCCCAGGGAAAAGCAGCAAAGCTGCAAGCAGTGCGGGCAGACTTGGGAACAGAGCAGAGGAATGGGAAGGATGGAAAATCCTGGCCTCATTTCTAAAATGCCATGCGTTTCTGGGTGTTGCTGAAGGAGCCAAGCTTGGCTAAGGCAGGGAGGAAGCTTGTGGCAGGGTGTGCAGCCGGGGCCATTTCAGAGGGGGCACCTTCCCATTTTTGGGGCAGCTGCCCTGTGTGTCCCCTGGGCTGCTCAGTGACACGGACTGCCAGCTCCCTGTGCTGAGGATGTTTGTCCCTTGTAGAGGAGGAACAGCCTGTTTTCGTTTCAAGCTCTCCAATGTTGGTCACGTTACTGAAGTTTCTTCCTACTGAAGCAAATTCAAAACACCTCTTTGTCTTTAAGGTCACAGACACGAGGTATGGGGAAGTTCCTGTCTGTGCAGCTTGTGACCAACGTGCAGAACAGCCCTGGGCTGGCAGGGCTGTGCTGTGGCATCGCTCCGTACTGACTGCTCCCTCTGTATCTGCAGGGCTCTGGGATGGGGTGGGTGGCCCAGGAGCCCCCAGACCTCAGCTGGGGCAGTGCTGTGCCTGTAGGATGAGGATGATGCATTCCCAGCAGCTTTCCAAATCTCCACGTGGCTGTAAACCAGCTTGCAAAACCAAAGGCAAAAGCTGGGTTTCGCTGTTATCTTAGTGGAAACTTGGGCTTGGAAGGAGGAATGCAGAGGAATCTTCACCTCTGAGCAGGGTCGAGACAGCTCTGAGACCGTGAGACAGCGACGCGAGATCCGGGAAATCTCCTCTTATCTGCCGTCCCGTTCACACGCACTGATGTGCTGCTGAACTGCTGGCCCAGATGTGCGGAGCGATGGAAATTCAAAGGCTTTTTCACGAGCTAGTTGGAAGATCATTAACGAGCAATTAGTTTGCTAAGTGTTTGGCCTCGGGGCTGCTTTATTTCCCCTTCCCCTCCAAAGGCAGTAGCAGCTTTGCTAGGCTCGAGGTGCGATTCTTCCCATCCCCGCTGCTCGGCCCCTCGAGCTGCCGGAGCTCCGCTGTGGCTCTGCGTGATGCTCGGCCAGGGCTACGCGGCCCCCCCTGGTCTGGCGGTCTCTCCTTGGCTCGGAGCATTGCATTAATGCAAGATTGAGTTTGATTTGTTCCCCCCTTCCTCTGATTTTTATTTTTTTTTTAGTAGCTGACAGTTGCTACCAACGTGAGGCACTAATTTATTTATTTATTTTTTATTTGGGACGCATGAGTTCAGACTCTTTAATCATTTCCAAATGCCTTCCTCTAAAGGCTATATTGTTTCAGCGTTCAGCCACTAATTTTTTGAAATCTCTGAAATAAGACTCTGCTCTTGAACATGTGCCGGAGAGTTGTTCCTTTGCACTGTATTTTAAAAATATACATGTGGTTTAATTCAACACAAGGACCGGAGGGGACATTTTTCCACCATTCCCCCCCTCCTCTTTTTCTTTAGAACGGTGTCTGCCAAACCACCGGGCTCTGCGCCAGCAGCAGCCCCTTGGATGAGCCTAAATGCATCTGGAGGTTAAAAAGTGTTTGCAGTGCAGCCCGGAGTCGTTGCATCGCAATGCAGGACCTGGGGAGCGTCTGCTGTCACCTGCTGGCTGAGGACAATGCCACCAGTGCTGGGATGCCGGCAGCAAAGAAGGGAAATTTAATGTGCTTGCACCGAAGGGTTTTTGTTCTCTTTGCTCTTTCGGTGTTGTTGCGTGGAGCAAAAACCAACACCGGGCCAATCCTTGCTCAGAAGCTTCGCAGTGCAGATGCTGGCAGCTGGTTTTGGAGAGGCAGTGATGCTGTGAGGTAGGCAAGAAATGGCAGCACCTTTCTGAGAGCAGATGTTGAAAGTCCCTGACGTGTTGAAGCAGTGGGATATTAGGATTCAAAAAAAGTCCAGTGAGACCAGAGGAAAAGGGCAGAGGGAAGGGAAAGCTGCTGCTGAGCACCTGGTGGAGGCAGAGGGTGCAAGAGGTGAGCATGAAGCCGATGCTCTGTGCTGGTGGGGCTGCAGCTGTTCTGCCTGAGCAGGTAATGTTGCTGAGGCTGTGCAGTGCTGCCCACCTCGTTCCCTGCCCACAATCACAGCTGATGCAGTAAATACAGCGAGGAGATTTCCCAGCAGCAGCACTGACAGCCTCCAAGGGAGCTCCCATAGGAATCTGCTATTTGTGTTGGCAGTCATAAATCCCCCAGGACTCAGATGACAGCCGGAGGCACGATGAGTCTGGGCTGTCTTGTGTCTAATATCTGCACTACGTTGATTTGTGATTCACTGGCACAATTATTTCTGTTCAGCATCACCTACCTGTTTACAAAAATAAAGCAAAATTAATATTTAATGCTACTTAAAAAAAAAAAAATAGAGGTGCAGAAGGACAGTGTACGTGTTGCAGCCAGCTGGCTTCCAGCAGGGTCCAGAAGCAACAAATCTAATCGGTTCACATCGATCTTTTTACTGGTAATTTCACAGGAGATTTTCTACTTTAATTAATAACCAGAGAGGCTGTGGATGCCCCGTCCATCCCTGGAGGTGTTCAAGGCCAGCTTGGATGGGGCCCTGGGCATCCTGGGCTGCTGTGAAATGTGGAGGTTGGTGGCCCTGCGTGTGGCAGGGGGTTGGAGATCTGTGATCCTTGAGGTCCCTTCTAACCCTGGCCATTCTGTGATTTCCCCTCTCTCGAGTTCTGAGCAAAACGCGTGTAACGTCGGCTTTCTCCACGATTCGCTCCCGCAAAGCTCCGGGCGGGGATTCGGGGCTGCGGGGCGGCGGAATGCGGCTGAGCCCCGCACGCGGGCTGCGGCTGCCACCTGGCGGCTCCGGTGCTGCCCGCATCCCCACCGCGTCCCGCTGCGATCCTGGCTGTAGGGCCGTGCCCGATGGGTGGTGGTTAATGGAGCGAAGTCCAATTGGTGACCCGTTACGAGTGGTGTCCCACAGGGGTCGGTACTGGAGCCCATCTTGTTTAATATCTTTATTGATGACCTGGATGAGGGCACTGAGTGCATCCTCAGTTTGCAGATGACACCAAGCTGGGAGGTGGTGTGGATCTGCCTGAGGGTAGGGAGGCCCTTCAGAGGGACTTAGATAAGCTGGATCGCTGGGCTGGGGTGAATGGGATGAGGTTCAACAAGGCCAAGTGCCGGGTCCTGCACTTTGGCCACAACAACCCCATGCAGTTACAGGCTTGGGGACGAGTGGCTGGATGACTGTGAAGAGGAAAGGGACCTGGGGGTGTTGGTTGATGCTTGGCTGAACATGAGCCGGCAGTGTGCCCAGGTGGCCAAGAGGGCCAACAGCATCCTGGCCTGCATTAGAAATAGTGTGGCCAGCAGGAGCAGGGAGGTCACCATCCCCCTGTACTCAGCTCTGGTGAGGCCGCACCTCGAGTGCTGTGTTCAGTTTTGGGCCCCTCACTGCAAGAAAGACATTGAGGGTCTGAAACGTGTCCAGAGAAGGGCAAGGAAACTGGTGAGGGGTCTGTAGCACAAGAGGGAGCTGGGATTGTTTAGTCTGGAGAAGAGGAGGCTCAGGGGAGACCTCATGGCACTCTACAGCTTCCTGAAGGGAGGTTGTGATGAAGAGGGGTTTGGCCTCTTCTCCCAGGCAACAAACAGGACCCGGGGAAATGGCCGCAAGTTGTAGCAGAGGAGTTTAGGTTAGACTTAAGGAAGAACTTTTTCTCTCAGGCACTGGAATGGCTGCACAGGGAGGTGGTGGAGTCGCCGTCCCTGGCAGCGTTCAAGATGGATGAGGAGCTGGATGAGGATGAGGAGCTGTGAGATCTGGTTTAGTGCTTGTGGTAGCAGTGATGAGGGGAGGGCGGTTGGACTCGATGATCTTGCAGGTCGTTTCCAACCTTGTGATTCTATGATCCTCGAGGCAGGAGATGCGGGGTGAGGGGTAGGTGAGGATGTGTCCCCAGCAGCTCTGTTGGAGGATGGACGACATTTAGCTTGCTGGTAATAATCAGGGCTTTAACCGTGTGTGATTTCAAATCCACCAAAGGGTTAACACGAGCATCTCCATATCCATTCCTGCAAAATGACCTCTGCAGGACCCTCCCAGCGATGCAGCTATCTCGTCTCCGTGCTCTAGGAGCTGCTTATCCTGAGCCTGACAGTTGGCTGCTGTCTCCAGACACTTCCGTGGCAGATGGTTTTTGTTACTGTCGCTATGTGGTACCTCACCTGCTCTGTCAACTTGGCACTGCGAGCTGCTGGGAGAGCAGAGCAGTGCCACGTGGTGACCCCACAGGCTGGGCAGGAGTTCTGCACTTGCTGTCAGTGTGGGAGGTGATTTCTGATGTCGCTCCTTTATGCGCTGCACTGGCTCATGCCAGGTCTAAATTTGTCCCAGCGAATGAGAAACGCCTGCAGGAAATGCTCTCCCTTCCACTCTGTGACACAAGGGGTACGCAGGATTGTGCAGTTCATTAGGAGGATTTTTGGAGCTGGTTTCCAGGAGTTAGATCCCAAAGAAGACCTAAAACACAACCAGCACCTTCAGAGCCCCTCGGTGACAGAATTCAGAATCTATTTGTTCGGGTTTGTTGGCATGCATTTGCAGCCAAACCTGCTTTTTAGCTGCAAAGAGCACAGAGGGAGATGATTTCCCACCTCTGTGCCCAGGGGCTGTAGCTGGAAAGGGCTCTGCTGTCCAAGTGAAAGCTGGATGCAAGCTAAGAGGAAACAGATGGTTTCAAGATCAAGCCTGTCATATGGAGGAGAAGCCAAACTGCTGATGGATGGGGCAGCATTTAACTCAGGCATGGAGCCAAATGCAGCGTTGTCCTTTCTAAACTGCAGGACCCAAAGCACAAACTCTTTCTCAGGCCCAGCTGTTAAGGACAGCAACAGCAGAACAGGAACAGCACAGAGTGCTCCAATGCCTGACTGCATCGTGTCTGTTTCTGAAGGCTGAGAGAGGTGCTTTAGGAGCGTGGAAACTGGCTCTGGAGGAACAGTTGCATTTAGGATGTAACATATAGCAGATGTCACGCTTGAGATGTGTCCTGCAGCAATGAGTCCTTCGTGTGCTGCTGCAGAAGGGCTACTGTGAAGGCACAGAGACAAGAAGTGATTCCAAGGAGAGAGAAGCAATTGTTGAATTCAATGCAGCCTGGTCATCTTCCCACTGCCCACATGTCGAAGCAATTAGTGGGCATAGGGCTGTCTTCAGCACATCCCTGGCTGTGGCAGAGCACGCGAGAGACATGAGATGCTGCTGTGGGGAGTGCTGACAGCATTGTACCTCATTTGCAAGAGGAAAGGGGATTGCAGCAGGGTGTGACGTGTCTGGCAGCTGCAGAGGTGGAATGGAGCCACAGGGAAGCAGAGGTGTGTTGAAGCACCTCTTGCCTGGCTGGGCACGTGGTGACAGATGCCTGATTTGAGTGGTGGGGTTGTGGTGTGGAGCCAGGACTTGTGCTTGCTCAGCAGCGTGCTTCACTCCCAGCTGCAGAAAATCTGTAAGAGGAAATTAGATTTCCAATGGTTCTGCCTAGCTCTAGGGAGAAGGCTAGGATTGAGGGAGGGCTCACTCATCACCAGCTCATTTAATGTGGAAACCCAATCCCCAGGAGCCCTGTGCTCTGGGGCAGCCCTCTGCAATTGGTCATCTGTGCAAAATGTGGCAGCAGCAGTGATTTGGCACTTGTGAAAGAGCATTGTGCTGTGCCCTGAATCCAAACTGGGATGTTTGGATTATTTTTAGTGTTACTTACGAAGCGTGCCCTCTATTCACCCTGGAGGGCCAAATCTGAGCTATCACTTACTTTTGGAGATGGAAATGCTTTGTTTCTGGAAGGTCTCCTGATAGAATCGTGTTGTGTTTACATTTGCATTTCTCATCTATAAGTTGGTATGCAGAGAAAGTGAGCTTTGTGCTTCCAGAAGTACGGTGTGGGGCAGGGATCTCCCTCACCAAAGTTGCTGCAGCCTGGAGGGGTCACAGTGGGGCTGCACTTGAATACTGACAGAACATCTGGGCAGGCAGTTGATATCTCAATCCATATCCAAGCCTCACGACCGTCAGCACCCCTGCCCAGATGTGTGCATTTCTATGTGCTGTGCATAAAAAGGCAGATATTGCACGGGGTGGAACGTGTTGGAATCGGGGCTTTGGAAAATACACACTGCTGGAATGTGCAGAAGGGCAATTAACTCTATTTTATGTTCATGAAACTGAGTCAAAAACTGGCTTCAGAAAGCAGCTCGCTCACATTAAAGGGCTTTATAATCATTATGCTAACGTATTTCTTTAGAAAACATTTTCAGTTTCTTAAACAGTTTGGATATTTATAAAATATGGCATAAATTACTCCATATTTCTTTATTCCTGCTGATTACACAACCTCTAATTATACTTAAGCCTCTTATTTGTATATCATGGCAGCATTAAGAAAAGCTCTGTGATTTGTCTGTGTTATTCTTTCCAAATAGCAGAGGGCTGCAGTCTCTCCTCTCCTTTAGGAGAGTTCTCATGGTTATGTGCCCAAACAGCACCCCTGGTGTCCTCTCCCCCCCCCAGCTCTGCACAGAACATACAGACAAAGTTTTGCAATTTATTGTGACAGGTAACATTCGGCTTTATGCTCGTTGGACTGCACACACTGTGCTTACAGCCAGCTTTTTGCAGTAATTCATTCACAGGAAAACATTTTCCTGGATTCTTTTTTGCTTGCTGCAAACCGGTGATGGGAGGAATGGAACTCAGTGCTCCCTTTGGTCCCACAAAAACTCAGGGTCCAGAGGTTGGATGTCAGGGGGAAGTTGTTTGCTGTGAGGGTGGTGAGGTGCTGGAACAGCTGCCCAGAGAGGCTGTGGATGCCCCGTCCATCCCTGGAGGTGTTCAAGGCCAGGTTGGATGGGGCCCTGGGCAGCCTGGGCTGCTGTGAAATGTGGAGGTTGGTGGCCCTGCATGTGGCAGGGGGTTGGAGCTTCATCATCCTTGAGGTCCCTTCCAACCCTGGCCATTCTGTGTCATTCTGTGATGTGATCGTGGCTGTTGAGGCTTTGCTGCTGGTCACAGCATCCCTGGTGTGAGCAGCTAAATAGGGAAAGCCACAGGTGGGAGCAGACCTGGTAGGTGCCACTGAGGATCCATCTGTAGCTGCACTGTGCAGTGTTGCACTGCTCCGGTTATGCAGTGATGTGGTATGCAAGTATGTTCATGCCTTTTAAGGGATTTTGCATCTAAGCAAGGGCTGTGGAAAAGAGGCAAAGAAATGTCTGCTTGCCTTGCTTTGTTTTTCACTATGTTTTTTTTTCTGAACATACGTGTGGCAGTGTAGGGGTTAAGGAAGTGGAGCCCTGGAATTTCAATGCCGAAAGGAACTCCCTTGCAGTGGGTAAGGCATTACACAGCTTTCCTTGTTACGCCTGACAGATGTGTGACAATAGACAATGAGTCAAAGTGGGGAGCCAGAACAGAGCTAAGGAAAAGCTGCTGAGAATTACTGGTGCGGGTGGGCGAGCGAAGCCCTCCTATAGCAGAGCATTGTTCTCCTGGTTGTAAATCTCAGCTGAAATATGAATACCAGGCTTCCAAGGACTTTCCAAAGCTGGAATGTGCATCAGCAATAACCGAACTCAACGTGCCCTGCACAGGGTCCTATTTATCACTTTTATGCTGAGGCATGAAATCCACACGCTGTGAGGGTGGGGTGGGAGTCTGTTCCCACTCACAGTGGAGCCGGGGCCAAGGGAAAGATTTTCTCTCAGAGCAGCTCCTGCATCCCAGAACGTGCAGCTCGAGTGGATAGCAAACCCAATGGCACTGAATATTATTTTTTGCTCTTTACCCCATGCGGTTGGAAGCAGTGCAGTGTGTTTGCTCTCCCAGATTGCTGCTGAAAGCTTACAGTGGGTAATTCTCGCTCCGTAGCTGTTTACAGCACGGTGACCATTCCCAGGTGGCAGTCTGGAACTCATACTGTGCTGGCAAGTTGGAAGCTATTGTTTCCCTCCTTGATAGAATGTCTGCACAAATCCCAGCACAGCACGGGCTGTGGATTTTTCTTGTTCTATTTATGACTGTAAAATTGGGCATTGTTTCTGCTGACCTCTCCGTGCTCGAAATGCATTTCCAATCCTGTGAAACTGGTCGTTGCCTCCTCAGAGGATCTGTGAGATTGGGGACGGGGGGGTTTATAAAGTTAGACGACTGCAAACCCGCTTTCCCCTCGTTTTTCCTGCGTGGTTGTTCTGTTCCACGTGCTGATGAAATTCTGTATCTGATAACTGAGATATGTGGGAGAAGACAGATCAGTCCCATGGACAGCTTGGCTTGCTCCCCAAATCCCTCCAGCACAATTCCCAACCCACATCTGATCCTTGAAGCTGCTCAGTGTCTGTGGTTGCACCTTCTTTCTTACCTGGGCTCCTCCTCAGTGTCTGTGTACCAATCCTTCAGCTCTGCTGGTGCAATTTTGGCACAGGCTGAGGTCCTTTTGGAAAGGAGGTCATTGCCTGCTCACTCGGGTGTCCTTCCCCACGTTACACATCTCTGCTCTTTCTGGCTGAATAGCTGGGATGCAGAAGTCTGGCTCTTTGATGAGCATCTCAACACATGAATGGACAGGATTTGGACAGGCTAACTGTGTCACAGAATCACAGAATGGCCAGGGTTGGAAGGAACCTCAAGGATCACGGAGCTCCAACCCGCTGCCACACGCAGGGCCACCAACCTCCACATTTCAGAGCAGCCCAGGCTGCCCAGGGCCCCATCCAGCCTGCCCTTGAACACCTCCAGGGATGGACGGGGCATCCACAGCCTCTCTGGGCAGCTGTTCCAGCACCTCACCACTCTCACAGCAAACAACTTCCCCCTGACATCCAACCTCAATCTTCCCTCCCTCAACTTCAAACCATTTCCCCTTTCCTGCTGTTATCTACCCTTTCCAAGAGTCACTCCAGTGCAAATATCAGATTACAGCCTGCAAGCCAAATTGTCTGCAATTTCACCACTCAATTAAAGGGAGATGGGGACAGCAGCACGCAAAACGTGAAGGTCACTGTCAGTCAAGTAAAATTTCTTCATTTCAGCCTTAGTAAAGCACCGCCGCGTCTCTCAGAGAGGCACAAACCCTCGATTTGCTGCTGCTTTCAGCTCTGCTATGGATTCAGGGCTGAATCGATGCGCTGGGAGGTTTCAGCCGCGCTGCATCCCTGTTCGGTGCTGTGAGGGCAGCGCTCACAGCCCGGTCCTACGGGGCGGTTCCGCCGCTCCCGGTGCCGCCCGGTCCGACGCCCGACTCTCCGGGAGCCGCGCGGTGTCGCCGTTGGTCCACGAACGGCCGCGTTCGGCCCCGCTCCGCTGCTCCTAAAGTCGTTCTTTCCTCAGCTCCGGACCATTTAATTTAATTTTTTAAATATTATTTTAAATTGCAAACGCTGAGAAAAGATCAGCAAGATGAATTTGTCTGAGTTTTTGCATTCTGAAGTGCAAACACTCGAAGCAGCTCTTTGCGAGCTGTAGGTTATAACGTCTAAAAGGATTTATGCTGAGAGCACTGCGATGCTGCTTCTGAGTTTGGCACACGTCCTGTTTGGCTGCATGAGGTGCAGCATTCGGAGACTCTATCCCAGCCCAAGTCGGATGGTGCCTCTCTGTGGCACAGCCTCTAAGCTCTAGGCTGGGCTCTGAACTCTAGGCTGGGCTCTAAGCTGGGTTCTAAGCTCTAGATTGGGCTCTAAGCTCTAGGCTAGGCTCTAGGCTGGGCCCTAGGCTGAGCTTTAAGCTCTGAGCTGGGCTTTAAGCTCTAGGCTGGGCTTTAAGCTCTAAGCTGGGTTCTAAGCTCTAGATTGGGCTCTGAGCTCTAGGCTAGGCTCTAGGCTGGGCTCTAAGCTCTAGGCTGGGCCCTATTCTGGGCTTTAAGCTCTGGGCTGGGCTCTAAGCTCTGGGCTGGGCTCTAAGCTCTGGGCTGGGCTCTAAGCTCTGGGCTGGGCTCTAAGCTCTGGGCTGGGCTCTAAGCTGGGCTCTAACCTCTAGATTGGGCTCTAGGTTGGGCTCTAAGCTCTAGGCTGGGCTCTAAACTTTAGATTGGGCTCTAAGCTCTGAGCTGGGCTCTAAGCTGGGCTTTAAGCTCTAGGCTGGGCTCTAAGCTGGGCTCTAAGCTCTAGATTGGGCTTTAAGCTCTGAGCTGGGCTCTAGGCTCTAGGCTGGGCTTTAAGCTCTGAGCTGGGCTCTAAGCTGGACTCTAACCTCTAGATTGGGCTTTAAGCTCTAAGCTGGGCTCTAAGCTCTAGACTGGGGTTTAAGCTCTAAGCTGGGCTCTAAGGTCTAGACTGGGCTCTAGACTGTGCTCTAAGCTGGGCTTTAAGCTCTAAGCTGGGCTCTAACCTCTAGATTGGGCTCTAGGCTAGGCTCTAAGCTCTAGGCTGGGCTCTAAGCTCTAAGCTGGGCTGTAAGCAGCTCCTCAGGGCAGCCACAAATGCAGACCAAAATAAAATGAGGGGAAAAAAAAAAAAAGAAAAAAAAGAAAAAAGCATGTCGCGTGGGCATCGTGTATCAATCCAAGACCCTGTGAAAAAGGGAGGGCAGCCTGGGGATGTGCTGTGATTTTGCTCCTTATTTAGCTTCTTGTGTTGTTTTTCCTCAGCTGTCTCTGATACGAATGTGCTCTTAATCTCTCGGAGAGCTAAATTCATTAAGCTACAGGGCCTGCAGCAAGGCTTGATGATAATTTAAATTAGGAACCCGAGTTGTGGCCGTGTAACACGAGAGCGACGGCTATAATTAGGGAGGCAGCAATTTCCCCATGACCTTTTATTTTTAAAGTGTTTTAAATGGACATCTCTCATCCCCGGAGCTCCCTCCTCTGTGGGAAGCTCCTAATGTGGGTCACGGCTCTGCTGTTTGCAGGTGGCGTGGAACAGAATCTGCATTTTGTTCTTCAAAGTGAAAGTGTCTTTGAAATATGGTTTTGATTCTAATGCAGAATGTAATAATAATAAAAAAAAAAGGCTTTAAAGAGCTGCTGATGCCTCGTGGAAAAAGTGAAAAACATTTTGTTGAGAAACAATTCTGCAGGGCTGTCTTATCTGCCGTTCCCTTTGCTCGTTTTTGATAGCAAGGGGCACTATAAATAAATATACATCCTTATACATAAAAATGAGAAACCTTGGCAACCAAACAGAGGTTGGTTGTTTCCTCGTGTTGGGTCGCTTTGGCTGGAGGAGATGTAAGTCATCAGCTGGAAAGCCATTCCTATGGCTCTGGTCCCCTAGCATTCCTTTACCCCTAGCAGAGCAGCCCAAGGTGCTGCCTGTGGAGCTGATAGAATTGTTATCCTGTGAGACCTTAAATAAAACCTGACAAAGACCAGGATCTCTGTTGCAAGGATTGCCTTGTATTGTTTCCAGATGGCTGGACAAAATAACTTGCCTGATCCCTTCCCTTCTGATAGCTGTTGCAGAGAATTGCAGCGTCTGCTGTGAGCTGCTGAAACGTGAGCAGCTGTGCAGCAGCACAGGGATCAGTTGTGGCAGTGCAAGATGTGGAAAATGCTCCTTTCCAGGAGGTCAAAGTGAGCAGCTGCCTCGTAAACAAGGAGGGCCAATTTAAACCCAAGGGTTAATTGGGAAGCTGATATGGAACGGCTCTCCTGCATATGCAGAGAGAGCCATGTGAGATGGAAAGAATCACAGATAATGTTTGTGCAAGCACAGCTCTGAGGTGCCTCTCAAAGCTGTTAAGGTTCCTCTTCGTTAGCTTAGAGCAGGCATGGATTCCTGATGTCCTCTTTAATACTAAAGCATGTCCTTCTTCATCTGCTGCGCTTCTGACTTGAGATTCCTTGGAACTGTGAGGTGATGCACAGGTATGTTCTGCAGCCAGCAATGCAGAGTGGGCTCGGAATGCTAAGCCCACTGTCACGAACTGATGTGGTATAATTAGAAAAGTCATTAATTCCTGCTCAGTAGTGCTACAAACTATTTATAGTCGGGCAGACATGCAGTGCCCTGCAATACAGGGCCAGGGTGGGTGGGAAATGGCTCATGGTGCCAAACACAGTGCAGAACCCACATCAGAGGCTGACGGTGCCCTGGAGCTGTGGGAAGTCCCAGTGCTGCCTTCAGCTCAGCAAAACACTGCTTGTGCTCTGTGCTGCTCACACAGTTTGCCCGGATGATGAAAGGTGACCTCAGAAATTCCATTTCCAAATAACCATCTCCTGTCTGAAGAGGATGGCACTATTCCCAGTGTTTCAGGCTGGGACTGCCTGGGGTTCTTTGTTTAAGCTCCCTGGTTGCTGCAGTTCTTATGCACGGAGCTGAGGATGCTCTGCCAGAGTCAGGGCTCAGCCTTATTTTTTTTATTATCCCCCTGGATTAAAAACTGTGATTGAGGATGAGCTAACAAAACCAGAGGAAGCTATCCAGGGACATTCCACCAGCATGTTTAACAGTGCTGGAATGAGGGTCATTGGTTCTCTCAAACCAATGCACAGATGACTGTGCCTTTGCCTAAAATTTCTTCTCTTCTTAACTCCTCCATGCTTGCCAGCTCAGAAAATTAAGCGTGGACAATACAGAATAACCCAAAGAAGGGGAGGTAAGCAGTGAGCACCAAGAAGAGCAGCAGATGTTGCTGCAATGCATGGTGGAGCACCATCTATCTTCTCTCCAAGCTTTTGCTCTGAGTTCCCCAGACAGCAGAGCATTCCCACACCTCAGTTGTTTCACTGGAAGACGAGAGATTTTTAAAAGTGCAACAGAAATCTACTTTCAGAGGTTCCCCCTCTGCCTGACAAGGTGACCCACACCTCGCTGGCCCTGGTCATGATGTGCTCAGGCAGACTGTGCAGTGTCCTTTGCCATGCTCTGCTGTGCAGGCATTGAGCTGCCCCTTCATCTGTGCAGTGTTGCTTATTAACAAAATGGCTTTGAAAAGAGCTGGTTTCTTTTTTTTTTTTTTTCCTCCGTTGGGGAAAGGGAGAAGAACTGAGCTATGGGTGATGTGGGGACAGATCGATGGTGTGGCTCTGAGGTGCTGTGAGTTACGTCTGCTTGCATGCCATAACCAATCAACCAGTGCTGATGTGCAGCATCACAGCTTCCCAGTGTGAAGGAGAAGCAGAACAACGGTTTGGTTTGTTCTCCTAGGCAGAAAACCCATCAGAAGAGGGGTGGCCAGCAGGGACAGGGAGGTGATCGTCCCCCTCTGCTCTGCTTTTGTGAGGCCCCATCTGCAGCACTGAGTCCAGGTCTGGAGCCCCCAGTACAAGAAAGACAGAGAGCTGTTGGAGAGGGTCCAGAGGAGCCACAAAGATGAGCAGGGGGCTGCAGCACCTCCACTACAAAGACAGGCTGAGGGAGCTGGGCTTGTTCAGCATGGAGAAAAGAAGGCTGTGGGGTGAATCATTGCAGCCTTCAGTACCTAAAGGGAGCCTACAAACAGGAGGGGAATCAACTCTTGAAAAGGGGAGATAACAGCAAGACGGGGAAATTATTTGAAGTTGAGGGAGGGGAGATTGAGGCTGGACGTCAGGGGGAAGTTGTTTGCTGTGAGAGTGGTGAGGTGCTGGAACAGCTGCCCAGAGAGGCTGTGGATGCCCCGTCCATCCCTGGAGGTGTTCAAGGCCAGGTTGGATGGGGCCCTGGGCAGCCTGGGCTGCTCTGAAATGTGGAGGTTGGTGGCCCTGCGTGTGGCAGGGGGTTGGAGCTTCGTGATTCTTGAGGTCCCTTCCAACCCTGGCCATTCTGTGATTCTATGAAAGCAACAGGAGGCTGTGCTTACAGCTGCGACAAAACCCTATTTCTGGAGATTTTTCTAATGATTCACTGGGCTACGTGGTGCCTTGGGAGCTGAATGTCACCACAGAGTGCTGCATTGGCAGCAGACAGACAGACCTGGGGTTTCTTCAGGAAAAATCTGGTTTCTGCTTTTTGGCAGGTCAAAGTCTGGCAGTGGCACTGAGAAAAGTACCCCAAATTTGATCACTGCAGTGCTAAGAGCCCTGAGCTGGGATTTCAGGTCAGCTGTGCTCTGCACCTTTGGTCTCTGTGTGCACAAGATCTGCTCAGAGGGTTCCTCAGAGCAAGGATCTTGTCCTAGAGGAGGGAAGCATTTGCAAGGAGTCTGAGAATTTCATATCCTCACGGTTGTAATGCGTGCAGGAGGAAGGGTGAGATCCTCAGGGCAGGATGATTTGAAGGGAAATGACATTATTCACTTGCAAAGTTGTTGGCTTCTCTTTGTGAGCAAAGAGAGCTTTGTACCTGGAGCCTAGCAATGTCAGATGTGCCTTGCAGTTGGGATCTCTGCACGTGCCCTGCTGTGCTGGGTGCTGCTGGGTCCTGGTGCCCATGGAGCAGTGGGCACATGCCTGACCCATCACCATTCAGTGGCACCAGCAGGGTGCTGCTTTAAGCGTGCAGCAAGGAGAAATGGGAAGAAGGAGATGATGCTCACTGAAGGGATGGGATGGCTGTGGCCAGATGGGCTGCTCCGAGGGGCAAAGTGCCCTTGTGTTTGCTCATGCAGTGCTGTGCTCTCCTCTTGCTGCAGGCACCGCAGTCTGCTCAGAGCCACTGGGGGGAAGAGAACCCGGCCCGAGCTCTGCTTTGTTCTGTGCCTGCAGTAGCCTCTCCCTCTTTGGAGAACGACATATTAAAGTGTTTTTGGGAATGATCAAACCCTTCAGCTTCACTACTGTGATTAATCAATCACAGCTGTTGTTTTCCTGCTCTGTATTTTGAGGCATTTCAGGTTGCTCTGTAATTAGCCCAGTTCAGGGTCAGTAAACATATTCCTCAGCCCTGGCAGAGCACTGGGATGGAGAAAAACTGAATTTTCCAGTGTTGTGCTTTGGTCTGAGCCAGGGCTGTCCAAACCTATCTGGGAAGAGCTATGCAGAGCTCTGCCTCTTTGGTTGGCACCTAGAAGGGCAGTGCAGCATCACCCACATTCGTTGTTCTCATCTGCAAAGGGAATTCTGCTTGGAGGCAGCTTTGCTGGAGGAATGGGTTGGGGGGGGCTGGAAGTAAGGAAGAGATTTAAGGAATCTCCCTTCCCTGAATGGCAGCTGCATCATTGCAAGCAGTGTCTGACCTGCACCTCTCAGCAGGTGGCAGCTCTGAGGAGTCTGTGTCAGTTTTGGGTGCTTAGATACATGGCTTAAAAACTAAGCATGCTTACTTTCTAAAGCCCAGTTCAGGGCCAGCTGAATGGGCTTAAAAATGCTGAGGAACATTTGCAGCTGAAGAGCCAGGCAGGATCAGGAAGCACTCAGACACTTTGTAAAAGTGTTACTTGTCAGTCAGAATGGAAAAAAAATGGTGGTGAGGTCCTCTGGGTGATTTAAAGACACTGAAGTGAATGTTCCGGACACCCAGCAGCAGAAATGCAGCAGCGTGGCTCAGCCTGATTCTTGCACAACCCAAATCCAACCCAAATCCAACCCAAATCCATTGGTTTGGAACACCTCTGCTCCACCTGTGTGAGTGATCCCATCCTAATGTGCCAGCAGAAGGTGCTTTTAGCTTCTTGAGGCATTTCGTGTAGAAATGAGAATCTCTGTGCTCTCTGAGTGTCACTATAATAATGTTGTTGTGCATCTGAGGAGATCTGGTTTTAAACATAAATCAAAACAGTAGCAGATTTCTGATATTTTTTTATGTGTGTTTTCTAAGTCTCCAAATTAATTGGCCTATGAAACACAAAAGGAATTATCACAGCATCAAAGAGAATATTGATGAGCTGCTGAGAAGGCAGAGGGATAAGCAGCTGTTTGAGGACTATCCTCAGCTCTCTGATCCTCTCCCAAACCAAACAGGTGGGGCTCAGTCAGACAAAGCTGCAGGAAGGGGCTGGGAGCATCCAGCACTGCTCCTCACCCACCAGGCATGGCCTGCAGGTCCCAGCAGGGCGAAGGGCAGCTCCTGGCCCCTGTTGCATCTGCTTCAGCTGGGACTCACGTGCAGGCACAGGCGGTGCTGCCAAGGCTGCCGAACGGGGACAGAAACGGTGGAACCCAGCCAGTCCTCAGCATCTTTTTTTGTTAGGAGCAGAATGGAGGGAGGAGAGACGGCGTCTCTGAGGCTTTGTGCTGGCAGAGGAAAGATGCAGGAGGTTGTGTTCGCCGTGGTGCCCAGGTTTTTTAGCCTGAGCTGTGAGCTGGGCGTGCCTGGAAGATGCTCCTCGCAAAAGAATGAATGCCTGCTCTGCTTTCCAGACTGCCTGGTTCAGAGAGCTCTGTTTAGTGTAAACCTGGCTGTGCATTACAGACTCCCAGGCTTGTGTGCGTGGTGCTGCATTAGGTATTGCCCCCTCATTGCGTGTGGTTTGCAGGTCTCTGCATCCCCTTTGTTTCTCCTTCCCCCATTTGCTGCCACGCTCTCATCTGCTGCTGGCCTCGAGCAGATGCTCCTTGGCTCCTGCATCGTGTGGGCCCTGCCTGAAGGAACCCGTGTCAGCTGTTGGTCTGGGGAAGAACCCATCCCCTTGCTTTCCTCTGCTTACTGCTCAGGGAAGCTCCCGATGGTCTCAGGAGCTGGAGCCGGAGGGAGGCTGCCGGGGCCAGCGCAGCCTTGCAGAGCATCACGGAGCCAATCGCTGCTGCTAGGGGTGGAGCTGGAGCTCCAGCAGATGAAATCGAGTGCCTTTCCAGCACAGTTGGTCTGGGAGACTGAGAGATCCGTTCGTGGGGAGAGGAGAGCTGGGGCTGCGGCTCCGACGCGCTCCTATCCCAGCAGCATCGCAGGAGCGGCCGTTATCCTCTGCACATCGGCGACGCGAAGGTACTGCCCCTCCTCTCGGCTCTTGCGCTGCTTGTTGCTCGATTGCTGCTTAGAGTTGGAGGAAAGTTTATGGGGAAATGAGCTCTGTGCAGTGACAGCGCCCGTCTGAAGGCAGTGGGAGGGACGGGCGGTGATGCTGGGATGCGGTGCCAGGTGTACGGGGCAGCTGGGGCTGTTTTGGTGCTGCTGCTGTGGCATAGCCTGCATGCGGGGCCCACCAGCAATGCTGTGCTTCCCTCGTGCTGTGCCAGAGGTTGGAAGTGGCCAACATGCATTGTGTGTGACCAGAGCCTGTCGGGTGCCAGGATGCTCTCCAGTGGTGCTATGGAGTGCAATATCCACCTGTTTGGAGGTGACCGGAGTCGAGTTGGTGCCTCGGGGGGGACTTTATCTTGCATTGGTTGGTCAGCAGAAATGAGGGGTGCTTTGTGTAGGCTTTTCCCCAGCACAGCTCTCAAAGCAAGCTCCTTCGACTGCAGATTCGATGTCTGCAGATGCAGGAATCCAGCATATTATCTGTGCTGTTCTTAAAGTTTGGAGAACTTGCCAGGCTTGCACTGCTCTGAGAGCAAAAGCAGGTTTTGGGGAGGTAGCTGAGCAACGGGACGGCTGCCCCTGGCCAGTTCTGAGCTGAAGAACCCGCAGGAAAAGCAGCAGCAAACTTGCAGCAGCTGCTGGCAGGGGGGGGCTCGGTGTGTTCCTGGGGTCAGCTGACCCCACGTGTTGCACCGGAGCTGTCTGCAGGTCTGAGCCTCAGAACAGCTGTCCTCAACACACCACGAGCGCTGCCATTTGAGCTGCCTGAAAGCCCTCCTGTAATGACTCCTGGGACGTATGAATTGTTGGTGATCTCTATCCATGGACTGGTTGGTAGCACCTGATCGGGAACGTGCCCTAGCGCTGCCCTTCAGGCAGCCACATGCTCCTTTTCCATCCCCCGGTACTGGAATGACCTTAGCTTGCATGACTGAGTGCAGAACGAGATTTGCAAAGCCTGGAGTAGGCAGTTAAAAATCCCCAGTTTGCATTTTCTGCAGGTTGTGCCGTTGGCTCTCACACAAGCACGTGCTGTGCCATTGCAAAACACAAACGGGCAGCTCTGAGCCACGGGGTGCAGGGCAGGAGGGGTTCAGTGCAGGGAAAAGGGGTGCTGAGTGGGGGGGTCTCCTTCTGCTATCCCTGCTACTGCAATAGACAATTCCATAAGAGGTATTTTGATAAAGGTTGCTAGACAGTGACTCATCTCCCATAGGAAGGGACAGGAGGGAAGGGAAGTGCAGGAGCTTTTTAGGGTGAAGCTGGAAAATGGGTCTTCCCCCAGTATTTGATCAGAAGCGGTGAGAGCGGAGCTCTCTGCCCCCCAGAGGAAAAGATCCATCAGTCAGAAACCTCTTGATCTTGGTGTCCCTGCACCTGCCCTGCTGCCTTCTGCATCCCTCTCCCTGGGGTGGTTGTTGCCCAAAACAAGACTTGATTTTTCTGCCTCCCCCCAAACTGATTTCTTCTGATCAGTCTTAGTCACTTCTGAGTCACTCCAAGTAATTAATCCTTGCTCCTGCATAACAGTTAGCTCTTCTATCTGTACCTGCCCGAGCTGGGTGTGCATGTTTTCAGAAGTCACTTCGCTTTGCTCTGTGCTGCTCTGTTGTAGCTTTCCTCCCAATCCTCCCTCGAGTTTTCCTGCCCTCCTCTGCTATTCCTGCTGTGCTGGAACCATGGGGAACCCAGAAGAGCTGTAGTGCTGCACCTCTGCTTCCTCAGGTGTGCTGCAGAGCACCCAAAGGTTTTTCTTAACAATTCACATCATTGCTGACTAACCACTAAACATTCTGGAAAAGCTTTTCTCTGTGTAGGGAGATGTTTTGTTGATACCTGCCTGTTGATACCCATTTGCAGTGGGTTTATTGCAGCTGCTGGTACCAGCACATCAGATTGCCTTGGGAGCATTGGTGGCCAGGTTGGTCTCGTTGTGGTTTTACCTTCCCTGTGCTTTGGGAGTGAGGAGCACAGAGAGGCCAGCACTGCCAGGTTTTGTCTGAGTGCTGTGCCACATCTGGGTTAAACTCCCGGGGAGCACAGAGGGATGTGAAACCCAGAACCACATCGAGAGATCAGAACTGGGCCAATTTCTAGGCCAAAACCTGGCCACGGATGCTCCCAAGGGTGGATTTGGGTACAGAAGTGAATACATTTCAGGGGATCCATCTCTCTCCATTGCACAGTTCTGAGTGCAGAGGCAGTTGTTGCCTTCCTGATGGCACCGTATGGAAGTTCAGTGATTCCTTACAACTTGTGCAAAATGCCCTTTGCTGGCAGGAGCTGCATGGTGTGGAAGGACTCATCCTGGGAACAGCAGCAGCTTCAGGAAAAAAAAAGGGAAGGTTTCCCCTCATGCTCCGCTGCCACCTCCGCAGTGAGACTGACTGTATTTGCATCTGCTGAGGGAGTTTTAGCAGAGTTGCTGTGTTAGTTTAGCAGCTTTGACCTTCAGGCAGCCTGGGGATGAGCCTGGAGAGATGCGGGTTCGGGGGGGTGCTGCATCTTTGCCCCTTTCTTTCAGTTCTGTTGTGATTTCTTGGGGGCTGTGTTGGCACCAAGCTCAGTGTCCCTTGTCCCCAGATGAAGGACATGCAGATTGCTCTTCCAGACTTTGCCAGTCGCGTGGCACTGGGGATGCTGGAAATCCCCCATGCCAGGATGGAGCAGAAACTGACGCCCAAAGGCCGTCCTGCTCCTTTTGCAGCACACTGGAGCAATTAGAGGCTGCTTATTTCTAGGCAGTTTAAAAAGTCAAGAGGAATTAAATAAATATTTGTATGGATTGTGGCCTTTATAGAAGCTGTGCATAGGAGGAGCACGTTTTATCTATGGTCACTCATGCTCTGCTGTCTGCTCATGCCTCCCACCTTGGCCCTTTTGCAGGAGGACGTTTGGGTCTCTGTGTGATCCTTGGTCACCTTGCAACAGCTGCAGGGAGAGATTTCTGTTCCCGTTGCCTTTGCTCCTCATTCTGCTGACAGCTGCATTTCCCTCGAGCTCAGAGGTGTGAACACTTTCTACCTGCACCACCATCTGCTCCTGCAGAGCAGGAGGATGGCATTTTGTGGGGGCTGGGCAGAGCTGTGACACTCGTGTTTTATTAATTAGAAAGAAAGAAAGTTGCAGAGAGATCAGATTTTGAGAAAGACCCCGAGTTCCAAAAGTGCTCCCAGAGGACAGATCCCTAATTGCTCTCTAATTGCATTAGGATTTAATTTGTTGTTGTTTTTACTGTAATGTCCCCATTTTTCTTGACAGTTTGTTTTGTGCCATTAACTGGGAATGGCTGGAGATGAATATTCTCAATATTACAGCTGGCCTGTTGTGCAATGTCTGATGGCTTTGTGCCTCCGTGTGCCCATGGGAGACGTGCCTGGCTGTCAGGATCTCCACCTATAGATCACATGCATGATCACCTGCCCATGGTCCTGGCTGCAATGGAGCTGCATGTGTGCCTTGTGGAAGGCGATATCAATGCTGGAGAAGCAGAGAGCTGCAGTGTGAACTCAAAAATGCTCCTCAGTTTGATCCAGCTGTTTGAAACCAGTGGGTGGACTCGTGGCAAAGTGAGACGTGGGTATTTAAGGCTGTCGTGAAGGGTACGGCGACAGGCACACAAATATTCAGAGCACACTGGTTTCAAAATGACATAAAGCAAATGGGAAAGGCTCTGAGGCTGGATCTGCAGCACCCAGAGCAGCTTGTCAGAAACTCCAGAATGGGATGAAATCGAACACCCACGACTTCCAAAGCCGTAAATTAATCAGCTAAAACCCCCCCATTGTACAGGGTGTTGGGTGAGCTCCTCTATTATTAGAAATATAATAAGCACATGCGAAGTGATGGTGTTAGCAGGAGCCACGCAGCTCTGCCTGCCCTCCATGCACTGCTGCACTGCATGCTGTGCTGCTCAATGCAGCATGGCTGAGTGCTGTGCATTGCTCCACGTGCATTGCTCCATGCCTGGATGCATCCGCGCTCCCTTTGCAAACAGCAGGGATCAGTGCAATCGGGGGGGTAGTTCCTTCCCACCATGCAAAAAAATGTCCAAGTGGTGTTGTGCATGCACACAGCAGCTGCTCCTGCTCTGGCTTTGCATCAGGGTGTGCTGGTGCACAAGGCCTGCTGCTTGGTGCACCGGGCATCCTGGGTGCGTGGTGCTGCTTTGCAGGGCACTGCTGTGCTGCACAGTGAGGAAGAACTCTGCAAAGCAGGGTGCAGGCAGCTCAGTGCCATCATCAGCTCAGTGCCATCATCAGCTCAGTGCCATCATCAGCTCAGTGCCATCTGCAGGTATCGTCACTGTTCCACATTTACAAAATGCTCCTCAGCATTTTCATAATGTCTTGCCGTAATGCAGGCTGGTTGGCATTCGGGGCTTTTTGTTCTGAAGCTGAGTGAGTTCTGTTGCTGCTCCGCTGTGAGAATTTACAAACCCCGCTTTGAAAACTAAAATTGCAGAAAACACATCACCTTGTTTTAATACCTTGCCACTGCTTCTCGGTGCCACATAGGAATGGGAATCCTCGGGCAGTGCAGAGAGCTGAGGCCCTCCCAGTGTTGGGTCTGTCTATAGGAGGCATTGCCAACCTGCAGCCCACCTGGCCACGGCCATTCTGCAACTGCAGCTGATTTCTCCCTGCCAAAACCAGAAGGTTTGCATTTCTGGAGACCCCTTTCACACCAGGAATACTACAATGGGCATTGATTAACCATTTCTCATTGCTCATCTGGTGATGAGGGAGAGAATAGAGGTGTGTTGTTCTTTCTTTTTAATGGATGAGCTTGTGAGATGATCCCGCTTCTTTAAAGAACACAAATGCAAATACAGGAATTTCTTTTCAAAAATCAATGAAAAAAAAAAAAAGGCTTTAGGAGGAACTCGAATGTTTTATGTTTTACTTAAGGTAAATCTCCTCGCTGTTTGCAGTTGCATGCAAAGTTAATTGACAGATTACATGATAATAGGAAGAAGTTTAATGAAATCTGCTGATACCCTTTAGAGGCCGTGGAATTTGGAAGTGCAATTAAATTAGGCCAGAGGTTTAGCTACTCCATGCTAACGAGGGAACTGAGATGCACAGCATTTGCATTCCTGGTGTCTGGTTTCTAAATCACTTCGCTGATTATGAAAAGCTCTGCTACAGCAGAGGGCTGGAACTGGAAGGAGGGGAGTCCATGGGTCAGTGCAATGGGGGGGGGGCTCTGGGCAGAGCCACTGGGGCTCCTTGAGCAGCTGGGGCTCAAACGAACGGTGACATTAAACTGATGTGGAGTTTGTGCTGTTGAGGTTGAAGCTGTTTTCTGTAGAGGTGCTTTAGCTCAGCCAGCGAGGCCAGCGTGCAGACTTTTATCAAAGAATGCAGTATTAAAATAATCCCCATCAGTGATGGACAGATTTGTTCTCCAAAGGATCCTTCTAAGCTCATTGGCACCTTACAGGGCTTTGCCTCCTGGGTTTCTGAGCTGAAGCTGATGGGGAATGACAAGCACTGATTATGCAAAGCACCAGAGGCTGCGAGCTGCAGGCACGGGATTCAGCTCGACTCGTTTCCTGCCGCTTTGTACATCATTAGGGAAAAAAAGTAGGTCCTGCTTACCCGGAGACTGAGGTGGTACCGTGCTGGTAGGCACTGCACGTGGGGGCTGAGCAGCACAGCACTCTGCAGCACAGCCCTGGCACCCAGCACTGGGCAGCCCATGACCTGTGTGCCCGCACCCTGGCACTGCTGACTCTGCTCTGGGAGGCACAGGGGCTATTGATGCGTGTTTTTCATGAGAAACTACTGTTTCCATAGCAACCACGAGCATCACATGGTAACCCTGGCTCTGCAGTGTGCCAGCCTGCTGGGCACCCAGTGCCAGCCCTGCAATGCCCGCTGTGCAGCACACAGCCCCAGGGCTGCACTTTCCTGCCCCCATCGGCTCCTGCATCCCAATATGAGTGAGTCCTTCTGCTGCCTTTGGATGCATCAGCCCCTTTGTCCCCAGAGCCTGCACGAGGGCTGCTTTGGCCCCTTCTTTTGGGCACATCCCTGCTGACAATGCTTGAACTGCACAACCGGGCTGCTTTGGGGCAGGTGCCAAAGCCTCGTCCTTGAGGTGTGCTGGGCACAAAGTGAGGCACGAAATACGATTTGCTCTTAGTGCCGTTCCCACCAACTTTATGAAATCAGTCACAATAGATCAGTCTTCTTTTTAAATATATTTTTATTCGAGTCAGCATGCTCGCAATTAAATTCTGCCGCACCGTAGCAGTGTGAATAATCCAAACAAGCTGTAGGTATAACCAGCTGCACGCCTTGTAGGGACGGTGCTGCTCTCCGAATTGCAGCGTAGCTCCCTTTCAACCTTGCAGCATCCCACCTCTGCCACCCGTGCAGCAATCCATGGCACTGGGTCGTGCTCCCTGCTGCGTGCACACTCTCTCCTTTGCTGTCTGAGTCTCTGTTGAGGTGGCTCCCAGCACAGAGCTGCTGGGGATGGGGGAAGTTGTGCAGCGCTGGTTTTTGGGAGGCAGAGGTTGAGTCCGTGCTCCATCTCCTCCGTGTCACTCCCCTCAGCCTTTCCTCTGTGTTTTGACACATGCAGCAGACACGTGCAGCGTTTCTCCTGCTCTCCAGCTCATGCCACACACACACAGTCTTGTTCTGATTTTCAAAGCTCCAATAAAGCGTGTCAAAATGCATCAAAGAGTGAAGGCAGGAGTGAGGCAAATTGAGGCCGGAGAGGATTTCAAGGGAGAGGAGAGAAGGAAGGAGGTGGTGGATGAACCCTGAACCAGGGAAGAGATGCAGGGAAAGTGAAGCACGGAAGGGGTGCAGACAGATGTGCAGCACAGCTGGAGGAGCACAGAGCGGTTTGGTTTGGAGCAGAGCAAGCTGAACCCCAAAGCATGCAGCCCGAGGAGAACTCAGCTCATGGAACAGGCTCAACCATCCGTCACAGTGTTGAAATACAGCACTTCAAAAGGCAGTGTTTTGCATTTCTTCAGATGCTTTCTTGTAAGTGCGGTGACACAGTTGCTGAAAGCACATTAATTATTAGCACAGACTTTTTTTTTTGCTGTTGTTGTTGCAAGACAAATTAAACAACTGAAGATAACAGGAAGTGTTACATGAGATGTTAATCCATGAGAGAGTGACAGCCACAAATAATACATAAAATGAAAATCAGGGCATTTAATTTTTGGCTTGCTTGCTTTTGGCATTTGTGCACATGCTCACTTGTCACTTCTCTGATGCTTCAGTGCAGGGGTTTCGGAAGCTGTTAATTCTGGGAAAGGTGATTAAGGCCCTTGAGAGTAAATGGTGTGAAGGACCACGTATTTTTCCTCTTGACTGCAAGAAATGGAGTTGCTGAATTCAGTGCTCTATAGGAAGGCTGCCCTGTGCTTGGCTGTGCAACATGAAAAACGAGCCTCTGCAGAAATTCACACTGAGCGGTGATGGAGCACCACTTCCATGGCTCAGAGCTGGGTGCTCACATCCCACGTGTCCACATCTGCTGGGTTTAAGCTGCAGCACACAGTGTGGCTTTGGGTACATCATAGAACCACAGAACCGTTGCGTTTGGAAAAGAGCACTGAGATGTCTCTGGTGTCAAGATGTTGATTTCTCCCCTCTAAAAATTGAATGCAACTTAGCATCTTCCTAATGGTTGCCAAAAACCGGAGTCAGCCCCATCAAATTGATTTTCATTAAGCCGTTACAGTCACTGAAACTGCTGAGAAGAATCGTGGCCATATGGCAGAAGGTATTTAAAATGAGGGCTCTCATGACAGTTCACCATTCCGATATGTGCAGAGGTTATGGAGCAGGAGAGGAACACCAAAACCTGAGTGCCAACATGAGGAAATGATGAGTCGTAAACCCCAATGTGGGGAGAGGAGGAGAGGTGGTGGTTGTGGTGGGAGCACCGTCACCCATATCTGCACCTGAGGAGGAGCAGACAAGGAGCTTTGGATGCTCACACTGTGCAGTGCAGCCCGATGCTTCTGCTCACTGAGTCTGGCTGGCAGGGTGTAAATTGGACATTAATTCCTCAGCTCTCAGCAAGAAAACCTCTGGGAACACGCAGGGAACAGATCTCTCCTTGCTCAGCATCTGCACTTCTCCAGCACGGTGCTGGTGGGGCACAGCCTGGATCCCTTCTGGTAAAGGGTGCAGGTGAGGATCGTCCCAACCCAGCAATTCTGCGAGCTGTAGGGTGCTGGTAGGCAGGGAGAGTTAAAAAGGAATTAAGTGATTAGAAATGCATAAATATTAATTGCTTATGGACTTCCTTTATGACACTCTCAGGTAGAGGAAGTTAATAAATCACTGCTGGCACTGACCCACAAAACAATACAGAATGTGTCTGAGACACAGCGAGGGGAGGGGGGGGAAAGGCCTTTTTGGAGCACGTGAAAGTGCTGTTTTTAGGTCAGGGAGTGACACGACAGAACTGTTTTCTTTTCCCCCAGGCTTCATGTCTGGGATCTGCCTTTGCTGCAGACGGAGCCCTTGCAGCAGATGCCATCAATGGGGCTGCCTGCAGTGCAGACCCCTCTGCAGGTGGGTCCCAGCTGATGCTGGCGTTGTCCTGCAGTTGCTGTGCAGGGTCCCCAGTGTCCTCCAGCAGTGGCTTATGTGATGCAGAGGTGTGTTTGTGTTCATTTGTTCGGCTGCGTGTTTCCTTGGCACCTTTTTGATATACTGTCATAACGTGTTGTTTTCCTGGAATGGAAAATAAAAGAAATATTTTGGGAACGCGAAGGAATCAATGAACACAAAAGCCGTATCCAGAGCCAGCAGCTCGCACAGCCGTGTGCACAAATGGCAGCACTCAGAGTGGCACTCCAGGCTACGTGGGGCTGCTGTCAGGCAGCAGAGAGGCAGTGAAGAAGCACAGTGAGAAGAGAAGGGGGTTTTTGCCTTCCTGTGATGCTGATGTAGGGCAGGTCAGAGTCTGTTTTCTGAAGCCAGAAGCTGGCTTTGAGTTCAAACTTAGTCTCGGGCTGTGTGGGGTGTAGTGGAAGCTCTTGTTCAGGTGGGTGCTGGTAGGGGATGCTGCTGTAGGCTGAGCAGCCACAGATTTTGGCTCGTTGGGTGAAAGCGATGCTCCTCGAGCTGTGGCTTTGCTTGTGCATGGGAACACAGCAGAGGTCTTTGGCTGAACCACAGCCACACGTGTGGTCTCATGGTGGTAATTCCTCACTTCCAGCACTTCCAAACATCGTGTAAATACTGGGGATGGTGACTGAGGGAGAGGATTTCCAGACCGGTTACCTTTTAACACTAATTTAATTGTCTCACACAGTCTGCCATGGGCTCCTGATGCATTACTTTAGAGTCTGTTGTTCCAGCGAGACTTTATTAGGCAACTTGAGTAGTTACACATGAATCACTCCACAAAGCTGCAGAGCTTTCACGTTGTCAGCATAATCACTGCATTCACCTGTTGGGATGCATTTCATCCTTCTGTTGTAACAATGGTGCATAAAACCGAGCAGACAATATTGAAGCTAACAAATCCTATCTCCGAGTCAGAAGTTACTGCTTAGAGAAAAGACATTAAATCTTGTTCCTGGATAAGCCCGTTTAGCCCCTGCTGCAATAAAGGGGAGGGGGGGGATGCAGCTCCACTCACAGGGATGTAATTTAGAGGCAGAATAGACCTGGGATCTGTTAGCAGAGCAGGAAGGGCTGAGCTAACACTGAGCAGTTTTGACTTACTCTGATTTTCGCAGTGAGAGTTTCTGCTGTGAGTGCTGCAGACTGCATGCAGATGAAGGCGATGTGCCTCTGTTTGGCTGCTGGATTAAGATTTAATGAGATTCTTTGGTTTGCCTCGTGTCAATCTGTTGTATTTCAGAGGTTGTTTCTTCCACTTTATTTCGCCTTTGATGCAATTTTGCAGCACTGCTTGTACTCCTAAAAGGTTCTTTTGGCGTCTTTGAAAGTTTCCCAATACAGCAGTACTCCAGACAGAGTAAATGAAGATTAAACCTAGGAAGAAAGAGGGGGTAAACCAGCAGTGATTTGCAGAATCAGTGAGCAAGGGCAGCAGGGGAGCTCTGGGGTTTGCACCTTTTGTCTGGCAGATCCAAGCAAAAGGAACACCAAACACCAGAACACCAAAAAGAGCTTTTCCTGCAGCTGCCAGGGCCTCCCCCGCCTGCCTCCTGCTATGAGAGCTCATAACTCGGTTATTGTCATGTTGTTTTCCTTCCCAATCAGCAGAATAAATGCTATAAAAACCACATTATCAGTCTTCATTGCGCCTGGGTTTGTTATGATTATGAATTAATAGGCGCTTTATCTTGGCATTAGTCAGAAAGCATTGGCCTCTATTTCCCTCTTGAATTGCACTGGTGTTTGTTTTGGTTTGGTTTGAATTTCCTCTCTCAGAAGCTCCTAATGGTGGTTTTTGCTCTGCCTGGGCTCAGCGTGGCTGCAATGCAGGGTTTGACACCTATGGGTGCCTGCATGGCGTGGGAGGTGTGGGCAGAGAGCTGAAGGTTCCTGCATCCTTCCTGCACTGCCAAGGACTGCTGGCCCACGGGGACCTCCATCAAACACAACTCTTCTGCTGTGCTTTGGAACTAAATCTGTTTGTTGTCTCTTCTCTTTGTTGAACAGATGAAATCTTCTGACATTGACCAGGAGTTGTTCACTGAAAGTTACTGCAGAGTGTGCAGCGCGCAGCTGATCTCCGAGTCCCAGCGCGTGGCTCACTATGAGGTAGGATGCTCTCTGTTCATCACTCTTGGGTTGTGATGCTCCATCGGTGCCTCTCACACCTGTGGCTTCAGCTGTTCAGTGGGCACACGAGCCTTCAAAGCACCTCTCTGAAAAGTCAGAATTGAAAAGACTCTTTTTACTTCGCTGTAAGTGATGTCACTTGCAATGTTGCTTGCCTGCCTAAATCTGCAAAGTCAGGCTACAGTCTGACCTTTGCTAACAGATGGTTTGCAGAGAAACGTAGCCAGCAAGGAGATTGCTATAGAGTTCAGCAAAACAAATGCAAGTCTTTCTGTTAAATGTGCTTCGCTGTACTTTGCTGAGTGGGATAGCTGATTGTGCAGAGAACAGATTAGTATTTGTGAATGCATTCAAGCACTTAAGAGGTAGGCAAGCAATAAACAATTAGAAGGGATATATCATTAGAGACATGTTAGAACAGCAATTAACGGCACTGCATATCTTCAAAACAAAATTAAATAAATTCCTATTAAACGAGGGAGGAAATTACTGAAAGGCACGCTGCTGTGAGATCCATCCAGAAAGAAAACCTCTGCCTGGCAATGCTGCTTCTTGGGGCCGTGGCTCTGAGCTCCCCCCCTGCAGCCTCACGAATGGGGAGCCTGGGGCTGAAGGTCTTTGTATTTGCAGGGATGGAGAGGCTGAGCTGCGCCTTGCCTTGCTTTTGCATGTGCTGAACTGAGGGGGTCTGCAGCAATTCAGCAGAATCACTGTGTGATACGAGGCCCTGGAGATGGAGTTTCCCCGGAGTTTTGCTGCGAGCGTTTAGCAATGAAGCAACACTTGTCTCCGTGCGACCACGGGAGACGTGCAAGAAGCTTAATGGGTGCACAGTATCCAAGGATGCTCTGCTGCATTAGTAAACAACAACAATAACGCACGTTTATTTATAAGGCACTTTACTCGTCTGCTTTGGCAAATTCCTGGAGACGTTTCCTGTAAGTGCTCCCTTGGCTGCACTCTGCAGCACAGAGCCTGGCAGACAGGAGGGCTGCAGCTCAGGGACACCTTCAGCTCCGGGCCAACGGGTGAATGGCTGCCAAGGTTTGCTCCACCGGAGGCAGAAGCGTTGCTGCAGGAACAGCATTAGCGACAGTGGGATGCTCAGCCAATCTCTTTTTTTTTTTTTTTTTTTTCGTGCCTTTAATTGTAGGTATGAGCTGAATCGTTAATTCCTAGCAGATGTTTTCAAACCGTGGAAAACAACAAGGTTTTCTGCTGTTTATTTTCAATCTGAGGTGTGTTGTGTTTGTGTGTCATCTCCTGTGACCTCCCAGCACAGCAGCGCCACGATGCTTGCGGTGCCTGTTGGGCTGTGGAACGTTTTCCCCTGTGGTTGGTTTGGTTTGGTCAGCAGTGCCCTTACCCACACTGAGCTCAGGGAGAAGTGAAGTTCATCCCTTGGCTCTCCAGCACAGCCCAGATCTGCAGCCTTTGTGCCAGGCGTTGGGATCTTGGCTCCTTTGTGCGTGCAGAATAAGACATTTCTCTGTAAGAAAATAGAGGAAAACAGTCTATGAAAGGGGAATGTTTTATCTTGCCAAACAGGAATAGTCAGTTCCAATCGCTGTCTCATCTCCTTCTCCAAGTCATCAACCAATAACTCTCCTTTTCTGCTGCACTACATTGCCAGGAATAAGAAATAATTTGATGTCAGTCGCGCAATATTAAGCGGTATTATTTCCAAGGGCAAGCGTAGTGGAAAAAATGACAAAAGAATCAGTGTGTTTGCAGCATATTTTTGCTTCCAACCTGACACACAGCAAAATCCTGCCCTGATTTTATGTGCTTTGTGCTTTCTCTGATACATTTGTGGCCCCTTTGCTCACCTTCCCGTCTCTGTGGAGCTGCTGTGCCACGTGTGGGAGAAATCAGAGGACAGCAGTAATGTTGGAAGTGCTGTGGAACGTGCCGAGCAGAGGAAAGGGAGGAAGAAATGCGGTTCATTTGCTGCAACTGCACTGAAATCCTTCGCTCCGGAGAGGATTTCTGCTCTTCTGCATCCAAACACCCATAATTTAGCACTTCCTTCCACTTCTGTCTTTGAGACAGGGCTGTAGCAGCCCCTCTGGTGTGCTGCTCTGTACATTAGAAAGATAAGCTTCCTTAGTTAGCTCCGAGTCCTCACTGCTGCACACAGGCGTTCACAGCCATTAGAAAGATGTTCCCTTTCATTTTCAAGTTTCTCCTCGAAAATCATGCAGGAAAATTACCAACTATGCAAAGTTGCTCTCAGATTCCACCTTGAGCTGCACGCTCATCACTACGTTGCTCCTTAAGCTGCTATAACGCTTTCCTTCATGGTAATCTTTATTGCTTCAGGTGTTCAGGCAGTACTTTACTTTTTCATTTAAAATGAAGAAATACAGCAGGCTGGTAGGAAGAGATGCCCAGGATTACATCACGTGGATTTGCTGTTATTGGTTCACCTTGTGGCGTGAAGCTGTGGAGGCAGGGGGAGGGCAGAGGCAAGGTGTATTAAAATTGAAATGCAGAGCAAACTCAGGGAACAAATACATTGTTCTGCCCTTTGGCTCATTGCTCTTTGGAATTTCTCACCCTGCCACGGTGAGCAGGGTGGGCAGCATCAACAACCACATCAATGCTGCTCGTCTGCTCGGTGCCCGACTTAATCAGCTTCCACCAGTCTGTCCTGCTCCGGGACATTTTGCATAGAATGATGGCTTGTCTGGAGGAATAATAAACATTGTTTACCATTGGCACTCAGGAGCAAGATGTGTGTGCTCAGAAAGCCAATCCCGTATCTGAAATATTAACACGGGGCATATATTAACCTAAGAGCACGAATTCCTGTTAACAGAATACATGTTGCAGCAGAACGCAGGGAGCAGGGAAGTTCTGTGTCTGGTGGGAGCTCCCTATAGGGATGCTGTGTGGGCATTTCTGGGGTGGGAGGTCAGAAAAGACACGCTGGTGCCCACTGGTGCTGGCTGTGTGCTGGTGGGGGAACAGTAATGGTGCTAGCAATGCTGTTTGCCCCTTGGGTTTGTGTTAGAGAGAGCAACCTTTGATTTCATAGGGGCTGGAGGAGGAGAGATGTGTCCAGTGTTGTGCCTATGTCCTTCCATACAACTGCAGAGGATTGGCTTTGTGCTGGATGACACGACACAGTTTTTAGTGTCTGCTCCAAAGAGACTAAGGAAAGAATTTGGGTGCAAAGCTGCTGTAGGTGTTGTTCTGTTCCTGTATGTGAGCTCAGAGACCTTCTGCAGGCTGCCTCAGCACCGCTTTGTGCCATGCCAGCAGCCAGGGAAGCACAGCGAGGTGTGTGTGACCCAGCAGTGTCCGTGGGAGGTGTGCTTTGGTGTCAGCAATTACAGAGGAGGGGGCTGCTGTGATGCCCCTTGCCTTCTCTGCACGCAGTATGTGCTCAGAGCTGCTTCAGGAAACCTCTTTAGCTTCAGCTGGTACTTTACGAGGCTCCGTGTTACTGTGCTGTTGTCAACATTAATGGCCAAACATTATTTTTAACGCACTCCCAGTGTCCAAATCTATTGCTAAATAGCAGCAACGCAGATAAAGCCTTCTCACCCAGCTCCCTTTCCATGGCTCCTCTGTGCAAGTCTCATTCCTGGCTGAAAACAGCCCAAGTTCATTGGAGTGCTGAGAAATCAAATGCACCAGGGGGGGTCTCATGGGGCAGAGGTCATGGAGCAGCCCCAGGGATGCCCCCAGCAGCCAGAGTGGCTGTGGATTGGAGGCAGTGGCACGTTGCTTTGTGCTGATGGTGCTCAGGGAGGCATTGCTGTGTACCAGGTATCGATTCCCGCTTTCCTTTAATATTTTAAACTCACAAGCCGTGTTTGGATTTGGGTTCCAGGTGTTTGAAAGCAGAGCCTTCAGTTGTCTGTGTGTTGTGACAAAGCCTGCCCACGTACTGCACGGGGGCAGAGCAGCGATTTGCACTGACATGCTTTAAAAGTGATTTGTTTCAAGCACGTGGGGATGCGATGAGAGCAGGAGCTGCTGCTGTTTGCTGCTCGCAGCACCGGGTGCTGGGTGAGCACCATGTGTGGTTGTGTTAACCCTTCTGCTGCTGCTTCCCACCCGGTGCCAGGACCATCGCTGCGTGCTGGCAGTGCAGTCAACCTACAGAGGGTCCCTGTGGCACCCAGCAAGGCTGCTTCTATGGGGCTGAGGAGCAGGGAGTGCACTGGGTTTGACAGGTAGAGAATGCATGCTGAGCAGGTGTTGAGTAGTTCACAAGCTAATTGTCTTTGTGTGGGCAGATTAGTGTCCAAACTGGCACCTGTTGCTGTAAAGAAGCATTTCCTGGTGGTGGAAATTCAGTTGCACGCAATTGGGGATTACGGACACGTCTCTGTGTGCTCACAAAGTCACAAGTGTGAACAGACACATTTTAAAAAATTAACTCGCGGAGGAAGAAGAGGAAGTGGATGGAAATGACCATCAATTATAAATGAGGCTTTGCAAATATTACAAAGAGAGAAAAAGGACATTGGCACCCAGCAGCGTCTGGAATAACAGACGGAGTTTGTCTCTGCGACCAACGGGGATCTGACAATAGTGTTTGCTTGTTGTGTGGGCAGGGGAAGCAAAAAAGGGAAGGAGATTTCTGAAAATACTTCTGTCCTCTCTTTAAAAAAAAAAAAGCAGAGGATGTTGTTATATCACAGAATGAGGGAGAAGTTGGTTCCATTCCAGTAGCAATTTGAAAGTTTGTTAAATAGATTTTGAAATCCAGATTATTGCTTTACTGGCTCCAGTTGTTTGTAACCCAGTTGACCAGAAAGGGTTGTTCCCATGCCCAGTGCTGTCACTGCTGGTTCTTGGCCAGTGGAAGGGGTCCCTGGGGGTATTGCAGCTCCAGGAGGGGCTCCATGGGGAATGGTTGGCATCCTGCATGGAGCTGACCTTCATCTCTTATGAGGAGGTCGCAAGTAGGGCACCTACAGATGATGCAGTTGATGTAATTGTATGACTGCATGTTTTGTGATGATTTAATTAAGAAACAGACAGCGTACAAGAAAGGTAACAGCGCACGCTAAAAGGATTAAAAGCCAACCAGCAAGCTTCTGGGGAAGAATTTATTGCAGGTGAAGTGATGCCACAGCCGTTAGTGCTGCTCTCATTTCCTTCTCTTGTCCCTGTCTGTGCCTGGGGTCTGCAGTGAGCAGTGGGTGCAGAGCAGGCAATGAATGAACTGTGGGACGGTGGATCAGAAACAGCTGCAGTTCAAGGAAGGCAGCAGAGAAGTTTGAAACTGGTGGGGTGGTTGGGATTAAGCTGGTGAAATATCTGCAGCTGTCAGGTCTTCTCATGTCAGCGGTGCTGGGTGGGAACTGGGGCTGCTATGAGCTGCAGCCCAGAGCCAAAGTCTCTGTTAGAAACTCCCTACCTGCTGAGATCCTTCCCAAGGACACTGCTGCTGGGAAGTGCACAAAAATCTGTTCAGTTACTGCAGCAAGTGAGCAAATCCTCTGTAAGCCCGAGCTCTCATCTCTCATCCCTTCCTGTCCTGGCTGCAAAAGCAGAAATCATTGCTCCGTCCCAGGGCTCATCTGCAGCCACGGGTCCTCAGCTGTTGTCTGCCCACAGAGTCCACATTGTCTGCTCCTGCTGTGTGCTCAGGACAGAGCTGTGCTGCAAAACTTGATTTATGCAGAATCAGATTGCATTTCCTAGCATCGTTTAGGGCTCTGCCCTTTCATTTGTTGAGGTTGAGTCTCTGGGATGCCGCTGCCTCTGCCGCAGTCCTTGGGATTAGAATAGATTTGATAGAGATATAAATGATCCATTTGCCTAATTTTATGGATGAGCCTTCCAACAATAGATGAGCTTGCAGTGCAGGAGCTTGTAGTTGCTATGTGAAAACAGCCTCCTCTGGAGCTCCCCCACCCACTCAAAGGGGTGTTTTTGAGGTGTGCAGTACTGATGTAGTCTGTAGACTTCTTCCCCGTTACAGGAGCTGTCTGCAGACACTGGAGACAGAGGATTGAAGTGAAAATGCCTTTGGCATAACGCTTTGTAGCTCTACAAAAAGAACACTGAGAAGCACAGAAACTCTTAAGATGAAGTTGTGGTGCCTATTGATGAAGGAGCAGATGTGTTCAAAGGCAGTGCTCTTGTTGAAGACCATGAATTTATGTCTGTGTCAAAGTTGTTTTTTTTTTTGTTTCTTTTCTAAGGCTCGTGAGAGGGACCAGAATGGGATCTGTGTGATCCCATCCATCCCAATTTGGTGTTCGCTGGTGTGGATGCTGCTCCTTTGGTGCCTGCACTTGGGTGGGTGCTGAGCACCTCCTGGACCAGCAGCTCTGCTCTTCCCATCTGTTCTCCAGGGCTGGAACCCAGCAAACCCCACACAGCTCATCTTGTGGCTGCAGAGCATCACTGTTGTGGGGAATTCTACCAATGCTCACTCTCCCTGTGTGTCTGGATTTGGTGGCTCTGTGGAGGGGAGGAGAAAACCAGCAGGGCTGTTGGTGAGCAGCACACCAAGGGTCACTGCTTCGCTCTGGCTGTGGTGTTAGAATGATAAATGCACGTGTAAATGTGGGGAAGGCCAGAGATAACGCGGGCTGACAAATGGGCTGTGCTACCTCTGCTTCCTCAGAGGGAATGAGACACTCACTGCTGACTGGTAAAAGCCAGGGATGATTTTAAGCTCTGCTTTTATAACCGTAGGATAATAAGGCTGCATAAGGAGCGTGTCGTTTACAATGATGCCAAACATAAGTTATTCCTTTTCCTTGGCATTCTTAAATCTGAACAAAGGCATAAATAAAGTGAGAAGCGTTTTATACCCAGAACAAAACACAGGAAAACTTTGCGACTGCTGAGTTCAGCGGCTGTAGCTGCACACAGCCAGACAGCACACACCTGTCCTTTGGCTTCCAAGCCTTTCTGATGTCATCCCTTAATTATGCCACCGCCATCCAGGCTGCTGATCATCGGGAGGTGGAGCTTTTGGGGTTTCCTGTGCCCCACTCAGAGCAGCAGACGTAGAGCTGAGCTCTGCCAGGGTAAAACAGCATTTCCTAAATGCATGCAGGAAGAGGAGTAAGGGAGAGATATTTGTCATTATTTATCTTGACTGATTTGCTCCATTAAAAAAAAAAAAAATTATTGCGTAGACGCATTTATGCATTCAAATTTAGCCTCTGTGCCAATTTAGCTCCAAGTTCACACCGCGGGAAGAAGAATGTTCCAGTACATGCTAATGATAATTTAATATTTTAAAATTGCAAATCTGTGATCTGGAATTATAATATTACGGGGCCGTTGTTCCACGAGGCAATCAGAAATGGAGATTGGGAGAAACATTTGCATCATAATAGCTGCCTTGCACGCCTGGGCCATGGATGCACACATTTAGTGGCTTCAGGCTGCTCTCCCCAATGGTGTTATTGCTCAGGAGGTGCCCGTGCTGCTCCTGCAGAACCTTTCCCCTCCCTGTGCACGCAGAGCAGCCCAGCATCCCTCTGTGGCTGCAGCTGGACCAGGTCCTGGCAGTGTTGTCTGCAGGGTGATGTGGGGCCAGCAGCAGCTGCTTCCCAGCAGAGCAGGAGGTTTCACATAATGCACAATTATCTGGTAATTTACCCGCGGGGGAAATTTCTTTCAAACCTTTGGCAGGTATCGGTTGGCTTATTTCCTAGAGTGAGATTTTATTCCCTTTATGTATTTTATTCTGCTGGAAGTGAAAGAACTGCGGGCTTCTGTCTGCGTGCGTGCATCCTATCTCTAGTGATGCCATCCCATCTCCTCACCAAGCCAAATGGCCCCGATCTCATCAGTCTCTCCTGGAATGGAAATGGGTTGATAACAACCATTGCTCTCCTCTCACCTCTTCTATTTCCCCATGTCCAGGGGCAGCACGGAGCTGTGAGTGCAGGCAGCAGATGCCCTGAGCCCACTTTAAGTTCAGCTCTGTGTCACCTCTGTGAGATGCGGGTCACCTCTGTGAGATGTGAGTCTCCATCTTCACCTGGAGACACTTCTCAACTGGACGTGAAACGCCCCTGCAGTTTGGTTTTGTACGCGGCAGGTTTGCTTTTTGAAACCTCATTTCTTCCTTTTTCCCTTTTTATTTTCCAGAGTCGGAAACACGCCAGCAAAGTTCGCCTCTATTACATGCTTCACCCCATCGATGGAGGCTGTCCAGCCAAAAAACTCCGCTCAGAAAACGTGGGTATACCTCCAGTCCCTGTTTGCTCCATGAACCGTTGCCTCTGTGCATTTTGTTGTAACTGCTGCAGATAATCAGGTCCCCAGAGGTAACATTTAGATTAGCCACAACGCTAAGTAACTGGAAATAACTCTCAGTAAACTGTACAAGAAATATGATGTGCATCAGCAGCTGTAATTGCATTTTTAGTTATTTCAATGCTCTTTCATTGGAAAAAGAATACGTTGGCAGCCAATATCTGATATTTATTCAGCTTCACAAGGACCAAGCAGCCTGCAGCAGCCAGGTCAGGGTGTGCTGCAGGTTGGGGAGTTGCTGCATCCATCCTTCCCCATGTGCTGGGCTGCACGAGAGCTGCTGCTGAGCTTCCAGCAAACAGCATCCACGTGTGGCTGTGCCTCACGCTATCAATATTTAGCAAGATATCTTCTAATTAAAGGCAGAAGCCTGCAAGAGTTGCCAAAGGGATCTGAAAGCTCCTTCACGCAGTAATTAAAATTTTAGCACAACTTTTCTGTCGCACGCAGGGTAATTGCAGATGCAATCTGCCCCATCACAACGGGACCTCGTGCTATTTTTACTGAGGGATTTAATTGCAGGATGTGAAAGATGGAGTGGACATGCACATATAGACTCGGAACATAATTCTTTAACGAGCTCCTTTACATCTAATGAACCCCGGACCCACACACACACACACCTCAGCACACTGGGATGGTGACTACAGAAGCAAATAGACCTTAAGTAAGTCGAAGCTGAGCCACTTCCCATTTCTTTTATAAGAAGGCACGGCGAGAAGTCAGGTAATTCAGTGCTGATTGTGCCAAGGGCGGCCCTTAATAGGGCTGAATTGAGTCCTTATGAACCAAGTGGGTGATTTGCTACACCAGACCTACGTTCTGAAGTTATTAATATCATAACAACGTGGCAGGGAAAATCTGCCAATGTTTACAGCTCCGTGTTTGCAAAGCAGCCCTGTTGCTTATCAGCTTTATCCAAGATTCTGCATGCAGGGGGAACAGAAATATTTAGGACATCTCTGAGGCAGCAGAATAACATCATTACTGCATAAAGAATGCAGCTGCATTGCCCAGCTCAGATGTCTACCAGTATCAGTCAAGCTGTGACGTGCTGACTTTAATGAATATTAGGAATAATCCTTGCAAACCAAGTCCATTTCTGCCACTAAAAAAAAAAAAAGCTGCACTGCTGCAGAGCTGCATTCCATTTCTGTTGTTCCTTTAGGCCGTAAAACTGAAATACTTTGGTTTCCTTCCACAAATCGCAGCAAGAAAGAGAAGTTGCTGCGGCTGTAGATGCTCCATGAAAAAAGCTTTGAGAGTTTCAGTGTTTGCTACCTGGCCTCTCAATGGCATGGAGAGCTCTATCTGCTGGTTTTTTGGGGAGTAGAAAAATATCCTGCATTCCTGCTAGCACCTTCACAGCAGAACCTTCTTCATGCACAGAAAATTAACTCAAATTTAAGACACTTTGCAGTGCTTTGCGTGCCATGCTGCTGTATCTCAAGGGTTTGGATAATCTTTTCTTCTCAGTAAAACCCAGGAAATGCAGACAGCAGATCTGTATCTCCGGATTAAAAATCCATACTTTTCTTGAGGATTGCTTTGGGAACATCCAGCAAAGCACTGCTGCTGCCTGGCCCTGTGTGAGGATTATGCCTTTTAGCAGCTGTTAACAGGCAGCTGAATAGCTGAAGCTAATTCTGTTGGACGCACGAGATTTGCTTTGAAGTTTGTAATGTCACAAAGAGAAACCCCTGCATGCTGGGCCATCCTGCACTGCTGCAGAGCAGAGTCAGAGCTGGGAAGCAGTGATTGCCAGGGCTGTGCTGCTCTGTGGCTGACGGAGGTTGTTACCCCAGCTTTGCAAAGGGTAGAGAGGAAGGGTTGCCAGGAGAAAGCTACAGAAGCAGTCGATAGGAAGAAAAATCCTTTGCACACCAGCTTGTGCAGCGTGCAGTGGCTGCTGCGGGTTGTATGGAACTAAATGGTGCCTGCTTGCTGTGCTTTGGGCTGAGCGGGGTTAGGGATGCTGCAGGCTTGTGCCCCCCCCAGCACAAAGGCCATGGGGAGCTGCCGGGCTCTGTGCCCTGGTTGACAAGTGATGTTGTTTTACCGCTTGGCTGCACAATCCCATCAGCGAGGCATCAATCAGCGGGTGACAAAAGACACCGGGTCAGGTTCCTCCCCCCCCCCAGTCCATCTGGTTACAGGTAAAACAGCCGCTGACAAAGAGCCCAGGCATAATTACCCTTCAGGGCATGGCAGGGCAGGGGAGTGGTGCTGCACTGCTGTTGGGGTGGGTGCCTGAGGATGCTCCCAGCACCCTTGGTCTGGTGGTGAGATCCCACCCATGCTCTTAAATGCTCTCCCAAAAGCATCCGTTGGTGTAGGCGTGAAGCTGAGAGGTCCAGGGGTTGTTTGAAGCTTTTTTTTTAACTGTAGCCTATCTGTGAAATTGGATTGGAAAGAGAAAATCATTGCCAAAGAGCAGAACAAGAGGAGAAAACCTATTGCTACACACTGAAGTGTATCAGGTTTTCAAACGGTCTCTGTTGGAGGCTCTGTATATGTTACCACTGCTGATGATCAATAGAGGCTGGGAATTTTTTTTTCACTCTGCTCTTAACTTTCAAGTGATTTCTCTTTGAAGACGTAAAATATCTTGAGAGAATCCTGCTTAAAAGAGCTGCAAATTGCACACGGAACAGTACTTATCACCTCTTGAGATTTCTCCCTATGGTTTAAGTTGATTTATAGTTAATAACAAAAAAGCGATGAAAATCAGTCCTCCTTCTAATTATGCTTCTTTCTTAGGGAAGGATGACCGTGATTATGGGCTGGGTTAGGCTGCAGGTTCAGCTCTGAGCTTGCTGTCCTCAGTGCCTCTGTCCCATTCCATAGCTGTGGAATAGCTTCATAGAGCACAGGGGCTCTGTGTCACTGCAGCACTGCTGGTTTGGGTGCTGCTGTGTGGGTGCCAAAGGGAACCCATGCTTGAGAGCATTGCTGGCTGTCCAGCACTGTGCCAACCACAGTGCCTGGCTCATCTTCTATCTCTTCATTTGGGCAAATCGCAGAAGGCATTTACCAGCTGCCCGTGGAATTGATGTGAAATGGAGATGGAGGCCATCAAGCTGGATGGGAGTGAGTCTGTGTGGGTGGAGGGAGCCATGGGAAGCACGGAGCTGACATAACTCAGGTCCTCCTCCTCCTTCCTGGGGATGATGCACCTCTTTTCTTGTGTTTTCCATCTCCTTGCAGGGCAGCGACGGTGACTCGGTGGATAAGAACAAATGCTGCACGCTATGTAACATGTCTTTTACCTCAGCAGTGGTGGCTGAATCGCATTACCAAGGGAAAATCCATGCCAAAAGGTTAAAGCTGTTGCTAGGTGAGCCGCCTGCGCTGAAGACCACAGGTAGGTGGGGGTGGTGGTGGGGGGGAACATCACTGCTCTGTGTGCTGGGCTCGGGCAGATGGATGCTCATCGGTGCTGCCTCCTGCCAGATGCCCATCTGTGTGTTCATGAATTGCTCCCTGGAAGGCAGCAGCTCCGCCGGGCAGTGGCTGAGCCTCACCGTAACTATCAGAAGTTATTTGACAGCTTAGCTAATGCATGTAATAAACCTTTCCCGTTACTGCACGGAGCAGAATCCCATTTGCTTTTACCTCAGAGGGAAATGCAGTCTTTAAAAATGTTTTGGATCGATCACCTTTTGATTTTCGCCCGGATGGGCATTCACGCTTTCCTCGGCGGTGGTTCCAATGATGCGAGCCTATTAACTTTCACATTTTAAAAGTCAAACATTGCAATCAGATAACCTGGCTGTGCCAGAGTGTGACCATAACAGCAGCACACAGAGCAGGAGCTGTGCTGGGATCGCTGTGCTGTCCCACAGGCTGAGCTCTGTGCTTCATTGCTGCTATCGGTGACACTTTGAGCAGGATATGAGCATCACAGAATGGCCAAGGGTTGGAAGGGACCTCAAGGATCACGAATCTCCAAGCCCCCCTGCCACATGCAGGGCCACCAACCTCCTCATTTAATGCTAGACCAGGCTGCCCAGGGTCCCATCCAATCTGGCCTTGAGCACCTCCAGGGATGGGGCAACATCCTGCCTAATGAGGTGTGCAGAAATCCCAGGAATTGTGATATAAGGGATTTTTTTTTATTATCTGTCTGTGTGCTTTTGTTGTTGTTTTTTAACTTTGCAGACTGATGATGCTGATGCAGAAAGCATCATTTGTCCTTTGTCACGATTGGCTTGAGGGAAGCTATGGCCTTTCCCTGGGGGATGCAGGGGCTGTGCCAGTAGGTGGATTGCTGCTTCCCACTAATGAGGGCACTCTGGGAAGGCTCATTAAGGGCAGTTGTGCTGCTCCTGGGAGCTGTGTTGTTTCTTGGGCCCGCAGGTATGCAGTGGGGGGGTCCCAGGTTGCAGCGAGTGAAGGCAGAGAAATGTGTGGATGGGTGGATGGTCAGAACAGCAGCAAGTCCTCCTGTCCCCAGGCTTCTGAGAGCTGCAGCTTCGCATTGTGTTTCCATTTAATTTTCCAATCATCTGAATCAGCCTCACAGAGGCAATAAGTGAGCTGCACCACATGCTCTGTAAGTAATGGGCTCTTCAGCTGCAGTAATCACTGGGAAGGAATAACTCAAGGACTCATTGAGCCTTCCATACACTTGATCTGATGAAGCTGGGATGCAGGAATACGCTAATAAGCACTTCTTGCTCTCCAGCCATTCTCAGGAATGTGCCCATTGGACACAATGCTTTCCCAATGGGACACATCCTGCTCCATCCTGGGGTGCTGAGTGCACCAAAATGGGAAACCATCTCCAGATGGCAGCGCCTGGTTTATACACAGACATATACACTGCTACCCAGCATTGCTGGAGAGCTCTGAATTGACTGCTTGCTTAATGGGGGGGGTCTGATTGTAAAGGGAGGGGTGGATTTGTGAAATTCTGTGCGCGTTTCTGGAAGTTATCTCATCCACACGGATGTCTCTGTGGTGTGTGGCAATGGAATGAGTCGAGGGGACAAAATGAAGACTAATGAATGCAGTTGGAGCTGCAGGGAAATTCAGGCTGAATTTCAGGAGCTCTTTCAGGAGCAGTGTTTTCCAGCAAAGAAAATGCACTGAAAAATAGGTAACGCGCTCAACAAAAGCGAAACATTTGCAGAATTTCTCCGGCTGGATTTCCATTCCCAGTTCCTGGAGGCAGTGGGGACCCCCAGGCTCCCAGCAGACACCTGCAGGGGCTCAATCCCAGCCCTGATGCTGGCAGTTCCTCCTGCTGGATCTGCAGCTCTGCAGATGCTGGGTACACGCTGACGGCTGCAGTCTGCTGCTGAGCAAATCCCTCTTTAATATTCTGCTTTTTGTCTCATCAGTCTCATAGAAAATTAGATTTATTCTCAGCCTCTTTACGGGGCTACACCTTCCCTGTCTATTTTATCATCCTGATGAAACACAGATCTCCAATTTCTCTGCTTGCAGAAGAGGGAGGAGGGCCCTAGCAGTAAGGGCTCTCACAAGGGGAAAGCAGCGTCTGATCACTACAGGGGAACATTGGTGATGATTTTCTGTTGTTTCTCCTGTAGGAAGTTGTAGCCCTCAGAGGCTTTGTGTCACTGCTATTTCCAATGAATTTCTGCACTCATGTCCAACACCGTCAGCTTGAATCCAGGCACCAGGATGAGTTATAGAGGGCTGGGGGGGGGGAAAGAGCTGCTGCCTTCATCGCTCCACACACAGGGCATGCAGTGCCCTCAGCTGGGGCTCAGCTGCTCTCTCCTCCTTTAGTTCTTGGAGAGCAGCAGTGATGACAGGTTGGGCACCATTTACGCACAACTATGAATAAAAAACTGTACAAGCAAAAAAAAAAAAGTCAGCCACGAGTTCATCAGCAGAGTGCTAAGTGTTTCTAACTTTGCATTTTGCCTCATGCAGCAAAGTGAGGCTTCTCGCCTCCCTCCCACAGCACAGGGGGATGGAAGGCAGAGTGTCGTGAGCTGTTTAGCATTCGAAATACTTGGAATAGTCAAACTCACAGCTTTTATGTCTGTGTTTTAGGACAGAGCAACATTTTTAACGTCTTGGGAGTGTTTATTATTAATGTTCGTGTTGCAGCTCGGGGAATGGTGATGTTTCCTGTTCTGTTCTTGTTACGTACCAGAGATCAGAACGATAAATCCACTTTTGTGGGAAGTCAGCTTTCATCTGTTTGTTTGCAGGAGGATTTGGAACACGCAGGGTGTTTCTGTCGGCTGTCAGGATGGGTTCAGCACGCCTTAGGGCTGTAAACTGGCCTCGAGGAAATGCTTTGTGCTGTGGGAGCTGAGAGGAGACCCCAGGCACCGGGTGGGTGGGGGTGCTGAGCTGGGGGCTGCAGGTGGGGGCACTGCTCAGCCCTGCAGCAGAGATGCTGCTTTCGGGTCTCCTTAAGGAGCAGGAGATGTAACTCCTGCAGACACCACCAGTTCTGCAGAGTTAAGCCTCCGTGGTTCCCCTCTGGCAGCAGCAAACATACAAATGGAGAAAGCTGAGCAAAGGATCCATCAGATTTAACTTCAGGGCCCGGGGCTGGAAGCAGCACTGAGAGCACATTGCTCTGAGGCTGCACTTCGACCGCTGCTGCAATGCTCCAAAGGCAGCAGTGGAGCATGGAAACCCATCCTGATGCAGTGCAGAGTTACACGGAGTCCATGTGATGGGAATCCTCCTGGGGGGGTGAAATAAATCCAAAGGCAGCGAGCGGGCGGTTGGCTGGATGGTAAAACGAAGAGAAGAACAAACAGCAGCAGCAGGAGTCAATTACGGCGGTCGTCTTATTAACAAACACCCCAATGAGTTCATTTTGCCAGCGCTGGGTGCATCGCAGGGCACGATGGCTGAGGTGAGAAAATTCTCCTCCAAAGCAGAGCACCAGCAGCACTGTGGGCACTGAGCATCCGACACCCCAGCAGCTGTCATCAGGACAATTGGGAACTCATAAAGCCCTGGAAATAGATAAGGTTGTAAGTAACATTAGATGGAAGATACGATTTCTTTCAGGAAAGTTAATAGATGTGCATTCCGGGCAGGTCAGCAGAAGATTTGCAGCAGTGTGAACTCTCTGGAACCACGCAGGCAGTGAATGCTGTGCTCACAGCCTTCAAGTTGCCCCTTCTCAGCACGGAGTGACCGTGGTGTATTGTGTGCATGTCGGACATCTCGTCTAGAAAAAACTTGGTACCAAAAAGAAGGCATTTTTGAATGAGGTGTGATAATTAATTACCAGCTGTGTGTTTTTGCATCCCAGTGTTATCTACGTTCTATTGTCCTGCTTTTCCAAGGCTTTGTGATTTATGTTGTATTTAGCAGGAAACCCATGGCAAGCAAGGCCATTGGAAACCAATGACTTCACGGTGTGAGGACCCATCACCCTTCATTCTCTTGGAGTTATTTAGGTCACGTTTGTGACCCCAGATGGCCTCGTATGAATCCAAAGGGAAATGGGACCAAATTAAGGTCGTGGCTGCTGCACTCGTCAACCCATAATGCAACATTTGAGTGAGCAGAATGACTACTGAGCAGTTTTTTCACCCGTGACACTAAAAATTGTGACAGCTTTCCCTATTCTTTCCAAGACCAAACACGTTGAAAAGTAATAATGCTGAGATGGTTATAAATCTGGCTCTCTATCCCAAGCAGCTGATGGCATTGCTGTGTTTCCAACCCAAACCGTTCTATGAAATAACTGCTGCTCATTGCTCCCCGTGCCCAACACGGCTCTGCTTTGGGCTCTGGCAGCCTGGTGCAGCACAGCATTGATGCCCACGTTTTTCCTCCTGCAGAGACCCTGGGCTCACTGAAGCAGCCCCGTGCAGATCGGCCTCCAGCAGCATCCCCACAGCAGCCACGCAGGGATTCGGATCGCTACTGCCAGCTGTGTGCTGCGTGGTTCAACAACCCCGTCATGGCCCAGCAGCATTATGATGGCAAGAAGCACAAGAAGAACGCGGCCAGGGCTGAGCTGCTGGAACAGCTGGGGAAGACGTTGGACCTGGGCGAGCTGCGAGGTGAGAGCGTGGGGCTGCATGGGGCTGCATGGGGCTGCATTGAGCTGCGTGGGGCTGCATGGAGCTGCATGGGGCTGCATGGGGCTGCGTGGAGCTGCGTGGGGCTGCGTGGAGCTGCGTGGGGCTGCGTGGGGCTGCATGGGCTGCGTGGGGCTGCATGGAGCTGCATGGGCTGCATGGGGCTGTGTGGAGCTGCATGGAGCTGCGTGGGGCTGCATGGAGCTGCGTGGGGCTGCATGAGGCTGCATGGGCTGCGTGGGGCTGCGTGGAGCTGCGTGGGGCTGCATGGGCTGCATGGGGCTGCATGGGGCTGTGTGGAGCTGCATGGAGCTGCGTGGGGCTGCGTGGGGCTGCATGGGGCTGCATGAGGCTCCCGTGGCACAGTGGGGTGCAACCCAGATGGGATGCGCTGCTTTGAGCCACGTGAGGATGTGGCCTCATCCCCAAAGCTGCTTATTATAGAGATGTAATTACGGGAGGAGAGGGAAGGGCCTCCTGAAAGAGAGTTCTCTGCGGTCTCCAATTACAGTCCAGCATGCAGGCAGTGTATTTGACTGCAATGGGCTTGAGCACAAAGTGCAGGTTTGATTTTCAGCACCGCCGCATGGGAGAAGCCTGGTTTGCCCACCTTGGGTTAATGTTTTAAGGAAACTTTTCTTTTTTTTTCTCTCCCCCTTGCGAAAATGAAATAATTTTCCTTGAAGTGCCGATGGCCGCGCAGTGTGCTCTGCACTGCTCCGTTACCCCGACCCTCCGGTGCTGCCCGGGGTGATTCAAACATCCTAAATGATTCATTGGGCTGAGTCACCGTGTGGAAATACGCAGGGACGTGGAAGTGCCAAGGTTGGGAGTGGTGGGGGATGTCATTATCTGTAAACAAACCCACGGTGACGCAAACGAATGGTTGGGCTCCTGCTTAGTCCTCCCTCAATCAGAGGGCAGCGCTCTGCCCAGGATCTGTGCTTCCAAACTGCTCTGTATGGGGCTGTGGGCTGCTCCCAGAGCAATGTTCAGGGATGCTGCAAGGCAGCCGGGCTGTGCTGGAGGTTTGGGCACTGCTGCAGGTGTCCTGCAATGCAGGGTCGGGTCACGGCCGCGTTCTGTCTGCTCCCCCTGCTCGTTTTGCAGCCTCGGTGTTGGCTAGAATGCAAACTCATTTCCTCTCCATGTATCCCCAGCTTTCCCATCGCAACTGAAATATTAATTCTATTTTGTCTGCTGTGGGAGATGAACATTTGATGCGTTATGTAAGCCCGGGATGAGCAGTGTCAGTCAAAGCACAACGTTTCAGCAGCCTTTGATGTTTTGATAATGGCTGTAATAAAATATTTATTGATAAATACGAATGCGTATTCGAGAAATAAGAATAGAGATATATTTTTGGACAACTGATATTTATAGGAAACAAAAGCATTGCTTCTTCTTGCTGGGTGCTCATCCTGCAGTTTTGAAGTCTTGTTTTGAAATGGGAAAAGGGAGGAGAGAAAGGAGCCTCAGTCGCAGCACCATTTCTCCCATCTGTATGAGGTTCAGCTGTCCATCAGCGCTCCGTCCCAGGGCTCTGGGTGTTTGCCTGAGGGCTGCTTGGGGTGAGCAGCAGAGGTGACAGTGTGGGGTTGGGGTGCAGCTCAGCAGTGGGGCAGAATCAGTGGCTGCACGGGATGCCATCACCCACAGCCTTTGCATTCTCTGTGCACGGATGGATTGCCACAGGTGTGGATGCTATCTTGCAAAGGAGTTGAATTTTCCTTCCTGGCCCATAATTTCCTCATATGCCTTCTAAATACTTCTCATTCTGTGCTGTCAATTTTGGTTGGTAAAATGTGATTGAACAAGTGCTCTCCTGGAATGTGTTTTAATGCATTTTATGCAGAATGACATTAACGACTCCACTCTTTAATATTTTATTGAATGGATATGAGTGCATTCAATTTTACATGAACGCGTGTCATGATTCAGGGGAGGGAATGCTGATGTGTCACGAGGACACCAAAGTAAATGTGCATATGGACAGGACAGAATTTCCTAACGGCCTCCTCTGGTTGGGATCAGTGCAGGAATAACGCTGTGGGAAACCATCAGGATGGTTGCAGGGTGCATTAAAATTGTTCTTACAGAGCACTGCAGCCTGTGGTAGGAATCCCACACCTCTGTGTTTTCACGTTGAGCCCTTTAATTAAGCTTGAAATGCTCTGTTCGGATCTTCATGGAAGTGAATCAGTGCGAAGCAGAAACCTGACACTGGAATTTAAAATTCCCTTTTTTTTTTTTCTAAGAGAACAAGACAGAATTATTTGAGCATCAGTGGTTTACTGTAATGCCGATGTGTTTAATGCAGCAATGCTAATACCGCCCATGATGCCCAGGGAATTCTTGGGATGTTAAATACAAAAGAGAGGAGGAGAGCAGAAATGGGTCTCTTACATGCAGACTATTAAGGGAGACAACAGAATCGGGGATTGGGAACACTTAGGTCTGCCTTTATGTGCTTAATTTATGTGAAGCTCGCCCCACATAGCAGCAGCCAGAAGCTCTGATTGCCATCTTTCTGTTTCAAGGATGTCCAGGAGGGAAACGGGTGTTTAATGCACATTCAGCCACTCTGTCTTTGCAGTGCAAACATGTTAGGTGAGGCACAGGAGTGCCTGTTTCTGTAATTCCTCTTTGCAATTCCTTTCCCAAGGTGAAAGAACGACGAAGTTAAATGGTACAAACAGCAGAGAGGAGAGCCTCAGCCTTTCCCACGAGTCGTACCGACCCTCTGTGCCTTGTTGCCAAGTTTGCTCCGTTTATAGAAACCAGCAATTGCTTTTGTTCTGCCCTTCGTTCTGGCACGGCACGCAGGGCTGCACGCAGAGCTGCTCCATTCCCTGCCATGGAAGGGAGTTCAGCTGAACGGATGCGTTGATGCTGTTGGAAAAAAGCTCCCAAGTGGTTGCAGCCTCTGAATGTGGCCCCGATCCGTGCAGCAGAAAGCAAGGGAATAGCTGGGGTCTCGGTGCTCATTATTCTGAGCAGAATGATGCTCTGTGAGAGCCATGGGATGGCTGAGGGGACCGCGGTGTCCCTGGGCAGCTGCCTCTGAGCCCTGTGTGATTCTTTGCAAATATTCCTTTAGACTTCAGCAGTGCTTGGATACCCCGGAATGGAAAAGTACATAGAGAGGTTACTGTAAGGAGAAAAGTCTATAAAGCTGGGAGATCTGAGTGCTTTCTGATTAATTAGAAGCTTGTGAGTGGCAAATGGTACGCTTTCCTTTCCCTGGTTCTGCAGCTGTTGGCAGCCTCTGTCTGCTGCATTGACCCTGAGCAGTGTGTGGCACAGGCAGAGGCCGTTTCCTACAGCACAGAGATGCTTTTTCTCCTTGCACAGCCCTCAGCCTGCACCAACAAGCTCAGCGGGTACACAGCTAACAAACCTGGCTTCTCTTTGCAGGCCTGAAGCGCAGCTACACGTGCAACATCTGCAACGTCACACTGAACTCCATAGAGCAGTACCACGCGCACCTGAAGGGCTCCAAGCATCAGACCAAGTGGGTACCGCCGTGTTCCGGGGGTCCTCTGCCCATCTGTGCCTGCTGGGGTGATGAGGCACAGAATCACAGAATGGCCAGGGTTGGAAGGGACCTCAAGGATCACGAATTTCCAACCTCCTGCCACATGCAGGGCCACCAACCTGCCCATTTAATGCCAGCCCAGGCTGCCCAGGGCCCCATCCAACCTGGCCTTGAACACCTCCAGGGATGGACGGGGCATCCACAGCCTCTCTGGGCAGCTGTTCCAGCACCTCACCACTCTCTCTGACTCTAGGAAGCAATGGCTCGTGCTTCTTGCTGAGGGCTGATGGTGCTCTGTGTGCTGTGGGTACCCGTGGTCACGTTGTGCTGGGAGCACCTTTGGTGTGCTGAGCCCCAGCAGAGGCACTGGGGGGTGGATAGGATCAGATGTTTCCAATTGAAAATGTGCTGTGATTTACAGCAAATGTCCTGCCCAAGTTCCTGAGTTTAGGAGGGAATCTGCTCTGTCAATTAGTGCAAATTATTAAAATGAAGTGATAAAGAGACACGGTACCAAGGAGTAGATTAATGAACTAATCTCTCTTAATACACTTACATGTGAGCTTTGGGAACTGTTTCAGGCTGGAGGACCAAGGGCCGCCCAGATTAGAGGAAGGACATAAAGATGTCATTCGTTACTGAAGTACCTGAAGCAGCTTTAAGGGTGGTTCAAGTGATGATCCGGCAGTAAGCACCAATGTCTCCTTTTGCTTAAGCTGCAAGACAAGTGCAGCCTTCCCCTTGCTGATGCTAGACCTTCAGAGATTCTCTTTGCTATTCGCTTCAGCTCTGTCCTCTTTATTCCAAATATTACCCTTCCTGGATTTATATCTTCATTAATGGGAGGAAGTGGTGATGAACCTCCTGCTCCATGCCACGGGTGGGTGGGATGTGGGGGGCAGCTGTCGGGTGCCTGTAGTGCAGGGAATGGGGAGCCCCAGGCAGCCCCCACCCCATCTCCCTGCTCCTTGGTGTATGCAGTGCAGCTCTGGGCTACACAGGGACAGTGCTGATGGATCAGTGTCAGTGCCATTGCTGGAGAGCAGAGCTGACAGCTTGTCCTGTTGGAAACACGAGGTGGGAGCAGCTGCAATGTGCTGCTGAGGCACGGAGCTGTAATTTATCCTTCCCCTGCCAGGCTTTCAGTGTTTGTGTTATTATCGCTGTCATTGCTGCTGTTGTTATTGCAAAGGAAAAAGGAGTTTGTTTCAAATCAAAGCAGCCTCATGGACAGGAAATAGTGATGTGCAGAAAAGATGCACTCCTTTTGTTCAGCATGGAGTGAGTGAATGCCTGGCGTTCCCTGTTTGGTGCTCACATCTCCTGCTTTGTTTCCCAATCTCCTGCAGTTAGCAGAGTCCCATCTCCAGCCCTTACACGATTCCTGCAGAAAGAGGATTCCTTTTTCATCTGTTGCTTTTCCAAAAGCTTCTTTCCAACTGACAGAAACTTCAAAGGCACTTTGCTTCATCCTTTTCCCTTGGCTGAATTTGGAGCCTTATGGAGTGTGTTTGCAGCAGAGAATTGGGTTGTTGTCCTTGGCTGGAAGCAAAAGTTGGGGCAGGAGGAGCACAGGAGCAGCTCCGAGGCTGCAGGACTTCCGCCATTCTTCCAAGGACCTCCTCCTTTTACAAATTAATATTCTTATCTGTCGTTCCAAATTTAGCTTCTTATCACTCATTGCTAATGATTTAAATCTCGTCCCCAGAGATTTTCGTGGGCATTCAGTACAAAGAAAAACAAAGTAATGAATTCGTAAGAAAGTGTGTTACAAATGTAATAATGGAATGCCAATTAGAGACATTCGTCTATCCAATTTCTATGGGAAATTGCTCCGATTATTCCATTTCCTCTGTCCATTGTTCATTCTTATACAATCATCTTTGAGCCCAAGGATCCGAGCACTGCACAACTGTAGGGAAGTGCAGAAGAATGGGAGACAATGGCTCAGCAGCTTGGGTTCGTGCAAAACAAAAGCTCTTCCCACCCTATAATTAATGCATAACCAGATTTTGCTCTCTTTGTTTGAAGGCATTTCTATAGCTTCGTTGTCCTCTATATGGGCACAGGGAAGCAGAGTGAATGGTGGGGGCTCTTCCCCTCAATGCCTGGTCCAGCATTTTGCCCACTGGTTTGTGCTGTTCTCATTACTGTGGGTTAGCATCAAGGCTGTCCTCTTCCTCATAACCCACATTGAAGCGAATGCATTGCAGTTGCCAAGGCAACAAAACATTTTATGTAGCTTGTCATACTTAATATCGTAAAAAAAGGAGTTGTAAAGGAAGAGGTTTAGCTTGGGACAGGCAGAATGGTGATTGCAGGCTGGAAGCTGGGAGCACCCGTAATGTACCAGGGAGATGAGTTCTCTGAAAAGCTGCTTTGGCAGAGAGGACTGAGATGAGGAGCAGGTACTTATTATAGCTCCTAAGCTCTCCAGAGGGCACCGTGCATCCAGGCCATTGCTGGAGCTGCTTTTAAATAACCCAACACACAGCTGCTTTCAGGTGGGATGTGGGGCTCAGCCCTTCCTGTGCATCTCCATGCAGTGCTGGAGGAAAAGTAGCTGGAAATGCCTTGGCTGATGTTGTGGTGTTGAATAAAAACATAGGAGGAGGCAGCTGGTATTGAACTTGTCCTTATCCCTCTTCTCAATGAATTTGCAGAGCAAGGTGATGAGTTTCCACTTTTCCTCCGGGATGCAGGTGCTTGGAGTTTGAAAATGAAGCAAAAATGCAGCTTTTAAAAATACCTCTTAGCAAAGTGAGGGATCTGCCTCTCCAGCCAGATGGAGAAGGTTTCTCTCAAGCTCCCCATTCTGCCAACATCATAGAATCACCACAGAATCATCTGCCCTGTGCTGCTGGGAGCTGCAGTCCGATGGATGCTGCCACGCTTGGGCATGCTGTGCAGGCACTGGAGCTGGACTCTGGAACATCTGCAGCAGGGAGGAGCTCCAAACCTTTAATTAGGGATTTATGAACTGTGCAGCGGTGATTGAGTCATTGTTTGACTTACTTTCCAGAAATAGATGTGTTGGTTTTTTTAATCTGCCCTTCTCCCTTCCTCTTTTCCCCAAACCCAGCAATGCTCAGCTCAGCTGGCCGCAGCCAGCACTCTGTTTCTATGGGGATTGGTGGCAACCAAAAGATGGGGTTGTGAGGAGCTGCAAAACGAGGTCGTGTCACATCCAAAACCTTGGGAGAAAACCACGTGCTGGCCTTGGAATGGGCTGAAAGCAACAGAATTCTTCATTCTTTGTGGTTTGATGTAAACTGTTCCCTCCCAGCCCTTCCTGCAAAGCCCAAAATGGGCAGCTCAGGAGCAATGACAGCAGGCTTCATGCCACGAAGGCTCCTTTCCTTTTTTTTTTTAATCCTGATTCAGAACACAGATGTCTAATTGGAATGGGGCATTTATTACCATAAGCTGCTTGGCTGTTCAGCCATCGCAGCTAATCAAAATATTGTAAATATCATGCCTGGACAAATGTCACTCTTCACCATGATTGCATTCCCGTCTCTTAGTCAATCTATTTCAGAAAGCATAAACAAATATTTGCTGCCTGTTGTGGCTGATGGCAACTTTTATTGGCAGCAGAAACATTTTCTGTGTGTTTTCTGTGATGTATGGAGGCCACTGCCTAAAATATAAAGAAGCCTTTGGAGTGATAATAACTCCAGAAGATGAATAGTTCTAAAAGGTAGATGGAACTGAAAGGCATTCTAATTTGTCATTATTTCAGTGGTTCCAGAGATCAGCTGAATAATTACAGTGCCTGTGAAGAGCAGCGAGTAATACTTTCTCTCATTACAGGATTAAATTGTCTCCCTTCCCTTTAAAGTGAGGGGAAATCGAGGTATCTCTGATATCTGCTGTTTTGATCATAATTTGAAAGCCCCGGAATGGTACGACTTGGTTTTGTGGTGCTGGGTGTGCAGATTAATTATTTTAATTAATTATTTTAATAAATCAACAGTTGATTTCTGATCTATCAGTCTGATATCAACCAAGGAGGAACTCCTCACTGGCCAAAGCTGTGTCCTGCTGAGTTTGCAGGTGATGCTGATCTCATCCATTTAAACCGAGGATCCAAGCAGAGCATCCTTTTCCCTTTCACAAAACCCATCTCTATGCTTAAAGTTTCCTATATATATATATATATTTTTTTTTTTTTACAAACCGAGCCATTCTCATTGCTCCCATTAAAAACTCAGCCAAGGGAAACCCAGCAGAGCCCAGGAACACCAGGGCTGAGTGTGACCCTGCTCCATTTCTGTGTTGCAGCCTGAAGAATCAGTAGCAGTGCATGGGATTGGAGCGAGGAAAAGCACTGAGACCTCACCTGCAGGGAGGAAGGCTGCTATCCTGGACACTGACCCCATGCAGTGGATGACTGACACGTAATTAACCCTCGCTTTGGACAGATACACGGATATTATTATTATTATTATTATTATTAATTTTTTTTTTAATTTTGTGGTGAGTTAAAAATATTTCAATGGATTTTTTTACCCTTTCAAGATAATATTTATTCAGCACAGAGTTTAGAGAATGATAACTATCCTGTAAATACGACGCTTAATCATCACTCATCGCCACAGACAGAGGAAAGGAACTATTTTACTTTTTCATATTTATTCTTAGATTTCTTCCGAGAGTATAACAATATTCTATTCCATTAATCCACGGTAGTGATGTAATCAGTCTTCAACCAGAAATAAACATACTTCCTTCACCTTCTCCAGCATGGTTTTGTGCCGACAGCCAGCAGTGAATCGCAGGGATTGAATAACGGATGAATGTTTTTCCTTTCCTCTTTGTCTTCAGAGAAACAAACGGTTCACTGAGCGGAGAAAGCTAAAGTGAAAGCGTAGGATCCTTTTCCTGCCGTTAGGATTGCTGCTGGGTGGATGGGAGCTGTCTGCTCTGCTGACTTTGGATGCACACCGATGCTCAACACCCCTCGTTCTGCAGCAGGGCGGTGGGTGCCAGGCAGGGATGCTGCCATGGAGGCTGCTTGCAGGACGTGGATGCAGGAACCCTGTGGGGACAATTCCCAGCTGCTCCAGAGAGCCCCTCGGAGCTGCACAGCCAAGGCTCAATGGTGGGGTGTGGGTCCTTGCTAACAGGGAGGAAAAAGCCTCAAAGGATTGGAAAGAAAACAGTGCAATGACCTCGGATGTCTAGGAGGAGTGCTGCATGAATCCCAGCTGGGTTCTCACCTGCAGCTCATCTGCAAGGTGTGAATTCCTCACTGCTGCTTGGCTGAGCTGAGATGTGAGTATTTACCCACTGGAAATGAGAGGGTTTGCAATGGTGTTAGGCTTTCTGCTGCAGTCAGCAGAGAGGGACCAGGTTTCTTGCCCAGCCTGCTGCAACGTGAAGAAACTGAGATAACCAAGATCAAATTTTCAAGTATGTCCTACAAGCAATGCAGAGCAACCCTTGCTGTGCCCCGTGCTCTACCAGCTCGTTTTAGTGCACTTTGCATGCGGTGAACCTGTCTTGAGAATGCTGATAGAGATTAAGCACCACCTCTTCCAGAGCAATCTGGTCGGTTTATATATCTGTAGTAGCACAAGCCTTCTGAGACTGCCCATTTCCCTGCTTCTGCAGCTCCGAAATAACAGGCTCTGACATTTCCTCTTTGAGCACGCTCAACCAGAGGCTGCCTGCTGTCTTTGGAAGGGAGTGGTGATGCCTACAGCTCCAGCAGTTCATTTAGCAGAAATGCAGCATCTCGAAGTGAGCGGTGCCCCTCTCTGCTTGTTGGCTCTGCGTTTGGGAAACTGAATTTAACCCAAAGGGCCTTGCAGGTTTGTGAATTCTCTGCCTGGTGAACAAACTGCCCATAGGTGGCTTAATCTGCATCCTCCACCCGCTTCTGTGCACTCTGATAAATCAAAGCAAAGGAAGAACGTGCTGCTCTGCATCTTGGTGTTGAGCAGCTCTGTCTTTCACACGAGGGGCAGTCGGGCACCTGGAAACCTGCAGCCGTGGTGCAAATGTCATTTGATGTGTTCATAGCATCACTGCTGTCACTGTATGTCTGTGGTGTGGTTGCTGGTAAGTCAGCGAGCTCGGTAGCAGAGGATGCTGTGGGCAATGCCTGCTCGTGGAGGAACAGAAAACAGTGTCACTGCTGCTGGCAGCTCTGCTCTTTGTGCCTCTCCCACTCCGGGATGTTTGCTGCAGGGCTGTGCTGCTGCACCCCGTGGGCACTGCAAAGCTGCTCAGCTCTCCTCCCTTCTGGCAATGCTGTGCCACCGGTTTTAATTACTATCTCACCCGGGACTCTGAAATCCCTCACTACCTCGCTACCTGTTTGATGAAAACAAACCTTCTTTTGTTGGTGAAAATGATTATTTTACCTTGAGAAGGCAATTAAAAGCCCGAGCTCGCCAGATGTATTTCTAAAGGACTCTTTGCAAATCTTTGGGAGAGAAGAGAAATAATTCTCCTAAATCGGGAGGCAGATCAATAACACGCGTTGCTCTGCAGAAGGCTGTGTTTATTTTGCCTGCCAGCAATGAAACTCAATAGACCCCCACCAGTCGAAGAAGAAACGAGACCTCTGTGGTTTTGCATCGTGGGTTTCCTGCGTCTGTGTTTTTGGTTTTGCTCGTTTGTTTTTTTTGTCATATGAAATCTATTGGTAAATAATGGGCAATGATCAGCACTTTATTTTCATTTGGCATTTAATCAAAGGGACGTGCTACATCTGTACAATAGCTGGGCTAATTGCTCGACCAAACAGGACAAACCATTGTTCATCCTCACGGCGGATGGAATAAAATATGAATATGGTCGTGTTTGATGATAGAGATTACAAAGCAAATGGGGCACAGACCCCACTCCCCTTTTTTAGCTGCATCAGGTAGGGGGCACAGGAGCAAAATTCAGATGGTGGAGGAAAATGATTGCATTGCTGAGGAGGACAGGAGTGCAGCCTTACAGCGTGACCTTTGGTGCTGTCACCTCTTCCCTGACTTCTGCCTTCAGCTGTGCAGAGGGAAAGGTTGGATGTGCTGCAGCATGGAATTGTTTACTCTCTGGGGTCAGTAGAAGTGCTAAAGAAGCTCTACATGATTAATTTGTGCTCTTGCATCAATGCCTTTCATGTGTGCAGGAGAATGTTTGCAGATGAATAAGCATCTCCTTGGGTTCCATAGCTATGGGGCTCTTTCATTTATCGTGCTCTGGGTGATAATGTAAGGCAGTGTTTCTGAAAGTAAACTGCCTCTTGACAGAGGGAACGTGGTACAGAAATAGAGCACACCATGCAGGCAGGTGGGGAATTTTCTGTGCTCCTTTCCCCCAGATTCCCACAGCCCTCCTCCTCCTCCTTCCACTTTGTGCTCAGGGTGCTGCAGAGGTGATGCAGCCAAGAGAAAGGAGAATTTCCTAACGTGTGCGCTCAGGTAATCACAGTGAGCTAATTGCAGCAAATTAATTACAGCACAAACACAATTTCTTTTCCTGAGCAGGTGTGCAGAGAGCTTTGCTCCTGCTGCAGCGTGCTGGGCTGAGCAGCCAGGATGGTGCCCTCCCCGGCTGTGTTGCCTGCCTGCATGGCTGCAGGCTTTGGTCCCTAAATCCTTTTAATCTCTTCCTTTTCTGAAGTTCATTAGACCTTCAAAGCAAGACATAAAAAGACAAATCTCCTGGTGGGAAGTCAGTGATCCCTGCAGAACTGCCTCCAGACCACGCACTTTGCTCTGATGTTGAGATGGGTACAGCATCCCAAGCTTAAAGGCTGTGCAGATATATCTGGGACCTTTGGCAATGGAAGCAGTGAAACCCTTGCATCCCTCAAGGTTAGTTTCAATTGAAGGGTGAAGACTTTTGCTTGTAATTTCTTCATTAAAACGACACAGGCTGCATTTTTCAGATGCAGCACAGCCGAACTTTACGGGAGGTGATTTTGCTCCGCTCGAACATTTTTGCAGCTCAAAATTCCACGTAAAAGTGTCTGTAAAGATAATAGCCATCAGTCTGGCTGCATCACACACGCACGTTCCTGCAGAGCAGTGTTAACGGAGCTCTGCTGGTGGCTGGAGGTGTGATTCTAACACCAGAGCTGTGATCCTGTAGATGTGTTCTGCTCAAGTCCTATAGCACACACCAACACCGTTCCTCAGGCTGTGATGTGAAGCTGTCCAGTGATGTCTCAGAAAGCCACAGGCTGCCATCCCGTGCTGTTCTATGCTCAGACACATTACAGCACAAATAATGCATGTTTTCTTCACTGGCTTCCCCTGTTTAGGCAATAAAGCTCTATGGCAACAGTCTGTACAGTGACTCTGCCCTGAGGCACAGCACTTCGTAGGAAGAAATTAATCATGGGAGAAGAATGCTCCCCGTGTGTAAATGATGCTTGCTTTGTTAAGTTCCTCTTGCATCAGCCTCATTAGCAAACCCTGACCTTTAGATCCACTTTCCACGCTCTTCTGTGTTCTGTGAGTGAAATCCCTCCTCCAGGCTGTGCCAGGTGCTCACCATGGGTCCTTCTGAGCTCCTGGTCCTCTCCCACCACGAGAGCAGATTAGAACCTCTGTGTTTGCTGCAGTGAGAGGCAGAGAGAACCCAATTTGATTGTTAAATATTTGTGACCTAAAGAGAGAAAAAACAAACGGGCATCAACATCCCAATGTGTTCCCCACTTATATTACTGCACCCAAGACTTCAGGATGCATATTTTAGTCTATTTCCAGTGTCAGAACGGGGATGATGGAGGTATTCCCGCTGTCCCAGCAATGTTTCTCTTTGCCACGTACTTTTCCAGCTGCAGGGCTCTTCAGACAGAGCCACGTCCTGCACATCAGAGGGCTCCATTTGCTGGTCCATGCCTGCAGGTGATGCTAACAGCTCCCTGGCCATGAGTGGGGTTTGCCATAGCAAGGCTGACAAGTTTGAGCAGCGGCCCTTCCGTGGTCTGCTGCTCACTAATCGAGCCTCGTGGTGTGCTTGTACATCTCTGACAATAGCCTTTGTCTAATATGTTTTTAATCAGTGTGTGCATTTCAATTTGCATATTAATAGCAAGGGGATGTTATTGTACGGCGCTGTTGATGAGGCGGCTGTCATGCTCAGCCTTCAAGCTGAGCAGAGAAGGAAACCACGTCTGTTGTACAAGAGGTGCAATTGCACATGTTTTACCATCTACCGTTCTCTATTTATCTCTGCCTTTCGTTTTCCTTAATAGCTCAGATGGGTGTGTTCTTTTTTCTGCTTCTTTTTTTTCTTCCCTTGTGAACAAGCATGATTTAAAAGGATTTTTGGCTGTTGTGACAGCTCCAAGCCAGCCTAAATATCACATTTCTACTGGACGTTTTTGACTTGCAAAGTGGCGAAAGCTTGATTTCTTTCTGCTTTCCCTATCCCCTTTCTCAGCTCTTCCCCTGCTGTGTCAGATAGCACTGACACTGCCAGGGCTCTGGAGTTTTGGGAGCTGAGTTTCTGCATCTTGGTTTTGCTCTTCATCTTCCTTCCCATTTGGCTCAGCAGGAAAATGGCCCGAGGGCAAAAAGCCAAGAGTTAAAGGAGAGAAATTCAAAAGAGAAATGAAGGAAACTTGAACCAGAAGAAAAAAAATCCAGAGGAAAAAGTGCATCCCCAGCAGCCTGAGCCTTCTGATTGCCATCGGAGCTCCCTGGCAGGTGGAGGAAAAGCAAATGTTTTGGCCAGCATGGGCTGGGTGCCGAGGAACTTGCTGTGTGCTGCTGGGACTGAGCAGCAGCATTCAGCCCAGCCCGCTTTTAGCATCGCTTCATTTCCAAACATGCTCTCCTAATCCGGGATCAAAGCACTCAGTCAGCAAAAGGCATTTTGGAGGGAGAACAGAGCTCTGGTTTCCATCCGTTCCCCTCTGCCAACAAAGCTGTTCTTGCTGAGGAGCTCCCAGCACGGGGTGTGGGATCCCACCGGGATCTGGGAACGGATCTCTGCCCTCCTGCAAGGAGCAGAACTCAAAGAGAGCCCCGTGAGCATCCCCTGTGCTGTGCAGAATGGCAGCATCAGGCACACAACTGTATGCGATCTGTAAATACGGCGTGACAATATTTTGAAAGAAGAACCTCCCCGCTAGATGGGAGGCAGTGCAGAATTAGGGGTTTTCAATCCAAAAAGAAAAGAAAATGCAGCTGCTGCTCTGAAATCAGTCTGAATCCTGCAGGCATCCACTGCTGTGTGGACAAAGTGCTGCGAGGTGGGAGAAATCCCCGTCAGCATTCGCTGCAGAGAAAGAAGGTGGATGGAGTAATGAGAGCAAGCAGAGGCGTGGGATGGATGTTTCACTCCAGAGCTCCAATCCATTTATATAATCATAGTTGTTATCGCAGTAAATGTAAATAACTGATTGAGTTCAAATTTTGTGTTTGACAACGCTGATTCTCTGTGAGTACACACTGAATTCTTGGAGAATTACTTTATTTCATCAGATAGACCCACAATGTGTTCAACAGCCCTTTAGGCATTTAGGTAGGACCATACTCTGTGATTTTTCTTGCTCTCCAAAGCATAAAGCCTCTTACAAGTTCATGTTTTAATCAATTGCTTGAATCAAAGTATGTGGCAGTTTGGCAGCTTGCCCTTTGCTGCACTGCTATAGCTGCAATAATAGCAATAATGGTATCATGAAAATACAAAAAGGCTGCTTTGCACCTTGTCAGCCCACGGCAATGAATAACCAGGATGACCTTAATTTGTTTTCTATCGGATGTGTTGGCCCTCAACCTTCAGTAGCATCCAAGATGGGCATGGGAGCCACAGTCCATCTCCCCACGCTGAGCAGCAGCCTCCCTAATTAGTGTGTGTGCATCCCAGCAGCTGCTGCTCTGCTCAGGGTCACGCGAGGGCTTCACCCTGTGCAGTTTCTGCTCCGTGCAGGATGGATTCTGAGCCCTGCAGACAGGACAGAGCAGGACAGACCCCACTGTGGGGATCCTAGAGCTCTTTGCAGGAGGCTGTGGTGGCCAAATTGGAGTGAGCTCAACACTGTGGGGATGGAGGGGGGTTTCAAAGGCCTGGAGGCAGCTGCATTCAGAAATAGATCAGAGCAGCACTTCCATCCAAAAGGGAAAAATAGTAAAAAGTGGCTTCAAAGTAGCACTGTCCGTGATATCCCACTTGTGCACGCTTTTAATGAGGCTGGTGCTGGTCTTAACAGGAGAATGGCCTCAATTCCATTATAGCTCTCTTAATGAGGGCGTTATTATCTTTGTTGGGGAATGTAGAATGCAGCAGATGCACGGCGTTAAATAATGAACAAGAGGCTCAGCTGGAGCCAGGAGCACCGATGGTGCCCTGCTGGGGACGAGGGGGCCCTCGGATGGACACTGCAAGGATGTGCTCTGTGTTCATCCCTGCAAAGCAGAAGCATGGAGATGTTTGTGCTGCTGGGTGCTTCGATTCTGCTGGGAAAGGGCTTCTGGGCTCCTGATTTGGTCAGTGCCATGGGGCTCTCATCCCTCAGTCTGCCCTCAGGGCATATAGCTCACATCTATGCCTTCTATCACTTCTGTAGGTTTCAGCACCTTTGGCGAGGTCTGGCCCAAGCCCAGCTGAGTCTCTGTACCACCACTGCCTCCCCCTGCCCTGCTATGAGTCACTTCCAAACACGCTTTTAGTTCATTAATGCAGAGATGCATTGAAATGAACCTCAGTAAAATGGCAATGCTGATAAAAGCAGCCCCCATCCTCCACCCACCCCGTGCCCCAGTTGCTCAGGTTCGTTTCTGTCTTTGAATCAGACAGAGGGAAGCTCCAGTTTTCTGCAAAATCACGTCTGGGTCCCAAAGGGAGCCTGGAGCAGACACACAGTTGTTGTGTTCCTGCAAGGACACCGTGGGTTGCAATTAAAAGCAATGAATTGCTTTGGGGCAGTGGCTTTAGGGGGTACATTGGCATATAGAGTGCAGTTCTGCACAGCCCCAAGGAGTGCATTTGTGCTGGTGATGCCCCAACTTTGGGATGCATTGTATGGAACAAGACCAAGCAGGTACTGAATGACATAAGGTTTTTTTTTTAGCACCCATGAGTTGGAGATGGTGATCATGGGATGTTATTCCAAGAGGAAAAGTCAAATGGAAATGGAGGATAAGTACGCAAGAACTAAAGCAAAGCAACTTGTAGGGGAGACCAAAGCCACCACTGGGATAAATCCTCATAGAACGGAGCTGAAGAGCCAGATGATGACGTGCTCTTTCCTAGTGAATTGACTCAGGGGCAACGAGGCACAGCTGATGAGCAGGGCAGTATAAATCAGCAAAGCATCCCATACAGCCCAGCTGCACTGACGTGAGCAGAAAGCTCCATCAAGCTGTTAAATCATTTGCACAAGACAAGCAGTCAAACCCTTTTTTACCACTAGAAACCAACATGTTGCTAAAACTCATCTTTATTTTGAATGTTGCCCTCAGCATCGCATTGGTGGCCACTTAACAATAAGTGCCTGAAAGCAAGAAGGCAAAATCAGCAGGAGAACAGCTGGGAAGTGCTGAGCATTTCTGTGTGGCCTCAGATATAGGGAGTGTGGGCTGTGGGGTTGTTGGGCTGTGGGGTTCTGCCTGCAGACTTTGTGATAATGGGAACAGGGAGTGTGGGACTTCCTGATGACTTCCTGATGACCTGTAAATCAGTGTTAGTTGTGGTGGTGATGATCTAAGAGCATAGGCAAATTAAAGTTTATAGTAAATAACAAAATTTGTAGCAAAATGCACAGCTTTTTTTTTTATCAGAGCATCCAATACAGTTAGGACATGGATGAGCTTTAGGGCAAAGAGACCCCAAAGGACTTTTCTGGGTCTGAAACAGAAACAGCAAGCTTCAAGCAAGATTCAGGCTGGAAAAAAATTTCTGCTTCAGTTTAACATAATTATGGCAACAAATTAGAGAGTTAGGAGGAAAATCTAGCAGTGAGCACCTGTGAGATCAGCTGTTAGAAACCTTGTGTATCATTTCAAATCTGGGATATTGGAATCCTGCTACAGCCATCTCCTGATTTCCCAGTGTTTAAAATGCATTTCTTGTTTTGGAAGGGACAAACAAATTGGAACTGTCCCTTGGCAGATCTGCCTGTGGGGGTTTTGCACAGCCTGTTGTTTGTATGGGGCAGTGCCCAACCTGGCTACTTCTGTTCTGAGAACAGCATCTCTGTGTATGTCCCATTTCTGAAGCAAGCACAATCAGAGATGTATTTCAAAAGGAATGTTAAAAATAAATGATTTGAAATTCAGACTGGATGATTGGATTTTCTCTTTTGGGGGAGAATGGATTTCCTTAAGGGATGGAGAATGCAGGGCGGTGATGCTCAGGACTTTCTGGAGGGATTTGCTTCTTTTGCTGGATTTCTTATTGTTCCAATGTCCATGAGCACCTCGTGCTTGAGCTGTTTTGCTTGCAGCTGGGAATTTCTCAGCAATGTTTGCTCAACTTCATTGGTGGCACTGAGTGATGTGGTTTAGTGGGTACGGTGGTGATGGGTTGATGGTTGGAGCAACCCTGGATTGGCACAGACTGGGTCACCCTGTGCTGCTGCAGTTTGCAGGGCCGTGTTTTCAGTGGGGTCTGTTTGGAAAGAGGCAGCTCTGAGTGCTCAAGTGGTGCAGCAGGGATGTGCTGAGCTCTGCACCAACGCTGTGGAGCGATGGAGTTGCCAAGGATTAAACCCTGGATCAGAAAGAAAGATCTCCTGACCTGCTCTGCTGGCTGTGACCCTCCCCAGTGCTGTATGTGAGTGGCTCAAAAGCTTTTCCTTTAGAAATGTGAGGCTTATTTTGCATGTTCAGCATTGCTATAATAGTTGCAATAGTGCTTACAATCCCAATCAGCTCAAATCTCTGCCAGAAATATTTTAAGCAGCAGTTCTATAACATCAGTTTCTGCTCCCATTACCCAGGAGGAAGGCCTGGGGCTCACTGGAGACTGCTGCAATGCCTGTGGCTGCAAGGAGAAATGCTCATTAACTGCCTTATCTCCCTTGAGCTGCACAACAGATTGTTTTCCAGGCACTCAGTGGCACCAGCAGTTCTGCTGGGCTGATGCTGCAACTACTATGAACAAACACTTAGCAGTTCCTGTGTGGAGCATTGATTAATTTGTCATTCTCCACCATCAGTAAACGACTGCAGAACCTCAGATGGTCACTGGGGCACGGTTAGGAAGGTGCAGCTGATAGCACCATAAGTTAATTAAGGACGGATTATGTAATTGGTCAGGATGCCCTGTCATAAGAGGAGGCAGAAGACCTGGTTGCTTCTCTCTCCTATTCTGCTCTGGGTGCTCCTGGAGCAGCCCAAGCTGTGCTGGTGACACCAAGAGCTGGAAAGGTCCTGTGCTGCATCCCAGTTCAATGTGCCTGCAGGTGCACGTGTGTAGAAAGCATCTTAAGTGGCAAAGCTAAGAATTCTAATGCATCCTCCTTGCAGCTAGTTTTTCCGTGTTTGTTTCTCCTTCAGGCCTCTCCTCTGCAATTAGAAGTGCTTTGCTGAGATGTCTTTAATGCTTGCTAAATTACCTCGTTTGTTTTGCTTTGGAGATGGAGCTGTTTGCTAACACGTACTGCTTGCTGCTCTGCAGTAGCAGGGGCTTTTGCTTTTGGCACCTTATTTAAAATGCTTTCCCCCACCCCTCCCTGCTTGTAGATAAAGTCTCCAATGCAGTATGAAATTAGAATATGGGTTTGATTAGAGGAATGAGCTGAGAATTGCTGGTTTCATTCTCATTTCAATCGTGCTGGGCTGTAGGAAATCCCCAATAATGCTTTTTGGTTTCTAGGGATCAAAATTTGCAAATCTGTCCCAGTCCTGTCCACGCAGCACAGTGATGTTCTGCAGCTTTGCTCTGTGGCCCTGCCATCCATTATAACTAATGCTCCCCATCCCCCTGAACTCCCAAACGCATCCATCCTGCTGTGCAGAAAGCTGCTCCCTTTTGTTCTGCTCTTGCCCAGCCTGGTGTCTCCTTTACAGATAAGTGGTCTGAAACAAATGCCATCTGGGTGCTGGCAGTGCAAGCTGCCCTGCTGCTAAGAGGCCAGGGGTAAAGGAAATGTGTGTGATTTAATGAATGTTCCATGTCATGAATGGAAATGGAGTCAGTTTGTCTTAAGAAGCAGCGTGGGCAAACCTCCATCAGAGGAGCAAAGAGCCCCAAGTCGATGCCTTTCCCTGCTGAGATTGACTCTCCTGGCTTGCAAAGCTGCCCAGGGTACCAAACAGAGGCCTCCTTTGGCTGCTTCTTCATTTCTTCTTTGCTCCTGAAGTCAGTGGCCAAAGCACCGTTGGGTCTCAGCATTTCAGGAGCAGTGATGCAGACCCACGAGCTCTGTAGTCGTCTTCTCTGCCTCTGATTGTGGTTATGGCCTCGTTTGGAAAACCCCTTTTGGCCCCTGGGTCCAAAAGCAAAGGATTCTCCTTCCCTCTTCATTATATCGTTGGCAGTAATTATCCTTCCCCTCCAAACGTAGCATTTTTCTCTTTAGGAGAATTAGTTCTCATTCTCACTTTCATCCTTTAAGTGCTGTTTTCTGCTTTATTTTTAATTGAAAGGCTGGAGGGCAAATGCAATTAAGCTTCAGTGCATGGACTGTAACTTGTATATATATAAAAAAAAAAATCACGTTACCATCTGCAATTTGCTCGTTTTCTGATCTGAGGTCTGTTACAATTCCAACTTTTGGTTCTCCTGATCAGAACAAACGAGAGCAAATTGCAGAGGACTGGGAGGAAACAGATCGAATGTCTTTGTGTCCCTTATCTAGGGCAAGCAAAGGTGTGCTGTGCAGGGATCCAGCTCTGACTGCACTTCGTGCAGCTACGTGGGCTGGGTGTCCTTTAGGATAAACCCCTCCAGGGCTGCCTGCCCTTTTCCATGCACATCTCACTCCCTGGTAGCAGAGGGCAGCAGGGTGGATGGAGCGACCAGCTGCTATTGCTAACAGATAGGATCAGTGATATGAAGCATATCATCCTTCTTCATTTCCTCATCACGTTGAAATCAATACTCTGCCTCACCCAGAGGGCTCTTCTGCAGGCTGAGCTCATCCGTTACTGCACTCCACCTCCTGGATTTACACCAAATGTTCCATTTCTCCCATGTAACAAATGGGCCCCGTGTCAGCGCTGCTGATCGCATCTCGGGCTCTGTAACCTCTGAGCAACCACACCAGAAATGATTCTGTGAGGGTGTCTGCATGCATCAGTGATTTATCCAAGGCATCGTGTACTCTCCCGTTATGACTCAGTCTGGCAGTTTGTCACTGCAGAAAGTGAGAAAAGCATGGCTGCCTTCAACTGAAATCATGCGTGCCTGTGAGGAAAGTGTGAAAGGGTAGGGCACATTTAAATAGAGAGGAATAAAAGCTCAGTGAGTGCTGGAAGAAGTAGTCTTGAGTTACTGCATCCAACCCTTCTTGCCTAGCAGGATGCACAAAATCCAGTGGTGGGGTTTCCTGCAGTGTGAGTCAGGACTGGAGGGTCTGTGCCACTGGGGTGGCTATAGATGCTCAGGAGCAGCAGCCCAGGATGTGCAGCTGCTTGGAGCTAAATGTCCTTGCATTAACACTGTCATCTTCCAATTCCTCTAGGTTATGAAAAGGTTTAATGAGAACAATTTTCGAGTGCTTTTATAGCCTTAATATCTCGAGACCTTTCAAAGCACCATTTAAGTGCTGCTGAGGATGGCTGGGAAGCCCCCACCTGACCCTCCTTCCCTGGGGGAGTGCTCAAGAAGGTCTCCATGTATGTGTGTGAGATCTGTGCTACAGCAGTGCTGCTCTGTCTGCAGGCAATAATGAATTGTGCCATTTACCAGCCCACTAAATACATGTTTGAGGCACGATCTGGCTAGCAAAGAACATGGTAAAAGCAAAGACAGCCTGAAACAACTGCCATGCAGTCACCTAGAATGGCAATATTAATTTGAGGGGCTATTGATTCCCAGTGTATGGCTTCATCTTCCTAAAATACGTCCTGTGAGTTTTTCTCATGCTTTTCAGACGTCCCTTTTTACTTAAAGTTTGCCACCTTTAAAGAATGCTTAAATAGATTAATAATCCTGTGTTTCTAAAATGCCACCTGACTGCAGGCAGCAGGAAAGATATTAACGAATTTCCCTGTCCATTCTGCTGCTGCCAGGCCCTCCTGCTCCTGCAGTCCGTGCCACTGCATTTCTTAATTAATGACTTACTGAGATCTAAAGATTGCACTCGAGTGTTGTCACTGCCTGTTAAGTGGATTGCTTCTCCATCTTCCTATTTCCCCATAGGACAAACAGAAGTAAATTCCAAAGAACAGTGTTTGAGGGAGACACCCCAGTAACAATATACCAAAATTCTTCCAAGAATACAGGTTAGGGAGAAAAAAACTTTAGAAGTTTGTATAGGAAGACCAGAGCAGCTTCCCAGGATGGTTTATGCTCCCATGGAGTCAAGAGACTTCTAAAGTTGGAAGCAAATCCCACCCCTTGTGCTGCAGAAGACCTGAAATAAGACCTTAAAGGTTTGTGAAGCATCAGGAAGATCAGAATGGCCAGGAATGGTCTGTATGGGGCAAATGGATCCCAACCTCAGAGCTGGGGGTGGGTCACTGCTAATTGCGACTGGGTACCCATCCCTTCTGCTCTGTTATTTGTATGCAATTGATGGGTTTAATGCTGCAAAAAAGCAGCACCCGTGCTTTGTCTGCAGTGAAATACTGCTTGAGGTGTTTGGGTGGCATCTACTCCTTCAAGTTTGCATTCAGAAAATACCTGACCCGCGTGAGGGGAAACAAAGCATCAATAATGTTCTCCTTTGTCCTCGCAGAAATGAGTTATGTGGATGCCCACTGTTAACAAAGCACAGGAAAATGACGGCTGTGTGATCCATAGCGAAGGAATTACACAGCAGAACTGCTCCCAAGTGCTGGCAGTCCTTGGGATGGACCATCCATCCCATCCCCACGCCCTCTGAGAATATGCTAATTTGCCACTTAGTATCTATGAATGCTAATGACCCTAATCAGCCTGGCTGCTGCATCTGTCGTAGCAGCCAAGTTCGGCAAAGGCAAAGATAAAGTGCTGCTCCTCATGCTTCATCTCAGGAGAACTGTTGTAGTAAATTCAGTTATATGTTCCCGTCCAGGTTAAATGCAAATAACCTCCTCAGTGCTACGCATCTTGATTATAAACTTCTCTTTTGGCCGAGCTGTATTTTACTGTCCTGAAATCTGCAGTTTGCTGCTTGCTTTTCCAACCCCTTTGCCGCCACGTTTTACACCAATAACATCTCCCTGCCCTGGAGCCCTTATCCACGTCGTGATTTCCAAATAAGTGATATTTATTAAAAAAAACAGCAGGACAAAGCCATCAGCAAGAAGATTCTCTTTGAAAAAGGTGGCAATTAAGGGGAAAGCAGAAGCAATAAAATCCAGAATGTAACGACGGGACGATGCCTTATCGCAGGGCTGCAGAGCCGCGTGGAAAACGAACTGAAATAAATATATGGAAGAGAGAGAGCTGCAGAACGTGGGCAGGATGGGAGCTGCGCTCAGCCTGGAGACACAGGCAGGGCGAGGAGTGTCAACTCAGTGGCCAAACATCCCAGCCATGCAGTTCCCACCTACAGTACCTTAAGCAATGCCATTGGGTCTGCGCAGTCGATCTAATAGCAGTATTCAAACTAATTGCTATGGGGGAAAAATGCTCCTTAGCACAGAGAGCAATGCTGTGGTGTGAAAGCACTCAGGAACCTATGTTTAGGACAGGGAAGGAATCAATCTCAACCTTCTGCTTTGTTTATCCCGTGCACTGAGCAGTGATGGGTGCAGAGCTGGGCGTGCGTGGAGCTGCGGTGGCTTTTGCCTCTCCTTGGCGCCTGCTTGGGAAAGTCACTCTTTATGGATACCCTAAAAGAACAGTCATTCTGCTACTGTGAGGCCATTCGGTAATAAAACAGGGAAAGGCACCGCAGCCAATAAAAGTGAATTAATAACTACAGACAACAGAAGCCCACTTTGCAGGCCAGCATCAAGCAACGCTTTGCTGAGGGAAGGAGAGCGCGTCAGTTTACGAGCAAACAGCTCAGAAAGGAATGGGAAAGGAATGTGCTGTCTTTTCTCCTAAACCTGCGTGGTTTATTTCTGTGGTGGCACAGCTGTAAGTAACGTTCTGCTGAGGAGCAGCACATTCGGAGCCCACGGGTCCATGCTTTGGGTTTGCACATGGGGATCCTCTGCTTCTATGAGCAGAAGCACAGAGAGAGGGACCTGAGTGGGATGGGAAGGAATGAGTTCCTTCAGTTGGATGAGCCCTCTCTTGTGTCCCCTGCTTGCCGTCGGCTCCCACCTGCCCTTTGGTTGTGCTGGTATTGTGGCACAAATTGGAAGGCTTAATTATTTCAATAGAGGTTAATTGCATTAGTCACTACAGCAAATCTCCAGTTCACGCTACGCTTTCCACTTCATTTAATTCATTACCCCTGTGAAATTCGGTGGATTCCCACACAGAATTGATTGTTAAGCTCACACATGTCCCTTCCAACAGCAATCCTCCACACCCACCCTATCTCTTCTCCTTCCCTTCTCCTCATTGCTCCCCTGCACATACGGGTATTGGTGGTTGTGCTGTCCAGGTCTGCACCCATGGGTGCCCATTCTCTTCCTGCAGCCCCTGCACAAGCAGTCACGTGCTAAATGAGCTGTGCACCCTTTGCTGTGAGTCTTTAAGAGCAGCTTTTTGCAGCTTAATGTATTGCTGTAATAGTAATAAATGGGAGCGCTGAGAGTTGGGGGTGTTATTTAATGAGTTTTACTGCACCTCCTGTACTAAGCAGACATATATCTCGATAGCAGAAGGACTGACACAAAGGCATGCTTTAGAAATGAAATAAATGTTGTGCTCGGAATTGAAACACAAACTCAATAAAGAACAACAGGAATCTGAAAACACACAGATTTTACCACGGCCAAGTTGAAATTGCAGCGCAATGGACACATGGTGCTCCTGATAAAAGCAAGCCTCAAAAGGCCAGAAGTGAGCTCTGGGATTTACTCCTCGTCCACAACCTCCGCTCTGACGCAGATAACGCCGCTTAATCCTCCAGCAGCAGCTGAGGAGCACTGCCATGGGGAAGGACATTCAACAAACTGCATCAGAAGGGCGCTCACGGGCTGCAGCGATGATTGCAGAATTACTGTGCAATTGGTGCACGCTATCCTTTGTTGGAGTGCATTGATCATTTTCTATGCTGAGCACAGTTTAACATCTGACCGCTCTCTAAAAGCGCTCACAGCAAACCTGTTTTGGATAAATGCAAAAGGAAATGTGAAAAGAGCACTGGAAGAGGCATTTCCCTCTATGAGAGGTGCCAAAGCCAGCGGAGCAGCAGCCCTCTGTGTTACAGCCTTCCTCTTTTCTTCTTCTTCTTGTTGGTTTTTCGTGTTATTAAATTTCTTTATCGCTGCACCCCATTAAGGTTCATCATTCCTCTGTTTTCACTCGCCTGGCGGTGCTGCTGGCCGTCCTGCAAAGCACAGCTGTGCATGGGTTTCCTTGTAGGAATGGTTGTGTGGCACTCACCATTACAGCCCTGGAATCCGGCCCAGTTCATTAGTGCTATGTTCCATCCTTCAGCATTGATCTCGGTTATTTGTTTGTCTTTTCAGCTGTTAGCCCGGGTGATTGTTTGCATAATCATGCAAAGCGATCTGTGTTCCTTCACGAAGCCATAAGACTAAAACATAATTACCACCATGGAAGGAAGGCATTGCTCCTGCAGGAAGGCATCAGCCCGGGCTCCAGCACAGCAGATGAAACCCCCAGATATGCAGGAGCTGAGGTGGGGACCCCCGTCGTGCTGTGCTTTAGAAGCTGTCATTGTCCCTCTCTGAGCCCCACGTTTGATGCCATGAAGTGACTGGAGATGACTGTAAATTAGTTTTGTCTTCGCTTCTTGTTGACAGGAGGGGTTTGCATGCAGTCACATTGCCCAAATGCCCAAATCCTCTCTGCTGAAATGTGCAGGGGGGAGGTGAGACATTTCCCACCTGTTCAGCTATTTTTTTGCAGCATGGTGGGATGTTTCCTATTTTGAACTGCAGCTGCAGCTTTAGGGATGAATTTGTAGAGTCAAACCTAAGGTAACCGCCAGGGGAAGGCGTTTTTAAGATGCAGATCTCTTGTTTTATCACATCAAGAAGATTTTCTTCGACATAATGATACTTCTTGGAGTGCACGACAGAAAACTGCCGCCGTGGACAGGCAGTGCTCTCAGCTCTCCCTCTGTTCATTAGCACTGCGTGATCGTTAAACTTCACAGGGTAAACTGCCTGCTTGCAGAAAGGTATTTCGTTGTTGATCGTTAGCAGATCTTGCTCTGGATGAGGATATGGAGATGGGTTCTGTGGAGTTTTGCAAACATGAATGTGATCCTGAGAAGAGAGGATGGGGAGAATGTTTGCTGCTGCTCCCAATGGGGAGCAGGGAGGTCGGTCCAGGGGATGGCTGGGGACCCATCAGCAGCACCACATCATTGCTGGGAGGGCGAAGGGCACATGGAGCACTTCAGCTGCCAAGAAATGAGATACACATTTATTTGGGAAACTCTGGTACACAAAGAGCTTTAATAACTGCACTCATCCGAAGGCAGCATCAATAGAAATGGCACAGCCTGCTGAATGCCAGTGAGCGAGGAATGCTGTTATTAACATTTAGCAGAAGCTCCAGGTCACCTTGATAACATCAAGCTAACACACATTTTAATGGCTATTTAATTAGATTTACCATAGGGAAGATGCCATGCAAGAAGGTTGCATTCCAGACTCCTGCACTCGAGATGGGGACTGGATTAAATAAAAATGCAGATAGAAGTCTGCAAGTGACATGCAGGGTGAATTCATTTTCCCTGTTGGATGCAGCTCCCGTTCTGGTCTGGATGGCTGTGTTGTTTTACCTCTGCTCCAGGCAGCTGCTTGCACAGCTGTGGCACAGCACTGCCTTCAGACTGCAGCAAAGCTATTCCTCAGTGGGTGATTTGCTTTCAGGTGCCCGGGTTGCTCAGCACCTTGCTGCAAAGCTCCCCCTGAATCACCTGCAGGATGCTGTGAGCAGGGCTGGAACAAGAGGGAGGGAATCCATCTGCTTTCCAGCAGCAATTTGCTCACATTATGGCAAACTGGATCCTGCATTAGAGAACAAATCGCTCACGTCCACCTTCCATCAGCTCTGATACCTCATAGAGACTCCAAGGAGCGTTTTGTAAAACTGCCAGTTGTTCTTCATAGGAAATAAAACGTGGGAACACACTGCTCTAAAGGATATGACACTTCTCTCCGTGGATTTATTAAAAAGACTCCCAGTGTAAAGACGGATAGAATTTGATCAAGTCAGCAGTTCCAGCTGTGTAATTGATATCCATTATTCTCTATTGACTGCTGCGCAGGACTTCATTTTCTGTAGCATCAACAAATTCCCCTTTTGCCCACCACAGAGCTGGGTTTGGGAGCAAGCAGAGCTGATCAGCAAACAGAGCAGAAATCCCAAGAGAGCAAAAAGGCATTTTTGCTCAATTGTTCCTCATAAACGCCCGCCTTTATCCAAATCTGCACTATTTCTTAAATCACTGCATTTCTATAGGGCTCTCCTGCAGACGTGCTGTGCCTTTGCTGGGGAACAGAGAGAGGGTGACAGTTTCTATTCCTGGATGATACGATTTCTTCTCTCCTGCCCCTTCCTCCTGCAAATCATTTGCTTTTCCAGGTGCTTCGGTATGAACTCACATCACTTTATTTCTGTTTTTTGCTCCCTTCCTCACTCTAAGAAGGAGAAAGATTACCTCATTCCCACCGCTTCAGAAATAAATCCTTATTATGGATTTGTACCTGGGATAGAAAAACTGATTTCAACTCCCAGCCAGTTCTGAGCAGATATTTGAAGGTAATTGCTCAGTCCAGGGACATTTCACTTGCCTAATAACCATAAAAAGTGCTGTTATTAGCTGTGCATTTGAGGGTGGGGCTATTTAGGAGATATTTATGGAGAAGATTTTACTGCAGGAAGCTCGAATGCGGGCCTGAGATTTATGGTTGTATTTCAAGGTGGAGCAAAGGGGAAGAACCAAACATCCACTGCGTGTCCTTGGAGCCCATGGCACCGAGGCTGTGTTATGGGGCACCTGGAGGCATGCCCTGCACCTTTGGTTCGTGCTGTGCCTTGCACCGTTCAGCTGCCAGCTCTGGAGGCAGCAAGCAGCCCTCGCCGAGCATCCAGCTGCTGCTAAAACTTGGATGAAATATTTTTCATTATGCATGGTGAGTGACATCTCAGTTACACGGCTCATCTCGTGGGCGCAGCGCGGCTGTTCAGCGCTCGGTGCTTTGGGGGAAGAGGTTCACTCCTCACTGAGCATCCTTCCCACCCACCAGTGGAACCAGCGGTGGAAGAAGACGGGAGGTTTCCCTTTATATACGTCATGACAAACCCAAAGGCAAGGTGCAGGAGCTGCCTAAAAGCTTTCCTGTGTTGGCAGCTGCCGGGCACGTGGGAGTCGGGCTGAGAGGTGCAGCACATGCCTGCATGGTAATTAACAGCTTTGTCTCACACAGATTGATTGCAGAGGCGCAATCTTTGCGCGGAGAGCCTTGTTGAACATTTCCTGCTGCTGCCTGATCCTGCTCCTCGGATGGGCCTCGAGCAGAAGGGTAATTAAAGAACTGCTGCAGCTGCTGGTGTGCTGCTCACTGCAGCTTGGGCTGCAGGCAGAGCAAACGGCCCAGGGCTGAGCACTGCTGGGAGGGTGAGGAGGAGATGAGAGAGGAGAAAACACAGCGGTGTTCCAAGCGCTGAGCTCTTGGCTGCCCTCAGAGCGACCAAATGCTGAAACAAATGCAAAGAAAACACTCCAAAATGGTATTTTTTTGGCAGAGGCTGAGGTGGATGTGTCGTCGGACACTTAAACACCCATGTGATCGCCTCTAGACCTGAAAAGTGATGATTTCCTGTTGCACAAAGTGTGGTTCCATCATTTTCTAATAGGCCCTGTGTAAGAAAGCAAGCACTAGGAAGCTGTAAAGCTGAGTGTCTGCAAGGTAAACAGAACCCCAGCCATGCTTTTCATCTAAAGAAGCAGTTTTAGATGTAAAGAGATGGATTAAATTACATTTGAGTGACAGATTTAAATTGGGATTCCTTTCACAGCTCCGCATCCCTGCTCTAAATAGGAGACTTGGGATTAGGGCCATTAAATTACACAGTTTATTGGAAAAATAAAATCTCGAGGAACAGATGATGATGAAAAGAGATAGAAAAGCAAACTGAAAGAGTGTTAAAAAATGATTAAGCTAAGGTAGCAAATGAAATAGAATGGCACTAAAAGTAGATGGCACGTAAGAAATCCTCTGAAAGTGGTGGTGCTGAGGAGGGCTGTTAAAGTGCAGAGCTGTGCAGTCAGAGGGATGAGCTCGGTGTTGCCAAGAGCCTGCAATGGTTTTTAGCTGAAGGTCATGCCCTGAAGCAAGGTACAATTAAAACAGGAGAGAAACAAACTGCTTTATTGCAAGTGCCCAAAGCTGCAAAGCTTCTGTAATTATACAGCACGAAGAAACACCTTGCAAAGGGATGGGGGAAATGAAATGTGGCCATGAACAGAGCTGAGCCTTGGGCTGTGCTTGCTGCAGGAGGAAGGCAGTAATGTGCTCCTTTCAGCTCCCAAGGATGATGCTTCCAGCCATGGGGATGTGCAAAACTGTTGTGATCAGCCCTGGCTCTGCTCTCTGCTCAGCAGTGCCAGCACTCCTGCACCAAACCAGGCAGGTGTGTTTCTGTCTGCTGGCTCTGAATAACTCCTTTTCACCTCTCTGAGCCTCTGCATCTGTATTGCCTGCCTCAGTCTCTCCAGTAATTACATACAAGGCCATGGAAGGAGATCAAATTCCGCCGTCTCCTTTGAATCCTGAAAACTGTCTCTTGATGGCACCTTTGGGTCTCTTTAAAGGAAACAAATTAAAACGCTGCAGCCCAGATGATTGCAGGTAGAGCCGCACACCGGAGGACCCAGCAGTTTCCAAACAGCCCTTTTTATGGCCAGCGAGACGTTGCCAGGAGATTGATTTTGCACCAGGGCTGGGGAAATTCCATAGCCCCAGCCATGATCCATCACCACCTGCCCAGAGGAGACGAGGAATTCTTCATCCCATTCTCAAGCAGCCTCTGTGATTGCAGGAGGGGCTGCAGTGCAAACTGTTTTCCCTGCACACGAAGAAAGGTTCAGACTCAGGTGAAGGGTGCAGTGCTCAGCCCTCCCTTCTCCTCCTGCCACCATCCATTGGGTCAGGCTGCTCCCAGCACATTGCTTCCCATGGCGTGGGTAAGGCTGTGATGGTTGGCACCCATCCTGAAGGGCTTTAACCCCTCTGTGCTTTGGGCATATGGCACATGGAAACAACTTCTCTTACATAAGATCACTGCTCCGTGTCCTGTTGCCATTGGAAGCCTAAGGGATATTTTGCGTAGATGCTAAAACACGTTGTAAATTAAGAAAACAAAATAGAAACCAACCCAAAACACCATATTGTGCTGAGATCGTTTCTCTTAGTGTCAGAAAAGCTCAGAGAGAACCAGTTCATTCATGCTTCCCCCTTCAAATAACTGAAGAAATTCTTCATTTCTGCTCTCTCATTAATACCTCTGCAGCCCTGCATTGCTGTCTGCAAGACACGGCGCCCACCCCATTGCACAGACAGGAGAGCACTCAATTCAAAGTCTGTATTTTGGGGACAGGAGGCTGTGGAAACCATTCAGCACCGTGGTACTTTCAATTATTTTTCTGCTTCTGAAACAGCTGCTATCAGATTTCCCCAAAGAGCTGCGGGAGAACCAGGGGAGATCAGATGTGACATTCTAGACTTCTAAAGAGGGGGAAAAAAAAAAAAATTAGAATAAAATAAAGCATGAGAGAGACTCCTGGTTATATTTCATACATTTAAAGGGGGATAAAGCGACACAGAACCGTCTGCAGGTCAATTCTACATAAAACATCAAATAGAGGTGGGAGCTGCTGCTCACAGAGGGAACAACGCTGGGGAGCAGCAGCCCCAGAGCAATTTCACAGCACAGCCACCCAGGGAGCCCCACAGAAATAATGGGGCTGTCAGCACGCCCTGCGTGTGCTCATGCCTGAGTGAGGAACCCGTGCAAAGCAGAGGGAAAAGCTCTCTTCTCTGAGTCACAGCCCTGCAGTGCAAGCTGTCCCCCCAGGCTCTGCCCTGCAGCTGAAGGAATGGCACAGCCATCAAATTGCTGCAACTTTAGGCAACGTTTGAAAGCCTCGTGCTTGATAAATATTGAGTTCCTCTCGCTGGCAGCCATAAATCCTCATAATGTTCCAGCCAGGAGCCTGATGGACACTTGTCGCAAGAGGCAACTCTTAAAAAACAATGTAAAAATAGAAAATAATAAACATTTCCTACTAGTAAACCTGAGCCAGCCCTGCTCCTGAACCAATCCCACCACGGATCCAGGGTGGGAGCACTGCAGGGCTCAAGGAGCACACAGCTCTGCAATTAACAGCCACCTCCTGCTGATGGCTTCTTAACTGGGAGCAGCTGAGGCAAATTATAAAATTAAAAGAAATAGCTTGAGAAGAGAAATAAAAGCAGTGTCTGTGAGCTGGAACTGCTTTTGCTGTGAACTGAATGTGTCTCTGGCTGGTCATGGCTGAGTGGAGCTATTCCACGCAGCATTGGATTAACTCATCAGTAGAGAGCCCAGAATCTGATTTAATTTGAAAGACTACAAAATTATATTTCTCTGCTGATTTTCCAGGTGGTAGGATTAGATGTGGAGCTTTTAGTTTCCTGCTCCTTCCTTTCGACTTAATTTGACAGAAATGGCTTTTGGTACGAGACGATATTTGATGGGTACTGCATCAGGGATAATGAAAATGTCAGACAAATGGCAGGGAATAATTGGGGTAGCGTGCTTTCCTCTGTGTGGGAATGTGCTGGGTTTGGTAAATGAGGAATTTGTCCCCTCTGTAGGAGAAGGAGCAGCTCTGAGGTAAGTGCCTGCTTAGTGATGCTCAGTTCCCAGAGCATCAGGGATTGCTTTGGTCCCTCTGCTTGGAGGGGGGTTGGCCCCTGGTTTGCTTCTTGGGATGGAGCAGTGAAGACCTCAGAAACCCTCAGCAGCAGGCATGCAGCCTGCTGCCTTCATGCTGTGCTTTGTTCATTGTAGGGAATCACCAAACAAGAAGCTCTTCCTTGTTCCAGCCAATTTCTTGGGTTTATTTACCATGAAATGTCACCTTCTCAAATGAAAGAGAGGGATTTATCACAATTAAGGGAAGCTTTGACACGTCCCTTTAAGTGAATCAAGCCCTCTTTTAATCCCGAATCCATGCAGGATTGTGTTGATGCAGCACAATTCCCTTGCAACTCACAATGCCCATAAAACACTCGCTTTCCTGGAGAGCTGTTGCATAATCCTTACTGCTTCCAGCAGCTCTGGCTGTGAAGCTGCCAGTCCTCAGCCTGTGCTGGCTAATGAAGCGTGTTTATGGTGTGTAAATGTGCGTGCTGACGTAGTGCAGGATGCTGCTGGGTACGGGTGCAGCACAGCGTGGTGACCCAGGGCGATGCCTTGGCTGAGCTCCTCCACCCACCAAGCAATGGGGGCAGTGCTGGGTGCTCTCAGCTCTGCTGCAGGATGTGGGTGCTGAGCTGAGCCCTGCTCTGGGGTCTGCAGGCCTTAGGATCTCACCAAGTGCAGAACAGTTTTTGTACTGTTTTGATAAATGTCGTTTCTGGGAGTGGGAAAAATAAAGCTAACATGAAAGCAAATAGACTTCTTTGCTCCTGGGTGGTTATAAACTCCCTGCTGGCATTAAAGGTAACAAACAAGAGATAGTAGCCATGAAGCAGCTCCTTCTGCCTGGTATCTCACTTGTGATGCTGGTCTGCAAAACTCAGGGCTCATTTCTTACCGAACAAAGTCACCTCTCTGCTTAGTCCTTCTCAGAGCCAAGAATTCAGAGATCAGATGAATGATGCAGCGTGCTTTGTGCGTGCTTGGTTTCCCTTTGCTGAATGGCATGCTGCTTAAAGTCATCCATGAGTAGAAACAATCTTAGTCTGGGCTTTACCAAAATCTTTATGGTGGCAGAATATCTGTTTTCTGGCCGAGAAATGAGCCATGGAGGTTGAGTCAGAACTTTCTCAACCAAAATGAATTTGATTTTGGTTGAAATCTGCTGTTTTGCACACGGAAGGGCGGCGGTTTGGCAGCACACCTCTATGGCTGCTGTGCACCAAAGCAGCAGTTTGCAGTTTCTAAAGGTGCTGCGAGCTTTGTGCATTGCTCTCCCTTGCTGGGTGAAGGCTTCTTAGCAATGCAATGGTTTCTTAGCAATTCCACTTTGGCAAAAGGTCGTGGCGTGAAACACTGCACAAAAATGTGTTGTTCTGGTTGTTGCCATAGCATAACTGGGAAACCCGGAACGCACCGTGGAAGTGGGTGAGTCACTGCAATGAAACATTTGTCCCAAATCACCTTCCTTGCAAACACTGCGGTGTGTGTGAGCTGTGCAAGGCCAGGAGGAGCAGCATCCTGGGTGCGTGTGCTGAGAGCAGAGGAGCTGCCAATGCTGGGGGCTGCTGTCTGCACGAGGGAGGCCTGGAAAAACTCTTCTCGCGGGGTTGGAAATCACTGTTTGTTTCTGTTCGAGTGCAGCTTCTGCTATGGCAACACAAAGCCAAACAGTGAGCGTGGCCCTCAGCATGGTGGTGTATGGAACCCCTCATTTGGAGGCTGGTGCCAGCTGGGAGCTCCAGCAGGGCCAAAGCAAAGCCGAGGCCAGTAATGCAAATTTCCCACATCCCATTTGAAGCTGGTTTTATTACAGCTCGATCAGTGTTGCAACCACAGGAGGGCGGTAAAAGTGTTTTTCCAGCTCGCCAAGACTGCTGCGTTTGGTAGAAAACAAAACTGCTTGAAAGGAAAAAAAAGGGGGGTGAGATCTTTGATACCTGCCTGGAGCACTTGATGTGTGTGTATGGGCTGATTTACACAGGACACGTTTCCAAAACGCGTTGCCAAAAGCAGCTGATTGCTTTCTGGCCCCACACTCGAGTTTCTGCTGCTGCTTTTGAGGCTGTTGCTGAAATTTCACAGCGCTGGCGTGAGATGCTGAGCACAGTAATGCTGTCAGGCGGGCCCAGGAGAGGAGGGAATTAATTGATTCCTAAACGAACTTGGCTTTCTTTGTGCCAATTGCAGCCCCTTTGCTTTGTGCCACCAGGCGACGTGGAGCAGCACGGTCTGCAGCACACAGCAAGCTGTGAGGACTGGCAGCAAGGCTTGCAAACAGCTCAGGTTGAGCTCCTGTTAAAATATCCAAACTCCCCTCCAAGTGCTTTGAAAACTCATTGCAAAGGTTTTTTTTTTTGTTTGTTTGTCCCAGGGTGACTTCACTTCACCAGCAGAGCAATTCTAACCACGAGCCAGGAGAGGTTTCCAGCACTTCCCCCCTTTGCAGGCTGCGTGGGCTGCTCTAAGAGCGTGGCTTCCAGAGGCAGATGGAAATTAGCTTTCAAACCCAGATTTATTCCCCCAAATTAGTTTTTGAGTATCAAAGGAAGGTCAGAAGGTCACAAAGCATGCAGCAGAGCAGAAACTGTGCTAGGAAGGCTGGAGGAGCTGGGGAGGCAGAGTGATTTACAGGCTGTTCCTGGGACCTCTGGGTGACCACAGTTACTGCAGGGACGTGGGACCTCAGCCTTAATGCACCATTCGTATGCAAACAGTATTTTCAGTTTTAAATCTCTTGTGGAGGGGGAAGTTTTACGTTACTGGCTGTTCTGTTGTGTGTTTACAGCGGCTGGAGAAGGGATTGAAATAGAAAACTGGGTCTTGTTTGAGTGGCTGCTGGGTGCTCTGCAGTGCTGGTGCTGGGAGTGCAGGGCTCAGGGATGCCCTGGCAAGAGGGAGGACACAGATGTTGGGCTTAAAGGAGCTCATGCAAAGTGTAAATGGTATGAAAACGGGCAATCTGCAGCACTCGGTGCTCAGCTGCTGTTTAACCTGAGTTCTGGCTCAGCTAAGTGGGATTTTGACTGGGTAAGGCCAGGCTGGTGCGGGCTCAGGGGTGTTTCAGACAGTTGAGGATGACTCTGCTGTGCTGAGTCAAAGCTCCATCACCCTGCAGTGGGCTCCCATCGCTCCCCATCCTTCAGAACAACCCCTGCACGCCAACCTGGGAGCGGTCAGACTGAAATCCTTTGGGTTAGGACCTGAGAAACGTGTGCAGACATGGAATCCCCCCCCCATTCCCCCAAAGTAGTGGGTGTTATTTTACTGGCTTTCCTCTGGCAGTCTGGGTATCAGGTCCTTTATCTGCAGCTGTGTGGGAAGAGCTCGTGTTGCAAACGCGGTTCCCACAGGATGGCACTTGGAGCAATCGGTTTTGAGGGCCTGTTTGAGCTGTTTTCTGAAGAAGGGCTCAAACGTGCAGATTGCACAAGGGCTGCTGAGGGCGGTGGTGCAAATGAGAGCAAAACAAACAGAGCTGAGGGGAGCACTCTGAGTTGTGAGGATTCACGGGCACCTCGTTGAGCTCAATTACTGAGCGCTCACCTGAGAAGCTGTAGCGTACAGAACAGTGGCTCTTACAATTAAATACCAAATGGCACCTGATTTATTTACTTATGGCAGACCTCCAGCCCTCCCATCAGCTGTGCAGAGGTGTGTGACACCATCCTGTGGGTGCAGCAAAACAGAGGGGGGGTAATGCAAAAAGCAGGGGAAGGAGAGTCCTGGCAGGAGCAGGAAGGGTTTATCTGCAATGCAGCGGTGTGCATGCAGGCTCTGAACTCAAGAGAGGCTGTGCAGGTTTGCAGAGCTCTGAACGTGGCTCTGTTGCTTCCTGCCATTCCAGTGAGGGATTTGAGGAGGCAGCTTTTGGGCACGGGGAGTTTTCTTTGGAGAGAAGAAGTGGCTTAAGCAATCCTTCCTGCTGGGCCACGCACCCACATGGTGAACATGCATGTTCTGATGCTGAGGCTCAAACCCCATTGCAGAAGTTTTGTGATCTGTGTGGGAGATAAAATGGGTTTGTTTGGAGGAGCTGCTCCCAATATCCCAGTGCATTCCTACACATCTTGGCATCTCTGCTCATCCCCATACATCCCTGCAGTGCAGTGCGGCCATGAGCCAGAGCTGCACGCTTCAGTTTCTCCAGGTGTAAATCATTCAGATTGCTCTACAAGCAAACTTCAGACCTTGTTTTTACCAAGCTGCTTTATGTAACATTTTCTATTTGCCATATTAAAAAAAAAAAAAAGCCCTAAAAGACACTGGAATGCTACAGCAAAGAGAATGTTCTCTGCATATTGTTGTCTCTAAGGAATGCCTGTGGATGGTGGGGGGAGGTGTAGGTCGCTTTTTTTTTTTATCTCATCCACAGATAATTAATTTCACAAGGTAGATAAAGCAAACACAAAGCATTAAAAAGCTATTTTATGTCCTGGCCAGTTAGCTGGGGAAATATGCTTCTTGGCTTTGATAACTATCTCCAACATCGTAAAGAGTTTCTGCATGCTTTCTATTGCTGCTAGAACGGACAACGCTTTGGGAAGAATCTTACTGATGGAATTGGATAAAAGCAGTTCATGTTTGGCAGTGCATTCAAGGTTTTTACTTCTGCAGCTCGCTGCCCTGCAGAATTCTGACACAGCTTTGAGTGCTGCCTCTGTCTTTGAACTCCCTCAGCCCTCTGCAACCGTTCTGCACGTGGGCTCCAGAACAGCATCCAGGGGAGGGTGGTGATTCAGATGTGATTCAGAGCCTCCCCAAAGCTCTGACAGAGGTGTGGGGATGGGTGGCTCCGCAGCAATTTGTGGAGTGACAATCAGTGTGTGAGAGAGGGAGAGACCTGGGTGTGAACTTCTTTACCATTTGGGATGGCACGAGAAGTTTGAATAGAGGCCCAGCTGGAGAATATGCACTAGCACGTTACGTTGGCAGTTTTTTTTCTTTCCTTTGGATTATGCGAGTCAGTTCAAGTTCATATATTCAGTGCTTGGTCCCTTGGTATAGACATCACAATGCCAGAGCAGAAAGCAGGCGGGCTGGGAAAGCACCGTGTGTTCTGTACAACATTTGTATGCCAGCTTGTCTACTTCCTCGAGGCATAAAAGCACCTTTGCTTTGAAAAGGCAATGTCTCAGAAAGACATCTCCTGTATTAAGATTCTGATCATAGTTTACCTTTTAATTTTTAGCAGAGATAGATGGCAACTGTGCCATCTCCTGTTGGCTACGGTCCTTTGGAGGCTTTTCTTCTCCTAAACAGCCTCCATCTATCACACCAAAATGGCACTGTAGTATCATTTTGCTGCTTGTGAAGCATTTGTGCTCTGAAATCCCCAGCCAGCCCTTTGCTGTGAGAAGTACACACTACCCTGCCCATAAGCTTCACCACATTACATCCCTTCAGTTGCATTTAACGTGCTTCCTAGTAGAGACGCAGCCATAGCTGAGATGTGCTCTGCCTGGTTCTGAGCTGGCTTTGGGTGCTGGCACTGCCTGCCCAATGGGTGTTTTGTCCTCAGCTCCTCGCCCACGGGTGCCGATCCCTCTGGGTGCACCCAGGCTGCTGAATCACCCGTTTGCTTTTGTACGTGTGGGTAATGCAGACGTGGAGCTCAGCTCAGCAGTCAATGTTTAACTCACCCATTGCTCAATGGGAGGGACGGTGCTGTGCTGGAGCAGCCTGTCCTGTCCCTGCACACAGCCATGGCCCTGCTCCCATCGGACTCTGCTCTTGCAATGTGTGTTTGATAGAAGGTCACTGTCCCCACTGTTGGGACATCAGGAAACATCCCATTTCTTTCCAAAGACGGTGGACCTGTAGAGTTGCCTTCTTCCAGCCTTGCTTCCCATCAGCAGAACAGCTGCAGGAGCAGTTTTAGTGGATGATGGTGTGGTGGGCATTGGTGTCAGATGGGGTCAGGGATTGTGAAACTGGAGCTGAACTCCCTTTGCTGTTCCTCACCAGTGTCCAACGAGCCGCTCGTTCTTTCACCACCCTGATTGAGTGCTTTTTCTGCTTGCTTTTCTCCCTGCTCCTCTGCCCATTGCTGGCCATAGTGACCCTGCTGGGTGGCTCAGGCTGGGGGTGTCCCCTCGCCCCTTCTCCTGTGGCACAGCACTGTATAAGCCAGATAAAATTAGCTATTGGGACGCATGTTCCTCAGGATGCTGCGACAGAGGGACACCCAGTACAGCCAGTCTGACTCGCAGAGAAGAATTAATGGAAACGCCCGGCTCCTGGGGGGAGGAAATACCTTGAACAGACTTCTTCCTCTTTTTGTTGCGTGGGGCGACAATGGGCTCTGTGTCTGGCAGGAGCATTCCTGAGCCGTCCCATGAAGTCAGCACACGTGTTTGGACAGACACTGAGTCTGCAGAAGCAGCTCTCAGGAAGAACCCGACCCAAATGTGGGTGCCCTGCCCTCGTGCACTGTGCTGGGATCGCAGAGCAAAGCAAAGTGCTTTGGTTTGTGCTCAGCACGGCCCCAAGCAGAGCAATGCAGCCCCGCTCAGCAGCAGGAGGGAGAAATGCCTGCAGTGTTTGGGCATTTCTGCTCCAACTCGCCGTCGGCTGTTTCGTAACGATGAGTTGCAGTTTGTACTCAGCGTGCTGGAAGATGCGCTGCTGTTTTGGCAGATTTGTGTTTCATGAGCTGAATACAGTCTGAGGCCGAGGAAAACCACCTTTTCTAAGCTGCAAACCCAAATAAACGCAACTTTTTCAGTAGGTAGGTTTTATTTATCAGGAAATCACTTGAGACAATAATGTAAATGCAGGGAGACGAGAGGGACTGGGTTTATCGATCACGCTATGCAAGTGCCCGAGAGCAGGAATGTGTGGGCAATAGCAGGTGTGCAGCAGCTGCTGTTTTCATTGGCACTTCTTCCAGTCTGCCATGATCATCTATACAGACTGGTCCTTGAGAGCAGCCCTGCAGAGAAGGACCTGGGGGTCCTGATGGATGAAAAGCTGAACATGAGGCAGCAGTGTGTGATTACAGCTTGGAAAGCAAATGGGATCCTGGGCTCCATCAGAAGAAGGGTGGCTCAGAAGCAGGGATAGGGAGGTGATTGTCCCCAACTACTCTGCTCTTGTGAGGCCCCATCTGCAGCACTGCATCCAAGTGTGGAGCCCCCAGTACAAAAAGACAGGGAGCTGTTGGAGAGGGTCCAGAGGAGCCACAAAGATGAGCAGGGGGCTGCAGCACCTCCCCTATGAAGACAGGCTGAGGGAGCTGGGCTTGTTCAGCCTGGAGAAAAGAAGGCTGTGGGGTGAATCATTGCAGCCTTCAGTAACTAAAGGGAGCCTGCAAACAGGAGGGGAATCAACTCTTGGAAAGGGGAGATAACTGCAGGACAAGGGGAAATGGTTTGAAGTTGAGGGAGGGAAGATTGAGGCTGGATGTCAGGGGGAAGTTCTTTGCTATGAGAGTGGTGAGGTGCTGGAACAGCTGCCCAGAGAGGCTGTGGATGCCCCGTCCATCCCTGGAGGTGTTCAAGGCCAGGTTGGATGGGGCCCTGGGCAGCCTGGGCTGCTGTGAAATGTGGAGGTTGTTGGCCTATGTGTGGCAGGGGGTTGGAGCTTTGTGATCCTTGAGGTCCCTTCCAACCCTGGCCGTTCTGTCATTCTGTGATCACAACTTCCTTTGGATGCCCCTCGACAGCAGGGGATGGGGCAGCACAGCGCTGGGTGCCGGCAATGAGAGCAGCTGCAGCAGCAGCTGGGGATGCTATGCTGCCAATATAAGGCTGTCAGCACTGTGCAGACCCATGTGGGTGGTGGGCACGCACTGTACCCCAACACCTGAAGGTTTTGGCTTCACTGAGAAGCATTTCTCTGTGAAATGCTTCTTGTATGAGAAATGGCTCTGATGGGAAAAACCTCCTGGAGAGGGAGGAAAAGCTGCATCACAGAACCCGGGGGCGGCTGTGAGCTCACAGCTGGACTGCCCGGATTCGCCTTTTTTGGAAGCAGCCATTGTGAGACACTTTGTTTTGCTGCAGTGGTTTTTGTGAGGATGCACCGTGGGTCAGTGGGCAGCACTCTGGGATTGAGCAAAGCAGGAAAGCAGTGATTGCCCATTGCGCAAACCTGGCTTTGAAGCAGATTTTCCTGAGCCAGGGCTGTGCTGGGGACACTCAGCTTCCAGATGTGGTGATGCCACGCTGCCGGGGAGCAATTGCATCTGCTGCAGCACGCTGTAATTAATCACAGTTATCCATTCTCTTAAGTAATATAAGGGATTATTTCTTCTCTTCCTTGTCCTACGGGCAATTTGCAGTTTGAACTGTAGGATAAAACCCCCCTAAGTCGGCTCTTTGAAAATGTTTTTACTTTGTTGCTCTAAACAGAGCCATGGGAACATTTATTTTCTGGATGAGGTTACTAGAGGACATATTTAAAAATAGCCAAGCCTATTATTTATAAATATTTTCTACATACTTTATCGTGATGGTACTGAATAACCTCTGGAAAGACTGATTCTGCAGTCGCAGTGCTTGGAGCTCTCCTCTATTGGTTCAGGGGCTTTTTTGGCTGGCTGAGCCCTAAGCCCTAACTCTGTCTGCTTTGCAGGAATAATGAGAGCTGAGACCTGTCCCAGTCGCTGTTCATTTTTTAGTCTGACTTTTCTGGTTATTCGATTGAAAAAAATAAAATAAAATAAAATCCATTCTCTTTTATTACGCAGGAGAAGCTAGCAGTGGAATTTGCATTGCAGTGAATGCTCATGCAGTGAATGCAGTTCTCTCTGGGAATGCCAGAAGGTGCAGCTTTGGTGCTGCTGGGCTGGGAGCTGTGCTGGGGCCTTGGGGAAAGCAGGGAGGGGGGGCTGCTGGCTGGCAGTGGAGCTCAGCCTGGGATCCTGGGTCATTATGGAGAGGTGTAGGCAGACTGCTATAAAACAGAACCTGTAGGAATAGCCACGAGAGGATATCCCCCCTTCCTCCTGGAGAAGTGAGCATTTCAGACGAGAAATTATATTTACATTATAATTTATTAAATTTCAGGTTGCCATATGAAATAAATTATAGTCAATATAATGATAACGTTGCCATAAAATAATACCATGAAGTACTTGTCTAATATCAATTGTAATCAATACAAATATGAACTGCAATTATGGTGTTTAAATATTCATGTTAATGGGAAGTGAACAAAATATTAAGGCAATTCACAGTAAATTCAGGGAAATCTGTCATTATTATTGCTTTTGTGCAAACAATTCTTAATGCAAGCACAATCCTGGGGAGAGAAAAGGCACAGTCACGCAGTGTCCATAGGGCAATGCATTCCCTGAAGGCTGAATGTGTTGCAGTCACACGATGCGCTTCGATGCATTTCAACAAATGCAGAATGAGGGATGACCAGGAGCTGATCAATGTCTGGGATCTCCGTTCTGCAGACAACAAGCTTAGAAAGTTTCAAACTTCAGCTAAGAAGTTTCAGGCAGGTGAAGCAAACGGGTGCAGTCGGCTCCTCTCCCTGCTGCAGTGCCGTGGGATGGGGTGTGTTGGTTTTTTCCCATCTGGTATCATCACTGGGCTTGGGGGCGTTCTGGCAGCAGCACTGGGCACAGCAGCACTGGGCACAGCAGCATCTCGTCCCACCTGCAGCGCTGGGCACGCAGCATCCTGCTGGCAGCACCGGGCACAGGAGCGTCCCAGCAGCATGGAGTGTGCTGCCTGTGGCAGCATCGTCCCAAAACGTTCTCCTCCTTGGCTGCTCCCTCCAGCTCAGTGCACTTTGATGGAGTATTTCGGGAATTTCAGGAACTGGAGGAGTTTGTCTTTCCGCCTCTGCTTCAGAGCCATTAGCGCTCTTGTTTTCTCCTCCACGTCCTGATCGGTGTCGAGGATGATCTTAGCTCTCTCCTCTGCCTTTTTGTCCCCGGAATGCTTGAAGAGCTTTTGCAGCGACTCCTCGTCGATGCTCTCAAAGATGTTGGCCACGGCTTTTTTGCGCAGGGCGGTGTCGAAGCGGTAGCCGTGCACTGACGGGCTCACTCTCAGCGACGTGGACATGGCTGAGGCCGTGTTCCTTCTCTTTGCTTTCATCTACCGCCGCTGCTCCGGAGTTCTCCTTCTGTTGGAGAGATCTGTGCGGTACCCGGAGCTCTGCACGGCTTTTTAAAGGCAGCCCGAGGGAAAGCGGAGAGCTCAAGTTACAGCGGTGAGGTCACGCTGATGTCAACGCTGCTCGGTCGCAGGCAAGTTTAACATTTAAGTTGCCAACTTTCCCCTGTCGTGCAACCGAGTGGAACGGTTTGCTGCGTTGTTATGATAGGGATGGTTTCTTTGCCCCGGTGCAGAATGAGCTTTGCACGACCCCCAGCACCTCTATGCATTGGGGATGCTGTGGGAGCCTCTCCTTGTGCTCGTACAGCTGTGCCAAACTGCTGCCATGCCAATGAGCGGTGTTAATTGTGATCCTGTGCCTGCTTGTGTCAGACAGGAGCACAGCAAAACAATGAAACCTGCTCAGGTCTGCGCAGGGGATGCTTCTGTTGCTTCCCAGATGGCCACAGGACCTGCTGAGCGCTCACTTTCTAAGTGGCAGCTGCTTTATGAAAGAGCTGCTCCGTAGTGTCATCCACAGTGACTTTCCTTGGACATCTCCACCCTCAGCTGCGTGCGTCAGGACTGCAGGTGAAACATCTGCCCCACCTCGAGCACAGTGCTGCAGCAAAAGTGCTCTGAGCGCTTGGTTGCTCTGCTCCTGCCTCAAGCACCTTTTGCTCTCGTGCTCAGCTCAGCGGTGCAAATTAAAAATGTAATCACCCCGAAAGCACCCCACCTGTGCACCCCAGCCCCAGGGTTCCAGCTCCCTCATGCTGAGGATGTGGTTCTGACAGTCAGAATGTGGCCATGGGTACAAAGGTAACTCAAGGCATTGGAGAGAGTGCAGTTTTGCTTACCAGCTCAGTGCGGGCCGGATGCCGCAGAGGCAATGTTTAGAAAAATCAGTTGCTTGTTTATCAATAAGAAGATGACCCCTGTTACTCACCACCAGGAGGACAGCACAACCAACGTGTTGTTGTGACCATCCACCCCTGGGGGTTCCCTTATTACAGAGCTGTGGGGATGCCCCCACAGGAGCAGAGTGCTGACACTGCCTGGTTGCACACCGCTCCTCCAAAACTTTGGTTCCTGCTGCAGAGCTGAGCAATGCACCCACGCACAGCCCTGCAGAACCCCATCATGCAACCAACCACCTCTGGAACCTGAGAGGAGCACATCGAATCTCCTTGCTGGGCCTTTGTGTGGGCAAAGAATAGAAAATAAGAATGATTGTGGGCTGTGCTGCTGCCTGGACAATGCAAAACAATGGGCAGTCCCCAGCCCCGTGCACTGAGACAATAACTGAACCGGTGCACTTCCTTCTGGCGGGGCTTCTTTGGTTTTTATCTTTGGGAGAGGGAGTGGGTTGCACTTAAATGTTTGACAGCTTTCCTATCTGTGAGTGTAGGATCACAGCTAAGTGAGGCACACCCTGCCTCTGCATCCTGCTGGCCTGGGCTGTTCTTATGGGGCTCTCCTGCACACTGCACGTGTTGGGGCTCTTCCTCCCGTTCTGCTTTGCTGCATTGCATGCCTTCCTCCTTGCAGTTTTGCCAGAGTTTCTTTTGTATGGGCTATTATGTCTATCAGTGTCTGAAAAGCTCTCTTTGCGAAACCTCCCAGTTCTCCTCCTGCCAGAAAAGCTGAAAAGCCTCGTACTGCATTGTAGCCTTGTTGAATTTGAGAGAAGTACACACTGAGCAGTGTTTGCTCAACATGCATGGGGTAAATCCACCCTCAGAACAGGGCCTTGTGATGTGGCTAGCTGCTGTCTCTGCCCATGAAGAGCCGCGTGTTTTATCACTGCTTGCTAAAATGAAATACATGGGGGAAACAGCAGAAAGGACAACTGCTGCTTAAAGTGCTGCGTGGGGGAAATCTGCCTGTAAAGTGTCTGACCGAACTGTTAGACTCATTGGACACTACACACTTGCAAAGGACTCAGGACAAAGTCAGCACCAGCAGATCAGCAGTGATTGTGTAGCAGCAGAGGATAAGCGCTCCTTTTGCGAGGCTTGATTCCCCTGATTGAAAAGCAGAGCTGAGGAATGTTAACGTGCCCACCTCCCACCACCCCGACTGCACATGGAACCATGCTGCAGGTATCTGCAGAGATATGGCTGATGGAATAAATCAGCAGTATTTATGGCAGACACAAGCTCAGAAAAGCATCTGCCATGGAAACCGAGAATAAAACTGATGCTTCAGGAGTAAGACATCAGAAAGCTGCCAGGATGAAGAATGCGTTTTGTGAGCTCATCTTGCATCGAGCAGTAACAAATGCCTTTGCCTCTTGGAGCTTCTCTTCCCACTTTGCATAAATTTAGTTGTGTTCAACCCTAATTGAGAGATGAAGCGTGCCTCATCTGGTGTTTTTTTCCTACTTTTTTAATATTGCTTTCACAGCAATGCCTAGGAGGAATTATTCATGTATTGGGTTGGAGTGAAACTTCAGACACGATGCGATTCCTATCGTAGCTCTCCTGCTATTATTGTATAATTGCTTCATGAATGTAAACGCTCTGTTTCACACATTAATGGGAGGATTAATTCCAACCCACTTTTCTGTCTCTGCAGAACAGTTTAGCCAAAGCCCTAATTGTGCTCTGCTTTTCAGGACGTGATGCTCTCAGATGATCCTGCTATGGGGCTGTCAACAGGACGCCAGGTCTGGGTTTTAGGGTCCTCCTGCAGCATCCAGCAGTGCTCCTTGCTGACCCCACAGCTGTCCCACCCCCAGGTTGTGGCCTTCAAGATGTGGGAGCTGACATGCTGACATGCTTGGCTGTGGGTTACACCAACCCCAGTGCCTGAGCTGGTCTGTGGCAGGAGCAGGGCATGGCAGGACCCCACTGCCCCATTGCAGCGGTGCAGGGCAGCCCAGTGCAGCCCCATAGTGTTGGATTGCAGCTCTGCAGCTGGGAGCTGCCACTGCCTTTGCCCCTCAAACCCTTGCAAAGAACCCGGTCTGCCTTTGTGCAGCAGTCCAAAAATCTCTCCAAACAAGGCAAGTTGGGATGAATTGCATTTTGTGAAAGCATGTTTTGCATAGCTTTCCTTTCACCAGCCTGCCTGAGCCTGCATGACTTGTGACATCGCCTCGGTATTGCCAGATGCAGCAATCCCAAAGAATGTTGGTGCTGGAGAAATTGCAGCCCCCCAAGAAACAAAAAAAAATCATTGTTCCCTGAGAGAGATTTCCGGGAAGGCTTCATGTCCTCCAGGATGCTGTTGTCCAAACTCCTGAAGGAAAGAGGTGAAGCTGGGCTGAGCTGCTCACACACCTCCCCAGGGCTGTGGGAGGGCAGCAGACATCAGAGCAGGATGGCTCTGTGCTCAGCTGTTGGTTCTGGCAGTCGGGATGGAATAAGAAAGCAGACCTGAGACAGCTCAAACACGGGGGTGGGAGCTCAATCAGTGCTCGATGGCATCAACTGTTATCAGATTCATTGGCCAGAAGGAATTCAGCTGTAATAAATTCAGGGGGAAAAGATGGGAACCAGCCAACTTACCCTAGAGAATGGAGTTTTCTGCCTTTCAGACCAGCTGCCTTTAGAACAGCAGTGAGCTGTTAAACCATGTTTCTTTCCTCATAAAGAAACGAGGATTAACTCTCTAATCTTCGTTTGGCAAAGTCCTATCTTAAATATTCAGAAATAGAGCATTTAGAAGGCTCTCAACAGGGGAGAGGAGGGAAATTATTGCCTTAAAACACACGTGGGCTTTGTATTTATGCATGCACGGCTCACAATGCAGAGCGAAGCTCCCTTCTCCTGCATTGCAGCATGGTATGGGGGTTCCCTTTGGGAACACAACAGATCACCTTTCAGTCATTTAGAGCAAAAATCTGAGATTCTGACAGTGGCCACGAGCTGAGGGCAGCTTTTTTCTCCCAGCCTTCCCCTGGAACGGTGTGCCCTGAGCCACAACCTGCTGCCTGTGCAGACTGGAGGAGCTCTGCCCTTCTTAGGAGCGATACCAACTGCTCATAACTTGTCTGCTCTTGGCTAGGAGACGCATCTGGAAATGCACCCAAAGTGCTGTGGGTGGTGGGAGGTGAGGGAGGAACCGGTTCATCATGTTCAGAGCTGCAGGCACGCTCGTGGCAGCACCTGGCCCAGCTGCCAGCAGCCTCTGCCCAGTGCCCCAGTGATGTGCACAGCGTTTTGCTTTGTTTTTGGTTTTGTTTTTTTCCCTCTATATCTTTTATTGATTTGGTTGTTGTTGTTTCTTTAGCAGAGTATCTGGGAACCTTTGTCCCCCCGATCGCAGTGCAGCCCGTGCTCTTTGCTTATAAAAGCAGGGAATCCACTTGACTGAGTGCGTTTGCAGTGCTTGCATTGTGCTCTCAGGCTGAGCCGTGCTGCACGATGTGGTGTGTTTTAATTGCAGCTGTGCTGCATGCAGTTGGATCGCTGGGAAGTAAAGGAAGAGTTCTCAGCTCAGCTCCAGACAATTCTGCTCACAAAACTGCCTACAATATGGGGAAAAGGCCAACACTGCTCAGCAGCTGGAAGACCTGATAAGGTCTAATTCCGAGCTGTCAATAGGGAAAAAATGTGCATCGAGTCTGGTTAATGCTTTTCTTTCTCTACAGCTCTGGGGAGCAGTGCTGGGAGGGAAGTGACCCCCGGGAGGTGATGGCATTGCATGCATTGTGCAGCCCTGGCACAGCAGCACCACGTTGGGCTGAGAGCACATGTGCTCCCTAGAGGGAGACCATATAAGAGTAAAGTCTGTGGTATTCCTGATAATGAATGTCTCCCCATTTCTCATAAATTCCCTGCTAAATGTACGATCACTGAGTTAATAATGCAGCGCAGGACATAATGAATAGCCACTTACAGTAAGTAAATCATGCCCGTGAAGAAACAGAACAGAAAGAGAAACTTCTGGCAGCTCTCAAAGTCTGCGTGCTTCCAGAGAAGCCTTGAGTTCAACACTGATTTCTGGAGAAAAAGGCTCCCTTGGGTCTGGGGCTGCTGGGGATGGGGAGGCTGTGGCTGGCGTCAGTGCCATGCTATGTGGTGGCACTCCAGCTGTTTTATAGGTGCAGTGCTGTACAGCTGCAAGGAGCAGCTCTGCCCTGGGCAGTGGTGGGTGGGGGCCCTGCATGGTGCCCTATTTCCAGGGGAGCGGGGCAGCTCTCGACGTGCTGACTTCAACATCTTCCACCCGCGCCAGTCAGGCTGAGCATGAAAGTTCAGACATCCAGGCACGAAATAACTTCTCTTTCTCTGCTGACTTTCCTGTTTGATCTTCCTGGAGCTCCCGACAGCTGCAGCAGGGCGACGGCGGCGGCTGTCAGACAACGCATTGTCTGCTGTGAGGGGATGGGCTGGAGGAAATCCTGCCTGGTGGGAGGGGAAGGGGGTCTGCAGTGCCCCCAACTCTGGGGCTGCCACCGCCTTTGGGCTGCCCTGCAGTGGGGCCGTGTGTCTTTGTGCTGCTGGTGGGGCCACAGTGCCACCCATCACCCCTGGAGCTCAGCACCTCACCCAAGGGCACGTCCGATAGCGGAGCCTTGTGAGAACTGATTTCTGCTCCTTATCTCGCAGCAGTGCCACCCAGCACCAGGCAAGGCAATGTCAGATCCTCCCGTGGCTGTTGCTTTGGGAATGGCTGCAGATGTTTGGGTGTAATGCGCCGGGAGCACTGAGCTGGGTGATGCTGAGTGAAGGGAACTCATCAGAGCTGGGAAAACACCCAGCATTGCGCTGCGGGGATTTATCAGGAAATCAGTGGGAATGTAAATTGTGTGGGAGGTCAGCTTGAAATTGTGGTGTCATCAGTCTTGCGTTTCATTCCTTCAGTAATAAAAGAGTTCCTCGGAGAAAACAGATGGTGTTTGCCTCTCTGTCACCCTCTCTTGTGGCCCAACAGCCTTCACTCTGTACCCAACAAAAAGCAATTTCTGCACCCCCATCTCAGTGCTATTCCTGGGGCACACCACAGCCCAAACCTGCCGGGCTTTGCCTTGGCTGTGACACCAACACACATGTGGTTATAGCACAAATGCCAAGTGTTGGCTGCTGGTCTGGGATGTTCCCATACAGGGGGGTACCAAAGTGGGACCCCCACGATGGCTCTGAGCTGCCCTGAGGAGCGCAGCCCCATGGCTCGGGTCAGGTCAGGTCACTGCACTGTGCCAGCATTGGTTCCTATCACACGTCAGCTCCTGCTCGGGAGCAATAACAGAGCAGTAAAGCCCATCCCCAGGATGAGGTGAGGTGACAGCTCCCAGCATTGGGCTGAAGTCCGTAGGGCAGAGCAGGGCAGAAATGCGGATCCTGCAGTGCTGCTGCACACCCAGCGCTGCACCCGATGCGTTTTGCTTTTGCAGCCATGCTTTCGAGAAGTTTCCCAGCAGTCGCTTTGCCTAATTACTGTAATCTAAGTGACTGATGCCTTGTTTACAAGGAAGCCTTGTCTTTGTTCTAGAGCTCTGCCCTTGAATCCTTGTCAAATGTCAGATCTGCTTTATGGATATTTTCATCTGTCTGCATCTGTTTATTTATGCGCACAGTTCAAACACAAAAGAACAGTTTTAGTGCTGCAAGTTTATTTCAGCTCTGTGTCAGAGGGGAGAAAAGGGGACAAGGATGATGCCGTGTGCGTGGATTTAGACATGGCCAAACGGGTTTTGCTCCCGCAGCAGGCAGGGAAAGGTGACAGCATTTCAGAGCTGGGGGTGTTACATCTGCAGGGCACACTGCTGATGATGAGCATCAGTGGGAAGTGGGAGTCCTGGCTGTCCCTGTGTGCTCTGTCCCAGGAGTGTGGGGGCTGCAGGGATGGTCTGGGAGCTCCGTGCGCCATTCTGACGCCAATCACAAATGGAAGCTAAAAAAAAAGTCCTCCATCAATAAACAGCACTGATTGTGTCACGGGGTTACCGAGACCGGTGATCCCATCCACGAAAACCCCTCCGTGCTGCAAGCTGAGTCAGTTCCGGCCACAGTGAAGAACGTTTACTGAAGATGTTTAGGGAAAGCTGATGGAGAAAGTAAACAAAATCTGGTGGCTGTTCTTTAGCACGGGGTTTGGTCCCCGATAGCAGAGCTGCTCCTGCCTCTGCCAGCCCCATCTGCACGCAGAGGGATGCCGATACCCCAGGCACTGTGCTTTGCTGCATGCAGGCACACACCAAGGCTCTTGTTCAGCAAACTAATTGGGAAAAGAACTGCCAGCCTTGCTGCCTGCTGCTGGCCTTGCAGGACTCGTGTCCTGGCTCACCCCCCTGCATGCAACCCATTCCCCTGCTCCTCGTTAGGGAAATAGTTTCCTCTGTGGTTTTCTCCTCGCGGGGCCCTGGGGCTGCTCTCTGTTGAGGAAAATTCTTTGATCAGTAGAAATTACACCAGGAAAATATTTTCCGTTTCTGTTAGGATAAAAATGGCTCAAGCAAAGCATGATTGATTGCTGAAAAACGGAGGAACCCCAGTGCCTTTTCGGAAGGCTTCCTACTGTTCCTGCAGACAGTAAACACAGAACAGATTTAGCAGCAGAGCCCAGCATGAGGCAGCCTCTCACTGCAATAATAGCAGAACCTTTACTTTTTTTTTTTTTTTTCCCCTTTTTTTCTTTTTATTTAAGAAATCCATTTGACACAGCTGATGGAAGGCATGCTGCGGCTCTCCTTGCAGCACCGCTCTGCTGGAGATGCGGCCGTCGCTATTTGCTGCTGTTTATCCCAACGTAGCAAGCAGAACTGCATGACAAACTGCAGTCAGGTGCAGAGCGTCGGCAGAAAGCTGAGGTGATAAACCCATGAGAGGCACTGCGTGTGCTCAGAGAACTGCACCCAGCATTGCCCATACAGCGCTGGCATAGCATGGGCAGTGCTGGGGCTGCACCATTCCCAGCCATTGCTTGTAGCAGAGCTTTCTCCATGAGGAGATGCAGGAAGAGGGTTCTGCCCGAGCAGCAGCACCCCACTATCCCTAACATGAAACTGAGTGGAGCAGCAGGGGAGCTGGAGGAGAGAGACGTTGGGTTATTGCTAATTGTCATGTCAGGCAGTACTGCAACTAGCAGCAGCGGTCCCAGATGCCTCCTTTTGGTATTATACATGCAAATACAGGCATGATTTATTTATCGGGAAAAAAAAAAAATCTGTATTTCATAGTAATCTACTTTCTTCATAGTATTTACTATTCAAATTACACCGGCTCCTCATCATAAAGAAGGAACCCGCTGTGCACGGCTCTGAGTAAATACAGAAGGAGACAGCCCTGGTATTGCAATGCTGCAATCAGAGCACGTCCCTGCTCAGTGCCAGTGGTGAGGATACAGGTGGCTGTGTCTCCTGGCTCCATTAAGGGATAGCATCCACTGTGTTCCCAACCTGGGGAGCACACTGTCCTGTCCCTGCACACCCGGGGTGTTCCTATGCCCTGCATGCGGTTTGCTGCACTCTCAATCCTAGAAGGAGGCCGGAGACCTTTGCCAAGACCTGGTTTTAGCTCTGGCTGCTTTGCAAAGTTATTTTTATTCAAATGCTAATGTTTTAGTTGCTGGTTCTTTCTATTTATGAACAGTTTTAATGGTGAAAAGCTTTATAGATGCTGCACCAACCCTGGGGACTTTGGGCTCAAAACAAGCCCTTTCCCTCAGGGCCCTTCGGGCAGCCTCCAGCTGGCTGCTCGCTTTGCAGTGCTTCTGGTTCCCAGCACTGAGTCCATGGGAACACAGGAACAGCCTGTGGCTGCTTTGGGGTTTGGTGGCAGGGCCAGGAAGACACTGGCAAGGACCCAAAGCAAGGCGCGCGGTGTGGCAGGTACTCCAAGGGTGCACAAATGGTGGAAGCGATCCATGAGAGATGCTGCTCCCTGGGCATTCCCAGCACTGCTGTGCCACTGGGACAGCCCCTGTTCATCATCTCTGCAGTGATGGCTCTCCAATCTGTTCCTTATTCCTCTCCCTTATTAGGCATAATGTAGCAGTTCCTGTCTCCTCCTCCGTCTGAGCTGTAATTAGCGCTTTTTGGCTTGAGTCACGTCCTTTCATCATATCTGGACTGCAGTCACTCTTGCCAAGGTGAGCAATCCCACAGGCAGTGATAAAGCCCTCTGCACTCCAGCCAGGCCAGGTGCTGTGAGTGGATTCAGTGCCCAGGGCATGCACCAGGCTCAGCATCATGTCTTGAGCGAGCAATGGTGCCAAGGAGGTTATGGCAGTTGTATCCCATGTCCTCTTGTTCCTCCCAAGTAAAAACTGCAAAGCAAACTTGGTTGTTACCAATAAATCCCTATGAGACCAGCAGCTGAGCCACACAGAAAGACAAATACTTGCCTCCCAGTTTTTCTCCTCTGGCACAAGTCACACGGTGGTGCAAGGACAGTTGCAGGAGGTGCTTTTCCAGCAGGGTGGTTGTGCATGGGACCTTCAGGATAATGGCAGCAGCCGAGGGAATCTGTGATGGTGCTACAGACCTCCTGGGCACTTAAGGAAAGTTGACCATGAAATGTTTTATAGCTTATGAGAAGCTCGTAAGGCAGCCAGGACCTGCATAATGGTGGATTTTAATTACTTAGATATTGATGGACATAATAACTGTGCAGCAAACCACGAAGGGAAACCTGTGGCTAGAGGGGAGAGCAAGATTGATCTACGTGCAGCATATTAAATAACTCAAAATGTTCAGAGCCTCTTCTGGCCCTGACTCCAGGAGCAGAGCCAAGTATGATAAATAAGGTTAGGGCTGAGAAGTGTCTGGAATCCAAATGTTTATATTTTTGTTCGATTTCAAATGTTCACAGGGACAAAAGCCGTAGCCAGAGACACAACCCTGGGCTCTGTGTGCCATGTGATGTGGGTGCTGTGGAGCAGAGCTGCTTGTGGCTTCTAAAGGGAAGGCAGCTCAGGGGCTTTTGCACAGGTTTTATGAAAGCTGGGAAACACCTGGAGTTGTGCTCTGCCACGTTGTGCTGCTGCACTTTGCTGTGCTGTGCCATATTATGCTGTGCCATGCTGTGCTGAGCTGTGCCATGCTGTGCTGGGCCATGCTGTACTGCTGCACTATGCTGTGCTGTGCCATATTATGCTGTGCCATGCTGTGCTGAGCCGTGCCATGCTGTGCTGGGCCATGCTGTGCTTTGCCATGCTGTGCCACACCATACTGTGCTGCACCATGTGGTGCTGTGCCATGCTGTGCTGTTCTGCTATGCCATCCTATGCCACACCATGCTGTGTTGCACCATGTTTTGCTGAACCATGGTGCTGGGTGGCTCCTGTGCTGCAGTCTTACAGTAGAATTGTGTGCAGCACCTCTCTTTGTACTGATTGCTGTGTGGGAAGCACTAATTTGGGTCTGCAGCCACTGCAGTGGTTGTGGCTGAGCTCTATGGCACTGCTGCTGTGCTGGGCTTGCATGGCAGGAATTCCCCCAGCCATAGGGGATGCAGGAGAAGGCATGAAGCTGAGTGCAGCCCAACAAACAGCGACCTCCTGTGCCAGTGCACCATGCTCCACTCACCCAAATTTGCTGTGCTCCTGTACAACGAGCGTGAAGCGCTGTGCTGTTTTCAAACTCATCACAACATCTTTAGGCAGAGAGCCCACTGAATTATTGAAATGCAGCCTGCTTCCCCTTGTAATGCACCTGAGACCTCAGATGTCTGTGCCTTGTGATCAATAGTAGACAGCAGCAGTTTGGAAACAGAGAGGAATCAAAGCTCTGGCACAGCAGTCGTCCCAGCTGCCAGGAGAGCAGACAGGAAGGGCTGAACGTTGCAGGATCTGCACACACCCACTGTACAGGGCAGGTCTGATCAGTGCCAGCGCTGTCACTGCGCTGCTCTCACACAGCATTCCATAAACTGCAGGTGGGTACTGGAGTGGCAATGTTAAATCATAGCCTGAAGCAGTGATGGAGCACCTGGTGGGAAGGCAGGGCCAACCCAGGGGAGCTCAGGTGTAAGCAATGCACCCGAGTGACCATAAAAGATGAAGCCAGGATCCTCCCCTTCCCAGCCCTCATTTAAAGGTGGAGGTGAGGGTTTCTTACTGGAGATCCTTGCCTACCTGTGGCCTTTTGAAGGTAAGCAGCTCTTTTTCTTCATTTTCACACCTATGGCTGCTGCATCTGGGCTTGTCCTCATCTACTGCAGCCAAAGACTTTGCCACTCTGCTATTACTGCTGTACTTTCCATCATGTTATAGCATTACAGGTACAATAAGCCCTTCCTTTGTCCACCTGGAAAAGCTGCGAGTTATCTCTACCTTTTCTCATCCCTAAGCAGTATTGGCAGAGCTGAGGGCCATGCAGGGGAGGGTCCCATGTCCCCTCTGGCCCCCCTGTCCCATTTCACTGTGAGAGCCCTCGTTACATTTTGCATTTAGAGTGACTTTTCCCCAGCTCTAGTTTGCTGTTTGCCTGAAATGGTCTGAAGTGTAATAGCCCAAGACAATCATCAGTATGAAATATCTCCTACATAAAATATGCAGCAGCTATTCAGGAACGAAGATGGAGTGGAACGAGGGCTGCCAGATAAAGATTTAGAGGTGCTGCCATGCTCCTATAGGTTGTTTACTGAAGATATTTCCTCCTAAGCTCCAGTTTTAAGACTGCCTTTCAAAAGAGGGCACCAAATAAAATTTAGCAAGGAGCTTTAACAATTCAAGCTACAGTGTGCTGAGCTTTTTGTTACCCTTATGGGAATGAAACCTCATTTCAAAGGACCTTGACTTTCTTCTGATAGTGCAGGAGAAGTGGCACTGCCAGTGCTATTTTTGCACTGAGACACTGATTGGGTGTGAAATCTGTCTCTGGTGGCTGTGCCAGCAGACTCAGGCAGACAAAGCATGGATGTGCATGGCCTGATTTCCCCTGAGATGCTGGGAAATCTGGGGGTACTCTCGGTGAAGCCAGGCCAGTTGAACAGCAGACATTGTGGAAAAAGCTTTCCCAGCCATCTTGGCACTGATGTGGCTGCATGTCCCCATCCTGCAGCCTGGGTTGGGGAAAGGGTGCACAGGGTGTAGCTGAGAATCCCTGCAGGCGTACAGGGCTGCAGCTCTGTGTGCAGCCCCAGGGGGCCCGTTCTGCTCTCCCCATCCCAGCTGGCTCTGGATGATTGGAGCATTGCAGTGACAGGGCAGTCAGTGCCTGCCAGCAGACACCCTGTGAGTAATTGTGGTCCGGCTGTGGCTGCAACGTCTGTTTAGGATTTCTGCCTGTTACTCAGCCTGGAAGCAGGCATTGCAGTAAGCAAAACTGTCTGACACAGAAGTAATAATGAAATGCAAGGCAATCAGAGCCCTGTTCGTAGACTGGGCAGCTTGTTGTTTCCAGCCCAGGCATTATGGAGCCATGGAGTATCCTGGGTTGAAAAGGGCCACAAGAATCACTGCGTCTCACTCCTGGTGACCTGCAGCTGCCTGATGACCCGTGGCTGCTGGGACCCCCTGGGTTCAGAATGGTGTCCTGTCCCAGCACTGCAATGCTGTGCTCTGCTGCTATGCAGGCAGGAGGGTCCAAAAGATGCCAGGTCTGGGTGTCAGAGGCTTTGGGTCACGGTGGGAAATGCTGTCCTGCAATCTGCTGGCGCAGTCAGCACTCCCGAAATGCAAACTAATGTTTTGTTTTATCTGCTCTCTCCCCACCCCACCCCCCCACCTCTCCTGGGCTACCAGTGATGCTGTTGGCAGCTCGCATCCAGGCAGCTGCACAGCACCGGGAGAAAAGCAGCTTTCTGCTGCCACCTCGTGATGGCAGCGGGCTCGTTTGGGTTTCTGGGGAGTTCTAGGGCAGATGAGCACCTGAGAATCGCCCCTGTAATGAGCCCAGCAGCACGGTTCGTTCCTAGGAGCTGCAGCTTTATTAGGCTGTGTTATTCCTGCAGCAGAGTCCCGGTGGCACAATCCTGCTGGTGCCTCGGGATGGTGCTCCCTGTGTGCTTTGGGGTGATGGATGGCAGCATTTTCTCCTCCCTTAGACAGGCTCGTGTTCAAAGCAACGTGGAATCATGAAATCCTGAAGAGATGCTGCAGGGCAGGCAAGGGGCTGGCAGTGGGGAGGAGTGAGCTGAGACCACCTGCACAAGCAGGAAGGTGCAGCAAGCACCGTGCCAGGCATCAGGCACTGATCAGCCCTTCCCTGGTGCTGTCCCTGACGCTCTTCAGGAAGATGAAGATGTGTGACCCTCCGGTCCCCTTGGCCTCCAGTGCAGCTGGGGGTTTGCCAATGGAACCAGCCTCCTCCTGCCCTGCCCTGGCCTTGGCCACAGTGATGTATTTGGTGACGATGGCGATGTGGTGGGACCTGAAGTCCACCAGTGCTGTGATGCAGTGGTTGAACGCCTCGCGGAGCCGCAGGTCTGCAGAGCTGAGGATGTGCTGCCGCAGGGAGGGAGCCTGGCTGATGTCCCTGATGAAGGCACGGTGGGGAGGGGGCATGTAATCCCTCATCCTGTGCAGGAACGTGGCTGCAAAACACCAGCAGAGACATTGGGAGAAATGAGAAGAGGCGTTTCTGTAGGTGGAAATATTAGATTGCTTTTCCCCTTCTTGTTTGCCCTTGGAAGGCCTGCCTATGCTCTTAGGGGAAAAAAAAAATAGAAAAGTTAATGTTAAACTACTGGAGAACCTTTAGGAGTTGGTGTGATGTAAATCCAAGGAAAGAGGAGGTGCAGAAGGATGGGTCCCTGTCCACAGTTCAATGCAAATGCTCTCCAAGAAGTTCCCAGCTGACACTTGCTGGCACTGCCCTCTCCTCCTTCTCCTGGATGCCTATGGAGAAGGTTTCACCTTTCGGATCCCTGAGCACAGGAGCACACGGGCTGAGCCTCACTGAAGGGTTGTGCCGTGCCCCACAGCTGCAGGGTCTGTGGGGTATTCCAGAACCCCCAAACCAGCCTTCTGCTGGCTTTTCCCTTCTGCTCTGGCACTGAATTCACAGCAAGATCCCTGTGCAGCCTCTTGTCCTCAGCTCTTTCCGAGTGCATTAAATTAATTGAGAAGCAAACCCTTATTAGGTCAGCGCTTCATTAGCGTTGGCTTTAACCCTAAAAGGCAGGTTTTAGCCTTTGCTCTCGGCATTTATGTATTATTTGCTATTAGGTTGGCTTTGCTAATTTCTGATAAACACATTCTGTTGTGGGCAGAGCGATGTGAATGGATGAGCTCAGTTACTGGCAGGGTGCTGGCGTGCTCCTCTCCTCAGCTCTGTACCCATATATAACCTCAGCAAAGAGCTGACGTGCAAAAAAACAAAGTCTGTTCCTCCGGGAATTTATAGCAGCACGGAAGTGTGCCAGAGCCTGGTTTATGGACTTCCTCATATTATGTACTGGGGACAGCCAGAGGCAGCGGAAGGGTTTTGAAGGGCAAGGTGGGCTGCTGTAAATGCTGTGGGCACAATGGGAGCTGCACAACGGGCAACGCAGCGGGTTGGTTCTGTGCAGCGCCTGAGAAAAGGGAGAAGTGTTGGACTTACTGCTCTCCTGGCTGTGTTGAATCCCCAGGAGCTCATCGAAGGCGTGGAGCACGGAGCTCTGTGCTGCGCTGCCTCCTGAGAATGCCATGGGTTGCTCGGAGACGCCTTCGTAGAGCAGCCCGTGGGGCATGGCCGTGTTGTCCCTCCAGCTGCACAGACATGGACAGGTCAGCACAGACATGGACAGGTCAGCACAACCAGTGCTGGGCTGCAGGAGTGACCCTGGGTTGGTAGATGAAGTGCTGCCTTCTTGCCCCCAGCCATGCATCACTGCGCCCTGAGAGCTGTCCTCAAATGCGAGATAAATTCGGGAATAAACAGCACGTCAAGGTGCTCTGCAAGGTCACGGTGCAGGGAGAAAACCATAATGGTGTGTATTGTTATGAGCCCTGGGGCTGCATCCTCATCCACTGCCTTTATTTCAGCAGAGAACAAGCCCAGAATGTGATTTCCTCCCTCTCGTGAAAGATGCTCATCCACAGCAAGGCTGGGAACTGGGCTGCTCTGCTGCCTCCCCCTCTGCACACCATTAACTCACAACTGTGTCACCCTGCTTGTGCAAAAATGGATAATTTAAGTTATAATTTCAGAGCCATAATGTGCCTGGCACAAAAATATCTCCTGACCTACTGAAGAATGCACCATTTCATGGAGCTTTCGGTGTTGGCTGCTGGAGCTGTTTGACTGCAGGAGCAGATTTTGCTCAAATTGCAGAGAAAATAGATTCATTATCGAATACCTTAATATTTTTAGTTCTCCCAGGGATGTATTTATAGTAACCTTTACTAGTGGGAAGTACTTATAAGCAGAAGGGAATTCAAAGACATGTTTTTCCAGGCTGATGACCATCAAGACAAGGTCAGCTCGGATTTAGAAAGAAAGAAAGAAACATCATCAGGATGCATGGAGCCTTTTGACTTAGGAATGCTGAGAAATGCTGAACAGAAATAAAAATAGAAACCTTCTGAGAAGGCCAAGAGCAGAGTGGATTGTGATGCTGGCAGCTCTGCGAGGAGCTGAGGGACAGCAAATCCACAGTGCTGCTCTCTGCTGCTCTGAGCAGGTGATGTGGGTGGGGGGAAATGCACCCCACTTACCCGGAGAGGAAGATCCTGATCACAGTGTAAAATACTGCTGGATCCACGTAATCTAGGTGGAAATTAGACCAGAGGTGTTAATGTGGGGAAAATGCAGGTGATGGCACCTGCAGCAATGCTTCCCATGGGCTTCCTGAGCAGATGGGGACCTCGCTCTGCCCTCAGAGCAGGGCTTGGTGAGGTGCTCTAAGGCACGGTGTGTTTACACCGTGCATCCAATGAGCCCTGCTGTCACTGTGCATCCATTTCTAGTACCGTGCATCCGCTGCAGGGCTTTGTCCATGTCTCCAATGGCTGCTGCCAGCCCCTGCAGGGCTCGGTGCAGGCGCTCATCATCACAGTGTTGGAGGGCGTGAATGGCCTGAATGGTGGCCTGCAAGGAGCAGAGAAGGAGAGCATGAAGTGATGGGCTAAGATGTGCCCTGAATACTGGGTCAGGTGGCCGTGGGGCTTGTGGCACCCTACCTTGATGCCAGGCACAGCTGCTTTCTCCACCAGGAGTGTGACGAGGATGAATCCACGCAGGCTCTCTCCCCCAGGCAGTGATATGATGGGCTCCAGGTTCCTGCAGGGCAGCCAGCAGCTGTTCCCCTGTGTCCCTGCCTGTCTCCAGCCCTGACACACATGTCTGCTGTGCTCAGGGGCTGCAGCAGTTTGCACTGAGCACCAATGCACTGCTGCATCCCAGAAATGGGCGAGTAGTTTGGAGGATCTGCACAGGACTCAGTGTGCAGCTGCCTGTTCCAGTGCTGGACCAGAGCATAGCTCAGTCCTTGGGTTAAAAACCTTCCAGGTGTAAAATGACCCATTCCTCAAGCACAGGTAAGCAGGGATATGCTCTGCTCTGCCTCTGAGGGATCCTAAACCCTACCCTGGTAGCACTGCTCTGCAGAGGTTGGAGCAGCTGTTGTTCTGCCATGGTGCATTGCTGCTGTTGCAGTGGTGTCTACGTGCCAAGGACTGAATTGTTTCTGTTGTGTACTGGGAGAGAGAGGTTTAACCCAGCAGAGCCCTGCAGTGTGGGAGCACTGTGCCAATTCAAACAAAATGCTGTTAGAAAATAAATAAGCATCTTAAATACTTACTTAATTTCCAGAGGCCTGGAGGCATTTTGAGCATCGACAGCAAATACACATGAAAAGGGGGAGAAGCAGAGAGATAGAGAGATGTTATAAATGATTCTAGCAGTGGACTGTGCTGCATAGGATGCAAACAGGGTTGCTTGCCAGTGGGAGGTTCCAGCCTTTGGCCACTTGCCCCCACGTGTAACCATGGGGCAAAACCCTTCCCTGGCTCTCAGCCATGGGTCAGCCCCAGGCTGTGGTGGTTCCAAATGATTCTGGCTGTGATGGGAGCTCTGTGCTGGACAGGAGCCGCGCTCGCCTGGTTACCCGCTGGGATCCTTCCTCCTCCAGTTGGCCAGGACGAAGTCTGCATGGGTGAGGATGGGGGGCAGCCCTAGGGCTTGTGACACCTCCCAGAAGGGGACGGCCAGGTTGCGGGGCAGCACCTGGGGGGGCACAGAGCACAACGTGGGGCTTTGTAGCAGCTCTGGCATCACCCCTGCAGGATGGCTGTGGCCCCCATTGCAGGGGCTGATGTTACCTTCATGCTGCCCTCCTCGCCCTCCTGCCAGACGTAGCCCATGGTGAGGAAGCTGAGCACCAGGTGGGCCAGGTGCAGCTCCTCTCGTCCTTGGAGGTGTTGAGTGTTCAGTTGTGGCATCTGACAGAGAGACCCTCACGAGCAATGGGCAGCACATGTGCCCCGTGTGCTCCCAGCCCAGCAGTGCCCTCCTGGCACATCACCTTGCACACCCCAGCCCTGTGCTCTCCCTGTGGATATCTGTTCTTTCCCTCCCACCCCTTGCAGTTGATGGAACTGGTTGGGTTGCATGTGATGAACCCTGGTAACCCTTGGGATCTCACTGCCCTGCACCACGAGGTGTCTCAGCAGCTGTGCAATGAGTTAGCTCTATGTCAAACTAAGGCTTTGCTTTTGCAGGCACAAAAGTGACTGGTGCTAACCTGACCCAGTCATTGCATTGACCTTTACAGACCCAGCTGCATCAGATTGAAGTTTAAGAGCACTCCAAAGCCAGATGCAGTGACGTGTACCTGGTGGATGCGTGCACGGAGCTGGTGGCTGGCGATCAGCTGGGGCAGCTCATGGGCAATGTCCATCCAAGGGCTGTAGGGAGGTGGCAGCTCTGTCTGGGGAGATGGCAGGAGGGAGAGCATCAGCACATCACATGCTGGGGACCAGCGAGATACACAGGTCCTTTCTGAGGCTGGGAGCTTGATCCTGCTCAGGGCACAGAGGGAAATAAGCACAGTACTGGGCAAGGACTTTGGTCATTGCAGGTCTACACCTGAACACAGCTGCTTCATCCTGGTTGGGTTTGCAGTGCAAAGCAGCTGCAGGTCGGGGAAAGGGAGCACAGTGGCAGTGCGAGGTGTGCACAGGGCAGTGCTCCACTGCATGGGGAAAGCTTCTGTGGCAAGGGACAGGAGCACCCATCCAGCCCTCAGATTGCAGCTAATGGCTCGTGTCTGGTTCCTCCACTTGTAATAGCAGCCCGTGTGATTGTGAACTAATGGCCGATAAACAACTGTCTGCCTGTCCCTGAGAGCTCCTGCTGTAAGCTGTGCCTGGTGACAAATGGCACCGCTTGTAGCGCAGGAGATTTGCCATCTAAATTCCCTCCTCGTAAATCCACAGCCACTATCTGAATTGCAAAGCTCCTGCTCCTCTCCCCTGTGCCGTTTGCTGCAGCCAGCGTAATCATTTTTAAAGTGAGGAATTTGTCCTATGAATCTGCCTAAGCCAAAATCTCTTGTGCATTCCTCATTGGCTCTATAAACTACTGTAAAGCACTGCTAAGTGGCAACCCAACCAGCACAGCCCTCACCAACCCCAATATCTGCCTTTACTTTTATCTGCCCCGACTCTCTTTAGCACGCAGACCCGCGGGCACGGCCGTGTCCTACCAGAGGTTTGGGCAGAAGGAAGCCATACTCCTCGGAGAGCTGGAAGCTGCTCAGTTCCATGGGCTGTGGGCTCTCCTCCTTCCCGTCCCCGGCCTCCATCCCAGCTGGGACACGCTGTGCTGCCCTGCTTTGTGCTGAGCCAGCCCCGAACCTTGTCCTGGGGGGGTGCCTGCAGTCGGAGGGGCTGAGCAAACATGAGTAAAGGTTGCTGATAAGCAAGCGCTGAGCTCCAGCCCCTGCAGAGGGTTTGGGGATGGGGCTGTGAGCTGTGCCCCCAGTGTGGGGACATGGGGAGAAGCTCCAGCATGGCACCCCAATGGTGTCCTCCCTACTGGACTGGGGATTTTGTCCTTGGGGGAGTGGTGTGTGCAGCAACTGAGTCCTCAGCCCTGGGTTTGCACAGTGCTGCTGATTTACGCGCTCATAACAGCCTCGGTGCAGCCAAGGTAAATTAAGGGGAGCAACAGCACTGAAGCTGCTGCCATGCAAGTAAGTGCTGCATAGCAGGGAGCAAAGCTCCCAGAGTCAGATTTCATGTCAGTTGAGGATTAATCTGCGTTTCCAGCTAACTTCTTAATGGCTGAACACGAGCTGAGGTTGTCATTAAATTCCCACTGTCAAAGCACAAGGCTGTAATGATGGATTAAATGTGCATTAGTGGATGGCATGCTCTTCCCATGGCAACAGCTCCAGGGGGGATGAGAGCAGAAGTAATATATGAAGGGAGCACCTGCACCCTGCCCTGCCCTGCAGGGATCACAGACCTCAGGCACCAGAAACACCTTTTATTGAACAACACCCACAAGGACACAATACAAAGCCTATCAGTGTCCCTCTGGCAGACTCCAGCCCCCTGCCCAGGGGTCCACGCTGCTGCTGCTGCCTCCATTCACATCACAAACACCCATGAATTCAGCAATATCCTTAAAGGCCTTTCCAGCTATGCTGCTATGCATCCGCTGTGCTCCTTTCCTCATCAATGCTTTCCTCAAACCTACAGAGTGGGAACAAAAGGGGGTTCCTCTAAGTGCCAAACAGCACTGCCTTCCCCTCCCCGTGCAGATAGCAAGCTCTGGGCTCTGCCCCTCCTGCCACCCCATGGAGGGGAGCAGGCTCACTTCTCTTCTTGTGGCTGCTCTCTGGACAGACACTGCCTCAGCTTCTTTCTCTTTATCACCACAAAGATGAGCCCAACGAAGATGGGCGCACTGAGACACAAGGCGAGAAGCTGCCATGTCTTCAGCGAGCTCTTGTTCCAGGGGTCTGCAAGGGACAACTCCTTCAGCCCACAGCAGCCAGAGGGGAAACAGCAAAGCCTTGGAGCAGCCCCTGCTGCACTCACAGCCCTCCCTGCTCACCACCACTCTCACTGCTCCCTCCCTGTGACTCTGCTTTCTCCCGGCAATCCGGGGGCTTCCAGCCAACATCACAATGGCAATCCCCTTTGCTGTCACACACCTGTGTGACAGAGGAAGAGAAATGATTTCTAGCAGCTGACCATGAACACATCCTCACATCTGCAAGCTGCAGAGAGTGCAGTGGTTCCAAAACCGAGGACACGTAGCACTGTCACTTACACCGTGATCGTGGCATTTTCTCTTTATGTCACAACTGTAGTTCAAGGCAGCAGCAGACACACACTTCTGTTCCATGCAGACCTAAAGCACAAACACAGAGTCAGCAGCACACGATGGACACCAACACCCACCTCCTGCTTCACCCCATTCATACAATCAATCTCAACTTGTTTGGGATCCAACCAATGGAAAAGCCACTGCCCCTGGGTTCTCCACTGCTGCAGAAATGCTTCCAACAACTCCTCCTTTTCACAAAAGCCACCCCACTGCTCACCTTATGGTCGTCACAAACGCTGCCATCCCTCACCAACATGGGGTCCCTCTCTGTGCGAGGCTGCAGGTAGTCCAGTGTGACACACAGCACGTTCTGCACCCGCACGTAAACCACTGCAGCCCTCTCCTTGGTGAAGGGCACAGTGCCCAGGTACTCACAGATGAGCTTTCCGCAGCGGAGATCACTGCAGGCACGAGGAGCACAGGGCTTTCAAACCATCCTCACCCTTCTGCTCCTCTCCGTGTCGCTCTCTGACATGGGAGGGCTCAGTGCAGCCACAAGAGAGAGGCATTTCCACAGCCCTCACCTCCAGGCACAGCTGTGGTAACCACTGTGATCAGAGCCGCAGTGCCCCATTCTGTCCCTTTGGCCATTGACTTCCTCATAGCAGGCCAAGGGTCCGTTTTTGGCATCTGCAAACACATACCATCACTTATAGACTGCCAGAAAGCTTCACCCCACCTCGCAGCTGGGCATCATCACTGGGGCCACGTGCTGCACCCTGTGGTTTTGATTCTTGGCACTTTATACCCCCTGCAGAACAGCTCCCCCGGCACCATGCTGCCCCACCTTTGCCAAAAATCTCCTGGCACTGTTTGTCGGCGGTCTGGCACACCCCCCTGTAGCAGAAGGCAGTGTTCTGCTTGCAGGGATGCCCATCCATGACCCACAGGTTGGGTGCGCACTCCCCAGAGGTGCCATTGCAATACTCCTTCAGCTCGCATTCATCCTCAGAGCTAGTTCTGCACAGGGTGCCTTTTTTCATAAACTGGTGGAAAGAGGCAAAACGAGAGGAGCTTTGCACAGTGTGCACCCACAGCCAGCAGCACAGGCTCCTGTTATGATGCTCTGCACACAGGTCTTGCAAACAAGCAATGCAACAGCACAGCAGCACGGCTCACCCTGCACCTGGAGCAGCACGGCCCCGACAGGCACTGCACCCCTTTCCTTGTCTTACAGCCCACAGTGCAGCACGGATCACGCCGGCACTCCTGGAAACAATGAGCACAGACAGTGAGGAGAGCTCACGCAGCTCCCATAGGGATACAAACAGCTCCAGGGGTTCCTGGCATGGCTCTTCCCCAGGCACAGCCCTGAGCTCCTACCAGGGCTCACCACCCACCTCTGCCGACCCGCAGTCACAGGCCTCTCCTGGCTCCACCACTTTGTTGCCACACACAGGAGCTTTGTAGGACACGTTCACAAGTGGCCTGTTCAGGAGGCACTGCCCTTCTCCAGAGGTGAGAAAACGCTCAAAGTCTCTTATGCTGCAGTTGCTGAAGGCTTTGGTGCCAGATGAGTGACTGTAAGCAGAGGGTGAGGTCTGTGTGCCGGGGCTCCACGGCCCTTCCCATCAGCAGAAGGTACATTAGGAGGACAGGAACCTTACACTGCACTGGTCTGCATGATGCAGGTGGCTCCCACACATCCACAGCTCCCGGGGTCCTCGTAGCTCATCCCCAGGCTGAGCCCAAGCAGCTGGGCCACGGCCACTGAGAACACCTCCAGCGTTGTGGCACGAGGGTACTGCGAGGGCACTGCAGCTGTGGGGCACTGCCAGCCCCAACCCTCCCACACCACAGCTCAGCACCCAGCAGAGCAATCCCTGCTGCCAGCAGCCCTCACCCTCCGGGTGGGCACAGCCCAATGCTGTACCCAGGCACAGGGCTGCCCGCATGGACACAGGGCTCCATACCAAAGCTACTCCTCCAGCGCGGTCCTTGAGGCACAGTTTCCTCGCAGAGGATGCTCCCATGGAATGGGACTGCTCCCTGTAGCTGAAGACAGCACAGACCAAACCCTACAGTGCTGCTCTGCACTACACCAACACTCCTATTCCTGTCATTCCCACGCCATCCATCCCCTCCTTACACAAACAGGAATGTTATGTCCTGCAGCCGAGAGGTACGATGTGTGTTTTTCCACTGCAGAAATCTCTGCAGTAACTCTTCAGCAGCTCCTGTGGTTGGGATCTTGTCCTTTTCTGTCCAGAGCTCCAGGGAAGTCAGCACTATGGTCAGGTTGAGGCGAGTGAACATCTGGAAAGAGGCAGACACCGTTGGGTCTGCCAGGTCTGGGCTGGTCGGGGCACCTTTGCTCCCCACTCTATTTTAGTACAGGTCCTTTTCCATCCCACTGCATCACTTTTCCCACCCAACTGAAAGCACTCACGCTGTTCACGTAGCTGAAAAGCTGCACGATCTTCGTTGTCACCACATATTTGTCTTCTCCCATGTAGTCGTACTGAAAGGTGACAGATTGCAGAGCACAGGAGCACCCCGTGCAGGGTCTGCCCGCAGAGCTGCCACCATGCATTGCTCCCACACTGGGCAGCTCTCCCATTGCAGCCCCTGCTATTCCATGTCATTTTCCATGCCCAAGGGAGCTGCTTCCCACTTCATGGGGCCTGCCAAGCCCTGTGCACATTTCCCCTGATGTTCTGTGAAGGTTTTTCCTAGGGAAAACAGTTTAAGAAGGAGAAGATGCAAACTCACCAGAGCTTTGTCCAGAATGACATGCATCTCCAGATACCGAGGGGACCTAGGAACAGCTTCCTTCACCTTGGGATGAACAAAACAGATTAAACAGCAACAATAATCCCCATACACATATTAACAGGGAGTCATTAACATTTGAAGTACTGAACAAATGTAGGAACAACACCCAGCTGCAGAGCTGGAGATCTCCCACGTCTAGGCACCACTTCACCGAAGCAAACTGCCCTGAGCTGTGCTCACCTTTCCATCCCATGGCTGTAGGGACACCTCTGCAGCCCAGGCGAGGGAGCTGCTTCCTCCCAGCAGCTTCGTGCCCACGTTCTCCTCCTCCATCTGATAAACGAGGTGCTGGTACCCAGATGCAGCCTCCAGAGGCTTGATCCCATAGCTGGTGTTGGCGAGCTGCAGGATCCCTCTGCAGGGTGAAGGTGCAGGGCAGGAATGGCTCTGCTGCAGCACTGCCGGTCCCCGTGTTTGTGCTCCTGCTTTCACAGCAGGACGGGCAGCTTACCTGAGCCCGGAGCAGGTGCTGAGTGCCACGAGTGACCCTGGGAAACCCTCCACGTAGCCCTCATAGAAGCAGTCGCGCTGGAAGCAGTGAAGACGCACCATCAGCGCGGTGCCTGCTGTGTGGGGAGCAGCAGGGAGCAGAGACAGCGCCGGGCACCAGAGCTGAGCACTACCGCGTGTGGTCCCGTCCCATCCCCGCAGGTTCCGAGGAACGAGCACCGAACCGACGGCATTTGTTGTCCGCCCCTCCCGGCCTCAGCGCACCGCTAACCGAGGTTGCGGGGTGGAACAGCATCCCAAAGAAAGCAAGAAGCCCAAAGAGCGTCCGTGCAGAAGGGAAACTGCACCGCTGCTGCTCCGGGTGTCCCCTCCAGCCCTACCCAAAGCCGTCGGGCGCAGCGCACGGCCGCACCGTTACCTCCAGATGCGCGAGTTCGGACTGCGCGCCTCCGCCGCGGCCGTCGGTGTAAATCCGGACCTCCTCGGGCAAAAACACTCTGCGCACAGAACAGACGGACCCTCCGCGGTGCCGCTCCGCTCCGCTCCCCGCCGGGGCCGCCCCCGTTCGTTGCCACCACCCCCGCTTACTGTTGCCGCAGCCGCACGGTGCGGGAACGGCCAGCGATGGGGATGCTGAAGGTTCGGACGCGGGGCCGCTTCTGGGCCGCTCCTCCCAGCAGCACCGCCAGCAGAACCGCCAGCCCCAGAGCCGCCCGCATCGCCCCAACGACCGCCGGTTGCTTCAACGTCTTTATTGCTCGCGTGGTTCCCCCGCGCACTGCCCCGAGCCACGCTCCGGCTCCGGCTCCATCCTCGCACGGCTGCTCCGGCTGCTCCCGCTGCTCTCGTTGCTCTCGCTGCTGGTTTCTTCCTCGGCGGAGCTGCAGGGACAAATGGGTGCTCAGCGTGGGGGTTTCAGCACAGTCCAGTCCCTGCCCTCACTCCCCTCCAGCCCATCACATCTCCATTCCCAAAATGTGTGCATCTCCAAATCTGTGCCCCATTATTTTGGGTTGGGGACACTGTCACAGAGCACATGGTGACGCCCCAAGGGGCATTAAGGATGCCTGCCCTGTCCTGGCCCTGCTCTCTCACGTTGTCTCTCTCACTGTTCTCCTCCACAGCAGGACAGATGTGTTGCTTTCCAGTTGTGACACCTGTAGCTCTTCCTGCATCTAACTTTTCCCCTTCTACAGTTTCCTTTCCCTTGGAACCAGCAATTTCTCCCAGGCCCTTTATGCAGACAGCCAGCTGGATGTCATGGAATACATCCTCTGGATCTCAGCAGCTTTCCAGGAGCTCCCACCGATCCCTGTTCACCTCTCACCCACTGCAGGAACCACCCAAATTTAACTCACTCAGCAGCTTCCATCTCTCTCCTAGCACAGCGCCGCATCAGCTGGCTCCACTTCATGATCAGGATGACGATGCAGATGAGGATGGGGATGAGGAGGCAGAAGCTCAGCAGGAGCGCGTTTTTCAGCCTATCCTTCTGAGATACCTTTGGGGCATGGCCTGGGGACAGAACCACGCAGCAGCCCAGGTGATGCTGAGAGCCCTGGGGCTGCTTGGGGCTCCTCTATGGGCACTCACTCTCCATTTCCCGCAGCCGCTGCCCGCTGTCAGTGCTGCCACCCAGCGCAGATCCCCGTATCTTGCAGTGGGGTGGGTTCCAGCCTGGGTGGCAGTGGCAGTTTTTCTTGTTATTGCACACCTGCAAATGCCAGAGTGAAAAGAAAACACTCCGTTTCCAGTTTTCCGCTAATCTAGATGAGCAAATGTTCCTTCATCCCATTTAATTTTGATCTTAATTAAAGTCTCACTTAATTTCTGCTGCATGAGGATTCTGGAGGATGAGGACCCCCAGGTTTGGCCAAGTCCCAAACACCTGGAAATAACCTCTCACTCCTCTTCAACACTGAGCAGCACAGCATCACCTCCCCAGCAGCACTGCTGTCACTTACCCCGTGCCCATGGCATTTTTTCTCTGCATTGCAGTCATAGTTGAGAATGGAGTGTGGGTGGCACGTGCCATTCATACACACCTGCAAGTACAATAGGAAAAAAACCCTGCTGGGCACTTTTCTATCTCCCTTCATCAAGCTGGCCATTGCTCTATAAAAGATCCCTTGGTCTAAGGGACGATCAGTAAGCCAATGGCACAGGCAATAAGCAGAGACCACCTTCAAATTATACTGCAAAATAGCAGCTATTTCTAAGGCTGTTACACCTTGTGATAATGGTACATCATTTCCATGCTTGGGAAACATTTCTTACCTTTCCAGGACCACATTTTGTACCATCCTTAACCAGGAAAGGATCTGCCTCAGTGGGTGCTTGCATTACATCAAAAGACACGCACAGATGTTCTTGCACTTGAGCGTAAATGATGGCACCCTTTAATTTAGTGAAGGGAACTCGATTTGGGTATGTGCAGATGAGCTTTCCACAGCCCAGATTCCTAAGAAATTCATCAGCACAGCAAAGGAAGAAAAGTCAGTGTGCAGAACACAGCCACACCGCAGCAGCATGAGATCATTGCATCATGTTTTGCTTGGGAAGTAAAGGGAAACACCAACCAAACACGCTGGGTTACACCTACAGCCAGGAGCAGGGCTGGTACCCATCCAACAGCCGATTACTGCAGTGCCCAAACCTATCCTGATGTCTGTTGATTTCTTCATAACACGCCAGTGGGGCATTTTTTGCACCTGGAAGTTTGGAAGCAATAGAACAGAGGGTCACACAAATGCGCTGCATTTAGCATATATCAATTCTTTAGATTAGAGAGACCCATTCCCAGGTGTTGGGGGGGGATTCCTGGCCCCAAAAGCACTGCGCCAAGTGCCACTACCTCTCCCATAGAGCCGCCTGCACTGCAGCTCAGCAGACTGGCACTGCCCATGGTAGCAGTAGCCGGTGCTGTGCTCACAGCTGTGCCCATCCTGCACGTAGACGTCGGGGGGGCAGGAGGCAGAGGAGCCGTTGCAGAACTCGGGCAGATCGCACTGAGCATCAGCAGGGGGACGGCACAGAGTGTTGGCAGCCTTGAACTGGGATTGAACACCAACTGCTCGCTGTGAGCACCACACCCCCATCCCGTCCATCACGCAGGTGTGGGGCTGAGCTCCCATCCAGGGACTCGCACATCTCACCTGACATTTTTCACAGCACAGACCCAAGGAACACTTCGAGCCGGGGGTCAGCTTGCACTGCGTAGTGCAGCATGCATCCTTGGCACACGCCTGCAAGCACACTACAAACTTTTGCTGCCCACGCCCCACTGCCTCTCTGCAGGATGAGTGCTGGCCCTTTCCTGCTGTCAGGGAGCAGCGCAGGGAGCAGGGCAGGGATCCCAGCCCCACAACCCCCCCCAACCCTACTCACCACATCACTACCACAGTCGCACTGCTCGTCTTGCTCCACCATGCCGTTACCGCAGACGGCGGCTCTGGAGTTGGGGTGCATTTGCAGGACCCTGAGGAAGGGGCAGTTTGGGTTTTGCCACAGGAACTGCTCCAGGTCTGCAGCGCTGCAGCTGCTGAAGGTCTTTGCCCCACCGATGCGTCTGAAAGAAAGGGTGGACCTGGGTGCTGTGGCACTGGGCAGCATTCAGGAACATCTTGCTTTTGGAAAGGAAAGGTATTGCTTTTCAGTAGTGAAGCCTTTGTCCTTCCCAAGCAGGTATCCCTGCACCACCACCACATCTGCAGCGGAGCCCTCTGCTGGGGGTATCTGTAACACAGGGACCCCTGGGCACTCACAGTGCTGCCGACTCCATGACACAGGTGTATGTGGGGCAGCGGCAGCCCCGGCCATCATCAAATCCCATGCCCATGCTGCGCCCCAGCAGCTGCGCCAGGAGGACGGAGAACGATTCCAGAGTCACGGCACGCTGCAGCTGCAGGGGAGCAGTGCTGTTGGCTGTGGCATGGCCTGGCCACATCCCCCTATTCAGTACAGCCCCGTACCACAGCCCTGTACCACAGCCCCACACCATGCCCCCATGTCACAGCTCCATACCACAGCCACAGCACCAGATGCATCACTGCGGCACAGCGTGCCCGGAGAGGACGCACCCACAAAGTCAGCCTGGTCCCGGTACCTGGAACACAGCAGCTCTGTGCAATGCCCAATGATCCAAAGCACAAAGGTTTAGCAGCTCACTGCTCTTCGGTAGTGGCTTTCTTACATCAGCAGGAAGGGCACTTCGTAGGGCCGCAGGCTAGCGCTGCTCCTCCTCCATTCCAAAAAGCGCAGCAGCACCAATTCTCCAGCCCCTGTGGTCTGAAATTTGTTCCTGAACATCCAGACCTCCATGGAGGACAACGTCACGGTCACATTCAGGGAGCTGAACATCTGGAAGCACAACGAGAGAGATGATCTTCGTGTCGGGCAGGGAAGAGCCCGCAGCCGTTCTGCGCACGGAGCACCACCGCCCCTCAGTGGAGCATTTCGTTATAGGACAATACGGCACCAAAGCGATTTTAGGGACTGGGATTAATTCCAGCACAGCACGGATAGAGAGCGGTGTCTGCACTGTACGGCAAAGGTTGAAAGCAAACATGAGACAAAGCCGAGCAGCGCCGAGCTGAAACCCAACCAGCAGAACTGCAGCGCACAAAGCACAGGTGAAACTCACGCTGTCGAGGAAGCTGATGAGCTGAATCACCTTCCGTGTCACGATGTATTTGTCGTCCCCCAGGTGGCTGTACTGGAAAACAGGGATGCATCGTGACTATCGGCCATGCTGTGATGGGCTGACGGCCGTGGGGTGGGCACAGAGCGATGCTGAACCACTGCAAAGCTCAGCAGGAATGCAGAGGACAACCACAGCCTGGAGTTGGCTGCACCAAGCTTACCAAACTCCTTTCCAGAATGATGTGGAGCAACACCTCTCTGCGGTGCCTTGACAGCAGCTGGAGGAGAAAAAAAGCTGGTCGTTGTTAATTAATCTATCCATGTAATTGAGACGCAATGAGTGCTGAGCTCAGACAGACCCAGAGATGCCAGTGCTGGGTCAGTCCCAATGACAGCACTTACTTTTAGAGCTGGTTGTGCCGTGTCAGAGCTGCTGTCAGCCACCAGTGCATCCCTGCTGCCCCCAAGGTGGCCATGTGGGAGCAGAGCCCCAGCTGCAGCCCCACTGCCTACAGGATAAACCACGTGCTGGAAGGAGGGCGAGGAGCCCAGCGGCTCGATCCCATAGCTGGCATTGTGGAACTGCAGAAGGCCCCTGTGGAGGGCACAGCATCAGTCTGTGGGCAGCACCGGGCAGCACTGAGCACAGCAGCACTGTGCCCCATACCTGAGCCCCATGCATGTGCTTAGGGTCACTGCTGAGCCAGGAACGCCCTCGATGTAGCCATGGTAGTAACAGTCGCCCTATGACAAAGCAAAGGGAACCATCAGCACACCCCAAACCTTCCCAACGATGGCTCTGGTTGTGTATCTGCATGGGCAGCTTTTATGTTCCACCCCAGCACCTCCTGCCTGGTTTAGGATGCCAAAAGGTGGAGAAAGAAGGGAAACTCCGCTCTCCTGTAATAAGGAGAGACAAGTCTGAAAGCACTGAGCAGGAAGGCCACCCTGCAAACTGCCAACAGAGAGAAGCTAGCTGAGATTACCTTGATATAGGGTGAATCAGAGCGCAACGATCCTGTCTCATTGTATGTGTAAATGCTGAAATCAGCAGGTAAAAAGAACCTGGAACAGAAATACAGCAAAACGCTGTGAAAACACCCAAAGAAATGTTTACCTGGAATTTCCTCAGCTCAAACCAACTGCATGTGGATGGAGCCCACAGTCCCTGCAGACCCCAAACCACTGCCATTGGAGTTGCAGGCATGAGCACCCCCAGCCCCCAGCGCAGCCATGAGATGGTGGCAGCAGGTTGGAACTGCCAAAACAGAATCACAGAATGGCCAGGGTTGGAAGGGACCTCAAGGATCACGAAGCTCCAACCCCCTGCCACATGCAGGGCCACCAACCTCCACATTTCATAGCAGCCCAGGCTGCCCAGGGCCCCATCCAACCTGGCCTTGAACACCTCTAGGGATGGACGGGGCATCCACAGCCTCTCTGGGCAGCTGTTCCAGCACCTCACCACTCTCTCATAGTAAAGAACTTAAGAACAGGGTGGAATGAACTCACTGCTGCTTGAGGTGAATGGTGTACGGCTGCCCTTCCACTGAGAGGATGTAGGACTGCGTGTCCTTGCGTGGGCAGAGAAAGTGAGAATTAGGAAAGGGGAAACAAAACACAGAGAGCAGCTACAGAAGATGCTGCCAACTCCATCACCCACACTGGGACAGCTCAGCATTGCTCCCCAGAGCTGCACTCCTGCATTGGTAGGAATGCACACGTTCACACACACACACACAGAATAATTTGATCAGTACCATCTCTCCAGTTGTGTTTGAGAGCACCCTCTGGGGAACGGTGATGTGCAGAGGCACTTGTGAATCTAAAGAAACAAACCGGATTTAGTGATCACCGCGGATGAACAGCACCTCCTGTGGGCATCTGTGGGCTGCGGTTGGGTGCACAGCATGAAAGGCAGCTTTGCACGGGCTGTGCCTGCAGAAATTCACCTCGCAGCCATGCAGCCATGCAGCACCTTTTGTGAAGGTTAAACCAAAGTCCACGTAACACTGCTGGACCCGAGCCCGGCAATATGAACTCTGAGCAATGGGAGCACGAGGGGAGGCTCCAGCTCAGCTCACCTTCTCCGGAACACAGCAGGGCTCACGGAGCCCACGCTCACTGTTTATTGCACACAAACATTTGCTTCAGGAGGAGCTCAGCTCTGCCCCACGCCGCGGTGCTGCTGTGCCCGAACCGAACTTCGCACATCGGGCACAGCAGCACAACTCGTGTTCACTGCGCCGGGCAGCAGAAGGGATCTCCGAGCAGCTCAGCGTTTGCTGAGAGTGATCCCAACCGGCACGAGGGTCCTCCCAAGGACTCTTCCTTACGAAGCCCCGAATCCTCATCCCTCTGCCCACCGATCACCCGGCGGGTGAACCCCGAACCGGGACCCCCAACCGCACAGCCCCGCAAAGGACCGGACTCACGCAGAACGGCCAGCATCGCCAGGAGCATCACCAGGAGCAGCCCCATAGTGCGATCCCTCCGGTAACGGCCCCACCGTAACGGCCCCTCCGTGTCCCCCCCCCCTCCCCGCATCCCCAGGACAGAGACACAGCCGCGCGGTGCTCCCAACGCTTTATTCGCTCCCGCTGCGCCCCGCCGCGTTCCCCTCCGCTTCATCTTCATCCTCCTCCTCCTCCTCCTCCTGCTCCTCCTCCGCGTCCTCGTTGCGCTCCTCGGCGATGCTGCGATGAACGGAGATGTGAGCGCACGGAGCGGCTCAGCCCCGCACCGCATCGCCCCGCACCGCCCCGCACTCACCGCTCTCCGCTCCCGATCTGACGTTTCCGCAGCTCCCGGCGCAGCAGCAGCAGCAGCACAACCACGGGCACGGTGGGCAGCAGCAGGCTGGCGGCCAGCAATCCTGCCTTTCTCTCCGCGTTCCACTGCGCCCGCTGCTGGTGGGGCCCTGGGACAGAAAGAGAGTTAAGTTCTTTGCTATGAGAGTGATGAGGTGCTGGAACAGCTGCCCAGAGAGGCTGTGGATGCTCCATCTCTAGAGGTGTTCAAGGCCAGGTTGGATGGAGCCCTGGGCAGCCTGGGCTGCTATGAAATGTGGAGGTTGGTGGCCCTGTGTGTGGCAGAGGGTTGGAGCTTCGTGATCCTTGAGGTCCCTTCCAACCCTGGCTGTTCTGTGATTCTGTGAGAGCAGCTGTGGCTGGGCAGGGGGCGAAAGGCAGCCCTGCAGCACCAACCTTCCTTCTACGACTGGGTGACCAGACTGGTAGATGAGGGAAAGACTGTTGATGCAGTCTACCTAAACTTCAGCAAAGCCTTTGACACGGTCTCTCCCAGTATTCTCCTAGGGAAACTGGCTGCCCTTTGCCTGGACAGGTATGCTCTTCTTTGGGTAAGGAATTGGCTGTAGGGCCGTGCCCAACAGGTGGTGGTTAATGGAGCGAAGTCCAGATGGTGACCTGTTTCAAGTGGTGTCCCCCAGGGGTCTGGAGCCCATCTTGTTTAATATCTTTATTGATGACCTACATGAGGGCACTGAGCGCACCCTCAGTAAGTTTGCAGATGGCACCAAGCTGGGAGGTGGTGTGGATCTGCCTGAGGGTAGGGAGGCCCTTCAGAGGGACTTAGATAAGCTGGATCGCTGGGCTGGGGGGAATGGGATGAGGTTCAACAAGGCCAAGTGCCGGGTCCTGCACTTTGGCCACAACAACCCCATGCAGTTACAGGCTTGGGGACGAGTGGCTGGATGACTGTGAAGAGGAAAAGGACGGGGGGGTGTTGGTTGATGCTCGGCTGAACATGAGCCAGCAGTGTGCCCAGGTGGCCAAGAGGGCCAACGGCATCCTGGCCTGCATTAGAAATAGTGTGACCAGCAGGAGCAGGGAGGGAATCATCCCTCTGTACTCAGCACTGGTGAGGCTACACCTCGAGTGCTGTGTTCAGTTTTGGGCCCCTCACTACAAAAAAGACATTGAGGGACTGAAACGTGTCCAGAGAAGGGCAAGGAAACTGGTGAGGGGTTTGGAGCACAAGTCTTATGAGGAACAGATGAGGGAGCTGGGATTGTTAAGTCTGGAGAAGAGGAGGCTCAGGGGAGACATCATTGCACTCCACAGCTTCCTGAAGGGAGGCTGTGGTGAGGAGGGGTTTGGCCTCTTCTCCCAGGCAACAAACAGGACCCGGGGAAATGGCCGCAAGTTGTAGCAGAGGAGGTTTAGGTTGGACTTAAGGAAGAACTTTTTCTCTCAGGCACTGGAATGGCTGCACAGGGAGGTGGTGGAGTCGCCGTCCCTGGCAGCGTTCAAGATGGATGAGGAGCTGGATGAGGATGAGGAGCTGCGAGATCTGGTTTAGTGCTTGTGGTAGCAATGGTGAGGGGAGGGCGGTTGGACTCGATGATCTTGCAGGTCGTTTCCAACCTTGTGATTCTATGATTCTATGCTTCTATGGTTCTATAACCCCACCCTGCACTCACTGTGCTGCAGCAGCTGCACACCGCTGTCTATGCTGCCCCCGAGGCGCGACCCACGCTGACGGCAGTCGGGTGGTTTCCATCCTGGATGGCAATGGCAGTGCTGGCGGTTATTGCACACCTGAGGGGATACGGGGGGCAGGAGGGTCTTCAGGTCAGGCACAGCCCTGCCCAGGGCCGCCTGCCATGGTGTGGTGTGGGTAGGGAATCCCCCCGACAAATCACAGCCCCACACTGTTGCTCACTCCACGGCCGTGGCATTGGATTTCGCTGCTGCAGTTGTAGCCCAGCACGGAGTGAGGGTGGCACGTGTTGTTTATGCACATCTGGAACATCACAATCAGAGTGCTCAGCTCAGTGCCTCACATCAGAGCAAAATCTTCAAAGCTTTTTAAATAAAATGCATATAAAATGTTTTCCTACCATTCCGGAACCGCATTTTGTGCCCGGTGGGACCAGCAGAGGATCCTGCCTTGGTGGTGCATTCAGGAAATTCAGAGATACACACAGCTGCTCCCGTACCTGGGCATAAACAACTGCAGCACTGGCAGTCTCCAGCGGGGTGCTGTGTGGGTACGTGCAGATCAGTTTGCCACAGCGAAGGTTCCTGTAAAATCAGTTTGTGTGAGATGGGTGCGTGCATCACTGACGTGGACATACATTGCATGGTGAAACATCAGCATCCTTCAGCCTCACAGCACCAGTGTGGAGAGGGGCAAGGAGAACACGCACGGTGCTGAGTTTATTGCTTAACACAACTACAGCATTGATGCTTTCCTGCTCTGCACAGCCTGAATTAAACCCAACAACGTGCTTGTAGCAGGGAAATGCCCTTCTTCAGCTGCCTACCTCCATGCACAGGCTCTGTAGCCGTGCCGGGGGTGGTATCCACAGTGCCCAAATCTATCCCTCTGGCTGTTCAATTCCTCATAGCACACCACGGGAGCGCTCCTCGAACCTGCATATTTGCCAGTAACATTGGTCATAACACACAGCTCACAACAGCTTCCTTATTCCTCAGGCTGCACCCAGCAGAATACAGCTCCCGGTCGCTGTCACCACCCAGCATCCCAACACCCATCCCCAGTGCTGTGCCAGGTGCCACTACCTCTCCCATAGAGCCGCTGGCACTGCAGCTCAGCAGACTGGCAGTGCCCATGGTAGCAGTAGCCGGTGCTGTGCTCACAGCTGTGCCCATCCTGCACGTAGACGTCGGGGGGGCAGGAGGCAGAGGAGCCGTTGCAGAACTCGGGCAGATCGCACTGAGCATCAGCAGGGGGACGGCACAGAGTGTTGGCAGCCTTGAACTGGGATTGAACACCAACTGCTCGCTGCAGCCCGTGGCTTTGAGGCATTGCACACCCCCAGAAGTAACACCTCCCCCAATAACTTCCCTCCAGAATTTAAGGGAGCTGAGCTGGAAATCCCCACCCAGGAACCACCTCAATTGCACTGCAGCAGTTTGTCTCCATCCTTAAGAAACGATATTTCTCCCACAGTCGATGATGGTTACAAGATCAGAGCCTTACCTGACATTCTGCACAACATAACCCAGAGGAACATTTCACTCCTGGCTTAAACACACATCCTGTAGCACAGCATTTATCCTTCAAGCATGCCTGTGGACACAGCAGCACCACATTACCCCCCTTTGAACTTCTCATCATCACACCTTCTCCCTTTTTCACCCCCACAACGCAAATCTAGCCAGAGTGCACAAAGCTGCCATCAGATCGGTGCCAGGATCCGAGCACAGCATCGCACAGCTCATAGCTTCGAACGGACAACACACAGCTCTGTATGGAGGTGCTGCAGTGCAAACCAAACCTCGGCGCTGCCGCAGTCGCACTGCTCTCCGTTCTCCACCACGCCGTTACCGCAGATGGGAGCACGGCGTGGGGAGGAGCCCCGCAGTTGAGGGCTGTGCAGGAGGCAGCGCCTTGCATCACGCCTCAGGAACTGCTCCAGGTCTGCAGTGCTGCAGCTGCTGAAGGCCTTTGTCCCACTGATGTGCCTGAAAGAAAGGATGAGGCGTTTTGCTGGCGCTGCCACCGCTGTGCAGCACTGAAGGCTGCGGGGTGAATCATTGCAGCCTTCAGGACCTAAAGGGAGCCTACAGACAGGAGGGGAATCAACTCTTGGAAAGGGGAGAGAACAGCAGGACAAGGGGAAATGGTTTGAAGTCGAGGGAGGGGAGATTGAGGTTGGATGTCAGGGGGAAGTTGTTTGCTGTGAGAGTGGTGAGGTGCTGGAACAGCTGCCCAGAGAGGCTGTGGATGCCCCGTCCATCCCTGGAGGTGTTCAAGGCCAGGTTGGATGGGGCCCTGGGCAGCCTGGGCTGCTATGAAATGTGGAGGTTGGTGTCCCTGCGTGTGGCCGGGGGTTGGAGATTCATGATCCTCGAGGTCCCTTCCAACCTTGGTCATTCTGTGATTCTGATGGGGATCGGGCAGCATTCAGGAATTTCTTGTTTTTCAATAGCAAACCCCTGTTTATCCTTCCTCCCTTCCCAAGCAGGTATCCCTGCACCATCACCACATCTGCAGCAGAGCCCTCTGCTGGGGGTATCTGTAACACAGGGACCCTGGGCACTCACAGTGCTGCCGACTCCATGACACAGGTTTGTGTGGGGCAGCGGCAGCCCCGGCCATCATCAAATCCCATGCCCAGGCTGCGCCCCAGAAGCTGCGCCAGGAGGACGGAGAATGATTCCAGAGTCACGGCACGCTGCAGCTGCAGGGGAGCAGTACTGTTGGCTGTGACATGGCCTGGCCACATCCCCCTATTCAGCACAGCCCCATACCACAGCCCTGTACCACAGCCCCACACCATGCCCCCATATCACAGCTCCATACCACGGCCACAGCACCGGATGCATCACTGCGGCACAGCGTGTCTGGAGATGTTGCCACTGTAAAGTCAGCCTGGTCCCGGTACCTGGAACACAGCAGCTCTGTGCACAGCCCTTCCCGTGATGCCCTGCAGCTGCTCATCTCCAGTTATTGTGGTGTTTTGGTCTTACACAAACAGACAGGCCACGTCGTGTGGTCGCAGAGCCAGGTGTGACTGCTTCCACTGCACGAACCGCTGCAGAAGCTCATCTGCTGCTCCATCCGTTGGGATTTTGTTCTGTTGCATCCAGAGCTCCAGGGAGGACAGCAGCACGGTCACATTCAGGGGATTAAAGATCTGAAATGTAGCAGCAGCAGTGGCTGCTCACACCTTGGTCTCAGAGCAGTTAAAGCCCTGCGTTTAACTGCTGCACCTCTGCCAAACTTACACTGTTCACAAAATTGAAAACCTGGATCATCTTCTGTGTCACAGCGTTCTGGTCTGAGCCCAAATAGTTGTACTGAAAAACAGCATGAGACGTGAAAGTGGGTGAGGCATGGCTTGTGACAGCACAAGACAAAATGTTCCCTATGCCCATCACGTAAGTGTGAGCTACCAATGTCCATCCTTCCCTTCCTGCAAAACCTTCAGCACAAATATCACCCCCAAAGGGAAGCTGTGAATGAATGGAAGCTGGAAATGGCACAACCAAGCAAACACAAGGAGAAACGGATGCTGCTGACTTACCAGAGCCTTGTCCAGAACTACGTACACCTCAATGTACTTGGGCAACTGTGCTGCATCCAACGGTGGCTGAAAAGAGAACAGCTGGATGCTCTGTATTCCTACATCCTAGGAAGTGTGCCCCTGAGCTCTGCTGTGCTACGTAAATCTCAATAATGTACAGAGCCACTCCAGCTCAGCAGCTCCTCACTTGTTAGATGAGGCAGGAGCACGATGACAGCTCATTGCAAGCCATTGCCATCACTGCCCATCCAGGCTGCCCAGGCACAGAGCCCAACAGGGCACGGCCCCACGCTCACCTCCTGCATCCCTCTTCCTGCAGCCCTGGGGTGACTCTGAGCAAACAGGAACCCCGCTGTGTTCTCATTTCTCAGCCGATAAACGAAATGCTCAAAGGTGGGAGAGGAGCCCAGAGGTTCGATCCCATAGCTGGCGTTGTGGAATTGCAGCAGGCCCCTGCAGAGGACACGGTGCCACCAGCAGTGCCAGGACTGCTATACCCCTTACCTGAGAGCTCTGTGCTCATACCTGAGCCCTGCACAGGTGCTGAGGGTCACTGCTGAACCAGGGATGCCCTCGATGGAGCCACGGTAATAGCAGTCACCCTATGGCAAAGCAGAGGGAACCCTTTCTGAGCTGGGGAGTCTCAAGTGCTGGTCACCAAATAACAACAACCCAAGCTTACCTTGATATGGGTCGAATCAGACATCGAGGATCCTGTCTCATCTGACATATAAACCCTAAAATCCTCAGGTATAAAGAGACTGCAGAAGAAGACGTTAAGTCAAACACTGAAGCATTATCCCACACTCCCTGCAGACCCCAAACTGCTGCCTTTGGGGCCACAGCCACAAGCACCCCCCACCCCTTCCACCCCAGTGGGGCAATGGCAGCTTCAGTGCCCACAGGTGGGAACTGGGGCAGGTCCAACTCACTGCTTCTCGAGGTGGATGATGTACGGCTTCCCCTCCACTGTGAGGATGTAGGACAGCGTGTCCTTGGAGATAAGCAGAGAAGGGGAGAATTATAAGCAGAACAGCAAGCACAGAGAGCAGATAACGGGAGCTCAACCAGTTTCAACACTCTGTGAGGGGCAGGGAGAGCCACTCAACCACCAGCACATCACCCCATCACCCAGCCATGCACCCACCCACCCCTGCATGAGTAGGAAGGGAGCACTGTACCGACAGTCCTGTCTCATTGTGGGGCAGCTGCAGTGGGGTTGTGATCTGTGACAACGCTCGTGGACCTGGGGAGAGAGCAGCAGAGCAGCATCACAGCCAGCAGCCCCCACACGGCCCCACAGCTCCGCAGGGAGCACTCACACAGCACAGCCAGCAGTGCAGCCCCCAACATCAGGCACGGCCCCATGCTGCTCCCTGCTCAGCAACAACCAGCAATGCTCTGCTGGTAACGGCCCCAACAGAACAGACACAACAGAACAGCCCCACCAGCAACGGCCCCAACGGCCACGGGGTTGTCCACATGCAGCCCCAGGAAAGCAGCAGAGGACAAAAAAAAGGTGTTTTTGTACAAAACCAGCATGTTTATTGCTTGCTTGCTCTTACAAAGGTTGGGTACAGCGAGTCCGTCGCACCTGAGTGCTACAAACACACACACTGCATCCCAGAAGCTCATGGGAATGGGGGGGGGGGGATGCTGCTCCCGGGGCAGCACTATAATTGGGAACCCTCCCCCAACCAAATGAGGGCAGGGATAATGTACGCTTTATAAAAGGAAATCAGTAGTCATCTGCAATACTGAACACATTTAAAATCCGAGCCATTGCCATAGAACCACGTCTAAAAACTGCACGTTCGTTGCCCTACACCACCACCACCCTGTAAATATTGCTAACATGCACAATGAAGTATAAAAACTTATTAGAAGGCACCGTTTTCAGCATAGTTTTAGTTCACACGTACAGCTTGAAGTACAATTAAGGACATCCTGGATTACTTTGTGATGTGAGCTCCCCACTTTGGAAGCCACGTTGTCAAACACAAAGCAGAGCCAGGAAATGGCAGAGCCTGACCCGAGTGGGACACAATGGGAACAGGGACAAACAGAAGACCCCCATGGACAAGTCTGCTGCTAGCCTAGGTGACATCTGATGTATTCTAATAGTGTTATAAATCTTAGTCTATGTTTATGGGAAACCACAGGAGTTCAAGTATTTCATTACTGCAAATGCAAATATTCTCTCCCTATATATTTATATATGTATATACAGAAGATAAGAATTTTTTTGGCAATACTATGGGGGATCTTTGCAGAGCAAGTTTGTACTCAGTGGCCAGCACAAAGTGAAAAAGCCAAGCACACTTTGCAGGGTTGGTTTTCCCCATTTTAATTCTGCTATTTGTCTCCAGCATCAGTTTCTACCCACAGCACAGCCGTGACACCAAGTGCTGAGCACTCCTTTTGGGAACTGTATGAAACCTGGTTTAAGCAGTGGCACAGAAACAGATGGCAGCTCGACCTGCTGCAGGTAAGCCTAGGTAAGCATCCTGACTGACACTAACAAGGGTTGAAGATTAGGTGACAACGCTGCATTAGTCAACAGGCTCCTGCTTAAAGTGCTCAGAGAAGCTCAGGTGGTCTCAACAGATTCACATTATTTGCTTCTCAGTGTTCTGCAGGGATTTCTTCAGAGTCTTTAGGTCCAACTTAAAACCTAGAGCTGAAAACTCAATTTGTCTTAACCCCAAAAAATGGCCATGTCTTCTCGTACCTTTGTTTTCCTTACCCATTTATGGTATTAGTGGAAGTTAGTACAGGATTCTCACTTAGCAACTCACAACAACTAATTTAAAATCATTAAATTAAACTTAATGTTCACGTAGTCTAGTGTCAGTCAGCATGAAATTAAGAATTTAAGTGCATTATTATTACACATCAATAAACATATATACATGCATAAACATGTTTAGAATATATTTCTCTTTCTCTGATAAAGTACACTGATACCTTATTCCACTTGTGCCATTTACGTGTAAATGGGTAACATTTTCCAGTCCATGCAAGCTAAGTTTAAATTAATTAGCCAGATTTCCTTGATTTGAACATGGTATGGACTACTTTAACTCTTCACCGGACGTTTAGAAAGATGACAACAAATATCTTCATTTTTAGGGCTCGTTGCAGAAATGGGGAAACCTAAAGCAACTCCTGAGCGCTGTACTTAAAGGGTTATTTAACTGCTGCACTTCTAGCTGGACAGCCCTGCTGCAGCATACAGAGCCACAACACTCAGATCTAAGAACAGGTTTGATGTTTTCTGTTCCTGTAGCTTTGGTAGAGGTATTTGTTTGAAGGTTTACATTCCTCGTTTCAATATCTCTTTTGCCTTATCCATGGCTGCAGAAGGAAGGCTTCCTGGGATCACCATGGGCCACTCGATGCAAGAAGGATAAATGCAATTTCAGCTTCGCTTCAGTGAACAGGTCAGCTCATGTGAAGGTCCCAAAGAAGTCAAAAGCTATTTGGGGGGCAGAGGTGCCGGTCGAGATGGAAAGTAATGTCCCTGAGGTAAACATTTCTGCTGTGATGGAGGAGGTCTCTGAGGTACACATTTCTGCTGGGGAGGTGGCGGCCTATGGTAAAAACAGACAAGTTGCTGTGAGTCCACACGAGATCATCTAAAATGCACTGACACTGCCCAGAATGCACACAGCAAAGCAGCCCTATCTTTCTCTTGCTTTGCACTAGCACGACCCAAGCCCACTTGTTACAGACTCTCCCCTTCCAGCACACTCAGCTGCCTCAGGCTCACTTCCAACACCCCATGGTCAAATTCTGCTGCCCTCAGAGCACCCTATAGCATAAAATGTGCTTTTATTCCAAAGTGTGAATCAAAGGAGAAACCCCTTTCACTAAAAGGTCAGTTCTGCTCACAGTATTTGATAAAATATCCTAATACTTACAAAGATGAAGGCAACAACAAGCCATATACATCAGGACAGTTGGTTACATTACTTGCAGTTAACTCAAACCAACCTTGCAGGCAGTTTCTGTGGCTGCAGGGCCTGGTATTGTGGAGATGGGTAGTAGGACTGGTGGTAAGCCTGCTGAGGATGCTGGTTTATGGGGTAGGATGGCACAGGGAAAGTATTTGGCTCCATGTCCTATGGATAAAACAGAATGAGAACGTTCACAGATTTGCACTTAATTAAATTTGTTTCGTTATATAGGTGATATCTGAGATCACTTGCAAACAGACCTGGAAAAGACAGTTGTTATTTCCTTCTAAGCACATCAGTAGAAAGAATACTGAGGAGCTTTTGAACCCATTTAGGAAATACTGCTCCTATTTCGCTCTTAACAGAGAGCAAGCCCAATCCACAGAAATGAAAAAATACAATAGCTTTGAAGCCTCTACTAGTACAATAACAACATAAACTGTACTCATCAGTCACTTCAGAGACAAATAAAAACAGACAGCAAGTAATTCCTACCATGGGTACACCTCTTGAAGGGTAAGGCATGCCACGTGGAACGCCTCTGTGAGGGAAATCTCTTGGTTCTGCTTCTGTTCTAGGAGGTGGTGACTGAAGTGACCTGAAACCCAAGAGATGTTACCTGGGTGAGCACATAACCTTGACAGGATGACCGAGTAGGCTATGAATCCAAGTGCTTTCTTACTTGCTAGATGGATTTAGAGCATCCTAGCAAATACCAAATGTCAGGAGGATGCTATTTGCCACATATCTAAGAAACAACATAATCCTTTTTCTGTTTAGGACTATGACAGCTTTATTTTGCCTCTGCACCGAAGACAGGACCCAAAAAACATAAAACCCATCACCAAAGACATAACAACAAACATAAAAGGTAAAAATAAAGTTTTCTGTTCCCACTATGTAAAATTGATCTATTTTTTTCTGCCATTGCCTAGAGCAATTTACATGCATCATTTGGTGCAGCTGTCTTTGCTTGACAGCTTGGGACTGGAATATATCCCCATACTTCAGCTTATGTAAAGAAATGTCTAAGGACTACCTCAAAAGGGCAGAAGAGAAGGTGAAGAGGGGACTATACTTACGAATGACAACGTGACATTAACCTTCTAAACCATCGTTTCAGTCGGTCTCTCCTTGCAAATGCCAAAGCAGCAGCTATAAGGAGAGGCAGGACCAGGAAAAAAAATACCAGCAGCCCATTTCTCAATGAGTTGTCTTTGTCTGTTGGGGGACAAAAGGATGGAGAGGAAGAAAATATTGAGTGGTGGTAATGTCACATTTTTTGCTGTAGCATTTATTAGGATTTTTTCTACAACAAGCTTCCATTTCCGTGGCAGAAATATCTAAAGAATCTATTAAGACTGCAAGATGTAGGCACAAACCTTTTTTCTAGGTCTGATCCTCTCACTATGGTGGGACTCTCCCATCAATACACTATCTAGCTTCCCTCAAAATCCACACCATCTCACGAACAAGGGTCTCCAGGTTCATTCTGCTACTCTATTCCTCTAGGAGGCTACATCAGTCCCTTCTTTATATGCTCCACAAACTCACTGCAGAAGTCTTCTCCAACTTAAAGCCTCCTCTTTCATCTTCAAACTATCAGTGAGAAAAGTAAGCGTCACAGCCTTTCACTCTTTTCTCTATTCTGTATGAATTGTGCTGCCCCAGGCACCACTCTCCCCACGTAAACCCATACAGGTATCTTCTATGTGCACAGATACAGCATCTTCTTGCTGTGTCAAACACTGACCTAGCACCTATTCCTTGGGAGGGGAAAAAGTTGCATGAAACAAAGACAAGATTTCCTCCCCACCCATCTCTTCCCTCCACCAAAAAAAAGCAAACCAAAAAAGTCTGCAAACAATGCAGTGTCACAAACCTCTGTCTCTCCCCGTTTCTTTATGGTGTATCTGTCTTCTATACCGTAAGATGTTTGGGGCAGGGACTACATTTGTATTTACTACCAAACGAAGCATGCTGTCTGCACTCAAATAATAAACATTAATCAAATAGTGACTTGTCAACATGCCCATATGTTGGCCAGCTGACAGTCCTGCAGGTGCACATGCAGATATCAGAACAGTGTAGTGCCCATCTCTGCCACCACTGCTAGGAGTCCATCCTTACAGAGATGCCCGTTGACATCCATGAATTTGAACCCTATGCCAAATTTCATGTTTTGCTTGGATCTAAGATTAGAAAGCACTTCAATATCCAGCTTCGATACAGAGAAGCCCAATTTGATCTTGGTCCAAGGTGGCAGAAATCACCTGAAGAAAGTTAAAACAGGCCAGTTTCTTTAAAGATCTCCAGCATCCCAAAAGAAAGAAGTGCAACACCTTGAGCTCAAAACCCTAGCTAGGATTGCCAGCAGGTGAAACTTGGTGAAGAGCCCCACACCAGCACTTCAGCCACCAGAACTGAACTGTTTCAAAGCAAAAGGCACCCTGCACTCAGCCCAGCACCATCCCTACCAACACAGACCCACAGCCCCAGAGCTGCCTCTGTTCTACTTGCCATTATAGGGAGGTCCACTGTCAATACTCCCTCCATAGCCTTTGGTATTGCAGAAAGGAGGGGCCCAGCCTGGCTCACAGTGACAGTTTCGGTTGTTGTTGCACACCTACATGTAAAAAACACACACAAGAATTAAAAGAACACGGGAACAAAACAAAACTGTGAAGGTTTCACTTGTAAGGTATCACTTACCCCACGTCCATGACACTGCTTTTCCACATCACAGTCATAGTTCAGAATAGAAGCACTCACACACTGGAAGTGCCTACAGACCTAAGGGAGTTAAGAGATGCATGCTAACCAAACAAGATGACTTTTTACCAAAATACCCCACTTCTTCTCCCCTCTCACTGTTCCCACACTGATGGTTCTGCAGCTGCTCTGCTCTCTGACAAGTCACATTCTCCTCCATGTTAAACCTCAACTCCACAAGAACACAACTCTTCTACAAAAGTCACTTTTAATGTGTTAATTACCTTTCCATTACCACATTTGGTGCCTTCATTCACCATTCCTGGATCAGGAACATCAGAGCCCAGCTGGAAATCTACACCCCAACAAGTGGTGCCATTACTGGGAGTCCAGATAATGGCAGGCTTAATTCCAAAAACAGGCATAGTTTCCACATTTTCACATTGCAGCTTCCCACACATGGCATTCCTACAACATCAACACACAAATACTGTAGTGATGCTTTTTCCTGTATGTGAAGAGCTTAGGAGATCAGTGATGGGAGATGTAGTACAAACTCTCCCTGCCATAACCCCAAATCTGAATGTGCCAGGTAAAGATATCCTGAAGCAACAGCTTCAAACTCAGCTACAGAAAAACCCTCTGAACTTTCAAACTCATTTCAAATATTACGGGCAAAAGTTGGACCCAGACAAACTGCAACAAAAGCCAACAAAACCTACAAATGCAGAAGTGTGATGGCTTTCTGTTACGTACTAACAGCATCAGAATTTAGAGTAAAACAGATCTTTTCTAAGCCATCTCATGGTGGTTTTTGATGTAAGCACTGCCACTAAGGTTAGATTATAGCATAATGTTACTCTCCCAAGTGATTCTGCTATAAAACCCCAATTTAATACTATGGCACCCAAATAAAATGTCAGTCATACATTTATGATCTTTCCAATGCATTTTGTTCAACTCACCAGCTGGAACATTTCTTGTAGTCATGGCCATGGAAACCACAGTTGCCAAATCTGTCACCCTTGGAATTCACTTCAGCAAAACAAATGTTGGGAGCAGCTTTGGCTTCTGAAAACAGTAGCCAGAGGAAGCAGGTTAAACAGAGACAGAAACATCTCACACCGTCACATTTCCATTCTCCAGCCCAATTATCCTATATCTAACAATTTCCATGCAAAACAGATAGCCTATGAGCTTGATCAAAACAATAAAGAGTGAAAATGCCAGCACTACAAAGTCCCAAGTGAAAAAAGAGTCACTTATCAAGTGGTACAGTAGACTGGATGTTATTTCTGCAAGCCCTATAAGCCAGAAGCTGTACTGTAATGCTCAATGCAAGAAAATTACTACTTGAATCACCAGCACAGCATTAACTGTAACAAAAGACACGTGAAGGCAAGGCCATAAATGCCATTGTTCCAAATTCCTTGTGTTGTTACAGGAAAACAACTGGATATTTTAAATAACCTTAGTGTTTTCTTTTAACTACATCTGCTAGGAAAACAGTAACCCTGTGCTTTTCCTCACTTGAGCCAAATATATCCTGGCACTGTGCATCGTAGTACTGGCAGATGCCATTGTAGCAATATGCTTCCTCATTGTGGCAGGGGTGGCCATTCTGAACAGTGAAGTCAGGCTGGCAGAACTGGGATGTGCCATTGCAGTACTCTGGAAGGTCACACTCGTTGTTACTCGCCCGACATTCAGTTCCACCAGGAAGGATCTGAAAAGACAGTTGAGGGAAAAACTGCATCAGAATATACAAACCTCAAAGCAGAGAGCAGTGCTCCCAACCCACAGTGTGTCCTCAACAAGAAAGGCATTGATCTGCTGCCCTCTGTGGGTGTTGGATGATGCTACCCAGCACAGCAAGAGCTGCTGCTCACACGTCTGCACTGACAAGGCAAACGCTCTCCTTTTCTAAACCAGTGAAGTGCAATCCCAAATAATAAGTTTCAGTCTTACCCGACAGTTTTTACAGCAGTCTCCATAAGCACATTCAGCAGTGGATCGGAGCCGACATGTACCTGGTTCACAGCAAGGATCACTTTCACATTCCTGAAAGCAGAAGTTCTGTGAACGTCAGGAAATCACACCTGCAGCCATGCAAAGATTGCTCCCCAGCCAGCATGCAAAGTGACTCAGGCAGCACTTGTAAAACATGGCAAACTACAAACCTTTGGTGACCCACAGTCACATTCCTCCCCCATGTCGACCAGCTTGTTCCCACAATAGGGGATGCTATAGGTTTCATCAGGCCTGGGAACATTAAGCAGACAGGTTCCCCCTTTGTTGAGGGTCAGCTTCTCAAAGTCTTCTGCACTGCAGCTGCTGAAGTTCCTTGATCCTCTGTAACAGAGAATACAAGATTTCTACATCAAATCAATCCCTCAGGTTATAGAACAAGCATAATGTTTGCTATCCCATGACCTGCAAAAACTAAGCACATACAAAGGGAAAAGCTTCCTGTTTTATCAGTTACTTACGATGCTCCAGAACTCATAATGCAACTGCTTGCTCCACAGTGACAGACCCTTTCATCATCATGGTTCATCCCCAGGTTATGTCCCAGCTCATGAGCCATAATTGAAGCAAACATCTGTATACTGATTTTTCCAAACTGCACAAGTGGAAAACAGAGAAAAATTGTGGGCAGTCTACATTGAGATTTTTTTTTTTTTCAATGCCAATTTAAGTAATTGTTTACTTAAATGCCAAAAGGACAATTCTGTTACTCTGTCACTATATTAACATAAAGCAGGGGTGTTTAAAACATCAGCAAAGAAATCCTGTGACCTCCTCACGAGTGTCACTTCAGCTGTGCTTAATATTAAAGATTCTACACTTCCAGGAAGGCACTTTTTAAAATCTTGTTCATACTCACAGTATTACTAAAGATATCTCACCACATTAATGCCTCCTGCGTGGCTCTTGGAGCACACTGTTCCAACATAGGCCATTCCAGCTGTTCCACCAAACCCCTTCTTCCTACAGTCATTAAGAGAAAAAGAGAATCATTCCAACCACACAGACACACAATATCATGTGCCAGAGCTCACACCGTGTTCTTGGTTTCTAGATAGCAAATGCAGAAACAGCTTTTGATCCATTCAGATGCAATGCTCAGCACGAGGCTTAAACCCTTTTCATGTGAAAAAGCCCTATGTTACAAGTCTAAGCAGTGTACAATCCTTACACAAAGGATTATCTGATTACAAGCTGTCCACAGTATGAAATACAGCATTGCAGGATGTGTGGGACAAGAAATAGATCTGTCAGAAAAGATGCTGAATTCACAGACCAGAGAAACCTTAAAATGCTTAAGTTGGCACGGAATGTTTTTATGGAAAACACAGCACTGGATTCTCTGCTGAAAGTGAGCAGCCACTCCTGATACTAAGGCAAGGCTAAGCAGACAGGAATAGAATAAGCTTCTTAAAAGTCAAAGGGAAGGAACCTCAACTCACAGAACAAACTGGGCGCTGTCGTGCCTCCGGCGCAAAACAAGGTTCTTCTCTCTCCACTGCACAAAGTTTGCCAGCACATCACCAGCACCTCCATCTGTGCTAATGATGTTCTCATACTTCCAAATCTCCAGGCCAACCAGCACGACGTGGATGTTCAACATTATGTACATCTGGAGAAGAAAAAATGAGAAATATTTCGGAAGAGCTCCAAAGAAGAACAAGTGGTTTTGTGTTATGCATCTGACTGTGAAAATCTACTTTTTTATTAAACAATTCAAATCAATATTTTCCCAGCGAGTTAGATTTTGGTTAGCAAAGGGAACAATGATTGAAAAGTCACACTGAGCATTAAATGGGAACGATGGTGTATCTCTAACTTACACTGTCAAGGAAGTTTGCCAATTGCACCATATGTTCTCTTACTTCTGTTTCACTTTTCCCAAAATCTTCAAACTGCAAGACAAAGAAACTCAGTCAGGAAAAGCAGATAAAGACAAGGCTTAGCAAAATGAATAAAGTATTTTCAGACTAGTAACCAAAGTCATTCTTGCCAGGCTCCCAATGTTCTGCTTAGAATACATGAGGTTGAATCCCTGCCTGCAAGGCACTCATCAGGAAAACAGCATCTTCACTGCTATTACTCAGCTGCTCAATAATCCAAGAGAAAACACAAGAGGCAGCTTTTGCCATATGCTTTCCATCATTACTAAACTCTTTGCTGATAGAACCTCTCCATGTCTGACAGTTCTTTGTTTTCCAGAGGCGTACATACAGGACATGTTTCTTCAGTTACAGGCTGGTATAATGCATTTGCATAATCTTGGCTAAAGTGTGGCTGTCTTTCAACAATTCATTTGGGAGTAATGGAGACTGGCAGCTTTTCAACTCATCTCCTGGGGAGAAGAAAGAGAAAGCAATCCACAATCCAAGCCGTACCTTTTCTTTATCCACAACTATGAATAGCTCCACGTATCTTGTTTGATGTAGGATGGCTCTTTTTTTCTGTGGAAAAAGGTTTTTAGACAATTTCAAGTTGATTAATTCAGGTGTAAACAGCAACAAAAAAAATATACTGTCATATTTCACTCCATACAACTAGTGGCTTAAGAGACACACCCAAGGCATGCTGCCAGGATGTAAACAAGCCAAAACCAGGAAGAGTAGTCCAAAGCAATGACAAATTCCCTATGAGCATTTTATACTAAAACTGAGCTATCCAAGGACTTTCAGTGTCAACCAAAGACCAGCAGCCCTTCGGTTTGTTTTTGAATGTTTCTATACTCCTGCTTTTCCTGTGACCTTGTTCCAATACAGCCAGCCTTTAAACAACGGACATCTTCACATCAATCTGTTCTTCTGATTATTAGGAGAATGGAATAAACAACACAATATGCTGCTGGCTTCAGATGTCATACTTTGGTAATGAGCTTCTCCAACGAAGCTCCAATGTTCCTGCCCTTAAAAGCTCCCAAAAGCTCTGCCAATGAGCAATCTCACTAGCCACTGAACTCTCACCGCTGTGTGCAGAAGCAGAAACTGCAACCATGCTGTTTTCCAGCAGTGCAGAAAACCCAGTAGGTATGTGTTAAGCCCCTGAGAAATCTGATAAGCTGCTGCCATATTCTTAGCTGAACATTCATGAAATCCATTACAGGGGACTGGAATAAACAGTGGTGCACTTACTCGTAAGAGCTGAGTCATACTAGGATGGTGATTTTCTCCTGTATGTTCCCCCTCTTCGCGGCCTTCAGTGGTTACTCCACACATCGAGGGCTCTTTTTTCACATTATCCAATGAATACAGGATGTGTTCAGAGCCAGAGGATGAATCCATGGGCTCAATGCCATAGGTGACATTCCCTATTGTCACCAGACCCCTAAGACACGGCAGCGTGCAGAGAATTCTTGCATTAAACACAGGATGGTTACCCAGGTTTTTACAGTAAAACAAAACAACAGTTATTCTTTCCTAACTAAAGGCATGTCTACATCTCAGCCCTTGCAAACCATTACGCTTCACTTAATGCCTGGAAGCAGCCTGTCACCTGGAAGGGCCTTTGCAAATACACCAAAATAAACACAGTCTTAAGATTCTGCAGTGCCCAAGAAATTAAATCACAGACCTTAAGCAGAAATACTTAGTTCAATTACTGTCCCCACTTTGGTGTCTGACATGATTCTGTGTCAAATAAAGTCCAAAAAAAAGGGAAGAGAATCCAATGCAGAAGGAATTTCCAATCCCATTTGAAGCTTTTTGTAAAAACTGCAGACTAGTGTTCCACTTTACATTTTATTGCATCACTGAAGATATTGCACGTATCTGTTAACACTGAATAAACAAAAGATACTGCAGTAAAACCACACAAAGGCATACACAATTGAAGTCAGTCCCTGTCAATGATTCCCATCTGGTTGAACAGCAGTTAAAAACAGAGCAAGAATTTTGTTTCGTGTTCAGTGAGCTGTGAGACCCACGTGACAGCTGCAACAAAGGGTGAGTTTGCTACCTGAGCCCTGAGCAAGTGCTGACAGCAACAACAGAGTCCAGGATCCCCTCCACGTATCCCTGGTAATGGCAGTGATCCTACACAGGAAAACAAAGGTGCATTACACACATGTTCCATGCACATCTGAACATCCAGTGATCACATAACTGCTGTCTGCCACTGACCAGCACTAGCTGCAATTCGACAGCATCGTATGTTTAAAGTTGAAGCCACCGTGCATCCTGTATGTAGTCTAGTTTTAATTTGCCTGTGGCTCTACTGCAGTGTAACAGCATTTCCTCCTCTAGCACACATCTGAACTTCTTCACCTGCCTTAGTGCCAGCAGGATTTCTACACGAGAAGCTAATCAAAAGCTCAGGTACGCAGGGAGACAGGGATCCAGTCTGAATCCTGTTCTGTAAAGCTCTGCTTCTCACAACTCGATAGGACCAATTAGATTTGAGCTGGAAACCCCCCTCACTGACTCATTCTACCTGAAGCTGGATTCAGAGCTGACCCTGCTGTAACACTGACAAGCAGGGCTGAGAAGCATTATTTAACAACTGGATTTCTTAGCCTGACATTAAGCTATCCTGCTCTGAACTGCAGCCCTTCACCCCACCTCAAATATTCTGAGGCCAGCCCCTCCCTACAGATTTGAGCCAAATTATCATTCAGACTTCTAACAGAAACAGTTGGGAGAATATTTGGCTTGTATGCAGCCTCCTGCTAACGAGGAGAAGGCCAACATCTGCTGTCCTCACCACGGCGCTGTGCAGCCTGAACAGCTCAGTCACACAGAACGTCCCTCATCAGCCCTGCGAGGCACAATACTTCCATTTTGTCCTCTGCATTAGGCATTTTGGGAACTAAATGAGACGGTAATACGTGGCAAAGACATTCAAAATTATCTGGCAAGTGTGTTTTTAAATGTTAGATAGGGGTCGGGTAAATCACGTTGCCTGTGCTTTTGGCAATTAATGCTAAGGCATGTAATAATGCTTCAAGGTCACTGAGACTTCTGTGATCTTGTGCAGAAAAGGCTTTTTCTCTCTCTTTTTAAAATTATTTTTTTAACAGGAAGGAAACAGTCAACTCAGGTGCTCTGTTTTCAAACATGAGATCTTACAAATCACGTGACTAATGCTTCCCTTTCAAAGGAACAACGTTGATTTGTAAGAGCAGTGAAGCCAATAGAAATACTCTCATGCTTTTTGCATCACACAAGCTGCTGTTAATTCTTACTCTACAGAAGCAATCAAATTCTCAAAGGCAGCCTAGCAGGCAGTCTGCTTGCACAGAAAAAGAGAGGCTGCAAACATGGATTAAATGCAATGTTATGCAAGTAGGAAAGAAGCCCTACCTGGACATCTGGGTATTCAGATTGCAACTTCCCCTCCTTATCATAGGTATAAACTGTAAAATCTTTGGGTAGCAAATCTCTGCAAGGAAAGGGGACAGAGAAGAATAAATACCAGAGGAATACCAGGAATACCAGGAACTGACTGTGATGCCATAGCAGGGCAGTAAGATGATTCTAACCAAGAGTGTCACTAACACACAAATTGCAATTAAATGATGAAACATTCAAAGGAAAACTCTCACAAACTAACAGAGAAGCTGTGCTCTCCTGCAGCAAAATCCAAGATATCAGGATGGTGGAACAGTATTACAAGGGAAACAGCCTGATATATGTTTACTTGCTGTTGCTGCAAGTATCCCTTTAAAAATTAAAAGCAAGACAGACAACATATTCTCTGTAAGTTATAGATATTAAGACCTGGGAGATAAAGTCAGCTTCCTCATTTGTCTTCTGCTACTGAGACAGAGGAAAAAATGAAACAAACAAAACCCAGAGGAAAGCAAAAATATTTACTTGAAATATAGCTCAGTTTGTTTATTTTTAGATGTGAGAAGGAAGAATCATTTCAACGATCCCCCAGGTCCCCTTTGAGCAAACTACAGCTTCCTTCTCTGAGAAGGATCACAGAGTTCAGTTCAACATTTCTGCTCGACAGCCAAGATTGTGGGACTGGATTCACTTTCATTGACTTTCTCTGCAGATTTCTCAGAGCTAGGTTGTGACTGCCTTTCTCATAAAGAACCTCAGCCACCAAAACTAGCATGCTACCTGCCAGCTTGTTACTTGGACACAACAGATGGAGTTTTAAAAAAAAAAAAAAAGAATCAAGAAATTAATCACTTACTTGTTCTTTTCCAGATGGATTGTGTATTCTTTTCCTTCTATCTCAATAGCATACGACACCTTGTCCTGAATATAAAGATAAAAGACTGTTAAAGATCCCTTCCAGCACAAAGCAGGCTAGGATTCTACACATCACTTCCACACATGGAAGCTGCCTGACCCTGAGCAGACAGACTTTCCCTGTTAGATCTTGCTGGTTGCACTGCAGCAGAAATAAGCACGTGGAGGTGAGCCTGAAGCCTATTTTATAACTGTCCCTACCTCCAGAATCTGGCATTTCTTGAGTAGTTGGGGAAAAGTCACATGAAGGAAGCTATTTCAAAATAGCTTCATGGTTTTCACGTTCCTTGTTTATAAGACTTCCACAGATAAACTGAGTTACAGCTGGAAAGGACAATACTGTTTTATTACTGAGCACAGTGAGCTGACTCCACTTAACATGGAAGGACCCCAGTTGCTAAGTAGATAAGCTGAATCACCTGAACTCTACATTAAATATCACAGCAAGAGCACTACTAGTGCTACTAATGACCGCAATACACTTTAAGGCATTTTTCTGAATATTAAATTCTGCCAAGGTTTATAAGATTTGTGACTAAAACAGTTGGCTTAATCCACCTCGAGGTGTGCAGCCCTTGGTTATGTGATTACAGCAGAACAACACAGGCTGGAAAGTACCCCTGAGGTATCCAACCACTACTCAAAGCAAGACCAGGCAGCTCAGGGCTTCTTCCAGTCACATCCACAGCATATCCCAGGTTAATGATTTCACCCCTCTGAAACTCCTCCAAGTGCTTAACAACTCTACTACACCTCTTTTATACTCAGATGAAAGATCCTTTGTTGCAGCTTGTAACCTCTGCAGCAAGGAAGTATCTCCCAGAACTTGGCTGGAAGTGAATGCTACATGCAATGTCTTTTGTAAGGAGGGATACTTGCAAGATGACTTGGGTGATTTGTTTGTGTGTGAGAACTTAAGGTTGATTTTCAACAGACTTTGTTAGGAAGAAGATACTGAACTGAAAGCATTGGTAACCCAGTACCTGTGTTGAGGAGACACTGGAGGTCTCTCGTCGCTCTCTTCCTAACTTCTGTGGGATTATAACTTCGTAGGAAGACAACTGAGAAATCTCCTGGAAACCTGGAAAGCAAAAGAGAATTGCAACCACCAAGTTAGTCTGGCCAAAGAAACAAACAACCAGAAGGATGAGGCAGAGGGGAGAAAATGCCACGTGCAAGTCTCATCTCATATTCCATCTCCTTTCATTAGCAGAAATCAGAGCACCTAAAGCAGGCCAGCACAGATATCTTGCTCAAGGGCACGCAGAAGGATGGTGCCAAATTCAGGACTCTGAGCTGCAGGATGCCAGCCCTGCCTGCAGCCTCCTCTGACCCCCCTGGGGCTCCAGCAGTGCTCAGCTCCCAGCCAGCCCCACGGAGCTCTGCTCTGCACCCTCAGCTCTGCACATCTCACCAAGCTGCTGACTGAGCCAACACTCCTCGTGTTCTTAGAGAGCGCTTACAAACCTCATAAAAACAACCGAAGAGGAACAGGCAAGCAGCCTTTTGCAGATTCCTTCATAAATTATTTGCACATGCAACAGATCACCTGATTGAATTAAAAAAAAAGACACCACTTTTTGCAAAGTTCTGCACAGACACGTAAACAATAACAGATTGCACACGCTAATCACTTTCCCCATCAGCATGCTGCTGCCTGGAGCTGCCCTGTGCAGGATTAGCAGCAGCACTTCTCCTAGCTCATGGCAATGGAATCAATGAGCTCATCAGGAGAGCTCGAGCTGCAGGACCCAGGGGCAGGGAATAGCTGTGCTCCTTGGCACCATGACGTGCCTGTGGTGGTTTTATTTTTGTGGAAGCAGAAGCAGGAGGATCGCTCAGAGAATGCAGAGGTATTGCAGGACAACCATCTGTAACATAGCAATGCTGTCACGTGGGTATAGGCTGGATTTCTTCTCAAGAAATTAAAAAAAAAACACCACGGGACGCATTCTGCAGCACAATTCTCATTAATTACTGTGATTGCTGGAGAGGAAAAAAAAAGTATAAAAAGAAATCATCAGAGAAACTTCCTGAAAATAGCCTTTATGTTCAGAGGTCACAGAAAGTACAGTGTCAGAACCTCCCTGGCCCCAAGCACAGGGAAGGGCCGCTTCCTTCCCAGATGACCCATCACACCATGTGCCCCAGTATGGCACTGCTCTTCATTTCCAGCCACAAGGCTCACGTCCTGCCCCAGGCCATTGCACAGCCCTGCTCCGCCATGCTCCAACCCCACAGCCTTTATCACAGGGACAGAACCATTGGCCCCATGGCACACAGCAGGCTTCGTTTCCCCCCCCCAGCCCCCCTCCCAGCAGCTGGGAGAGTGAATCATTGCACAAAGCAGTGGGAGGGATTTCTGGGAACGGCAGCTCTCAGAGGCACAGCAGTATGGGGAACTCACTTCCAGCTCTCAGAGCATCCTGACACCTCTCCTCCAGCTTTCTGTCCTTCCCCACTTCACTACCACCACGCTGGGGACCAAGAAGTGGCTACAATGCCTTCCTTTTCCCTTCACTGTGCAAAAAACTCACCAGCAATGCCTGCAGGAAGATGCCACCCTCCAGGATGGACGGATGGATGCTGCCCATGAGAATCCATCCCCACCTTTCGGTACAAAGACAACTCACTTCATAGCAATTTGTTCTGAAGGAGGTGCAGAAATAAGAGCAAAAACCGAACGCAGATACTCAGCTGGTTTGTAGGTTTGAAGATTTCACATTGTGTTCTCCCAAGATAAGCTCTTTTTTTCTTTTTTTTAGCTTTTACCCCACTGCCTGATGAAAAATCTTACTGTAGTGTAATGAGCACAGTTGCTGTGCACAGCAGCTTGCAATAACCTACAGGGCTTCATGCACTGCTCTTTGTGCACTGCACCTGGGAGCCCATTGCTTATCATCTCACCTGGCTGTAGCTATTTCCAAGAAGGAAAAAGCAACTATAACCGCTGCATTTATCTTGTCTCATTAAAGACTGCCTTAATTACCAAGCAACTGGGAAGAAATGAATCACCTTCCCTCCTTGCCCCAGATCTGCAGTGAGAACTTTGTGAGTGGGAGCAGGAAAGCCCTCCAAACAAGCCATGTTAGGGCTCTTCAGACACAAAGCTCAGACGTCAGGCCCTTACCCTAACAGGTAAGATCTGCATTCAGAGGTCAGACAGCATCCCCACCTTCACAGACCATGGCACGCCTGCTGGCTCAGTTACAGCAACACAGCCACAGTCGCCTACACCAACATCACCTCATTCATCACCCTTCTGTCACTGTAACTCCTTCCCAAGCCTGTTACAGTGAGATCAGATAGACACCTTTCATGGTAGGAAAAATAAACAAACAGAAGTTTCAGCTCCAGCTTTGGTACCACTAAACAGAACAGAACAGTCCCACTGCACAAGCTCCAGCATGCAGCTGCTCCAATGCAGGCTGCGTGGAGCCTGCATGCACCCACCTCACAGCCACCTGCTGCTCCAAGGAAGGCTGAAACTGTTTTAAAAGTTTGATCCCATGCTTCATGAAAGATGACTCTGTGTATTTATTTACCTACATTGGTTTATTTTTTCCCACACCAAGCAGTAAGGCTGATTCACTTGCAGCTTAAGCTACTCTCAGGCTCATTTCCTCTCCTGCCAAGACACTCCTGCACCCCATTCATAAAGTGCAGACAATTACTTCCACCTCAGAAAAGCACTTTGCATCTGTCCTTCCAAAGGCTGCACCTTACTGCTGGACATTTTTCTCACCTCCACATTACCTGGACTGCTAATCCTTTCTGACTGCAAATTTAATAAGCATTCTCTGTATCCCATTATCAGAACCACAAAGGACTTTGCCAGGCAGCACCTGTTTCAGGAGAGACCTGTGTGATCAGGAACACAGATGTCCTTGCAGAATGACACTCAATCATTGCTCACTTGTGTGGTACACTCCAACCTGTTATGTGCAGGGGAAGGCAGGTCTCCTCGTGTCTCTCCTTGTGTCACAGAGCCTGTTCAGAAGGTAGGACCAGCTGTCACAGCAAGAGAAGCACGTTCATCCACTTGATGAAATATTTGTTTAGCATTAAACCAGACAAGAATGATTAATGTAACTTCTCTTAACATTTTACTGGAGGTGCTGGAAGTTAATGAGGATATTGAGCATTCCTATGGCTATGCTCTCATGTCCCTCATGCTGAAATCCCAACTGATGCTCTAAGTGCTTCCTGCCTAGACTCCTATTACTCCTTCTGCCCTCTCCACAGTAAAACTGATCAGTCTGCAGGACAGCAGCTCCTTTTGTTCTGTGAGAAGAGCCATTGCTCTCATTTCCAGCTATCACCACTAACACCTTCTGTCACGGCATCTCACTTCAAAGAGAAACAGAGCAAAGCCACACCACGGTGCCAGACGTCAGAGCCCACCCAGACACCCTTTCTCCCAGGCTGGGGGCCCAGGAGCTCCTGCCCTCCCACCCGTGCTGCTCCCAGAGCCCACTCACTTCCTCCAGATCTCAGCAGCCCTTTGGATGTCAGCTCCCTTCACAGCAGAGGTTCGTGGGAATGCATCTTCTCAGAAATGCTGCCGTCTACGTTTGGTCTCCAAAGGAAACCACGCAGCACACATTCAATCACAGTAGAACTCAGTAGAGTTGAGCAAATAAACTTTTTTTTCCTTTATCTTAAGAAATGAGAAATTCAAGACAGGCAAAAACTACAAAGTCATCTTTCAAACTTCCTTTTTCCAGAAACAAAATTGCTACAAGAAGCGACGTGAGCTACGCTGATATTTCTTTTCTCTTTTTATTCTTCACACAGAAATAACCACAAAAACCTCTTTACCCTGCAGAACGATTGTCCCAGATCTCTCAAAACACAGGGGAGGCAGGGCCGTGTTTCTCATGAACTGAAGAATTATCCTAACCAAACAATGCACTTCCTTCTAAAATTTAAACCCAAGCATTCAGACACTTAAAAAATTCCTTTAAAGACTGATAAAGAGCAGCAAGGCCATCCTGATATCAGAGAAGAGACCAAGAGGCAAGAAGCAAAGCCCTGCCTATGGCAATGCTGCTTTGGTTCTCTATGAATTTACACAGCCAAAGGCTGAGGTCTTCTACAGACACAAACAGGAGAGGAAAAGCTGCATGACACGCAACCCCTTATGGCCACCTGCCATTCTACAATTACATTAATTCAGGAATTTTTAATTAGCAGTTTCCGGCAACACCTCATTTCTGCCTCATATCTCACCTCATTGGGGAGCAGCCACAGCACTCACATCCCAGCCCAAGAAGCTGGAGGTGTGGATGCACTGAAGCAGGTGACTTGTTTCTCCCCTCCCATCCGAGCTCAGACATGATACAAAGGTCTATTATCCTTCGTCACAGACTGAGGATGACTAGCTGGGATACAGCTGTCACAGCAGCACTGCTTGCACACCTCCAGTAACACTGCTGACCTGCAGCTCCTCCTATCCCAGCAGGGATGGAAGCACCAACCCTCTGCCAGCAGCAGCCTGTGGTACACACAAGCACGCAGCACCTATGGGTGCAACACCTGGGGCTGCAGGGCCAGCCAGCAGCCACCTTCCAAGCCAATCCAGAGCAGCACGTTGGGTGCTAAGCAAGCAATTCACAGCTGAGCCACTCAGACCACAGGTGTATTACTTCTCAGCACTATTAGCTTCAGACAAGCTTTCTCAATTATGAAGTCTTGACAATAAAGCTGTGTGTTTATGACACACAAGTTTAACACGCTACTCTTTCCACAGATAGAGCACAATAACAGATGAAACATTTCAGACTATCATCTACATGGAGCATCAGGATCAGCATCCTTGAAGCCCAGAGCAGAGTTTGAATTCACTAGAAGTCCATAAATGGAGTAAGGGCTTCAAAGAATTGAAACTATAACAGAGCACAGTGTCAACTCATTAAAAGCCTATAAACAAAGCACGGTGTCTCTGCGTTGTCACAACTGCACTGTGTTGCACTTGAGATCCTGCACAAGGAGCAGCTGCTTGGATCCATCCATCCCCCATCCAACCCCCAGTGATGCCCTCAGTGCCTTCAGCCATGGCTGCAGCTGTGCACGAGGAGCAGGGCAGCCGGATCCCCATCATCTCACTGCATCATTTTGGTTGGCGACCCAGCACATAGCAGGGGGACCGAAACTTGATGATCATTGTGGTCCTTTTCAACACGGGCCATTCTATGATTCTATGATCCCACATGCAGCGCAGACACCACGGCTGTATGGTCACCTCCGTGCAGGACAGCACAAGAATCCTCCAAGCTGGGCAGCAGCACTGTTGTATCCTCTATTTAACAGGCTGCCCAGAGAGGCTGTGGATGCCCCATCCATCCCTGGAGGTGTTCAAGGCCAGGTTGGATGGGGCCCTGGGCAGCCTGGGCTGCTATGAAATGTGGAGGTTGGTGGCCCTGCATGTGGCAGGGGGTTGGAGCTTCGTGATCCTTGAGGTCCCTTCCAACCCTTGGCCATTCTGTGATTCTCAGCTCACCGAGTGCTTCTGGAAGGGCTGTGACCACGCTGCCCATCCAGACCCACGATTCCCCATGGACCAGCAGTCACCTGCAGCCGGAACACAAACACTCATCCCTCCCAGCATCCCTCCCAGGCTGCGCAAGGTGACGGCGAGCAGCCCCAGCAGCTCAGAGCCCCACGCTCCACCTTTCCCACGACAAAAGCCCGCAGCGCGACCCAACAACCGTCACCCTGGAGTCGGGCAGGGAGAAAAACAGAATCCCCGCGTCTCCCGGGCCGCAGAGGCCGCTTCGTTTCGCTCCACCCCGGGGTCGCGTCCCGCACTCACCCGCGGGGCCCGGCAGGGCGGGCGCGGCCAGAAGCAGCAGGAAGAGAAAGAGGAGGGGAAGGCAGGGGCAGCTCCGTGCCGCCCAAGCCATCGTGCCCCGCGTCGGCCGTGCGGATCTCGGTGCGGGCAGAGCGCCGGGCTTATGCAGCCGGGCCGGAGCCTGCGCTGCGCCGCCCCCCGGGCGGGGCTGCTCCGCCCGCCGCCTGCAGCACGGCGGAGACGGGGCGGACCCCGGGGGCAGCGGTCGTTTGTCGGGGCTGCTGTTGATTCGCGCTGCGAAGCGCCGGCTACGGGTTTAGAGCTGAGGTCGGAGTTCAAAGGCTGCGGGATGAGCGGCGTGGGGAGGTCTACAAAAGCACAGCCGGATGGGAAAAACACCAAGGTTGGAAAAGACCTCCAAGATCATCCGGTCCAACCGGCCGCCTGTCACCAATAGGAATCACTAAACCATGTCCCTCAACACAGAATCCAAACGTTCCTTGAACACTTCCAGGGTCGGTGACTCCACCACCTCCCTGGGCAGCCCATTCCAGTGCCTGGCCACTCTTTCAGAGAAGCAGAATTTCCTGACGTCCAGCCTAAATCTCCCCTGGTGCAGCTTGAAGCCATTCCCTCTAGTTCTATCACCAGTTACACAAGAGAAGAGGCCAATCCCCAGCTCACTACAACCTGCCTTCAGGTAGTTACAGAGAGCAATATGGTCTCCCTTGAGCCTCCTCTTCTCCAGACTGAACAACCCCAGCTCCTTCAGCCGCTCCTCATCAGGCCTGTGCTCCAGACCCCTCACCAGCTTTGTTGCCCTTCTTTGAACCTGCTCCAGGGCCTCAATGTCTTTCTTGCAGTGAGGGGCCAGATGGAGAGCTCCAGGAACCTGAGGACACAGACAGTTGGTCCCAAAACCAGCTTATGTATGAGATGTCAGTGTTCTACACTTAGCTCAGCTGTGTTTCGGAGGTGTTTAATGCGTAGCTGTGCTATCAGAGGCAGTCACAGATGTGATGCTCTGAGCAGAAGGTAGTAAACTCTGACGGTGTTTCATTCTGGAGTTTATTTCCCTTACTCACCTGTATCATGTGGGATCAGAGAGGAATGCTGATCTGTGCTTTATCTCCACGTGCTTCACACTGTAATGCAGGTAAAGCACTCAGCTGGCTGCTTGATGGCATCAATGTGTCTGAGAGCTGCCCCACACGAGCTGACAGCAGCAACAGCTTTGGGCTCGATGTGGGCACTGCCTGAAGCACATCCCTGTAAGAAGTTGTGCAAATCTTGCACAGAAAGTGTTTAGAAATGCTTACACAGCCAGGCTGCAGGGCAGAAGTGTGGCATTGATGAGAGCTGCACTGTGCCACCCACAGCAGCACTGCTGGAATGAGAGCCCAGCACTGAAGCCCTGCAGCATGGGGCTGAGCTGAGCTGACCTCAGCCACATGGAGCAGCACCGTGGCTCTGGAAGGGTTCTGCTGATTGAGGAGGAACATCTGTCCACCTCCTCCTGTGGCAAGGACTGCCAGAATCCAGCTTTAGAGTTTGGCACTACATTTCTTAGAGAAAAACCAATCACCTGCATTATAGCATGAAGCACATGGAGATAAAGCTTCACATTAGCATTCCACTCTGATCCCACATGATACAGGTGAGTAAGGGAAATAAACTCCAGAATGAAACACCGTCAGAGCTTACTGCCTTCCGCTCAGAGCATCACTGCCTCTGATAGCACAGCTATGCATTAAACACCTCTCCAAAACACAGCGCAGTGCCTTCCTCTGAGAGCAGATGGCATAAACAACATGTGATAAATTACTCACGTCACTGAGCAGGTTGTGGAGAAGCTGCAGTATAGTAGACAGAGCATGCTGTAGTATAAACAGCGTATGCCTGCACACACCCACACTCTCACGGGTCTGGCTGATATCTATGGTGTTTTAAAAATGGCTTTTGAGTGCATGTGAATAAACACCTGACCAATTAGAGCAAGCCTTCTCTTCTGGCCTTATGATGAGTTCTTGGAAGGTACAGGAGGAAGCTTGTACTGCTGTTGCTGCAGTGAACAGTTAAGAAGCAGGGCTGCTTGGCCCTTCACATTCCAGAAATCTACAGCCATTTTTTTCCAGAGCTGTGAGGAAGACAACCTCTGACTCGGGTTTCTTTCCCTGGAGCCTCTAGCAAGCAGATAACCTCCTGTTCCTGTGGGAAGGAGGAAACAACTCCGCTTCCTGAAGCCAGTTTTACTTACTCTAATGGACCACAGCACAAAGTGAGACAGAAAGCCAGCACAGTAAGTAACATAATTCTGCAAGGTAAGGCAGAAAATTTTATTCCAGCCTGATGTTAGGAAAAACACCTTGTGGGATACAGGATATACATCTTCAACCCCCATAGAAGTTGTGCATGACTTCTGAGTCAGGTAATATCCAGTGCTGCTCATAAGCCAGGCTTATACCTTCCCTGAGGTACATAAGGCTTCCCAGGGATTATGATCTTATCACAGATCACGGTTATCACTGTGCATAGTACAAATAACACACAAATGTGAATCATACCATGAAAAAGTGGTTCCTGCCTGAGGGGCATGAGATTCCCAGCTCTGCATTTAGCAAGAGCTGTACACATCTCCTTTGACTTCTCCAGTTGTTCACCACTGCTGTTCCAGCCCTGCAATACAGAAACACACCTCAAAGCCTCGAACTACAGAAACAAACCAGAAAGGAGGTGAGAAGGATTTTAACCACATGTTTGGGGCCAAATGTGAACCTGCCAGCTCTGGAATCAATCTTGCCTATATGGATACCCGTGGGCCCAGTGAGCCTTTGGGAGCTGGACAATAGACACTGCAAAATTGCAGTTCAGTGAGTCCTGTGCTTAAGCAGAAAGCAAGGGGATGGGAGAAGACACAGAACAAATTCCTCAAACGAGGTGTGCCATTTGTCAGCTATTTCCATAATTCTTTGCAAGAAAAGAAATTTCCCAGAAACCCCCCTGATAGGACTGGGCATTGCAGTCCCTCTCTCATTGAATGACAAACATTTATCTTAGTCAGACTGAAGGCCACAAGGACTCCAACTAAACCAGCTAAATTTATAACAGTGTTTTTAAATAGCAAAGTCAGACGTGTCATGTTCTCTCATCAACCTCAGTCCTGCTGCTTCCACATCCTCTCCACATGCCAGGTGCATGGTGTTTGTTTATAAACGCTGTAAAGAAAACAAATTAAGGACTCTGGATGCAGTCAGGACTTCCCTGACATCACCAGCAACAATCCAGCTGGCTTAGGAAGCACACTCCTTAACACTAGCTGAGTGATCACTGCCTGACTGGCACCTACAAACATTGATAATGGCTCTGTTTCCCAAATACATTCTTATCAAATTATATCCTTTGCCCAGCCTCCAACTGGAGTTAATGAATGCCACGTACCTGCCTCAAAGCGTGGTCGGCATTTCCAATCTAAAGACCTCAAAGCATTGGGGAGTGAGAGAACAAATTTGGTATTCCTCTGGAGAAGGATACTGGGGGAAAAAGAGAGCAGAAGATTTAGGGGATAAATAGCAGGATCTTCATCTCCGACCCTCTACCTTTATACTGCTGAGCACTCTTCAGTTAATCCCCAAGTTTCATTCAGAAAGCCCTTAAAGAGTGATTTCTACAGCTCTAGGCATAATAGAGAAGGGCCAAAGGAGTCTCCCAATGGCAACTTCTCTGTACAAGGGGCACCGGAAGCTGAGATACACAGATTCTGCCAGCTGACTGCCTCAGATGCTTTCCTAACTAATGAGAAGCACAATGAAAGCGCTGGGTCCCCATTTATCTTCAAGACATTTCCAAAGTCACACCCCAGTGAGTTCACAGATGTGTTACGCAACCTTTAACATATTGATAGAGCCATTTGGAAGCCTCTGTCCTGTTTATGGCTGAGACAGAGTTATTTTTCTTCCGGTGGCTGCTACAGCACCATGTTCTAGATAGAATCATAGAATCAATTGAGTTGGAAGAGACCCTTAAAGGCCACCTGGTCCAACCTCCTTGCAATGAGCAGGGACACCCACAGCTCCATCAGATGCTCAGAGCCCCATCCAGCCTGAATTCGGGTGTCTGCAGGGACAGGACAACAACAACCTCTCTGGGCAACCTGATGCCAGTGCTGCACTACCCTTACCACAAAATAATGTTTTCCTTATATCCAGTCTAAATCTCCCTTCTTTTAGTTTGAAATCATTTCCCTTGTCCTATCAAAACAGCCCCTATTAAAAAGTCTGTCTCCTTCTTTCTTACAGCCCCCTGTTAGTTACTGAAGGGTTGCTCTCGTGTCTCCCTGGAGCTTTCTCTTTTCCAGGCTGCACAGCCCCAGCTCACTCAGCCCATCCTCAAAGGGAGAAGTTCCATCCCTTGAAGCATTTTTATTAAGCTTCCTCTAGATGTGCTCCAACAGGTCAGTGTTTCTCCTTCAGCAAAATCCCAGCTGAGGGCACTGCAAAGCTGCCGCCATGTCTATTTAGTGCCTAAGGTTCACCACCCTTGTGGGACCCAGCAGGATGGCCATTGCCATGCTCTGTATTCTAAGCCAGGTGAAACCATTGTGTGACCACACCTGCTGCTGCTAAGCTCACAGCATCATGCAGGTGGGGCGGGCTGCGCAGTAGCAGTGGAAAGGAGGATACTGCAGTTCCCCCCCCTGCTTCACGCTCTGAAATTTGGAACGTAATTAAATGTGTTTAATTCTGACTTGCATGCAAAAAACAGAAAGAAATCCACCCCAAAACAAATAGATAGGGACAAAAACATTGGTAACACATTGGTATTTTAGCTGCTGCAGAGCAGGGCTTACTCTAATTAAGGACAATTCAGCCTCTTGCATTGCCCTGCTAATGAGGGGGGAGCGGGGGCAGAACTGGAACAGCTGGCCCAAGCTGGTTAAAGGTGTTTCCTATGCTACACAGCATTGTGACAAACAATAAAAAACAGAGTGCTGGCCAGAGCTGTTTGACACAGCACCACAGAATGGCCAGGGTCGGAAGGGACCTCAAGGATCACGAAGCTCCAACCCCCTGCCACACGCAGGGCCACCAACCTCCACATTTCATAGCAGCCCAGGCTGCCCAGGGCCCCATCCAACCTGGCCTTGAACACCTCCAGGGATGGACGGAGCATCCACAGCCTCTCTGGGCAGCTGTTCCAGCACCTCACCGCTCTCTCACAGTAAAGAAGAACCACACACCTTGAGGAAACGCACCCACAAACCGAGAAGGCCAGGATCACACACCGCCCTTCCCACAAATCCAAGGCGTCACAAACGAAGCCTCACCACGCCCTCACACCGCCGCGGCCGCTTTAAAAGAAGCGGGCTCCTCCCTCGTCCCGCCCTCGCTCTTTTCCGATTGGCTGACGCGACGCCGGAAGCGATCAATCGCTTCCGGGTCTATATATACTTCCGCAGCTCTTCGCCTACTTCCGGCTTAGCTCTGATTGGTTGCTGACGACGGTCTCCCGCCTCTCTAGCTAAGAACGCGTTCTCCTATTGGTTGCCGGCAGCGCGACGGAAGCGGCGGGGGCGGAAGAGCTGGGTAGGCGGGAGCGGCGTTTCCTAGCAGCGGGCGCCGCCATGGCGCCGCGGCGCGGCGGGCCGCTGGGCTACGCGCTGCTGTGCGGACAGGCGGTGCTGCTGCTCGGCAACCTGCTGCTGCTGCACGGCGCCTCGCGCGGCCTACCGCACAACGGCAGCGAGCCGGAGCCGCCGGGCCCGGAGCCGCCTGCCGCCACCTGGGCCTACAGCGACCCGCAGGCGCCTCTCGTCCTCTGCACGTACCTGTGAGCGCCGGGCCGGGCCTCGCGCGGAGAGAAGGCCCCGCGGCGCGGCCTTCACCGCTTCCTCCTCCCCCGCAGCCCCGAGGAGTTCGTGGAGTGCGACGAGCCCGTGGATCACGGCGGGAACGCGACGGCGCAGCAGGAGCTGGGCCACGGCTGTGTAAAGGTGAGGGCCGGGCCGGGGGCGGTGGGGGCCGGCTGAGGGCTGAGCTCAGTGTCCCCCCCTCCGCTCCCCGCCCAGTTCGGCGGACAGGCACACGGCGATGTGGATCACACGCGGGTGCAGTGCCGGGCCCTGGACGGCATCGAGTGTGCCGAGCCGCGGAGCTTCCTGCGGGGCAGCCGGCCCTGCGTCAGGTAGGGGCTCTTCTGGAGCGAGTCACAGCTGGGACTGGGCTCAGGCGGCCTCGGGGTGGGGGGCAGAGTTTGGCTGCCCTCCCCCCCAACCCTCCCCCGGCCACCTGCTGCAGGTACACCGGCCATTACTTCATCACTACTTTGCTCTACTCGTTTTTCCTGGGCTGCTTCGGTGTGGATCGCTTCTGCCTCGGCCACACGGGCACCGCTGTGGGGAAGCTGCTGACTCTGGGAGGTCTCGGGATCTGGTGGTTTGTGGATCTGATCCTCCTCATCACTGGGGGGCTGATGCCCAGCGATGGCAGCAATTGGTGCACTGTGTACTGAGCAGAACCAGTGTGGATCCCCGGAGCTCACTGGAGATGGACTCCTCCTCTTGCTTCAAAGCATCAGAACAAACTCCACTGGAGGACTTCTGCCTTGCACAAATATGGATTTACAAAGCTATAACTTAACCTGCAGAACAATTGTTAATTCCTCTGTACATACGTTGGACACAAAATTGGGTATATATTTTGCTCGTTTAAAACAATCTGAGCTTTTTTCCTCTCAAGTGATAAGTTTGACAACTCAGACTTTGCAAACACAAGTGGTCAAATTAATAAAGTCTGGAAAGAGCTGACTCCACTTATTTTTGATGTTAGTACTCTGCAGACAGAGATGCAGGCCTCCAGTCTGTGGTTTTGTGTGGTGGTTTAGCAGACATTTAAAGCTGTGTTATAGAGGGGAAGTGACAAGCTCAAACTCTAATTATTTGCTTATCCCCATATGCATTTGCTACACATTGAAGCTGAGTAAGATCTAGCAGAGAGACTGTACCCTTCTGAAGAATGTCACTTTCCTCTCTTTCAGGCTGGAAAAGCCACAGTAGAGCAGAAATAAATTCAGGATGTAAAAGTAATATTGTCCACATACTGTGAGAGAAATAGGTTTGGGGATCTTTTGGTTGAGGTTTTGGTTTGTATGGTCTTATCAGCTGCTGCATAGGCAAAACTCAAGAGTTACAGCAGGCACTGTTTCTCCTTCCCAGTAGCTACTTCAAAAGCACGTTTGAAATGAGGTGAAGAAAAACTATGGATAAACTATTTTGCTTTGGAAATAAAAGAACCTGAGAACTTCAGCCATGGCACAGAGTGCGTGCAGCACTGGAACAAGCAGAGGCCTCAAGCAAACTGCACGCACACAAAAGAGGAAGCTCTGCCAGATGCAGTTTGAGAACTTACCAAGTTGAATAAAAACGGGAAAGGGAAGCTACAGCAAGATACAGGCAGCCAGAACCAGACACAAAATCCATATATGCAAAGGTCCAGTAAGATTTGACATAAAATACAGCAGATGTATACTTTCCATTCTCACAGAGTTCTGCAAACTGAGCATCCTCCACTTGCTTGCATTTAGCTGCCTTCTGCTAATGTTACTTCTACTTCTGTCCTGTGGAACTGCAAAAGGTTTCAGTCTGGCAGGGAATTAATTGTGCCTGTTCCAGTTTTGCTTTGTGGTTTGTTGCAACAACTCCTCCTCTCTGGGGAATGGGATTTATATCCCATTTAGGTCACAAGTAATCTAAGTTTGGCAGCTTTGAACGGGTCTCAGGGCAGTGGGGTGAGGTGGGGGGGGGAGCCTTCATTATAAAACTACCACATTCTTCAGCCTAGTGGAACAACAGGGCTGGAGAGCCCACGGTGGGAAAAAAAAAATTAATTTGTGAGCCAGAAAGAAAAAAATAATAATAATCCTGTGTGTAAAAGCCCATCATCATTAACATCTCCCCGTGTTCTCAGCCCGGCAGCTGCCAGCTCACAGCAGGGGCTCACATTCTTTCCATGAGTGAGGCTGTCATTAACTACAGTGAGGGGTACCCAGGGCATTGCTGATACCCTTCGTTGCAAGGCAGAATTCATTGGAGCTTCCCTGGCTGCAGGGATTCAGCCCATCTGATCTGAACTTCTTTGCTCTGCAGTTCCCACATAAAATTCTCTCTCGGGGATTTCAATAATAATATGTGAGTTACTCTTACTTTTTTTTTAATTGCTCTGAAATTAAAAGGGCTTTTAAGCATTTGGAAAAAAGAAAAAGCACTCAGTTATTATCTTCACTTAATAACAGATACAGAAATTTACATTCGTTAGCTGCCACAGAGTTATACTGCATGATTACACGAGCATAGGGTCTGACTTTATTCTCACATAAAGTGAGCTTCCCTGCTTTTAACTCCCAATGTGAGCGGGGCTAATGGAAAACATTTCAAAGCAAATTTGGGTGGAGGAGTTCTCTCCTTGTAGGACGTCTGGCACTGTAAATGAAAGGAGTGAATTTACTTCCTGGCTTCTCCTTCCCGGTGCGCGGCTGCGGCTGAGCGCTGCGCGGCTGCATGCAAAGAACGGAGACGCCCACGGGGCAGCGGCTGCTGATTACAGCTCGGCTCTCACAGCCCGACCGGGGAGTTGTAGGGCAGCGCTCACCCCCTGGATCCCACTGACCCTGAACGCAGCGCTGTGCGGTCCCACAGCCCCGGGGCGCTGTCTGGCACTTGGTCTGGCGCTTAGCCGATAGCATCTGTCTGCACGCAGCCCACGTCCCGCCAAGCTCTTTGTACCTCCGAAATGAAACCCTCCACGCCTCCGAAGCGTGGGGGGATCGGTGATGGAAGGAGGGGTTGCCTGCAGGGTTCCCTTTGCAGCGCTCGGAAAGCAAAGGCAGCGAACGGCTCATCAGGAGATCGCATCAGGTGTGTGCGCCCGTTGTGTGCCAACAAACTGCCCCCAAATGCCTTCATTTCCTTTCACCGTTCCTCTTATCAAGCACAGCACCAACAGAGAGCCTGGAAAAGCACCTGGGGTTTCCTTCTTTATTTACAAAGAGGCAAAAGAGAGTTCCATCTGCAGCCAAAACCCACCCGCAGGCTGAGGGACCCCCGGCCCTAAGAGCACTTGGAGCACAGCTGGGAACCATTTGGGTATTTTCATATAAAAGAGCAAACTCTCACATCACTTCCCATACAAAACCCCCGGAGCCTGCATCTCCCACCAATGCATCCTTCTATCCCAGAGATGAGGAGGGTGGGAATGGGAGAAGAGAGATTGTTGCAACAGCACTGCAGCCACAGGTAGTTACCTTCCTGGATAATTAACCTTAATTGTGCAACTAGCTTCTGCTCCACCATCCCAGGCCTGAGGAAACTTTGCAATTGCTAAGCAACACGGCTTGGTGCTGTGTTTGAAGCCTTGCACAAAGGAACCATCATTTAATGGGTTCCCAAAATGAGGTCAGAGCGCCGACATCACCCAGTGCTGTGTGAGCGACAGCCCAAAACCTCCAGGGAACAGAGCACCAAACCAGCAAGCAGAGGTCAAGCCGAAGGCAAAAACAAAGGAAAAAGGCAAAAAGGAACAGCGTAACTGAGGTTTCTACAATTAAATAACAAATATTAACATTCTCCCAGTACCATTTGCATTGTTTTCCACTCGTTTTCATCATTTCAGTGTTCTCCAGCACTCCTGCACAAAACTGCTCCTGCCCCCTGGTCTGGGGGATCCCATTCACCTTCCCCCACCGTATAAAGTGTATCTGCAGCTGCTTCTCCATGGGTCACAACAGACACACAGGAAAGCAAACTAATGCCATCTGACAACATCCTGCCACATTGGGCTGATTTTGCAGAGCAGAGAATGCATAATAACCAAAAGAAAAAAGAAAACTACACAAAGCAAAGGGACACCTTGCTAACTGCAGAGCACACACTCCAGCACTGCTGGGCTTGCAGTGCAGCCCCACACCTGCAGCCCTGATCCTTCAGCTGCAGTGCAGGTTTGGGCAGCTCAGCTCCAGCATTGCTGTGGTGCATTAGGAGGGGAAGCAGAGCCCCTGCCCTGCATGCAGCTCTGAGTGCACACAGCACCAAGCACTGCTTGCAGCACCCATGGCATCCTACATGTGCTGTTGGGGTGAAGGCATCAAACAATCACTCCATGGGGAAGGCTTGCATTTTCCATGTGCTATGTGTCACACCTCCCACAGGAGGATATTTGCTTATGGAAATGACCGGCTCACACTGCTAAGAAAGGTTCTTCTCATTTTCATTCTGAGTCAGTGCAGGGCGGTTGGACGAGTCTCCCGGGGTTCATCTACACTCTCAGCTTTTGTTGCTTTGTGCTCACAGCACTTCACTCAGACAGGTCTTTTTGGTGCCTAACAAACCCCTGAGGATACCACAGCCCCGGTCACCGCTGTCCCCCAGGAGCAGCACACCTCACTGGGATGTAACAATGGCCACAGATACAAAAGGAGGCAGTTAGATGCCACTGGGTGTGCTGGTACCCCATCAGTCAGGCAGTGCACGGAGCCGATCTCCAAGAAACATCATCCACACTGCAGGCTGCAGTGCAGCTCCTGCTCCAGGCACAGCTGTGTTGGGGAAGACTGAGTGGCACAGAAGGGAGATGAACGTTCTTCCAAAGAGAGGAAAGGCCGCCTCACCCCTCTCGTGCTTCCAAATCCTCCTGTACTGTCTTCCATATTTGGTGCTCGGGGAGAAATGATGCCACACACCCATGCAGGGGGCACACAGTGGGGCAGAGGCGCCGTCAGACGTCAGAGGTCCGGATGCTGTCATCGTCCAGGTCGAAGAGGAACGTCTTCTCCTTGTGGTGCTGTGGTTCCGAGCGGTGCCGCAGGCGCTGACCTGGCACAGGAGCTCCATCGCGCTCTGTCAGCGCCGGCACAAACACTGCATCCCTACTGGGCACCTCAGGCTGCCTCCTGTCCTGTGGCACCGGCGTCCAGGGCTGCCAGGCGGTGGCTGGAGCCTTGCAAGGTGTTCTCCTCTCCTGTGGCTGCGATGGCACCGAACTGCCCCCGGGTTTGGTCATGGAACAAGAGCGCATGAAGGAGATCTCCTGCAAGGAGCGAATGTTGGTTGGTCTCTCTGTGCTTCCAGAGCCACTTGCAAAGCTCTGGGACCACAGCCCTACACGTCCTTTGCAGCTTGTAAGTCAGCAGAATCATTGCTAGATGCCAAATAGGATACAGATGGGTTTCACCTACCCTCGGGCGGGTCTTCAGGGCCTGCACTGCCCCTGCGATGGCACGGATCCAGCTGTGCATGTCCTCAGGGCTGTCTGCCTGTGGGATGGGAGGAACGATGCCCAGAGTGCAGGAGCTCCACTGGGAATGGCTCCAGCAGAGCCCTGTGCCCACCATCATCCCACCCCATACCTGGATGTAGAAGGTCCTGGAGCTCGTGATGATCTCAAAAAGGTTGTCCCGCATCAGGAGGTCACTGAAACAGTGAGAAAGAGGCACTGGTGATGCCACACTGGGTAACAAATGTCCACATACATTCTTATAACTGGAGAATACGGGGACACATTCAGGGTGAGGGTCTCATCATGAGAGATGAATCTATGTTAATATATTCTATTTGTACTTCAGCTAACAAGGTTTGTTTTCTGAGTTCGTTTCTCATTGCAACTCTTCCAGGTCGATTTTATCAGCGTCCGCCGAACAAATGGTTCCCAAGATGCTATGCAGCCACCTGTGATGGTGCAGGGAATACGCCTGTGCGTGGCTCTCAGCTGCCTCAGGAACACCTCTGTGCTGCTGTCACACAGTGCTACGCACTGAGCAGCACCGTGTGCTCCTCCATTGGGAGATAAGCGCCGTGTGAGCACACCCAGCACAGAGATGCCTATCAGCGGGGCGGAGAGCAGCTGCAATATCCTGCGTCCCAGCACCTCCGCCTGCACCTGGGGACTGATGGAACATGGGTTTCTTCAAAGCAAAACACAACTGAGATGTCTGCAAAGTGTCCGGAGAAAGCAAGAAGCGGCACCCAGGACATGGGGATAACACTGGAGAGCTGAAGCAGATGGGAGCCACGCAGCCCTCACGCAACAGCCGGAGTGTTCCCATAGGGGAAATTCAAGATTTGAAGAGGATTTGGGATGGGGGTGGCAGCCAAACTCCCACCCTCCCCCCACAGCCCCACAGAAGCCTTACCCGGATTTGACCAGGCACTCGTGGGTCTTGCAGATGTCCTTCAGCAGGATGGAACGCAGCGGCTCCTTGTCCTGTGGGATGAGAAGGGCTGTACTGGGATCACCGTTCCATTGGGACACAGCGGTCCCAGCGCTCAGCTCCAGCACAGCCAGCTGCTCACCTGCTCACATTTGTAGTAACTGATGGAAAACTCATCGAGGACAAAGTAGCGGCGCTTCCAGCTCTTCCTCTGAAAAACAGAGGGGACCGCTCGGCGTTGGGCTCCACACTCCCCACACCAGGGATGCCCTGGAGCATCCCCAGCCTGAGGGAGCAGCCTGCACCCATCCAGCACTCACCACATTGCCCTGCTTCACACAGAAGCCACTCTTGATGGCCGGTGGCCCAGCGGGCGGCTTGCTGGTTGAGGCAGGGATGTAACTCTGCGAGCGACGCAGCAATGGGTGCGCAGTTGGGTCGCTGCCCTCTGCTCCATCCCCACCATTCTGCAAATGGGAGCACACAGTTACTGGAGGGAGAGCAAGCCAGAGCATGACCTGGACACAGCAAAAGGGCTCATTGACCTTCCAGTTCCACTTCTTATGGCCAAGCTGCTATTCCCTTGCTGGAAACCGGATGCTTATAGCCCAGGTAGGAACACCATGGTGTCCCCACCCAGCACAGATTGTAGCTGAGCTCAAACATCCGTGCTCAGCTCCCTCCAGCCCCTTCCTCCCGCTCTCAGCCTGAGGTTTGCACATTGCCATAGCAGCCACTGCTGGCTCACACCCGCACCACCCTTATATGGCACCGTGTGGTTAAACCAGCAACCGCCCTGTGCTCACACTGCTCCTTCCAGCACCTTCAAGACAGTGCTTTGGTTTTCCCAGGACAGGGACCAGTTCAGCCACCTCAAGCTGCAGCGGGCAGCACAGAGTGCTTGTTGGATCTGTGCAAACCCCCATTGAGCAGCCCCAAACCATTTCCCTGTACACCAAACCACCTCCTTCTGTACCTTGGGCACATCTGCAGCACTGCCCCAGGAGCTGAGTGGGTGATGCTGCTGTGTGCTGAGGGTGATGGGAGTGTGACTCCCCAGTGCAGTCACTGAACTGTGCAGGGACAGCTCCAGGAAATGGTGAGCGTGCCCAGGAAATGGCAGTGGGAGCAACAGCCATCTCCCCCAGGGCTAGACAGTGTGCACTGAAAATAGCCCAGCCCAATACTGATGTATTGCCTCTAAAAACAACTCCTCTGCAAAAAAAAAAAGCCAGGAAAGGGCTGAGGATGGGGCTCAGGGGCAGGACCCATCCCCACATCTCAGTGGAAAGAGTGGCTGTCAGTCCCCGACACAAGCAGTTGAGGCCTGGAAGGTGGCAGTGCCACAGGGTGGGCAGGGAGCAGAGGTTTCCCTCCTCCTCACACCCCCATGTCTCATCACTCCTCAGCGTGAGACACAGCAGAGATGCTCGAGGTGCTGAGAGCAGCTATTTATACACTCTGAGTGGGAAGACATTGCAGGCACAGCGCTGCTTTCCAAAACCAAAAGTGCCAAGCAGCCTCCAGCAGCACAGCCAGGAACAGCCTCCCCCAAAGCCTCGTGCTGAGCCAGGGCAGGCACACACCAAGCACTCCTGGGCTGCTTCTCTTCCTCCCACACTTTCCCAGCCAGACACCAGCTGGACACACCAGCACAACCCATCCCTGGGGACACCACCACGGGACACCCCAGCAGTGCAGCATTGCCCACAGCTCACCTGGCTGATGGAGATGGGGGTGTGCACCACCACCCCACCGATGATTTCAGTCTTGTAAGCCACCGGGGGCTTCCTGTCCTGTGCCTGCAGCACTGCTGGGGGCTTCGTGACCTCAGTGGTGGGGGGTGCAGCAGCACCACCCTTTGGGACCTGCAAGGGGAGGAAAGGGAGTGATCCACGGGCATCTCCACATTGGTGTTCCCAGCCAAAACGCAGCCGGGGCCCTTTAAAAAACATCAATGGGGCCGACAGCCCAATTAAGGAGGGTGCGGCCCCCATCCCAGCGGTTCACAGGAGGCACAGACATGAGAGGTGGTGAATAATTCAGCATCACCCCACAGGAGTCTGCATCGCTTCTGCAGCCCGGTGCCTTTGTGGGACAATCGCTCCTTTAATTGTCCCCGCTCTACTTCCAGCCAAAGGCTTAATGATGAGCGCTCATCTGCCTTAATGAGGCCGGGCTTCAGCACGTCTGGAGGGATGCAGCAGACGGATGGGTGCTTCTGCACACCCAGTGCCACGCACTGAGCACCAGCACACTGCACCCGCACTGCAAGCAGCCCCGTGCCCAGCGCCTGCCTGCCCCCAGCCCCAGCTCAGCTTTGCACAGCGATGCTGGGAAGCTGCAGGAAGCAGTTTCACAACGCACGCATGGAGGCACTGCATGCAGGCAGCAGTCAGTGGGCAGCAGCTGCGGCTCCTGTCAGCCTCCATCGCATGGCACAGTGCAACGGTGCGGCAGGAATGAGCTCCCCGTGCTGAACAGAGCAGAGCAGCACCCAGCTGCCTCTGTCACCATCACAGCAACCATCATGAGCCGCGTGCTCTGCACCGCATGCATGCACAGTGCAGAAACACAGGAACCGAGTGGTGCACGCAGAGCAGAAGTCTCTGACAGAAGAGGAAGCTGAGCCTGGCACCGGGAGCAGCACCCAAACTGCCGCCTCTGCTCCTGTCCCAGCACAGCCTGCATTGGGCTGGAAGGACACAGGGGTGCCCCGGGTACACAGCACCCAAATGCTCCCAGCACACAGATGGAGAGTTGCTTGCACACAGATGGTGCTTTGTGCTGCACATCCATCCCTCATCGCCCGCAGCGCCGGGGCTGCAGACACCACTGGCTGCTGGGTCAGCGCCCATCACTTCACGGCTGCATGAACAGTGCAGAAAATGAAAGGAGACTGTGGGCAAAGCCCTGGAATCTGGGCACAGCCTGCCCTGCACGGCCCTCCAACAGCACAATGCGCAGCGTTTCAGGAAGGATGGGAACACAGCACAGAAGCATGAGAAAGGAGCCCTGTGACCCACCGTGATCTTGCTGGCACGGTTGAGAGCCTCCACCCAGTCCTGCAGGTCCTTCTGGTCGCTGGCTTGCAGGAAATAGCGCTGGGACAGAGCGTTGATCACTGCCAGGGAAGGGGCTGAGAGTCAGGAATCCCCTCTATGTGTAGTGGGGCACCCCAACCACATCTCCTGCATCCCCCCACTCACCAAAGCAGAACGGTGTTTTGGGTTTCTGTTTCGGGGTGGCGATGCTGACCTGCAGAGCAAATTAAAGGGAAAGGATCAGCACCAACGCTGTCGACATGCTGGGAAGCTTTCAAGGCCCTGAACGTTCAGGTTTCTGCTGGACTAACGCAGTCACTCTTGTCAGCAATTAAGGAAATTGAAGGAAAATAGCAGCGGTTTCTCCCTGAAAGTGGAGGAATCATTTATGTAAGAATCACATCCCCCAGGGCTCCAAGCACAGCACTCACGGGGTATTATTCTGACAGACTTCCTCCTTCCCAGCCAGTCTGTAATGCTTCACGTATGTTTTCTCCAGCAAATCCCCATTTTTTGGCACACACAGAGTTGGGACTCAAAGCCCCCGGCACAACGCAGCCCCGCAGTTTGTGACCAAACGTTGTCTTACAGCAATTTCCACTCTGTCTACCACGTCTATAATTTACAAACGCGGCTCCTTCCGACGTGGGGAAGGCTCAGCCCCACAGCATTGCTTCATCTGTGCTTAATTTATAAATCATGACTCAGCAGAATAGAGGGATCTGCTCCGTTCCCTCCCGGCTCTGCTGCCCCAGCCCACAGCACACTCTCACCATGCAGTCCCAGCTGGCTGTCGCTTTACGCACCATTTCTACCCTTCCCTGGGAGAATGGATGCCTGGGGAGGGCAGCAGGTCAGGATAACGTGGCACAGAGCAACTGTGCTCTCTCCAGGCCTTACCTTGGAGATGTAGGTGAGCTGCAAAGAGCCGACGGCGCCCGCTCCCATCGCCAGGTTCTGCAAAGCACACAACAGAAGGGGGGTGAGAGCAGAAGGCAGAAGAGACCCAGGGTCAGCATCGCTGGGTCAGGTGCTGCTGTGGGCTCAGAGTGCAGCCAAACGCATGCAAATGGCAACTCTGCTTTATTTGCTTTGGATGCAACTGCAAAGAGATGCAGAGTTCAGGACTGTTGGTGACCGGGCTGCTAATAGATACAATCCCACTGTGCTGCTGCTTCCTTGGAAAGCCCAGCGGAGGAACCAGGGCTACTTGGAGTGGATGAATTGCTTCCAGATGTGGCCATGCTCAACACCACTATGTGGCTTTGCCCCAAGCCTAACGCGTCCCCACAGACCTCACCAGGCTTTGGATGGGGCTGCAGCAGTGGAAAATTCAACCCCAAGCTTGGAAAGCAATAAACGGGGGAAAAACCCTACCCACGTGCTTTGTGCAAAAAGCATTCCCACCCATTAAACCACAGTGGAACGGGCACAAACGTGACACAGTGCTGTCCCCATGACCTGGCTGTCCCACAGCACAGGGACAGCTCAGCCTCAGGGGGACCTGGATGGGACCAACCCTGAGCCCTACCTGCGGGTTGTCCATGTACCACAGCAGGCAGTTGGCCTGTGTGTCCAGGATGAAGTAACGTCGAAGGAATTTGCCACAGGTCTCATTTTCCTCAATGTCCAGGAACCCACAGATACGGTTCTGTCGGTCCAAGTACGGCATGCCGGGCTCCTTCTGGCATCACCCTGCGGGAGGGATCAGAGGGAACAGTGAGTGCCCCAACTTCTGCTGCCTCTCCCAGGTCTCCACAGCACACGGCTCAAGGCAGTGAGAGCAGAATGAAACTGCTCCCTCTGCACATTCGTGCTGTGGGGAAGCTGCCAGGCGAACACAGAAGTCATCCAGCGTGCTTCTGCGATGAGAAAGGAGCGCAGGGTGACTGCATCACCAAAGTAAAGCTTCCAGCCCATCTGCATCGCTCCAAGAACTCCGGCACTGCAGCCAGCAGGGATGGACTGTGCTGATTGACAGCCCAGAGCTGCCCCATAGGACAACAGAGCAGCTGCAAGGGGTTGGAATGGGCAGTGTGAGGCCGCTGGGGACCAAAAGCAGCACAGAGAGCCTGAGCACACTCCCAGGAAATGCCCAACAATGTGCAGCTCCAGCAGGAAGCGCGAGCCGTGTGATGCAGAGTCAGCAGGGACAGCTATGGGCAGTGCCCCGCGGTGCTGTGAGCACCAACATCCCCATGGAGCAGAGCAGAGCCCTACTGCCAGGCAGGAGATGCAGGCATCGCTCAGTCCAGCAGAGCCCTGTGGTTAAAGCACAGAGGTAGAAGTCGTGGTGATGGATGATGCAGGCTGAGGTTGGTGTGGTTTGGACAGCAGAAGGGAAGGTGACTCGTGCAGGTGCCAAAAGGAGCCCAGACAAACAAAATATCTCATGCAGAAAAGGAGGAAATACTATTTTTGAGCCCAATAGCTGCAGTGGAGTGGCAAGTGTTGTGCAAGAGCTGCGGTGCAGCTGTAGAGCAGAGGTGGGAGTAAAGGTGACAACCTGTCCCCAGACCTCAGAGCCCCACATCAGCGCACAGGAGATGGGTATCACAGCTCTGCTGGGGGAAACGGTGCTGCTTCAGTAGGAAGGGCTGCTTCAAAACAGCACATCTGCCCCGACACAAAGGGCGTGTGGGTGCTTCACATTTCACTGCCTTTTTTTTTTTTTTTTGTGGGTTTATTTTTGTGGGGTCAGGGAGGACACATGAAACAAATTCCCAAGTGACTTCAGCGGCACCCAAACGATCAGACAGAGCTTCCTGAATCACCTCCTGCAGCGAGCAAAAACCCAGAGATTTCTTCCTACAGAATTGGAAGGGACTGGGCCATGGCACAGCACTCCTGTAGCTTTTGGGGTCGGTTTGGGGGTTATTACCCAGCTCCTCCCCAGGTCACACGCTGCACCTCTCCCCTTTGCCACCCCGTATTAACAGAGCATGCAAACAGCTCAGCTTTTCCACGAGCTGACCTCGGATTGCACCTGGATATGCAAAACCCATCGAGGAGAGGAGATAACGATAACGATCTCTCCAAACTGCCTTCAGGACAGCGCTGGATTCCCTCTTTGAGAGCTGGAGCCGTTCCCCACCTTCTTTGGGAGCCACGCTGCTCCCAGCTCTCAGAACTCCACCACCCCTGCTCACAGTCACCCCAATTTCACTTTTACATAGGAAAATGATGAAAGCAGCAGCTCCGGCTCTGTCAGCCTGCGGGCATCTGGTCCTGCCGTTCAGGAAGAGGTTCACTTTACACTAAACGTTTACTATTTACACAGCACTTTGTAAATCCAGAGCCGTAAATATTTGTACACGTTTGCCATAAGAAGGCCACAAGGCTAAATCTGGAGGGTGGAGAATAAGAGGGACCGAACACATGAAGGACCACACAGAAAATCAGCATCTCTGGGGATGTGCAACCCCCTCCCTCCCACCCCACCCCCCCTGCGTGCTTCCCGATGGCTCCAGGACCTCACGTGCAGCTGCAGCACCAGACTTTGCAGGAAGCATCCTTAGGACACCGGCACTTTGCTGTGCCCCCTCCTCTTCTGCTCCCGGTGCTCAGTGAGAGCAGGGACCCCCAGCAGCCCTACACTCTGCACCGTGGCAGCGTTGGCTGCAGGCAGACCCCCGGCACTCCTCCCTGCGGTGCAGCCCATCGCATCTGCAGTCACAGCATCCCCATTTCGCTCTCGTCCCGTCTTCGCTGTCCCGGTGTCATCCGAGACACGGGACGCTGAGTGTCACGAGGGCCCCACGCGGCGCCCGCAGCGGTGACAGCGTTACTTCCTCCTACCTGAAGCAGAGTCTCGCCCTACCAACACCTCTCCGGCAGCTGACACAGCGCAGAGACGGTGCAGGAAGAGCCCAGCAACTCCTGCTAGGCGCAAGCATGTATGCCTTAATGAAGTAATTAACCGGCTGGGGTGCGAGGATACGCAGATACGAAGCAAAGAAAATACACTTCATCACCGTACCGAAAAACTCTGTCGGAAGAAAGCACTTCCAACAGCTGCGGAGCGCAAATCCTCGCCGCGTTTTTGCTCCCAGCTCCGCCCAGCGCAGCCCCGCATCCCGAGCGCCCCAAACCCCGCTCTGCCTTCAACCCACCCCGCACCATCCCTCGCTGCAAGCGCTGACGTGCACGACCACCGCAAAACCTTGCACGGCGCGGGGCTCCCCCGACCGATGGTTACCGCTGCTCCCAAGCGCTGCGAGGAGATTTCAGCCCCCTCCCCACTTAAGGACCGACGGGGCGAACAGCGGAGGCGGCTCCACTGCGCGCAGAGCCAACAGCGCAGCACTGAGGGCGCGGGGGAAGTGAAAGGACTGGGATCCCCCCCTCCATCCGCGCGTGGGGTGAGAGCTCCGCGACGAAGCGTGGCCCCTCAGCCCCGCACTCACCCCGCACCGCCGCTGTGCTGTCGGCCCCGCGCATGGCCGGGTTGGGGCTGCGCGCACGCCGAGCGGAGCCGCGGAGGAGGGCTGGGCGCGGAGGGGGTGTGCCCGCGGCTCAGCCGTCGCTTTTTTTCCGGGTTAATTACGTCTCCCATTAGTAAAGCCGGCCCCGGATGTAAGTGCGGGGCCGCGGGTGCTCGGGGATGCGGGTGGGTGCGCCGGGAGGTGGTCGCTCCTCCGCACCTGCGGTGATCTCGGGGGTCGGATTTGGGGCTCCGTGTGGGAACGCGGCTCCGAGCAGCCGAAACTCAGCCGCCTCCACCCTCCCGGAGCTGCCCCGGCCGCTGCATAAAGGAGCGAGTGGGTTAAATGAGAGAGAAGTCGGCAGGTGCACGACGGTCCGACAGTCATCCCCAAATCACCCGGCGCACCGTCACTGCTTTACCGAACCTTTCTCATGGTGCAGAAGGGAAAACGCTGCTGCCGTGAGCAAATACAAGAATGGAGGAAAGCGTGCATCTCAGGTGGTGAATTTCCCAAACTTGTGCATCAGGTCCAGGCTGCTTGCTATTTCTTATTAGATCCAGGTCCTGTCAGCCCAGCGAGGCACGTTTGGGAGTGCTCACACATTTTCTCAGCAGTCTGGAGGTGCACCCGGATTCTGCTTTGTGCACGTAGCAGGGAGAGGCTCAGCACAGCTTCCCTGCAGGTGAGAGGGGTGCACCAGGATCGGGAGTTAACACAAACTCAGCACTCCCAGGGAGGGTCTGCAGAGAGGACACAGCCAGCCTTGTTCTGGGGAGCACACAGCCCCAGCCTGCAGCTCCATGCACCTTAGTGCTGGTGCATCTGGTGTGGGGAGGGGAGAGTTGCCTTCACACATTTTAAGGCAAGATTAGTCTGAGGATGCAGTGTTAGGCATTAAATTCCCATCTCCAAGTGTACTTATACACTTGTTTTGTGAAGTGTTGTTAAGTAAACACATTGCCTCATCCCCAAGCACTTCCTATGTCCAGGGTCACTTTTAGAACAAAGGGTTCCCCCCCCCCCCCCCCCCCCGCCATGTTACAGAAGATTGCCCAAATGCTGTTACCGAAACCTTGTGTGTTCATTTCTGTGTGTCTGCCTCAGGAGAGGGTTAAACCACAGCATCACAATGCAGTGCTGCCCGGAACCCACGGCTGCAGCACAGAGCCCAGAGGTGCTGGACTTTAAGCACAGCCTTGGGTAGAGATGAGCTGCTCAGCTCGAGTTCCAGCTCGTGCAATGCACAGTTCAGGAGAGCCTCAGCCTTCTGTGTGGTCAGGACAGCAGGGCTTCAGCTGCAGAGAGGTTGCATGCAGGAAGCCTCGCTTTCTCTGACCAGAGCTGCACTTGACCCCAGAGCACTTTCTCCCCAGGTATTGAAACTGACCATGGTGCAGTGAATGGGGTGCATTGCTCACACAGGCACTGGTGCTCCCCTAGTGCTTTAAGGAGCTGTTTCTTCAAGAATTCTTACACTAGGCTCTGCCTGGGCTGTTCTCCCACCCTTATCTCCAAAGCCACGTGCACCACACAGCTCCCCTCCCTGCTGCTAGCTGGGGCTTCTCCCATGCTTCCCCAATGGGGACGGTCCAGCCACCCGCCCTGCTGGGAGCTGCAGCCCTGAATGCATCACTCATTACATCAGGAGCAAAGAACTGTGACCTCCCTGCACATCTGCTGCCAGCAGGGCCGTGGTTACAGCCTGGAACACCCAGATGGCCTTTTGCCATTTCAACTCATGGGATGGGGATGGCATTTCTCCCTGCAGCTCTCCCCATCCTTGCTTGCCAACTGCTGCATCTTCCCCATCCCTGCCTGCTCCACAAGGACTAAACTGTTCCATAGGGTATTTTTGCACAGGGGCACCTCTTGCTGACCTTGTGACTCACGGCAGAGCCTGGATTTGAGGCAGCTCAATTTTCTATGGGCACAGTCACATGGCAATTGGTCACACTGGGGTTCTTCCTTTATTTAGAGAGTCTTCAGCGCTCTTGATGATTTTCACTCTGCAGCCTGCCTGGGGGTACGAGCAATGCCCTGACCTTACAGAAACCCCCTGATAGCAGCAAAGCCATCAGGACTTGAGGTCCCATCACCACAGAACCCAGCAATCTGCTGACACCTCGCAGCCAGAGTGCATCCCTCTGCAAGCACTGACCCACAAGGGACCCAACATTCCTGCTTTCCAGAACTTCCAACCCTCTTATCTTGCAAAACTCACCCAGTCATCCTGGTAACATCCTGCACCATCGAGTTCCACAGCTGAATCTGCATACAACCAATTATTTCTTTTCTTCTGTTTGAACTTGCCTTTTTTTTGTTGTTGTTTCAGTACCCGTTCCCTTTTTTTTTTGTGTGCTCTCGCTGAGGGGAACTCCCAGCACACAGCAGTGCTCTCAGTCAGCATTTTGCTGTCTCACCCTGCACACACTTCTTGTAGTCGGGTTCTCATTGCCCTCTCTGTGCTCCTGGCTGTCTCACCTGCATCAGAGCACCCCAAAAGGGGGGTCAGGCTACACGAGGAGAGCTCCAGATAGCCACAACCTGGCAGGTCTGTACTGCAGCACCTGCTGGACACACCTAATCATTAGGGGTTCAAAGGGAAAGCGTGGTGGAAAGAGGAAAAGCGAGATCTCCTGGAGGTGGTGGTGACATCCAGAGTGTGGATTAGTCACCAGAAAGATGTTTAATCTCCCTGAGAGTGGCTCACCCAACCGTGTCCCAGGGTCAGGATGGGGACAGGTGCTGCCAGGGGTACCTTGGGATGGTTTCCTCTGTTCATGCAATGCAAATAGTTGCACAGAACAAGCTCAGCTCATATTTCACATCCAGCACATCCATGGTCCGTCTACAGGACAAAATTATGAGCAGCCCCAGCCCCAGCCCTGAGGTGTGGGGTCATGGCAGAGTGCTGGGAGTGGGGCCCAGGGCTGCTATGCACTGCACTGACGCAGCCTTCCCACGTCAGCCACGCTCCAATGAGCACACATTCAAATCAGAGCCTCAGGACGCACCATAGCTTTGGCTGGGGCCATTATCTCTCTGGTTGATGGCTTTCCTGTAAATGAAAAGCAGTGGCAAGGAACGTGGCTTTCAGCTGCAGCCTTTATTTGAGCAGCTCTACGTGCCTTGCTGGTGAGCAAGGCCTATACTACTGCTATGCTGTGCCACCCCCACGGCCGTGCCACCCCCTGGCCATGCTGTGCCCATCACGGCACACCCAGCAGCAGCGTCCCCACCAGCCCTGCAGCCAGCAGGCAGGGCAGCTGTGGCATCGTGGCTGCCCCAGAGCTGCGTGAGCCCCGTGGCCCATTGCAGTCATCGCTGAAGCAGCAGTGCAGGGTGGCTCCTCCGGAACTGCGCCGTGCCTGGTCACAAAAGGATTTGTAGGAGCAGGATTTGATGATGCTGTCTGCAAGGGAAGGCAGAGCACACAGGGTTAAGTGCTGGCGTGCAGCAGCCGTGCAGCAGGAGAACACGCAACCCCTCCAGCACAAGACTGAACTGCAGCAGGATGTGGTGGCAGCTTTGCAGCCCTGGCACAGACTTACTGGGCGCAGTGATGGTGGAGCAGGCGTCCGCGTACTGAGGGCAGCTGTGCGAGCCCTGCTTGTTGCAGTCGTTCTCGTTGGATGCGACGCATTTGTGGCATCTCAGCGTTGCACCTGCGCAAGGGGAGGAGCGGTGAGGCAGTGCTGAGCCTCTGCCTGCTGCGTGCTGCCGGTACCACGGGGGTGCAGCACTGTCCCAGGTACAGCTCGAAGAGGTGGAAAACCTTCAACCTTTGTCTTTTTGGGCCAAATTTAATTGTAAGGAGTGGAGGCGGGGTTCATCTACATGCAGAAGAGGTTCAGTGCATGCGTGTGCCATGCAGGCAGCTTCCCCCCGTGCGATGCACTGCACAGAACTGCGCCCATTGGCACTGCTCAGGGGCACAGCACGGCGCTGGCAGAGGGGTGATGGGTGGATGTGTCACAGCTGTGCCACTCGGAGGAGCTCACAACGAACCCGGGCTCTGTGCGGGTGGAGGAGCTCCGACCCTGCGCGGCTGCGGAGATCCCATTAAGCTCAGGAACCGCCTGAGCAAATGTGAAAGCACCGCTGTCTCTGTCTGACAGTGAGAGCCCTGAAATAACAGCGCTGCTTTGAATACATGCAGACAGAGCAACTCCGAAAAGCCCCGATGAGCCGCTCTCACCCGAGCCGGGCCATCAGGAGGACCGCTTGGTTTTTGCAGCGATGGTTGAATTAATGCTTATTTCGGGAGGAAAACGTCCGCCCGTTTTGCTGGACGAGCAGAGCCCTCTCGCGGCACGCAGCTCAGCGCGTTGTGCAGCGCAGAGCACGAACTGCTGCCTCCTCTCGTGGAAAGGAAAAAAAAACCCACGCGTGAAGGGAACGGACCCACACCGAGCACGGAGTGCGCAGCGGCACCGCTCGCTTCTCTGCTCTACAACCGCGGCTGCATTTATTTCATCATCCCCTCGGTGCGAAGATCCCAACATCAGAGCGAGCTGAGTGCAGCCGCAGCTTCTCCCAGCACTTCAGCCTGCTGGCACCGCGCACCCATTGCTGGCAGGCGGGGAGCAGCGCTGGGTGCTCCTCGGTCCTGCACCGGGGCAAGGACTGTTCCCCCCCTCACGCTTTCCTGCAGGGACGGCAGCCGCAGTCACTTACCGTCCCGCGCCAGGGAGGTGACGATGGTCAGAGCCAGGAGGGTCTTCAGGGGAAACATTGTCAGCAGTGCGCGCTCGGGGCACATAGCCTTTCTTTTGTCCCGAGGTCTTATGGTAATCTGCTTGGGCGATTGGATCTATGGGCTGAGGATAACGCACTTAACAGCCCATCCTAATGCCACCTGAGCTCGGAGGGGACGCAGCTCCAAGGGCAGGGGCTGCCCAGGGGCACGGCAATGGGCACAGCGCAGCCCCAATCCATCCCCGGGGCTGCACTCTGCTCCTCTAACCCTAAACCAGCCCCAATCCATCCCTAAGGCTGCATTCTGCTCCTCTAACCCTAAACCAGCCCCAACCCATCCCTAGGGCTGCATTCTGCTCCTCTACCCTTAACCCAGCCCCAGTCCATCCCTAAGGCTGCACTCTGCTCCTCTAACCCTAACCAAGCCCCAGTCCATCCCCAGGGCAGCACTCTGCTCCTCCATCCTTAACCCTGCCCCAATTCATCCCTAAGGCTGCACTCTGCTCCTCTATCCTTAACCCATCCCCAATCCATCCCTAGGGCTGCACTCTGCTCCTCTAACCCTAACCCAACCCCAGTACATCCCTTGGGCTGCACTCTGCTCCTCTACCCTTAGCCCAGCCCCAATCCATCCCTAGGGCTGCATTCTGCTCCTCTAACCCTAACCCAACCCCAATCCATCCCCAGGGCTGCACTCTGCTCCTCTAACCCTAACCCTGCCCCAATCCATCCCTAGGGCTGCATTCTGCTCCTCTAACCCTAACCCAGCCCCAATCCATCCCTAGGGCTGCACTCTGCTCCTCTAACCCTAACCCTGCCCCAATCCATCCCTAGGGCTGCACTCTGCTCCTCTAACCCTAACCCTGCCCCAATCCATCCCTAGGGCTGCACTCTGCTCCTCTATCCTTAACCCAGCCCCAGTCCATCCCTAGGGCAACTCTCTGCTCCTCTATCCTTAACCCATCCCCAATCCATCCCTAGGGCTGCACTCTGCTCCTTCTCCCTTAACCCAGCCCCAATCCATCCCTAAGGCTGCATTCTGCTCCTCTAACCCTAACCCTGCCCCAATCCATCCCTAGGGCTGCACTTTGCTCCTCTAACCCTAACCCAGCCCCAATCCATCCCTAGGGCTGCACTTTGCTCCTCTAACCCTAACCCTGCCCCAATCCATCCCCAGGGCTGCACTCTGCTCCTTCTCCCTTAACCCAGCCCCAATCCATCCCTAGGGCTGCACTCTGCTCCTCTAACCCTAACCCAGCTCTAACCCCAACCTCATCCACACATGAGGCAGAATCAGGCCCTTCCCAGGAGATAAATCCTCCCAAGCCCCTCACCAGCCTTACAAACAGCACGAAACCTTTCAAGAGTGATAAACACCATTTTTACTCAGGCAATGAAATATGGAAAAAAAAAATATATTAGTAATCATCATCATAATCTCCTTTGTGTGAGTATAACTCTTACAAATATTTACCTGACATATAAAAGGGAAATAACTGTACGTACAAAATCGATGCTGATGGCAGTGATGTATGGTGTACAAAGCGATCCTGGTAGTAGTCAGCACAAAGGGGGGAGGATGGAGGGATGCAGTGGAAGCAGAGAGCAGTTCGGGGTGGGCACTCATTGGCACTTCACTGCAGACAAAAGATCTACACACAGCAACACTGCGCTCGTGGGCACTCTGCTGCTGAAAGGGACATCACAGCATCACAGCACATCACTGCTGCTGCAGGAAAGGTGACCACAGCTGTGCTGCAGCGTTGGTTTTCGGGGAGCAGCACAGGGAGGTGCAGCAGTGAGCTTAAAATACGCCTTCTGTTATAGATAACTACGGCCGGTATGTATATATTTATATATATATGCAACTATAACCATATTATAGTTAATAAATCATTCCTTAGGAATCTTTGCCCAGATTGTACGTGCATGCTGAGAGGCACAGAAACGCGACAGCACGCGGATGGTGGAGGCAGCAGCAGTGTGGCCAATGGGACAGGGAGAACAGAGCGTTGCGTGAGGATGCTGCCACATCACATCACTGCTGCAGGGACAGCAGGGAAAGCTCTGCTTTCCACGCAGCTCTGTGCTGCAGGAAGAGAGCAGCACTCAGCGTGCTCCGTGTGGCTTTGGGAAGGTGCTGAGCAATGCGTGCGTCACGAGGATTTGAGCTGGCATCACTCCTGGCTGCCACCACCACCCCGCAGCACTGCAGCCAAGCTGGGGCTGGGGGGGGCTGCTATAGAGCACAACACATGGGAGAATAAAAGAGAATGGTGCCAGGCTGCAGCCACCCCTGTGCTGGTGAGGGGAGCCGTGCTGCAGTGGGATGTGGTTGGCACTGTGACTCCCCAGCAATGGCAAGAAAAGAGGGGGAAAAAAGGATTTTTCCTTTCTGTCAGCTGTGCAAAGAGGTGAACGTTCAACACAACACTGCAGGTGCACAGCATCAGCTCCTTTGTTGGATCAGTGGGAGTGGGTGGGGACCCTGCATGTGCCCAGGCTTTGTGCCTGTGTAATAAATCCTTTCTATACATAACTAATAAAATATATCTCCGGTGTATGGCTCTGCTTTGACAGATGTCTGCACTGCATGCGGAACGCAGGGGTTAGAAAATAGAAGGAGAACAGCTCAATTCTTTTACAAAAAGGTAGCAGCAAAAAGGTTTGCTAAGGTTTTAGCTAGGCTAGGTAGGAAACAGTCCAACAGCATTTATTTCCCTTATCTGACACCTCAGGGCTGCCTGTGCGTGGTGAGGGAAGGAGCCTCAGCCTCAGCACTTCTCCTGGGCTCACCAAGAAGTAACCACCTCCAAAAAGCAGCAGGCAGCCTGCGTGGAAATGCTGCCTGGATCTGCCTTTCCCTGTAAAGGCCAGCTTTGTTTGCTTCCCTTATTATGCAGTGCTGCAGGGGGATTGGTGACAGCAGTGCAAGAGCCAGAGAGTGACTGCTGCTCTGTGCCTCGCCGTGCTGAGTGGGGAAAGGAGCTCCAAGCAGATCCCCTTCCCCAGCGCTCTGAACAACGCACCACGTGTGCCTTGGGGCTGTGCCATGCAGCACGTAAGGACAGTGACAGCACGTGGGGATGGCTGCCCTCACACCTGGGGGTGCAGCAGCCACGCTGTGCTTTCTGCGGGGTCGCTCCGGGGGTAATAATAAGGCAAAGTGCTCGAAAGGTAGGAGAAAAGCAGCCAGGTGCGGAGCGCTGGGGCGGTGAGCTCAGTCTGCCCTGCCCAGCTTTGCAATCAGCTCGTCGCAGATCTTGGTCAGCTCCTCGATCTCCTGGTTCTGGAAGGCAAGCAGACCCATGGTGCATCCTTCCTCATTTTCCAGTGATCCCATTCCCTCTGACCCTTAGGGCGCTTTCCGTCCCCAAAATTCAGAGGACAGCTCCAGCATCAGCAGGGCACCGAAGCGGAGCGCAGAGCATCCCCAGTGTGCTGAAAGCGGGCACGTTACCTTCTGCTGCAGGGCTCTCTCCAAGGATTCCACCTTCATCTGCTCCTTTCGCAGCCCCGCGTGCAGCGCTGCGCTCTCTGCTTTGGCCTTGGTGCGCACCTGGGCGATCTCCTCGTTGGCTCTGCATGAGGAGAGATGGGACCACAGTTATGGGGTGGGAGCTCTGCAGCATCACAGAATGGCCAGGGTTGGAAGGGAGACCTCAAGAATGGCCAAAGTTGGAAGGGACCTCATAGAATCAGACAATGCCACGCATCAGAGGTGATTTTCCTACTGCTGCATGGAGGTGACTGCTCATTACTCAGGGCCAGGCATCTGCTGCCCATCCTCCTGCATCTCACAGCTCTTACTTGTCCAACTTTTCCTCCGCGTGGACCTTCAGGGCCTGGTATCGCTGCTCCTCTTGCTTGACACGGTTTAAATAATCCTGAGCACACTTCTTCAGGGCTTCTTCGTTCTGGAAAACAAAGTACAGCCATCTGCACTGGGACCGAGCACAGCGTGCTGCTCTGATAGGACAACAGATCCTATCTGTTGCATGCCCCAATGCGTGGCCCCTCTGCCCCACAGCCACAGGGATGGGGAGGACATCGGGATCAGGACCTTCTTAAAGCCTTCCAGGACACCCTTCAGGTTTTCGTATCTCCTGAACAGATCCGACAGGGACCTCTCCACAGAGTTGAGATCTGCCAGCGCCTGGTCCTTCTCCATGGTGAGCTGCTGCAGGTTCTTTTGGGAGGTCATATTTGTCCTCTGCTCATCCTCTGCGAGGGGAACAAACAGGGATGCAGTGACTGAGCACAGACAGCAGCGCCCTGCCCCGCAGCACTGGGATCTCACCTATCATCTGGGCAATGGTTTTCTCGTACTCAGCCACAATCTTCCTGCAAGAAAACGAGAACAAAAGCAGATAGGAAACAGCAGTTTCTTCAGGCACACACCCACAGCTCTGCTCCAGCACACAGCCCTGGGCTCCAGTGTTGCAACAACCTGGGCACCCCCCGCTGCTGCTCCCAGACCTCCTCGAGTTGCAGCTAATAGGATTTCATCCCCACAACAAACAAACTGCAGGCTCAACACAGCACAGGCACAAAGCAGACATGCCTTGCAACGTGTCCCATCCCAGCAAAGGGGAACTGTGTCATCCCATCACAACCCCACAGCCCATTGGGGGGGAGCACGAGCGCAGCATCCCACCAGGCAGGGCTCCCACCTCATCTCCAGGACCTCCTGACGACTCTCCTCGTACTTCTTCTTCCACTCATTGGCTTCGATCTCCTTTGTGATTATCTGGGGAGCAGCAGAATGAGACCTCGCTCCACCTGCAGACCCATCATGCCCACACCCCCCCTGCAAAGCAGGTTGTTACCTCCTCTCGGATGAGTGTGAGCACGGCCGCCTTCTCAGAGGCATTCAGGCAGATGCTGTCCAGGGGGCTGTCGTTTTTGCTGCCACTGGTGATGGCTGTGGGGGGTTTGTCTGCCAGGCACAGCCCGGAATGGCCCTGCAGGGGAATCACCCAGCTGGGTGTTGTTCTTTGCTCATCTTTTCTCCCTGCTTCCCACATTTGGGGTCACCCCCTCGCCATCCCCTGGGCTTGTACCCCAAAAAAGAGGCAGAGCGAAGGCTCACCTTGGGAGGGGCAGACCCAGCTGTGAGCTGAGCTGTGTTCCCATCCAACATCTCTTTGCTTTACTCCGTGTTTGGCTTTGAAACAGCTAGGGCTGCACAATGGGGCTGGGGGCTACATATGGGTTGGGGGGTGTTGGGGTCCCACGGGTGAATGTCCCCAGCAAAGTGCTCCTACACTGCACAGCTCACACAGCCTCTTCCTCCCTTCACTGTCTGCACAGAAGTGCAGCCCCTCGCAGTTATCTCCTTGGAAACGGGCTGCGAGGCCATAAATAGCAAAGTGATGGGAGAAGGCAGCCTGGTTCTGCAGTGTTTTGGAAACGAAAGCACTTCCTTCTCCTCTCTTCTCCTTCCATGAATTTCCTCTTCTCTCCTCTCCTTCCATGAATTTCCTCTCCTCTCCTTCTCCTCTCCTCTCCTTCTCCTCTCCTCTCCTTCTCCTCCTCCTCTCCTTCTCCTCCTCCTCTCCTTCTCCTCCTCCTCTCCTTCTCCTCCTCCTCTCCTTCTCCTCCTCCTCTCTTTCTCCTCTCCTCTCCTTCTCCTCCTCCTCTCTTTCTCCTCTCCTTCTCCTCCTCCTCTCTTTCTCCTTCTCCTCTCCTTCCATGAATTTCCTCTCCTCTCCTCTCCTCTCCTCTCCTCTCCTCTCCTCTCCTCTCCTCTCCTCTCCTCTCCTCTCCTCTCCTCTCCTCTCCTCTCCTCTCCTCTCCTTCCATGAATTTCCTCTCCTCTCCTCCTCCTTTCCTCTCCTCTCCTCCTCCTTTCCTCTCCTCTCCTCTCCTCTCCTCCTCCTCTCCTCTCCTTTCCTCCTCCTCTCCTCTCCTTTCCTCCTCCTCTCCTCTCTTTCCTCCTCCTCTCCTCTCCTTTCCTCCTCCTCTCCTCTCCTTTCCTCCTCCTCTCCTCTCCTCCTCCTCTCCTCTCCTCTCCTCTCCTCTCCTCTCCTCTCCTCTCCTCTCCTCTCCTCTCCTCTCCTCTCCTCTCCTCTCCTCTCCTCTCCTCTCCTCTCCTCTCCTCTCCTCTCCTCTCCTCTCCTCTCCTCTCCTCTCCTCTCCTCTCCTCTGTTTTCCAGCTCTGTCACTGCTCAGATCCACACATGATGGAGCCATAGGCAGTCACCTCTGCACATCCCTGGGTCCAGGCAGCCTCAGCACCTTCCTGCAGCACCTTGCAAAGCAGCTGTGCAGCTCTGCCTGCCCCACAGCCCGACCCCCTGGGGCAGCCTCAGCAACACCAAGCACAAGGTTCACTTTGCCCGGTGTCCTTGTGGGGCTTAGTGCAGTTAAATCTGTCTCAGAGGTGCTGATTTTGCTGATGTTGCTAATCTCATCACCTGCTTGTCAGCTCTGGGTTGGGGCAGCTCTGCTGGCATAGCCTCCCTCCCCCCCCCTACACCACCATCAGCCCCACAGCCATGCAGCAGCCCCAGCAGAACCAGCCCAAGGTGGGCAGAGAGGGGGAAGCAAGCAGCACTCACAGGGAAGGCAACAGATCTATCCTTGTCTGTATGCTTGGAGATCTCCTCAAAGCCTGGAAACAGAGAAATAAAACATTTTAGCAGCTAGAAAATGAGACCCTGGCAGCACATGCAGCTTCACTGGGATGCAGAGGTGTACAGCACGGTCTGAGCAACCTCAAGAAGGCTTTATACCCTGCTCCTGCCCTTGAGGGGAGGACACATCCCGCATCCCTGCTGCAGCCGCAGCCAACACTCCCCTCTGGTGGCAGCCCAGCCCCTGTCTGACCCCACAGCTGCCACACCAACGATGCCCAGGTAGCAGAGATGCCCAGAGATGGGCTGTTGTGGAATCCCTCCCCATTGAGACAAAGTGCTGCCGTCCTCTCTCAGAGCTCTGAACTGATTAATGACCAGCTGCAAGCCCTCCACGAGGCCATTTCTGCTGTTTGCACCTATAACTCCGCTATCGATTAAGTGCCACGTTGCCTGGCTTTTAATTATTTTTTAATAGATTGGTCACAGCAGATAATTACATAGGAGACAGACAGCAGGAGCAGCAGCGTGGGCTTCAGCAGTGACCTGGAGCTCTCTATTAGCAGGCAGTGTGCAGCTGTCCTGGCACAGGATGCACCAGGAGCAAAACCAGAGCAGGATGGGAGGCTTTCAGCAACAGCCCTGACTTTGCATTTGTGTTTTTATTACTGATGTCAGTGCATTTTGGGAGGAGCTGGGATGCTGAGCTCAGCAGGGCAGGGAAGGGGCTGGTGGGGTTTTCTAAAGCCAGGAGGCTCCAGGCTGAAGATAAAGAGCACGCTGATTTTTCCATAATGAAAGCAATGCAGACAAGCAATACACGGCACAGCCACAGCCAGGGGCAGTGGGATGCTCCCTACCTGTCTCCACACTGGGTTTCACTGCTGGCACGGGGACGTTGGAGCACTCAAAGTACTCCAGGTCATCTTCAGGCTCTCCCTTCTTCTCCAGCCCAGCCACTTTCTGTGTGCAGGAGGTGGATGCCAGCTTCTCCTCATCGGTGGCACGTCCATCCCTCGCAGCAATGTCTGGGATTTCAGAGATCAGCCTTCCATCATCCTGTAGGATCAAGGCGTGCGGGTTAGCAGGGCAGAGATGAGCTTTGAGGATCACAGCTGGGCTGTGCAGGTGGGCAGAGGGGAGCTCAGGATGCTCAGCATCCTCTGCCTTGCTCCCACTTACCTGAGTGCAGCCATCCAGCACCAGCGCCGGTGTCTCGTACTGCTTCACCTTGCAGCTGCTCCTGCAGACAGAAGGAAATGAAAACATGAACCTGGTGCTCACGGAGGCCAAGGAGGGGGCAGTGGGGGTGCGTGCAGGACAGCCCAAGCAGGGGGAGGCAGCCCCAGCGCCAGCATTGCACCCGCAGCAAAACCACTCACCAGTGAGTTACTTGGGGGACAGAGTGAGTTCTGGGAGGAACCGAAGGAACAGGCAAACAAAACACACAGCTACAGAGCGATTTGTCTTTGAGATGTTTATTGCAATTGGAGGGAAGGAGAACAGAAAGCACCCGAGGTGCTGACAGCAAGAGAGAGGACGTGATGAAGGATTCCTTTGCTGCACCTCGCCTGCATGTCCAGTGCAATGGTATCACATCTGATGCACGCTGATCTTCTGCAGAAAGGGCATTTGCAGTCGGTCCCGTGCTCAACAAAGCCCTGTGCTGCCCTTTTCCTGCCCGTATGGCAGCACCCACATCTCTGCAGGTCTGAGCAGCTGGGCAGAGCCCTGCTGTGCTCACAGCGCTGCTGTGCGTTGAGTGCTGCAAACACTGCCTGGAGGAGGAAAGCCTTGAGGAGGGCTGAAGGCTGAGTTCAGGTTGCTCCTGCAGTGATGCACGGCTGGTGCCTCTTCCAGGGGCTTCACTCCATGTCCCCAAATGTCCCATTCCAGTGGCTGTGCAGGACTGCAGACACAGCCCCATCCCAGCGTGTGGTGCTGGTGTCCTGAATCAGATGCAGGCAGCACAGGGATGCTCACAGAGCCCTAAGAGGAGGGTGCACGCAGCACCAGGTCCGTGCCACCAAAACCAGTGCTGACATGATGTGGAGAGACGCATTTCCAGCCCCACACCAGAGCTGCAGCCATGCAGACGTCAGAGCAGATTTGCAGCAGGACAGCCCTTGGGTTGAGGAATTCTCTCCCTGCCTGCTTCAACTCACACATGCTCCAGCAGAGCACGAGCAATGTGGTATGGAACATCTGCAGGCTGCCATGCACATCTGTATCAGATAGAGTTCCCCCTTGGCTCTATTTTTTAATAGCACACCCTAATGCAAGCAGTTCACCTGCAGCTCTACGCCCTGCACGACCTCCTGGGATGCTGTTACCACACTGCTTTGATCTCCCCCAGTGCCAAGACAGCAGCTGTGGAACTCAAAAGGATGGAGCCAAGCAGCCACTGCTCAAAACCACGCTGCAAAAAGGCCCATCAGTCTGCAGCCGTGACACAGATGTCAGTGCTTGAGCCAAGCTCTCGTGCATATGGCAGTGGGCACTAAGCAGAACAAGAAGGGCATTCGGGTGGATGACATAAGATGAGGGATAAGCCCAGCACGCTGTGGGTGCCCTCACAGTGGCAGCCCAGGGATTGTCTCCAGCTGCTGCCTCCCAGCCTGCCCCTCTGCAGCAGCTTCTCCACTGGGATTTGCTATGGGGAGGGTTAAAAGACACCCTTCCCTTTTGGGGCTGAAATCTCCCTGTAAGGAGCTGGAAGCCTGGCTCTCACAGTGCTGTAAATAGTTTGACACCATCAGAATGCACGGTGGGTCAGCATGCTGCTGCAGCAAGCAGGGGCACAGCCTGCAGTGCAGCTCGTGGCTGCAGCACCCGCAGGGCAAAGCTGCACGGGATGGGGTCCATGCCATGGAAACGGGTGGGTCAACACACACCCAGAGAACAGAAGCAAAGGGAAAGAGGAAAGAAAGGCAGAAGAGAGTACTTACAACAGAAAACAGAGAAATTTCACTTGTTCAGTAGTCCTGAGGCACCCAAGAATAGACAGGAAAGAGAGACAGACAGATGGAGAGAAGAAAAGCGTGTGAAAAGACCCGAGTATTGCTCTCATCTGGAGAAACACACTGAGTCACACAGCTCAAACTCTGGGGGAGGAGCACACAGATAAGGGATTCTGCGTTTGCTATTAGCAGAAGTGGGATGAGACCGAGCACTGCCTCAGCTCCTGGGATAATGCAGAGGGGCTGAGACCTTCCAGCTCTCCCACCCACAGCCCTGGGGTCACACAGCAACGCAGACCCTGCAGGAGTCTGCATCAACCTTTGCATGGCATTGCTAAGAGGAAGATCCCCCCCCTCCCCTTGGCTCTGCCTGCCAGCTGCAATCTGCTGTCTGTAAAGCCCCCACTGGAGCTCCCATCTGCAGAATGACAGCTTTTTTTCTTACTGGTTTTTCCTTACTGTCAAACCAGCCACAGCCTCGGTGCTTCTAAAATTTCCCCTTTTTAAGCTGATTTCCTCTTTCTGCTTCCAACTGGTTTCAACCACCGGCACTGAGTGCAATTGTGCTGGAAGGACCCAATAGTGGCTGGGCAATTCCTCCCTCTCACAGTCGTCCCTCTGCCCCACTGCATGCCCAGAGACCCACAGAGGGCACACAGAGCCAACCCTGTCCCAGCAGCTGCTATTTCACATCTGACAGCCTCAGGAGCTGAGATCCAGGCTGAGACAGCACTGCCCAGATACGGTTTGGAGGACATTTGTGATAGGAAACAGAGAGGTTTGTGATTAAACCTGCTCCCTGAGGAGGAAGGCAATGCTGCCTGCCCCCCCCAGCAGGCATTATGAAACATCACCATTTACAGCAGGGTTTGAAATAGCACGCTTCAGGAGCTAAATACGCACAGATTCCCACATGCCCTGGAATAGTTTGGGAAGGGACAAGGTCCCACCACCTGTGCAATGCCATAGAAGTAACAACCATCCGCCTGTTAACCTCCATCCTCTCCCCTGTTGCAAAAAGGGAAGCTCAGCAGCAGTGCACAAATATCCCAGCAGTGTCTGAGCACTCTGTGAGCCCACCCTGCTCATCCCATCCACTCCTGGGTGGGCAGCAGGATTGAGTTGGCACATTGCAACAGGATGGGCACAGAGGAACACAGGAGCCCTGGGCATGGGAGGAAGGAGCTGGCCATGCTCCACACTCACGTTATCAGACGCGATTTGGCCTTCTGTGGGGAGCCTCTGCTCTTCCCCAGCTCATCCTCCAGCGTCTGGGACTCCAGGATCTCATTCAAGCTGTTGTCGGCCGCGGGGCAGCAGTCAGTGGTGCTGGTGAGGGTCTTGGTGGGTTTAAAGGGATCCACGGAGTCAAAGTTATTGGGGTCGAACTGGTAAGAGCCTTTGGGGAGAGCGGGCGAGTGCTGCAGTGCTGAGCTGCCACCAAAGGGACCGAGCTCAGGGCTGTCCCACGGTGCAGGGGAGGCTCTGGGGGGGTCCTGGGGACCTTTTTCCGTGCCCTCTATGGGCCTCCTGTGTCTCTTGGGCGTCAGCTTGCTGGCTGGGATCCTGCTGGCCTTCCTCGGTGAGGCTCTCCGCGTCTCCACGCCGTCTCCAACTTCTGTGGCATCAACTTCAGCTTTTGGGAGCTGCTCTGGAGGCTGGGAGCCCAGGTCCCCCCCGGGCTCACTCAGTGGGAGGCAATGGGGGGCCGGTGGGCAGCTGTGCAGCGTGCAGCCCTCTGCCATGACAGAACTGTCAGCTTCTTTGTGCTGCTCAGGGCCTGAGGCCAGAGGCACTGAGGGCTCCTCACCGGAGGCAGGCTCTGTGCTTTCCCCTCCTTTGCTCCCTTGGGAAGGCAGCTTTTCCTTCTGGAGCTGACAGGGTGAGCTCTCCTGCACCAGAGCATCCCTTTCTGGCTCTGTCAGCCCCAAACCATCATCAGCTGTGTCCCCTCCTGACATGACCAGCTCACACCCGGCTGCACCCACATTGGCCACCGGTGGCCGGGCTTCAACCGGTAGCTGCATCACAGCTGAGTCTTCAGGGCCACTTTCGGTCCCCATGTGGGCTGGAGAGCCCCCGACCTCGGGCTGAGCCTCCTCTTCAGGGTGCTGCTCCCCTTCCTGCAGCTCCCCATGGCTGCTGAGCCCTGCAAAGAGAAAGCAGTGCATCAGAGCCTGCCTCCTGCTCCCCCCCTCACCCCTATCCCTGTTCTTATGGGAGTGCCCTCCCGCGCTGCCAGGATCCCCGCTGATCTCTGGCTTCAAGAACCTTAAAACTCAAAACTCGTGGACACAGTGCAGGGAATTGTGTGTAAAGCAGAGGGTGCAGGGGAGCCCCGCGGGAGGCACTGTGCTGTGCTGCACCGTGCCAGCACACATCACACCACCAACATCTCCATTTATGTCCTCCCGTTTCCCCACTGCCTGCTCCCCCCCAGTGTCGCCAGCTCCAGAGGGGCTTCGTAATGCCAACGCCACTGAACAGCCAGGACCAACTGCAGAGCACAAACCATCCCACCAGCAACTACCTGGGTGGGTGTCACACGTCACCAGGATAAATTCAGGGAAGCGTGACACCACGAAACATGATTAAGCCCTGGGATGAACGGGAACAAGACTCTGCACTTAATGAATAAGCATTTTACGGGCAGCAGAGGGGATCTGGGGGCTGGCACGGGGCTGTGGGTGCTCAGCAGGCAGAGCAAAGCTGCCCCACGACCCTTGGCCACGCTGGGGATGTGCACTGCTTCACCACCACCACAGACACACGGTTGGCATGGGGTGAAACACCGACTGTTCACAGCAGCTGCACGAAGTTGGTGCTCCTGCTCACAAAATGTCGCTTCAGTGCATCAGTGTGATGGAGTGCAAAAGCTGTGCATGCAAGCAGTGCTGGGGCAGGAGGGAGCAGAGCAGAGCCAGGGAGAACAGGGTGGGATTGGAGGGAGGGAGCTGCCTTTCAAAGCTCAGCCCCACACTGCCTGCATCCTTGCATAGATCCCACCCAGCACCGCTCTGCTGCCAGGGTTCCTTAATCACAAATCCCGCTCCATGACTTAATCACTATTACTCCAATCCCTTCCTCTAAATCCTTTTACTGTTTAATCTTTTCGTTGCTGTCAGGGGATGGGGAAGCTCCTTATCCACCGGGGCATCCTGAAAGCTACACCCAGAGCCGGCACAGGAGTACAGCCAGCATCACCCCTGCAGCTCAGGGGCATCCGAGCGAGGCACAGGCTGGCAGCAAAGGAGAGCGAATATGGGCGAGTCCAGCACACACAGCCAGCAGCCCTGACTCAGCTGACGGCTGGCGGTTTGCACCATTGATCTCCGGGATGCTAAAAGCCACGGGGATGAATCACGAGGGGCTGCTGTGCGCTCCCTGAGACTGCAGAACGCTCCGTCCGGATGGACGCTGCTGCTGCGCTGCCCCACAGAACGGCATCGGTGAACACAAACCCGGTAAAAAAAAAAAAAAAAGAAACGTACTTGGAGTGCAGCCAGAAAGCATTCTGAGAGCCCTGCCAGGCCCTCCCACCCTAAAACCTCCCCCACAGACCTGTAGGAACACTGCACCACGCTCTCGCTGCGCTGCTCCGATATTTTAACCTCACTGAGACACCCCTGGGCAGAAGCACAGACTTCAAAGCGGGGGCAGAAGGCGCCCTTTAAAGGCGCTGCCTTCCCATTAGGTTCTCACAGACGCAGCCCATCCTGGTTTCCAGCCCAAGCAGTAATTACATCTTGAATAACAAGCAGCAAAGAAAACCACCACCTCTCCCCATTCCTGCGGATGTCCTCGGGGCGGGGAGAGAAGGGACGCTGCCATCGCTCAGAACCGTGGCCGTGAGCTCAAAAGCAGAGCAGTTCCACACGGTGCAGCTCCCCGGAGCATTGCGGTGCCTTTCCAGCCCCGTGCAACGCCTCCTTGCCCTCCTGCTGCACGCGGTTCTGCCAACGCTATGCAGTGACCATGGAGATCTTAGGCTCTCCGAAGAAAAACGCACAGGGAGGACAGAACCGCGGTTACAGCTGCTTTGTGCACGGTGACATTTGGCTGCGTCTACCCGCAGAGCTGAGCAAAGCAGCAGAACCCAACAGCCCTCTCCATCCCACGCTGCGATCCTCCATCCGAGCTGCGCGCAGCCCTGGGATCGCCCCTCGCTTTGTGCACGGATGAGTCACGCATCCCTCCCTCGGCTGAGCACAGGATATCTGGGCCGTGCGTTACGTTGCTAACGGCCTCTTTCCTCTTTCGGCTTTCCGCTTTTGTTTTGCAGACATTGGGCTATTTTTAAATCCTTTCTGTTAAGAATTAGCATACCGGCAAAGGAGCAGCAGCACACCGGATAACACGTGCCCTGCACCAGGGGAACAGCCGCGCGGGCTGACAGCCCTGCTCTGCACTAACAGCGCTCCATATTTGCTGCTTCTGCTCATTTCCTTGCACAGAAGAAAATCCCCTCCTGGCAGGAGAACTTCAGGACAGAACTGCGGCCTCCATCACGGAGAGGCAGAGCAGAACTCCTCAGGGTTTGCAGCAGAGCATCACCCTCAGTCCCACAGCACTGCAGCCATTGTGCATGGAACAGGGACTGGCACAAATGCAGCCAGCACAGCAGCACCCTGAGATCCACAGCAACGCACAGCAGCTTTCACAGGAATGACCCAGACACCTGCAAGGGGAATTTCCTAGGAAAGCCTTCATCTTTCCTCCTTAGACATTATCCTCCAAACTAAAGATGCCTCTATCCCTTCTTAAAGGGAAGGATTACTCCGAGAGCTGAGATTACCAGAAGCACAAACCAGACGCTCTCTCCATCAAGGCAAAGGAACCTCTCCTTGGGGATGGCACCCAGCACTGAGGGAGGAGTGGGCTCACCTCTGCACCTCTCCAGCCTGCTGCTGCAAGCCCAGCAATGCAAACTACAGAGCAGCAGCGGGGGCAGCTGGGAGAGAGCAGAGAGTGCTTGGGACATCAACCCATCACCCCAAGGCACAGCCTCAGTGCTCCCAAACGCAGAGCTGCACATCCCCGCTGCTTATCTCAGCATGGGGACACAGCAGGGTGTGACCGGTGGTTACAACACAGCCCGATGATAATTTTGCACTGCACAGGCAATGAGCCAAGGGGGGGCTAAGCCAACTCCTCCGAGCCTGCAGTGTCACCCCTTCCCTACCTAGCAGGATTCAGTAAATTCAGCATTCAACCCACATTAGCGAACAGCAGAGAGCACACAGCCCCAAGTGCTGGCATTTGAACCATTCAGGCCATTAACCACAAAAAATGTGGCAGGCATTATTCAAAACCAAGAGACTTCTCCTTGACCCCACCCTGCTTTTCTGCATCCGGAGCAGAAAGCCGTGAGCCAGAGGTGTGCTCACCCCTTACCTCGGGTCCCGGCCTCGGGCTGCAGCTCGCTGGGCTCCTTTAGTGCTGAGCAGGTCGGCGTTTCTGCTTCGGGGATCTCATAATTACCTTCGGAGTCCGAGCTGCCGAGGGGGGGGGAAAAAAGTGAGGAATTACCACTTTCAAGGCTAGCTGGGAATCGCTGCCTACACATCCAGCCAGACCGGCTCCTGCGGCTGCCACGCTCCTGTCCAGCAGGGCCACGCTAGCAAACGGAAAAGGGAGAGCAAGTAAAACAACATTGAGAGCATCCCCTGTGCACCCCTGTGCCCCAGCATTGCCTTCATCGGGTCACCCCGAGCAGCCACCGCTGACCTCTGAGAATACAGCAACCCAGAGGGCATCTTCCCTATGGCTTGGGGGGCTGCTGTGGAATGTATTTGGGAAGGCTTGATGCACACACCAGCACCTCGATGCACACACCAGCACCTTAGCTGGGAGCACAGCGCTCACCATTCTCCAGCAGCGCCGGCTCAGCCATGCACTCCCCCCCCACCAGAACCCGCTCCCGAAGCAGCGGGGCCGGCTGCGGACCGATACGATGCGAGGCAGCGAGCGGAGAGCGGGGACCGGAGGGGAGCCGGGGATCGGGAGCCGCCGACCCCGCATGCACACGCACACACACCCGCTGCCGCCCATCCCCGGGGCTCGGTATACTTGCCTGAAACCCAACGATTTGATCTCCTCCTCGGCGTCTCCCCCGACCCCTCCATCCTCCCCGTCGGGGCCGCCCCCTCCGCGCACCGCCGACCACGTCCACCTGGCCCACTGTACCGGCGACAGCAGCTGCCAGGCGCTGAACGCCATCGCCGATCCCTGCCGGGTTCAGTACGGCCGCTCCGGCCCGGCCCCCGCCGCCGCCTCCCGCATCTCCGCCGCCGCCCGGCGCGGGGCCCTCCCCGGACCGTACTACTGCCGCGGGGAGAGCGGCCGCCTCCGCCCCGCCGCCTCGCACCCCCCCCTCCGGCGACGCCGACCGAGGGAGCGGCCCTAGGGATGGGGTGGGCGGGGGGGGACGGACGACCGGAGCTCCTCCGCCGCCCGCCCCGCTGCGGGGAGGAGGAGGCGGTTGGTTCCCTGCTGTGCTCCCACTCCAACCCCGACCAGCCCGCGGCTGCGGCGACTCAGGGGGCGGGGTGGGGGGAGCATCGCTCGGTGTCCACAGCCCCCGGCACCCTACGGGGATTCGGGGTATTCCGCCAAGGGAACCCCCCCAGGGAGCCGTGAAACCGCACCGTTCTACGGTTTACCTGCGCTGCACCTGCGCTCAGCCAAGGTACCAAATTCCCCCCCCACTCTGCATGGCGAGAGGCCCCAGGGCGCTGCTCCCATCGGCAGAGGGGGTCTTGGGGGGGGGGGGGAGGGGGAGGATCCGCTACCCGGGGTGCTGGGAACACAGGGATGGAGGGCAGAGGGGAGGGAAACACCTGCCCTCCTGTTTTCCAAGGGAAACGCCGAGCTTGCCAGCCCTGTCTCGAGGTATATCCTTCCATGGTGGTGAGTTTGTTTCTTTATTTATTTAAGTATTGTTTAAAAATAACAGCAAACAGTCCCTGCTGAAAGCAGCACTGCCTCGCGGGCCTCCCTTGGGATCCTGCACCCTAAACAGGGCTCGCTCCCAAACCCGTTCCCTCCCACTCCCTTGCAAGAGAAAGGAACACAGCATTACTGCTGCAGCATCCAAAGCACTGCAGGGAATGGCCGTGGTATGGCAGCAGATCTGTTACAGGTGCTGACACTGCACAGCAGGGCTGCATGCCCAGGCTGCACCCCTTGCACCTCCTGGGGCTGAGCTGGTGAAGGGCAGACTGGCTGCACAACCAGCCCGGCCCATTGCAGAGAAGCAAAGCCAACCCTCTGTAATCACTCAAAGTGCTCATAGGCCAGGCCAAGACCTCCATTCTGTGCTCTGTGAGTCATCAGCTCCCCGTGCCAGGAGTGCCTCAGGTGGGCAGGGGCTCTGCACCAGGATGGACTGGTCTGGCTGCCTCTGTGCCACCAGTCTCTGTCCAAAGGCCTCATTCCTCACCATGCAGCTTCTCAAATAACCTTCCCAAGGGGAACCTTTCTTTCAGGCTTCCACCCTGTCAAAAAAAGCTTCTTACCCCCTTACAAAACCTTCCCAAATTTCCCCCATCTTTGGCAGATCTGCCAAAGCAAAGGTGGTGCCAACCCCACGGCAGGTCTGAGGCAGAGCAGCCACATCCCCAGCCACTGACTTCCACATCACAGCAACCTGGGGGCAGTGAGCCCTGCAGACCTCTGCCCCGTGCAAAGGGCACTGAGCTGCAAGTGGTCTGCGGCACTTATGGAAGCTTATCTGCAGAAAAACAAGAGGCTGAAGCAACAGAACCTCGACATCCTCTTGCCTACGCTTGCGCCGAGCAGAAACGCGCAGCCACTTCCCCCCCATCTGAAGTGGCAGGGCTGATTTCTGCAGATGAATTTTACATAACGAGCTCTCCAGCGTGTGCACGGCGGCACGCAGAGCTCTGCAGCAGCTCTGGCTGCAGCCTCGGCTCCTCCTCCTCCCTCTCCCCTTCCCATCAGTCACTTCACAGATCGCTGCTGACCCAAAAGACTCCACTGGAGTGACAGCACTGCTGCGCCATAGAGCAGCTCACAGCTGCAGGGACGCCACGGAGCAAACAGAAGTGCAAAGGGCAGAGGAGCAGCAGTGGGTGTGGGGTGCTGGCAGAGGGAGCACAAAGCTTCTGTCACAGGGATCTGCATCAGCCACGGCACGGATGTGGCTGCTGCAGCGCCCACTTGTTGCGTGGGGGACGTGGGAGGAAATCAGCAGCGTCCAGTGGAGGAAATCAGCAGCATCCTTCCATTGTGCAGCAACACACAGAGCGGGCCCCGCTCCCAATGGCCTCAAAGGGGAAGGAATGGGGTCAGCCAGACGACGGCTCGTTGGGAGCAGCTAACGAGCAGAGCCTGCTTCCACCTGCTGTCTGCAACGAGCAATTCTGAAATCGCCTCCAGTGGCGTTTTTCAGCTTGGCTCCCAAACCAGCCTGGCAGCAGCACCGACTGCAAATCATTTGCTGAGGAGATAACCTGACTGCTTCGGTCACACCGATGGCTCTGGCTGCCAAAAGCTGCCTGGCAAAGCCAACAGATGCAGGGGATGCTGACCTGCTCCAAACAGAGCTGCCAGCATCTCCCAGCAGTGTGAGAGGCAGACTGTGCACAAAGTGTCACTGCTGTCACCCCACCTGGGCTCAGCACCGAATATTCTAAGCCATTACCTTGTGAAAATGCAAACTTTGGGAATGAGGGAAGCTACCCAAAGCTTTACGGGGAGAGGAGGTTTCATAATGTGTTCCCTGACCTGTGCAGTGATGCTGAAGAGATGAGTGCTGATGACTCCCATCTGCAGCTCACCTACCCAGGCTGGGAGAACAGCCAGGGAGAGCTTCATCTCTGTCTGCCTAAATCAGAAAGGACCCTGGGAAAAAAAAACAGTGGGAGGGAAAAAGAGCAATCAGGGGTGCAGCAGCCCCAGGTTTCTGTCCCTGAGACAGTTCCCATCGCTCCACATTCCACCAAAATAACTCTGTAAAAATAGCAGTGAAGGACACAACTGTCACACATGAGCCTGACAGCACCAGCAACCCCCCGGCCTCAGCTGTCCTTCCCCACCACGCAGCTGTCAGGCCAATGAGGGCAGGCATTTGTGGCTGCTTTCAAATGGAGCGATGCAAAAAAATGAGCACATTGCTCGTCCTGTGTTTTACAAACAATGTGCACAGCTTAATCTCACTGATCCCAGTCGTGTGGACGTGAGCTCACGCAAAACAATTCAATAGAAACAGCCCTGAAATGTGCCAGTTCGCACCAATGCTGCATGAACACGAGCACCTTCCTTCATCTCCTGACTTTGTTACTCCCCTCTCAACTCCTTTGCTAAAAATATCCATGCTATGTGGCAAGAATGCTCTTATCAGGCTGCTGGGTTTGAGTTCAGACTTGGAGATGCTGTAAGAACAGGACAGCATCTCTACATTGCTGTCCATGCACGGAGCACAGCTGCCCCGCCACATCCCAGTGCTGCTCCTGTGCACCCCTGGATTGAAGAACCCAGCCTTGGGTTTTTCTGCCTGGGAACACCTCTAACTCAGGAAAACACTACAAGGAAATAACGGGCAGGGCTGCGCAGCAGATAGAGGACAGAACATGCTGGTTTCTCCCTCTTGAAGTTGTTTTCCCTCTGTCCAAGCGGGTGTTCGCAAACAGAGGAATGTTTGCAAACATTCAGAGGAGCAGCAGAGGGCACCTGCTCCATACAGCCGGGCACAGCTCCAGAACAGAGCAGGGCAGGGCAGGTGCTCCGCACACACCTGCAGCACCTCATGCCCTCCTGGCATCCCCAAAAGCCTCCCAGCTCAGCAGATCAGCAGCAAACCTCCCAGCCTCAGAACCACGGGGCGGCTCACAGGGAGCAAACATTTCTGTGTTCCGTTAAGAATTCGGGTTGATTTTAAGCTAAACATCCCCGGTTTTCCTTTTGATCATAGTTAACACGCTTTCCTTTTGTTCCGAGCTCCCAAACTCCTTCGGTAACTCACAGCACTCCCGGTTACCACCAGGGACGCCTCCAGCTCCAAACCCCACACCTTGTTGTGTTGTTTTTTTTTTTTTAACTGCACCTCTGGCTCCTCGTGCTGTGATTTATGCCATGAAACGCAGGGCTGCAGCCCGAAAAACTCAGCGTGCTGACAACAAACGGGAAACAGCTTGTTTTGTCAAGAACACTGAACGTAGGGAGAGAAGAGGGAAGGGAAAAAAAAAAGCCTTTTCACTCACTCACTCCACGCTCAGTTTCCTCCCGCTCTGTTGTTTCCAACCCAAACTCTACCCCTTAGCTTTGCAGTTGGATTCCCAGCTCCGGGAGCGGCTGCCCGGCTCCGGTTCGGTTCTCCCGATCCCCGGGTCCCGCACTCACCGACGCTCGGCGGATCCCTCCCGCAACTTCTGGCTCTGAGCCGCCCCCATAACGGGATCGCAGTACCGGGCAGCACCGGGCCGGGTCGGGCCGAGCTGCCGCCGCGTTCTGCCGGCCCCGACGGCGTCTCCGCCTCCGCGGGGGAGTGGACGGCACGACTCTGCTCGGCACCGCACCGCAGGCGGACCCGGAGCTGGCAGCCCGCAGCTGGAGCGTCGGCATCCGACCCGGCGCCGGTAGGAATCTGCCCCTCGCGTTTGCTACGAGAGGGAACGGCTCCTGTCTGTCTGTCTGACTCCTTTTTCTTTCCGTGCAGCCACAAGATTTGCCCTCGGCTCTCAGAACCGCGCTCCAGGCTGACAGCGCAGCCCGGACCTCAGGGCAGCATTGCTGGGAGCAGCACAGCATCCTCAGCACAGCACCGCCGGGTTGCACCCGCAGCCCGAGCTCCCAACGCCCATGGAGTCCTGAGAAAAACTCACATATAACATATTCATCTTTTTTTTTTTTTTTTTTGGAGGGGTTGCGTTATTTTTTATGCAAGAAAAGTGTTGACACCCTTGCAAGCTTTCACCTTCCTAAAAAGAAAAAACTACAAAAAACCTTTCTTGGATGAAAACAAAGTTTCCCGACCAGCCTGACCGCCCTGATACCGGCGTGCCTGAGCTGCAGGAAGGCATCAGAGCCCCAAGTGCCCATAGCGACGCACGCCACAACCCCCTGCTTGTCCCCATTGCCCACGGCGTGTGATGTGCCCGCCCTGTGTGCTCGGCTCTGTTAGTTGGTTGCAGTCTGAGGGACAACAGATGGGAACAATCAGCTTTACGCCAATCCCATGGAAATTTCTATTTTTCCTGGAAAAGAGGCACGGCAAACCCTCGCTGCCATCCCAGGGCAGAATTCCATTGGAGTTTCCGGGGACTGTGACTCAGTGGCTGTCACACGGCTGTGTTTAAATGCTTCCTTGGAGCCTCCCATCCAAACAGCACCGCCCCAAACCCACCCGAAGCCGCAGAACTGGGCTGCAAGGTGCCCGGCATGCGGGTCCCCAACCCCACTGCAGGGATGCTGTGCCCGAGCCACCCTCCTCCTGCTGCAGCTTTCTCAGAGATGAAAGCACCGAGAGCATCACCGAGGTTCCCAAAGCAGCAGCCGGTCACCCAGCTTGGCGTGCAGCACGAAGCCCGATGTGCCCATGCCGGCACGCAGCATCCTAGAGCGCTCACACAACTCCTCCTTAGCAACGTAAACAGAGCCACAACACTGAGAGCGTGCAGAGAACGTGGGAGCACCACGAGAGCGGGCAGCAGGGCGTGCTGCCACAAGGGGCTGCCAGGGACCAGCTCTACACCACGGCTGTCCGGGAACACTTCGCTCCTTGCTTCCCCTCCCTCCATCCTGCTGCCAAGCACGCAGCCCTCAGCGCCCTTCTCCTTCCTACCTTTCCAGCACAGATCCGTCCAGGCGCCGTCACTTTCTGCCACCTGTCCTGGGACTCCTCAGAAAGCCTCTGTCTGGAAAAGGAGCACAAAGGAAGGAAGGGGATGGACGGGGTGGGGAGGACCAGGAGGCGTCAGGGGACCTCGACGCACCCTGAGCGAAAGGAAAAAGGATGTTTTGTAATATTTGGCGTGCCTTCCCCGAACAGGGAGAAGAAAACGGCGGGGCAGGCAGTGCTGGGTGAACCATCCACGCATGGCACTGCCGGTACCGCGGCCCTCCCGCTTGCATCCCGCGCCGGGCCTCACTGCTGTCATGCTGTAAAAATGTGCTCTTGGCTGGAATTTGGCAGCCTGGCCCCTGGCGGGGAGGGAACCTCCCTGCTTACAGAGAGCGGGAGCCGCAGCTCCAGATCTGCGGCACGGAGGGAGCGTTGCGCTTGCTGAGCTCCGGCAGGAGAGCATCCCTGCATCCCGCACCCCATCCCGGCCAGCTCCTGCCCTCCATGGGGGCAAACCCCCACCTGCCCCCGTTCTATAGACCCCGGAGGGGGTTTCGCAGCCTCCAGTTCATCCAAATTACGGTCTGGTCCCAGAAGGCCCCAAAGGGTTCAGCGCTGCGCACACACGCACGGAAATCACTTCCACCGCACTCCGAGCGCCGGTGCGTGGCTGCTGCCGAGCGGAGCCGGATGCGGCCCCGTTGCCTCTGTGCTCCCTGCAGAGGGAGCGCTAGGAGCAGCAATGCGGGAGGCAGCGGCCATTTCAGCTCGGAAAGGGTAGCGCTGGGAAGGGAAGAGCTCTGCTCAGCCCGGGAACCTCCACAAACGGACCGCGGTTTGCTTTCCCGGCCCGTTGCTTGTTTCCAAATCCCCACGACCCGCAGCAGCTGCGCAGAGCCCGAGTGGCAGTGAGAATGAAAGCAACGTTCTGCATTCCCACCTGCTGCAAAAAGCAGGAGGAGGTCGGGGGAGCTGCGCGAGCACAGCTGTGCCACGCACACGTAGGAGAGCCCAGGAGCCGTCTGCCCTAATGGCAGCTCTGCCTGCACCAGCTGACCCCGAGCAGAGTGTGGGTACCTCGGTTAGAAGGAAGGGCTCTGCTCCTTCACCACGCTCTGAGGGCTGCAGCATCCCACCTATGGCCGAAAAACGTGCTTTCCGATGAGCTGGAGGCAAAACCTCAGCGCATCCCGCAGCCAACGGGGTGCACTAAGCCCAGCAGCCGTGGGTCCGTAAGCTTCCACCCACCCATCCCTATGGGTTTGGTGTGGAGGAGAGCGCTACGGCTGCGCCAGAGGGCAGTGGTGCTCAGGGCAGCCTCAAACTCCCATCTCGCAACTTGCTCCTTCTTTTCAGCTGAAGCTTCCCGTTATTTATCATTTTAACGCTCTGCCTCTGCAGCAGTGCAGAAAATTGGCACTTAATTCCCTCTGCCAGGCGGTGCGGTGGGAGTTTAATTGACCCTTCTTGTGCCCCCTCACCACATCGCGGTCAGTGAGCTCAGCTTTGTGCCGCAGTGATTTCCCCACCACTTTGTTCACGCTGCCCCGTTCAGCTTGGCTTAATTGCTCAACGCGCCGAGCAATTCAGTCTTCTATAGCTGCCTGTCTGCGCTCTCCCAGCTCCGTTCCCTCCTCAGTTGCTCCAAAACCCCTCACGTTTCAGAGCTGCACCTTTGATCCCGGCTGTTGCAGAACGATGCAAATCTCAGCTCTTCCCCAAGCCTTGCAAATCAGTCGGAAACACAACCCTCCGGTTGCAACCTCGATGTTCCCAGTTGTTTTGCTAAAGACAGCCCCAAGCACGAAATGGGAAGGACCACAGAGTGTCAGTCAAACCCAGAGCAGTAGGGCTGAGTGGCACATTGACAGGAAAGCCTGTAATAAAAGCAGATTTATAGCAATCACCAAATATAATCCCTGCTTAGTTCCAGTTCTCCTATTGCATCATTCGGGGTAAAGATTGCTCCAGGAGTACCTGAAATAATTGGTATTCAGAGCACAATAAAACTCCATATGTGGTTCACGATCCAGGCAGAACTGCACTGTGGCAGATGTCTATCAGGGGAATAAGGTTTTCCAGGTGAGCAGAGGAAATGCATGTCATTCCTGCTGCAGAGTACTCTGCACTGCATCTGCTCTGCCCCAGGAAGGGGACAGCAGTGCTGGGACTGAGCTGTCTGCTTGGGCACCCGAATAGTTGCACCATGAAGCATCCCATCCCATGGTGATGCCATCAGCAGTGCTGTGCCACAGCAGCAGGAGCTGCCCTGTATAGCAGAGATGCTGTGACTGTACTGCACTGTGTGTTTGCTCTTCTGCTGAGCACTGCAGGCACAGGGACCCCCAGGCCACCAGGGTTACATTGCCATGAGCACAGCCCAGCTGGCCAACTCATGGTTGGGGTTGGATGCGTGTTCTCAGGGGCAGCCACTTTTGGCACCGTGCATCCTGGGTGCTCTATTAAAGAAGAGGGCTTCCTTATTATTCAATATCTCAACACTCAATTTGTGTTGGGCCATGGAGTTCTTCCAACACTCCGATTACAATGAATGAATATCTGCTGCTCTGAGGGTTTGGATCCAGGCTGAGCAGGCGGCCAGCTGGGAGCATGTTGGGACCAGACTGAAGTACAAAGCACAATGGAAGGCAGCATCCACTGCCTGGTGACAGCGCTGCATCTGGGGCTGCTCTGATTCTCCACCAAGGAGAGGATCACAGCTTCCAGACCCTCCTTTTAACTCTGCGTCTCGTCCCCTTGCTCCCCTTTATCATGCTTTCAGGCTGCAGGCTCTGCGTGCCAAATGATATCCTGGAGAAGGCACTGCTGCCTGGATGGGCTCCAGATGCAGAGCTCAGTTGGGTTTTGTAGCCAGCAGCAGGTGTCTGCGTGCCACAAGCAGCGAGCTGCAAGCCACGCTTCTCCCTTGGCCACCAATGAAATCCAATGGCAGTGGCCACCAACGATGCCCACCAGCTCCAGCACGGTTGAGAGGGCTGCTGGGGGCAAACAACACCCAAAAAGGAACCTCAGTGCCACTGCAGGAGCTGCAGCAGCCCACAGCCTGCACTGCTACCAGCCCCATAGCACCAAGATATAAAGAGCCACTGCTGCTTTCAGCTGCCCTGGGTATTTTTTTTCCCTCTTCGATGAATCACCTGCTAAAAATATTACAAATCGATGCGCTGCCCGGACCTTTCACTTCTCTGGAAGCAAAAATATTTATTTTACTCAGGCCCTGCCTGCGTTTTAGCAGAGCTTTATGATCAATTTCCGAGGAATGTACCATGCTGTATATTCAAATTACAACTCCTTTTGGCTCGCAGGGTAAATTTAAAATGTCTTGTTTAAGACCCAACTGTTGTGCTGCCAAAAAAGCGTGGTTTCAGCTGTTTTTGTTCCCAAAGCACCAATTCTGCCCATGGGGTGGTTATTTCCACCCCCAGGTGCGTTCATGTTCACTTGGCCTGAATGCTGTCACAGCATCTCTGCTATACAGGGCAGCTCCTGCTGCTGTGGCACAGCACTGCTGATGGCATCACCATGGGATGGGATGCTTCATGGTGCAACTATTGGGGTGCCCAAGCAGACAGCTCAGTCCCAGCACTGCTGTCCCCTTCCTGGGGCAGAGCAAATGCAGAGCAATGCAGGTTCTGCTCCTGTGCCCGTTGTGCTGCTGTGTAAACCTCTCCCACCCTCCTTTGGCTTTAGGAAGGAAATGAGAGAGTTTGCTTTTTCTCGCTTCAGGGCAGAGAGAATAATGGGATCTTTATTCCCTGATAATTAAGTTGGTTTTTGCGTGGGTTTAATTTACGTTTCCTTCTGAGCAGTGCCTCCTGAGGGAGCGGGGTGCTGGAGCAGAGCTGGGGATGCTGTGCTCACTGGGAAGGTGCAGGGAGCAGCAGAGCCGTGCTGTGTGCATGCAGTTAGGATGCTGCAAAGGGCTGCAGATGATATCCAGCATGTGTGCACAGTGCTAAAACCTATTGCTGCTTCTGAAAGAGTTGGGGTGCATCACCGGAGGTGATTCTGCAGCCTGGGAAACTGTGTGCATTGGTAAGGATGCACCCCAGGAAGCCTCAATGCCAAGCAGAGCCAGGGCAGCCAAGCACAACCAGCTCCATCTGTCTGCAAAAGGAGCAGATTTACACACAGCTTTACACACCCACACGAAATTCCCAGCAAGGAGAAAAAAGGGAAAACTGTTTTGATCACAGCTTTTTCACAACATAAATACAAGCAGCTCCCAGTCTGTAGGCAGCACTGGGAGGCACCTGGCTGCAGGCACAGCACTCCACGTCCTGCAGAGGAAGGTGGCAGAGCAAAGCCATGGTTGCGTGGTTCTGTTCCATGTGCTGATGAAATTCTGCATCTAATAACTGAGATATGTAGGAGAAGACAGATCAGGACAGCTTGGCTTGCTCCCCAAATCCCTCCAGCACAATTCCCAACCCACATCTGATCCTTGAAGCTGATCAATGTCTGTGGTTGCACCTTCTGTCTCACCTGGGCTCCTCCTCAGTGTCTGTGTACCAATCCTTCAGCTCTGCTGGTGCAATTTTGGCACAGGCTGAGGTCCTTTTGGAAAGGAGGTCATTGCCTGCTCACTCGGGTGTCCTTCCTCATGTTACACATCTCTGCTCTTTCTGGCTGAATAGCTGGGATGCAGAAGTCTGGCTCTTTGATGAGCATCTCAACACATGAATGGACAGGATTTGGACAGGCTAACTGTGTCACAGAATGACAGAATGGCCAGGGTTGGAAGGGACCTCAAGGATCACGAAGCTCCAACCCCCTGCCACATGCAGGGCCACCAACCTCCACATTTCATAGCAGCCCAGGCTGCCCAGGGCCCCATCCAACCTGGCCTTGAACACCTCCAGGGATGGACGGGGCATCCACAGCCTCTCTGGGCAGCTGTTCCAGCACCTCATCACTCTCACAGCAAAGAACTTCAGGGTCACAGAGCTGCAGCCCAAAGCACAGCCCTACAGTTGGAGCTGCAGCCCAGCGCTGCTCCCCTCTGTCTGCACACTCAGTGCAGGTTTGAAAGTCGCGGGCTGCAGCCCTGCATTGCAGAACACGCTCAGGAAGTTCCTGTCCTCAGCTGAAAGCCTTTGGTGTGGGAGAACCTGGAACTTATTACAAATTGCTTAAGTAACTTTGGCTCACTTGATCTAATTAAGTTGGTTTCCCTGGCTATTCCAGAGGCTTGAAACCACCACTGAACTCCCAGGCTCGCTGTGCAAAATTAATTAAAGCAAATGATAGCTTGGCAAGGAGAAGAAAAGAAAGTCTCTGCAGCAGGGAACAAACCCAGAGCGAGGGGAGTTTGTCTGTGGTGCTCTCAGAGCAGGGATGGACCTCAGCTCATGCGTAGCTGTGTTTGGGCTGAAATGCTTTGCCAAATCTGGGCATAAAAATAAACTGGGAAGTTCAGTGCAGAGGCACAGCGAAGGCAGGGATCTCTTGGTTTCCATAGGAAGCAGAATTAATAGCTTGGCAAAAGGGGTGCGTTTCCATTTTTATACAAGAATTTCCTCCTTCTCCTGCAGAAATACGGACTTGTGAGAAACACGGATTGGGGCAGCACTCCAGAACTTGGCAGTGAGCTCTCAGCGAGGCCACGGGGCCGGCGGGACTTCGGCTTTCCAGCAAACCCAGTGGCTCTGTGAACCTCAGCTCTATTCCTCGAGAGCATCGCGGCTCTCCTTGGCCACCAGGCGATCGCTGCTCCCAGCCCAGCAGCCTCCCCACACCGAGGCACAGAGGGCTGCACAACCATTGGGTTCGTGTTTCCCCCCCTGGCACCCTTCCCTCCCTGCAGGAGGGGGAGATGTGCTGCTCGCCTGTCTCTGCGTGGGAACGAAGGCGCAATTGGCAGCAGAAAGGGGAAAGGCAAGCGGGGGGCTGGAGAGAAGGGCAAAGCATGGGGTGGGCGTGCTGCAGGCTCCAAGCAGAGAGCAGAGCTGGGGAGGGCACCCAGGGAACCCCCTGCTTGCACCAAGCAGAAAGAGGAACGTGGTCTGAATGCATGGAGCTGCGTGGACACGGAGGTCTCACACCGACTGCGAGCTGCAGGGCGATTCATTCATGTGCCTTTCATTAAGGCAAAGCCCCAGCAGCAAAGCTGATAGGGTAAGGACAAGCTCAACCTTCTCCCTCCTTTCCCCAGTGCTATCTGAAACCATAACCTCAGCTGGCTGTAGTCCTCATCCATCTGCAAAAGCGCATTAAGGAGGGAGAGAAAGGTTGGCAGCTGACCACAAACTGATTCCCCGGAGTGGCCCTTACCTGACTCCAACCAGATGCTGTTTATCAGCCCAGCACACACTACATGCCCGATGTGACAGAGACAGAACAAAAAAAAACCAACATAAGAAATGCTTGTTACGCTCAGGGCTTGGGGGGGTTTTCATCCTAGGACCGGATATACAGGTTCCAGGAGAGGAATATGCGTCCCTGGAGTCCCGGGCTGAATCTGGAATTCATATACTCTGTAAATGTACTTTATTTAATACAGGAATCAAGAGAGGGCTTGGAATTATTGCACTGGAGAGCTTGATTGCGTAGCTACAGCCCAGAATCAGGGGATGGCTGCAGATATGTAATGCAACGTGTCAGCCCTGCGCAAAAGCAGAGCAGTGCGTTTCAGCTGCTGCCTCCAGGGGAGGTGGAGGAGCCGTGAGATGGCACAGGGATGGCACTGGGCACATCCCAGGGAGACAGGGATAGCCCTGGGGGTGGGCAGCCAGGCCTGATCCCTGGAGCAGCGTGGAGCTGGGAGATGTGAGAGGAGGCATTGTGAAATCCAGGGCAGGAGGAACGTGGTAACGCTCCAGCCCAAGCGAAGACAGATGTCTTCCCTGCTAAAACGATGATCAGGCAGTCTTTAAACAAAGATATACACGTATATAAACTCACACACACACACGAACACATCTGTATGTTTACACGCACACAGTTTTTAAAGCATTCCTACTTTTTGAAACATTTAGCTAACTGGCTGCTCTAGGACACGCGCTGTGCGCATCCTTGCCATCACACCCAGAGGGGTTCATGGCCCCATGCAGTTCCCACTGCAGCCCCCCCAGCCCCCTACCAGCCCCAGGCCCACCTCCCACTGCTCTGTCCCTCACCAGCTCCTGCTCAGCACCTCCAGCACGCACAGAGCAGCACCATCTCCCTCTGTTCCTCCAGGAGCAAGAACACGTTTTCGGGTTGCTCCAGCAGGGCAGGGCTGTGCAGCCTTAATAGGGCCTCTGGGCACTTTGTGGTGCTCTGCCTGCAGAAAGCTTGGTTGCTTTTGGAAAGCAGCCCAGAGCCTTTGGCTGAAAGCATTTAGGCAGAGGCCATTGGAAAAAGTGATGCTTTCTCCACGCATGTGTGCCACCGGCAGCCATGGTGCAGCAGCGTTAATCACCCTGTCAGAGTGCCAACAATTACACAGAGCCAAGGGGGAACATCTTGCTGGAGCCCCTTGTGATGGGGCTCTGCCCCTGCCTGCCAGCTCTAAGGCCACATCTCCATCTCTCCTCCTCCACCCACTGCTGGGAGCTGACAGTGCTCTCCTGGTACCATATCTGCCTTGCCTGCAGCCAGCATCCCAGATGCTCCACGGCAGCATCTCCCTGCTGCTTGCTGCTCTGATTGTGGCTGGGATTGCATTAAGTTCTTACGTCCCCTCAGTGCCTTTCCATTTCCCCAGCAGAGCAGAAAAAGGAAAAGAAAAGCTGCACAAAGCACTCCACGCAGCCCCCAGAGCCCTCTAGCTGGGCTTCCTCCTTCACCAGGGGCTTTTATAACCTGGAGTTAACTGATTGCTAATTAATTCAGAGTAATTAGCACCGCTGCAGGGCTAATCTGGTTACTCCCTGAGCATGTGTTCCTGGCTATGGGGAAACCAGCAAGCTGGTGGTAGTGGGGATGGAGCTGGTGACAAATGCTATTTATGTGTCCTTGCCTCCCAGCTCCAGCACCGTGGTGGAAATTGTGTTAAGAGTGTGCACAAAGCAGCATCCACGCTCCAGCAACTACAGGGGCATTAATCATCCTGAGCACATAAAACAATGCAAAAAAACACCATTTATGGGACACGTGGCATCGGATGCTCGTCCTGGGAGTGGGGCCAACTGCCCGTGCCTTGACTCCTCCAGAAATACACAGCTAGAAAATGCTTTATTTCTGGCAGTGCTTTTGTTTTGTGGCACAACAACCCAAAGCACCTGCTGCATGGTAATGGTTCCTCCCCACCAACTATGGGGTTCTGCCCAGGGCACAGCCAAGGGCCAGCACTGCAGTGCAGGATTGAATCGTGTGGAGCCCAGCAGCTCAATGGAGAAAAGATGCCCTTCACTGTTCCTTCCCCATAAAGCTGTAAACTCCTTTCAAATGCTCCATCTTCCTAACTTTTGGATGCCATTAAACTCTTTATTAATTTACTCCAAATGTCTTCGCTCATATTCCAGTGCAGCTAACCCCATCAAAAGGATAAGAGCACAGTGCTTAGACAGCACTTCTCCTCTTCAAAGCCTGTTACTGAGATTAATTGCTTCTCTCAAGTCCTCTGTGAAGGAGGTACATGGGGATAATTGTTATTGGTGCGGGGAGCAAGGTATGGGGCAGGGGTCGGGGTGGAAACAGGGGGCTGTGTTGGAGAATGGGTTTGCTGAGGGCTGTGGGGATGCGTTAGGGTTAATGTTAGGATAAAGGTTAGGGTTAGGGTTGGTTTAGTGTATGGTTAGAGTTAGGGTTAGGGTAGAGTAGGGTCAGGGTTACAGTTAGGGTTAGTGTACGGTTATGGTTAGGGGTATTGTAGGGTTAGGGTTATGTTTAGGGTTAGGATTAGGGTTATGGCTAGAGTTAGGTTTAGGGTTATGGTTAGCTTTAGGGTTAGGGCTTGGATGCCCCTGCAGCTGCTCGCAGTGTGGTGCAGGGCAGAGCTGAGCTGGGTGTCAGCCCCCTCCCTCCCTGCAGCCTCTTCCCTTTGAAGCCCTCTTTGGGCTCCTGCTGCTCTTCTCTCACCGCCGCCTCCTGCCAAGATCAGCACTCCCTCCTTATTCCTGTTATATCCCATGATGTCACCAGTGCTGCTCCTTCCTGACATCACCGCTGATGTCAGGGGCACAGGAGTGGTTCCATCCTACATCCCTGCTGCAGGGCTCAGCACGGTGCTGGAGCTGCTGGTTCCCATGCTGTACCCCTGTCTGCAGCAGCTCTGTGCTATCAGGAGGGCTCTGCAAACCCCATGCAGGAGGAGCTCCGGCTCCCTGCTCCAACCATGCCCTCGCATCACAGCCAGATGTGTACGATACCACACAGTGCATCTGCTCCGAGTTTTGGTTTCCATCTCAGCGTTTTACCACATCCACCCAGACCGGCTGGGAGCGAGGAGGAAAGCATCTGGAAGCAATCGCAGCTGTCACGCTTCAAGGAGATGCTGCACCGCAGAGAAGAGAGCACGGTGCCGTGCCTGAGCAGCCCCACGCAGCCTCCCCATCCCAACCAGATGAGAAGCGCCGGGTCCCGCTGTGCTCTGAGCCCCTCCCCGGATGGCAACGTGCTCCGGAGACACCGGGACAAGGGGAACCCATGGGGAGGGGACACGGGGAAGGGCAGTCCCACTTCCAAACGGGGTGGGATGATGTCCTCACCGTCGGTCTGCGTCCAGAAGAACGGCTCCAAGAGCTGCGCGTCACCACATGCAGCCACAAGGATGTGCACTTCGGAGCTCACAGGTGATGCTCTGTCCTGGAATGGGGATAGAAAGATGCAGGGGAAACAAATGGAGCACAGGAGCATGCAAACAGCACCCATCGTGCTGGGACTCTGCACCGAACACGTGGTGCAAGTCTGGCTCACCAGCAGCAGCCACCTCCCGTGGCCTGGCAATGGGAGTGCTTGGAAGGGAGAAGACAAATGGACATGGCACATATAAATAACGAGTGCTCTGGAAACCATGAAGAAATAACGAACAGATTAAAATAGAAGCTCTATTTTTGGAAAGTCTGGCACAGGACCTGACCCAGAAAGCCACCTATGAGCCCGGCCAGCACTGCTTCACGTGCTGAGCCCCAAGCAGCTCTGCTCAAGATATCTGTGCACGGATGGTTGGGGTGCTTGGAGGGGCTGGGATCCATTTGGTGCCACCCTGTGTGTTCCAGAGCAGGGCAAGGTGTGCAGTGCAAACAGCTTCCCTCCGCATCCCCGTCCCACTCTCCCTCCTCCTACTGCAGCCTTTCTTTGCCATGGAAAGTCTGCAGCTGGGAAGTGCCTGGTATTGGGGCAGTCAGGTCTCCTTGCAGCTCCTGCACTGTATTTGTTTGCCTCCTGATGCCATTGCTCAGCGTGGGGTGGCTGCATGCCATTGCTCAGCGCTCAGGACAACACTGCCAGCCCCTCTGCCTCTCCCCAGCACCATGTGGGCTTTGGGCTGCTCACATATGGAATGGCTTAACTTTTTATAACCATCTTTCTGCAACTCTTTCCTTCAGTCCCAATACTGCTCCGTACCATTCCTCCCTTCTCCTCTGACATGGGAGCCCACAGAGGCCATTCAGTGCTGTTCCTCTCCAAGACAGAGCCCACACCACCCCCTGCAAAGATGCTTTGCTCTTGTTGATCTGTACAAATCACTGCATGGAGCCCACGCCACCAAAATCAGGAGGAAGGGGCGGGCAGAGCAGCTGCACTCCTGCTGCAATGAGTTGGGGCTTTTAGTGCTCCCCATCCTCTCTGCTGAGGCTCCTGGCACAGGGATGGGTTGCACCTTCAGGGTCGTTTGTTGCAAACACAGCCCTCTGCTTTGTTCCTTCAGGCTCAGCACTACAGCATCGTGTCGGGAGGGCAATTATCTGCACCCACAGCATTGCAAAGCAGTGCTGGAGCTGAGAGCAGCTTGGTGCAGGTCCCATGCAGCAGTGCTGTGGCCTGGAGCGATGCCGTGCGCTCAGATTGCGCTGCCATAAAAGCAGACAGCAGGCAGGGCAAAGCAGAGAGCGTGTTCTCACTGTAAATAAAATGAAATGATTAATTAAAGTGCAAGCATGCTGCCAAGAGGAAGAATGGGGCTCAGGTGGCTGATTAAACTCGGGCTGTAGATCCAGTCAGAGAATTCCTGCCCTATGGCCGTGCACACAACATCTGCTCCATTAAGACTGCAGGAGATAAAGGGTGGAGAGGTGTGAGAATTCAGCATTCCAGCAGAGCTGCCACCATGGCTTGGTGTGCTTAGAGCTCTGCAGGACTGCACTGGGATCACCTCCTCCCACTGGAAGCAGCGATGCAGCCCGGTACCCTGCATCATCCAGCAGTGATGGAGGCTCTGCTCCCACCTATGCAAGATTAAATTCCCTCCCAGAACACCTGTGCAAATGTTAACATGCACCACAAGGTTTGATCTTCTATGCAAGAGGTGAAGGGTTGGGATTGAGCTTTTGGGTAAGAACACCAAGAGAGCCAGCAGCTCGTTGCCATTCCTGCCCAGGATGAAAGCCTACAGCTGCTGTTGGCCACGGGCCACAGGGCCACACAGGTGGCACCACTCAGGTCCACAGGAGAGCTGTGACCTCAATGAACTGCAATGCAGGGGGCTCCCAGGAACCCACCCTGTGTTACCCCTGGGCTCATCGGAGCTCCCCAGGAGAGGCGCAGCCACTGGAGCCAATTGCACTCAGGTGGTTGTTATTATCAGTAGTTTTCATCATAATTTAGAACTGCTGCCACTTGCCAAGCGTTCTCTGCAGCAGCCTGTTATTAATAGCACATTGAAGTGCAGCCCAGCGTTGCTTTTCCTGTCAGACAAGCACTTCTGCTGTCAACTGCTCCTTCAGCCTGACACAACTTTGGGGAGCCTCCTGGGGATGGTTGGCATTGGGTATCCCAGAGCCACAGCTGTTTGGGGCACCAGACCATGTCCTGATGCTCGTATCCTGATGCTCATGTCCTGATGCTCATGTCCTTGTGCCCATGTCCTGGTGGCCATTCACTGGTGACCATGATGGCTAATACCACCAGGGAAGCATCTCCGTGCGCTCGGTGCTCCTCTTTCACAGAGCTCAGGGTGTGGATTTTCACTCCCCTCTTCCACCAACTTCAATGAAACTGCAGTTTTCACACAGAAAGAAAAAAAAACAAGCTTGAAAAAGCCAAACATTTGGCATGTTCTTGAGGCAAAAATCCCCTTTTCTCTTGGAAAGCAGGCCAAAGTCGAGCCCGTATTCGCTTGGAAATGGGCCTTGTTTGAAAAACAGCCCAAATTTCCAATGGAAAATTGGAAAATGGACCCAGATTGGCTTCAAAAGAATGCATGCATCGCAGCAAAACTTTCCATGAAAATGACCTGGTTTTGGAGGTAAGCACGAGCCCTCGAAAGTGGAATTTGGCCGTGCAGCTGTGGGGCTGCAGCAGGGCAGGGGGGGATGACACTGAGTGGGGCTGTTGTGTTTTCCAGGTAGGTGGCCCCATAGGAGAAGTTAGCTCCCCCTACAACATTTGCTGTGTTAATGGGATTTTGGTACGGTTGATGGGATTTCTATTAAAATGTGATCTCCTTCTGCTTATAATTTCATTATCTGAGGCGTCTGTGTGATACATCAACCACGCAGGTAATATATGGGGAGGGCTGCTGAATTAGGCAGCATGCACGTTTTTTAATGGAGGGTTGCAAATAGACACGAAATAATCAAGGTTGGATACAGCTGCCATCATTTACGGCTGCCTGACGTGGAGAAATGCTTCATCAAGGGGTTATTGCCATTTAACATCTCTCACTTCTCCCATCTCTCCTGAACAAAGTGCCCTCCTGTCCCATCTATCATCACACGGCTCTGTCAGAGTTGTGCTCTGCAGCCTTCCGGCAGCGCCGTAATTCTGATGGATGCTGCAGCGTCGGGCAGGAAGCACATTGCTCTTATTTATCAGCACTGGAGGTGTTCTGTGTGAGTTCAGAGGGAGGTACCAGTGGGGAGGAAACAATCTGGTTCTTCTCTTGCCCCATCCATCTCACTCCAGGTTCTCCAAACCGTAAATCCAGTTTGCCTCCCGCCTGTGTAGAGAGTGTGGGGTGTGTGGGGAGGGGAGGCAGCTCAGGCCCATCCCTGCTGCTCCAAACTCATCTGAGAAAAACTGCAACCTATTCTGCTCTGTTCCATCCCATCCCATCCCATCCCATTCCATTCCATTCCTCTGCATTCCATCCTATCCTATCCTATCCTATCCTATCCTATCCTATCCTATCCTATCCTATCCTATCCTATCCTATCCTATCCCACCCCATCCCACCCCATCCCATCCCATCCCATCCCATTCCTTTGCATTCCATCCTACCCTACCCTACCCTACCCTACCCTACCCTACCCTACCCTATCCTATCCTATCCTATCCTATCCCACCCCACCCCACCCCACCCCACCCCACCCCACCCCATCCCATCCCATCCCATCCCATTCCATTCCTCTGCATTCCATCCTATCCTATCCTATCCTATCCTATCCTATCCTATCCTATCCTATCCTATCCCATCCTATCCCATCCTATCCCATCCCCATCCCCATCCCATCCCATCCATCTTTTCCTATCCCACCCCTTCCCATCCCCATCCCCATCCCCATCCCATCCCATCCCATCCCATCCCATCCCATCCCATCCCATCCCATCCCATCCCATCCCATCCCATCCATCTTTTCCTATCCCATCCCTTCCCATCCCCATCCCCATCCCCATCCCATCCCATCCCATCCCATCCCATCCCATCCCATCCCATCCCATCCCATCCCATCCCATCCCATCCCATCCCATCCCATCCCATCCATCTTTTCCTATCCCATCCCTTTCCATTCCAGTCCATTCTATTACACTGCATCCTCTCCTCTCCTCTCCTCTCCTCTCCTCTCCTCTCCTCTCCTCTCCTCTCCTCTCCTCTCCTCTCCTCTCCTCTCCTCTCCTCTCCTCTCCTCTCCTCTCCTCTCCTCTCCTCTCCTCTCCTCTCCTCTCCTCTCCTCTCCTCTCCTCTCCTCTCCTCTCCTCTCCTCCATTTTTCCTATCCTATCCTACTCAATCCCATCCCATCCCATCCCATCCCACTCCATTCCACCAAACTCAAAGGCTAATGTTGGACTGCTTCTTCCCTGGGCAAAGCCATTGGGAGAGAGGAACGAGGCATTTTCTCCCTCCGAGCTGCGTGTATGGGAGATGCTCTGAGAGCAGCACAGCGGGCAGCCCCAGCCCTGGGCAGCGTTGGTGTGTTTGAGAGATGCTCACCCGGTGCTGCCACTTAGCATTCACCCCTCGTCTGCCAAATAAACACCGCATTGTTCTAAGCCCCTCGCTGCAGAAGCAAAAAGCACTTAGGGGCATTCATAAGCTCATCTGCATAATAATGGTGGAGAATTCTTATCTGGAGTGATCTGCGTGTCAAAAACCGCAAGCAAGCCTGAATTATGGAGAGAAAAAACGGAGGAGAAAATGAGCCGTGCTGATGAAATGAGGGGAGCTGGGGCTGGGATGAGAGATGGTGGGAGCTGTGCTCACTCTGCACCCTTCCACAAATGTACGGCGATGCCGGGGCGGGGGATCGGGCTGGATGAGTCCCCAGCCCCCCCAGCTCAGCCCCTCCGCTGGGCTGTGAGCCCGTGGGAACCCGTGTCCCCCAGCCAGATGGATGATTGCTGCGGGAATGCTGATTGATGGGCCGCAAAACCTGCCAGCCTTGGGTGAAGGAGGTGCGTTTGTCCTGCGGGGAAGGGGCTGCTGGAAGCCCCGCTTGAGCCTTCCTGAGCTCTCAGCCCTTTCGGGTGTGAGAGACTGGAGGTGATAACTTATGCAGGCACACATGGTATTACCCAGCCTGCAGAATTCAGCATAAATCGGGAACGCCGGCTTTGCAAAGGAAAAAAAAACAAAACAAAACAAAGACGGTGAAATGAGGCAGGGCAAATGGAACAAAAGCTCTCTCCTAATTACGATGGTAGCAGAGGGGGAGGCAGCCAAACCCCGGCAGCACAGCCTCACTGCTGTGCGGGGCTGTTCTGCAGGAATGCGCTCCAAGCTCCCTTTGGAGTTTGGGTTTTTCTCCTTATCCGGGCTCGTTTTGCTACTGGCTGCCTTGTGGCTGTGATTGATGCCCTCCAGTTTGCTGTAATCCTGTTGTTTTTCCCTCTGTCTAACTTATGTCTGCTCTAAGAGCTTTGTGCCAGGCTTCCACAGTGCAGTGCATCAGGAGCTGCTCTCAGTGGCACATCCACTTGCCAAAGGCTGGGCTCGCTCCATGTGCCCACTGATGGCAAGCACCTCTGTCCACCATTAATATTTCAACACTGTTGGAAAATGAGAAGGAAGCAGTTCTTCAGCCATCCCTGCTCCCAGGTGATGGGTCTCCATCCCACAGATCTCTTCCTCTGCCTCACACCCAGCTTGTTTGCCTACCTGCAAGGATGCTCCCCAGCCTGCCCTCTACAACTCCCACCAGATCCGTATTGGACTGAAAGGAAGCTCCCATAAAGCAGAATGGTCTCAGCAAGGTGCAAAGCTCCCCCGTGGGCTCAGCAGGTGCTGGGGATGCCATGGAGCAGGGTGTGATGCAGCAGCAGGCAGTGCTGCAGTGCAGCTCTCTGCAGCCCAGAGCAATGCTCCCAATGTGCTCTGAGCCCTCGTACAGAGGGAAGAAGCTCAGATCGGATCACATCCATCAGCTGAAAGGAGCCCTTGAGAGGAGCCATGAGTTTGGCTTGCACATCTTTAAATCATAATCTGTGCTGTCTGCGAGGGGTTCCGAAGTCATTGATGGTGCAGAGCCCTCTGTGCTCACTGGGGACATGGAGTACTGTGGTGTGAGTCACTCATCTGCTGCACTGAATTCACAACAAAGCCACGTGTGTCCTGCCTCCAGCCTCAAAACTTCCCATTGCTTGCACAGTGCAAGCAAAATACGGATGGGCACAAACAGGAGAGGGCTGCTGACTGCAGCAGGTCTGTGGCAGAGCAGACGCTGCCATCCTAATGTTCCCATTCCCAGGAGGATGCTCGGGGTGCAGCACAATCAAACAAGATCCTATTCCTGCCACATTACATTAGGATTTACAAGGCGTTTCCCAGATGGAGAGCAAATTGGGAGTCCTTGTCAGTGTGCATTGCCTGGGGCTGTCACCCTGCAGAGCATCACTCAGCCAGCAGCCTGCAATGGTGCTGAGCCAGGAGCAGGCGGGGAATGGAGCATGCACTCATTGATTTATTCCAGCTATTTTAACCGATTACTGGAAAGAATAGAGAAAACCTGGCATCTACTGGCTCTGCCAGAAGTGCTGCAGCCAATGCCTGTCCACACCGTTTGCACCATGCATGGCATACTGTGTGCACTGTTTGCACCATGCATGACACACACTCTGTGCACTGTTTGCACCATGCATGGCATGCACACTCTGTGCACCATTTGCACCACGCATAGCACACACTGTGTGCACCATTTGCACCATGCATGGCATGCACACTGTGTGCACCGTTTGCACTATGCATGGCACACTGTGTGCACCATTTGCACCATGCATGGCACACTGTGTGCACCGTTTGCACCATGCATGGCATACTGTGTGCACCATTTACACCATGCATGACACACACTGTGTGCACTGTTTGCACCATGCATGGCACACTGTGTGCACCATTTGCACCATGCATGGCATACTGTGTGCACCATTTACACCATGCATGACACACACTGTGTGCACTGTTTGCACCATGATGGCATGCACACTGTGTGCACCATCTGCACCATGCATAACACACACTGTGTGCACCATTTGCACCATGCATGGCACAGTGTATGCACTGTTTGCACCATGCATGCCACACACACTCTGTGCACCGTTTGCACCATGCATGCCACACTGTGTGCAATGTTTGCACCATGCATGGCACACTGTGTGCACCATTTGCACCATACATGGCACACACACTGTGTGCACCGTTTGCACCATGCATGGCATGCACACTGTGTGCACCATTTGCACCATACATGGTACACCGTGTGCACCATTTGCACCATGCATAGCACACACTGTGTGCACCATTTGCACCATGCATGCCACACTGTGTGCACCATTTGCACCATGCATGGCACACTGTGCACCGTTTGCACCATGCACACCACGTGCATCACACCCAACCTATGTTCTACATGCACCACACACCCCTTGTGCACCATATGTGCCATACCAACTCCATGCACTTCACGCACCCTGTGCACCACGCACCGCTGCAGCATCCTGAAAGTAGAACACCACCACTTTTTGTTGCCTTCCCCTGCTGCTGAATATTTATCAGCCCAATTTGCATGGCTCCTTTGCATAAGCTGTCTCTGCGAAGTGTCTCTTCTTTGGACAATCTGAAATATTCATCTCAATAATTCTGCAGGCATTTTGACTTCCCGGGATAGAGCCTTTGTTTTATACCATTGCCAACAAATTCTTGGTCACATGGGTTCATGTTTCCAGCACCAGATTAGTGCACAACAGTTCCCATTGAGAGCAGCGATGGAGAATTTCCCAATTTCCTTCCAACGTGGAGCAGCATGTTGGGAAATCTGGTCCTTGTTTGGGTGTGCAAACAGAACCACGCCAAAAATCCACGCCGTGCAGCAACGCTCCTGCTGACATCGTTACCAGCCAGGAGGCTGCTTTCCTCCTCCTCACAGCTCCATTGAGCGAGAGGAAATAGGGCTGTTATGCTTTTGATTTCAGACCCTAATTAGGCCTCAGGAAAGGAAATAGTGCTGCTTAGGTAATGCTCACTAACGGGTCCCAGCGTTGCTCAGAGCTTTGGAAGTTTTCAGCTGTGCAAAGCCTCCTGCCCCTGCCCCTATCCCTGCCCCTATCCCTGCTCCTATCCCTGCCCCTGTCTCTGTCTATGGACAAACCAACATAAAGGTGCCCTGAGTGTTTGCCCAAAACAGCCCCCATCCTGAACGAGGCCATTGATTGAACAATTCTGGAAGAGAAACAACAACAACAACAAAAAAGTACACAGCGACAATCCAATAAGATGTTTCTGCAAATACATCACTGCCCATTAGGGCTCGATGGGCGGCACGGCACGGTGGCTCAGCACGCCAGCCCGGATCGATGCTCCTGCTGCTATAAAGCCACTAATCACCTTGATTTATGGGCAACGTGTCTCAGAGGCACCTGGAGGCCTCCTGCATCGGTTCCAAGAGAAACTCGGCTGCTTTTTTGTGTTTCTGTTTGGGTGGAGCTGGTGGCTGCAGGCTCTCTGCTGCTGGCAAGGTGTGCAGGGGGCGGAGAGGTGGGAGTTCAGCATCCCCAAGGGAGAAACAGACCCCTGCACCGTGTTGGGAGTGGGAGGTGGTGGGAGATGGCACAGAAGGGAGCAATTGGGAACGTGGTTGGGGCAGGCAGGAGTGTGGCACGGAGCTCCTGCATGGTGCTGGCACAGCCTGATGAGCGCATCTCCTCCAGCTCCCAGGGAGCTGCAAAGCCTGTGTTAATCAAGGGATCATAAGCACTGCCCTGATTGGGGTGGCTGAGGATGTGCACAGCACGTGCTGGGTGCTGGAGAGCTCTTCAATCAGAAGATGGCACAGCAAGAGCCAGGCGTGCAGAGGGAGCAGTGATGGTGAGGAGGGGAGCAGGAAGGGCTGCACCAACTCCATCCCTGCTGGGGGCTCAGGCACGCATTGAGGACACAACACATGGCTTTATGTGTTTTCAAAGAATTTTCTGTATTTAAAGACTCCTAAGTGCTCCTCTGGATGAGGGCCAGAGCACGGAATGGCTGCAGGATGGATGTGGGATGGGGACAGCACGGCTGTGCGTGGAAAGGAACGCTGCCATGCACCTCTCACATCCCACACAGCTGCAGTGCTGCTTTCCAGCTGCTGAATGACACAAGAGGGGACGTGGGGACACGTCCAGCATCGTGCCCTGCCATTCTGTGTGCATCTAAAATGCTGGTGGCTGGCACCATGCATTGGAAAAAGCCAGTGCAGAACGTAACAGATCGTGTTAACCACTGCATTGTTAGCACCTGCTAAAGGCAGCAATTAAACACCTCCACCTCGGTTTATAGGTGGGCTTTGCAGATGCTGGAGCAGCACTTTCATGCACATTCAGGGTGGCTCCCAGTGGGATGATGTCCATTGCTCTGTGGATCTTGAGGGGCACTGGGTGGGATTTTTCCCTCTGATCCCCTTTTTCTGTGCCATTTCCTTCAGAAGGGAGGAGAGCTGTGTGGGGCTGCCTTACTTGCTTCTTGTAAATAATGCATTTATTTGCACTTACAAGGGTCTGAAAACACAGCAAAACTGTTTGTGTTTCTGCCAGGGTTGCTGTTGCTCCCTCAGCGACTCTTCCCAGAGGCAGAAGCTCAGCATCTCCCTCTCCCTGGGGCTCCTTCCTCCCCACAAATTCTGCTTTTTACTCTTAATATCCACTTTCCCATTTAATGAGCCAGCAAATGCCAGGGATGGTGCCTCCCTCAGAGCACCCTGTGCATTAGCAGGATGATCCCACTGGGAGCAGCCCAGCTCTGTGTACTGTGGGTCCTGTAGGAGCCCCCCAGGCAGTGCTGCTCTCCCCTTAAGAAACAAATCCCCCCCCAGAGCCCCTGCAAGGCCCCTGCCCTGCACCCACTGTGCAAAACAGCACGGCTTCACCTGGGAAAATGCAGAAGTTCCCAGAATTATGGGTCACACTCCAGGAAAAACACGGTGGTTTTGGTTTGCTGCGAGTCAGAAAGCAAGCAGAGAAGGAAAAACAGGTTCTGCTTTTGGAAACCACAACCTTCCAGCCCAGGGAGCTGTACACGTCAGCTCATCAGCACCCATCTGCCAGAGACACTGCGTGCACCAGAGGTGTCAGAGCGAACAGAGAGCGTAATTGCTAAATAATTTATCAGAAGAGGGCCAAACAGGAGCGAGGCAGAGAGCAGCCCGACGGAGCTGAACGTGTGCAGCCCCCAGAAGGATGCACTGTGTTATCCTCTGCGCAATGAGCCGTGCTGGCAAGAGCTGCTCGGAAAACTCTGGGTGGTTCTCTTCCAACAACACACTGCTGGTTTTCCCTCTGTCCCTCCAGTAACTTTTGTGACATCATCTTCCCCTTCTTTCTCTCTTTCTCATCCCTATTTCATACTGTGGTGAGCAGGGGGGGGCCGTGGCACAGCTGCACTGCGGGGTCCCCCCATGGCACACTGTGGGGACGCTCATGGAACCATAGGGGGGCCCTGACTCATCTGCCTGTGCCCCTCAGCCCCCAGCCAGACACTGTGCAGGGGCAAGGCTGGCAGGTTCCTGGCTCCCCTCACGCAGGTTAAATCTGTCTCAGACCACAATGAGACGTGTCTGCTGAGTTCATCTGCAATTACAGCGTGGAGCAGCCCTTGTAATTAGGAGCTTCGCTTTGGAAGAGCAGCACTGCACTGCACATCCTGCACATGCTCCCGGCTATAAATCGGGGCAGGAGGGCCCCATCCTGCACACGGGTGGTGCAGAGGGGGCTGCAGCCCCTCACTGCCAGCCGTCACTTGGTGCAGAATTGCAGCAGATAGATGTGTGCGTGGGGTTTGGGGCTGTTCACTGCCCTGCACTGTGCCCTCCCCACGTGCAGAGGGATTGCCAGCTCTGCCAGACAGACACGAGATGCAGCAGGGATTGCCCACCCTGTGCCAGGCAGCGTGGGCACATCCTGGCCCTGCAGCCCCCGTCCTTGGCACAGTCCCTCTCCGCAGCTGTGCCAGGAATGCACTTGGCAGGCTGCTCCCGTACTGCTGGCCCTGCAGCCAAGTGGCTGCTCCCATGTGCCCCAGCAGCAGCAACATCTGCAGAACTTGGAGCCGCAGGAACCTTTGTCCTACAGAGAGAAAACGCAGAGCAGAGCACCCGAGTTTGTCCAAAAAACCCTGCAGGAGAATGGGAGCTGCTGCCTGCATCCAGCAGGGCACAGCTGCAGGGAGGCAAGGGATTCCTGTGGAGAAACACCTGCAGAGTCCCCACCTGTGCAGTGAGACCCCTGGGGCTGCACCACTGCTGCCAGCAAACTTGCAGCGAGGAGCCCAGGGATGCTTTCACACGGAGTTGGCCTTTTTGTCAAAACAAAACAGAAGAGAAAAATCTGGATTTTTCTTTCCACTGAAACCTCGCGTTCTCTCCTGCAGATAAAATTTCACTTTCTGTTTTTTTTTCCTTAAAACCAAAATAACCGAAAGCATCTCAGCAATGCGCCCCGCAGCCCAGCCCCACACGCCTGCGAGCATCTCCATCCCATCAGCACATCCCCGGAGCTCTCCCCCCGGCACAGCTGTGCTCAGGATGCAATTGTGGTCTCCCATGGCATCGTCCCGAGGCACTCGGCCACGGCATCGGGCAGCCGCTTCCTGCCCACCTCGTGTTTCCACGGCATTGCAATCGAGAGCAAAATTGCTTTTCCCTTCCTGCCCGCGTTGGTTGTGGTGCCGTTTCCAGAGTGGCAAAGGACAAACGGTGCCCGTAGTGCAGGAGGGGACATGTGGGGTCCGTGCACCCCCGCGGTGATGGTGCTATTCCTGGCCTAATTGCTGCTCCCTGATCAGCAATGCACGCACACTGCAGCTCGGTAATAGCTTTACTGCTGGCGCATGTCACCGGTAATTGCATTAAAGCTCTGCAGCAGCCTTGATCGAGCCCTGACGTGGCCCAGTGCAGGGCTGGGCAGGGGGGCAGCTCCCCCCTCAACCCTTCCCCATCACTGCATCCTGGCTCCTGTGCACACCCTTGGGCTGAAGCTCCCCAGCGCAGCACCGCGTGCCTCAGCCACGCTCTTGGAGGACCGATGTCCTACAGATCACCCATCACCTAAAAACACCACCTGCGTTTTTCTGCAGAGTTGGTAATTGGTGCATAGAAATACCCACATGTGTGTATAAACACACGCAGCTGACCAGCAGAGCTATTTAAAGCCCAAACAAGGAGGAAGACCGATGCCAAGCCCCTCTTTTAGGAAACGGGCACGGGTGCACGCCAAGGGCACGCACCCATCCTGCTGTCCGTGCCTCGGGGTCACAGAGCAGCAAAAATAGGGCTGTAAGTAGGGGTTGAAGCAAGTCTAAATAAACACCGGAGGTGACACCTGCCTTGCAGAGGGTCGGCCAGCACGACTCCACTGCCCTGGGAGTGCAGTGCCCTGCACAGCCGCATGCTGAGCACCTGCTCTGCCCTCACACCTGGGCACAAAGGCAACACTGTGCTGGGAATCTGACACCGCCAGCTGAGCGCGGCCGCGGGATTTGCGCAACAGAAAGAGCTGCCAAAGCCAACAGAGGCTGCTGCCGGCCGGAGCGCAGCACAGAGCGGGTGCTCCAATCCCAACGCAAACCACCTCCTGCCTCTTCGGATGCAGTGGTTTTGGGGGTTTTTGCTTCCTCCCCACGGCTGAGTGAGTCAGCCCTTTCCATGGCACAGAGACGACAAAGCCTCAGCCAGAGCGCTGAGCTCGCTTCAAATCAAAGCAAACCCCGTAGAACTGGAGGGATGCGGGCGCTTCGCATCCACGATCCTCACCTCAGGGGCTGCCGTGGTTCTCCTTCCCCAGGACCAGGTGGTGCCAGGTGCCCCCGTGTGACAACATTTTGCATCAGATGACCAGAGGCCATCCGTGCTGCAACACCTCTGGACGTCCCCTCTGCACAGACAGCCACTGCCCCTCCTTGGGGCCAGCTGGCAGGTGACGATGCCGAGGCTTTGTCCCTGCCCTATGATGTTGCCCATGATTTATAGGTCATTTTACAGCAGCTGTAAAGAGGCTGTAAATTATAGGAGGGGCATAAATTAGCTACGGACCCCTTTACTGGCCATAAAGATCTAAGGCCCACCACAGCTGCCTTTGGAGCTGGCACTCGGGAGCATTCCCGAGGACAGCCAAGGGGTGCCTTCAGCCAGGCCGTGGGGTTCTTTGGCATGCTGGACATAAATGGGTCCTTTATAGCAGCGGGGCCAGGGGGCTGACTGTGACAGGTGGGGAGGGGCCAGGGGCTCATTCTGAGCCCAGGGCTGCAGGCTGGGCACGGATGGGCTGCACTGAGACCCCACATCTCTCCATCCCACAACACCAGCCCCACATCTTCACGGCCAGCCTCATGCCCAGCTCTGGCTCTGTTGCAGCTGATGCCTTCGGTGCTGGTGCCTTCCCCATGTGTGCAAATCCCCCCATATTCCCCCACTGTCACGGCTGCCCCAGCAGCAGTTGGTGCCCTCTTGTTCTCCCGTGTGACCCTGCAGCACAAACAGCTTTGCAGCTCCTCGCCGTCCCATTAATTACATTACGCCTAACGAGAAGGATCAGGCGGAAGGGATTAAACTTTGATTCTGCTTCCGCAGTCCCAGTGCACAGGAGAGAAAAGCAGCTTTATCCGCTCAAAATGGGAGTCACTTTTCACACTCACTCCAATCTCAGTGTTAATCTCCTTGGTTTCCCCATCCCGCAGCAGGCAGCTCCTGGGGCTCTTCCCCTCCTCACCCAGATTGGTGATGTGCTGAGAGGGCTCTGTAACCCTTCCCCAGCACTTGGCTGCTGCCCTGGCCCTCCTGCTGGTTTCTCCCCCCTCTCTGTGCTGCCTTGTGCCTGTCCCAGCCGGACAAAACAGCACATTTGGGGAATTTCTGTGAGTTGCCAGAGGCTCAGTATTTCCTCCCGCCTGGGGCTGCAGCTGCTGACCGCATGGCAGCAAGCACTCATTATCTGCCTGGATGCAGCCAGTCCACGGGCGTTCAGCTTCAAGCACTCGGGGTTCACATATGCACAGCACTGTCCTGCAGAGCTGCAGCCACGGAAAGGCTCAGAGCCCGTGGTTGTTTTGTTGCACAAGTGCACGGGTGGCTGGCTGGGCTGGGAATTGCTCAGCTCAAAGGTAGGAGAGGTTCTGTAAGTGACACCTGTCAGATGGAGCGCACCCTTCACACGGCCACTTTGCTCCTGGCAAGTGATTTGCATGATGATTCAGCATGAATTTGCCTACATTAAAGCACAGGGCACATCCAGCCCTCACGGTGCTCAGAGAGATGCAGTGCCACAGAACTGTCGGAGATGGGGTCGGGGCACCCTGCACCACGGGTCACCCCCCTGTCTGCTTGCAGGAGGTGCTTTGCATCTTGAGAGGCTGTGATGGAGCCTGCCTCCTTTGCACGCAGAGCTCCTCTCACCTCCATTGCCAGCTGCTGGCTCCCAGGGCTGCCCAGCTCTGGGAGCTCAGCAGGTGTTTCTCTGCAAGGCCGTTGTCCTGGGTTGGGGTTGGGGTCAGGGTTAGGACCACAGCCCTGCCAGGGGCAGGGGAAGAAGCACTGAGTGCCACAGCAGAGCCAAAGGCAGGAAGGATGCTTTGTGAAGGGCGTGGATTGCTCAGCTAGGGTAAGGGTCCTACAGGTCCCCTGGTGGGACAGCAGCATCTGTAGAGCTGCCCCTGGTAGCTGCAATGTCGGGGGGCCACGTGCAGCCCCTGCCCCCGGTCTGGGAGTGCAGCTGCTGTCCACTGCTCGAGCACGAGACAGCAGCAGTAAATCTGGGCTTGTTGCTGGAGACCCCAAGGAGAGCATCTGCAGCTTGTTTTCATCATGAACTCCTGTAAAAAGGGCACCGTCCCTATAAATCCATCACGGGGAGACTTCCTGCACGCCCAATCCAGCTCCTGTTCCTCTGATTCCTCGTGCACAGACGCCTGCTGATGTCAGAGTGAACTGGGGGCTCCTGCTCTGAGTCCCTCCCTCCTCGCATCACTTCTGGGCTGCTCAGCAGTGGGGATCAGAGCTGTGAGGTCCCTCCAAGCCAGAAACCCCTCCTGAGCCATCTCCGCATCACGCTGTGCTCTTCTGTCCTTAAGCACCGAGAAGACAGAATGGGCTTAGAGCCTTCTTGGAAATCATCATCCATCAGCCAAGGGAGGGGTAAACACTTTCAAGTCAAGTGCTGGAGAGTGAGAGCACAGAGGATGCTTCCTAGCCCTGCAGATTAAGCCCAGAGGAATTAATCAATAAGAATCTAATTTAAGAAGCTTTTATGCACCTTTACAGCAATTGCTCTCTCTGTATATATCCCCATCACTGCAGGTGCTCTCACCAACTGCTGATAAGGGACTGGGGAGCTCTGGGGGCCACTTTTGCTCTCTCCATCCTTGCAAACAGCTCCGATGCTCAGAGTCCTCAAGGAAAGCAGTGGCTGCAGGCAGGTGCAAGGCACCCCGGGGCTGGAGCTGTGTTCAAAAGCACACTGCATCCCTGCAGAGGCACCAGCTCTGCCCTTCTGCTGCCCCTACCAAGGGGTTAACCCCTCTCCCCTGTGGCTTTGCATTCCTGTGTCAATGGGAAATGTGAGCCGGGAGCACCGACCTCATTCTGCCCGCAGAACCCTGCTGATGACAGCCCAGGCTGCCACCACGGAGTGCTCAGGTCCTGGTGGTGCAGATGGGTCCAAGCTGTGCCAGATCCCCACCGTGGGCCAAGAGATGCTCTGCACTGAGGGATGCGGCGGTTCACCGGGTGCTCGTGGGAGCAGGAAAAGGCCAGAGGAGCCCAGTGACCCCACAAGGGAAGGTGAGAGGAGCAGCATGCAATCTGTTGGGGGTTAGGGAGTTTAGGGTCTGCCTGTGGTTTGCCTTGGCCTTCCTCCTCCTCCTCTCCTCTTCCAGCATGTGGGAGGCATCTCCGTTCCAGGGCGGCAGCAGCAAACTCGTGTGGGTTTGGCACAACAAGCGGGCACAGCTCTGCCCCGGGCTATAAATACTGCAGCTTCCACAGGGCTGTCTAGACAGGAAGGCAGCCTGTGAGCAGGGAGAGTCCTGGTGTTAAAGGGGACAGGGAACACAAGGGGAGTCACCTCCCGAATACTCAGATGTGCACAGGGAGCTCCTCCAAAAGCACGAGACAGCACAGGGGTCGGTGCTGGGTTACATGGATGAGGATCCTTCAGGCTGCAAAAAACTTTCCCGCTGCCACATCTGGGACAGCAAACCCAACACCTCACCCCTGGTCATGAATCAGGTGCTGGAGGGAGCAGTGGAAGCACCACCATCATAGCATAGGGGCATCAGCCCTTCCCATCTCCTTGGCTCATCAGAGCCTGGGAAGCAATTCTGCCCAGCCCATAGGGCTGCTCTCCTTCCTTCCAGGCTCAGAAGCTATTTAGAGTTTGCATCTGCTCCACTCTCCTTTTATACCCTTGCAGGGGAACATCACCCCGTTGTTTGTTGTTGGCTGTGGCTTTTTCCCCACTATAAATATCCGAGTGTTGCTTGAAAGAAGGAAGAAAAAAACAACACTCGACACCACCTCTCTAGGTAGTGGGAGAAAAATCATAGCCCGTGGGTAATGACACATAATTGCAGCCTTTCTCCTGATGAAAGGAGCTGCCATTGGGCTCCTAAATGACAGCGTGCAGAAAACGCTATTATCAGATTATCCAAGTGAAGGAATCTTTGCAGCAACACGAAGGCAAAACATTGGGCTCAGCGGTGCTGACACCATCACTGAGAGCAGTGCAGGATGAGCAGAGCATCACTGCAGCTTAATGAAAGTGCTGGCTGCCTCCTGGAACACCTTATTGAACATCACAGCACTGAGAGAGCTGCATGACATCCACCCAGCCCGGCTCAATGTGAGAGGCAGTGTTAAGCAAACGTTGTTGATTTCCCCCTGCAAATGAATGGGGGACAGAAGTCGCACCCACTTTGTGCAGAGGATGCACAGCACTCAATGCTCCTCTGTGTGCTGCTCAGCTCTGAGCAAACCAAACCTCCACTGCGGGATGGATGGAGGTGAGAGGAGCCTGCAGAGCCCTTGCAATGCTTTCTCCCCTGCTGTAACAGCTGAGCATTGGCGAGAGCTGCCCAGGTGGAAGACAAGGATGCACGAAACCAAACCCAGATTTCTTGGGCAGACATTTTGGCACAGCACTGACGAGGCTGCAGCTTTGCTTGCAGAAGGCTTCATGCAGTGAAGAGCCCACAGCACGGGTGGGATGCATCTAGGCTGCAAGCATCACCGTGCAACAGTCTGCCCCAACTGTTGTCTGCAGGCAGTAAAATAGAATGTGACGTGTTAATGGGCTCTGTGGAATTTGGCAATTGCAAGGCAGCAGCACACTGCACTGCTGGAGGAGTGCACCCTGCTTGGGCAGTGCTCACTGGGGACAAGAGGTGCCATGGGGACACGGCCAGCTGGGAACAACGTCAGGGGAAGAGGCAGAAAAGCTGCGCTCAGGAGCTTTGAATGCAAGGCAGGATGGCTTTTGTGTTTTGCTCTCCCTGGCTGTGCTTACTATGGCTCCTCCTCAGCCTCCCAGATGCCACATCTGTGACCCCCAGTGTCATTCTGTGGGTGCCCTGAGCACCTCTGGCCCTCTCCTTGGCTGGGAGCGACGCCTGGGGCCATTTCCCTCCATCACTGTCAGACAGGCAGCCAAGCAGCACAGACAGAAGATATTTCAGTGCTGTTAGGATGCAACTAGCAAAGGAAAGAGCTGCTTTGGGTCGATGAAAATAGCAGAGGAACCTCAGAGAGAGGAGAGAAATCTTGCAGTGGCTGAGCTCAGTGCTGCAGCCTTTAGCCTGGGACAGCAGCATCCTGGAGCCAGCGTGGCCAGAGTGGGGCACAGGCAGGCAAAGCCCAGCAGTGCTGGCAGCGATGTGGCTGCAGCCAGAGCTGCTAATAATGCTTTATTGAGTCAGAGCAGAGAGGGAGAGAGGGGGCTTCCTGTAGAAGCTGTACTCAGCTCCTAAATCATGCCCAGCAGCTAATATTTGTTCTCTGGTGCTGCTGGTTTTCATGAGTCACTTTTTCCTGGGAAAGTTGGTGCTCTGCAGGCTGCCAGGCGAGTTCTCCGCAGTGTCCTTGTGGCCGGTGGCAGGGTGGCCAGGGCTGGGTTTGGAGCTGGGTTTCTCCTTCTGATGGTTCACCAGACGTTGAGCTCTGCAGCTGGAGAGCCCCAGCCTTGGGGAAGCGTGGCTGAGCTGCTCGCTGTGACTCAGATGCTCCAAGGTTTGCTGCTCAGGTCTGCAGTGCACCTGGAAGCTCTTCGGAGCAGTGCGTGGTTCTGCGAGGGCTGCGCAGCAAAAAGAAGCAGAGTAAAGATGATGTGCGTTGGTGCAGACTCCTATCAGAGTGCAGACTCCCATCAGAGCATGGTCTGGGTGTCCTGCAGCCCCATACATTGCTGTGGTGCAGGTGCATGCTCGGTGCACATCCAGCCTCCAGCACACTCATGCATGCACTGCAAAGCGCAGACGTGTGCACACGCAGCCCCTCTTGCAAGCCAGGCAGAGCCCAGATGTGCTCAGGCCTTTTCAGGGAGGGATGAAGCTGCAAAGTCTTTGTCAGTGGGATCTTTCAGGGAAAGCTCTTTGTTATTCAGCATTCGCTCCTGCCTCCCCCTCTCCAAACCTAAACTAGCTGTATCTGCTTTTGTTTTCTAAATGCAGAAGTAGGGACTGAAAGGAGCCCTTTTGTGGTGGGGAGGAGGGGAAAGCTGCAGACCTTTAAGTGGGAAACCGAAGGTCAGGGCAGAACTGCTCCATTGTGCCGCCCCTCTTCTCCCAGCAGCGCCTTCAGTTCTGTTCCTGCTGCCCAAACAGGAGCACAGCAGCACATGCACGCAGGTCCCCAGCTGCTGGCACAGGGAGTCGTTCAGCTGTTCTGCCAATGGAACCCCACGTCCCGTTTATCTTAATGCTGCTCTTGATTAAGAGCAGTTAAACAACAAGCCCGGGTTCCTGTGAAATCCCCATCTGCACCACCTTGAGGTTGCATTGATAACGTGGTACTGAATGGCACATCATGGCAACACCAGGAGAAACCCCCCAGGTGTGCAGGGGGCACTGAGGCACCATCCCAGCCCTCTGCCCACCCCACATCCCAGTGGTCTCCATCACTCTTAGTGGTGGTGTTGGGCTCCCCATTATTCCAGGAGGACCCATTTTGCTCCACTTGTGCCACCAGATGGTGACAGCTCATGGTCATTCCCATGCTGAGCCCCAGTGAGATGCTGAGGCAGGAGATGTGGGTTTGTCCCTGAGCCTCGTGAGGCAGGGGATGCTTTCCCTGTTGTCTGCCAGTTCCTTTACTTATAAGGGCCCATGAACTGGTGTCTGTTGATGGAGTCCAGCAGAAAACCATCAGAACAAAAGGGACACGAGTCCTCTGCCTGTCCCTGCCCTCCCTGCTTTCAGCAGCCTTGGTTTGCCAAGGGAAGAACGCATGGTACCTTCCCCTCCCTCTGTCCACACATCTGTCATCCTGGAAAGAAAGTATTCCGTGGGTCTTGGCACAGCGTTCTGAACAGTTGCCTGAAGCAGCAAGAGGCTGCTCCTGAGATGGATGCCCAGCATTTGGTTCAAATATAGCAATGGTGATTGACAGGGCTAATTCAGCCTGTCCTCTTCCCTGTTATAACTTAATCACTTGCACATTGCCTCGTGTAGATCTTTCCCTGCCAGTTGGGAGATGTCTTTATTCCGGGCTGCCCTGGTGTGAGGCTGACTGGGGGCTGCTGGGCTGAGCCCTAGGCTGGCTATGGGGAGCTCACCCTCTGCTGAGCTCCATCTGGCTGCCCAACTTGGCATTCTGTGGGTCAGGCCAGGCTGGGCTCCATGGCATGGCCGTACATCTCCATGTCCTCAACTCGAGCATTCAGCACAGCCCTGAGCAAAAAGCACACATGCTGCCTGTGTATGCAGAGATTTTTCGGGGTGCTGAGCGTTACAGCTGCACCAGAGCTCAGGGAGAGGTTACCCAACAGCACACAGCAATGGTGGTGGCTCCCAGGAAGGAGCTGGGTCTGGAAACTCCACGCAAAACTGCCCCATGATGTAAGTTAAGGGTAGGGACAGGGGTAGGGTGCCCGGGCTATTGCTCTGCAAAAGATCTGGGGTACGGGGCTGCCCCACACCTGCTCCCTGTGCGCCGGGGAAGGGAGCCCTGCAGTGTGGGGCACACAGTGGGACGAAGCAAGGCTGAGAGCAACGCAGCAAGAGTCCCTCGAGCACCCCGCTCCACGAGCGGAGTTTTTGGGGACCACAGCCGCCTTCAAACCCCCCCGCCTCACCCCACACCCGGGAGTCCGTCCCGGAGCGGCTGCCGGCAGCGCAGCACGGGGGCTCCGAGGGGGCGGCCCGGCGGCGACTACAAGCCCCATCAGGCCGCTGAGGAGGAGGAGGAGGGCTGGGAAGAAGGCGGGGGAGGAGCCGGCGGGAGGCGGCGGGGCGCTGCGGGAGCGGCTCAGTCCGGCGGCGGCAGCGCGCGGCGGGGACGCGGCGGTGCGGGCAGCGCTGAGCGGCGGCCGTCGGGGCGGACCGCGCCTCCCGGGAGCGCCTCCCGCCGCCACCTCGGGGCCGGGATCCGCCATGGGGCGGCCGCAGTGAACGCGGCGGCGGCGGGGCTGCGCGCTCGCCCCGGCCGGGGCTCCCCTCCATTGTTCCCGGGAGCGGCGGGCACCGCGCCTCCGCCGCCGCCCCGCGGGACTCCGGTGAGTACGGGGAGAAGGAGCGGGGCCGGGCTTTGTGCTCCGCGCGTTGGGGGATCGCTCCGGGATCGCGGCCATCCCCATCCGCCGGGGGGGCGACCCGACGGGGCCCCACTGCGGGCAGCGCGGGGCTGCGGCTTGCGGGCACCGCGGGCGTTGGGCTGCGGTACCGGGGGTTCGGAGGGACACCGGGGCGGTTCGGTGTTCTTGCGGCGGGGGTCCGGTTCTGAACCCCGGGGCACACCGGGCAGCCGCCCGGCGGCACTTCGGAGGCGCGGTGGCTCGGTGCCCGGTTTTCGGGTCGGTGCGCGCTGCTCGGTTCGGTGCCGAGCTCCGGGACTCCCAGCGCTGGGGATCCGGTGGCGGCTCGGTGCTGCTGCCCGGCCCGCGGCCACCAAAAGTTGCTGGGCGGGAGCCTGGCGGCTTCCAAAAGAAGATGGAGAAGGAGCTGGATTTGTTGCGTTAGGAACTTGAGATGTTGGGGCCTTTCGGTAAAAATCGGCGGCGGAGGCGATGGAAATGACCCGGGCTGAGATCTTTGTGCGCGTTGGCGTGGGAGGTGAGGGGGATCGGAGCGTTCTTCTGCCGAAATCTTTGCCAGCGTCGGGGAACGGCTCCTGCGTGTGCGCAGCGTGGCGGCCGCCCTACGCCGCAGCGTTCGCGATGTTCGCGGGGTCGATGCGTGCGGGACCGGTGGGCGCGGGGCTCCGCGTGGTTCTGTGGTCGCGGTTCGGTTCCTGGACGAGGGCCGGCGGCTGCCGCGGGGAGCGAGCGGCGCTGCGCGTCCATTTGCAACGCGTTCAGATTACGGCCGAACGCCGTGTGGATTGTTGGATAACTCGGCGGTGCTCCGCGCGTCACGGCTCAACGGCCAAACCTCCAAAGTGCGCTTCTCCCGAATGCTTGCGTTAACAAAACTGAGGGTTTGGAGGCTGCTCGAGTCCCGGGCGGAGGGAGATCGGGCTTTGTGCTCGGCCGTGATTTGCTCTCATGAGATCTCGGGGTTCTCGGGGACGTGCCCACACCGGGGATGCTGCAGGACGGAGCCCCTCACCTCTGTCTCCGACCAGCAGCCATTTTCCCCGCACAGGAGCACTTCCTCCCTTAATCTCCGCCGTGCTTGGCATGCACCGTTGCCTTCTCCTTGTGTTGCTCAGAGAGGATTAAAACAAATGAGAATCGTCCCTGCCCCGGCGGGAGCGGTGCTGCGCTCTGTGTGCAATGCGCCCGCTGGGAAGGAACCCAAGCTGCTTTCAGGTGCAAACGGGATCTCTCTGTTTATTTATTTGCCTGAAAACAAATAAACTGAACTGGGAGCTGAGGATCTCCAAACCCCATTGCTCAGCCGGGCCTGGAGCACAGATGCTCGTCCCAGCAGTTTGCCTTTCCCCTCGTTGGGACCTTCTGCTTTTGGGGATGAAGGCAAATGTGAGCAGCAGGGGATAGGTCTGCTGGAGGAGTGCGTGTCCTTCCGCCCGCAGTAGCTTTCCTGGGAGGAGCTGAGTGCAGCAAACCCCATCCCTCTCCCTCCCAGCTGGAGAACTACTCTGCCTCTTCCAGGGAGTGGGGGCTGCGACCTGGTGTCTGTTCTGGGGCAGCCCTATGCCGGAGCACTCAGCCCAACCAGCCTGGAGCAGCCTTTGGGGAACCTGCGGGTGCTCAGCGTATCTGAAAATCAAGCCCTCGGGAGGGGATCCCAGCTTTGGGAATGCTTTTAAACCTGATCTGATTTTACTGAGCCCCACCAGACCCCCACTCACACCGCTGCATGCACGCAGTGCACTGTAACTCAGTGCTGGAGCTGTCGGTGTGCAGCAGGCTGCAACACGTGGCTGCAAAGGGTTAATGCTGAATGCAGCCCGCACAGTTGGATATTTATTTTTCCAAGCATGCGTCTGCTTTAAGCATTACCGATTTTCCCTATAGTTACATTTGCAGTCGTGTTTGCTTTTTATTTCAGCAAATACTTGGTTGAGCATGAGGCTGGGTCAAGGAGTGCAGGGCAAGGAGGAGGTTCCATGTGCCACCAGGAGCTTTGCCTTTGCTGTGTCCTTCTGCTGCAAGGGCGCTTGGAGCCAAATTCATCCTCCTTCCTTACATCAGTGTCTGTCAGAGTCTCCCATTTGTGGTCACCACCTCCTGCCCATGGGAGGGGCATCACCTCAGGGTCCCCGTGTTCACACTGGGGAGCCCCTAGAGATGTCCCAGTGACCCCCTGAGCCCCACTTCCACCCGGGGTGCCCTAGTGCTGTGGGCCTGCTCCTCTCTCCTCATCTTGGATGCGTTCCCAGGGATGAGCCATGTGCTGGGAAGGGGCTTCCCCACTGTGCTCTGCTCAGCACAGGGGCCAGGCTGTGCATGCCACTGGCTCAGCCCTGACTCACGGCTTGGGGCGAAGGTCCAGGGTCGTGCTGAGGACAGCAGGGCAGGCAGGTTGCACACGTGGGCACGTGGGCAAAGGCTGTGCTCGGGTGGGAGTGCGCACAGGTGGGCACAGGGGTGTTCCTTCAGCTCCTAAATAGCCCCGTGGGTGTCGTGGCCGTTGTAATTGCAGGTCTCTAAGGGGCCCTTCGTTCTGGTTCCTCGCTTTCTGCTTCCATTTTTAGGCACTTGAATCCACCCCAGCCAGCAAATTGCAGCGTGCAGGGACAGTGCATGCATGGAAGGAGCTGGAAGCCCACGCTGAGGCTGCAGCCCTTCGGTGCAAGCAGATTCCTATGGGAATCCATATCTTCACACGGAGCAGAGCTTTGCTTTTTGTGCACAGATTGCAGGGTTCCTGGGCTGCTCTGCCCCGTGTGCATCACCATCACTGCTGCAATGGAAACTCTCTGCTGTCGGCCCTTGAGTCAGCGCCCGTCCCACTGCAGCTGAGCCCCACTCTGTGCCCTGACTCACTGCTAGGAGCTGCTGTGTGCACCGAGCCGGGGGGGGGGGGGGGGGCTGCAGCCACTCCACATTAGGGCATGTTCCGGGGGGTGCTGCAGATAAACAAAACCACAGAGAGACAGAAAATAATTTCCAGAAATGCCAATGACTTTTTTTTCCACGAAACATTACCACCTCCTCCTTCCAACCCCTGATAAATTGCTCACACTCCATCGGTGTTTTCACCGGCGGAGATGATGCTGGTGTTTGCTGGGTGTCCCTGCCCTTGTGTGAATAGTTTGGGTACCAAATGCTTCACAGCTAGCAAGAGAAGAAGCAAAAGCTGCCCTGGGGGGTTAAATGTGGTCCTTTGGGACAGAGGATGCTCCGTGATGGGAAAAGGTTCATTGGGAAGCAGGAGCACGATGGCATCCGGGGCTCCAGGAGCACGTGGGGGGATGAGTGGTGGCCCATTACTCACTGCAGTGGTTACTCACCTTGTAGTAATGTGCATTTGAGCCAGATCCCATATGGCAAAGAAGCACTTGTTCACGCGGTGCGCTCCGAACGGGGCTTTGGGGTGATGTCAGAGCAGCACCAGGTGAGCTCACATGGCTCCATCCCCACCTCTGTGCTGTCCTCTGGTCTCGGAGCAGCCATCCATCCCAGTGTTGTGCAAGATGGGGCACAGAGCCCTGCGGGAGCCCAGGGGGACCATTAGTGACCACCGGTGTCGGAACCTCGGCTGGAGGCTGTTGTGGAGCTGCGGATGTCACAGAGGGAGGAGTGCAGCACTTGGATTGGAGCCCAAAGGCTTTGGAGTCTGACTGCTCGAGTCGGGTTTGGCTGCGTTGGAGCAGAGAGCAGTACAGCACTTCTCAGTGCTGGGAAGGGTGGAAGGCAGAGAGAAGTGGAGGGTTAAGGAACGTCCTCCTCCTGTTCCAGCTCTGCTGGTGGCTCTGCTGCTTGTGCACCAAAGGCTGTGGGGTCGCAGCACTGTTCACACAGCAAAGGGGCTCAGGCATCTCCTGTGGGCTCACCCTGACACCCCAAAAGGTCTCCAGGAGCCCCCAGCCTGGGTTAACCGTGTGAACACCTGCTGCTCTGCCCCCAGGGTCTGTGCTGCTCTCAGTCTGGAGCTGCCTGGGATGCCTGTAGAGGAAGATGTGAAAACAAAGGGGTTCCGGAGCTGAGCAGCAGCACCTCTCCCATCCCACAGAGCCTCAATCTGGAACCTTTTCCATTTTGCATTTGAGCAAAGAAAGTTCAAGGAACCCAAAAGCTGCTCCTGCCAAGCCGTGACGATCGAAGCTCCTTGCAAACATTTTGATTTGTAAGAGAATTGCTGTTTGCAGTGCCAAGGAGGAGGAAAAAGAGGAGAGCAGAAACCTCCCTTCTCTTAAAACAGCATTTGAGGATTTCTCCCAGCGTTTTGCTGTGCTCGCTTTCGCTTTGCCAGCACTTCTGCTCCCAACACATCAGCGGTTTTTGGGGGGTGGCTCAGAGCTCAACCCTCACCGCCACCAGGCGGGGAAGGGGGGTCCCCATACAGCAACGGGGCTGTGGGATGCAGGGGATTCCCATACAGCAGAGGGACGTGGGGAGATGCCCTGAACTCTGCCCTGACTCTCTTTCCCCTCTCTGCAGCTCACAGCGGCCGACGGGGCCCCATGGAGGGGCGGTTGAGCGCAGTCGCCGAGCAGTAGCTGCAGCAGTGGGATGTTTACCTGGAGGTGCCTCATCCTTTGGGCTGTGCTGGTCACAGCCACGCTGTCAGCTGCCAGACCTGCCCCCACGCTTCCAGACCAAGGTAAGGCCAACAGATCTCCTTCTTTGCTTTTCTCCTTGTTGATAAGATAGCTGGGACCTGTCGCTTTGCAGAAGGCAGAGCTTTGGGGCCCGGCGAGGGGTTTGAGATGCGTCGTGGTGCAACCTGGCTGTATCGTCTGCAGTGAACACATTGCATGGGGCACACCTCCAGCATTGCCTATGGGGGTCTTAAGGCAGGAGGGAAATTTTGGAGAAGGACACCAGTCACCCCTAAGGCACTGCAGGGACAGCCTGGGATGTGTTCTCTGCAGACAGGCTGTGGCACTGCTGTGCTCCAGGCTGGGGACATGCAGAGCTGCCATGCATGGACCTCCGGGGTCACCAGGCCCCCAGGACAGCTGCACAGAGTGCTGCAGCATTTCAAAGCGTGGCCCCTTCCCTTGGTGAGGCGGAGAATAACCAGAGCAGCCAGGGACTGCTGCCTAGCTGCTGCCTTTTGGTTCTAATTACCTGAGAATGTCTGGTCCGAGCAGTACGGCATTGCTTTTTAAGGCTCACTCCTTCCCTTTTCCTCCCACTTGAAAGCCCCACGTGCTGGTGAACCCCACAGTCAGCCCCACGAAAGCCATGCAGGTACACGGAGCAAAGGCAGCGTGGGGTGACGGTGGGGTTTTGGGGTCCTTAGGGAGCCCTGGAGGGGTTGGAGAGGCAGCGGTGGTGGTGGAGGGGACAAGGAGAAGATGGAGCTGGGTGCCTGCCAGGCTGGCTGTAACCTCTGGCAATGCCTCCGAGCATTGCTCTCACCAGGATGGCCCAATTAGTGCCACAGCAGGAGCCTGGCTGCACAGAGCCTGGCTGCACAGAGCCTGGCTGCACAGAGCCCAGCCCTTTGGCTGTGGCTGCTGGGAACAACGTGTCCCCGACACCATATGTGCCTCCGCACGGGGTGGGATGGAGAGTCAGGTCCAGGCTGTGTGGGAGGCAGTGGTGCATCAAACCCAGAGCCATGCATCAGTCCCAGAGCCGTGCATCACATCCTAAGGCCACATGTTGTGTCCCAGTGTTCCACATCCCCCCATCAGCATCACCCGGGGGTGGCTGCCCTGCTGTCCTCTCCTTAGGAGATGCAGCACCAGACTTTGTTCTGCTGCTGGTGGTGTTTCAGTTGACTGCTGGCAGTGAGGAGTGTGGAATCTCCCCCCATGCAGGGCAGCCCCACCTCAATGCAGAGGAGGGCTCAGGAGCTCAGCTTTTGTCAGGAACTTATTGAAAAATCTGCTGCAAATAAAATATTAATGGGCACTCGCTGCGTTTTATAGTTACCTAAATTTGGAGGTGGTTAAAAACCAAAAAAAAACCAAAAAAAAACGAGTTAAGGGGAAAAGCCAAGAAATTTCCATCAGCAGCCTCTGTCTCCCTCCCTCACAAAGCCGCTCTTTGTCTTCAGGTTAAACAGAAACCTGCAGAAAATTGTGGAGGGGATTTTTTCCTCCCTCCCTGTCCTCTATTGTCCTCCCCGCTGTTCCCACTGCTCTGCCTCTGCCCCATTGCTGTGTGTGGGGAATGTGGGGGCACGGAGCGGCCGAGGGGCTGCAGCTCTGAGCCCCAACCCCATCTCCTGGTGCAGATCCCCATCCTGGTGCTGCCAGGCATGGCTGTGTGCTGCGGGGGCACCACGCTGCTCCCTTCCCCTCCCAGCCCGTCTGCAGGCATTGTTCGCCACCTCCCGCCTTTCCACTCAGATGCTGTCACTCCAACCCTTAATTGAGGAGAAAAAAAAAGAAATATGAGGCTTTGGGAAAGGCAGCAAGGCTGTGCTGCAACTGTAGGGCAGCTCCGTGGGGCTGCCTGCACAGCCCCCCACCTGCAAACCCATTTTGCACCCCATGTTGGGAGAGGAGCAGATCCTCGGGGCGTCCTCCTGCTGCAGGGCAAAGCCATTGCTTTATTGCAGAGAGCAACAGATGTGCGTGGATTGCAGCACTCCTGGTGCCCCTTGCAGTGTGCAAGCCCTGCTGTCCCACACTGCTGCTCTGCACTGAGCTCTGAGCATGGCTGGGTGTCCCAGGGGATGGGCGAGTGGTTATCCTGACAGCTTTGCAAACGACAGACATGCTGGGTAATTAAATGCTGCTTCATTTCACGTGCTGCTCCAGGGAGCAAAGCCTGGGGCAGTGCATCAATTCCCTGCTCCTGCTGGAGAGTTCTGGCTGGGATTGCAGGAGCCCACTAGAAAGCACTGTATTCTGTGCTTGGCATCACCCTTCCTTGGGGTGCAGGGCAGAGGGGAAGCAGTGCAGCTGCAGCGTGGTTGCAGTGGGGTTGCAGTGGGTGCAGTGAGGATGCAGCGGGTGCACAGTAGAAATGCAACAGGGTTGCAGAGGGATGCAGTGGAATGACAAGGTTGCTGTGGATTGCAGTGGGATGCAGTGGGATGCAGCAGGGTTGTAATGGGATGCAACGGAATTGCAGTGGGATTCAACAGGGTTGCAGTGGATTGCAGTGGGATGCAGCAGGGTTGCAATGGGGTGCAGCAGGGTTGCAATGGGGTGCAACAGGGTTGCAGTGGATTGCACTGGGGTGCAGTAGGGTTGCAATGGGGTACACTGGGATGCAGCAGGGTTGCACTGGGATGCACTGGGATGCAGCCAGGTTGCAGTGGGATGCACTGGGATAGCAGGGTTGCAGTGAATTGCAGTTGGGTGCAGTGGGATGCAGCAGGATGCAGCAGGGTTGCAATGGGATGCATCAGGGTTGCAATGGGGTGCAGCAGGATTGCAGTGGGATGCAGCAGGGTTGCAGTGGGGTGCAGCAGGAACACAGTAGGATGCAACAGGAATGCAGTGGGATGCAACAGGGGTGCAGTGGATTGCAGTGGGGTGCAGTGGGATGCAGCAGGGTTGCAGAGGGGTGCAACAGGAATGCAGTGGGGTGCAGCAGGGTTGCAGTGGGGTGCAGCAGGGTTGCAGTGGGGTGCAGTAGGGTTGCAGTGGATTGCAGTGGGATGCAACAGGATCGCAGTGGGATGCAGCAGGCTCGCAGTGGGTTGCAGTGGGGTGCAGCAGGGTTGCAGTGGGTTGCAGTGGGATGCAGCAGGGTTGCAGAGGGGGCACTTGGCCACCTCCCCAGCACTCCCATGGGCAGCTGCAGGGGGGACAGCGGGGAGAGGCACTTTTTAAATAAGAAAGAAACCAATCCCCACGTCCCGGTAAGCGCTTCCTGTTGGGATTAGCAGAGCTGTGGGGCATGTGTGTGCTTTTTCTTCAGGAAATACCTTCAGTGAGCCCTGGTGGGGTTTCCAGGGCAACCGGCGGCCGGACCCGCTGCTCGCGGCCATTCAGCCCGGGTTGTTGCTGTGCTGCTTTGTTGGCCGCTTTATTGCGCTCGGGCACACACAGCTCCGCGCCGTTTTGTCAGTGCTGAATGCAGAACTGCTCCATTCTGATGGGCAGCTCTGGCGTGGGGCCATTTGCATGCAAAGTCCTTCTGGGGGGAGAGGAGGGAGTGCGGAGAGCGCGGCTGAATGCGGAGGGGGAAAGGTGAAGCTGTGCTGCTGTTGTTCCCCATCCCTTGTGGGCCAGACCAGCAGCAGGTACAGGAAGCAGTGGCATCCTCCATCTGCTTGGTGCTTTCGTTGCAAAGCTGGAACTGAGCAATAAAAGCGCTGCTGGGTTCACCTTAAAGCTCACAGCAAAAGGAAACAGAATCTCTGTGAGCTGAACGTCTCCATTCCCACTCGATGCTCCCGGCCCCAAATTTCCTGCAGCACTGCCTGCAGGCTGGGTGCTTGAGGGTGCAGCACTCAGCATCTGGGGCTGCAGAGGGGCTGCATTTGTTCTCCTGAGCCCATTGTATTTTGGGGAGCCCACCTGTGGGGCGTTTTGCTCCCAACTGAACACCTGCACCGTGTGTCTCCCAGACCTCAGCAAGCTCAGCACCAACCCCCCCTCTGCACACAGCAGCGGGCACAGAGCCTCTGGGCATCCCCGTGCCCTCTGTGTTTGGGGCTGGAGCTGCAGACATTTGGCTCCCTGCGATGCTCCCCCACCACCCTGGTGCAGAGGAGGAGAGCCAAGCGTTTCTCCGGCCCATTGAGCTCCTGCTTGCTCCAGGCGTGTGAGCACCGTGCTCAGAACTGCTGTGAGGGGCTGCACCTGCCGGCGTGGGTTAGGTTACAGAAGAGCAAAATAAATAAAGGAGGCACTCCGGGCTGATGGAGCACAACGATTTGAGGGGACACTGAAAGTGGGCTGAGCTGCTCCCACCCTGCGTGCGCTGCGGTTTTTGCAGAGGCTGCGTTTCCCAGGGCTGCTGCATGGCAGTGCCAGCCGGGCCGTCCCGTGGGCTGCTGCTGTCCGGCTGCCAGAGCTGCTGGGAACCTCATTGTCCCTGCTTTCACCCGTTGTGGGGGGGGGGGGGTAACCTGGACATGCTCATTAAGCTGTGAATTCGTTTTCGGGCCGTTCCCACCATGCCGCGTTTTCCGCCTTATCCCCAAGTGCCAAAGATGCGCTTTGGGTTACCAAAGGGCAGCATCCCGCCCTGCCCTCTGCCTCCCCGTGCTGTGCTGTCCATCACACTGCTCACGCTAAGAGCTGGGTCGGGATGGGGGGGGAGGGGGAGGAGGGGAGGACGTGGCCTTTGAATGGCACACAGAACGTCGCCGTGAGCCCAAAGCTCACCCTCTAAAGAGCTTTTCTCATGGGCACGAGCAGTGCTGAGCCCCAGCTGAGAGTGGAGGTCACCGCAACCCTCTGGTTTTGGGTTCTCTCCGTGGTCTTCACGCGGGGGCAGGAGGATGCTGTGGGGCTGTGAGTTGGTGGGACGTGGCTGTGGCATTGTATGTGCCTGTGACGAATCTTTTGAAACACAAATGAGAGCTGCACGGAGCGCCGTCCTGTGTGGCAGCTGGAGAAAAACGTGGGGGAAATTGGGATTGCAAAAGCAGAGCTCTTCCCCCCAACCTGCAGGGCTCTGTAAAGCTGGCAGTGGGACCTGCAGCCCTGCTTCTGGCCCTCCTGCCATCGAGGCTGTTCTCATGGAGGTGTTCAGAGAAACTCCTGAGCTGTTGGTGGATGGTGTTCCTCTGAAGATGCTCAGGTGTGTGAGGGCTGCAGGAGGAGTGAGGAGTGGGAGGGCTGAGGCTCTGGAGCTGCACACCAGTTCCTCATTGCTCTGCTCTGAGCACGGCTGATGGGGTGTGCTTGTGGTTGGGGCCAGGATGCCTTCACTGGGTGCTGTGAAGTCCCTGGGAAACACCAGATTGCAACTGGAAAGGCCCCGCAGGTGGGCTGCCCCTGAGGATTTGCTTTGGGGTTTCCACGTGGGAAGTCACCATGCTGAGATGGAGCGAGCAGAGGAGGCTCTGAGCCTTCACATTGCCCAGCAAGGAGCAGGAGGAGTCGTGGGAATGCAACCTATGGAGATAGCAGCAAAGGTGTGAGAGCAGAGCTGGCACAGGAAGGAGGGCAGGCATTGCACCAGGCTGAGTGTGAGCACTGGGAGAGATTGCTGGGAACCTGGACGTTTGCACCCAGCGCAGGATCGTCGTGCAGCACCACGGAATGAGGGGAAGGCAATGGTTTGTGCAACGCCAAGAGAGAACAGCACTGGGATGGATTGGATCATTGTGCTGCTGGAAGGACGTCGCAGGACGACTATGGGCAGGGAACATCCGCCAGCCCCAGCCTGCCTACCTGAGCTTCCAGCACTGTCGCTGAGCCCTGCTCTCTGCCTGCTGTCCCAGCATAGCCCTGTAACTCCCTGGTGCTGACCAGGGCGAGGGGTCCCGGCCTGCTTTGCTGGCTGTCTGCTGCTGGGCAGGGAGACCGTGGGGTGGAGCCGCGCAGGGTTTGATGCTCCTCATCCTGCCCTGATGCCATCTCTGCCCAACATGCCTCAGGTTGCAAATTCCTCCCCATCTCAAAACCCCTTCTGCAGCGCTTGGCAGGAGACTGAGGGTGCTTGCGTAGCTCTGGGCTCCATGGCTGTGCCCTGGGGCAATGCCTCACTGCTGCTTCGGTTGCTTTCAGCGTGGCTGTACTCGGGGTCCACCCCCATACCTCAGCCACGTCCCCGCAGCGCATGTCGCCTCATTAACCCAACCCTCAGCAGCCCGGTGTCCCGTTGTCTCTATTTCTTTTCTTTTTTCCCTTTCTCTCCCTCTCTCCCAAACTCCTCCAGCTCTGCCCAAAGCGAACATCGAGGTGGAATCCCACTCTGCACACCCTGGTGATCTCCTCCAGCTGCGCTGCCGGCTGCGAGACGACGTGCAGAGCATCAACTGGGTGCGTGATGGAGTGCAGCTGCCTGAGAACAACCGCACACGGATCACCGGCGAGGAGGTAGAGGTGCGGGATGCGGTGCCCGAGGACTCGGGGCTCTATGCCTGCATGACCAACAGCCCCTCGGGGAGTGAGACCACCTACTTCTCCGTCAACGTCTCAGGTTCGTAGCGGTGCAAGGGCAGCAGCGAGGAGCAGCGTGCCTGTGTGCACGCCTTGCATGCTGGCTGGCAGGCACAGGTTGGTTCAGTGGGGTGCAGTCTTGCACAGCCCACGCTGGCACGCATGGGATGTGCCACCAAATTTGTGCAGTGTGGTGCCCGGAGCCATGGGGTGGTTGTGCACTATGGCTCAGTGTGGGGACACTTTGGCACAGAGCATTGCAGCAGGGTCAGCACTGCTGGGTTTTCTGCTCATGGCTGCACAGGTGGTGCCCAGCACCCTGTGTGTCCAAATCAGCAAACAGCATTGCAGCATGGTCAGCACTGCTGGGTTTTCTGCTCAGAGCTGCACAGGTGATGCCCAGCACCCTCTGCACCCTGGTGTCCAGATCAGCACAGAGCACTGCAGCAGGATCAGCACTGCTGGATTTTCTGCTCAGGGCTGCAGAGGTGGTGCTCAGCACCCTGTGTGTCCAGATCAGCACAGAGCACTGCATCAGGGTCAGCACTGGTGGGTTTTCTGCTCAGGGCTGCACAGGTGGTGCCCAGCACCCTGTGTGTCCAGATCAGCACAGAGCACTGCAGCAGGATCAGCACTGCTGGGCTTTTTGCTCAGGGCTGCACAGGTGGTGCCCAGCACCCTCTGCACCCTGTGTGTCCAAATCAGCAAACAGCATTGCAGCATGGTCAGCACTGGTGGGTTTTCTGCTCAGAGCTGCACAGGTGATGCCCAGCACCCTCTGCACCCTGGTGTCCAGATCAGCACAGAGCACTGCAGCAGGGTCAGCACTGCTGGGCTTTTTGCTCAGGGCTGCACAGGTGGTGCCCAGCACCCTCTGCACCCTGTGTCCAGATCATCACAGAGCACTGCAACAGGGTCAGCACTGCTTGATTTTCTGCTCAGAGCTGCACAGGTGGTGCCCAGCACCCTCTGCACCCTGGTGTCCAGATCAGCACAGAGCACTGCAGCAGGGTCAGCACTACTGGATTTTCTGCTCATGGCTGCACAGGTGGTGCCCAGCACCCTATGTGTCCAAATCAGCAAACAGCATTGCAGCATGGTCAGCACTGCTGGATTTTCTGCTCAGAGCTGCACAGGTGGTGCCCAGCACCCTGTGTGTCCAAATCAGCAAACAGCATTGCAGCATGGTCAGCACTGGTGGGTTTTCTGCTCAGAGCTGCACAGGTGATGCCCAGCACCCTCTGCACCCTGGTGTCCAGATCAGCACAGAGCACTGCAGCAGGATCAGCACTGCTGGGCTTTTTGCTCAGGGCTGCACAGGTGGTGCCCAGCACCCTCTGCACCCTGTGTCCAGATCATCACAGAGCACTGCAACAGGGTCAGCACTGCTGGATTTTCTGCTCAGGGCTGCACAGGTGGTGCCCAGTGCCCTGTGTGTCCAGATCAGCACAGAGCACTGCATCAGGGTCAGCACTGGTGGGTTTTCTGCTCAGGGCTGCACAGGTGGTGCCCAGCACCCTCTGCACCCTGGTGTCCAGATCAGCACAGAGCACTGCAGCAGGGTCAGCACTGCTGGGTTTTCTGCTCAGAGCTGCACAGGTGGTGCCCAGCACCCTCTGCACCCTGTGTGTCCACATCATCACAGAGCATTGCAGCATGGTCAGCACTGCTGGGTTTTCTGCTCAGAGCTGCACAGGTGGTGCTCAGCACCCTGTGTGTCCAAATCAGCACAGAGCACTGCAGCATGGTCAGCACTGGTGGGTTTTCTGCTCAGAGCTGCACAGGTGGTGCCCAGCACACTCTGCACCCTGTGTGTCCAGATCAGCACAGAGCACTGGATCAGGGCCAGCACTGCTGGATTTTCTGCTCATGGCTGCACAGGTGGTGCTCAGCACCCTGTGTGTCCAGATCAGCACAGAGCACTGCAGCAGGGTCAGCACTGCTGGGTTTTCTGCTCAGAGCTGCACAGGTGGTGCCCAGCACACTCTGCACCCTGTGTGTCCACATCAGCACAGAGCATTGCAGCATGGTCAGCACTGCTGGGTTTTCTGCTCCGGGCTGCACAGGTGGTGCCCAGCACCCTGTGTGTCCAAATTAGCAAACAGCATTGCAGCATGGTCAGCACTGGTGGGTTTTCTGCTCCGGGCTGCACAGGTGGTGCCCAGCACCCTGTGTGTCTAGATCAGCACAGAGCACTGCAGCATGGTCAGCACTGCTGGATTTTCTGCTCATGGCTGCACAGGTGGTGCCCAGCACCCTCTGCACCCTGTGTGTCCATGAGTATTCTTCCACGGTGGCAGTGCATGCATGGGGACATGTGAGTCTGCATGGAACTGAGCACTGGGATGAATTGGAGCTGAGGTTTTCTTTGGTGGTTCCGAAGCACTGTGGTGAGGAATGAGTGCTGACAGTCGGGAGGTGCTGAGGGCTGTCTCAGTCTGCAGGACCTGGATGGATGGATGCCCCCAGGTGCCTGGCAGCACAATATGGGCACTGCCTTCCTGAGTTCAAAGTCAGCCTTGTGGGCAAGCTGCTCCCTGGGCTCTGTGAGCTGGGACAGCACACGCAGTGATCACAGCACCGCTCACTCCAGCCATGCAGCGTTCTTTCAGAGCCTCATGCCATGTGTCAGCACGGTGCACAGTGCACAGTGCTTAGCTGGGGGTCTCTTCTCTTGCAGACGCACTCCCTTCTGCAGAGGATGATGATGATGAAGATGATTCCTCCTCGGAGGAGAAGGAGGCGGATAACACCAAGCCGAACCGTACGTGTGGGATGGGTTTGCACATGGGTGGGGGTGAAGGGAAGCCAGGCATGCATGTGGATGGCACCCAGGGGCTGAGAGGCAGGAGAGGAGAGGCAGAGTCCTTGTAGAGCCTGGCTGGGGCGTGGGGATGTGCCAGGGAGATGTGCACCTCACCCCAGTCCTGCCCTGGGTTAACCGTGAGCAAACATCAGTGCTCTCTATGGCTGATCCTGTTGCTCTGTGCCCCGCAGAGGCTGTAGCTCCTTACTGGACCTATCCTGAGAAGATGGAGAAGAAGCTGCACGCCGTCCCTGCTGCCAAAACAGTGAAATTCAAATGCCCCTCAGGTGGGACGCCCAACCCCACACTGCGCTGGCTGAAGAATGGCAAGGAGTTCAAGCCTGACCACCGCATTGGGGGGTACAAGGTACACAGTGGGTCCTGTCCAGGCAGTCTGGGCTTGGGAGTCACTCAGGGAGGAGGGGAAATGAATGGGTTTCGGAGGCCCTGAGCTGCCCATCGGTGCAGCTGCGTGCCTCTGGAAGGGCAGATGGGCCCCCTGACATTCCTGTTGCAAAATAGACCCACGGCAGTGACCTGTTTCTTGGTCATGTTTGCAGCAGCCTCAACCTTTGGGGGAGGGGGGAGGACGAGCCCAGCCTGGCTGCATTAATCCCAGAGCTGAGCCAGGAGGGTTGGGGCAACCGCAGCTCCCAGGAGCACTGCACATCTCCTGCATCCAGCACTACACTGTGGGAGAAGGAGGATGAAGGAGTGCTGCTCTTCTTGCAGAGCCTTGGCACAGCCTGGGGCATTTGGGGTGCAGGGCTCAATGTGTCCCCCAGGGCACAAAGGTGCTGGTTCTCCCCATCTGCGTGCAAAGCCCTGGTAGAAAATAGGGTGGAAGCACAGGGCTGTGGGAATTGCCAGCGTGCCATCAGCACATGGATGTGGGTTTTTTTCTCTTTGTGCCACCCAGGGCTGTGTCCCTGCACCCAGCCCATGGTGCTCAGCATTTGGCTCTGACAGCTGGGAGCAATTATGGTCCCTCTGTAGGAGAGGGGAAAGGTGACCACGAGCAGATTTATGCTGTGCCAAAGGGCTGAGCCGCTCTGACGTGCACACATCTCACCCACCACCCCCATCCTCCTGCCCCCAGGTCCGCTATGCCACCTGGAGCATCATCATGGACTCGGTGGTGCCATCAGATAAGGGCAACTACACGTGCATCGTGGAGAACAAATACGGGAGCATCAACCACACCTATCAGCTGGATGTTGTGGGTGAGGATGGCGCTGGGGCTGCTCTGCCTCCTGCACAGCAGTGCTGTGCCCCGCGAGCTTCACCTCGAACCCTTCTGGGGCTTTTTAATTGTGGTGGAAATAATTTCATAGACCAGACAGAAACTTTTTCTAATCGCCTTATTAGCCATAATTCCCAGCTGGGAAGGCTGGTCTGAGCAGTTCCACATGTGGAGCTGCTCTAAATGCCAGTAAATGAACCATTAAGAATGTGATTTAATTTGATTACACTGAGCAAACTGAAGGGAACAGTCAGAGAGGTGAACAAAGGGGTTTGTTAATGCTGACTCACCACAGTGGCAGCGGCTGGGGCCCTCGTTAGGTTTGTTTGACCTCTGACCCCTGAATAGATAGCGATGTCCCTGTGCTGGGATGTCACCTGTCCCCTGCTCTGTTGGGATGTCACCTGTCACCCGCTCTGTGGGGCTGTGGGATGAGACTCCTGTGGATGTGGGGGTGCCCACGCTGAGGTCTCCATCCTTCCATCCCCGCAGAGCGCTCCCCGCACCGGCCCATCCTGCAGGCAGGGCTCCCTGCCAACAAAACGGTGGCCCTGGGCAGCAACGTGGAGTTTGTCTGCAAGGTCTACAGCGACCCTCAGCCCCACATCCAGTGGCTGAAACACATCGAGGTGAACGGCAGCAAGATCGGCCCCGACAACTTGCCCTACGTGCAGATCCTGAAGGTAACGCTGCACACACAACGGGCTGCCCCAGCCTGGGTCCCTACGGGGTCACTGCCCTCACTGGGCACAGCTGGGGACAAGTAGGTGGCATCGAGGCATCTGGAGCCCCACCAGCCCTGCCTGCTCTGCTCTGGGCTGTCGTGGAGGAGCTGGGTGAGAGGAGGGCTGGGGGCAGCAGGCAGCGATGCGCTCATCCTTTGGATCCCTGAAGGTGTATGCCATGAGCTGGGTGGGTGCTGGGGGCAAGCACAGGGTGGGTGGCTCAATCCAGGCACGAGCAGAGCCCTCAGCCCCTCTGCAAAGTCTGGGGTGTGTGCATGCCACCATCCATGCCAAGGTTTTCAGGACACGTGGCCATCCTCAGCTGTATCCCCAGGCCCAGGGCACATGGCCACCCCCAGCCATAGGGCACATGGCCACCCCCAACTAGAGGGCACATGGCCACCCCCAGCCATAGGGCACATGACCATCCCCAGCCATAGGGCACATGGATGTCCCCAAACATAAGGCACATGGCCACCCCCAGCCATAGGGCACATGGCCACCCCCAGTCATAAGGCACATGGCCACTCCCAGCCATAGGGCACATGGCCACCCTCAACTATAGGGCACATGGACACCCCCAACTATAGGGCACATGGCCACCGCCAGCCATAGGGCACATGGCCATCCCCAACTGTAGAGCACATGGCCACCCCTAGCCATAAGGCACATGGCCATCCCCAACCGTAGGGCACATGGCCACCCCCAGCCATAGGGCACATGGCCACTCCCAGTCATAACGCATATGGCCACCCCTAGCCATAAGACACATAGCCATCCCCAACCATAGGGCACATGGCCACCCCTAGCCATAAGGCACATGGCCACCCCCAACTGTAGAGCACATGGCCACCCCCAGCCATAGGGTACATGGCCACCCCCAGCCATAAGGCACATGGCCACCCCCAACCATAGGGCACATGGCCACCCCCAGCCATAGGGCACATGGCCATCCCCAGCCATAGGGCACATGGCCATCCCCAGCCATAGGGCACATGGCCACCCCCAGCCATAGGGCACATGGCCACCCCCACCCCAAGGTGCATGGCTGTCCCCACCCACACCCCTGATGCACTGCAGCAGGTTTATGGTCCCTTGCCTCCTGGCTTGCCACAACCCCCCATGGCCCCCAGCCCTGTGCTGGCACCATCGCTCCGGGCGCTGCGGTTTCTGACCCCATCGATGTGACTCCTCTGTTGTTGGTCTGTTCCAGCACTCGGGAATTAATAGCTCTGATGCGGAGGTGCTGACCCTGTATAATGTGACAGAGGCGGAGAGCGGGGAGTATGTTTGTAAGGTTTCCAATTATATTGGCGAGGCCAACCAGTCTGCGTGGCTCACTGTCACCAGACCTCTGGCAAAAGGTAATCGGAAGGACGCCCAGTGGGACGCTTTGGGACCTCCAGTCCCCAGCGGTGGAAAACACAACTCTGGGCTCTCTCATTTCTGCTGTATTTCTGGTGCAAAAAAGCCATGGAAAAATACCCGGCGGGGCCAGCTGGGCTGCGTGCTGTGTCCTCCCTTGTGTGCTCCCTGCTCTGTGCTGTCCCCGTGTCTCCGTCCTCGTGCTCCCACGCCGTTGATGCCCAGCTGGCCCTCCCCGAGCTCTATTTTTCCATGTGGCCCATTGCCAGCATGCTCCGATGGGCAGAACCATTGGTGAAGGGTTTTTAGCGACGTCTCTTTAGGTCCGACCGGATGAGGGGTTCATCCGGAGGGTCTCTGCCAGGGGTCTCCATGGTCTCTTGTCTGCTCCTGGGGCTCTGCCAAAATGAGGCTGCTCCCTCTTTCTCTGCCTCTCCCCCAGAAGATCTCATGTCGTTTGCTTCTCCGTTTTTTGCTTCCACTCTCCCCTCTAGACGGCTGGTGTTAACACGACAGACAAAGAGATGGAAGTGCTTCACTTAAGGAATGTCTCATTTGAGGATGCTGGGGAGTATACATGTTTGGCGGGTAATTCTATTGGGATCTCCCATCACTCTGCATGGTTGACAGTTCTCGAAGGTATATACTCTTCTTCCTGTCCCTTCTCCTCCCTTGTTTCCACGTGTGTCGGATGCATTGCTGGGGCTGTCGCTTTGCTGTGCGTTTCGATGGGCTGCTGGGCCATCGATGCTGTGCGGATCCACGCCTGATACAGCAGCCAGGGAAAGTTTTTGGGGCGCTGCGTGGGCGCCGCTCTTCTGCCAAAAGCTTTGCCCTGTTATCAGCCGCTGCTTGGGTGTGCTGCTGGGAACACAAGGTTTTGGCTTTTCTGCCTCTCTCTGAGGCTCTTTTCTCTGGGGGGGGGTCAGGTTTGGGCTGCTGGGGGATGATGACAGCTCCCAGGTTTGTGGCTGTGCCATTCATAGCGCTGCCACCCCCGTGGTTACAAAGTGGGGCTGTGTTGTGGTGTGCAGGGATGGGATCTCCTCTCCCAGCCCCCATCCTGCAGTACATCACTGCTGCTGCTGCTGCTGCTGCAAGCGCTTCTGGCTGCTCAGCTCCACCTTCCAGCACCCAGCAGTGCCTTCCAGCCCAGTGTAACCACAGATCCCAATGTGTGTGCAGCTCAGCGTGGGCAGAGCTCAGCCCCACACGACGGGGAGAATCCTCACGTGCTCCCTATGCATGGTGCCATCCCACAGAGTGGGGATGGGCACGGACCCCTGCTTCACACCCTGCAGTTGACCCCTTCCTGCCCCAGGCACCTGCAGGTGCAGCGTGCATCCCAAGGTTATGGGTACGATGCTTATCCCAAGGGTGTGGGTGCAGTGCCCACCCCACGGGTGCAGTGCAGCATCCCAGCAGCCTGACCACTCCCTGCTGCATGTGGGAGCATCCCACACACCAACCCTCACCTCTGCTGAGAGGAGCCAGGCTCTGCCCAGCCTCACCCTTTGCTCCCACTGATGCCTTTTCTGTGCCAACCCAGCTATTGAGGATTCACCAGCCATGATGACGTCCCCCCTCTACCTGGAGATCATCATTTACTGCACCGGCGCGTTCCTCATCTCCTGCATGGTGGTGACAGTCATCATCTATAAGATGAAGAGCACCACCAAGAAGACAGATTTCAACAGCCAGCTGGCCGTGCACAAGCTGGCCAAGAGCATCCCACTGCGCAGACAGGTAACAGAAAGTAGAGAGGGGGTTTCTTGGCTCCTACTGCCCCCTCCCCAAAGAATTGCCCTCTCCCTGGGTTGGGATGATGGATGGTGCACCATGGCTGCCCCTCGCCATGCTGTGTGCCTTACGGCAACAAGAGTAACCAGGAGGATTTATGGCAATTTAATATTGAGATGAAGAGTGCGTGCTGAGCACCGAGGACCCCCAGGCTGTGCGTTTTGTGGTTCCAGCAAGCAGGAAATCAATTACAAATGATACAGTCGTGGTCCAATGGGGAGCAGCAGGGAACCTGCAGTGTTCAGGAGTTTTGGGGGGTCCCGGTCGTTGTCTCCCCACTGGGAGTGGGCGGCCGTGGCCCCAGCGCTGCGTGAAGGTAACCCACAGCCCTGCTGCAGGTGTCAGCTGACTCCAGCTCCTCCATGAACTCGGGTGTGATGTTGGTGAGGCCCTCACGGCTCTCCTCCAGTGGAACCCCCATGCTGGCTGGTGTCTCTGAGTATGAGCTGCCCGAGGACCCGCGCTGGGAACTGCCACGGGACAGGTGAGGATGGGGTGGGATGGGGATGGGGATGGGGATGGGATGGGTTTGGGATGGGATGGGTTGAGGTGGGGTGAGATGGGATGGGATGGGGATGGGGATGGGGATGGAGGTGGGATGGGATGGGATGGGATGGGATGGGATGGGATGGGATGGGATGGGATGGGATGGGATGGGATGGGATGGGATGGGATGGGATGGTCTGAGGCGGGGTGAGATGGGATGGGATGAGATGGGATGGGACGGGACGGGATGGAATGGGGATGGGAATGGAGGTGGGGTAGGATGGGATGGTCTGAAGTGGGGTGAGATGGGATGGGATGAGATGGGATGGGATGTGGATGGGATGGGATGGTCTGAGGCGGGCTGAGATGGGATGGGATGGGATGAGATGGGACGGGACAGGATGGGATGGGGATGGGAATGGAGGTGGGATGGGATGTGGATGGGATGGGATGGGATGGTCTGAAGTGGGGTGAGATGGGATGGAATGAGATGGGATGGGATGTGGATGGGATGGGATGGGGATAGGGATGGAGATGGGATGGGATGTTATAGGATGGGATTGGAATGGGGATTGGATGTGGATGGGGCAAGGTGATGGCACTGAGCGTGGCGGCCATCCTGCTGTTCCAGCACAGCATTATGTCTGTCCTCCCACCAGGCTGATCCTGGGCAAGCCGCTGGGAGAAGGCTGCTTTGGGCAGGTGGTGCTGGCCGAGGCCATCGGCCTGGACAAGGACAAGCCAAACCGTGTCACCAAAGTGGCCGTGAAGATGCTCAAGTGTAAGAGGCGATGGGAGTGGGTGGTACCCACGTGTGCGTGGTGTGGGGGGATCCAGGCCAGCCTCTCTGACTGCTGCCTTTGCTGCCACAGCCGATGCCACAGAGAAGGACCTGTCTGACCTCATCTCCGAGATGGAGATGATGAAGATGATCGGCAAGCACAAGAACATCATCAACCTGCTGGGAGCCTGCACGCAGGATGGTGAGCGGGCGAGGAGGGGGCTCCCAGCACTGTGCCCCCATAGGGCTGACTGTGGGGTCCAGGCACATGGCTCAGCCCCATTCTCCCTCAGGTCCCCTCTATGTCATCGTGGAGTACGCCAGCAAAGGCAACCTGCGTGAGTACCTGCAGGCACGGCGCCCACCAGGCATGGAATACTGCTACAACCCAACCCGTGTCCCCGAGGAGCAGCTCTCCTTCAAGGACCTGGTGTCCTGTGCATATCAGGTGGCACGTGGCATGGAGTACCTGGCCTCCAAAAAGGTGTGAGCACCATCACAGTGGGTTTGTAGGGATGGGGCTGTGGGGCTCCGGGCACCGTTTGACAGCCCTGCTTTCTGCACAGTGCATCCACAGGGACCTGGCAGCCAGGAACGTGCTGGTGACCGAGGACAACGTGATGAAAATCGCTGACTTCGGGCTGGCCCGTGACATCCATCACATTGATTACTACAAGAAAACAACAAATGTGAGCGGTTGGAGCCCACTGTGCCAAGCAGCCCTTGGCCATCCCCATGGGCAGCACTGAGCTGATGGGGTTCTCTTATCACAGGGCCGCTTGCCAGTGAAGTGGATGGCCCCGGAGGCTCTATTCGACCGAATATACACTCATCAGAGTGATGTGTGAGTATGCCAGGCACTGCAGGGTGCAGCTCCTGGTGCAGTTGTGCAAAGCTCTACGTGTGCACCCGGTGCCCGCGGTGGCTCACGGTGTGCCCACGTGTCTGCCTGCAGTTGGTCCTTCGGCGTGCTGCTTTGGGAGATCTTCACTCTTGGTGGTTCGCCCTACCCCGGTGTGCCTGTGGAGGAGCTTTTCAAGCTGCTGAAGGAGGGCCATAGGATGGACAAGCCCAGCAACTGCACCAACGAGCTGTGAGTGCTGGGGGGCAGTGGGCACATGGGCACCGTGCCTGCGGTGCCATCCGTGCTGAGCTCGTGCTCTGTCCTGGGTGCAGGCTGAGGAAGGTGGATGCTCAGAATTACTTTTGCAGTATCCCCTTACCTGCAAAACGTCAGCTAAATCTGCCAGATCTCCCTTTGCTGTTGCTCAGCGGGAGCGAATCCCGGAATGACCCCGGGGTTATGCCCTCACACAGCAGCCCCATGCCCTGCCCCACGTCCTTCCTCAAGAAGCTGAGTCCCACTCCATGCCCCACGTCCTTCCTTGGGGAGCTGAGCCCCACTCCCTGCCCCACATCCTTCCTTGGGGAGCTGAGCCCCACTCCCTGCCCCACGTCCTTCCTTGAGGAGCTGTGCCCCACTCCCTGCCCCACATCCTTCCTCAAGAGGCTGAGCCCCACTCCCTGCCCCACATCTTTCCTCAAGAAGCTGAGCCCCACTCCCTGCCCCACGTCCTTCCTCAGGGGGCTGAGCCCCAATTCCTGCCCCACATCCTTCCTCAAGAGGCTGAGCCCCACTCCCTGCCCCACATCCTTCCTTGGGGAGCTGAGCCCCACTCCTTGCCCCACATCCTTCTTCAGGGAGCTGAGCCCAACTCCCTGCCCCACATCCTTCTTCAGGGAGCTGAGCCCCACTCCCTGCCCCACATCCTTCCTCAAGAAGCTGAGCCCCACACACTGCACATTGCCAGGGGCAGAGCTGTGCACCCACAGATGCGCTCAGCTCCCCCCACCCCATACAGGTACATGATGATGCGTGACTGCTGGCACGCCGTGCCCTCCCAGCGCCCCACTTTCAAACAGCTGGTGGAGGACCTGGACAGGATCGTGGCCATGACATCCAACCAGGTAGGAGAGCCCCCACTCCCCTCCGTGCCCCATGGAGAGCCCCCAATCTGAACCCATCCCTTGCAGGAATACCTGGACCTGTCGGTGCCTCTGGATCAGTACTCACCTGGCTTCCCAGCCACACGCAGCTCCACCTGCTCTTCTGGGGAGGACTCAGTGTTCTCCCACGACCCACTGCCAGATGAGCCCTGCCTGCCACGCTGCCCCCCGCACAGCCAAGGGGTTCTAAAGCGGCACTGAGGCTCCGCAAGCATCCGTGCCCACCCGGCACCTTTGCAGGGAACTCTGCCCAAAGGTTTCATTTTGCTGTTTGCCTGTTGGTTTGCCTCTCCTCTTTGTTTTTTTTTTTTTAATCATCCATTTAAACCTTTCCCACGAGGTCTGTGCTTTTGGACATCTCCGCGTGGCGGTGCCGCAGTGTCCCTATGGGGCTGATGCACTCCGTGAGCATCACATCCCAGTGCTGCCCAAACCCCAGACGTTTGGGGACGTGCAGCACCCGTGTTAACAACAGAAATCCCGTGTACATAGCTAAAATATGTATAAATATGAATATATATTTACATGTCTTTTTAAAAAGGTTGTTACCAGAGCTATACCAGTTTGGTAGGAAGGTACTAGTGGCTGGTAGATATCAGTTGCTATATATATATATATTAAAAAAAAACAAAAAAAAAGGAAAAAAAAGAAAGAAAAAAAAAAGAAAAAAAAAAAAAACAATCCATATATTTTGCTACATTTGCCGTTTTTATTTTTTTAAATTATGGCCCCGACCCTCTTTCAGTTTTAGATCCCTCGAATAAGAATTGCTGCTGCTGCTGCTTCAGTTTTATATGGGGTTGTATTAAACCATAATAAATAACGTGTCGATGCCTTTCGGGAGCACATGGCCAAGGTGCCAATGGCCTTTCCCTCCCCCCGGGGGGCTGCAGTGGGGCCGGGTTCAGCCCCAATGCTGGGCACGGAGCTCTGCACCCCGGGGCTGTGCCTTACCCTCCCCATGGGGAGGAGGGGCCATGGGGTCTGCTGTGTCCCCATCCCACCCCCCCAACCCACCCCCACCCTCCAGTCCCTGGCGCTGGGAGCGCGGAGTCAGGGCGCTATTACTTGAAAAGTTTATTTTGCCTTTGTATGGAGAAATATTATTTGTTGTAAACTCTTCTGTAATGAATCTGGAATTCTTGTAATTATTAAAGACTTTAACCAAGCGGTGCGTTTCGCCATCTCCATCCCATGTGCTGGGATGGGCAGAAAATGCCCTCCATCCCATACCCAGGTTTGGGGTCGGCTCCTTATAAAAAAAAAACCCACCCCATTATCCAACAAGCAGAAACCCTCAACTTTCACCTCTTTTGCTACCAAGGCAGTCGGTGCACGTGGCCGTGATGCGGGGGTGCCTCCAGATGTGTTGGATGCTGCACACCCATGTCCTCGCCAAAGGCTCAAGATTCCAACTGGGCTCCGGCTCCAGTGATGGAGATGGGGGGGGGATAAAGGATCGAGCTTAGGGTCAGGTTAACCCTTTCCCTGCCGTTACGAGGAGCTGAATCCTGGACTGGTGGCCCTACAGTGGTTGGGTTCAGCTCTGACCCCACACCCCGTGGCAGCGTGCCCACATCCGTGGCCGTGTGTTGGTTGATGCAGGGAGGCTGTGGGTCGCAGCTCTGTCTCATCGGCCCTTTTAAAAGCATCTGCTTGTTGCTGCTTCCACGTGTAAATGAAATCGATCAGCCGCTCCCCCCCCCCCCTTCCTAAATTAAATAGGGCTTTTAATCAAGTGATTTATGTCGGATCCGCAGCCTGGGATTAAGCTCACAGCAGCAGCGGGGGGAGATGTGGGGGGGGGGCCATAAATCAGTGCTCTCCCTGGGAGCGGTTTGGCGAAGGGAGCTCTGCAGCGCGTGTTTACATCATCAGAAAGTGCTGCTATCACCATCTTCTGCTCGTTTCCTGGGGTGAGCAGGAGGGCAATTAAATATGATAATAAGCAGAGCAACTCAAAGCCTTGCGGGGAAGGTGCTGCTGGGCTGGGGGGGGGGGGCACTGATGGTTCCTCAAAGGGAGATGCTGTCTGCTGTCCCTATTGCAAGCACATGGGATGGGGGTACATGGGGTACATGGGATGGGGAGCCCCAGCAGCACCGTGCTCCATCAGCCCTCAACGCACTTTGGGCTCCTGCAGAACTCTTTGTCCTCTCCTTTTCCTTTTAAAGCCCTCCGGCTGCACAGGACCCAGACAACCTCCTGGCCTTGGCCCAGGTTCTGCCTGAGCTCTGCTTTGTCTCGCTGCCAGACACACCGTGTTTGTAATTCCACCTCCATGCAGGTTTAACGGGTGGCAGTGGGGATGCTCAACCCCCCCCCCCCCCCACCCCCCAGCAGCCAGACCCGGCCGTGCTCTCAGCTGTACATCACTCCCTGTCAGCTTACACAGCAGACACTGTCAGACACTTCTGGGCAGTGGTTTCATCCAAACAAAACATCGCTTTTGCCCCGGGCTGGCTGCAATAACTCCACTCCTGTGTGCACTGCCACTGTGTGCAGAGCAATCCCACAGCCCCACTCCATGGACTGATGCTGGGATGTGCCAAAATCCCGACCTGTGGGTACAGGAAGAACATCCCCGAGCATCCCGTGGTCCTCCTGCATCCCAGTGTGAGGATGCACAGAGCTGGGATGGGTCCAGCACAGCCCCAGGACCCTTCTGTCTACACCCCATAATTCTCCCATTCCCCTCCCCATGAGGTTTGTTTCTCCAGCCCGTGTTCTACATTATTTTAAGCTGGTGTAAGGCTCGCTCGTCTTTGTTACAAATTTATAACAGAGACAGAAAGCCTGCTAGGAATGTAATGCTCTAATACAGGAGGCCATAAATCTCAGCCTTTGTTGTGCTTGGGCCTCACTAAATCACTGCTTTTCCCTCTGAATATTAATCTGCTCTAAAAGTGCTGAGCGCTGCATCTTTCCCAAATGGCTTTTAGGGGAAAGGCTGATGTAAGGGCCGTGGCACAGCCCCATAGGACACGGGAAGCAGGAATTGGTGCTGCAGGGATGGGGGGAGCTGGGCAGGGGGATGCAGGGTGCAAGGATTGGTGCTGGAGTGGCTCAGGACCGGGAGCATCACCAGCCATAGCAGCACCAGTATGGGGATGCCCAGGGTAGGACAAAAGCCATCAGATGGGCTCCTGGAAGCCAAAGGCAGGGCTGAAAGGTGTTTGGCACTGATGCAGCTGGAAAAGCTCTCCCCACGCCAAAGCACACACAGCCTTGGAGCTCCGAGCCATTTAATTTGCCCGATGTTGCAGAACAGAATGCAGTAATTTATGGGGCTCTGCTTAGTTTGTTTCCTCCTTGCTCTCAGTGCAGCACGGCAATGCATTTCCCCTGGTTTGTTCCTGCAGTGCTGCGGGGCTCCATCCCCCAGGAGCTCTGTGGGGTCAGAGAGCAGCAGGTCTGGGGTATGGCTGCAGGTTTGGGATATGACAGCAGGTTTGGGGTATGGCTGCAGGTCTGGGGTATGGCTGCAGTTTGGGATATGGCTGCAGGTCTGGGGTATGGCTGTATGTCGGGGGTATGGCTGCAGATTGGGGGTATGGCTGCAGGTTTGAGGTACGACTGTAGGTTTGGGGTACGGCTGCAGGTCTGGGATATGGCTGCAGGTCTGGGATATGGCTGCATGTTTGGGGTATGACTGTAGGTTTGGGGTATGGCTGCAGGTTTGGGGTATGGCTGCATGTTTGGGGTATGGCTGCAGGTTTGGGGTATGGTTGCAGTTTGGGATATGGCTGCAGTTTGGGGTATGGCTGCAGTTTGGGATATGGCTGCAGGTTTGGGGTATGGCTGCAGATTTGGGGTATGGCTGCAGGTTTGGGGTTTGGTTGCAGGTCTGGGGTTTGGCTGCAGGTTTGGGGTATGACAGCAGGTTTGGGGTATGGCCGCAGGTTTGAGGAATGACTGCAGGTCTGGGATATGACAGCAGGTTTGGGGTATGGCTGCATGTTTGGGGTATGGCTGCAGGTTTGGGGTATGACTGCAGGTTTGGGATATGGCTGCAGGTTTGGGGTATGGCTGCAGGTTTGGGGTATGGCTGCAGGTTTGGGGTATGGCTGCAGGTCTGGGATATGACTGTAGGTTTGGGGTATGACTGTAGGTTTGGGGTATGGCTGCAGGTCTGGGGTATGGCTGCAGTTTGGGGTATGGCTGCAGGTTTGGGGTATGACTGTAGGTTTGGTGTATGGCTGCAGCTTGGGATATGGCTGCAGGTTTGGGGTATGGCTGCAGGTTTGGGGTATGGCTGCAGGTCTGGGGTATGGCTGCAGATTTGGGGTATGACTGCAGGTTTGGGGTATGGCTGCAGGTTTGAGGAATGACTGCAGGTCTGGGATATGGCTGCAGGTTTGGGGTATGACTGCAGGTTTGGGGTATGGCTGCAGGTTTGGGGTATGGCTGCAGGTCTGGGGTTTGGCTGCAGTTTGGGGTATGGCTGCAGGTTTGGGATATGGCTGCAGTTTGGGGTATGGCTGCAGGTCTGGGGTTTGGCTGCAGTTTGGGATATGGCTGCAGGTTTGAGGTACGACTGTAGGTTTGGGGTATGGCTGCAGTTTGGGGTGTGGCTGCAGGTTTGGTATATGACAGCAGGTTTGGGGTATGGCTGCAGGTTTGAGGAATGACTGCAGGTTTGGGGTATGGCTGCAGGTTTGGGGTTTGGCTGCAGGTTTGGGGTTTGGCTGCAGGTCTGGGTTCTGCCAGAGGGTTTGTTCTGAGCAGTGCAGGAGCACGAGGCTGTCCATGGATCAGCCCTGACCTGGACACGTTGCTCAGCAGCACAGAGCTGCACCCACCCAGGGGTGGCAATGGGTTCAGACTGCAGGGTGCAACTGCTCCCATTATCCTGTCGTAGGTGGGACTGGCTGTTCTCCTCAGCTGCATTTAAAGACTATCAAAGCAGCAGTCTTTTCCAGGAACATCACCCATTTGTGGGAATTAAGACTATTATTTCAGACATTTCCTACCCACCTCTTGCACTGAAACCCCCCAACAATTTGCAGTTCATTCCAGGTTCTTCCTGCACCCTGAAAGCTCTGCAAAGCTCTGCTCTGCCCTGTGCTGAGCAGGGACGCCTATGGGAACAGCACACCTGGGCAGCATCCCATAAACCCTGGGTATGAGCAGAAGGGCTGTGAAGCCCATTGGAGCTGCCAGCCCTGCTCTGTGCTGCAGGGAATGCAGGCTGAAAGGCACTGCAGGCAGGCATAGTGCTGCCCAGGTGCAGCCTGCAGTGCAAACACTGCAGTACAAACACTGCAGTGTGCTGCTGCCTGCTGGCTGGGAGTGGCTGTGCTGCTGCCCTGAGGTGCAGAGTCCCAGAACTGCACCAGCAGATGCTTCACTGGTTTGCATTGTAGGGAAAAGGTTGGCTGAGATTTGGGTGTGCCTGGTGAGCAGTAATTTCTGTGTTGCCCCTTTGTAGTAGGAAAAAACGTCCCCTGATGATAGTAATGTAAACTATTGACTGCTGGCAAAGAGTGGGAGCTCGGGGCAGGGAGCAGAGCTGGAAGAAGTCATCAATATTAATGGTATTTTTGCATGTATGTGTTACTGTGGGACAGGGATCAATTCCCTCAAATTGCATTAGGATCTGCTGAGCTACTCCTCCTATGGAGGCTGCTCCTGAGCTGCAGCTGCTCTGCGCATAGAGGTCTCTGCTCCTTCTCCTGTGGTTGTGCTCCTGGGAAGTGCATGCATGCCTTTTTCTGCCCTTTGAATTGACACAATTAAATACAGACATCCAGGATTGCACATTGGTTTTATTGCCACGGCAGAAGTGCAGGTACAGAGCTAAGCTTGCAGAAGCTATCACTGTACTGCATTCTGATTCTGTATTGCTAATAAGAGCCCAAAGTCACATGTTTAAAGTGCTGATAATGCCCCGACCTTGAGATGACTGAATTTTTTTTGTCTGACTGTTCTAAAAGTTGTCTGACCTCTAAAAAAGACACAGCACCAAGTCTAGCTTTAATCTTACAGGCAGTATAAATATCTACAGTCCATGAAATAATTTCTAAATATTTACATACACCAAAAATTAACAAATGTTAAAAGCACTGTGTCAGTATCCTCCTGTAGAGTCTACCACAAACCAGCAGCTGACACTGGAGTGTATGAAGAATCATTTTAAAAAGTCTGAGGGCAGCTGCTACGACGTAGTGCTGAGCTGGAGAAGGTTTTAACCAAGTCTCAGTTTCTGAAATACGTGGCTCTGCAGGTTGTTGCCTCACAAGACCCAGAGGGATGCTGAATAATGCACACCTGTGTCTCCCATGGCAGTGTCAGGCAGCTGGGCTGCCCCTGTCAAGCTGCAGCAGCAGGACAAGATGGGAGGCATGGATGTGTGCTGGGTCCTGCACAAGATTCTAAACTGCAGAACAGGTTGTACTGGACTTCCAGACTAGTTCATTCTGCACCTGGACCCCTGTGAAAATAAAAAGCTGTCTTTCCTAATATTTAGGAGCACAAATACCTGTTCAGTAAGTAACAGCAGAGACAGCAGTATAAATATTATCATATTTACAACATAAGTTAAAATGGTGGGGGTAGGGGTGCAGTACAAAAAGAAGCTGGTGCTATCTTCATAGCTGTAGCATGTCTGACTGCTAGTAAGATTGAGACGGAGGGAGAGGGTCCCTTAGGACTACTGACACTCTTTGTAAAGCAGTCTGCAGGACAGTCACTCCTTCCTTTTAAGGAGGTGCAGAGATGAAAGCTCTTTTCTTCCAGTGTTGACTGTCCTTGCTGGCTTCAGGCTAGACTCCATTGGCACCAGCCTTGCTGCTCTGAGATGCCTCCAGTTTAGTCTGAGTGTAAAAGTTGCAGATTTTAGGCAGTACCAATACAAAGGCTTCTTAAAATACAACAACATTTGACTGAGATCAAAGTTCTTCAGAGTAAAGGAGCATTTTACTGTCAGTATAGCTCAGCCTGGACACCCAAACTTGCCTGAAGTGGACATCCTAAATCAAGATGTAAGCAGCTGTATTGCAATCTATTATTCACAGAAAGGAAAGAGTAATGGAAAAGGCAAGTTACTGTACATACAAATACATATTTAAAGATACAGAAAGGCACTTAACACTGCACTGTTTCTGACAGAAGATGAGTTTATCCAAGTGTTTTAAAGCAGACTGCTAGGGAAAAGTACAAAGGGCACAGTGACAGCTCCCTCCAATTTGCCTGGAGCCTGCCTCAATAACATGTTGTGTTGTGTTCAACAGCCCTCAGTGCAGCTCTGCTCCACAATTTCTCCAGTCACTGCTGAGCTTAACATTCAGAACATCCTGTAGCACAAATTTCCACAGCTGGACTACAAGCTGTGTGACAAACAAGCTACTTTAGAAAGCCTAAACATTCTGAAAAGCTTACCTCTTGTTGGAGTGGTTTAACTGGCACCTCTGAGACTGGTAATTTCTCTGTTGGCAGAGGTACAAACTCTTCATTCTTTGGGGAAAAAGATAACTTTAAGGTCACAGAACCCTCTTGGAAAACAAAGCTCTAGCTAGACCCCATACATTCCCCTTCCTTGTCAGAACAAGGCTGTTCCCTGCAAGGCATCTCTGTGAAACCTATGCTATTGCCATCATTTCTCCTACACTATTTAGTAGGGTTATTGTGAAATAACTCCAGCTGCTGACACCATATCCTCCCTTGGTTTTCTGTTGCTGCTGTTATCAGATTGGACTAATACAAGGAATTCCCCTCAGCCTTGTGTTGAGAGCCACAGGCTCTGGCTTTGTAACCCTGGATGCATTGGTACTTTTTGTCCTGGACAGTTCAGCCCATGTTTGCTGAAAAGAAGTCACCTTCAACTAAATGAACCTGAGTTGAAGCTCACTTTGTGTTTTTGCTATTTTCTGACCTTTCTTCCCTGTGCAATGGGGGCAGGATCCACCAGGGTCTCCTGATCTTCAGGAATGGATGTCATCACTTCCTCAGTTTCACCTATCTAAGGAAGAATACAGAGCTCAGTACAGGCAGAATTTCAGCTCACTTGGAGGATGGAAAAACAGGATTCACGTCACAGTGCTTCACTTGTGTAATGGTTCAACCATTAACCTGAGAGCTTCATTCAAATAGCTCACCTTATTTTCTGGAAGAGATTGTGGCTTTACATCTATTAAGTACAAGGCACGTGAGAGCAGGAGCAGAGAAGGTGGAACACTCTCTTTTAAGTGCAGATCTAGCCACTGGGAAAAGAAAATTGGCTGCAAGTCAACGCTTATTTAGCAGTCTTTGTACTTACAAGATCTTAGAGCTATCTTGAGTTTGGCTAAGGAAGTTTTAAGCTACCACAATGAGAAGAGAGAGTTTTTATGACCTTGGAATACCTATGGAATGGACACTAGAGAGGAAGTTTCCTCTTTCCTTTGTATTTCCTTGTGTTTCCTTCCTTCCTTTGTATTTCAGATAAGCTGTAGATCATTCAGTACCTACAGCAGTATCTGTAATCTGTTTCAATGTTTGTAAGACACTGGTGTTAGCTCTACGAGAAGTTCTGGCTATTTCAGAAGCTTAAAACAACTTTTCCCCCATCCCAGTCTTTATTTTGCTTCCAACCAGCCACCCACAGCTCTTTGCTCTACAAAGTAACATGCGTATTTCATGCTTTAGATCTCAGCTATGCAATCAGGATCCATTGAAAAACACTTGTAGGAATTCTAAGAGAAATCTGATTCTATTCTGCGTGAACACTGTGCAGCATTCTGTCCCAGGAGAAACCTTACTGAATAACTAAACAGGAGTCACTCACCTGCCTGAGCTGTTCCTTCAGCTGCTCCTCTGAGAGACCCAATGACCGCATTCCTCTGGCTCTGCATGCACTCTGCAGTTCAGACACACTTAAGCCATTGACTCCTTCCTTGGCAATCATCTGAAATGAAACGTTCCTATCTAGGCATACAGTAAGCCAAAACTTGATAAGCTTGAGGCTAAATAAATGTCTGTTTAGATAAGCATGCATAAAGTCATAGCAAGGCAGAGACAGGACAGTACTGACTTTCTGACTAATGCATTCTGTCCTTGAAAAATGACAGTATCCATCCAGCTACAGAGAATGAAAAATGCTGGTCCAGATTTCTTTTAAGTACGGAGGATTTCACTTTTATATGCAATCCTACAGGTGGCCCTGAGGAGTGTGAAGACTGCATGCTTTAAAGCTGAACCCACAGTAAGTCAGATATGTACTTCTGAAGTGGTCATTTTTTTTTTCTAGGAAGAGTCTTTCTACTTTTTCCTCTAAATCCCAGTAGGATTAACACCATTTCGAATTACAGTTCCTATAGAATCATAAGATGTAGGCTAGAAGTGGCTTCTGGAGATCCCCAGTCCAACCTCCTATTCAAAACAGAGTTAGGCTAAAAGTTGCTTTACACAGTTTGGATTTTTCCATTCCTCCAAAGCTGTACATCTATGCTGATTTCAACTTACTTCATCATCTGTCTTGATAGTCCTGAGCCTCAGCAGAAGCTGAAAGCGGAGCAGATTGTTGGTGCCAATGGGCTGCAGCTCAAGCAATTTGCAAAGTGCTACCAACTGTGGCCGTTCCAGGTGTTCCAGGGTCAGCTCATCCTCAAAGAGCTTGGAGAAGCTCACAATCTCTTGGGTGCTGGGTTTGTGGCCAGTGTGACGAATCTTTAATTAAAAATAAAATAAAAAGCCAATCAAATTAAAACAGAATCCCACCTTCTGAATCCTTCTGCCCCTCTAAAGAACCCCTTTCTGTTTCTCACGCTGGGATTCCAGCCTCTCACTGGAAACAGAATGATAGAATTAAAAGGCACATTTTACCTGGTGCACATAGGAAGAGAACTGTTTTCCTTGTCCTGTATCTGCTTTGTTCCTCCTGGCCATCTCTGCAATGGTCTCTTGCAAGAACTTTGCTAATTCCAGCTTTGCATTTAATTTCTTTTTCTGCTTTTCTTCCTTCATTTAAGAAATAAAGCATAATTAGAATTTCCACTTGAAAATCAGAAGGGAGAGGGGTTGTAGGACAAAGATGAAATAAAACTTTTTGTGCTGTTGTACAGATGCCCTAACTAGACTGCTGGAATCTCTGAGAACAACACAAACCTTTTTTGACTCTGTCTCAAACGTCGAGGGCAGCATTTCAGGAAAGAGTTTCAAGAACACTGGTAACAGAAACTCCATGAAGGGAACAATGATAAACACCAGGAAGGGAACCAGCCGGAAAAGATCTGCACAGGTCCTCAGCAACTGCATAAAGAAGAGAACAGCAGAAGCTATTGTTCAGCTGGAGGAAAAAAAAAGAACTGTCCCAAAGAAGCATGGAAACCACACGGTTAAATGTCTTTAGCTACACCAAGCCTCTGAATACACCATTTTAGCAAGTTGTTGTTTGTATGTCTGGCACTTACCCTTCGTCTCTCTCTCCTAGTGAGAACCTGACCATGCAGCAGCCTCCACACCATCCTGGCAGCAACTTTAGTATCAATCCAGAGCAAGTGGAACCCGTTGTAATAATGCTTCAGTTCACAGACAATTTTTTGGTGCCAGGATTTTTTCCCTACGGGGGTTTCTGTGCCTCGTGCTGGTGTTGGGCTGGGTGCAGCACCTCGGGGGGGTGCAGGCTGCTCCTGGGGCTCCTGGAGCACACAGGTGGATGTGTGGAACCATTGCACGGCTTCAGCTGCAGGGTGAGGCAGGCAGGGGTCTGGCTGTGAGCGGCGCAGGCGTTGTGAGGGGTGTCCACAAGTCTGTTTTAAGTGCAAATCCACCAGCTGAACCAAAGCAATCGCTGGAGAGCACGGAGAGATGGAGTGCAGGAGCAGCTGGGAGCCTCTGGAAGCAGAGAGGTGGTTAAGAAAAGCACGGTGCTGTGTGGCTAAGCTGCCTGAGCACCAATTTGCGTGCTTGGTGCCACCAGCCTGTGAAAATAACCTCACGGCTGCCTCAATGCCTGCAGCTCCGAGCACTGAGCAGCAGGTAAAGCACCGAAAATCTCATGGCAACAACTTGAATTCGGGGGGAGGGCAACGAGAGGCTTCTCAATGCTCTCAGGAGAGCTTCCGTGGGCTGCCAGGAAAACCTGAGCACGCAGGGCAGAGCCGGGTGCCCTCTGTCCCCCTGTGCCCTCTGTTCCCCGGTGCTGAGGGAGCACACTGTGGCTGCTGAGGCCGGCTGGGCGCTCACAGGAGCTCTGAGCCCCCGCCGTGCGCTGTGGCAGCTGCAGAACCCAGCAAATGAACTCAGTCCTGTGATCCCCCGGTACCGAGGCTCCATCCCCGCGGGGTCCAATGCACGCACGCCTTACCTGGGCCTCAGCCTGGGCCTGGCCAGCGCCAGCAGCGCGCTCCAGCTGCGCAGTGCCATGATGCGGTGCCCCCGCCGGCCCCGCTCCCCGCCGGGCGTCCGGCTTCGGTCCGCCGGGGCGGTCCCATCGCACCCTGCTCCCGACGCTCTAGCCCTACAAGCGGAGCTCTATGGTTCCCTCCGCGTCGCGCCATAGCGTCGCGTCACAACCTTTACGGCGGGAACCAATCAAAACGCAGGACACAACAGCGGAAGGGCGGGGGCGGGGCATGACCCGAGGTGACCCTGGAAACGGCCTCTCATTGGCTGCGAGGGCAGTGGCGGTAAGGCTTAAGGGGCGGGCCTTAGCGTGTGACGTCACATACGTGACGGTGGCGGGAAGTCGTGAGGTGAGGTGAGGTACGGCGCTGGTGGGCGCGAAGGGCTGCGGCCTGCCTCCTTCCCTCAGCATTGAGTCGCCCTGCAGGCGATCTCGCAACCGGGCAGAGCAGTAAGATCGTGCCTTTTGATGTCCTCACTTGCAGCAGGCGGGGGGCAGCGCCGGATTCCTCACACGCCGGGTTCCTCACACGCCTTCAGGGCTGAGAGGAAGTTTGTGTGGAGCTGTGATGTGCTGGGGGTGCCAGCAGGCCCTGAGTGATGCCGTGTCAGCCTCACAAAGCATTCTGAACGAGGAACAGGTTTCTCTGATGGGGGCTAAGGCAGGTGAATGGTGTTTAAGATGAGAAATCAGGAAGGCTGGGTAAGAGGCACAACAGGGTGTGCAGCAGGGCTCTCATTTATTGCCTCAGTGTTGCCCATTGATTGAAAAGCACGTTGTCCAAAAGGGCTGGCCTTCAGCTCCTTTAAACTTTGGGGCTGAAAGCTCTCTGCCGTTATTCCACGTTCAGTACTACTGTCAAAACCACTCCTGCACTGTTAGTGCCACGTAGCAGTGCAGTTTGGATCCCGATTGTGATTTAAGCATCATAAGGGAAGTGTTCAGGACTAATTTCTGTGTGAAGGAGGGTTGGGTGCTCCTGTTTTTAAGCCATGCGGGCCTGCTCCCACGCTTAGGAGCTCTATGTGTGATTTGAGGCACGGCTCCTGGAAGCAATTACCCGGCTTTATTTAAAGCAGGACATTCTTCAGGGAGAGCTCAGCACCTCTTTGATTGCAGAAGATCATTGTTTTCTCTCTGGGTTATTGTAAAGCACGGCATTGTGTGGAATGCTGGGCCTGGTGCTGATGAACTGCAGTTTGGTGTTGGTCTGAGCTGCTCAAGGAGGAGCCCTGTGAGCAGGAGTGCAGTGTCTGGGGGGAGGCAAAGCCCAGAGAGCCCTAAGGGCTGGAGGGGAGCAAATTGCTCCTTCAAAGCATTGTGCTGAGGTGATGGCAGGGGTTGCTGGGTACAGTCAGTGCAGGCTGAACAGCGATCCTGATAAGCATCTCTAATTTCTTGTGAGTGCATGTTCTTCTCCCAGCAGCTGTTTGTACCTTCCGTGTAGTCCCTGCACAGATAATGAGTAAAGAATGTGTGCTTAAGCAACAGTTCTGTGTTTACAGCTTTTAATCATTCTGCTAGCGGGCAGAGGTTATCATCTGCTCGCTAACTTTTGCTTTCACCTCGATTATAATGAGTTAAAACTTGCTCTAGCCCTACCTGTAATTTCTTATCTGTCAGATCATTTCAAAACAATAGTGAAAACCGTCAGGAAGAGGAAGAAATAGTGTGAAAGAAGGCAGGACTGGGAGAAAAATGAAGGAAAACAGGAATTCCTGTCAGTATGTTGCTTAGTTGTCAAAAGGATGCAGAAAAAATACGTTCTCATCCCTGACTACCTCAGCTGCAAGAAATCAGTCCCTCCCCAGTAATAGTAACCAATTTGAGCTGTAACATTTCGAGAAGACTTGAGAAAGAGAGAGGGCCTTTTTTAGGTCACCTCCATTTCTGATGGTTTATTGCATTTAAGAAGGAGCAGAATTGCCTTTTAAGTTCACTTTATTACAGCAATTTTCCCCTTCCCCCACCCCCAAGCACAAGAGAGAAGCACCTCATTATTGTGGGCGCTGGGCCTCAGGGTCTGGGCAGTGCTGTGAGTTTGGGAATCATTGCTCAGTCTTTGTTCAGTGACTCGTGAAGCTCTTCTCTCTTCAGTTTCCTCTTTCATGTTGGATCATGTCTCTGTTGCTACCCAGTGCATTGTGTTTTACTGTCTGATATTTTTCCTCTGCTAACAGACATTGGACTATCTTTCCATCTTGTTTACTTTCTGTTCCCTTGTGCTTTTCTTACTTTCTATTTTTTTGCATGCTTTTTTTTTTTTTTTTGTGTGTGTGCTGCAGGAAAGATTTATTGTGCATAGTTGGGTTGTGTTTTCTTCCACGGAAAAAAAAAGATTTTGGGGGTTGTGGAGGAAGGGAATTAATTGCGAGCGTTTCAGTGCTTAATTTTTCAGCCAAATTAGGATTAGGAGCTGTTGAAGATGATGGCTTTTTCTTTCTCCATCCAACCCACACGCCAGACCTCAGGAGATCAACCCAGAATCGTGAAGGCACGCTGGAATCTCCCCAGCAGAACTGGTGTTTGTTTCCCAGGCCTCGTTACCATCCAGTAGTAATAATTAAATGCATCTCAGCTGCTGTGCTGGTTTCGTAACAGCAGCACAGATGAGTGGCACGATGGGCTGCCGTGCTTCCAGCCGGGCTGGTGGCGAGTGTGCCCTCACAGAGAGCAGGCTGCTGTTTGGTTGCACGGTTTGCACAGGGCAGAGAGCGAGCCGCGGTTGGATTGCACGGTTTGCACGAGCTGCTGTTGAATCGATCGGGCTGACGCTCGCATGGAACGCAGCGGCAGGACTACAGCCCCCATAATGCTTTGCGGCGGGCGCCGCCCGGGCGGCCAATGGGGCGCAGAGGGGCGGTGGCGACGCGCGCATGCGCGGAGGCGCCGGCCGGTGGTGGGGGGGGGAGGAGGCGGAGGGCGCGGAGCGGGGCCGGGACGCGGGCCCAGCGGCACGGAGCGCCGCCTTCCCCCGCCGCCAGCGGTCGCCCGCGCCCGCCCGCGCCCCGCCGAGCGCCTCCCCTTGGCCGCCGCGCCGGCCGGGAGCGGGCGGTGGGGGGGCGGGCGGCCTCCCGGGGCGGAGCCCGGCGCCAGCGGCGGGGGCGCGGAAATCGAGGCCGGGGCTCCGTCGGGCCTGCCGTGCGGGAGGAGGCGGGCGGGCCTCCGCCGCCCCCGCCGCCGGCCTTTGTCTCCGCTGGGCTCGGAGGACGCGGCGGGGGCAGTTAGAATGGAACAGATTGAAGGTGAGGGAGGCGGGGGCGGCCGAGCCGTTCGTCCGGGCTTTTAAAGGGTCCGCGGCCGCCATGTTTGCTGCTGCCGGCGCTGCGGCGCGGCCCCGGGGCGGGAGGGGACGGGAGGCGGTGGGCGGCGGACGCGGGGCCCGGCTGCACCGCGCGCTGCCGCCCCCGAGCGGCCCCGGGTTCGAGGCTGGGGTCGGGCCTTACCCGGAGATCCGGGCCCTGCGCTGCTCTCCGGCCCGGCCGTGCTTCCCGGGAGCTGTCAGGGCGGCTTGAAGGTCTTCGGTAGAGATCTCAGCGATAACTTCGTTCCTTGTGTGCTGAACCAGAGGCAGCGTGCGATCACAGCTGTAGGAAAAGGTTGTAGTCCGTCCTGGTGCCCGTTCCTGTCTTCCTGTGGCTGGTAGGGATGCATGGAGAAGTGTTGTGGTGGTTTGATACGTTGATGTTTTTAAAGAACTGCTCGAAAGGAGGTCGTTCCAGCAAGCAGGCGTGTGTGCTGTGTGAGCTCAGGGCAGGGAGTGCTGATCAGGAGTGCATCTTTTGGTTCGATACAACTGTTGTGCATTTCTCAGTTCTGCAGCTTTGCCTCACTTTGAAGCGGTACACATGAGATGCTTTACAGCTATTGTGTTGGCTTTGTTGTGTGACACGTCACTGTTGTTACAATATTTGGAATTGACAAGGGTCTGACTTTGGTTTTATGTGAACAACAGCTTTTGAGCCTCCTCAAAGAACAAAAGAGTTTTCTCCATATTCTCATTTCAACCCCGAGGCTCCCAAAACCAAATGAGAACACTAAACTCAGCTTTTTTATTTCAGTACATAGGATTTTTACTGCTGCCCTCTGAGTTGCTTCTTTCCATTTCCTCATGAGAAACTTGTTAAGAGCTGCTTTATCAAAACCATATGACAGAGATGACTGTTTCTTCTGGCACTTAGAGCCCTTAGAAAGGTACGCAGGGAAGTGATCAGCCTTACCACACGCTTTAAAACACTGAGACAAGTTTGTCAAGAGGCCTCTGATTCACCATTTAGTCTCTGCTGGCACAGGCCCACTAAAGGCAGGAGGAATCCCCAGGCTGCAGTTCTCTTTGCTAATGAATCTGCATGCAGCTGAAAGCTGGGCCTTGTCCTGATGGATGGAAGTAAAAGTTTACACGGTTTTTAGAGTGTTCAGAACAAAGTGGGACAAAGCAGACTACAGATAAAGGATGCAGAAATGTGAATAGTCATTTTACTTCTGCCTATAATTCGTATCGTTTGAACGCTGCAGGAGAGTATTTTGAAAGGAGGTGTGGAAATGTGACAGAATTCATCTTTCATCGCTTAAACCCAACGACCTGGTCTGTTTCAGCCCAGCAGCTGTGTTTGTAAACATAGCAGTGAGCATGTGCTGGGGTGGCTGCTGCGTGGAGCTTTGAGAGGAGCAGTGCCAGCACAGCGCAGATGCAGGCACGCACTGGAATGGAACGGTGCAGAAAATGAGAGTGAATGCGTGTGGTGACTCAGGTAATTAAGGGGCTGTAGGACACGAGCAGATCTGAGAATCTCTCTGATTATATCTGTGTAGAGAGGAGCTGGATTGTTGCAGGCTTGGTTGTGCAGACAGCCTGAAACTTCTGCTTTCAAGGCTGTGACAGAAAGCCCAGCTCAGGCTGACGAGGCAGTGGCACGTAGGGCTGACTCAAAGTGCTTCTTGTGGTTGTCAGTGAGCCAGCAGGACAGCTTCTGTTCTCAGAGCAGACACTCCACATCTCTGTGTAGTGCCCAGTCTTTAATGCCTCAAATTCAACAACCCCTGAACCAGTTGTAGGCATTATCCACACGGTGCTTGTCAGCGAAGAGTGGTAACCTTAATTCAAAAAGGATTTAAGGAAACTGTTGAAAGTATTTGCGTGCCATGCTGTTTTTCTTATCAGTGCATGCAGCTCCCACTTATTGCTGTAGTGACAGCCAGCCTTGGGTCAGCAGGCCTCTTCTGCTCCAAGCAGGGCTCATTTGCAGGTGCCTGCTGCCTCTCCTTGGTTTGGTGGCACAGGGAAATGTCCTTGTGGCCAACTTGTGGCTCACTGTGGTTGGCTGAGACCCCTTCATTTGGAGGTAGTCCTTCTTGGGGCTGCTTTGTTTGCTTATAGCTAGCAGTGGGACTTTCTGATGCTTGGGGAGTTTCGCTTGTGTGCTGCATACTGACCGTATCTTTTCTCACTTGTTTTCGAGCTCTTTCTGATTGAGCAATAATACAGTGGGTAGATGCATGTCTGTGTGTTTTGTAGATAAGTCCACAAGTTGCTGTGTTTTATACAAACCTGCAGAACTCTTTTTGGAAGGTTGAAAAACTTCCTTGAGTAATAAATGTGATCAGCAGCATTCAGAACGGTTTAGTAATGTGAGATGGCAGCTATTCTCCAGCATGGCAGCAGCATCCGAGAACTTTGTAGTACCTTGTTTTCTGAGGAAATGCAAAATGCTCATCACAAAAACAGCTTTAGCTTGCTGTGCTTGTTGGTGGAACACTGAGCTCAGAGGGACTCCCAATGTCAGCCCATGACTGCAGAGCTGCTGCTGGAATGTGTGCAGCGGAGCTTTCTGAGCAGCTCTCAGTGGATGGGCAGTGAAACACACAGTGCTGCTATAAGGCAGTGTATTGTAGGAGCTGTGCAGGGCTGACCCACTTCACCTTGCAGTGAAACCTTTATTTTGTTTACTTTTTTCCTCAGATTCTTTGCATTCTGACTCTCCTGCAGGCAACGTGAAAGCACTTACATGAGCAGTGCCTGTGTGTAGTCTGCATTAGTGAACAGTCTGCAGTTCCCTTATCAGTGACAGGTCCTGTTTTCCCTCTTGCTGGGAAAGGACACATGGGAGGAGCTGGTAGTGTGGTTCTGGGGAGCAAACTCTTGTTGTCTCATTGGTAAATTAAGTTGCAGTGTTGAAAGTATCTTTGTTTCCAAATTCTTTTCCAGTACTACTAAAAAGTATCCACATCGTACTTGAATTGCTCGAAATAATTATGTTGTTTTCTTATCTTTTGGCCCATTTCCAGTGTTGTATCAGGGCGATATCTATTGCAGGTTGTACTTGGAAGCTAAGTGGGGCATCTGATAATTTAATAGTTGTGCCAGTGAGAAAAACATACGCTGCCTGAAATGCTTTGCTGAGAGCTCAACGCATAGAACTGCAGATTGGCTTCTCTTGTGTTTTTTAGGCAGTGCTCTGTTGAGAAAGGCTGGGTTTGGCTCTCCTGAGCACGTTGGTGGTATTCTGTGGACAGTGGTGTGTTCTTTGCATTGCAGCATTTGAGTGACTTCTACTTAGTAATCCTTTCTGAGGTTTAAATTCTGATTCTGACGCGTTTCGGTTTCGTTGTGTTGTTATCAGTGGCTGCAGGTTTGCTCTGACAGTCAGCGCTTCAGTGGGCAGCTCAGAAATGAGCAGGCTGATGGAGAGATGTGGAAAGGAAGAAGGGTGGGAAAAGCTGGGTGTGTTATGATGATGACAGAACAGGACCGGGGAGGAGGAAGGTCTTGGTGTTGTAAGCTTTGCAGGAGGAGAAGAACTGTTTGGGCTTTAAGGCTTGAGAGGAGCAGCTGTCTTAGCTTCTGCAGCCTGCATAGAATGAAGCAGGTGTAGAAATTGTCCCCATTGAGAAACATGGACTGGAATCAAAGTCTGTTTTTATGCAGGTGAGCTCCAGAAAAGCAGTACTTAAAGAAAAAAAGAGTTTATATGTATATGTTTACTGACTCCTCCTAAATCCAATTGAAGTGGTGTTTTGAAGTTTGCTAAACCACAAGTTTTTTTTATGTAACAAGATAAAGTGCACTGATAGCCTCCCCTGCACACACCCCCTCCAATTTGTGCCTGTGGAGGCTGGTCACAGCTTTGGGACCTGTTCCAGCCTTAAATGTCCTGTGAAGGATGATACAGGAGGCTCCTCCCTGCACCATGGGCAGACTTTGACCTGGAGGGCTCTGTGTGCAGGAGATAAGGGCCAGGCACTGTCCTGCAGGTTTTGAATTCTGTTAGTGTTGCATCTGGGTCTCGTTCCCACCACTCAGGTGAGATGGCTTTAACAAGACGTTAGCAGGGAGCTTCTGCTTCTCAATGCAAACTGCAGTTGTGCTGCTGTACCTTATGTCAGCCCTTGTGAGCAAAGCAAGCTGTCCTGGCAGCAGCATTCCTTGGCTGTGTGTGGGTAAGGGCTCCTGCTGGCTGTGTTGATCAGGTATTGCATCACTGCCTAGCTCTGGTGTGGTCGTGGCTGAAATGCTGCACAGCATGGCTTGGTTTATAGCCCATCATTTAAAGTGTGGAAGGGCTTACAAGAAAAGGCAGAGTTGCCAGTGTAATGAGAACAGTCTTCTTATTTAACAGATAAGGGGTAGGGCAGTGTTGCTGATTTGAAGACAAAAAGGCTGGTGAGGTTTTCTGGTTCTGATGATGTTGGCCAGGTGAGTATTGGTTGTGCAGGGAGGTCCTTCTTTGTTTTTCCCTCTTTATTCCATGGCATATTTGCTGCTTAGTGGAGCTGTGCTGTGTGCTGAGACGAGCAGCATTCTTTGGCATCAGACATTGTAAGGACAAAGGACTTGCACCAGGGAAAATGTCCTCTGAAGGCAGTGGGATACTTTCTCAAGGAAGAAATGCAGAGTGTTACTGCTAGTTTATAATTTCTATTATCCAGCAGAACCCAGAACATCTCAAGTTTTCATTCTTAGTCTGACTTAGGAGCAGCAGAAGGTAAAGCATAATTATGCTGACATAAACCAAAGTGTGTTTTTAGTGAAGCACAGCATACTGAATGGTGTCCTGTTTGATATTCTGGTCCTTAGTTCTAAACTCGGTGGGTGATTGTACTTCTGGAGTGTTTGGAGAGCAGACAGTGAGTTAGTTTTTCTTTAAAATGAAAACAAAACTTGAAAATGAATTGATTCTAAACTTTCTTAAACCATTTCTGCTTTGTCTCTGTTTATCCAGCAGTGGATGTGCCTGATGACTGAAGCACAGTCGCAGGTTTGTAAGATGAGTTGTTGGGTTTTTCAAGTATTCAAAAAGAAAGAAATTGATTCCGATTTTAGTAACGAAAAAAGCCTAGGGTGAAATTTCTTCCTAGTGGGAGAAATCTGTTGTTTGCTTTTCGGTTTGGCAGATGTAAAGGAGCAATTAATTTGTAGATAGTACAAACAGTTCCACTTCCTCTTCCTAGAATGGGTGGTGGTGGTTTGAGGCTGGCTGACCCTGATAGGCAGTGCTTCTCACCACGTGTGTCCCTCCCATCAGCAGCAGCACTTCTTGTTGGCTTTTGTGGCTGATATGCAGGGAGCAGCTGGGGAAAAAGATGGTTTTACTGCCACGAGATTTAAAAGTTGCTGCAATTAGCAAATTTTGCTGTATGGCATTGTGCTATTGGGTTGTTTCCCTAAATCACTTAACTATGGGGACAAGTGTGCCTGTGCTTGATAGCACTGTGGGCAGCAAGGATGAACACAAACGTGAGTATCATTCAAGGACAAAGCTGACAAAGTGTGTAGCAAAATTCTGATCAAGTCCTTTTGCTGTTGCAACTTCAGGGTATTGAAATGCATTGTGAAGGTAAGAATTTAATGTGGGGGGTAGGGGAGTATATGCAGATTGTAACGATGAGAAGTGGGTTGTGTTAGTGTCATTTCAAACCCTGACCAGAAGGGCATAGTAACCCTCCTTTGTGCCTGTACAGGGGTAAGATAAATAACACAGAGCTGTATTTACTTTGGAAGGGCTAAACTGACCTTGCAAATTTGTATTTCTTAGCTATAGTTCGGGTCACTGTACATTTCTCCTTCTTGAACACAGATTATTAAAACAAAACTTCTTTGAGCCAATAGCTGAGCTTTCAGAATCAAACCTTTATAGTGTTAGAACCCCACATGTTTGTTGTTAGGAAAATAACCCTCCCCAAGCAAGCTCTTCTCTGCCCTTTTGTTGAGAGGAGGGGTGGGGAGGGCTGTCCTGAGACTGTCACATCATCTGAAATGGTTCTCCCAGTGGCCCCCAGCATAGAGACAATCCATGGCTCTGGTCCCCAGTTGCCTGACAGGCTGCTTGTGGCCCCACATTGCTGCAGCATGGAGAGGGAAGTTGTTTCTCTGTTATTTGGGGGATTCTTGTGGATGAAAGCACAGCAGAGCAATGCTTCCTGGTGCCACATTAGGGAGGCTGAAGGGATGGTCTGAATTTTAGCACTGTTTTTCTGACTTTGCAGCTGTTGGGCTCATAATCTTCTTAGAGTTTGTAGGTGCTTATCTGGATTCCTGAAATGCATTGGGGGAAAAAAGGAAGTGGATGTGTCAAATAAAAAGGTGTTCTGCAGCAACGTGTAAATAGTTTTTAATTTTTTTTTCACATTCTGTAATACCAGTCTTCTTTAAATGCATGAGTGGAGACGGGGGAATGGGTCATTAGGTTTGTTTTCTCTCAACATTTTAATTTCCTCAGTTACCTTTTTTTTTTTTTTTTTTTACACTGACTGAACTCCTTTTTCCCCTGACTCTAGGCCCTATGAGAAAAAGGGAAAGCTAAGGATGCTGGAGCAGAACAATGGATTTCTCTTTCTCTTTCATGCAAGGGATCATGGGAAACACAATTCAGCAACCACCTCAGCTCATTGACTCAGCCAACATCCGCCAGGAGGATGCCTTTGATGCCAGCAGTGACATTGCTGAAGATGGTGGACAGACACCATATGAAGCTGCCCTACAGCAAGGCTTTCAATACCCAACACCCACGGCAGAGGATCTGCCCCCCATTGCTAATGGCTACCCAGCCACCATCAATATGTACGAACCTCAAGCCAAATTCCAGACGTACAGTCAATATCCCAATGGTTCTGCCAATGGTTTTGGTACAGTTAGGAACTTTAGTCCCCCAGAGTATTACCACATGGAAAACTCGAATGCGAGGCCGCATGAAGTTCTGGAAAAGCCTTCCCCTCCACAGCCACCCCAACCACCACCTTCAGTTTCACAAACGGTGATTCCAAAGAAGACTGGCTCACCAGAAATCAAACTAAAAATAACCAAAACTATCCAGAACGGCAGGGAATTGTTTGAGTCCTCTCTTTGTGGGGACCTTTTAAATGAAGTACAAGCGAGTGAGTATGCTAAGGCAAAACATGAAGGGAGAAAAGAGAAAAGGAAAAAAAGTAGCAAGCATGACTCTTCCCGATCGGAAGAGCGCAAGTCGCACAAAATTCCAAAATTAGAACCAGAGGAACAAAATGTAAGTGTGATAATAGCTTCAACCATCTGTATGCCTGGTATTGTTGGTGGAGTATGCTTCTTCAGCAGTGTTTTTTCCTCTCTTCTGGGTATATATGTGATTAGACATAAGTCTGATGATTTTCTTGTTGTATTTTTAACGTGATGTTGGTAATGCAGTCTTTGCAAATAACCAACATGCAGTGGGACTCGTCACGTTAGTGTGGATATCCTTCATCAATCCTTCCCTGCTTCTCTGAGGCTGCACGTTGGTTAAGGTGGGAGGTTATTTGGGTTTACTATCTGAATGCTTTTCTATTGCTTGTTACAGCAGAACCTTGTTCTTTGTAGGGGTGGGGAGGATATTTTCTGGATTGCGGTGCTACTTTGAAGTTGGAATAAGGAATCATCATACTTGTTCTTTGGGGCTTGTGGTTGCTTTTCTCCTTGCTATGTATTTTTTTCTGTTTGTTTTCATTAATGTGCTTGTTTTGGTTTTACTGTCCCCTTATGCTGTTTGCGTTTATTTTCCTTTTTTCCTTTTCATTGTTCCCATTTCCCAGAGACCAAATGAGAGGCTTAGCATGCTGTCTGAAAGGCCAAGAGAAGATGCAGTGTTGGAGGAAGCCCCGGTTAGTACATGTGCTCATTAACACTTCCTGGTTTGTCACTGTTTTTCTACCAATTATGTCATGGGTTCTTTAGTTTGTCAGATAAATGAGCTGCCATTTCCTTGAAATACTTAGTCACTGTTGTGTCAAAATGTCTCTTTTGCCATATTTATTGTCTTATTTTCTCTTAAAAGCAACATTCTTAATCAACTTACAGAGGAGACATTTATTTTTGATTTTTGCTGTGGGGTTTTTTTTGTTTAGGATCGCTGGTGGTTTTTTTCACTGTTGTGTGTCTTGTTTTATCAGTGACTGTGTAAATCCAAGCTGTTAAGCTTGTCTTGTTCTCTCTAGGTGCAGCAGTTCTTGCCTTCTCTTCCAACGCAAGTCAGCCATGACATCAAGTTTCAGGTTGGCGATCTGGTTTGGTCCAAGGTGGGAACATACCCATGGTGGCCTTGCATGGTTTCATGTGATCCACAGCTTGATGTTCATACCAAAATCAATACGAGAGGTAAGGGAGAAAGGTCACTGCCAGAATACGTCAGGTGTCTCTGGTTGTTTCTGCATTAAAAAAAATCTCATCTTTCAATTTCCTTTGTGGGATGGAGTCTGCTGGTGTGTGTGCTAAAGAGGACTATTACTGTAATGCATAAAAGTAGTGCTTTTAAAGTTACCTCTGCAAATGAGCCTATGCAAACTAGGTGTGAGCACTTTTCTGAAGTCAGCATGTTTATGAGAAGACATCTGGTAAGTCTGAGAACATCCAGTGTGGGCAGGGTGCATTTATCTTCCCATCCTGAGCAACTCTGAGTCTAGGCCTGTCTTATTTCTGAACTTTCTAAACTAACCTTGGTATTTCCAACTGCAGCAGTTGAACGGTGTGGAGGAGGAAAGTGTAAACTAAACCAGAAGAGGCATTCATAAAACTGCTTACTAGAATTTTTCAATTTCAGGTGCCCGTGAATACCATGTTCAGTTTTTTAGCAACCAGCCAGAACGGGCGTGGGTGCACGAGAAGCGAGTTCGGGAGTACAAAGGACACAAACAATATGAGCAGTTATTGGCAGAGGCTGCTAAGCAAGCCAGCAACCATTCTGAGAAACAGAAGGTATGATGAACACTAATTGTGGAGAAGGGGTATCTGCTGTGCCTGTGAAAGTGAAACTCGTGGGGGCAGTTCTGAAACAGTAGTGCTTTATTGTGTAAAGGGTTGTCTGCATTTCTCTGGCAGAAATGTTACTCGTGGAGATAACTAAAGTGTTACCATGCTCCTTCTTTTCCACTGAGGAGCTTGATAGCTTAACTTTGTTCCTTGTCACAGCTGTCATCCTGGGTGAGGAAATGACTTTACATCTTTGTCAGAATATTAAATAAAAGTAGTATCTGTGTGTTCACTTTTAACCGCTTTTCTGTGTAGACAGAGAACTTAAGTCAGTATTTATGCTAATCAAAATACTGTTGTGGAAGGAGAAGGATTTGTATGGAAAAATATGGAGGATTTAAAATGTAAGATTAAATCTTATTTATCTACAGCAGAGTCATGGACTTTGAATGCTGTCTGCTCTTGTCTTTCCTGAGTTTATAGTTCAGGACAGACACTTTCAGTGGTGATGGTCATTCAATCCAACCACTGTCTGCTCCTATTCCGAGCACGGGGTTCGCTGTCTACTTTTCAAACTTACCCTGTAAATGGAAAGCAAACTTATATCTGTTGCCTTAGAGATGTAAGGACCCTCAGGATGCTTCAGTGTAATTAGCCGCTTGTCTTTGTTCCTTAAGATTCGCAAACCAAGGCCACAAAGAGAGCGTGCTCAGTGGGATATTGGTATTGCCCACGCTGAGAAAGCGTTGAAAATGACTCGGGAAGAAAGGATAGAACAATACACCTTCATTTATATAGACAAAGAACCAGAGGAGGTTTTGTCAAAAGCCAAAAAGACGGCTGCTTCTAAATCGGAGACCAAGAAGAACCGGCGTCCGAAGCCAGCATTGAACACCCAGCCAGAGCATGGCAATGTGATAACAGGATCACCTTCCAGTGCAGAGCTGCGAAGGCAGAGCCAACGGAGGCAGTCGAGTGCGGAAGAGGAGGAGCCACCACCTGTGAAAATTGCATGGAAAACAGCTGCAGCTAGAAAATCCTTACCAGCTTCGATAACCATGCACAACTTGGATCTTCAAAAATGTAACATGTCTCCGGTTGTTAAAATTGAACAGGTTTTTGCTCTTCAAAATGCTGCTGGGGATGGAAAACTCATCGATCAGTTTGTTTATTCCACTAAGGTATGTACTTTGTGTAGTGACTCCTTTTTTCCTAAGTTATTCCGAGTTTATCTTATTGTGGAGCTTAAACCAGCATCCGCCATACTTTCACAGCGCGCGTTTTTTTGGTTGGAGAGATTAAATCTAACATAAGACAGGATGCTCCAACAAACTTCTGTTGTATTCAACTTTTAATTTCAGTGCATCCCAAAGCCTCTGGCAGTGATTGTATTGACTGCTGGCCAAGAAGCTCCCTGCAGATGGTCACATACTTGCTGATGAGATGTTCAAAATACTGAAGCTGTTTAATTCTAGTTGAAATAACAGAGCAATTCTCTGAAAATCTTAAAAATCAGTTTATTTGGGGAAAACAGATAAAATTACAAAAGTGTTAATAAAGTATTGAAAACTAATTATTACATTTTGCATAACAGGCTTCTAAAATGAGTTCTGCCTCCTAGCTTCCTTCAGGTGCACAGCAGCTTCTCGCAGTCAGTGTAAGGAAAAGGTTTAGGACTATTTCTCTGCCTCCTCCTTCTGCCTCTCTACCTGGAGAGTATTTATTTCATCCTAAGCATTATAGAGAAGGTAATGTTTAGAAAAGTCGCTGGATTTTTTTTTTCGTTATATATAAGGGGAGATGGAGAGGGATGGAAAGTTTTGCAAAGAAGCAGTTCAGTAGTATAGATGTGTTGCATTGAAGGTTTCTGTTCTGACTGAAGATAGATTAATATGCCTGGAAGCCATAATACATTTAAGTAGGCTGACAAAATCTTTTTGTATTGTGTTGTTGGTTTGTTTTTTTTCCTAAGGGAGTTGGTAACAAAGCAGAAATAAGTGTCAAAGGACAAGAGAAGCTTAATTCTTCATCCAATCAGAGAAATGAAAAAGCAACGTGCAATGTGCAAAACGCATCCTCTCCTGAAACAACTTCTGGATCAGCAGGTAGGCAAAATGCAGGGGCTTTGAATTTTAACAGTGGCATTTAAATTCACATGTGAAAACTGGCATTTTCTTGTTAGATAAAAATGATTTTAAACATCTTTCCATTTACATTATAGCTCTACCAAACATGGCTAATACAGCACACGATGAGCCCAGATGTTTGAGGAGCACAGGATGTCTTTCTGATGCACTTTAGCTGGTTAAGCCTCTGAACTTTCAGCACTTGCAGCTTGCAGTATCCAAGTCAGATTATTAGAAGGCTAGATGCCTTGTGGGGAGCAGATGGCAAGTTGTTTTAGAAGACAGGACAGCATAGTAGGCATGTGTTAAGAGTATTGTAATGGCTTTTGGCACTGCGTGTAAAATATGACAGTGGAGATCAAAAGAAGAGAATCTGGAGGTGACATAGTTTAGTAAGGAATGGTTTTGAAATGTGGCGGGTGCTTTACCAAACTTTGTTGATGAATTTCAATATGACCTTTGTAGAGGACAGTGGTTTTTTTTTTTCCCCTGCTTCAGCTCACTCCATCAGCAGAATGATGCAATGCTTGGTTCTGAAGGTGTTTTAGGAGCCCCATCATAAAACAGTGATATTTAAGTACTGTCTGAGGAAAACCACTGAAGCAAATAATGGAACTTGAGACTGAAAAGGGAGAGCCTGGAACAAGCTATTTGAAGCCTGATTTGTAGTACAATAGTAGAGAAGAATGAGAGGAATGGATTGAGTGCTTCCTAGATTTGGAACAGAAAACCAGTGGGTTTTTTTTTTGTTGTTTTGATTCTGAGGAACAGCTAATGGGAATTTGTCCAAACGGTTTTATCTTCTCCCCATCAGCAGGAATTTCATTCAGCACTGTGTTCTCTCAGCATCATCAAAAGGAGACGCGTATCCCTCTGGGGAGCAAATGGAAGTTCCTGAAAAGATGTAGTTCAGATCTTCCTAAACCAAGAGATTTTCAGGTTCCTCCAGTCCCTATAGTGTCTTTTGTTTTTCATCTATTTTGTTCAGTCCGTTAGCTATTGCTTGTTTGCTAGTGTGCTGGTAGTAATAGCCTTGGTATAGCCTCAAATGGTTTTACGTTAGGTGTGTAGAAGTAAATTTTAGGTTGCAGAAGAGCACGTTGAGTTGCTGTCATAGCAGGATGAGCAAATGCTCATGATACAGTCCAAAAAAACACCCTAAAAAAGTAATGAACTCGTTACAGTTAAAACACACAAAAAGGAACCCAACCACAAAACCTGCTGGGAAAGTCTTGTGAAGTTACTTGGTGTCACTTCTGCTTTAACTGTTTGTATTTTCTCCTTTTCTGGATGTAAATGAGACTCCAGGTCAAACGCATCAGTGCTCAGCATAGGTGGGAACATTTTCCTCTGCATACTTACTGCAGTTTCTGTACTTCCTTAGCTTTTAGGTAAGCTTATTTAATATATGCTATGTTCTGGGCTTGTAGGGCTTCACAATACAGGCTGAGCAGACCAGATGTTCTGGTGTGAGTGGGGTTTCCCAGTGCAAGCGGGGTTTCCTCTGCTGGTCTTATGAGTGGTTCTTTTTTCCAATTTTAGTTGCTATAGTTGCTTCAGCTTTTTTGAACCAGTTGTTACTTTGATTGCCTTCTAGCTGGAGAGGGGATCTCTGTTTTGTTTTCCTTACTTGGAACTAAAAGCTTCGCCTTCACAATGGCTCTTCAGGTGTAGGGGTTGGTAAGAATTCAGAGCCTCTCTTTTTTTTCACTTCCATAGGTTTTTTGGAGATGTAAAACTTCACCTGATAACACCTGTTACAGTGCATGGGCTTTCCTTCAGTACACACTGAAGTATACAGTCACTTTCAAAGCTGTTTCCAGAGTCCAGGCAGTTGTTGGTCCCCTCTCATGGAACATAACTACAAAGTCCTTTTTTCAAATTTAAGGTCACTGGAGTTTCAGGATGTCTTTATATTAAATATTTCACAGAATGACTCTGGGAATCCTTAATAATAACCTGCAGTTAGATATACAGAATTCTGTAGTGCTGGGAGAATAATTGTGTAACCTGAAAGCTGCTAATAAGAGAACAACTATGAGAATTCATAATGCCTCTGGTTTCTGGAACAAGATTGACCTGACCTTGTCAGGGTGAGGTAGAGTGCTGGTCTGAAACCTATCCTGGAACTCTGGGTCAAAATACACATGCAGATGGGATAGGAGCATTGTAGAGGTGATGTGCTGCATCTTTGCAGAGCAGGGACAGGAAAAAAGTGCCTGTTACTTTGATTGATAGTGAGTTTAATATTGGCTGAAGGCAATAACTTGAGAGTTTCTTCCCTGATACAGGGCTTGCATCTTAATTCTATTTTCACAGTGAGGCAGCACAGGGAGGAAAGGCATGATGGATTAAATCAACTTTCTGGTCACAGTTGCCCAAACTGACTTTTAGCTGCTTCAAAGAATCTCACCTGAACACAGAGGTGATGAAAGATGACCTCTGGCTTCAGTGTTGAGATCCAGAATCGTTCTGTGCATATCAGTGGATGTCTCTCATTGCAGCCAGAAGTTACCCTGCTGCTTCTGTGGGTAAAACACCCAAACTGAAAACCAAGAATAATGCTCCCTAAAAGCTGTGAAATGTCAAACTTCAGCTCTCTGTTAAACATCTCCAAGTGCAAAAAAAAACCAACAACTGTACGTGGTATCAGATGGTGTGCATGTGTTTCACAATATGACCTTCTTGGACATACTGTAGAATAGAGAGGGATCTTCTGAATTCACCTACCTTAGTTGTTTAAAAAAAAAAAAAAAGTAATTTATACTTTCTCTTGATATATCATTATCACTGCCACTAATCTGAGTTTCTTTTCTGTTGTAATAGTTCTAAAAAGCTAGGTTTTTGCTTTCATTAATTGCAGTAATGCATCGTGATCGCTGCTTCTGTGCTTTCTGTTGAGCATTTAGATTTCGTAGTGATAGCACACGTGATAGAGAGGTTCTTGCTTTACTGTTCTGTGGTAGCCAGAGTCCTGGGTGAAGGCTCACACCCCTGTAGGGCACACATCTGTCTGTGGGAATGAAAACTTGGAACCTGATTTTTGCATCTTCGATTTCTGGCTTGTTTTAGTTGAAGAAGTTGATTGTGGATTTCTTCCATAAATACCAAATATGGACAATTTGGTTAAAAATTAACCAGAGCGAAGACTGAGAGGTGTGTTTTGAAAACCCATTTGCCCAACCTGGATGCCAGCTTGTCATTTTGTACTGTTACCAGTGCCTCTTTCTGTCCATGGAATCAGAACATGCTATCTGCAAACCCACAGCACCAGTTGGCAAATAGCTTGGAACTGAATTTAAAAATAAAACATTCAAAAGAGGACAAAGTCTTGGCTTCGTTAATTCAGCTGTTGATATGGTGCTGAAGGTGTTGCTGTAGCATAGAAGTACAAGGAATAGTATAATAGAAACCTTTTTCCTTCTTCAGGTTCTGTAGAAAAGAAGCAACAGAGAAGATCGATTCGAACCCGCTCAGAGTCTGAGAAATCCACTGAAGTTGTGCCAAAGAAGAAGATCAAAAAGGAGCAGGTTGGCTTCCTCCATGTAGAGAGTTAAAATATATTGTATTCATAAATGTTGTGGCTTATATTGGTGCCTTTTTATTTTTCTCCATTTTTTCCCCATCGGGTTTCGTTTTGGACTATCCTTCATGAAATCCCCTTGTCAATACCATTGCTGTGACTCTGCTACTGGCATCTTCACAGTATCAGTCAGGCTATGGAAAATGGGAACTCAATGATGCAAGACTCCTAACGAACCTGCCATGTTTTCTTTGAGATTTCTGTTATGAGCAAAATGATTTTGTTTCAGTAACTTCTCTTTGATGGAATTACCACCAGGTTCCTTCCTTTTGCTCTTGATTTAGCTGCTGGTTTGTATTGAGGTTTTGTTTTTCAGATGAAGTTAGACTGATTAATCTGACCACTTTTGAAAATGGACTCTGGGAATGATTTAATAGTCAGACTTCTATGTTGGCAGATGTCAGCAAAACAGCTCTTCTGGGATATACTTTTTCCCCCCTTAACTAGATCTAACATGTACAGGGCATTCCTTTAATCTGGATGTCAGACAGACAAATGTTGTTGCTTTAAAACAAACAAACAAACAAAATTCTGCGTGAAAATGAATAGGAAAGTTCAGTGAATGGACATAATTTAATGTTAAAAACTGAATACTTCTTAACAAGTTTGTCAAAGTTGTTGGTTCTTTTCCTTACATGGTCAATTTTCATTCTCCACTTTCCTCTTGAAACCAGAGAATTTTATGTGAAATGTTTCATAGGATAGTTTTTTTCCAATGAGGATTTCTTAAAAGGGGTGATTGGGCTACAGATTTTATATGGGAAGGGGAACATTTGGGGTTTTTAGCTCTTTTTATTCTAATTTATTCTTTGCCCTTTACACTTTGTTTTGCACTTCATTCATTCAGAGGTTGAAGGTAGACCAGACCCAGTTGCTTTTTTTTTCATGTTTTTCTTTTGATGCCACAGCATTTACATCTGTGCTCAGCAGAAGAGTGTTCTAACTCTGGAAAACTGCAGAAAGAAACTTGAAAGCAACAGAAATGTTGGGTGTGAAGCACCCAATGTTCCTTTCAGCCTCTTGTCTGGGGGTGTTGCAGCCTCCGTGTTTTCAAATGTTATTTCATGTTTATAAGTGTTTCTTAATTTAACAAAGGTTTAAGAACCAACAATATGAATTTCATGGATCCCAGTTAGCTTTGCTTGTTTATATTACCTAGCTAACTAAGACTATGAACATTAAAGTGCTTTTCTCAGGAAAAGTGTATGACTAAAAAATTAAACACAGATGCACTGTAATGCGCGTAACCTTGAATGTATTAAGTTATATTAAAAAAAAAAAATACTTCTTACAATTATGCAACAATATTTGTTACCCAAAGTCAAGTTTTCTTGCAACTGATTCCCAAATTAGTCTGCAACAACTTGGTATGAGGTTATAACTGGAACGAGTACAATTAATGGGAAAAACAAAATGTTAATGCTACTGTTACAGTGACTAGTGGAGAAATAAAAGTGATTGTTTAGATTTTATATTTGTATTATGAAATGTATCCTATACAAATCCTTCTATTGTATGTTTTTACCTATTGTACAACAAAATAAAATATTTTTTAAAAAAATTATAGAATAATCCTTAAATATTTACTAAATGTGTTTCTACATGCATATGTAACCACATTGTAAAGAAGTAACTTGTAACCCTTAACCTTAAAACCAGGACTTAAGGCAACGACTTTCCTCTCTAATTATTATCCCTTCACCAAATTCTCATGTTCCATGTACATTGGCAGAGCAGATTCTAAACCTGCCCTACTGATAGAGGATCAAGAGCCTGAAGTACTTTTGCAAGACTGTAAACTTGTCTGCTTAGGTGTGTACTGACATTGAGTTTCCAGCTGTATAGAGCTCTGCAACGCTCTGTGCCAAGTCCATACCCCCATCCCTATGGCCTTGCAGCACTCTATACAGGGAAGGTCTGTGTTCCCAGGAGCCTGGAGTGCATGCTTGGTGGATGTGCCTTAAATGGCGATACGTTAAGTGTCTCACTAACCTGAGTGTCATGCCTGTTAAGGTAAACTTGTGCTTACACAGGTGTGGGGTTGTACAAAGCAATCAGGGTTGGCTGCCACACTGAACCCTTCTCCTGCCTGCTGGACACGGCTGAAGTTTTCTGTCGTCTTCATGCAGAAAGGGAGTGACTGGAAAGGACCTTGCTAGCGAACACATGGCTGCCTTGTCTCCTGCTACTCAGCGTAGGCAGCTAGGATTAAATCCAACAGGACAAGAAGGCTCGCACTGAGGAGGGGATGGCAGACTGCACATGAGTTCAGAGATGCTAATCGCTTAAACTTTGATGTTTTCTTTTTAATACTAGGGGAAAAAATTCCTTTGTTTTTAACTGTGGATTTTCCTATTCAAACAGGTTGAAATGGTTCCACTGGCAGCAGTGAAGACAGGCCTGCAGAAAGGTGAGTCACGCACTTAAACTTCACTGAAAATTCCTGGCTCTTCATCACACTTTGGCAGTGCTTTTCATCTTGTGTGAGCTACAGAGGTCTTGAAGTTTTCTAGTGAAGAACATGGCTTGGTTTGGCTTTGCACTGCTAGTTGGAAGGGTAGTTACGTTGTTCATGTGCTGTAAGCACTTAGTATGATTATGAGATGATGCTTTTGCTTAGTCCTACTTTAAAGATGAATGATGAAGAGATAATCTCCTAAGAGCTTATCCTCTGTTACACACAACTTAGTAGCTTCCTCTGCTATGTCAACATATTCAGAAGATTGTCACAAGGACTTCCTAAAGTGATGTCCAGTTAATTAGGTCTTTACAGAGGATTAAACTAGTATCAAAGTTGCAAGCTGAGGATTAAAAATAGCAAATAGAGTTCATTTTCAGGTTGTCTCATTTTCATTTTCCTTTACTGATTTTAAGGAAAAAAGAAAATGAAGAAACATACATTAAGACTAATTTTAGCATGTTGTGTTAAGGTGCCAGCGAGATTTCAGATTCTTGTAAACCTTTAAAGAAGAGGAGTCGAGCCTCAACTGATGTAGAACTGACGAGCTCAGCTTACAGAGATGCTTCTGACTCTGATTCAAGAGGACTCAATGATTTACAGGTAAAAGCATATTGTTTCTCACAGACACGTGTCTAATCAATATCTTAGTTACTTCAGTTGCCTGCTGCTAAATATGAGTACTGTATTTCCTTCAAGTTTTGCCTTTTATTGTCTAAAAAGTAAAGTACAAGCTTTTTTAAATTACCTTTTATTTCTAACCCTGCACATTACATCATCTGGCAGAACAAATTGGTCACTGACTCATTTTGCTCTTTGAAAAGTTGTTGGATTCCTTGGGAGTTGTGGGATGCCAGGATGAAACAAAGAGGTTTCTGGAAAGAGTGAAATAAACAAATTTTTTTGCTTGTCCAGGTAAAAGATATATCAAAAAGGCAGCGTTTCTTCTGTCATTGTCATCCAACAACTTTTCAAAGATGTTTGAACCTCTTGATGTGCTGAATAATCTTCTAATCGGTGGTGATGTAAACATTGTTTTTCACAGTGTGATTGTCCTTTGAAAGTGTCTTGTTTGAGTGCCTTGGACTTTCCCTCTTTGTAGGGTAGTTTTGGAAAGCGTTCGGACAGCCCATCAGCTGCTGTTGATGCTGATGCTTCTGATGTGCAGTCAGTGGACTCCAGCTTATCCAGGAGAGGAACTGGAACAAATAAGAAAGACACCGTTTGTCAGGTAAATGATGGCACTGTAAAAAGAACTGTAAAGATGTTTTGACTGTTCCTGTTAATTTGAGGTGATAGACTTAGCAAATCATACTAGTTTGCTTTAACCATATCTTAGAATATTAAGGCTTTCAGGGCTGTATGATCTGAAGATAGTTCCTAGGAGAGCTTATGGATTAGGAATATTAAGGAGAAGCTCGTTTTTCTATTTAAGTATGAGAGAATTAGGACTCCAGGTGGATCCTGTAGAACTTCTCCTTCCATTTTGGAGAGACTCACACTGTTACAGGAGAAAGCTGCCGTAAATTCTTGGATTGTTTTCAGCCCATAGATTTTGTCAAGTCTGCTGTGGGATGTAAGGCAATTCTCCTGACTTATTGTAACTCTGTTTAAGATCTGTGAGAGCTCTGGTGAGTCACTGGTGTCCTGTGAGGGCGAGTGCTGCAGCACCTTTCATATGGAGTGTCTGGGCCTGAAGGCAATGCCAGAGGAGAAGTTCTTCTGCACGGAGTGTAAAAATGGTGAGTGTGTTCCCATGGCTGAGAAATGGGCAAGATTTCCTGCTCTGCCACAAGATGATCAGAACAAGTAAGGTTTACTTACAGAACCTTAAAATCTTTCAGTTTGGTCTGTTCTGTTACTTTTCTTAACCTCGGAGGACGGATTTTCACTTTCCACATAGCAAGTATCTGGGAAGAGAAAGGGTGACAAACTGTTAAGAGTACTCTCAGCATAAAGCAGTTCAGGTTAGTAGTATTCAGTAGTGATTTATAGCAGCAAACAAAAATCTGTATTGGTCAGAGCAGCGAAGTTCTGTTCATTTCAGGATGTTTTTTTTTTTTAACAGCATCTGTATCCTGAAGTACTGACATTTGGGCTTCTTTATTCCTTCTTTTACAAGGAGAACACACGTGCTTTTCTTGCAAACTTCCTGGCAAAGATGTGAAGCGCTGCTCTGTCAGTGCTTGCGGTAAATTCTACCACGAGGCGTGTGTGCGCAAGTTTGCCACAGCTCTGTTTGAGTCACGAGGATTTCGGTGCCCTCAGCATTGCTGCTCTGCCTGCTCCGTGGATAAGGACATCCATAAAGCAAGCAAAGGTGAGAGCAGAGCTGACTCTGAACAGCTGGAGAAACCTCAGATGCATCACCGCGATGAGTCTGACTCCCAGTAACGCAGCGAGGAAGAAGGGCTTCATTCTTAATGGAGTCTTTAAATGTGTTGTGGGTGGGAAAGCAGCTAGCAGCCTGAGACCATTGGTCTGAGCACGCCTGGATCTGCAGTGCTGACGTTGTCTTCTGTTGCTGAGTTTAATGTAAGCCGAGGGTTAGTGGCACAAGGCTGAGGAGTTCACTTTTTCTAAAGACAGTTGGGAGAGACTGCTAGAACAATTCAGGGAAAAAAGAATCCTTTTAGAAATGAACTAAAATAATTCAGCAAAAAAGCGAACTCTAGAACGTTTAAACTATGTGTTTTTTCCCCAACAGGGTTCTGAAGTGAAAGCTAACTTTTCTGAAACTTTTTCCAAGATGTAAATGTCTGTAATCTAGCACCCACGTGGAATAAAAGTCAGTCTTGCGTCTGTCTGTACTATCTTGTACCATATCTCGACTCCAGGGTGACATGGTGCATCTTTTTTGCATTTATATTAAACAGGTCGCATGGTGAGATGTTTCAGATGTCCCATTGCCTATCACTCAGGAGATGGCTGTATTGCTGCAGGAAGCTTATTTGTGTCATCCCACATTCTCATCTGTAGTAACCATTCCAAAAGGAATCACTCCTCATCAGCTGTAAATGTAGGCTTTTGTTTCGTTTGTGCAAGAGGTGAGCACAACTGTTTTTTCCTCCCTCTGTTTTATAGTTCTTCTATTGTCACTTGTGCAGTTTAATGATCAAAATGATGTGAAAGAAACATCTCTTAGGGCTGTGAGGGGTTTTTTAATGCTTTCTGTGATTTTTGGTGTAGTCAGCAGTTCATGTTAAGCTTCTACATGCTATTTTGGTCCCTCGCTCAGAAGGCATGCTTCTGTTGCCAGTAGAAAATAATAGATGCTGAGCCCCCAGTTCTAGTCATTGCAAGCTGAGAATGAACACTTGTTATTCACTGCCTGTTAAGCAGAAGGGGGATTCTTTCACCACTCACAAATATAAACAAGTGTTTAAGGCTGGGAGTGAGGATTTACTCATGAGCTAGAAAAAAAAAATCATTTTAAATTCAAACTACCATCATGTTTGAGAACTTTGAAAAGAAAACATTTTCAATACCATGCAAACAAGTTCCATGCTAGGATTTTCCATGTGTCCATTTTTTTTTCCTTTTTTTTTTCTTTCCATTTTTTACTTTTCTGGCTCTCCAGTCACTTGGGTCGTTCCAAACAGCAAGCTGATAAGTTACAGCACACCAGTTACTCAAGCAGTGCAAAAACAATGTTTTCTCTGGTGAAAGACTGTGTGAGGCTACAAGAGCAAACTCACTGGATGGGTTGGATTGAGCTCTGTCTAGTTATATGTGGTCAGCATAGGGATATAAGGTAAGGACAGCATCTGTGGAAGAAGAACTGCTCAAAGGAAATGGGGAGCTGAACAATCTAGAAAGGCATCTGTGTGAGAAGAGTTACCTAATTAGTTTTAGTTGATGTTAGAAGGAGATAATTTGTGTTTAGATGCAAAACATGAGTGAGGTGGGAAAATGCATCATTAAAACTTATTCATCATGAGGTACTTAAAGAAAACATTGAAGTCTTCTTATTCACCTTCCTGAAATATCCTTCATTAAAGCACTTCATAGTTCATTAACTGCATGTGTGTAGGTCATCCTTGCTTTAGGAGTTGTTCTGAGGACGTGCTTTGCAGGCAGGCACCATTCTGCTCTCACCAGTTTTTCAGGTACCACAATTCCAAAAGTTCTTTTCAGCTCTCAGCTCTGTGCCCCTCTCTCAGGGGAATGAGTTGGTGGCTATCTTGGTGGCTCATCCTCCATGCTTCTTTGGATCTCAGCTGTAACACTTCCCAGAATTATTGATTGAATGCTTCTGACCTGTACCTCTGGCTTTCTGACCTACGCTGCCTGACTTGGAGCAGTGTGGGTAAAGTCTTCTTAGTGGAGAAAGACAGAAAAAAAGCATACAGGCATCATTTGAAATAAAGGCATTTAGCAGAACAGAGTGCTCGACTACTCCAAAATGTCTGATTTGGCAGCTGTGGGGAGGCTGTTAGTGCAATTCTTACCTAAACACAATGGATGTAGGGCAGAATTTTCATCCATTCTTTCTCCTCTGCTGCTTGCAGAATCACTGAGCCCTCCTGTTGCTTTTTTAATTCTAAACCAATTATAAAGGCAGAATGCTTCCTTAGGTAAGATCTTGGCTTTCTAGGAGGTGGGATGGTGAATTCTGCAGCTATGGGGCCATGTGGAGGATTTCTGTTCTTCCAGTCTGTAGCCCCAGCTGCTGGTATTGCCTTAGAAGCAGTGGCTGACATCACCCAGCTCTTCACATCACCTTGCTTTTGCTCATTTGGGAGGGTGGTTTTGCACAGGATGACACTGGGTTGCCTTTCCTGTGCTTTCCTGTAGATGCACAAACGTAAAAGCACTATTGAAGTTCCAGTTAGGAGAAGCTTATTCACTGTAGGTTTTTCCAGTTACAACTGAATTTAGTCTCTCTGACATATAACCTCTTTCTTAGCGAAGAAACTTTGTCAGACTTTTCTTTTTCTTCATTTTATCTTTTTTTCATTCACACGTATATGCATTATAGGTGTTCATTTGCTTTATTTTATTTTCTCCTTTACGGAATCATGGGTAGTTTCATTGCAACTCATCTCTTTCTGTTTGTTTCGTATAGGGCTGGTAGTGCAGGATCATTCAGACCCCCTGTTCAGTTCATATGCCTATAAATCCCACTACCTACTGAATGAATCAAATCGTGCTGAGTTGATGAAATTACCTATGATTCCTCCTCCTTCGTCAGCTTCCAAAAAGAAATGTGAGAAAGGTAACCAAAATAGTTTCTTTCTCTTTAATTTACTTTTGCTTTTTCTATTATTTCTCTATCTTTAAATCAAACAAGATATGTCTGCTTGTCAAGCATCACTTACTGCTTTTCAGTAAATTTCACTCATTGATTATTGTGAGCGTGTGTTCATGTCGTTGGCAATTTTTTTTATTATTATTATAAAAGGGCTTAAAATAATTGCTGTCGCTAAATTCTCTTTGGAAGAGGCTAAATCATTTTGTATCTGGCCTAGATTACTCCACTGTCAGGAAGCTGTTCACACAGCAATAGGAAGAAGAGGCAAACAGAGCTCGGTACCATTGCAGTTCAGTGCTTACCTCGATGGCGTACAGAACAACAACTTCTTAAATTGGTTTTATATACAGAAGAAGAGGGGAAATCTCTTTCAGATCTTGTAGGTAGGCTAAGCCAAGCCCAAGGGAATGGAGGATTTTTCAGGTGGAACATCGCTGGGTGCTGTTGCCATTCCAGAGGAGATGCAGAGGGGAAGGTGATGAGGTCGTGCTGTGTATGTGTGTGTTGCAGTCCTTGGGCTGTTCCTCTCCTGCTGCTGCTGCTCCTGGGACTGCTGCTGTTGCTGGGCAGGAGTGGCAGGAGGGGCTGCACCTCCTGCAGAGGGGTTTTGTCCTGTGGAGAAAACTGCAGGGTTTATTGCCAGGAGAGAGAGCTCATTTCATGCTGGCGTGGGTAGTGCTGCAGTGTCTCACAGTACCTTATGGGGAGATACGTGTTGTCTCTATAAAATACTCAGATGTTATATTTTATTCCCCACAGAAATGGTGCCCAATTAACCATTCTAAAGTTAGGTTATTATCAGTGTTGCTAGACTGATGGCTTTCAGTAGTTTCTGTAAGTCCTAAAAACAAAAATTATTTTGAGCCCTCTGCTTAGCTTGAGCAATACCTTACTAATGCATCCTGAGAGCAATTTTTTTTCTTGCTTAGCATTGAAAGATTTGTTTGATTTTGCTTGATTTTTTTGCATCTCCTGGCATTTTACCGTGTTGGATAATGCTGTGGTGATTTACACTGGGTCTGTATTTCCTCTGAGATAATATTTGCAAAAATTACTTGAGAAACTTGAAGTTTGACTTTGGGAAACACTGGAAAACTCTGGTTGGAATTTGCTGTCTGTAGCAGAGGAAATACAGTATTGGTTGTGTGATTTATTTGTTTAAGGAATGCTTATTGCAACATTCAACAATCAATTAATGTAACGACATATTGGAAAGTCTATAGGTGGACAAGATTTTCTGGTACGTGTTCTGGTACTTCTTTTTCCATACTGTGACTGAAAATTCCTTCAAAAGATCTTAAGTATCTCCCAGATTTTTGGTCCCTGGGACACAAACATTTGATGACTTTTTTTTCTGCTCTTTAAATGCATACATATACACATGTGTATATACGTATGTATATATATTTATATAAAATACTACAATGTGTGTGTTTTACTGAGACTCATTGTGTGAGCTGCTCTGGTTGCTGAGGATGGCTTAGAGATGTGCTGTGGCTCTCCATGTGTAATGCATCTGCCTAAACATTTGTCCAAAGAAATGGAAACTTGTGCAGGTTAGCCACGCTGCACTGAGAGTTCCTTTGCACACAGAAGGAACTTCTGGGATAAGGACAACATCTGTGGTGCCACTGCATTATGTAATTGAATTCACGTTACTCAAAGCACTTAATTTTTCCTTTTTCTGAAATAGATTGGTAATGAGAACTCTTTCTATGCTGCCATTACTACAGAAAAGCATTGATCGACCTATAGGCTGTGGGATTGGGTTTTTGTAATGCATACTAACTGATTGCTAAGGGATTCAGTCACAACAATGTTGATTGAAAAAGTATTTCTTAGAAGTCGTTTTTTTGTCACCGTTAAACTTTTGACCATCACCAAAGACATTAAAGTTAACGGCACTGCTTCCATCTGCAGTGCTTCCTTCGAGTGTTGCTTCCATTGCCAACTTTGCTCACCTTGAAAAAGCATTTGCTGTGTAGTATATGGCTGATGCAATTCAGAGCCACAATTTGCACATTGGAGAAGTGCACTGCAGCTTTTTTTTTTAATCTAGCATTGTAAGTTTGACTTGATCCCTTTCTTTTGGCATATTTTTGCTGTGAGGCAAGCAAAGGTTGAGAATATATGACAGAAAATTGATATCAATTGCTATGCACAAGAGAAGGCAAATCCTTACTTCTATAAACCAGACAGGATTTCTTTGTTTAAAGGTGGAAAACTGTTGTGCTGTGAATCCTGCCCAGCTTCCTTTCACCCTGAGTGTCTCAACATAGACATGCCTGAAGGATGTTGGAATTGCAATGACTGTAAAGCTGGCAAGAAGCTACGTTACAAGCAGATTGTTTGGGTCAAGCTTGGAAATTACAGGCATGTTCACCATTTTCTTCTTTTCTTGTTGTTTTGTTTTAATGTCCTGTACAATCACAGGAGGGTGACTCAAAGTAGCTCAGTCTTGGTAAACAAGAACTTGAAACGTAATGATTGATTTATTTCATTTCAGGCATCAGTGTTGCTCTTCAAATTGAGTTCTCCTGCTTTTCCAGGCCCTGAAGGATACTTGATTTCACTTGCATTGGCTCTGTAAAATGCAATAGCAGTATGGAAAACCAGGGACTGCCTTACAGAGCTTGTGTTTACTCTTTGTCACCTGCAAGAATAAAAGCATTTGTAGGTGGTCTTAAAAATCCATTCTTATGTCATCTTCTCATAAGACTTTTCCCAAATTTGGAGCAAGAACTTTAATAACGAAGGGCTTCTGTTTTGTGTGGCACTTGGCAATGATGCCAAAAGGAGCCTTGGTTCTGTAAGGGAGGAGATCATTTCTTTGGGAAAGAAGTGGCTTTTTCTTTTTTTATTTAAGAGTGAAGCAAGCTTGGAGGCTTAGGCTGTGGTTCCCAGAACTTACATGCATCCTTTCTTTGTGCTTCCAGGTGGTGGCCAGCAGAGATCTGCAATCCCAGGTCTGTGCCTCTCAACATACAGGGCCTCAAACATGATATCGGGGACTTCCCAGTATTTTTCTTTGGTTCACATGACTACTATTGGGTACACCAGGGCAGAGTTTTCCCTTATGTTGAAGGAGATAAAAGCTTTGCTGAGGGGCAAACTAGTATTAACAAGACCTTCAAGAAAGGTAAAATCAAACAAAGTTTATAGTGGTTTATGACAAAAAAAAATTCCACGTGTTTGTGTCTCCATCACCACTTAACCTGCATGGGAGTATTATGTGACTGGTGTTCTGTGTTCACACATAAAGCTGCAAACATTGTGTAGATCCCTTAACTGCAGATAAAAAGTATTTTAAGTGCCTGCTCATTGTGTATTGCTGTGGGCAGGTTCACTTCTTGCACAGTCTGGGAAATGTGAAGGTGGTGCTTGGGCTCAGCTGCATCGGATCATTGTTCAATATCTCAGTTTCTGCTGAAAAGTATCCGATAAAGATAGATTCATGATGGATTGCAATAACTCATTTTTAACTTTCTGGATTTTTTTTGTATATGTATTTCTATTCTTAGCTTAAAGAAAAAGTATACGTTTGATTAACAGCAGCTGGTGTTAATTGCTCCCTATTTTGAACTCCCTCCCTTGAACAGCACTCGAAGAAGCAGCAAAGCGCTTCCAGGAGCTGAAAGCACAAAGAGAAAGCAAAGAAGCATTGGAAATTGAAAGGAATTCAAGGAAACCTCCACCATACAAACACATTAAAGTGAGTTGGCTTCTTTCTTTTTCTTTTTTCTGTTTATGAGTAAGCTAATTGCACGCTTGCAACAATTTTAGCTTAAGGAGATGCACAAGAATCATTTTGCTGTTCTTTTCAAGAATCTTTTGTTCTCTTATGGTACCAGAAAACATATTTTTAGCAGAGTATCAGTCCAAGTACAGGTGAAGATCAGCTCCACCTAAGGTAGAACTTCGCTGCTCGCAAGCTGCTCTCATCCCTCTTAGTTACATGCTGGCTGTTATAACCTTTTTGACCACTCAGCCTACTTAAGAGCTGTGGAGTCTAATTCTTGCCAGCAGTTTTGGACGTGTCAGGCTTTATATTTTTCATATGAAGTTCTTAATTTTAATGTAAAGAAATCCTGTACTTGAAAAAGTTCTTCAGGATCTTTGTGCGTTGTCCTCAACTTTAATTCTTTTTGTCCTCTATTCTACAGTCCAACAAGGTAATAGGGAAGGTTCAGATTCAGGTGGCTGATCTGTCAGAAATCCCCCGCTGTAACTGCAAGCCATCTGATGAGAACCCCTGTGGTCTGGAGTCAGAGTGTCTGAACAGGATGCTGCAGTATGAGTGCCACCCCCAGGTGTGCCCAGCGGGAGAGCGATGTCAGAACCAGTGCTTCACCAAAAGGCTCTACCCTGATGCTGAAATCATCAAAACCGATCGACGTGGATGGGGTCTCAGGACAAAAAGGAACATTAAAAAGGTAGAATAAAAGTGAACAGAAGCTGAGGTAGCCATCAGCATGGTTTTATGTGAGAGTGCTGCAACTTAAGGAAACGCACACAAAAGTTTCACTGCTCCCAAGTGAAATATTTTAAGTGTTTAAAAGACACTTGTAAGTTGCGTGGGCACAGCACTAATGGTGAAATCTATTCAGCTGTTTTGACAGAGTTGTCATAACCTTGATATTTACTCACAGAACAAAAGTGAGTTTCAGGTGACTGAATTCAGATTTCATGGGTGGAGGGGATGAGGTGGCTGTCTCATGTTTCTAGGAGGAAAAAACCTGTGTGTGTTTTCACAGTGACTGCTGGGCAAAAGGGAGACCTCAGTCTGGAGTAGTCTGAATGATGATTTCTTTCTGTAAATAACACCAATGAAGATGATGAAGTCGTAGAGATTTGGCACAATAAGTCACCTTACATGTGGTTTTATTTTTTGTTTCTTTGACTTTGCAGGGTGAATTTGTGAATGAATACGTTGGTGAGCTAATTGATGAAGAAGAGTGCAGACTGCGAATTAAACGTGCCCATGAAAACAGTGTAACCAATTTTTATATGTTAACAGTTACGAAGGTAAATACTGTGGTTTCATTCAATATAAGCTGTTTATGGTTGAAACTATTTCAATTTCTTAAGCCCTTTTCTGAAGGACTGAGTTTGGGAAAACTTCCCTGTTCTTACTAACTTGAATTATAATTTCTTTTCCCTTCTTAGCCTTATGTAGTTACTTGTCAGCAGGAAACTTTTTTGTCGTAAGTACTGAACATAATCTGTGCTATGTCTCTGCCTTTTCATTTGAAGGATCGGATAATAGATGCTGGTCCAAAGGGGAATTATTCTCGCTTTATGAACCATAGTTGTAATCCAAACTGTGAAACACAGAAATGGACGGTGAATGGTGACATCAGAGTTGGGCTGTTTGCTCTTTGTGACATTCCTGCAGGTAAGAGGATAGCTCTGTTTTATGTATGCATTGCTGTTAAAATCCAAAGCTCCTAACTTTAACCCAGTTTTCTATGTGGAAACTGCTTAATCCAAGTGACATTTATCAGAACTTGGTCACTTGTTGAGGTAGAAATGTTACTGTTGCAAACCTGTTTTCCTCAGTGTCCGTGTTCTTCTGATGAATTGTTCTTCTTTACATTTTAGGAATGGAGTTAACATTTAATTATAATTTGGATTGCCTTGGGAATGGTAGGACTGAGTGTCACTGTGGAGCAGAAAACTGCAGTGGTTTCCTAGGAGTGCGTCCAAAGGTATGTGGGTGAAAATTGGATCTGTTTTCCTCCCTTGAAAGTCTCCAGAGATTTTAGTTATGAACTGTGATACTGCCATTTCCAAGTTAAAGTTAATTTACTAATTGGTTACTTCAGATTCTTGTGGATGTGCATACCTGACTTCCATAGCTTAAAAGCCTTTTTGAGCAAATTTAATGTGTAATTCACACAAATAACAGCCAAAGGTGATTAAATTTATTTCAATGTGAGGGCTTTATAAAGTGACTTCTGTTATCTTGATAATTGCTAGACAGCATTTGCAACAGCAAATGAAGAGAAGGTGAAGAATGCAAAACTAAAGCAGAAGAAGCGGAAAATAAAAACAGAACAGAAGCAGATGCACGAAGACAACTGTTTTCAGTGTGGAGATGGGGGAGAACTTGTCATGTGTGATAAAAAGGACTGTCCCAAAGCTTACCACCTCCTATGCCTTAACCTGACTCAACCACCTTTTGGTAAGAGCATTCTTGTCACTTGCTTTTCCTTCCTGCAGTAAGACAGTGTTGGAGCTGAATTGTGGCATCTGTTTACATGAAGCATAGCTGTTTTTGCAGTGCTGTCTGGCTTTAGAAGTCTATGAGGTAGCAGTGTCCCCTGTAACAGGAACCTGTGGAGAGAAGGAAGCATTGTAATGTTATTTAACTTGATGCTTCTGTTCCTTGGATCGACTTTCCTTTTTCTTTTATTGAAGTACAACCATCTTGATATGCCAAGGTCACCAGCCACAAATCACGTGATAGATCATGCGTTGTGTGCTTTTTTGTTGTAAGCATAGAAGCTTTCCTCAAGATAGCTTATTTGCTGGAGGGAGAAGTAAACAGTGTCTTAACACCAAGAGCAACTCGAGTTCGAGTTTTCAGTGCTTTTTCTTTATTTTTCATTGAAGCTCAGCCTCCTGTCTCTCTCTCTTCTCCCTTCCCCTTCTATCTTCAGGAAAGTGGGAATGTCCGTGGCATCAGTGTGACATCTGTAGCAATCCTGCAGTTTCGTTCTGTGAGTTCTGCCCTCATTCTTTCTGTAAGGATCACGAGAAAGGAGCCCTGGTGGCATCGGCACTGGACGGCCGTCTCTGCTGCTCCACACATGACCCCAAATCTCCCGTGGCACCTGAGTACTGGAACAAGATAAAATGCAAATTGGAACCTCAGAATCCTGTAGAAGAAGCAAAGGAGTGAATTTTTGTTTAAAAACAAACAAACAAAAAAAACAACAAGGGAGGGAAGAAGAAGAGGGGCAAATAGGCGATGAACTTGAAGAGACTGCTATGACACATTCAATCTGTATCATCGGCGCTGTCTTGTGTGAACTGGGAGTGGGACCACTTACCCTTACCAAGCAGAAGCAGGCAGTGGTGTTTGTTTTTTATTGTTTGGTCTTTTACCCTTGAATGTGCTACAAGCAGCTCTTTCTGTTGGAAAACAAACGTCTCGGCCTCCTAAAGCAAACAGTAGACCTTTTGACAGTGAAACGAATATTCTGTTTAAAGATGTTCAAGTATAGAAAACAAAGCATAGCAACATATTTATTTATTTAATTTTTAAAGGATGTTGAAGATCTGGTTTGGATCAGTCAGCGTGTCTTTAAAAAAAAAAACAAAACAAAAAAACAACAAAACAACAGCGAAGCCAACATAACTCCTACGTCTAGTTTACAAAAAGAACAAACCCTCCCTGCGCTGTGTAACATTCAGGTATCGTGAAGACAAATGTGGGTTTTCAGACCAGGTGACTGAAATGCCTCCATTCCGTACTTATTTTTAAAGGCAGGTTGTATATCATGTTAACTTGTGAATATTGCTGTAAAGCTTTTCCTGTGAGAAATAATGTGTATGGCTCTTTGGGAGTGCTTGTAACACAAGTGCTAATGTTTTAAGGAGGAAGGATGTAGTTGCTTGCTGGAGAGCTGTAATTGGTGGTGTTTGCAGACAGGTGGAAATTCAGAAGGAGCTGAATTGCACAGTGGTCATTTCTTTACTAGGAAAGCCTTCCTAGTTAGGAGAGCTCCTGGCCTTGGTCGCACTGCAGCACACAGAACTGAGGTCAGCATGCTGCCCTGGGAGCACTGCCTCTGACTGCTTTTGGTGGAGGATTGTTCTGTGTGTGGATTTGTCATCTGCCAAGTTGTGCACTTGTCTTATGGCTATTATGTTATTGTGAATCTTTATTGCTTTCTTCTCAGACTCCCATTGGCTCCAGAGGAAATTCGAGTGCTTAAGGAATCCACCCCATCTTCATGTTTCTTTTGATTTGAATATTTATGTTTGTAGTGAAAAAGATTTTCTGACTTTATAATGTTCACTGTTAATGGAGCTAAGAAAAGCAAGTTAGTCCCCTACAGTACTTCATCCATAACAGAGTGTTTGCTGTGCCAGGTAATAGGATTCACAGCAGCCACCCTCAGCCTGGTGGGGTGTTTGTGTTTTGTATTTCCTTTGTTAATCTGCAGGGGAGCAGGCTGCTTCAGTGAGGCTCCTGAGTTAGCTTAGGTAGGCTCCTGCTCCAGATTTTCTTCTGCAAACCTATCCTATCCTGCAATCCTCAAGCAAGGAGCTTAGAGGGATTAGTTTCTCCAGGCTGAAGTTGGTCTTTGGTGAATCTCCTCCCCTAGCCTGCAACCTTTCCAAGTGCTGCAGTCAGCGTGCTTTGGCTGTGTGCTGGTGCTAGCTTTTTGCTAATGGCTCTTGGAGGTTGCCTTGAACAAAAGGAATTAATTTTAAGTGTTGCTGGCATCTGGCTAAATCCGAGCCTTTGAATTAATTCTCAAGAACCCTGTCTCTGGGAAACTGCTGACATAAACCTGCAGGATCGTGGTGACTTCTCAGCCTGAGAAAACAGGCGAGGAAGGCACACGTGGGATTGTGGAGCTTGTCTTGCTTCTGGCTGCTGTCCTTCTCATTCTCAAACTTACGTATGGGAGGGGAAAAAAAAAAAGTTTGTGCACTTGTGAAGTTACAAAATACACTACAGTCCCTGGAAGCAGCCATGGTGCCAAGCAGCTGATCTGTCAGTGCACCTCTGAGCAGGCTGAGCCTTGCTGCAGCCTGTGGGTGTTTAGGGGGCACAGCAGTGCCAGGGCTGCTGGGCTCAGCTGATGGCACGGAGGGCTGGTGGGAATATAAAGCACTTCTTGTGGTCCATGCTACAGTGAATGTCTGAAACACTAATCTTGCTTGAAATATTTTTTACAAAAATATTTACGGAAAGAATTTTATTTTTCTGAACGTTTTGTGTGATAAATGTCTCTTTTTAAGCTCTTACTGGGGGTGTTTCACCTCTTCAGAGATTCCAAACGCAGCCGTTGCTGCGGTGTCTGTAAGGCTTGATGTGTTTACTTTATTTTATTTATTAGTCTTGGTAGTGTTGAAATAATTTTCTCTTGGGAAGTCAGAGCATTCCAATGATTACAAACGTGTTGTAGTGTGAGTGCACCTCACTCTGTGTCCGTGGGGACGTGCTGAGGTGTGCTGATGCCAGAAGCCTTCACAGCTGTTGGAGATGGCAGTGAGCAGAACACAGCTGGAGAGCATTAATTGCCACGTGAAACCTGTTGCTGTGATGTACTGCTATGCTGCATAGCACAGAATGTGAAGGTTTGCAAAAGGCTTTAAAGAACTTCTGAAACGCTGTGAATTGGGGCCTGCTGCTACTCCTGTGCCATGCCACTTGATTCCTGGCTAACTTTTTTCTCAAACTTCTTACAGGTGCTCCTTTTTTCCACCAAAAAAAAAAAAAAGTAATAATGATAGCCAGCAGCTGGGCTTGGACTCAAAAGGGAAAGCAGGAAATTGGTTTGTAAGCTTGTGCAGCTCACGAACAAAAGTCAGAACTGGATGTCACACTACTGAAGAGAAGGTGAATCTTTCTCATATCAGCCTTTAAGATTTTAGAAAGTACCTAATTCAGAATAGCTTGATAGCTGTGCTGAGTTTGTTCTGTATGCCAAATGCAGAGCTTTAAAACACACCTTTTCAACCACATCCTGGTAAACGTGGGAGTGCAATTCCTTTGCATAGGAATTGTATAGGATGTGACAGATATATGTTGTGATTAACTGGCATCAGCTGCTGGATTCCATCTGTGTGGTCTCAGGAATGAGGGGAGCAGTGCTGGGCAGCTTGGCCACACGTGCAAAGGCCTGAAGGAAATCCCCAGAGCTGCTGCTGATGTCATTGAGGTGTGCAACCTTTTGTTCCTTGGCTGGGACACGCAATCATGCTTCTCCCTTACTTTTGTCTTATTTTTGGAGGGAGTGCTGTGCTTCAGCTGCACAGCCGACCCCAGACCTGCAGCCCGTGCTCTCTGTAGTGTGCAGCATCTGAGCTGCTCTGCTAAGTTAGCAGGACTTTGGTGTTTACTGGACTCTGTGCTCTGCAGTACGCACCTTTGTGCAGCGTGGGTGTTCTGCAGATCACAACCAAATGGTGCAATGGTCAATTACTGCAATTTCCTGCACACGTGACACAAGCATTAATTATTGTAGCTTTCAGATTCATCAGACTTGTCCTGTCAATGGACTGTAAGGATCAAAGGCATTATTTGCAGCTCAGGAAGGATGGCATGATGATGATTTTATGGGCAAATTCCCTTCTCTGGTCACCACCACGGTCTGAGAGAATTACAATGGAGTATTGGGGCTGGAATGTAGAATTTTGGCCTTTCTTCTAAAACCTTGTTATCTTTGTTTCAGGATAGAACGAGAAGACACAATTACTAGATGTAATTAACAATGAGCATAGAATCTGTATATATTGAGACTTTACAGAACTATGGGGTGGGTGGGGAGGAGGGTGGGAGGGGACGTCCAGCGCTGGTACGAAGTGGTCACTTTAACATGAAACCTCTGCCTCATTGAATTCAGGGTTTAATGTACTTGAAGCTCTGCATTCCTTATCCAGCTTTTTTTTTTTTTTAATTTATACATCCTTTGTTTTGTATACGGCATTGAAGATGTGTTCACCTCCCTGCTGTCAGCTCTGCTCCTGTGGCACATGGACTCTGCGGTGCCGCCTGAGCAGCGATGGCCATTTTGTGTTTGGTCTCAGCTTTTCTCCCCCCACCCCCCGCGTTACCTTCGTGTAGCAAAATGGTTTGCACTTCTGATACACTCCTATCCTTCGGATGTATTCACAATGTTGTTCTAAGGAGGAAAAAAGAAGCTGTTTCCTGTCGTATCGTGTTGCTGAGTGGCGGACTCGGGTCCTTGTGCTCCAGCCAGGGGCTCTCACTGCTGGAGAAGGGGAGAACTGAGTGGAGATCTGAGCTTTGCACAGGAGATTAATGGGAATGAATGGGAATTAATCTCCTTTGCACAGGTAATTAATGTGAAAACAAAAGGGTGCACAGCATGCATGACTCCGTGCCGGCTGTGAGCTCTTGGTCCCTTCTCCAGGTGAGGATGGGAGCCCTGCACTCACTGCTCTGTGTCTATTTGGTGCCACTTCTCCTTTCTCACAAAATGAAGGGAATGGCAACGACTGCCTGCGGGGATCCTGGGCCTCACCGCCGACCTTCACAGCATTGTCATTTCTGTCCACTTTGTTCCTCTGTACCAAACTTTGTAGGTTCTGTGAGATGTTCTTTTAACGAAATCACTTTCAGTCTTTACCTGCAATGCATCAGCAGTCACCGAAGTCACTCTAGAGCTGGGAAGCCAACCCGGAGCTCCGGGTGCTGTTCTGGGGTGTTACTGTACCATGGTTGGTGTTTTGCCACATAGGCTTTGAGAAATACCATTTTTGGGGGTTGTGTCGTTCGGCCTACGTTCTCTTGCATAGTGTGAAGCCTGTAAAGCTCGGTTACCCTGTACATAGGTAGCTTATTGTCAGCCGGTTCTAGCGTACTTAGCCTTGCCTGTAATATTTTAGCTTCTTACTGAATGTGTGTGATGGTAGAACATATAATTTTTGTACATTATATTTACTGAGATGTTGCCTTTTTTATTTTACAAATACTTTGGAATTCAGATGTGTTTTTGCTTCCGTGAGGATTCATTTGGAAAGGTTTTTAAATGACATTCCACCGATTTGAACTTTTTGCTTGAGGTTGACTTCAATAAATCGTTCTGAATGTTCCAACACCGGCCGCCTCCCCCCTTTCTTCCGGGGCCGGGATTCGAACTCGCGGCGCCGCACTCCGACCCGGGGCGGGGCCACGTGGTGGGCGCCATGCGGCGGGCGGGCGCGGCGGGGCTGGCGGCGGAGGCGGCGGTGCGGGCGATGCTGGCGGCGGTTTGCGCGTGAGTGCTGGGCTGCGGGGTTCCGCTCCGCTCCGTGCCCCGCAGATGCCCGCAGCCGTAATTTCCCTCCGCAGGGTGATGGAGCTGCTGCCGCCCTTCCAACGCGTGGTGCAGCCCGAGGAGATGTGGCTCTATCGGAATCCCTACGTGGAGGCGGATCGCGTTCCCACGGCGCCGATGTTTGTAAGTGCCGCGGTTCCTGCGCTCGATTTGCCTTCGTTTGTCAGCTGTTGCTTTAAAGCAAAGCTCCGAGCACAAAGCCTTGCAGATACCTGCAGTTCTCGCCTGAAGTCACTGCGAGCGCAGCGCTCTTGCAGCAGCACAGCCATTTTTTTGTAGTCCTTTTAGCCCATACCATCCAGAATTGCCCTTTGGGTTTGAACTGAGCTTACAGATACCCCTGAGAACTTCTCACCCTTGTGTGTTTAGTTGCTCTGCTAACACTGGGCCGTTTTTTCCCTTTGCTGCAGTTCATTGCATTGCTGTCTCCAGTGCTGCTCATCATCTTGGCCCGGCTGTTCCTGGGTGCTGACCACGAGGATACACGGGAGGCGTGCCTGGGTGAGCAGCTCCGGGCCAGCAGGGCTGTCTGGGGGGGGGTTAGGGAGCCCGGGGGGGTCTCACAGGTTAGTCCTTACCAGGGCACAGCCATTGTGCTGGGGTGTTAAAGCTGAGCGATCCGGCTCCAACTTGTCCATGTAGACCTCAGTGTTGCACGGGATGTGCCTGATGAGCAGTCAGGCACAGAACGTTGCAAGCTGAGCACAAGCAGCTCAGGCAGCCTGTGTGGGGCTGATGTGAGCTCTCTGCTCTCTCCCAGCTGCCAGCCTTGCTCTCGCCCTCAACGGAGTCTTCACCAACAGCCTGAAGCTCGTGGTGGGCAGGTGAGGAGCTCCGGGCTGTGTAGGATGGGATGTGCAGTGTTGAAGGTAGAAGAGGAGGAGGAAGGGCTGGATGCTGGAATTTGGATGTGCTCAGCCTGAAACAAAATCTTGTTTTTGTAGCTGTATGGATGTAGTATTAGAGCAATGCTGTTCTCCAGGCATCATTTAGAGGGCACAAAGAGGCCTGCACCAGGGTTGGGGTGACTGCATGCCACGGTCGGGGTGGCAAAACATCACCCTGGAAGACTGTGCCTCATGCTGGTGAGGGGACATTGAGGCTCCAATCCCACAGAGTGTGGGGCAACGTGCTCTGCTCTGCTCCTCTGCCCCAGGCCAAGGCCAGACTTCTTCTATCGCTGCTTCCCGGATGGACGAGTGAACACAGAGCTGACCTGCACAGGTGACCCCAGCCTGGTGGCTGAGGGACGCAAAAGCTTTCCCAGTGGGCACTCCTCGTGTAAGTTCTGGGTGCCCAGACAGCAGTGTGTGGTGAGCAGAAGCCTGCGGGGAAGGACAGCATAGCTTTGCTGTCACACACACACCATTCTGTGACCTTCCTTCCAGTTGCCTTTGCTGGCCTCGCCTTCTGTGCCTTCTACCTGGCTGGGAAGCTGCACTGCTTTGCTCCTGACCGGCGAGGCTCAGCGCTGCAGCTCTGTGCTTTCCTCCTCCCCCTCTTCATCGCCACACTCATCGCCGTGTCCCGTACCTGTGACTACAAGCACCACTGGCAAGGTGGGTCAGCTGTGGTGCCCAGGGCTGGAGCAGCCTGCTGCTCTGGGGCTGTGAAGGTGGAGGAAGGTAACTTTCCTGGCCTTGCCTGCAGATGTTCTGGTTGGCTCGGCAATGGGCTTTGTGCTGGCGTACCTCTGCTACAGGCAGTACTACCCTCCTCTGATGGACTCCGTGTGCCACAAACCATTTCTGTCTATATCTAAACAACTGCCAGCACACCAAGAAAAGCCTGCGGCTTCCAGCTTTCACCTGGACATTTAGTGATGTCACTCTGTATTCTGCTGGCACCTCTCCTTCTGCACCGTGAGTATCAGGGCAGGGAAAGGCTGGCTGTGGCTCACAGGATGTGTCTCAGGTTGGTAAGCTGTCCTACTCAATGGGTGTGTGTGGCTTTGTTTCAATTAGTTCTGTAGGTGTCCCTTCCTTTGGGCCTGCTGGGAAGCGAGCTCAGCTTCAGCACATGAGCCTGCAGGGCAGCCCGGCTTCAGGAGGTCCTACACTGAAAACTGAAGAAATGTGATGATGTGGTGTGACATGGCTGTGGGTTTCCCTGGGTCGATCTACAACAAAGCACAGTCAGGTTCCTCTTCAGTGCAGCTGAGCTGCCCCCATCCCTTCCCATGGGATGTGTCTGTCGAAGTGAAGGGCAGGACCTGCTGTGTTGCCAGGGTTAAATGCATCTCATCAGTCAGAGATAAACTAATTTGGAGTAATGAACGCAAAGCTGCAGCCTTTAACCGTGGATTGAGTGGGTGAGACAGAAGATGCAACGAGCATGATTGTTATTTGTGTTATTGTGCTGGCTCTCTTCTTAATTTGGCAAATAAAGGAGTTTAAATCTTAATGAGCTGTGGTACCAAAAGCTTCCTTCGGTGGCTGGGTCTGGGACCATAGAAGCCAATGCACCTCGGTATGTCTGCATGGGTTCCCAGGCAGGTGCTTATTTGCTATCTTTCTCCTTGCAGCTTTAACACAGTTGTAAGGAGGAATCTAAGCACAGCTTTCTGGCAGGACTGCTGTAGGTTAATGGTTTCTCAGTAATCTCCACCATCCATGGGAGTGTTCTGTGCACACACACGTGTGTGTGCAAACTGCAAGGTGAGACCAGCAGGGCGAGAGATGTGTGCCTCTGCCTCTCAAGCTCAGCAAACAACAGTAACTGATGTGTCATCAGTTTGGGCCCCATCAGCCCCACGTAACCCTGCAGCCTTAGAATAACTTACAGACACTGCTTTTCTCTCCCTTCAAATTATGCAAACGTAAATTCTTCGACCCACTCCTCTCCCTCTCCCCCAAATGCATCACAGTCATTTGTTTATTTGTTTTGGCTTTTACTGGAAAAGACATTAAATAACATTTAAAACGTATTTAATCTTTTTTTTTTAACAAAGTGCATAACTTAAAAAGCTGGTCACGAGTGTCCCATGTTAAGACTGTTCTTTTTCTTACTCCCATAGGAGGCGTTTAGCAATCGGTAACTCAGACTCTGAAGGAGCAGAATATCTGCTTCTGCAGTCAAGTAAATGAACAGCTTCAGTTCCTTTGGGCTGGGAGGAGGTTGGAGGCTGCAAACAACACCTTTTGAATAGTGCAAATAACGAAATACAACAGAGGACAAACAAATGGATGCTATGGAAACAAGGCTTGTTACCCCATGCAGGGCAGAAGTCAGTGGGAGGGAGGTGGTTCTTTCCAAAGGCTGCAGTGACCTTACATGCCACTGAAACATCTCCCCCTGCCTGCTCTGAGGCTCCAGCTGCAGTCTGGCAGTGGTTTGGATCACAGGGAACTGATCACCTGGGGCTCTCTGTTGCCCTTGGAGGAGAGCTAACACAAAGCAGCAAGCTGCAGGCTGTGCTGCTTGCCAGAATACTTGAATCTCTTCAGTGGAGTCACTGAGGCAGTGCTCAGACCCAACAGATCTGGGCTCTGCCTTCACTGGCACCATTTGCTGTACTTGCCAACAAACCCTCTGGCTGGAGCCTGATAGGTATGAGATCCCTGCAACCACTCTGAACTCAGCACTGCTGCGTGCTCCTGCAGAGCAGAGGAGGGCTGTCCCTACAGGGCCCGCTGCCTGGAGCAGCTGCTTTCCCCAATCCAGTTTGGATCTGGAGGTAAAGCTTTCCTGGGGTGCTGTGCACGTGGCCATGAGCAATGGTCCTTATCTGCACCTCCCAAAGGCTGCAGCACTCTAGCCCAGTGCTGCAGCAGGAGAGCAGCGCCTCATCCTTCTCCCATGAGAAGTCAGCATCTCCTTTGCTCAAGGCTGCTATTGCTCTCTCCATGCTGTGTGTTTAAGGCTTTGATTTCTCAAGGTCCCAAGCTAAGAGTATCCTTGCTAAGCCCACAGCTGGGTTCAGGCCCTTGTATTGCATTTCCTAGCCCAAGCAGCTGTCTGCATCAGTACTGCAAAGCCTGTGTGATAACCTACAAGGTGGGCAGACGAGTTCAGGGCTGACAGCACGTGTTGCCACAGGGAGTCACAGTGTAAGTGCTGTGTGTGTGTTAGCAGAAGTGGGTTTTGTTTGTTTGGTTTTTTTTTTTCCTACCCAAAATGGAGGAAAACCATCTTTATCTCCAGGCAGCAGCAAGTACTGGGGAAGCAGCATGCGGGGCACAGCAGCAGAGGAGAGAGGAAGGCAGAGAAGAAATCTGAACTTTCCTGGTGAGTACTCAATTGAATTGTATCTAAGAAAGCAAAGGGAGAACACTGGAGTAAATCTTGTGTCTGATGTGCTTTTGTGCATGATAAAAGAGGAAGGAAGCCCTGTGTGCTGACAGGCCAAAAGAAAGCCCAACCAGTGCTGTAAATAAGGAACATTATTCCCTCAAATGGACTGTATGTCCTCTAGGGTCTCCTAGGAAAGTTGGAAGTGTAGGCATATAAGGTGACTTACAAGAAGTGGTTGAACAGCACAGGGTGGTCATTGGCTTCCTGGCAAAGGTTGGTCCAACGTAACACCTATTGTCTGGTAGATCTCCTTCAGAACCAGCAGCACAGTGTCCTCTGACTCCCTGCAGGTGGGGACATGAGCATGAGCAGGCTTCTCATCACCTTGGTGTTAAGAATGGCAGCATTCTGCCTACAGCAGACACGAATCTGAAGCTTGATGACAGTTAGGCAGGAGCTTACCAATAGCAGAGATGCCCTTGCAGTGCAAATAAATATTCATTAAAGCTCTCAATGGGTTTTTCCTGGAGCACGTAGTCGATGCGATTCCCCCTGTTCAGCTTCCCCACGTTAATGAGGGAGGGATCCTCCTTTGCTGGCGCCGGTGCCTCCTCTGGCTTTGGATCTGGAGGAAGGAACAGCAGTTTGTCTCAGCAGCAGCACACAGCAAAGCACTGCCTGGTGCTCCCCCAGCCCTGTGCCCACTGACCTGGCTGCTTCTCTGTGCTCTCCTCTGTTTCTGCCTCCCCCTCACTGCTTGTTCCCTCCACAGCTGCCAGTGGGGCGCGGGTGAAGGACTGCCAGGCCACCCGCAGGGACCCCAGCAGGTTGTTCTTCAGATCCACACTCATACGTGTCAGCCCCTCTTTCAGCTCTGCAAGGCAAGGGCTGCTCTCAGGCACGGGGCTGTAGCTTTGGCTGGGGTGAGGGGTGGCCGTGCTCCTTACCGAGGTGCATCCTCTTCCTGCCTTTGTGGTGTGGGAGCAGCATGGGCTCAAATTCCAGATCTGGGACAATCATGGGCTCGATCCTGTATGCCACTGGGTCGAACTGTGGGGAGAGCAGTGAGCGTGGACTGAGCGTGGTGCCTCGCACCGGAGGGCTGCAGCTCTTATACCTACGGGGTGGAAGATGTTGAAGAAGCCCTTGCAGGTGGGCAGGCTGTAATCTGGGTTGATCCGCTTCACTCCTCGCACCGTGAGGAACATCCCAATGGGAGACCCAAAAGCAAAGAAGATGGTGGGCTTGTAGAGCAGCTGAGGGTAGTTGGCAGAGACCTACAGAGAGAGGGGAGGGTTGGGTTTGTTTCGTGAGACACGTTCTGTGCTGGTGTGGTGCTGTGATCCCACTGCTCCCAGCTCAGCTGTTACCTGCCCCAGGCTGATGTCTGGGTATGGGCCATCCCTGCTGGCAGTGGTGCTGTGCTGCCTGGCAGTGCTGTGTTCTTTGGTGTCCTGCAGAACACAGAGGAGCAGCCCCAGTGAGGGCAGATCCTGCAGAATGGTGGAACTGGGCTGCATGGGGACCCTGCACGAGTCTGAGCTGAGTGATGTGGCTGGGAAGAAGGAGTCTGAGCCATGCAGAAGCCATACCTGCATCTCCCTCCTGGTGCTGATGTAATGGAGGAGCTTCATTCGTGGTCCTAAGGGAATTCCCATTTCTTCAAGGTTTTTCTCTCCACACAAGAACTAGAAAGTAAGCAATGCAGATAGTAGCACTCTGCTCTATCTCTGCTCCTGTGCAGTCAGACCTTTGTTCTTTGTCCTCCTGTTCCTGCTGTGCTAAGAGACATTTTGTGTGCAGGTGATTCAGTACCGGGAAGACGCACCCAAGGAGGGAAGAAAAACAAAGAAACATAAAGACAGCAAAACAGCAGAGCTGCTCACCAGCGCTTCCCCATCTATTTTCTCCTTCTCAAAAGCAGGACAGTACTCAGATAGATCCAACTTCTTCAGGATTTCTTTTACTTCCTCAGCACCCCTGCTGCTTGAAGTCACCTCGGATCCCTGCAAACAAAGCCCACAGGGATTGTGCTTTTTGTGCATTTTAGAATTTCTCTACCTTCCCCACTGATGCATGGGAACAGCTGTGCTCAGCTGCAGAGCTCGTACCTCCCTGCTGTGCTCATCCTCAGGAGCAGCCTTCTGGTTCGTCAGGAGATCAAACAAAATGAGGGACCCTAAAAACCAGGACAGAGCATCATTGGCTCGTTAGGGAAAAACCTGAGGTGCTTCCCTTCTGGACTGGAAGGACCAGGACAGTCCCTGCTCAACACGATGGGGACGTCCATGGGACTTACCCAAGCTGTGACCTGCAATGGAAACCCCCCCTTTAAAGTCTGGGTTCCTCTGCAGGAAGAGCAGGTAGAGGCGGTTCATTTCCGAGGCCACCGTGTCCAGGATGGTCTGGCAATAGGTGGAGCTGTTGTAGAAGAAAGCATCCAGGATGGTGTCGTTGATGAAGTGACGCAGGCGGCTGATGCTCGGCAAAGTGATTCGCTCCAGGTCCCTGCGGGGGCAAAAAAGAGAGAAAACTGCAATCAGATGCCCGTGAGCCCTACCACATCTCTAAGGCAAAACTTAAGTTCAGAGGAGGCCCGCTGCCATCCTCATATTGCAATTCTTCATTGGAGACCAAAGCAAAACACCCAAGAGCCCCCATATAGGAGCGTAAGAGCTCCTCCCTCCCAATGGCAGCAAAGAGAAGACAGCAGCCTCCCAGGGCTGTGGGCACTTACACGTCCACTCCAGTGGAGTGCAGGGAGCTGTGCCAATTGACAGGCAGGAACTCCACCCGGCCAATCTGCTGCTGCTCCTGTGCCTTCCTAAAGTGTGCTTGCAGCATGCTCAGGGAAACGCTCCTGAAGTCGTTGACTGGAAAAAGGCATGAACTCTTAGCAAAGCAGCAGGGCTGCAGGGCAAGGCTTCTGCATCAACAACAGGCTTAATAAGATAAAAGATCATTACCGGGGGAAATCCCAGCAGGGTCTTTAATCTGCTGCTGCCACCCTAAGACCTTGAATCTTTAACTACAAGCTCAAGGGAAGCTCCATGTCCTTACATGTGTGTTTACTGGATTTTGCTGCCCCATCTGTGACAAGCCTCCTGCCCCACGTGCAACGCTTTAACACAGCACACAGGGCAAGAAAAGCACTCTTAGGAACGTAAAGGAAAAAACAAATGTTGTGGAGATGCCTATTTTACAAGGGGAAGCCTGAGGGAGAAGACATCACTCCATTTTGAGAAGGGACAGAGATCGATTTCGACGATTTTAATTGGGCAGCCTTGGAAACAGTTGTGCTGGATGAACGTATGGAAGAACAGACTGCATTCATGCAGACGTAATCAGTTCCTGTGTCATAGCTTAGCAGGTTTAGACAGCTGGAAAATCCACATCCAGTTTGGGAAACCCCATTTTTGAGCAACAGCAGAATGCAACGATAAAAAAAGCAGTTGCCCAAACCTTTCCAGACAGTGGGATTTAATGGGTTAGCAAGCATTTATTCACACTCCCCACTGCAGTCAGCAAATCGGGCCATGCAGCCTGCCCAGCTGAGCGTCAGGATGGTTTGAATGCGCTCTGACAGCGTTTCTCATTGTCCACACTTTACCCTCAGCTAAAAACAGCGTGTGGATGGGAGGAGCAGCCCTGCCTGGCTCCCACCTACCGCACTGCACGATGCTCCTGAAGCGGATGTCACACGCCGGGCCGATCCCATGCACCACAAAAACCAGGTGGTCGATCTGCAGAGGTTCTCCTGCAGGTAGAAAGAGGTCGGAGCTCAGACCCAGAGACCCACAGCTTGGAAAGGAACTGACCCAGTGACCCCACCCGCAGCTCTGACAGGCACCAGGTGGGGCAACATTCTGTTCTCTACTTCCCACACGCTTCAGTTTGCATAAATACTTTCCCAAGTAGAAAATGAAGGGGTTAGACAGGAAGACGTGCCTGTCCTCACTGCCAGGATAACTCACAGAGCTGGGTCACGGCTGCAGAGCAGGGAAAGGGTGAGCAACAGGCAGACACCAGCCTGGAGCTGAGAGCTGTGCTCCCTTCATGCTGTAAGAGAGGCTCAAAGTTTACCCACGCTCACCGTTTGGGATCTCAGCAGCGATGTTCTCTACTCCTCTCTTCACAGTCCGAGGTCGCCCTTGTTCTGTAGGAGTTGAGCCCCAGTCATCAGAGGTGGCAACAGGGTGGTAGTGCACCATCAGCTGTAAGCAGGGAGGGCTGATCACTGTGCTGCACTTGTACTGGAGCCAAGATGATCACCGGGCTCCCAGGAGGGCCAGCAAGAGGCATTCATGGCCAAAGGCTGTCCCTGCTCTGCTCACCTTGGGGTTGTGCAAAATGATGACTTCCCTGCTTGGGGATTCCAACTTCTTCTTCCATTCATCCAGGGTTACAGCAATCATGTAGGCTTCCTGAGGAAAAGAACGTCCTCTCTGAGTCAGCTGAGAGTATTCTTATGAATATTCAACCACTTGAGACATTTCCCACCCATTTTAAGTGCTGCTTTGTGAGAGAGGCATAGAAATCATCCAGGTCAAACTGGTGAGGCTGCAGGATTATCTCCATATCGTCTGCTAAAGTTGCCAAAAAGCCACTGTTGTGGAATAGAAGCAGAAAGCTTTCCCACCAGAGTCATGTATTTTCATACATTAGAATACAGATGACTGTAATTACAGCAGAGAAAGCCCCCAGCTTTTGCAGCAGGGACCAGCAAGCATTCTGTGGGTCCCTGCAGCAATAAGAACTGTTTCTTGCATCTGCAAAGCTGTGAGCAGAGTGAGGGTGACTGTCCTGTGACAACAGGAACCGAACTGCAGTAGTACCAGGCAGGGTCAGGGGGAAACACAGAACAAAGACAGCAGGGAGAGGCTGCAGGATGGGCCAGAGCTGCACGGCTGGCAAAGAACAACCAGGCATTGAGCAGAACGCTCTGGGATGGGGCAGAAGGGGAAGCAGAGGAGTATTTAGTTATGTTAATCAGCCGTGAAAATGCCGTGCCAAAGCATGCCAAAGCCTCTTGTGAGTTCATGTCCTCAGGTGCAACAGCAGCGCCAGTGGCCCCATATGGAGTTTGGGATGTCGGGGCAGCGTTTGGCAATGAGAAGCAGAGGGGCTGTTGTTGGTGTGCTCCCGGGGTGTGTTTACCTCCAATTCCTGGCTGAAACTCTCTGAGTAGGGGACGTATTTGTTGTCCTTGTCCCCTTTGTAGAACCAGGTGCAGCGACGAACCTCGGACACCTCCTCCTCCCAGAACACTGCCAGGCGCTGCCTCTGCTTCAGGTGCACGTCGTACCTCCCGCCCGACGTCGGGACAACCACATCTCCTTTATCCTTCCCTGGGGAACCGAAGACCAGAAGTGTGAGGGCCAAAAAGTTGAGCTGCCACGATGCTGCATGCTGAACCAGAGAGAGGAGACTGCAGCATCTCTGCAGGTGCACACCATGAGAGAGCAGCAACAGCAGCAACCATCAGTGCTGTCCATACAGCCCAGGGGGAGATGCCCGAAGCCAAACACCCCCAGGGGCAGCAGGTGAGAGGAAAGCACTGAGCTGTAAGCAGCCACCTCCCTTCTAGCTTTGGGCACAGCCTTTCAGGGGCTTTCCTTGCCTGTGCCGAGGTGGCAACGTGTGAAATCGTGGCCCTGGGATCCTGTAGGGTTGCAGATCTCCATGTTCAAAGTGTTTCCCTCCAGAACTGAGAGCTCTGCTCAGATCCCAGCACAGCCCCCACTGCATGCCCTGCCCATGCTATCAATGTGAAGCAGCAGTGTCTCCTCGGACAGATCTCCCCTCTGCCGTTTCTGCCCTCCTGCTCATGCTTTTGTCCCCCCTTCAAAGGTGCTTTGCATCACAATGATGTAAAATGTACAGCACGTGCCAAATTAACGAGGCCGGACCTTACATTCCCTCCTCCATCCTCGCTGTCCGTTCACTTACAGCTCCAGCACTGGATGCACTGCCACCAAACACAAGTCTCAATTACAAATTCCAAAGGGGGAATGTTGCAACCCAGGCAGGAGCTGTGGGCTTTCCCTGTGCATCACCACCCTGCTTCCCTCGGGCACGCACCTGATGCTTCCCATTGACCTCACCAGGCCGGTTCCCCATCACACATGCAAGGGATGAAGTGTTTACAGCAGAAGGCTATTGAAGCACAGCCCTGACGGCTGAAGGCAACGGCTGCAGCACCATCCCCGTGTCCGATGGCACTGGCTGCATGCAGGCTGTGATGGAGGCAGCCGGGGCTGCGGACGGCTCCCTTACCTGCACCGTGAGCCTCTTCCAGCCGCTCCGAGTCCTGAATGCTGAACGGCAGCCACCGTTCCCTCCCGCCGGTCACCTTGCAGTAAAACCAATGCGGAGCGACCGCTTCGTACCCATTCCCCGCGTCCCACTCCGCAGCTTCGGGAGCGGTCCGCGAGGGCACCGTCGGATTTTGCTCCTGAGCAGACATGACGCTCCTGGACAAAAGGAAAAGACAGACGGATGGACGGAGCCGCGGATCTCTACACCCACCCGCACGCACTCCGCAATGGGAGGCCTCACTCCGCTTCCCCACCGCGTCCGCGCTTCCCTCCTCTCCCACGGACGGACACACCGACGTTGGCCGTTCGCGCACGTCGGGTGCGTCCGTCGCTCCCGCACCGCGCGGCTCCCCGGCCCGACCGGCGGCACGGCGCTGCTTCCCGGCCCCTCTCCCAGCCCGGCTCCTCGCTCCGCTCCGTTCTCCGCCCGCTCGGGGCGGCGCTTCCCCTCCCCGCCCCCGGCGCTGCCTCCGTTCCGCGTTGCGCCTGCTCGTGGGGCCGGGCGGGGATCGGGGCGGTGCGCTCCGCACACGCGTGGATACCGCGGCCGTTTCACCCCGCGGGGGCCGCGATGACTCCGCGCCCGACTGCGGGGCCGGCGTTAATTAAAGGCCGGCGTTAATTAATTACAGCCCTGAGCCGGATGCGCGGCCGCGGTTCGGGGCGGCGGTCCCTGCGGGGTTCTCCCGTGGCCGGGGACGCCGCCGTGCCCGTCGTGCTTTTTGAGCAGCTTATCATCATCCCCTTCCCCACCTTCAGCCAACCCTTCCCGCAGCGGGGGCTCAGCGCCGGAAGAAGAACCATTGCAAAGGAATTCGTTACCTGGATGAGTTTGACATCAAAACGCCCCCCAGAAGAGCTCCCCCCCACCCCACCTCCCACCCCAATGCCGTGCGCACACGCACGGCTTTTCCTACAAACGCATATGAGGTATCAGATACCCTTCCTACCACATCGCTGCAGAAGGAAACCTTTGCCCCGACCCACGACGCGGCGGTTTGTGTGCAGCTCTTCTGCTCTGCCTGCCTGCATTGCGGTGTCACCGCTCCGAGATAACCAGGGCTGCTCCACGTGCCTCCCTGCACGGGTAGAACCCGCCGACCTCTTTATCTGACAGCGAGCGTTGGAGCAAAGAGGGTGCAGGAGGTGATGTGGGTTTGTTCCCAGTGCGATCCTGGCTGCTGAAATTGAAACAAATGTAAGAAAATAGTTTCACCCAGCTCCTCAAATTCTAAAGACCAAATCTGGCTTTTGACTTCAGAGCCCTGGAAGCAGGGACTGCCCATAGAAGCAGCAGCACTGTCAGCCCCGTTTGCCATTTGGACCTGCCCGGGTGATGCTCACACAACAGACAACAGGGGATGCTGCAGGGCCGACTGCAGCCATCTCACATCTGCTCCCCTTGGCTGCAGCGTGACTCACACGTACCAGCTTTTGCAAGAGCAAATTCCAATCCTCGTTGAGATCCTACCCGAAAGGAATGAGAAGCTTTGTGCCAACAGCTGTGCCAATCCAATAGAAAACAAGTGCGGTAATGGAGGAAGAAATTGACTTTGGTAATTCCTTGGTAATTCCAACTCCTTCCCACCCCCAGGGATGCCTCGGTGTGCCGACTGCTGCATGTGATTCAGATACATCCAAAGAGCTGCAGAGGTCAATCCGTGCTTGCGCTCCATCACTGCCCTGCAGGCTGCCCTGAGGGTGGCAGCCAAGAGTAAATCCCTTCCAAAAGGCAGCCAGCACTCCTGGAGTGGGGCTGCAGCACTCAGAGTCTGCATTGTCCCCTAGCAGCACCCAACGAGGGCTCCATGTGCTCGTGTGCCACGCTCACCCCTAAGCTCCACCTGCTGCTGCAGCCTGGCTGGGCTCTGCCTGCAGGGCAGCTCTAAGCTGAGCAATCTGTACACAACTTCCCCTTAAAAGAAAAAAAAAAGAGAGAGACTTTGAGAGACTTAATTACAAAATAACATTTAAAAGTCATCAGGGTTTATTGTCTCTTTACACACAGCAATGATTCGCTTAACATGTTGTAACCAGAAGGTTAACAGCAGGCGTTAACAATTAAAAAGTGGATTTAACCCACGCGACCTGAAAAGCATTTCTGCACCTCCCATTGTCCAGGGCTGCTGCACGGCTCTGTCTGCACCTCTCTTTTCCAGGTGAAGAATTCAGAGTTCCAGTCTGTGTTCCCACATCCACATGGCATCACGGAACAGCTTCACAACAGCTGCTGTTTGCAGCACATCAGCAGAGCTACAAGAATGCACTGGAAACAAAAAGAACCCTGGGATGACACACACCAGCTTTTGTGGCAAGGGATCTGAAGCTGAAAGCACACGCAGTGATGGACAACCAAGGGCTTTCATTTATGGCTCCACGGTGACGAATGTGACAGGTGCTGCAGTACCACGGGTTGGGCCTGGTTTGGGGAACTTTGTGCAGTGATTTTCTTTTTGCTGGGTGAAGGATGCAGACCCCCCAGAGGGTCCCGCAGCGCTGAGCATCTCAGGTGGTGCTGCTTCTTCACATCCCAGAACAAACAACCTGCTTTGCTGCTTTCATCTTCTCTTAATTGGTCCACTGCCAAGCTGTTGATTGGGGCTGGGCTTTCCTGTGTTTTTTTTTTTTTTCTTTTAAATCAGGACTTATTGCTTTCTCATTGTCAATAGTGCTTAGCAGAAAGATCTGAGATGTGGAAAAACTCTTTGGAACCTCCACAACGGGCTGTGTTGTGGCTGATATGCTTTCACAATCCCTTCCTTTCCAGCTTTTCCAGTATAGCCTGAATTTTGTGGACAGCTTCCTTCCTGGCCTGCCGGATGCCATCCTGCCCACCAGTCTCAATGGAATCCAGTTCTAACAGCAGCTTGGTCAGCATCTCCTCCAGAAGCCGGTAGGATTTATCTGTCTTTTTTCCTACAAATTCATCCACCTCTTGTTCTAACTGTTCAGCCTGCTCTGTGACGTGTAGGATTCTCTGAATCTCTGGCTGGATGGCTGTAGGGTTCATTGAAATGTGGTTGCCAGCTTTGCAGCCTGCCTCCTGGTTCCCAGCCAACTGCCTCCGTGTTGTGCTGTTGTACATTTGAGGCTGTGCACTGTACTGCACCTTGGGGTTGGATGGAGATGACTTGGCATTGAGCACAGCGGGTGGTTTGTGGTCATTCATTGTCCCAGAGTGCTGGTGATTGCTGTCAGAATAGTAGCTGTGTTGGTTTGCACTTTGCTCAGGTTTGTCATAAGCAGATTCCTACAATCAGAGGGGAAAAAAAAATAAATCTACGTTACAGAGGCATTAGATGAGATCTGCCCACTTCAAGACCCACCCCTCAGGGTCTGTTATCTCCAGTGCTTTCTGGAATTATAGTTTTGATATGTAAGTAAGAGATTTTGCTGGTAGTACTTAGAACTGCTGCTTTGTTTCTGCCTCCTGGGAGCCAACTCTGCTTGTAGAAAGGAGCACTGAGGAGCTGCATGCATGTTTTGGGGCAGGCAGCACGATCTGAGTTTCTGCAGCCAGAACCTGTGTGTCAGAGCCATCAGAGCATCACTGTACCTTTGAGTCCCACACAGGAGGATGAGATGCAGCCCCACTTCCAGTCCAGGGCGGGTGTGATTCAGAGAGGAATGGGTTCCCATGTGCTGGAGCTGTGGGCCACGCATACTGTGGCTGCACCCCATAGGTGGGGGGAGCCCAAGCCTCTTCCTGTGCCCTGGGCTGCGGGTTGGCCCCAGGGCTGTGGTCTCCATATGGATACTGTGGAACAGGCATCCCTGGGGTCTGCGGGGAGAGGGGGGACAGGCGTTAATCCCAAGTCACTCCCAGCACCACTACTCTGTGCCAGACAGCTCTGGGAAAAGCCCCAGCACTGGGACTGCTGTCTGCTTTCTGCTCTACAGCCCATGACCTCAGAGCTCCCTGCAGAAAGGGGCAATTCCAACTTTTTACAAGAGCAAGCAGAGTGAATCTGTTGGGATGTAGAAACCATTTGGACCCGACAGAGGGGTCCTGCACTGCAGGTTCTTCCCCTGTGGGGCAGCACAGGAGCTCTGGCTTTGCCGTGCACACCCCAAATGCAGCACAGTCATGTCTCATAGTGTCTCACCTGCGGTGGGGAATACCCAGCAGGCTGCTGCCTGCGCAGTGAGCAGCCCTCTGCCGGGCAGTCCTGTGTTCCACAGCCCCAGGGAGGGGCAGGAGGGGGAGGTCGGTACGGGGCAGTGCTGTCAGTGCTGTAGGATGGCCCCGAGCAGCTGTAGGTTCGTGTCTGTGGCAATGCTGTGTAATGCGGAGCGGCCGGAGGGTACGGTGCGTTGTAGGATCCGTTGGTGTAGGGAGAATCCATGCCCTGAGGAGGAGAAAAAGGAGAAAATAGAGGGAAAATGCGTTGAGATGCACGTTTAGTTGGGTTCTTTCAGTCCCTGACTGTGGCTGATGGGGGGGAGATGGGGGGGAGGGACACCCCAGGAAAGTTTATTTCCTTTTCCAATCTACAAACGACGCGAGGAGGTGAGATTTTCCACTCCCCAAACCCGAGCTGCGGGGATTCAGTTCGCCGAACCGCAGCCACCGCGTGAAATCGGGGCTTTAAAACGTTTGTATGAAGACGGATCGCATCGCAAGCGGGGTTTTATGGCACCGCAGCCTTCAGTGCGCGTCTGACGGCACGGAAACAACGCGCGGCTCGCTTCGGAACGGAGCAGAACGGGAAGGAGGTGGAGTTGGACCCGCAACCCCCCGCCCCGCGTACCGACCTGCCGCCCCTGCGCGTCCGCTCCGCCGGGAAAACGCCCGAGGCCGAACGCTCGGGGCTGCGCGGGGTTCCAATAGCCGGGACCCGGCGGCTCCTGTAGGGAAAACGCCGTTACGCGGTGCGCTCGATCCCCGAGCAGCGGTATAACGGGCCGCGCTCAGCTCCGCCCGTCCTTACCTGCCCGCCCGCCGGGCCCCAGGGCGCGGTACGGCCGCGGGGCTCCATGTCTGCCGCCCGGCACGGCCGAGGCAGCCCCGCAGCGCGACGAGTGGATGGAAGGCCCCCAAGAAGCGACCAATAGCATGTGAGGACCCCGCGGTCCAGCCAATGGGCGGGCGCCTTGCGCGCACGACCGGCGCTGTTTTTAAAGGGGCAGAGCGCTTTTCAGCACCGCCTTTATCCGCCCGGTGCGGGGCGGTTCCGGGGCGGTTTCGCGGTGCGCGGCGGCGCTTCCGCCACCATGAACTACATGCCGGGTACGGCCAGCCTCATCCAGGACATCGACAGTGAGTGCGACCGCGGTTCCGTTGGTACTGCAGGGAACGAAGGGTAAAACCGCGCCCCGGACGCGGGGATCCGCGTCCGGGGCGCGGTTTTACCCTTCGTTCCCTGGGTTGATCCCTTCCCCGTTTCCCGCAGAGAAACACCTGGTCCTGCTGCGGGACGGTCGGACGCTGATCGGATTCCTACGCAGCATCGATCAGTTCGGTACGTGGGGGGGTGGGGGGAGTGGCAGCACCGGGAACGGCACGGGAGCGGAGCTCTGATTGAACCCACGTGGCCGTGCATAGCGATAAGAACGCAATTTATCATCCCCCCCCCATCCCACGTTATGGTCTCACCTCGGGGCGGCACCGTCTGAGCACATCCTCCCCCCTCATGCACGGGGACGGCACTTGTGCCTATGGCTGAGCCCCTCAATCCTTGCCCCGCACCCCGCAGCACCGGGGATGCCTTCATCAGCCCTCGGCTGTGGCTGTTGTGGGGTCCCACAGGGGCTGGAAAGGCTGCAGGGTTTGGGGATTGCGGGCTTTGGGGGATGCTCAGCACATGGGATGTGAGGTGATGCAGTCCAGGAGCTGCTCCCCAACGCTTTGGGCCACGGTTTGATTTGGGTGAGGTGCTCTGTTTGGTGAAAAAGCAGTTAAAAATAGGATGTTTGTTTGTTTTTTATTGCCACAGCAAATCTGGTGCTGCATCAAACCGTGGAGCGCATTCACGTGGGCAAGAAATATGGAGACATCCCCCGAGGGATCTTTGTTGTGAGAGGAGAGAACGTGGTGCTGCTGGGGGAGATCGTGAGTGAGCCCCACACCCTGCAGCCCCACACCCTGCAGCTCTGCTAACACAGCTCCTTGCTTGCAGGACCTGGAAAAGGAGAGCGACACGCTGCTGCAGCAGGTATCCATCGAGGAGATCCTGGAGGAGCAGCGAGTGGAGCTGCAGGCCAAGCAGGAATCAGAGAAGCTGAAGGTGCAGGCGCTGAAGGAACGTGGCCTGGTGGTGCCCAGGGCTGACACGTTGGATGAGTACTGATGGGATGGGAACGCTGCCCACGGAACTCAGCACTGTGCTGCGTGGTGCAGGCACTGAAATCGTGGTTTCTGTTCCTCCTTGAGGAAAAGGAGGACAGATGATATCGGGGTGCCCTCGGAGGTAACCGGACGCTCCGGGGAGTGTGGCAGTTTCTGTTCAGAGATGAACACCTCTGTTCTTTTTGGTTTTTGTCTTCTGGCTCCTCGCGTGGAGCTGAATGAGAGCTTCCCTTCACCTGTAAATAAATCCCTGATCTCAGCAGCAACAGCTTTGCCTGTGTTTGGGGTGTTGCTCTGCATGGTGCCAGGCACAGCGGGACTCTCCAGGACACAGTGAGGTCCCCGTGGGACAGCTCAGGTGCTGTGCCTCCTCCCCTGTTCATCCAGGTGCAGCTGTTTGCCCACAGCTGTGCCCACTAATTAGCTAATTACCTGCTGAGTTGCTCACAAACAGCAGAGTTGCCTCACCTGGCTGTCCCTGCTGCCCAGCAGCACCCCTCACCCTCCTGCAGCACCTCCAAACTTGAGGGAGGACCGCATGTGTGGCTCAGGCAGGTAGGAGCTGAAGTGGGTGCTGCAGATTTCAGCACTTGGAGGCAAGGCAGGAAAAAGGAGAGCTTGAGGTCTTTTGTTGCCACGTGTTCTCTGATGTTGTCGGGCTCCCGTTGGTGTCTGTTTCTGCATCGGTGCTGCCTTTCAGCCTGGGCAGTGCCCATGTTATCTTATCACCTGCTCCCTGTGGGAGGGGGCTGTGGGTTTATCTCTGCTCTCCAAATAGCATCAAAGCAGCCTTGGGACAGTGTGGGGGCACCCCAGGCCCCTGCACAGGGAGGGGACGTGGCTTCAGCCCCCCTGTTGGAGCCTCTCCTGGGCACTGAGATGTGGAATAGGTGTAGAAAAGGGAATTGTCCTGGTGGCTCAGGGCATTGTGTGAGCAGTGGTGAGCAGTGTGTGAGGTGTGGGCAGTGCATTGAGAGGCTGAATGTCAAAAGGGATGTGAGGTCCCTGGGTGAGTAAGGGGTGTACAGTGAGGCTGAGGGGGCTGGAGTGGGGCTGGGACACTTCCTTTCTTGCAGCCCCTGGGCATGGTGGTGGTGTGGAACACCTGAGGAGGTGCTGATGTGACACTGTCGAGTCGGTGAGCGTTCAGGGGCACCTCAGTTTTTCAGGTATTCCTGAGTTTTGCTGTGTCCCTGCATTAGGGGCACCCTGGAGCTGAAGGGGTGGCTCTGTCAGGGAGCAGTTCAGTTCCTCTCAAAAACAAGTGCATGTCCTTGCTCCGAGGCCGTGTGCTCGGGGCTGCTGCTCCATTAGGATAACAGCAGTGCAGAGCTGGAAATCTCTGAGCTGGGAAGAGCTGTGCCTGTACTGCTGCATTGCCAGGGCAGCAATTTGGGAAGGAGATGCTCAGCTGCTGCCTTCCCGTGGTCCCTCCACACCCAGTCCCATTGCAGGTGAGATGTGCTGTGCTGTGCTCAGTGTGATTGGAGAGGATCCATCCACATCCATCCATCCATCCTGGAGGTGTGGGCAGAACAGTGCAGCCATTCCCAGGCACAGGTAGGGCTGAGCACCGCAGGGCTGTGCTGCAGTTTCCCGTGTGCTCTGAGCACCACAGTGAGTGGGTGACCTCCCCCCTCACCAAATTGTTGCGACAGCGAAGAGGAGCAAGGTCAGCATCCCCGCAGCAAAGTGCAGGAGCTGACGTCAAAGGAAGCAGCTGTGATTCACAGCTTTTGGGGAGCACTCAGTGCTGGAGCTGTAACTCATTTCACAGATGTCATTTCAGCCTTGAGCGTTATCGCTGCTCTTGCTCCTCCCCCAGGGAGATGTGGGGCTGCCCCCTCAGTGCAGCAGAGCGTGGCTGGGACCCCCACCCCACAGCCTCCCTATGCACCTTGCAGCCCTGCTCTGCACGCACAGCCCTCAGCTGCAAGCTGTCTACAAAATTCTCTCAGCCTTGTAACATGCACAGAGCATCCATGTGCATTCCCCACGTGCCGTGCAGCAGCAGAGGGGGACAGCAGAGTTTGCCCCACGTATCTGGGCAGCAGCAGCTGCATAAGGATGTGCGCATGCGCTGCTGCTGACACCCACAGTGACCCACAGCCCCCAGCAGATGCATGGGGAGATGGGGCTGCCCTTGGCCCGCGGGGCACTGCCGTAAGTGATGGCCCTTATCTCGGTGCTGACAAGCCAGCATCCTTCAGCTGGTGGATTTAAGGCCGAGCCTTGGGGCTGAGGCGCAGCAGTATTTGCAGCAGTCACCAGAACTGAGCTCCATCGCGCTGCAGAGATGCTGCCTGCCACCTTCAAGCTGTGTGCTGCCATCTCCTACCAACACCTGCGCAACGTGACTGGTGAGAGGCCCATGCCACGCATTTTGCTGTCTGTACAACTCCTTTCTGCTCTATTTCTGGACTGGGGGATGGAGGCTGGATGATGTTTCCAGTGGGGCTGCAGCTCTGGAGTGGGCAGTCGCTCTTCAGCTGCTCTCAGGCTGTTGCATGTGCTTTGCTTGGAGCAAAGCCTGAGCAGCACGGATCTGCTCCCAACCTCTAGTATTGCAATGGGAGGAAGCTTCTCTCATAGGGACTTCAGCAGCGGGGCTGGGTACAAGCAAACAAGCGAGACTTTTCCAACCTGACACCACACAGCTGTGTTGTGATGTGCTCTCTGCTCGCAGGGCTGCGCAGACAAGCTGCAGTGGCCATCAGCCAGGAGCTCAGCAAGCTGTCGTGCCGCAGCGCGGGGCCCAGCACGTGGATCAGCCAGGTCCGCAGGCGAAGCTCTCTGCTCAGTAAGTGCTGCTTTCCAGGGATCTGCCCCCTCCAGGTCAATGCTTTGAAGGAAATCTGCTCGTGGTGCTGTGAGCTTTGCTAATGGAAATGCAGCGGGTGGTGGGAACTGAGCTCCCATCCCAGTCGTGGGGCAGGGAGAGAGGTGTATTTGATTGAGGTAGAGCTGGCTGGTATTGTGATGTGTTAGCCTTCTTATTCCTGCTTCTGCCTGCTCTCTCTCAGGCTCCAGGCTGGAGGAGAAGCCCTTCAGCGAGATGGAGATGTCCTACATCAAACAAGGAGAGGAAGCCCTGCAGAAATCACTCAGCATCCTCGGCGACCAGGAAGGCTGGAAGACGGAGACGGTGGTGGTGAGCCCTCCTGTGGCCGCGCAGTGATGCGGTGGCATTCCTGTGAGTATCTGCGGTGCTGATCTGCCTTTCCCTGTCAGGACAACGGAGACAAAGTGCTGAGCAAAGTGCTGCCGGACGTGGGGAAGGTGTTCCGTCTGGAGGTGGTGGTGGATCAGCCCCTGGATGCTGTGTACAGTGAGCTGGTGGACAACATGGAGCAGATGGGCGACTGGAATCCCAGCGTCAAAGAGGTGAAGGTAGGAGGCACTGGGTGCTCGTGGGGACAGCAGAATCCTGCTTGGTCTGCCATGCTGTTTGATACACATCCACGCTGCTCTGTGTGCTGTTACAAGAGCCAAAGAACGGCTGCACCTTGCTGCAGGCACAGGGATTTCCCCACCCGTTCCTTTGGAGAAGTCAGACATGCAGACAATCACATGCTGGGGATCAAAGCCTGCAGTCAGCCAGCTGATTTTTTGCAGTAAATCCTTCGTGTCGTTGTTTGAACTTCTCAGATCCTCCAGAAGGTTGGGAAGGACACCCTGATAACCCACGAGACAGCAGCTGCTGTACCTGGGAACATCGTTGGGCCGCGGGACTTTGTGAGTGTGAGGTGCTCCCGGCGCCGAGGCTCCACCTGTGTGCTGGCAGGGATGTCCACCAAGCACGGAGCCATGCCCGAGCAGCAGGGATTTATCAGGTAATTAATTACCACCTGGGGTGTTTAATGAACTCCAAATTCACACGTTGGCTTCCAGTGCGGGCTCAGAGTTGTAATGATGTTTCAGAGCGGTCAGTTTGTGTTTTGGGAAGGGAGAAGTTGTGAAGGAGCTCAAAGTGCTCCAGCAGTGTTGGAGGGTGGGTCAGCTTTTGCTGTCTAACACGTGCAGTCCTGTCCTCATAACAGAGCTGAGAATGGCCCCACATGCATGGTGCTGCGCCCGCTGGCTGGCAGTCCCTCGCAGACCAAGTTAACGTGGCTTCTTAGCATTGACCTGAAGGTAAGTCTTGCACTGAACTACTTCAAAGGAAAGGCAGGAGTTGTGCCAGATGCACTGATGGGCTGCTTGTTCCTCTGCAGGGCTGGCTGCCAAAGACCATCATCAACCAGGTCCTGTCCCAGACCCAGGTGGACTTTGCCAAGCACCTCCGGCAGCGCATGGCGCAGGCAGCGGGCTGCTGAGTGCACAGACTGCTACTGAGTGCTTTGTTCAGGGCTAACAGTAGGGATCTTGTCCTTAGGTAAGTCAGAAACAACTCAATTCTGGCCTGTGCTAACAAGACAGGCCTTTAATAGTACTAATAAAGCTTAACTAATTAGCCAGGAGCCTGATTCAGAAGGCAGTGCCAGCAGCTTCTCGCTGCACAAGCAAATGCCATACCTGAAGGGGCACGTTGCTGGGACCTCCCTGCTAATTACTTGAAGCTTTATTAGTCTACAGTAAAAAGGCCTTGGCTAATTAGTTATTAGGGAAGAGTCCCAGGAGCCTCATTCAGAAGGCAGGGCCAGCCACTGCTGCTCCCTGTGCAGAACACAGGACTTAACCTCAAATGCATTCCCATCCTTTCCCCTAGTGAAGCAGCTTTAAGTTATTTGATATAATTTTGCATGTCTGTACAGGAAGATTATTTATTCAAAGCTCTGCAATGATTATCATTAGCAGGAGTCCCTGGGAAACTTGTCATTGCTTTTATAGACACAGATAGCTTCAGATTTAAAGTAGGTACTTAAGTTTGCAGGTTATGAAGGGGAACTACTTTAAACAAAACAAAAAATCACAAGACAAAAACAATGTAAGAGTTTAAAAGAAGAGTTTATGTTTAAACTGGCTGCCAGTTTATGTTAAAAAAAAACAACAAAAAAAATACAGTTTGGACAGAAGCCCAAATTTCAGTCTTACATGCAGTAGTCTTGTTACAACATAATCCTTCTGGATGGAAACTGTTCACATTTAGCCAAGCACAGCTAAGCAGAAGTGTCAGAGTTGCTTCTGCAGGTAGAGATACAGCAGGTGGGTCCAACCACACACCTGGTCCCACTGAACAATGACTGTTATGAGCCCCAAAAATGTCAGATGGGAGGTTATCTCAACACAATCGTTGCTTCTTCAGCTAGCTACACTGTAAGTTACTGAAGACTCCAAGAGATGCTCACAAATAGCACAATACACACTAGAACAGCATTTACTTGGACTCAGCATAATAGCAGTGCATGGATCTTCAGCAAGGACCATACATACGCTGCACCTGCTGCCAAGAGCTGCCTTGGCTTCATCGTGTTTGTTCGTTGACGGATTGTTCTGAGTGATGCACGTTCCTCCAGAATAAAATCCACCTGATTTGAGTCGCTGTGTTGTTGCCTTATTGTGCTGCACCTGCTTCTTCAGGGCTCCCAGGGAGGGCTTCGTCTTCCATCCACTTCTGTCTCGACGTGATACAGTACGTCTGCCAGCGTGTGTTCCACAACAGCTCCCCAGCCCATGTCACTCATCTACACAGGGAGCAGAAGGCAGGCAGTCAGCTCAGTGCACAGATCTCAAAGTTGGGAGCAGCCCTGCTGGGCTGTGTCCACTCACTCAAGGATTGCGTCCCTCCAAAAAGCAGCAGAGACAAAAATACATTTGCTTAAACAATAAGCCAGGTCTAACCAACAAGTTAGTACAGGCAAAGAGGAAAAAGTAGTTTTTTCTCATCATTGTTCTGCTTTTTTCATGCTACTGCCTCTCCAAGATTTTTAAATACGTTCCTTTTGGCTGCACAATCAAGCTGTGAGTACAAGAACTGACGATGACAGGTGCAGCCCTGCTGTAAATCTCCCCTCCCAACAGCAAATTCCCAGTCCCTTCTGTTTAAATTCTACGCAGTGAGGTGAGGGAGATGTGTGCTGTTACTTACAGGACGGTACGTGATATCTCTGGGGGGATACTTGAAATATGGCCCAAAGTTGATAGAAACCTACAGAGAACATTTGTCAGTACAAAGCTGGACAATTTTGCTCACTTTTTCCCTCCCCCCACCCCATTCTTCAGCCCTGACCCTCTTACACTCCTGAGCATAACTGCAGCCTGCACAAATACCTGTAAATATACATCTCTGCATTAAAGGACAGCATTAATTAGGAGCTTGAAGTTAAATTAGGTGAACAAATGCATTGTTTTTGAATTGGCTCCACCACAATAACTGTCTCTCCTCTCTGCTCACTTAACTGGGCTTGCTTGGCATGTTCCCAGCATGCACACACTCTGCATTACCAGAACTACAGCTGGACTTGGGCATTATCTTTGAAAGTATGTTGTTACCGTGCAGCCTTTGTACAAAGAAATAGCAGGGAAATAAACTCCTTCAAAAATGTCTTTAAAAGCGACTCCTTGGCTGGCACCGTTCTTGAAGAATATTATCTGAAAAGTAAAATGAGAAGTTTTTCAGTTGGTTCCTTCACCACATTACTCATGATTCACAAGGCAATGTCAAAAGGCAGCTTATTAACAAAGATAACATGGAATCAATTAATAAACAGAAAGAGAAAGCAGTCTCAGCAGGCTCTCCACCCATTACTGAGTGCTGCATCTTCCCACCCCACTGACCAATGCTGAGCTCACCTGGCTTCCCGGCGCTTGCTTCAGGCTCTTCTCTGCTTTGTCCACAAAATCCTTCTCTTCAAAGTACAGATAGCTTTTAAATTTGATCAAAGCCTGAAATATCAGGAAATGATTACTTCAGAAATAGTAATATGTCACAGAAAGGCAAACCTGCAGGCCCCTGCCCTGGGAAAGGCGTGCCTGATGGGTAACAGTGTTCAAAAGTGATTCACCTTATCTTTGTAAGTGTCAGGCAGCGATTTGGCAGTCTCAGTATCTTCTGGAAGACTGATGTAAAAGCCCAGAACATCCCCTTGTCCATAGCCAGATGAATAGTGCTTCCCTATGGACTGGTGAAACTTTGTTCCCTTTTTGCTGCGCCAGGAGTAACTGAATTTGTCATATCCCAGAGGTGCCTGGAGGTTCCCTGCAGAAACAAAGTGTTTCCTCATGAACATACAAAGCATAGAACACCCCAGAAGGTGTCCCTTCAGGTGTTGAGCTAACAGTTAGATTCTGTTATTAAATACAGCTGTCATTAGCACAAAAGTGTTAAGCAATGCCAAGCACGTAACAGCATAAAGTACTGAAGTTACTGAAGTTACTTCAATACATAAAGCCAGTACTGAAGCTCTGCACAGTTTAGAGAACCTATGAAAAGAGTTTATCCCAGGCAAGGGGCAAGTTAGACATCACTAAAACAGTCTAGGTTTAAATTATTGAAGAAAAAAAAAAAAGGACCAACTAGTTAAAACCCAAGGCCTGCTAAAAATGCTTGGTAAAGTTATTTACCCAGTGGCTGTGACCAGCCTAATCTGGCAGCTGTGTCTGGGGGCATCTCATCCATGGAGATCTCAAAGTACCACGCTCCCTTCCTCACTCCATGCGAGGCTCGTACCATGGAATAGCCCTTCTCCCCAACAACAGTCAGCCTGTCATCTGAGATCTTCAGCTGAGGAGCTGCACGAGGGAAGAGGATACACAACACAGCTCATCTGTGACTCCTAACAGGCAACAATACCAGAAGGAAGTGAATGTAAAGAAGCAGGTTTCACATTTTCACCTCTTCAGCCCATGTTTGCAAGCTCAATAAGTGGTAACATGGGGTTATAAGAGACAGCTCCCCCAGGAAGAGCTGGTAGCACAACCTGCAAACCATCAGCAAACCCCATACCTCGGTCATGCAGTGCCAGGAGGACCCGTTCATACAGACAGGCTCTGTAGAGATCCCCAGGAATTGGTTTTCCTGCCCAACAGTCCAGCTCCAGCTTCTCTGGGTCAGGTGCATGGGGGTCTGGCTCAGCCAAGATGTAGCGATAGCCGTCCTTGTTGAAGGGGTGCTCCAAGGGGTAGCCGTGGGGTGGTAAGCGCTGCGCAGAAAACAACGGGTCACTGTGAAACACAAAAGCTACAGGTTGGCATCTCACCGTGGCTACAGTTCATTCACAAGCCAACTGAGTCACTGTGCTGCTCCATCCCTCCTCACCTTCGGGTTTTCTTGGCCGTTCCAGTGGTTGATCCGTCCTGCTGTTTGCGTTTCGCTCCCCTCCCTTTCCCGCTGCCTCCTGCAGCAATTCCTCCTTCCAAGAGAAAACAGCTCGTTAAGCAGCTGCTAATCAAGGAGAGCCTGTGAGCATGGAATCTCCACAAACAGAAAGGACAGAAAAAGCCAGGTTCCCATCAGCCCATTGGGTCACGTATGTCCTCCTACACGGTTATCACGGAAAAGGGCTTCGGGGAGGATGAGCACAGCAACACCCCAACAGCAGCTCTGTTATTTGCTTTCATGGAGATTCCAGTCACACAGCTCGGATTATTTCTGCAAAAGCAGCAGAAAACCCACTCCACAGCACAACACCACCTGATTTGAAGCAAAGGTGTCATCCCAGTGACATGCTGTGCCGCAGAAACACTGACACTGATGTTATATTTCAATCTATAAAATGAAATACGCCTAAGTCGTATAAAAAAAGAAAAGCAATGCAGGTGTTTCTCTTCAGTATGGTCCAAATTGGTACTGTGTCACTTCATACTGCAGCAACTGATGTACAGGACAAGCTACGTGTCAAATCTCACCAAGCTTACACAGGTATTCATGTTTTCATGTGTGAAATGGCATATGCATTTTATCATGACACTATTCAATAAAAAAATCTCCTGATTTACAAGGAGAACTGTGGGATTTGTGTGTACTGCAGACAAACACCTTTAAGAACCACGCAGTGTGCTGTAACTACAGCAAGCTTTTGTATTATCAGCATCACCCAATGTGCTGTGAGGGATTCAGACCTGGAAGGGATGCCATATTCTGCACACACGTGACACGATCTAAGCTGTACTTATGGACTTCAGCAAAAATATTTAGGCTTTCCAGTTTTTTATCACTTCTTTATGAAGCAATCCAAATATCACACCAGCTTACAGTCCTGGTATCCAAGCATTACAATTTAAAATGACAAAGATAGCAGGTCAAATCTTACAGAGTGAAAGATCAACGTAACTGAAAACAAAACCTGAAGCCAGTCGAGTGGGGCAGAATATGATGCACTAAAAGCTTCTAACTGTTAAACATTAAGAAGTGAAATGGTTGGTTTGCATTATTCTCACAGTCACACCAGGACACGCCTCTGATCTTTAATTCAATTTAGCTTTTAAGAGAATTGAGCACAAAAGCTTTCCAAAACACAGCAATACTTAAGTTTTAGAAGCTGAAAGGTAAATATTCACCTCCCAGAGAGGCTCCATCTGTAAGAACAGAAGTGGCACCACGTATGTGACAAACTTCCAGTAATTAAAGAAAACAACAAGCAGTGCATGAAATGGAGACAGTGCAGCTTAAACCCTATTGTTAAAAGCCCCAGCCACCTCCTGCTAGCTACTGTTCAATAGGCTTCAAACTGAATGGCACAGCCTTGCACACAAAGAAACCTCATCAGCTCTTAAGTTTCCTACAGCATGATGACTAAGATTAATCTTAATGAGCAAGGCAAAGTTCTCAGCACAGCTGTCATTCCATAAAAATGGAACAGCAGCAAAATGCAAGCAGTGAGTTTAAGGAAATGTACCACAAATACTTCCTCTGGCTCCTTGCAAATCTCAGAGTGAGGAGAGCAGCAGAGGGACAGTGAGACTGGCTGGGTGTGTTTGGAAAGTATTACACAGAACCTCAGTTCACAGTGGGTTTAACTGCTGCACCCTCACTGACAGAGCTGCACACCCAGCTATAGGACAGGGGAAGGGCAGCTCTGCCCCAAACAATGAGGGAAAAAAACATAAAGAGCCTCGTTAAAGAACTTGCCATTTAAATTTCCACTTGTGGATACAGCATTGTTCTGCTTCTGGTTATCATATGCAGGACCAATATTGGCAAGATCCTGAAAAAGGAAAGAAACAAAACTAAGCAGAAGCACAGATTGAGACAGACTTATCACAAAGCCCAAGCAGCACTTCCACATGCTGCAGTCCTCCAGTGCTCCTTGACACAACACTGGCTTATAGGCTCATGTTATCTTGGATACTTTATGCTTATTTCACTGAGCATAAGATACCAGCAAAACCAGCTTCCCTCCCCTCTCTTCCCCCCAAGTCAGGATGCTCTCCTTCCATCTGCCATCACACACTTGGTCCAGAAGTCCAAACTTTGGGTAGTCTTCTTCAGGATCCTTACTCCCTGGGTCTGGGTGCTCCTTCACTAAGAACACATCTCTTTCTTTACACTGAAACAGAGAACAGAATAAGATCACACCAAATTTGTTAACAAATCTTCCCCGTTTTGCTCTCCTTGAGTGTCAGACAGCAGTTATCACTCACAAAAAACCCTCCAGGAACCCCAGCTACGTACCATAGTTTTGACAATATTATTAGGCCAAGTCATCTTCCCTGGTCTCTGTCTTGTGGTCATACACTCCCAGTATTTATCAATGAATGGGATAATATCCTATTAAAAAAAAAACAACAAATCCAGTCTTAAATACTGAGTCTGAAAGCCAACATTTGGCTGAAACTGCTCTTCAGTGAAAGCACAGCTGACTTTAGCACGTGATGACTGTTATGACAGCCGTACCTTATCTTTGGAGAACATGGTTTTTGGATGCTCATCTTGTGTCCTTGACTGCCACGTTAAGTTGGCCAGAGCACTAAGGCACATTTCCTTGAGATCTTCAAAACAAAGATAGGCCAAAGCTCGAGTTACATTCCGTGGGGAAGATCAGCACACAAACCCAAGCACAGTGATCACTGAATGCACAGCACCACACCAAGCCCAGCCTTATCCCATCAGCCCAACCACACACAGCATTTCCATACCTTATGAAGTCAGCAGCAAAGCAGCAATGTTTCAGACAAAGCTGCCCATGCCTGCTGCTGACTTCTTTGGCCATTTCTGCAAGTTTCAGCAGAACCCTCTCACTGACATCAGGCAACATTACCTCGTGCAAGGCTTCCATGAGTGAGCTCTTACACTTACTTGCTTGTTTTCTTAAGAAATACGTGTTCCCACTGTGGTGGCAAACGTTGCAATGGAAACTGTAGTTGGTCATGAAAGGCAAACAAGATCTGGAAAAGAGCAGATCAGTTTGTAAGTTCTACTGCATGCCTTATGTGCTGCCTCAGGTAAGAAACGAATGCTCCCCCTCTACATAAAGAACACTTTTTTGGGTCAGTGATTAATTGCATCAGATTAAGTTTATCATTGGAAAACAGTAAACTTCTTTCCTCCCCTACTTCTCTGCCTAACAACTGACTTTCACTGAGCAGCACACAGTGCTCCAATGAGTGCTGCACAGAAGCACAAAGAGCACATTAACAACACTAAAACTTTTGTCTTCGTGGGGTTTTAGTGTCTGCATGGATGTCAGCAGCCTCGAGCAACCTGTGAACTCTGACAGGAGAAGGGAAAGGACAGCACCAACTCAAACCTCTGCCTGCGGTATGCGGGGAGGAGGTTTGGTTCTGAAAGAAAAGAATGGGGGGCTGCCAATGCCAAACCACAGGGCCACTGTAGGGCACCCAAGGGCCACTTGAAGGCCACTAATGGGCCATCAGCACCCAAACGCCACACACTGGGGCACCTGAGGACCACCCAAAGGCACCCAAAGGCCACAAATGGGGGACCTGAGGGCCATCAAAATCCAAGGGCCACACAAGGGGCCACTGTAAGGCACCCAAGGGCCATCCGAGGGCCACCAATGGGGCACCTGAGAGCCACCAACATCCAAGGGCCACACAAGGGGCCACCACAGGGCACCCAAGGGCCACCTGAAGGCCACCAATGGGGGACCTGAGGGCCATCAACACCCAAAAGTCACATAAGGGGCCACGAGTGGGGCACCCAAGGGCCACGCAAGGGCCACCAATGGGGCACCCGAGGGTCATCAACATACAAATGCCACACAAGGGGCCACTGTAAGGCACCCAAGGGCCATCCGAGGGCCACCAATGGAGCACCCAAAGACCATCATCATCCAAGGGCCACACAAGGGCCACCAATGGGGCACCTGAGGGCCATCAACACCCAAAAACCACCCAAAAGGGGCACCTGAAGGCCACGTGAGGGCGACCCAAAGGCCACCAATGGGGGACCTGAGGGCCATCAACATCCAAGGTCCACACAGGGGGCCACCATAGGGCACCCAAGGGCCACCTGATGGCCACCGATGGGGCACCTGAGGGCGACCCAAAGGCCACTAATGGGGCACCTGAGCTCCATCAACATCCAAGGGTCACACAAGGGGCCACCATAGGGCACCCAAGGGCCACCTGATGGCCACCGATGGGGCACCTGAGGGCCACCCAAAGGCCACTAATGGGGCACCTGAAGTCTATCAACATCCAAGGGCCACACAAGGGGCCACCACAGGGCACCCAAGTGCCACTTGAGGGCCACCCGAGCCCCACGCCGCACACATACGTGGTGTCGATGCCGAAGGTGTCCGCCGTGAACCACTTGGTGCAGATGCCGCACTGCAGCTCGATTTCTCCCAGCTGCCTCCCGTTCTCCTCATCCACCGACCCCGCCTGTGTGTCCATGGCCTCGGGGCCGTCGGGGGCGGCCTCCTGCGGGCGGCACAGCGCCGGTTATCGCCGTCAGAGCACTCACAGCCTCCCTCCCCCCCCCACGTACCATCGGATCCTTCCCGCTCGCGGTTTCGGTCTCCACAGCAGCGGCGGCGGCGTCCCCCGGCGCGGCCTCCCCCCTGCAAGGCCACAAACGACGCCTCAGCGCGGCTCAACCCCGGGCCGCGGCCTCCCAGCCCCGCGTTCTGTCCCCGCCTTACCCGCTCTCGGTGTCGGCTGCGCTCGGTTCGGGCGGGGCGGGCGGCTCAGAGGCCGGAGGCTCCGGAGCCGCCTCAGCGCTCTCCTCCGCGGGAGCCGCCATCGTCGCCGCCGCCGCCGCCGCCATTGCTGTGGAAGCTCTCGCGAGACTTGGTCCCAAGCGCTGCTCTCGCGAGACTCCCGGTTTCATGGTCCCAAGAGCTGCTCTCGCGAGATTCTCGGCTTAAAAGGGCGATGCTCGCTGTGGGACCCACATACTAGGGCGGCGGCGCCCCCTACCGGCGGGGAGAGAGGGATGTGACGTCACCGCGTAGATGTGACGTAATCCTGCTCGGCAGTGACGTCACGCAGTCAGCCAGCCAGTGGGCGGGGCTTCAGACCCTATGGGGAGCAGAGAAATGGGACGAAGAGCCAAAAAGATCACAAAGCGACTGAGGTTGGAAGGGACCTCGGGGGGGGGGTGGTGTGGGACAACTCTGCTCAGAAAGGACACCTACAGCGGGCTGCCCTGCTGGAACTGGTGTAGTTCCAGTTACAACAGATGAAAACAGCCCAAAAGCAGCTGAAAAAAAAGTGAATCGCGTGTCGGAGATCGTGAGGAAAGGAGCAGAGAAGGTCAGACCAGCCTGAGAGCCCCACATGGGCTCTGCGGGTTCTTCTGGTCCCCTCTTCTCGAAAGGACAGTGAAAGTGGAAGAGTTCAGAGGAGAGCATCAATGGCTTCCACAGCACAATGCCCTGCAACTGCGTGGGGCTCCGCAGCCCCAGTAGAGATTATTTAGGGGAGGAAAGGATGTGCGCCTACAGAACTGTCTGTGGATGAATGGATGGGATCGATCATTCCTTGGGAGGAATCAATGGAAGCTCTGTGAGCACCCTCGGGCTCCTTCCAGCACCGGTGCTGCATGCAGGGGATAAAGCTGACTGCTTAACACTGGCCTAAATCCGAGAGCAAAATACAGAGGAGAAATCTGTTGGGGCTGGTAAACCCGGAGAAGATGGCCAGGCAGGGGGTCTGCTCGGAAATACATCAATAAATAAATACTACTAATAATAATTAACGAGTTTTTGAGCCCTCGGGTACAAGAGTGGGGCTGGGGGATCCCGAGAGGCACGGGAGCGCGGGGAGGGGTGGAGAGGAGGAGGGATGGGGGGTGGATAGGGACGGGAGAAAGAGGGGAGGGGGCTCTCGGGGCGGCGCTCGGGTCCTCGCTACAAATAGCGAGCGGTGCTCGTCCCGTTGCAGCCATGCGGACCCCACTGCGCCCCGAGCTGCTGCTGCTGCTCTGCGTCCCCGTCCTGCTGCGCTCTGCACCCCCCCGCTGTCCCCCGCTGATGCTGCAGCTGCTCCGCTCTCCCCCCGCACCGCTCCGCGCAGCCTCCGCCACCGCGCTCAGCATCGCCCCGCACGGTGAGTGAGACCGGGACCGGCGCTGTCCCTGCACGTCCCTCTGCACTGGGACAGCGCTGTGCCCACACACCCCCGTCCCGGGACTGGCATCTCTCCCGATTCCCCATCCTTTAGCATCTCCTTCCCCGAGTTCCACTACCCCGGGATCAGCGCTGTCCGTGAGCATCCCCATTCCTGAGCATTCCTGTCCCGGGACCGGCGCTGTCTCTGCACATCCCTCTGCGCTGGGACAGCACAGTCACCGTGCATCCCTGTCTCAGGACAGGCACTGACCCCGAGCATCCCCATCCCTGAGCATCCCCATCCCTGAGTATCTCCATCCCAAACATCCCCATCCTGAGCATCCCCATCCTGAGTATCCCCACCCCAAACATCCCCATCCCTGAGCATCCCCATCCCTGAGCATCCCCATCCCTGAGTATCCCCATCCTGAGCATCCCCATCCCAAACATCCCCATCCTGAGTATCCCATCCCAAGTATCCCTATCCCTGAGTATCCCCATCCCAAATATCCCCATCCTGAGCATCCCCATCCTGAGCATCCCCATCCCTGAGTATTCCCACTCCAAACATTCCCATCCCTGAGTATCCCCATCCCAAATATCCCCATCCCAAATATTCCCATCCCTGAGTATCCCCATCCCAGCCCCATGGGTGCTCACCGTCCCCACTTGCCTTCCAGGCTCCCTGCAGAACGGCTCCCGCTGGGCACTCTCTTTTGACATGACATCCCTGTCTGGCAGCCAGGAGGTGAATCTGGCCGAGCTGCGCATCCGTCCACATGCTCTGTCCTTGTCCTTGTCCCACAACATCACCATGGACATCTACCACAGCCCGCGGCCGCCGTGCCGGGGCACCAAGGAGCTCTTCCTGGGCACCGTGGCTGGTGGTCCCTCATCCCATCAGGCCGGTTGGGCAGTGTTCAACATCACCAGCACCCTCAGGGCATGGCTGCACCAGGACACTGCTCCTGATCCTGCAGCCGCCCCGCTCTCTGCCCCACCAGACCCCCAGGAGACAGCAGTGCCCCAGGAGCTGGCAGACAGCGTCCTGCTGCTCGTCTTCTCCAAGGACAAAGCACCTGGAGAGCACAGCCTCCTCAGGGCAGTGGAGAGCTCCAAGCACGTCATGCGTGATGGTCCCAGGGATGTTGGCACCCGTCGGCACCGCCGCACCAGGAAGGAGAGGCAGAGGCTCAGGATGAATGATGCTCCTGCTGCCAGCCAGGGGGATGAGGCCAGGTCCCTGTGCAGGAGGGTGGACATGATGGTGGACTTTGAGCAGACGGGTTGGGGCAGCTGGATCGTCTACCCCAAAAAGTACAACGCCTACCGCTGCGAGGGGCTGTGCCCATCACCTGTAGATGAGAGCTTCAAGCCCACCAATCACGCATACATGCAGGTAAGAGGGTCTTGCTGCTCCTTGCTCCCACCTTCCCTGTGCCTCACAGGGATGGGAACTGATGCCATGTCCCCATGTGTCCCGCAGAGCCTGCTGCAGCTCTACAAGCCCAGCCAGGTGCCGTGCCCTGCCTGCTCACCCATCAGGATGAGCCCCCTCTCCATGCTGTACTACGAGAAGGGTGAGATCGTCGTCCGCCACCACGAGGATATGGTCATCGAGGAGTGCGGCTGCAACTGAGGGAGCTCAGCCCCCACTGCACCGAGCCCACAGCTCCTTTACATCCCACATGCCTGCAGGTCTGGCTGTGTTGGGACAGGAGCGGGGATGCAGCAGGGAACGTCCCTGCAGTGGCAGTGCTGCAGGGCACAGACAGACCCAGGTGATGCATGGGGAGGTCACTGGGTGCTGCTCAGCAGAAGCCTGAGCTCCCTCCTGGTTAACTGTGTGTTGCACACCATGAGCACCTCCTGGTGCTGGAGGATCTCCGAGGGACACCTGCAGCACTGATATCCATCCACGCTCAGCATCCGAAGAACTGAGATTGGCAGCGTTCCTCAAGGCTTTGGGCATTTTCTTTGATGTTTTCTATTGTACTTGGAATAAAATTCTATCAGATTTGTATTAAAAGTTTCCAGTAAAAGCCCAGGTGAGCTGGGTGCCCCTGGAAGCTGCATATCCAAGCCCCCCCACTCTCCTGCCTGTCCCAGGGCCCCATCTATTGCTGTTCCCATCTGCACTGGGTTCACACTTTCCCAGCCCCTCGCTGGATCGGGTGGTAGACAAAGAGCTATGTTTGTACAATCCCTCAATAAATTATGTATTTAAGCAATACTCGCTCAATCTGTGCCTCTTCCCACCTTCCCACCCCTCCTCTCTTCGCTGCTGGGTGGTCTCTGAGATGCACCCCCCGAGCTCTGATGCGAGCAGCTGGGCAGCAAATGGGTGTCCCGACCTCCCAGGAGCAATGCGCAATCGCAGCCCCCCCCCAGTGCTCTGCCACGAGGCACAGCCTCAGGCATGGGGGGGATCTGGGGGCTCCCTGCGTGCAGCACACGAAGGGCTTTGTAGAACAAAGGGACCCCCAAACGATGCCATGGGAATAGATATCGCCCTGCCTGCTCCAGGAACGGGAAAACGAGGATGATGAAGGAGGTGTTCCCACCCTGATCGCAGATTGCGGGTTGCTCAACAGCAAGTCGGGAAGCACCTGCAGCCTTTGAAGGGAAAAGCAGGGCTGAGTGGATTTTCCATTTATTTACCCCTCGGAGATAAGGGCAGGGCTGCGCTCTCGCACTGCGGTAACCTCGAGCGGGGAGGGAGGGAGGGAAGGGGGGGGGAATGGGGCTGAACCGCTGCCCCGTCGGACCCCCTGCCCCGATTCCACATCTCCAATCCACATCCCGGCGGCGGGGAAACAAAGCTCGTCTGTGTCCCCTCTCCGTCATTAGAGGGTCATTTGCGGGAGCTGTTAAGCGCTGGGAGAGGGCGGCCGTGCTGCTAACCCCCGGCGGGGGGCACACACCCGCGGTCTGGGCTCTGCGATGGGCCTCACGTTATTTCACCCTTCCTTTGCATTCTAGGAATGCGCTCTTAGATACTATTGCACCGAGAGGGCACCGAGCATCTCCCTCACTTGCCTGCCAGCTCCCTGCCCTCTGCCCCTCGCAGCCCCTCGTGGCCCCCAGACCCTCTCCAGGAGCCGTATCTCCGGCATCTCAGCCCCTCCATCACCTCTGTCTGAGAGCAGCCACGGGTTCAAAAGTTATCGTGGGCAGACGGCCCCGTGAGAGCAGGGGGGAAAACACAGACTGGGATTGTGGCTGCTGGGGACATCAAAGCTGCGCCGTGACAGGTATCAGCGCTGGGGATGGGGATGGATCTGCGAGCTGCTCTACCCAATACACATCAACTGCAGGACAGACTCAGGACAGTCAAACTGTAGGGGCAGCTGCAGCCTTTGGTGCTGCTTGCTGTGGGGTCCTGCATTCCAGGGAGCACAGCCAGGCTGTGCTTATGGGGCGCAACACCAACTCTAACCTCAGACCCAACCCCAACCCTTCAACACTCTGTCAGGGGCAATGCATGGCAAGGATGGGTGGAGGGAATGCAGGAGCCCAATGGCTCCAACCCCACCACAGCCCTCCCATGAGCACAACTCTCTTTGGCACCTTCTCCTGCCCCAAGTTTTGTACCCAGGTGCTGCTCTCTGCTCTGCAGAGCCCAAGGGTGCACGTGCCCCAGGAGGCGATGATAAGCACAGTTTATTTTGGATGCATGAGGAAAGGAGTGAGAACAAACAGATGGAAGGGCTTATCAAAGGCACAGGGCAATATTTGCTCAGTGGGTTGATTAAGGCACTACTCAGGTCGGCCAGGCAGCACCAATCCCATGACTGGGACGTGGAGCAGGACGGAGGCTCTTCGCTCTGCCTTGCTGCAGACAAAAGGGGCAGGGAGGGAAAATGCAGTGACAAAAGCAACACTTGTCCCCTTGTACCACCCTGGAGCATCCCAGCTGTGCCATGCAGCCACCCACAGCCACTTCACCTCCCACTGTGCACACAGCAGTGCTGACACCGCCTCCTGTCCCCACTCCTGGTGCAAAGCAGTGGGTGAGGAGCAAATGCTGACCCAGAAGGGGCCTTCATGGGAGAACCAAGCTGCTCTCTGCTTGGCTCAGGGCTCCAGGCGTGCAGGAGATTAACCCAAAAAGCCTGGCTGAAGGATGTGGCACTGCAAAGGGGTGCTGGGGATGCACAGTTCCACACCATCACCAACCTCCCGCAGCTGCGTGGTGCAGCCCATGGCCCCAGGGTCCCATTCTGCTCATCCTGCAGGAATCCCAACCTGCACAGACCCCAATTCACACCTGGCCAGGTGCTTCTCCCTCTGCCCCACATCGCTGGGGTGGGCAGCAGGGGCTTTGATGCTCCCCCAGATCTACATATGCACGCATAGCTATCTCAGGCATGGACAAAATACTTAGCACCTAAATGCGTGCTACTGCATACTGTGACCCCCTGAGCATGGGGGAAGGTAACAGGGTTTAGAGGAATTACTTGCAATAGCTGTCACCTTGTTAAAAAAAAAACCCAAAAAACCCTCAGAGCTGCTTTTGTACTGATACAGAAACCCACCACGTTGCATGGTCACACCAGCAGGCAGCACCCAAAGGAACGAGCACGTGGCAGGGCTCTGCCCATCTCTGTACCTTACAGATAACTAAGTACATCTGTTTACCTCAAGATAGGGACTTTTTTTTCTTTCTACCACGCCTGATCTCAAAGGTTATACAACTACTTTAACTGTAAAGTCGTGCTTGTGATGAATGACAAAACGTTTTGGTTAGGGCACAGCAGGATAGCAAACTTCAGCACCAAACGCACGCTGCGAACATCATCCTATCAGCCTGTCACAGCTCTTTGGTCTACCCCAAAGCAACCAGATCAGACAAATTAACACCATGGGGATGAGGTCTCTTCTTAACTAACCTATCTGGACCAGAAAGCACAGCTGGAGCTGCTCTGGTGCTGCAGAAAGCAGGTTAACTCCAAGCGCACGTGAATTCGCAACCGCTGCACAGCACTGTCAGCAATTCTGCAGTGCCATTTCTCTGGATGCATTTATTTAGCTGGAAAGATGAGTCAGGCCCAGCTGCAGTTCACAGCACACAGCAAGAGCAGCTGCTCACAACAAAACCCAGCAGTTGGTGTGGAGCTGCAAGACTGATAGTGACACTGAAGGCAGCGAGATTGAATGCGTTCCCATTAAGGCTTCAAAAAACACTTAATCTTATCTTAAGAAATGCAAGTTTTATCTGCATCAATTGCTTTGACTGTTTCTTTTGTTACTTGTTATTAAAGGCTTGCATATCATAATGCCACCATTGAGCTCAATTAGCAGATATTTAAGTATTATCGTCCAAGACTGATTTAAAGAGACACTCATTGTCTTTTAGGAAGTCCCAAGTTCAGGCCGTGTCCTAATACGCTTTCTTTCCCTTTGAAACACCTCCTGAGGCATTAGCACCATCTCTAAAGCAGTGAAACAGCAGCATGTTAGAGACTACTGCATAATTCACATTTGTTAAACTGCACAGAGAGCAGGAATGTAAATGCATTTTTTTGGGGAGAGCTGAAGTTCCATCCCTCAAAAATCAAACAAAATTACTTCCAGCCTCCCAGTTAAACTCACAAGTCTTAATTCCTTCCAACTACCTTATAAGAAAAAGAGGGATATGTAAAGACACGAGTTTCAGCATGAATCATAAAGAAACCCTAGGAAACATGACAGTTAAGCACTCACATGCTGGAGAAGATGGGCAGTTTTGGAAGGGCAGGAGCTGCAGCACAGAGCAGTCAGGGCACTCAAGGAGACACTCCAGCTATGGCCTGACTGAGCCTTGCCCTTTGGAGAGGATGAGTGGGAGAAAAACTCAGGGACATCTGCACCTTGACCTGGCAAAAGAATGATCTGAAAGCACACGATGGAGTTTTTGATCACTATTTCTGGAAGCAGACTCAGAGCACACAGATTTCCTGCAGTCATCAGGTGTTGATCCTAAGCCTGTCTGCAAAACCACCCCAATTCTGCAACAGGCTACTAGTTCCCATAAGCTGGAATGAACACAAGCCAGAAACAGTATTTATTGCATACCAGGAGAGTCAAAATGATTTATTTCTCCCTTATATTGCATTTCTGTAACTTTTACAGTATTAAAATGATTAACAAAAGCATAAAACTGGAAACAAAAACAATCATTGAGACTGTCTCCCCTGGCACCCCACGGCCCATCATCAGCAGGGACTGCACTGTGTATTCACACCCACACGGAGAGGCTGAGATTCAGTCCTTGTAACAGGATATACTCTGTTCTCAGAAGGGAAGAAACTGCCTTTCCCAGGAAACAGGAAGGCACTCAAGGCATGGGCTGCTGTAAGCCTGGCTGGTGGGAATCCTCAAACAAGGTCCTGGTTCTTCATTGGAGAAGCACTCTCAGGGCATGTGCTTTAGATGTCCATGTCAAACTGCTCTTCTTCACCTGTTGAGACAGAGCAAACATATGAGAGTCCTAGAAGCTTCAAATTAAACACTATTGTACTCAAACAACGTTCAGGTGTACCTAAGAAATGTATTTGTTTGGACTTCAGGTCTGCATTCAGGAAGTCTGACACCAAGAACAGCTTGTGCAAGCAGAACACAGGCCCTCTGCTCAGAGCGAACCTTAGGCAGACAGCCAGGAGCAGAAGAAATGCCCTTTGTGTAATTTCTACACCTGGATTTCACTGCTACAGACTTCTGTTGCCAGTGACAGAAGAGAGTTACCTGTATAGCTGTCACCCTAGCTCATGCAATCTGATCGGATGCCAACACAAACAGCAGTACTCTATTTCTGACATCAGAACTTCTCTGGATTAAAAAAAAAAAAGGCACAGCCAAGCAGGCACACAGCATGCAGCCAGTGCTTCAGTTTGCCAGAGTCCAGTGAGCCACTAAAGGTCACAAGTGCGTAAAAAACCCATTAAGCAATACTGACCCTGCAAAGGTTTTGCTTAGAGTAAGCAGGGAAGCCAGCTAATGAGTGTTCAGACCTTTATTTTTAGGGACAGGACTATCAATCACACTTGGTAGGTTCAGGTTCCTTCAAGAAGCAATCTCAAGAACAGCAGTTGCTCTTTTTGCTCCAATAACTTTAGATGTGTTCATGTGCACCCCGTGGTCAATGTCCTCTATTCTGCTGTGGACCAACTTCCACCCTGCAGTCTCAAGCACAACTGCAAGCTTCTGCAGAAAGCACCCAAAAACTCCCAAACAATTCCTACTCTGAATTGTAGTTTGATTAAAAAAAATGCAAACAGCTGAGATGTGGCAGAGGATAAACACGGGCAGAAACAGCTGCACCCGTCCTCTCACCACAGGATTATTAATCCCAAATGCTTAATTAACAAGGAAAGTAGCAACAACACAAATTACAGTGAAATGATTAAGAACTTATCAGTGTTATCCATTGTTTATAGGGATCTCCTGGCTCCATGTATGCAAGCTTCTGTATTTCTAGGAAACAGCAGCACGCTCACGTGTCCTTGTGTACCCACCTACATTCGCTTTCTCATCATAGTTCTGGACATGGTTGTTCTCAATCTTTAACTCTTCCACAATTGGGCTGGTAACACCTGGAATGTCCGGAAGGTCAGAAGGTGGTGTTTTGGCAACCGGAGAATTACGGCACTCCATCAGGAACTTACGATCATAAATAATCCTGGTTCCTGGAAGGAGAAGGCAACACTGTTAGATTTTAGCATTTTGATGTACAAAAGACATCTGTGTCATCTCCCAGGCAACAGCTAATGCTGCAAAAAGGAAACACAGGACTCCAAAACTCCCACCAATGCAATGGACCTTATGTTAGGTAGAAGGGTCCAGAGCACAGGAAAACCCACAGAAAACAGAGTGAATGTTTAACCAGAGGACATCCTGCCCCCCCTGCCTGAGCAACGCAGCTCCAGCAAGGCACAGAGGGAGCTGCAGAGCTGGGATTCTGTGTTGTTTTCTAGGAATACCACTAGAACGAACAGCACATTCCTAGTAAAGGAACTGGTGCTGGAAAAAGCTCAAAACCACACACAGAAAACGGATTCCTCCAAACAGACCACAGCCCTAATTCAGGAATTACAGACAAACATCTTTTTTCCCCTAGAAGGAACGCTGCAAACCGCCTTGCTGGACTGCTGTTCTGCTTCCCTCCCAGCACAAGGAAAAAGCAACTTCTTGAGCACTGCCTGAAAAGCTTTAGCTACAAGTACACAAATGGAGGAAAACAAACTCCAATAACATCTGCCCAGCAACATTAAACTCACTTTGTTTGGAAGCACTGTTAAAAAAACCCCAAACAACAGTATATTACGTTTCAAGGACATCCTGCTAATGAGTTCCCAAAACAATGGAAGCTGCTCTCTAATAAAACATTTTGAGTTTGAGCCGTTCTGCTTGATCAAGGAGGGGAACGAATCCAATTCAGAACTGCAGCGTGGCAGCTGGCCTGGATTCGATAAGGACAACTGTTAGCCTGAGCACTAAGTGTTAAATTACAGGGAGGTTGCGAGAGCAAGGACAGCAGTTCCTAGAACTGCAGCTCATGTACCAAGTATCAGGAGCACAGTCCATAACGGGCAGATGCAGCTCTGCCTCCCATGCATTCATCTGCTGGTTCACGTGCCCAGCGCTCCTGAAAGCTGACACCCACAGCAAGCAGAGCAGCGGCTGTCAGAGGGGCTCAAGCTTCCCAACGGGGCTTGAATGCACAGAGCAGTTTTGCTGCAGCTTGCATGTTGTTCAGGCACACGTGGGCTCAGGGAAAGACAAAGTGTGCCCTCAGCAAAGGGCGTGGTGCCAAGGCAAGCATGAAGGGAATACCGAAGAACAGGCTCTGCTGAAAGGTCAGACGTCACCTCTTACACGCTCCTCGCTCCCTTACACTGTTGTGTTGGTTTTTTTTTAACCTCTGCTGCCCACAGTCAGGAAAACCAGCTTTTTCCTGTGCTATCAGGGACTCTCCTCACCCCACCAACCCTCTGCTGACCCTGCAGATCACTGGAGGGCTGGCACTGAGCCCTCCTTCCACCCCTCAGCTGAGCACTGCCTGCAGGCAGAAGGAGCTTCAAAGACCCCAGTGCTCAGTTATTCTCTGGAAATCAGGCTGAGGTTTGGCACAGCAATGATTTGCTTCTGACTTCAGCAACTTTGCATTAAGCTTCAGGCTTCTCTCAGCAGATTTGCTGGTGCTCTCCAGGCTCGAGCTGGCTCACCCCCAGCACCTTCAGCAAACCTCAGTGCTTCAACACACGCAGTCTGGTGTGAAAGGAACTGAAAACCATTCTCAGAACTGCTCTTCTTCGGGACCCAAGCACAAAAGCACTGCGCTGTGACAGGAGAGCCCAGGGCTTTGCCAGGCGTGCACACCCTCATAGCAAACAGCTCCGTGCTTTCCTTCCACACTCTGGACATTCATTAACTCTGCAGCACAGACAAACAAGCGATAACCCTGGAGGGTTCGTTGTGCTGCACTGCAGCCTTATTATCCATCCCCATTCAGCTCCTCGGAGCACGCCTGAGAAGCATTCTGTTTCTCCTCTCTTCCATGACATGATTGCTGTGAGTGCTATTTAAGTGCCTTCAGCTTTTTGCTGCTTTCATCGGAGGGAGGACGTGGCAGAAATAACACAAACCCTTCAGTTTCCCAACCCCAAACACGCCTGCATCAGCAGCACCGACTTCCCTTTTCTCTCTGCGTTTTACCCCACGGAACATTTTATGCTGTAAAGAGAGCGCACGCCCGAACGGCTCACAGAACACAATGCTCTGCCTCCGTTCGGTTTGTTCTCCTGGCACAGCCTCAAGAACGGTTTCATCATTCCCGCTCCTCGCATCAAACCTTTTTCAGCAGCGGGGCTGATTTTATAAGAGGTGAAAAAAGACAAAACCACAAATCCGAGCCCTGGGAGCGGGAGGGCCGCATCGAGAACCTCCGCACGGCCTCGCTGGGCCACGAGAACCCCGCAAAGGAGAAACCCCCCAAAAAACCCCCACCGCACAGCCCCCCCCCCTCCACGCCGAACCCCTCAGCTCGAATCCAGGCCCACAGCCCGGCCCCAAGCGCTCACCGCCCGGCGTGGTCCCGAAGACGGTGCCCCCCGGCGTGGTGCTGTAATCGCCGGGCGGCAGCGGGGCGCCGTCGGGCAGGGCAAGGCGTTTGCCGGGGCCCGGGATGTCGCGGCTCGGTGTCTGTCCCTGGCAGCAGCGGCCCGACATGGCGCCGGGACGCGGGCTGCTGCTGCTGCTGCGGCCGCCCCGCCGCCTGCCCGCCGCTTCCGGTGCAAGCCACGCCCCTTCCGCCGCGCGGTGCGATGGGAAACGGAGGGAGGCGGGGCTTAGTTCATGGGCGGGGCCTAAGCCATTGTGGGCGTGGTCGAGTGAAAGGCGTGGTCCAATGAGGGGGCGTGACGTCAGGAGCGTTGTCCAATGAAGAGGCGGGGCTTATAGAGAGGCGGAGCACGCGTGGTTTCTGTGCCCGCTGCTCCCGGTGCCCCTTACCGGTACCTGATGGTCCTGCAGGTCTTGCGAAACCAATGCAGTGTTACAGGGATAATGTGCTGCCAGTGCTGCCAGTGCTCCCAGTAACCCCCCAGTGCTCCCAGTGCACTTAAGAATTCCCCACTGCTCCCAGTTCTCCCAGTGCCTCCTGCCTACACCAGGGTCTCTGCATGTGATGGTGCCCAATCCCTGTCCTCGCTGTCTGCTGCAACAATCACCGTGCACTGGGCAGGAAAACACCATGTCCAGCCATGCAGGGTGACACCAGCCTTGACCCCCGACCAAGCAAGGCGCCCAGGCGCAGCTTAACGAGGCCTGAGGCCATTTCCTCTTCCTGCTTACAGAGAATAGACCATTATGGGGTCAAGTTGCTGCGGGGAGGTCGTCTGTTGGGGCACATCCTGGCTGGGGTGGGGTTGGGAGTCATGGTCTCTGTGCTGTCTTGGCATTGTCCCATGGTGCCTGGCATCCCATGGGATCTCAGGTCAGGGGGGACAGGACTGTGGGCTACCGGGAGCCCCCAGCCCCAAAAGAGGGTCAGAGAACAGCCCTGGGCTGGCAGCAGTGTCCTTCCCATGTGTGCTGATAACATCTCTGCATCAGGGATGGAGCTGGCACTGAGCAGCCTCAGGAATGCACAGTCCTAACAATGGCCCTTCCTCCTCATCCCTCCCTGCCACTCATTTCCCACTTGGACTGAAGATAAAAAGCAGAGAGAAGGGGGAGAAGTCACCTGGATCGGGGCAGGAGCAGCCTGATACATCAGCAGTAGTTCCATTGGAAATAAGGCACTTACATTGGGAGCATCAGTTCATGTTGGCAGCACTCAGTGGTGACAACGTGCTCATCTCTGGAGCATTTCATCTTTTCAGAAGAGCTGGAAAGCCTTTATCATCCTCATGTGATAGAAAGTTATCACCTTATTGCCTCCTAAACTGGGAGCAGAAATGCACTTGTAGGTGTTTGTCCTTTCTGCACACTCCCCAGTAACTGCTGTTTTGGCCACGGAAGGGAATTGCTGCCTGTGGAACAGGGATGGGGTGTTGTGAAAATCTTTCTCCTCTGGCAGGCTCCCATTGGAGGCAGCTCCCTGCTATGGCTCGTAGAAAACACACCCCGTGGGTCATGAAATATTGGGTATTTCTTCATGGGTGCCCCATGGCACCCACCCACCGCCAAGGGGAAGGCAGCTGGGGGTGTTATGTGCTGCGGCATTTCCACCCCATCCGTGTTTACATTCCTCTCTGATCACCAGTGCAGATAACGCCAAACCCACATCCACTTTGCCCGCCCAAGGGCTGTTTGTGCAGATCAAAGTTGCCCCCCAGTAAACAAACCCATCCTGCCCATGGGAAGTGCCTCCACCCTGCGAGGGAGAAATCCTGGGGACGATGTGTGCAGGGGATGCTTTGCACCACTAAATGAACCCTGGGTGCTGCTTGGCTCGTGCTCAGCAGAGGAATTGGGCACAGCAGGGAATGGCACAGCGTGGGCAGACATTTTGGTGTTTTCAGGAGCTCAGGGCTGCTTGGCACAAATAGTGGGGTTCAGCCACACGTCAGGTGCTGGAGCATCCCAACAGCCCCGCTGCCAACTCCTGCCCACTGCCTGAACCCAGCAGCACAGCCCTCAGGAATGAACCTTCTCCCCATTTGCAGTGCATTTCTGAGAAATCTCCCAGAACCAGGAGGAGCTTGGGGTGAAAAATAGCCGTGATGACATGGGAGCGCTGAGCTTGATGTGGCCGCTGCCATTGCTGCTGTTGTTTCCCCGTTCTGCACACGGAGCAAACACAGCAGGGACAGGCATGGCCAGGCTGCAGGGCTGCGGTAGATGAGGATAAAGATGGGAATGGGGATGGCACAGGTGGTGCGTGGGGCTGTGTTGGGGTTTTGGACATCTGAAAGAAGCAGGATCCAACCCCAGCCTGGAGACACTGCCTGGTTTCACCCTGCTGAGGATTCTTGCCTTCTCTGTCTGCAAAACCAGCTGCTTTCAGATGTTATTTTTCCTGCTATTTTTTTTTTTACAGAAGTTTCCACATTATATTATTATTTTTTTTGTGTGTGTGTGTGAAATTGGTGCCACTGTTACTGCAGACTTCTCTCTCCTTCCCATCCACTTCTGTTTTTCTTTAGCAATAGCTGCTGGAAAACCAGTCAGCAGGAGCGAGGGAAAAGCACTGGTGAGCATGTCTGCAAAGCCTTAGCAGAGCACATAAAAGCAAGCAAATCCCTTCAGCCCAGGGGATGGAAATACCCTGGAAGCTTTGCCATGTGCTCTATGTTCCATACCTGACTGCACTCCCACCTGAAGCATCTGCCCACCCCACGGGGCTGGGATGGGAAGGGCAGGATCACACCGTGCATCCCTTGCAGAGATGGTGGATTTGGAGCATGCCTTGGGCAGCTTGGTTCTAAAAATGGCTGCTTGCATGGAAGCCAGCAGAACATCCCATTTTTATTAGTTTTAATTGTTTGGTGCAGAGAATGCTTCACTTCCTGCAGCTGCCTGAGCCCATCCGACAGCCCTCGGGGAGGAGAGTTTATAGAGAGCTCAGAGTTTATGCAGTGCTTCCTCCAGCCTTCCTGGGACAGGCAGTACCCAGGGGTTAATGCTCCCTCACAGCCTGTTTATGTGCTGACAAGGAAACATGCTGACAGATCATCCCAAACAACTTCAAAGAAAGATTTGGGAATCCGATATGGAAACTATTCCCGATGTCTCAGCACGGCGAGCCCCAGACTAATTACCAGCACAAACATTAAAGGCAGAAAGGGACCACTGCCAACAGCCATTGCCATTGCCCAGCCCCTTGCCCACCCCAGGGCTCCATCCCAATGCCACACCATAGGCTTTGGGGTAAACCCATGCTCCCTGAGCAGCTCCTGCCCTTTCACATGGCCGTGTGGCCCTGGGGATGCACTGCACTTTTCAATGCAGCCTTGACTCCAGCAGCACTCTGACACCATCCCTTACTGGTGCAAAGTAAAGGTGCAGCTCTGCCTCTGCCCTGCTCCGTGCAGAGCTCTTCTTTTTCCTGTCCTGATGAGGAAGAGGAGCTGGCAGCACCCAGCCTGTGTCCCAGCCTGCGGTGGCAGTGGTGATGCTGCAGTGGCTCACACTGCTTTTATCACTTGTTCTGTAACAGCAAACATGCAGACAGCGCGCCGGGGAGAGCAAGAGTTCCCAGCTATAAAAAGCTTTTGTTTTATCCTGATGTGGCATCAGCCTGACTCAGGCTTGGCAGGATTCAGTGTGCTGCTTTTAATGACTCTGGGAGGAGAAGCTGGCGTGTGCCCATCACTTCTATGCTCCCTTCCCTCCTCTCTGCCTCCCCCCATGCCTTGGAGCCAAGGCACAGCCAGCTCTGTGGGGTTCATGAACATGAGAGGTGGAGGATTAAAGCTCACAGGAGTGCTCCCCCCTACCTGCACTGTGCCAGGCACTGAGTTATCTGCTGTATGCCTCATCCCTTCACTGGGTACAGGGGATTAATAGGACCTGAGCACTCCCTGTGGGCCTTACTCACATTGGTAGGGCTTGCTGTGTGCATGCTGCCTCCTTGGCATGGGGAATACTGCAGGACAGGGGCTAACTGGCTCCACATCCCCTTAGGCAGCAGCGTCAGTGTGCCCAGACTGTCAGGACCAGGTGAGATCTTCCTCCCTCCAAACAGACCCACGGGTGCTGGAAGTTCCCAGAGCACAGAGCTGTGCTGCTCTGCCTGTTCCCACTGCAATTCTGCTCCCTCCAAGAAGGGATCTTCTCTAATCCATCCTGTCTCTATCTATAAAGATGTATTTTTAAAACATCCATTGTTTATTCTGTAGCAACAGCCAAGGGAGCTGCTCTGATCTGTGGCATAAACATATTTTCCCAGAGTTTTCCAAACAGCCACTTGACCCCATGGGTCCCCATGGCTGGCAGGGCTCCCACTGCTCAGCACTGTGCAGGTGGCACATGGCAGAGGTGGCAGAGGGGACACATCCCATGGTGGCTGCTGGGTCTGGAGGGGGACAGCAGGGAGACAAAGAGACAGGAGGAGAAAGCAAGAGAGAGCTGTGAAGAATCTCTGCTTTGCAGGAGGCATTTCCAGCCTCTTTGCTGGTGAGTTCCTGCTCGTTGCAAGGAGCCAAATGCTGTGCTGGTGGAGCAGCCATCTGGGCTTCAGCTTTTCCAGCTGCAGAAGTGGGATGAAAACACTGAGCCACGCTACTTCCCCTGCAATAATAAAACTATTACTCTTTCTTTCTTTCCCCTGGAAAGTGCTCATGCTGGGAACGGAGGGTTCCTGGTGATCCTTCAGAGCAGGTGGAAGGATCTCACATAGGTTGTCCACATGGCAGCAGGCAGATGGTCAGAGCGTGCCATGAGCATGCAGTAAAACACCCAAATGCCTCCATTTTCTGTTATCCATTGCCATTCCCACAGCATTTCTTTATTCTTTCAGACACACTCACTATGGCTCCATGTGCCAGCACACACTGAGGTTACATATGCCATCACATTAAGAAGATTGTGGCTCTCCCTGTGCACATTTTGCTCATGCCACGCGTCGTTTGAGCACAGTGACACCTCACACTGGAAATAGTAAGCCCAGGACTCAGCTCGTGCCAGCAATTAGTGCCAGAGCTGGAGCTGAAGGGGTTGGTTGCATCAAGAGTTCATCTGACTGCTTTGAAGAACCCAAACAGTCTTGTAAAGATGAAGCTTGTAAAAAAGCGGGCTCTGTTTTGCTAGCTCATGAATGGGAAGAAATGCCAACTGGATAATTTTTTACACATTTTCTTTCCTTCTTTGTCAACATTTCCCCATTTGGCCGAAACTTCAAAACGCCATATTTGGAAAGTGCCCGTCTTAGAAGTTCCAGTATTTGTATAAATAGCTGATAGTGAAAAAATTGCCTGCCCTGGAGTCTGCCCAGGGGCCTTCGGAAGGAGCAGCGCTGGGAACAGTGATGGGCTCTGGGGTAGGGATGGGAGCAGCACGGTGCCCCCCAACTCCCTGGGCATCCTGGAGGATGGAGTCTGGGGATCCCAAAATCACCAGCACTGACTCAAACTGAGGGGGTAGCAGTGCATGGCTACAGAAGTTGAGGAGAGGGTTCAGGCATTAAATGTAGGGGTGAAAGAGCGGCTGTTGGATGATTTCTTTGGGGTGAGGCTGTCATTTTGCCATCCCTGTGCTGATGGCAGTCGGGTCGGTGTCTTCACTGCGTACCCTGGAATGCGAGGAGCACAGACAGGAGCACAGAGCAAAGAGCTGGGATGCAGGGCAGGACGCACAGTAAGGAACTAGGAGCCGTGTGGAGAACAAGGGCGGATGGGATGAGGGGCGCAGTTGGGTCCGGCTGCGCAGTGTCGGGGGTGTCCGACCCGGGGGGCGGCGGGGAGGCGGTGCTGCCGCTCTGCTTTCATTGATCTCCGCAAAGGGGCAGCCCGGGGCCGCCCCGTGCCTTTAAAGCTCCTCCTCCGAGTAGCGGTCGCGGACGGAGTCCGACGTCGGTGCAGCCTCGACGGCGGCGGCCGCCCCGAGCCCCGCTCCGGCCCCAGCAGCCGTGGAGCGCACGGGGGGCAAAGGAGTGCACGGAGCTGGACCGCCCTCCCCCCGCCGAAGCGATGACCCCGCTTCCCACAGGCAACGGCACCGTCCCTAATTGCAGCTGGGCCGCCGTTCTGAGCCGGCAGTGGGCGGTGGGAGCCGCGCTGAGCATCACCATTCTGGTCATCGTGGCCGGCAACCTGCTGGTGATCGTGGCCATCGCCAAGACGCCGCGGCTGCAGACCATGACCAACGTCTTTGTCACCTCGTTGGCCTGCGCCGACCTCATCATGGGCTTGCTGGTGGTGCCACCGGGGGCCACCATCCTGCTGAGTGGCCACTGGCCCTACGGGACGGTGGTGTGTGAGCTGTGGACCTCTGTGGACGTGCTGTGTGTGACGGCGAGCATCGAGACGCTGTGCGCCATCGCCGTGGATCGCTACCTGGCCATCACGGCACCGCTGCAATATGAGGTGCTGGTGACCAAGGGCAGAGCGTGGGCTGTGGTGTGCATGGTGTGGGCCATCTCTGCCTTCATCTCCTTCCTGCCCATCATGAACCACTGGTGGCGGGACGGGGCGGATGAGCAGGCGGTGCGCTGCTACGATGATCCGCGCTGCTGTGACTTTGTCACCAACATGACCTACGCCATCGTCTCCTCCACCATCTCCTTCTACGTGCCGCTGCTCGTCATGATCTTTGTCTACGTCCGTGTCTTTGCTGTGGCCACACGCCACGTCCAGCTCATCGGTAAGGACAAGGTGAGGTTCCTGCAGGAGAACCCCAACCTCAGCTCCAGGGGCGGGCGGTGGCGTCGTCCCTCCCGCCTGTTGGCCATCAAGGAGCACAAGGCGCTCAAAACCTTGGGCATCATCATGGGCACCTTCACGCTCTGCTGGCTGCCCTTCTTCGTGGCCAACATCATCAAGGTGTTCTGCCGGCCTCTGGTGCCCGACCAGCTGTTCCTCTTCCTCAATTGGTTGGGCTACGTCAACTCAGCCTTCAACCCCATCATCTACTGCCGCAGCCCCGACTTCAGGAGCGCTTTCCGCAAGCTGCTGTGCTGCCCACGCCGTGCCGACCGCCGGCTGCACGCTGCCCCACAGGACCCGCAGCACTGCTCCTGTGCCTTCAGCCCCCAGGGGGACCCCATGGAGGACAGCAAGGCTGTGGACCCCGGGCAGCTCAGGGAGGACAGCGAGGTGCAGGGGAGCGGCAGGAGGGAGGAGAATGCTCCATCGCATGGCGGTGGCCACCAGCAGCGGCCCCTGGGCGAGTGCTGGCTGCAGGGCACGCAGAGCATGCTGTGCGAGCAGCTGGATGAGTGAGTACTGTGTGCGTGCTGGGAGGGTGCTGTTCTGGGGAACTGCTGGTGATGGGGCTGTGGTCTGATGAATGCAGAGCTGGTGAGCAGGCGTTCTCACTGGGATGGGGTATAGAATGAGAACTGCTGCCCAACGCCTTTGGGGTTCCCTAAACCCCTCTGCCAGGCTGCAGAGCTGAGGTTCTTAGTGCACCCCTGGCTCCATCTCACTTTGTCCCTTTCTGGGAGTGCCCCAACAACCAGAATGAAGTTCGTTTCCTCAGGTAGTAAAACGCTACTGAGACAGCACGAGTGTGTTCCTGTCCCTGGGATCTCCTCCCTTCTCCTCTCACTCCCAATGACTTCAGGGGGCCCCTGCTGTCATGGGGAAGGTGTGGGCTCTTCACACTCCATGCTCTCTCATTTAAGGTTCACCAGCAGAGAGATGCCGGCGGGTCCCTCGGTCTGACTGGGAAAGCAGCAGAGCAGGGAGCACTGTAAGTTTGTGTTCCCTCTGGGAGCAGGAGACCCCAATGTGTGGCTGCAGCAAGGCCACTCCTGTCTCTGCAGCAGTCCCCTCTGACCAGCTTGGCTGTCCCCTTTCCTGGGGGAGCTCAGCTCTTGGCTGGGTCACAGCCATGTGCCTGCACTGAGCATGTGAGCTGATGCAGGCGTCTGCTGACACATTTCTGTGCTGCCCAGAGTACTTAACCCCCTTCGGAGCAGCTTGCTCTGCAGTGTTTGCATGCTGCTGCTGAGGCCAGGACCCCCTTTTGCACTCTCCCCTTCCAGGGGCTCAGCTCCTGGTGTGGTTGCTTTGCATCCCCAGAGTTGTGATGCTGGGGGGATGCACACCATCAGCTCCTGCTGTTTTCTTGCAGATGTTGGGATGGGGACGCTGCGTGGGGAAGGAGGAGTGGCACTGAGGGGGACAACGCTGGAAGGACCCTCTGGTGCATGCACCCACACGGAGAGCAAAGGGGTTCCTCCAATGCTGGAGAGATAAAGGCATCAGCATAAAGATCCTGAGCCCCTCACGATCAGGTTCTGTGCAGCAGCACAGCTTCTGGGGATGGGGACACACTGCCACCCCAGAGAGATTTGCATTGGGACGTGGTGACCAGCAGCTCTGCTCACGTTTAGGACCCCATCTTTTCGGGTTGTGTCATTGGCAAAAGGAAGGAGGATCTTTTGCTGGCAAGTGACTGCTCCATGATCTGCACCGGGTCCTGCTGGCACTTTAGTGAGCTCCTGGGGCTAGGTGTGATGCTGGGAACCACAGCCATACCCTCAGCAAGGGGAAAGCACAGGCGAGAGAGAAGCAAGGGAGAAAGAGAGGCTTTCCCCAGAGCCCTGCACAGCGCTGTGGGTGCTGGCGGTGGTGATGCTCTGCTCTTGCTCTGAAGCCTCTGTGTGCTGTAGGAACAGGGGAGCAGACAGCAGCACCGCACCGCTGCACGGGAGTTCCATGCGCAGCACGGAGCTCAGTGGCACAGAGGGCGCTGCGCGTACACACGGGTGTTTGTGACCGCACCGTCCCACCTTGCTGGGACTTTGGGGATGATATCGGTTGTAAATGTGCGTCATGGTGACTGTAATGCTTTTGTGTGAAATAAACCTCGGGAACCACTTGGCAGCTTTCGCCTGCATCAGCGCCTTGCCCTTCCTGGGGGTAGGGGGGCACCCATCCCCATAGCGCCTGGGGGTCCCTCCCAAGGACCGGGCACAGCCTCTGCGCTGCTCACAGCCCCAGGGAGGCTCTGTGCCCCATCCCGGGGTTTTGCCGGCCCAGCAAACAGCCGCACCATCCCATTCACATTTGGGATCGGGCTGCGGGGACCGAGCGGAGCCACAGCGACCATCCGGAGCCTCAGTGCCACCTCCCGGCGCTGCGCGGAACTCGTAACGTGCAACGGAAAAAAAGAGAAAAGCAAATTCGTCGGGTCGGTCCTGCAACTTCGAGCCAGTTGTAGCTCCTAGCTGCCATCTGCAGCGGTGAACAGAGGAGCTCCGAGGATGCATTGACAGCACCTGAGAGCCACTATTTGTCCTCCGCAGCACCTGCGCTGCATTTCCGAATTACAGCGCTGATGGGCGGCCTCCGCTCTTTATTTGCAACATAAGGGGTGCTCGTGTTCAGTGCTTTTTCTGGCCAGGTGGGGGTTGCAGGGCAATGCGTGGGGCTGGGGTTGGTTTCCATTGAGAGCTTAGTGCGGGAGGAGCCCCCACCGTGGGCCGTGCTGCTGTTCTTAATGCTGTCAGTGTGGTTTTATTCCTCATTTAACAATGCTATCCAAGCCAAGGAGGCATTGCTCCAGCTGCCTCTAACTCTTGCAGAAAGCAAGCTGTGCTGATGGGAGCTGCCTGCATGCTGCTGCCCTGGCTCTGAACTTTGGGAACCTTCTCTAAGCATTCTTAAATGACTTTTCTTCCACTTGTTGTAATTACAGACCAGCTGAAGGCTGCTTTCTCTGGTGCTTGTTCCATAGGAGCTGGTTTCTGGTGCTGTGCAGGATGAGCAGCTCTTCCCCTGCCCTCAGGTCACAGTCGGAGGACAGGACAGCTGCTGTGCTGTGGGGTGAGCAGCACCCCAGTGCATTGCGGGGGAGCAACAAGGGATGCTTTCCCTTTGCTTTCTGCATCCCTAAAATTTGCATGGGAAGCAGCTGGTGCACGCAGGGACTGGGCTGTGTGTCCACAGGCTGTGAGCTGGGTGTGAACAGGCAGAGCTGCGTGGTGAAGGAGGATGATGACTTCCTAGAGCACCTGGTCCTGCTGAGGACGGTAAGGTGTGGGGCTTGCTGGTGTCACCGTGCTGCCCTGCCTTGGGGGCTCTGCTCTGTCATGGGGGCTCTGCCCAACCCACAGATCTCCCTGGGGGCCGATGCCAGGGATGAGTTGCACGTGGTGGCTGTGGAGTCCAAGAACACCTATGGAGACCACAAACCGGTGCCCATCGCATCCCTGCGTGTCTCAGTGCTCCCCATGGTAAGCACAAGGGAGCAAAGGGAATGATTCACCCTGAGTAATCTGTGGGCTTTTTCCAGCTCTGGAATTGTCCAGGCTGTGCCTGCAAAGCGCTCTGTGCTGCAGAGCATCTCCTGTTGTGGAGGCTGTCTGGGGCTGGGTGGGTCTGGGGGGGGTGCTCTGAGCTTTGACTCTTTGCAGATCAGTCTCAAAGGTCTGGAGTTTGTCCCTCCTGTCACCTTCATGCTGCAGTGTGGAACTGGACCAGTCTATCTCAGCGGGCAGCACATTACCTGTGAGTCCCAACTGGGCTATGGGGCTGGATAGCAGCAGGGCTGGTCCTGCAGTGGCTTTGTGGCAACTTCTGCCCTGAGGATGGGGATCCCTGCCCTACAGGAAGCACCCACACCAAGGTGCTGGGCCTGACTATGCTCCTCCCCATAGTGGAAGATGTCCCCAGGTGCAAAGCCCACGAGGAAGAGCTGTTGGATATGGATGGAGGTGATGAGGACGATGCCAGGGCAGCACAGGATGGAGAATAGCTGCAGCTCTGGATGGGATAGATCCTTGCACAAGGACACAGCGGGCCTCTGCTTTGGATAGATCCTTCTCTCCATCTCAGTCTTGTTCTGAGTGTGCTGCTGCTGGGATGCTGTGGGTTGTGCTGTTGAGCTGTGGGTCTCAGAGCACCCCATTGAGCACCATTGCCCCTTCCCTACACTGGCACCTCCCAGATGGTCTTAAAATGAGTGTGTTGTGTTCCCCCCTGTGCAGCCCTTTTGCCAATCAGTCTGTAGTTGTAATGGTGATTTTGTTCCAGTAGGAATTACTCTGACAATTGTTTGGATAAACAGAGTAAGGTTATGTTGCAGCCTTCACAGCAGCCCAGGGAAATGCAGCCAAAGTCTGTTCAGAACAAGCAGCCATTGAAATAATCGAATTAAAGCTTCTAATTGAGGAAAATTGCCCAAATCAGTTATTTGCATGATAGCAGCTGGCTGGGAATTTCTCTGCGGTGGAATAAGGAGCAGAGTTGGGTTCTGGGCTGACAGCAATGGGATGAGTTTGCAAAGATGCCCACTGGACACAGCAGTGCTTCCCTACTCACCTTCCCTGCTCTGGGTTTTAATTCCCCAGCCCAGTGCGAGAGCCATCCTTGCTGCTCTAAAAAGTCAATTAAAAGGTGATAATTTCTCCTGTTGTGTGCTGGCAGGAGAAGCAAATAGGTAAAGTGCAGTTAGATGGTGATGCGGCTCCTTGCCTTGCTGTGGTACCCTGCAAAAAGCAGCTCTTTGCCCCACAGATGTGTGGGGACAGAACTGTCACTCTGCACAAACCACGAGCCATCAACTGGACCTGGCTGCAAAAGCAGTGTGTTCCCTGCATGGCTGCAGCTGTGCTCTGAAACAGGAGGGCTGTGCTTGGCGATGCCTTCACCCCTCCTATGGCCACATCCTGCAACGCAAAGAGGGCTTTGGCATAACCATGGCAACTGCCAGGTAACTAATAGATGGCACTCAGTGCCATGGGAACCAAAGAGGAACCAAAGAGGAGTGAGCGGGGTGCTGGGTTGTGCACCTTCCTGGTGCCCTGGTGTGAGATGTGCACAGAGGGTCGTGGTCCCATCTGTGTCACTGTGAGGGTGGCACTGGGTGCAGGTGAGGGTTGGGGCTGACAGCAATAGGAGCCCTGAGCAGTTCGTTTAATACACAGCACAGACTTCTGAAATCTTTGGAGTGGGTTTTTCTTCACTAAGTCGGACACAAGAGCCAAACGACAGCTGATACGGGGAGAAACGATCAGAGCTCTGTGTGGAGGAAGAGTGGGAGGCAATGTATGGAAATTGCTCAGGAAATTAAAGTTTGCCCGCGATGTGGTTTGAGATGATTCAGTTTGGGGGGGGGAAAGGATGCGCTCCCCATGGGCAGAGCCGGCGCCGGTGAGTTCCCTCCTTGTCCCCCCCCCTCCTCTCTCTCCCTTTGCAGCTGATTGAACGAAAGTCCGGCGCGGCTTCGGGGAGGACAGCGGGGACACCTCAGTGCAGCCTCTGGGATCGCAGCAGAGGAGCGGTGCAGCCCGGCTGCTGCCAGCCCTGACGTTTGGATTGCCTGGCTAATCTCGTTACGGGGACGGATGAGCAGAGTGCAGGCGCGCAGGGCTGCAACAGTGCAAAAGTAGCAGAGCATCCTTTATTCGTTTACCCATTAACGTCCTTTGTGATTTCCAGAAGCATTAGGAGCTCCTTTCTGGCGGAGCTGCGATTCCCTCCTGCAGTGCCGCCGGAGCGTTCCGTGTTCTGCTGCTGAGCTCGGGCTGAGGTGAGTGCATCCCTCCCAGCTTGGGGCCGGAGCTCCTCTTTCTCCTTTCTCTTCCCTCCATGGAGCTGTTCCACTTCCTGCTGCCTCTCCTGAGGGGCTGCTTGCTGGCATCGCCTCTCTTCTGACCCCCCTGCACACCATTCCCTTGCCAGCAGGCTGCAGCGGGGAATTCCCAGACTCAGGGCATGTCCATCAGAGCCACCTGAGCCATTGGGTTTTGGGCTCCTGGGGTATCCCACAGCCACCCCAAAGAGGCCATGGAGCTCGGTGGCGATGGTGCCAATGCCAGCACCTCTGGGCTGGCCCTGCAGAACCGCCCCAATGGCAGCACACAGTTCACTGGGGTGCAGCTCATCCAGTCCTTCAAACCCCTCATCATCCCCTGCTATGTCCTGGTGGTCCTGGTCGGCATCTTTGGCAACTACCTGCTGCTCTACGTCATCTGCAAGAGCAAGAAGATGCATAACGTCACCAATTTCTTCATTGGGAACCTGGCCTTTTCGGACATGTTGATGTGTGCCACCTGCGTGCCCTTCACCCTGGCGTACGCCTTCAACCCGCAGGGATGGATTTTTGGGAAGTTCCTGTGCTACTTTGTGTTCCTGATGCAGCCCATGACAGTCTATGTCTCTGTGTTCACGCTCACGGCCATCGCAGTTGATAGGTAAGGGGACATGGGGGTGGCACCATGGGCAGGATGGGGCTGATGCTGCTTGGTGGTGCAGCTCAGGGTGCTCAGTGCTGGGCACAGAGCTGGAAAAGGAAAATCCCAGCGCTTCTGCTGCACAAGTGCTACAGAAGGACTGCTGTTTGATGGGTTCATGCTCCCAGCTGTAGCACTTCTGGTGCTGTTAGCATTGCCCACTGCGTAGTGCAACCAGACTGCGTGTAGTTTTCCTGGGTGTGGGCATCCAGAGGCTTTTGTCACTGCAGCAGTGCCCCTGCTCTGAGCTCAGGCTGGATGTTGCCTTCTCTGGTGATGCCTGTGGTTTAGAAATGTGCAGATTTGCCCTCAAGTAAAAGTTCCATTGACCCAAAATAGGAGGCTGTGCTGTCCCAGCAGCTTCATTGTGCACAAGTCAATGGTGGTGGCACTGCTGTGACTGTGCCAAGGGAGCTGATGCCTGGGTCCACAATGTTCCCATGCCACCAGCTCTATCATGAACACAGCAGGGATGGGCTCCAGCAGTGTCCCAGCACAGCCTTTTTCCTCCACCTCAGAGCAGAGAGAGTTTCCTCCTGGGTTTTCATCCTTTGCTGCACCAATTTTCATCAGAATTACGTTGTGTTCTGTCACCTGGATGGAGAGTGCTTGTGCTTTCTGAAATGGACGCAGGCAGGACCTGATGGTAGTGTGTGGGGGGGGAAATATATAAAAACTGTGTTTCCATAAATAATACATGGCTTCATCAGAGAAGCTGCACAAGCCAGGCAGAGCCCAAACAGCTGATATTGGGGGAGAGAGCCCTATAGCAAAGGGGGAAGGCAGAACCAAGGGAGGATGAGGTGGAATAGCTGAGAAAACTCCATGGAGCTGTGCTGGTGGGTTGAGGTATCACTCGCGTGTGCTTGCCCCGTTCTTTTGCTCTTCATCAAAGCTGCTTTTTGAGGGTGGAAGCAGAAATTTGAGCTCTTCCTACTACAGGAGCATCCACAGTCCTCACCGTGAGTCATTGCTGAGCTTCATCTTGTGTGGTTTCATCCCAATCCCTTTGGCTGTGACACACCCTGGCTGGAGCTCTGTGCACTCCCAGCCCATGCCCAGCTCTGGGACAGAGGGTGCTGCAGTGTGGCTGTGCCCTGACCACAGGCAGAGGGTTCTTCAGTCTCAGTGAAGCACAGCTGTTATGCAGGACAGAATGGGAAGGAGCCACGCGAAATCCCAGCGTTGCCATGATGATGGTCTGGGGTGGGAAACGCGCCCTAACCCTCCATCCCCACGCTTCAGGGGGTTATGGGGTGCTCTCTCCCACAGGTACTATGCCACTGTGCACCCCCTGAAGAAGCGCCTGTCGCTCACCAGCTGCATCTATGTGGTGGGAGCCATCTGGTTGCTGTCCTGCGCCCTGGTGGCCCCTGCGGTGGCCCACACGTACCACGTGGAGTTCCAGCAGCAGGGCTTTGCCATCTGCGAGGAGTTCTGGATGGAGCAGGAGGAGCAACGCCTGGCCTACGCCTACAGCACGCTGATCGTCACCTACATCCTGCCTCTCTCTGCTGTCTCCCTGTCTTACCTCTGCATCTCTGTGAAGCTGCGTAACCGAGTGGTGCCCGGGCATCCCACGCAAAGCCAAGCTCAGTCCGACCGCCTGAGGAAGAGGAAGATTTTCCGTCTCATCGTGCTGGTGGTGGCTGCTTTTGGGGTGTGCTGGCTGCCCATCCACGTCTTCAACATCATCCGTGACATCGACATCGACCTCATCGACAAGCACTACTTCCTGCTCATCCAGCTGCTGTGCCACTGGTTTGCTATGAGCTCCGCCTGCTGCAATCCTTTCCTCTACGCCTGGCTGCATGACCGCTTCCGTGGGGAGCTGCGCAAGATGTTCTCCTGCGAGCCACGAATCCTCCCAGCCAGCCACTGTGCTGCTGCTGTGCTCTGAGCTTGGCACCAGCACTGGGGTGTTGTTGTCCTGAATGAATGAAATAAAGCCCTGGGAAAGCCAAGCGGTGTTTGGTTGGGCTGTAGTTAGCTGCCTGTCGTGTTAATTTAGTAGTATGACTTTCATTAAATCCATGATTGGGTGTCGAGAATGGAATTTTTCATGAGGTGGTCGCACCTGGTGTGATGTGTGTACCAGCAGGATGGCAGTGTGTGCCCTGCATGCATGGAGCTGTGCTCAGGAATCGTGGACTCATGGAGTCATAGGGTCATTTGAGCTGGAAGGGACCCTTAAAGGCCATCTGATCCAACTCCCCTGCCATGAACTGGGGTGCCCACAGCTCCATCAGATGCTCAGAGCCCCATCCTGCCTGACCTTGAATGTCTCGAGGTTGCATCTCTCTGGACGACTTGTGCCAGCGCCTCCCCATCCTTACTGCAAACAGCTTTTTATACTCAGCCTAAATCTCCTCTTTTAGCTTGAAACCATTTCCCTTTGTCCTTTGTCACAACAGACCCTGCTGAAGCGTTCGTCCCCATCTTCATTCCAGCCCCGTTAGGTACCAAAAGGTGCTGTCAGGTGCCCCTGCAGCTCCGTGTCCCCATGACCCACACCCCTGGCGCTGTCCTCATTCCAGGCAGCTGTGGGCAGCAGAAGCTGTGCTGACCCTTCCCCGGCTCATTTGGCCACTGCCTGGGTGCAATTTGCTGTGGGCTTGAGCCTCAATTTGCACTGCCTGTGATTGCACATTGTGTACCTAATGGAGCTGGCTATTTATAGCTGATGGGCTCTGCTCTCCAAGGCAGGGACACAGCTCCGGAATTGCTGTTTTCATACTTAATTCCAATTGCTGGAGGGGCTGCGCTCAGCCACGGCCCAGAGGGGAGGGCAGAAGTGTGGGCACACGTGGGGCAACCCATGTGCAGCCTGGAGGCTGAATCTGGGGGTAAAACAGGCAGTGGGGACAGCGGGGGGGATCAGTGTGGGGCTCACAGCCCAGGTGGGTTCTGTGCCCCTGGGGGTGGAGGAGGAAGAAGAGGAGGAGGAAGAGGCACTCCTGGGGGCAGGGGTGGATGAAGAAGGGGTTGGAAACGTTCCTGTGTGCACCTGTGCACAGACATACACCTGTATGGACACACATACCTGTGCACACGCCTCTATATGCACACACACGCATGCCTGTATGGACACGTGCCTGTACAGACACATGCAACCCTTTACAAACACATCTGTATGCACACACATCTGTGCACAGACCTGCACACACCAGTACACACGTACCTGTACACATGCACACATCTGTATGCACACATCTGCACATATACACACCTGTATGCACACACCTGTACACACTCACCTGCACACGCACAAGTTTGCACACATCTGCATGCATGCACCCAGCTGTGCACACACACTTGGACACACTTGCACACAAACACCTGCACACTCACAGCTGCTCACACTCACCTGTGCATCTGCACACAGCTGTATGCACACATCTGCACACATACAGTTGTGCACACGCTTGTGCACAAACACACCTGCATACCTGCACACCTGTATGCACACACCTGCACACAAACAGACCTGCACACAAACACACCTGCACACCTGCACACACACACCTGCATGCACACACCTGCACACATGCACACAGACACACTTGCACACACCCGTCTGCATATACACAAACACCTGCATGCACACACACTTGCACACAAATACACCTGCACCCACACACATCTGCACAACTCCTGTATGCACACACCTGCACACAAACCTGCACACAAACACACACAACTGCACACACACACACTTGCACACGCAAACACCTGCATGCACACACCTGCACACATGCACACACTGGCACACACACACACCAGACACACCTGCACACCTGCACACACATACACACCTGCATGCACAAATCTGCACATGCACACCTGCATGCACACACCTGCAAACACGCACAGCTGCACGCACACACCTGCATGCACACACACCTGCATGCCCACACTTGCATGCACACACACATACATACACACCTGCACCCACACACCTGCATGCACACACCTTCATGCACACCCTTATATGCACACACACACTTTTATATGCACACACACTCCTTTATATGCACACACATTCACACACCTGCACACACACACCTGCATGCACACACACCTGCATGCACACACACCTGCATGCACACACCTGCATGCACACACCTGCAGACACACACACCTGCACACATGCACACGCACAGACACCTGCAAACACGCACACCTGCACGCACACACCTGCATGCACACACCTGTGTGCACACACACATTTGCACACAAACACATGCACCTTTATGCACACACCTGCACACACACACCTTTATATGCACACACACACCTTTATATGCATGCACACACCTCTATATGCACACACACACGTGCACACACACGCACCTGTATGCACATACCTGCACACACACACCTTTATATGCACACACACACCTTTATATGCATGCACACACCTCTATATGCACACACATGCGCACGCATGCACACACACCTGCACTCACAAGCCCCGCCCACCGCACTCTCAGGCCCCGCCCACCAACCGCAGGCCACGCCCCTTTCTCCAAGCCCCGCTCACATCTCGCGAGGTCACGCCCGAAGCTCACGTGACACCGCGTCGGGAGTTCCCGGCTCCTTGTCGCTCCGCACCGCCCGCCATGGCGGCGGCGGCGGCGGCCCCGCGCTGGGTGCCCACCCACGTGCAGGTGACGGTGCTGCAAGCGCGGGGGCTGCGCTCCAAAGCGGCCGACGGGCACGGCGGCAGCGATGCTTACGCCGTCATGGCGTTGGGCCGCGACAAGTTCTCCACGTCGGTGGCGGAGCGGTGTCAGGGGCAGCCGGTGTGGAGGGAGGAGGCGACGTTCGAACTGCCGCCGCCGCCTCGACCCGCGGCGCTGCGCCTCACCGTGCTGCACCGAGCGCTCGTCGGCCTCGATAAGTTCCTGGGCCGCGCCGAAGTCGATCTGGCGGCGCTGAGGGAGGACGGAGGGCGGCGGCATTGCAGGTGAGGGGACGGAGGGACCGGCGGTGGCGCTGCGGGATGCGAGGGGGGGTCGTTGGGGGGAACCTGAGAGGGTTTGCTGATGGCGCCGAGCTGAGTGGTGGGGTTGACGCGATGGGGTGTCGTTCAGAGGGACCTCAGCGGGCTTGGAAGGTGAATCTTAACACGGCAAAGTGCGAGGTTTGGCGCTGGGGCTGGAGGAATCCCAGGCATCTATGCGGATTGGAAGGAGCGGTCCTTGAGAGCAGCCCTGCACGGAAGGACCTGGGGGTCCTGATGGATGAAAAGCTGAACGTGAGCCAGCAGGGTGTGATTACAGCTCGGGATCCTGGGCTCCATCAGAAGGGGGGTGGCCAGTAGGGACGGGGAGGTGGTTGTCCCCCTCTGCTTTGCTCTTGTGAGGCCCCATCTGCAGCACTGCATCCAGGGCTGGAGCCCCCAGTACGAGATGGACAGAGAGCTGTTGGAGAGGGTCCAGAGGAGCCACAAAGATGAGCAGGGTGCTGCAGCACCTCCGCTATGAGGACAGGCTGAGGGAGCTGGGCTTGTTCAGCCTGGAGAAAAGAAGGCTGCGGGGTGAATCATTGCAGCCCTCAGTACCTAAAGGGAGCCTACAGACAGGAGGGGAATCAACTCTTGGAAAGGGGAGATAACAGCAGGACAAGGGAATATGGTTTGAAGTTGAGGAAAGGGAGATTGAGGTTGGATGTTGGGGGAAGTTCTTTGCTATGAGAGTGGTGAGGTGCTGGAACAGCTGCCCAGAGAGGCTGTGGATGCCCCGTCCATCCCTGGAGGTGTTCAAGGCCAGGTTGGATGGGGCCCTGGGCAGCCTGGGCTGCTGTGAAATGTGGAGGTTGGTGGCCCTGCGTGTGGCAGGGGGTTGGAGCTTCGTGATCCTCGAGGTCCCTTCCAACCCTGGCCATTCTGTGAAGGCTCTCGAGGGGCTCTTGGAGGGATTTGAGTGGTTCTGGGGGTCCTTTGGGGAGAGCTGAGGGGGCTGCAGGCTGTTGGGAATGCATAAGGGAACACTGGCATCCATCTGGTGGAGCTGCAGTGGGACCCAACGATATGGAGGTCAATGGGGCTCTGAGCCCTGCTGCTGTGGCACTGCTGGTGATCGGAGTGAGGCCTCGGGGCTGTGCTCAGCTTTCCTCTTTAAATATTTACATGTGAGAGCCAGCAAGTCACGCTGAGAGCGATGAAGTTATCTGGAGAAGCTGTGTGTGTTGGCAGCACGTTGTTCGTAGGCTTGCATCAGGAACGGTGTTGCCAGCAGGAGCAGGGAAGTGATTGTCCCCCTGTGCTCTGCTCTGGTGAGGCTGCACCTCACAGAGTACTGCGTCCAGTTTTGGGCCCCTCACTGCAAGAAAGACATTGAGGCCCTGGAGCGGGTTCAAAGAAGGGCGACAAAGATGGTGAGGGGTCTGGAGGACTTGTGAGGAGTGGCTGAAGGAGCTGGGGTTGTTCAGTCTGGAGAAGAGGAGGCTCAGGGGAGACCATGTTGCTCTCTGTAACTACCTGAAGGGAGGTTGTAGTGAGCTGGGGATTGGCCTCTTCTCTTGTGTAACTGGTGATAGAACCAGAGGGAATGGCTTCAAGCTGCACCAGGGGAGATTTAGGCTGGACATCAGGAAATTCTGCTTTTCTGCAAGAGTGGTCAGGCACTGGAATGGGCTGCCCAGGGAGGTGGTGGAGTCACCGACCCTGCAGGTGTTCAAGGAACGTTTGGATTTTGCATTGAGGGACATGGTTTAGTGATTACTATTGGTGATAGGTGGATGGTTGGACTGGATGATCTTGGAGGTCTTTTCCAACCTTGGTGGTTCTATGATAGAATCATAGGGTTGAAAAGGACCACAATGCTCACCTAGTTTGAACCCCCTGCTATGTGCAGGGTCACCAACCAGCAGACCAGGCTGCCCAGAGCCACATCCAGCCTGGCCTTGAATGCCTCCAAGGATGAAGCATCCACAGCCTCCTTGGGCAACCTGTTCCAGTGCATCACCACCCTCTGAGTGAAAAACTTCCTCCTGATATCCAACCTAAACCTCCCTTGTCTCAGCTGAAACTTAGTTCAGGCAGGGAACGAAAGCACAATGCTGCCACTACTCATGGATTTGTCTTAATGAGTGCTTAGCAGAGCTTAATCGCATGTAAGAGCAGATAATTCGGCGTTATATGGGCTCATGTCACTGCTGGCTGTAAGGCTTTGAGCAGGAAGGTGTCTCCTTTAATGGGCTGTGCAGCTCTGTGTCATACTTACACCTTTGGACACACACAGCTGTGCGGTGCCCTGAAAGCCCTGCGGTGGTTCCTGGAGCTTGGGGCAGCACCAGCACTTTGTGATGTGGTTTGAGACAGCACTGAGTCACCTTCCTCCTGTGCTGTTCACACCGGTTTGGTCAGCGCCAGGTCTGGGTCGTGTTTGTTAACAAAGCTTGTGGAGTCCTAATTAGCACATAGCTGTCATTAGAGGCTGTGTCAGGCTGTAATGTGTTTACATGCTGAGCCTCATGCTTACAGCCAGCGAGTTGGGCTCCTTTCTTTGTGCTGAGACCAAGGGAGAATCATAGAGAAGTACTACTTTGTTGCTCCTGGGAAAACTGATGGTATTCCCCATCATTAGCATTGATTTGCTCTTGCTTTCCTGTTTGGAGCCTGTTCCTTCCATCATCACGTAGCTGCTGCGATGGCATAGAGCATCAGGGGCTGCTGCTGAGCCCTGTGCTGTGACCTGGGTGCTGGCCAGAGCCACTGCTTGTGTTTCAGAGTGGCTGACAATGCTGATTGTTTGCAGCTAAAATTTGCCTATGCAATACAGGTAGCTCCTAGAAACTACACGATGCAGAACAAAGTCTGCCCTGTATTTTGCTGGGGTCAAGCATGGAGGGGTGCCCAGGGAAGCTTTCCATAGCCTTCACTTGTTCTCTTCTGCTTTCTTTTGTTCTTCAAAGCAAATTGCTTTTTCTTATTCTCCTCCTTCCTCCTGAAGTGTGAACTCGATGGAGTTCTGCCCATTGGAGGCAATGTCAGTGTTCTCCAGACGTCCTTTCTATCAACTCAGTGGAGGGAGGACGTCTGCAGCTCTCTCAATAGACACAAAATAAACAAATACACTGGCATGCAGCACTGATAACCTCCCTTCTCTGGCACTACTGTGCTTTGAATGTCATTGAGGGGGACTTATGGAGCAGGAATTGAGCAGTGCAGTGCAGGCAGGTGCTGGGTTTGCAGCTTGGTTCCCATTCTGTGTTGTGTTTCAGAAGGGAATAAGGCTCTGCCTGTAGCAGATCTCATGGTTTGACCCAGTTGCTCTCTCACAGAGCTGAGTGGAAGTCCCAGACGTTCTGTAACGCTTGTTTTGGATCTTGCTGTGTTGATTAGGGGTTCTTTAGCTTAAGAAGCATTAGGATAGCTGCTGAAAAGGAGCTGGAATGAAAGGTATGAGGGTGTGGGAGGCATGCGTAACCTTTCTGGTACAGTGTCAGCAGCTCCCTTTGCACTCACTTCAAAGCCTTAATCTGTGAATTTCAGGAAGTCTGAGGAAAGTAGAGGAAAAAAGTGGCAGAGCTGACCGACGTGAATTCCATGTGTTGTTTGTAAACCCAAACACAAAGACAAATCTCACTAACAACTTTCTCCTCACAGTAAGAAGTGTTTTCCTGTTGGTTTCTGGGATCATATGATAGTGACGTCGTCGTAAGATTAAAGGTTTTGCTTTTTTTTTTTTTTTTGCATTCTTATAACATCAGCACCCCTTGTTAAGTTATTGGTGTGTCTGGGGAGCTTGTTTAGGATAGAATTTAGGATAGAAATCTCATTGTTTTTTGCAGGTGGTACAAACTGCGCTCCAAACCAGGGAAAAAGGAAAAGGAGAGAGGAGAAATCGAAGTGGACATCCAGTTCATGAGGAGCAACTTGACTGCCAGCATGTTTGATTTGTCCATGAAGGACAAAGCTCGCTCCCCATTTGGCAAACTCAAGGACAAGCTGAAGGGGAAGCGGAGCAGTGGGCTCTCTGACACAGCCTCAGCCATCGTGCCCAACACGACACACTCCCCAGCTGATAGCGAGGATGAAGCATCTGAGAAGGAAAAGAAGAAATCCAAGTTCAAAACGCTGTTTTCCAAACCTGGCCTGCAGAAAACTTCCCTCTCCCAGTCCATGTCGGTGCTGCCCACACCTCAGCCCGTGGCTGCCAGGGTCAGGCTCAGGCCCACTGATTTCCAGCCACAGTGGGATGATGAGGACTCGGAGACCTCTCCAACCTCAGAACGTGAGTATGCACCCTGCATGCATGGGGCTGTGCTCAGATCCATGGAATCACAGAGGTGTTTGAGTTGGAAAGGACCTTTAAAGTGTGGTCCAACTACCCTGCAATGAACAGGGGCACCACAGTTCCATCAGGGTGCTCAGAGCCACATCCAGCCTGACCTGGAACGTCTGCAGGTACAGACATTCTCAGCTAAGCTTATCTTGGGCTGGCTAAGCAGCCATGAGCCTAACCTGCAGTGGTGTGGTTCCATAGTGGATATCTGGTGGTTGTAGGTGCTGGAAAGCTGTGTGCAGAGGGCTAAGGGATGCAGAGGATGTGGATGTGGCCAGTCTAGTCCCACTCAAATTGTTGCTGTGATCAGTTTACGAGTTGTTAATAGCAAGCATCAGAGAAATCTTGAATTTCTCCCCATTTATTTTTTCCAGGGACCTTTGAAATTCCTCTAGATGAGAAGTCCTCTCCTTCTGTATTCAAACATCGTAAAGCAGCAACTTTGGACAGCAGGCAGCTAAACCAACCAGCTGCTGGCAACACCAAGAAAGAAGGGCTCTCTTTATTTAGTGGCCTTAAATCTAAAAACGATCCGGTTTCCAAATCCAGTTTGTGTATCAATGGCAGTCACGTTTATATGGAAGAAAACACCCTGAAGGACAGCACTCCAGCTTCTTCTCCCTCTCCTCGCAACTTCAGGAAGAAGCAAGTCTCTGCTTCAGAAGAGAACCTCTCTTCCAGGTCTACTAAAGGACCTGAGGAGATGGAAAAAACGTCTCCCAGCAACGCTTTGTCTGGGTCTGCATCCTTGGAGACCTTTAAAGCTATGTCTTTGCCATCATACAAATTGCTGAGCAGTGAGGGATATGTGGAAAGCAGCATTCCTGTGAGTGTTGAGGTTACCAAAGAGACCAAAAAAACGGACCAGAAAAAATCTGCCTTGCTTTCCCTGGTCACGGGGAAGAAGGAAGCTGCAAAAAACAGTGATGCTGAAAGTATTCCAGACAGAACTCAGAAGGAAGAAGAAAACAAAGCTACAGAAGAGAAAAGCGAACAGGAGGCCAAATATCTTGAACCTCCAACAGATCTGAGCAGAGGAAATCCTTCAAAAGACAGTCAGCCAGAAGTCTTCACAAATAAGCAACCGCTCAACCCTTTTGAGGAAAAACCTGACAAAGCAGCTGCACCAGCAAAGACCAAAGCTGTCAAACCCAGGTCAGTGCATTTGCTGACATAAATAGTGACACACGATGGTTGTAGCTTTAGTTAGGGTGCTTCCTACCACAGACCAGCACTTCTGAGCTTGATGTGCTGCATGCATGATGTGCTACTCAGGGGGAGGGGGGTTCCTGGGGGCTTGGCATTGGTCACAATTTTTTTTTTTTTTTTAATTTTTCAATATGAATAATAGATTGATATAGGGATATTACCTGTAAGTGATGCCAAAATAGCAGTTCTCTGAGCGCAAGCATCTTTTCAGGTTCTGGGGTAAGTTTCTTGCTGGCTCTTTTTGCAGAAACTAACATTCTTCTGTCAGAGCTGCGTGGCTTGGAACGTATCCAAGGGCTGAAATATCAGTTCTAACATCTCTGCTTCTCCCTTCTGTTATTTGCTGTGGTCTTCAAAAGAGTTAACCTTGGAGCCCTTCTGCTTCTGACATTGGTCACAGCAACAGCAAGTACATCTGTGGCATTTGAACTCAAGGCTTTTTCGGAAATTCTGCTCCTTCATGTCTGGTTGTGTGTATGTGATTTCATATATATATGTATCTGTCTATATATATGTGTGTAAATACATTTGTCTTACTAATAAGGCTATGTTTTGCCTGCCTCTAACTCTCTGTTTCCAATGCTTCTTCCTGTTTAAACGTCTTGCACATGAAGTGTCTCACTAATGAAAGTGCTTGGGATGCAGAAGTTGAGGTAGTGCTTAAAAAGCAGGTGTGGCAGTAGTCTGAGTGTGCAGATGGCAGCAGGAGCATTTTGACATCAATCAGGTGTTTGTGAGGAGCATTTAAACGTATTTACTGGAGTCTGTTAGGCTCCTGGCTCTCTTGCTGTGTAATTTATCTCCATTGTCAGGCAGTGGTTCAGTCTGGTGCTGAAGCTTGTCTGTTGCTGCCTCGTGTTGCATCCACAGGTGACATGCAAGTTTTTTGTCCCTTTTGCAGACTTGGCGTGTCTTCAGAGGACGAAACCAAAGCCACTCTTCCTACTCTTGCACCTGATTCCCTTCCTGCTTATCTGTCTGTGCACCACATCAGTAGTGACAACAATCCTTTTGTTTCTAAAATAGGACAGAAAGTACCAGGTTCTGAGGGCGTTACTTCTGCATCTCTTCCTTCTCCTTTCACTGCAGAGCTTTTAAGTGGCAAGAACCCCTTTAATCCCAGCTGGGGCAGGGAGTCCCCAGCCCTGGGTTCTGACCACGTTGCCATCCCTTCATCCCTTCACCTTGCAGCCTCTGCTCCCAAAGGGCAGGTCTCTCATAGTGGCAATAATCCTTTTGCTTCTGAATGGGGCCAGGGTCCTGAAGGCTCTGATGCAAGTGTTTCCATGTCTCCTCTGCCTGCACCTTCTCTCCACTCTGGTGGTCGTTTTAATGGCAATAACCCATTTATATCCAAGACTGGATGGGGGGTGGATGCTCCAGGTCTCACAGCTGTCGCTGCTTCTTCCCCTGTTGGCCTTCCTGGTGATGGAGACAATTCCTCAGCAGGACTTTCTGTTGATCTGAGCTACTCTGCTGTCACTGCTTCAGGGAGCTCTTTGAGTGTGGCTTCAACTTGTAATGTAAATGCTGTAGCAAACCCTCCTGGCACTTTTTCTGTCAACCCTGGTGTGGCTCCAAAGAGTCAGTGTGATTCTGTACAGGTGCAGGTGGGCCCTTCTTTAAACATAAGCAAGTTAGTGCTCTTCACAGAGAACAGTGCTGAACAGTCACCTTCCTCTGAGAGTAAGCTCAAAGACAAGCAGGAGGTGTGGAGTGAAAAGAGGAGGGAGGAGCATTCGCCCACATCAGAGCCTCAGGAAGCTCCTCCATCTCCAGTGGGATCTGTGAACCCAGCCCACACACAGCCTCCTTGGGAAGCTGCTGCAGAGAGAGCTGGCAGGGAGGGAGCTGTCACACCACAGCCTGCACCACGGCTGTCTTTAATGCAGAAATGCCCCCCAGTTTCTCAGGCTGATGAATTAAGTGTTGGGCCTTCAGGGGAGGGTGAGGGCTCTGCATGTGGCCTTGCTTTACAGAATGAGAAAGCCTCCAGTGCTTGTGGGTGCCTCCCCCAGAATGGCTCAGTGACAGCCCTCGTTCCACCAGTAAAGCTCAGAGCTGACAGCAGTAACAGATGTGTGAAAAAGGAATGGGACGAGGATTTGTTTGATTCTCTTCCAAATCTGAAGTCTGCCCTTTCAGTTACTGGAGATCACAGCGTGAGACTGGCTGCCCTTCCTGCTATTCCTGAGGCAGGCTCTGATGATGAGCTGCAGGATGACTGTCAGGAAAACCATGATGTTGCTGCAGGTGATCAGAACGTTTCAGAGTCCGTAGATAGGATGCCCTTGCATGAGAACCAGGAGGGCTGTGATAGCTCTGCTGCAGGTAAAATAACTCTGTCTGCAGGAGGAGGAAGTGCTGTGCCTGCAGGAGGGCACGGCCATGGAGTCAGTAAGCAGACACCTGACTCAGGCATGACGTCTCATTCCAGTGAGCACAGTCATTTTGAGAAACAAGTAATAAGTGCTGGTGCTGGGGAGCGTGCAGAGAGTGACTTCTTTGAGCCTTCTGTTTCCTCTTCTTCCCTGTCGTGTTCTTCCCAGCCTTGTTCCTCCTCTCTCTCCCTCTCCTCTGACTCCCCAAGTCAGAGAGCAGAGTCTCCGAAAAAGCCAACAGCAGAGGGCTTCGCAGATAAAGCAGGAAATTCTGGCAAGAAGAAGCTGCTTCAGGCATGGGTTTCACCCTCTGAAACGTATCCTAACCAAACTCAACAGAGTGGTGAAACCATGTCTCCTAAGCACAGGTGAGAGAACATGGGAACTGCATTGGAGGTATCTCAGTGCCGAGAGCCTTGGCCTTGATGTTAGCATTGCCTTTGATAGGAACTTTGCCTTTTCTTGCTCTGTTAGAACCAGCACTACGAATCCTGAGCAATAAAAGAAAACACCTCTTGACTTTTTATGGCACAGAATCACATCAGATAAATTGCACTACCTGTATGTCCCATGATAGCAGAAGCATTTGGTATTTTGCAAGAACCACAAATATACTTTCATTAAGAACTCATATACTGGTGCACAGAAGATGGGAATAACTGTTGGTATTACTGCCTTCTCCTGTGGACTGACCTTGCTTTTCCTTTGTGACATTGGGATATATTTCCCTTGTTACTGCTTCTTTATCTCCAATGCCTTAAGTCAGTAAAGACAGTAGAAAGAACTGGAGTGCACTTTGAGAAGCCTGTAGCTGAGGCAGAGATGCCTCATCTTCCCAAAGTAGAATCTTTTATCTCTGGAGTGGGAGGGAGCGCAGAGTAGGAATTTCCCCCAGTTTTTCACTGTATTTGTTTTCACTCTGAAGATGTAGTGCCAGCATCGTGTGTACTGCTTGAATGACACGAGCCTTTTGTGATGTTACAGACTTCATCCTGTGAAGCCAATGAATACCACAGCAAATAAGTCCCAAAGCAAAGACCTGAACGTCATCAGCACTATGAATGAGAAGCTGCTTGAGATGAACATGAAGGTAGGGTGGAGAGAAGCACTTCAAACTCAACTCCCATACATTGCTTAGGATCGTGTCTCCTGTTGTGTATCCCATGAGAAGAACTGTGCTCAGACCATGGGGAATGTGCTATTTCCTTTTGCCCTTCCTCAGAGCTGGGGGCATTCTTTATTATTTTCTTGCAACTCATCAATAATAGCATCAGAGCTTCCCGTTTGTGCAGGGGTTTCTGAGTGGAGGGGATGGAAGGCTGCTGCCTGACTGCCCAGAGGTGAGCAGGACATTCAGAGCTGCAGCTCTGAGTGACACTGCTGTGCTGCCCTGGTGCCTGGTCCTGCTTGTGACGTGCAGGAGCTGCATAACTTGGATCAGCAGGAAAGATTGGACAAATTAGTCACTGTTGATATGCAATTAGTCTGCAAAGCTTCTTTTTGCCCTGAAGTAAGTTTGTGGATCTTAAAGATAGGGAAAAGGTATCCTGGGGTGGCTGCTGCCTTGTAATGTGTTGTATTAATATCCTCTGCTTCCTAAAAGCGTCGCTTTGCAGCTTGTATAACCACTCAGACTTAATGAGTGGGTTATTTTTTTGATAATCTTGGTCTCGAGAGACCTCTAAAGCTAATCCTGCAGTGCCTCCTTCTGGGACAAGTGGAAAAGAAGAAAGTTTTATTGAAATGGTATAAACTATCACGTTGAAATATTTGTTGGGTTTAAGAGTTAAAGGCAGAGTTTTCAAAGTGTGTTGTGCTGTGTGTTTGTGGTGGTAATGTGAAGAAGAGTGAAATGCCTAAGGCCTGCGTGAGGGTTTGTGCTGTTTAACCTGAATTTGACCTCCCAGGTCTTCAGCATACTTCAGGTCTGTGCAGTCATGAAGTTTTAATGAGCAGCATTCCAAGATGCCATTTAGATTGGATGTACCTCTACAAAGGTGGGAAGCATGGTAATGCTTCTGAGCAGCAGCTTTGTGTTGGCAGATGGACGTGTAAAGCAGTTCCTTGCTGCCTGAACTCCAAACCGTCTCCCAGAGAGCATTCAATTCTTGTCTGCAATGCCCTTGTGTGAGATGACCCTGCCTTTCTTTTGCAGAAATACAATCCTTCGGATCCTGCCTATGCTTATGCTCAGCTCACACATGATGAGCTGATCCAGCTGGTCCTGAAACAGAGGGATACAATCACCAAGAAGGATCTCCAGGTGCGTGAGCTTGAAGACTACATCGATAACTTGCTCGTCAGAGTCATGGAAGAAACCCCAAACATTCTTCGTGTTTCAACTTCTGGAAACAGAAAAGCTGGAAAGATGTAGGAGCTCTCTGGATGTCAAACAAAGGGCTGAGTTCCTGCCAACAGAGTTTGATTAATAAGGAGACAGCATGAAATAGGTGGTACTGCTGTGCTGCCTGCAGACAATGAGCTCTTTTTCTGACTTGAGCAGCCATCAGTTGGAGTAGTGCTTACATCAGCTCTTGTACATGGAGCTTAGAAGTAGAGTCATTCACCATATTTATTTTTTGGTCTTTTTCCATTATTTGGGAAGATTTGTTCAGGCATTTAATCCAAAGTCTGATTGCAATAGGAAGGATGAAGGGTTTGTTGTTGTTTTGTGTGTTTTCCTTGCCAGCAAAGCACTGCTGATCCTTTGATGAAGATTTTTCATTGTTGTTTTTTAGCAGCTTTGATAGATCAGTTACTCATCTGTCTGCATCTGAAGTTGTGGTGCAATATAAAATCTCATACAGTAGAGCTTGAGGATTTAATTTTTACTTTCATCTTTTGACAACTACACTGGAGGAGTCCAAAGAATGAATGCTTCAGAACAGAGATGTGTGGGCTGTATTTTAAAAGCAATTAATGCCCTGAGTGCAAGTTAAACCTCAAATTGGAAAGGAAGAAGCAAAGCAAAATTAATGACACGATATAAGCAAAGCAGTTCTCCAAGGGGGGAAGGCTTACAGGGTTTTAAATACGGATGCTGTGAGATATTTGTCTGCCATGGGAATAAGGAGTAGCAATGGATTTGGGCTGATGGTACGTTGTGTTGGAAGCTCTCCTCCACTGGACTTAAATTCCTGATTCGAAGGTTGTTTGAACAGGGAAGACAAAGGTACAAACATCTGGATTCTGCTCAGTAGTCCTGGATTGGTGTGGATTTCTCTGTACACATGCATGGCCTGTGGCTCTTGTATGAAAGTTTTGGTGTCATACCATTGCAGTTTATTACATGTAAATGCCTTGAATTTTGGAGCTTACCCTGGAGCAGCCTTCAAGGGCGATCAGGCTTAAAACTCATCTCTTTTTTTATTTTCAATGTACAAAAGGAACCAAATTCCACTCTCCCCCTGGGATGGGAGCAGTCAGAATATCAGCACTCAGATCCAGTTGTGTTCTTTGTGACTTGAGCTCAGAAAGGAATGAAAATTTCCTGCTGCTGGCTTTGTGAGACAATCAAATACTCCTTAATTTGTGGCTTCTTTGCAGCTCAGTAGAGACAAAAGCTTCTCACCATTGCCTCAGACAGAGAATAGCAGCACAGGGCTATGAAGCAGCCACTACAGCAGGCTTTCTCCACTGAGAGTTAAACATGCCTGTTTTTTTTTGTGGTGATCTCTCATCAAAGGTCAACAAACCGGATTTCTTTGCAACTCTTAAGTTTATCAGAGTTTGTGAATGCCTTGAAAGAAAGCTGAAATACCAAAAGTGTGTGTAGCAGAGGAACACAGTGAGTGCTCCTACCTTCTGTGGTTGAAGTAATCTATTAATTAGGTCATTCCTGACGTAGAAAGGAGTTTCTAACAGAGTTTTCCTACAGCAAAGCACTTTATTGAGGGATTGATTATTAACCTCTTAGCAATAATCTTACTATTTTCATAAAACACTGAAAATTACTGGAGAGTTCTCAACTAAATACTGTATTTTTGTAGTGAAAAGTAGTTAATATATTATCCTAGAGATGCATACGTTGATTGGAAAACTCAAAGCATGTCGTTAATCACATTTTCTTACTGTAATTGGGCGGACTGCTGAAATCTGCCCTGGCAATCAAAGCTCTCCTGACAGCTCTCCTGCATCAGAAGCTCAAATCAAAGAAAACCTTTTAAGTGTCTTTAAGAGTCTCTGAAGACTTGAGGTGGTACTTTTCTGTACCCTCTTCTGTGAAAGATGGCTCTGAGATGCAGAAGTTCTGAGCAGTACCTTCAGCTCCAGAGTGCTTTGGGTGACACTGCTCAGCATTGCTGGGAATGGATGCTGCTCCTCGTGCCTTGAAATCACAGCAGGATCAAGGAGTGCTTTGCTTCCTCCCCGTGGATCTCTGGAAAGAAATGGTTCCCAATACCTCATGGATAAACTTGTCTTCTAGCCTTTATTCCACAGCTTTCTGATTTTTCTGGTTTAGAGAGTCAGAAAAACCAGTAGTGCCTTCGAACAACTTAACAGTTCCAAATCACAGATGCTGCTGCTGGTAGTCATCACTGGACGCAGGCTGAGGAAGGCCTGATGTGCTTTTATGGTTCTGACTTTAGCAGTGAGGGCACTGCTGTGTCTTTCTGCTGCGCTCTGTGATGCTGTGCACAGTGCTCTTGCAGTCTGGATTTCATGAAGCTTTTACAGTGGGTTTGGTGCATTCCTTTGTGCTTTTCGAGGTTCTGCACACAAACAAAACGGCAATGTATGCTTATGAGTCTCCTTAGAGACAAAGCCTTAAAACCTGTACTGTCCTTTGCCAGTTACCACTTTGCCCATTGAGCTGTATGGCCTTTGCATTGTGGGTTTTCTCCTGTGGTGACAGGTGCTGCTGCAGGCAGCGCTCCTGCATGAGCCACACTTCCATCCTGCAGCTGTGGAAACGTGGCACAAACTTCATACCTCCACCTTTGGTCAGCAATACTATTTAAAGCCTTTCTTTGGTGTAAGGGGTGCTTACCTTGATTTTAAGGGACCTAAGAATCGAGTGCGTTTTCTTGTTTGATTACTGAAGGACCTATATGTATTTTTCCCTGTTTATGGGGTCTGCTTTTAGTGCAGGTACTGTTTTTAAACCCCCTTTGGGTTTGTGGAACACTACAATAAAATTACCTTAATTCCAATGTTCTCATCGCTGTGTTTTTTCCTCTATCAGAGGGAGAGGCAACGGGTGTCTGAGTGCAGCTCTGCGAGCCCTTCCTGAACCTGTTTGTGATTGTCAGAGTCACCTGATTTCTGGATAACATCTCCTAATGGAGGTTGTGGGATGCTGGGTGTGTTCTGTCTCCTTCCAGCCTGGCAGCTGTGGGGCAGAGGGGACTTCGAAGCACGCTGTGCCTATTGAGAACAGGTGAAAAAGGCAGCAGTTGCTCAACAGGGACCCACAGCCTGAACCCACAGCCTGTGCTGCTGCAGGCAGAGCTCTGCTGCTCCTCGTGCTGAACTCCACGGCCGAACGTCCTCGCCCTGCAGCTCCTTTGTGCTGCGTTCATCCCTGCCATCTGCCCGTCATGTAAACATCTGACGGGGTGGGGAAACCTGCCGGGCGAGCTCGTCACGGAACCGAGAGTTTCTGCGAGCTGAAAATGTGCAAAAGGTCCTCGGCCGGGAGCAAAATCAGCCGCAGTTCCGCGGAGATCCGCGAGGGAGGCGCTGCTCAGCGGCGGGGGGGCGGAACGCGCGGGGCCGGAACGCAAAGCTCGGGAGCGGCGCTCCGCCCGGACCGTAACGCGCGTCGCACCGCGCGGCGCTGTGATTGGCTGAGAGCGGTGCGCCTCCCGCGCGGGTCCCCATGGCGGCGCGCGGCCGCTGCCCCGAGTGCGGCTCCGCTGCGCTGCTGGAGGACGCGCACTACGCGCAGCAGCAGTTGGTGTGTGCCGCGTGCGGCTGCGTGCTGGCCGAGGGGCTGCTGACCACCACCTACAGCGACGAGGGGCAGCTGCGAGGTGAGGGCTGTGCCGCGGGCCCCGCACGGGCCGCCACAACAACGCCATGCAGCGCTGTAGGCTTGGGGCTGAGTGGCTGGATGACTGTGAAGAGGAAAAGGACCTGGGGGTGTTGGTTGATGCTCGGCTGAACGTGAGCCGGCAGTGTGCCCAGGTGGCCAAGAGGGCAACGGCATCCTGGCTTGCATTAGAAATAGCGTGGCCAGCAGGAGCAGGGAGGGAATCATCCCTCTGTACTCAGCTCTGGTGAGGCCGCACCTCGAGTGCTGTGTTCAGTTTTGGGCCCCTCGCTACAAAAAAGACACTGAGGCCCTGGAGCGTGTCCAGAGAAGGGCAGCGAAACTGGTGAGGGGTCTGGAGCACAAGTCTTATGAGGAGCAGTTGAGGGAGCTGGGATTGTTCAGTCTGGAGAAGAGGAGGCTCAGAGGAGACCTCATGGCACTCTACAGCTTCCTGAAGGGAGGTTGTGGTGAGGAGGGGTTTGGCCTCTTCTCCCAGGCAACAAACAGAACCCGGGGAAATGGCCGCAAGTTGTAGCAGAGGAGGTTCAGGTTAGACATAAGGAAGAACTTTTTCTCTCAGGCACTGGAATGGCTGCACAGGGAGGTGGTGGAGTCGCCGTCCCTGGCAGCGTTCAAGATGGATGAGGAGCTGGATGAGGATGAGGAGCTGTGAGATCTGGTTTAGTGCTTGTGGTAGCAGTGGTGATGGGAGGGCGGTTGGACTCGATGATCTTGCAGGTCATTTCCAACCTTGTGATTCTATGATTCTATGATTCTCTGCACAGCCATAGTGTACTTGGCGCTGACTGATTGCTGCTGTTTCTTTCAGAGGTGGCCTATTCGCAGAGCACTGGGCAGAAGGAGCAGTTGAACCGCTGCGAGCAGCGAGGTAAGGGCAAACACCCCGACCTGGGCTGCATTTCTCTGGACGTCCAATGCTGCCACCCTTATTGCAAACAGCTCCTCCCTTATATCCAGCCTAAATCTTTCAGTTTGAAATCGTCCCCCTTGTCCTGTCATAGCAGGCTCTGCGGAAGGGTCTGTCCCCTTCTTCCTTACAGCCCCTTGGGCTGCTCTCAGGTCTGCCCGGAGCCCTTCCTTTCCTGGCTGCACAGTGCCCATGCTCTGCCTGTCCTCACAGGGCAGTGTTCCATCCCTCGGATCATTTCTGCTTTGCTGTAATTCTAATGCATCTCTGAAATGGTAAAAGCCTTTGGGAGCTGACAGTAGAACATGAAGGAAGGAGTTAGTTCTGCTGATCCTTAATAGCAGTGTCTTTTTTCAGGGATCAGACGGGTCCAGGATCTCTGTAAGGTTCTTCGGCTCCCGTCGGTGTTTGAGGGAACGGCCATCTCCTATTTCCAGAGAGCACTGCAGCACCCCTCCTTCCGCCTGGTCAGCCTGGAGAAGAAGGAGCTCCTGGTGGGCTGCTGCGTGCTGGCAACCTGTCGGCAGCATAACTGGCCGCTGACGCTGGGAACAATTTGCTCCCTCCTCTATGCAAAGCAGGAATTGGTCACCAGCGTCTACTTGAGCCTTCAGAAGGAGCTCAGGATCTCAGTGCCGGTGCTGAGCCTTTCAGATCTGGTGAAGACACACCTTAACAGGTAACAGGAACCATTCGTCGTGCCCATGGTGCTCTGTGTACAACACCAGTTTGTGCAGAAGCTTCCAGATGCAATTGCTGTGGAAAGCTGTTTGGAGAGCAGGCAGTGTGGGACTTAGGCATGGTGAGCTACAGCTTAGCTTGAGAGCAAGGTGTGTTTGCTCTTAAGGACCTCACTGTGGCCTTCTCCATGTTTATTTAGATGGATGACTGCAGCAGTGGCTGCCACTGTGGTGGAATATCAGCGAGCCCTCAGGAGGCTGAGGGCAGAAATCCCTCACAGTCTGAGCCGTGTTGCTGTAGCCAGGTTCTGATGCTTTTCCTGGTGCTAACAGTAGGTTTTCTCCTCTTCCAGTTTCCGGCTGTTCCAGCACACAGAGGACATCCCTGTCCCGTTTGTGGAGGACAAAGAGACGATGCTTGCCAGGACCATGCAGGTGGTGGAGCTGGCCAGTGAGACGTGGCTGGTGACAGGCCGACACCCCATCCCCATCGTCACAGCTGCAGCCTTCCTGTCCTGGCAGTCACTGCAGCCCTCCGCCCGCCTCACCTGCACGTTCACACAGTTCTGCAAGGCAGCAGGCGTCGACCTGCCCCCCCCAGCACGCCTGAGGCTGAAGGAGCTTTATGACGTCCTCCTGAGGATGGCAGCTGAGCTCGCTTGGCTAAAGGTGCTTAACTTGGACAAGAAGACGGTGGTCAAATACATTGGGGATCTGCTGCAGCACCGAATCTTCCTGCTGAAAAATGCCTTCTGTGCAGCAGATGTGGAGGAGCAGCAGAGGGCAGCCCAGGCTGAGGACTCCTCCAGCAATCCTCCGGCAGCAGCAGGGACAGCACCAGACAAGGGCTGTCCCTCAGAAGGGAAGCAGAAGGCTGTGGGCAGCCGGAGGCCCTTACTGCCACCCTGCCTCCTCCATCCAAGGAAGAGACTGCGCACTGCAGCCTTGAGTGCTTCGGATGCTGCCGTCACTGGAGATGATCCCATCTCTGACAGTGAAATAGAGCAGTACCTGAGGGGCCCAGAGGAGATCAGGGCATTTAGGAGGGCCAAAGTGTGGCAGTAAAGATGAGCATCACTGGAACAGCAGCACCAGAGCATCAGAGACTCTGGAACCAAAAGCATAAATCCTGATGATTAAAGAGAGATTGAGTGCTGCAAGGACAGTCATCCGAGGAAATGGGGTGGGGTGGGGAGTGGGCGATGGTTTCTTTCATGTTCTGGACCACAATGAGTCAATTTAATTGGAAGTAAATAGAAGTACAGGTGTGAGGAATGGTTTCAGCTGCCCCAGCATCGGCTGGACAGGTGCTGGGAAAACCACTGGGGATCTGCAGCAAAGTGACAGCACTGGGGTGTATGAGCACGGCACTGCTGGCTGTTTAATTTGGACACTGTGAGGCAGTGACCTCTGTCTACCTAACGGGCTGTTGTGTTTGAATGCAGAGTCTGTGGGAAATCACAGTACATTTGGCAGATTTGCAAATCTTTAATATATTAAACAAAACGTATCTGCTAGAAACATTCTATTTATATAAAAATGCAAAAAGACCCCTTTAAAGACATTTCTTTGGCATATTTTCCCCTCCCTCCCCCATGTATATTGCAAGAAGCTCTCTGTTGATCTGTCATTTGCTTGTAATGTAAACATACAAAAAAAAAAAAAGTGTAATTAATAATACCAAGCTTTTTATATAATACTGTCACAGTGCAGCAAGCATATATAACAACTCAGCATCGGCAAGACTGTGTGGGCTGCAGTATTGACATAAGGATTTAAGTTGCATCAAATACCAGGCACAATAAACGTGGCATTAAGCAGGCTGTTGGTCAGGGAAGTCTGGCAGCACAGAGACAGCAGAGCTGCAGCAAAGCCAGTGAACTCCAGCCCTGCAGGACGAGGGGTTCCAAAGGGAGGGGTGTTGGATTCTGAAGGGGAGAAAAATCTGCCACTAAGTGCTATTTACTCTGCTAAGTCCTGGATCCCTCGGCTGTGGTGTAGCACAGGGCTGGCTTGAATGCTTCCCAGCACTTCAGTCCTTTGCTGCTCCCCAGGACCCCATGGGAGGTAGGTAAATAATTAAACCCATTTGCACGTGTGAAAAAACTGAGGCTGAAAACAGCACAGATAAACTCCTAGTGCTCCTAGAGCCTCCTACAGCCTGCAGTGAGTGACTTTTTTTGCCTGCTAGAAAAAAGAGAGACTTGTTTTTAAATGGGGAAAAATAAGTGCTTAGCAAAGTTCCAGCCCTTTGAACGTACTGCAGTCCTTAGGAAGGGCCCTGACAGCACTGTGCTCCAAGAGCAGCCCCCTCTGAGGGAGCAGCCCTTACTGGGGGGACAGGAGGTGGCTCAGCACAATGCTGTTGGTGTCCTGGCTTTGTGGGAGCCAAGCCTGCTGGGTTCTGTGCACACACATGGGCTAAGGATGAAGACCTGCTTTGGTGCCTGCGCCCAATTGGGCTCTTTGGTTCCTGGAGGAGATGGACAACCCGTGTCCATCTCAGGCAGAGCAGTGCTGCTGCTCCACCTGTTTGCATAGGTTACACGTGGGAGGGTCTGGGAGCATTTTCCTGTGGTGCTTTTAGTGTCTGACATCCACAGAGTGCAGACAGTTTCTCGGATCAGTGCCTTCTCTTAGCTTGTGCTTGCTTCGCAATATGGCTTTTGCTTTGGCAATCGAGTAACCCTCAGGGCTAAATACTGTCCTTTAAGATAACAATGTTTGCATTTCACAACACTTCAAACTGAGACTCTTTCAGAAAAAGCTCATTTGGGGCCACCCAAGCGTCTGCACGACATGCCTACGTCTGGGAATATTGCAGTCGTGGCTGTGGGAGAACACTGCTGGTAAGGCGGAGGCACTTGCATCAGTCTATACATATATACATTCAACAATATAGAAATTTGAAAAATAGACATTTGTTTCCTTTGTATATTATAAAATAGCATTTAGGATCAGTCTGAAGTGACGTGCGGGAGTGACGGAAGCGTGGCTGCAATTCATGCTGCTGAAAAGCAATGGTTGCCTTTCACCTCCGCCTCTCAGTGCTGCAACCTGGGCAGGCTGTGACGCCCGTCCTGCGGGGATGAGGCCCCACGTAGTGCACTTAGCCACGCTCACAGCCTCTCTGTGAGCCTCCTCCGTGCACAACCTCCAGCCAAGGAGGACGTGCTGCAGCACTAATGGCCATCTGCTCCTTCCCCATCCCTCACACTGTGGTTTCGCTCTTCCAGAGCCCGCTTCTCATCCCGGCCCCGCTGTCAGCACCGGCCAGGTTGACATCATACTTGCTGCCCTTCAACCCTCCGTTGTGGCTGCCCACATTTAGCGGGTAGGAGCGTCGCTTCGCCTCCCTCTCCGCCTGCCTCACGTTGTCTCTGCTCCGCCGTCGCGCCTCCAGAAAGCCGTCGCTGCCCTCCGACTGGCTGGGTGCCACCTCCCCATCCTGGGTGCTCACGGCTCGCTGCGCAGCGCAGTTGTTCATGGGGCTGTTCCTGCTGCTGTGGTAGCTCTCGGAATGGCTGTTGTGCACGCTGCCGCTTTCGCTCTGCTCGGAGGATGGGCCCCGCAGCACCTTCAAACGGTGGTGCTTCCCCTCGCGGTGCTGCTTAGTTCTGCTCTTGTGGTTCCTGCGGTGGTTGTTGGTGTTTCTCCCCACCCCGGCGCTTCTCCCATCGCCGTGCTCCGGCTCATCAGCCTGGCTCTGCGCCGCCCGCAGGTTGGTCAGCTTGCAGCGGCCGGCGGCTGAGCCCGTGCTGCTGGGTGAGGAGGAGGACGTGGCGCTGCGGGCGGCTTCGGGATCGCAGCTGATGAACATCTGTGAGCCGTCCTCCACCGCCGCTGTGCCGGGGTGGCTGTAGGGCTGCATGGGCAGCGCAGAGCGGTAGGATGGGCAGCAGGAGAACCACGAGCCCAGCACGTCCCGGCGACGGATGCAGTGATGGATGAAGATGAAGAGTCCCAGCGCCACGGCCGTCACTCCATAGAGGCAGCTGAAGACAATGTTGAGATCTCCACGCTGGGACACGGCCATGGCTCCAAACGTCCATAAGGCCACATACATGGCGTGCACAGCCAGCAGTGCCCAGAGCTGTGCCTGCAGGGAATACACACCATCCACCTCTGGGCAATGCGTCCCTGAGTGCAGCGTCACTGAGATGGAGCCTGAGTCTGTCAGCAGCTCCCCGTTGGTCCCCAGCCTCGGCGGTGTGCCTGGCAACTCCGGGGGCTCCTTCCCACGGGGAGCGTGGCACTGCAGGCTGAGTCCAGCACAGAGCAGGTACAGCCAGGTGACCAGTAGGATGAAGGCCACCGGCACGTAGAAGGCGCCCAGGCTGGGCCTCCACACCAGCCAGCAGCTGCAGGGGAGAGAAGAGGATTCAGTCAGCATGGCTTCAGCCTTGGTGCCTGGATTTGCCTTAATGGCCTGCCTCCATGGCTTATGCATGCCTTGTGAATGGACAGCTCCTGGGATGGATTCCACAAGCATTTCCCTGGATTACCAGCACTGCTGGCTTTCCTTCCCCTTGCCCACACTGAGGAAGGAAACAGGACACTTACTAAGGGTTGTTGTCGTGGTAGTTGTGGATGTTGACAGCCGCTGTGATGCCACAGATGATGAGGGGGATCCCACCAGCAATCAGATAGAACCTGCAAAGAGAGAGCACGCCAAGAGCATACCATGGTGCTGGGTCAGAGCACACCAAGAGCGTGTCGTGGTGCTGGGTCAGAGCACACCAAAATTATGCCATGCTGCCGAGTGCACTTCCCAATGGGGTAGACCTAGTGAGGAGTCTCAGGCAGGGGATGGCAGTACCGTAGCATGGGCCGAGGGGTTGGAGGTGCTGAATCCCCATCTGGCTGCTGAGGTGCTTTCCAGGTCGCCTCCTTGTAGAGGACACGGGCTTTCACCACCATCCACAGCAGTGTGGACAGGGAGGAGTAGTGCAAAATGATGCCGACCTGCAGGACAAGATGATGTGGTCAGCACAAGGGTGATGCAGCCAAGCGAGGCTCAAGTGTTCAGCTTGGAGGAAGGCCCCATTTGGGGTCCCCATTGCAGCAGTGGCACCCACCGCTTGGCAGACGACCAGGTAGCCGGTGAGGGTGATGCCTCCTGCAAACACTGCTGATGTCATGGCCATGTGGAAGCAGAGGTTAAGGAGCATGTGCCAGCACTTCCGCGTGATGTGAATGGTGCTGGAGGGAGCAGAAGGGAGCAGTGAGCTGTCTGGCTTGGGCTGTCCCCCTCCGCCATACCCCCACCTACAGCCAAGGCCACCCCGTGATGCTCACCCGTGGTGGACGATGTATGTGATGATGGTGGTGAAGAGGCAGAGCAGCAGCACGGCTGTGCAGGTGTACATGGCTGGGTGCAGCACCTCTACTGGACCTTGTGCCTCACTGGGGAACCCGCTCAGCTCCTGCACGGCACCACACAGACCGTCAGACCCTAACCCATAGCCCCACAGCCTGCAGAACCACACATCCTACACCTCCACATGGCCCCAGTGCTCACCCCCCACCTGCTGCCCCATTTACCATGAGCACAGCCACGTTGCTGAGGTGCCGGCAGTGCAGGGAGGTGACGTTGGGCTCACGGGCAGCCAGCTGGCAGCCCTCAGCGCTCCAGCCCCCCATGCCCCCCAGCACCTCAAAGTTCCAGTAGGCTGCCACGGGGTCTGCACCCTCCCCAGGGTGTCGCAGCGACACGGCCACCGGCTCCGTCAGGTTCCCTACACTGCAGCCATCTGCAGGGATGGAGAGAGCTGGTGAGCCAGGGGGACCCTCCCCCCCAAAAATACTTTCCCTTCAGCAGCACAGCCCAAAGAAATGGCTTTGCTCTACAGCAGCGCTGGGGAGAACAGCCCCAAGAGCTCTAATCTCCATAGAAAGGCAGCCCTGCTGGCACACAGCCCTTACATGTCCCTGCATAGATGACTGGCGTGGCCACGCTGCGCCGCTTGCCGTCGTCTGCTAGACGTGAGGAGTTCCCTGTGCTGCAGAAGAGCTTCCCGTTGCGGAACACCAGCAGCTGCAACTTGCAGTCGGCCAGCGGGGTGGGTGGGATGGGACTGGCAAAGAGGCTGGGAGGCAGCTGGATGGAGGCCAGGGCAATGCTGTTCTGTGGGCACACAGTCACCGGTGAGATCAAGCCGCACCCTCAAACCCCTCACCCTCATCAGATCCATACCTTGATGTGGAAACTGCTCAGGGAGATGTTGGGGCGTCCTGTGGTGCAGCGCAGCCGCAGCTGCTGGTCAGGCTGGGGCTCGGCCACCTGCTCAGCCAGGGCTGTGCGGCCAGGAGGGCCTCCATCCCGGCGCTGGAATGCCACGCAGCTCAGCCCCACGTAGCTCTCAGGCTTTACCACGTATGCCTCGAAGGCGATGTTGCGTGAGTTCTGCCAGGCACAGAGCAGTGAGGCAGCTGTCAGCCCAGCATGGGCAGAGACCCCTCACATGTGCATGGACGGACCCCCACCATGTGCAGGGACTCACCACTGCCATGTGCTGGGAGTTGCTGCTGAGGGTGTGCGCAGCGATCTTCTCCAGTGAACGGACGATGCTGGTGCATGCCTTCTCCTCCTTCTGTGACATCCATAGGATGTGGTCGTCCACCAGCATGATGTTGCTTGCCATCTCCACGATCACATCAGTGAGCTGCGAGGAGAGCCGGCTGCAGGTCGCACTCAGTTCATTCATCCCCAGTTCATGCTTCCCTCCCAGTACCCACCATGCACGGATGGGGAAAGGAAAGAACAGCAGCGTTACCTGTTTGATCTGGTCCACGTAGCCAATAAACTTCTCGATCATCTGAGCCACATAGAGGACATCAACCATATCCGAGAAGTTCGCAGCCTCAGCTGTGTAGACGCGCAGCTGGTGAGCCAGTGTCAGTGCATTGGAGGCATTGATGGGCATCTGTAGGGTGGCACAACCACAGGGCACAGTCACTGCTGTGCCTGACCCCAACCTCAGCAATCCGTGTGGGCTGAGCACCCGGCTCACCAGCACAAAGGTGTAGAGCACACGGGTGATGTCGTTGGTGTAGAGGCAGTGGGAGTAGTCGCCCTCCTCCCAGCGCCCCGCACGGTCACAACGCCTGGACGCTTGCTTCTCTGCTGCTGGGCCCCCACTTGCTGGCCCCGAGGCAAAGGGGTACTGCAGGCATGACTGGAAGGCAGTGATGCCAGCCAGCGTGCGGGGCCACCTGGATGCACACACACACACACAATGACAGTGGGGCAATGCTCCCCACAAAGCTGCTGTCCCCCCATCCCACATCCTGCTCGACTCAGAGCAGCGCAGGGGGGCACCACTAATCGAAGCCACATTGACTGCAGCAGTAATTTATATTCTGGAACAGCCCTGCCGAGGTTACGGCAGACGCCCAGAGCCTTTCGTCTTGTGCCAGAGAAATTCCAACACCTCTGCTGCTGGAGCCGGGCTGCGCTGCCGGCATGGGAAGGCTTTCAAAGGCGCTCATGCTCCCTGTGGCTGCTAATTGCAACCAGATGATTGGGCACCTGTGGGCCCCTGCCTGCAGGCAGCCCCCTGCCTGGCACGCACCGTGCACAGCCACGTTCCCCCTTGGCCACACTGCTACTGGTCTCTACCTGAAGTCCCCTCGGTTGTTGGTGACGCGCTCTGCGGGGCAGTAGGATGCGGAGGTCTCCAGCACCACAATCTCCACCTTCTTGCTGACATTGCCCTGCGAGGTGGAGACGGCGCACTCCCACTCACCGTTGGCAGAGACGTGGATGTTGGAGAGGATGAGCTCGCTGTGGGCAGAGGGGACACGTTGGCATGGAGAGGCAGTCCCTGGAGTGGGGACATGCACCAAGAAACAATGCCAACACTTTGCATCCCATCTACAGCACTTGGTACCCGCAAACCTGCGAGCCCTGCACTGTCCCCACCCCATATGCACCCCGTCCCCACCTCTATCTCCATCCTAATCCCTATTTCTATCCTCATTCCTGTTCAACCCATCCCCATCCCATCCCACCTCCGTTCCTATCCCCATTCACATCTCTATCCCCATCATCCCCATCTCCATCCTGATCCTATCCCGTTCCCACCTGGTGATGAAGGTGCAGTCATGGATGAGGCTCTCCTCCACGATGACGCCCGCCCGCTCATCCTCCTGCACTCGCTGGTGGTTGTGGTACCAATGGATCTGGGTGCTGTTGTCCAAATAGGTGGCGGTGCACTGGAAGGGCAGTCGGTCCCCCTGGAACACCACCTGACGCAGCGACGGGATGAGGTGGTGGGTGTGCAGCTCCGGGGTGCCCTCTGCGGGGGGGGGACACATGCGGTGTGAGCCCCCCCGGCCCTGGCACACTGCCCACACCCTTCCCCTCTTCCTGCTCACCGCATTGCAGCTGGCTCTCCTGTGCGCTGCGCAGCGGGGTGCTGTGCAGGTGCCGTGGGTACACACACAGCGTCCGCTCTGAGATCTGTGCTGAGAGATTGCGGGCCCAGGGCAGCACCCAGAGCAGGTTGCAGTCACACGTCAGGTATTCGGTGGCAAAGTCCCTGCAAGGGTCAGCAGCCGTGTGGGGAGGCTGAAGCTGGAGGTGGCACAGCTGTGCACACCTCAGAGAGGGTTCGTGTTTGGGAATGGACGTGATGTACTCACACGACTTTCAGTGAGGGCAGCTCGTCAAAGACGCCAGGGGGGAGGCTGGAGAAAATGTTTCCTGACATGTTACTGCAAGACAGGGAAGCACAGAGCCATGGAGGAGACTGGGACATGCTTGGAAAACCTAAAGTCCTCTCACATCCTGGGGCTCCTAGTGTCACCCACTGGTCTGGGCATCCTCATCCCCATCTCCATCCCATCCCCAATCCTAGAGATGAAAGCCTTTAGGAGGGGACCAGGAGTCCGAGCCCTCTTATGTGTCCCATTTACAGCCCCCACCACCCAATACAGTGTGTGGGGCATGGTGGCCCTTCTAGGGGAGCCCACAGCACTGCTTACAGTCGGAGGAGGTTGGTGAGACCCTGGAAGACACTGGCACTCAGACAACCGATGCGGTTGTTGGAGAGATCCCTGCAAGGAAGCAGAGGGGCTGTCAGTGCTGGGGATGCTGAGCTGCTCCCAGTCCCCACGGGCTGCTCTGCACTCCCCAGGCACTTACAGACGCTTCAGCTCGGGGAGCCCAAGGAAGGCGCCTGGCTGCACCGTGCTGATCAGGTTGTTCTTCAGGTCCCTGCAGGGAGACAGACACAGAGCTCAGGGCGTGCAGCCAGCATCCTGCCCCTTCCATCAGCACAGCTCCACAGTGCTCCCAGCCAGATGGAAGCCTGGGGAATGCAGCCCCACTCCCAACATACTGCAGCCACACAGAGCCAGGCACCCCAGGGACACTGCAGGGCCCCACACGTACCATGCCCACCTTTCCTTCCTGCAGAGCTGTTTCCAGAGCAGCCTTATCCCAGGAAGGCTATTAGGATAAGAGCACACTGCAAATGTCAGCGCAGCCTCACAGTGGCTTTGCAGCCTGGAGGAAGCTCGATTGGCTTATTACACTGATTGCAGGCGTGTATCTTATCAGAGGCATGCCAGGCACGCAGCAGCCGCTGCAGCAGGGACGTAGGGAGAGCTCTCAGCTGCTGCACTTCTGCTGAGCAAAGTTGTCCCGTGGGTACATGGCACCCAGCCAGCTCTCAGGGTGCTGACAGGGTGTACAGGTGTGCAGGGCTGTGGGTGTGCAGGGCTGTAGGTGTGCAGACGCACACGGGTGGCTCAGGTGAGCCCCAGTGCTGAAGGAACAGCTCCACTCACCCACGCCGTGCACACCTGTACTGCAAACACAGCCATCCCAACAACCCTCCCCATGCACACCACAGAATACACCTGACCCTGGGACAGCAGCCTAGCCCCACCAGGCAGCACGGACAGACAGACAGACCCTACACTTGCAGCACTGCGGGATCCCCACAACTCTGCACACAGCGCTGTTCAACATTCCCCTCCCCAAACACTGTGTTGGTGCAGCACGTTCATTTCTTTGTGAGGACTTTATGGACCTTTCCCAGTGCTTCCATGTGCAGCTCATAGAGGCTTTTAGCCATGCTCCCAGCCCTATCTACAGCACACGGGATGGAGTTACCGTGAGAGTGATTTTCTCCCGTGCTCGCTCACATCAGAGCCTTTCAGCACAGTGCCCAATGCCTGGCTAACAGGAGCCATTGTCACCATGGGGCCACCCCAAAACTCACAGTCCTTTATGGGGCCATCGAGGGACCCATCCTGGCCAAGTCCCAGCCCTTGAGCACGGTGGTGCTGGCGGAGGGCACGGCACTCCCAGTTGGGGCTGCGCTAATGAGGGTGGCCGCATACCGGCCCTGCTCACACTCATTAATCTCATTACGCCGCCACATATCAGTGGTGATGCTGAACTGCCAGTCCTGAGGAGCGGTGGGCGTGGGGCTCTTGGGGGTGGCTTGGGGACCCTGGAAACAGCTCAGCCCCGATGACTGCGTCACACCGGGACGCCAAACCCCCGTGGCCCCATGACCAAAGCAAGGGGCCCCTGAGGTCCTCGTGGTGCCAGCACAGCCCCTCTGTGGGGTTTGTCTGTGCTGCAGCCCTGGACCGACCCGATGCACACAATTAGAGCTGCTGTCGGGAGCAATCAGGCGCAGCCCCGTGCTGGCTGGGGGACGGGGGGATGCTGCCCATGGTTGTGCTCTGAGCTGAGCTTCACTGAAGGTTATCCCATGCTACACACACAGGGACCTCAGGGCATGGGGATGTGCAGACCTCCTGCACCTGGGGACTGTGGTCCCCCAGGTATCGCCCCTGGGCCAGGCTGCTCCCTGTCCAGGCTCATTAATCCTCTCATTAATGAGAACTCAGTGCCAGGAGCCTAGATGTGACCCCATACTTCAACCACAGCATGGGAGAAACTTGGGTCCTCAAAATGACTGCTTCAAATAGAGTCCCAAAACAGCTCCATGGGTATTTTCATGGCTTCAAAAATCTCATGTCAGCCCCAACACCATGCACCAGGAACACAGTCCCAGGAGCAATGCCATGCCCTGCAGTGCCTGCCCTGACCAAACACTGCACACCCACTCCCCATGGAGCAGCTGGCCTCTGCTGGCCTGGGCAGGTGCACACTACATAACTCAAACAAGCTTCACGTTCATAAATGCTTCCTTGTTTGAGCTAATGAGATCCAGGCTGTGCTGATCCCACTGCCCATGAGGAGCAGTGGTGAGACCCCTAGGCAGTGGGGCTGGGACCAATGGGTGCTGTGGTGCCAATCAGAAGCCTGGGCCCCATAGAGGGGTCTCTGCACCCCAAAGGAATAAGGACATCCTTGGCACCGTGTGCCATGGGATGGTGCAGGCACAGCACCCTGCAGGGACCCTCCTGCAAAGGGATGGGCACCCACAGGCTGTCCTCACAGCTGGAGCCCCTTGGCCCTGTGGGGCTGAGGAATGTGTGAGCCCCTTGAAGGGGAACAAAACACCCTCAGTGTGCCCGTCCCTACTCTTACAAACCTACAGATCAGATCCATATGGGGACCATAAATCTCCTCTTATTAACGTTCCCATCATAGAGATGCCTTTCATGGAGAGATAAGAAAGTTGACTTTGTTTGGGGGGACAATGTCGCTTTTCATACCAGCCCCCACCGAGTGTGGCCTCCCCAGTGCCTCTGCCCCAGTCCAACTCCCAGAGACCCCAGGACGCCTGTGGGTGCTGGTGGCAAACCTAATGCCCAGAGGCTCACTGACTAGCCTACCCCACACCACCCCCAGTCTCCATTCACTCACAGCTTCTCCAGCGCCCGCAGCCCGAAGAAGGAGCCGTTCTGCAGCACTGTGATCTTGTTGTTGCTCAGCAGCCTGTGGGGATGAGAGCAAAGGGATGGAAGGAGAGGGAAGGTGCTGTTACATGGGCTGTGATGGAGATGCTCAAGGATCAGCGGGGCTGAGGGATTGGGAATAGCCAGTTCTTGGCAAGGTGGCATTTCTGGGGGATGACATGGGACACATAGCAACCCTGTGGGGACACCATGCCATGGTGGCAGTGGGCTGAAGGTCCCCAGGGCTGTATCAGTGCCTGGGGCATCACAGCATAGAGTTGCACATGTAGGCAATAAGAACCCCCAAACCCGCACTGAGCAGCATCGAGGAATCCTCAGCCCCTGCCCCATTAGAGATCAGTGTGGCACACAGCTCCGACCCCGCAGGAAGTGCAGAGGGAAACCGCAGCAGGGAGGGCTCCCCGGGAACCCCATCCGGGGGCGAGCAGCAGGAAAAAAGGCCTCATTGAGGGCTGTGCCAGAGCTGTTTACACATGGGCCGTCCCTGCAGCTGCGCTGAATGGGAACTGTGTGCTGCAGACAGGACGCGCTCCACACCATCCCAGTCCCAGGGGGCGGACGTCGGGTTTCCCTGGCCCCATTCCCACATTGCAGCCAGGACTGGGGGACTCCTGGGGGGGTTGCAACCTAACCCCAGCAGCAGCAGCTCAGCCTCATCCCATCCAAACCCCATGGCACTCACATGGCACCCAGTTCACCCACTACAGCCCCAAGGGATGCTGCTGCAGTGGAGCACACTGCTCTCCATGGATGTTGCACTCACCACTGTGTCCCCTCCACCATGTGCTCTCCACAAGGGTGCAGCTTTGGCTGTGGTTACAAGCAGGGCTGCACCCAGCTGGGAACATGGACCCCAGCCCACCATGGGCCCCAGGAAGGAGCCCCCATGCCAGGAGATGCTTTGTTCTTCTGACCCCTGGGACCATCAGCTGTATTTCTGCCATAAAAACAAAACTCCCCTCCATAAAAGGCAAAGCTCAGGCGGTCCAAGATGAAATCAGTATCCTGTGTGATCTGCAGCCAGGCTGCGGGGAGAGCAGAGGCGGGAGCAGCCTCCATCCTGTGCCTGATGGAGTTGGGAACCCCTGCACCTATTTGTGCAAAGAACAAAGCTCCCAATGAGTGACCAAACGATGCTGGTCTTTTTTCCCAGGCAGCCCCACTGGGCTCCATGGAGCTCCACACGTTAGTGGTGATGTGTCTCTGCTAGCACCACTCAAAGCAGAAAAGCAAAAAATATCTGAATGCATGAGACGGATGCATGGGGCTGCAGGAGGGATCCAGCCATGGCAGTGGGTGCCTGTCTGGGTCCTTGCAGCCACTGATGCAGGGGGATGTGGTCCCTGTGCCCAGGCTGCCTGCAGACACACCATGAAAGTGCAGAACCACGAGCTGGATATGCCACTCAAGTGGGACAGTTCTGCAGCACCAAGGAACCCGTTGGCTGATGCTGCGTTCATTGAGTGATGCTGGATCACTCCCTAAGGGTAATGCAGGGATGACAGAGCACAGCATGAAGGAAAAGCAAGGAGTGGGTAATGGGTCCCATTGAGTCCCATTTCCTCTCCTCAGACCCATTACCAATGGCACAGAGCCCACGGGGCATCAGTGCAGGCGCAGAGATGGAGAAATCCTTTTCCCTTCTCATTTTTCTTCCCCTCATCTCAAAAAAGAGGAGCCAAAAAGTGAAGGAAAAAAAAAAAAAAACCCAACAAAAAAACACAAAAAAAACCCAAACAAGCTTGTTTTTTCAAGCGTGCTGGAATCCACTTGGATAAATAACTGCTCCAGAACCAGGCCTGCTGGAACAATAAACTTCCTATGTCCCCGACCAAAAAAGGAGGCAGTGGCCGCGCTCCCCACAGCCGGCGTGCAGCGGGAGGAGGACGCGGCACGGAGGTTAATAGTGGGGCGAGGATGGTGGGGGTGGGGAGAACAGCTATGCTTTGCTCTCTGAGTGCATTAATTTAAAGCATATGCTCTGTGCAGATAGGGCCGTGCCCTGCGCAGCGCTCGGCCGCCGGCGGGGGATTGTAGGAAGGGTGAAGCGGGGGCCCCTGGTGCTCCCCAACCCCCCCCCCCCCTGCAAACCGGGGCGGTGCCACCAGCTCACGTCACACCAGGCTATTTTGGATGGTGAAAATTATTGTTCCAACCCTCAGCACAGGAAAAAGGAGCCCCGGAGAGAGGGAAAAGTGGTCAGAGTGGAGCAGAGCAGGGATGGCCCTGGGGGATGTCACATCCCCGTTGCCCCAAAGCATTGCAGGGCCCCCCCATCTGCAAGGATGGAAAGGAGAAAACCCACAGACCCTTAAAAACTGCCCAATCAATATCAAAAGGTTTCCAAAAGAAACCATCTGCAGGGCCCAGGATAAGCAGAGGGGAGTTCAAGTAGAACTGGAAATTGGTCATAAGTCAAAGCCCTCTATTCCCTGCAGACAATCTGTAATTTCGGTGCAATCAAGCTGCGTGCAGAAATGAGGCCTGCGCTGGGATTCCACATCTGGAAGAGGTTTGGGCTCCTGCCCGTGTGACAGCAGGGCCAACAGGGTGATTGGGGCGGGTGGGGACGCAGCACACTTCCATCAGGGTGTGAGCAGGGAGCAGGGGGGGGGAAATTGAGCCCCATTAGCAAAGGGCTGCAGAGCCCTAGCAGCAGGCTGCAGGGACATCCCCAGCCAATGCCCTGAGATGCCGATGCTCAGCACCAAGGAAGCTGCAGTCCCAGCAGAATGGATGCCCACTGGAGCAGGATGTGTGGCAAGCAGCACAACGGGAAGCAAAGCACAAAGGGGTGAGGTGCAGGAACTACACAGGGCGGGTGGCAGAGAGCACATGCATGTCTGCTCAGGTTGCATGGGGACATCGCGTCGCCAAACCCCACGCATGCTCCTGGCCAGCACTACAGCAAAGAACTGCACAGCTCTCCACAAAACACACTGTGTGCCCCATAGTCGAGCTGTCCCTGGGGCATGCAGGAGCTGTGGGCTGCCCAGAGGGATGTCCCCACGGCCTTAACCACACCCGGCAGCACTGGGAGATGCCGGTGAACCTAGAGCCTCTGGTTTTGATTGTCCCATCTGGAAAGGGTTTAGCATAAATCATGTTTACTGCGAGAGAGCAGAGCCCAGGGTCACCACGTATTTGTAGGTTTCTGTCTATGCCAGTAGGTTTCGTGTCACGTTGGAGTAGGATTGTGTCACGTCTTGATGCTGCCACACAGTCATCCCAAAAGGAAGCTCAAGAGCAAGCAAGGAATGGGACACTGCTCCTAAATACAACTCAACAAAGTACTCCCAATCCCTGCGGGTGCCTGCAGTGGGCTGACACGTCACAGCACCCCGGGGCAGGGACTGTAAGAGCAAAGCAGCATGGGGAGAGCACTGCTGCAGTATGCAGCTCCAGCACAGCAGCACGGGATGGGGCCACGAGCACCACAGCTGCTGCTTTAGGGCCATCGATGCTTCCATTGTGACCACTGCATTTCAGAGCTCACAGTGCCACAGAGCCTTGATGAGCTTTGAAGACATGCTCCATATTTATGGGTTTTCACCAGGCCAACATCATCACCCTAAAATGAAGCCTCTGCACAGCAAAGGGCACATGGGAAAACACAAACTGCCCCAGTGCAGCCACAGGACCCCCATGCACGAGCAAATACATGATAATTGGGCAGGACCGTGAGCACCCTGTGCAGTGCAGGACCTCAAAAGCAGGACAAGGTCCTGGTGGGATGGGTGAAAGCAGCGATTCCAGCAGCGGCCGTGCCGTCACTGCCCTCCCAGGCAGCTTTAATTCAAACCTCCCTGCCGCAGTTATAAATAAACACACCACTGCCAGCGCCTGCCCAGAGCCCGGAGCTTCTCTGCCCAGGGCCGAGCGGGCTCGGAGGGAGAGAAGCGACAACTCAGCCCCATCACAGAGCCCAAATCCACAGCACATCAGATCCGTCCGGCGCAAATATTTCCAGTAAAAAGCTTTCAAACAAAAACATCCTCCTCCAGCACTCCAAGCAGCAAACACCGCGGAAGGAAACGCGGGGATGGAGCCCGTTTCCTGCGCTTCCACATCGGGTCCACGCTGCGCACCCACATTTCCACCCCACGGAGACGGAGCGGTCCCGGGGCGGCTCCACGACGGCTTTTAAAACCCCATCGAACAGCGCTCCGCGTTACGCAGAGCAGAAAAACCGCTAGAGTCGGAGCAGAGCCGCCGACCTCACGAGAGACGGAAGAGTTCGCTCTGCGTGGAACGAAGGGACGCGGGCACGCGTGTGCGCGGTACTCACAGCGTGGCGGTGCCGTCGGGCAGCAGCCGCGGTTCGGGAGGTGCGGGTAGGGCCGCTCCGTTGCACAGAACCCGGCGACGGGGCACGGCGGGGCCGCTCGCCTTGTGCCGCTCCGCCGCGCACTTACAGCCCACGCTCTGCACCGCGCAGCTCCGCACCGCCGCCGATTCCGCAGCCCCGCTCAGCGCCGCCGCCGCCGTCACCGCTAAGAGCAGAGCCGCCGCCGCCGCCCCCCGCATCGCCCCGGCACCGGGAGCTCCGGCTCCCCGAGCCCCGGGGCGGCTCCGGCGGCGCCTCCCCCGTTTGCAGCGCTCCGCCGCCAGCCCTGGCACCTCCCCCGTACCGCCCCCCGCCACCGCCTTCTTCTCCTCCTCCCCCCGGCCCGGCCACCACCGGACGGCCCCGAGTGGGGAGGAAGGACGGGGACCCCGGGGGGGGCAAAGAGGCGTCGGACCCTGCGCGGGGCTGCGGGGCAAAGGGCTCAGCCCGACGGCACGGAGCGGGGCCCGAAGCGCAGAGCTGGAACCCTGTGCGTCCAGGGGGAGAGATGGAGCCCCGGGCATCCATGGAGAGAGATGGAGCCCTGTGCGTCCATACAGAGAACGAGATGGAGCCCTGTGTGTCCATACAGAGGACGAGATGGAGCCCTGTGTGTCCATACAGAGGACGAGATGGAGCCCTGTGCGTCCATACAGAGGACGAGATGGAGATGCAGCTCCGTGTATCCACAAGAAAAAATGCAGCCCTGCACCTACAGAGCTCACATGGTGTCCATACAGACCGTGACGTGATCCTGCAGTGACAAGCACTGCATCCCAGGGACATGCAGCCCTGCTGGCCCCCAGGGCCCCACACTACAACCAGTGCACAAACTTTCACTGTCATTTCACTGCTTTGCTCCCTCCTGGCCCCTTCTCTGCAGTTAGCACTCCTCCCTGCTCGCTTTTAACTTTGTTTGCCTCAGTGCTTTTCATTCTAAGTTCAATATTTTCCTTCCTGCTCCCCTCCTCCCACATCCCCGCTGCCCCCTGTGCTCCCCCAGCCCCTCTCAGCCCCATGCTCATCTTCTCCATGCACACCACTCACTGCAGCTCCAAATCAAAAGCGATCAAAGCACACAACAAATTCTTTGGGACACCTCCAGTAAGAGAGGGGAGAGGGAAGAGGGTCACGGAATGGAGGCAGAGGCTGACTGGGGAAAGCAGTTTCTCTCCAGGACCAGCAGTGTCTGGAGGAGGAAGAAATTTACTCCATTCTCTAAATAAATACATCTCACTGTGGTGGTGGGCGTAAGGAGTTACTCATCACAGTCCCAGCGTTCTAAGAGCACAAACCCAACCCCAAGAGCTTGGTACAAGCTTGCCACCAAGTCACAGTCATGCACACTGTCCCTTTGCACTCTTTTTTTTTTTTTCTTGAGCAAAATTTCCACTGCAGCAATCACTTTCCAGTGCTCATTGCTTCAGGATGCTGGGCCCAGACCCCACAGCTGGAGCTGGGAGCAGCAGGAAACTGTTTGTGTCCAGCATCCGCCCCGAGATCCTGCATGAGCAGGTGATGGCCAATGGGAGGAAGAGGCTCCACTGACCCCCAAAGCAAACACTGAGCCCTGCCTCCTCTTCATGCTCTGCAGAAAGCACAAGCAGTGCTCCCTTCTCCTTCTGTTAGGTAACACAGCAACGTTCTGCCACTAGATCAAGTCCTAAAAGAACTTCTCATCCCCAAGAATTGCAGTGTTTGCAAAGGATGTACCATTTCTCCTCTGGGAAGCTGCTCATACCACTCCAACCCCAACCCTGGTGCCCCTCTTCTTTCTCTTTCTGAGGGCAGTGACTCCATAACCAGGGCTGGGATGGCTCTGGAAAACCTCAGCATTAAACTGGGGGCTCTTCATACATGAACACAGCAGGGCTTGGCACAGCCCTCAGCCCTGGAGGATACTGGTCACTGCTGCCATCATCTGAGGGTGGTCGGAGCACTGGAGCAGTCTCCACCACACACTGAAGCAATCAAGCTACTCTACGTGGTCTTCAGAATCCCAATCCCCTATAAAATTACCTCCAAGAACAGTCAAAACTTTGTCCAAGCCCATAACAAATGTGAGCTGCCTGGCCCCATCACTGCTCAGCTCCAGCAGGGCTCCCCACGTGGCTCAGCCCCAGGTCCTTTCAAGTGCTTCCAACGCCTCTCCACACTTCCCCAGAGCCCCTCCAGCCTCTTCCGACACCTCCTGCAAGGAGATCATGCGGCATCCCATCCTGAGCCACAATATCAAGGATGTGCAGTGCCAAACCCCGTACCCCTCACTTTCATTTGGGTGTAACAGTGCTCCTTCTCCACTGCAGGCACAGGGAAAGACAACAAGCACGAGACTCGAAATTCCTTTCACTGGGATCCAATAAAAACCTTGGCAGTTGCCGGCCTTCCTGCCGGAAACCCGATCTTCAAGAAATAAACACTCTTTGCACTTTGAAAGGCTGTGTCAGGCTGTGGGGCTGGGGCATGGGGCAGCTTCTGCCTACCTCGGGCACCTCCAGCAGCTGCAGATCCAGTGCTGTCCATTGGGAGCTCTGCAGTCCCATAGGGATGTGCAGCACCCTGGTGTGATGTGCAGAGCAGGTCTGGTTGGTGCATCAAGAGCTGTGAAACGTGAGCAGGCAGCCTTCGTGTCCCTCCAAATCTCAGCACCCACTGCATCCCTGCACATGTGCTGCATGAATCACAGGCACTTCTTGGCAGGGAGGTCAAGCTGCAAGCCAGAGACTCTGCAACACAAAAGACATGATCTGATAAAATAAATCAAGCCTGACTTTGTGGAAGAAGGGAAGCGAGTGGTGTCTGTGCTCTTGGCTAAGAAAGGAAACTGGAGCACAGCAGCTTTAAGTACCTCTAATAGGGGGAGGCTGCAGCTCAGCACTCTCCCAGGATGGTCGTTGCACCAAGAGCCATGAAAGGAGAAGCAGCAGCATGTTGTCCTGCCCTAGGATCATCCCAGCTTTATTCCTTCCAGAGGCAGCCAGCTCCCAGGTGCTCCCTGCAGCAGATGTGCAGCTCTGCAGATGCTGATGCAGGGGGTCCCTGTGCCGCTGGGACCCTTGGGGACTGGCCCCAGCTGGGCAACACTGGGGTCTGTGCATGAGTGTTACCTTGTGGGGCTTACCTGAAACCTACAGCTGTGCATTCCCATCGTCACTGGGAGGTGGTGGTGCCAGCAGCAGGCACTGAAGCCAGGAGGAGGAAGAGTCCCTCTGGCCACGAAACAAGCCTTCAGCTGCTGGCATTGTTCCTCCAAGGCAAATATTGACAGTGACATTGTCTCTACGAGCAGTGAGTGAGACCACTGCTGCTCCAACACACCAGCAGAGTGCTTTTCACAGATGTAAATAAAGCTTGTGTTACAGGGGGCCTAAGTGCCTGGGCAGAGGGGTTCATTAAGAGCCCTTTGTCCGCAGTTTGCTTGCTCTGCTCCTCTGTAGGAGGAGCCCAAGGTGGGCACTGAGGGGGCAGGAGGAACAGAAGGTGCCTGTGGGTGCTGCACTGACTTCAGCAAGGCTCAACCATGTGAGAAGCATGGCAAAGCTCTCAAAGAGATCGGAAACCCTGCTGCAAGTGGGATGGCAGAGAAAAGCAGCTGCAGAGCAGAGGAGCAGTGGCTACACTGCTCTCCTCTCTCTTTAGCGCATTGTCACCACACAGCAGTCTGCTGCAGCTGCTGGAGAAGCACCCCAGTCCCATCCCACGGCCACCTGCGCTGGAGCAGAGCCCCATCCTGCAGCTGGGAGCTCACAGAATCAAAGCTGGGGGAGCCCTTGAATGCCTTTAGCAGACAGATCGGAAAACCAGAAGACCACACACTTCTGTGAGTCTGTCTGCTCCTAAAGAACTGCCGTGCAGAGTTAGACCTCCAGGGCATGGAAGCCAGGACAAAGCCTGCCCTGCACGCAGCACCCCGCACGCTTACCTTAACTGCTTCATTAAGCATGATGAGGGTTGAGTTTCAACTCAGGAAATAAGTGCAAAACGCCTGAGAGAGGAAAAGTGGGAGGGTAAGGAAGCCATAAAGGCAGACAATTCCCACAGATGTTCAACATCAATCCAGCCCACTCTTCTGTGCTCAGACATTAGAACTGTGACCACGCAGCTTTCTCCAGCTTAGGAAGCTTTATAAGCAGCACTACTTTAGCAAACAAACACTGCAGGGACACTGGCAGTCTTTACACATTTGCATCAAACTCAGAAAGAACAATGTGTGAGTTCATTCTGTAAAATAAATAAAGCCTTTAATATGGTGAAGTTTGCAAACAAGACCCGTGGGCAGAATGTTTCACTAGTGCAAAAATTCAGGGACGAAGGAGAAAGGGATGAACCTCAGCCACGGGATGGAGTGCAGTTATTTGTGAGCCCCATCACCAGCTGTCCCCGCAGGGCTGGGGGAGCAGTGCCACCCAGAGGGCTCCTCCAGAACAGCTCTCCCCAGCACACAGCTCGGCAGCCACTTCTCCCCTTTTTATCTCAGATATCTCCACTTTCATTGCTCTGCTTCAGCTGCCACCCCTCCACCCAGAGACTCACCAACCAGTAAGCCCAGATTACAAAAAAAAGAAAAAAAAAAAAAGCTCCAACAACTCTCAGGGCTAGAACATAAAAATAACATCTTTAATAGCTTTATAGTTGGCACAGATGGCATTTGAATTCACCACTTTTTATTAACAAACTATGAAACAACACATTGTGCAGTTCCAGAGAGGGCAGCTCAGACTGCATGTTGCTTTTAAACCACGTAGCTACAACAGGTTGGTGTTGGAGTTCACTCTTTTCATTTGCATTCAGCATTTATAGTCAGAAAGCAAAACCAACAGCTAGATTTGATCGCACACACAGAGGAAGCCTAGGAAGGATGTTTCTGCTGGCAACCAATGTCTCCTCTCAGCAGCACACAAAAACCCAGAGCACAGAGCTGTAACAGATTACATGAGACTTGCTGCAGTTACTGCTGGCCCAGCAGCCCCTGACATGGTGCAGAGCTTCTGCTCAGATCTTGAAGAAACAGTTACTAGAATGAGAGAGCCCTGTTTCCCTCTTGCAAGAGGGGTGAAGGCCAGACCAGCACTTCAAATACATGTAACCAATGGGAAAAGCCTGTAACATCCATCAGAAAGAACAAACACCAGCTGAAAAGATAGTCCCACACTTGCGATCTGCAACCAAAACATCAGGCCACAAACTCAAAACTCTGTTCTTTACCCATCCTCATGTGCTTGTTATTCATCCTCTGTTTAAACGGATGCCATCTCTTCAGCACGTTCAGTGTCACCACGTGCTACAGTACCAAGCATTGCTCAATAGCAACCCCAGGCAAAGGAAACACTTACATGTCTCTCATGTAACTTGTTTAATGAACAATGTAGCCCTCAATGACAATATAATGACCGGCACTGCTGAGGAAACATCTTGTCCAGGAGCAACTTCATCCTGACAAACATTGTTTGCTCAACCCACTTATCCAAAAGTCACTGTTCATGATGTGCCTGAAGTAGCCAAGATACTACAGTCATCTTCAACCTTAACTTCTCTTATCATTTTTGGTTATAGACATTTCCAGTTTCTATGGGTGCTCTCTAATAATCACAATAAATTACGAGGCGTTTCAGGCCTCTGTTCTGTTATGAGGAATTCCTTCCCTTGCCATGATTTGGTGCTGGCAAGGATGGAGGTAAGAATGCATAGTGAGGTCTCCTATCGTCTGTCCTCTGTTGAGGCCGTTTATTTTCCCCATCTAATGACCCTGTGCCGTTGAGGCCTCTGTTTTGCCTTTAGTTCCAGCAGGGGCCTTACCACCATCTGCCTTGTTGGAATAATCGCGCTCTCCAAAAATGGTGCTTCCGATCCTCACGTTTGTGGATCCAACCTCTATCTATGGAAGGAGACAGAAAGAAGGAATTCAGCACAAGTAGATGACTAATCTCAATGCTCCCCATCTCACAGAAGGGCAGCTTCCTCTCTGACAGAGAAGGGGTGGCAGAAGGAAACGACTTACTGCGTGCTGGAAGTCTGTGGACATGCCCATGCTCAGCTCCACCTTCTCAATGGGGAGATTCAGCTTTTCACACACTTCTTGACGCAAAGATAGCAGCACCTAGAAGGAAGAAAGAAGAGAAAAATCACACATTTGGTGACATTTTGGACACGTTTTCAAGGTTTCACTCATCACGATTTCTGCCTTTTTTTGAAGTCTCCCTAACACAGAAGGTGAAGGTCCCACACTCCTCTGATGCTTGCTCTGCAGCACTGGGAAGGCACCTGAAGACTTCCCACTGCAGGCTACGTTACTAACAATGCACACACAAGTCTACACAACCAGTTATGACAGATAAAGAATGCAGAACCAGTTCCCCTTCCTGATACAGCCCTATGCACAGTGTAAGAGGCTGAAGGAAATATTATCTGAAAGCAGGACCAGAGGATTCAGAACAAAAACTGCTGCATAAAGTGCTCTGTTGATATCCCGGCTACAGCTTGAGAAAAAAGATGGGACAAAAAATGCACACGCATCAGGCATTTGCAGAAATGAGCCCATCACTTTATTTAATACTGATACTTCACAGGTCTGTACTACTCTGAACCAGGTCTGTGCTTCTATTGGCAATATACAATCAGATTTACACCCTCAGAGTAATGGGAGGCCAGCCAACAGTTGACATTTTCTTCCAAAAATCTTACCTGGAAGTCAGGATTTGGCCCCTTGCTAAGGTCATGTCCAATGCTGCCAATTGTCATCAGCCCCACAAATTCCAGGCTTGGACACTTGTTGATAACATGCTCCACAGCAGCTGCAGTGTCTCTGGGAGGCAGGCCATGCTTACCTAGCAAAAAGTAGGGTGATCTGTGCCAAGTTCTGTGAGAGAACTCCCCCCACAGGCAGGCAGAAGCTAATTGATGGTTAAATATCATCTCAGCAGAGAAAAACTCCATAAGAACACAAACCAACACGTCCAGGTTGTTTCTTCTATTAAGTCAGCAGGACAGATCTGCACATCATCAGAAAAGGTGTCTGCCACTTACTGTCTTCTCCACTGGTGTTAACTTGCACCATGACTTTCAGCTTCTGAGGTGATCCTTTTTTCTGCCATGAGCTGTTGACTCTGTCTGCCAGTTTCACAGAATCCACTGTTTCCAACATGAACAGGTTAGGGACAGCTAGGGAGAAAACACAGAGGCTTCAAGCTGCCTGTGTAACACAAGAATAGTTGTTTACAGTTGTGCACAGCTAGCAGCAGAGTATTTCAAGAGATAACAAAGTGAATCAGGTCTGAAACACAGGGCAGCACCAGGTTCTATCACTTGCTAATTGATATTTTTGCTAGCTTGCAATTATCAGTATTAATAGGTGACAAAGATGGTTATTATTTAAACACTGGGAGAATATTGCCCATGGGACACCACAAATAAAGATAAACAGAGCTCACCGATCAGCTTGTTGACATTACTTTTCTGCAGATGGCCAATAAAATGCCACTTGATCTCTGGACAAGACGACAGAATCTGTAAGCAAAAGGAACAGGTAGGTTTGAATGAGGATTCCTCCTTCTTTCATGCAGTTATTAGGTCCTGTTTTGCCCACAAACAAGATACCAGACATCCCATACCAGTCTTCTTCTGTTTACTCTGAATAGCACAGCTCAGATAGCACTTTGTGTGCACTGAGATGGCTTCACACTCTGGAGAGAAGCAGGGCTGTGGCAGCAAAAAGTTCGTTGCAAGGTGAGTGGGAAAGGCTCTTTTGTAAGAGAACAATGACAAAACAAACTGCTTTCCCCAAAACACAGATGTTACCATTTTAAAATGAGGACTGTGCCCATCCTAGGGCAGAGATCATGAGAGATAAAGTGCTGCTCAGACATTTTATGACTAAGGTGCATACATATATTCACAGGATACTCTGGAGCCTATAATGCAAGGAGGGGGAAGAGCGAAGATGCACAGAGTTAAGAACAACCTTCAAAAAACATGGAGATTTCAGAAGTCGATCTAACAGCCTCCATCACCACCTCCCTACAAAAAGCCAGGACTTTTGCTGGACAGCCTTCAGGACACAGCTTTGTGAGGAGGAATAACACACGCACACACAAAAAAAGCACTCACTTACTCTGGAATCCGACGCCTTTTCTAGCAGCTCCTGAACCTAGGAGAACACAAGAAGATCTCGTTAGGACCACACGGTGCTCCCTGGGCACACAGAACAGCCCGCACTCACGTAGTTCTCCCCAAAGCTGCGCTGCCCGTGGCTGTAGGCGTCCAGCACCATCTCCGCGGGTTTTGTCTTACTGACGGCCACCAAACGCGGCTGCACGTCCGGGAGACCCTGCGGGAAGAACGCTCAGTGCCGGGGGCGGCCCGGCAGCCCTGCAGCCCCGCTCACACCGCGCTGCTTATGGCGGTAGGCCCGTTGCCATGGAAACGGGCGGGCCGCCCTCGCGATGCGGGCTTGACTCCGCAGCTCGCAGGCCTATCTCCGCACGCAGAGCTTCTCCCCCCGAGCCCAACCTCCTCAACCCTTCAGCAACCCTCACCTGCGGCCTCCGAGCTGCCGCCTGCTGCACCTGCTCGGTGACGGCCCGCAGCGCCGGTCCCAGCCCTTCCCCGGCGGCCATGCCCGCTCTCCACATCCCCGGCTGCCGCCGCGCCGACTTCCGCCACACACGCGTGACGTTCCCGCCCCCTCACGGCGGCCAATCGAGACGCGCCGTTGCCGCCGCCGACCAATGGCAGCGAGGGGCGGGAAAGCGGGGCCGCCATGTTGGGAAGGTTGGCGGCGCCATATTGGGGAGGTCGGGGGCTTCATGGCGTAGGGTGCTGAGGGGAAGGTCAGGCGGCGAGGCCGCAGCTCCCCAGAGCTTTAGAGGCTTTCTGCCGGCCTCTGGTGAAGCTTCCTGAACGTAGTGAGAAAGGAGTAAAGACCCGTGCTGTGCTCTCAGTTTGGTGTCTGCACATACCCTCACACCACCCACAAATAAACCAAAACCTTGCCATCCACATCAGAACAGCTCCTCCAGGGCACAGCTTTCAGCATTAAAAATAAGCAAATAAACCATAAAACAGGCTCCATCGCTCACCCCATCGGCTCTACATGAACCCAGGGCTGTGCCATGGAGGCCCACAGTTGTGTGGCTCACACAGGCAGTGCCAAGCTGTATGGAAGGTGGCAGCAGGAAGCCATCAGCCAAAATATTTCCCTCATTCACAGACCTTGCCCTCCCCCAGCCCCTGTTTTGAGCACCAACAGTTTTTACACAGCTGCTCCAAAGAGCCTGGCAGGCAATTATTTCCTGCTAACTTCACTGCAAAACTTTTGTGATGGTGATTTTCTGACGTTCTGCAACTCCATACCCACCCACAGATGAACTCCTGGTAATGCCTCCCTGCAAACCCACCCCCTCATCGTGTTAAAGGTCCATAAAACCAGGCTGAGATTAAAATTGAAGGCCATTTTATTGTCATAGCAAGTATCAAAATAAAAAGGCTTTTAATTCAGTATACAGATCCACAGCTGCACTGGTAAAGCATCACCGTGCCCCTGCCAACAGTTCCCAGGTATAGCAGTGCAAAACAGCAAACCTGTGCTTCTCTGTTAGACAGAGCTGTTTCAGCATTTAGATCTTCCTTTTGAGACTGCAAGATCATGGAGATGACAGAATGACAGCGAAAGAGATAAATGGGATAAAGGTTTACATGAAGGGTCACATCAACTCTGGAAAAATTAAGGAAATTATACATAGAATGAAGAACTCGAATGAAAAGCAACGATCAACCCTGGCCTTTAAGGACTGGTTCAATTTCAACTTTGTTCTTGCTTTTTTTTTTTTTTTTGTTAATCTGTTAATAGGTTAACTAAATTACTTGGTTTTCAGAGGTGCAGAGCCACGAAGGTTCCAAAATGTTTTAAAAATGCAAGTTTGAAATCAGTAATACTGGCTACTTCTTCTATTCTTCCCCTTCCTCTGAGAAATACTTCAGCAGTAATGTTTTCAATTAAGACCTATTTATTCCAAGCCATTGTTTTACAGTGAACTCATACAAAAACATCCTTTGTAATACCATTTGGTTTATTTGTGTCCCCTCATTAGTGAAAACACTTCCATAAAAAAGTAGGTTTTACTTACTAATGGAAAACCTTCACATGAATGCAAAATAACGCCAAACAAATGAGATCACCCTAAAAGTTTAGGTACTATTACCTCACCCCTACATTTCTGCTGTTCTCTGTTCAACATCTTGCAGAGACCTATTTAGAAAAATGAGCAATATTACAGCCTACCTCTCAATGCAGTTTTTATGACCACTGTGCTGTCAGTCTGGGGATGGAACTATCCTTAGCTTAAGATTTTCCAGCAAATACAAAGATTACATAAAGGAGATGGGACTTTTCTCCAGCAGAAACTGACAATCTCTTCTATTTTGCATTTTCAAGTATCAACTGTAATTCTTCTAACAGGGAAAATAAAACTGAAATGAAAATACTGGAACAAGCAGCAGAAATTAATGAGATTTCTATCTTAGTGTGAATTACTTATTTAAAATGATTAATGCATTAAAAACACTGAAATGTGAAACCAAGCTTAGTAAGCAGCAAGCATTCGGGGCAAAAGATCATAAATTCGACAGGTTGGTCCTGACCAACTTAGTGCTTATGCTTTCATCATCTTATAAGGATGCATTGGCTGCAAATTATAACAGCAATTAATAAGCAGGCTCTCCTGCCAAGTGGCAGATGGATTTAGGGGGAGAGGGAAAAAAAAAGTTTTCTAGCCCTGAACTTTTGCCTTTAACACCCCCTCAAGTTTTGCACGTGTAAAACAAAAGACATATTACCTCTTTGCATCTGGTAAATAAAAAACAAATCAGTTTTCTGAAATGAAAGGTGCATCATATCTCACTGTTCTGAGCAAAGAATGAACATTTCTCTTTGAACAGCCCAGAGAGGAGAGGCTGTCATTTTTGCCCTGTGATTTTTTTGTCAAAACAGTGCTTTGAGTCTATTGCTCCTAGGAGATCTTCCTCTCAAGGTCCATTCTGAAAAAAAATCACCCAGGTACAAGGTCCCATTCATTTCAGCTTCTCTGAACATCTTCAAATACAACACTGCAAACACTGAAATTCCATTGGTCTCACAGACCAGCAGAGGTACTGCAGTGACTGTGGGATGAATCATTCAAGCAGTTTTTCACTAGCAAGGCTTTTTGCAAGGTCAGGGTCCCTGAGACAAAAATTGCATTCTCTCTACTTTTTTCTGACTATGACAACTGTGACAAGTACCACGCTTGCAGCCTGGTTTCACCAAAAGTTAAGTTCAATTAGCCAGTGGCAGGCACTGCCTCCACCAGCACATCTAAGCCCCTCAACCAGCAGATAAACACAAACTCCCCTCTGCTCTCCCCAAATATGACAAATGGAAAAGAAACCAGTGTTAAAATGCAGAAAATGAGTAGTTTGGGCCACTACCTGTGTGACACGTGGTCTAAGGCTTACATCTCCCCCAGGGTAACCTGCAACACTTCAGCTGAAGTGCTGTACCTCACTGTGCATGTGGTTTCAACTGCACTACTGAAAAAAACACTTTGGCTCAGACCTCAGTAAATGGTAGTTTCATGTATTTGCTACACCTTGCAGGCAGGATGGGCCTGGAGTGAACACATGGGCTGTTAGTCCCAGTGCTCCAGGCAGCGACCCACCATCTGAGCAAAGCCTTCAAGCAGACATGGGTAGTGTACAAAAAGTCTAGCACCTTTTTAAATTTTTTTTTTCTTCTTCTCAAAGGGTGTTTGAATTAAGTAGTAGAAATTTCCAACTAGAAAATAAAAGGTCATAGCAGCAATCCCCCTCCTGCCAAAATCTCAAAGCTTCCAACTGCTACCAACAACCTCAATTCAAAACTAATTAACCATCTAAGCTGGCTGCAGAACAGATAGTCTAGCTAGCCTCTCTGGAATCACTGGGTTTATTAGCCCATTAGAAGGGAGAGGTGCATCTAGCAGACACATCTGGAGCAGATTACTTAGCAGTTACCAGGAACAACACTCCATAAATACCACAGTCATTGTGTCTAATTGTCATACAAAAGATTGAGAGGATTAAATTTTATCTCTTTCAGTACAGGAAAAGGGGAAAACAAAAAGGAACTTCCCAGTTCATGTTTCTTTTGATATAAAACAAATATAAACGTTTCTTTTCAGTTGGTGTTATGAAGCAGTTTTGTGTCCTCACTGGGTCCTGCCCCATCCTCTTCATGGATCCCTTCTGCCAGTCCCTCCGCAAATTTACTCTGGCTACCTGCATAGTCCATGAACATGTTGGGAATATCTTTGCCAAAATAGATCTTGCTGTTTGCTGCAATAGCCTTGTATTTCATCAGCTGCAAGTACTCGGGAGTTAACTTCAGCTGCACAAAAAAGAAAACAGATCACCAACAGCTCAGACTCATTCATAAGCACAGGAGGCATCTACCTTTCCAGAACACTAGTGGGCATGCTCATCCTCTCTCCAGCTGGAGTACCCTGAAGAATGCTCTCTTTCAGCACGTCTAAGCAAAGCTCTAAGTCCCAGTGACTGAATGGCAAAATGAGAAAGTGATGGAAGCAGCTGGGGAAATGCTCAGTCCAAACGTGCCACAGAGATGGAGATGCTCTGAAGCACATAACTCACTGAAAGCTCTCACAATGTAAGCTACTAGAACTGCCTTTTTTTCCCCACAGAGTGGATTAAAGAGTCTGTTTCACAAGGCAGAGATCACTCTCTCAGGATAATGACATTATAAAAGAGTGAACAGAATATCTAACTGGAACAGAACTTGTGCACAACCATCTCAGACCCTCTGACCATTTCTACTGACCCTTACAACACAGGAAATCTTCCTGCTGGGATGTCCTGGAACCTGATGTAGACAGTAACGAGTCCAGCAGTTGCATCCAGGTAATTTCTAGGGTTTTGTTTTTTGCAGGAACAACGCTTTGCCAGGCTAATTAGTTTGGTGAATAACATCTCCATTTGTTCTTTACCTGAATACCTGTTTACTTTAAGCCTGCCATTCTGCAGATCTGCCCCTGCCTGGGTTACTTGCTAGCTTGCAGACTGAAATGGATCAACATGTCTCATTACAGCAGCACGAAAGGGCAACACTGAAAGTGATATTCTTTCTACAGTGGGAGTCATGGCCCCATTAGCATCTACCAGATCTGTCTCCAGACATAAACCAGATATTTCATGTACCCTGACACAAATTCATCTGTTCAGAGCAGAAAGTGAATTTGCAAGTAAGGATATAATTATTGTTTCAGTCTCAAAGATAACTTCTCTGTCTTTGTTTTGCTTTTTGACCAAAACAAGACACAATGAGCAAGCAGTAAAGACAGACTGCTCTTCTGCTGAGTACTTCTATACAGCCTAATGTTAGGAGCTCTGCTTCAAGGCACAGCATAAGGAAGTAATACCTTGTTAGCTTCGGCTACTTTCATAGCTGTATAGCATTCAGCATCAGCTCTTGCCTTCTCTCTTGCAAGAAACGCAGCATCTGGAAGAAAACATATGTTCCCATATTCAGATTTTTATTTCCAGTCACGTTAGCACCACTTACAGCTGGAAGATTTTTAAAGCAGCAAGTACCACATCTGAACTGTAAGGGATACAACAAGGGGAAGAGGGAACAAAACTGGAAACCCAGAAATGGGATCTGCCTTTATATTTAAAATACTACAGGATGATAATATTAAATAAATTGTATCTGCAACTGAAGACCTCAAAGCATTTTATAAACATAAGGTTTTTATTACTGTCCTGTCACACAGGCAGAGAATGCTCTTTCTTCTCTAGCCAGCCACTAACTCTCGTGCTGCAAACAAAACAACTGTAGGGCTGCAAAAGTGATATTTACCCATGACATTTGCACAGGACTCCAAGAACTGCACAGCAGTCTGCTCTGCAGATGAAGTCTGTGGCTGTTAATGCAATTCCCCAGATGGGATTCTGTCTGGGATACTGAGGTTGAAGCTCTGGCATGTAGGGGCAAGCAGCTTTAACCTTTATAGGCTCTGGCCCATGGACAGATGTTGGCAGAGCTGTCCTGCTGCAGTATCAGTGACCGTGTCAAAGGCCTGATCCCAAAGGACACTGAACTTCCCTGCTCCTAACAAAGACCTTTAAGGAAAGAAACACTTCCCTTTTCTGTACTGCATTCCTCTTTTTGGCTTCTGACTTTTTATCCGTCAGATGACACTGAAGCGATGCCAAGCCATCAAGTTAAGACTAAGATGAATTTAATCTGGCTGGTTTGATGTGATCTCTTGAGATTCTTTCTATAAAAGGGAGCCACATATTTGTAATACATGTTAATTTGGATCTGAGAATTGCACAGCTGAATAATCCTACTTGTTTATCTAGATTAGTGGGGAGCCCTGTGAGCAACAACACTTAAGAACGGGATGGTTTTCCTGAGACTTCCTCTTTGGGCTAATAACTACAGTAGTCCCTATCAGGGACACTTAAAAGAATGAAGACCTGAATCCTCTACAGGCACAGAGCTGAGCTGAAGGCCTGACACACATTTTTAAGAAATAAAACCTTATTGTACTTCTGCAAATAACTTCATAATGAGAAGTTGCTGATCTGTAAAACTCTTAATTGGTTCCTCAGTGGACCTCTGCAAAGGTTGACAGGACCTACAATGAAAGGAACTGAAAACAAGGCTTCGCCACTCTGAGCTGGAAATGCAGACCTCTTTTTACATCCTAGAATTTGCTTGATAAAGCATTGTAATGGATGAGAAGTCTTCTTAATTTAACAGCACAGTCTCCTCGAGAGATCATCATTATAAAAAGCTTTAAGAAACAGTCTGTAAAAAAAAAAAAAAAACAACACTCCTATTCCCACCTCTGGTCAAGTCTATTTGCTAAAGAAAAATAAAAAGGTCAAAAAAGCAAAATGCAGACTAAACAGAAAGATTACAGAACCAGGAATGACTTAGACCTAAAGATTCTTCAGATAAATCACTGCAGAACATTTTCTTATTGAAAAGCTCATCACTCACCTTCAATCTCTGAAATCCGTTTCTCTGTTTCTTTTTCCATCACTTTCTGTCCGTAAGTTATTTCAGCAACTTGTGCTATTTTTTCTGCCTCTGAAATTAAAGAGAGCACGTCCACATTGTTATCACTGTCTTCCTATTGCCAAAGCAATTTCATCCACGGAAGTCCTTCCTATCCTCTTCTGGTGGCAGTCATTAATAAGAATTTTCAGCCCTCAGAAAGTATCAGCCTACATTTGTGGGTGAAGCTGGAACCCACTTGAGTTTCTCTGGAAGAGTATCAGATCAGCAGCAAAAAGATGCAGCAGAGAAATCACCCATCAGTGAACCAGGTGCATAACTCCCTTTATTCCCAGTTTGGTTTCTGCTTGCCACCTACCCCACCATGCACCAATAGCTACTGCTGTCAGACAAAGCCATACAGACCAATGAGGGCCTTCTTCCTTTCTGTCTCTGCTTCCTTCTCCACCACCTTCTGCTTCTGTGCCGCAATCAGCAGCTTTGTCTTCTCACTCTCCCTAGGGTGTCAGAAAAGGCAGTTATAAAACACGAGCTCACAAAATAGCTTGGCCAACGAGGATGAACCATTGGCTTAAACCTCCTTCAAGTATACGTTGAGAGCCACAGGAAGTGAGAGCAAGCACCTTCAGAGCTTTTTCCTAAAACAAAATCTCACGTGACAGCTTATTTTCCTCCATTTGGATGCACACAGCTTTGAAATCACCATTCAGTCAAATGGGCGTGTGCATTTCACATGCTAGTCTTTTCCATCTTACTGCTTTGGGCACATAAAGTGTGCGTGTACACATACTGAAAAGAATATAAATAGTCTGCTCCTGCTCCCAATCAGGGAAGAGATTGGAGCCAAGAGCAAATCTTTCTCAACTGGATTTATGGCAAGAGATAAGAACACACTGATTGAGGATTCTAATGTGACCTTATTGCACATGACTTGCCACGACACCAAAAGGTCAGGCAGAACGGATGAGAGGGAACTGATTCTAGCCTGTGCAGACTCTGTTGGCAGAGTGCTCAGAGAACATAAGCATTTCTGAATAATTGAGTGCAAGAAAAGGCAGCTGGCTCACAGCATTGAAAAGGGATCAGTATGTCAAGTGCTTTTAAAGAAAGTTATTCCAAAGCTTTGCAAGTCTTCAGCCTGTTGAATCAACAGTTTCTCCATCCTAGTCAAACAGCAGGATTAAGTGGTGGAATCTATCCACCTGCCACTCACTCACATGCTCTGTGAGGCCTTTTTAAGATAGTCAGTGTCAAGGGGAAGGAGCCCTTGGGCAAATAACTATGCTCAAGTGTTCGAGATGGAGTAATACCCTCAGCAGTGACCTGCAGCCACTTACAGACACACGCTTGTCTGGTGCAGCCTCACTAGAGCTCTTCTGAATGGCAACAAGGCAGCACGAGGCAGAGCACAGGCTACTCTGATCAGTGCATGCTGTGAAAACACATTAATCTGGATGACCGACTCCTTTTGGTAACACAAAGGTGCAAGTCTCAGGCACTTACATGAGCTCATAATTCCTCCGGATTGTTTCAGGGATGTTTGGCTTTGTAACTCGAACTGCCTGGAAAGAGAGACAGAAGAAAACATAGGCAAGCAGCCAACAATCAAAAGGCAAACGGCCCTGAGGCTGCAGAGGGTGGGGGAGCTCACAACTTGTAGTGAGCTCTGCCAGACAAAGCTTTTACATGCTCTGCAGAGCAAACGCTGGACTGAATGATCTCCTGACAGGAGGAACAAACTGGATGAGCTAGGATTGAGGGTATCACTTAAGGAAAGCAAACAAGGCAAAGCTAAGAGGGGACAGGAAGGACATTCTCATTCCTCATGTTAACAAAGTCTGTACTTTCAGGGAATTTTCTAAGAGCTACATCTTGCTATTTCCTCTTAGTCTTTACCCCTCGTGATCTATGCACCTCCAAAGAGAACCCTGATTACCTGTATAATTAATCCAGGGGCCATTGTAGTTAGGTCTTGCTGCAACGCCAGTTTAAGGTTTTCATCAATCTGGTCTGTTGGGAGGAAAGAAAGCAGGTAAGAAATGTAAGCTTGATATTGAAATGCTGGGCTGAGAAACACCATCCCTGACCTCAGGCGTCGTTCACACCTTTTTCACCATGTCAAGCAACGTTGACCAATGACAAGAACTTGGGAAAGACTAAAGAAGCATAAAATGAAGTTCTCTTCACTTTTCAATAACCTACGGTTTGGATTTTCTTTGAGCCAGAAGTAGCTTTTCCATGGCAAAGAATCTGTTCTCTAACTCACTTCCCTACTGATACTTTCCCAACTGGATTTTGGAGTAGATCTGATCCAGCTAAATCTTGAATGATTAGGAACTGTATCTGTGCCAGCAGCAAAGAAAATAGAAAGGCAGAAATGTAAAATGGCTGCATGACTTATTTTAATAGGCTGCAACAATTTCATTGGTAAAGCCTGTTTGGCTGAATGGATAATGGTTTATTCCAGCATAGCTAAGAAATTTCAAAAGGAAGCACAAAACAAAACCCTTCTTCAGTGAAGAGCTCTAAGGATAGCAGTGTTTCCAGTTGGGGTCTGCTGAGAAATTCAAAGGGAAAATAAAAATGTAATAGCCTTGAAAGTGATCACATTGCACTCCTTGATTATTTGCTTTGGTCCCATTTTAGTGAGCTGGAACTCACACTCATAACGAAGTTCAGCCAGGAGTTTAGGAAACAGCTGTTATCAGTTTCCTGCACCTGCTTGCAGATGTGGGGGCAGAGAATGACATAAGTCTGCTTGAAATGGGCTGTGCCCCATTTCAGAACTCCGGAGCCAGAAAACTTTCAGCTCAGATTGAAAAAGTTACACAGGGGTTTATACAAGTTCCTTCTGTGCAAATTGGTTGTCTTGAGTCCATTTCAAGCAGTTGTCATCAGCAGCTGCTGACATCTGGAGTCTCCATTGACAAAGAACCAGCACATTCACCAACAACCCCATAAAGGAACAGGAGGCAAACTGAGCCCTAGTTCTACATTTTGTGCAGAGGCCCCATCAGAAAGGGGATAGCCAAGCTTCTTGGAAAGCCCTAATTAAACAGAGAAGTGGTTTGCAAACACCTTGTGCTCTTTCAGGCACTTGGCACTGAAGTCTCAGCCACTAATCCCGTACAGTTTGGGTCCAAACCGTTCACAGCAACACTTCATCTGCAGCCAGCACTGTTGTACTGCCAGATGCTGGAAAGGATTTCTTCTCACTCCAAAGCCATAATGAAAACACTCAGCACTGGCAGAGACTGGACAATTTCTACCAAGAAACCACCACTTTTCTTCAGGCTGTCTCTCTTCATGCACTCCCAGTGTTTGTGCTGCCTGATTTCCCACTGCTCTGCAGAGAGGAAGGGAAAGTCAGCAGGCCCTCACCACACAGCTCTGGTTTGTAGCACTCACTCACAGCACCCAGGAACCACAGCAACGTGCATGACACAAGCTATTAAGATAGGGAACGCACACTTTTTTTTTTTTTAACAGCTAAGAACAAAAGACTACCTTTTCCATCTGGAATAGCAAATATTGCAACTGACTCAACCAGTCACATTTGCTAAACACATATAATGCAGCAGAATTACTACTCCCTTCCCTAATCCCTGTGCTACTTCTGACAGGTTTGGGCTTGTGTTTTTTTGTGTAATAGAGTGAAGCACTGCAAAAAGATAAAATGAGGTCAATATAACAGGTTAACAGTTGTGATTCCAAACAGAACAGGCACTAGATGAATATGCAAGAAGCTCCCCAGCTGAAACTAGAGACTTCTGTACCAGCAGACAATGCAAATAGCTTGCAGAGATGTCATTCAAGGAGCCATCAATCCGAGAGTGAAAGGTCAGAGAGGCAGCTCACCAAACAGCTCGATGTAGACCTCCTGGAGCGTGTGGACACTGCAGAACTGGTTAAGCTCATGGTGAATCTTGTTGAAGATGAGAGCTTTGTCGTAGTCAGCAGTGTAGTTCTTCACTATGTCATATACTGCAAAAGAAGTGCAACTGACATTAACAGCTAGGATAGAGAGATGCCACAGGGCAGCCTGGGTGCTGGCAGCCTGAGTTTATGGTTCAGACACAGCAGCAAGAAATGCAGTGATGGACTGCAACAAGAAAAGCACCCAAAAGAGAAGAGGCTGCACCACAACCACTTTCTTCAGGGGAGTTTTAATTACTGCTAATATTTCATCATACCCTAACCAAAATCTGGTCACATGCCTCATAAATAGAATGACATCTCAGTAATAGCAGCCTACTCTTGATTATCTGCAAATCACCCTCCAGCAAACGCATAGGGTGTGTCTGAGTTGCAGAATACACAGGCTGAAAGAAGGCTGCACAGGTTTTTCTGTGTCACATTCCAGCCTTCTGCTCTCTGCCTCTTCTGCCTGTTGCACATCTTGTTATTCAAATTAGAAGTTCTTCACTGAAGCATAAAGCCCAGTGGGGCCGTAATAATAAAAAAATAAAAGAAGTGATGGATTGCATTCAGCTACTGGTGAAGCAACCAGTAGCAAAGAACAAGTATGTGCAAGAAAAAAATAAACAAAGTGTCTGGTAGAGCTGGTTTAAAACCCAGGAAATACAGAGCTCCACAAGTCACACAGCATGCAAGCACACAATGCTTGTAGTACTGCTCAGCTCCAAATCAGCAGGCAAAACCTGTTCACCTCATCTGGTACTAGCAGGAGAATAACCACCACTCTGGATGACAGGATGCACAGAGGAAGAACTTACCTGCACTCTGGATCAGGAAATTCACCACCTCAATTCTGTCAAAGTAAATCATCACTCCTCCACTGCAAAAGGAAGGAAAACAAAAAAAAATAAGGGAAAGTTTGCAGGAGGAGGAAAGCTCTGCCCTGCAGCCGGACAGCCTCTGAGCAGAGCACACCCCCCTCTAGTGGGCTGAGCACAGCATTCACATCCTTCTGTGCAGCATCGCTGCGACAAGCCCCAGTACAACCCCCTGCCTGGCACCAGGGTTTATCCACAAATCATTAAACGTGAGCCCAGGCTTAGTGACCACCATATGGAAATATAAACTCCTGATTTCTTCCCTCTTTCCATCCGTATCAAGCAATCCACTTTCTTCCCGTGATTCAGTTTAGGCAAGAAGAGTGGAAGCAACTTATTCACTAAGAATATATAAGTTCGATAACATTAAATTAAATCCTACAAAAAAAAAAAGAGCAAAACACGCTCTGAACTTAACCACAGCGCAGTTTCCTTCTGAGATGAAACCACACCAAGAATCAGGTTCCCAGCTCCTGCTGCAACAGTTCTGTACGTGGAAGCTCAGGGGAAATAAGCAGTGCAGGGACACTGATACGGGCAGCACAGAAACCATCTCAATGGGACACAGCATTAAGGAGCCTTCCGTTGACTTTGTGTAAGGGGGGTGGTGTGAAAGCACAGTACGCGTGTTAAAGCACGCTGGTGGGAGGAGGAGGGGGAGAGGGGAGGAAAAGGCGCTCATCAAAACCGGAGAACCGCGGGGAATGAGAGCCGAGCACCTCACCTCGTACCGCAGGGAACGTTTTTCACCTCATCGGTCTGCAGCGTGGTCTGAAAACGATGGAAGAAACGTTCCTTCGAGGGCAGCTCCTCACCGCACCGCTGCGGGGCCCCCGTCTCACCCCCAACCCCGCAAACCCGGGGCGGCACGCAGCCCAGCCCCGCCCCACAGCACCTGCACTGACTTGTAGGACGTGATGAAGGGCAGCATGAGGTGAAAACCCGGCCCGCTGGTGGAGGTCAGCAACGCGCCGCCGCTGCGGGGAGAAGCGAACAGCGACCGTGAGCGCGGGCCCGGCCCGGGGATGAGATAAGGGAAGCCGCGGAGGCCGCTCACCGGTAGTAGACGCCGATGTGACCTTCCTCGATCTTATGGATGGCGGAGAGGAAGGCGGCGGCGAGGAAGCTGAGGACGAGAGCGGCGATGGCGCCCAGCTGGGCCATGCCCGGCCTCGGCACGACGCGGCGCTGCGCTGCGCCCGCCTTCCCGCAACGGCGCAGCTGTGACGTCACTAATGCGCGACGCCGCAGCGCGCCGCCAGGGGGCGGCGGAGGAACGGAGTCCTCAGGGTTGAGAGTTCGAATCCCGCCCGCGCCACCACGCACCGCGCGGCTCCGCGTCCCGCTGCAGAGCGAGGTCGTGCTGGGAGACACGAGGCTCTGTCCCGCCCCGCGTGAACCTCGTGTCCAGGGAGCCACTCTGCAGGAGATTCTCCCATGACTGAGCTGCTGGATGCAGGATGGCCATTTGTTGCCCACTGTGCTGTTGAAGGGCATCACCAAACCCCAAAGTCGCCCCGAAGTCGCCTCGAAGTCACCCCAAAGGGTTTGCACCCCGCTGCCAGCCCACATCACCCCTTCTGCCACAGCAATCACAGCACTCTGCTCCCACTGCGAGGACTCTCAGCCATCCAGAGTGCAGAAATGCGCTGCATTCCCACCTCTATAACTGTCCAAGGGGGCTTAAAAACATAGAGGGATCATAAAGTGCCAATAAATAGTCCAATTTCATTCTTCTATTGATAGATCTCCCAGGGTTATATATCGCAAAGCTGTCAGAAGGGTTCGGTGCTGTTCAGAAATAGGGAGTGAAGTATCTGCTCTATCTGTCCAAATGTTACAGCTCTTAAATAAGTGCAAAAGGCGCCCGAGATGAAATACTCTCTCCATAAGATTTTTAAAAAATGCTTGCCCAGATTTAAGGCCCTGATAAAATGTATTAAATCTTTAAAGGTTTTAATGAATCTCGCATGTGTTTCATAAATCACGAGCCTCTGCTTGGCCCCGCTCAGTTTAATAAGAGTAAACTAGGAAATTGCTCCGAGCTGAAGCAAAACGCACTCATATAATATTGCAAAGTAATAGATGTTTAAATGTGGGGTGTTCTGGCTCGCAGGAGAGGCTTTGCTGCATAACATGGGCACTATATCATTGCCCAGAATAGGAAACCAGCTGCGGCCACGTGTTTAACAGCATCAAGATGTGAACGAGCACAAAGGTAAATATTATTTGTAATAATCCTGAAAAAAAAAAAAAAAAAAGCCAAAAATATCATTATTCCTCCACCTCGGGCCAGGAACATTCAGCAGTGTCTGCCCCAGCAGCACAGACTCTTTTACACCAATGAATGCTTCACTGCACCCACACTCCAAGCCTTTTCAGCTCTGCCCGTTTCTCCTTATCCCACAGAAGTGAAAATCTGTTGGGGATTTTACTGCAGAAACTGAGAGGAGTCTGAAGGTCTTTGAGACAGTCCTGTCAGCATCGTCACCCTCAGCCCCTGCCACCTGCTGCCTTGCACCAGGACAAGGTGGAATGGGACAGGACAGGGCAGGACAGCATGGAATGGGGCAGCCAGGATGGTCCCAGTGCTGGCGGCACCAGCCCAGCAGGAGGGAGGCTGAGACCCACTGTGATTGCTGCGTAAAAGTCTGTCCAACCTCATTAACTGTCACAAGTAACAATACCAAGCTGGCAATAAAGGCAATTTCGAGCCTGTTGGCCATTAATCACTGCCTGACAGTTGTGAATAGAGGTGGAAAAACTCTGTCCCCGTGGTTCCTGCTTCGACGTTTAAGGTTACCTCATGTGCAGCCGTGTGGGGAGCAGCAGGGTGGAAAGATCACACTTGTTCAGTGCCCATTCCTGTCCCCCATCCTCATCTCATCCCATCCCATTCTATTCACACATCCATCCCCATCCCCATCCCATCCCCACCCCCATCCCATCACACCCCATCCCATTCCATTCCTACCTCCATCCCCACCCCCATCCCATCCCATCCCATCCCATCCCATCACACCCCATCCCATTCCATTCCTACCTCCACCCCCATCCCCATCCCATCACACCCCATCCCATTCCATTCCTACCTCCACCCCCATCCCCATCCCCATCCCCATCCCATCCCATCACACCCCATCCCATTCCATTCCTACCTCCATCCCCACCCCCATCCCATCCCATCACACCCCATCCCATTCCATTCCTACCTCCATCCCCATCCCATCTCCATCCCCATCCCCATCTCCATCCCCATCCCATCCCCATCTTCATCCCCATCCCATCTCCATCCCATCCCCATTCCCCTGCCATGCCATCCATGCAGGGCTGTGGGATGGTGTGGGACCTTCCATCCACTTCACAGGGTTTTGAAAGGGAAAGAAAGTGGGGAGAGGGAAGGCATGGGGGGAGGGGAGGGGGGGGGGAAATACTTAACAAATTAAGTCTATCGAACGTTATTTGCAGATTACAGTGAAGAATTGTGTTAAAGTATGTCCGGGCTCGTTACATGTCAGTGCTAACAATACAGCACTTGGCAATCAAGGCAGCTCTCTGGCGTTGGCCATTAATCATCCCTTGACAGTCCTGAGCTGGAAACGAGGAAACTGCTCACATGTGCTCGATGCACCTATTTACACACGCTGCAATCACGTCAGGAAAAGTTTTCTTTGACTCGATGCCTGTCCAAGCCCTGCTGTTGGGCCATAGGCACAGGGGTCCTCGTTCCATATGACACCAGCATAGGGGCACGGAGAGACCAAACTCTGCTTCCCAGCCCAAGGGAGGGTCCCTCCATCCCGTGTGCTGCAGTTCAGGGCTGGCCTGGGGGGGCTGTGCTGGGGGCAGAGCTCGCCCTGCAGACGCCAGTGCTGTGGCTGGGTGCCAGAGTGCCAGGTCACCCTTCCAGAGCATAAAGGAGCCATGTGTCCAGCCCCCCGGTGCTGGTTTCTAAAGGGAAATGACGAATGGTGCTTGGAAACCGCAGCTCAGCCAGGGAGAGAAAGGAGATTTAGTGCGAACACGCATGAGAATGGCACATGGATCGTCCCTGCAACTGCAGCAGCAGAGTGTCGTGGGGGGGGAAAGGGTGATCCCGGCTGCAGGACCCCAGAAAGGGGCAGAAAAGCCCTTGCTTGGGAGTGGGCATTGCTAGTGGGACCCAAAGTGTTCATTCCCCAAAGCCCCTGAGGTAGAACAGAGAAGCACGAGGGGGTTTGCACCAAAACCCAGCAGATGTCCTGCCTGCAAATGCAATCGTTTAAGAAAAAAAAGAGCAAGCAAACAATTTTTGGCACAGGGGAACAACTTCATCCTGCCCAGGGTGACGACTGGGAGAACTGGGGGATACCAGGGTGGCACTGGGGGACACTGGGTTGGAACTGGGGACAGTGGGAGGACAGTGAGTGGTGTGGATCCATAGCCCCATCCTGGGGATGGAAGCAGGAGTGGCTCTGGATTGAGGCAGATTGAGGCCAGCAGAGGTGCTCAGGAAGGGCTCCAGGACACTGATTTATTTGTGGGATTCCGGGAAGGGCTGGGGAAGCCTCGGCGAGGTGCTGAAGCCCAGGTCAGGAGTCAGCAGCATCTCGGTGATATATTTAGAGTGGGAGAAGGCGAGTGACAGGAGGAAAAAAATAACGCTCCGTGGAGGAGGTGCAGATCCATTCCCTTGGCCGGGAGTCGCTGGATGATCTGAGCCAGGGAACAGATAGTTGGATTTCCCTGGTTTCTCCCTTCAAATAAATCACAGCTCCAGAGCCCTTTAAACCCTGCAATATGATCTGTTCCAATAAGGAAGGGAATGAAAGGCTGCGTCTCTCTGGAAGCCTCCAGAGCCATAAATCTCCTATGTACAAACACATACCAGATTTCCAAGCGCATTTATTTTATTGTATTGTTTTAACAGAAAAATCAAACTGCAATAAACTCAGTCCCTCATTAGCTGTCTCTGTGTCCTGGCCAAACGCTGCTAACGAATCAAATCAGGACAAAGGAATGTGGCTGGAGGTCAACAGTCCGGCCGGGCGCTGACCCCCAAAAAGCAGTGGGGGGACATAGGGGAGGGGAAGGGGCATGGGGAGGCAGCCCATGCCCTGCACACCCTTCCTCTGGGCGGGCTCTTTTGGGGCTTTGTGGGGGTCCCCGCTTTGGGCTGAGCGTGCTGTGCTCTGTAAGGCTGAGCGTGCATGCAGCAACTTGCAAAGCATGCATGAAGCACACGTTCCTGGTAGGGGCAGCCTGGGGGCTGTTGGTCATTAATCATTTGCTGACAGTCCTGCAGGGTCCGGCTGCGTGAGCGTGGTCCACCAGGGGCGCAGGGATCGGTGCTGGCTTCACCCAGCTGGGGGTCCCCATTGGAGCCCCCCCCCATCCCAGGGCATTGCTCTGAGCTCTGCCAGCACTTTGGGTCTGCATGAGCACATGGGAATGGGGGGGCATCCCGTACCCTCTGTGCCTTGACAGCAAGAGCTGTTTTGGGGTAAAATCCTGTAAAAGAGGAAAGAAGCAGGGGTGCAGGACAGGGAACATGGATGCAGGAGCAGAGGCAGCGCTTTGCTCTGATCCTGGAAAAAAAGCAAAAAGGAGAAGGAAGGAGGAGGCTGTCCCCAGATTTACGGCCGGGAGCCCCCCCAGCGCCCGAGCCTCAGCCCACAGAGAAATTCTTTACTTATTGAATCACATTTGTCATCTCTAAATACATATGCAGGCCCGTGTTTCTGAATCCATAAACATCTTTAACTAACTCCGCTCGGCTAGGCCTCTTTCAGCAGTAATTTATATTTAACTTTTTCCATATGCTGGCCCTGTCGTGTTGGTGTCATTTCCGGGAGAGCCGATGGGGTTTTGGGGAGGGGGGGGGGAGGGTTGGTGGTGGGGTTGGGGCTGCTGGAGCAGCGTGGCTGCTGGCACGGCGCGAGCAACCCGCCCGGCAGAGCCAGCACTCATTAATCATTGGAACTCCTCAACTGCCAGCTCCTTTCAAGATCTTTCAAGAAGTGTTTTCACCCAAAATAGAGTTGAAAACGCGCCGGGTCCTACTTTCAGAGTCTCATCCATCTGGCCATTATGGGGAGTGTCAGGCGGCTCTGACAGACAAGGCTGCTCTGTTCGAGGGGCCCCGGCTCCCGCAACCTGTCATACCACGGGCTGACGGCTCCATTGGTACCTACAGAAGAGATAAAAGCACGGCGGGCAGGGGAGAGGGGTGAGCACGGGACCCCCGGGTGGGATGCAGGATGCTGATGGCACCCATAGGACTGAGCTCCCTGTGCTGCACTCTGTGCCCCTCTGACAAATCACTGCACTGCACCGGGTGCGACGGAAGGGCAGCAGCCTGAGATGTGAGCTGCAAACCTGGGGGCTCCTGAACCCTTTCCTGCCGCACTGCAGCTCTGAGCATCCCTACAAACAGAGCACCCCTTGTAAATCAACACTGGGCTCCGTCCCCCCAGCTCTCTCCACACCCCCTGTGAGAGCAATGCTCGCTGCATGCAAACCTCGAGTCGTTCCAGCAGCGTGAGTCAGAGCCCAGAAATAACACACTGGGTCCGAGTGCTACGGGATCTTCCCCCATAGCACGAAGGGCTGCGAGTTTTCCTCCTGCAGAGGGTGAAGCAGAGGATGAAGAAGGTGATGCTGGGGCTCCTGGGAACCCTGAGCTCTTCTCGTAGCTCTTCCCGAGAAAAGTGCTGCTGAACCCAGCCCACGTTTGCTCCTTGCTCTCCAGGCATACAGCAGGGCTGCTCCGTGCCCACGCTGCACAGGCGGGAGGTTTGGGAGCCGTAACACAGCCACAGAGGGCCCGACGCGTTCCTGCAGCTGGAGGAGCTGTTGCTGCCCGAGCAGTCATTCCAAATCTGAAATTCAGCCACAGCCTGGGAAATGAGCACAAACACCGGTGGGCACAGAGGTCTTTTCTCAGCTCCGTTCCTCAGTTCTCCATTCCTGCTCCCACCCCACGCGGGTGCACTGAGAGATTTTGTTGTCAGGGTGGGCTGAGCGATCATTTTCTCACCAACACGAGGCAGCTCCATGCCTGCGGTTCAGTGCCTCGGAGCGAGCGCTGCGCTTCACGTCAGAGACATTTTCCACACGACATGACTCGTTCCACCTTGGAAGTCAGGCCTGGCTGCTGTCCCTCCGCACCCACGGACGTCACTGGGGCTGTGTTGAGCTGGAACAGAAACCCCATGGAGGTAACAATTGCTCCGGCAGAAACAATTCGTCACTTCTGCAGGAGAGCTGCCCAGCGGAGCTCCCAGGTGCTGGGTTCGCAGCCAGCTCTGCAGGCATCAGCCCCATCCCAGCACAAGGACGTGGGATGGCTGAGCGTCCTCACGTGCTGGTGGCAGAGGGGGGTCCTGTCCCCACGCTCTGCTCAGGGAAGGAAGGAAAGGAGCACAGCAGCTCCGGCTCTCAGCGAGCGAACACGCCAGGAAAGAACAACACAGCAAATCTCGCACACTCCCATCTCCTTTCTTCTCTTCCCAAAGAAGGGGAGCACAGAGAAGGCTGAAACTCATCCAGAAAGCATCCCAAAACGTTTTCGTCCCCTTCTCCTCTTTGCTGTGCTCCGGCACCTCCCTGCGGTGCGGTGCTGGGTGGGGTCCAGGGGGGCTCCATGGGGCTGCAAACACAGAACATCGAGTCGGTTGGGTTCCCCGGGTGCCACATCTGTCCATCCACACCGAGGTTGCCTTCCCATATCGCAGTGCCACGGAGTGAAGTCATGGCACACGGCTTCCATAAACACCGCATTGGAAAACATTATGGTCTGTGGAAATCTGTTTGTTATTGCGAATGGAGCTGAAGGAATACACTCTGTAAACGAAGCTGTCAGCCCAGCGTCTCCCCCAGCGTTCTCCAGCGAGCGTTTAGCTGAAACATTTGTGTACATACAGAATTACGACTCTTCAGTTATTCATCATGATAATAAACAGAGAGATAACTATTAACCATGCATCACCGTAACCAACAGCATCACCAGCACAGCCCGGCGCAGATCTGAGCGGGCGACGGCTGCAGGGCCGCGGTGCTCCACGGCTGTGCCGGGTGCTGCAGGGAGAAGCAGCAGCTGCATGCTGTGCCCACATCACTGCCACGCTGCAACCAGCAAGAACCTCTGTCCTGCTGCTGCAGGGAAGGTGTCGGCGTGCCCATTGCATCCACATGTTGGCACACTGTGGTTTTGACCACGGCAGCCATGAGAAGTCACTCGAAGCTTTCTCCTGCCTGCAGCTCTCCACGCTGTGGCCACCCTCTGTTTTGGGGTATCCAAGGCCCTCACTCCTTGCTCCTGCCCACACGCTGCTATCAGCCCTGCTGGGGACAAACCACAGCCGCCTTCCTGAGCCCTCCTCCCTGCTCTCCACGCCGAGCACCCCTGGAGCGGAGCCGCGGGCACGGAGCACAGAGCCTGTATTCTCCGGGGCGTCCACCGGGGGGAAAGAAAAGCCGCTTTGTGCAGCTGGGAAGCTTCTCATCCACCCACCACCGCTCAGCAACCCGACCAGAGCCCTCGGCTGCGACCCTCCAAGACTTTGCTTCCCAGTGCGGGGTTCACATCCGAACCGACGCTGGATGCAGGGATGGTTCGTGGTCAGATGGGCTGCGGGTCGAACCGGTGGGATATTGACAAGGAACGCAGTATGGCTGAGTGCAGTGCATGTGCTCCTGGGCCGTCCCACCCCGGCATAAGGTACAGTGCTGCCTTTGTTGGGTTTGGGGCAGAGCCTTCAACCTGCATGGAAGAACCCGCGTGCGTTCCGCACTGCGCGCAGTGTCCGACTGCTTCCACACACTGCGGCCTCAGCAACCGCTGCAATAAATCAATAGGAAAATAGAGGCTGCCAGTTAGACTAAACAAGTGCATTTGCAAGGATTGCTAACCCTCATTAATCACTCTGACAGTCCTAAAAACACATTTCCCCTTTAATGACTGTATTTGGATAATCAGTGCTTTTTCCTCCCCGGTCGGAGCCGGGCTAACTGACAGCTGGTGTTATTAGAGCCGGCCGTGGGGATCGGGGTCACCTGAGAGTCAACCGCTGGAGGTCTCCTGCAATTCAGGGCTCGCTGGAAAAGTTGTTGTTATGCAATGCTGAGCTCCGTTTGCTGCCAGCACAGCTTCCAGCACACCCTTCTGTGGCCCAACACCCACCTGTGCTGCCCCAGCCCGGCGCTCCCTGCCTGCTCTGAAAGGCCCTTTCTGGTCCCTGTTCCCTCCAGGTGAATTCCCAGAGAGGTTGGAAACCTCGTGCCTTTCTCTCTATAAATGATGCAACACATTCGTGCTCGGCACGTGATGAAAATGGTAATTCAAACCCATACAACTCTAAATTAAGCCATACATTACCCGACCCACTCAGCCACATATTTTGCAGAAAGACAGGATTGAATCAAATCAAACCGAAACTGTGGAGTGCGGGATGTTAGACAGAATGATTAATAAAGTGCATCCCAGTGCTCTGATTATAAAATGAATTCTGCAGTACCTGGGCAGGCGATAGGTGGGGAGTTATTTAATATCTCAGCAACGCGCTCATTTCCCTGCAGATAAAGCCCTGAGTGTCAATTGCTATCAGATGATACTTGGCAGTGTTTACACATGCCTGCCCCGGTGCTGCAGTCTTTAGGGAGGGGAAAAGCAGTTCCCCAAGGAGTTGTCAGCATTATGGGATGCATCGGAGCAGCACTGGAGGTGCGGAGAAAGCATGGTTTTGTAGCAGGGAGAACTTCAGAGGGATTCGGAGAGAATCGAGAGGCAGAGACCTTTCTGCAGAGCAGGGCTGATCAGAGCTGGCACGGAGCACCCCGACAGCCCGCAGCCATCCCATGCACTGTGGGCACAGCAGCCACGGTGCACGGAGAGCACGCAGTGAGGACACCTCAAAGCACAGGGGAGCAAAGCGCTCACAGCAGCGACCTGCACCAGGTGTGGGATTTCAAAGCTGCAACGGAGGAGCAGTGATCTATGCCATGATTTACACCACGACTGCCCACCGTCCTGCAATGCCCAGCACCAAAGGTTGCAGCTGCTGCAATGCCCACAGGGGTGGCACTCAGCAAGGATGTGGGGATGGGTGGCACCAGGCCTGGCATCCCATGCAGAGCAAGGAGCAAACCTCATCCTGCAGCACCCAGGTCTTCATGCTACCAACACCAACCAGACCTGGGCCAGATCCAATCTAGACCCCAAAACCGGGGTCTAACAGCCATGGGGCAGCTGGACCCCCACCTGCCCTATATGCATTGGTGAGCCCCAGCCATCACCTGGCCCCTGGCTGCTCACTGGAAGGAAAAATAAAAATCCCATTGGCCAAACAAGTCTCTGTTTTAAGCGCATTATTTTTCAGCTCAAAAGACACAAAGGAATTTAAACGCGGGGCATAAGGCAATATAGAGCAGGCAATTAACTGGGATTAATTGCATGACTCACTCAAAAAAATGCAACAGGAGCAAAGCACTCAACAGAAAAGGAAAAGCCATGTGGGGCAATGGGAGCTGTGGGGCTCTGCGGGGAGCAGCGTTTGGGACAGGTGTTGGTGTGGAGTGGGCTCAGCAGAGCAGCCCCCGGCCCATAGAGGTGTGTGGGAATGACACGAAACGGGGGAGTGGGGGGGGGCACAGCTCATCCTGCGTGGGGATGGCAGTGGGGAGGGGGTCCCTAAGACTGAATTCCTATGGGGATGCAGCTGCAGGAAGGGGGAGGGGGGGGACAACCGGGGATCCTCGCACCAATTCTCGAACCTTCCCTCTCTCCTCCACGCACGGACAAACCCATAACCCCCCAACCCCCCCTCCGCAACACATCCACGCGCGATCCCGCACCGCTCCCTACCGGGATCGCCCCGAACCCCGCACCGCCCGCAGCCCCGCGCCGCTAGATGGAGCCCGCATCCCGCATCGCATCCCGCACCACCTGGCGAACGGACAAAGCCGCCGGGTCGAGGGGAAGAGAAACCACACCACAGGGTGAATATAACCAAGTATTCATTTATTAACAAAATAAGACTTACCAAGCCGCAGCTCTTAAGTCACCCGCAATGCTCGCAGCCCTCCCGGCCGGGCGGCCCCGCGCCCGCCGCCGCCGCCGTTCCGTCCGTGGGGCCGCTCCGTCCGTGGGGCCGCCGCCGCCGTCGGGGTGGACGCCCGCAGCCCCGAGGGAAGGAGGAGGAGAAAGGATAAGAGGGGAAAGTGGGGTTCGTCCCCGCGGAGGGGCCGGGCGAGAGCCGCGGGGCGGGGGCTGCTTCATCCGCAGCCCCAAAACGCATTGCAAAAAAAAGAAAAAAAAAAAAAAAAAGAAAAAATAATAATAAAAAAATGACGTCTGTTAACTTCACAAAGGAAGAGAAACTGAATCCCAGAACGATAAACGAGGAGGGGGGGAAAGGAGGGGGAGGAAGAAACGTGGTTGAATCTTTTTTTTTTTTTTTTTTTCTCGTCTTTTTGTTCCTCCCTGTATGTGTTGGGAGTCATGCAAGAATTTCTCAGGAGGAAAATGAAGAAGGGGAAGGAAAAAAAAAAAAAAATCAATTAAAAGAAATAGCAGGGGGAAAAAAAAAACTACAAAAAAAAAAAAAACAAAGCCCCACACTTGCAAAGAAAAGATTTTTTTTCTTTTTTTTCTTTTTTTTTTTTTTTTTTGGACACAGACTTTTTGCATACCATCGATTCATTGGTGTATTAATGCACTTATATTCCCAGCTTTAAGCTAACATACAGTAAATAAATACACAGTTCCAAGGAGGGAGCGAGAGGGGACTGTGGGGCGGGGGTTGGGGGGAGGGCTCGGCGAGGGGAAGGGGCCGCCGTGGTTACTGATATCCCAGTGCAGAAGCTGAAGTCAGTCTTTGGCCATAGAGAGCGTAGGGGGAGTAGTAAGGTCCGGCAGCCGGCAACGACGGCACGGGGAGAGCTCCGGCTGCGGGCAAATGGCTCTTGCCGTACGGGTGATACCTGTTGAGTCCCAAAGTGTGTGGGCTCCTCAAGGACAGGGAGGCCGGTAACGTGCTGGGGCTGCCGGGGGCGGCGGGTGGGAGGTGGAGGTGGCAGGAAGCGGCCGAACCCAACCCCGATGTGGGATAACCGGCCAAGAGTTTCTCCGCGCCCGGCAGCGCCGTGTGGGTCCGTAGGTGGGTGAGCAGCTCCTCCGAGGTGGCAAACCTCTTATCGCAGGGTCCGCTGGCAGACACCCAGTTGCATATGTGGGGCAGGGGATCGTTCTGCAGCATGAAGCCGTAGGTGTAGAGGGGGTGGCCGGGCAGGCTGGGGGTGCCGCCGGAGGAGAGCGTGGTGTGCACCGAATGCAGGGGGTGCGCGGGGTACACCAGGGGGTATCCGCTCTTCAGGCTGCCGGCATCGTGCACGCAGCTGGAGCAGTTGCCGGAGCCCAGGTGCGAGGCGCTGTGGTAGCTCAGGCAGTACGGGTCCCGGCATAATCCCTGCATGAAGGAGGGCGGTGAGGCCCCGGTCAGCGGGCTGGAGCTGGGCGGCTTCCCCGGCAGCCCCAGCGCCCCGGGCAGCTGGCTGCCTACCAGCCCCGCTTTGCTGGGGTCCAACCCGGGCACGAACTGCGAGGGGTACCCGGCGTAGGCGCCCACGATGGAGCCGTGGTAACCGATGCTGGAAGGCGGCAGCGGGAAGACGGAGTGGCCCGGCTTGTAGGGAGACACGGGGGCCACATGGCCGGCGGCGGGCGGCAGCGCGGGGGGCTCCGATTTGCGGCCCGATGAGGGGGGTTCGCCGTGCGCCCCGGGCTCCGCCGCCGCCCCGCGCCCCAAAGCCCCGCTCGCCCCGTCGGGGCCGGGCTTGCCCGCCTCGGGCTCCTTCTTGTCGTCGGCGCCCTTGGGCTCGGCGTGCTGCGGGGACGCGCCGCGGGAGCCGCCCGGGGATGCGGCGCTGTGCGGGGGGAACGGCGGGCAGGCGGCGCTGGGCACGCGGAAGCCGGCCTTGTCCGGGCCCTCCTTGCGCGGCTCCCCGCCCTTGGAGTAGGGCTTGAAGCTGGACTTGTCCTCGGGCGGAGCGTCCCCGCTGCCGCCCGGCGGTTTGAGCGCGGCGGGGCGGGCGGAGGGCTCCTTGTCGGCGGCGGGCAGCCCGGCGGAGGCGACGGCGTTCAGCTTGGAGGAGGGCGGAGGGTCGGGTTTGCCGATCTGCGAACAGGTCTGGGCCAGCAGCGCCAGAGGGCTCTTCTTGGCGTCCAGCTGCGGGCGGAGCGGAGCGCGGCGCCGGTCAGGGGGGGACCCGACGGCACCCCCCGGTCCGGCCCCCCCTATCCCAACCCCATCCCACGTCTCACGTCCCACCCCGGGGCCAGCGGGCGGCGAGCCAGAGCGCGGGGACGGGAAGGGAAAAGGATCGGGGAGGGAAAGGGGAGCGGGGGAAACACTGACCTCGATGGGGCTGACGGGCGTGGAGGAGAGCGGCTGGAGGTATTCGGGGTGCAGGAGGTGGCCGCTGTGGGCGCTGAGCATCTTCAGGACGCGGATGGGCAGCCGGCTGGCCTGGCGCAGCGGGTCGGCGGGGGGCGGCCGGGGCGACGGGGCGCCCGCGGCTCCGCGGCTCGGCGGGGTCCTCGGCCGGGGCCCGCCGGGGGCACCGCTCATTTGGGGCGGGCGGCGGCGGCGGGCGGCGCGCCGGGCTCCGCGGGGCCGGGCCGGGCCGGGCGGGCGGCGGAGCGGCGGCGGCGGCGGCCCCGGCGAGACAAAACCCTTCCCCTTCCCGACCGACACGTCAAATAGCCCCGATGGCGGCCGCGCTCCGAGGGGGCCGGCGCCGCGCACCAATCCGCGCCCGGCCGGGCCCCCGGGGCGGGGAGAGAGCCGGTGGGGGGGGCGAAGCGCCGCCGCCGCGCCGCCGCGTGGGGGAGAGCGGCCGCCGGCACAGCGCAGCGCAGCTCGGCACGGCTCGGCTCGGCTCAGCATCGCACGGATTAATACGGCATAGCGAGGCTTGGCAAGGCATGGCACGGCTCGGCTGGCAGGGTATGGCTGGCACAGCTCGGCATGGCTCGGCTTGGCTCGCAGGGCTTAGCACGGCGCTGCTGGCGCAGCTCAGAACGGCATAGCGTGGCTCAGCCGGTGAGGTTTATCGTGGCATGGCATGGCTTGGCTGGCATGGTTTGGCGTGGCATGGCACAGCTTGGCTGCCACAGCACAGCCCAGCTATGCACAGTTGGCACAGCTTGGCACCCCGTCTCTGCAGGATGACCCTTCTGGCGCCCTGCCTTGTGCACGCCCAGCACACGGTGGTGAAGCTGCTGCCAGGTCAGCAGTGTCGCCCGAACCTGAGTTGCCAACACAGTTTGCACGTGTACATATTTATTTTGCACATAATGTAATCACCAGCATTAAATTCCTTTTATCAGCAGCAGCACTTGGTTGTGGCAACGTGTTTGCTGCTGTTGCAGGGAAAGGGTTTGTGGGCACTGAATGTTGCATGCCATCACCTGTCTTTGGGGTGCACCTGCAGTGGGGAACCAACCCCACCTAAAGTGCCATTTCCTTACGCTGCAACCTGCAACACTCATTGCTTTCACTGGTTTTCCACTCTCTTTCATTTACACTCTTAGACATTTCCCAGTATCAGTGCACCTGTCATGGGTTCCATCTGAGAGAGAGGAATTGAGGGGGACCGAGTTCATGGTGCACGGAGGTGATGCTGGAGCACAGAACCACCTCTGGTTTCGGGGTCCCTGCTGCAGAGAGAGAAACAGAGACGTGCAATGAAACACACCACCTCCTGGCAGATGCTTTATATTCCAACAGTGCTGCCATTACTGAGCCCATAGGGTCGCCTCTCACAGAGCTGTGTGCTCTGGGCTCTAGGAAGTGGCTCTGTTGGGTACACCATCACCAGCATGGCATGGTGTGGCACGATGCTGCTTCTCCTCTGCTATCAATAACACTGACTGCTGGACTGTTAATGTCCCCACTTTGGGGGCTTTTCTTCTTTCCCCCTCAAAGCTGACCTCAAAACTGATTCAATGCTGATGCAGGAGGAGAGACCTCTGTTCAAAGGAGCCATTCGAGTCCAAAAGAAAGAGGAAAAAAAGTCTGCCCTCAAACTAATTCAAGTTGTGTTCCAGCAACAACACAGCATTAACAGAGTAAATAATGCTCCTATAACAGAAAGAGCACAAAACATAGACCATGGCCAATGCGTTGTGTAGCCCTTGGTGATTTTATACTCTTATTTTTATTAGGTTTTGTTGCTGTATCAGTAAGAGCACAAGACATTGTCCATGGGCAACGCATTGCGTAGCCCTCAGTGCTCTTATTCCCTGTTTGGTCTTTTGGGTTTTTTGCTCTACCAGTAAGAGCACAAAATGTACTCCATAACCGATGCATTGTGTAGCCCTTGATGCTTTCATTCTCTATTTTTGGTCTTTTGGGTTTTCTACTCTACCAGTAAGAGCACCAAGCATAGACCATGGCCAATGCAATTGCGTAGCCCTTGCTGCTCTTCTCTATTTTTGGTCTGTTGGATTTTCTCCTGTACCAGTAAGAGCACAAAATGTAGTCCATAACCGATGCATCGTGTAGCCCTTGGTGCTTTTGTTCTCTTTTTCTGGTCTTTTGGGTTTTTTGCTCTACCAGTAAGAGCACAAAATGTAGTCCATGGCCAATACGTTGCGTAGCCCTTGGTGTTCTCCATTTTTGTTCTGTTGGAATTTCTCCTGTACCAGTAAGAACACAAAATGTAGTCCATAACCGATGCATCGTGTAGCCCTTGGTGCTTTTGTTCTCTTTTTCTGGTCTTTTGGGTTTTTTGCTCTACCAGTAAGAGCACAAAATGTAGTCCATGGCCAATGCGTTGCGTAGCCTGCGGTGCTCTTCTTCTCTATTTTTGGTCTTTTGGGTTTTCTGCTCTACCGTAAGAGCACAAAATGTATTCCATGACCAACACAATCGTGTGGTCTTTGGTGCTCTTATTCCCTATTTTCGGTCTTCTGTGTTTGCCAGGTCCCACCATGGCCCCAGGGAAGCGGTGCCAACAGCCACACTGTGCCCACGGCCCCACGGCCGCTCCCCAGCTCCGCGCCTCTCCGATCGCAGCAGAACAAACGCATAAAAATGATCTTATTTATTACAGGAGACATGTTTTAAAACAACTGACAAAATTGCAAGATGTAAAACAACAAGCGAGCGCTTTTTCTTTTTTAAACCCATATAGACTTCTGGCAATGATAAAAATAGTGTTTTCCTTTTTAAAGTTGGAATTAATCTTTCTTTCGAAAGCAATCATGTAGTGAGAGAGGCAGGAAGATGCTCAGATATTAACTGGTGCTTGCTGGGTGATGGTTACTTATGGGAGAGCCGGTGGCCGCTTTCCTCTGCACAGCGATTCACATTAAAGCACGGCGCCAACATTAAAGGAAAAAGGTGAGATTTTTTTTTTTTTTTTCCCTTCCCCTGCTCCCTTGATGTGTGACTAACAGCTGTTTTTCCCTGTGACAAATCAGTGGGGTCTTCCTGTTGTTGATGTAATGAAGCTGTTTCCTGGTGTGAAATTCTGCAGGATGAATGGCGCGAGGGGGAGGAGAGCGTCACCCACTTATCAAAGCTGTGCTGTGCTTGGGGATGGGCAGCAGATCAAAACGCACAGCGTGGCCGACACTGGGGCACCGTGACATCACTTTGGACTTCTTTCACTGTTTGTCTTCCCAGCGCTCCGCACAGAACCGTGCAATGCTGCTGTGTCAGCCTGGGTTGACCTGGCGTCTGTTTGCGCTGCAGCGGTTGAGCGGTGCCACTTCGTTCCTCAGTTTCCCCATCTGTGAGGTGAGGACTGAGCAGAGCTCCACCACAGCATTCAGCATCACAGCCCTTTGGGGGTGATGGACCCCTCCCCATATTCCGTTGGGCCGCCTCTATGGGTGGGTCCAGCCCTCAGCATCACTCATACCTCTGTTTCCTTCAGTTCTTTGCCAGTGTTAGTTAATTAAACTATGCAAATTAAAACAACTTAATTTATATAATATCAGTGCCGGAGCCTCAAACCATTTGGTGTAGCTCATCTGGCACGTACGTTACATAAAATGTTTGGAGCGGCTCTAATAAAAATGAAAAAGGCTGTAAATCAAGTTTAATTTATTCATTTTCTGTATGGTATTAAAGCATGCCAAAATCAGATTATTTATGAGCCCTTCATAACAATAGGCATTTTTATTGGTTGCAAATGACAAAAGGGTTTCTCAGAGGGATTTTTTTCTTCCTTTAAATTTTTTGAATGCCTTTTCAGAAACATTTATTTGTTTGGACGCTATGATCTCAAAGAAAAATATTTAATCATTGATACAGTAAAAATAATTTATATTTAGATGCTGAAAAACACACCAGGCTTTCAAACATAAATACACACAGCTAATCCAGCCCAAAGGCTCCGCGTCTCTGCGCACTGTGGGCCACAGCGAAGCGTTGTGATTGAGACCCACTTTCCTAAATTCCTCCTTTTCTGAATGGGGATCTCGTGTAAATCTTTCACAAAACGTCAGAAGGATGCAGGGTTGGGTTGTTTTCCTATTAAAGATGAGCAGGGTTTGTTCCAGAGCTCTGCGCTCCTTTCCTCGCCCATCAAATTCTCAGTGCTGTGACTGCATCCCATGAACTCTCCTACCTGCTCAGGTGGAGCAGCTGTGCTGGTGAATGGTGGAAGCACAACTTGGCCTCTGCCTCTCCACCACTTCAGCTGCCTTTTATCCACTATCTGGTACAGGAGGAGCAAGAGCTCAGGATGAGTGAGGTGTCCCAGCAAAGCAATGCTTTTTAGGGGCAATGCTGGCATCCTTCACGCACCCCATCCTATCACCATCCCCACCCCATAACCATCGCCATCTCATTGCCATCCCCATCCCCACTCCCATCCCCACTCCCATCGTCATTCCCATCCCCACTCTCCCCATCCTCGCTTCCATTCCCATTCCATACCCCCTACAAGGGAAGTGCTTTCTCTGTGCCTGGCCTGGCCAATCCTGAGAAAAAAAAAGGAAGAGAAAAAGAGGGAACCCCCTCCCCGGGAGAATTAGCATCCAGGCTCTGTCAGTCACAGGGAGCTTTTGGTAAAAGGGGCCCCTTGTCAACCTCTGCCTTTGATGTGACTGGGACGGAGGTGCTCAATTAAAAGCCTATCAGTCTGTAAGTAAATCAACGCCTATCAGGCTTGTCACATCAAACAAACGATTATTGCACGAACCCACCCACCCCATTAATCTGGCTGTTCCTTCTTGACAGCTCAGGGTCAGGGCACTGTAAATCCTGCACTGGATTGCAGCCACCTGGAGCAGGATTAAAGCAGCCCTGCAGCACGTGCTGCTGTGCCCAATTACCGCCCGGCGCCGGGGGTTGCAGGGTGCAAGGTGGGGGTCCCAACAGTGCTGTAATGTGCAGAGTGGAATGGTGCTGCATTGGCACCAGGGATGCTCTGAGTGCTGAACCAGCAGCACCAGCAGCCACGTGGCTGCTGGGATAATGGGAGCAGCCCCAGCGTGGCTCCTGGTTGCTTTGGGAAGGTGCTGTGAGTGAGGATGGTGCCATAGCCATGAGCTCGTACATGCAGAGGGTCACAGCAGCATCGCAGTGGCTGCTATGAAGGACGTCAACCCCATCCCATCCAAAACAGGACAGGTGTCTTCAGCAGACGTGCTCATGGAGTGTGCATGGAGCACTGCACAAGTTGCATGGAGCAGGGCTTCACCTCTTGGTAACTCACGCACTGGAAGAACCCGAGGGGCTTTGCCCTCGGTCTGAGTTAGCAGGAGTGATGCTAACCCGGCCATGTGTTCCCATGGGGGGCTCAAGCCCCATTGTTATCCCATCAGAACAGCATTGGGGAGCATCCAGGGCTGTGGAGCAAACAGCTAAGCTGGGCACTGTGCAGGGCTGCAGAGAACAAGAGGCCCATTCAGGCCAAGCAGCAGCCCAACTCCATGCACTGCCCCAGGGCAGCTGGAGCTTGTGATTTCCCCACACAGAGGCGAGGGCTGTTTTGGGAGAGGAAAAACCTTGAATCACATGAGGGCACGGAGTGGGGCAGACACATGGGAGAGCGCAGCCGGGCTTTGCTGTGTGCTGGAGCTGCCCGTGGCTGTGGAGCTGACCCCAAAGGCATGAACACGAGGTGATACTGAACAAGAGGCAGACTGCTTTGATATAGGATGTGGCATCTCCTACTGATAAGTGGTATCACAACCAATGGGTCCCCATCACCCTCACTGCCACCTGTCAGACCCCAGCAACTCTCCTTTCCCCACATCTGGTGACACCCATGCACCCCACACTGATGGTGGCACCCAGCTCTGTCCCAGGGGTCCCCAGGGGAGCCCGGCCCCAGGGGTTGCCTCCCACCCATGATCAATGCTGAGTTTAAGTAAGGTTTATTGGTATCCGTAATTTAACATGACATATTTCTAGCAAGAATTACTCTGAGATCATCTTCTGCATAAAATATGACAGGAATCTTTTAAGTGCAAGCATAGCCCTCAGTTAATTTAATAACTGAGATGGAAAATGGAATAGCATTAAATTTAATATTATACATAATGCTCCTACACTTCCTTCACCTGCTGCTGGCAGCATTTGTTTTCCCTTCTTCCTCATTTGCAGCCCAACTCATCCTGCAGCTCTGATCCCACGTGAAGGCAATGGGTCTCCATGTGAAGGCAATGGGGTGCTCCTCCACTCCTCCCACCTCAGTGTGAAGTGGGAGCCGTGGGGCTGAGAGGCCACAGCACAAATCCCTGCCCTCCCTGCAGCACCCAGCAGTGCTGTGCTGCTGGTGGTCCCATGGCTGTGCTGTTCTGCTCAGCTGTGACCATGTGCTGCTCCTTCCCAAGGGTCTCTCCAGAACGACCTGTTTCATATGCTGCATGCTGAACAACAGCACGGATGGCCTTCATGGCTGTGAAACAAAACAGCTCTTTATGAAGAAAAGTGTTCCCCAAGCAGCCTGCAGCCGGCACGTGGCTCTGCGCACGCCGGCACATCCAGGGCTCCTCTTCCAAACTCTTCCCTTTTGTCCACCAGCTCTGTGCAGGCAGCCACCAGCAGCAAGATCCAGCAGCAATAACTCAGTGCAGTGATAAAACCAGACCTTGCTGCAGGACACTGCTGCTTCAAAGGCGGAGGAGTCGTTACATGAGAAGGGCTTGGAATACGATGGTGCGTAACGATGCGCCTGGTGCGCGCAGCCAGCTGCGAGGCCAGCGGCAAACGAGGGGTTAACTCAAATCGCATCAGCTAATTCACCCCTCAGCTCAAAGCTCTGAGCAGAGAGGAGGACAGGAGATAATTGCCGGGCGAGCAGAGCCTACTTGACCCGGCGAGCCCGTCCCTGTTCGTGTCTCGCTCTCGCCCTCTGTGCTCAGTTTCGCTGCTGATCTCTGGGCCGCTGCTCTCCATCAATGTCTGCAGAAAATACTCCCGCTGTAATTAGCCAAATGGCCGCACCTCACCCCAAGCACGCTGCTGGCAGTGATGGAGCTGAGCTGCTTCTGCAGGAAACTGCCCAATAGCTGCATGGGGCAGAGTCCCAGCTCCCCATTCCATGCGCACTGGCACTAGCGGTGTGCAGTGGGCACTCAGGGTGAGCAGTGGTACTGATGATGTGCACTGGGTACCAGGGATGTGCGCTGGGCACTGACAATGTACATTGGTACTGGGGTTGCATACTGGTGTCTCCACTGGGTACAGGGGGACAAGGGGTCACAGCATCCTGGGGTGTCTTTGCCACAACACTCCACACCAGGTTTTCTGCTCACTGCAGGATTTGGAAGCTTGGCAAGGGCTTGGTGAGTGCCCATGCACTGCAGCAATGATCAATACAGCTCTCAGCTTCACCCCTTAGCACCAGCACAGAGCAGTGTGGGAGCTGCTACGGCTGGGGACTGCTAGCAGGATCCATCCTGCAGCCCCATCTGCTCCGGTTCAAAGGGTTGAGATGGAGCTCCGTGCTGCGGTGAAACGGGTGTTGGAGGGATTAGGGCAGGAGGGGCCGGCGCTGCTGGGAGCAGAGTGGACTCTTTATCAGAGAGAAGCAGAGCCTGACAGCGCTGTAACTCCCTCTTCTTAAGGAGATGAGCTTGCAGTAAAGCAAGAAGCACGTGAGAGGTGAGCAGACAAAATGGCAGAGCCCTGTGAGCCCAGCACCAGCCAGAGCACAGCTGAACAGAGGGAGCACTCAGCAAAGCCCTGCCTGCTGGAGCGGCACTGCTGCTGCACCGCTGCCAGAACAGTGCTTTACTGTAACTTGGAAAGTTTCACGCACGGGTTTCAACACCTCACTCTCACACCACATAATGCAAAAGCTAATTCTACTTTCAGGCTGATGTCAACATTCCCCTTTATTGCCACGGCGAAATGTGAAGACTACATTAATTTGCATTTGCTGTGTGCAAGTAACGCGTTCCAGATCATCCTGGTAACTCCTCAAAGGTATAGACGAGAATTTCCTGGATCGTGTGCTGGATGGAAAAAGCTGCTGGGATCCAGGAGAAGGAAACGGCATTGTGTGTTTTCATAACTCCACCTGGAAGCGGTGCAGAGGAGCGGGGGAGCAAAGCAGGGCTCTGCACACTGTTGGTGCACGGAGGATGCGGGGTCTGAGCAACAAAGCACCGAAATCCACGGGCAGGGGCACAGCTGCACCACGAAGTCTTTAACACGTCCGTCCTCCATAAAACAAATAACCCGTTGCTAACTGGAAGTCACGCCGTTCTTACTTGGAGCAACGTGCTGAACAGACGGGCGCTGGGGCTGAGATAATGATGACCCTTTGTGCGTGGAGCTGACGGATGCATCGCGCCCTGCGCGGAGCTCACCTCACACCCGCAGTAAATCACGGGCACTGAGCTCAGTGTTCCATGTGCACGTGGCCATGGTGCAGAGCTGGGGTGGGTTTCCCATTGCCCCGAGTGATGGAGGTGATCTCACATCCCAGCACCACGGGGAGGAGGTGGGAATGGGGTCCTGGGGACCCTCACACCTCCATCACCCCAAACCCCAGTTCTATGCGCTGATCCCGCGGTGCTGCATGGGAGAGATGGATTCATTTCCGTTTATGATCTGTGATGATGATACCCCTGAAGGATAAAAGTCTATACATAATAATCTCTCTCTTCAGCTTTGTTAACAACTTCAATTAACAGAGAGCTGCGTAATGCTTCATCAGCCGTTTGGATTACAGATGAAATTAAGCCATCATATTTATGAACTGCGCGGAGAGTTCGAGGAGGACTCCACATATTTTACGTTTAATAACTTGCCCTCTCCTTTTATTTATAATGCTAATAATGATTTGGTGGCTGCTTTGGGGGGAAAACATAAATGACAAAGCGAGCAGTCAGGGGTGAGCTGTGCTTTATGGGCTTTGCCTGTTCCCTCACAGGGCTCCTGCACTGCCATTGCACTGCGCTCAGCTCTTCTCCAACCTGTGTGGGGCATTCATGTTTAACCCACAGAGCAGCCCCAGTGAAGGGGAACCTCTGGTTTTGGGACTGCCCGTGCTCCTTCCAGAGGGTGCCAGTTGGATATCCTTTTGCACAGCCCATTTCTTCCCATCTTGTAGGGTTGCTCGCAGCTAAATGGGGATGGAGATGGCACAGCGGGGACCATGGGACCATGTGTTACCGTTGGTGCCTCCTCCATGCTGAATCCAAGCCCAACAGCGCATCCCAAGCACTGGAATGCAGAGGGGCTGGGCATGGTTAATTAATCTGAGCAAAGACTGAAGCCCAAAAGATGGGGAGCAGCACACTGAAAGATGACGGCTGGCAAAAATCATTAGGAGCATCTTTCAACAATCCATACGTCGCTATCGATCCCCTTATAGATCATGTTCCTTTCCCCTTTTTTGCAGGATCTTCTGGATCGATACGGCAAGTGCATCGAGACTGTAGCAACACATTTAAAACCTTATAAAAGGTTATTTAGTTGCTAACGGTGCAGCAGTTTCTGCAAAGCCTGCCAAAAGGTTACAGCTTTTTGGGCATCATAAATTACGGACGACGGGGAAAAAAAGTAAGTGCGGTTTTCTTTATTGTCTCGGTGATGGATGGGCTCCCGAACAAGACACAAAATACATCATATCACCTTTAATGGGACCACATTTCTGTAGCCATAACTCACAATTTTAAAATAGAAAATGGTGAAATATGGCGTTGTATATTCCACTCCTGACATATTTATGAGTCCTTCCCTTCTTATAAATACAGTGATTGCTATTTCAAAGCAGCGTGTCAGGTATGAGCAGAGCACAAACAGCTGCTGCGATTGAAAAATTATAGCCAGAGTTGGACGTTTTCAAAAACTCTCTCTAGCAGCAGTAAATTTACAATGTTTGCACTAACTGTTATTAAAACCAAATCCATATCTTGGCAACAGGAACCCACCGCTCCGACGCAGCTGGCGTGGCAGCACGGGGCCGCGTGGGGAGAACCCTGAGCACTGCTGCATGGGGCTGAGCCCCACGTCCTGACCCACTGATGTCCCCACGATGGGGTCCCCAGGAGCTTCGTCCCAGCTCAGGACTGGGCACGGATTTTCAGGCAGTGCCGTTCCCGTATCGATGTTTCCATGCATTCTGCAGGGTGTGCTCCTCTCCAGGAACCCTCCTGAACATCGCTGGCCTCTGGGAGCACCGGGAACTCTCCGGCCTCATTTAGGCACATAAAAGGCCTCTAATTAGCTTTTTGTTTAGTCCGATTATGAATGGGAGTTTTGACCTTTCAAAGTGATTCGTTTCTTAAGCCAAGGAATTGGCATCGCATCAGTTTCTGTCCTGCACCACACTGCTTCGGACCTTTAGCCTTCCCTTCCCCACTTCAGCCCCATAAGCTGCCCCCATCCTCCCACCCCCAGGTGTGGGACTGAGGCTTGGGGTCTCCATCCACCTCCCACCCTCCGAGCGCTCTTTGTGTCAGCGAAATTCAGAGCCTTTTATCTCTGATTTACATTCCTTTATCAGGGCAAGGCCCTCCAGAGGTGCATTTTATTACCCTGGGTTATTAAACAAAAACTTTTTGATAATGAGAGGCTGGGAGCTGCGTGCTCACCCCACTGCTGCTGCGTTATCGGAGCCGTCCCCACGCAGTTCTTGCTCCGGAGTCTCTCCTATCTCTGGTTCAGATTAGCCAGCCCCACTGCGAGATGCCCTGTCTCCTGCATGGTGAATAGAAAGAGATAAATTCTTGCACAGAGTAAGCCTTTTGGAGAACTGCTCCTGAGAGCTGGTGGCTTTGGGGATGAATGGGAAGGGGAGGATCAAAGATTTGCAGATAATCGCTGCCCTTGCCTTTCCTCTTGGAGAGAAGGAGGTTGCAAGCCCAGAGTGGGATTAGGACAAGGGAAGTACTGCCCCTAAGACAGTGTCATTCCCACATCTCATTCCATCCCATTCCAAACAAACCCATCCCACCCCATCCCATCACATTGCCTCACATCCCACTTTGCTTTGTCCCATTCCATTCCATTTCATTCCAAACCTTCCTGTCCCAACATATCCAGTCCCATCCCATCCCACACTGTAACATCGCATCCCATCGCATCCCATCGCATCCCATCGCATCCCATCGCATCCCATCGCATCCCATCGCATCCCATCGCATCCCATCGCATCCCATCCCATCCCATCCCATCCCATCCCATCCCATCCCATCCCATCCCATCCCATCCCATCCCATCCCATCCCATCCCATCCCATCTCACTTTACTTCAACCCACCCCATCCCATTCCAATCCATATCTACAGCCCCCCAGCCACACTGTGAGCCTTTCATGGAGGCTGCAGAGCCCAGCAGTGATTTCTGCACTAAGAGCCCCCAAGTGTCCCCACCCCCTGTGACCCCACATCCCCCGCCTGCAGCCAACCCCCGCCTCCCACAGCCTCCCCCCTCCCCAAAGCAGTGTCTGCAATATTTTCTTCCCTGCACACATGCGAAGACCTTTGAGTTGACTGCTCTGTTTTATAACATTGCTGTTTCCTGGCCTGGCTTTATTACATCTGTTCTTTGGGGTATGGTGTTATAAATTGGGTATGTGATGACGTGTAATCACTAACTGCAAAGCCAATACATTTTCGCTGCAACAGCAGCAAGACAAATAAAGGAGAGAAGGAGAGGCTGGCGAGGCTCTGACAAAGGGAGATATATACGCAGGCACACACTGTTATAATTTAAACATCTGATTGGGGATTGAAAGCAGTGTTATCCTAATGGAGCGGGGCTCTGCTGGTGCTTGGATGCTGCAGCCGAAGGCGGAGCGGGTGGAGCAGCAGAGATCTCTTGTGCAACTGTACAAATGTGGCTGAGATGGGACAGGAGATAAACGGGAGGGACGGAGGGAGGCGGCCGCTGCAGCTCCAGCTGTACCTGCATGCTGCTGCACTGCTTTATCATGATAAATGCCATCGGAAAATCAATCCGCTGTGTACTTTTGGGAATTACAACTATCATTTTGGCGTGATTTATTTGCTGGATAACACGGACAAGGGCTCTTTGTTCATCATTTTGAAAGTTCATTTAAAATTGCTTTGAGTTTGCCTGGGTTTGTGATGCAGCCAGTGGGTCTCTGCTCAGCAGCACGATGTGCTGGGGGAGAGGGGCTGCCCCACTCCTGACCCTGCATAGGGCTGTGATTGGGGTCAGTGTGTACTGGGTGCTGCCAGGCGTTCCCTCATTCCCTTTTTCTCTTTCAGCAGCCCAACCTGTTTGTCCTGCCCTCCTGCTTGCATGGATATGAGTGTTTCCCATGCGCTGCCCATGGAGCTGGAGGGGACAGCATAGGACTGGGACAGAAATTGTTGGCATGGAAGACGAAGGGGGTAAATTGGCCATGAGAAAAATCTGGGCTGGGAAGAGGCTTTGAGGCCTCTCGGAAGGGCACCCACTCTCAGGCTGTGTTCCCAGCACCTAAAAACAGCGCTGGCTCTGCACATGTACTTTTTTATGGTTGTTTATACCAGGTGTGCGCTCCGGCATCGGGGGCTTTAATTACAAGGAGGAAGAAATGCTCTCCGTGGTTTTGCATTACAGGCTGGAGCATAAACCTCAAATAAATCACGTGGGAAGCAGTTGACAGTGAGCAGAGGCTGCTGAGGGGAGAAAGCCAGGCCACAGCAGCTTCCCTGCAGCGGGACCCCAATGTGGGTGCAGCATGGGGCCCTCTGCGTGGCAGGGCAGCATGGTGCAATGCTGTGCAATGCCTTGCAGTGCTGTGCAATGCTGTGCAACGTCACACAGTGCTGTGCAACACCATGCAGTGCTGTGCAACGCCATGCAGTGCTGTGCAATGTCATGCAGTGCTGTGCAATGTCATGCAGCACTGTGCAATGCCATGCAGCACTGTGCATTGCCGTGCAGCATTGTGCAGTGCCATGCAGCATTGTGCAGTGCCATGCTCCTCTTGCATGCCAGCACCAGTGCTGCTTCCCCTCTGCTTGGGACCTGCTGCCCCGTGCATGCCTGTGCTTTGCTGCTGCCCTGCTCGTCCCCTGCCCCCAGCTGGGCTCCCACTGCAGCTCCCTTCTGGTTTTCATTACCCTCCTCTGAGCTGAAGGCGAACAGCCTAATTTGGAATAACAGCCGAGTGAGTGCGAAGGGGAAAAATCCTGCACTCTCTCTTTTCCTGAGCTAATCCCCTGACAAATTCTGCAGGGCCCTGGCTGAGGGCTTGTTCCAGAGATGTCCCTGATTGAAATGGAAATACTCCCCGCTCCTCTCCCTTAAAGGAGAAGCTTCCCTGTGTTTATAAAGCCTTCCAAGGGTTTATGATTTTATTTTCATGGCCGGCCTTCCCCAGGAATGTGGCAGCCAGCTCAAGGGCTGCAGGAAGCACTGCTGCCCATAAACCCCTGCACTCAGCGCTCCCTGGCTGACATTGTCATGAAACAAAAATATTCCTGATGCTTATCAGAGCCCCACATCAAAGGCGCTGGGGCCATAAATCTCCCGGAGACAGCGCTGCGCACTCCAAATCAAAGCAGCTCTCTGGGATGACAGTGTACCCTACACATGGGGGGGGATCCTGGGGCCCCCAGCTTTGGGTTTGCACCAATAGGGTGAGCAAACCAGGCTCATTTCATCCCCAACCAGGGTTAACCCCACTTAAAATCAGGTATGTGCGTGTGCATGGATGGAGAAGGTCTTGCACAAAGTGCGCATTGGTGATGGGTGACCCCGATGTCCCTGGCCCAGGCAGGCTGACAGCACTGTGCAGCTCTCCCTGCTTTTGTTGCCAGCTGGAGCCAGGAGCACTCCCGCAGATCATTTCAATTCGGGTAAATCAGCGCTTTCCACTCCCCAAAGGATATTTCCCACCAGTTGGGCTGCAGGGTCACCTCCAGCAGAGAAGACCTTGAGTGATGGATGCTGTGTCTCGCAGGTGAGTTGTTCCAAAAGTTAATTATCTCCCTGGTTGCTCGCTTGGGAATTTAATCAGGCTCTGCTGCACCGACGCCCTGACGAACAATTACAGCAGGGCCCGAAGGGGAACTCCTATCTCACCCTGCAGCTGGAGCAGTGCAGGACCCGAGTCCTCCTGCTGTTTGCAGCACACAGGGGATGCTTCCCTTCCCTGCTAGCAGGGCGATGGAGCCAGAGCCTTGACGAGCAAGGCTGGAGCTGCAGGAGAGCCAGACACTAATGTGACATCTCTCCCAGCACTTGCCATTCCCTCCCTTCCTTGGCTTTGATGTTAACTTCTTACAAGCTCTGAGACAGCAGTAGGATTTGATCAGGAAATCATGCATGTTAATAGTAAGTCCCTCTCCTGCTCCTTTGGGATGCTTTGTCTGTGTCTTTGGGGTGATGCAAACCTTCATCTCAGTCTGCCACAGGGATGGGCCATGCCCTGCCCATGGGCCCTCAATGGGAGCTGAGAAGTGTTGGCCACAAGGGCAGCACGCGGTCCTGCTGCTCGCATCCTCCTCTCAAAGTAGGTTACGTGGCTATCACTGCTTGTGATGCTCTCGCACTTCTGATATTTAGTCACTGTACCAGTGTCGGATGGGTCTTAATTATTTATAGCTGTTCTATCCTGTTTTCTCAAGTCATCTGGGGAGAGGTGACAGGTGACGACTTCTTGCAGCAGATGCTACGAGGCGGTGAGGTGCTGCCGCTCAGATGAGAAGAAAAGAGAAAGTGTCTTCAACAGGGAGAAGTGACAAAGCGACACAGGAGCTGCCTCGTTTAATAATCAAGAAGGAGGGAAAAAAACCTCCTTAGGTCTCTAGAAAAGAAACACATTCCTCCTAAATAGGGGGAGCAAACCCGCCCCTTTGCCTCTGTAGCCCTTTGCTTGGGACTTCATTGCTCTTTTAGGATGCATTGTATGGGCAGAGTATGGGGACGAGTGGAGGGCAGGGACATGGCAGCTGCCCACAGGTTGGCATAGGCATGGTCTCATGCTTTTCTCAACTGAGCACCCTGTCCTGCACTGCTGGGCTTTGCTGCTTTCCTGCTTGGCAGCATAAGCAGAGCCCACTGACACCTCTCTGCATACATCCAGCTCCCCACTGGCTGAGCTGCATCCCATAGGACACATGGTCCCCAAAGGTCCAAGGAGGAGCGCTGTGGGATGGGGTCAGCAGCTTCATCCTGCAGTCCCCAGCCCTGCAGCACGTGCATGCAGTGCATGCATCACATCTCCTCTTACAGCTACGAGTGCCAGCTGCGTTCTTGCTGCTGGAAGGAGATGTTCCTTTAGCTCAAGTGCCCGCTGCCTCCTGCACTGTGCTGACAGAGGGTTTAATCCCTGCTGACAGGCACTGTTTGTACAGGGGCCGTGCTTGCAGCCTGGTTCTTGTTGCACAGTGGTTGCATAGCAGAGGAGCAGGGCAGAGAACTGCAGACGCCTCTGCGCGCTTCTGCAGGACGCGATGGCAGACGAAGATTCTTGCAATAATGTGATAATTGCACAAGCATTAGCAATGTCTACAGAGAGGATGGGAGAGCAAGGACGGCTGGGCTCCTGCTGCAGGGCTCAGCACTGGGCTGGGGACTCCCTGTGCCCCCATTGCTCCTCGGTGCCCCCCGCCCCATGGTGCCCCTCAGCTCAGAGCTATGGGAAGCACTGAACTCCAGGTCCCTCCCGGCGGCTCCAGCCATGACACATGCACAAAGGCACCTTTTTATAGGTAGGAAATTATAGGTGCCATGACTTCAAAGGCTTTTGCAACAAGAGCTTTCCCTTTGATAAGTGACAGCATCATTAATGGTGATTTATTACACGGGCTATTTCGACAAACAGAAATAACCAGTTTCTTTTCATTTGGCGCGGTGGTTCATTTTGCTCTGGGCTACCCAGACATACAAGGTGGCTGCTAACAGCTGTTTTACTGCTGGTAAGACATCTCATTTATTAACTTGTCATCATGTGTCATAAAGTTTAGCAAAATGCTAGATGATTGTGTACTTAAGCCAGGTAATTACCCCATTATTAAGGCTGCCTTCTTTATTTATTTGCTCTTCTGGTGGTTTGTTCCTACCTTTGCTCTACATACTGCCTTAGTCACAGGGCACGGGGATGCACTGCCTTGTAATTAGTGCTGTGTTGGCCTCCACGCTGCATTTAGGGACATGAAAGGTGTCCTGCTGGCTCATAGGGATGGGAACACAGCACTGGGGTGACGCTGCTCGGAGGGGTTTCATGCCCCCAGGGCTGCCTCCTGCCCCCACCTCTGAGCATGGCCATAACAGCAGCAAGAGCTGGGAAAACACCTGTGCTGGAGGTGTCCAAGAGCTGGACGCCAGGGAGCACAGGGCAGCACGCTGCCATGGTCTTGGATGGCGTTCATCGCCTCCACGTAGCTTTTTTTTGTGCTGTACTGTGGTGCCATACAAAGATTTGTCTTCTTGGGCAATGGGAGACTTGGTTGCTGCCAGGGATTCCAGCATCTCCTTGCCCCGCTGTCCCAGAAGTTGCCCTGAGTCCTTTGGGTGATGTTTCTCCAAGAGCTGCTATGAATTCACTTTCTGTAGCTACCCAAGGGGCACCATGAGAGGGTTTCTGCAGTCCTGCTTGGGAAGCTGGTGCTCTTTTAATACAGCAGAGTGTGTGTTTGGCCATGGCCACGAGGAAGGAAAGATGTGCTCCCAGGGATCAGAGGCAGTTGAGCAACAAAGCAGCCATGCACAGGGAGAGCCTCCACCCACCACTTATTAAAATGCCATTTTTAGTACAAAGAGATGTTAGAAGTGAAAATGGGTGAAATACCTCTTACATCCCCCATTGATTTCCTGGGATATTTACAACTGTGGTGCTATTGATCTCCCCAAAGTGCTGGATGTTCTCACTCCTTATGTATGATGCGCACAGTGAGAAAGTATTTTTGGCCATGAAAGAGACCATGAGCACGCCAGAGACATCGATCCATGAAGATTAGGGATGTAGCAGCAGCATTACCCCAGATCCCCCCACAAAGCAGTGCTGAGCATCACCCAACAGTTGCCCCAGCCCCGTCCCTTCCAGGAGCACAACAGCAGCAGTGGTGTTTCCCTGCTCTCATCTCACAGGTCCAAACCCTTGTGGCTCCACCTCGGGCTGAGCCACTGTCGCTGCTTCTCTTTGAACCACAGCAGGAGGGACAAGAGGGCTGTGTGTTCAATTCAAGTTCAAGAGCTCTGCAGAAGCTCCTATCTCAAGTGCTTGAGCTCAAGCATCAGTCCGAGGAGCAGATAAGAGCTGTGGTTCACTCTGCTCCCCTGAAACTGCCCAAGGATGGCAGAGGCAAAGCATCATCCTCATCCCCAAGACACCCACATCCCCAAGTCACCTACGTCCCTGAGACAGGAGAGGTGCTGGGTGCGGTCTCCTATCATCTGCAGCATGGGCTGGTTCCTGGATGCCCTGCATACTGGAGCCCCTCACTGTGATGGTGTGGGGTTGGGGAAGGAGCCTTGTGGTTCTCCACTCAGGGGGGGAATTTCCTTAGGACCACGGCTTTGATATTAGGTTAAAGTGCCCTCCCAGCAAAGGGGCACAAGTGGGGTTTTCTCGCTATAAGAGCACACCCCGTGTGTTGCCACCACTTTGCAGCCTTGCAGCCAGTGGCCAGGGTAAGATTCCCATTTCCAGACCCAGCAGCTGGAAACTGACCCCAGTTCTGGTGAGTGCAGTCCCGGGCTCTGCCTCCAAGCGCGGTTTCCAGCAAAGAGTCAGAGGGAGCGGGGCGCAGGAAACCGCGTGGTGTAAAGTTTCTGGAGATCCTTTTGCCGCTGTGTCAGCCCCAATTACATCAGTCAAAGCACATTATGTGGCTGGCGGGCTCTAATGGGAAGTGACAGATGTGACGGGGCGCGGGCGGGCGCTGGAACCAGCACTGCGGTCCCTGGGGATGGGCCCCCCCCCCCCTCCTTGGGCTGCATGAAGCTCTCCCGAAGCAAGATCCACCACTGAGATTCAGAGGGGATTCTCACCTGCTATCCATCCTCCCTGACCTTCGAGGTCTGCGGTTATTGACGTTTTGCTCCAACCGAGTCAATATCAACTTCGAGGGCCGATAGACAATAGGAAATAATAAGCAGCGTGCAGTTAGTATTGATTTATGATGATTTGGGTCTTTTTGCGTGAGTTTCTCCCATGCAAAGTGGCTCTCAGCCTGCAGGGTTTGTGTGTATGTTAGCACTGAAAGATGCGGATGAGAGCAAGGGAGATTTGCTGCAAGGTTACAAACACCTTGTAAAGAACACGAGGAGTGAGTTGCAGCCACCTGGCGTGGAGAGTCGTGCAGGTCCTAAAAACATGCAAAAATGTTAAATTAGGTGAACTCCACAGCTTAGAAAGAGCTTGGAAACAACATCAGTCCCATTGAAAGTGGGATGATGGTGTCTTCGCTGCAACTGGGAACCAACTTTGGTGAGACATCAACAAGGATCACCAGGGAAATGGCCAAAATGGGTGAGAGGCGTTTTCTTCTTCGCCTCTTTGTGCTGTGCAATGGGGTTGGTATGGGGATGTGCCTGCAGTGGGGCTGCCTGTGTCCCCATCACCACCCCAGCCCCGCAGCTCTGTGGGGTGGGCTTTTTCCTCCTCACTGTTGTCAGGATGCTTACAGAGCTCAGGATCAGTCTGGAACCTGGCGATGTTCAGCACTGTGCTGATGGGGCCAAGAAGCTGTTGATGTGTGTTGCATCCCCAGCAGGCAATGTGAGCTGCCAGAGCCAACGCGGGCTCCCAAACCCATGGTAACATCTCCAAATCTGGGAGTCACCTTCCTAAACTCAGGGTGCCATTCCCAAACCAGAGGGTAACATTCCCAAACCTGAGTTTAACCTTCCCAAACCCACAGTAATGTTCCCAAAACTGGGGATAACGTTCCCAAAACTGGGGATAACGTTCCCAAATTGCGGGATAATATTCCCAAACCTGGGAATAACATTCCCAAAGTGGTGATAGCCTTTTGCTGAACCCGGCACCCTCAGCACTGCAGTGGCATTCCCTGCCCGGCTCCCTTGCTGGCACGGAGGCAGATCTGAGGAGCTGCAGGAAGTACATTTGTTATTGGGAACGCTTTGATATTTCACATGTGAAATGTCTGCATGCTGGAGGAGTTCAGGCATCTGGCAGGAAATTACCATGAATCCTGTTTCTCTCCGCAGTCACACACACGCACACCGCTCTCCTTCCCTTTCCCTTCTCCTTTCCTCGCCCCGTCTGTGCGCCTTCCCCTTTCCTCACCCAGACCCCAGGGAGCATCCGCAACCCCATGCCCCAAAAGCACCTCTGACCCCGATTCCCCTCCCCAGCCCCAACAAGAAGCATGAGAACAGGTTTTCAAGGAACACAGAAGGGGCTTTGGGGCAGCACACCGGGCTCTTTGTGCACCTCTCTCTCTCTGTTCTGTCTGCTTGGAGAGCCCTGCAAACCCCGGGGTGGCTTTTCGTGTTGCTTCCTGCCCTCTGCGCTATCGCTCCCATCGGGCTGCTGTCAGGTGGCTCCGCTCCGTATCACGCAGTGTGGCCCTTGCCAAAAAAATTATGACAGTATTAAATGATTTTATTACAGTAAACTGCAGATTGCACAGTGTAAACACAGGTGGTGCAACACACCTCGCTTTCAACTGTATCCATGCCAGCAGGAAGGGCAGGATCCGACCCCACGTGGGGTCTCCCCCTGTGCCAGGACCCTCTGAACCTCAGCTCCTCTGGGCTGTGTTTTGGAGCAGGTTTGTGACCCAGTTTGGGAATGGCTCTGGAAGCTATGGGGTCAGAGCAGAGCAAAGAATTCCTGCCCTCCAGCGGGGCTGCATTTTGCACAAGGTTTTAAGTTCTGTGATGTTTGTTCCAGAGGGGGAGGAAAATCTGAAGGGGAGTGAACGCAGTCCCACACTGTGACCTGCTTTGGGTTTGCCGTGGAGAACTCAGCACACCATGGGGTGTGCTTCTCTGGAATCAGGCAAAAAGAGAAAATCCCATTGGATGCTACCAAAAAAGGGCAGTGTGAGGGTGGTAGAAACCCCATGGCTGCATCCAGGAGATGGGGTTTGTGGCACGGAGCTCAACACACAGAGCTCAACACATAGAGTTGGTGGCACGGAGCTCAATGCATGGAGTCCCTGGAGGGACAGGAGCAATACCAGGGCTGGATGTGAACAGAGGCCCTTTGAGCACCAGCCCTGACTCATATGCAGAACTGCCTGCAGGAAGGACAGCCCCTGTCTGCCCTCTCCCTGCTTTGCCCAAAGTGCTCTGGAGTACGGGCTGTCTTTTTCCCCCTCTCCTTTTGCTTTTACAGGTTTCATTTTGGCTTTGATTCCAACAAGTTTACTGACAGATTACTTCATTTTAACTCTATGGCTTTCCTGTCTTGTGGGAGGCATATTTCTAAGTATCGTATTTATCAAAAGGACTGTGCAAAAACAAGGGCCAGAATTACTCTTTTGATGGTTCCCCCAATAAGTACAACGCAATAAATTTTTTTGGGAAAGGAAACCCGAGTGGAGACCTTCAGAGCTGAGCTTGGGTGTGGGGCACGGGCACAGCTCCTCCCTCCCCGGGGGGATGCATTTCCCCCCCTATGACTTTAAATCAGAGCAGCATTTCCATAAATCACGCCGAACACTTATTTATTGGACATAGTTTTGGGGCTCTTAAAGCACGGAAAATAAATTTAATGGAGCGTTTGGAGCATTTCTCCAATCTTTTGAGGGATTACTTGGGGAATTTGTCAACGGAGCCAAGCACAGCAGCTTGATCCAGAGAGATGGGAAAGAAATTATGGGAGATACTCTACAAAGGCCCAGGTGTACCCTAAATCACATCAAAAAAGATTAATGTCAAAGCATTGCTTGCCAGCGGAGTTGATTGGCAGCGCTGCAGTTTATTTAATAAACTATCATTTTAGCCAGAGGGTGACTTTAATCTGAATTACATTTTCTTGTTTTGTTGTACGCCACACCAAGCGATTTATTGGAGGCTGTTGCATACCTCTTAACCTCAAACACTGCAAGAAAGAAGACGGGAAGCCTACAGAGCCCCGAGAACCTGGAGACAGCAAACCCTGCTCATTCCCTGGGCTGGGAGCTCTGCACTGTGCCGAACTGAGCCACGGATGTGCAGAGCAAAGGATCCTGAAGCCGTCCTGCCCCTCTGCAGTGCTTCTCCCTTTTGAAGCCATGAGGAATTTCGCAGAGATTTCCAAAGCCTTTGGGGAGACCTTATGGAAATGTGCAGCTGGGGGAGACCGGAGCGCCCAGGGGCCCCTTAAGCAACGTTTGTGCAAACGGACAAAGAAATCCTAACTAATAATGAGCCCCGTTCCAAGGTTATGATTGAGTTTTTCCCCTGTTCTGCTTGATATTTCTGCCAAAGAAAGAAAAATCCTCGCTGAAGTCTAGCAGGAAATCCAATAAAATTTCTTCAAAAGATGGGTCTGACATTGAAAAATAGCAAAATTATAAAAGTAGGCCTCAGAAAAGAAAAGGGGAGAGTTATTATATCTGGCACCTAGCGAGGGCCCAGAGCTCCCTCTCCAAATGAGCCATCACAGATTGAAAGTGTTTAGCTTCCCGTTGATTAAATACGGTGAAGGACCCGAGGCGTGCCAAGCCTTGGGGATCGAAAGTTTGTTTTCAGTCAGAATGTGTTTTCAGTCAATGGAAAAAATGGTCGGCCTGCGCCGGGGTATGTAACTGAGAAGCCTCAGGTTTGGAGTGAGTAATGGCTGTGATGCAGAAATGCAGGAGGGTTGTTAATCATCCGACCCCAGCCCCCGTAACTCAACTCAGCAACTCCTACGACTTTGGAAGTCAGTTTTTTTTTTTTTTTTTCCTTTTGCTCTTTTAAAATCTGTATATATATGTGTGAATACGTATGTATGTATTTTTATATATATGAAGGTCATTTTCCTACATTTTATTTTTTTGCTCGTGTTAGTATTGCCACCTTTCCCCTAGTAGTCCACCAGACGTGGCAATGGGGCTCTGTGAGCCTTCCTGGGGCCTTCCCTGCCCGTGGGATGGGGAGTGGGATGGGGAATGGGGTGGGAAATGGGATGGGGAATGGGCAGGGGGGAGTGATTGGCACGGATAGCATGAGCTGACAGCGCTTTCCAGTGAGCCCTGTTGGCAAAGGTTTGGAAATGGCTCTCCTGGAGAGGGCTGTGGTGAACTGCACATCCCTGCAGACAGAGGAGGCCATTGAAAATATCTTCCCCTCCCCCCCCCATTTATTTATTTATTTATTTATTTATTTATCTACTTATTTATTTTTGGCAAAAGAGGGACCATTTCATTGCTAGGTTGGGCACCCGGCTTACAGCAAAGGCTGCAGCTCGTCACCGCTGTGAGCGGTGCACCGGGAGATGCTTGGGGCCAGGGACATGCAATGCTCAGCCTGCAGGAGCCAACAGCCCCTTTCATAGGGAAAGCTGGGCAGATGGGAAGGATCAAACAGACCTCCGTGTCCCCTGGGGTGAGAGTGGGGCAGGGCTTGGGTTCAGCGCCGGGTCAACGGGTCACTGCTGCGGGGACATGGGGTGGCTCTGGGGACATGGGGTGGCTGTGGGGACACGGGGTGGCTCCTGGGATGTGGCTCAAAGGCTACACAACCACACTTGCTGCATAAGAAGTCTGCATAAATCATCCCTACAGAACCAGCCTCCTGCACCAGCTCCCTCCCCATCCTCCCCATCCCTTCCCATCCCTCTCCAATTCTCTCCATCCCTCCCCGTCCCTCCCCATTCCTCTCCATTTCTCTCCACCCTCCCCATTCTCCCCATCCTCCTCCTCTTCCCCATCCCTCCCCATCCCTCTCCGTCCCTCTGGATCCATGGTGGCCTTCACCACATGCTCCTCCCCACCACCTTCCCACTCCCCTCCATTCCTTTCTTACACCCACATGAGGTGCCTTTATCCATTAACATCGTTCACCAGGCTGCTTCTCATTAGATAGCCAACAAATTCCAGGAAGACAGGACACCCACTGGGCCTAAATGAAATTAGAGAACAGAGCAGTGCTACAAGTGGTTTAATTCAAATTATAGCAAGACGTTATTGCCAACTGCAAGTGCTCAGAACCATGAGTCAGACCCCCACAAGGAACGAGACAGGCTTAAAAAAAACATGACTTGTTAAGTATATAATTAACTTTGGGGTTATTTTTATTTACCTTCCAGTTTTTAGCCTTCAGGAGTCAAATTCCTGAGCTTGAATGAGTGCTGGAAACCACTAAAGATCAAAGAGAGGGGAAGAAGAAGAGAAATCTCCCACACTCCCATGATGGCAGGGACTGAAAACACCACCATGTGTCCTGGGAATGGAGATAGCATCTCTGGAGTTGGGATTGGTGTGGAAATCAAAGCCCAATGCTCCTCCAAGTCAGGAGCTGTGGGCAACGCAAGCGTAGCCCTCAGAGAACCTCTGGAACAAGTCAGAGTGCTCTGCCCCAAAGCTCCATGCTCTTCATAGAGTCAGAGAACCATTAAAGTTGGAAAAGACCACTGAGATCATTCAGTCCAACCACCCTGTAGGTCTGCTCAGGGGATTTTGATCAGGAAGCATTGTGAACCACATGCATGATCCAGGAACGTGGAGATGCTGCAACAGTGCATGGGCCTCATCCACCTGCATGGCTCTGCAGAGAGTAAATCAGCAGGAAGGGGTAAACACCCAAAGTGTGTGTGTGTATAGAAGTGCCATGTCTCGCAGGAGCAGCCCCACCTTACACCAAAGCATCCAACCCTCTGCTCTCTGTCCCAGGCTGTTGTCTTCACCTTTTTCCAGTGAACAGACAGTACCCTGCTATCTTTCATTGAAACATCACGTCCAATTTCTCCCTTGATTAAGCCCATATTTTGCTTGGCTATAAGTCAAATAGAAGAGGGCTGCACTCAAGTGAACTGATCTTGGTTTGCTTGCCAGTAGGTAATTTGATAGACAATTTGGCAGGCATCCACTCCAGAATTAAGCAAACCTGAGCAATAAAGATGTAGGAAAACAATCCTTAAAAGCCATAATGAACCACCTAGTTCCATTCAATAGCAACTTGTTCCACTCCCACCCCTTCTGCCATGCATGGTGCTGTGTCTTGGTGTCCATGTGCCAGGCAGGGAGCTCGTACTTGGGATCCTTGGGAGCAATGGGTTCTAGCTCTGGTTGCATCTCAGCTTAGGAGGACGTGCTGACCGTGAGCTTAGCACCCCAGCAACACCCATCCTGTGGGGATTCATCAGCACTGCACTGCTTTGGCCATGGCCAGAGCAAAGGGGCTGTCAGCTGCCGCCACGCCGCTCCATTCCTCGTAATGACATTATGTATTGCTGGCATTAATCACGCTGCTAGGTAAGCATTATGGCACTTTTATGGTAGCTTTGAAGCTAATCTGTCACTAATGCCTGCTGGATTATCATGATTTCTTACACTTGTGATTCATTAACTCAGATGCCTAATAGAATTAGTATTAAACATCTTCCATAGACTTCTGCCTCAACACGGTGTGTTCTGAAAGCCCTTTCAGCATTGCTTTGTGTGGCACTAAGTGGCATAGCAGCACATTGTGTGGGGCTGTGAACTAGGCACCGCAGCACCCCGGGCACAGCAAGGCTGGCACAGAAGGGGTTAACCCACTCTGGGCACTGCTCAATAGGAGTAGTGTGATTATTGCCTGGCCCTGGAGGAATCCCTTCCCCAGGCACTGCAGTGCCATTCCTCGTAGGGTGATTATTCCTAATAATCAATATTAATTTTCAAATGCATTCTCTGAGGCTTAGAGTAATTTTCTTGTTTAGGATAAGATTTGGGCTTCGAAGCAACCTGAAAAGAGGGATTATTAGGATTATTATTATTAGCGTTATCGCTATTATCTTGGGTTTTAAACAAAAATCCTATTTAGATACCATCTCCCCCAGCAGCAGGTTGTGCAGACCTTTATCTGCCTGCTTCCCTCTGCGTGCTGTGGGGAACAAACTTTGCAGCTGTTATTTGTAATTCAGGGCCAAGACCAGAACACGGAGCAGCACCGTCTGCTGGGTTCTGCTGGTTTCTTGCAGAGCCCGGTCCCAAGGCACAGATTTCTGCTTTTTGGTGCAAACCTTAAAACTTTTTTACCGTGTGGCTTGCACAGAGCTTGCATTTAGACTCCCTGCTTTTGGATGCTGAAGAGCTTTTGGTTCTTGCCTGAATTTCCTTTATAAAACCCAGAAGTGTCCCAAAGGAGGTCTTGGCTGGGGAGAATCCTTCCCTCGGTGCCCGCAACAAGATGCCAGCCCTGCACGGGTCTCCATGACTTCTCCCAAATTGGAAACGTCACTTTCCAGCAGAGTGTCCCAGTTCAAAAGCAGGCAAACAGAGCGGTCCTGGCACCGGATGAGGGCTCCTCACTGCAGCCTTTGTTTCTGGGAGTGAAAGAAGCGCTCACGGGACGGCAGTCAGCCGGGAGAAAACTTTAATTAGGGTAACTGGAAGGCGGGTTTTAACCAACAGCCGCGGGAGGCCGGGTTTGATCTCCTTGTGGGACGCAGCGTGTGATGAATGGTGGCCCGTGGGGGGATGGACACCTGCCCCTCACATGCTCCGGCCCCCGGCGCGGGCTTTGATCTCTGGGGGGAGCGGTGCAGCGCATGGCTGCGTGCTCTTGGCTGCTTTCATGTGGCTGAGGGGGGTCTGGGAATGGCAGGGCTCAGCCCGGGGTCAGCACGGATCACCCTGAGAGAAGTTCTGACCTTGAGCCTGAGGGTCCCTGCGTCCCTTCGAGCCATAGGGGGTTCCACTCCTGCCTATCCCACTGCCTGTGGGGTCTCCTCCATGGGGTCACCTGCCCTTCCCACACCAAAGAGACCATGCAGTGTGGAAGGAGCGGCGTCCATCTCCTGTCCCGAGCTCTGCTCACACACCCCTTGCTGGACGTGGGTGATTGGCACCGGCATCTTTGTGCTTGGCATGGGCCTGGGGTTATTCTCAGCGCTGACATTTGTGCCAAGCTGGCAGCGCAGGAGGGGGTCTGGCAGGGTGAGAAAGGGGATCCCGATGGCTCCCGTTTCAGCCTGACCTTGAGAGTGCAGCAGAACCCCCCCAGACCCTCCCAGACCCCATCACTGCACAGACACCTGAGCATAAGGGTGGCACCAGGATGCTCCGTGCTCACATCCTCCGCAGGCAAAGGACGAGGAGCAATGCACTGTGATGTGCAGCTCACTGCAAGCAGAGAACGTCCTCATTTTGGGGAGAGAAATGGCTGAACGAAGCTAGAAACAAGTGTGGGAAAGCCCATCTCTGTACTGAATAAATATAACAAAACCAAATTTCCAAAAGCCCTGGACAAGCCCGGTAAGTCTGTAATGTGGTGTCCTGTTTCCTAATCTCTCCAGTAAGGAAGCAGTGTGCTGAATTTAAAATATCCCTCTGGTAAATGCTAACTATTTAAAGAGTGCTAGGGTCTTAGAAATGCAAAACAAAGATTTGTTGATTAAAAACACATGGTTTGTTCTGGAGGCATGAGTAGCCAGAAAAATCAGTTCTGACAGTATTTTGGCTTTTTCAATCCCACAAGACATGATGGTGATTTATTATAGTGATGTCAGCTGTGGTTGAAAAAAGTTCCCTGTGTTGTCTTAATAAAAGCGCTTTACCTTGAAATCATTAAGCTCTCAGCCTGTTTGTTTGAAGCAAGGATGGTGGCTGCAAGAGGTCCCCTCTTCATCACTCGGCCCTTCAATGCAGCATTTGACTGCCTGGGGCCGTGTGTGGAATCTGCATGGAGATGAGGATGGGGTGGGCAGTGTTGGTACGCTGGCTGCGAGGTTTTGGTGGCGAGGAGGAAAAACTCGTCCCCACCACGCTTCATTTTGCTGCCAAGATATATAGGTGTCATTTGCTGTGGGTATGGAGCGATGGAAGAAGTATGGCAGAAATAACCTGCTGGGCTTGTCCTGCCATCCCTCATCCTACTGTGAAGGCAGCTGAGCTCAGCAAATCGGATTAGAGATGATTTACCTGGGGCATGGCGCAGCGGCATCGCAGCGAAACCAAAGCGCAGCACCGCCGAACAGCCCCACGCTGAGCGCAGCTCCGACTGCATCCCACCTGAATTCTGGGTCCGTTGCCCTTTGCAGAGCTCTCAGCAGCACAGCAGACCTGCAGGAAGCTGCAGTCTCCCCGAGCACAGTTTGCAATTCGTGGTTTGCAGGATCCATGCAATGCAAATGCAGCGTGCTGACTCCAACCTGTAGGAGGTGCTCCCTGAATCCCACACGCTGCAGGCCGCCTCTCCCTCCATTGCAGCACAGCTCTTGATGTGGGAATTGTATTAGAAATAATGCAGATGTTGAAAAAGCTCCACGGGTTGTTTACACTGAAGCCCCAGTGTACGGTGGATGGGAGAGTGCATAGTGTGAGCTGAACTCTGCCCCTGCTGAAGCACATGGGAATGTTACCAGGGACGGCCGCTTGGCAGATAGAACAGATCATATATTATCTGCCTTTGCTGGAAGAATGATATTTTTCCATCAGCATGATTATTTTTATTTGACTTTTAAGTTGAGCTGGAAGACAGCACGGCTTCCATCCATCACTGCTGCGCCTATTAGAAAATTAACCAAGCTTCATCAACTTTGTGCACGGCGTGTTTCCGCGGCTGTACATCCAGAGGAAAACAACTCCAAAGGAGAGTGGGACACGAGGAACGCAGAGCTGCAGGAAGGTTTGCAGGACCCAGAGCACTTCTGCTGCGAAGTGCAATAGGAGGGACCTCAGCTGCACGTGTTGCAGCTCCTTCCTTGGTTTGCTGGATACTCCTTGAAGCTCTTTGCAAGCGCCTGGCGCATTTTGTGCTCACTGGTGAAGAAAAATGCTCTGAGCGCTGGTTCTGAGTCCTGGGGATGGGGATGTGCACTGGAGATATGCATGGATGGGGAGAGCCTCAATCGCAGCCCCTTTGGCACTCTGGGTTGGCAGATGGGGATGGAGCTCCCTGCAGAGAACCACAGCAAGTACAAGGAGAGCTGGGGCAGTGCCCTGTCCCTGACCCAGTGTGCCACGGCCACTGCTCCTGGGTGCTGGAACCTCGACTGCACCACGGAGCTGGGGGTCTCCTCCTGTTCGCGTCTACAAGCAAATTAAAAATTAAATAAATAACCGTGCTAGTTTACAAATAGAACTGTTACTTGTTACTCACAGTATTAACAGTCTCCTTTTATTTTTTTTATTTTTATTTTTTTCTTTCGAGGCTGTGAAAGACGTTTGTTTCAGTTGCCAACATCTCTACAGAACTAATGTGGGTGGATTGTGACAGATATAATTTCTCCATCCTACAGTTTCATCAACTTGAGTTCTGTTAAACTATACCCGCTGGGCTTAGCTCCTTTTAAAGTTTCCGCTTTGACAGGTAGATTTATTAGTCTTGAAATTTGTACAAATCAGATGTCACTCGTGGCAACTTGTCAAAATGTCAGTCTGGTGAGGGAGGCATGAAAGGATTTTCTGGAGAGAGACGGGAGGCAGGCTTTAAAGAGCTCGAGCAAAGCAGAAGAAAGGAGCTGGGAGGGACGGCAGCCCGCTTGATCCTGGGGGTTTTGCTTTATTAAATATCTAGCGCCATACAGTGGGAGATGTGCAGGATCCTGCCCGCCCAACATCAAGGCTGTCAACATCTGCTGCTGGCTCCCATCGCGCAGCCAGCCGAGCTCCACAGCTCGCTCTGTGTATTTAGGGCAAGGATGAGGTGTGGGGAGGGGAAAGTTCGGCTCCATTTTTCAGGCTGTTTTATGCCTGCAGTGTTGCATTGCAGCCCTGAGCATGGAGCTGCGGCGCAGGCACTGAAGGGCAAAGCATGCGTGGGCTGAAGGCAGGGAGATAGGGAAGGGGAGGGAGGAGTGGGGAGTGATGGCAGCAGGGTTCATCCTTATCCTTATCCTTATCCTCATCCATCCTCATCTTCGTCTTCGTCTCTGACCTCATCTCCATCCCATCCCCACCTCCACCTCCACCTTCATCATCTCCATCTCCATCTCCATCTCCATCTCCATCTCCATCTCCATCTCCATCTCCACTCCCATCCCATCCCCTCTGCTCCCCTTCACTCCCATCCCATCCCATCCCATCCCCATCCCATCCCCTCCGCTCCCCTCCGCTCCCCTCCCCTCCCCTCCCCTCCCCTCCCATCCCATCCCATCCCATCCCATCCCATCCCATCCCATCCCATCCCATCCCATCCCATCCCATCCCCATCCCCATCCCCATCCCCATCCCGATCCCGATCCCATCTCCATCTCCATCTCCACCCCCATCCCATCCCATCCCATCCCATCCCCATCCCATCCCCATCCCATCCCATCCCCATCCCCATCCCAATCCCAATCCCAATCCCAATCCCGATCCCATCTCCATCTCCATCTCCACCCCCATCCCATCCCATCCCATCCCATCCCCTCCCATCCCCATCCCCATCCCCTCCCATCTCCATCTCCACCCCCATCCCATCCCATCCCATCCCATCCCATCCCATCCCATCCCAGGAGGGCTGTAATTAAAACCATTGACCTGTGTCTTGCTGATGAAGACAGGACCAAAACCAAAGAACTCCTGTAGAAGACCGCGCGCTGTGAACGGCTGGGACACAGCTGCCATCTCCCTCCGCATGGCCCAAGTAATTCTGTGCCTGAAGTCTTTCCATGGAATATGTTTAACGTTGTAGAAATGAAAACTTAAAAAGAAAAAAAAACACACCGTACTTTAGAAACGCAAATTAAAAAAACATTATTTTTGCGTGCCATTTCCAAGAAGATCAAGAATATTTCCACCAAAATCAACATTTTTCTATGAATATTTACAGTTTGTTTGAAAAGAAAAAAAAAAAATCTGTTTTGGCTCAAAAAATATTTGTTGAAATTTGCGTGACAGGCAGTGCTACCTCCCCAGTGGGGCACGGAGTGGGGCAATGCAGTGCCACCAGACGAGGGATGAGAGTTGGCCAAGGAGGGTGCGTGGGATCCCATTGATGGCGCACAGCTGCATCCATTGCAACTGGATCTCAGTGTGTTTCAGAGAGATGCTTCCAAAAAGGAGGTCTGATTGGGAAAGGGCTCTCCCACCCCCACAGAGGCCATGTCCCCCCAGGTTATGCATCTATGGCTGTGCTGGAAGGCAAAGCAGGGCACGTGGCTTTGGTCCATCCCGACCTTAATGTCCTGCTCGTTGCATACACTCAATGGAATTGTGAAATAAAGCTGAAAGTTGGGATTTCTCCCAGTTCTAATGCTGGGATTTGTGGTGGGGAGAGGCCGTGCGTGAGCATGGAGGGATTTCAGCTTTGCTTAATTACACAGAATTACAGAACTGTAGGGTGCAGAGTTGGTTGGTACGTGAGTGCCCGACTTCTTCCAGCACTGCAGCAACCAAAGGAGAGGGGACAACAATCCCCTTCACACCAGAGGGTTTCTCTGGAAGCAGTCACTCAGTGTTGTTTCCCTTTATGGGGTCACCATAATGGGGGAAAAAAAGGCCACTTTGGGTGCGGTGGGGACCAGGGTTTCTGCGTGCACTGCAGTGCGGGGGGAGCGCGGGAGGCGGGGAGGGAGGAGAGGAGCGCCTGGCACGGGTTCAGAAAGCTCTCCAGCTCACACATCTGGTTCTTATATTTCAAAGTTAATTAGTCATATTGAGGCTGTCTGAAGATAAATTTATCATCCAGCAAAAACACAAACAGTTTGAAAAATGAAAGGAAGTGAGGTGACACGGCTTGACGTTTAAATAAATCATTTTAACATGATTAAAAAACTTGTCCTCCCTGACACCCGGAGCTGGAGGCTTTGTAAAGGCGTTCTGACAGAGACGGGGCCCTGCTGGCTGCACAAAGCCATTCCCTGCATGGAGCAGCACTCTGTGCCACCGTGCTGCGGACGCACAGGGTTCCCATTGCTGGTCGTTGTCACCGCGCACACCCGTGGCTGTCACTGCATGCCCTATTGACACCATGCAGGATCCTTAGATCCATGGCTTCAGCTTTATGCTGTGTTATCAAACTGCCTTTTCGCCAGCTTGATTGGCAGAAGGCGATGATGGAACGAAACGTGCTGCCCGAGCATCCCTGCACCGCGCGGTGATCCTGCGCCAGGTGACCCTATTTTGGCTTTGCTCATCCTGGCTGAGTGCAGTGTCTTTCCCACCAGGGTCCAGCCCAGGGCTTGAGGTTCATCCCTACATGAGACACAGACATGCAGCCCTCCAACCAAGGCTACTCGACCTCAGAGAGCCCTCAGTTCCCTCCGGGTCTTGAAGTGCAAATCTGCAAAATGAGGCTTATGTGGGGACTGCTGCATCTCCTCTCTGCTCCCCAAAGGGCCGAGGGAGCTCGGGTGCAGAGGATGGATAGACAGACACACAGAGAGACAGACACATGGACGGACACACAGGTAGACAAATGGATGGTTGCATGGACAGACAGGCAGACAGACAGACTCAGGGAGCTGCGCAGCCTGCTTGGAGATGGGGAAGCCGGGGGGGGGGAAGACGTGCATCTCGTAACAAGAAAAGATCTCTCCTGGGCTTGAAGGAAGCAAAGTGACAGAAAGGAGCGTGAAATAAAAATAAATAAATAACGAAGTGACGCTTAATGGATAAAATGAATATTCAAGTTGTTTCCAAGGAAGAATCTCTGACTTTGGTGCTGGTTACAGTTACAAGGTTTGTGCGTTTTCTTGCTGTCAAAGCCTTCACCATAATTGTCCAAAAGTTCCTTATCTCTAACAAAACTGTCAGCTGCCTTTGAAGTATCAGAACAGTCTCATCACATCCTATTAAATAGTAAACATCATTTGCAAGTGTGCAGCCCCAGGCAGCTGTGTGTGGTGGGGAGGGGGCACGCAGTGGGGCCGGGCACAGGGACGTGGCTGTGCCATCCCTGGATGGAGGAGCAGCTCTGCTGGGAAGGAACACAGTGCTGTGAGTGCTACCCAACGTTCTCCTGCTTTTTCCTTCAGCCAGATTTGGAGAAGCGTATTTTACGTGTCGAAGTGTCTTCTGAGAACTGAATCTTTCACAGAAGAGTAATTGTGCAATTAGTTATGAATTAGTAAAAATTCATTTTAATTACTTCCAGGTGTGACACATTTTACGCTGCAAAGTATGGAGGGGACTGACGTTGCTCTGTTGGCATCCACTGTGGGAGCAGATGTGAGCAGACACCGTGCCCACCTGGCACACATCTTTGGGTGCTGGGGGAACCTCTCTGCAGGGGGATGGGGGGGGCCCTGGGAGTGGCTTCCCCAAAACCCCGAAGCAATAATGTTTGGTCCATTTACTTCTTGGACATGGGTTGGGGCTGCTCTCCATGGGGAGCAGAAGCCCCTCGTGTCCCCGTGGAGCTGGAAGCTCAGAGTTGGGAAACCAGGTGGATCACATTGTGCCCATCATTAAAACCCTGGAAATCTCCCCATAAAGCCAGTGAGATTTCCAGTCCTAATTCCAGATCAAAGAGGCGTTGGGAAAGAGCTTCCCAGGTCTGAGTGCTTATCTCAGCCGGAGCCGCCGGCGTTTGAAGTTGCCCCATCAGTCACTAATCAAAGATCTCCCTTCAGATGGGGAAATCAGACTCCTTTCAGCAGGACGGGTGGTTATCGGCTCCCAAACACCGCCTGTCTTTGCTCTGACCTTCTCTTTGTGAGCTGACCCCGGAGCAGAAGCTCCGCGCAGGGATTGGCCCTGCAGTGCTGGCACGCGCATGGCTGCGCCTTCAGATCAGCAAAGAATGTGCATGTGGAGGTCATAAAACCCTCCAGAGGTAAATAAATACACGCTGGACTCCCCACTTAACACACAGCAATGGCAAGCACTAACAAAGAGCTGCATTTCCACTCAAAGGAGGAATCCACACGGCTATTGGCCTCTGTTTTCCCTCATCACACACAGACAATGCCGAGGGGAGCAAACCCTTAAGCACAGAGCAGGGAGGGGGGCACTGTGGTTGGGAACCTCCTGGGTGCAAAGAGCCCAACACAAAGTCTGCATTCAGCAATTTTCCACCCTCTCTGCAAAAATGTGCACCCATGGGACCCCCTGTTCCAGTACAGCACACACTGCAAAGGGAGCAGAACTCTGCTGCAAAGTCCCCAGCAAAGCAGCACGTGGCCTTGCAAGGGTCTGAATCAGCATCAGAAGCAGTTTTCGCTGAAAACATCACATCTTTTTTTAAGCTAAATTACATGGAGCCCCAGGACTCTGCCCTTGAGTCCCCCAGCAGCATTGCACATGTCTCTCTGGAAAACTGCCTGAGCGCTTCTGTACGGTTTTGCAACGTGCTGCTTTACCAGCTTGGACAAGCTGCTGGGGAATCTCTTATAGCAAAGGGTTTGGGGCTGACATCTGCACCATCGTGTAAAAGCATCCCCTGGATATCCCAGAGAGCATTGAGCATGCCCTGGTGCAGCACTGCCTCTTAGCTGTGCCCATGGGTGCCAAGATGAAGAACATTCCTTGGCTGCAGCCGTGCTGCTCCTGTGCCCACAGTCCCTTCTCTTTGCACAGGGATCGGGTGGCGCTTCTCCTGTCAGGAATTTGCACCTTGTAACTAAAAGTGGGGTGGGACAGGAGTGCAAGGAGCTCCCCTGTGGGTCCTGCAGAGAGCTCGGAGATCCATAACTGCTATTCCAGGCGATGGCTCCATTTTTGGCAGTCGTCTCATGGCTCCGTATCCTCCATGTAACCAGATTCTTCACGTCCCTCGTGCCCAGGGTTAACCCTTGGGGCGGCACTGATGGGCAGCAGCAGTGGGGCTGTAATAAGATGGGAGGCACTGGGCTGCACTATGGGGGTTGGGTGGCACACAGGTGGGGCCGGTCCCCTCCCCTTATATGGGGACACTGACCCCTGTGCCTCCATCACTGCACTGTGTGAGGTGTCCCTAGGTGACACCGCACTGCCTCCTCCTAAGAAACACATGCAAAACAATCATCCAGCACAGCAGGCAAAGAGGGCTGGAGCTCACCAAGCACCGAACAGCGCAGCTTTTGTTGGGGTAGAGCTCATTCCTTTCACGTTTGCCCGCGAGGCTTTGCATAATTAGAATGGAGCCTCTCCTATAAAAGCAAGCCCCTAGCATCCCCACGCAGCAGCAGTCCTGCTGGGGTGCGACCAAGCCCTGTCCCAGGGCTCCTTTGGGACCCCGTGCACACAGTGGAGCTCACTGCACCGGCGTACCAATACCAGAGCTTTTTTTTTTAATAAGGCCTCAGACAAACTCATAAAAAGCCCCCGTCAGCAGGGCAAATTTCATTCCAGCTGGGAACTGGATTCCTGTGAAAGGAAAGTGCCAGCAGGCCCTTCGCTCCAATGGCACGACCAGACATAGCTATAATTAAGGGCTTTTCGATAGCTGCGTGAAAGCTGTTATGAATTTCAGTGGGCAGAGGGGCACAGAGGAACAGTAAATCACCCCAACAAAAGGTACGGGCAGCGGGGAGCAGGCTCTGGTGTTAACCAAGCACTGTTGTAAAGAGCTTAAATTATGAACACGTGCCATAGTTAGAGCAGGGTCAGCTTTAACTGGGAGCCCATTGTCCCCGCGGCGCCAAGAATGGAGGAACTGGGCTCCACACCTGGCTCCTCTGTCCTGGAGCTCCAGTACTATCAGTGCCCTTAGTTTGCCCCCAAGAATGGGAGGACTGCTGGCATCCCACACCATGATGCTGGGATGGGCATCTCCATGCAGAGCCCAGCAAGGACTTGATCCATATGGAGACATGGGGAGTGCAGTGCGGGGCTGCTTGGCTGCAGCCATCCCATGGCTCCATACAGCTCTGCCCAAGCAACACTCTGCAAGCAGGACTTCCACAGCTGTTATTTCATTAACTACTGTCAGCACCCGCCAAGCACAAACTCTGAATAATCTGTTGCTGATTTGTACATGGATTTGTACCGGAAAAGGTTTTTGCTAAAGCTGGCTTTGCACAGCCTCCTTTATAGGTCCCGGGGTCACAGGCATGGGGTGAATGCTGGGCACAGTGTAACTCAGCACTGGGGCACCCAAACCACGGCGAGCCCGAGTGGGATCATTTATTTCACCCCAAACTGTGCATGTGGAGCAGCAAGTCTGCACCAAAGCCCATCAGTAAAATGAGAAAGCCAAAGATTGCACCATAAATAAGGACCGGTTGACACTTCTTAAATTCATAGCTTTAGCACACAGCAAAGTGTCTCCTTTTTATCAGGAATTTGTTGACAAGGGTTGCAAAAAGATCTACAAATAATACTGAGTGGGGCTATGAAAATGTATTTGTGGAACATTTCAGTATCAGGGATCACCATTATATCGGAAGAATTCATCTTCCTGGAACATTTTATTAGTATCTCGATTTTATAGCTGCTCCCTTTTAATTTTTTTTAAAAATTATTTTTTTTTTTTTTCATCCTTCCAGCAAATGCAGCAATGGGGAGAGCCCTTTCTCCAGCTGTGGCTGCAGGGATATGGCTGATCCAGCTCCAAGATGCCTCCATTCCATTCCCATCCCATCCCATCCCATCCCATCCCAACCCATCTATTCCCATCCCATCCCCATCCTATCCATCTCCATTCCATCCCATCCTATCTCCATCCCACCCCATCCCATCTCATCTATCCCCATCCCATCCCCATCCTATCCAGTCCCATCCCATCCTATCCCTTCACATCCCTATCCCCATCCCCATCCCTATCCCCACCCTATCCCATCCCATCCCATCCCATCCCATCCCATCCCATCCCATCCCATCCCATCCCATCCCATCCCCATCCCATCCCATCCCATCCCCATCCCATCCCCCATCTCCATCCCATCCCCATCTCCATCCCATCCCCATCTCCATCCCATCCCATCTATCCCCATCCCATCCCATCCCATCTATCCCCATCCCATCCCCATCCCATCCCCCATCTCCATCCCATCCCCATCCCCATCCCCATTCCCATCCCCATCCCATCCTCATCCCATCCCATCCCATCCTCATCCCATCCCCATCCCCATCCCCACTCCACTCCACCCCATCCCATCTCCATTTCATTTCCATCGCATCCCATCCCATCCCATCCTATCCCATCCTATCCCATCCTATCCCATCCTATCCCATCCCATCCCATCCCATCCCATCCCCATCCCCATTCCCATCCCCATCCCATCCTCATCCCATCCCATCCCATCCTCATCCCATCCCCATCCCCATCCCCACTCCACTCCACCCCATCCCATCTCCATTTCATTTCCATCGCATCCCATCCCATCCCATCCTATCCCATCCTATCCCATCCTATCCCATCCCATCCCATCCCATCCCATCCCATCCCATCCCATCCCATCCCATCCCATCCCATCCCATCCCATCCCATCAGTCAATCAGTGATGGAGAACATTGGGAGCAGCTGAGAGAACGGATCCTTTTCCCCAGGGTAAGCTCAGCCCTGGCGTCTGCACCCACTCCTCCCCACAGCAGCACATGATCTCGTCCTGCCCTCACCCTCAGCCCAAAGCAGTGATGAATGCCCCCACAGTGGCACTACAGACGGCCATAAATAACGCCTCTCTCCGCAGTGCCGGCAGCTTCCATTAAGGCCGTCTGGATGGGGCTGTGATACCCCAGGTCCGCGCCGGGCTCAGCCACAACATTTATCAGCGTGCTTTTCTCACCCCATAAATCATCCCAGCCAGGAGCCATATGGGAAACAACCTCAGCAACATCCAGCAGTGGGCAGCAGCTCCTCGATGGGGCACTCTGCTCATCCCCAGTAGATTCCACTTGTGCCCTGCACACATGTCCCTAAATGTTATGGCCCACCAGGAGCACTCCATGGCTTTCTGGACCCATGTCCCCATCCTCACCTCAAACATTACAAAGATAACCATTTTGATGTTGCACTATTTGTATTATTTTCACTGAAAGGGCCTCCTGGCACAGGGATCCATGTTTCCTTCTCATTCCCTCTGGCCACTGAACCTCAAAGGCCCTGCCAGTCCCTGCTTTTCTCACCCTTATTTCTTCCTATGCACAGTGAGGTGAAAATTGACACCAAATCAGCCTGTTTACACTTCACACCCACGGTGCACAGGGAAAAAATGCATAAAGTGATGAAGAATGAAGCCTATTGTTGTGGGGCTTAATTGAAAAGGGGAAAACATGCCCCTGGGTTTTACAGTAAGGATTTACAGGTGTGTTTAGCACCTTCACCTTGCATCATAACTCAAGATACGACCAGACAACATATAACAGCAGCTAGTGATAGCACCATATCCAGCATATCTGGAGTTTGGGGCAGTGGAGGAACATGCCCACAGGTTTCCCTACTTGTATCTGGCTTACTCCCCAAGCATCTCCATCCCCAGCTCCTCTTTACAATGCCTCTTTTCCTCACTTCCATTGTGATCTACTGAAACCAATGCAAAGACCCTACAGAGCTGGGATCTGGGAGCTGAGGGTTGGCCTCTCCCAGCAACGGGCTGCCCTAAAGGGGTTGAGCAAATCCCTGGGCAGCTGAAGCCACGTGGCACGGAGCAAAGGGCAGCTCTGGGAGCCCTGTGCTGCCTATGTTGAGGCCTGTCTTGCAGCTTCTGCCATAGTGAACTCTTGGGAACACTTTAAATTAAGTGTCCTAAATTCGCCTAACTACGCATTTAATTTGGCAGTAATAGGACACTCTCTGTATAATAGCAGAGTTGCTGTATAATAGAAGAGTAGCTGCATATTAATATTTTGATTATTAAGGACATGTGTATTGGAGGCTTAATAAGTACGTAATATATTATTGCTTAATTGCTCAGACTCTTAAGTATGTTTTCATAATTAGCTGCTATTTAGTTAACGTAAATATCCAGCTTATTAAATATAGACATGCATTCTGCCTGCAGCGGTTCTTCATACGAGCAGCACCCGAGGACAACGGGCATCCAGCAGGACCAGCCCTGTGCTGGTAGTCAGCCAACACATCCCAAGCCCTCCAAGCTTTGCAGTCCCATGGTGTGCAGTGGGAAGCTCTGCCATGGCTTTGTCTGGTTCCTCTCACACAGAGATAATCCCAGTGTGCTTTGTCCTTCCTTCATTTGCTGAGCTGGGAGGTTTTCAAGCTGGGCTTTTGCTCTGCTTCCTGCGTGGAGGACCCATAAAGTCCTGAAGATGGAAGATGGGAAGATGTATTTCATCCATGTCTCAGGGATCACCAGCATTTATCTGGGATGAATACCTGTACTGGTGGCAGCTCAGAGTGCCAGGGATTAGTCTGTCCTCTGTGCTGTGTGGTCATCCCAGCTGAGGTCATGAGAAATGGGTGCCACTGTGGACAACAGCTTGGTCCTCTGCTCCTCCTGGGGTGAAGGAATGAACGTGTAAATAAGTGGATAAACAAATGTGATGCCTTAGGAAACCCATATCCAAGGCTGGCTGGTGGAAGTGCTCTGTCTCAGCCAAGCACTGGGCTTGGCCTGCAGGGGCAATGCTATTTCAGGGTTTCTGTGTGCTGCTGGCTATCTGTTGAGGTCACATCCAACCAAGCAGCTCTGTGATGTGCAGAAGGGTTCCCAGGCCATGGCCACGCAGAGATCTCAACTCTGGGTAATGTGGGGTGAGGGACACATCTCCTTGGTCCTGGGATGAAATGGCCCAAAGGGCTCTGAGCTCATTCTCTATACTTGCAGATTTGGGGAAGGTTTCTCATGTGGGCTCCTAAACGCCACATTTCAACGCGGTTATTGTCCCAGTGCCTAACAGGGGAGGCAGGCTGAATGAGCCAATAACTCACCCGCTGCAAGCATGTTTATTTGAGGTTTCCCCCCCCCCTCCTTTTAAGAGCTTTAGCAAATACAGTACATACAAGGAAAGAAAAAGCCCTGATGCCAGCATGCATAATTCCTCCAGGAGCAAGTCTGATAGGAACACAAAAGCGTGCACGCTTCCAAACTGTAACCAATATTTGCACATTGGAGTGACTAATTCTCCACTCCGAGCCACAGAACAATAGGCGTAATAGCAAGGTGCATTAATGCAAAGCGTGATTGTCTGCTGCCGTGCTTATTTGACACATAAACAAGGAGAGGAGGAGGATTTTTATCTACCTGTATAACTATTCGCTGAACAGCAGGTTACAAATGCTCTCAGAAAATGCTGACCCAGGGCTGCTCCTGTACCTCCTGCGCCGGATTGGCACATGATTTGCAGCACTGCGGGAGTTCTATAGCTGACCTCATTAGCAGTGCATTTCCTGGCTTGTTAGCATCATATTTGTATAATTTACGGCACCTTCGTTTTTATGGAATGTGTTCCTTGTAGAGTGTAATGGCAGCAATATATTTAACCTCTCCTATTTAGGAATGCTGTTGCTGAAGGCAGCCTGGAGATATAAAAGGGATTTTTTTTCATCTCTTCTTTCTCTCTAGCATGCATATTTTTTTTCCACTCAGTTGCTACATACCCAAATATACGTGTAACCTGCAAAGTGTTCATAAAAGGAAACACAAAGCTGTGCTCAGGAAACCACAGCTTTCGTGGGAGCATTCCCAAGGTCAAGCCCTTAAATCAGTGCAGTGCCATCTTTCCAAAGCCATTACTCAGCTGCTGGAAGAGGAATGAGAATTGCAGCAGCAGAAAGGAAGGACAGTGCGTGGAGATGGGATGAAGCTGGGCTCAGCTCCTGGCTCTGCTGCCCGACCAAGGGCTCTGCTGCTGGGGATGCTCTGTTGTGCTGTATTTCATTTGCAGCACCTGTGTGCACGTGGTGATGGGGAGATGCAGCTGCATGTGATGATGGTGATGATGCAGCCTTGCAGTGCAGCCCTGGGGATGGTCAACATTTCAGCCAGGAGCCCTTGGACCATAGCAGCCCCATCCCTGCCTGCCTCTATGCCTCGCAGTGAGATCCCAATCCTCATCACTTGGTTTAAATGGAGCCTGTCTCATTAGGTGGCTGTGTACCTGCTTAGTTGCCTAAATACCCCATTTCCATGCTGCTCAGGCTGTCTGTGCCATCTCGCAGTGATGGATTCCATGGGTGGAGAGTTGCATAGAAATACATCTGTGGGTGCTTCTGTGCTGCGACAGCGGTTCTGGATTGCTCTGCTTCTCCCTCCCTTCCAGTCTGCACAGCCTGAGACCCCTAAACCCACCCTAACCCCATTCACTCTGGGCACAGGGAACCAACAGGGCCACAAAGAACCATCGGAGGCAGTTCTGGCTTTATCACCCCATCAGCTGCCCCCAAGGTCGTGGAGTGGGGAGGGGGACATCAGTGCTGCACCCCTGCACTGCTTTGCATCACCACCACCCAGCACCACCACTCAGCACCATTGGGCTGAGCCAATGCTACCCCCTGCCCCATTGCTGTGCCCCACAGCTGCTCCAAAGCCACCCCACAGCCACCCCACAGCCACTCCGGTGCTCACAGCAGTGCCAGCAGCATCTCGGCGCTTTCTTGTTAGCTGCACTCTAAGCAGGAAAGTGACTGGCCCTGACAATATAATTTACATCGCTGTATAAAACTATCTGTGGAAGCCAAGCTAATTTGTGCCAGATTAGGCTATTTGTCTCAGCCACTGTCTAACGGCACAATCTATCAGAGGGCTGTTTTCAAATATCGCTTTTCAAGCGTGCCCTTGAGAGGCGGGAATTGATTGGGATCTTAGAAAGCAAAATTACAGCAATAACTTAAAAGAAACAATAATTACTGAATCATACCAGTGTCAGCACTCTGCAAAACACGAAATAGCCATCAAACCCCAATCCAATATATTCTGCAGCAAATTTATTGAATGGAAAAAGCAGTTGAGTGAGGCTTTTTTTTTTTTCCTCCCCGTTCCCTTCACCCCCTCTCTCTCCCGGTACATATGGTTATCTCCAAACCGCAAGTGAATGAGTCGATAATTCTTGTCATTGACTGCTCCATTTTCAGAGAGTCAAGAGAAGATCCATTAGGTACCTCCCGACGCGGTGTCTTTCCCCTTCCCCTCCAGTCATTTGCGAGTCTGCGCTCCTCGGGCAAACAAACATATATAACTAATCATCTGTTAAAGCGCTGAGCCCCCTAATAAATCTCTGCAACTGAAATACTTTAATGGGTAATTAATTGATCCTGTTCCAGAGGAGTAATAAGATAATAAATTAGACAATATTTCACTCAGTTGTGTCAGTGTACTGCTAATGGTGCTGTAGGGCTAAGCCGAAGGATAATAAATTAGCCAGAAATTAACTGCTAAGAGCTTTCTGCAGAGAAATTGGCTGACGGGCAAGGCTTGGTGATTTAGGGCCCTGATGCCGTGGTGGTGCTCTCCATTCCCTTTATTTATTTTTTGGTGCTCACAGATATTAACTCTTGTTTGGGGCTGGGGGGTGCAATATGGCATGGCATGGCATGCATGGTGCATCATGGCACAGTTCATCATGGCACGGTGCAACATGGCACAGTGCAATATGGTACAGTTCATCATGGCACGGTGCAACACGGCATGGCATGGCACGGTGCAACATGCTATGGTGCATCATGGCACAGTTCATCATGGCATGGTGCAACATGGCACAGTGCAATATGGTACAGTTCATCATGGCACGGTGCAGCATGGCATGGCATGGCACGGTGCAACATGCTATGGTGCATCATGGCACAGTTCATCATGGCACGGTGCAACATGGCACTATGCAATATGGTACAGTTCATCATGGCACGGTGCAACATGGCACAGTGCAATATGGCACAGTTCATCATGGCACGGTGCAACCTGGCATGGCATGGCACGGTGCAACATGCTATGGTGCATCATGGCACAGTTCATCATGGCACAGTGCAACACGGCATGGCATGGCACGGTGCAACATGCTATGGTGCATCATGGTACAGTTCATCACGGCACAGCATGGCATGGAATAGTGCAAAATGGCACAGTGCAACATGGTATGGGGTATCATGGCATGGCCTGGCGTGGAATGGTGTGACATGGCACAGTGCAGCATGGCATGGTGCAACATGGCACGGTGCGGGAGAGTACAGCAAGGCTGGGGAGCAGCAGATTTATTGCAATCTGGTTGTGCTGCATGTAGGTAAATTACTTTTGTGCTGACTGTAAAGACTGTCTCTGAGGCGAGTTATTACCCATCCAGCAAACAAAAAGGAAATATTTTCTGGTGCGTGTGTCATATTTCTTGGGAAGGTACAGCAGAGACGTTGGGAAAGGTGACACTGGGGGACAGATCCTCACGTGGTGTAAAACAGCATGGCACTGCTGGACTATGGAGGGTACCATGAATGGTGCTAAGGAGAAATTGGAGAGGGCTGGAAGCCTGCAGCATCAGAGCCCCTCATGTCTTCCCATCCAGCTGCAGCCCCCCAGCTGCCCACTCTTCCCAGCTGTTATGGGGCTCCAAAGGACCCAGCACCTCCTTGGGCTCCCAGACCCAGGCTGCAGTGAGAGCCCTGCATGACAAACCCTCAACTGCTGTCATCCTGGGGACCAGTGAGAGGATGACAGTCGTGTATTAGAGGTGCTGGAGGAGGTGTGCAAGAGGCTCGGGAAAGGAAGAGGCTGATGAATGCCACGGGAAGCTCCCCTGCAGCATCCCACATTGCACAGCTTTGTGCATCCCACAGTGCCCTGCATCCCACAGCATCCTAAATCCTGCAGCATGCCATTTCCAGCAGCATCCCATTCCATCCTGCATCCTACAGCATCCTGAATCCTGCAGCATCCTGCAGCGCAGCCCCACAGCACCCGCACAGCCCTCTCCTTGGCTTTGCCCTCTCCTGCTGCCATTGCTCCTTGGGAGGAGGTGAGAGCGTAGCACTCAGCCAGGGCACCAGGAGAGCTCACGGACGAGATTAAAAGCAAATCAAAGAAGAAAAATTGTGGCACGGTTTATGTCTTCCTAATTAAAACCCCGCCAGTCTCCCTTCTCTCCCCCCCCTTTTCCAGCTAATGTTACACTAACGAGCTGAGTTTAGTGGCATTTATGTAGATAAAAGTCCCGATGATTGATCTCAATGGCTTGTTAAAATTAGTTTCAGTCCACCATATTGATTTAATTCCATTGCTTGAAAGTGCTAATTAATAATGATAATAAAAGTGTCTGGGCTCATTATTATCAGGAGGCAGGTTGGGAGGGGATGAGGGGCACCATGGTGTGTGCATCACTCACTGCACCTCCGGTGGAGTTGGGAAGGTGGCACAGGGCAGAAGCAACAGGGATGGGGATGAGGATCTGCTCTTGGCCAGGGGCAGCACAGTGCTCTGCAGGAGGGTGGTGGGATTCCCTGTTACTCTCTATGGGGTGGTGGTGGGATCAGCCCAGTCCCATTCGGCAGCTGGGATCATGTCCTAATTGCCAGGATTTTTGGTGCTGAGATATTTGAAGGACTCATCCATGGACCAAAGCTCAGCATCACATGGAGGAGCCCCCACCAGGGAATCTGCACTACCTGCAAAGTGATGCTCTCACCCTTCTCCAGCTACCTGCTGTCTGCAGCTCCTGAGACCTCTTTCCTGGGCAAATTAATTAGAGCAATTAATATATTTATGCGATCATTCAACGTGCTGATTTCAGACAACTGCAGAGAAAACTTTTCCTGCCTCCATCTGATCTCCCTGCGCCATTTGGGCACTGCCGGCCCTCATCTTCCCCTTTTATTTTTAAAATTTCTCTCTGTCTCTCCCATCCATCATTTTCTCATTCCCTCTCTCCCATCCACAGCTAATGGAGTCTGCAGTAATTCAGCCCTCCTCGACAGGGCTGTAATTTCAATAAATAATTACGGGACCTGATTTCATCTCTCTCCTTCCTGAAATGCGACCGCACAAACTCATCCCGGGGTTAATTAGCAGTGGGGCTTCAGATTGGCCCCATGGCTTTGGGGTAGTGGGTTGCAGCTCTGCTTTGCTCCCAGTGCTGGCTCTGCCTGCAGCATCCCCAGCTCCTGCTGCATCCCCATGGTGGGATTCACTCCCCATCTGTGTGGTCAGCAGCGCAGATCCTAACGGAAAGAGTAAAGGGAACAAACAAGCACAGAAGTCTGAAAACAGCAAAGCCAGAGCCATGCAAGGCCGACAGCTCCACTGCCACCGCCTTTGGTCGGGGATGCAAACAAAGCGAAGGTCCCTGAGTTCTCCTATAAATGGTAATGATAACACAATTATCATGCAAAACAAAAATTAAGTTTAATGGTGCAAAGCCAGGGTGTACTGTGGAGGTAATTCATATTAATTATGTTTGGATTAAAAGCTTATTTCTTTTGTTAGCATCTGCAAGTAGGAACTTAGCTGTAAAAAAAGCCGCATATAATTACTGCATCTTATGGAGGAGCAGTGTCGAACTTAATGGAGCATCCCCGTTCTCTCTGGGCACCCGAAGAGAAGTAATATTTCACATTTTATGAAATACAGGAGAAATAAATTACAGGTTTAATGATGAGCATTCCTTGGGCTCGTACCGCAGTGCGATTGGCTACTGAGCACACCAGGCCTGCAGCCCCTGCTGCAATGCAATGCCACCATCACTGTGACACCACTGCAGCAGAGCAATGCCAGCACCACTGTGACCCTGCTGCAATGCAATGCAATGCAATGCCACCATTTCTGTGACTCTCCTGTGCTGTAATGCAATGCCACCATTGCTGTGATCCCCCTGCACTGCAGTGCAATGCCACCATCACTGTGACCCTGCTGCAATGCAATGCAATGCAATGCAATGCAATGCCACCATCTCTGTGACTCCCTGCAGCAGTGCAATACCACCATCAGTGTGATCCCCCTGTGCTTCAGTGCAATGCCACCATCACTACGACCCTGCTGCAATCCAATGCAATGCCACCATTACAGTGTCCCCACGCAGCAGTGCAATGCCACCACTGCTGTGACCCCCTTGTGCCATTGTCTCTGTGACCTTTCCGTGCTGCAGAGCAGTGTCACTGTTGCTGTGACCATCTCAAGTCTCTCCCAGAAGAGCTATGAGCACAGCTGTGGGTCAGCTTTCAGCAGGTTTTGTTCCCATTCCACCCCATGAGCAATATGGGACGGGACCGATCCCACTGTCATCACCCTGAGCCTGCACACTCCGTGGTCACTCTGCTCCTTATTAGTCCACAGCCCCGTGGATGCCAGCTGCTATTTTAATTCCTTTGTGCTGATGGCGGCATCTGAGAGATCAGTGCTTTCCTTTTAAGCACAAGCCACTTTGGGGCTGGCCCAAGAGTGCTGCAGGGCTTTCCTTGGAAAGCAGAGCTGCAGTACTGCAGAGCCCAGTGCCTGTCCCTCCAGGTATTATTTCATCACTTTGCCCCAAATTCTACACCCCAATCAGGCTTCCCCCCTTCCAGGCCATTCTGCAAATAGCTGCTCATCGCATCACCACTTTTCCTAAGGGGCTTCGGTTGCATCGACACCACAATTTGTGCTATCTGGTTATTGATCCACAGATCAGAGATGCTATAGCTGGGTGAGGAGGTGCTGACCCCGCGGCCATGCTGCCCTGAGGCCTCCAAAACTGCAGACATCCCACATCACATCCCCATACATCCA